>OY292341.1:22500-4822500 GCA_958496145.1 Heliothis peltigera
TTACACCTAGTTTTAGGTTTTATATTTAAGAAACAAGACACCTGTAAATTAAACTTAACTTGACTAAAATAAACAGGTGTCACTATTTTATATAATAGACTTGGTTTACACCAAAAATTTTACTGACCACTTTTAATTACAGTTTTATTATAAATTATTTAAGTTGATTTGTTAATCCCCCCTTTACAGGGATTCAACCCGAACCCCCGGCAAAATGTTCGGCATTAGAACACCGGTAGTAAAAAAGGCAAAATCCAAAACGGACACTGTGGATTCGGGGAACTTATTTGCAGCAGAGGCTGGGCCTTCATTCGGGGACAGTGTTGGACAGAAAGAGGCTGAGAAGCTCAGCGAGATCCAACCTTATAAAACACCATCTCCCCCGAAAAAGACCCCCAAGAAATCTCCCCCCAAACTTAAGCCAAAGGCACTGAATCCACAGGAGACGAGGCCCGAAACTATAGATAGCCCATCGCCACTCACTTCGCAGCCTAAACAACCGACTCGGTACGTAAATAGAATCTCCGAGGCAAAAGCCTGCGTCTCAAAGATTAAAATGCAGGTGGTGAGCTCTCGTAACCTGAAAAAAGAGATAGCCTATGAAATTAACAAAACGGCAGAGAGGCTATACCATCTAGTAAAAGAGGCAGATGAGAATAAAAAGTATGCTACCGAGTCGGAAACAACTGCGGAGCCGCAAAAACCGCAGAGCTCTCCTACGCCACCAATGGAAGCCCCGACAGAGCTTGTAAAGCAGCTCATGGAGTCCCTCCGGAGTCATAACCAGGCCCTGGAGGAATGCAAGCAGCATACGCAGGCTCTGACGGAGAAATTAAAAGACACGCCGCGCTACGTTGCTGGTCAGGGACCAAGTTTCGCCGAGATTGCCGCAACCTCCAAAATGCCAAAGCGGGAACCCCTTCACTCGGTGATCGTATCATCAACCAATGAACAGGACACCAGTGAAGGGATTATCGAAAAGCTGAGGACGGCAGTCGACGCAAAGAATGAAGGCACGCGCGTCGACAGGCTTAGAAAAGTCAGAGACCAGAAGGTGGTCATCGGCTTCGGGTCCCGTGAGGAAATGGAGAAGACTGCGGATAGGATAAGAGGGACGGGAAACCTAGTAGTGGAGGAGGCAAAGAACAAGGACCCACTTGTTATCATCAGGGACGTCCTCTCTTGCCACTCTGACGAGGAGGTCATCCTGGCTCTAAAGCGCCAAAACCACCACCTGATTGGAGATATACCAGTAGGAGATGTGAGAATCACTATTAAGTACCGTCGAAGGACGAGGAACGCTCACACTTGCCACATCATCCTGCAGGTGTCACCAGCGCTATGGCAGAGGCTGACGTCGGCGGGAAGACTGCACATCGACCTGCAGAGAGTGCGTGTACTGGATCAGTCGCCGCTGGTGCAGTGCACGCGCTGTCTTCGTTACGGTCACAGTCGCAAACTGTGCACGGAAACAGCCGACGTCTGCATCCATTGTGGAGACCTCCATCTGCGAGCAGACTGTCCCTCCCGACTTGCAGCCGAGACCCCCAAATGCCGAAACTGTGTCCTGGCCAAGATATCAAAAGTGAACCACAACGCCTTCGACAGCGAGTGTCCCGTGCGTGTCAAATGGGATGCACTGTCCCGCCTGTCCGTAGCTTATTGCTAAGGTTGAGCCTACCACGCCCGGAACTAACAATGGAGGCGGTCACCCCCGATCAGACCCAAAGTACTTGTTCGTCCAAGCCAATCTGCAGAGGAAAAACCTTGCCACCCAAGAACTCCTCATAGTGGCAAGCGAGAGGAAGGTCGCTCTGGCTTTGCTCCAGGAGCCGTACGTGGGCGGGATCCGGCAGATGCGAGACTACGGTGGAGTGCGAATCTTCCAGTGCGCGGATCAAGGAGAAGGAACTGTGAAGGCGGCAATAGCCGTCTTTGACCAAGATTTAGATGTAACACAGTGTCCGAAACTTACCACCAACAACATCACGGTGGTAAGGATCCGTACCCGCGCCTGGGAGATCGCAGTGGTCTCCTTCTACTTTGAACCGGACCAGCCCATAGAGCCATACCTGGAGCACCTCAGGCAGATTCGGGAGGAAATGGGTCAACTAAACATCCTAATCGGGGGTGACGCAAATGCAAAGAGCACCTGGTGGGGGGGCTCTATCATCGACGGCAGGGGCGAAGCGGTCTCTGGATGCCTGGAGGAAATAGGCTTGCAGGTGCTCAACATCGGCGATACTCCGACATTTGACACCCTGAGAGGGGGAAGGCAGTATAGCAGCTATGTTGACCTCACAGCCTGCTCGGAGGGACTCCTCAGCCTAATCGAGGGCTGGAGAGTCGAGAGCGGCATCACGAGCTCGGACCACAACGGTATTGTTTTCAAAATTAATCTGAAAAAATCAAAAGGCATTAATATCAGCAGAACGACCAGAAAATATAACACCAAAAAAGCAAATTGGAGCCAATTTCATGAGAAACTGGCCCAATTACAGCTTTTGAGTCATATTAATGTCTTTAATATAGAAAAAATTAGTAACACAACACAATTAGAAACTTTAACACAAAATTATGTCAATATTATAGTAACAACTAGTGATTTAATAATACAAAAAATTAATAATAAAAAACCAATAAACATACCGTGGTGGACAACCGAGCTCGCTGAAATGAAGAGGGAGGTCAACACGAAGAGACGCCGTATTCGCTGCGCCGCGCCTGTCCGGAGACAAAGCGTCGTGGAAGAGTACCTGCAAGCAAAAGAGCTATATGAGCTCCAGGCGAAAAAAGCTCAAGTCCAGAGCTGGAAGAAATTCTGCGAAAAGCAGGACAGGGAGGGAGTATGGGAGGGTATATACAGGATCATCGGACAAACCGCCAAAAGGAGTGAGGATGTGCCTCTAGTAATGGATGGATTGCCACTGAGTGCCGAAGACTCTGCGCAGCTGCTGGCGGAGACCTTCTACCCCAGGGATCTGGAAGACGGTGAAACCGACGACCACCGCCGTACCCGTGAAGCAGCCAATCGTTCGAACGAGTGGGCGCATGATGAACACCATGACCCACCGTTCACGCTACAAGAACTGAAAACGGCGGTGGAAAGTTTCAACCCTAAAAAGGCACCTGGGGCGGATGGTCTTACGGCCGATATTTGCGCCCAGGCCATCTTCCATGACCCGGGGGTCTTCCTTGCGTTGGCAAATAAATGCCTCGAACAAGGACACTTCCCCGGAGTCTGGAAAGAGGCAACAGTGGTAGTCCTCCGAAAACCCGGGAAGGACTCCTACACCACCCCGAAGTCCTACAGGCCAATCGGCCTCCTGCCTGTCCTGGGCAAAGTCCTGGAAAAGCTGTTGGTAGCTCGTCTTAAATGGCATCTGGTCCCGCGGCTCAGTACTCGCCAGTTTGGATTTATGCCACAAAAAAGCACCGAAGACTCCCTCTACACCATGATGCAACATATCAAGGAAAATCTTAACGCAAAGAAACTGATCACTGTTGTTTCCCTGGATATAGAGGGAGCCTTCGACAGCGCATGGTGGCCAGCCATCAGAACCAGACTGGCGGAGGAAAGTTGCCCGGTGAACATAAGGCGGATGATGGACAGCTACCTCAGCGACAGGAGTGTCCGGGTCAGATACGCAGGGGCTGAGTGCAGACGTGACACGAACAAGGGGTGTGTGCAGGGGTCGATTGGGGGTCCCATCCTTTGGAACCTAGTGCTGGATCCCTTGCTGAAAGGTCTGGAACAGCGAGGCGACTACTGCCAAGCTTTTGCTGACGACGTCGTCCTCATTTTCAGCGGGGATACAGCACTGGAGATCCAGAGACAGGCCAATGCCGCCCTCGAGTATGTTCGGGCGTGGGGCATCAGAAACAAGCTGAAGTTTGCGCCACACAAAACATGCGCCATGGTCGTAACAAGGAAGCTGAAGTACGATGTCCCACTCCTGAGCATGGGCGGGGTCGCCATTGGCATGTCCACGGAAATTAAAATACTGGGGCTTACTGTGGATCACAAGCTCACTTTCAACACCCACGTCGCAAACGTTTGTAAAAAGGCAATAAACCTGTACAAACAGTTGTCCAGAGCGGCAAAAGTGAGCTGGGGTTTACACCCCGAAGTGATCCGCAGTATTTATACGGCGGTAGTGGAACCGGTGGTCCTGTACGCAGCCAGCGCTTGGGCGCCGGCAGCCAGGAAGCTCGGGGTGCAGAAGCACCTAAATTCAGTCCAGCGAGGGTTCGCTCAGAAACTGTGCGGATCCTACCGCACCGTTTCACTTCATTCGGCACTCGTGCTGGCGGGGATACTCCCCCTCGACATCAGAATACAAGAAGCAGCAGCGTTATATGAGATGAAGAGGGGGATAAGACTGCAAGCCGATCGTGAGGTGGAACGGGTGGTGGCCTTCGCACACACGCCGCACCCGGCGAAACATAGGGCCATGGGGTTCGTGAGGTTGGTAGACCAGTCACATGTGGAGACCCACAACAGCCAGGACATTCGGTTCTTCACAGACGGCAGTAAGATCGAGGGCAAGGTCGGAGCGGCTCTCTCCCTTTGGAGCAGGGAGGCGGAGATAAAGTCCTCGAAACTTAGCCTGCCGTCTTGCTGTACTGTCTACCAGGCTGAACTCCTGGCCATATGCGTAGCCACAAGGCAAATCCTGCGACGCAGGGAGGGTACTTTTGGCATTTTCAGTGACTCAATGGCAGCACTTCAAACAGTCACGAACCAAAGTGCCCTCCATGCTCTGGCAGTGGAGTCAAGAGCGAACCTTGACGCGGCTTTATCCCAGGGCAAAGATGTATCCTTGTTCTGGATAAAGGCGCACGCTGGACTAGAAGGAAATGAACGCGCCGACTTCCTGGCAAAAGAAGCAGCTCTTAAGAGCAAATCACGGCCGGACTACGACCTCTGCCCGGTTTCATTCGTCAAGCGGCAGATCCGCCTGGAGTCGCTGGACGAGTGGAACCGGAGATACACAAGTGGCGAGACTGCGGGGGTCACAAAAATCTTTTTGCCCAACGCTGCTGATGCCCATAGGATCGTGCGGAAAATCCAGCCACAGGGGATTCTAACACAGATATTAACGGGGCACGGTGGATTCTCCGAATACTTGCATCGTTTCAAGTGTAAGGAGAACCCATCGTGCATCTGCGACCCCAGCACGATTGAGTCTGTTCCCCATATACTCTTCGATTGCCCTGTATATGCGGCGGCGAGACTGGCGGTGGAGCAGGAGTTGGAGATGGGGCTGAATGGCAACAGCATCAGCCACATCATGAACACGAAAAAGAAAAGGCCAATTATGCTGGATTATGCCAAAACAATAGCCGGAAAAGTCATTAACAGGAACAAGATCGCCTGACCCATGCTTCCACCTTATTAAGGAATAATATGGCCTGGTAAGCATGGGGAAATTAAACATTAGAACTAAATAGATGAAAAATTTTTACCTTACAAACGCTTTATAATCTGAAATTGAAATTATATTTAATTCAATAATATTGCAATTTATAATTTTATCTAATTATTTATTTATTATTTATTAATCTAATATTTATTTTATCTATTTAGAAATCTTTAAATGCTTGTTTTTTTTTAAATGACTACGATAAAAATTCTAAAACAGTACTACTAAGGACTCTGATTACGTCAGGGGGACACGGGAAAGCAGGAGTGTGGTTTTAGCCGGTAAGAGTCCGGCACTACCTCGACTGTCTCATTCGTGGGGCAGTCGAGGTGTCCATGAGGATTTCCACACTCCTGCTCAAAAAAAAAAAAAAAAAAAAAAAAAAAAAAAACCTAACCTAACCTAACCTAACCTAACCTAACCTAACCTAACCTAACCTAACCTAACCTAACCTAACCTAACCTAACCTAACCTAACCTAACCTAACCTAACCCAAACCTAACCAACCCAAACCTAACCTCAACCCAAATCTAATGCCTCATTTTCATTCCGCTATAGTGAGCAGGAAAGTGGGCAGGACGAGTATGTAAACGTAATACTTCTCTTGCCTCTGCTTAATGCCACCCTTACTTACTGTCTTCTGACTACCCGTAACGACTGCCAGGATGTTCAATGACAGCCGGGACCAATTACGTGCCAATCTACTTGGTCACTACTTATTACGATTTCTTCTTCTGATTGACGTTTTTTCACCTTCTATAGATTTACGTTCGTAAATTGGTCTTGTTATAAAATTATAAAATCCAATGGCGGATAAATATTATTTACTTTATCTTTATCTTTATTTAAATTTCCTTACAGCATGAATTACATAGTCTTAAATATAAGCTTATATCCGATTCTTACGTGCCTGAACTAGGATATCCTGTGTTTCTATAAAAGAGCAGTATCGTCTGCATAACAAACGATATGGCCGTGATCCAAATTTAGATTGCAGATATCGTTTATGTATATTAGGAAGAGTGATGGTCCCAAAATACTTCCTTGGGGAATACCGAAATCGGTGCTTTTTCATCATCGCTAACAACATTTCCAATCTTGACACATTGCGTTCGTTCTTCTAGGTAGCTTTTAAAAAGTTTCAGCTGAATATCTCTGATGCCTATGGCTTCAAGCTTGCGCAACAAGATGGGAATAGAAACCGTGTCAAAAGCTTTTGCTAGGTCGAGGAATATACCTACTGTGTGGTTACCTTTATCAAGTTCTTGTGCTAGATAGGCGGTTAGATGGTGTACTGCCTCATCAGTGGACATTTTAGGTCTAAATCCAAACTGCTGCGTAGAGAGAATAGACTTATCCTCCAGATATTTATAAAGCCTATTGTTTATTATCTTTTCCAATATTTTGGACATAGAGGGCAGTAAGGAAATAGGTCTATAATTTGTCACTTGGTCTTTACTCCCCGATTTGTAAACTGGGACAACAACAGCTTTTTTTAAACACTTAGGGAAAACTCCTGTATTTAAACATTTATTAAAAATGACCGTTAAGGGCGGTTCTAAAAGGTCTTTAAATTGCTTTAGAATTTTGTTAGATATATTATCCCAGCCTACTGCAGAGTCGACTTTTAGACCCATAATGATCCTTTCAATTTCCGCTTCGTCAGTATCTAGTAACACAAAAGATGATAAGGTAGTGTTGGGTGCATGCAATGAGCTTGTTAGGCACTGCGATTGTCCCCGATTTTTTTCAGCTAAGCGCTTGCCCACATTAACAAAATAATTATTTGCAATATTCGCCGCTGCTAACTGTGATGAATGTGCATTTAATAAACCTGAAGAAGACTGATTCTGTTTTGATTGTACGTCACATTTTTAACAATTTTCCAGATCTTTTTGTTATCTCCACCAGCCCCTTTCAGTGCAGTATTATCATAATTGCGTTTTACTTTTTTTAGGAGGTCGTTACAAAAGTTACGATATCGCTTATATGACACTTGCAATATTAAATTATTCGGATTAGCTTTAGCCTTTGTATGCAGTTTATCTCTATTTTTCATACAACGTATAAGACCAGTCGTGATCCAAGGCTTGATGTTATAGTTTTTGTTATTTAATCTAGATATGACTGTATTCTTTTGAATTGCATGTTGCACTTTTTTTATTAGGTACAACATACAAAACTGCGGATCAGCGGAATTGTACACTGGGTCAAAATCAATATTGGTTAAGTCTTCTTTAAGTTCATGTAACTTTAATTTAGATACTGTGCGAGGGGCGACCTTAGGAAATTTACAGTTAAGGATAAGTAGGGTAGCGCTGTGATCTGTTATTGTGGAATTAGTTACAAGGGTAAGTGCAGGGAAATTGGTTTTAAGCATTATGTGATCCAAGCAGGAGCCACTTTGATGTGTAGGGTGCGTGTGAGCGGGTAGTAACCCATGGAAGGCGCATAGGTTCATATATTCCTCCGCCGAAGCGTCTGTTTTTCCCGGAAGAATATTGATATTAATATCTCCAGTTAAAATTATATTTTTGAAGGATGATAGGCTTTGCAAGGTGTCGTTTAAAGAGTACGTGAAATTGTTTACATTTGGAAAGGACGGAGATCGATACACAGCCAATATCGCAAAATCTGCTCCAATTTTAACCAACAATCTGCTGCAGTCGTTCATTTTTGGTTCAATAATAGACACATTTAGATGATCTCTGGCATAAACTATCACGCCATCGTTCTGATTGGTAGTTGAGTTACTCTTGTACATGCAATATCCCGGTATTTGTGGTATGTGATATTGTTTAGCAAGCCAACATTCGGTTAGGACAATGATGTCACAATTTATGTCCAAACGTTTTAGAAAAATGCTTAAGTTATCAAAATTCTTAAAAACACTGCGAATGTTTTGGGTTAGTATGGTTAGTGGACTAGTGTAAGAGGACAGATATTGTTTGCAGTGTTCAACATCACACACTCCCGATTGAGATACAGAGAAATTATCTATGTCACTAATAATATTATGAAACATACTTAAAATAGTATTAAAAATAACAAATAAGGCCTGAAGAATCGTAATCTACGGCGCTCCTAGGCGCCTCCATAATCTATTGAATTTATATACCTATTTTCTGCCATAATTTTCGCCGGACAGTCCGCAGCACCTGTCTTATGATTGCTTGGCTTTTTGAAGTGCAAGCAAGTAGCGCATTTTGGTTCCTCTCCTTTCTTGGTGCATTCTTTGATGGAATGACCCGATTCACCACAGTGCCCACATATGTGGGTGGTCTCCCGACATGATTTAGCCGCATGTCCGTACTGCTGACATTTGTAACATCGTGTCACTAGAGTGAAGTCTCTTACAGGGCAGGACGACCAGTTAATGAATGCTCGGTCTTTGCACATGAGGGCTTTACGTATTTGTGCAGATACTTCTATTATAAAGTTACAGGTATCAGCATCCTTCTTACCTGATTTGTGGCTCAGCTTAACAGAGGACAAAAACGTCTCTAGGCTACAGTCCTGTAGTTTATCGGCTAGGTTTTGGTTGTACAAACATGTAAAAACTTCCTTATGTTTTTTTTCTTCCTTGCATCGATGAGGGCACTCCGACAATTACAACTCTTGGTTTTCTTTTATGGGGTTCGCCGACTGTTAGGCCTGTATTTGTTGACTGCATCGATTTCTTTACTTTCTCAATGTCGTCTTTGGTTTCAGTGCTGATGATTACACCGCCGTTTCTAGTCTTGCGTAGACCTCTCACTTGTAGTTTCATCTGTTCTGGGCATATGATTTTTTGTACAAGTGACTTTGTCTCCTCACTGGATTTTAATTTGTCATTAGGATAGATGGCCACTGAGCTTAAATTTAAGGGCTGTATAAATTTGTTGGTACTTTTTTTAACCATATCAGCAAAGGAAGTTCCGCTGTTGGGCTTATTAGATGCTCCAATTGTCAACTTCAGTTGTTGTAGTTGCTCCGATAAATTAAGTTGTTCTTCCATTTGTTCTTCCAGTCTTTCGACGGTAGAGGTAGCCATAACTGCTCTCATTTTGATGGACTGGTACTGAACAGCCATTTGAGATGTGCCGTGGCTAATTTTCATGCATAAACTACTTATGCGCATTTTCTGGTCTGAGTTTAATTTGCCCTCGGTAGCAATAGTGCACACTTCACCTAGATACTGGTCGATAATCTTCATCCAGTTTTGGATTTCTGGCGTCGAGATTACCTCCACCTCGTTTTTTTGCGTAGGCGTCTGAGGGGGTACTTGTGCAGGCATGGGTGTAGGTCGAGCTGCGGCCACGAGTGTAGGAGGTGGACTCCGGGCACACCGGTCACCCCGGCTAAACGGGCTGCTCGCCATTGTGTCACAGTTATTGGCTTTGTAACACTTTACACATTTTATTTTGCTCGACAATAATAATCAAAAGTATGTTTACGTTTCACGGAGTGATTCGGTCAGTATGTAAAACTAACTAGGTCACGATCAGCGCGTTTTTATTTATTAATTTTATAAATATTCGAGACGTCCGTTCACAACAAAGTACAAATAGTAATCTCAACTATCAACTCAACTATACTAACGGTCGCCCACGGCTTCGCCCGCGTGGGTGTCGGTTTTCGCGACAAAAGTATCCTGTGTTATTCTGATTTATAGTATGTATAACCTGTAGCGGCCCGTCCCGGTTTCGCACAGGTAATAAATAACGTTGTGAATGATGTTCCCTCGACTCTCAAGTTCAAGATATCCTCGATTTTAAAGTTTTCATTATCAAATCCTGAATCTGATGACAGTCGGGAGTTACTCGTATTATTGTGAGTCAACCATAAAAAAAAAAAATAGACTTACAATTATTATGCTGTGGTAGGATACTTTTTCGATAATTTTATGGCGAGCATTTCCGTTATAGATAATTTTTATGTAGCTTTAACCATTGAGGCTGCACACGCGACAGAAGCTTAAAAATGGAGTAACTTCTCCAGTTTTCCCAACATTACCCTCCACAGCTTAGCATGATGAAAAGTATGTTAAGTATGTATACTATGACCTGCCCAGGAGTATGAGGAATATTTGTACCAAGTTCCGTTAAAACCCATCCAGTATTTTTGTTTCTATGAAGAGCATAAAAACAGACAGACAAAATTTACTGATTTTATTTTTGGCATCAGTATCGATCCCTTATCACTCCCTGATAGTTATTTTGAAAAATATTTCATGTACATAGTTGACCTCTCTACAGATTTATTATAATTATATTTATAATAATACGGTTGAAATGAACGCAATTGTATAAAACTGATAAATTTATTAAAAGTATGCAACATTCATTAAAAAGTATCCATGGCATTTAGTTTCCAACATTGTCGCACAATGCGGCACGGCTCCGCTCCGCGGTGATGGCGCCCCGAGGGCTAGGAGCGCAGGTAGTGGCGCGGCGTGTACACGCGCGTCAGGTCGCGCTCGCTCATGGTGGGCACACGCGGCTTCAGCTCAGGGATGATGGCGCTGCCCAGCACCGACAGCCCGTTACTCGGCCTACACACAACATTTACTTGAACAATTATTATAGAAATGCGTTTCAACTATTATAAAAAGTAATTTTTGAATAGTGGTTGTTGAATTCATCAAGGTTGCGGTTTTATACGGTTAATGAAAGAATTTTGCTAATGGCAGGTCAGCAATCATCCCTCTTGGGCGAGTCCGCGGCGACGCCGGCGTGTGCGAGAAGGGGGCTACCTGAGCGGCGCGGCTTCGTCGTCTGGCAGCCAGCAGTGCAGGGAGTACCCCCGACGCGTCTGAAACAACCGCCTTCTAGGTGTAAATGCTTGCCAGTGACTGACATAAAACTAAACTCTTGCAGACTGAAGTGTTTTTTTTTTTTTTTTTAATTTTTTTTTCAGATGCGTCTTCACAGATGCGTCGAACGCACACACCACACGAACCCGAAATATTGCGCAAACTCCCGACGCCCTTTTTTATCTAAACAAAACCATCATACAACTGGTGGTGCTTATTCTTATAAATAAAATCAAAGCACTAATGTACTTCAATGAAAAAAAATACGTAAGTATTTTAGGCTCCCTGTCTATGCGGCACAGGTACTTGCCGAAGCAACCGTGCCCCGACAGCACCTGCGTCACCCTGAACGACAGGGAGCCGTGCCTTCTCCCGAGCCAGTCGTCGAGTACTGGCCGGATCGCCTCGACGGTAGCGAGGCCAGCGGTAGGGCGCATAAGCCTCTGCCGCCATTCCGCCACCAAGACCTGACGGAGCTCTTCTCGGCGCAGCGCGATCTGAAGCTGCACCGGGCTCGAGCCCCGTGCCCGCTCTTCCTCGCGCCATCGGTATAATGACGCGAGTACTTTCGCCTCTAGGTCCCAGGGCGGGGATCCGGCCAGGACGCAAGCCGCCTCGTAGGAAACCGTGCGATACCCGCGGACGACTCTGACGGCCATCGCCCTCTGCGGTTTGCGCAGAATAAATAAAATAAATAATAATAAAAATTTTATTAAAAAAAACATAGAACACATTTACAATTTCAGATGGCTTAGATTTTATAGTAATAAAAAGTCTTAATACTAACAATCGTATCTAATAATTAACTTAATCTAGGCTAATACAATATATGCGAGGAAATAACATTCTAAGTCTAAATATATAGGGACTACCCGAACTAGGTTTATTAAATAAACCTGTGTTTCGAGTTATCAAGGAAAATAATTAATTTAAAGAATAATAAATAATAATTGTATTACATAATTTAAAGACTAAGCAAAGACAGACTGTCCTAAATGATTAAGCAAAAATATACAAGTACAATATACAGTATACAAGATATATAAGTAATTTACTAAAGTGAGCACTTTATTTTAACACTTCTAGCAATTTTTCCGTATCTGAGTAATTGAGGGACTGTAAATAATCTGTTAGCATTAGATTGCACTTATTTAAACTTACGCTATAAACTTGTAGCAACCTGTTGAGTTTGTTATATAAATAAGGTCCTAGAAATAAATAAAATCTGTTCAAGCGCGGATCCACCGTTGTGGGCACGATGGGCATGCCCACAACCTTAATAGACTTGTGACGTCACACTTTTACGGTCTATTGAGATCGATAGGCTGATGATAATGATAATGTAAAATGTACCTAGCATTTAATTTAATATTCTTAGAAAATGTAAAAAATAATCAAAATCTCGCCTGGTGGAATTGGATCTCACTTGCTGATTTAATTAACGTTACTCATGAAACAACGTCGAGATACCTATTTACCCAGTCTAGTGTCCCTATATTGACTTACTGGCTAATAGAAAAAAGAAAAAAAATGTAAGTTATTGATTGAAATAGTTTCGGATCGAAACTGACTATTTAATTTGAAGAAATCGGGTCCGACTTCCTCCTAAGTTTATTTCCATTCCTAAGGCCAAAAGTCCTGGCGGCGGCCTCTCCCGCCCAGCCCTGATCCGGGCCATGGTCCAAAGCGAGAGAGAATGGGATGCCGTCGCCTCCTTCTGTGAAGCAGTTATGCTAGCGAAGAAAGCGGCGGAGCGTAACTGCCCGGGGGAGAAATTTTGAAGAGGCGGCCAGCCTGGCCTCGGCGGGTGGTTCGCGAGTGGTGGACCGAATATCCCGGCTAGGGCTGACGGTGGCGCTGCACAAGACCGAGGCCATGTTTTTCCATGGGCCTCGGCAGCACCAACCGGTCGACGCCATGTAGAGGGTGCCCGGATTGCGGTTCAAGCCCAGATGAAATATCTGGGTCTAGCGCTCGACAGCAAGTGGCGTTTCAGTGCACACTTCAGTGAGCTGTCGACGCGCTTGCTGAAGACCGCGGGCGCTCTCTCATGGCTCCTCCCTAAAATCGGGAGGCCCGGTGACCAATGCCGGCGTCTATACGCCGGCATACTGAAGAATATGGCCCTATACGGAGCCCCAATGTAGGCGGACTCACTGTGCGGACGGAGAAACGCTGCTGCCATCCGCAGGCCACAAACGGTCATTGCACAGCGGGTGGAGAGGGCGTACCGCACAGTGAGTTTTGCGGTGGCGTGCGCTCTGGCGGGAACCCCTCCTTGGGAACTCGAGGCTTGCGGGCCTGCGCCGGATTGGAAGGGAGGAGACGCCGAAGTGCCACCACTGCGAAGGCGAGGTGGATACGGCGGAGCACACGTTGGAGATATACCCAGCGTGGGCTGATACCCGCCGCGCCCTGCTGGCAGTTGTCGGGGCTGGCCTCTCGCTTGACAGCGTGATTGCCGCCATGCTGGGAAGTGAGGAAGTATGGGCGAAAGTAGCCTCCTTCTGTGAGGACGTCATGTCACAAAAGGAGGTGGCGGAGCGCATGCGCGAGGACGTCTCTCTCACAGCGCCGCTTCGCAGACGAAGAAGAGGCGGAAGACGGCGAGCACAACGCCCGTCATCATCCGCCCCTGGAGATGATCAGCAGGCGACAGGCGCGGAGGCGCCTTCGTCGGCATCACAGGATCCACCCCCTGTACTTCGGCCGTTATAAAAGCCCCTTCGTATCTTATTGGGATGTGAGGGGCCTGCCGTAAGGCGGGCATTCGCCGGCGGGGGACTGGACGCTTTAAATTCCCAGGCCCCCTCCACTCAGGCGAGGTCGGAGAGCCGCTGGGTATTTTTAGTGGGAATATCGGGAACGACATTCCCGGGGAGTCCCACATACCCCTGTCCCGTCCCCCAACAGGAAGGGAATGCGTAAAAGCATTTTTTCCCAGCGCCAAAAAAAAGGGCTGGTACTGGTCGCCGGGTGTCGAGGGATGACTCCCGACCACCGTAGGCGCGGGTCTGTGGGCGGTGAGTTTGGGTAGCTCACCGTCCGAGCGTCTAAGGACGACAGGCCCGTGTCGGCGGCGCGTTCTGTTCAATGTTCTCCTCGAAGAGATGTCAGCAACATGGGAGACCCCTTAGGGCCAGGGTCTGCTGAGCTGCGGGTTGTTCGAGAGTTACCGTGGCCCTGGCACACAGGGATCTCCAGAAGGAACATAGTAGGTTTTAGTCAGTCCTTCAGCGGGAATGGTCATTTGATGATTTCCAACAAAAAAAAAGGCCAGAAGTCCTGATGCTCAGAAAAAAGGAAATAATCTAATTCAAAGGTTCATCAACGACTTGCATAATTGTTAATGAGCATGTTCATGCTCCGACTCGTACTTAGCCGATTTTCTAGTAGCTGTGACCACAACCTTTTTCGAGGGCTGGATCCGCGCTTGAATCTGTTAGTAAAAGCATGTTTCGTATGAGGGTTAGTGCAAACTAAATCTTTTCTTCTCTTGTCAGAAGGTACCGGGCTAAAACCAATTTCAGTATGCTGCAGTAGTACTATGTTAAGTATGAATAGCTGGCGTACTGTTAGTACTTTGCATTCCCTGTACAGCTGGTGAGTAGGATACTTGAATGGACGAAAGGTTGCGACCTTCAGGATTGCTCTTTGGGCACGTTCTAGGGGCAAGAGAATAGTTTTTGGGGCTCCACCCCATGAATTAATACAGTAGGTAAGAATGGATTGACACAAGGCCATATATACCTGGCGAATTAAGGTAAAGGCTGCAATGTTGCGCAAGTATTTAAAGACATAGATTAATTTGCGTACTCTAGTGCATAATAAATCAATATGTTTACGGAAATTGAGATTAGCATCAATAGTAACACCTAGATATTTTATGTGGTCAGTTTTTACTAATGTAGGGCAAGCGCATGCTGTGTCAGCGGTCGTGCTCGTATGACAATTGTGTGCATAAATGTTTATATTAGTAGTCGATATGTTAGTATTTCTCATTGAAAATAACATGTAATTCGTTTTATCTGAATTCAGTGTTAGGAGATTATTACGAAGCCAATTAGACACTACATTAAAACCATTTTGGGCTAATGCATAGACCTCTTCTTTTGATTTACCTGTGAACACCAAAGCTGTGTCATCGGCATATGACATAATAACACCATTTTGGAGGGACAAGCTGCATAGGTTATTGATATATATTAGGAATAAAGTGGGACCCAATATACTTCCCTGAGGAATTCCGTAACTGCTGTTTTTTAGCTCAGAACTTCTATATTGACCAATTTTTACACATTGGTGACGATTATTAAGATAGTCTGTCAATAATTTAAGCTGTACTCCTCTTATACCAATTCTTTCAAGTTTATAGAATAACAATGAGCAAGAAATGGTGTCAAATGCCTTCGCAAGGTCTAAGAAGATCCCAATTGTGTACATACCCTTATCTAGACTTGTGCATATATGATTAGTGAGTTGATGAACCGCTTGGTTAGTTGATCTTTTAGATCTAAATCCAAATTGACGATCGGAGAGCAAATTGTTGTTCTCAAGATATTTAATTAGTCTAACGTTAATAATTTTCTCCAAAATCTTAGAAAGGCCTGATAATACTGCAATCGGTCGGTAGTTGGTAATATTATTTTTATCTCCGGCTTTAAAAACGGGGGTAACTAAGGCCTTTTTAAGCAGATTGGGGAATATACCGTTCGTTAAGCATAAGTTAAATATGTATGTTAGTGGAGGTGCGATTATGTGCTTAAATTTTTTAAGTACGTTATTAGGGATATTATCCCACCCAATAGCACAAGATTCCTTCAATCCATCAATAATACTAACTACTTCTGTAACGTCGGTATCGAGTAACACAAACGAACCCAAGGTATTAAGTGATGTACTTGTGCCTTGCGGAAAGGAATTTCTGGATACAGTTTTTTCAGCTAGATTTTTACCCATATTTACAAAATATTCGTTAACTTTATTTGCCGCTAGAATTGGGGTTGAATCACTGGCTAAGAGTTCTAGAGCCGAGTCTGATTTCTTTGATCTGAAAGTATTATTTTTAATATATTTCCAAATGAGCTTACTATTCTTTCCGGCTTTTTGTATTTGAAGTTTGTCGTACTGCGCTTTTATTTTTTTCAATAGATTATTGCAGAAATTCCTGTAGCGTCTATAAGTAACAGAAAGTATGTCGTTATCAGGTGCGAGTTTTAGTTTTTGGTGCAGGTTATCCCTATGTCTAATGCAACGGACAAGGCCAGGCGTAATCCAGGGCTTAATATTGCAGTATTTTCGAGGTACAATTTTACTAGACGTATTATTAGTAATCATTGTTTGTAATGAATCAATAAAATACTGCAAACTAATATTTGGATCACTGGAACTGTAAACGGGGTCAAGATTTAAGTCGCGCATGTCGTTTTCAAGTGTCGTCATATTTAGTTTTGTTATGCTACGCGTGCAGTTTTTTCTAGGTAACGACATTTGTAAAGTTAGTAATATTGCTTGGTGATCTGTAAGCGATGAATTAGTAATGTAAGTATTAGAAGGTAATTTCGATTTTATAATTATGTGATCTAAGCATGAACCACTCTGGTGTGTAGGGTGATCATGGGCTGGCAATAGTCCATGGAAAGCACACACATTCAGATAGTTAAATGCATGAGTGTTAGTTTTCCCAGGGGCAATGTTTATGTTAATGTCACCTAAAAGTATAATATTATTGTAACACGAAAATTTCTCTAAGATAATATTGAGCGAGTCCAGAAATGCATCTAGATTTTGGGACGGCGGCCTATATACAGCCAATACTATTGTATCGGGGTTAATTTTAATTAAGAGACTATTACAGCCTTGAAATAAGGGTTCTTCTACAGTTACTTTATGGAAATTTTTAATATACACCACTAGTCCATCATTTTGATTGATATTTGTCGCAGTTTTATACAAAATATAACCATCAAGCATTGGCAAATTATCTGCTTGTTTTGATAACCAACATTCTGTAAGTACAATGATATCACAACTTATGTCAAGGTTCTGTAAAAGTACTTCAAACCCATTAAAATTCCGGCTTATACTACGAATATTCTGAGTTAGGAAAGTTAGTAGTTTTTCACCAGTAGGAATAATTTTTTTGCAGTGTTCAACATTACAGACGATGGATTCAGATACGGAAAAATTATCAATATCGTTTATGAGATTATTGGTCATAACGTTAAAGGTGTTATGAAGTAAAGGTAAAAATAAAAGTTAAGATTACTGTTTATGTGCTACTTACAAATAAAATAAGGGGCGCTCTTAGGCGCCTTCATAGTCTATTGTGTGAATATAACTGTCTTCTGCATATTTGCGTGCCGGGCAGTTCACATCACCAGTTGGATGGTCGCATTTCCGTTTGAACCGCTTGCAGGTTGCACATTGAGTAGGGGAAGATTTATTGGTGCATTCTTTAATAGTATGTCCCATCTCTCCACAGTGGTTGCATGTAGGGCTTGTTTCGCGGCAAAACTTGGCTGCATGACCAAACTGCTGGCAGTTGAAACATCTGGTCACTATTGTACAGTCTCTTACGGGGCATGACGTCCAATTGATAAAAATACGGCCTTGATTGATGAGAATTTTCCTGATGGTAGCTGGTACTTCTATAATATAATTACAGGTAGGACGATCTTTCTTACCAGACTTGTGGCTTAGCCTTATTTCATTTAAAAAGGACGCACGCGTTGTATTTGGCAATTTGTCTGAGAGATTTTGTTCGAAGATACACTCCATAACATCCGATTCAGTTAGGGCTACAGGGACACCAATGACAGCAATACGTGGTCGGCGTTTAGAAGGTTCTTCGACTTTGAGGCCTGAGGAAACTAGTTTATCTGATGTTTTCAGCTTCTCTATATCGCCTTTGCTATCCGCACTGATAATAACGCCTCCATTTCTAATTTTCTTCAACCCGCGGACTCGAAGTTTCAGCTCTTCAGGTGAGATAATTTTCTGGACTAGGGTCTTGGTTGCATCACTGGTTTGCGTCTTATCACTCGGATAGATAGCAAGAGAGCTCAGATTGGCTGGTCGTATGAATTTGTCTTCTCCTTTTTTTACCATGTTGGCATAGGAAGTGCCTTCTGACTTACGTTCAGCTTCCACAACTTTTTTTAATTCTTGGATAGAGGTTGCAATTTCCTGTTGTCCTTGCAATTGTTGGATGGTAACATGGGCTTGGATTGTCTTCTGCTTCAAGGACTGGTATAGTACCGCCATCTGGGATGTCCCATGAGAGACCTTACGGCATAGATTCGTGACTCGGAGTTTCTGCTCGCTGTTCATTTTTCCGTCTGCTACAATACCACAAACTTCCGACATAATTGCGTCAATAGAAGACAACCATTTCTGGATCTCCGGCGTAGAAACGAATTCTATTTCAGGCTCGGTGGACGCTGGCGGCTCTGGGTCTTTAAAATGATGCTGTTCAGACGGCGATGGCGTCGGTGGTGGACTACGCCGTAGTAATTGGCTTCGCCCGAAAGGGCTTACTCCTGGGTTAGACATACTAACACAGAAAACACTATTTATTACTTTATAAAAGTACTTAGTTCATCTTGCACAGTGTACAAAACACTCGACACACTTTATTTTTGCAAGTCTGCAAAAGTTTTCAGTAAATTTTATAATTTAGAATTAATAATGACTCATAATCACAACAATTAATACGTCCGCTTAGTCTCACAGCTAAAAGAATTCAAAGAATGGCGAGAGTACTGGCCGTCAGGTCCAGCGCCCACACAGGGGCCCCATACAGGGCCATGGATCGCATGATTCCCACGTACAACCGCCTACAGGCGGCGCTCGGGCCCCCCAAGTTGGGAAGCAACGTTGAAAGCGCGCCCGCTGCACCCATCAGCTTGGATGCCAGCCGCCGGAAGTGGGGTCCGAATTCCCATCGGCTGTCGAGCACCAATCCCAGATACTTCATGGTGGACTCGAGAGCTATCCGGGCCCCGCTGACCACGATGTGTGATCCCGGCGCCGGCGCACGTCGGGGGCCATGAAAAATTATGGCCTCCGACTTGTTCAGGGCCACCTCCAGGCCCAGGCGCCGGATGCGGTTCACCACCTGTGACACCGCAGCCATGGCTAACAACGTCGCTTCCCTGTGCAAGCTCCCCCGGGCTGTGACTAGCGTGTCATCCGCATAACACGTCAAGTCGGCGCCCGACGGAAGCTCGCCTCTCAGCACCCAGTCATAGCCGATGTTCCACAGGAGCGGTCCCAAGACCGATCCTTGCGGAACACCGCACGACATGAGGTGTCAACCGGCACCGTCACGTCCCCGATATGTGACGCATCTACTTTGTAGATAAGCCCTTACCGTGCGGCGGAGATACGGGGGCACGCGATGGAAAATCAGTGCCTCCCGAATACAACTCCAGGGTAGGGTGTTAAAGGCGTTGGAGATGTCCAAAGACACCGCCAGCACCACCCCACCCCGGGACACCGTCTCCTCCGCCAGGGCCCTCACGCGCATCATGGCATCTACTGTGGAGCGCCCCCGACGAAAACCAAACTGGTTGTCGTCCAGGTCCGGCCCCTCTCTACACAGGTGGCTGACGAGGCGGTCTGCGATGATCCGCTCGAACAGTTTGCCCACCTCGTCGAGCAGCACTATGGGCCGATATGCGGACGGCGAGTCCGCGGGGCGCCCCTCCTTCTTGAGCAGGACCAGCCCCCCCTCCTTCCACACACTGGGAAACTGACCCTGCTCGAGGCATGCCGTGAAGAGCCCTCTCGCGCTGTAGGAAGCTGTGCTATGTATATGTCACAAAATACAGACTTGATTTGACTTTGATTGGTCCGCCTAATATTGAAATAGATACAAATGTTTGACGTGGTAGATAGGTACAGATGATCGTCATTTTATTTACCTATTCTTCTCACTCACAAACGGAAGGTAAGAGTATAATTATTAAAGTAAATATTTTTGTACATATTGTTTTTTTCTACAAAGTGGGTAGTTTCGGTAGGTAATCGTGTTCGAGCACGTAAGGCGACACAGGCTGGAGGCCGCGCGACGCCTACCTTGACGGAGCTGCGCAGCTTGCTGCGCGACGCGCGGTACGTCTCCACGTCGGGCAGCGCCTCGCCGGACTTCTTCGTACTCTTGGACGCAAGGATGGAAGAGTCTGTAGACAATTGCCCCTTGTTAAGTAGATTTGCGATTTGCGACAGAATTGCCACTGAACATGGATTGGTGCTTCTGTAGTGAATGCTTTTCAGTGATTGTACCCAACGCCTCCTTCTTCATGGTCAGCGTCAGCTTGGAGTCGGCGCGGGCCAGCGAGTGCGGCGGCGGTGCGGCGGGCGGCAGCGGCGCCGGCGGGGGCGGGCGCGCGCCGCACGCGCACGTCGCGCAGTGCCGGCACGTGCACTCCTGGCGATACACTGCATTTGCACTGTCACTTCTCAATTACATAACTAATGCATCATTGTTCAATATATTACCTAATCATGAAGTACCTACCTACCTTACATAGAAAATATTACATAATACTTAATAATAATAAAAAAGAAAGTAAAGAATATTTTTTAATCTAAAAAGAAAATATTAATGAGCAAGTAATATTGGCATTATTGTGAAACGATGGTTTTAAAAAGCGTGTGGTGCTCTGTTTCACATTTGTCGTATGTACATTGACACACCACGGCTTCTCCACAAGTTAGTTTTTATTAGCTATATTTTTATTTTTAGCTTTGCAGTGGCAAGATCCGAGTGAAGCATCGTGTTTTGTCATCCATTTATACACTAGATAGCGACGGCGACGGCAGCTGTCAACCAACACAAATAGAAAGTTCTCATCAATGCAAATTAAATAAGCTTAAACACATGGTAGCTGCCATAAACCATTACCTATAGCTTTCCCTTAGCTGAACTTTGTCTCCATTATCGAACTCACAATGGTTATCAAAACTTATCTCGTGTTTGTGAAATTCTCATCATCACGCATGAAATAAGCCCAAACACAAGGTGGTTGCACATACCATTGAGGAGTGCCCCGACTCTGTCGTCTGAATCATCAGATCAAGTCTAAATGTTTACGGGTTCGCTGTGTCCTTTCACAATGTATGTAGATATACACCTGAATGACAAGTTTTTGCTCCATCCAAGTCCTTATATTTCTCATTGCAGGGTTTTATTTTTCATCAGATCCTGATGACATTGGGACCGAAACCACAGATTACTGAATAGTTACTGCCGAAACGGCAAGTAGAGGTACCCTTTCATATTAAGTAATTTTCAAATCGGTTCAGGCGTCTTTGAGATATCGAGTAATTACGAGACAAAAAAGAAAAGACATTCAGTCGAATTGAGAACGTTCTTTTTTGAAAGTCGGTTGAAAATGAAACCGTATTGTACGGGCCTCTAAAGACGTTTTATTATTTTATTGCCTTTCTCATGAAAAAGTGGTCCACCGATAAAAGGAATGTGATTAGAGATTGTACAGTATTTTGTTTGATTGAACGCGCTAGTCTCAGGAACTACAACCCATTCGTCGTGGAAGGCTTTCATGCGGGTGCGCGTAGTAGTTCCCCGGAAACGCGAAAGATACAAGTGTTTCGTAGGCAGAGGTCGCGGGTGGCACCTGGCAGGGCGGCGGCTCAGGCGGGCGCGTGTCGTTCGGAAAGCGCAGGCGCATCTCGACGTCGGCGGGCAGCGCGGCGCGGCACGAGCCCGCCACCGTCACCGACCAGCCGCCTGCGAACACTGCTTGTCAGTCGCGTGCCGGCTACACCACAAGCTAGACTCCCGGAGAGTCCTTAATTTCTTAGCAGTTTTCTTTATTGTAATTTGTAGAAATGGCAAGCGGGGCACGTCTTTCCGCACCCTGTGCATTTTACTGGCATGCGAGACGAACGTGCGTGCTGGACGCTAGGGAGGTCAGTCACCTGGGGGCGGCGGATCGGTGGTAGGCGCCGGCGGGCGGCGGCGGGCAGCTCGGCGCGCGCGGCCCTGCGCCAGCCAGCGCGGCGCCAGCGAGCACAGCAGGCTGCCGCCCGACTCGCTGCTGTCGCTCGACGTGGCGCCGCCGCTACCACCGCCACCCTTAAATTTGGGCAGTTTGACTGGGGACGAGTGAACCCCGGCGGCGTCACTTCTGTCAAGGGAGAAACTCCGAGATTTTCGTTTTTCCCCGATGTCGGTGTCGTGGTGCGAGCGGTCAGAGGGCCCATCGGGGGAGCGCGGGGGGCGGCGCGGCTCCGGCCGCTCGGCGCGAGGCCGCGGCTCCTGAGCGCACTCGTACTGCGTGCTCATGGATCTACGCGGTCTCGCCTGTTCTGATTCTGCCCGCTCTTTGTAACCTTCGTGTCAATAAAACAATTTTTAAAAATATATTCATATTTTAATATTCCAACTCTGGTTTACATAAATAATCTCTAATGTGTAACATAACAAATAAACAACTAATATGATACAACAACCGTGTCCTTCAACAGAGCCGCAAGCTGACGGGTAACGTGAAGCTTGCCTAGTCTCGCTTCTACTGCAATACGAAGCAGCTCTTAACAATGACTATATAAAAATATAATTTACTTTATTTTGGTGCTAATGCATTTTTGGGGATGAATTTAACTATGCGGTGGTTGTCATGTACCGGTGTGGATGTATGAAAGCATCGCGGGTGCTGATCGGTGCTACTCGACGGGCACGGAGGCGGTGCGGTGCGGCGGCGGTGCGCACGAGATGGACAGCGAGGTACCTGCGTCGGGCGCGCGTGCCGCCGCCCGCGGCGCGCCCAGCCAGCTGCGCCCACGGGACGCCACACTGCGCCTGCTGCACGACTCCGCCTCCGCTTTCGTCCCACGTTCGGTAAACGACAAGCGCATAGGGCTGGTCGCAGCCGATTTGCTGCCAGGAGACGTCATAGTGATCTGATTTTTAGACCTTAACCGCTTTTCCCCATCGCTATCCGTCATCGGAGATGTACCTGCACTCTTCATATCTCTGTACCTTCCTAGTAAATCCCCCTGAGACTTCAACTTATGAGGTGGGCTGCAGGTACCCGCGGGCGGGTGTGCAGGTGGCACGTCTAAGGGCTGGTCGGGAGGTTCGGGCGCAGACGCTCGGCGATTGTGGTTTAGATCCTCGTTGCCGGAGTCGAGGCTGAGACTGCTACGTTCCTCGGGGATAATATCAAATGTCTGCTTGAAACGCAGCGAGTTGGAACGCGAGCGCGGCTCCGCGTGCGGCAGCGAGGCGCGACGCGGCGGGCTGGCGGTGGGCGGGCTGGCGGGGGGCGGGGACGCCGTCGCCAGCGCCCCCAGCAGCATATCCGTGATCAGTCTGTTGTCGTTGGTGTTGCGCGCGGTGCGAGGCAACGACCGGCGCTTACTGTTCTTATTCAAGTCACTGCCAGGGTACCGCTGCATTTTTTCATAAATAGGTACTGGTATTCGTGATTTTTTATTTTTTAAACTATGATTTTGATTCTCATCGGAATTCGTTGTTTCTGGTGAACTCTGTGAACCGTTTACGTATTCCAAAATTTCTAATATTTCAATACATTTGTTACCGTCGTGTATTTCTGACTTTTGGTATATTCTCTTAGCAGCTCGATCGTCGGGGGGTCGAGTCATAAGCGATAATTTTCCATGTATTTGGTGCCGCTCGGGTTTATGTTTTCCCAAATTGGTGACGTCGTTATTTGAAGATTGAAAGGGATCTCGGTTGTCAATCGACTGCAGTTCTTTCTTCCAAGTCCGTTTAACTACATTGTCGTCTGATTTAGAGGTGGTCATTCTAGAGGGGCGGTGCTTGATGCGCATACACTTGTACTCGTCCTGCGCCACCTTGGCGATGACGTCGTCGATGAGCGCGTTGACGATGGCGACGCACTCGCGCGTCACGTCGCGGCGCGCGAGCCGCTCGCCGTCGCGCACGCGCTGTTTGCCGCGCGACCGCCGGGCGCACTCCATTCGCATTTCTCTCTTGCGATGTCTTCGGTACAGTCTCTGTTTTATTTTCTCAGGCATTCGATCAGCGACGTTGATATTTTCCTTATCACAGTCGCACTCGTTATCTTTTATTTTAATGAAGAATGACTCGCCTTTGTCCTTAGGTGAGTGCACTTGTTCGTTGGCGGCGTTCTCCGGTAGCAGGTCTAGGACGTCTATGGCGGAACGCACGAGCTCGCCACGCCTGGTGCTGAGCGCCCTACGCATCAAAACCGAGCGCGGCGAGTTGGGGTCATCGAGGCTGTCCACGAGGCTGGTGCAGTCCGAACCCATGAGGTCTGCGTCGTCAGAGGAGGAGGTGTTAACCTCCATAGACTCAGTGTGCGGATAGGCGGAGAAGCGTGGCACCACAGGGTTATCGTCCGCGTCAGGATAGTAGCTGCCGGTGCCGACACCGCTGATGAGCTCGTAGTGTGTGTCGTGTGCGCCGCCCTCGGTGTCCTTCACGCTGGGCTCATGGCCGTTGTTAATGAACACGTCCGTCACATTGGATATTTCGATGTGCGATATCTCCGGCGGCGAGTGATCCAGTTCGTCGCGGAACAGCTTCTGTATCTGGTGCAGCACGGCCTGGTTGACGACGTCGTGCTGCAGGTCGAAGCCGGCGTGCGGGCTGGCGCGGTTGTTGTTGGACTCGGCGCTGAGAGGCTCGTCGCGGATGGCCAGTGCACCGGCGTCGGTCGTGCTGCTGTACGCGTCCTTGCGCTCCTCGTTTATACACAGCTCCTCGTTGCCAAATATAATCTGATTGTTTGATGTGGGGCTTAGGTGAACTATTGTGTTTACTCCTGTATTTTGTAGCTTAACTTTTATTTCTTTTTCTACGATACTGATTTTTCTATCGTTTCCCATGGAGGCGTTCATGCATTCTAATTGGTCGGTCAAGGAATTTAGGCTCTCGACCAGAATGTTAGAAACGTATTCGTCAATATTAATATTGGTGCTCTTTTGGCTGAGTGTGGGAGGTCTTGAGCTTTGAGCGGTTTTGTCCGAAGGCAGAGAGGTGAGACTGAGCGTCTCCGATACAACAATCTCCAACACTTCGTAAGAGGGCGCGTGAATCGCGAGCGGCTTATCGTAGGGCACCGCGTCATTGTCGTCGCGGTGCAGGCCTGAGTTGCTGACGACGCCTGCGCAGTGGTCGCTCCGCGTCACCAGTTCGCCGACGCGCCCTTCCTTGGCGGTCGAGAACGATGCCGAGTACGTCTCCGACGAGTCTGATAGCGAGCGCTCGTCGCTGAGCGGCGACGGCGCAAATTCTTTATTATCGTCTCCTGTACTTGATTTTAATTCTATTGTAGTCATATCTGACGACAGCTTATCTGAATATCCTACTAATATATTTCTGGCCCCTCTAACATCGAATTTAGAACCATCACTGTCGGTGAACACGTCCATTGCCGTCTCTTCATACAGAGAGGGTTCTTGGCCGTGCGACCTATACGTAGAATCTGAGAATTCAGCTCGCATGTCCCGGTCGTGTCTCGACTCTTCAGCTCGGTCATAGCTGTTCTTCATAGCGGCGCGAAGCATTTCATCGCTGCCGCGAAGGTCTCGCGAGGAGTCGAGCCGCTGGCGCTTGGGCGTGGCCCAGCCGGCGCCGGCAGGCGAGTGGCGCGAGGACGCCAGGCTGGACAGCGCGCGCAGCTCGGAGCGCGAACCGTCCAGCGAGCGCGTCTCGCGCGCGCCGGTCGCGCAGCAGCAGCAGCTGCGGCATGGCTCGGCGCCGCGGCCCCACATACGCCGCATCAGCGCCGATCTGCGCATAAGTTCGCGGTCGCGCCGCAGGAACCGGTGCGCCGGCTCCGTAGGCGACCCGCCGCCGTCCCTACACGGCGATGCCGACGCGCCCGACCGATTGCTAGCAGGTGCACTCTCCTCGGACTCAGATCTTTGTTGCGCGAGACGATACCTGCAACAGGACAAAAGGCAAGTTAGGAGGGCATTACACATAATCTTGGATTATGTAAGGATCCGTACAAATCTGAGTGCATAATGTGTAAACACCCTTTGTAGGTCAGGGTGGACGATTACGGTGGACGACATACTTCCTCATGATAGTCTCGGGCACTGAGTAGCGGCGGCGCAGCAGGCCGGGGGAGGCGCCGGCGCGTGGCGGCAGGTCGGCGGCGGCGCGCTCCATAGGGGTGCGAGGGGGAGGCGCGGGGATGCACGCTGCGCGGGGGCGGTGCACCGCCTCACTGGAACCAAGAGCAAGCCGTTCACCAGCACGCCTCAATACAACAGAGCAACTGACAACACACGAACAATAAGTTTTCCTCTGTGATTGCGCCTGTCATTTCATAATTGCACATCATATCATAATATCACACCATAAACTGTGCTATAAACGTGAAGTCTGGATGTGCGCGTGCGGATATTTGTTACTCGGAAGTGGACTCCAATGATTCTCCTGAAGTGCACAAGTCGTACATTACGCGCCTGTAGCGGGGCAGACGGGCATACCGCGGCGGCGATAGCGCGCGACGGACGAGATCTCCGGCAGTACCCGTGCGCACCGCGAGCCGCAGAGCGAGCAGCTCATTACACAAACAGCTCATCGAGAGCGCGCGCCCATTCGACCGGACCATAGAAAATATGCAAAGCAGCTGGCGAGTGCGGCGCCGCTCACCGGCACGCTACCGACACCCACGGAACTGTACCTATGTATGTAGTTCTGTTCCGTGGCATACAGCTTGCCGCGCGGCCGTCGTCTTGTGCGATACTCGGCGGACGCTTGCACAGGTACTACACATTAATGCCACATGATACGATAAACACAATATGCTTAATTAAAAACACCGGCCAAGATCCAATTGGATATTGGAGTCGCGCACGAAGGGCTCCGTGAGTTTTATAACTGTACACCGTATAAACAAAGTCGCTTCCAGCAGTCTATCTACCCTATGATGCTTAGATAGATAGTTAAAACTAAACTAAAATTGTACTACAGTATTGCAAATACATCTTCAAAAGCTCTACAATACAGTCCGTGAGAACCGAGAACGAAAGTAAATTTACTTTTGTCGGAACGTATTTTATAAAAAGAAAGCGTCACTTATGAAAAACCTTTTTTTACGATTAGTTTACCTTTTTTAACTACGTAAACAAATCGAGTATAGGTACCTACGCCAATAATAACTGTTAACACGGAACTGAAAATATATTGAGCTACCTGCATATAACCGGACCACGGGGAACGGGACAGCGACACGCGGCAGTGCGGACATAAATACGTTCCATTATTATTTCAGGCGACGTATGCTGGTCGAGAGCCGCCGGCGGCGGTGCTGCGTGAATACTTGACATATTTGCGGCGCACGCGCGCCTAGGGTTACCATATCTCAGGATTTGTCCTGAGATTACAGGATTTTTCGACTTTTCTCAGGATTGCAGCCGGACTTGGAATATCTCGTAATATCTCAGGACTTTTAATAAAACACAGGTTAAGAACTAAAATTCGTGTGTGTATTCGGATCAGAATTGCTTTCTTGTTCGATATCTTGAGATTTCGTCTGAAAGACTGACATTAATGGGTTAGAAAAGAAATAAATAAACATCGCTGAGTTCATTTTCAAAAATCTCTTCAGTGTGATTCTCTACATCCATCGGCGGGGGCGATAGACAGTGCGACTGCCGAAATCAGGCCTTTTCTCAGGACTTTTGTTTTTTTCATCTGGTAACCCTACGCGCGCCCGACACGCGCGCGCCACTCGCCGCTACCTCGCCCTAATACAAACTTGTAGTCTAATACTTCTACCAGTTCATGTTCCTAAAGGTTTCTCACGCGTGCCTTGTATGTATACAGTTAAGTATTTAAATATTATAGGTAATACATAATAATAATTTAAAATAACCAAATTAATAAAATCGGTAAGTGCAAGTCGGTCTCACGCACGAAGGGATCCGTATTATTAAAACTCTTTTTTTTTCACTAACAGTTAGGTATTGTTTTTATGTTTAAAAATTTTATTAAATGCTGGCCGAAATTAGAGCCTATTATTATTACCGTAGCATTAATCATGCGACTCATGAGCGATTAATACAAGTAAATGAATGCTCATGTATATGGCCAATGGTTACAGCGTACAGCAAATATTACTAGCGATCTTCGATTTCTTTATGATATCGATATATCGATAACGGCAACAGGTAGATGCTTGAAATATTCACAGAATATGTAATGTATTACTTACTTTAAAAATAAGTAATTTTATTAAAATTAAATTAATATTTGAGGGGGGCTCCCATACAACAAACATGATTTTTTGCTCGTTTTTTACTCGATATTGATAACGGCAAGAGGCAGACGCTTGAAATCTTCCCTGAATATTGAGTTTATACATATAAATAATGGTACGGAACCCTTCGTGCGCGAGTCCGCCTCGCACTTGGCCGGTTTTTATTTTATCTTCTTCATATTTATAATATTAAGCCTGTGAATATAATTATTTAATTGCCGCAATTTTAAAGTACTTAGTATTTTAT
Source organism: Heliothis peltigera (assembly GCA_958496145.1). NCBI lineage: Eukaryota > Metazoa > Arthropoda > Insecta > Lepidoptera > Noctuidae > Heliothis > Heliothis peltigera. The sequence goes on from OY292341.1 coordinate 51,223, forward strand.
TTTATGATGTCCTTTAACAATTTAAGGTTAACGAGCTGGGGTTATGATATTAATTTATATTATTTTGCTTGCAGTTTGCTTCGCTATTTCGCTGAGGAAGTTAGTCAAGTCTAAGTACATATTGGGCACCATTGACTAACGGTGAGACTGAGAAATGAAGAAGCACCAGGAGAAACATTTCGCATTTGAAGTGTACGGTACTGAGAGCGGCCATGCGAGGTGGGGTACTGACCAGCGGCTGAGCAGCGAGCGCGGCTCGGCCCACGCCTCGCGGACCGTGCGGAGCGCGTCGCGCAGTGCCGGGGACAGGCTGCGCCGCGCGCCGCCTGCAACAACCACTAATTGCAATATCATGATAATTTTACATTTATAAATATTCAACAAACTTATCAAATTGTAGATAATTCATATATAAACTTATACAATAAAAAATAATTCTAGATAAGGCCTTTTGTATTTTTGATTTTTATAAGTGCTTTGGATTATCTGTTAACTTATAACATACTAAGTAAATAACTGTAAGGCATCGGCACATCCGGGAGGTACCTGGAGCGTATCGGGCAGAGGACACGGTGGAGATGTGTTCCACCGGGGCGGAGCACCGCCGTATCCTCACAGCGGCAATTGGCGGCGGCGACCTCTCGCGTCCTGCCCTGGTCCAGACTATGGTCCGGAGCGAGAGAGAATGGGATACCGTCGCCTCCTTCTGTGAAGCAGTTATGCTAGTGAAGGAGGCGGCGGAGAGGCAGGGAGACTGTACCGCTCATCTCAGCAACCGCGGCAGGGCTGGTACCGGACGACACCACGGATGCCGGGTGTCAAGGGACGACACCCGACGGCGGGTCCGTGGGTGGTGAGTTTTGGGTGGCTCACCGTCCGTACGTCTAAGGACGACAGGCCCGTGTCGGCGGCGCGTTCTGTTCCACTCGCTCTTTGAAGAGATGTCAACAACAACCTGGCCTCTTAGGGTCTGGTTCTGCCTGGGCTGCGGGTTGTTCGTAAGAGTTACCGTAGCCCTGGCACACAGGGACCTCCAGAAGGAACATAGTCGGTTTTAGTCAGTAAGAGTCTGACACTCCCTCCAGCTGCACCCTCAGCAGGAGGGTGAGGGAGGGGGGAAATCATGAAATGATTTCCCAGGAAACAAAAGGCATCGGCACATGTTTTTTTTATTTGTTTATATTTATTTAGGAAACAAACAGTCTCTTACAATCTACTGATCAGGTACATAAAAAAATACATACACACCTTAAGTTCCATAACGTTGTTTTTCATTCATCCAAGAAACAAGATGGATCATTTAATTCGTTATGTTCTTATCATCAACAGGGGTTTTTTATCAACCGACTGCCAAAAAAGACGGAATACCTAAGTCATGTTTCTTTTTGTCTTTGTTAAGTAGGTACTCGATTTCTCGAAACGTCTGGACCGATTCGAAAGTTTCTTTATCCCTACGCAAAGCTGAGCCGTCTGGTCCCATTGTCACCCGGTAAGGAAACCCTGAGAAATCGAACGAAAATCTCGAAAATTATAGGCGAGCATCAGATAAAATCTTGATGTTATGGTGTATGTTGGACGACCCCACAATGCAATGGAGATATAGAGCTGATCTGCTGATGGAGACGACAGAGAATCGAGTGAACTCCTTAACAGTACACTATATAACGTAGGTAACTATAGAGTGTTTCACCTTATTGTATTCGTGTTGACGAGATGTCTTATGACTGACAATGGAAGCTTGAAGACGAGGGTGATACAGTTTACTTGTCAACGGTTTGCAGAAGCTACCTCGTGTACCTCGTGCTTATGTTATTTGTACTGGACAGAATGTACCACTAATTGCGGTTATAAAGAGTACGACGACACACTAACTTGCCTATTTTTACACAATTTTTTAAGGAGTTTTTTAGGGTTCCGTACCCAAAGGGTAAAACGGAACCCTATTGTTTTCGCTCCTCTGTCCGTCCGTCCGTCCGTCCGTCCGTCTGTCACCAGGCTGTATCTTATGAACCGTGATAGTTAGAGAGTTGAAATTTTCACAGATGATGTAGTTCTGTTGCCGCTATAACAACAAATACTGAAAACTAGAATATAAATATTTTGGGATTAATTACTAACTAGAATATAAATATAATAATAAAAAATAAATATTTTGGGGGGCTCCCATACAACAAACGTGATTTTTTTGTTCATTTTTGCTCGATATCGATAACGGCAACAGGTAGATGCTTTAAATATTCACAGAATATGGAATGTATTACTTACTTTAAAAATAAGTAATTTTATTAAAATTAAATTAATATTTGAGGGGGGCTCCCATACAACAAACATTATTTTTTGCTCGTTTTTTACTCGATATTGATAACGGCAAGAGGCAGACGCTTGAAATCGTCCCTGAATATTGAGTTTATATAAATAATGGTACGGAACCCTTCGTGCGCGAGTCTGACTCGCACTTGGCCGGTTTTTAATTTTTTATTACACATTTGGAGTTTTATTTAATAACGCATGTACAAGATTTATTTGAACTGCTCAAAACGTGATCTCTCCGTACAATGACCTAGTCGGGTAAAACAAAAGTCGTGTGTGCACGAGGTCAGTCTACTTCCGGGCGCACTTCCGCCCGCCTTTACTTTGGACAACTTGGGCTCGCGAGGTCGCCTCTGTAGAGCTGAGCAAGCGCGGCCGCGACCCGCGCCGCACTCGGGTCAAGTGGTTCATACTTCAATACTGCTATATTTGGACATCGAGGGAGCGACGGCGGCGTCGGCTCGCAGTGACTAATCATTAGACAGTACGTGGACGGCTGAGTCACAGGCTATTTCAGTGGAACTGAGATAAGGGTGGCGGCCGACCCGGCGCACAGGCGCACCTTGTGCCAGGACTGGATCCCATCATAGATTTGAGAAGCGTACCCTGTTTCTCTAAGTTGTGAGTGTGACCCTCGTTGACACTGAGTTCTTCATTTCAGTTGCAAATTATAATATTGTAAATATGGCAGCGAAGAATTCGGGATAAAACCTATGTTCAGCCCAAACAAAGACACAGAGATATTGACAAAATGAGAGGAAACAAAATTAAGGTCGGTTCAAAGATTATAACAAAACAAAAACATATATAACGTCGCGGTGCGCTGTGTCCTAAGTTTGCACCGAATGGTAGTCCAACTCAGCATGTGCCAGGTATAGAATACCTGACGCCGGTATTCTGCTGGATCCCTACAATGACGTTCGGACGTCGAGTAGACCAGAATTGGAATATTTACTTATTGTTTGAGTAGGTTTGCCAAAAAAGAAGAACTGTAAATATATTGTTTTTTTTTTTTAATCTTGTAAACATTAAACAAAAAGAGAACAGATTTCTAAAAAAAAAAAACACTGAAAAGCGAAAAATAAAGTTTTAAGTAGATATAGCTAGCTCTAGAAGTCGGTGTCTAGAGGTTGCAGCTGTGTTTATTTTAAAACCGACTTTTAGAGCAATGTACTTAAAAGTACATTTTTAGCTCTTTAGTGACAACCTAAAATCGTGTTTTGTCATTGATGAATGAAGGTACACACTTGACTCGTGTAACCACTATTAGCCATTATAATTGACGAGAAAGTTATCATCAATACAAACAAACGCAAACACATGGAAGCTGCCACAAACAGTTAAAGAGTTCCGTGAACTATACTTTGTCCCTATCATCGAACTATAGTTCTCATCAACACGAATATAATAAGCCCAAACACGAAGTAGTCAGTACATACCCTTGAGGGAGGAGTTCCCTCGGCTCTCTGTCGTCTCCATCATCAGGTCAGCTCTATACCTTTACTGATTTGTAGTGTCATCGGGCATACACCTGAATATCAAGTTTTTATCCCATGTAAGTCTACAATTTCCGATTCGATCCGATTTTCAAAGAGATTCCATCATCAGATCCTGGCCCTGGTCACAAGGACGATTTCGACACGAAGGACCATTTCGAAAGCATAAAACCTTTCAAACAAAAAGCATTTTTTCAAGTCGGTTGGTAAATGACGGAGATACGCGCGAAAAAATAAAAAATCATATAGGTCAAAATGAATACCTCCTTTTTTTGAGTCGGTTAAAGCACTAAAACCTTCTCGTGAATGTAACAACTACTTTTTGAAAATCACAACTAAATCGGTTCATCCAAAAGCGAGAAAATCGCGGACAAACATACATATGTACAAGGTACATATGTACGCAGTAAGAAGATAAAGCCGTAATATTAAACAACCCTTGGACACCAAAGCGCGACAATTTTTGGCATATTTCTCTCCTCTCATTTGTACAGACGCCAGCACATCAAGCTATATACAGTGTGTCAAATTTCCTTAACGTATTTTGAACTTTATCGCTGAAGCATATGGTTCAAGTTAATTGGGAATATTTGTCAGTTTCAGGTAGGTTGATGTGCTGGCGTCTGTACACTTCATAATTCATATCTACTGCGGCTGTACCAACCCACATATATGAAAGTTCTCATCGATGCAAATAAAATAGCCCTAACAAGAGGTAGTTGGTACATACCATTGAGGAGTACCCGCGACTCTGTCCTCTCCACCAGACTGCATGCATACAGATCTATATATACTGTTTTGTAGTGTTAGATACACTTGAATGTCAAGTTGATCCCCAAGCATGCCAACAATTCTCGAGAGTTGTCCTACATTTCTCAGGGTTTCCACTGTCGTCGGGGCCTCAAGTGGTGGCAATGGGACATTTGATGTTTACTCCTCGGTTTTACATTTTCACACCCTGTCATTAATAAATATGAGATTCATCACAACCGGTTCATAGGGAATGAACTAACATTATAAAGAGGAAAGATTTGATTGTTTGTTTGGATTGAATAGTCTCTGAAAGTACGTTAAGCAGCTCCACAGCAGGTGCTTATCATATGGAGCTGTATGGGATAGCGGCAGGTGAAGCGAGCGGCGCGCTCTCCGCTCGAGTAACGGATTCATCAAGTTTTTGTGTCAGCCAATATTCCGATGAGTGGCGAACCACCCGGCGCTCCGGGGCCGCCCATTGGCGTATAAGCGGCGAAGCGACTAATTCTAGTGCATATTTAAAGATATCAGATAGGTGAAGCACCTTTATACAAGGTAACAAGAACTCGAGCATTAATAATGCTTTAATAATTTTATTTGACTGAGGTACACTTTGACCCAAATTTTTAAAATAAGTAAAGGATGAGGGCCGTTAGCTCTAGAGCCTGGTTACTGTTTGTCGTTTTCATTTGTCAATTAGCTAACATTGGAAGATACAGGAAGATACTACTAGTATACCAAAGGCAGTATCTGCCATAGTGGCATTTTTATATTGTTTTTATATGGTTAAGGTTTTTGTTATAATCATAGACAAATCATTTGCAATATATTGCGACTATAAATTAAGATATGTAAGTTGCATACTGCACACGGTATGAAAATTTAATTAAAATTGAATAAATAATTAAAACGTCCATCAAACACAAACAACACGTAAATATATTAAGCAAAGATAATAAGGATGAAGAATGCCTTTAACGATTAAGATGAACAACTAAATGAAACGATGAAGACAATTAAACGAAAAGATGAACAATAAATATCACTATGAAATACGAAGCGCCCCTGCAAGCCAAATAGACCACTCAACAACTCGCAGCAGTCGCAGCATAGTGCTGCTACACGTGCTCAGCTGCACGGAAGAGATTAAGACTCAACACGTTGAAAAATGCTGGAAGATACAAGGGACAAACAGAATCACATTGTGTGTGAGAGAGGTAGCGACGAGTCCTATGGCTTTGACTGTCAACGCCTCCACCAGCATCACCATAGGACACTGGTAAATGCAACATGTTAATCGCTATATCTAAATAAATTCCGATAGCGAACGGAAAATTAAGTTTTTGCACGAGCTGTGTGGACGATGGTGATGCAGGGTGGCTTAGACAGTCAAAGCGGCAGCGGAGCGCCGGTGTTGGCTCGACACATGTTTGTGAAGACATTCACGATAAGATAACCCAAACCTTTCTTGTGCAACATACGTATAGCATACGGCTATGTGTTTTACAGAACACTTTGCCCTGCCTGCCTCCAGCCTTGGCAAATACACGAACACCACATGCGTCTACTACTTTTGGAAATTAACGATATTGAAACTCATGAAATCAACGAGACATCCCTGTCACTGTCATGATTTCTGACTACATAGGTAACTGTAAGATGAGGTAAGAATTCACTAATCATTAGATCTGGGATTCGATTCGGTCTATATTTCAGAATAATTGTAGAAACTATGACAATGTACTTGTATAGTGAATTAATGATTCCTGAGTGATTAATGAGCCTGTGACCCGTGGTGCGGCTATTACTTAGCTTTTTAGGATCTACTTGACACTTAGAAATTATACATAACATACACACGGAAAGATAGCTCTCCTTGCAAAAAATAAAAAAAATGTCGGTCGCTCGTACCGTGGGACAGGTGATGATACGCTCTGTTGCTTCTGTTGGCCCCACTCAATAGGTGGTGTGGTCCACCAGGGTGTTAGCCGAATATGTACACGCTGTTCCGATTATGTCGTTGAAACTGACGCTTGAAATGAAGCGATTCCAAAGGGAATAAGTATGCAAAGAGCGCGTCACTGGTCGGTGTCAGGGAGACGGCGGCGTAAACACAAAGCGCCGCGGTGCCGCAGCGGCGCTTCACGTGCGCGCTATGCCGTAAGTATGTTAGCATACAGCTTACAGCATCATACGACTGGAGCGGCAAATCGATACTTACTTGTGGTTGACGATGACGCGGTGGATGGCGACTCGTGCTCGCCTGCCGAGACCACACTAATTTATATATACTTAATAACGACAGCCAACTATCTGGACGGAATTTGATGCAGTTTCCGCTGTTTTAGCAGATTCAAAGAAGTTTAGAGTGCCAAGTTTTGAGTAGATTCGTGTTCGACTCCCAAGGGGGATTTTGTGGAACACGAGTCTCGTCTCTCGGCGTGATGGTATCAGCGAGGGCGCGCGGCGCTCGATCAGTTCAGCCCATGGGCTCTAACTGCGTGCGTGTGGCGTGCGGCCCGCGCGCGTGGCCGAGCGGGACTGGCGTGCGGCGCGCGCCGGCGAGCTCTCGCGGAACAAGTGGCTGAGTGACCTCGCGCACCGGTTGACCTGCGGCCGGCAGCTTGCAGACTGCATCAACACTTCACGCTGTCCGACTGCCATCTGAAACCCTTTCTTGAGCATGCTTCTGTCCTCCCATGCAAGCACCTAATTACATACTCCTGTTTTACATTTCATAGAGAAATCGACTCTAAGCTTATGTAAAACTGCGCAACTATAGGACAGATTTAAACCATTATCACACGTTTTAGTTGTAATAGTGGCAATACAATGCAATAAAATTCCCAGCTATATTCAAGATTTGAGTCTTAATAAATTCAAATGGTTTGTTAAGCAGTTATCGCAGCTTATTATTCAGTGAAAGACTACCTAGCAAATAAAAAGGCTTGGAAGTAAGCTGTTTAAAAATTAAAAACCGGCCAAGTGCAAGTCGGACTCGCGCACGAAGGGTTCCGTAACATTATTTATAAAACGAATAAAAACTCAATATTCAGGGAAGATTTCAAGCGTCTGCCTCTTGCCGTTATCAATATCGAGTAAAAAACGAGCAAAAAATAATGTTTGTTGTATGGGAGCCCCCCTCAAATATTAATTTAATTTTAATAAAATTACTTATTTTTAAAGTAAGTAATACATTCCATATTCTGTGAATATTTAAAGCATCTACCTGTTGCCGTTATCGATATCGAGCAAAAATGAACAAAAAAATCACGTTTGTTGTATGGGAGCCCCCCAAAATATTTATTTTTTATTATTATATTTATATTCTAGTTTTAAAAATATTCATATTCTAGTTATAAAATTATTTATATTCTAGTTAGTAATTAATCCCAAAATATTTATATTCTAGTTTTCAGTATTTGTTGTTATAGCGGCAACAGAAATACATCATCTGTGAAAATTTCAACTCTCTAACTATCACGGTTCATGAGATACAGCCTGGTGACAGACGGACGGACGGACGGACGGACGGACAGAGGAGCGAAAACAATAGGGTTCCGTTTTACCCTTTCGTACCCAAAGGGTAAAACGGAACCCTTTCGTACCCAAAGGGTAAAACGGAACCCTATTGTTTTCGCTCCTCTGTCCGTCCGTCCGTCCGTCCGTCTGTCACCAGTCTTCCACTTCCGGATCTGATGGTGGAAACCCTGAGAAATCGAAGGCAACTCTTGAAAACTGTAGGCATGCATATGATAAAAACTTCATATTCAGGTATATATCGAATAACACTACAAAACAACGAAGGTGTAGAGCTGGCCTGATGATGGAGACGACAGAGATTCGAGGGAACTCCACAACGGTATGTGCCAACTACCTGGTGTTTGAGCTTATTTAATTCGTGTTGATGAGAGCTTTACACCAAGATAAGTTTTGATTACCATGCTGACCTGATGATGGAGACGGCAAAGAATTAAGGGCACTTCTCAATGATATTTTCGAACCACCTTGTGATTGGGCTTGTATTATTCGTATTGACGAGAACTTTACACAGATATTTTTAATCGCAATTGTGGGTTTGATGATGGGGACGGATACAGTTCATGGAACTCTTGAACGGTTTATGGCTGGTTAATGAGAATTTACCACTAACTTGAGCTATGATAGCTTTCACAGATATGGAGTGTATAAATGGATGACGACACACGATTTTGGACCTTGACACTAAAAAGCTCAAAATAAAAAACTTTACAAAAAAGAAAACCGACTTCTAAAACACTAAAAAGCGAAAAAAAAACTTTTAAGTACATCGCTCCAGAAGTCGGTGTCCAAATAAATACAAGCTGCAGCGGTTTTAGTGTTTTAGAATTTTAGTGGCTAAATAAGCACAGCTAAAACCTCTAGACACTGACTTCTAGAGCGATGTAGGTACTTAAAAGTTTATTTTTACCTTTTCAGTGTTTTTAATAAGTCGGTTTTCTTTTTTCTCACTGGGAGACAAAATAAAAAAAAAACTGGCCTGTTTCATAGACGACCCAATAGCAAAAATAAAATTTCGCCGAGTCGGCCAGTACATAACCAATGGTAGATATGTTATGACGACGAAACTCAAAAATAAAAACGTGGGAAAACATTATAGTCGCGTCCCAAACCCGTGACGCGTGCTGCGGCGCAGGTTGCGCCCGGTGCAACCATTATGTAAATAGGTGACCCGATTCCGCGACACAAACAATCGCGGCGGAGCGAGAACCCGAGCCCGCCAGACCGGTCGGCTTTGTTGCGCCGCACGACGCACTCGGTGCGCACTGCACCTCACACCAGCGAAATTACGAATACATTTATTTATTTACATGCGATCATTATATTTTAAACAATTGTAGGGCCACAGTAAAAAAAACAACCGTAACAATGACCACTTCACGGCATTGTCAATCTGTAGTTCACCACCACTATAACGAAGTAAAAAGATACGAGAACGCTGAGCAGCACTATGAACAACGTGGCGCCGGCGAACAGCAGCCAGCCAGCCAGCACGGCTGCGGCCGCGAGCGTAAGGCCGGCCAGTAGCTGCGCAAGCGCGCACACCAGCATGCCCCACACGTAAACGTCACACAGTGCGTCGCTCTCGGATGCCGCCGCTGCCAGCAGCAGTGCGTGCAGCGCCAGCAACAGCACGCCAAGCGCGCCGTGCGCTAGCCGCAGCGCTGGCGCCACCGCGGCCACCACGCGCGCCAGCAGTACTGCGCCCGCTGCGCTGTACAGGAAAAGGTAGGTCCCTGCGATAGCAGCTCCTGCCAGCGCCGCCAACGCCGCCGCCGCGCGCAGCGGTAGTCCGCAGGCGCCCTGTACCGCCGGGCAGCGGTCCGCCAGGTAGCCCATGCCGCCCGCACCACCGCCTCGCGTCACGGCACCTCGTGTACCCGCTTGCGCTCCGTGCGCCTCCCGCGACACCACGCGACACTCACGAAAGTATTCGGCTCATACTGACATTCAACTGACGTTGACACACAACACAGTCAATCAAACTAATAAGGATAGAACTTAGGATAGAATATTACTCTAAGATATGAACTCAGGACAAGTATGGGTCAAAAAGTTTACAGTGTTTGACTTTTGACTTCTGAATTTAGAAGACAGGCATTTCAGGTACTTCACCATTCGCCAAAAAAAACTCTCGTACCTCTAACCACACGTATCTGTGAGAAGGTAGCTCTTAAGAATTTCGAGGATAAATTCCTGAAATATGAAACTGCCGATAACAATCGCTAAAAGCAGTTGGTATTTATGGTTGGTCAGCAAATAAAACGAGAGAAGTGCACACCTGCAAGTGCGCGACGCATGCGCTGTCCCAGCAGGCGACGCAGGTCGGCAGCGCGCGTTCGGCGCGGCTTGTTGACGCCCATGCGGCGCCGCAGCCGGGGACTGCGCCCCGCCACTCCTTCAGCACTCGACGCCTCTTCAGAGCTCAAACTACACTTTTGACTCCGCACTATTTTCACATTTACTGAAGGCATTTCAATCGGTGGAAGAGAGAATTTCTCTGGATTTAAACATTTTTTCGGCCAAAAGTCATCCGAACTAGACAAGTTAGTAGAGTCTTTAGGGCTCGGCAGCTGTAACGGCGGCAGAATCTTGTTGTAGGGCACTAGCCGGCGCTGGTAGTCGTGAGTCCTGCAGCTCGAGCTGGAGTTGAACCACATGTCGCGGGCGAACAACGACTCCGACATGGAATCGCGGCCGTTGCTGAAGTCAAGCGTGCACTTGCGCGTGCGCGTCACGCTCAGCAGGTTGAGCGGCGCGCGGTGCACCGTGGCGTTGCCCAGCTCGAAACTGGGCCGCGAGCTAGAGCTGGCGGTGTTGTAGTCGTCGTCGGAGGGCGCGGCGGCGGCGGCGGGCGCTGGGCTCCACAGCGGGAAGGGCGACACGGGCTGCATGTTGAGGAAGGCGCGTGCGATGTGCGCCGGTGCCGCAGCCAGCGTGGGCGGCTCGGGAGACAGCACGCCGAACGGGTGCGTGAAGTAGAACAGGCACAGCGGCCGACTCTGCAGATATCATCAACACTCGTTACAAATATCTACGCCATGTGATACTCATTATAAATATAAAACCAAGTGTGTATCCCTATGTAAGCTTACATCTTTATAAAACTACTCAACGGATTTTGAAGCGGGATTTTATAGATAGAGTGAGGAGCTCATGGCTAAGTAAACGCCGCACTGGTCGATAGATCAAGGTTAAACAACGCTTGGTGCGGTCGGTTCGTGGATGGGTGATGGGATCTTTTCATGATGAGTTCCGCCGTGTTTCGGAATGCGCGCTAAATTGGTGGGTCCCGGCTGTCATTTGTACTATCTATGTATGTATATCTTTGGCAGTCGTTACGGGTAGTCAGAAGCCAAGAAGTCTAACAACCAGTCTTACCAAGGGTATCGGGTTGCCCAGGTAACAGGGTTGAGGAGGTCAGATAGGCAGTCGCTCCTTGTAAAACACTGGTACTCAGCCGAAACCGGTTAGACTGGAAGCCGACCCCAACATAGTTGAGAAAAGGCTCGGGAGATGATGATGATGACACTGATTCAAGAAGAAGGCATAAGTATGTGTATGCATAATATTGTAGAGAAACACTGATAAATTTACATTTCTGGAGTGATGTCGTAAATGAACAGTTTTTTTACATCGCAAACGCTGGCTGAGCCCCGGAGCCCCGCGAGATAAGTAATGTACTACAGCGCAGTCTACAGTATTGCTCACCATAGAAAGGTCAACAAAAAGTCCTTTATGGTAGGTATATGTCTAATTATTATACTTTCGTCATTATAACAACCACTTTTTATGTCTGCCTTGTTTTTTGTTTCCAACATAATTATTGTGTGGCGCCTGGAGCGCATTTTTGATCTAATGAGGAACTGATTAGTCTAACCTCGGTATTGATAAAACTAAACTTATTATTTTTAATTTAATCGTACTAGCAACTACCGTACAATGGTGTCAGACAGCCTTATGGTCAGAGTGGGTAGTCTTGGGCCGAAATCAACGTAAAACTGAGCATAAAACAACCACGGTAACAGGCGATCTGACAATCTTAATAGAATATTGTTCTTCTTCTCTGTGTTATCAGGTTAGTCCTCGGCCGATCAGTTACAATAAACGAGGGGTTCAAATCTAATCTGATATTATAAAGCTGGAGAAATGGCCGGAAGCTACTAACATATGTATAGCGCGAACGTCAGAAGCAGAATCAGAAATATTTACCTACGAAAAACATTAAATGTAAAAAGGTGCCAAGTCTCTCCATGCAATCTTTTCACCGTAAAAAGTTTTGAGATCACATCGTAGCCAAGTCCTGTTCAACTTATTTTGTAATGATAAATCAATATTTACAGACTGTATCGATAGTTTTACTTACATTACAGTTATAGCGACTTAGCAATGAGCACAGGTTAAAAGCTGTTTGCTTCGTGGAATGTCGTGCAAATGTTGTTGATGAACTGATATGTTTTGTGGTTGGGACAACATTTAATGAATAAACTAATAGATAATGAATTCTGTGATATTAAAGTTTAAGCTTAATAATTAATTACTTTCAACTCCTCCAATATGTTTTTATGTTTGTATCTTATTGTGCTCATTGCCAAGTCACTATTATTATAATGTAAGTAAAATTATTGTATTTAATACATAACAATATATCTATTATTAATATAAACCAATTTAATATTTTTTGTAGATACGTAAACAAATAACAAAGGTAACAATGTAGTCGAAATTAATACACAATATTTTAAACACAACACAATATATATATATATATATATATATATATATATATATATATATATATATATATATATATATATATATGTGTATGTATGTATATATATCAGCTATAGCTATATATATATATATATATATATGATGAAGTCGTATCCAGTATGCCAGCGCCACCTGGTGGTACTCGATGGAGTTCGCGTTTTTAGGGCGGGCGCTTGTGGCAGTTGTCGCTGATCCATCTCGCATTCTACGATACGTTCTTTATTGTGAAGATAATTTAACATTCTATTAGTGAACATACGTTTCTTTATTTATCCGATACAATCCCACTGACGCCCACAACCCACAATAGAAGTTCATGAGTAGAGACGGCCTGGACCCACACCCGTCATATCCCGTCATTCGGAGTGACACCAAACAATTTTTTCTTTAATAATGCAGTTTTACAGTTGACTTGAAGCTGCACAATGTTTTATGTTGGGCACAAATTGGCATTTTCTTTACTGAAGATATTTTAGCAAATAGATGTGGATTTGCTTTATCAAAAAGTGCTATTTCCAGAATGTGTAAAGAAGGTAAAGTAACGTATTTTTAGATATTTTCAAATGGGGAATACAACTATCCGTTGATCGTATATGTACCTACATCTTTTCTGCATCTTGTAAACCAGTTGCCTATTAGTTGATTGCCCCCAAAATACAATGTGAAGAGACTAGTCTATGATAGGCTGTTAATAGTGTCTCAATATTCACTCTTTTTGATATATATATAATTTTTTTTTTTTGGAAAGGTAAATATGCTAATTTACTGAGACGTATGCAAATTTCCTCTGTGTGAGGTTTCCAGGTCAATTTATTAATAAGTAATATATTACCGTTGTTTACTTACGTAATGACGTCATAACCATAGCTTCTGCGAAATACGCGCGAAATTTTTTTTTACTTATACTTATTACCTATATTTTTTGCGGTAGCTTTATTAGCACTATAAAATTTATTTAAAATACATTTCAAAAATGCGTGTAATACCCTATTCTAGATATTGAGCTCCAGGAACTCAACCATTTCTTGAAACTGTGAGCAGTACTTAGTATGACTGAGTAAGGGAAGTAGCTCCCATTTCCAACGAAAAAAAGGCAAAGCATGAGCGAAGGTTTAAGCTACAAATGTAATCGCTCACATTGTGCTTAGCTGTACTTCGACAATGTTGAAAGCTCATAGATGTCTGGGAACTTACTTTTACGTCGTCAGTAGAAGTTGACGCATCTGATCTTCCGCCATTCATGTTTGTTTGCACTTTAATTGAGAATTTCTCAAGATAATTTGTCTGTAATATTGCAGTGGGTGACGCCGATGCCGCCCAGCAGCGGTAGGCACATCTCGAGAGCAGCCGACTGGCGCTACACTCACAGCAGGGGTTCACACCGGCCACATGCTACTGGCACGTAACAATGCATCCGACAGATTGGTGTTTGCAAATAATGACGCGCTCGGTGCGTGGGCGGGCACGGCGGCGGGCGGCGGGCACACTGCCGCGCCGTGGCTGGCACCGCCCGGCCCGCTGGCAGGGTAGCAATCACATGCTTGCTTAACCAGCTTCCAATGAACTAGCGTCGCATACTATATTGTTTGTTGTTTATTAATTCCAGTCTGTCATACTTACTCAAATGTCTTGCTGGCGATGATCCCCAGAGTAGTTGACGTAAGTGGCGCAGGTGCACGGGTGCCGGCAATCGGGGCTGGTGCTTGTTCTCTAAATTTATGCGGTACTAAACCTGTATTCTGTTTTCTTTTGCCCTGACACTGCCTTGAATTAGTGATACTCATCTTACACACATCACAAGTGCAAATTTTAAGAGTGTCCTTTGACCCACTTAACAATTTTTCTCCATGAGAGCAATTCGTTGGAACTTTGACTTGACTATGTTTGCTTAGTCCCGACTCTGATACACACAGTTAATACGAGTACATCCCTGTGGCGGAGGGCGAGCGGTGCCGGGCGGCGATGTCGCCCGACACCCAGTTTCTGCGGCGGTCGGTGGGCGCGGCGAGAACAGCCTGTGATCAGCTCCACAATATCTGCGCTCTTGTTGGTGACCAGCTCATGCCCATCGAGGGACCTCGCTCACCTGCCTACTGAATGCATCATCTACGTAGTCCTAAGCCGAGCTTCCAATCCTCAGATGTTGCCAACAAATATTTTTGGATTTCAATGAAGGCCCAAGAAAACCTGGGTCATTCTCGCTCGGGAGATTCATTATTTGGTTTCTTTAATTTGTGATATATTTTCATGAAATATCAAATCTACAATTAATTTGAAAAATATTAGTAGTAAAGGGAATCCTATAAAACGAATTGATATTGCAGAGTAAAAACTTCGCAATGTCGGTTTGGATATTTTATCCACTGCTACGTGTTTGATTTTTTCTTTGTTTTGAATTTATATAAATTCAAAATTTAGGTGCGATGAGTTGACGTGAAAATTGTTTGAATTTATTTTTCATAGAATTGTTCTCGTGGTGTATATTGCTGCAGTGATTACTTACCTATATATCGTCATAAATTGTGCGAAGGCCTAATGTCTCGATCATTTTAGTCCGTGCGCGATTTAGGAGTAATTTGTCTCTGATTTTTCGTCAAGCACTCATTTCTGAGAGGCAGTAGGTACTAACTTGTCTACATTTATAATATCTGGATTTTAGTAACAAGAAGGCCGATTTTCATCGGTCTTTCTACCGGCTACCTGGTCCGGACCGGTTCTGGTCACCGGCAAGAGTGAGTAGAACCCCATATTTTACCTGCGATACTGGCAGTGACCTGCGTGCAAGTCTTGCCTTTTCCACATTACACCTTAAAACGGTCGGAGTCGTCAACTTTCTACCGATTATTCTTTGTTTTGATTAGTTTATTATCAAAATCAAAAATCATCCATTCAAATTAGGCTGATAAATCGGCACTTTTCGAACGTCAAAAAACAACAACAGCCCCCAAACTGCCCACCCTTCACCACTTCCTATGTGTTTTCGCTGGGAAGAAGTGGACGCGGAGCAAATCGCTCAATGTTTAAGTGCACCTACACCATCGCCGCTCGTGGATGTTTCTACACCGTCTCCGGGAATAGATTTCTCAGCTCTGATGATGCAGGAACTGAAGCAACTGCTGCAGCATGACCGAGAAGAACAATCTCGCCATGGAGAAGGACAAACTCACCGTCTAGAAGAAAAGTTTCAGCGCGACAAAAGGACTAGGCTAGTCAATTAGAGGAACACACGTACCTACTGAATAATATGAAGGCGGAGCTCGGCTTAGAAGTCAAGGCCATCAAGGAAAAAGTAGAGGTCCATGAAAACCGCATCTCGGAGGCTAAGCATAAGATCGCCGATATGGAGAAGACTTTGGGAAGTATAAAGGATGGAAACGGGATAGCACTCCCCATAGGTGCTGCGCCTTTGATGCGAGACTTTAAGATGCCATCTATTGATGGAACATCTCCCTGGTCGTCGTATAGAATCCAGTTTGAAGCAGCTAAAGAAATAAATGGGTGGATAGACAAAACAAGCCACGATGGCACTGAAGTTAGGCCTCTTTTTTGCCAGATGCCCTTGCAAAACATGACCTACGACCAGTTGATTGAGGCATTAGAAACCAGATACTGTGATGCACACCTGGAACGCGTATATCGCGCTCAGTTGAAAGATCGGGTGCAACGTGTTGGCGAAGATCTGCAACAACGGGCCACAGAGATTGAAAAGCTGGCTCGTAAAGCGAATCTGTCTGCGACTGGGTCCATAGAATCGCCTATTGTGCAGGCATTTGTCGATGGCATACGAGCCCCGGAAGTTAGGATTATTGCAAGTCTTGGGCACCACGAGTCTTTGAAGACTGCCGTAGCTCACGCTTTGGAAGTTGAAGCAATACGGAAAGACAATCGTGCCCACCGCGTCAGGGAGGTTTCAAATGTACCTGTACCGGCGTCACGTGACCGTTTTAAGTAGGTATAGGTGCTCTGTATGTGGAGAAGAGGGTCATCTTCAGTCGAGCTACCCGAAGCGAAGCAGCACCACCGAAGATAATAGCCGAGAAAGAAGGGCGGCTAATGTAACCACCCAGCAGCAGGGAAACGAGTAAACGCCAGGACTGCGGGGCGGGTGTTGGGGCTTTTCTAATACCTCAAGGATTTCGATCTCACAAGCCCACGATGGGAACGGCCTGATCATCAAAGGTGAAGTGAATGGAAGACCATGTAAACTGACCTTGGATACTGGAGCTTCTCGCACGGTTATCAGTTCCCAACTAGCGAATTGTGTTCTTGAGGACTTCTCCGTGAAACATGACCACGCCAATTTGGTAACAGCTACTGGTCAGCACAAAACCGTCCGAGGTGAGAGGGAAGTGAAATAAAAGCTGGGGAACACCATATACCAGCATAAGGTAATAATAGCTGCCATATTGGATGATTGTATCCTGGGATTAGACTTCATGCGACGACACTGTTGTGAGATTGACGTGAACCAAAGAGTCTTAAAGTGTGGTGCAGAAGAAATCTCATAGAAGGTGCACCACCAGCAGAACTGAGCTTTTTCGACAACTTTTATATGTGGGGGCCCCACTGTAACTTGGCATCCAAAGTGATAACCAGAAAGCCAGTGGTATCCACAAGGCGCGACCCTTCGCCCTTCATCAATACACTGGTTTCAACCTGCCTAACATTAGGAAGTGTAAATTTTATGCATTTAGTCTTTTTCTCATTCAAGAGTAAATTGTTTGCATTAAACCAGTGTAGAATTTTTGAGACCGCGCTATTTACATCATCCGTCATTAGCTGCTGACGTTTTAGTTTGAATAAAAGTGAAGCATCGTCTGCAAACAGCACTATCTCATGATTATCCCTTACGAGGTAAGGTAAGTCATTTATGTAAATTTGGAATAGAAATGGGCCAAGAATTGAACCATAGGTAGTTTTAGTATCGTAAAAAACCGAGAGCGCTCAATATATAATATATATAATTTCTAATCAAATTAAAAGTTTAATTCGTCGTTTCTGGACACAGGCTTCCCCCAAGGCTCGCCACCGCTTGCGCTACAGCAACTCGCATCCATTGCTTCCCAGTTTAAAAGTTTAAATAATTAATGTCCAAAAAAATACTGATTTTTTTTATTTAAATATTAGGTTAGATAAAAAAATATTTAGTTTGAATAGGGTATTTGACTCTTTTTTTTTAATTATTCATATCAAAAGTAACTTTTTACAAAACCAAAAACAGAAATAATTTTTGGAATCCGTTGAGAAATGAGTATTATAAATTACTTACCTTTCAAAACCAGTAGAAAGTCAAACAGTTAAATAACAGAAAAAGGATGCACATTGAAGTTTGTGACGTCAACGCTATTTGATCACATAAGTTCAAAAGAGACAGCAATGTGTCCCCACTATGATCCCACTCTTCATCATACGAATATAGAAAATGTCGATTGCTGCTCCATTTATCAGCCAATTTTGACGCCATTTTCAGAAAAAAATTCCTTGTGTGTGTGTTTGTTTTGTTAATTTACGGAAGAGGAAGCAATTATTCACTACGTTAATACATAAGGTAATCTATACATTTTATATCTATGTATATGTTTAAAAAATATACATATAATAAAACAGTAAAAAATCCGTGTCTGCACATTTAATATATTGACAAAAATAATAACTGAGGGGGGTTTAGAAACAGCAATAGAACACGAATCCAAAAAAAAAAATCTTTCTATTTGTCTGTTTGTTTCTACGCGCTAATCCTCGGAACCACTGGACGTATTTGAATGATTCTTTTTTTGTTGTAAAGGTGTTAGGTCTGAGCAGCATATAGGCTATAAATTATGTTGGAAACTTGAACACCTGATGCAGAACAGCAACAGATCAGCTTAACTATAGAAGATAGAGAAATGCTGCCGTAGCAAAAACTATTCCACGTGATGTGCATTTTCTGCCGATCGACATTATCATACATTTTCCAGAATAAGCACACAATGAAATATTCATAATCAGTTAGAAAGTTTAAGAGACGTATAAAATTGAAGATCTGGACGACTGTTGTGGAATTCCAAGCGCCCAGCTACATTATAACGTATCTAGGATTGACGTTAACAAAATGTTCAATTTGAGGCATTACAAAAATGAAAGAACTGAATCGTCTCGAATCATCTCGCGCATCCTGTTGTTTTCCGTCCCCGGACTCATAGAATTCGATATCAGACGTTTCAAATCGTCGATTTTGACGACCCCGTAGTCGCTGGCATAAGCGACTGGATCCACGTACGAAGTCGCGGGCAGAAGCTAGTAATATAATAAGTGTTGCGTACCGTTCAGTATTTTGCTTTAATTATATTTTTAGTAATTTTAGTTACTTAAATTCACCCTAAATTAATTCCATAATTTCATCAGTTATGTGTAGAGGAATATTAAAGAGGGTGGATTTGATTAGTTCCGCCATCGACAACCGGACGCAAACCCTGCCAACAATTAGTTGAGTTTAGACCAACCCCTGTGGATATACATTTTTTGTGCGTGAACGTTTAGCTGGATCCAGACCCTCGCTGCCTGATACGACGCCGAGCCCACGGAGCGCGAAGCAGTTGAAGGAAGTCGAGAGGTGAGTTCTTTTCGAATCCTCTCGTTCCCGATTCTTCTACACAATAAGTATACAGCATTTTGTGTGCGCACGCGCGCGCCTGATATTTATATCGTCTAGGTATTCGTTGATAGAGTAGTCACATTTATTTACAAGAAATTTTCTAAGCTTTTTTAAATGTAAGTATATTTATTTTATCTTCTTTTTTATTTGTGATAGTTATTTTATTTATTATAAAGTTTAATAGACATAGCGTAGGGACTTGTAGAGTGCATTTTTAAGCGAGTGCTTGGCAGGTTTAGTTTTGACCGTTGTCTACGCGGCCCCTCAGATGTTGCTGACTTCTAGGAGCACCGACGCGCGCCTGTAGCTCGTAGTCGTACGGACGGGGAGCCACCCAAAGCTCACCAAACAAACTTTACACCGCAGTCAAAATTCATGGCTTGGCGGTTTTACGTGAGCAAGTGAATATTGAACCTCGTACGGAGCGGCTGCAATAAATACAAGGCATCCAGATGCGCTTGCGCTGGTTCCCGCCAAATTTGCCAGTAACTAGCGGCACGAGGGAGCGCGAGCACGTGCGTAACGCGCCCGCCGCGCCGCCGCACCGCCGCGCCCGAGTGCTTTCCAATTAATAATCAGTGTAAGTGATGACAAGTCTGTCATATTCATTTGGATATCCTTCCGAAAGCGGAGAAGCTAGCAACCGCGCATATCACGTATCACATTGACTACCTCATCATATGTATATGTTAAGCAGAATTCAAGCCACTAAATATTAATTATTCAATTTCTATTATATTTATATAATATATAATTTCTGTTGCTGATAGCGTTACCGAACAAACAATGGTGGCTGAGAATATCAGAATACCACCCCGAATGCCGAGGCGGGACACTCGACTTGATTCTCTTTCTAGACTGCATAACGTTCCTAATTCATGCGGATGGGAGTCTACTGTTTTGCTCCTGTCTTAGTCCTACTCATATGCAACCACTTTGTTGCTAGTACCATTGTCCCTCGTAAGGTAAAAAACTTATTGGAAACCAAAATGATGACTGCATATAATTATGAGTGCTCAGTCAGTCAAATGCTTGTTCGGTTGATACTAATGAGAACGCCGCCACAGTCGCCGGCGTGTCAGCGCGTCACGCTCTATAGTATTGGGCACAAGATCGTTGACGACTGAACAACTAGGTATTCATTAATCGGTTGTTTTGTATCAAGTAGGTAGGTGAGCGTTATCAAAGTGGCCTGTGACTAATTTATGAATAGATAACAATAGGACGTGTCAATAGCTACTTATCGCTGCAACTCTATCAATACAATAAGTAGAACATACTAAGTATTCATTCATATGCCTACTATAAAAACACTGGTGGCTGGGTTTCGAAGCTCATACCTTTAAAACTAAGTAATCCGTGTTTCCCTGTTGGTTTTGTGTCGTTTGTGGCTGGAGGCCCATCAGCCGACGCATGCGAGGTGTCGTTTGTGAGGAAACTTCTACCGACGCGACGCGGACTACTTGCATAGTTATAATCCGACTATCCGACAAATATCATAAGCGTAAAAGTTTCTAAGAATGTATGACTTCTGTGTATGTCGTAAGCTTGCCAATAGAGTACATGAGCAACATGTTGGGGTGCGGGAAGTGGCTCCCTCAGCAAGCGGGTGCAGCCGCTGGTGTTTAGTAAACCTACAACCTACATTTGTACAAACAGCGAGAACATAGTTGTACGTGAGAGCTACCTGTATCACGAGAGTCAATTTATGCGACACGTAAGCACCGGATGACGATAACACTATAGTACCTCCCTTACCTACAGACGAGAACTTTGCTTGACATCACGTTCTGCAGGAGGCGCGACGGCCGCCGGCTGGCGCACTCCTGCACGATTAAACAGTAATTAGGTAGGTACTTCGGTATTGTAAGTACCTACCTGCTTACTAAAACAATCGAGGCTGGTGTGTTCTGGTTAAATGCTGAACCGGTGTATTTATAGAGGACTTGTAAATGTTATCGAGTGCGGTGTGTGAATCAGCTGTAGCGTCGCATGCGCGTGATGCTCGGTGCGATCAAAATAAATATAAATGTCAGTCAGACAGGCTGGCGCAGCCAGATCTGACTGCGTGCCGTACAACTTATTGTGGCATTGTGTATGCGGCCTATGGCTCGGGCGCCAGGCAGCGTGGCCGGTTCGCGTGCTGTGCCTAAGTGGGTGTACTTGCAAGTTCAATGTGCAAGGCTATCGGTAGGATGTAGAGCAGCCAAGGTGAACCACATATGCCTAAAAATAACCGCGATAAAGTGAACCGCAACGCAGTTCACCCAGACGCGATACAAGAGTCCCTACCCTAAGGTAACTATTGAGGAACATTTCATAACTCTCAATTTTAAACGATTTGTTAGGATCGGATGAGCCTTTTGACCTGTGGTGTTTTTGGAGTTATGGCAACCATCGGTCTTTCCATCCCATCATTTATTTGATTGACGTGTTATGATGAATGTAAAAATGTTACCGTCTTACTCTATTTTCCAAAGTCTAAGTAAAAAACGCCAGAGGTCTCGAACATTGCCAAAAAATTGTATCAGGGAGCGTTTGCACTTTAAGATCAAAAAAATGTTGTGAACTCTACTTTGTCCCTATCATTAAACCCGCGATGGCAATCAAAACTCATCCCGGTGTCATCATCTCCCGAGCCTTTTCCCAACTATGTTGGGGTCGGCTTCCAGTCTAACCGGTTTCGGCTAAGTACTAGTGTTTTACAAGGAGCGACTGCCTATCTGCCCTCCTCAACCCAGTTACCTGGGCAACCCAATACCCCTTGGTTAGACTGGCGTCAGACTTACTGGCTTCTGACTACCCGTAACGACTGCCGAGGATGTTCAATGACAGCCGGGACCTACAGTTTAACGTGCCATCCGAAACGCAGTCATTGGTGTCCAAGATATACTTAGAAAGTACATACAAACTTTGAAAGAAAAGTTGCATTGGTACTTGCCCAACCTGGAATCGAACCCACGCCCTCACACTTGAGAGGTTGGCTCTTTAACCACTAGGCCACCACGACTATACCGGTGTATAGTTCTTATAACCACGAATAAAATAAGCCCAAACACGAAGTTGTTAGTCGTACCCTTGAAGAGTTTCCGCGACTTTCAGTCGTCTCCATCATCACTTCAGCTCTAAGCCTTTACTGTTTTCAAACTCAAACTGTCGTTTATTCAAATTAGGCTGATATAGCAGCACTTTCCGAACGTCAAAACAAAAGACAACCGCAAAAAACAATTCCAATCTCAAATTATTTGAGAGAAATAAACATAATTACATAAATTATAAATTGAAATTATCACATGTTGGCGAGCATGCAGGTTTACCTACACCTAAGACGATAATATACTCAAGCATTTATGATTAAATTTAAAGAAAAGCCTCCTATTATTAGAATATTACATAGGTACATAGGCATAAATACGGCGTACCCACCTACATGTGCAGTAATGTTGTGCATAAATGTACAACTCGAGTAAAATGTACTTACTAGGACTACAGTATTACTATTGGAATACAGAAAGCTAGTCTATACATTAGACTAATAATTAAAATTTAAAATAAAATGTAAAAAGCCACCAACACGACCTGGTACCGCCAGCAGCATCTGTTCAGTTCATCCCTTCGTAGTTTTGTAGCGTCATCAGGCATACACCTGAATATTATAGTAGTTGTAGTCGGGCTTCGTTTCGAGTGTAGATAAATAAAAGTCATTTATGTACGTGACTGTATAATATAATGCACACACGACTACTGTATATACATACATGCAGTGGAAACAGATTTAAGGCAATATTAACAGAACTATTTATAATGGACGTGAACTTTATATTTAGCGGCACGCGGGCGGCGCAAGAGTCCGTACGACCACAGAGCGCGTGCGTCGTTCACCGCGGTAGAATGCTCACTCACTAATGGCGCGCGCGGCGCTGGCCGCGCGGCTGTAGGCTAGTTCGGTTCGCGCCGAATACCAGTTGGCGCGCGTCTTATTTTATAGGGGCGCGGAGGGGCAATCAAATCGGTGCGCGCTACATCCTCCCCCTCCAAGTCAGCGGAAACGTTTGGAGCTGGCTTGGGAACAGACTTTCTAGGTCTAGCTTTATTTCTATTCCGAACTACTTTAGATTCACTCACGCGAGGTGGAAAGAGGCTAGCATGGCACTGGTCGCGAGATTTGTCATCCCTATCAACGATTTCGTTCGTGGGCGGGGAAACAACCTTTCCTATGTGAAACGGTCCTTCGCGACGCGGTGCTAAATTGCTAGGAAAACCCTTGCGATAACAGATTCTCGAACGACGGCGGTTTTTACCTGCAGCTTTCATCCTGATATCCTGCTGTCGCTCGATTCGTCGCTTTGCTCCTTGCAGGCGACTCGCTAAATTCTTTAAATACGGCGTAATTAGGGGCACGTATTTCTCCTGGTCTACGACCGTTTTTAGATCATGGGCTACGTCTACCGGGGACCGAAACTGGCGCGCAAAAGTTAGAAAGGCAATTGTATCACCGGTACCTTGAGTATTAAAGGCGAATCGGACAGCTGGCAGTGCTTCAGGCCAACGTCGATGTTCTGGTTCTAATAAGATAGCCAGCATCTCTTTCATTTCCCGATTTTTACGCTCTGCGGGATTAGCCTGGGGATAATTTGGCGTCAAATTCTGATGCACACCGAGGACGTGCATAGCCTTCTGCATTACGGCCGAGACAAATTGTGTACCATTGTCGGAGATCACCCGACGAGGAAAACCATATCTTAAGAAAACTTCTTCAATCAATATCTTAACGCAATTTTCTGCGTTGGCCTTGGCTAAAGGGAATAACTCCACCCATCTGCTTGCAGTATCCTCGATGATAAAGATCCATTTTTCTCCCTTACTACCCTCAGGAAGTGGTCCAAATAAATCTATAGCGAGGACTTCAAATCGATGCTGCGAAGCAGGAGTTTGCGGTAGGCCAGCCGGTTTAGTTGGATAAGGAGGTGTAGGAATAGAGGCGGTGTTGCCCTTATCGATCCTGTGTGGAGCAGAGGGCGTTAGCCCTCCCCCTGCACTGAAGGCATCAGTGCTCTTCTTCAGGAGTGCAGCCGACCTTACCCTATCAGCTGATGAGGTAGGAACACCTTCGGACTCGCGGAGGGCCATCATTGAGCTAACTACTACGCTATCTTCGCATTCGTATTGCAGATCGAATGTGCCTACATCGCGTAAGGAGAACCGATTACTATTGAAATCGAGTACCATGCCAGCGTCTTGTATGAAATTCATACCTAACAGTGACTCTGTTGCTCCCGGCAGGACTATAAAGAGCGTGTTAATTGCCACTCCCTGCACCTTTACAACGACTGAGGCAGTTTCTACAACTTGAACGCGCAGCGTTCCATCCGCAAGTTTGAATTCTGTCTCTACACTTGAGAACACTTGGCCATGGGCCCGCAAATGTTTTGTTAAGCTAACACTGGCCACGGATTGTTTAGCTCCCGTGTCCAATAACGCAGTACCTTTAGTACCGTACACTTCTATATGAAACAACGGACGCACACGCGGTTTAATAACAGTATTGCGCATCGACAAAGACTGGAACGTAGATGCAGTTGTCGACGGGGCAGAGCGTTTTTCCTTGCACACGCTGCAGTTTGACCTAATGACACCGGGCGCACCGCATCCGAAACATGTTTGGGACGGGCGCAGCACCGGTTGTCCCGCTGCAGCTGGTTCGCTCTTCACTGGGTCCGGCGTGGAATTAGTTTTATTTACTAATTTGCGGCACTCCTCCTTCTGATGTCCGAACATTTTACAAAATGAACATCTAGGTCTGACCCTGACCTGAGGACTGTCAACCGATTTGACCATAGGAGGGTGCGATGATGGTGTCGCCTGATACAGCGGAGGGATCGGGGCAGCAGACGCAGGGGCTGCTTTTCTCGCAGGCGCAGGAGCTTGCGCCTCCTCGAGCACATCCTCCACTGAGCGTGCATGCTGGAGTAGCTCGGAGAAGGAGGAAAACGAATTTCTCGCTACTCGTTCGCGTATTCTTCTACTAAGAAGACCGTACACCATATCCAGTTGCACTGGATTTTCAGGAAGGGTTCTTGACGGTAACTGGGCAATAAGTGCTCTTACTCTGCACACGAAGACATCTGTACGTTCTTCACCTTGCTCTCGACTAAATATCTCTCTATATATTCTGTGAGGCGGAAGGCGTGGACCGAAAGTCTGACCGAGTAAATGAATGGCCTCCTGCCAGGTGGCAACCGAATGCCGAACACCCTGCCACCAGGTGGCTGCAAAATCTGTGAGCAGCATTGGCAGGCCTCTTAATGCAATGTCATCCGTAACGCCAACACAGTCTTTATAAATTTGTACAGAGTCGATGAATGCACGTACATCGCCATTCCCATTGAATCTCGCCGAGCAATTAGAAAGGTTTGTACTTACAGGCGGGTGCGGCGCGCCCTGTGTAGGCGGCGACCGTAAGGCTTGTAATAAAAATACCAATTGTTGGTCCGTCATGACCACGGGTGCAGGCATCGGTTGTTGCGGCGAGGCGACGGGCGGAACATGCCCGTGCTGCGACATTCCAGAGTAGCCAGGCAGTTCACGCCCGTACAGCGGTGGTGGTGATGGGGCTGAGGCGCCGGCGGACGCAGGGCGTCCAGCCAGCGGCGGCGTCGACGATCGCACGTCAACGAAAAGCGCGCCTCCATCCGAAGTGGACGGCATCGAACCGTCAAACACCTGCTCACCAGGCGCAGAGTACATCTCTGCTGGTACTGGCTGCTGCGTAACTCGCGAAACACTGTTTGCACGCGACCGTGTAAGCACCATGTCTATAATTCGCACTTAACGAAGTGCAAGGACAAGTCCACAACAATAGGTAGGTATAGTCCGCACTGTTCGTACAAAACGCGTAAATACTAATAAAATAAACTAAATTCTTACGCGAAACTAAAATTCTAACTCTAAGCACTATTTACAATAACGTTCGTACAACGCGAGTAAGTAGTCTCTTACGTAACAAAGTAACAATAAGAAACGAAATATTTACAAAAAAAAAAGTCTAAACTCGCACAAAGCGTCACTGTACACAAGTGTTCACAATATTACGACTTGTAACACGACTATCCTAGGTAACCTAAACTTAAGCACTAGGATGATTAAACGTAAACACTAATATCAAGTTCGTAAATATTGGTATCACTAGAAAACTCGGAATGTTCGCGAAATGTTCCAACAAATAAATATGGCCGACGAATCGTTGCACGAGAATTCTAGGTAAATGTTTGTAATAATAAGAAGTTAACACTATTCTACACTAAATATATACTAATTCAGTCACTAAATAACACAAAAGTTCAGATAATCTGTTCACTGTGTGCCTAAAACGTAACGAGACTGCGGGGGGCGCGGTCGTAGGTATATTACGTCACGCGAAGAAACCCGAGAGAGTCACTGTTTTACACACACAAATCACTGTTTTCGAGTCTATATACAGAGTCTAAGTACACTAAAACAATCACTTGTACATAACAATGTCTAAAAACAGTTGTTTTACTCGAAAAACGGCCGCACGTTGGGCGCCACATGTAGTCGGGCTTCGTTTCGAGTGTAGATAAATAAAAGTCATTTATGTACGTGACTGTATAATATAATGCACACACGACTACTGTATATACATACATGCAGTGGAAACAGATTTAAGGCAATATTAACAGAACTATTTATAATGGACGTGAACTTTATATTTAGCGGCACGCGGGCGGCGCAAGAGTCCGTACGACCACAGAGCGCGTGCGTCGTTCACCGCGGTAGAATGCTCACTCACTAATGGCGCGCGCGGCGCTGGCCGCGCGGCTGTAGGCTAGTTCGGTTCGCGCCGAATACCAGTTGGCGCGCGTCTTATTTTATAGGGGCGCGGAGGGGCAATCAAATCGGTGCGCGCTACATAGTTCCAATTTTCATGATTTCGAAAAACGATTTAAAAAAATACGAAAAAAAAAATCCCTAGGTGCAGTGATAGAGAGTGCGACTTTTTTTGAAAAAAGTTTTTTATTTTAAGCTTTTCAGTCTCAAGGTAAAAAATCCAGTGTCACCATTTCAGAAGCGTATTAAAAATCCTTGCATGATTAAAAAGAAAAACAAATTCAGTTGCTAAATGACGGAGACATGTTCGAACTAACATAGAAAAAAATATATATAAACGTGTTGAATGGTCGAATAAACATTGTTGAAAACTCCTCCTTTTTTGGAACTCAGTTAAAAATAATAATAATAGGGTCGATATTGTGCAAATATTTTTAATTGTGGTACACTGGTACCTACCTACATATGGAAGCGTCTTCAAAGCATGTGAAGCAGTATCGATAACTGTGAGAACAATAGTGAGCGATGGAATAAAGTGTGCGTGACAGCTGAAAGGTACGCTGTGGACCCTAAGACGACCCACTGACTCGCGCGATGGCATCACGCTCGCCATTGCTGGGGCAGCGTATAGTCACGTGGGTGGTGGAAATCGGAGATATACCGACGTCTGCCTTCGCGCCTTATGAAAAACATATGAACAATAGCAAGTGTAAGTATTGCATAATCTATTTATTACAAATTAATTTTAAATATGGCATTATGGTCTAATTAATTTCACATGAATTGAAATTAAATATCGAAATATTTGAATCGATTTTGTCCTAGTTGTGTTAAGATGTGTCACTAACTAAAAATATTATAATTATAAATTAAGTTAGTTAGGTGTAGCTGTCGTGTAGCTCTAGTTTGGTACAAACCTCAGATTAATGAAAGACAAAAACAAGTAAATTTTCTTTCAATCAAAATATGTAATAGCGCCATCTGTTGCTTCTTATGTACACTAATTGTTAGTTTTTAATAATCACACTAGATGGAACAATTGAGCCACGCATTTTTTAGGTTTTCTTAAGTTTTATAATTTTTTAATGAATTTTTCGTTGAATAAAAAACCTCAACAATAACGGATGCGGATTAGGTAAAAAAAACATCTTAAGCTCGTGTGAAATGTGTGCTTGTGATCTTTGCTCTAGTCACACCGCTCTGTTTGATCGTGTGCGTGATGTACACATACATAAATTTTGTACGTTCGTACGCTACTTATTCCATGCCGAGGCGCCCGCGCCCGCCAACCCTCCCCGCTCGCTTGTCATCTCGCTCAACTCGTCTGACATTTTCGTAGTTTCGGAAACTAAGTTTGTGCTCCTTCGTAATGTTTTTCCAGGTTTTTATTTATTTTGTTACACTAGCATAATTTTTTGTCCACGACAGAAAGTGATAAGTGTTAAAATTTAGAAAGCCGCGTCCGTCGGCCACAGTGAGTGTCGCTAAGTTCTGCTATTCTTGTTTTGAAAAGTTTGGACAAAGTTATAACTCGGGAGTGGCTGTGTCTGTGTGCGTGTTGTCATGTCTCAGAAAAACTTTTTATCATCACATAAACTGGATTGAAAACGTATCGTCGGGACAGATAAGGCTTGGAGAAAATGGAGCCAAGTTACGTAGGTAAGTGAATCCGGCGTCGCGCGTCGCCTCCGAACCTACTAAGTTCGCGAAGCAAGACCTTGAAGGCTCAAAAACATAGTGTCGGAGGTGCAATGTGCCTGATGATGCAAGCGCGGTGCGCCCGCGGCGCTGCCGTTCGCACCTGTCGCTATCTTATCTGGTAACGCTGTGTACACAGCCTGATAACGCTGGAGCCCGCTCTCTTCTCTTAGAGAATCTGATTAGAATTGAAAGCTTGAGTAACCAAACAAAAATCTAATGTTTTGCTATGTAATTAACAGTTCAAATGTATGATAAAGCTGTGTTTTCATATACCTAGTTCTTTGAATATCACAATATATTATGTATATTAGAAGAAGTCATTGTTACTTCAGTCAGTACAATAAATATTCTGTGTTACATTAAGTCTAATCACACACAGTCGGTTAGCCCCAAGGTAAGATATTGATGAGCTTATTTTATGGGTGCTAACACAACTGATAAACCACATATACCTACTTAAATATATACTAGAGCACCCAGACCCCATCCAACAAGCGTGCTCATCACACAAATGTCGAACTTACCTGGAATCAAACCTCAGCTTGTCAGTCTGGCGTGGTTACCATTGCGCCAATGGGGGGTCGTCTAGAATGGTCAAGAAGAGGCTGGAATAGGGCTGAAAGTTAACTAAATGTATAAACAATTAAGTAATTGAATTATTAAACAATTAAGTATTCTGTATTTGAATAGAATTGTTGCAAGGGGCACTCTTGCATTGTCATATATATCACACTTGCTAGGGTTACTCAAACAAAGCTGCCTACTGAGGATTTATAATATTATATTAGTTATTCAGGTAGACTTATGGCCGAAATTCATAATCCTATCCTTATATCCATTGTTTTGCTTACTAGAGCCATAACCCCATATAATTTGTGTCAAATTCCTACCTCTAATAAGCAAACAACATATTGCAAATAACTGTCAAATATTTACAAGTTTTAATTAATTTGCCAAATAATGCAATTGTATGAAAATATAAAATACGACTCTGTAGTGCACTAATAAATTAAATATGAAATGCAATTTAAACCTTTAATTTGATGTTGTAAACATTTCAAGTGTCAAAAAGGCTTTGGCCAAGTCCCAAATACTTTTTACATCTAAAACTATATTTTCGGTGTTACAATATTAGTTACTGAATATTCTCATACAGTTAAATTAATTAAAACCTGTAAATGTTTGACAGCTATTTGCGACATTATCAAATTTCAGCATATGCACCCTTAAACTCAGGTAATCTAGGCAAATTTACCTAATTAAATAAGTATTTTTAATTTACCTATTTAATAAGTCAGTTTGACACAGGTAGTTTGTAAAAATAGATGCATGACCCAAAGTTTCACCCCAACTAATTTTATCAGTCAATTACTTATAGCTATCTTCAGCTGTCTAGTAATTTTGTTGTTGTTGAAAAGTCGTGGTGGCCTAGTGGTTAAAGCACCAGCCTTTCGAGTATGAGGGTGCGGGTTCCATTCCATTTCAGGCAAGTACCAATGTAACTTTTATAAAGTTATACGTACTTTCTAAGTTTACCTTGGACACCAATGACTGAGTAAAGGTGAAGGAAAACATTTCGAGGAAACCTGGACTATAAAGTCTGAAATCACCAACCCGCATTGAGCAAGCGTGGTGATTAACGCTCAATCCTTCGTGGGAGAGGAGGCCTGTGCCCAGCAGTGGGACAGTAAAAAAAGGCTGCGATGAGTAATTTTGTTAGGGTTCAATGCTTGATTCACTGATTTTGTGAGTAACAACTTTTGAAAATAGGTTTGCATTGAATATTTTAGATAGACCGAATATGGATTTTGCTTAGGTTTAACTTGGGTCCGTTGTTCATACATTACAGTAAAGGAAAATTTAATATTTTCCTATTGTAAATTTTGACCACAGTCCAAAAGTTATGTTGGTTATCTTCACATTCAGTTGCACAGAAATATTTAACACAGCGGTTAAATTTGACGAGGGTTGAAATTGTGCTCACAATTTTGTGTACCTTCTTTTAATTTTCGATGGGAAATATTTTTTGACGCCTGTTAGATCTGTTATTTGACCGATCGTTAAAATAACCGCTGATTGAACAAAGCCTTTTTAAATTTTTTCCCCTGGTTAATTTTACTTTAACCATAGCTTTACCTTAACCTTGATGTTACCAAGAATCGAGCAACATTCACTACCTTCTTATTCATTTTGTGTTTCAGATAATCTATCCATCTTTTCTTCGGTCTAGTTCTAACATGTTCCTAATCTCTTCTAACATTTATGTAATTTGTGTGACTGTGAACAAACTTTTTGTGACAAGAAATGTGTGTGTTGTGAACATGCATAAGAATGTAAGTAGATTCATTGTGCAGAATCTGTCATGCTCCAATTGTGTTGAAGAAAGCTGTTTAGGAAATGTAAGTAGGATCACTTTACAGCAGATCATATTCTTCCTTATAGAACTGGTTTGTTCTTAGTGTTTGCATTGTCAACATGTCTTGTGTATCCAATACTCCATTACTGGCACGTGATGCAAAAGTGAGTTGTGTATGTTCTGTGGTCCAGCTGTCAAATTTTATCAGAGGCCAGAAAGCAAAATCAATCTCAACTGGGAAGATCAGGGTATACATATTTACTGGATTTGGAAGTCAGTCCTCTCATGGATGAGAGACGCATGGAAAAAAGGTAGGCAGGCTCGGTAGATTTTGTAGTAATTAACTGAAGTTGTTTCTGCAGTTTGACCTGGGGGTCCCTACATAAGTCACTTCCTGTACCCAGATAAAAATAGCCAATTATAAATACATATTATAGTTTCAAAGTGCATATTCCATAGAAAGAGGGCGTAACAGGTAAAATTATTCGACATATTTAAAAGTTCTACTAATACTGTAGTACTATTTAGCGAAACCACAGCGAGATTTAGACCTGGTACAACACCATCTATCGAGATAGCAGGGAGTAGAGTATTCACCATCGCATTGCATGGAAATTTTAATGAACTTAATGTATTTGTCGAAGCGTCAGCATTGGCGGGCGCTGTCAGCTGACATCATGCGAACGTGTAGATGGGCTATCGAGCAGTGAAATACAGCAAAAGGACCTGATTTAGCAATGAAGGCATACAGAATACAGCATATCAGTGTCGTTGTCTGTTAAACTTGAGCGGTTGGCGTACGTATCTCTCGTCTTGCACAATTACTGCAATGATGTCACCCCACTAATTTCATTGAATGACTAACCGACTAGCGGGTGAGTGTCGAACGCGAGCTCTGAGCTAAGCGCCCTGTTGCATTTCGTAGGTATAGCAGAAGGCCTAAACCTCGCGAGTGACCATTCACGTAATGACAAAATACAAGATTTCTGATAACACCTGATTCAGAACAGCAACAGACCAGCTAAACTATAAGAGATAGAGAAATGATGCCATAGCAAAAACTGTTCCAAGTGACGAGCAGTTTCTGCTGCGAGATAAAATTTGAAGATCTGGAACAGCTGTTTTGGACTTCCTAGAGCCAAGCTATACCATTACACATATAGAAATGGCGCCTTAGCAAAAGTTGTTCAACCTGATGAGCACTCGCTGTTGACGTATGAAAATTGAAGATCTAGAACACCTGTTATGGAACTCTAAGATCCCAGCTTCACCCTCAAACATATAGGACTGATGTCTTACCAAAAGTTGTTCGGTCTGATAGGCATATCCAGTTAACTTATAAGAACCTAAGATCAGACACATCTGAAGAACCTCCCTTTTTAGAACTCGGTAAAAAACAACATAAGCTGAAAGTACCTCAGCGCGGTGAAGGTTGTAACAGTTTACGACTGATTTTCGATGACCATGGTATAGACGCCAGCACATCAAGTTACCCGAAACTGTAAATATTTTCCAATCATCTTTGAACCATATGCTTCAGCGATAAAGTTGAAATTCTATTTAGGAAATTTGACAGATTGTAGTAGCTTGATGTGCTGCATCATTGAAGATTTCTGGCCAAAACTCCCATTATTTTTTTTATTCTATCCCATTAATTATTCCTTTGGACTACACGTTATTTCAGTTTTTAATTTACTTTTCCATTTATCTCCGTGACACGGTAGCCTACCAGGTAGTGCTTTTCGAGAACATCAGGCTGCAACTCGCACCACTGAAACCTTTTGGGATCGAGAAGCACGCTTACGTTTTCAGCGTATTTACGCATCTACATCCAGGTCTCTAGAGACCAAAGAAGAATGTGATGCGCTACTGACCGCTGATCCTGAACGTCTTGCATTGCCTCGCAAATCGGCGACGTTCTCGGAAAGAAACTCACGCTTGACTTCTCAGCGTATCTACGCATCTGCTTCTAAGTGACTAGAGACAAGTAAGCGACAATTTGCCGATACAGAATCATGCTTGACTCCTATAAACCTAATGCGCGACTAATTGCTGATCGAGATTATACATACCTACGTTGTCCAGAATGATGTTGAACGAAATATTCATAATCAGTTACAGCTGTTGTGGAATTCCAGGCCCAGCTACATTATAACATCTAGGAATGACGTCTTAACAAAACTGTTCAATTTGAGGCATTACCAAAATTAAAGAACTGAAACGTCTCGAATCATCTCGCGCATCATGTTGTTTTCCCGTCCCCGGGCTCTTAGAATTCGATATCAGACGTTCCAAATCTTCGATTTTGACGGCCCTGTAGTCGCTGGCATAAGCGACTGGATCCGCGTAAGAAGTCGCGGGCAGAAGCTAGTAATACATATAAGTAGTAGGTATAATGGGTGGTTTCTTTTGCTTTGGCTTCTTTTTTTAATATTATTTTTATATACTTTTTAGTATGCTAATTGTTCATATTTAATTTACTACTCACTTATTTAAAATACTAGCTTCCGCCAGCGGTTTCACCCGCTTTCTGAGGGAAGTACTTTCCATACCCGGATAAAAAGTAGCCTATATGTTATTCTGATGTATAAGCTATATTGTGGTAAAGTTTCGTTCAAATCCATTCAGTAGTTTTTACGTGAAAGAGTAACAAACATCCATACATCTATACATCCATACATCCATACTTACAAACTTTCGCCTTTATAATAGTATTAGGATTAATAGGTATTTAAAGATATTCATATTTTTTTTTCGCATCCCATTCAGTAAACCCTTACCCATATCATGGGGGTACATTTCAAATAGCCAATCCGCCATTTTAGATGTCTGGCATGTTGGATTTAAGTGACATTGACAGCAAACCTTTTCATTTCCTAACCATAGGGTGGATTGGGGAGGCCGCCATAATGACGTTTCTTAGCTAGTATTGTCGTCAGAACTATGAGCGTGTGCAAAATTTCATCCTAATCGAAGACCGGCAAGTGGGTCAAATTAATATGCCAAGATCTCATTTTCTGGGTATACCTAATGACACGAGCAGACACCTCCGTTACTAACAGCAAACTGAGCGACGCGCTAGTATGGGGTGTAGACGTGTTCACGCAAAGTTCGCGCGCTCTGCCCCTTTGTCGAGGGTTAAAAACCGACAAAAATTGGAGACAAACGCGTGAAGCCGCGATAAAAATGCGACACGGCTTCACACTACGTGTTTCTCGCACCTTTCGCGGCTTCTCGCGCGATTTGCGGGGTAAGTGTGGAGTATAGATAGATAGATACATTAAAAAATATATGTCTATCTGTTATAGCTTCGTCATTATAACTACTTCTTTATGTTTGAAAAGTTAATTAAAATGCTGGTCGAAATTACAACCCATTTTTTGAACCTTAGTCCTTTTATTCCTTGTCCAAATAACTAATATTATACTAAAGATAGTTTTAGTTGCTACATATCACTTTTTGAATTATTCGAATCGGTTGTTTCATTCAAGAGATATGACGATATAATATAATTATAATCAAAACTAAAAACCAGAAAAAAATCGCTTGCCACATTACATTTGGAGGAGCCATAATTTCGAGTCCATTTGGAACCCCGGTACGCTTCTATTCTGCTTGAAAGTGATGGAACCAGCTATCCATGGACACTATGATTGATGGATCTTGGAGAGTCCGCTTTTGTTAGCGACTTTGTTTATACTGTGTAGTGATATACGCCTTATAGCGAAAATAGTGTAAGAAGACAGCCCGTAAAAGCTAGACACCACTGCCAAAGTATTTATGATACAGCTGCGATTTTAAATACGAAATCTTCTGAGGGCGAATCCGTTTGTCTGTCTTATAAAATAGTAAACAGTAGGATTATGAATGCTTTTCCCTTGGCAGCTCAAACCGACCGATGGTGTTCAGTTTATAAGTGTGCATAAATACTGAAACTTAAATAGAATTCCGATTCTAATAAGGACAACTGTTTAGTTATATACTGCGGGCTCAGTGGGCCGCTGCCTGTGGGGACGCGGCGTACCACTAGTACGTTTGTCGTCGTTCCTCGTAATCCCGCATTTCCGCGCGGCGGTGTTCCTATAAGGTTTAACACGCACTACTATAATTGAACGCTCGCGTTTTGCCGCAGATCTGAAACCGCAAAAAAAATATCACGTACTTTTCTACATACATGTACAAGCACGCGTTAGTGACTTTTTTCAGTGCCCGATAAAAACAACTAAACTTGTTACATTTTGCACGCACGGCAGTAAATCGCAACATCGACGCGTGAAATCAGCTGTTAAATTTTTAAGAGATTTTAGAACAAATCAGTTTTATATTTCTATAACGTTCCTGGAACAATTTCATGAACCAGTCTTCTCAGTGGTACTGAACTTACACGATCAGTTTGCTGAGGGCTGTCCCTGTCCCTTACACCCTGTATACGTTGCGGCGCGGCGCGGCTGCGGCGGCGCGGCGCGGCTGTATTTACGTTATATAAAGTTAAAGTTAGTAGCTGCAACACATTAGGATTTTGATGATAGATTTAAATTAATGGATAGGTAATGTAATAAAGAACTCTGCTATTTTGTACAACCCCGATTTGATTTTACATCTATTTGAGATCGAATGTTTTCTTGCGGTAGCTTAGTGAAACGCCTGAATCGCATTTGGTTTTTGGTTTTTACTCAGTATCGACTGTGCGAGTGCGGAGTATAGACGACTCGGAAGCATCGAATCTAGACTACGACTAAGTATCAAAAACATTATTATTGATGGAGAAAAGGCCGGCATTATAAAATGACAAATCGTTAAATCAATACAAAGACAGAGATATTAATGAAAATGAAATGAAAACTTTAGGCGCAGTTCCTTTTGATGCGCGTTTTTGCGTTTCAGCTATTCCTAAACCGCGGGCGTTTAATCGCAGTGCGAGCTCAGCCTAATACAACGGACATCGCAGCTCTCGCATACAAACTACTTGTAATATATGTTCGTGCCTCCGTGCCATTCGTATATTATTATCATGGGGACAAGAAAATAATGTTCTTTAGTTCCGGACTTCCGGTTAACGTATCATAGTTCTGTCCACAATAATTTCTTGGATAAAGGACTCATCGAGATGTTTAATCTGGATAAAGTAGTAGATATAGCGAGCCGCCATCCAGATCCCGGTCGCGGTGACGACGCTTCCAATTTCCCGCCGCAGGAGCATTGACACGGGCGGCGCACGCGACGCGGTGCAGTGATGAGCTATGTGCCGCACACGCGCTCGCTCCGCTTAATGAAGAGAAATTACTGGAAATAATTGGTACTCAGTGAAACATGGAATGTCTCGGCATCTCCGCGCATCATCGGACGCAGATATCCTATGGATATAAAGTGTGCGCCTGTTTTTGATTCAATTAAATAAATGAGTGGGCATTTGCTAACTTTATCAACGAGTGCATAACATGACCGCGGCCTATTTAAATGCTGCCATAGTCTCACTGCGGACGAATCCTTCTTGAAATTTCTTCTTGAAGTTTGATATTCCAAATTGAGTATGCTATCACGCATGTTTTGCTAGCACATGGCATTAGCAGTGCAGTGTTGCGTTACGTGGCCGGGTCCGCCCACTTACCCGCGCGCGGCTTGCTGCCGATCTTGGCGTGGGCGCTGCGCTATCTTAGGCGCCGCCAAGATACCACCGACTTCACGATTTCGTGTTTCGTTTTTATTACGTTATTCTAATATTATTAGTTCATTAATATTTTCCGGCTAGAAAAAAATCACTGTTTTGTTTAAATTACTATAAAGTAATACAAATTAGTATTAGTATAGTAATTATCAAATTAGTAATAATTAGTATAGTATTTACATAAAAAACTAAAAGGCGTCGAAAAATTCATCCCTATCGCTGTCTACTGGGAGCGTGCCCAAGAGGCTGGCAGCATTGCCACGTTGTATGGCAATGCTTATTCTCTGACCAAAGTAATAGCCAGCCTTTTGGTCACGGGTAGCGTCAACCAGCAGCTTAGATAGCTCGTTGTAGAGACTAAGAGCATTCGGTTCGAAAATATAGTTGCCGACGAGGCCACTATACAAGCTGTTGTTTTGCATCCTCGTCAAATTTCAGGTGGCTGTCATAAAAGACATAAATAATCAATTGAAAGTACTGTACCGGGAAATAACTAATAAGCGCCGCTTTTTTTTGTTGTTGAAATTTAACAGATTTTCAGAATTGAAACCTTAATACAAAACTAAGCGAATCACCCAACTACGCAGGCTACGCACTCTACGCACGCAACGACAAACAGCTGAGTGCGAGTAATGACCTTTGCGACGACCGGTAGCAATAATTTTACCTAATTTTATTTCGAAAATCTGCCACATTTTAGTTTGGTAATTAACTCATTTTAAGCATCAGTACGAGTATAATAGGGAATCTTACGAATGACAGTAACACTAGACGCCGTATAAAGTTCACTGACTTGCGATCAGCTGATTAATAAAATTTAAGTTTTGCTTTATTCCTATCGTTTAGCTAAACTTTTCGTAGTGATTTTGTTTTTATTTGTGGATTAAATTGGTTGATTTTAAATTTTCCTTCCTACCTAACGGGCTTAGGATCGGCAATAACACTTATCCCGATCTACTTAGTATAAAAATGTTGCGAAACATTTCCGTGAACATCCGAATGGCTTTCCACTGATGGCATACAGGCGAACCATTTCCACCAACTCGACATTAGAGTAATTGTCCGCCAACTTGCACTTTCGGCTATGGCTTCACAAAGGAGCGGAATTTGCAAAACACGCACTCGCTGCGGCGACATCAAACACACTGTTGGTTCGGGTGCGAGGGGCAGTGTTGCCAACTATATTTTAAGGAATCCACAAATTGCAGTACCATAATCCACCAGAAAACCACTAACTTAGATGATCCCTCAAACCACCAGAAAACCACTTACACTTTACCTATTATGCTACATATTATATGAAATAAAAAAAATTGTTATATTATAAACTTTTTATTTATTATGATAAATTAAAAAATATATATATTAAAGACTGTCATCTTCGGAAGAATCAACCTTTTCTGATGTGGCAGAATACATTTCTTTTGTTCCAATTTTTCTGATTACGCTATTTGGTAAAACGTAGTTATTGCAGCATTTTCCAGTACGTTTTAAACCCGCGCGAACTGTTAGAATCGCCGTTAGAAGCTCTAACTTCATTCGATTTCTGTACTTTGTTTTGACAACATTCATCATACTAAAAAGACGTTATTAAAATACATTATTGAAATACAGTACAATAACATTAAAAGTTATATTAATTTTAAATTAAGTTTTATTTAATATATCGATAGTGTTGAATATCAGGATTTCTTAGGAAGGTTCTGGAATAAAACAATGCAGTCGACAGCACTCCGTAGAATGACGGCATTTATTCTTAACTCAAAGACAACTCTAATATCATAAAGTGTAGACAGTACAACGAAACTCTTTTCAATACACAACAGATAGTTTAGCGACACGTTGACATTGAGAGTTTAGCACTGTCAGTACAGGTAATAACTATTAAAAAATTCAGGACTTCATAGACGTGATTTTACTGACAGCTGTCACAGATCAAGCTATATTTTATGAAGTATAGTGCTGCAAATACATATGTAAATCATTGAAGTGGTTGAATTTCGTACCTATCCACTAATGGAAACAACTGTAGCCACTAACAAAATCCACTAGCCACTAAAACCAAAATTTGACCACTAAAAGGTAAGTCTAAACCACCAGATTTAGTGGAAATTCCACTAAGTTGGCAACACTGGCGAGGGGCCGCGTGCGGGAGCGTGGCAAGCTGTGGTGGCAAGACGCATGCGCGGGAGAGCGCCCGCGCCGTGGTTGGTTGGGGTGGCATTGACTACCTACGATTTTTGTGAATGATCGTTGCGTATGCATTGTGTATGAATGTTTGCGTTTGTGTGCGTGTGGACGCGCGATTATAGGGCTAGTTACAGACGCGCCGCCTTTAAATACGCCTAGTTCACACTTACGGATAGGAAAAAAAATAAAAAAAATGACCTACCTATTTTATTGTTGATTTGGATCGAGAATCATTAGCATAATTACGTCCTTGAATTTGACGAGGATGCAAAACAACAGCTTGTATTTCCGCCGCTTGAGGTTATCCGCAGCCGCAGCTGCAGCAGCTGCACAGCACGCAGAACTTGCAAGATGGGATGGCGCAAGAGTAACTACACAGGTCGCGTCCCACACTAAAGGCCTACCTATCTTCCAAGGGAATAACGACATGCCGTCTGGTCTCTTACCATCGTCGCGTGCCAAGCCACTAGGTTCTAGTACGGCAGGGACCCCGACGACGAGAAGAGCGCGACGAATGATGTCGTTGATATTTGCGTGTCGTATTATAAATGTGTTTTAGTCTGTAAAAGCCAAAGGCCCCTCGCCCACGGCGACTTTTATTTATTTATTACCAGCGGTTTCACCCGCTTTCTGAGGGAAGTACTTTCCATACCCGGATAAAAAGTAGCCTATATGTTATTCTGATGTATAAGCTATATTGTAGTAAAGTTTCATTCAAATCCATTCAGTAGTTTTTACGTGAAAGAGTAACAAACATCCATACATCCATACTTACAAACTTTCGCCTTTATAATAGTAGTAGGATAAGTTAACAGATAGTCCAAAGCACTTATAACATCAAAAATACGAAAGTCCTTATCTAAAATTAATTTAAATTTATTATACAAATGTACCAATCCGTCGGCAAATAGGTCTAATTCATTGTGCTGAGCAAGTATGAATTTATGTAGCTGTGGCGCGTAGCCATCGATACAGACGCGATGCTGTCGATAGCTGTGAGCCCTCGCCCACGGGACCAGATTCAGTCCCGATTTGGTCGCGATGCATTTACGACACAAAAATACCTTGGGTCGGGACAGTTGCAAGATGGACAGATAAACAGACAAAAATTAAAAAATGGTGGAAATGTGTTCTTTTGGTTATCCTTTACCACTCTGGCTAATCTTTAATGTACAAAAATTACTTCTCTACAGATTTATTATATGTATAGATGTATTCACGCATGTATAAGTCGGGCGCGCGCTCATGCTGCCCTACTCGTGCACTGTTGAGATAGGTTATATATACATATATAGGCTATATTCTCTCTGTTTGTCTATATGTCGGTTTGTTTGTACACACTAACTTCGGAATCACTGGACAGATTTGATTCATGGTGTCAGGTCTGGGCAACATATAGCCTATAATTTATCTTGGAAAGGACATGTCCAGAAATGGTTTTTTATTATTGAATAATTTTAACCACGGTAAAGTATATATATTTGAATAGACATATCAAAACTTAGGGCTTCTGACTATATCAAACATTTTTAAAGCCCTCCAATTTCCGAAAAAATATTTTTTCAATATAGTGTGAATTTACTCCTAAAACTAACAAACCTTAAGATTTATATAGGCTAGGAAATCGAACGCACCCCAAAAAAAAGTAAAATTGACATAGGAGGACAGTTTTTCTTTGTCAATTTATGACAGTTACTAACTGTCAGCAGAACATAGAAAATACACAATCTTCCAACTGGAATTGCGCAAGGATATCGAGTTTGTTCACATGTAAATTACAATATTTTACTTAGACCCCAGTCAAAAAGAAATGCATGTTTCATCATACTACATAAGAG
Source organism: Heliothis peltigera (assembly GCA_958496145.1). NCBI lineage: Eukaryota > Metazoa > Arthropoda > Insecta > Lepidoptera > Noctuidae > Heliothis > Heliothis peltigera. The sequence goes on from OY292341.1 coordinate 92,327, forward strand.
CTTATAATCAGCCGAAGAAAATGAATAATAATGTTATCTACCGATCAGAACCATTGTTGATATAAACTGAGATTTTATTCGACTGGAAATCAAGATGAGTGGATGAAAAGCTTTTCGAAAATTATATTTAAAACTGTTTAATATTAAGCTTCAGTGTTTTAATGTTCTCATGCAAGCGATTCGTACTGTAAATAAAATACATAAATAAACATTATGTTTTTTTTCTTGTTTGGCGAGCTAGCAAGATGTCTGTTTTATACTGTCTGCTACTCACTAGCGAAATATGATTAAGTACAATAATGTTGGTGTTTTTGAGAAATAAATAAATTCAATAATTGGTCTAATACTCGTCACGTGCAATATCAAATATCGGTACGAAAAATCATAATTGTTAGTCACAGGTTTATAAAACAATCATGTGCTAAGTGGAAAAATCAGTTGTGAAAAGCTCAAGTCAGTTAAATCGGAAAAATCAGTAAAGCGCAATGATAATAATAAAGCACTCTTATAGCGGACGAACGATACTGTAACAGCAGGGGAGCCAATAGGGGTGCGATTAATTATCCGAAGAATCGATTTTTCCTGCAAATGAAATCGATTTAACCACTAAGTTTATTTATTTATTTAGTTTTACCAGCTATTGTTTCAGTGATACATATGTAGGTACACAGATAAATTAAAATCAAAACTAAATGCACAATCTTTACAGGTATACACCGCATGCAAGTTTGATTTCTTATGTGAGAAGTTTATTCTACTATTTTATCTATTTTCTAATGAAAAATAGGTTCAGAAAACAAATGGTCTTCTCTTATATCTGATACATAAAATAATAAAATTATTACTATCAAACTACAGAATCACATGAATTTCAATTCGAGTCAACCTGAAGCGAGTCTAATCGTAAGTTGACCCATCTCTATTGTCAGTGACAGATAAATAATTTGTTCTGTCAAATACTTAGATTATAATACCTATAGATGGAGCACCCACGTGGCTGTACATGAGACAGCACTATAAAACTCAAAATGCACTAAACACTCAACCACAGGAGTCTATTTCTCATAATTATATACACTAAAACTAGAACTTAATTGCCGAAACTTTTCTAAAAACATAAAAAATGATCTGAGTCATCCTCTCGGTGATAGAGATCCAGGACTTTGTTTGGGCCAACTTTTAAATGTTGGCTGAGTAAAACCCGGCACGCCGAATGCGACAGAGAATATTATGTTTTGTCTCAATTTTCTTACTTATTTCGTATATATGCTTCTCATTTCCACATTTGCCTACAGTCTCATGGTTACATCTAGTCATCTATAGGTCTATAATCTAAAGTCAAATATAACATAATCCCAGTGTGGCGATACTTTAAATAAAAACTACCTTTTTTAAGGGTTGCCAGCAATTAAAAGAATAATAATAACTTCAATTATTAAGTTTTGAATTTTCTGTAAAATGGAGGGGTTTAAAAATATTATTTCAGTGGTTCTAAGTTCCTTATTTTTGTCGTCTTTATATGAATAAAAATTGATGCTGGTTAAATTTTATTCGGAATAAAAAACCAACGTCCATACAAAAAGCGGACATGTCCTTTGAACACCTGATGCAGAACAGCAACAGGCCAGCTAAGCTATGATGGCATCCAGGTGCAGTCTCTATTCCCTCACTCTCATAGTCGGATGGGACGGCAATCCGACACGATCGGAGAGAGATCAGACGCAGGACCGACATTTACGTGCTCTCCGATGCACGGGTGAATCAATCACCAACTTCTAGACTCCAGGCTGCTTTATGAAAGCTTCTCAAAACCCACAAAGCGATTACGGCCCGACCCGGGATTCGAACCCGAGACCCCGTGCACAGCAGTCGCGCCTTGCGACCACTAGACCAACGAGACAGAAACTATAAGAGATGCATTACATATAAGCTGCTATAGCAAAAACGTTTTGTTGTTCTCCCGTCCCCGGGCTCTTAGAATGCGATATCAGACGTTAAAAATCTTCGATTTTGACGGCTCCGTAGTCGCTGGCATAGGCGACAGGATCCGCATAAGAAGTCCCGGGCAAAAGCTAGTAATTAGTATTAGACAGCACTGTCAAAACATGTAAGTGCGTTGTGTGACGCGGGTGATTCGGGCGGCCGGCGCGCGCGGCGGTATCGCGCCTGGGCAAGGAGCCGAGTTTACATTACGTAGTACGTGCCATTGCCCGACACTATTATCGATAAATAACTCTCTCGCTGATATTTGGAATGCTGACAGGGTCAAACGATAAGCTAACTAAGATATTATATAATGTTAAGTGGTTCCTACTTGTGGGTTTACTTATATCCTTATAGCATCTTAGGGCCATCCAGTGGGCAAGATCTCACATTGATATATGTACGTTTGCCACAGCGAAATCGGGTACCATCAGTTGCGAGTTGAGACCTCACTAAATAACATTATGTCGTTTATGAAATCTTTCTCCAAGAATTCTTTATTCCAAGTTGTCATTTAAGATTAAAAACATTGGTGTCAGCAGTTTTTGTTACTGATACCATTCGATGATAAAATAGAAGTCAATAGTGACTTCGGGTACAAACCGGATGACATCATTAGCTTGTGCTTTCGATAGTTTGTATTGAAAGTAAACGCACAGCAATTATATATGCCAATACATATAATTGCTGTGCGTTTAGTATGTATCAGACATGATGAGGTTTATGACTAAGTACGAATGTCTTTTTTATTACCTCGTAAAATAATCATTTTTTTTGCAACCACGATTTCTGAAATGGTGAGTTTTCCATTTAAGGTTTGAATAGGCAGGTATCAGTTTTTCAGACAATTTGCTTGCTGCGCAAAACGCCGAAGGTCTTTTCGATGAGACTAACGATAAATCATGTGACAGACGCCACAATCAAAGCGGCAATAAAATCCACTGGAGCGAGGATAACGCGAGCACCGGCATCCAATCGCTCCCATTATGTAGGACATCGACAACGCGCTTCTCGCTATGCTCACGCTGAGGACTTGGGAGATGCTCCTGACGCCCGGCGCTGTGTCTGACTGTACGTCTCCAGTCCGAAACTGGGCTCCCCTTTCATATGATGCACCGACGACAGATACCGCGTGGCTCATTTATGAAAATATACACTTCTACGAAATTCATGTAGCCTCAATTTTTTAAACCTTTCTTCCTTCAGACTTAATTTTACAAGTCTAGAAAGTTATACATAGTATTGGCCGTTTGTTGTTTCAGATGAACGAGAAGATGTCCAGAAGAAAACATTCACAAAATGGATCAACTCCCAGCTCGTGAAGGTAAAGTTTCTGCTTTGACCACTTTTTAGGGTTCCGTATAAAAAAAAACAATAAATTTTGGGGGGCTCAAACATGGAACTGAAACAAATTTTTCTTTTATGAAACCCTTGCGTGTGTAGTGTCTTCTTCTTCCTGCCCTGTTCCCTATTCTATTTGTGGTCGGCACAATATGTTTTCCGCTTCCATTCGTTTCTGTAAGCCGTCATACCACTATCCGCTTCTTTCTTAATCATATCGTCTTTCAGGCAATCAATCCATCTCTTCCTTGGTCTACCTCTATCTTTCCATCCATTCACATTCATACTTAACACACGCTTTATAGCATGTATCTCACATCTTCTCATGACATGCCCATACCACGACAAATGATTACCTCTCATTTTTTCTGTTCCTGGTTCTACTTTCAGGCTTCCTTTGATATACTCATTCCTCACTTTATCCATCCTGGTTACTCCAAACATCCATCTCAACATTCTCATTTCTGTTACATGCAATCTTTTCTCATCCCTCTTTTTCAATGTCCAACCATCTGATCCATACATGACGACAGGTCGTACAATGGATTTGTAAATTTTACCCTTCAATTTGAGGGGCATCCGGGGATCACAAATAGTAGGTACCTGTTACCTTTCGCCATTTCATCCATCCCGAATTGATCCGACGCGTGACGATATACATATATTTCTTAAAAATAATATCGAAGCTTCTAACGGCATTTTTTTTTCGAAAAAGAAAAGTTTGCGCGCATGGCGCAAAGTGAAAAAATGAGTGTGGATGGGGGATCTAATTTTGAAACTGCCGAGTGAAAAAAACATGTTATTATAGATCTTGATCAAAACTGGTGTTTTGAAGTTGTTTCAGTTATAGTATTTTTTTAGAAACCCCAAATTATAACTTTGTTTTTGATTTATACGAATACCATAAAACACTATAAAACCTGTAATATGTATGTTTTTATGTTACTTACTTTTGTGCTAAGGAACCCTTCATGGACTCCGACTCGCACTAGGCCGGTTATTATTACTGTCAAATTTACTGTATTAATGATGAAGCATGAGCATCACACTGCTTATTAAACTATTGGTCTCGGCTCGATATTGTTTGATCAGTTACATTGTTGAGTTGTCCGCGCTCTCCATTACGTCCAATCAATGTGTGGTTCGTACACGTTATTGCTTATTTGTTAGGAGTACTTACTTACCAAGCAAGCAATGTCAGATGTAACAAATACAACAACATGCAAACACTGTCGGGTTCTGCATTTGTTTAAACTAATCTACTGATACATACATAACAGATGTATTATAATTGGTGGGTGTTGGTGTTGCAGCGATATGTGGCTTACGGCTCCATTGGTAGGTAAGCAGGGATCGCGACGATCGCTGGTTGTGGCGCGACGCGGGCGCTCAGCTCGCAGATGGCTGTATGAAGTAATTAGGGTCAATTCCACTGTGCCGTGCACGGCGCCTGCTTGTACTCGTGTTATTATACTCGACTATACTGTCGTGGGCTAGGACCCTGAAGAGCTCATGACCAGGAAATACTCAGTATATGTTTAGTAATAATGTTTATGGTTTATGGTCATGACTTTTATTGCCGTAGCCAATAACATTTGCTCTACAATTATTATATTTATAAATACATACAACATCTCACAATACTCCAGACATACCGACAGAATCGTCTTCCAGTATGTCTTATGCAGTAGTATGAACACGGAGTGAGCCCAGACTCGAGGCCATTTCTCTGTTTCCCAGACACGGTTGCAGATTACATGCATAATATCTATTCCGCGTTCACCCATTGCTTTAAAGATCTCTATAGATAAACAGAACATATCTATACAGCTTCATTCCGTTTCAGATGATCAATTGCGGCTCGTACCACACTTTTTAGGATTGGCGGTTCCATAGTCTGCTGGGAGATTATATTAGTGTTGCACGTTGGTACAATGCCGCATACCTATACCCACAGTATCCTTAATTTCTGTTACAGTCACTCCATTAAATCCGCGATGGTTGATCCTCTTAAAATAAATCTTTGGTTTCGTGGCATTCAGCGTTTTTTTCCAAGTCTATGCAGATGTTCTTGAGATGGTTATTACGATCTCTACGAGTCGACGATTGGATCTGTGCACTCATCGAATTCAGCTCTTGGACAGAAGTGTCCCTGGCCTTAGATGTCAGGTCTCGTCTGACATCCAGTGCTGGTGTTTACCTTTAGCCCGGGTAGCTTGTGACAAACGTACGGTCTTTTTTATATGCTCTTTTGCTGACTGCCAGAGAGAGTCGGGATCGTCATCAACGGCTAGTGACCTCCATTTGTCGTTATCGGCTATCAGGTGGTTCCTAAAGGATGTGTGGTCCACTAACTCAAGCCTCTAGTTGGATTTACGAGGTACGGAGTTGCCCAACTTAAGCTTAATGTTGCAAACGAGAAATTGGTGGTAAGATTGACAAGCGGCTCCGGGCAAAGTGTGTGCGTTTGCGTTCATAATTGAATTTCGCCATCTAGATCTCACGAGGATGTAGTCAATCTGGTTTCGGTGTTCTCCACTAGGGGACGTCCAGGTGGCTATTAGAATCATCTCCTGAATAATAGATGGTATGTTTATCCAAGCTCGGTGACCACAACTTCTCCTGTGGGTCTCGCTTAGACCGGTAATTGTGATGCCACATCGCTGAAGCCATCCAAGATGTGTAATATACCCTCATACACTCCGGCCTACTGAAGAGTAAGACCCCCGCGACGAGGACGCCCCAGACAGGAGTTGCTCAAGTGAAGCGTAAAGAAGATGACTACTCTCCCAGGAGCCGGGTTAATGGATGTGTACGAGGCAACGCTCAAAGGCTTCCCACACCCAAATAAAAAGTAGACTTTGTTCTTTCTCACGCTTCTTAATATCCTTATTTGTTTTGCAGAATGACAAGCCGCTGGTGGAGGACCTATTTCTAGACCTTCGGGACGGCGAGATCCTGCTGGCTTTGCTCGAGATCCTCACCGCGCAGCAGTATGTGAGTAGCGCGGCATTGTTTGCTTTTTTATTAGCTGCTATATCTAGCAGTTTTCGTGTTAACTTTCACTTTCTCCTTGTGTTGTATGTGCAAATTAATTTGACTTGCATTCGTCACACCTTTGCGAAAATGTGACGTCTAGCTACCTACGAGTAATGGTGTTTGTTTAGTACTTCAAGTTTTTAGGACCTCTATCTAAATTGAAATGCCTACACACAAATATTTAAATACCGTATCAATAATATAATTTGAATTGGCTTATGTCAAGTGTAATCTGAATAGGGAGAATTCAAGAATATCAAGACATTCTGTAGCCACAGCCACAGCTAAGTCATGATGGCACAGCTGCGTATGTTGCAGAAGCGAGAGCGAGGGCGCATGCGCGTGCACCATATCAACAATGTGAACACGGCGTTGCACGTGCTGGAGGCCAACGGCGTTAAGCTCGTCAACATTAGCAGCAACGACATCGTCGACGCCAACCCCAAGCTAACGCTAGGTATGTACTGCGTGAACACTCGCCCATCCACCCGGCCTGTGCCTAACACGTTTTTTTATGTTGCAGGACTGGTGTGGAGCATAATTCTGCACTGGCAGGTGCACTATCACCTGAAGGAGCTCATGTCAGAACTGCAGCAGACCAATTTGGAGAAGACTCTGCTGGCGTGGTGCCGCACTCATACGCAGGTCAGTGGTAGTCTGACCACAGGTGTCAAGCTTGGCTTCATCTAAAACCGCAATTAGAGCGTGAGCTTGTTTGATGTGTGTGCAGAACTACGCGGGTGTGAATGTACGCAATTTCACGACGTCGTGGTCGGACGGGCTGGCGTTCAATGCGCTGCTGCACCGCTGGCGGCCGCAGCTGTTTGACTACGCGGCCGTGGTGGCGCGTCCGGCGGCCGCGCGGCTCGACCACGCCTTCAGCGTCGCGCACCAGCACCTCGCCATCGACCGCCTGCTCGACCCCGAGGGTGACCGACCTCACCGCTACCGTTTATCGCCCGGGACTGCCTCAGCTGTATTGTTTTTTAATCACCTTCATTTCTATTTTTAGATGTGAATACGCCAAATCCCGACAAAAAGTCGATAATGATGTATGTGATGTGTCTCTTCCAATCTCTGCCACATTCATGCGAAGACGTAGCTGACATGGAAAGCATTCACTCCGAGCCCGGGACGCCGGTGGCGACTCAACCGCCCGAGGTGAGTTGTGATTCTAGCGCCGAGAGCGCACCGGGGCTGGCGTGTACCACGGAGTGTTGCGTCGGCAGGTGGCGGGCAGCCGGCCGCTGTCGACGGCGACGACGGGCTCCGTGGAGCTGGGCGGGTACTACGCCGCCTTCGAGGAGGTGCTGGCGTGGCTGCTGGAGGCGGAGGAGCGGCTGGCGGCGGCGCGCGAGCCCGAGGGCTCGGAGCTGGCGCCGCTCAAGGAGCACTTCCACGCACACGAGCGCTTCCTGCTGGAGCTGGCGGCGCAGCAGGCGCGCGTGGGCGGCGTGCTGGACGAGGGCGCGCGCCTGCTGGACGCGGGGCTGTCGCGCGACGAGGCCGCCGAGGTGCGGCTGCAGCTGCGCCTGCTGGGCGGCCGCTGGGAGGCGCTGCGCCGCGCCGCGCTGGCCACGCAGGCGCGCGGCCACGCGGCGCTCATGCGCGCGCAGCAGCAGCAGCTGGCCGAGTTCCGCGCCTGGCTCACGGCCACCGAGGACCGCATGTCGCGCGCCGGCGCGCCGCGCGCGGGCCGCGCCGGCCTGCGCGCGCAGCTGGCGGCCGTGCGCGCGCTGCACGCCGACCTGCGCCGCCAGCAGCCGCTGGTCGACGCGCTGGCCGACGCCGTCATCGTGGTGGACGACGACGCGCAGGACAACTGTACGGCACGCCCGCGCGCTGCTTCTGTGTCGCTCGGTGCTCCGACCTCGGTCACGACCGCTGTTTGTGATGTGCAGGCGTGACGGAAATCGAAGACGAGCTGACGGCGCTGAGCGAGCGCTGGTCGCACACGTGCCAGTGGACCATGCAGCAGCTGGAGCGGCTGCAGGAGCTGCAGGCGCGCTGGGCGGAGCAGGACGCGCAGCACGAGGCGCTGCTGGGCGCGGCCGACGCGTGCGAGCGCGAGCTCAAGCAGATGGAGGCCAACCCGGCCGCCGAGGTGGGCGCGGCCCTGGCGCGCGTGCGCCAGCTGCGGCGCCTGCGGGCCGAGCTGGCGGAGCGGCGGCGCCAGGCGGCCGCGGCGCTGGACGCGGCGCAGGCGCTGGCGGAGCCCGAGCTGGCCGAGCGCGCCGAGGCGCTGGCTGACCGCCTGGACGCGCTGCTGCTTATTCTGAACGTGCAGGCGCAGCGGGTGAGTGTGGCGCCGAGCTGCCGGCCCCGCCGCCCCGCCCTCGCTGACCGCGCCTCGTCCCACAGATCAAGGAGCTAGGCTTCGATATGGAGCTGGAGGACGGCTCGCCGGCTGAGCAGGAGGAGCCGGTGACGCAGGCGGTGCAGGCGGCAGAAGCAGCACAGGCGGCAGAGGCACCGTCGGAAGACGCCCATAGCGGTTCTAAGAAGCCGCGATTGGCGCCCGACCAGCGCGCTGATTTCCAGCTCGGGTACAAGGCCTTCGAGTCCTGGGCCAGCGACGCCGAGCAAGCACTCGAACGTGTGAGTGTGCACATTTATTATTTTAAGTATTATTTCCTGTTTTCAAGTTAAGACAGGCCTGTCTCACTCCCTATGTAGGTATCAAAACGATACCTACGCGCGGCGGCCCATCACGCGGGGCTAGTCTAGAAGGGAGTCGCAAATAAGACGGAACGCACGTACATGACTTTTTTTTCAATCCTTTTCTTCTTCTTCAATATCTATAATATAAGCTGGAATTATTTAATGGATGAATAAGTTTAACCATTTATTTATTTCATAAACATAAGTACATGATTAACGATAATATTCAAAAAATTCCAGTACCTTTTTGTGTATATCTATTTAAAATAAGCAAATTGTATTTTATTGCAATCTGTCGGATCTATTAAATACATAACTTAATTAATCTTTTTAGTAAAGAGTACGAGTAATTTGTTCCGCAGTGCGCTAGATGGCGTTAGTAATTTCTTGTGGTAAGCAACCCTAGCACGCTGCCATTTTAATAGGTTTAGTGTATTATGAATACGATTCATAGTTTGTTAAGATCCAAATTCGCGAGTGCGAGCTAAATTGTACCATATTGTTAATGAGATTGAGTAGATAATTCTTTGAAAACCTTCTAAAGTAAGTAAGTGAGTAAAGCTTCTGTAAAACTAGTTACTATTTAGTATTCTGTGGTTAGGATAACTTTTTAAATGTTTATTTGCAGTGTAAACGTGATTTGGAAGACGACGAAGGTAAGAAAAGGGAGATTCCCGGTATACTGGAGCGCGTGGAGAAAGAGATAGAGTCGCAGCGCACCGACTTCGCCAACGTGGAGGAGATCCAGCGCCGCCTGGCCGCCGAGCCCGGCCTGCAGGGTGAGTGTCGCCGCCGCCGCCGCGCGCCCGCCCGGCCGCGCTCTCACGCCGCGCCCTCCTTCCCGCAGATGAAGCCGAACGACACGCCGAAAGCATTCACGACTTAAAAGAACGATGGGAAAATATACAACGAACGATCCTGACCATAAGGAACACTATGAATCTGTTGGAAGACAAGGAAAAGTTGGAGTCGGACACGGAGGCGCTACAGCGGGAGCTGGAAGAGACGGAGGCCTGGCTGCAGGCGCTGCAGCGCGACCCGCCCGCGCACAACCAGCTCGTGCATCTGCGCACGCGCACGCGCGCCCTGCGCCAGCTGGCGCCGCGCCTCGACGACGTGGCCGCGCGCGCCGCCGCGCTGCACGGCCGCCTGCCCGGCGCGCGCGCGCCCGCCCCGCTGCGGCCGCGCCTGGCGCGCCTGCAGGCGGCGCTGGCGGCGCGCGCGGCCGCCTGCTCGCCCGCCGGCCCGCTGCGCGCGCTGCGGGCGCAGGCGCTGCAGCACCACGCGCTGCGGGCCGCGCGCGCCGACATGCGCGCCGAGCGCGACAGCCTGCTGCGGCTGCGGCGCCAGCTGCTGGACCTGCGCGGGGCCTGCCGCGGCGACGCGCCCGCCGCGCCCGACCTCTTCGACGGCGGCCCGGAGACTCTCATCTCCATGTTCGAAGACACCGAAGCTATCTTGCAACAGAAGATTAACAAGTTGGAAACCGGTAAAGTTATGCCGCCATTACTATGTGCAATGCCTATGATATTTTGAACGAAGAGTGACGCCGGCGTGTCCGCAGGCGAAGCGCTGATGCAGCGGCTGGAGGAACACAGCGCGGAGCTGGCGAGCTGGCTAGACGCGGCCGACGGCTTCGTGCGCGACTGCGCCGTCGTGCCCATCGGCGACCAGGACGCGCTCGAGCGACTGCTGCACACCAGCAACGTCAGTCTACCGTCCTACCTTACCGTCTTACTAAATACCTATTGAAATGACTTGCTATAAAATTGTTATCATTCTGTCTGTTCACAGGAATTCGAAGAACAGAAAGAATCATTCAAAGCCAAATTAGAAATAATCGAAAGTACCAAAGATTCAATCCTCGAAGACTGCGAAGAGACCGTCGCGAAGACCATCCAGAACGACACGAATAATTTAAAGAAAAGATACGAATGCGTGACCGAGAGCGCGTTCAAAACGAACGAAGCGCTGCGCCGCGCGCTCGAGCGGACCGAGGCCGTGTTCCGCGACATCGCCGACACCGAGCTGTGGCTGCAGCAGCTCGAGCAGCAGGCGCCGCGCGACCACGAGTGCAACATCACCGACTCGGCCGAGCTCTACCAGATGAAGGCGCGCTTCCAGGCGCTCAAGGACAAGTGCGACGAGCGCACGCCGCAGTTCCGCAGCCTCAACGAGTCCAGTGCGTATCCACGGCACGAGCCGCGCCGCGCCGCCACTGACACGCCACTGACCGCCCTGTGCGCAGGTAACGACATGCTGCTGGCGGCCGAGGCGCGCGCGCCGGGGCTGGCGCGCCGCGTCACGCAGCTCAACGCGCGCTGGACCGCCGTCACGCACGGCGTCTACGAGCGGTACAAGTGAGTCCTCGGCTGGGTATCGACACGACCTTCCTACACAGTACATATGCACTAAAACTGACAAATACACGGAGCCGCAACCTCTACTCACCGAATTTTAGTGTTTTTTACTTTTCTGTGTTTTTAGAAGTCAGTCATAGATTTATTTTAAAATAGTACCGTTAAGGGCCATAGCTGGCCGAGATGCCGAGCGTGCTCGTGTGCAGGGTGCTGGCGGAGGCGTGGCACGAGTCGGGCGAGCTGCGGGCGTGGCTGGCGCAGGAGCGCGGCTGGCTGGAGGGGCTGCAGCGCCGCCTGCGCCGCTCGCCCGACGCGCCCGCCGACGCGGAGGAGATCTCCGACGAGCTCTACGTCAGTAGCCGCACACTCTTGCTCTATATTGGCTTTCATTTGAAAACTTGACTAAAAACATATAACCTACTCGTAGTTTTGAAGTTCATAATAAAATTACAAAAAAGTGTGTTCTTATTATATTTGTTTAACACGTCGTTTTGTTTGTATGCACTCTTTAAGATGACATTCTGGTAAGTAGTGTACAAGTCACTCTGTAAAAGATGTTAGTTTTCTTACCTCGCGAAAAATAAATACAATTCCAAGTTTACTTGGACATCGGACGACTATTCCTGTATACGCGTGGGCATTAGGTGATTAAACATTCCCACCCCCACCCCTGTACATGATAGCGATATTATCACGCTAGCCTGTTGACCCGATCTCTTTGTTATATTCATGCCAAATTCCAATGAAGTACTTTTTGAGATTATCCCGGACACATCTACAGACAAGTAGACAAAAATTCTTTAAACTATATTTTTGGCTTCGATATCGATTGTAGATCACACCCTAATTATTCCTTTAAAAAAGTATACAGTGTACAGTTTTGACTTTACTACGATTTTATTATATGTATGTATAGATATAGATTAGTTTTTATATTTCATGAGTGTACAAATCTAAATCACGTTATTGTTTCCTTCGTATACATTTTGAGGTCAATGAGTTGACAAATGACCTTGTGTATTTGATTGATACTTCGAGAGACGACGAAATACCATAGACGACCTGGATGGCAGTGCAGGTGTGTTAACGTACCGCTCGTCGCATAGGATTTGGAGAACTACATCCAGAACCACAGCGACGAGCGGCTGTCGCGCATCCAGGACATCGGGCGGCAGCTCATCGACGCGCACATCATGCCCGGCTGGATCCAGGCCGAGATCGACGCCGTCACCTCGTCCTGGAACACGCTGCGCGCCGAGGTACGTGTCCGCGGGCAGGCGCCGGGCCGCGCCGCCCTCGCCGCTAACCCCCGCCGCCCCCCCCCTCCCGCAGGCCGCGGCGCGCAGCGCGCTGCTGGAGCGAGGCGCGCGTGAGGCGGCGCGCTGCGAGGTGGCGCTGGACCGCCTGCAGCAGTGGCTGGACGCGCTGCCCGCGCCGCCCGCGCCGCCCGCGCCCGCGCTGCGCCGCCAGCTGCCCGCGCAGCGCGCCGTGCTGCGCGACGTGCGCGCGGCGGCCGACGCGTACGCGCGCGCCGGCAAGCGCGAGGCGGCGCAGCGCCTGCGCGACCAGCTGGAGCTGCTGCAGCGCCGCCTGGCGGCCGCCGAGGCGTGGCTGTGCGGCGCCGCGCCCGCCGCCGCGCCCGCGCTACCCGAGCGCCTGCAGGCGGCGCAGCGCCAGCTCGAGGCCGTGCAGCGCGACTGCGCCGCCGCGCTGGCGCCGGCCGGCCACGAGCCCGACGCCGTGCGCGCGCAGCTCCGCACCTGCCTCGTGAGTACCTTTGGGATTCGATCTTATCATTAGTTTCTTTCTCACGGTCACCGAAACTCGCACACGATAATGTCAAGGTAACCGTTTGTTACGCACCATTGCGCTTACTTATTATGATGCTACACATCTCATTCAACCAATTATCAATTGATCGTCAAATAATACGAGCCAATGACGCCGACTCTGTTATGTAACGGATATTACGTAATAAATTAAATAATATTGAACTAGGATTCGAATGGGTGTAATTTGTAAATATTAATGAAAGTACTCTATTACGATATATCAGTTGAAAGTAGTTATTTGGAAGGGCAGTAACCCGATCGGGCCGACGTAGATTGGCACACGGTATCGGATGCCGGCGGGCGGTGTCGGATGGCAGTGCGGCGCGGCCGACTGTTGCGCGCGATTGTTTGTCAACAACAGCGCGGTGTCGGCGCGCTCGCCTTTCTGGGTTTACTTCACATGCTGTCCGTTCCTAGCGTATGACACCGACTTTTTATACATCTATACTATAATATTACGAAGAGGTAACGTTTGTGATATGTGAACTACTGTGAGTGTGTTTGTGAGGTTGTTGGGGACAATCTCTGGATCTATTTAAACGTTTAAAAATTATATTGCTAATAGAAAGCCGTAATACTGTTCTATATGTGAGTGTCCTAGGCTATATTTTATTTTCAATATAAGTTGAGATTCCTATGAAGTTTTCAATAATTTATCATGGTTCCAACAGCAAAAGAGTCAGTGACCACCATATGTGTAAGAACTGCTCAAATATTACAGTTTTGTCATGATTACTTAACGAAGTTGTGGGCAAAGCGCAATTACGGTAATCTGTACGGAAGAACTTCGACACGATTTATTTGACATTTTTTTCCAAAATACACAAAAAAGCCAAATTGCGTGCAGACAGTAGTAATGTGGTTAGAGAAAAAAGTACGGTTGATTAATTATTTTCTTCGAAGTGGTTCATTGCGTTATTACAATGAGTGATGAATTAAGAAAGCGTAACAAGAAAAAAATATTGGAATAATTTGATGAAACCCAATAAAAGGGGGCAAAAGCGGCTGCACATTATTTCGTGGATTAGTCGTTCATTTGGTAGTTAGATGTAGGCGCGTGTGAGCGCGCGGCGCTGGGTAAGCCGGCGGCCGGCTTGCTCGCATGCCTCATCACTGACATTGAAAGGATTCTGTGATTCCATTTGTGATTACACCGACGTGCGACCACTTCTGTCGACGCGGAGAAGGCATTTCATTGCAATTAATTTGAAATAGTGTATTTATCAGCATATTGTTTTTATTAATATTTTAGCTTCTATAAATGCGTCGTAATACCATTGCACAAATATGTATTGCCTATTCATATCGAAATATTGAATGTGATCGCGTATTTTCGTAGGTAAAGTTGTTTGTTCCGGAATGTAGTGTTGTTCATATATCGCGCGTGACTCGGCGTCACAAACAAGCAGTAGTGTTGACACAGCGCGGTTCGCACCTCCCGCGCGGCCGCCGCGGCACTCGCGCCTGCCTCGCACGCGCTGCACACACGCACACTCGCCCATTACTCATGAATTGGGACTGCCTTTACTTACTTGCTATATTAACTATAGCTCTGTACAAATGGCTCGTGAGTACTCATACCTTATCTCACGTCACAATTATTGGCATATATTTTCATAACAAAACATTTCTCTCTTGTCAGAGATTCTATCGTACGTTGAGCGAAATCAAGTCGGAAGTGGAGACAATAATTAAGACGGGGCGCAAGATGGTGGAGGAGAAGGCGGTGGACGAACCGCAAGAATTCTCCAAGAAGATCGACCTGCTGAAGGAGCTGTACAACAAGCTGGGCGCGCAGATCACCGAGGCCAAGGCGCGGCTGGAGTACGCGCTGCTGACGGCGCGCGAGATACAGAACGACCTGCACGCGCTGGCCGCCTGGCTGGACGGGCTGGGCGCGGGGCTGGGCCGCCAGGCGCTGGAGCTGGAGATGTCGCGGATGGAGGCCACGCGCAACAAGCTCAACGCCAACTACCGCGACTTCGCCAACAACTGCGACCCCGCCTACCTGGACAAGCTCAGGGACCAGATCGACGGCATCAACGCGCGCTGGGAACACCTCAAGAAGCACGGCGTGGCGCGGCCCGCCGACGACGAGCTGCAGCGCTTCCTGGACGACGCCGAGCAGCAGCTGGAGTGCCGCGACACCGCCAGCGCCGCCAAGCTGCGCGTGCTGGCGGGCGAGCTGCGGCGCCGCACCGCGCCGCCCGGCCCGCTGGCGGCGCGCCTGGCCGCCGCGCTGGACCGCGTCACGGTGAGTACAGTCCGCCCCGCCGCATGCCGCAGGTAAGTCCTCACGGTGCCTCGTGTCCTACGTAGTCTGTAAGAGTTCGCCGTGTTCCATAACAAACTAAACGTGCGCCCTCCACCTATACATATGTACATACGTGGTGTCGGTGTTGTGTGCTGTGGACTGCGCTTTGTGTCTCACGGTATCCGAGCATTGTATACATTGGTGCCACCTCGAGCTTGCGATGGACTCACTGCGCGGGGATCATGCTTGTATCACGCCTCTCACGCGACACGGCGGCGCTTGGGCCGGGACGCGGACGCCGGGCGCGGCCGCACGAGTTTCACTAACATGTAAATAACGGTGTGCCAGTAACACATTAGCGATAGGAGGGACACTATACAGCCGCGGTTTGTGCTTGCAGGCCGCCACGCAAGCGCACGCTGACGCAGCGGCCGCTGTCGAGTACGAGAACGTTACGGATACTATTAAGAGACGCCTAGAGAGTCCCGTTAACACTCCGGAGACTGAAAAACCGGAATTCAAAAAGTCCAAGATACCGCTCGCTCTGAAGAGTCCTGTACCTATAAAAAAAGAGATTAAAGAGGGTGGCCACAGGAGTAGGGGTTCCTCACTAGAGAGGGGGAAGCGAGTTACCGAAAGTCCAATGTCAGATAGCATTAACAGCGCCATGTCCACGGATTCGATAGAGCCGTCGCTGTCGCGCGTCAGCTCCGTGTCCTCCACGCCGGACACGCCCAAGAAGAACAGCAGCACTTTCAACTTGCTCAGCGACAGCGACCTCTTCACACAGATATCTAAGGATAAAATAGTGCCGAAACCTGCCCCGGACGCCGACAAACCGAAGGCCGACCCGTGCCACGTGGTGGAAGTGAAGGAGCACGAGATAGTTAAGTCTACCGTCAGCCCCATAGAGCCCATGGAGATGTATCCGTTCGAAGCCATCGACGCCGTCGTCGAGTTTATACCGCAGAGCGTGGAGACCGTAGAAATAATCGACGACACCGAAAACGATTCGCTCACCGATTCGGACGACGCACCCTCGTCTCCCGGGAGCGATGAAAAAAGGCGCACCGTCGATTTGGGAACCGAACCTAAGACTTTTGTCGTAGAAGTGAAGACTCTAGAACAAAGAATGAAACCTACTCTTGGTATATTGAAGCGCAAGAACAGCACAGAGGAGGCAAAGCCGAAAGCTATGCGCTCGACGTCGGCGGCTGTGCCCGACCTCATCCCGAGTGCGGAGAAGGCGGAGACGGACGGGTCCATGCGCACGCCGCCGCCCACGCCGCTGGACGAGAGCCAGACAGCCGAGTGTCCGCTGCTTTATGACCTGGCCCTGCGCGATCAGCTCAACGAGTACCTCATCCTGGACGAGGTGCCGGCAGACCAGGCCGCGCTGCCCGAGCCGTCCGCCACCGCCGCCGCCGCCGCCAGCCCGCCGCCCGCCGACCCCGACACCCCGCAGCAACACGCGCGGTCAGAGGGCACTCCGCCGCCGGACGAAGCTATATACTCGGAGGTGGAGGACACGCCGCAGGTAAACCTTTGTATTCCAACTGTGATTTTCTTTCACTTTAGGAGACATTTGGTGCAGGTGCCTCGGATAAGGTATTTTTTTGGAAGTGTATCGATTATTCCGACGCTCCTTGTATTCTTCAGATATGTAAGGTTTATGTTTTGTAAATAGAATTATATCGTGTGATGAATTCGACGTGGTGGAGCGTGAAGGTCGCTTCTGACCCGCACGTACGCTTGCAGTTGCGTTTGACGTCGTGTAGCGAGTTCGACGACAAGCCGCCGCTGTCGACGTCGACGCCCATCAAGGCGGAGGAGCGCGGCAAGCAGGCGGCGCAGGTGGTGGCCATGTCGCCCAAGCCGGCGCCGCACGCATCGCTCGGCAACGACTGCGTGCCACAGGACCAGCATCAGAAAGCCGACGACTCTGTCAAGGTCATTTTTTGCTGTCGTTGGCATAGTTCGTAGAATTTGTGATAATGCCGGTCGTAATATTATTTAGTAGAACGGCTGGGACGTCCAGTCCGCCGCTGTACACATTTCATGTTGCATAAAGTTAAAATAAATAAAAGAGTGTTTATCCCTGCGCCCGCGGCCAGCAGGAGACGGACGAGTGCGCGGCGCTGCGCGCGCGCTTCCCCGGGCAGGCGGACGACGCGCTGGCGCAGTGGGCGGCCGAGGCGGCGGCGCTGGCGCGGCGCATGGACGTCATGCTGCTGACGGTGGGCGGCGTGGCGGCCGAGCGCGACCCCGCCAAGCGCCTGGAGGTCAGTACTCGGCGCTCATGGCATGTCGTATATTCAGTCAAAGTGCCTGACGCTGGTTGTGTGCAGATCCTGAAGAACCAGCTGGGGCAGCTGGCGCCGGACGCGGCGACGCTCATCTCGCGCGGCGACTCGCTCGTCTACGCCAAGCACAAGGACAGCCCGCTGCTCGCCGACTACCTGCAGACGCACTTTCAGGTATGCTAGGTTGCCCATCCGCGCCTGTCGATTTGCCTAGCAATTTCTGAGTTATTAAAAAGTTATTAACGTCAAAATAATTTTAAACGTATGAAATTGTCATGTTTCAATTGCACATCAAATAACAAATATTTGAAATTGGTGAATAATTATTGTGTTTTTCACAAAACGGGATCCCTTTCTTTCGCATATTTTTTTTTGTCCTATTTTAATTAGGCAAAACGAGTTAAGCATATTATTATTTGGCATAATAATATTTCGACATAAATTATCTTATCATTACCTTTTCTTTGTCTGCATATAGTTTGTTTAAAATTAATATCGCTTGGCAGATTAGACAAAATAAAAGGTGAGGTAATACTTTCCGCTGTTATTTGGATTGGTTTTGTATCAGGATTTGACTTTGCTTCATATTTTTATTTATTGATAGCTATTTGAGTCTGTAAAGTAGGTATAAGGTACCATAATGTAACAAAGGTTAAAATATAGGTTGTAAATATAGGTTAAAGTGCGACGGGGTTGACCTTCGGGTCTAAGCCGCTAATATCTATATTTATTTTACAGAGTGACACAAAATTTCCAAAAGTTACCTTTTCCTTCAGAGCATTTGGTTCGTGATTGTGATTCGGTAAATTTAATTATTATGCGTAAGAATATTTAGGCTTAAGAATGTTATGCGTAACAGATATTATGCTTAAAGTAAGTATGCCTTAAAATAATATGCATAAAAAGTTATGCCAAGTTAATATTATGCGTAACTATTATTAGGATAAAAAAAATTATGCCATGTTAACTTATGCCATAAAATTTTATGCTTAAAAATAGGGATCTACACAAAACGCTATCTCTTTTCTACCGACGTTTCTAAAATTTAAAAACTTATATTGTGATTGTGTCTTCCTAGGATAAACTGCGGAACAAATGGTCAATGGTGATGTCGGAGATCGAGATGAAGCGCGAGCTGGCGTTACAGGCCGAGGACAACCTGAAGGAGCTCGACCGTCTCGTGGATGAGCTGCAGACGTGGTGCGACGACTTCGACGCCAAGATGGCCGCTGACCCGGTGGGTGTGTGTGCGCGTGTGTGTGTGTGTGTGTGTGTCAGTCAGCGGCGCTACGTATGTGTGTGCGTGCAGGAGGGCGCGCGCGCAGAGCTGTGGGAGCGCGCGGGCGCGGCGGAGCGCGCGGCGGCGCTGGCGCGGGAGCTGCGCGCGGCGCACGTGGGGCTGCGCGAGCGCCGCGTGGCGCGCGCGCTGGCGGGCTGGGCGCGCGCCGAGCGGGCGGCGGGCGGCGCGGCCGAGCCCGTGCGCCGCGCCAACCTGGCGCGCGAGGCCGTGGCGGCGCTGCAGGCGCAGCTGCGCGCGCCGCCGCTGGGCGGCCGCGACTACGACGACTTCCCGCTACAGGAGGACGCGCTCGCGGTACGCTATCACACTTTGCCCTCTTTCGTCCCTCGTTCACAATGGATAACAAAATCATAATGGGTGCAGCGCGTGCGTGCGCGCGCGGAGGGCGTGGCGGCGCAGGTGCAGGCGGCGGAGCGCGCGCTGGCGGAGGCGCAGGCGGCGGCGGAGGCGCAGGCGACGGCGGACGCGCAGGCGGCGCCGGACGCGCAGGCGCAGCGGCTGCGCGACAAGCTGCAGCGCGAGTGGGCCGCCGCGCAGGATGCGCTCGCGCAGCGCCAGGAGAGGTACCTGACCGTCTACACTATCTATACCCGAATTGTGTCGAATAGCCTTTATTAAGAGACTTCTAAAAAAAGGTGCTACTCAGATTGATCTTGCATGTACATATGTATGACCGCAATTTTCTTGCTTTCGGCTGAACCAATTTTAATGCAGTTTTCGGAAAAATATTTGTTACATTCAGGAGATCCTCGTTTTGACCAGCTTGATTCTAGTCCAATCGTTGTGCAATAATATTTTTTTTGTTTGAAAGGGTATGCTTTCGAAAGGGAACCCTTTCGGAAATCGAGGATATTTTTTGCAAATTACACGCGTGCAGGGTATAAAACTGACACTTAACATTCAGGTGTATGCCTGATATCACTACAAAACGGTTAAAGTTTAAAGCTGACCTAATGATGGAGACGACAGAGAGTCAAGGGAACTCCTCAACGGTATGGACTAACTAAAAATATCAATCAGACACCGTAGTACTTGATAGCGACAATTCTTGTTTGGAACAAGTCACGTCATGCATTTCCAAGAAAATATTGTGTTTGTTATTATTTTTAACCAACTTCCAAAAAAAGGAGGAGGTTCTCAATTCGGCCGGTATGTTTTTTTTTATTTATGTAGATACACCGATTACTCTGAGGTTTCTAGTCCGATAAGTGTAATAATTTTTTTGTTCAATGCAGTATACTTGCCATTTGGTCCCATAAAATTTCATGCAATTTGGTTAAGTACTTTTTATTTTATGAGCATTTGTTTGGATGATTTTATTTTGCATAGCAACGGATAGCATAAACCTCTTTTCGCAGAAAATCGTTTGGCATACGCTCATTTACCATACACCCAAAACCCATAATTTTGTAAGTCAGAATCCTCTTGAGGCATAAATTTCATATCCATAATAATCAATAAGTATAACCTCATATAGTAGAAAGTTCACAACCCGAATCATCGTTTGGCATATAGTCCATATCCATATTAATCAAAAGTAGAACCATCATAATGCAGAAAATTCAAAGCATGTTGCATGCAGCAAGCATATAGCAAGCATGCAACATGCAGCAGGCATGGCTTCTGTCACGGCTCCGGCGCTGCGGGGCTCCGGCGGTCCCACGCGAGCTAATCGTCGCAGATGGTTTTACGTCCATCACCACAGTTTCGGCTTGCTAGCCGGCTCGCCCCTCCGCGCCTTCGCGAATTTAAATTACACTCTCGGGGTATGGCAGAAAAGAGACCACGTGAAGTCGGTTTCGCAGCGATTCATTTATGTCACTAACTTTTGTAGCACATTAAAACAATTTTTTTTTTTTCAATATGACTAATAAAATTATTTCTATTGAAATTCTGTGATCTTCGTAGTATGCTAAATCAAATTATGTCAAATAATTGGCGCTCTAAATAAACGTTATGCTAAACGAAATTATGCAAAATTGTAACTCTGACAAAGGTAATTATGCCAAATACAATTCTGCCATCTTAAAAGTATCCAGTTTTAAATTCGGACATAAAAACATTCGGCCAAAAAACAATTATATTAAATATTTTTTATGCCTTAACAATGTTCGTTTAAAAAAGTTTATGCCAAGTGAGTTATGCCAAATAAGTTTTGGAGTAACAAGTTTCTGCCAGATAGAGGGCACCCAGTCCACATCCCTATTCATTATTCATTAAACTTACGAGTACATGAAAGACAGAAATCAAGTCACACGGTGGTTGGGTCGAAAGGGGTTTCAGTAGGGGTGGGCGATATAAGTATGGCCGTTTGTCGAGGTGGCGCAAGTGCCAGGAGGAGTGGGCGGGGCTGTACGCGCTGCTGGAGGCGTGCGGCGCGTGGCTGGACACGGCCGAGCGGCGCCTGGCGGGCGGCGCCTCGTGCCGCGCGGCGCTGCGCGACGAGCAGGCGGCGCGCGCGGGGCAGGCGGAGCGCGCGCGCGCGGCCGGCCGGCGCGTGGTGGCGGCGTGCGGCGCGCCGCTGTCGCGCCACGTGCACGACCAGCTGCAGCAGCTGGCCGAGCGCTGGCACGCCGTGGCCGCGCGCCTGCACGACCCCACGTGAGGCCCGCTCTCGTCCCTTACCGTTTCTTCTCTGTTTTGATGCCGGCTGTGTCGATGAGGTTCACCTCTGAAAGGAAATACGAATTTTGTCAGTTGAGAATGAGCACTTCTAGGGGTTTTTTAAACTCATTAACGAGGAAGAAGCCAAGACGGAGCATTCAAAATTTAAAACCTTTAAACCATCAAAATTCGTCCACCTTCATTAGGATCACGTTTTTTCCGTAAGATTTAGATCATAATCTGGAAGTTTTCACTTGTAGCTTTTGACTTTATACAACTCTCGGAAACAATACGGTCCCACGAAAGCTAAACTGGTCGTATGTTCGCCTTCATTAATATTTGTACATAATAATAAGTATTGAATACATTGTTCATCATCATCATCATCATCATCACAGCCTTTTTTATCGTCCCACTGCTGGGCACAGGCCTCCTCTCACACAGAGAAGGATTGAGCGTTAATCACCACGCTTGCTCAATGCGGGTTGGTGATTTCAGACTTTATAGTCCAGGTTTCCTCGAGATGTTTTCCTTCACCTTTAATCAGTCATTGGTGTCTAAGATAAACTTAGAAAGTACGTATAACTTAGAAAAGTTACATTGGTACTTGCCTGACCTGGAATCGAACCCGCACCCTCATACTCGAAAGGCTGGTGCTTTAACCACTAGGCCACCACGACTTACATATAAATACATTACTATCAGTATACATTGTTATCAGTATTAATGTATGCATTCAGAAGCAAACCGGAGGAATCTACAACTACGACAGCTTCCACGGAACAAAGTGATGCGGAGCCCGCGGACGCGGAGGCGCAGTGGGCGGAGGCGGCGCATGCGCAGCTGCGCTCGGTGGCCGAGCTGCTCGACACCACCTGCGCCAACGTGTCCGACCGCACTTGTCTCGCCATACGACACAGCCTTGTCAAGGTAACCATTCAACATGGCGCACATTATACACCTAATATCGTTAAGTTTTATTCTCTACAAAGGCGTACCTAAGTGATGTAAACAGGTTACATTTGTGAAATTTTTCGTAATTTTTGAGAACAACGAGATTTGTAATCAAGATTTTTATACATATGTATATAAGTGACATAAAGGGTAGTTTAATACGGTTGATGATCCAACCGTATGTATCGTCACGCAATCGGCTTGGCAAACTCGATAAAGTTTATTAATCAACCAATCTAACGGGTTAAAAACCTCCAAACCGGCGCGCCATTCACGTCACCCGCGTGACTCTCCTCACTCGGATATAAAAATAGACGGAGCAGTTATATTTACGACGGTGCACAAATAGATCGCTGTTTGTTTGTGTTTTGATAAACCCGGCGCCTCAAGTCTTTGCGAATGTTCCATTCCTTATTAATGAAATCTCGGAATTGATCAATTTTAACTACGTTGAGGCTAATATGCGCAAAATGATTCGGCCGGTGTCTACTTGGGAAGCCACTCGCGGCCAGAGTGACTTGCGCTTATGCACCGGTATTAAGATGACTGCGATGCACACCGCACTGGGGTCATGCAGGTGTTACGCGCGCAAACATTACGCGCAGGCCGCAGCGATGATATTGACGTCATGTTCTGTCGTCATTGTGTCGGCGCGGCAGACAGCGTGTCCCGAGGACAGCTGTGCTGTGCGGCCCCATGTACGCATCACTAACTCGCCGGCACCCGTAGTAATTATGTGACTAATTGAACTGCCTGCGGTCGCGTTTACGTTTCTGACATACATACATACATTTTATACGAAGCTACTTTTGGAATGGCCAACTAAATTCACTGTTATTTTGTCTTTCGTAAGTGATTCTAAAGACCTAAGTGGAATAATAATTTGAGTTTGAATGGACACATTGGCGCAACAAGTGCAGGGTATGCAAAGTGCGCCTCTGTAAGGAAGTGGGGGTATGGCGCGCGGGCGCCGGGATCGCGGCTATTTCTGAACCTATGAAAATATTCGTGTCCCATCTTATGGACACCCCACTTGCGGAATGGCGCAAGAGTAGCGAGGACTTTGTTCCGATATAGATCTAGTAGTATCGAGCGTACTGTTTACATTTGTACCGGGACGTCTGCCGTGTCATACGGCATATGGCATACCGTGGAGTGCGGCGCGGTGGCGAGCCGCGCTTAGTTCGCCGGGGATCACTTCCGCGGCCGTGCGCGTCTCTTTATTGTACGATTGATGATGTACTGTAGTGCATGTGTGCGCGATGTCCGCGGGTGAGGGCCGCGCCTCGGTAACTGCTGGCACTCGCTGCTCTCCGCCGAGGAAGTCGGCGCCACTTGGTGCAACTGCACCACACGTATGTGCTGCTTTCCATTTTGCATTGGCTTTATTTTCCAGGTTGTGTCACAATTGAAATGTTTGTATAAATAGCGTGCATCATGTCCTGAGAACGACGCAGGCTTTGTTTCATCAGATTCATTGTATATATATTTATTATATTCGATAACCATGGTCATCAGCTTTTTTATTGTTCCACTGCAGGGCACAGAAAACGAATGAGCGTTAATTACCAAATGTAGTATGGTTACCAAATATTTCATGAATTTGAGTATTTCTATGCGTATCAGTCATTCAAGTTGTATTGGTGACGTGGAGTGACGTGTCCCTGTGGTGTGCGGCGTGTTGCAGGCGCGCGAGGAGGAGCTGGCGGCCAAGCTGCAGGAGCTGCGCGAGCGCCGCCAGCCGCTGCCCGAGCTGCAGGACCAGCTGCAGCAGGTACGGCCCGCGCTCTGCCGCCCAACGTGTAACATTTGTGCCCCCTTACGCTTCGTTACAAATATGGACAACTGACAGACGACTTTTGTCTTACACCAATCTAAGCATATTTTGTCCATCAGCCCGTATTCATACTGGTGCTAAAAATGATGATAGTATTACTTAACTAGGTTAAAATCCTACTCGTACTACACATTGTGTGAGATCACGTACTGTAGAGGCGGGACTGCTTGAGCTGCACTGTTTTAAGGTATCGACGTCCCAGGATACGATTGAAGTGTTTATTTTCTTTTGAGGGCTGACGAACGACCGTCTACCTAAATATCAAAAAACCAGCTACTTCCTTTTATGCGATTGCATATTTAATTGATGTTCCTGCCAGACCCATAATGTTGAGATGCAGAGAGGCTACATTTGGGATGTGGACTAAATTAAATACTTTATCATATTCATTTTGTAAAGCATCTTAAAATAATGGCAGTTTAATTTATCGTTTTGAACCGAAAACTGTTTTTATTTTTTTATTGATAATATAATCGAAATAAGTAATCGTTGATTGATTGATGTGAAAAATCTGTGACGTCATACGTGGTGTTTTCATACAAAATGCATAGGGAGTAACCGTTTTTGACAGTTCTACTGTGAAATCTCTTTATTGCCTAGGCGCGAGTTAACCCAAACGTTGACACTTTATACACGAGTAGAAGTACGTTCAAGTTGCAGGCAGGGATACAGAGTAGTCACGTCTGTAGCGTTCCACTATATTTTTTGTGCGCGTTACGTTGATTTGTAAAGAAATATATTGCATGGTACTAATAAGTGTGAGTACCAGGCGCAGGCGGCGCTGGCGGCGCACGGCGAGTTCATCGGCAGCAAGCTGAGCGCGCTGGACCAGCAGGCGGCGCGGCTGGACGCGGCGCTGCAGTGGGCCGCCGACGCCGGCGCCGCGCTCGACGCCGCCGCCGCGCTGCCGCCGCCCGAGCGCCAGCAGCGGCTCGATGCCCTCGCGGTGAGTCCGCGACGCCGACGATCTTCTACTTATTGTGAACAAGAAATGTTTTCATTTGTTTAGCTAGTTAAAAAAGGTAAAGAGGGTTTTTTCATAAGTGACAATTTCTTTTTTAAAAATACATTTAATTTATACATTTTTAAAAATACATCATCTCGCGAGCCTTTTCCCAACTATGTTGGGGTCGGCTTCTAGTCTAACCGGTTTCGGCTGAGTACCAGTGTTTTACAAGGAGCGACTGCCTATCTGACCTCCTCAACCCAGTTACCTGGGCAACCCAATACCCCTTGGTTAGACTGGCGCCAGACTTACTGGCTTCTGACTACCCGTAACGACTGCCGAGGATGTTCAATGACAGCCGGGACCTACAGTTTAACGTGCCATCCGAAACACAGTCATTGGTGTCCAAGATATACTTAGAAAGTACATACAAACTTAGAAAAGTTGCATTGGTACTTGCCCGACCTGGAATCGAACCCACGCCCTCACACTTGAGAGGTTGGCTCTTTAACCACTAGGCCACCACGACTTTTTTAAAAATACATTGAAGTAAATTTATTTTCGTTCTCACGCTAGTTAACGCTTTTAATGTAGTATATTTAACTTACCTATTTAATAGTAATTGCTTGAACATTTTTGTTAAATTTATAGGAAATAATGTATAAAATTACGTCATTTGTTTTTAATAAAAAGTCCAAATAGACAGGCACCCCAAACAGTTTGGGAAATACAACAAATGGGATAACGTTGCTAAATTGAATCGTATAACTGCGACGTAGGGTAGCAACGGAAATGGCAAGTATTATATTTAGTCGATTAACCGTGCGTGTTTTTCGAATTTCGTATCGAACGTTTCGAATCGATTTTGTTGAATTATTTTTATTTGTAATATTCTTTATTAAATTTTCCTTTTGATATTTAGTTATTGCTATTGTTTTTAAATTCGTATCTTAGAAAAATGTCTGAACCTAAGGCTGGTCTAGCCAAAAACGTTCTCGTAACTTTTGCATTACGGAAGAAGAAACGCTTCATAACCGGGCCTCTTTCATCGTCTGAGAAACAGACAATGCTGAATTTATTCAAATATGTAGAAGAAATACGGCTTAAAGAGTGTTGCCCGTCGAAATCAGACATAATGATAATAAAATTAGAAAGAAAAGGTTTAGCTTCTGTTAGTTACGTGATTTTGTTTTGTTTACACCTTTTTGACTACCTAAACAAATGGAGTATAAGTACAACGTAACATAAGATATATTGTGCCGCGTCCCGTGCAGGCGGAGGCGCGCGCGCGCGAGGCGGAGGTGTCGCGCCTGCTGGCTGCGCCCGCGCCGCCGCCCGCCGCGCTGCGCCTGCGCGCCGCCTGGCCGGCGCTGCGCGCGCGCCTGCCGCCCGACCCCAGCGCGCCCGGTCAGTGCCTCTCGCTTTGCTCACCTTGTGTCATCTTGCTTTTGGGAAATAAACTCTTGGGATACTAACACCTCATTTTATCCAATTCTATGCACTAGAATAACCTTGCTGGACCCTTAAATAATGGCCTGGAAACTCGGTGTTGTAGGTCATTGCTAACAAACTGACCCTTGCACGCCACTAAACGGACACTGTATGACAGACATCGCCGACTGTAGCGTGTAACTCATTTACTTCGCGTGTATTTCGAAACAATATTCACAAAACATATCAAAACACAAACATTAAACTAATTAATCCGTCATTCTACCGATTTCTCCAAGAATATTCTCCAAACATCAATTTCTGATTCGTCATAAGAGCAAGATAAATTATTATTTCTCTATACAGGGTTACTGGGTAAGTCGACCTAGATCCGTTAAGGGCGTGCAGTACCCATCTTTTCTGACTGATTTCACTATGAAACAACCTACCCCAAACCTAACCGTTTTCGAAATAAACGAATGTTAATTTTTATTATAAAAAATGCCGATTTTTTACCATTAAATATGGTATTTCAAAATTAGTGTGCTTAATTATTATTATTTTTTATTTTTTGCCGGTTAAGATGCTCCATAAACTTAGTAACCAAAATCCTACGTAAGTTAACTAAATACATTGTTCTGGACGATTGAAAGTTCAAAAAGTTATTGAAAAAAATTACAGTTTACTTTTCTCTAAAAGATATTAAAAAAAAGTTGTATGGCAGACGTTCGGCAGACATGCCTAAAAACATCTACGTTTCATCAGCTATCCAACAAGGTATAACAATCTAGGGTCTTATTTAAACTCGTAAAAAAAATCTTAATTTCATAGGCGATAGTGGACGTAAACTAATTACGCTAATTGATTATTCTTTGGCTGGCCCTAGAAACTAAAACAAAACAGCAGGTCAGTTTGTACAAAATAACATTCATTAACGTCCTAGATTAAAGTTCGTGTTCAAAATGTCCACCTCTGCTTTGTACACATCTTCGCATTCTTCTGCGAAGCCCAGTTTTTATTACTCCAGTGGTCAATGTTCTTCTAATTTCGTTTGCGTTGATTATTCTGTCTTTCAATTCTTCGACAGACGCAATTGGATTTATCTCGCTGTAGACGAGACTCTTCATGTGCATACATAAAAATCCATGGGGGTCAAATCCGGACTTCTGGCTGGTCAGGGTAAAGGCCCACCTCGTTCTATCCATTCATGAGGATAAGTTGTGCCCAGCCAATGTCTGACACTTCTTCGGAAATGTGCAGGGCAGCCATCATGCTGGAACCACATGTCCCTAATTAGGTTCAGTGGCAAATCATTAAAAATCAGGCGAAATCCAATCGCGTCTGTCGAAGAATTGAAAGACAGAATAATCAACGCAAACGAAATTAGAAGAACATTGACTATTTTATTGAGTAATAAAAACTGGGCTTCGCAGAAGAATGCGAAGATGTGTACAAAGCAGAGGTGGACATGTTGAACACGAACTTTGATCTAGGACGTTAATGAATGTTATGTTGTACAAACTGACCTGCTGTTTTGTTTTAGTTTCTAGGGCCAGTCAAGGAATAATCAATTAGCGTAGTTAGTTTACGTCCACTATCGCCTATGAAATTAAGATTTTTTTTACGAGTTTAAATAAGACCCTAGATTGTTATACCTTGTTGGATAGCTGATGAAACATAGATGTTTTTAAGGCATATCTGCCGAATGTCTGCCATACAACTTTTTTTTAATATCGTTTAGAGAAATGTAAACTGTAATTTTTTTCAATAACTTTTTGAACTTTCAATCGTCCAGAACAATGTATTTAGTTAACTTACGTAGGATTTTGGTTACTAAGTTCATGGAGCATCTTAACCGGCTTGTAAAAAATAAAAAATAATAATAATTAAGCATACTAATTTTGAAATACCATATTTAATGGTAAAAAATCGGCATTTTTTATAATAAAAATTAACATTCGTTTATTTCGAAAACGGTTAGGTTTGGGGTAGGTTGTTTCATAGTGAAATCAGTCAGAAAAGATGGGTACTGCACGCCCTTCACGGATCTAGGTCGACTTACCCAGTAACCCTATATAATAACATTTAAATTTTGAGTTCCGGATTCGTTATCGGCACATTTCACGTTGCGTTAGACACAATCTTGATTTATTTTCAAAAGAGTGTATGCAAAAGATAGGTTTTGATCACTCTCATATAAATCTAAAAAAATGGAGCATTCATGCCTAAATTAGCAGCCCCGGATCTTCAATTTTTTTTAGGTGGGGCAAAAACTGAAAAATGCCGCCCCGCCTACCTACTTATGTTTATTTTCACCTTTATCATCCATATAATTTCAGCTATCAATATGTAGGATATATATTTAACAGGGTAGGGTTTAAAATAAAAATGCATAATAAAAATAAAAATCAAGTATATTGTTAAATTTGTGAATTGAAATTACAATTTTACTCTTCGAGCTTTTTGTTCCGCAAATAAATCTATAGCCTTGTCATAATTTAACTCGTGTGCAATACGATTTTCTATCGCTAAGATTGCAAGACCTGATGAGCGTTCCTGGCTCATAGAAGATCGCAAATAATTTTTAATCAGTTTTAGTTTGCTAAAACTTCGCTCGCAGCTTGCGGACGTAGTAGGAAGCGTAGAGTAAATTCGCAGAGCAATACAAATATTAGGAAAAGCATCCTGCAAATCATGCGCATAGATCTGTTGCAAGAGATAAAAGCTGTTAGCCTTATCTATATCACCAAATAAAACAGGAGCCTGCTCTTTAAAAACATGAAGTTCCTGGCAGAATTCAACGGCACTTAAATCTCGCTCGTATTTTCGAGCCAAATCTGCTCCATACTTTTGCAGTTCTTCATTTGACATTTTCAAAATGTTATTACCATTAAGAAAAGCAAAGTTCAAATTCAGCATGGTAGCACAATCAAATCTCTTTTTAATTTCGGATATGATTCGATCAAATACCATCATTATTTCTTTAGAAAAAAGTTGAACAGGTTGGAGTATTGGCAATTCGTCTTCACACATCTCGTCGAATTGTTTTTTACGTTTTGGAATTCGTTTGTTTTGCAAAATAGGGTCAACACCACATTTTTCAGCTACTTCGCCAGCTTCTTTTATCCAATACTCCATTGGATTTTGTCTCATTTTTTGCAAAGTTTTGAGCAGACCATCCATTAGTGCGACGGAACGGGCAAGGATAATATCTTCTTTTTGAATTTCTATATTCACTCGATTAATTTCACGGAGAATATTCGACCAAATAGTTAAATTAAGAATAAATTTAAAATCCTTTATAGCAGTTAAGAGATGTCCAGCCTCGAACTTGGCTTCTGGAGTACGAGAAGTTTGCTTAACTTCTTCTAAGGCTTCCGCTATTTCTGGCAAATTATTTAATAGGGCATTCACAGCAACGTGTTTCGCCGACCATCTCGTCTGACTACTTCCTTTTAAATTTGTTTTTGCGTATTTTTTCATAATGTTCCACCTAGAAGTGGAACCAACAAAAAAGCAATATACTTTTTGAATTAGTCCAAATAGGTTAATAGCTTCCTGGCATGATGAGGCAGAATGAACCCCTACAAGATTTAAGGAGTGAGCCAAGCACGGTACGAACTCGGCCAGCTCATTCTTTTCTGCAATCCTGGCTTGTACTCCTTTATGGATGCTGGCCATATTGGACCCATTATCATAAGATTGGCCACGACATTGTCCAATATCTAAATCATCAACTGCTAATTTTTCTAAAATCTGTTGACAAATGTCCTCTCCTGTCTTTCCAGCAACTTCTATGAAATCAATGAAACTTTCTTTTATTTCACACACATCGCCAGTTCTTTTAACATATCGTATAACTTGGCTCATCTGTTCTGTATGGGATACATCTGGAGTGCAGTCGAACATTATCGTATAGTATTTGGCTTCTTTGATGTCATTTAAAATTCTATTTCTAACTGTTTTTGCCATTATTTCAATTATTTCGTTCTGTATTGTCTTTGATAAATATGATACCTGTCCCTTTTTTAAATTTTCTAATTGAAACTTAAGAGTTGAATTATGTTTCGCGAGCAGGGAAATTAAGTTTAAAAAGTTACCTTGACTAGGCTGAGGATATTGCGTGATAAGGTCGCTAGGATTCTCGTTGGATCCGCGAAAAGCGAGGCAGTTTGTGGATAAATACAATACAGCATCCATAACAATCCGCAGGATCTCTCTCCATTTTTCTTTTTCTGAGTTAACTACTCTCTCAAGGTCTTGATCAATACCTTGGCATGATTTCATTTGCTGTAACCGTGTTTTCCACTTGATCATACACTCTTTATGCATTTGGGTTGCCTCGTGCTCAGCTAATCTCTCTGAGACTTTTTTCCAATTAATAAACCCTGTAGAACACAATGCAGATGCGGCGGTAGTAGATACTTTCTGATAAATCTTACAGCACGCACAAAAAATTGCATTTTTTGTCTTAGAAAATAAAAGCCAAGATCTTTTAACCCTTTCGCAATTAGCCAACGTCCTGTACCACATAGAAGATGTTAAACGTCTGCCATTGCGTTCAGTATATCTAAATTCAATGTTTTCGGGGTGATTTTCTGCTAATAGTATAGCCTGATTACTAAAGAAAGATCGTTGTTGGTCAGTCATTTTTTCCACCGCTGGCCAATTGCCTGGGTCCGTGAAATCAAATCCGGTTTTTTGCAAATCATCCAATTCCGAGTCCAGTCCTTCGTGCTCTGGCTTCGTGTTTTCAAGTTGCTCAGGTTGCTCTTTGCACATCGATAAAGATGGTGAAGTTGGCTCTGTGCTATCTTGATCCATTTGATCGGGTAAAGTGCCAGCAACATCCTCTAACTCAATATCAACTTCGGAAGTTGCAGCAGAACCTGCCCGGTCACACCCTCTGCGAAGCCAATTTTTCATATTATCTGCACATTGTTTTCCCTGCAACTCCTTATGTTTAGCCTTTTTCCTATATTCCGCTCCTGATAGTTTTTTTCTTGGTGCACTCATAATAACAACCTGTAAACAAATTAAATACCTAATTAATTTCCTTGTTGAAAACATTTTAATCCAATCAATATTTTTAGTAAACTAGCTGACCCGGCAAACTTGGTACCGCTTAACAGTCGAATCGTAATTTTTTATTTTTATAATTTTCTCTCCGTAAGAAAAATCCTCGTACTTCAAGAAATATTCTAAATAAAGAATTAGCGAAATCGGTTCAAACGTTCTCGAGTTATGCGCTTAGCAACACATTCAGCGACTCATTTTTATATTAGGTATATATAAATCGACCAGACAAAATCATTGCATGAAACAATAAATTAAATCAACTCAACGCAATGCAGGTACTACGATATGACTACAATTTCACTAACACTATAATTTACGAGCGGGGAGTAGAGTAGGTATATGAGTGCTTGCAAGTGCGTGGCAACCGCCCGAGTTATAGGTACCAACGCGCCGTTGTCGTCGACAGCGTAAGAATAACGCAAAAGAAGTAAACGCGCAAAAATTAATAATAATGATTATTATTAAATTAAGTTTTTTAACTGTAGCCAATAAAAACCTTTTAAAAAGAATCGTCTGCCCGCGTCGCGGTCAATTTTCGTCGCGCGGCTTCGGTTTTTAATGTTCATAAGTTATTGCAAGTATTAAATTAAATTTAAAAAATACATATAGTTACTTAAAAAAAACATAATAATAGTTATGATAAAATACTTACCTAAAAAAGTGATCCTGTGATAGATTTATTGATGCGTCGCGTCTTCCTCTTCACTAATACAATCAGTATTTTACTTTCAGCAGATCGACAAGTACTAAATAGGTAGTAAACATAAACAAACAACTCACATTTTTGGAACAAAACACTGTCGTGGAGAGAGATCGACGAGGAAGTTTTCGAATATAGCTTTATCTCTTTCGCACTCACGGTAACAGACGCGTGCTGCCCCTATCTGCGATTCTTGCAGGCGAGCGGGAGCCGGGCGCGTATTTTGAACTATGCCTACGCGCCTCGCGAATAATAATTGTTCGTGCATTCGTGCAGCATGTCTCACTCCGCGCTCAGGGTATCAGTCAAGTTGATATGGCCATGAAATCGCTGTACTTGTGCTATTTTTTATTCCGTGGTCAAAGTTAAATAAATGATGAGTTATCCATTGGTCTGTGAAGTGTGAATTTGGCCGCCCCCTGATTTTGCCGCCCCCTGAATTTGCCGCCCGGGGCACAGGCCCCGGCTTGCCCCCCCCTAGATCCGGGGCTGTAAATTAGTTATATATTGAGGGACATTGAAGAAGGAGCAGTATTTGCTCCGAGCATTAAGTTTAGATACATTTATTTTAATGCGATCAAGTAATCCGTCAGCCTTAAGGGAACCACCTACGATACTTTGTAAGCATAGCAAGTCCATCATGCGTCGGCGCAACTCGCAGTCTTTCAGTATTGCATTCACCTTGCACTGAATCCAGTAGCAAGAAAAGCAAGTTGACGTGTAAAAGATCGTTGTATTGACTCAGACGATCAGAATGAATCATGTAATGAGGATGAATGATTCCACGATGATTCCACTTCCAAAACTCGACTACGCTGCGAACTAAGGCATTAAAAAGCACCATCTTGTAGGTTGTGTGTTTAAAGTCCTTCGTGTTGTGCTTGATGAAACCTAACATTTTAGCAGCTCTTTGTGTGATGTTAGTAGTTGAGTTGAGTTGCCGGTAGAACACGGCAGAGCACTTGAAGTAGTTTATTTGTGCCAATCGTGTGAGTGTCATTTGCCAACTAACTGAATATTGGATACAAATCATAAAGTCAATTGAGGTCGCATAGTCAGTAACCAAGTTATTGCACGGAAATTTTCTTAGATTATCCCCATAAAATATAACCAAGATATAATCAGAATATAATTTCAATAAAAAAAAAACATACTGTAACATAAAGTGAAACTTTATAGTTGACAGCACTTTTAACAAAATAGAGTACTGGTGAATAATCGAGACAGTGAAAAATAAAATATTTTATGCGATGACAAGTCTGGAGACGGCATTTGTGAATGACAAATCGGTAACATGACAGATCAGGAATGACTCCATTAGACTACGTAAACGATGTCAAGTAGATGCAGTTTATGAACACGAACAAATCGATCAATAATTCATTACGTATAATTCCATAGACCATAAAAAAATATATTCGCAGACACACAATATCATATGCCGCTGGAATTAATATCGGCCAGTATCTACGTGCTTGTTCTCAAACAGCAGAATAATAGCAAGGCATCTGCATGCCGAGACGTGGACTCATTCCCAGTAGTGCGGGCGCGGCGCGAGCCACGCGCGCCGGCGACGACTGGCTTACTGTAGGGCCCTCCGAGCCGCGCATTGTGCCACCAATACAAGATCACTTGTAGCCTAACTACACAAGTACACACACACAGTTACGCGTGGTGTTTGCGTGCTGCGTTGGACTGGTCGCGATTCCTCGTCACCGGCGCCTCTCCAAATATTTGTCACGAAGCTCGTAAATTTCCAATCATTAGCGAGTTTGCGACTAGCGCTAAGTTGGATCGGAATGCGGCGCACTACCCGCTTACGATAGCGACGCGAAGGTCGGTGGCTCTAAATGCTAAACATTTTCTCCAAACATCTCGGTGCGACTCCTGCTTTCATTTCAAACGAAGCTTGGAAACTGGGTCGACTGAAAGAGACACGGCCCACTTATCTGAGAAAGTCGCAGCAAGACAAAAACTGGAATAACAAACAATGGGCAGTGCGGTGCGATGCGCGGCCCGACAAAAAGAAGTAGGCCGACGCGCTGTAATCAGCGCCGACACTCGCTGTTTCATTTGTGACTGCGCTAGTGTTCGCGGAGTGCACGCAAGTCGCTTGTCGGCGCATCGCGTGGCGGGAGCCGACCGCGCAGCCCGCTGGCGCACCAGTCGCGGACGACTGCCTGCGGTTGGCCGACACGCGGTTATGTTTATGGTTCCCCCTACTAGCAACCAATTACCAAAATAAAATTAGTAAAATGAAACCACATCTGGTTGCACACTTATTTTGATCCGTTGTAAGAATAACCTCCTGCTTTTTGAATTCGGGTAAAAAGAAAATCGCTACGTTGTACGTCATCCTAGTTGTGACATACATATGTAGGTACTGTAGGTATCATGCAAAGCTTCAATAAAAACCGTGCAGTAGTATTTTCGTGGAAGAGTAATATATATTCACACCAAATGAAACATATAAACATTTACGTTTGTATTGTATTTATTTATGTGTGCCCAAATGATATTTCACTTGACTGTACTTAGGTATGTATTTCAAATGTTTAAAGCGTTTTGCATATGTGATGCACTCACCACACACAACACTCAATGTTATATTCAAAATGTAGTCGGTGCAACATGAACGCGGCTCGGGGCGAGGAAGTCGTGGCGCGATGCGGCGCCCCACGGGATCGGATTGTACGAGTTTTATGTCACGAGGTGTTTGTTGCTCATTGTCGGTATGCGCTAATGTGAATTCGGCGACGGCCGGCACAAGTTAACACGTCGCAGCGTGACTCCCGAGTGTTTACACACGTTGGAGCTTACATGAAGGAATGTCTCTTAAGTTCGCTTACTGTACTTGCGGATTAACATATAGCTGTTAGGGAGGTACTGTCCTCAGCACAAAGGACTATTGCTGTAAGATTTATCTTATAGTACGCTTTTAAGTTTGTCGTGAAGATAGTTCAACTACGATTTGATATTATTATTTACTTTAAAATTACCTTAAACAGTTTATGTCATCATGTCACCATATAAATGTAATGGGCTGGCGGTGGTGGCGGCGGTGGCGGGTGTCGGACTGCGCTCGTTGCGAACTAACGCTAGGCGCGAGGGTCGCGCCGCACTAGATGCGCGTTTGTTTTGTTGCTCTCGGTGTTTTATGTAGTTGTTTTTTTAAAAGGTTACAATGCTAAACCGTCTTTTTTCTATTACAGGTAAGTGCTAAATTATTGTATTTCTGCGGCGGCTGGTGAGTATACCCCGAGCGGCCGGGACATTACCGACGATTGTAAAAATGAGAATTATTTGAATTCGTAGCTTTTGCTGCACTCGGGAGCAATGGAATGTTTTATAAATCTACTATTTCGTTATGCCGGAGTCCGCACGAATAACGTTCCTACTGAAGTAGTTTATCCAAGTTAAACCGAAGCTGCATGCTACGATAACATGAAGTTATATTATCAATAATTGGAGCCCTCTAGTAAGTCAAATTAAAGTCTTAACAGAACAGTGGGCTGCAATGACGGTTTGTTCCGCGGATCTCGACGCGTCGAAGTCTACGCGCCCTCATTGCTACGAGGCCTACGCCAAAGTTATTTTGCGCTCGTAGCTTTCGTAGTGCGACGTTGGCCGCGTCGCGTAGCAATGCAGTCGTAGCACTTGACTAGTAAATCGCGTTTGCTACGAGAATGCTACGTATTCGTTCCAACGCTGTATTCTATAAATATTGCAGAGCCAAACTTTGGCAATGCAATCGTCATTCATGTCTGTCTGAGAGGGAACATAACTTTCACTTGCCATATTAGCGATTTAGAAAATAGACGTATATTGATAATTTTATAAATAGTTATACAAAACACACGTGTCTTACTTCGGATCAAAATTGTAAAGGTACTTTTCATCGTGAGTAAGAATGTGGTCTATAATGTGTACAAGTCGCGAAAATCTAAAAACATTCATAAATGTATAGTAGTACATATTTCTTAGGGCTTGCAGGCTACTGGATACTTCAACTATCATGACGACAAGCTACCCCCATTTTGATAATCTCATGTATCTAATAAATCTGCCTTGGATAAGGTAGATCGTATCCATGATTGGGGTTGTTCAAACCCACAAAAAATATCAAATTTAATATATGTAAATAATAAAATATTCTTCAGCGATTAATGCATTCCAAGTACTGTACTCGGCTCAAGTATTAAAGTTGGATCCATTTAAGGCGCAAGTTTCAAGTTTAACCTTCTAGTACGTACAAGTTGCAAGAAGTATATGTGCGTCCCGCGGCGCTGCCTGCCGTGCGTGTGTCGAGTAGTAGTTACGCGCCGTCCCTCTGTCGGTATCGAAAACATCCGCGAGGCGTCAATGGCACACGGCGGCATTCACGCGGCGCCGGGCCACGTACGCGAGTGCGACGGGGACGGACAAGGTTTCGCTCTCGTTGGGGCGGGCGGCAGTGGGCACGGGGCGCGCGCGCGGGTCGCACGCCGCACACTCGCGCGGCGAGCCACTGCCTCCGAGCCGGTCTACTGCAGCCCTGTACGTACTGCGGAGGTTGCTCTATCGATTCACACCAACTACTTCTCGTAAACATTCACAGAGTCCACCTGATCCAACTAATAGTTGTTTGTGTTTGCACGCGACGCTCCAGCGTGCACGTGGCCCAGCGTTCGAATAAAGTTTCTACTATTTGCTCAGTTCACAGTTGTTTAAGTTGAGCGCGCGAAAACTATGTGATGACACAACCGGTCGCCGGCTGCGAGTGTGCGGCTATCGCTCGCTGACACGAGCCGGCTGGCACACTCGGTGTACTTACAGTAGTCAGTGGACAGACTTATTGACATCATTACCATTGTTGGGAGGCAGCAGCCATTCTATTGGTGGTGAGTGAAGTGCTGCTGTCTCTGGCACGCGCTGCTGCAACTGGTCAGGTGGGAACAGACTCGTAGAAGCGTTCAACTGTTCAATCATTTGACAATATCGGTAGCGCCGGCGAGCGCTCTGCCGGCCCCGTGGGGGACGAGCGTTATCTTGTTATTTATTATGTCTTACCCGACCCCTTGCACTTTGCAGTATCAGCTGCGGGGTCCCTTGAAATCTTCTCATAATTTCTTATTACTGACAACTTTGGATATTAATACTCTAGAAGTGAAGAATACGAACGTTTTTCTAGATTTTCTGTCGTGTTCGAATGTTATTCGGTGTGTTGTGTTTCTGTTTAAATTATATTCATTTACTTTAATGAATCCAAAGAACGGACGGCGCGTAACGGCACCCCTAAGTGTAGTGTAGGTTGTACTGCCCACCTGTAGATAATGCTGCTACAAAACAATACAAGCGACTAGGCTCGAGTATGGCCCGAGACAGACCCGCCGAGGCTCTGTCTCTAATTGCATACTCGTTGCGGGTGCGATACCGAGCGATCTATAGATATATAGAGATATAAATTATCGGCAGAAAAGACGAATTCCAATCGCTTACAAGGTTCTCTCACAAAAAAGCAGAAGCACGCGTGTTTGGATTATCTGATAAGTCGGGTGCTCTCTTACATGTTTTATTCAGGACCAGTATCGAGGGTTCGGTTTTATTCAATAACGAGTAACATGAAACATTCGGCCACGACCCGGGAATTAAACAAAAACACTCGGTACTCACGTAAGCTGCTTAACTTGCCGCCCATTGCCGCCATTGTAAAAATAAAGAAAGGGTTGTTTGTAGAAGGGTGGGGGGGGGAGTAAGTCCCATTAGTGCCTATATCCTTGATTGTGATCGTTCCTACGGAATGGATAATAATCATACTTTCTGTCCAAATACGTTTTTCGTGGAAAGGTATCTAAGCTAGTGTTGGCAACAAGCACGGAGGTCGTCGCATGTCCGCAACCCTCAGCAGACTCCACTTAGCTGCAGAGTTGTGGATACTTACGAGCGCTACGAACGTCACCACACTCCTTGTGAATGTTTCCATACTATGAACGCTCACGTTGGTAAAAGAAAATTAGAAGAATAAAATTAGCCTGTAGGCGTACGTTCTCTGGGCCTACTGATCGACAAACAAAATAAATCGCAACGCATAGTAATAGTGCAAGCTTTTAGCTGATGGCTGCAGCGAACGGCAGGCGCTCTGCACTGCTGCAATATTTAAAGTAGTCGCCTTGTGGAGCGTTTTAAATCTGAGACGAATGCACATTTCCTGCTGCATAGGACTTAGATTCAGGAGTAGGGTTTAGATACGACATATTATTAGCGTAACCGGCCAATCAGAGAGTTAATGGTCTTACCCAACCGTTACTCCGTATCCAATTGTCGTTCGATGCGAACACGTAACGAGCGTAATGTCGCGACCAGTCCGCATTTAGTAGCACTTGAGCAACATTGCCGGAGTGCCCATAGCCAGGGCCAGGTCAAGGTCAGACCGACATTACTTGTCTCGTTAACTCGCGCAGCTACAACACGCGGCTAATGGATGCCCGACGAACAAAGACGCCGCCTGCATTGTCCCAGTGCGTTAGCGTGTGTATGTTAACACTGATCGTCCAGTTACAACTAAGGTTATTGGTCCGCTTGCCACTTAAATTGTTGAAAAGCGTAATTGAGTAAACGCCCATGTTCACAATGGAGTATTTATTAGCATTACTAAGAGGTTTACACTCATCATAAAATCTGCACTACAAATAAGATCTGTATAATGTGAATAGATAGATCCGCATTCGCGTGCCACTGTGCACCTGCGCGGGCGCTGGCTGTAAGGCGCCAGGAAGCCGAGTATCGCGTGCGAGAGGCGGGTCAAGGTCGCTCATTTGGTACTCTCGTTTCCGTGCTCACGCTGACACAGTTATTCTAACTTAGAGCCAGTTTCACCGGTTACAGATAAAGTCTCTTATAGCCTATAGGGAACTTATCTGCCAGATAAAGTAAAGTTTTCGGGATCACAGGTGTCGGATAGCGATATCTGGTAGATAAACGGTTGGTTAACTTATCAGTTGGATCAAGTGGCTGATATGGAAGTCATTAGATAGATTTTAGAACATTTTAAATGGAAAAAGTTTAAACAAACAAAAAAAGCATCCAAAATGGTCAAAACAAACCTTATCAAAGCAAAAACATTTGACACTTGCGTTTCGTTTCTATACGCACATTTAGAATTAAACATGTCGTTAATCAGAGGAATCTTATTCATTTTGGCTTATAATGAAAAAAATATATTTCAAAATGTTAAAAAAAGTTACTTGGATTATTTCGGTCAAAAATTATTTTATTAATTAAGTTTTCAAAATCAATTTTCAAATTATAAATATTTGACTTAGTAGTATCTAAACGCAAAGAAGCGACGTTGCCGTTCTTCTTGCTATTAAGTGGCCGGTATTTTATCTACCGAATAAATTATCAGGAAGATTGATGGTGAAACAGAAAAAAGTTTTAACTAGCCTTTATCTGGTAGATAGCCCTATCCGTCAGATAACTAAATGACACTTTGGTGAAACTGGCCCTTAGTGTATTATTTCTTAGTCAAGTGGGTTCACACTCTGATTTGCGAGAAATTTATTTAGTGTAATAATTATAATGTTTACAAATTCTATTCGATAAACATTTTTCAGTTACAACGTGCCATTTCGGTAGCGCGTGGTTCATGTGACGCGCGCGACGTTTCATTACGCGGAACTTAGATTTAGTGTCACTAAACTGTTCGCTATTGACAATGTAGCTGTTGTGTCACTGACCAGTTCCCGTTCATCGTTCATTTCAAACATTGTGGCTGGAGGGATTCGTTCGTTGAGAAGTCCTATAGGAATATCTACTTAGCTTGTATTTTCCTAATTAATGGAAGATACCACCCTCCCTCCCTCATGCACCTGGACACGGAGAAATGGCAGCAAGCCCTGCAACCAAGCCGACTCGACACGTGTTTCGCCCCTCCCCGGGGCATCTTCAGGAGGTGTTGACTCGACGACCGCTCGGGCGCGAAGCGGTCGTCGAGTCGGCGACGTCGACGGCGTCGTCGAGTCGAGGGCGGTATTGCATGTGCATCCTGCACCCAATGCTGGATTTTTGTCTCGCGGAATTAAAACTAGATATTCTTTTCTAACATTAATTGTAATGGATTTCCGCAAAGTAACGCCTGGTTCAATAAGTTATCTTGTATTTTCCCTTATTCGGTAGTTTAACCGTTGGTCGTGTGTCCGGCGTCGAGCACATATTTATGTTATGAGCGTCGCTCGGTGGCGTCGCCTTTGTTTCCACTTGCCTGTGTGTGTGCAGTGTGTCGTGTCTGTGTGTGTGTATGTAGTAGTTCGGTTCCTGTTCGTTATTGGGACATGAATCATGTTTTATTGTCGAGCTGTTGAAGCCTGTGCACACTCCTGCACTCAAATATTTCTAAACGATAATCTAAACACTTGGGTAGTACCTAATATAATATCAATATATAATAGTACTGCGACAAAACGAATGTGAAATTGTCTAAATTATTACTTTAAACATTTCCTAAATACTAACATGCGACGTAAGGGAACGTCATGTAGGTATTTAAGCTCTCCCATATAGAGATATGAGGAATGCAAAACTATGAATGATATTTCATTCTAGAAATACAGTGGCTGTCGGTGAGGCGACACCATGACATGAGCGACTGTCGTGTCTTGTGGTAGTTAGGTTACTCTGCTAATAGCTTATAAATTATCTGATGGCTGCGTAAAGAACGGTCTCTTAAACCCATGTATTTCCAGAGACAAATATGCGCAACGGTGCAGAGTAGACGGACAGACACAACAGATAATAGCAAGTTTAATGTGCTGTGTGTACCTATGTACAGCCACGCGGTGATCAGTAGTGTAGGCCGGCGCGGCGGCGGCACTAACAGTTGTCCCATAACTCGCCGGCTGGCGCGCTGCCAGGCCCTCGTTTGTGCCGCCGAATAATACCACCACTTAGCTTCTTTTGTTCATGCAATTATTGGTAAATACTGAGAGTAAACAAAGTGTTAAAAATACAGTGGACAGATAGTATGACCCTGTGGCACACCATAGTTCACGTTATGAGTTATAGTTGCACTAGCAGGCACCGCTCCCTCTGAGATTAGAGTTTGTATAAGTGTAGGGCGTAGTCCATTAAATTAAGCGCACTAAGTCATCACAATACCCCCAAGTCCCGCCGGCTGAGGACAACGATGGGCGTTTCGAGGCCGAGGGCACTATTGACGGTATTGGCAGACGATGCCAAGCTCTCAGTGCAGCTGAACCACGCTCGGTAGCAAATAACAATGACCATATTACGTATTTTTTGTAAGTCGCTGTTATTTGATTGCAAATATAAATTTCACAGCTCCAGTACGTATGCAGCTATGAGCGCGCCGCTGACGACGGGTGCGGCGGCCAGCGACCGCTCGCTGCGAATGCATTTACTAATAGCTGCGTCGCCGACGTCGCTGTGCAATTGCTCACCTGCCGCGGTTTTGTTCGGCCTTACTTATGCTGCAGATGGAGACTTTAATTCAATATTAAAGCAAATCGCGTTCCGTGCGTGTATGTATATTAAAATAATATAAGTAACTGGTGGTTTGCACCGCGGAGGTGGTTACAATAAGGTAGCCTCGCGCGCCGCGTTACTATGTCATTTCGTATATAATATTGGCAGCAAACGAACGGACGCCGAACAGAGGTATTTGTAGAGAAGCAACTGTTTCTGCAATAAAGCCGTCGTTACAGCCCGTGTAAGATACACTTTACGACATATTAATGGCGGACTGTCTGCTAGTATCCGTATTGAAGAGATCACAAGTTTAACTGCTGAGTTACTTATAGAACGAACGTAGGACCTGAGAATAATAAGTCCTGTATCAAACAGTACAATAAGCCTTAATAATAAAGAGTTAGATCGCTGTTAACCTGATTTTCTCGAAAGGCGGCGTGGGGTGCGACGCGTCAAAGGCGCGGGGGGCGCGGGGGACACTCGCTCGTGATCTACGACGGTTCGCACAAACAATTCGATGTCTGTTGCGTACGGATGATCACTACCTGTGACAGGTAGGAACTGTTGTTCGTACTAGAAGCAACTGTATGTAGCTAAAATAATAGTCGATAGTGGCACTTTATTGTTGTGCTCGCGTTCGTGTTTACAGGAGGATCAATACTAATACCTAAAGTAATACAACGTTAGGTGTAAAATGACTTATGTTTACTTGTGTGTATTTAGCCTCCACTTTTCGCAAACTAGGTACGGCCGGGATATTAACTAGAATATTGCGAATCGCAACCCTTGCCATATATCAGCAAATAATTTCAAGGTAGACCGTAACTATCATTTAGCCAACACGACAGGAGCGTGGGGTGAACTTTCCCGGCTATATTAATTTAGCCGGATCATCGCTCCGGTGTAATCCGGGCCGGTCCCGAGCGACCGTGCGATGGATCCCGGGAGAACGCGAGGATTACCACAGCGACCTGCGATACTCTAACACGTTTGTAGAAGAACCACTGTATGTATAGTACCTACATACACTGTCGCAATGATATGTCTGCCAGATATGTACATGAGTATATATCGGAGTTTAGTAGGAGTGAGGCCGTTGTCTCTAACAAACGATTGTCCTTCGATTGAGTAATGTACAGAGTGGTACTTCTGCAGTGAGAGTCCGTGTCGCTGGAGACGTGAGTGAAAGTACTCGCAGTCGCGCAGTTAGTAATGAGTGGAGCGCGGCGTGACGCCACTGCGCAAGCAGATGCTTCTAAAGCGCAGGCCACACCGTCAGCTAGCGGGCGGGCTACTTCGGTTTACACCGCGAGCTAGCGACTAACCTAACGAGCTAACGAGTTTTTTTTTTCAACTTTTCAAACATAAAAAAGTGATCATAATGACAATAAGTACTTACTATAATAGTTAAGTATACACCATCGCGGACTTTTTTTAACCGACTTCCCAAAACGGAGGAGGTTCTCAATTCGACATGTTTATATATATTTTTTATGTTTGTTCGCGCATATCGTTTATCAACCGATTTGAAAAATTCTTTTTGTTTTTGAAAGGGTATACTTCCGAAATGGTCCCATTGTCATCAGGTCCAGGATCTGATCATGGAAACCTGGAGAAACCAAGGGCAACTATCGAAAATTGTAGGC
This sequence comes from Heliothis peltigera, assembly GCA_958496145.1. Taxonomy (NCBI): domain Eukaryota; kingdom Metazoa; phylum Arthropoda; class Insecta; order Lepidoptera; family Noctuidae; genus Heliothis; species Heliothis peltigera. Next base: position 136,059 of record OY292341.1, read on the forward strand.
ACGTATTAAGTAAAAAGTGACAGTGAAGGTTTAGGACTGACCTCATAATGGAGATCACAAAGAATTGAGGGAACTTCTCAACGGTAGGTACAAATTACCTTGTGTTTGGTCTTGTATTATTCGTATTGACGAGAACTCTCGGTGTAACCGAGATAGGTTTTAATTGAAATTTTGGGTTTGATGATGGAAACGTACAGTTCAGGGAACTCTTTAATGGTTTATGGCTGGTTCATGAGAATTTTGTACCAACGTGAGTTATGATAGATGTAGCGAGTATGAAGTGTATAAATGGATGACGAAACACGCTTTTGGACCTTAACACTGAAAAGCTAAAAATATAAAAGGTTTTACAGAACCTTTTTTGTTTCGACACCGACTTGTAGAGCTTTTGTCTTAAGTTTTTTTTTTCACTTTTCAGTGTTTTAGAAGTCGGTTTTTTTTGTAAAAAGTTTTTATTTAAAATATCAAATTGGTTCCCAATAGGGTTATGGGTAACTGTGTCCGTCTGCTGTGTGTGAGCCGCCGGGACTGGCGATACTGTATAGATTATCGAACATCGGTCTAGTCTACCATTTACGGTGGTAATCCATAATATACAAATATTCTGAGTCGAATAGAGTTCCGCTGATTGTTTTGCCTAAATATTTATGTGTGAAAGTCAGCTTTAAAGTACCCATTCATGTGAACTAACTTGTAAATAAAGCGTACTACTACGCCACTGGAGCACAACGCCAGCACGCGCATCAGCACGACGTGTGCACCTAATCGCGGCACGAGGAGCGCTGAACAATAAACATAAACAACGTCGCCCCTCGCCCACGCCTCCCCCCGCCCCCGGGGGTGCCGTCTGAAGCACTGGCGGTAATGCAGCGTTGCACCGAGGGTCCCACGATAATGTCTGTTTTGTAGTTTCGAGTAGTATTTCCGTATTGGTTTGGTATGCGAAAGTGATATTGCAGCGAGCGGCATCACTGTTATTATGTTTGTATTATCTGCTACCGACCGTGTTTCTGTATAAGACCGTATGTTCTCGAATAAATCGCGTCGCGTACTTTACCGTCCAGTTCAATTGTACTAGTCTGTTGTATGCACACGGTCTGTGGGCACGTCCGGGGAAGACGCTTGTGAAGCGGGGGTGTCGCGCGCTGAGCACCCTCCAGTGAGTCTACCGGGAAGTAAGCATATTGAGCGCACACGGGCCGTGCAACCGACGACGAGGGGAACTTTGTTCACTATCGATGAGATCATAAAAAATACGATAGTTGACGTAATGACGCATTACACTGTACATCAATTTAGATACTGAGAACTCAAAACAAGGAAGTTTAAGCGACAGTCGGTGCAGCTTGCATTAGCAGATTGCAGTCGTTGTTATAGCGCACACAAGCACGCCACCGACGCGGACGTAGCCCCGCAGGTACCAAGTGTAGTGCTTTCTGACAGGCTCACTTAGGACATGCAGGGTTAACTATATACATATGTTTAATATATTACGTTTAGAGTAATGTAGGAAGGTTTCTTTTTGATGCCAGACTACCAAACAATGTCCAGGTTCGATTCCCGGTATGGCCAACAATTGTGTGATTAGCATATTTGTTGGCCGTGCGCTTATCAGTTGTGCTAGCACCCATAATATACGCTGTAATTAGCTTACTTTGCTTTGACCGACCGTGTTAAAAATGCCTGCTCACATATTGTATTAATATGTATATTGTAATATATTCATATATTTTGAAATTAAATAAAATATAAACTAATATATACGAGTAAAAAAAAAACCTTATTAATAAATGGCGTCAAAAATTCTTCCTCATCGCTGCCCACCGGGAGTGTACCCAAAAGGCTGGCAGCATTGCCACGTTGTATGGCAATGCTTAATCGTTGGCCGAAATAAAAGCCAGCCCTTGGGTCGCGGGAAGTGTCAGCGAGTCAATTTTAAATTTAATTTATTTAACTTTATATATTTATGTATTAGACATTAAGTTTGTCTATATTTACATAGGCTAATGATTTGTAAATATTCTTCCCTGTATAATAAACTTTGTATTCAGGCGTAAATGTCAGGTCAGGATATTTTACTTCCAAACCATGACTACTGTACTACTCCTTTGAATACATTTTTCCCGTATTTACCCTTTGGAAGTCGTTTACCGTGTTGCGAGGTCTGTTCCGTATGAGTATATCTTTTGTAACGATATGACTTTTCTGGTGCTTTGGTTATGGTTTTTGCTAGCGTACATTGTGTGGCGAGAACCCGACAAGGAGCGCTCCGAACGCCCGCATATCTCTAATGGAAATTAATGAAACGCTAACTAACGGCTTTCAGCGTCGTCAATATCGCTTCAAACGGAAACTTGTTGTTTGCGCCTTCAAGGTTCATTGATCAATCAATACCAAGCAGGTCGAGTTTGTCCAATAATATTGAAACCAAAGCCCAGTTGCAATACGTAGGCTGCCTAAATACCTTCACAGGAACCCATTTCTTTTGGTAATTTCATTAATTTTATAAATAAAATTTTATCAACTAGTATTGTGATAACATTTATTAAATCGAAATTAAATCCCGTCCTGTCTGTCAGTGGAGGTATATATAAGTGTACAGTATTAGCGCGGTTTCGTTTTCACCCGCGTCTTGTGGGAACTGCTTCCCTTCCCGACTATGGATAGAAAGAAGCCAATATGTTGTTCTGATATTTAAGCAATATTTCTCTTAAGTTTCATCAAAATCCATTCATTCAGTAGTTTTATCGTGAAATTGCAAAGTTAAGGAACGGGCGAAGTCAAGCAGGCAATACGTGGCTCAGGCAGACTGTTTGTTAACATACGAACAGATGTAATTATGTACATTGGAGTAGCTCATAACTGCGAGGGTGTGTTTGCGCTGGGCGAGATAATGAAGTCGCTGTGACGTGACGTCAGTATCGCGCACATCGCTCGTCACGTCTGTGTACCGGCGCGGCCGGTAAGGGCGCGCGCACACAGCCGCTCGTTAACTCGCTCATTATAAGATTATTACCACGCTATCTGGCGCCACTACGTCCTGCATGTTTCAACCGGACTTCGCGAAAAGGAAGGTACAGGCACGGCAAACGTCATTTTCTTTTTCTATCATTATTCTTGTAGGTACTTTTAAGCTTGTCCTCAATTTCGTACTCTCGTAAAATTACACTATATTAATTGAAATAAGCCTGAATCTTTCATCTATACCAAAGTATTGAACAGTTTGTTTGCTTGCACGCACTAATCTCAGGAATTACTGGACCGACTGAAAAATTATTTTATTGTTAGAAAACTCATTTATTGATCAACGACATAGGGTCCTTTTTATATGGGCGCGCGAATTAGTTTCCACGGGACACGGGTGGCACAGCTGGAATTACTTCGTTATTTAATATTATATATAATAAGACCGCCGGGAGCACATTTTTGTGTAAATGTTAGTGTTGAAGTTAGACTCTCTAGCATCACGCTATGTGTGCGCGCGGAGCAGCTCGAACTCCTCGCAACTAGCTGGTGTGTGGCGGGGAAAATTTACAAGGACAGTTGGGTATCGCGAAAACAAGTTCTTGATGAATTGTGCGTTGAACAATATCAAAATCGTATATAGGGTGACTAGTAATTAGTGACCGATATTTAAACACGTATTGTACTCATGATTACAAACAACTTTTCCAAAGAAACTATTTTTTTTTTATCATTACAGCAAAATTCAATTTCGCGCGCCGTCGCCCGATCAGCCGTTAGCGGTGAGGCCCCGCGCCCGCGTTGTCAGTAATTTTGCTACAATAATAATAATAAAAAAAAACCAAAAAGTTTCTTTGGGAAAGTTGTTTGTAATCATGAGTACAATCACGTGTTTAAATATCAGTCACTAATTACCAGTCACCCAATATATCGAATGTAATAAGGTCGGAGTCATGCATACCTCTGTAATATGGAATGGTGTCTACACTGACTGAACTGTGAACATAATTTGTTTTATTAGCACACTGCATATAGCAGTAACATTGCTGATGTGAACTTCTAGAAAACCTAGTTATATAACGTGCGTCGACATACCTGCGCCTCCTTGCTGGTACTGCGTGTTGTGCTGCTTCCGCTGCAGAAGTAGAAAACCCCAAACGGCACAAATATAATAACTTCATCTGTCATTATATTTTTGAGCCGTTTGCGGAAGAAAATCTCGGGCCATGGGGTCCGAGCGCTCACCCGCTTGATACATCCAAGCGCCTGGTTGACACTGCTATTGACCAAAGGCGGGCTTTTATTTCGCGCAGCGATCATTGCCATTAAACGTGGCAATGATAAATGATATTTATTTTGCAAATAGGTTGAAATCAACACTTTCAAAGGAGCTTATTAAGTACACTACCGGGTCTAATTTTGTACCCTTATCAGTTTTAGCACGCTACGTTTTTATGTAGGTACCTTTCTAGTTAAGTAAGTTGAATTAGTTTGTGTAGGTATTATGTACCGATATATCAAACAATCCTACTACATAACAAAATATTGCGTTATGTAACTATTGTCTTCTTAGGATTCAATTAAAAACTGTCTATGACTTCAAAGTCTATGACTATGACCTATTATCAAAGTCTCGTGCAGTAGTCCACCTGCTCGTGGGCGCCAGCCGCGTGCCAGGTGTCTGCCGACCTGTAATTAAAACTTTTATAAGGTAAAATGTGATTCTCCGTAAAGTTTGGGGTGTTTAGGCGGAAAGAAAATTAACCGCTCCGAGATAGCGCCGAAATAGTTCCCAACAGCTGTTCTCAAATGGTCGCTTCGCGTTTACTTACACACGGTTGTGGTTTGAAGGTGAACTACTATTGAACTGATCTTGCCTACCAACTTTAATGACCTCAACTGCTTACGTACTACTGAAGTAGATCACGTTATCTGACACACACATGTAGGTACAGATTTGTCATTGCGCTCCAGATGCTCACGCTAAATAACTGTGTATCCTGTTACTGAGGATTTGTCGGATATTGGCCCACGTTACATACATTGTAACTAAGACTGCTCTACACTAAGCGAGTTTCTTTTTGAGATCCTTGCTTTACATGTAGGGTGTATAACATAGAAGCTGTGCTAAAAGAAACCTGTCCAGGTGTTCTCAAGCCCGTCATCGAGATTGATGCTTTTAGGGTGTTTTATCGATGGACGGTATTTATTTTCATACAATGTCATGAATCTCCATGTGTCGAGACGCGTGAGGCGCCGCCACATGCTGTCATCGTCTGATGAAGACCGATGGCTGGCTACCTGCTGCCGACGGGATTGTACGCGGCGTCGCATGCGGGCGCGATGATCCCGGATTACGTGCGGCGCGGGCTAAGGATTACACGGGATTGTGTGGTAACAGTGCGGCCGCCCGCCGGGAATAATGCAATGCTTAATTATAATGTTCATTCTGGTGGAGGTTGTTTTATTTTTGCAAACAATATCTTCTTTATTGAGAAGTCTTTGAATGAAGGTTTTAGATTTGAGTAATTAGCCTTGTCGTTATTTGGGATCGAAAAGGCTTCTTCAAATGTAGTTTACTAGTCTGTCTACGTGTGCTCGGCACTAGTCTGCGGGCCAGCGCATATCGTACGGTATCAACGCAGATCTGCCCTCGCGCCGCACTCGGACTGCCGGGGTTCGAGGGGCATTAGATGCCGCCGTATCGTGTATGGACGTAGTGGCGTGATTGGCAGCAATCGTCTGCCAGCGGAGCCGTCATGTCAGACGTCATGCTAATGTAGCCAGCGGATTACACCGGGATTAGGGTCTGCGCAGTCGACATGAGCTGCATGTTAGCTCACATCAATCCTATGCTTTCAATGACGTTGTTCAAATATAGCCCGTAGTGAATAAAATATTTCATGTGATAAAGTATGGATGTTGCGTTTGTCTTAAGTTGTACGCTGAACAAAATGTGTCAAACAAGATATTTTATGTATATTTTGTAGTGAACTTCTGGTGCGGTTTTACTGATGTAAACAAAATATTTTACTAATAGGTATAATATACTAATATAATATATTTAAATTGAAATTTGAGGAAATACAGTATTATTTTATACCCATTTCAAAAAGGAAAGCATTTCATAAAGCCCTACTAGAATTTCCGTATGAAAATTATCAAGCAGCAGAGATGTCTCGTGCGAACGGTTTAATATCGCCCCTTATTTAGGGTTTACGGGGGATGAGCCGGAGGGTAGGTCGTTTGTACCGCGCGTACGTTCCAACACACTTCATTATGTGGTAATATATGAATTTTAATTGTGGGAATCATTTCCTGCCCGCCGGGGACGACTTTTTGACATGTTGGGGAATTCGACTTTTTCGAAAACACAACATGGCGGCGCATTCTCTGGGGCCTCGGTCGTCTCCTAGTTCCTAGTGTGACGACAATTGGATGGACTTGTCGCTTATAATAAGCGGTGGAGTATGATTAAAGGTTTTGGTCGACGTATACAGCGATGAACCTACAACTGCAGGATAACTGACATACTGACACACACCTGTGTCGTTATCGATCAATAGATATTATGTATTAGGTTTGGCGTGAATCTGCCCTGTAATTCCGTTGCAAAGAGTGAAAGATAAAAAAAAGTATATTTGTCCCCAGTTACAAAGCCAGCCAGTAGGTACGTAATTAAGTGAACCAGTAAGTAGGCTGTGTCGTGCGTGGGCGCCGTATCCGCCATTAGCGATGATGTAACTTATCTAATTGTGGACGGAGGCGACCCTCTCATCGAGAAACAATAACAAAAGGTCCACGATCCAAGCTTTGTAAAATATCTGCTGACTGACGAACTCTTACCTGATGACCAGTTCACTTAAGGATGCCTTCGATTTATGCTTTTCGTGGCGGACCGCTCTGCCTCACGGTTACCGTGACACGTGTACACGCCGCTGCAGTGCGGTAGCTGTGCGGCACCGAACGCTCAAAATTAAAAACGCATTTTACTGCCGTGCGTTTTTATCAGTCAAAATCAAAAGAAATGAATGAAAATAATTAAAATCTTTTTTTATGTAATCCATTTTTAGCAAATACTTAAATGACAATTTGATGTATTTAGCTCTTTTTTCTTTCTTGGGAAATCATCAAATCCCGCCGGGGATGCAGCTGGGGAGGGAGTGTCAGACTTTTACTGACTAAAACCCACTGTGTTCCTTCTGGGGGTCCTTGTGTGCCAGGGCCACGGTAACCCTTACGAACAACCCGCAGCCCAGACGGAATGCAATTAGCTCTGACGTGTATTTACCGCACTATTGAACACAGAAATTGCAGGAACTTGTGAAATCACTATTGAATACATTTGCACTGCATCGGTTTTGATTGTGTCTGGACTTTTATACGGAAATATGTAGAATTACATTGATGCAGCATATATTATAATATTCTTGGAATAAACAGTAAATCGTCTGAAGACAACTCGCCGGTATTGTCAGTCAGTTAAGTTCGTATAACATTTATAACCGCGCGAAGCTATAGTTAGGTCGGCGGCGGTGTCGTTAGGCTTCGTCGCAGGTCACGTGAGAACGCCATTCAGTTGGACACCCGGTCAGTCAATTATTGTTTAAAGTCGATCCTTTTGATGGTACTTAATGAAATATAATAATGCTGATCTTTGGTATTTAAAGATATTCATTAAAGTGGTCACGTTCACGATGTGACCACTTTAAAGGAAAGCGAATGTACCTATTACCTCAGCAGGAGCGCGGCTGGCGCCTGCGCGCACTCCAAGTATTCGTTTCACTGGCGCTACTCCCGTTTGTTTCTGTGCCCGTGTGTTCAAATAAACTTTGAGCGCTGAACGCTGAGCGTCAAACGAATGAAACACGTTTTCTAGGATTTTGTTTTATTTTCGTTGTTCAAAAATGTTTTATTATGAAACACGCATATACATGTAGTACCTACTCATATGCTGTTTTTTACGAACGTTGGTAGTATTTTGAACATTTGAATATCGTATAAAAGTTCTCAGTGGAATTATTACGTTATATTAAGGTAAATCGAAAACTAGGGCACCCATATTTTTTAATTTTCGAAATGATATACTTACTTTTCATTCATAATTTTAAGTTTGAAATTCGGTGTATTCTAAAAAGACGTAACTGCCAAATGACGTCACACATACGGTGGAATGGCGATAAAACATTTGCAACATCACTGAGATCCGTAAAAAAAAACCTGGTAGATGTCAATTGCATGGACTTAATATTACCAATCTAAATATTAAGTCCATGGTCAATTGTACTATCATAGACAGCTTGTCACACTCGTTGGCGCATTCATTGGAATCCATTTTACTGACGAAATAATGTCAATCAACAATCTATATCTATACTTATAATAAATCTGTAGAGAGGTCAATTCTGTACATTGAATATATTTTCAAAATAACTATCAGGGGGTGATAAGTGATCGATACTGATGTCAAAAATGCAATCAGTAAAATTTTTGTCTGTCTGTCTGTCTGTCTGTATGTTATTAATAGGAACAAAAACTACTGGACGGATTTTAATGAAACTTGGTACAATTATTCTTCATACTCCTGGGCAGGTTATAGGATACTTTTCATCACGCTACAATCAATAGGAGCAGAGCAGTGAAGGAAAATGTTGGGAAAACGGGAGAAGTTATACCATTTTTTAAGCTTTCGTCGCGGGTGCAGCCTTAATGGTTAAAGCTACATAGAAATCATGTATGACGGAAATGTTCTACATAAAATTATCTAAAAAATATTCCAAACAGCATATGTCTATCTTTAATGGTTGACTCACAATAACACGTATAACTCCCGATAGTTTAGCAGTTCGGAGCTTTCTGATTATTTGTTATTGATTTGTTTACTCTTATGGTTATAATATTCTCGCTCATGCCTAATTAACAAAAGATAACATTATAACATATTCTATAAAAAAGAATCATAGAAATCGGTGTAGAAATACCAAACTTATACATAAAATACGATAATCAGCGGGTCAGTCGGTAGGTATAATAAGGCGGGAGGTCCGAGCGCGAGCTTCTCATCCCGACAAAAGTTAGGCATTGGTAGCGGTAATCGACATCCACACTGGCGTAGCCGCGGGGGTCCTCTATAGGTTATATATCAGAACAACGCATAGACTACTTTTTGTCGCGAAAACCGACATCCACGCGGGCGGAGCCGCGGGCGACCGCTAGTTGTGAATAATAACAGTAAGAGTTGATAGGTATATATTGTGTGTGTGTATCACTTTTATTTTTCACACAATGGCGCTTTCAAAATCTCTATGATGGCAATATTTTTTATGAATAGAATGCTAAGGCTTAAAATGGTTTGAGTCACCTTTGGTGTGAAAGTCGAAATGCAATTTGAGCACGGTGTAATGGTTCGGGTATACGCCATTAGGCCAGTGCCGGTGGGTGCCGGTGTCGGGGGTAGTCGGGCTCCGTGCGACGGCACCACATGAACAGATACCAATACATTGTCCACAAACGGAATAAGCGCAACACTTAGTCGCTACTCAGGTAGGTACAGTTTTCTTCTACCACGGAAGAATATGATCCCAGTTGGATGATGTGTTACAATAGGGATGCGGACAATACGAAAAAATAATAGCAGTTTTCGATTCAAAACGATAAATTAAACTGATATTATTTTAAGATGCTTGACAAAATGAATATGATAAAGTATTTTATTTATGACCTAGTCCGCATCCCTATTGTTATATCGCTTGTGTTTGGTGCACCGAACGAGTACAGAGTTCTATACATGCCATTTCTTAAAGCAACATGCTTTGTGATAAATTATAGATATATTATGGATAGATTGAATATAGCGTGCGCGAGTAAATTTGACCAAATACCCACTAATTTCGTTCACGCCGCGTATTTTGCAATCCGGCCCCTACGTCATTCAAAATAAAAAAATCACCGATAATATCAAAAGAACTAAGAAACGGAGCAATAACGCAAATGAAACATCCACCGTCGTAAGGGGATATGGAACAATAAAACACGTTCATCGAATATAATAGTGGCGCACGGGGCGGGGGCCCAGGGGCCCGGGTACCTGCCAGGAGGACGTAATAGCACCAGGGGTGACTGCGACTAAAGAGCCAGTGACTCTTATTAAAATTACATTTTGGGGCACAGCTGTCGGTTCTTTTAGTGACCGAACGTTTTGATCGTAGGCTGAGCTGGTTGTAACTGGCGGCCGCAACTGGTTGTAAAGCGATGTCAACATAATTACTGGGGACAAGGCTGCAGGCGCAGTCGGGAGTCTATAACTCGAATGTAATTGTTATTGCTGCCGACTTTGAGGACGGATTACATACATCTATTGCTGTGTGTTAAGTTATAAGCGTATTATTATTTACTGTAATATATTGTTATTTGTTGTTAAAACATCGAAGCAATCAGATGCCGTCTCACTTTCCATAATGAAACGGTAGATTTTCGATTTTAGTGTTTTATTCATCGTCTTGACAGAGCATCGGAGGATAAAATCAAGTGCATTCAATTTCAAACTTTATTCTCCCATGGTAAAGGTTTCGTTTTCGTTTAGATAACTTGACATGCTCCCCTCTTACAAAGTACGCACGTGAGGTGAACTTTTAAAAAGCGTCCAATTTCCAAGTTCCCCCGTATCTCAAAATAAATAAATTATTGTTAAAAAAACATCCGTAATTTATGAGTTTAATTCATAAATTGTATGTTTCCGGAAGTGCTGTTCTCTGATGATAAAACTTTTGCTTAGCGCGATGACATTACTAATGACACACTAATGAGGACTGGTGCGAATAATATGACTTACAAAAAAAGAACGTGGAGCTACCTTAAAAATTCATAATATTGCGTCCTAGTACTCGGCTGTGGTGTACCTACCGCTGTTAGGTAATCATCGTTAGACCACCTTAGATTCGCTGGTATTCTTATCAATTTGGTAATATCATGCAAATAAAGTTTCTGTAATGATATAAAGAATTGACGAATATATCCTTATCCCTTTTAAAGCCTAAATCAAAATGGAGATATTATCGAGTGCGCTATTGTGAACACGACAAAAGGCGCGGACCACACAGGGCGTAGCGCCAGTGACACGTGCAACAACTTAGCAGAGCGTGAACGTACGCGCACCCGAGCACACCCTGTATAACGAGCACAAGAACAGCGCAGAAGGCATTCGAAAAAGATTAAAATATTTACCCCATTTAGACATTACTGTAACGAAGACACTTGGTGAAGTTTCGTCAGCCCCTGGGTTTGGCTAGTTAGCAATTGCATTGAATAATTCACATGTCTCGAAAATATTTTCTCTTCACGTCACCAACTCACAGGCTTTTTGATTGTTTTGTTTTTTTAATGGAACTTGGCGGTAGATGTGTACTGCTTAAATGAGGGTATAGTAGCTACTTTTGATGTGCGCCCCATTTCGGTGATCAAGTAGAGTGGGTTTTGCGTACCTCTGCTGTAGCGTGACTCCCCGCGGCGTACGGATATAATGCACAGTAAATAGCGGGCTGCCCTTTAAAAGTTATTTTTATGGAATCAGCCTGAATAGAAGGTTATTAGTGTTGTGCTACCTACGTCATCTGTGTGCGACATGAACAATGCAGACGGCGCGGGGCGACGCTGAAATGTCAACATTGTTGTTTGGGATACGGGCCACAAAACTGTTCCCCACTGCTGTACTGCGCAGCTTGTTTCTTATAAAACTGCTGCTTTCGGTATCGCGGTTTCTTTCTATGACATTATTCGCCAGAAAGTACGCGCAACCCTCATAAGCCGAGTGTTACTGTGGGTAGATAACCGGAATGATTTTCATTAGTGTTAGACAAAGCCGTACAAACACATCCAATTAAGGCGCACAATCGTCTGCGCGTCGTCTACAGCTAGAGGTGGCCAGCGGGCCCGGTGCTAGAGTGGCCCGCGCTCGGAGCCCGGGATAATTGGTATTAAGGCGTTGCGCTGAGAGTCACCCGACCCAGCCGGGATTAGATGACTCAAGTTGCAAGAACTTAGCGGCCTTTGATACACGGTTTGCGGATAATAAATATTAGTGTTTATAATTTTTACAAAGCCATTTTTTGTAGGAAATCATAATGGAACGTAACCTGTTATGGAGCTATAGATAGCCTATTGTTCTGAACGCTTAGCTTAGTGCCCGGCCAAGGAAGATAATGTGCTTCGTGTTCGTGGCCAACTATTGTGAACACTCTACAGGAGTTGGCAGCAAGCAAAATAAAATACTGAGACACGGGCACAATAAAGCTTTGTATCGGCTGCGAAGCCATTGCACTGCACCAGGTTGAAAATAGCAATTTAAAGAATAAGAATATGGTCATATGAAACTCAGCGAAGTGGTCAGTGAAATATCATGTGGGTGTTCTATTCAATAAGTGTGCATTAGCTTACCCGTAGCTGTCCGAATGTCCGGTGTCCGAACCGAGTGCCGCCGGTTGCCGGTTTGGCGTCCGGTAGTGATGTGTCTGGGTCGGCGCGACATGGCGCCCTAATAGCGTCCTTAATAAGTACATAATGAGCGATGGTTTGGCGGTTAGCGCACATTGTGAGCGAGCGCCAGATTTTACCGACGTGTCCGAGTTTGTTACATCGGGCGGGAATAGCCGATAATGTCTGAATGTAACGTTTACAGACGGTTATTACAGTCATAATGTTATTTGGAAGATTGTGCAATTTATTATTAATTTGATTTACCCATCTGTACTGATTGATATGAAAAGATCGCGGTGAGTAGCCGCCACGGCGCAGTCAGCCTCAACTTACTACAAGTAGAAGCAAGAGATACTCTGCCACTAGTTTCCAGTTTCACTTAAGAAGGAATACACGAAAATATTGCAAGGTGGGAAATACTTTAGGCGGAGGAGAGGGCGGGGGGTTGGGGACCGAGGGGTGATACTGAACGTTACCTATCGTGTTAGTAAATTGAGTTGGGAGTTCGGAGCTCTGTGAATCGAGTTGTGGTCCAATTGGACCTTGCTGTCATACCTCATAATCTTACATCCAAATGTAATCGGATCTAAATCAGATGTTCGGTGGTTACAGTTCGAACTTTTTATGTAGAATGGGAGCTCGTGTTGTATTTTCAGTGTAATGATGATCACGGAAATATCAATGATTACATCAAAGCGCGCCGTAATTAGCTTTGGATACAATCTTCATAAGTGGACTGCACAAGCTAGCCGGGTGGCTACACTGCATAAGTAATGTGCACCCACAGCAACTGCTCCTGCCGCACATCACATCCTAGTTTTATGATCCCACGACAAAAGCTGCTCGCCCGGTCATAAAGATTCACTTTGCTATCGGCAATAGTGCCAGCATGTTCTGAAGGTTGCTCTCTTTAAGGCAAATGGTTGCTTGCAACAATACTGTTTTATCTTCCGGGTAACAGTATTAGTGAGCTCGTTCCGTATGAATAGGGAAGACTTTATTTAACACACTTTTACAAGCTTCACTTGTTTCGTTGTTGCCGTTGGTTAGCGGACGAGAAGAGCCCGATATGACGACAATTCTTCAGCCCGTCAGCCGCGTGTCGTGGGAAGATAACGAGGAGTCTCATGTCAACTCCATTATCTGTGAACAACAGACGTTGCCGAGTGAATATCTTAACGGAGTCTCTACGAAACAAAATACAGAAAAATAAATACAACAATCGTCCATACCGACATTTAGAGGATCTCTCAACAATACGAGTCTTGCAGAAGCTAATAATGGGTCTTTTTCCAAATGTCGCACAAAGGGTTGGCGGCCATTGTTGCGTGAGGTTCGGAACGCTGCGCCAGATTGGATGCCAGGGAAGTCATACACGGAACTGTTTGGTTGATTCCCCTGACTAAATGTGGTTGCAATCAACTCTAAGGATACGTATTTTTGTTCGTGTAAGACCTGGGAAATCCAATTCACAAGATATCGATTCCGGTCGAGCGTAGTTGGTGTCAAAAGTATGAGCGAAGTGCGTAGAAGTGCATCACCACAGTGATGATTGCTCCGACAAATCGTAAGCGGTCGAAGTTTTGCGAGATGATGCAAACCCTAAAAAGGAAGAATTGATTGACGAAAATATTGGCTTAAAAAACCTCGTTTAAGTGTGGACTAGTTAGTGGCCTAGCAGTATGTATAGACGCGTGATTGTGCGGACGGTACGCCCCGCACTACGCAGGACTATGCCGGTGCGTATTGTTCCGTCCACAATGTAGCCACTACGGAACGCCGCGACTGATGGCGGACCCATTATTATTAAACTTTGGGTGACTTTTTATAAATAAGAAAGTAAAGTGTTTGTGTCATCTATTGTAAGGAAAACCTTTTTAAATATTAGTTTCAAAAGAAAGTATGAGACGGTTTGGAAAAAGATGTGTTTGTATATTTGGACGCTGTAGATAGATGATCAATGTAGTTATGTATAGCTGTAAGTAGATGTGCGTTTGGTGTCGGTGCCCGAGCAATGTGTCCGACGCCGCTATTGTCAATCAATCTGCAGCTGATGTCTTTACACCGCCTGGTGTGATCAGATGTCCGCTATTGTTTAGCGCTGCGGTGCACGTCATGTGAGTGCTTTATTGAACTGATTACAGAGTTAGTAGCCCAAATTAAAAAGGTCAATGCTTACTCGTGTAGGTAGTTTAAAAATATGCTTGCTTTCAATTTGTTTCACACTTGTAAAAGTTAAAGATTTTGGCTATTATGAATTTAGTATTCACACGTCATTATTAACTCGGTTTCACATGTCAAGTTTAAAATATATATGCGATCACCAGGAACATCTTTATATTTATGAAAAATCCTTCTCTATTGCTATGTGTGCCCTGTATAGCCGTTTTGAGGGAGTGTCAGACTCTTACTGACTAAAACCCACCATGTTCCATCGGGAGGTAACTGTGTGCCAGAGCCACGGTATCTTCGAGGAGCGCGTGGAACAGTAGGCGCCGCCGACACGGGCCCGTCGTCCTTCGAAGTACGGACGATGAGCTACACAGACCCGCGCCTACGGTGGTCGGGAGTATCGACCTGTACCAGCCCTGACACGGCGGTTAGGATGAGCGGTGCGGTCTCTCAGCCGCATCGCTGCCTCCTTCGCCGCCTCCTTCGCTAGCAGAAGGAGGCGGCGGCATCCCATTCTCTCGCTCCGGACCAACCTAAACATGAATCCAGCACAGTATACACAGCCGCTAGACCAAACGAAGTCATGGACAAGGCTATATAGACCAAAAGGCCCTGGCTCTTGCGTCTGCGGTGACCTGATGCAAAGCTATGCGTATAATACCTAGATATGTTAAGACTCACTAGTAGTCGTTGACTGAATATTCAGCCGGCACTGTTGACTCTGTATTCGAGGCCAGTCCTGCGCCTGCATACCACAATTGTTGTTTAACATTTTTCAACCTCTATCCCGTAATAGCTCAAGTTGTTAGTTCGCGGGGGAGTGACAACATACTCAAATAGTTGTTGCGAAGCTTCAATGTTCCTCCCGCGAGGACTCACAAAGAAGTAGGTACCTATATCAACTTTTTGTTTCACAACACAAGCGGAGTACGTATGATTTATTTTGTGAGCTTAATGAGGAATTATCTGTCTGAATGTATGGTTGTAATGTACTTCTCTCTTTATGGTCCTAAATATCTCAATTGTCTTGTAATCTAGTAGAATAATGAACATTTAGTTATTTGCAATATCTACTAGTTAAGTACGTCAACTGGTCGCGCGTTAATATACCGCGGGTCGGCTAATGTGAATTTTATTCTGTTCAACGCCAATTTTTTCAATCTTTTATAATAAGTCCGCTTTGGAGAGTTTTGGAGGCAACTCTAGAAATACGCGTTGCTCACTTCGTCACAACTTAATCGTTGAAATCTGCTTATGGTTTCGTTTGTTATCACGTTGTTACGGCACGTAATAAACAGACTAATCTATTAACTAGCTATAGTTAATCCCCTGAATACTATGAAACAAGCCGGCAACTGTCCGATTACAAACGACGCTAGCTAAGGAACTCACAACTAATTTAACAAGATTATCGGGAGGAGTCGTGCGCGCCCGGCCTAATGCCTAGCGTTGTGTTGTGAACCGGCTCAGGTCCGCTCATCGGTATTCACGACCGAAGCTGCCTAATTTTATTGAGTCTATTTCACATCTATTTACATTATCTTTATTATCTGTCTGTCTATTGGTGACAGATCAATAATGAAGTGCAAACAACACCAAATGAATTCGTACGTTTGCAAATGTGTCTCTATTGTAACTTCTTCTGAGATGAATGTGTTTTAATGTTATTTATTTCGAACGTGAACCTAAGAAACTGTCAGTTACAGCATCTTCCAGAGTGTTGAAACGTTTGCAAGATGCTTGAACTTTTCAGTCAGGCGCAATATGGCAACCAAACCGTGGATCTCAGCGACCACTAACTGCCAGCAATCCGACAAGCTGAGGGTGACCGCATGACCGGCGCGCACGCAGCCGCGCCGTGCGAGCTCAAGTGCTGCGTGCGGAGTGAGCGCTTGATCCGTTTACGTGCTGTGACTGAACTCTTATTAGCGGCAAGGGCTTCCCTTGCAAGTGTACATATTATTTCAAGCGTCCACTTATGTCTTCAGAAAACTACTAAATTGAAAAAATATCAAAAAAAGAATTACGCATTTTAGTTATGGACTGAAGCAGGAAACTGATTGTGACAGTCGGCTGTTTATCTATTCCTTTTACTTATTTATATAGTGCGATTTTCAGCATTGTCAGTTAGTTCATCACGGCGTGATTTCCTGAGTGTAATGACTCTGAGTTCGAAGTGAAGACATTTTGATCGTTAGGTGTAGTAGGTCCTACACCTAGGGTGTGTACAGCCAGCCACCGTCTTGTGCTCAGAGGTATGGGCGCTCGCATGGAAGGGTGACCACCCCATAACACTCAGCCTCGATGTAGAGACAGAACAACGAGATTGCAATGACAAATACAATAATACCGCGTGTCCAATATTCTGTCGGTCAATATTCTATTATGTCTATTCTAGTATGTCTTATCAATATTCTACATGAAAACATAAAAAAAGCAATAATGTAATGGAACAGGAACACGTATCTTAACCTTTTAGGTTCATGTTACGCGGCTGGTTATTGATCTAATCGTTATGTTTTTCAAATAATATTATATTAACCTAGATGTTTCAGGTTTTTTTTTTGTATCCAATCAGGTAGAACTTTGCGCATCTGTAGTGACATAGATGTGACTCGCATTGACAATAACATGAATGCTACACTCGAAGTCTGTTATATTAAATGTTAAATGATACTTCTTAAAATATTTTGTCATTTTACGATAGTATTTAAGCAGGGAGTCGTTATTTCCCAACATTGCTCGGGCAGGCGCTGGCGACGGATGAAACGTCCGGACGCGACTTGGGACGACAAATGGCGACGACGACGACGACTGGACTTTTAGCAACTTTTACAAAATATCTCCAGCGGCAGTGTTGGCCCGCTTCAAACTAAATTAATAACCATAATTCCCCTCAACTATTTAATAAAGATGTAACATCATAACGGCTACACCACACGAAATAACAATCCCGTTCCTTTAAGACGATTCTCACACGCGCTCTGCAGCGGCGCCGCGCGGTGTCGCGTGTCAATCGCATAGTGTATTTACAGCAAAAATAGTTAAATTCGCTTTCCATCCGTTTGATGGACGATTGCAGGCTACGAAACAATGGCGATCTGGTTGCGTGGTGAGCCCGCGCGCACTGCCAGCGATCGACACGAAAACCTGCGACTGTGAGCTATTGGCCACCCCCACAGAAAACACCCCGGCGAACTGTTAGCTTTCTTTTAGTTACTGTAATTGGGGCAAGCCTATAGGTTCAATGTTTACTGGCCAGACGGTATCAGGAAGTTGGGCAAGGCTTCGATAAAAATGTAATTTACGACTTGCAAACTTTAAAGATAGTGTACTATACCTATTAACGGCTTTTCGTATCTTATTTATGTATATGATGCTCGTTGGTTAAATTAGACGTGACATTTGCAAGTTCATGAAAACAGAGGTAGATTCAGTGCAGAATGATGATGAACATGTTCCAAAGAACAAGCTCAACCATTTCTATCGAGAAAGTCCAATAGCGTGCGCACATCGCGCAAACGGATTGATCGCGCATGTGAGATCATCTAAACAGAAAATATGAATGCGTCGGGTCGCTGTAGCTCAGTCGCCGGGGCGTGTGTGTTCCATCGCGGGTTCGTTTCCTGTCGCCGGCACAAGCGCCCCTGGCGGAAGCTTGTGTTTATTTTGTTTATTTTCCAGCACTGAACGGTTCGGACTTTTTAAAGGTTGTTCCGCAGTTGTATGCGTGGGTATAGTATTTGTTTAGGTTGCTAGTTTTCAATGAGAGCCGACGATGTATTGGTCTTACATAACACATCATAGATCAAGTCTATATATTATATTTTCACCGGGTGCACAGACAGATGTTGCATGCATACTGTGTAGACTGGGCAGGCAGACGGAGACGATTACGCATATTTTGTTGACTGGTCATTATTCTGGAATTGTGCATGAAAAATGGGAAGTAGCATATCCATTGGTCTCGCATTTTGCCTGTTAGTATTATAGTAATATAATTTTGCGTGGTCACACAGCACACATGACCATGAATTTGTTATTGCTTGTTGCAGAAGGGAGCGCGCGGCTGTCGGGGCGGCGCCGCTCGTCGCAGCAGTCGCCGGCCGCGCTGCTGGCGCACTTCGACACCACAGTGCTGCAGGTGAGCCACTCACTCGCCGGTTGACTTACAGGACCTTATCAGCGTTCAAACCGTCGAACTATGTCGCCATGTTTTTTTGTTTTTGTACTTCTGCACTAATCCGTATTCGAGAGAGTTGATATTGCTAAGACTTTGTGGTCACATGAAGATAAACCATAACACCATAACTAACCATACCTGTACCCAGAAGGTGTGGGTAGACCTTAATAGACAAATAAATAAACCATACGTGTGGCTATTTTTAGGCACAAACTCCTCCACCACAAGTATTTAAATATTATTATGTCCTTAATTCTTAAATGACATCAAAAGCTTCACACCAGCCAATTTAGTACACTTATTGCGGTGAAATGAAACTGGCGTCACTACAGGGAAGCTATAATTGGAGGGAACAGCTCTCAGACGCGGCTCGTGCTACACAGAGTGTGCTCGGGAAACGCTGACGGCCGCAAGTCAGCCGGTGTGAATATAATCCGAAGTCGCACCACGACACCCTCCGGGACCGCGCCACTGTGCAGCACAGTCAGTAGGCCCGCTTCACGGGCGCACATAAGCGCTGGTGCCAAATCTTGGCATATAGTTTCAGTGATGATTGTACCGTTTTATATTTTTGTGACAAAGTTGTCAACTGGCTTTTCTGTTTCGCAAAAAAAAAATAAGGGTTTTTATGTTTCGGAATTTCCACAAATTGTATTATTTTTCTTGATTCATGAGGTTTAGTGTCAGAGTTCGGAATATTGATATCGCGAACTTTATTGAGTAGGACTTTTGTGGTCGCCTCGGCCATTGTTTAATCTATAGTAAGCACTCCGATGTAGCGGACACGACGCGATTGAAGTGAACCAGCCCATTGCTATACCGACTGGGGTTGTGTGGCTCGCTAGCAGTTGTTTAGCTTTGGGACGGTCACTAGCTGCAATCTATAACATGAATTATGCACTATCAAAATGTCAATATATGCAATAAAAACTGACGAAATATGCACATAATTGGCGCTGTCACAATACTATTTACTACTCTTAACCGTTTACTTTATCAACTTGTACAAAGTCGGGCGAGCGCTCGTGAGGCACTCGCGGTATCCCGCTGTCCTCAGTTATAGGAACACTAGTCTGTAGTCAGTGGTGAACTGTGTCCTGACATATCGCCACTGACTGAAGTATCTACAATTCATAATAAATAACAAAATATGCTATAACGTTGTTAAATTTGCGTTTTATGCAAACTTGCAAATGTACATAATCCGACGTCTGGTTATATAATTTCATACATATTTGGCTAAAAGACCATAATTATTTTTGCGAAATAATTCTCGGTCCTGATACAAAATAAAGTAGATTTTTTGTTCTTTATCAAGTTCCGATTCAATTTGACAATGTAATCGGTATCATTTGTCCGGAATGACAATCGTGACTATACCCAGTTCTCTGTCAAGTCGCTTGTATCAAAATATGAAGCGAAATACAACGGTTGCCATGCAGGTACTTCTGGCGGAGTACACGCTGATCGAGCTAAACATTATGAACTACTAGTTACTTCCCGCACCCGGACAATGTTATACATGTGCCATAATGTACAACTAACGTGAATTAAAATAATCGTGGTCATTTGACATGATGTACGGATGAAATCTTCTGCACGTTGTTACTGAATGTCGGCGGTAAGTTTATCTCTTCCGCGCAATTTGGCGGGTGTCGGGGAGCGGGGCGCGGCGGCGCGGCGGCGGGGCGGCGTGGCGGCCAACTCCGGGATCGGGGAAAAATATAATTCCACTTGTAACGTTTTACGCCTGCCCGTGCTGCTCTCATTTGGATTTTACACAGACGTACAATTTTGTTCAGAAAACTAGTTTATCATTATTTTTTCAGACTTTGACTTGAGTTTTGGCGGATGCACAGGTAGACCTTCGTTTTTATCGACATTGTATGTGCTCTTGAACCGTCCGAGCCCGGTCACCCCGTTGTGGCACAAAGAACGCTAAACACAACTTCCAAATATCCTTGTATATCATATAATAATAGTAATATCGCGATACGATCTTAACAGATTTTTAGTGATAATGGCAAAGATAGATGTAGCGTCAAACTGAGCACATAATGAGGTCCGATCCCTTCTGTGACGATTGTAACTAGACCCCAGTTGCTCATTTAAAGAATAGCTGTAAATGTTAACTCGTGTGTTTTAAGCTTTAATTGTTAGTCTGATAATAATGACAAAGAGTTAGCAGACAAAACCTTTCTCAGTACTTGAACCTTAGTTGCGATTGTAAAGTAGCTAGGTGCCATACACTACATAACAGTAGTAGGTACCTACTACACTCAGAGTTATCCGAAGTTAGAAAAAGTTTAACTTGCAGCTAAGTACACTGAGGTTAATCTTTGTTTGCAGTCTATAAGTTAGACGGAGGCGCGTCTGTTGTTTGTTGTGGACTTGCCGTTCTGAGCTGGACAATTTTCGACGATACATTTCAAAGTTTTTAAGGTTATGGGTGTGGGTTACGGAACTAAATCCTTGCTGAAAAAATCAGACAAAATACGAATACGACCCTGAATTTTTATACAATTTCCAGCCACAATAGTACCCAATACTAAGCCACTAAACAGAATTAAAATCTCGACATTCTCGTGTGACAGCCGTCGACAGGCAAGCGACGCCGGGGAGCGTCCGAGGCGACGGACGGGCGGAGACGTGTCGCGGCTCAGCCGACACACTCCGCCAAATGCCGCTTACCATGTTATTTTTCTCTGACGGAACATGGAACCGGTCGCGGGGACATTGCACACGTGCGCGCCCTTCACTGAACAAAAGAAAAAAACACTGTCATTAATCGGTTTCAAATGTTGTTCTATTGAAATGATTTTAACCATGCACTATCTTGTTCCCTAAACAAGTTAGTGATTACTGAGTGCATTTTGATTTCATGACAGTCAGTTTCACGAGGGCTTGTTGACGTCACCGATTTATTGCCTCAGTCTAGACACCGAATGTCGTTGTTAAATCAAGTGATATATTCAACCCTACAACCGGTTTAGTGTTAGTGTAGTGTTAAATTAAAAAAAAAAAAACATTGGTGAACGAAGTCTGTTTGGTGATTGGTGAATGAAATGGATTCACTCGTTTGTCTTTTTCCCGTTAAATGTGTTAAAGACAGTCGCGTATGCTCCCTCCTCCCGTATGTTCTGGGCAAGGTCTCGGCGGCTTCAGTAAATCACAATCGGGCGTTCGGCATAACGGCCGCAGATGACCTCAGGCTTTTCTATTCCGGAGAGAAATGGAAAAAATGCGCCGTCGCCGCTCTGATTCCTATAAAACTCCTCGCTCACCCATCCGAAGGCAATTTACTAAAAATATATTTCTCTACCGCCGCCAGCGGCCTTTTTTCTAGAGGACAGTATTGGAATAAAATGTTATGGTTATCGTCGAGGTCGTGAGGTCGGCTGCAGTGCTTTTTATGTGAACATTATGTAAAGACGGGACGCGGCCGGTAATGCTATCTCGTGACATTTATTGTAAATGTTATTCTGGTGGCGAGAGAGCGTCAGCGATCGGCTCGTGCGGCGATATCCGGCAAGCGTCGCGAGGCTTCACTAAATGTAATTGATACAAGTTGTCGCGCCTTTGTACAATGGCTGCTATTGATGGTCTTGCTTCTCTGTGATATCCATGTGGACGAGGATTTATAACACAATTAAGTTACTGTGAGAGCTGCTACCTCTTGTACAAAGCGTCTCAGTCAACAATAGTATCTCCGATAAGGGCGAAATTTGCCTCCTGTTAGAGATCACTCCGTGCTTTTTCCAGTATACTTACTTTTATGTTTCGTACGCCACCAGATCCGTGACTGGGTGTCGGTGGAGGTGGACATGCTGCGCACGCAGGCCGTCGCCGTCGGCGATGTGGATGACATCCTGCATCAGCTTGACAAGCAGAAGGTTAGTACTCCGCGTTTTA
Organism: Heliothis peltigera; assembly: GCA_958496145.1. NCBI lineage: Eukaryota > Metazoa > Arthropoda > Insecta > Lepidoptera > Noctuidae > Heliothis > Heliothis peltigera. The sequence goes on from OY292341.1 coordinate 158,761, forward strand.
CAGGTGCCAGCACAGCATAAGCTCAGGTACCTTGGGTACGGGGTACTCAGGTACAGGGGCCCCCTGTGAGGTGTAGGAAGTATTATAAACTTAGCTGAGGTCTTTGTCCAGCACTGGCCAGTGCGCAGTGGTATCACTTATGTACCTGCTAAGAAAATGTTATTTAGGTACGTTTAGTTTCATACGTGTAGTTATGTTTATTGTTATGTTAGTTTGTTCCTTGTATTTTATGAGTGGTAAGAAGGTATAGGCTCTCATGAACCCCTTGCATGTGTCAGTAGATGTTTCAATAGCTACAAAACTCGAGCAAATTGAATAACTTCAATATATCGCTCACCTAGCGACCTAGCGGTGTAATGACACATCTACCTTTTTTCATATTTTACAGACATTCATACAGGGTCAAAGATTTTACACAAATGTTTTAAACGAAGTTATGTTAAAGTAAGTTTATGGTTTAGCAAACAGTATAGACGTTAATAGATATTTATAGGCCATGCAAATTTTACCGTTATACCTCTAACAACTTCCAAAAATGTCAAATACGTCCGCAGTACCATAATTATAGAAGATGTGAAAACTATGTGCCAACTTTATATACTTAGGCCGTATAAACTGAATTTTAATTTGTTTGTAGATGTGCCATTATACTGCTAGGTGAATGATATCTTCGACACCCGACATATGCAATGAACATAACAAACGGTCCTCCGGCGAACAGAAACCATTCTAGTTATTTAAAACATAACGTAGATCATTCCGCGAACATTAGACAAAAGATTAAATTTATTACTTCCCCTAAATTGGTGCAAACTAAATTTAAACTTACTGCCTGTGAGTGAGAAGTTATTTCCGCGTGTCAGTACGGCAGGGCCCGCGCGTTACTCTGGCGTCTTTATGGCACCTTCACACTGGCGATAGATACGCTCTGACAGTGGTGTGTGTGTGTGTTGGTGCACACATAGACACTAAACACAATCAATATGGTTGCATGCAAATGAGTATTTTAATGCGGGATATGCACAATTGGCGAATGTGTTTATTGCCGTAGTCACAAGATTTAGTTCCATTACGCTCACGTTCAGTTACTTTGTAAATGGATGTAATCAAGTACGTTATGTATTATGGGTCCATTGAATAAGGAATCTACATGAATACTAACGTGATAAAAACTGATAACAAGCCACCCCATTTCTTATGGGATTTTTTATTTGTGGGCAGTATCGTAATCGGACTGAAAATATCTTTTGTAGAACAGCGGTCCCCGCAGAGACAATACAAACAGATGGCGGACACATTTAGAACTGTATGTGTGTGTGGATATTTTTGAGATACGAGTGAAATAAGTTTGAGAACGATAAAGGCGATAAGATAACTGAAACACGAAGCTTGTATTAAATAATACGCGTGAGAGGGAAGCTGTACGTAGACGCGGGAATACCTTCATCCTTCACCCGACGCGCCCACATTGTTTTAGAAAGGCATTCGTGCGAGCGCGTTCGTGTGCTTGGCGACCTTCTCCCGTGATCAGCATCCATCGCGCGTTCAGTGCGAGCGCCGTGACTGTATCATGAGCAATACTTTCAATGTGTGTTGGGCCATAACGAGATGTAGACCCTATTGAAGATTTGAGCTATACTCATGCATATTACGTGGGTGAGATATGCAGTAGATATTTGGTTAAGAGCCAGTTAGATTCCGGTTGTTCTCCAAAAGTACATTTCTCAATTTGTTGATAGTTAAAGTTACATTACAGCAATGTTTACTGAACAAATTGGTAAGTTTTCGGTTTCTATGTGCAGTCCAAGCAATGCGTGTTACGTTATAGCTTCCTCCACCACCGCAAGATATCAAAAACAAACTTGGTAGAATACTTAAGCTAGCTTTTCATCTCAAGAATTTACTTAAGATCGTTTCGCGGCGTTATAAAGAAGATAATACCTCGAAGATTCTTTGTGTAGTTTTTTCAGACTCGGAAATGTGATTATGAGCCGCCCGTACAACATGTATGTCGACGGGCTTTTGTTTATTGCAAACAGAGACTGGAATCGTTTTAGCTGCGGATGAGATAAACATAAATATTACTAGTAGTAGTAGTAGCTAAAGCTTCTCGAAACATTATTTATGTTAAAACGGTTTACAGACTATTTACATTAACATAGAATGAGATACTTAGAAGAAAATAAAAGAACATTATATAAAAGAAAACACGAAAAGCTTAATATCAAAAATAAATTAGTAAATGCGTTGCCAACGAAAGTGCTCATTGGAACTTCGCTGCTGCTAGTGAGAGAGCTACTCTTGTCAAGAGTTATCAATGTCATGGAAATTTGGAGATTATTGCAAGTACTCAACATTATGTCTAGAAGTAACTAATATAACATAACTAGTCAAATCATATGTACAGTCAGACGGTAAAGGTTACCCCCTCCGCTCCTCCTTTAGCACTGTGAATTATTTTTACTGTTGTAAGCTACAGTCACACTGTATAAAATAGATTAAAGACCAGCGTTATCTCATACACTCATCAAATCACTCCACCATTATTGCTGACCTTTGCCTGGTGCAGGGAGCAATGTGTTGTTATGGCGACCTTCGTCGTATATTGTTTAATTATTGTCTAATTACACAGTATCTAGACACTGAAAGTATCATTGAAGCAGCAGTTACGTGTCCAGGTTACACAATTAGAGTACCCATATACCTACCCAACAAAAGTTTCAGCAATAAATGTTTCGCTCTGAATTGTAAAAACCGATATAACATACTCGTTCTGTAACCCTTGTTAATGAACAGTAAAGCTCTCAACTGCACAATTAAAACCAAATTAAGTCGCCGGCATCTTTACATTGAACGCGCCCACGGTGTTACTGTATCGACTGAATCGCGGCTATTTCACTCTGATTGCTGAAACAGAACTTCAATTAGTGCTGAAACCTGAATTAACGTTCCGATCACAGCATAATACTCATATTTTAATAAAACAAGTGTCTGTCCGTCGTAACGCTCATTTCGGACACGTGTTCCAATCGCTTACTGATGCGCTACTACTGGCTCAACCCTCAGCGCCCGGTTTATACAGACTGACTGTTATAGAGTACGCGTGCGCGCACAGAAGACAGTGATGCGAACGTGTCGATAGATGAATTTAACTGTTACAAAGTTTGTTGGTTATGGCCGAATCATTAGTTCCAAGACAAAGAAACATTTTGAGTACCCACATATCAATATATTACTTCGGAAATGTATTTCATAGTATTCTTGTTTTTTTCCAAGATGGCTGAATTTATCGAAATATAATTTTCAGTTCCGATCAATGGGCTACTGGTGACTTCGCGATATTCGAACAAAACACTGCAGCTCTCGTCAAATAACTTGGCAGCATTGAATTTAGCCAATTGATGATTGTGCAACCGCACGTGTGTTTTGTTACATTGTCTTTGCTATGTTGTCACCAGTAGCCACCTTCAGAGTGGTTGCGTTCGTTGGCGCGAGCTGTAACTAAAGTATCAATGATTAAAAAAAGCAATACTAAGCATAGATAAATAATATAAGCACGCTAAGCACAATAAACTTTGATTCCAGACAAACTAAAAATCTAAAAAGTGTTCTGGTACTACGTTTTGTTTGTACACCAATGATTATTTTTAGGTTGATTATGTTTGTCGATAGATATTACCCTTCTGGCAAGGGGAGTATCTGATTGTACAATGACAGATTTTTACTAGCTTCTGAGAAAGTAGCCTATAGCCTTTCTCGATAAATGGGCTATCAAACACTGAAAGATTTTCAAATCGGACTAGTCGTTCCTGAGATTTGCGCGTTCAACCAATCAAATAAACAAACTCTACTGCTTTATAATATTTGTATAGATTGGCTGAAAACATACTTTATATTCTTTTCTGTAAAATATTCTCGCTTAAATATTCCATGGTAACAGAGTTATGCGAATGTTCTGTTTATTTTCATTTAAATTTTATCGATAACGAAAACCATCGACATACTGAGTATCGAGTCCCGCCACTTCCTTTTAACCCACCCCACCGGCGTCGTACGGCGCGGTTGCCAAGCGACGCGCCGCGCCGGCTTGCCACACGTGTGTGCACGGAGTCACTCGCCAGTCTGGCCGTGACCACGGAGTCCGGCTGTCGTCTAACATTGCTTGTAAGCTGGTTAATTCTATAACCCACACAATAAAATGTTTACGAAATACGAGGAATCAAATATTGCATTCAGGACGTAACGTTCCTTTTGTACAGACACCAGCTCATCAAGCTGCCATATTATTACAAGCTGTCATATTTCTGTTTTAGATTTTCGACTTTATCGCTGAAGCAACCGGTTCAAAGTCGATTGGGATAATTTGAGTTTCGGGTAGAAATTTTCGTTCTTTTATAACCTGAGATACCTGATAAAATTATTAAATTCGACTTTTGGTACCAACTCTTATGCAGTTGCTATGCAGGACTGGCCATCCCGGACGAGTACCGCCTGGCAGCTAGCCACATGGAGAGTGACGCGGGATGCACACAAACACTGATGTTGTGTTGATAATGCTCACTACTCTGCCAAAACTGCACTGTTCGACAGTCAAGATATCTGCTTGCACTTCTAACTTTAACACGTAATTCAAAAGGTCTGATCTTGGTAGTAAACTACTTCGTTATTTAATATCTCGTCGCGACTCTTCGACGATCTTTGGGACAATCTCATGGAAGTATGATGGAGCAATCTATTCAACTCATAAATTGAGAATAAGTCTCGTAGAGCTTTGTATTCTGTCCCAGCTATTTCTGGGCGGGCGCCCATATTCATACAGCTGGATTCAAATTCCTAAATAAGTTTCGACCACGTTGATGTTTTCAGTCGCAATTCTATCTTTGCGTTGGTGCTATTGCTGCAAACTTCTGAACGCTTCGCATTGTTAAAACATTTCCTGGAGTATTAGTGAGAGTAACGAACATCAATTAATTTCAACATTATACATCATATATACATACATTAAGATTTAAGAAAACTGTTGCGAAAGTCTTGTAGATGCAATAATTGTAACTCCATTTGCACAAAAGGGGTGTCACAAGTTTGATTGCTTTATATAACACAATTTGTGTCTGTCAGTGGTACCGGAGCTTTCAAATGGATGGTTTTTCGTTTGATCCTTCGATAATGTTATGGTCGATCGATCATAAGGTTAAATAAACCCTAACTTGGCGAGGCTGGCTGTGGATGGGTAACCATCCTGTCACGACGAGTTCCTTGGTGTTTTGGAAAGCACACTGGTCCTGGCGATCATTTGTAAGTCTTTGAGGATCGTTGCGGGTATTTGTTTAGAAGCCGGAAAGTCACACCTAGTCTTACGAAAGGGTATCGGATTGCCTGGGTAACTGCGTTGAGGTGGACAGGTAGGCAGTGGCTCTATGTAAAACAGTGGGATTCAGTTGCGTCCGGTTAGATTGTAAGCCGATCCCAGGATAGTTTGGGAAATAAGAATTTCTTGCAAGTTCCTACCTGCTCATTCCCTTTTACGGTACAATCGTCATCATAATGCATACCGCATAAAGCTTTATCTGTAAGATAAGCACAGTTCCACGGTTATTCCAATGGGACATTAGGATCGTCATGGTAAGTTATAATTTCGCTTACACGACCTTTTTTAACCGTAAACTGAATTTGAGCATTTGTGGAATTCATCCCTGTATTAAATTATTTCATTTTTACATTTTATGGAATAAAAACTCTTTTGTCCGTATAGCTTCGTCAGGTATGTATGTATGTTATGACGTGTGTGCGTAATTTCGTGTGATTAACTGGTCTGTGGTGGTTCTGCGCCATCAAGCATGCCAATACGTCGCATAATCCGTGTGTGACATATGCTGAGTACCTACGCAGTGAAGCTAGCTAAATATCGGGAATATTGCTGATAGGTGCGGGAACTATTGCCAGCCTCCGCCTAACTATTTCGTTTACTAATCACGTTTACTATTGTTTGCGAAGCGGAATTATGTTGAGGCTTGATGAGCCAGCAGTTTGTTTTGTGGAAACAATATCAGTTCAACTATTTCGCTTGCGGACTGCGAAATAACAAGACGGCAAGTGCTCGGCGCTGCTGCACGGACAAACAATCAAACTACGGCGTGCTTGTTATGGTAACGTCTCATCGCAATATCATCATCTACACCGCAATAGTATTTGAAAAGCGAGTTTTATTAACGAAAATATTTATTATTAAGACAGGAAGCTATGAGTAACTGCCCTTCTATGAAAATGTTAATATTACCTACCTGGCCACATCTGCTAATATAATTTGAGCTCTGAGCATCTACCGCAGTTATCCTAAATCGTCTTGTAGAGCACTCGACGCGGGGAACGAAGTAGTCCTTACTAAATTGGTTAGCTGTTACTCACTGGAGCGGCGGGAGGGGATCAATAAGGGGTGTCGTGGGTGTGGGGGGGCGCCACGCCGGCCGCGCCACTCGAGCCCTCGCAAGCGCGCGGGGCGGACGTACTGCTCCTGCTGCTTTTCTAATAAAAATAATGATTAATCGAACTCGTATTGTTTGGCTAATTTCTAAAGTTCTGTTTACGTTTACTTCAATTAATTGAATTTGTTTGAGATATAATAATATTATTGAGGTTGAAGATTGTAATCTATGCAGATGAATGTATAAAGTTTCAAGAACTTTGACAGAACATCTTAGACGTGTGCTAAGGTTTAACTGTTCACCTACATCGAAGTGACATCGTCATTGATTCTCATTCTGTTATTAATGTTGCAATCCCTTTGAAAAAACATCGCGTGTTAAACGCAGCTGGCCCGACATGCCGGAGCGGACACCCGGACACGCGCTGTGCTGTTGAACCCTTCGCTCGTTCAACTATTCCCTTAACTTATCTACCGAATGGGGTGCATTGAGATGGACATATCGACTTTATGAAGGTTAAGGGTGGTGGAGTGGGAAAACAGCTTTTTATTTCAATACTAGCTGCTGCCCGCGACATCGTCTACGTAGGCAATAGAGTAGCAAACATGACATAGAGCTATGATAACTTAGCAATTTATAAATTACTAGCGACCCAACCCGGCTTCGCACGGGTGTAATGCTGATACGAAAACCTTCCTCTTGAATCACTCTATCTATTAAAATAAAACGCATCAAAATCCGTTGCGTAGTTTCGAAGCTTTAAGCATACAAAGGGACATAGGGACAGAGAAAGCGACTTTGTTTTATACTATGTAATGATGATGAAGCTAAAGAACTCCATCTTGCTTTAATTTAAAATCTGTTTGCCGCGCTTCCAAGATTCTTGGAGTCTGATTAAAGTTTTTATTTGCAACAACAGCGAGAGCGACTACATGACATCGTGCAGCTTTATGGTAAACCACACATAATGTATCTGTCCTATTATACTGTGTCCTCGCCATGGCGGACGACACGCATCCGTCGAGCTTGTACATGTGCGCCCCTAGGCGGCTGATTTCTATACAACAGAAAATTATCTTAAAATGTAGGCCTGCAGCAAGTTTGAACGCTAATTAAGAGCTGTCATTAGAATTACGTCAAGTTGTTGAAACTTAAAGTGCCGGCGGCGGTGAGTTCAGCCGAATCTGTACAGTCGCGAGAGCTGCTTGCTCAGTTATACATTATAGTTCGGAGCCTTTTCCTTTGAAGGCGAGTTAATCAGTTACCGTAGATGACAGTAAGACACGGCGTGTGTCTACTTGATATGAATGGCACGTAAGGAGTCGTATGTATCTTCAACACCAGCATGGACTGCCCATTTTTTTCCTGATGTCAATATGTTAGTGCAAAGTGTAAGCAGGTAATGTGACAACGTAAGGTTCGGTTAGCAAGCGGCTGTGAGGCGATCATTCGCTCTTCAACTTGTGGTTAACTTGACCCAAAGTGAGTCTCAGCAAACTGAAACTTGTGCTAGGCGTACCTCTACTCCCCATTGCAAGGAAATAAATTCATAAAAAACATACCGTCGAATTGATAACCTCCTCCTTTTTTCAAGTCGGTTAAAAAATAAAATAAAACATTGTTTTTTAAGAATATAACGTGCCATTAATGAAGTGGTCTCTAATTACGTGCTATAGAAAAAACAAAATCTTATTAAATAATGCAATCAATAGTTATTATAATTATCAATATTAAAGCGTTGCGTGACTGTTTGCCTATCAAACGAGTTTTGTTTGATGAATGTATTTTACCGAAGTCCTATTGTGAAGCGTGTTTATTAAAGTTCGGTAATTACTTTATAATTGGTGATCGATCGCGTGAGAGACATGACGTTCATGTGGCAGCAGGCAGCGTACTGAACCGGGAACTACTCGTTCGTACTACTTCATGCACCCGGATGTACTCAGTAGTGCGTAGGTGATGAAATTAAGCCTGCAGCATTTCTCGATAGATGTGCTATCTTAAACTCTTAAGAAATCTTAAAGAATTGTTCAAATTGAACGATCATGCGAACAAAGAAACTCACTTGTCCGCTTTTTAATCCTTCTATAGATCTTTTTCTCATCGATCAAATTGAAATAATAGTTTTTGGAGGCAACGGGGACTACCAGCTGTGCCTTTACTTGTGTCGCTAAAGAATTTGCCAAGACATGACGATGTTCGCAGAAATAACTTTGATGGATTATTCCTTCAGAAATAAAACATCAACTACGATTTGATGATATAATTATAATATATTATCACTGACAGGACTATTGTAGCCAATAAGCCTGATATAGTGGTGATAGATCGATTAACGCCGCACGATGATAATCGATGTTACCGTACCGCATGACGAGAACCTCGTGAAAGCTGAGAAAGAGAAACAAATGAAGTATCTCGACTTAGCACACGAGGTTGTCGCCATGTGGGATGTCGACACAGCTATCATCGTGCCGATCGTCGTTACGGCCAATGGTCTAATGGCCAACAGCCTCGATCAACATCTGAAGAGGCTCTCGTTAGGCAGCTGGATCAAGGGACAGATTCAGAAGGTAGTACTCCCTGAAACGGCACGTATTGTGAGGAGGTTTCTGTCTCTGGGACCCTAACCAACGGTAGCTTGGACCCTGTTCCCGATACCGGTAGCTAACTGTTTTTTTTTTTATATTTTTAAATGTTTTTATATTAATATTTAATATTGTATAAAATATGTATGTTAAAGAATAAATAAATGAAAATTTAAATATAACATACTTAAACTTCCATCCTAATATTGTTTTGTGTTTCGTGTACATTTTGTAGACCAAAGCCTAAAAACTAAACGAAAACGTTGCTTCCGGTATTCTCTATTCCGGTTCGATACAATACGCCAATATTTTGGCTCCATTCGGGCGCCATGATGGATTCGCTTGAGGCGCAACATGTGAACCGGTCCGACCACTATGAGTTTTAACGCTTCATGCATTTTTTAGTGGACAACAGCAAAGCGCTCGTATGTACACATTCGATACTGCGTACATAAATAAGATTTGTGGCAAGTTATGCCTTATGTGCCTAACCGAAGACAACAGCATACGTAGATCATACCTCTGGTAGCAAACATTCGGCAGAGTAGATGTGCATGGTTTATTTTATTGAGTAGCTGTTTCAATAAAGCCTGCGCTCACGCAGGTGCGTTATCACCATAAAGTTTCTTCTTCTTAGTGCTTATCGTCACGCTTGAGAGCGGCGAAAACGTTCACAGGAACTTGTTATCAAGTGATTGCCACATCATTTTTAATGCAAATTTTTGAAGACATGAAACCCAGACAGACCAGGAAACAGTCTCACCAGGCTTTCTTTTTTAATTAAGATTATTTGTTTTGTTTTAAGGTGTTAAGAGTATGTACTTGCACACGTGAAGAGTGAATACTTTAGGGTTTAATCATACGCAGACGCTCCAATGTCGGCGTCCTGTGGCAAGTGTGGCCCAAGTGAGTGAGTGAGTGAGTGCAGCAAAAACAACTCATTCATTTATAACTGACTGTGCCAGTTGATGAGTCTTTATACATTATAAACGTTTGTTCATTATGCGGTGTATGTAAAGGTAACATCCAAGCTAAAGTTTATGATCACAACTAAGTTTGTAGTTACCTACTGAACCTTAAATAATTATGATTTCTTTAAATGTACTTAGCCGACCTCTTACCTCTATCTGTGCGTCCCACTCACACATACGCAACTCTTTAAACTTTGCTTGTTATGTCTGTTGTCGAGAACTTCGCTGGTCTTCTCAAAACTTGTTTTTTTTACTCAAACCTAGTGGACAGTATTATTCATTATGTATTAATCCGTTCAGTAAACTTCCGCTATTAACACTGACATATAAAATATTGAAAGCCCACGTCTGTCTAAACTATTCGTATACTATTAGAAGTCATCAATATATCAGTGCTAAATAAGAGTACTAATTAAAAAAAAGACTCAGTAAATTGTAATTCATAGAGCACAGAATAAATCCGAAATAAAACATACTGATACACTTTCTGCTCCAAGTAAGCGTACCCCCTGTGCAGCGTGTCAGCACAATGAGTAGTCGTCTAATGTTGTCGTCGTCCCCAGGGCGTACTCCGTGAGCTGGAGCAGAAGAAGCCGCAACTGGACGAGCTGCTGCACACCGCCGAGAGCCTCAAGGGCACCGAGAACAGGCAGCAGCTGCACGGGAAAGGTAGGATACCTTAAAGGGCTTATTATGACCAAGAACTGTTAACTGAACTACTTTACGATTTTGTTATTTCGAATGTTTTCGTTAGCAGTTGTGCTGCACACGTGATAATACTAACTAAACAAGCGCGTTTGTTTAGCATGACAATAGTGAAGTAATTATTTAAGTATGTCACGCGTCCTACGGTGTAAATTACATGTATAGTAATCCATTGCTAGAAAGCCCGTGTGTTGTTTAACTACGTATAAGTACTTCGAAAAAGCTCCAGTATACGAACATTAAGTTAAGTTATATCTCCTCAGTAGCATTTTTAGTAACTGTTAAATATAATAATATTCCTCACACATTCACACAACGTCATCTAGTCCGAAACTAAGCAGAGCTTACTTACTTAGCTTGTACTATGGGTACTAGTCAACTGATAAACATGCTTATATACTTTTCTTTTGTACATACACACAAATGTTTGACTTATGCGGGAATCTAACCCGCGACCTAGCGTGGCAGGCAACTTCACTAACCACCACCCTATCTGGTCGTCAAATAGAAAAACATTTGAATAATTACATCGTTCTATCTTATTTTCATAAATATTATAATTACAATAACAATATGTCCACGGTCGGTGGCGCTTAAAGTCCCATTACCTGCGCCCCTCTAGAGAATTAAAAGAATTGAGAGCGTTGTTATACGGAGGAGGACTGGAGGGTCCGGAGTGACCGGCCCTCAGGTGATTGCACAGCTTCGAGATGTAGGCGCCATTACTTTTATAGTAGTCGTTCAATATTGAACTTATATTTTATCGTTTTCTTTAGACATTGGCTCGGTATTGGCTCTTATCGAATGAGAAGCAATTCAATCACTGCGATGTTTCTCACCATAAATAAGTTACCCTGATACTTTTCTGTTTAGTGGTTTGTCGTCAGTTGTATGTAATATGCACTTTCAATTTTAAAGCTTACACATTTTCCAGTACGAAACATTTGCAAGTGGGTGGCATAGTTTGCAGAAAGTTGGACACAATCTTAGGGCGGCAGTGGACCGAGTCGCGCGGCGATTATGTCGCGAACAAACTTACAACTCAATACAACTGCATTACTATCTAATGCAACGTTTACATACTTTTTGTGATTCATTCCAAAATGTGACAAGTACAAAGTGAGTATCTGTGGTAAACCAAAAGAGAGAGTTCCTAGTCTAGTAGGTGAAGCTCGGCCGTCTTTATTGTCAGTGCAGTAGTACGAGTAAGTTATTGCAGCGCTTGTAGGTTGCTACGCATCGCAGAATCTATCAATACACACGTCACTGTACAACCCGAACAGACTTTATTACTCGTACAACATTATTAGTGCTGACCGCACTGCTTGTCGCACATAATAGTGTGTAAACATCATCATCATCAGCCTATCGCAGTCCACTGCTGGACATAGGCCTCTCCAAGTGCATGCCACTGAGATCGATTTTCGGCTTCTCGCATCCAGCTCCTGCCAGCCGTCTTGCGCAAGTCATCACTCCACCGTGCCTGAGGACGTCCTACACTACGTTTGCCAAGGCGTGGTCTCCACTCTAGAACTCGTTTACCCCAACGGTTATCGGTTCTTCGTGATATGGCCAGCTCACTGCCACTTCAGCTTGCTGATTCGGTGGGCTATGTCAATGACCTTGGTTCTCTGACGGATTACCTCATTTCTGATGCGATCCCTCAGAGAAATTATATAATAAGTAGTCAGTCAATTTGTAATTAATCAACTGATTCAGTTTGAATACAAATCCTTAGAATCGCGTCAAGCTTAGATTCCGAACAACTTCCAACGTGGTTTTAGTTTAATCAGTCCCTTGAAGCAGCGCTTTACTTCGTAGCCATAAATAAACGCCGTTCCGATAATATTCCATACAAAACTTAAAAAAAAACCATGCAACAAGAAAGTGAACGCGGCAAGATAGTTCCCGTGATCGCGTAAAGTAAACCCGACCCTTAATCTGGTTACGCACGGTCTCGCCCTCTCGGCCCTCTCCACTAGAGGGACGCTTTGTGTGAGGAAGAGTGCTCAAGTATAATCGAGTTTAGCTCAGCCTGGACCCGTGAGCAACTCAAAATAGACCTTCGCTGTAATTGAACCAATTAGCAACGGTTTTTAAAGATTATTTTTTGTGTTTTGTTGGCTTAAACCTTGAATTGGTTCCGGATAAATTGATTCACTCCCTTCCTCTCAGCTGTTGATTATAGACCTATACGTACATTCAATTAATAACTTTATTTTAAGGTACTACAGTCTATTTTACAATAAAAGATGTTGAACATACCGTGTTCAGGTTGTGCAAAAGAAATTGAATTTTAAATATTCGGTGTTAAAGTTAATAATTGATTGCGTTGCGGTAAGAGGTGCATTCTTGATCGCGCGAACCGGTGCGTCGTTTATAATGTCGGCAACACTAGCAGCATTCAATTTATGCGGCACACGACTCCCAGTCGTTAGGCGTGACCGGCGGGGAGAGACGGGTGGGGGTCTCGGGCGGCGAGGTGGGAGGGGGGCAGCAGTCTGATAGTACGCGCGGTACTAATGTGCTCCTAGAAATGATTGCTTTTCAATATAAATGTAGTTACACGCCCATAAAAGTATTTTCCTGCAAAAAACCGGATTACATTGAAAGTAGGATACGTCTGATGCCCCGCGAAGACAGCAATGTATGTCTGAAAACTTAAATAATACAGTAAACGTTCCTACTGATACCCTCTCGTAGAGTAGGCACGTGCGCATGTGTCGTGCTCCATCAGCCAGCTCTTGTGACACAATATCCTCGTGCGGTACACAGAACATTATGCCAGAACTCCCCCGAGACACACATTTTACTCAAAAAAGTTACGCACAATATTTTACTTGTATTCTGTTTCTGTTTCCAACTTTGTGTTGTCGTGTGTCTATTACTCCTGAGTACATGTGTGCGTAATATACATGCATGTACTCTTTGTTTCTCCTTTAAACCTAAAGGCTTAAAAAAAACTCAGCTTAAAGCTAACTAATTAACGTAAGTCTATCAAAGGCGTATTTCAATAAGAACGACCTCGACAGCTAGCGAAGGCTTTGCTTCATACAACAGTTTGCCAATCATAAGCGTGTGGTTCAAAATCTGCTCTGCACATGTATCACTCATAATATTGTAAAGTTTAAATCTAATTTTCGCCAAATTTTAATTTAGAATATTTCCCGTAGCAAATTTCGATCTTTACTCGTAGAGCTCGTAGCGTTGCGTAGAAGGCGGGGCTACGAGCTACGAGCTACGCGCTACGAGGGTCGTAGAGCTAAACAGCGAGGGTCGTAGACGTCTACGAGGTAGCTGTTTTATAGTGGTGTGCATGTGTCGATGAGTAATGAGTTAATGTTTAGATAAAGTAGAATTTATTAAAAAATGTAAGCAAGTTACAGTGGTAATAAACTACTGTGTCGTTCTGAAGTTATCCACTGAATTATTGGATATTCATTCGGTTATATCTTATCATATTTTTTACCAAACGCAACATAAAAAAATTCTTATTCAAAGGTAAACGGTGCACTAGGAATGCACAGTTATTCCCTATAATGGAACCCTCACCCGCGGCCAACACTGGTCCTGAGGTGCGGTTCGTCGGTAAATATGAACCTCGGCTCTGCGGTGCGGCGGCGTCGCGGCCGCGGTGCGTCTGCGGCGGTAACGATCAGCATTCCATTAACTGTGGCCTTTTAGCCTTTTTTATTGTTCGCGACTGTTTACAGTATGCAGGGTGTACACACGTATGGGTACGGGCAACAATCAGACCGCGTGTGTGACCTAGTACCTACAAATTACCAACAAGTACTTAGGTTACTTTAATTATATTTTCTCCGCTGTGCGGGGACAGCTCTTATTCTAAAGCAATATCTTTAGTTTCATTTCCCTTATATAATATATATATATATATATATATATACATATATATATATATTATATATATATATATATATATATATATATATATATATATATATATATATATATATATATATTATGTGTGTTAGTGATTAATTTTGTGAGTTTGTGTACTGGCGAGGATGCGGACGTAATTCAGTTTTCTAAGAAAATCTGTTAGTGCATAATATTCTGGTAAACTGTTCGTCTCAATAGGGTGAACTTTGCTGCTTACTTTACTTTTAAATAATAAAAAAACGGCATGCTTTATTGATTTTATCATAAAAATCTCGAAAATAGTCAATAGGTTATAAACTTTTCATTAATTCATTCAAATTTAGTAGTATTTCGTGTGTAGCGACCGCCCGGCTCACCGGACCACTACCAGCCTGTATCTCCGAAGACATTAAGGCTTCGAGGGGGGAAGTTCAGACATATCGTGATTTATTTCAGGCTTCGGCCATAACGACGTCTGGCAACTTCGCTCTTATACAATCGAACCTTCCAACTGCCCTACAGCTATACAAGTCATAGGATTATGGTCTTTATTGTATGCGTAAGAAAGATGAGTATTATAGCGGTGGTTGTGAGAAAACAAGAACTAGGCCCAAAGTGCTCACTTACAAAATAAATCTTTTGTATTACCTAAATATTCCAAATAAAACATGACTTCAGGGTAGAAACTTGAGGAACAAACCATTTCGTGCACATAGCTCTGTTGGAACTAATTCGAAGTTTGAGCTCACTTATGATATCCTGATGCTGCCTGGAGTGGACTGGGGCGAGGTGTGTGCGTCCAACAATCTGAGCCGATATTATTTCCAGTCTTTATTACAAGTAGGCTAGCTGAATACGCTGTTATCGTACTATTTATCTTACTGTATTTTTTCATTCACGATTATTTCATTGTTATAAATGTTAAATATGCGTTGCAGTTACCTCATGTAATAGAATATTCCTACTACACGGCAGTGCTCGGGGAATATTGCATGGCTACCATGCTATAGGTACCTCTGAGCGTATTACTTGGAATTTGTCTATTAATTTCTGAAATGGTATTGGAGACGCTCCAGTTCATTTGCAGGCGGCGCCGGGGGACTCAATGAGACCGCGTGCCACAGAGCACGCGTACATTAAGTTCGGTGCATACTTAGTCTAAGTCGGTAAACTGGACGGTAACACTTTACTTGTGGTGCGAGCTTGCCGGCAAACGTATGGTATAATTTAAATGGTCCTAATGTTGTATTGGATAGGCTTACTTTGGTTAGTTTGTTTTGAAAAGATCCGAAATAGACTAGTGGATCACCGCAGCTGATTTTATATTTTTATCTAGAACTAGCTTCCGCCAGCGGTTTCACCCGCTTTCTGAGGGAAGTACTTTCCATACCCGGATAAAAAGTAGCCTTTATGTTATTCTGATGTATAAGCTATATTGTGGTAAAGTTTCATTCAAATCCTAAAATTCAGTAGTTTTTACGTGAAAGAGTAACAAACATCCATACATCCATACTTACAAACTTTCGCCTTTATAATAGTATTAGGATTAGGATTAGGATTCTATACTCATATTATAAAGCAAAAAAAAAAACAGTTATTGGCTTGGACGCGCTAATCTCAGGAACTGCTATTTCGATTATAAAAAAATAAGTGTTAAATAGACAAATTATCGATAAGGCTACTTTTTATCCGGATGTAGTATCTGCGGGGCGCGGATGTAACAGCTGGCGGTAGCTGATACATATCTATATGTATATCTGAAAACTACAAAAATAAATTAATATATAAAAATAAACTGTACCGACCTAACATAATACACAAAAAAACACACATAAAATGATTTGCCTTACGGTAGAGCGCTCTCCCGACCTGAACAAACAGAATCAATACTCATTACATTAAAATTCGTGTGAAATCTTCAACGACCCCCCGACAAGATCCCCCGCCGCTGACACACAATGAACGACAGTTATGAATAGAGCAGTGTTCGTCCATTATTGGTAGTTTCCTCAACCACTTCCGCACGTACTGACGAATTCAATTCACTTGTAAATAGCGCAGCGCGCCAGCTGTGCCGATGTGTTTGTTTATAGCTTCCTTGTAGCTAACCTCATGTCATTCCTTATAGTCAATGGAAATATGGATGAGCGGAAACGAGGGCGGATGGTTTTCTAACAAAAGCAAAACTTATTTTTTGTGTTGATCTTACGTTTTCTTAGCTTTTTTAAATAAATTGTATAAGTTGGAACGTGTGCCCATCACTGGAGAAAGTTCCTAAAGTTGAGACCGCGAGAAACACAATCAAACATTGCCAGTTCGCAGCCCAACGGACCGCTCCCATTAATTGACCAAAACAATAACAGTAACTGCGAACTTGGCCGGCGGCAGCTCGGCTGGACTGTCGGACAAGTGTCGTGGTCATCAGATCTTAACCTTCAATCGCTGGATGGTCACAAATCAAGCCGGGCATTATCACGACTGTGAGGAAACGTGATCGTTAACCTATATAGCTCGGGACACCCGCGCCGCCCTTCGTCAGTCGGCGCCCGCCCTCCGGTCCGAACGCACGCGCGCCGCCCGCCCAAACATTATCCCGAGAATAATGTGCCGCGACCGGCCGGTCATACTAATCCGAGGCCTATATTAAACATATCAGCTTTTTAATTATGTATTCTAGTGTTATAGTATTAAGGTGTAATTTACAACGAGTGAGTGTCGGCGAGATGGCATAATGAGTGAAGCATTGTGATCACGGTGAATTGTTGCGATTCGCCTTTTGTTGTTTTTTGCATGATTAAGCTTTTCAGTTTTTGTTAGTTTGTTTAAATATATTCATGCGGTTTGTGTTTATCTTTCTTTTTAAATAATTCAACTCTATAATGTTCCACGTACATACCTATGTTAGGGATTATCCTGATTTTTTAATTTCACTTGTCGATTGTTTTAAATCAATCCTCGTATGATCATTGGAGCCAACAGCTGGCTAACCCGAAGTTAACTAAGTTCTGGTAGTAGGACTTTATACAATAACTGATGTTTGTCATTACGTACGCATGTGTGTAGACTAGATACAAATACAATACAATACAAATAATTTATTTCCAAAAATGTAGTCTAAAAATACACAGTTACAGCAACTTATTTAAAATTTATAACATATCTATAACAAGGGTAATTTGCCTGAACTAGGTAGTCCTGTGAATCAGGCGATAAAGGCTCAAAATAACATAAAAATAATCATATTTCTTAATAATAAAATACGTGTAAACAAGTGTAAAGTATTAAATATAATTCATAATTTATAAATAATGTAAATGATTCGAATTAAGTTTATGACAAGAAGTGTGAACTTGTTGCGTTCCGACCTGTGTGTCGTGACGTCTCCAGCAGTGAATCGTCTCACATATGTTCGAAGGTTTAGAAGTCGCTACAACTCGCTTAACTATTCAGGTTGTGGTCGACGAGTAGAATGACACGAACTGCTCGAGCAAGTCAATTGCAACATAACACGGACTGTGACATGCTTAATCACCGTCATCGTCTTGTTGTGGACCCGCTGCAGGACTGTGGCCTCTTCTCCATCTGAGAAGGAAGCGTTGCTCACCGCGCTTGCTCAAGGGAGATCGAAGATATCAGACTTTAAGAGTTCAGGTTTTATTCATTCAAAGTACAGACGCCAGCACAACAAGCTACTCGAAACTGATCAATTATATTTATAATAACGTATTATAACACCCAGACCACAGCCAACCGTCGTACTCATCACATAAATGTTAACCGTACCGGAAATCGAACCCGGGATCTTCAGTTCGGCAGGGGGCATTGTGACCATTGACTTTGTCACATACCATACATTTGATTCGTAGAGAAGGACTAAAGTACTCAGACTAACGGTCACAACGACCACCAACTAACGTTCAAAAAGTTGAAAAAGTCTACAAGAGAGCGTAGACACCATAATAAAGCAGTCTTACAGGCGGCCTCATTAAGTAATTACATAACGTGTTCACAACACTCCCGCATCCAGCCTCCACAGATGATAGCATCATCAGTGTGCTCCTATCTGTCTCAGTAAACTGTGTCAGATAATTTCAGAAAAAGGCATCATAACGTTATAACATAGTGGCTCTCGCGCACTTGACCTTCCCCGATAAACGGGCTATCTGACATGAATCAAGCAAACAAACTTAAGATCGCAGTACAGCTCCTGCGTCTGTTTCAGCAGTCAGTTGATTCCGACGCAAAACAACGCCATGTTGCTCTCGTTGCCACACAACAGAGCTGTCAGCCGTCCAGTCACTTGTCTAACTGTTTGGCAGCCCGTCTGCTGCTCGGGATCGGTAATTCCCAGTAATTGGCCTGCACGCGCCTGTGAGAAACTAAAACTAGACAGACTGCGGGCTGCTTACCTATATGAGGGGAAGCGAGCCTTCTGAGGGTAACTAGCACTTAATATTCAGTACCCACAATGATGCGAGGAGGAGTTTTATTTACTGAATGCAAATGACGTCACCATCCCTATATCTTGGTGAGAAACTTAATAATAGTTTCGTTTGAGCGGCGAGAGCATGCTAATCCCGGCGGCGGCTGGGCGAGCACGCAGCGCTGCAGCCGCTCACGGAGCTGCATTATAAGTTTGATGAGATTCAGAAGGACGCGCTATCGAGTTTATCTTTTGTGTTTGTGTTACGATATGGGGCACATGTGGCCACGAGCCGGGGCCCATCACTTGTCTACAACTTGTTTTATTATCTCTGCTTTTCATTTTTTTATTCATATTCCTCATACATAGCTTGCTCTCAAGTTTATATGAATGCACAAACGATAGTTATGTCTCACCTGTCAGATGTTTTGAGTCATTACTGAGAATATCTTAGCCCAACAGCTATGCGGCAAGTCGTGACGGCAGTAAGGCTAACCCAATAAAGTCTACCGATGAAATCCATTACTACAGCATAACACTAGCCTCGTACATCATTATTAGCATATCAAAGTAACCACAGTTACATCATCAACAGTTATTGGATAATTCATACGGCGCGATCTAACTGATTATTGATTAATTAGTGTAATAATTGATGTTCCGCTGTAAGCTAGCTGTTGGTGTGCAAGTAGCTGGCTGACAACGCGTTGTTCTGAAGTCACGGAATTTGGGTAACATCATTCCGGCAAAGATCCACTTTATTAACACGCTTTTATTAGCTTCACGTGTAACCAAATGCGAGAATGTATGTAAAAAAAGTGTTATCTTGTTTTTTTTTTTTAATTATTTTTATTTGTCATACAATGGCTATATCTATAATATATGTATAGTGTCAAATATTGTAACCTCTTCGGCAGGCTCAGCATGGCAACCGTAGATATAAGTTTTGTCTACCGGAGAATGGACAGATTGACAATCTTACGTCAATCTGTCTTTTGACCTGTAGAAAAGAAATTTTTCTTTTCTTCGATCGACATAAGTCTACAAGTGATTATATGCGAGTTAACAAGTCCCGCCATGCTCGGGCAGAAGACATGTTGACATTGACAGAAAGAGCTTTGTCTTTTCTTGATAAAATAGACATAGAATCGCCATGCTTAGCCTGCAGGTCATCAATGCATTTGACTGTATTCCTTCTTATTCATAAGTATACGGCCTGCATAAACAGTTTTATCCCAAAAATAAATATTTACACAGTATTTGGAAAAATATATATACAGATAACAGGAAAGCATGCAATACAGAGAGCTATTTGCGAGGAAGAATGGGCAATTCTTGTTGAGAACGTGTTTATATCATCATAAATAGCGGCGCTACCCACTCACGTAGCTCGCGATAAGCTGGCGAATAGCAAGCGATGCAATATGCCGACTGTACGGCCGACGGAAACATTTCACGCAAACAAATACATGCCATTTATTTTATTCACCGGAGAACGAAATATTCGTAAACTGAGAAAAAAAAAATTTCATGATATAAAGGACAATAAACCATAAACTTTGGTCCCTAGACTCACGTCTGTGCGGCACCAGGTAAGACATGAGGAATACCCAAATATCCATCGGCAAAACAAACAGCCCAACTAAGTATATTAGCATAACATACAAACAAACACGCTAATGCACGTAAACCGTCTGTCTGTCCGTCGATGCTGCTAATATTAGAGATGCGTTGAAACGTTCACCGCGATAGGAATAGACAGCGCGATGTATGAGCGATTTATGTTATATGTGCAGTTAACTGATTTGACCATAATATTACCTAAATAGTTCATCAAACAATAATTATATGATTACACTGATCACCGGCGCACGCGGTGCGCCAAAACTTTGTTTGAAAAAGCTGTTCATCGTATTTGAATTGGAAACTAGTCAGCATTGTGGCTCTGCCAAAGTTTTATTAATTTAATTAATACTTTTCTTAAACTTTTGTTGTATCATTTGTAAGTAAGGATTAATAAAACACATATATTTATGTACGTGTAGTAGAGGTTCCTGGTGGCATGGTAGCAAACATATTAAATACCAATTGCAGCCTGAACACTCTAACCAGGCATTAATATAGTTTACACACGCCCACTAATGTAATACCGCTGACATGACGCACACATGCACAGCGGAGTGACAAATGTGTGTGTGAGGCGTAAGATCGAGCCAATATCTTAGCGGTTCCGGCGAGCGGCGCTCGTTAATTAACTTAGTGTTCAGCCTATTTAGAGTTAGGTGTAGTGTCGCACGTATCGCGCGGATCGATCGGAGAGCCGTACGTTAACTGGACGTAAATATATCGCGCACGTGGTGGAGTCACCAGAGTTGCAGACACAGGTGATGCCCGACATGAGTGGAAAGTATCATTGGAGAAGTTTCATATTTGTATAAGGTGTTGATTTAAAACACTACGCTGTGGCGGGTAGCAAAAGTTTAATATTTCTTAGATGTGTAATATTGTCGGTTCGTCGCCAGTAATTACTTTACGATGGAGGTAAGCGGGTTGGCGAGGAGGTAGCGAGATGTTTTTATTCAAGTAATAGGATTTGTTGGAGTTCTGTTTGCGCGGGATGGCAAGCAGCTGTTACACTGTGATTCGATGCAATTTCGGACTTATTCATTCGAAAAAGACTTGCATTACTGCGTTTGTACAAAGTTTTGATATTTTCATTTAAACGGGAGTTTAACCAAGCTTGCAGCTGGCGTCGCGTCGTATACAAACCAAAAATGTGAATATTCTATGTGCATTAGGTTCAAAAGACCCACGTGTGTTACTTTCTGTGTCTACCAACTATATCATCTGGATCTTAAACTAAGCATTTGAGAAAACGCTTTATATCTAGGGACATATGTAGTTAATGGACTTCAAAGTTAAGTTAGTTTTAGCTTTGTATCTTACCATTACAAAACCTATTAGATCTCTAGTGGAGAAAGGCTCGAAATGTTCTTCCGGAGATAATATTAATAATTGCTGAGCATGTGCATATGCACTGCTAGGTACACGTATGACATGTAACAAGTGGGTATACGAACCTGTGCGGCTTAGCGCGGCGGTCAGCTAGTCTAGTTGTTGGCAACTGAAGTTGGCAAAACGTGCGAATGCATTGTGCTCGACTTATTCCGCAAATCTTAGGAGCGCACGCCGCACCAAGGCTACCTACGTACTTTTGCAAATCCGGCTTTAGTATTAACCATGTAAAGTTAGTGGAATGTGAGTGTATGTTGTAGAATGCGTATTCTTCCCGGCTGCAGAGGTACAATAAATCTGGGCAAAGCCAGCGACGGCGAGACGACGACTGGCTGCCCACTCGATGTTCCTGTCACACGAGCTAGTGCTAGTGATGTGCCCGGGCCAATATTATTTTCTCTCATAAAGTTAGCAGTAGGACTATGAATCCTATCTTACAGCTGAAGCATTACTTTGAGTTGTTATTCGGATGATAGGAATGGTCGCAACAACGGACAAAACGCATTAAATTTAGAGATATTAAACTATGACGTCATGCCAGACACATACCTACATCAATAGCAGTTATTTTTGTTATTGTTAAAATTTACTGCAAAGCATAAAACAAGTGGTATTCACAGGTGAAGAACTACACGACAGCTTTATTGCGTTGATTGTTAACAAACTAATAAAGTCGAGTTATATCTACTCGACCCACCATCAATTAATGTTTTATGTTAAATGCTAAATGTCTGGTTTTCAATACAAGAGTGTTTTTCACGAAGTCCAATACAGTCTGACTGATTCATCGTAGCAATACCACAAACATCGATAGTCTGCCAGTTGCACCACTAGCGCCGGGACTGGCCTCTTGGAGAGAGTCCAGCCGGGGCCCGCCCAATAAATATGTATGAATCGGACATGTCGTGTTTTATAAGGGATAATACTGGTATTCAGTTTAGACCGGAGCATGATATGTAATAACGCGCGCCTCCACATTGCTCCCCCGGGGAACTGCACTAAGGTTTATTTTATATTTATCGTAAATAATGTACGATTTATGATGCTAATACTAAAATAATTAATGTTACTATGTGTTGTTTTATCGTCGCTGAGTTTATTTGCCGTAGCTGTCGGCGATAAAAGCCGCATATTACGAGCACTTACATTGTCCATAAGTTTTCATTAAGAAAATTCAGTAAAATAGTTCAGCGAAGGCTTAATATCTATGTTCCGTGTAGCTACACTGTAAACCTTAGTAATAACTGTTGATTAAAACGGGCGACGCAAAAAATCTCAGACTGAACTCAGACAGTATGCTCAAGGCAGTTCAGGAATTTTATTTCTTAACGTTTCACTGATAGCTGGATCTCGTGTAGAAATGTTACTTGGAACTTAGTACTAATGCAGATTAGTTTGTAAAGAATGCATTTTTGTTAATACATTTTATTCAACTAATAGATTGTTTCATGTAGCTGTTTTCACAAAAGCCGATAGGTCACTGACAATTGTAACTGCGCCACAAAACGCTACACACGTATCTAGCTTCATACAGTTGTTATCCTCATAGACACACAGTCGCCATAACACTTATACCAGTCACAGTGACGTCATCATTTGGCGCGGACACAAGTGCACGCCGAGACAAGACACGGCGAGTGTCACAACACTGGCGGTGGGCGTGGCCAGGCACGTGCCTCTGTTTACTGTCACATTACTAATGCGGACTGTTCGGGAGCTGCTGGCTCTCGTCATGTATTGTTTTTGTGATTGCCGTCATTATGGTATTTATTATACGTCACTATTATCCACATAATATTTAATCAAATGGTTGGGCATACGAAGAGTTCATTACTCATAAATGTTCTGGCTAATTTAGAAATATTTCAGTTATAATGCCAAAAATTGCGATATTTTATTTACTTTTTAAATAACACATTGAAGGGTGCGGCTTGTTAAAAAGCGCTTCGGGCGACCGCTATCCAAATAGGTACAGAAAGACCACTGCATTTTCATGAACTTAATAGACTTTTTGATATAAATCTACACATATTTAGATCATTTACTTTCAAAAAGTTCAGCTTGCACTGTAACCAACTGACCAAATATGATATCGTATTCAAATGTCATATGAACTGGTAGTACTGCCTTGGGGCTGGGCGTCACAGTCACAGCACAATACGCGTCGTGGCGCCGGACACGAGCTGGCGCTGCCGGCTGCGCTGAATACGGACCGTCGCCGGTGACGCTAATGTCTCGGCATTGATCGTCCTATAGCCTGTGCTGGAATGATGACACGTTTTCGCTTTAGTTATTAATGATGAAAATCATAAACAGTTCTTTCAGTAAACTTTCAGAAACACGGAGATTATTGCAGTGCATTGAGTCTAGATTATATCAACTTTCGTTTCAAAACGTAACTTCATTGTCCACCAGTTGGATAAGAGACTGCAAATATTCCAGCTTGCCATTGATGACAACATTTATTAGTAGAAAGTATTCGTTAACGATGCGTGATCACCTTGAAAAAGTCCAATTGTTTTCCGTTTAAAATTCCATCTTTGTAGTAACATTCCATGTCGGCGGCCAAGCCGTCAGCCATTTGAGTTGGTGCAACATTTGCATCGGATTCCTAATTGTACAGCACACGGGTTTTATGGTGCCGTCGCACTGACGGGAATAAATTCTCGTAAAACTATGATATACGACTCGTACACGCGTGTACCGTACCTACACACAGTCGTACGTGTATGTTTGTCTGTGGTTGTTCAATCGATGCTGTTTTCATTCCATTGCAAATAGCTACAAATGTGGGAAAGTTTTATGGAGAACAGAACTGTAGCTGTGATAATATGTATGGTATCGAAATAAATTTAGCTCGGATATTAATTTATATGCAATTAAATTCTATCGCGTGTGCGAGCCAATATTGAGCAAATGTATAATTATAATTCTTCTATTCCTATAGAAGAATGAATTCCTATGCAATTTGGTTTCGAAAGCGGTAATGTCAAGATAATCGGGAGAATATCGTGATACACTCACGACAAGTTATAACTAATGTTCGTATGGTTCATATTGAAAAAATAAATATAATAAATTCATTCATATTGAACAGGATGCTTTGATTAAATTGTTAGCTCCCAACAAATAGTCCACAATCCAATAACACAAACTCGATACTATCCGAGACGCGAATAGAGTTTCGTACGGCGACAACAGGCGATCATTTGCTGCTATTGTGAACATCTGCCTCCCGACGTCACCCGCACTTCCTTACGAGATCCCCACTCGGTGTCGTACACGCATGTAATTGATTTCGTTAACGACCATCTACATACATATTTTGGGGAAACTAATGCTCCCTCATAGTGTAACGACGACAACATGCTGCTTTGAGTAGCGCCGCTTTAGTGACGACGATTTAGTCGTTTCTTCGGTTTAACCACCTTCATGTGTAATAGGAAAAGTTATTCTGTGAAGGTTTGGACACACCCATACCGAACGCGTTTTTACAATGACAACGGATATAAGAAATTACCTTTCTTCTTCAATATTTAAAATAGAACGTAAGAAAAGTAACAGTAATAGTAAACAGTAACTTTATAAGAAGAATTTGCAATGTTTTTTTTTGCCTACGTGCCCTTTCTAATAAAAAATATTTTAATCCTGTCTATTTATACTGAACGGAATCAAAACATAGCAACATTTGTAGTTTTGTTACTGCTGTACAAGTCAGTCGCGCTTCCAAAAAGAAAGGCATACATTGTTGACTATTTTGGCTGTAAAGCTCTTTATAATGTACCGCATAAGTCAGAATGTTCGTAACGACGCTATTTGTGTTATGTTAGCATTTGGCGCGAAATCTGATCATCATTGCGTAATAGGCACTCAGGACCTGCGTCTCACAGTAGCGACTTATACACCGAGGAAAATGAGCACTTGTGTCATGTTAGAAAGTTTACCGCGAAACATGTGATAATAACTTCAGCAACATCATGTGTACACACGCTCACAGGCGGGGTGGGTTGACCACACTATTTAGAAGAGTGGTTTGCTCCACATTTATATTGGAAGACCCTGCTGGTGGGACGTTTGTCGCTTATTAGTATTCAGGCTATGCGAGAGCGCAACATACTGGCGAGGCCTGGGCGACCTCTTACGGGACCCAAGCAGTTGAAGGACGAATACATTCCGGGACTGCGGGGTTTTATTGGCACGTCACTTAATTGGACAGCATTCATTTCTGTTTGTAATGTAACATGTTAATATTTTATGACAAAATTCCAATAGTTAGGTTACGAGGCATGTTATCTGTGGTATTCCATATTAGTTTGATCACTAATTGACAGATAATCAACAGTATAATAATGACGTATTGTATTGTTTAATAAACCTGCTTCTGCCGCGATATTATTGACAATGACACGCCACACATTTCAGTCAACATAATATTGGATTAATGAAATGCATTGCCGGTGTAATAGATATAACATTTGACAAATAGCTGTGGCTGTCGGTTCGCTTGATGTGATCGCACGTCGAATTTTACATTCATAGGAGATTTCGCTCGATTCGTCGACTCCTTTTTTCCTATTACGTTAGCCTATTAAATATTAACGTTAGCAGTAAACGTGCCGTTCCCAATCCGCGACTCGAACCTACAGCCGGATACATTAATCCCTTGACCAAATCGCCGTAGTCTGAGCGATCACCTGCGCCATGATCGATGACATCACGGGCGCGGTTAGCTCCTGACGACATCAGTCACGCGCTGAAGTGAAGCACCCAGGCCGATTAGCTGGATATGTATGAGCGACCGGCCATTTGTTATATTATTTATTTATCGCTTATGTTTACTAAGTGTTGTTATACCTCATCTAACACCAACAGTGAAGCACAGTAATTAAACAGACGATATTGGCCTGCCAAATTTCACTTCATTTGCAGAAATAACAATCTTATAGCGCCTAATTCTGATGGGCCATATCCGCGGCACCGGGTCAGGGTGTCGCGCATAGCTTCCGATCTATATTGATATCGAAAGCCGCTGGATCCTCGCCAGCTGTCGATATCGACTGTAGTGAGCGCTGTCGCTCAATATTTAGGCAAAGGGGACCATGCCTATAAAACTTTTACACCTGATAGATAAGGGTTGGAAATAATAAGTTTAATTGCCCACAATTGCAACGCGGCAGTTTCCACGTGGCAGGCATCGGCAAATACCTTTTTTTTTTTTTTTTTTTTTTTTTTTTTTTTTTTTTTTTTTTGGCGCTGGGAAAAAATGCTGTTACGCATCCCCTTCTGTCGGGGGACGGGAAAGGGGTATGTGGGACTCCCCGGGAGTGTCGTTCCCGGTATACCCACTAAAAATACCCAGCGGCACTCCGACCTCGCCTGAGTGGAGGGGGCCTGGGAATCTAAAGCGTCCAGTCCCCCGCCGGCGAATGCCCGCCTTGCGGCAGGCCCCTCACGTCCCCTCCCTATAGGGTAGGAAGGGGCTTTTATACCGGCCGGAGTACAGGGGGTGGATCCTGTGATGCCGACGAAGGCGCCCCCGCGCCTGTCGCCTGCTGATCACCCCCAGGGGCGGATGATGACGGACGTTGTGCTCGCCGTCTTCCGCCCCTTCTTCGTCTACGAAGCGGCGCTGCGAGAGGGTCGTCCTCGCGCATGCGCTCCGCCGCCTCCTTCTGTGACATGATGTCCTCACAGAAGGAGGCTACCGTCGCCCATACCTCCTCACTTCCCAGCATGGCGGCAATCACGCTGGGAAGCGAGAGGTCAGCCCCGACCATTGCCACCAGGGCGCGGCGGGGTTCAGCCCACGCTGGGCACATCTCCAGCGTGTGCTCCGCATCGGCAAATACCTAGCACGCTCTAAACCGCAATATGACTAAAAGAAAAACAGCAAGATAAATAATAAAACGAACATAAACAGACGATGCTAAAGTATTAAACACAGCATTCTGAAGCCACAGTCTGCCCACGACGCGCGTTGCTTCAATATTTTCTTTTAATTCCAGTCTGTGTGATTTGCGTTGTTCAAAGTGGAGCTGCATTCCGCCAGTCTGTGGCTGTTGTGTTTGCACGAGCATTTGATAGAGCAGGGCTGTACACTTGCGTACACAGTTTTTACTGTCGGGTGCAGTTGCCAAGTGGTGTTGATTGCGTTGTCCGGAATTAGGTCCCGGCTGAGGCATGCAGAATAGCTCTCATTATTGAACTGCATTATTAGATGGGTTTCAGCCTTTGCTACATATAGGAATAGCTGGTGGTAGCTATGTATTTCTTGCATATTTGCTCGGAGTTTTTTTGACTGCATCTACTTTTGAACAATACGTGGTCAGAATAATCTAAAATTGCCATCCATAATAAAAAAAAAACATTATCGTAGTAAAAGTAAGCCAATAGAGTAAGTCATAACAATATGTCATAGTTTAAAACTCTCACAAAAGTAGTGAAGTAGCGCAGTCATAACTGTTGGAAGTTGGTGACACGGTGAACTGTACTTATATGTATGTAATACTTGTGCAATTAATTGCAGTCGTAAGGGAACACGTGCCGGCGTGTGCGGTTGGAGAAATAGAAGGGATGGTAGCATTATGGGAGTATCCGTAAAAAAGCTCACAGGGAAACATCTTAGAGATGTTTGTGGATATCTGAAAAATTGTTTCATGCATATGAGATCACTCTTAAGTGGGATTACTTAAGAGTGATCTCCTTGAGGAAACAAGTTATCATTTATCTCAAACAACGGACATCTTGAAACGTTGCTCTTGACTACCACGTCACCATTTAGTACGTAAAACTTTACAGCGACTTACGTAAATACGTTACGGCCTTACGGGCCAAGTTGTCGGCCAAGTGGTACGGCCGAGCGCCAAGGGCGGGCTCTAATTACGAGTAATGGCTGAACTTGGCGACGCCTCGAGCACGCTCGCGTCGCTGAAGATAATGAGCTCTGATTGTTCCTGCCTGCTAAGTCTTAAAAATAGAGATTGTGTGACGTCAATTGCAGTTGATAGTGCGATCATAGTAGTGACTGTAGAGACGCTATAACCTGAAAAGATTTCAATGAAGCAACCAATTGTTTCCTTCCGATGTTTATACGAAAAGCGGTATAGTGTGAGCCCAAATAATATTCTGATTAAGTAAACACAACATGGACACAATTAGTTCTCTCGGCCTATAGCTAGTGCTGGCGGGATAGCCAAACAAATTTAATTAAAGCAGTTAGCTTGAGAATAATTTGCAAGCCATGTTACTGGCGCTATTCATATTCCGACCCCTTGCTTTGAATACCGTAATGTATGCGGTTGAATTATTTAACGAACTATCATTAAACGTTACAGTTTAGTTTGAACCTTGTTTATTTTAACCTTTATTTCTTGCAAAAGTGACTTCACTCGTTATGCCTCTGACGTTGACATGGCTGTCAGTGCTGCGTGTAGTCTCACAGATTATGTTCTGTGGCGCCAGTGCGTGTATTTGGTTGTGAACGTTTTCCTATAAATTTACTGCGCAATTAATGTAAACTGACGTCACTTTGTAAAAATATTAATTATACTCATATATATATATATATATATATATATAACTCTGTGTATTCACGACTTTTATATATTCCACTATTTGTGTAGAACATTTTAATATCCAGTGTTAGTGAGTGTCCGTTTTGATGTATTTATAATATTAAAACAAGAAAAAGTTTTAAATTAAAAATGTCTCAACCGCCGCAACAAGGATTTGTGCCTGAAAAGATTCAGGAGTTCAACCGGAGAGCCTCGCAAGAAGTGACAGAGTCTGCTCCTCATCCTAAACTACGTCCTCAAGAAACGCCTAAGAAAGACGCACACCAGAATGGAACTGACAAACAGCTTGACAAACCAGCCCGAGATGAAAAGCCAAAAGTCGAAACAGGCTATGCATCCAGGCAGAACCTGGAGAGTAAGAATCCATTCTCACCTAACTTTTACCGTAACAGCCGACCTCATGGCCATTTTGAGATGGGTCCACGTGGCCTTGACTACTCTCCCCATAGAATGGGACTTGACTTTTCCAACCGCCTGCGAGACTATGGGCCGCAGCGGTCCACGTCTATCCACGGACATGAGATGACCGACGCTCCTATGAAGCCTGAATATTTGGGCCACCGAAGTCATTTTGGGAGCCAGATTGTACCTGGGGCAATCAACCATCCGGACGTGGTGTTCAGACACGACTACTATAGTCAAATGGGATTCTCTCCTCCGCGGGCGTCGCGATTCTCCTCTCAGGAGTACCTCAACGCACCCGCTCAATACGGTCGCTGGCCCGACTACCGACAAGAGTACAGGCAGCGGCGCCGCTCGCAGCAGGACCTTCACTCCCTCGGACAGAGCCCGGAGACAGGTACTTGTTCATTATCTTTACTTTTAAATAGAATAAACCTGTGAATGAAGTATTCGGTAACGAGAAAAGCTTTAAATGTTTCTCAATGAGAAAAGTTTTTCTCAGCATAAATTAATCTCGGCTTTATTATAACTTTCCAGAAACAATAGGCGCCCGTGGTGCCACCCGGCTATTCATTTGTTTCGTGTATAGATACGGTTCGCTATAGAATCGGATCGTTAATAGATTTATGTTTGGTGAGCGCACTCGACAAACATTTTTATAAATTGGACGCGCGACATATTGATCATACGTATTTGTTTGTGTTGACGAATGGCCTGTCCAAACGAACGTCAGTCGGGAACGGTCATAAACTCTGCCGGAAGGAATTAGATAAAACATTGATATCGCATCTACTACCAGAATATTCATGTGCGCCGGGCTTTATATAGCTTTAGGGTATACTGATTTCGCAAACTCATCGAAATTATATGAAAAGAATAAAAAACGTTTATAAAATGCCATCCGATACGATTGACAGCTCTCACGGTACAAACGGGCAAAAGGATAGCTTTAATATAAAAATCTTCTCTTCAGTCGGGTATAAATAGGTATAGTAAAAAAAAATACAGTTATTTTAATAAAAAGTCATGGAAAAAGTTACAATGACAAATAATAAAACCTTTTACGGAATAAAAAAAGCTAATTTCGCAATCAGGAAATGTGAAGGCAGGTGGTCCAATAATCCCCAACTCACCCACTTAACCTGGAAATGTTTACTTGAAATTTTTGTTCTTGTAATCCTTGGAGTAAATGTGAGTACTCGCCGCTCGGCTAAGAAAGAAAGAAAGAAAGAAAGAAATCATTTATTTGCAATGAATATGGGTATAAGTTAAGATGTAAACATTGTAAAAAAACAGTTCCAGCATACTCTACCTGACGGCATGCAAAAGTAAGAAATAAAAAATGACTCTAGGTAACTACTTATATAACAATACACAAGAAAAAAAAAAAAACTTAAAATTAAACGGTACATTATAATGAGTTTAAGATAAATTATATAATATTAGAGACTGTCGTCATTCAAAAAATCTTGTATGGAATAATAACATTTATCTATTAGTAGTGACGCTAACTTCTTTTTAAATATACTTAATGTTTGTTCTTTATATATATTGGGTATTTTATTATAGATAATTGGTCCCATAGATAGTATACTTTTTCTTAGTAATGCTGTATTATAGCTACCTGTAAACATGCGATTTTTATATTTAGATCTGATTAACCCCGGTCGTGTTCTAATATCGTCCATACGGGTAAAGAGATGAATGTTCGTTCTAACAAATATTGCAACTTCGAGTATGTATAGAGATGGAAAGGTGAGTAATTTTAGGGATTTGAACACAGGAGCACAACTATCGGTACTTTTAAGGCTGGTCATTGATCTTATGCAGCGTTTTTGGGCTTTGAAAATACTCTCCCTTTCAGTGCAGTTACCCCAGAAAATTACTCCAAATCTTAATATTGATGCTACAAGACCATGATAAGCTTCAACGACGGTGTGATTATTTACTTTTTTTGACAGATTATAAAGTACGTACGCTGCCTTACTTAACCTCTTACATACTTCCTCTGAATGTGGTTTCCACGTCAATTTGTTATCAATGTTCAATTTGTTGTCAGCTATGTTCGGCAATGTTCGGCTGGCGTCGGAATTAGCCGACACGACACGCTATGTCTGATTTATAAGTGCACACGCGATGTGATGCCACCACGGTACCTACTAAATAGTTCTAGTTCAAAACAAGACGCAGTTGAGTAAGTAAGAGTGTTCGCTTGTGCGAGTGTGCACCTACCGCGCGAGTCTACCTAAAATTATTGTATTCTGGAATGAAAGGGAAGAAATTATTATTTATACTAGCGGTCGCCCGCGGCTCCGCCCGCGTGGATGTCGGTTTTCGCGACAAAAAGTAGTCTATGTGTTGTTCTGATATATAACCTATAGAGGACCCCGCGGCTATGCCAGTGTGGATGTCGATTACCGCTACCAAAGCCTAACTTTTGTCGGGATGAGAATGTCGCGCTCGGACCTCCCGCCTTATTATACCTACCGACTGACCCGCTGATTATCGTATTTTATGTATAAGTTTGGTATTTCTACACCGATTTCTATGATTCTTTTTTATAGAATATGTTATAATGTTATCTTTTGTTATAAGAGTAAACAAATCAATAACAAATATAAACATAAGAGTAAACAAATCAATAACAAATAATCAGAAAGCTCCGAACTGCTAAACTATCGGGAGTTATACGTGTTACTGTGAGTCAACCATTAAAGATAGACATATGCTGTTGTGGAATATTTTTTAGATAATTTTATGTAGAACATTTCCGTCATACATGATTTCTATGTAGCTTTAACCATTAAGGCTGCACACGCGACGAAAGCTTAAAAAATGGTGTAACTTCTCCCGTTTTCCCAACATTTTCCTTCACTGCTCTGCTCCTATTGATTGTAGCGTGATGAAAAGTATCCTATAACCTGCCCAGGAGTATGAAGAATAATTGTACCAAGTTTCATTAAAATCCGTCCAGTAGTTTTTGTTCCTATTAATAACATACAGACAGACAGACAAAATTTTTACTGATTGCATTTTTGGCATCAGTATCGATCACTTATCACCCCCTGATAGTTATTTTGAAAATATATTCAATGTACAGAATTGACCTCTCTACAGATTTATTATAAGTATAGATATAGATACCTAAGTAAAACTAATAAACAAAATTCCATTATTTCATATATTAGATTGAAATTATATGTTTCGCTGTGACGTTGTACACATGTAAGCAGGGAACCACGCCGACGTCTGTACTAATTCCGGTAAAATTTGGCACAGAGGTAGATAGTATTCCGCTGTCGGACACATGCCTATGTTTATCTTGGTGATGATAATACATCCCCCAGTATAAAGTGTATAGCTTTCTCCTTGATGTTGTTATTTTTTTGGGTCCATTAACAATTGCCAGCGCCGTACATGTAATAAAAATATAATAATAATTGACAAAAATTTGTAGCTGAACACAATATGCGATAAAAAAGAACTTAAATACATACGCGTATATAAACCTTAGTTGGTATTAGCACTTCTCTGGTTGTGCATTTTGTCTCTAGTAAGCTTTTGTTGTGTGGACAGTACTGTGCTGCCATAGTGACATTTACACCTGTCGCGAACATCTATTATCTGTGTCCCAATAACCACGTTTACAGCAATAAAGATTAAATCATAACATGTTTAGCATGAGCCGGGTCACATCGACCCTCGTAAATATCGCTCCCGGAAATATCATTGCTAACCCTTCCACTTAAATCTATTGAATTGTTTCACATTAAACATCCATTAGTGTATTCCTTACAAATGAATATGAGCTTAAATTGATACTCATAAAGTTGAGTATGCAGTGTCGGTTTTATATTCGTTTATGACGTTTTGTTCTGGTACCAGCGCAGGTGATGGCTAAAACTTGTAGCCGTGGGTACTTTACGCTCCTGTCGTGTGTATCAGCGATCGGTTCTCAGTTTGTCAAACTAGAATTTAAGAAAACGTTACGTTTTTTATAAAATGGGAAAGAACGGGCAAATTAACACAGGTGCCTTGTTTGAACCTTATCAAACGTTTTAGGCAATTTCGTATTCAGAATTAAAATATCACTCGCATATCATTTCTTTGTCTAAAATGCCAAATTATCTTTTTAACAGAGCCAATTTAATTACATCAACTAAGTGATATCTATATTCACTAAAATCTGATAAGAAATAACCAGAGCAGTATGAGAGCGAGTGATCAAAGCGTCACAGCATCCGCGCAGATATCCTATTAAAATATCCTGTTTATTACGCGCGCCTTGAGATCACGTCGACGTAATATTTTTCGAATCAGCTGTAGCTACTCTGAGACGAATACAGTTTGACAAACAGAAGATCCAGGCGAGGTAACTCAGCCACCGAATGAATAAGGAACACTTATTGTAACACGAACCATTTTGCAAACTTACACAATAAAATAATTCCGCGGTAACTTATTTCCGCTATTAAAATTATTATCATGTTAAAATTGTAATTGGCAAGTGGTATCGTAATATTCTACGACAAAGGTTTCGGCGCGGGTGTGGAAAGTAAAGTTGTTTAATATACTGTGATATGACACTGGTAATATAAAAATGAAGGTTGTATTCCACGGAGTAGTCCTTCTGACACGCTTACCTCGTGGCTCGCCGTCAGCTCCCGGGGCGTCTCTCCCGGGCTGAGGCTGGAAGGTTGTCGCGAGCTCATCCGCCGCTTTCATTCAATTTTAGTGCGAATATGTTTTCTTCAGGCGCCAATTTATTTAATGTTTTTGTTCAAACTCAGAATATTTGGCTTTGATCTAATTTGTGACTCGGTTTTGGTAAAGCAACGTTCCATTTTCGTGTTTCTCGAGAATTGAAGATAAATCTTTCAGTACTTTGATGACACCAAATATGTTTCGTTTTCATTAAAGTAACATCGTTAGGAGGGGACTCAACCACTAACAATAATAAGGCAAAAAAGTTCGAATAAAAAAATGTACACGGTGGAAACCATTTTCGCAAATAAATGTGTTTTTATTCCTGTACATTCATAATAGAAATATTGCTACTCCTCACCTAGCAGCCACACTCAAGTTACATAACTCCAACAAATTACCAGCAACGCCTAAAGCTACAAAGTGAGTGAGTAAGTGAGCTACCCTCTCAAAAACTACCAGATACTCACGTACATAGCACGCTTAACATTGACCCAAAGATGAGTGCAGCGCGGTCGTCGACCCGGCGGCGGCGGCGTATCGATCTCAGCCACGCGTGCTCACCTGCCCACCAGGAAATAACCCACCAAAATTATACCAAGACACATCCTTTGAAATGTTGCCTAAAATAACATCAATATCATACCTTAAAATATCTCATAATCGTAAACTCATATTATATATTGTAATAGGTCTGAAATTGTAATAGGTCTTTTGTTACTCGTAGAACAGTCTGATACTATAGCCATAGCAAATTCCCTCATAAACTGTGGTGAACAGTGACAGGCTCTGCTCTGAACTAGTTAGCGGTTTCCCGCGGCGCCGCCCGACAGCTCTGTTGTCAAATTACGAGATCAAACTAATGAGCATTAAGTTTGAGGTCGGCTGTGTGCCGCTCGCGGCAACATTGTGTTCGCTTCAAGACGTAGCTCAGGTTTGTGAGTTGTTGCTTCAGTTGGTTTTCCATACCAGTCACGTAAAATGGAATCTCGTATGTCAAGAGCCGCCCGTGATGACAATAACAACATTTTCAAAACCCTTAAATACAAACGCTATCAACTCGCCTGCAAACTAACTCCTCAGGGAGGGCGTACACTTACTTGTAGAATTAAATTATACTCGCAAAATGTACGCAAATTAAACAGTAAGTACGTGAGTTTCGCTACATTTTCCTGTTTCAAGCCAGGAGATGGTAATCTTGTTGACTGGAGGGCTTGTCCACGACATGGGGTATAATAACCGATAACAATTGCACAGCTCGAAGGCACCAACTAATAGAGAGAATATATCATAATATTGTTGTGGGGTTCATCGTGTCCTTGCCTTAATAGTAGCGGATGCTGGAGTCTGATTTGATTAAAGCTGTGTTTACACAATGTTACCTCCGAAATATACGACACCAGTATCTGTTCTGAAGTAGTATGACCGCAGTTCGTCCTGGTAAAGGTTTAGTAATGAAGGAAGTATGTTTTGTAAAATCAGCATAATTTACTTGCTTATGTTGATTCCGCATACTGTATACCATTCGTTTTTAGATCGACTCACCGACAAACTTTACACAAAAACGCGGAATTGCCTTTAAAACTCTTTAGGAAATGACCAATTTTATCGTTCCGACATCCGACTGTATAAACGTCAGTGTGAGCTAAAAGAAGTAAATGTATAAAGCACACAGGCTACGCTCGCCCGAGCTGAGGAATTTTCTCGAACATTTTTCGATTCTCGCAACTAAATACAATCACCGATGAACGTCGCAAATGATGCTGCACGTTTCCGGGACAACGTTTGCTAAGTCTGCCGCCAGTTTAATCGCAGTCTCAGTTTACGTTTTCGAACCGCGCGACACAAAACTATGGTGATGATCGCAAACTTGATGGTAGCGCAGTAATTAATCCTAGACTGGGGCATAATGACGAGCTGCTCATTAGCGAGTACAACAATATCGCGCGGCTGCGCCCGCCGGTCGTTAGCGATCCCTATCGGGCCCGGGCACAGCGGCGCGGCGCGAACATACTGTACACTGGCTCTGTTTGGCAACTTCAAGTGTAGTTGCGGTTCGATTCATATTTTATTTGTGCTGTGCAGAGGCAATCGTTTGATACTGCAAATTTAATGAGCTTTTTGAATTCGAATTGTTGTACGTTCTTATGAAAGACTATCTAGACCGGGTTTGTTTTTTTCTACTAAATACCATATAAATCTGTACAACAATTTACAGTGAAAGTATAACAAAACTCACTTTCGACACTGCTTGGCTGCGCGTAAGAACAAAATCGGTATTGTATTCGAAATATCTTTGCAAATTCCAGTTATTTCAGTAAAAAGAGCCCATTGAAGTGCATAGATAAGTTGTAGGAGTATCAATACCAAACTACTTGGTCGGTGGCCAAGCGCAGTCCGACTTGGCCGAACTTGACACTTTTTTTAATCGATTTTCGAAAGCATTGATTTCTTTTGTAGAAAACTAGTGTTCGAGATTCATTCGCGTGTCTCAGGATTATTTACTTAAAGAAAGAAGTTTTATACAAAACCAAACTTGTATTTTAAAATATATGCAGTGCAACCTCTGTCTTGGTAATGCTTTCACCTGAGACATTCAATATTTTAAGTAGATATTATATTCTGGTTTGTCCTCACATATATCTTTACAAAAAATACCATCACAAACAGGTATCTCCCCTAGTTCCAGCTCATTGCTATCATCTGTTTCAACAAATTAAAAAATCCGAATGTCAAAACGAATGCGCATACAATTACTCGCGCAACTTGCTCGGCATTGCGCGCCAAGCAACTGTTGCCGAATTCAAATGATGGAGACGGCAACGAGATGTACTATTAACATAATATGTGCATAGTACGAGATGGATGGAAAGTACTTACTTTTGGCTGAATTGTCGATGTGTAAATAGAAAGTGTGACTTGTCTGTGGATTGTTGCCAAGCGAGCTCACGTATTATGTTCGTTTGCTAGAATTTTCATTTTCCTGCGCTTAATGAAGTGGGAACAAGCTTACACTATCATTTATATTTTCACAGGAGATAGAAGTTGTCCCTGCGTGCATCTAAAATAACTTTACAAAAGCACAATTTTTCCATTTTCAACACAAATAGGTAACTACAATACTTTTTAGTATGAAATGACAAGTATTATGAGCGTGTGTGTCGACAGCGCGAGACGCGGCGACTCGCGTTAAGATTGCTGATTAGACGCTATTGTAAACGAATAAGTTGATGCAATATTCTTTTATAAGCTCCGTATTTCTTCGGTATTGTTCTGCAGATCGGCTTTAGATCTTTATGAACAATATCTTTTATTCTTTGAATTATTTTTATACGGGTACCCCGTAAGCTAAAGTAGTGTAGTACCCCGTGAGCAAATATAGGTACTAAGTAAACTTTGAAAAAACTTATTTACGTTTTGAAATACTTATTTACGTTTTGATTTATTAAAAATATTTTTAATAATCTACTAAAAAAAGGTTTTCACAAAAAACACGCTTAACTTGGCTCCCAGTCCAGGCACTCGCCCGCGGCGTTTCACTAAAAACAAATTACTAATAAAAACCATATTTTTATGGTATTAAAGTGAAGGCACGCAGAGCTCCGGTATCCAGCTCCGCCATGTTATACTTTAATAACATTTTATCTCCAGGATAAGAGAATGCTAATAATCTGAGTCCACAATTATATCGTAAAAAGATATAGCTCTGAGCTACCGGGACTAGGTTGCTATGGTAACCACGCGATAGAACGAAGCTTTAATTGCTACTTCTATATCACTTCTTACTAAAATATAAATTAGTTTATTTGTGGCTTAATATAAGGCGCTTGCCAATGACTTGAGGAAAACCGTTTCTAATTAAATGAAACCCTATAGAGGGCCATAATAAATCTGTTCATTAAAAATCTATTTGGTCTCTTCATCAATTTATTTTCATTGAGCGAATTTTTTCAGGATACAAATGTGTTTTCAGTCCGATAGCTTCAGTGTAACACGCGAGTGAACAATCAACGCGTGACGCGCGCGGCGGAACATTGACACAGCGCTGCAGCTAATGATGCGCTGATGGTTTAGTGCGCTACCTCACACACTGTGCACGAGGCACTAATTAATTCCAATGCTTTGTTACTAGTATTCGGTAACTTTCACGTGCTTATCTTATAGTCCTTCTACAGTACCTATTCTGTTGTACGACGTCAATGTTGTAAGCTGCACCAGCCAGGCACCAGCCACCTCTAACGCATTACGTACTAGTACCCTGAGGTTTTGGAAGTGTACTAGTGTAGTATCAAAGTCTTGGATAAATAAATACTGCCCTAATAGGACCGCGCCGCGGCAAGCACGTGATACTGTCAAGCCAAAGACCACAACCGCATGAATCCTTATCAAAACGAATTTGAGCAATAACAAAGGGAAACGATGGAAATAAAAATCCTCGTCTTGGTATTATTTAATGGTTTGAAAGGAAACAAAGAACAGTTTATTTTCCTGTTCACCTCATCAATCGACAGGGGTGCGGTGAGGGGCACGAGGAGCGGGGGGGGGATTGAATATGATGGTGTTCAGGTGACGTACGACCCGTCGAACCTTTATTGGACTTGATTTATTATAGATTTTGTTAAGGGTGAGAAATCACTTATGTTCATGTTAATTCATACATTTTTTGTTTTGCCGACACTCTTCAGAAAATGTAAAGAAAATCTTTTTCTCGTGGAAAATGTTACTGTGTCCTAACTTGAATATAAAGTTATTGAAGATTCAGTCTTAGATAATGGGCACGTTCAATGAAGTAGTTTTTTATCATATTACGGCGGTTTCCCTCCAGCGGACTGTCCGCTCGGTACACTGCGAGCGACAAAGTGTAGTCGCGATTGAGCCGGCAGCACGCGCACACCAGTCACCGCCACCATAGCCACTGTTCGTATAATGTCATCATATGACCTGTAAATCGCTGTTGCACAAGTAGACTACAATACTGTTGTATGTATTGTGTTGGCATATCGTCGAGTCGAGAGTTGTCTGACCGTTACCGTTCAAGAAAAGGAGTGTTTACACTTACATTGATGTATCTTGGACTGCAACAACAAGTCTCAGCATCTATACTTGTTGCCACGAAAGTGATGGTATTAACAAGACCAAATACTTTCTACATAAATTTATAAAATATATGCCCTTACTTTCGAGGAAAGCCAGATGATAAATCAGTTTTGTACAATTTGTGACAAGGCAAACGGAGTTGACTCGGCGTTTGCAGGTACGGAATACTAAATACGCTCAATCTGCTAATTAATTTAAACTTTCACTAATTAAAGAGACAGTAAGGCAGGAATCTGAGAAATTCTCATAATAATAATTCACGGCCGCGCGCGAACTGAACTAATGAAACATTGGCCACTCACAGCGCGCAATGAACACGCCGGCTTATTCATTGGCGCACAACGTGCTCGCGATCACGGCATTCCAATTGCTTACAAAACAGTTACAAACGAGCAGATATTCGAAACCGTAAAAACATGGCGAATGAAAGCATCGCTCAACAATTTCCCTTAAACGCAGGCCTATTTGCTCCAGTTATTGTTCCGTAATGGATATTTGGCGGTAAAACAAAGCTTCTGTTACCAAATTATAATTTCGTGAAAACGCGAAAATTCTCGGTAATTCCGTACACGATACCGACGTTGATTAGGTTTGCGATTCAAAGTGGTTCGTCAAATGACGACTGCTGCCATTTGTGTTGTGCGCTTATTGCGGCTGTTTGCTGCTCCATCGACATCCCGGAACAAAACGGGAGCACGATTATTTTCACGATATCGCAAAATTCTTTGTAAAGTAATATCATTTAAGAGCATCGTCATGCGAGCTCATCGCCGAAACCAAAAGAAATCCAGACATGTTTCAGTTGACCTTAAAATTTTAGTGTAACTTCAATTACTATAACGAGCCTCAATATTCCAGATTTAGCGTTTCCAACGCGTTCGCTTTACAAGCAATATTCAGCTCTCTCGCTTTTCGATAAAGTCCAAATTATACTGGTTGGACTAAGCTTTATGGGACTTAGCTCAATTCGCATCGACCCCGTCGTGTGATTCTTATGGGTTTAATTTTCATATAAGTAATCTCAACCAGTGCTTCTTTTTTGTTTCTCATTTTCGAGCTATCAAATATTTTCTTAATCATTTCCATTAGTTAAAACTAATATTTAATACATTTATATGCTTTTAGATTATTAGGATGAATGTATTTTATCAATCTTATATACCGACAAGTACGGTCATACATGCAAACAAAATATAATGGTAACAATGCTACATCATGTTGCACAGATTTACATCAAGACTAAAAACATTCCGCCAGAAATAAAACAACTAAGATATACATAATTTTGTACACAATCTGATGTAATTGTGAACAGCTGTGTCCACAGTGTAGCAACAACAGTAAAACAAGTTCGCAACGCCCTCGAATTCGATAGTTTGCTTACTATACACACTAGTTCCGTGGAAATAAAAGCGTGGACGTTGATAACTCATAAAACAGTCGGAATGGCAGCCATTGACCGTCGTGACATCACAGGTTGATAGTAACCTGTGTTGGGTTATTTCTGTCAGCCATGAGACGTGGGTGTGTATTCTTATTGGATTCGTTATTTTTGTTTAAGTGACAGTTCTTTTGTCAGAACTTTTGCAGGCGAATGTTGAATTGTAACTATGTAGTGGTGGGCAATCAAAAAGTGCCATCAAACACTGTACGCGTTGTGCATATCTTTAGAGCGTTTGACTTAAAAGCTTTGATTTACTCAAACGACAAAAACATGTCAGTTTTGATGGTGTGGCGTCAGTAAACCAATTATTATTACGACAATAAACAGTTGTCTTACTCCGGGGTGCGCGCGACGCTCGTAAACCATGGCTCGCGGGTTTACAGCGTTGTTACTTTTATTGCATTACTGAATTAGATTAACTAGCGCACCGTGTTATACACGACTCACGACTGATATACACGTACCAAAATATGTACACAATGTGCTTGCAACCGATTTATAACAGTCGAGTATACTTTAATATCGGGAAGATAGATATTTGCTCCCTGAACCGAGAATGGAGGGTAAATTTATCGATGCAGTGTAAGAATTGACGAAGCGATGGCTATAGGAAAGAATGTATGTACATATTTGTTTGGTTTGCTGCATGCTCTAAGCGTGAAGAGACAGTTTATTGATTTTGCCCAAGAAGACAAGCGGGCATTGAACGTTTCTTTTTACAGCTAGGATAAAAATCAAAGAGTATTATGAAATATTCGTTACATGCTGTTTGCAGTAGCCAGTTTTATTTAAATTTTCCAACAATTTAAAATAATAAATAACTGCTGGACGCCGTAACTTCGACGAAACGTAGATTTGTTATTTCCTTTACCATTCTCTTTGCAAAATAATTCAATCCTCAAGCTCGTTGCACACTGCGGCCCACAATGCGTCAGTTATCGTTTCCGTACAATCATATTTTTTTACTAAACGAGACATTTACTTTGGTGTAATATTTTAAAATCACTGTCATTAAAAATATCCGCCTGAGTCTT
The DNA here is from genome assembly GCA_958496145.1 of Heliothis peltigera. Lineage (NCBI taxonomy): Eukaryota > Metazoa > Arthropoda > Insecta > Lepidoptera > Noctuidae > Heliothis > Heliothis peltigera. The sequence goes on from OY292341.1 coordinate 201,022, forward strand.
CACAAAAGCGCTTTTACGATACTGTCTTTTAACCGTTACGTTTAACCGTATTGTATAATTTCGGGCAGTCGGCAACTGGAGCATTTGACATCGGTCTCGTGGGCAAATGTCTTCGTTGTATTTGTTCCGTAGTATCCTCACAAGTAGTGGTTGGGGCTGGAGATCTCAATGAGGACTGTTATATTTCGATAAAGTAAAAGTCTTCATGGCACTTAGCTTTCCTTTCAAACAACTTATATAAAATTAAACCGTTTATATTATTTACACTATAATGCTGAGTCGTGTAGGATTTGAGTGCAAATTTAATATCAAACATACTTCCCCAGTATAACAAGACAAAGCATCACACCAGCAGCTACAGGCACACTTAATTCTAGAAAGTTCTTTCGGGGAAGATCTTTCGATCAGGTTCAAGTTTTGAAATAGAAATGAGACACTAAACAGTACTTGTATCATCGTAACGTAAATAAGCATGAGATATTTGTGCTCTACGAATGTTTTCCATCGCTGTCATAGATTAATGTTCCATTTATTACGAGATCGTTTTATTACTATTTTATTAAAATTCCTGCACATGACCTAGTTTTTGATCACTCCAGAAGCATATGGAGTTTACAGCATTGTATACTTTAGTTTGGCAAATTCGTCAGTGATAGTCTCTCGGTCCACGGGTGTCGGGGCTTGAGTCCTACTCCCGTGCACGTCATTCCAAATTTCACCAGATTTTACTACAGATGAGACCGCCGGCCGAAGCAAACAATTATATTTGCGGCAATTGGTCAATTAATGAGTTAGAAAGGTTATTGAATTACTCATTTTCTCAAATTTAAAATTCGATTAGTTTGAAGCTCGTGGTGGAGAATGACAATACTTATGCAACAAAAATACTTTCAAGAAAACGAGGGAGAGTTGTTATTTCTATCGAGTGCGCGTCAGTATCAAGCTCAGAGCTGTCGGACGGAAGCAAGCGATGCTGCGCAGCTAATCCAAATGGCGGCCATACACCACACATAATCTGCCGACCACTAATGTTAATTTGTAATCCGCTGTAATGTGACGGTCGACCTCTGCGTGTTGTCGATCAATGGCGCAACACTTGCCGTTGGTTGTACACTAAATACATATGTGATAGCTTAATCATCTACATATTAATAGTATCTGAACATTATTTTGCTGGCACCGAAAACGGCTCTGGTGCAAGGCTTCGAAGGCTTGTTGGCACTGCTACAGTTGTGATAACTGTTGCTTTACTCACAATAAGAACTTTGTTATAAGCTTTCAGATTATCAGTCTGTAAGTTTCTGCAAAATAAGATAAACCTTGTTACAGCGAGTTACGATTCAAAATAGAAAATTCACATGAATAGATAAATACGAATGTATCTGCGAGCAGATTCCCTTTAAAGCTTTCAAGTTTGCAATAGGATTTGCCAATGAGTATTGTAATAGGGTTCAATTTGCGTTATCCGTGCAGCGCGCACGTATCGACGTGGAAGAGTCTAGACAATATAAACTGGCGCGTGGCGAGGCGTGCGATTGTGTTCGCTCCCTCAGCTCCGTTGTTAATAGTAAGTCGTGGATAACGTTACTTATATCATGTGTATATTATTATACATATAAGTATGTATTACTAAGCGCGGCGTCAAGGCAACTCCTTACTTTTTAAAATGTAAGTATCAATAAGCTTAAATGATCCACGTTGTTAAATATGTTGGTCAAGCCGCTAAAGGTCGAGAAGGGGTTTATTTAAACGTATTTAATTACAAGTCGCTCGTGCCACGCGTAAGAGGTCAATAAATACCACAGCCTCTAGCGAATATCTTAAACATTGTAACAGTACAAAAAAAATAGCTCCATTACCGGCACAAAGCGCTCGACCTCACAATGGAATAACATTTGTTTGTCCGTCCGGCCGATTACCTGCCCGTAAACAAACAACAGCCCACTCATATTTATCACGACAAAAATACAAAGGAATCGCCCCTTGCCACGCCGCAGTACCACCCTGAAGACACAGCGGGATTTAGAGGTCCTTAGTTAATAATTAATCGGACGGAACCTTAGAGGGGACCACTCGAGGCAAGTTTATGAATGTGGAGAATTTAGTGGCTGGCAGTAAGTCAACGCAGGGAGGGACTCTCTATGTTCTGTAACTTTGTGAAAGTATGAAATGTGGGTGTTGACGACCCCTCCACGATATGAAAAGAAGTTAAAATGGCTGTAATAACGAAATATTTTGTAACTTTATGCGCTGCCTTTCGAGCAAAACTACTCGTAAATTAGAGCTCTCGTGAAGTAATTTCCAGTCAAATCCTTGCGAAGTTGAAACCGAAACAAAAGCACATAGAGTAAGGTCTCGGCTTGTTACTCCATATAATATAATTGACTGAATAAACAACGTCGGTAGCCACGTATTTACTCACGTGTATTTTGACACGCGGCTCTGCTCAATGAATTTATGCAAACAATAGCTTTAAACTGAAATTAAATCTAAGCTCGGCGGATTATTTGAGCTGGTTGTTATTCTATTGTACCTTTGTTCCATACGCCGGGAGTGGCGCACACACGCGCGCAAACACCGAATTATTCATTCTGCTCCTAAAATACTTGGCGTTGTTTAAAGTGGGACATAAATATAACAGTGTTTTATTTTTATTTGTATTAATGGTTAAAAAGTCGTGGTGGTCTAGTTTAAGCAACAGCCTCTTAAGTATGAGTGTGCGCGTTCGATTCCAGATCAACAAACACAAATGTAACTTTTCTAAGTTATATGTAGGTACTTTCTAAGTATATCTTGGACACCATTGACTGATTTAAGGTGAAGGAAATCAACTCGGAGAAACATGGACAATAAAGTCTGAAATATTTGATTAAATTGAAGTTTGTAAACCAGTAGATTTCAACAATATTCTACAAGAAAATAAGTGTTGAAAACTCGAGCGGCAGAACGATCGATTGTGCGCTAGGAACTGTCGAAGTACTCGCTAAAGTCGCATGTCTTTAAACAACTGTAGTTTTAAAAGTTGCACTTTTAACTGCAGTTGTGAAAGCGTCGCGATGCACCGCTGCACCGCACTGCGTCGAAGTTTTAAATGCATTTACTTGAATAGCCGAGTGATGGGACGGTTTATCAGCCCGTCACTTTGCCCATTGAAGTAGATTATATCGTGGGGTGATTGAAAATCTTATTTAGTTTCTGGTGTGTATCTTTGTGTTAGTAATATCGTGATAATCCCGATACTACATCATCATCTCCCGAGCCTTTTCCCGACTATGTTGGGGTCGGCTTCCAGTCTAACCGGATTTACCTGAGTATCAGTGTTTTACAAGGAGCGACTACCTATATTCTGATCTCATCAACCCAGTTACCCGGGCAACCCAATACCCCTTGGTTAGACTGGCGTCAGACTTATTGGCTTCTGACTACCCGCAACGACTGCCAAGGATGTTCAATGACAGCCGGGACCTACAGTTTAACGTGCCATCCGAAACACAGTCATTGGTGTCCAAGATATACTTAGAAAGTACATACATGCATTGGTACTTGCCCGACCTAGAATCGAACCCACGCCCTAATAGTTGAGAGGTTGGCTCTTTAACCAATAGGCCACCACGACTTTCCCGTCGTACATACATGATAAAAAGTTATTTACTATTGATACAGTTGTTTTCCGATCGTATTCATACTGCGAAACGAAGTAAGTCAAAGAGTTAGGCTTTTAGAAGTTTCATTTTCTATGATTTTGCTTTTTAGTACCTCAGTAATACAAAATGTTTCATAAACAGAAAAATATATCGAATCTGATTCAATTGTTGTTACGACCATCACATGTGCAGAATTCCGCTGGAACTTTACTTAAATCAACGTCTGTCTCTCTTGTTATTGCCAATATAAACAAAAACAGTAAAATAACGCAAAGCTTTTCTTTCGTTTGAAAGAACGTGACTCAAGCCGGCCCTTTCATCCCTTAGGCGCCTATTTATCATATTCCGAAGTGGAAATATTTCTTACCTGTCTGAGAACAACACCGATACATACAAATTAAGGGCCCTAAGGTATAACAGCATTATCATAATGCAAACAAGTATCCCCGGTGACGTCATTACACGGTTTGCCCGGACAAAGTAGCGGCTTACCCGGCGAGTTTGTACAGCGCCTGGACGCGGAACAACTGTTTAAATTGGTGACGCGACGCGCTGCCTTGTTTTCTATCCCTGAAGATAGTTAATTAGTATCGATTTGTGTTCGCGTTAACGATTTATCGACACCTTTGTTGTTTGTTTGTCATTCTAGTCAGTCGTATATTACTTTCCGTTTGATCTTTACTATCAGCAGTTGCCATAACGTGCATTATTAATATCGGAAGGACAGCAAATAAAATACTGAGGATTATTTCAACATTTTTTAGAGAAGTAACTGTCGACACAACGGACTACAAAATGGTAACACTTCTACACAACAGGAGACTTTTCCTTTAACTACTCATTGTATTCATGATTGTAGTCTCGACCGTCTCCTACACAAGTAAGGCGACCGTCGCAGGTTTTCTTCAAATCCTTGGGAATTCCTCGAAACTCCATACATAAGAAAGTAAGCAATTTGAAATACGAGCTTACCTCGGCTCGCAATGATACAAACTCGACCTGTACTGTTTGTTTGTACTGCAGAGCTGCAATGTTCTCAGTTTATTAGTTTCTGCTCCAATCATTTGCTGTCGGCGGCTTCGGTTTGATATAAAACATTGTTTAATCAGGTGCAAGGTCAGCACTAACATCTCGTTAGTGGATTGGGAAGAATGTGTTTGTTGTCGAAAGTCGTTCGGAGCAATAACCAGACCAGTGAAAAGATAAACTACAGACAAGGCGGCCGACTTAATATTGTGCAATACTTATATTGAATGAATTTATATTGAAATAACTCCCGCACTATTCAGAACTGTGCACTATACATTCAAAACGAGTGAACAATAAATAAACCCAAGTTGTCAACTTACAATAGATTTCCATCGAAATACATGTCTAAAGGATCCCATCTCTCAGCAGACGACAATGCGAGATGTGGAACATTCCTCATTTTTCCTCAACTCGATATTACGTACACTTTACAAACAAATAACCTTCGTATTTCCTCTTATTTCCGATACGAAACAATTCGGTGGCAAATCCGGACTGAGCTGGTGGGGACGCGATCGGCAGTGGTCGGTGTCGTGCCCCCTACCGCACGCTAGCGCACCCTAGTGGCACGAGAGGCCCTCTAGTACTGCGCTACGGTAGCGAGTAACAGGGAAATGATAGGATTGTTTTAGCGATCACCGTAATGGGTAACCGACGTTATAATTGGAGCTATCTTGACCAACCAAACATATATTGGTAGGTTGTTGAATAAATAATCCTAGAATCAATATTATCTACATATCTCTGATTATATTCTAAGAGGATTCCTGTCCATTTCCAAAATCTATACCAAGTTTAATCTAAATCGCTGCAGCGGCACCATCAGATTCACATCAGCATTTTCAATATCAGTTAGAATAATTTGGAAACAAGTGAATTTATTACCAAGTTGAGATTATGTAACAAGTGGGAAACATCTTGTTTATTCGATGTAATAAGACGATATTATCCGCGCACCTGCTCGCAGTTGAGCGCGAATGAGATGCTCGCCATTAAATTATCTCAAACAGCAGCGCTCTAGTCGCAAGTGTACGAGAACTTCGTCCTTAGCTTCCAGCACTCCGAGTTCAATACAACTATCGACTACTTTTATATTGTATAGCAATAGATTTCTGTTAAAATTATTTAATCATTTTCAGTAGTTCTCTCTCGCATTTTGTCTGCAACGTGTTTATATTTAATACAACTATACTGCTCTACCTATACGGCAACATTGGACATACATTCGCAAAAATGTTAAACAATACATTGTACAGGACATTTATAGATATATCAAGTGTGAACCGACATGGTTGTCTGCAACCATAAAGCGCAAGAGATATTGCGATAGCCTGCAATATTAAAGTACAATGCGGCAACACTTATAAACTGATGCGAAGTGCAACGCGGGATAATTCTGTATGCGAACCGTTGCCATACTGGCGGTAACGCGATCCGGGGTAAAAGAATTAGTCTGTGGTAGCTATTCTGATATCGGGATGATTTATTATTTAAGTTTCGAAGCAAAGACAGTAACTGAAGACTTTGGAATGACTCTAATTTTGTTGGCGAGCACGTTGGTGAGGTTGTGAAATGAAACAGCACTTGACTCTTTCATTTCACAAACCGCACCAAACTATTGTTACATGCAAAGTTTATTGCACTGCGATGGTGATTACTCCGACCTTTGTTTATTTATTTTGCTGAATCAGTTTGTTCCCACTCAACTATTCTCTCGTACCGGTGTGCGTTACCAACACTATCTATCAAGTTAAATTAACTATAGAGGTTCGCATATAGAGTGCAATGTATTGTTCGTCATTAGAATAACCAAATTAAAAGCCCTTGCGCCTGTCCGCTCGTCCGGTAATGTGTCTGGTCACAAATCTGACGGCGCGGGTAAACGACGCCATTTTGTGTGATTACGTCACTCGCGGGGCACGCGTGACGTTGACGGACACTGGCGGGGATGACAATGGACTGAGTAGATCGCATGATTTGACTGATGTAAACAAATGATTGCACCAACATTGGCATTGAAAGAAACTGTATAAGTAGTAAATTGATACTCCACGTAAAGTTCCGAAAGTTATCATTAAGTGATCCATTTTACTTCGCAAAATTATATCTCCGACTTTGGTCATGTTGTTAACTGGTGTAGAAAATTTCCCTAAAAATAAAGCCCTTCACATAAGTAGTTCAATTCAAACTATTTCTATTGTAACAGCGGGTGCGACCTATAAAAGATTTAAAAGTCATCCCAACAGGCTAATAACACGCGGACACAAATCTGACGCGGGGACGTTGGGGAACATGGGGAACATTAGGGCAAAACGGGGGACTTGGTTTCCCAAGCCTTGCATGACACCGCACCCTGTCGTGCCTACTCTAAAGGGATGGGGTTTTAAATCGGAAGGCTTGCTAATGCAATGAGATCGTGATTATAGAATAGAGAAAAGCTTGTTTTAAAAATAATGTACGTTTTAGTATATTTACATTTAGTAGCAAACAGTCGCTTACAACTAACGAAAGAACAACAATAGTTGAGTAGAACTAGCGAAACACACGCAGCACGTAACAACTGGAACATTAAAGTTTCACGTACAACGGCACAAGTATAGCGGCGTCCGTCCGCGCCATTAGCAAGCACTATTGTGAGTGGAGGGTAGTATTAATAAAAATTCAATACTATGCTACATTTGCGCCCCCACCTGCGAAGTTCAGGGGTAAGTGCGGCTATTTCCAACCAGACTGACGAAAATGGCGGCGAATTCAAAAGGGTGGGGTCGGGTCGGCTGACACACCGCCGTAAGGGAGATATTTCGTGATTTAGTTTGAACAGGTCAAGAGTGAAATGATGTTTTGGTACTTATCATAAATATTATAGTTTCAGAAAATATTTTATATTACTTTCCCCACGCTCGACTAATATGATAGCGATATATTCGTATTCCTATGGCAGGCGATGTCAAACTTAAGGAAATGATGGTTTAAATAGTATGCAAGTGACATAAATTCACAAAATAATTCTCCCACATACTCCTACAGCCATATCTTTCCACCTGATTAAATTTTCGCAGCAGCTACGCAGCCGGCGCTGCAATTAACTGTAGTGCAATACTTTACCCGCGTCGACCCTATTAGCGAGGAATAACGGGTAAGAAGCCTCACTCCGTACAATGTGCCGGTGTGGCTCTACAATCACTATAACGCAGTCATTTATCCCGTATCCGGATCGTAAAATACCTTTCTAAGTATCATTACACTGCATCAACAGAGAACAAAAAGTTTTAGGGCTCGCTAGCTATTTGTGTCCAATTACACGAATGTTCCCTTATGTATGGTGGGTGCATGCACCGCACACCCTCGTGCACTTGTTGACTCTGCGGTCTAGTGCAATACTTCACACGGAGGCCTATTAGCTGCTTTTTTATTTACTAGCCTCTGATTGCTCTCGGATAGAGTCAATTTGTGTTGGTGTACCGTAGTGTGGGTACTACATATTTATGGCGGCTTAAATGCATGTGATGTGGATTAATACCGGTCTAGCGGACGGTGTTTGTAGTTTGTAACGTAATCGCACTAACTTTTCATTTAGTTCGTTGTTTCTGCAAAAGTATTTTCGAATTCTGTTGCTACTTTTGCAGGGAATGGCAGTGTGATAGAATTTATGTAATGGTGGGGGTACTTCGTGATACAAAATGATAGTAATAAATAAGTGGCTGTGTATCAAATAAAATGTGTTTGGCATACCCTTACCCCTCGCTAGTCAAGCCTGCATATCGGATAACATTATAACTCCCCAATTCGTCAATCGCAGACAGCGTGCCCAATTAGTGGGTACATATACATGTTCCAGCCCTCGCCATTAAGGGGTTGCGTGACCGCCGCCATAAACACTAGATTAGCATATCTATCGCGGCGCTCGTGCTGTGGCCCGGCTTATTAATCGCTTCGTACCAAACTGTATGAGTGCTGCAGTGGGGAGAAAATTGCAGCTTACGTATGGGTTAAGTGTTTGGTGCTGGTTCAAGGATTTGTAGACCGTGCTGTAAATTAGTTTAGGTTGTCATAAATTTGCTTGATTCATAGCGTTGTGCTTGTAATCTGGTTTAATATGCACACACTTGTAACTTACACGTGCCCTGTCCATAAACAACGGTACACAGTTGTGCTTCTGTGCAATATGATCTATGATGACGATTACGGTTGGGCCAAATGCGGCCAAATATGCAGTTATAAACACCCGCATTACACATTGTATAGACTAAAAACAATTTTATATTTTCATGTTTTTATTGCGAACACAAACAACCCAAGCTAACAGTATAAGTTATATATCACTGTCCAATTCGTCCGTCTCTACCCTTTTATAATAGGTATCCGCGCAGTCGCTGTGGTAGTACAGTCTGCCACAGCGGCGCGGTGAAACCTGACCCCTCGCTGCGGACTACCTATCGTGGTACACAAAACTTTTTGTATCTTGTAGCTATCGAAACATTCGTTAAGATGGGTAATTCAGATAATTACTATCGATGTAGTTTGACTGGTTTTATGATTTTTTTTCCTGAATATTTTACTATTTATCACGGCAATATTGCTTAGTTTGCTTACTACCCTTATTGCAATCACAAATACATCCTAACTAGAGCTGCCAGCATGTAAGTACATTTAGTGAGTAATCTGCGTCGGCAGGTTCCCAGTCAGCGCTTACTAATTGGTAGGGCCCCGCTGATCTCAACACGCACATGATTACCGCTGACGCCGAGGCTTGCTGGAGACGTGATTGCTCCAGCTTCGTAGAAATTGATGAGAATACTAATAAATTCGTCAAATTTTCTGATCTTCTTCAATAAAATTAGAATCCCTAAATAAACATTAAAGCATCAGTAGCTAAATACAATGTGTCGACGAACTGCGTAAGCTGTTACGATTAAAGCTAATGTCGGATACCCTATTTCTACATTGGCATTACGGTTCCTAAAGTTTAATAACATCTGACGGAATTTAATCAATGAAATGAGTATTGATGCCTTGCACACTTGTGATATTATTGCACACTTGTGATATTATTGCACACTTGTGATATTATATAGAAAAAAAAAATGTATAGCAACTCCTATGAACATGTTCATAATCCGCAGTTCAATACAAAGTACCACGAAGTCGGTCAGCCAGTGCGTTCCGTGTTTCCGACGTGGAAATATGGCGTTTTTCCTGAACCCTCCCATGATTGAGAAGCCACTTTCACCCTATCGCGCCCTGATTGTGTGCAGTGTAGGGACGTGACCCCATCGATACCTAACGGGTTAATCCTTCATTTGCTTCCACAAAATAATATCGACATTATTGTGAATGGTTTTTTTTGTGGCCGGCAGTAGTAAATGTTTTGTTACATGTTGCGATAATGATTAATGTTAAGTGTAGCTAGTTCCTTTCTGAAATAGAGAGGGAAATTACTACCATTTTGTATTTATTGGTAGTGGTGGTATACAAAACCCATGTTATCTTATTAAAAATACTATATCAAACGAACCAAATAATGTGTAATTTCGAGTCGATATATCGATAGTTATCATTCGACCCCACAATTGGGTCGGTCCCATCAATCCGCGGCGTCATTAGCCCATAAAAGCTCCCACTACCACTAATGTCCCCCACAAAGGACGGTTATTTCGATCGCTATTGTCGGTTATCGTGTTGAGGGCTGAAGAATTCTGCTACTCATGTTTGTGCAATATACGGGTCAACAGGCTGTCTGGTCCTGGCATATGCACACAACCGATTGATTTATATAAATATAATATTATCATAAAAAATGTTTCAATCAGATCAACACCGAATGAATTGGAAATCGAAAAAAATATAATAGCATCACATAAAGGTACATCAATACAAACATCGCTCGCGAAGCACTCATGCACATAACATAATTATATTTAACCCTGCGAATGGCGCGTGTGAGTGCTTCGCCCGCTCTGCCGTGCACTCGGTTACTTATTCATGAGCTGCTGTAGCGCTGTATTTGTTCGGGCCGTACAATCCAGCGCTTCACTGTCGCGGAACCACTCCGAATACCTTTTACGAGGCGTTAGGCTAAAGAGAACAATCACGAAACTAGATAATGTGTCTGCTGATGAATGCTCATTTAGGTTGAGTGTAGATTATTTAATTTTGATTAGTTGTTTGTTCTTGTACAGTTTTTGAACAGCACACGAGTGGACAATAGACCTGTATGGACTTAGTCGAGCAAACGGTATATTGAATCTATTTATATCGAACACGCTCAAAAATATAGTTAAATGATCAAATTTCGGCAAAAATAAAACAGATAAAAATTGTATTTACTAAATTGTATAGAACAAAACTAAATCTAGCAATGCAAACCGTTCATCCTTTTATTTGGAATACGTCAAAGCAACTACAGAAAATCCTATAAAACGGCCACCAACTGGGGAAATAGCAGCTTATATGAGAATTGGTGTTAACAGGAACTGGTATTTACCTCCTCAGTATGCCGTATGCACAAACATGACGAGTGCACGACGCGGCACGGAACCCGCGCGCTGACGCTGTCGGCGGAACCACTGAGCTACGACACCACGTTGTCTAAACACTGCAAGCGTCGGTTATTTGATTGAAATCGCTGTATGTCTGGTGTCGGTGTGCGTATGCTATTTGTGAGTTTAATATTGACTAGGTGAATGCGAGTAGTGTTGCATTCATGGTGAAGCAATCGTGCAATATTAATATTGAATTTGTCCGTCTGCATAATTTCAGTAATATTTAACGACATCACTGCCATTTTTGACACACAAAATATCTTGTTATTTTGTTCGGATGAGATGAGTAAATAAATTATCTTCATCTTCGTCGTCCGTTGTTGAATAATTCAGTGTTGTCGACAACGTGACGTCACACTGACAGTTATGGTTCTACTATCAATTGTTTTATGGAGATTAGCGCATTTGTATTCGACAGTGAGTAAATTAGGATTAAGTCATAGGCTATCCGTTCAGGCTCGCTTACCCTTTGCCACGAGAGAGAGAATTTAGAGTAGACTGAAAAATTTGTTAAAATTACGCATTTAGATTATATTTGAGCTATAAATACAACATGGTCCTGTATCAAACAAAGATATTCATAGCTCTCAGAGTGAAAAAAAAACCTTGGTTTATGAAGGCGTGATGTTCCCGCGGCCCGGTAGACGCGGGTCGCACGGGGTGAGGTTTGTCTACATATAAATATTTGCGTGTTTGTAAACCTGCCGCGTGCACCGGCCGGTTGATACGTTTGTTTGTTTGTTAACGTGGCTTGTGTGACAGTATGTACTGATGTGGCCAAACAATAAAATGAAGATCTTATGCTATCCATGTCGGAGTTTTCGACACATTTGATTTTCGTGTTCTGCTCGGATGGAAACTACACTGTCAATGTCCTCACTCAGTCCTATGAAAATCAGCTCAGCCGCTTTACTGGGAAACAGTATCAAACCAGTTTACATTCGGTTGAAAGTCTAATCACACCCATATTTGAACAAGTTTTCAGTTTCATGGAAAATTGCTAAGAACCAGTAAACAAAGTATTCAATTTTCTTTTGAATAAAGCGGTTTTTTCAAAGCGAACGCGTCATTGTCGTATAAACGGAAACTTCTAACCGTGGTATTTTCTCGGAGCGCTCCCCCCTCCCCCCTCCCGGCGGCACTGCGCCACAGAAGCTGTTGATGTTTACCACACAGTTGACGGGTTTCTGCTTCTTTACAATTGCTTCTGAAAACTTGATGTATTTATTTATTGATATGGTTTACTTGCTACCAGATTTTTATTGCTTAACTGACTTTAAAAAATGGTCCTCATTTGTTTTTTTTTGTTACGTAACAGCTTACGAATTATTTGCAACTGGTATGCATTACTGTCACTTAAAAAGTACAATCAAGTCATCAACCCATTTAACATTCGGCAACTGTTGCTCCCTTGTCGAGCCCATGGGTATAATGCCATTAAGTAATTACCTGACATCAACAAAATCACATCAAGTAAATCCTCTCTGTCTTTAATATTTGAAGTTAGACTAATATTTCATACTTCATACCAGGGCTTGCAACATTAATGCATGTTTGCGCGGACACCGCCCGGTTCGACGGTAATTATTTAAGAAAGCTCCCCTTGCTTCTGCCGGCTTGCCGTGATTCATAGCTGAAACGTTCGTATCGCTTTATGTCCGGGAGCATTTAACTGGCACCCTTTGGATATACATCTTAGTTCTTGCTGCATTGTACATTCCACATTTATGTTTTTGTGAAATCATCATGAAACAGTTGAGTCTTGTGCATAAAGAGAGTTATGTAATTCATAATCATCATGCGAAAACATTTGCCTCTAAAGCGTGCAATATAAATAAATTCTTACACATTGCACCTTTAACCAAATAACTAGTTTCGATTTACATAGAATAACTGAAAAAAATATAGTATTATTACATATCAGTTCAAAACTTTACAAATTCACCTGAGCCCGGAGACGCACTTAAGATAAAGGAAACAATTTTGCTACTCAGGTTCCAAGCGAAGCCGCGAGACGGACGCCAGTGCCCTTGCGACCTCACATCAGTGTGTTCTACACAACGCTTAGCGAATTTTGGGCCTGCTTATTTAAATAGAAGACAATATGTTAATCAATCCCACGACCATCCATAAGACTTATTATTGTATTCATTTTATTTGTTCGGTTGTTTCAGGTAATATAGTGTAAGACTTACTGCGGTCCGCGTGACAGTTTGTTACTAACTATTAAACACACTAGCTATAGACTCCATTCGTATGAGACACATCACTACACGTAAGTAAACAATACTGTTTAATTAGTCACTCATATTTTAGCAAACTTTTTACTCGTTCTATTAAAAAGTCGATGCCGTCTAGTACGTAATTATGTGGATATGTGCACCTATAGCTGGTCACAGGAATATCTCAGGTTGTATTCCCTTCGGTCGGCGATAGCGCGCAGGAGCGCGATGAGGTGGGTGATTGATGAAGGCCGTCGCGGGAACTTGATCAATTATCATTATTTTTTCGCCACAGATTGATGATCGCAGCCAAATTAAATTATTTCACAACTCTGTTATAGCGCAGGGATTTAATTTATAAAAGGTGACAGTTTAATATCGAACTGTAGGGTGTACACCGTCATATTTTAAAACAGGAAAAAGTACCAGTCAAGTTTTTAACATCTTGTTAGTGTCCATCAGCTTTGCTTTTACTTTTTTTGTTTCGCGACAAAAATCTGGCAAAATAAGAAAAGACGACGCCTAATATTTTAAAAAAGCTTATTAAAGCAGGTAATTGGAAATGAGTGTCGGTTCGTGGACCAGCTACAAAATGTAACAGACTCTTAACATTTAAAATAATCTCGTCCTTGTTGAAATGACAGACATAGAATGTTTAATACCCCTTGAGATAGGAGCAGAAGAAAAGTCGGAGAGCTTTCTAACTTTCCCAAAACAATTTGTGAAATTGTGAAGAAGAGAGTACTTTTGTGTTTTTGGTATTTGATACTCTGGTGTGTAATAAGTAATAGGTGGTGTGTAACGGCAGTAGGGAAGAATAACTGCCAACAAACAGTATACCAATTAAGAGAGCACACACGTTCGTCTCGGACCTAGTTCACTTGCACATAACGTCTGTTTTAATGTTTTTCATACACTTACAAATAATAATTTTAAACTAATGACGATATCATTTAAGATATTTTTTATTAAATTTAATGATATTTTTTGTGTATTTATAACAGACCGTTTAGAAATAAATGAGGGCCTGACTAAATTAAATACAATTCAATTTAAAGCAGTACCAAAGACAAACACGGAAGCAGCTGAAGCTCGGAGCGCGCGGACACCACCAAAGACAGCAATAATAAAAACGAATCACTGTGAATAATCTTTTGGAATATTTGGTGGCGTATTGTCGACACGTCCCCTCCCCAGCGCGTGACTGCACATACAAGATGGCGGCCAAGTTTAGGCGCGAAAAGTACATTTTCAATATAGCTCCTTAATATTTTCTTTATTATTGATCATATCATTAATTTTATTGAATTATTATTTCTTTGTATTTCAGTATACGACGAGTTTGTTTCCGCAAAACGAACTGAATGTAAGATCTGAATCTCAAATTAAAATGTAATTGTCCTTTTTAGTGAAAGTAAATAGACTGTGTGCTATCTCGCTGGGAGAGCTTACCGGGTTAGCGCAAACCGCGTCTTAGGTTATTGAATAGTGAGCACTACTTGTGGCAACTCGTAATGGAAACTATTATTTTTATAACTTATGTTTACTTTAGAGATCGTACTATAATTTTGCAAGTCAGGCTTTATAGTAAAAGTATAGTATCCTATTATGCCGTCGCCTGGCCTACTTCATACAATATCCGACACTACAAAACCGCAAAAACCGGCCGCGTTTCTGTAATAGTCATAACAGAGTAATTCCTTGTCCGCGTACCATAAAACCTCCCGGTGTGACCATTCCTCGCAATAGCCGCCGGCAAAAAGGGTTGCCAGCTCGTCGGCTGGGCACAACAACGGATATTTTCTTTTAATTTATTACCCGAAATTCCAGCTAAAAAAACTGACAAGTTATATAAAAGGGCTTTCAATTATATTAAAAAAAAAGGTTAAAGCGAATTCGACGACGGAATAACACAGAATAACAGCCTCCAGGACGGTTAGTGAAGCCTTTAATGTAGCCCCTCCGGTTTACACCGACTAATTCTTGTTACACCAATCATTTTCTAGCTCGAGCCATTGGGTGGCCATCTGTCTGCATATTTGCAGATATTCCTAGTTAGAGTGCTCTCAACATCTTTCAATCATTTATACAATCGGTGCTGAGAAAAATAACATGGTACATTAACAACATTAACATTGTGATTGTATACAGACAAAGTTTTTATATCAAACAAAGTTTTTTTTCTTTATATGTTCCATTGGTATGTTCGAAATAACATCTAATTTAATGATACATGTTATTTTAGATATTTCTTTGAGTTTGGGTAAATAAAAGTTATTATTTATGAGGCACACTGTATTATCAAAATTTCAGAATAAAAACGAAACCCTGTTATTCTAGTGGATGTATTTCACAATTTCATTAAGTCCCTGAATACAGCGCGGTCTACTATGTTAAATAAGAAAACCTTACCTTGTTTATTTTGTGGCGTATCATACAGAGCAGAGAATGTACATATGTATATGTAGCAAATATACACTAAGCATAAGTATAAAAGTTTCAAGCTACGTCCGTGGCATGGTCACCCTACTCGTTTCATTATTCATGCATTTTCATGGAAATTTATTACACGAAAGATTTCCGACGGAGAGCATTTTGTTTAAGCTGATGTATATAAAATTAAATGTTTTTAGTATTATGTGATACTGAAAGTGTGACAGTGTATAAGGGTAGCTGTCGCATTAGTTCCGTAGTTACAGTGCGATGTTTTATTTAAATAGATTGACAGCCATCGAAGAACAAACACGATTCGTTTTTATTGAGGAACAGGAACAATATAAAGGGCTGTTTGAATAGAAGGGGCGTTAATGGGGTTCGTCCCATTGGTTTTTTGATACCCATTACGTTGCTTTATTCATAGTTAAAAGAAAAAGCATTATTGTCCGAAACTTTGGCATGACGAATGCTATCTTGATTTGCTTCACTCGAGACAAATGTTCGACATTATAAAGTTTAACAACCCTACATAATACAACTACACAGTCGATAGTTAACCCATAAGTTGTCAAGTTGGATGCGGCACCGACTGGAAACTTTTCATTACGTTCGGTTGGAGCCGTAATCACTTGCTAACAGTTAAGTGATAACAGCGTGTTGTAGTTAGCAGTACTTACGTCGACCTGTGTTTGTGGTCGAATAGAAATGTACTCTGACACTGATGTCTATTTGTTTATTTATTTTTTCGGACGCTGTAATGGCAAAGATCTTGAATAACCATGATTATAACAACAAATATTTCTCATTAAATACCTACGATAAACAAGAATTAAAACAAAAGTGTTATAAACATTGTCAATAGGTACTTCTACTGTCTACTTCGGCTATAGCGTTCTAAAAAAAAAATATATTGCATCTTACGTAGTCTATTGCCGATCCTTTAAATCTTTGAAAATGTTTTTTTTTTTTAACTGATTCTGTTAAGATGAACATGCTTTCAAAAGCGAAGTCAAGTGTTAAAGATCATCACACGAGCCTTTTCCCAACTATGTTGGGGTCGGCTTCCAGTCTAACCGGATTCAGCTGAGTACCAATGTTTTACAAGGAGCGACTGCCTATCTGACCTCCTCAACCCAGTTACCCGGGCAACCCAATACCCCTTGGTTAGACTGGCGTCAGACTTACTAGCTTCTGACTACCCGTAACGACTGCCAAGGATGTTCAATGACAGCCGGGACCTACAGTTTAACGTGCCATCCGAAACACAATCATTGGTGTCCAAGATATACTTAGAAAGTACATACAAACTTAGAAAAGTTGCATTGGTACTTGCCCGACCTGGAATCGAACCCACGCCCTCACACTTGAGAGGTTGGCTCTTTAACCACTAGGCCACCACGACTACAAGTGTTAAAGAAAAGAACATAAACTATTTTTTTTGTATTATTTCATCTTCGCTTGAAACACCCTGTCACCTACGAATAATAAACCACGGTATCAGTCCACCAGCAGTCAACCATTACCACAGACATAACAAATAACGCTCAGTATCTGGATATTGGCAATATTTTACCCCTCTCACCAGTCCGGGCTATGACTGGGCAGGCAGGTATTGTGCGGCTCCCGTAAATCTGACGTCCGGCCGTCCGGCGGGACCCGTGATAAATTGTCACCGGCTTTCTGCTCTTTAGGCGAGGAAATCATCTTATATGAAGTGCTATTTATTTTGTTAAATTATAATAATTTATTTTTGGCAAATGCTGTTAGATTATATGGATTTAATATTTGTTTGTCTTGTGTAGTTGGCTTACCTATTGGTTAGTTTTACCGAACTTTGGTGAACGTATGGTGTTTGATGTAATTTAGGCAATTTATTTTCGATAAAGCGCAAAAGACCAAAATTTATTGTATAAAATAACTCTTTAGTTCACTTATTGTTAGCAACATTTGTGGTAAACAAGTCTTTTATAAAAAGTATCAGAACATAAGTAACAAAACAGTAAATATAAAATAATTACAATATGGAGCTGAAATTACCAAAACGCTGGCTGAAGCCCCCAGAGTCGTAGTCTACTTACACAAATTACTTCCAAGTTATATTTGTTCACGCCGTGTTGCCCTCACTTCACAAATACAAGTAGAAGCTCTTAAAGAAATCCTTCAGGTATGAAATTATAGGCATTGTAAGGAATATATAAATGAAAAGTAACTTTTAGCCACAAAGGTATAAAGCTACCATTTTTATTACAATTGATCTGAGAACCCGTACATACAGTACAAGACAATATTATTCTGTCACACTAACAGGAACACATCTATATAGAAATAAAATAATTCGTGTTAAGTGCACTTCCAGACATGTTTATCGCCGATAAAGAAGTCCCGGAGTGGCGCAGTTTGCAGCTCCTCTAGAATTTAAAACGTACCTGGGAATGATATTTTATAATATTAGGTATCGGGTTATCTTCTAGGTACACTATGGCTAAAAGAATGCGCTTCTGTAGCAAAATATGTAGTTAGTTGTAAACTATTTAACTGTATCATGCTACCTACGTACACTTGTTGCTTCCATTATATATAGGCGGAAAAATACCTGAGCCCAATTAATATTTACCCGCTACTATTAAATATCCTCAAGAACTTTATATTGTTCAGTGCATCTGAAGCAACACAGTCCGTAAATCTAAGCGGAACAACAGGGCAGATCTTCAATAAATAACTGAAATACTACAAAAACTCCCCTCGTGTGCCGCTTTCACATCAAAAGAGTGTTCTTCAAGCGATTCTTCCGCATCACCGCTCGACTGAAGACCGCCGAGCGGCTCCCGAACGTTGCCGAACTTCTCCGAACGACTGCAGCACGGAATGATCGAACTGACACTGAGATTGTTATAACACATACATTCAAGTTTTACACGGAAGATTGTGACGCTGATATAAAATAGAAATACGTCGATCATATAAGTCTAAATTAATTTTATTTCGCGCTCGAAAAAGCATTTTTAATGTTTTCCCATAGTTGCACAAATAATATGTGTGCACACGTGTCTCTCTCATTACAAAACATCAGTTTGCTGACCAACAGACACATTCATCGGTTTAGATCACTAATTGGTTCACAGGATTACGTGGTCGTTGTCAATTATTTCATCAAAGCTACACCGAAATTCGAAATTTCGGTTTTGTATTGAAAAATGTAAATTAGTAATGAATGGAATTTAGTCGGCAATAGGCAGATACTTAGCGCTTGTCGTGTTAGCGCGCCCCGTGAAACGGAACGTTATTAGGATGTTGGCGCGGATTATAATCACTTTGTGCTCACAAATGCGCTGCGCGGGCCATTGTTTTCATGTTATTGCTGCTAAATCAAACGCCTGTTCTTAATTATTATTTTTTACTGAATAGTTGTATAACTTGAGTTATTGCATTATTATAATAACAAGACTTTTTATTTGTATAAGAATAGAATCTTTTTAAATTGAAAATTTCAACTTTTGGGCACCTCGCGCTTATGGCATAATGATCAACGTTTAGTTTATGTACAATATAAAACAAACATACAAATTCACACAAATTTAGTTGCTCTCTCTCGAGACAAGAACAGCTGAGCTTTCCTTCCACCGCAAAGAATAGCATCCTCGTGACGTCACTGAGCGTCTCCCCACCCTCGTCCCGCGCTGGTCATCCATCACTCGTTACAAGCTGCCGCCCCTCCCCTCACTTACGCGTTATACTGACTGTGTATCCCCCATTGGGCGACTGACATTACAGAGAACATGTGCTTCGTGGCACAGAAAAACTGTAACATGTTGTAGGTGTTGACCCGAATAGTTATTGGTTAAAAAAAATCAATTTATCTTTTGTCTTGAGGAGTAATTCTCTTCCCAATTTTACAATTGCAACAGAAGCTACACAATGTTGGAACCTATTTTCATTAATAAGTTGATGAGCTCTTCAATCCATATTGTGAAGCTAAAATTATTATTATTCTTCGTAGCTCAGCATTTTCCAGCAAACTAGGTTAAAGCGCGGTTGTGACTGACAGGTTATCAATATGTCTCCCAGCCGATGTGAACCCAATATGTTAAAAAAAGCTTTTTGTGCCAACGTAATATAAAATGATATTTCCCCAGCACAGCTGAAGGAAGCATATCTCCCAGGCACTAAGATAAATAAAACGGCAAACTATCAGCAAGGCAATATCTGATATTTGCCCTGCAGTTATTTCGTTACTGACACAAAACAGAAAGAGCTCCCAATTCTCAAATATGATTTGTCGACTGTTGACAATGTGTCTTGTTCTCTAGAATATTGTCTGGAGCATAATTTTGTTACATAAATTCGAACGCTTCGACTCGAAGCAAAACCTTGGACCCTTTTTGTAGCTGATAAAATATAATAATAAAATCTATGCTTCCATAACAGGAACATTCTGTTAACTTTGACCGGTTCGCTGTGGTGTAAAAAGTGCGAACATGGTGTAAAAATGTCACAACGAGCGCCTCGCAAAAACCGGCTCATCCCGCTGTGAACCGGCTCTCGGCACCAGCCAGAACAAACTGGTTTAATTAAAGAGTGCCTCTGTGCTCTACTTATTATTTAGATTTATGCACTTTGCTGAGACATGAGAAGAGTAAGGCCGACGTCATTTTAATTGCACAAAATGCGTGGTCATGGTTAAGCAAATAAGCAAATCTTTAAATACAATTTATGGGTTTGAATAAGTTTTGTATACTTCTTTACTTTGTTCTACTTTTCGTAGATTTTATATTGAAAATAGCTTATTAGAACGAACAAATTGCGTCATAAATTCAACACCATCAGATGGGAGATCAGATTCAAAACAATACCAAATGGTAGTTTTTATTTTAGTGCGATAATGTAAGGCCATTACGTTGTTAGATATCTGTCACAGTTCATTGCTGGCTCGCTTCGCCTCCGCCGCGCCCTCGCCGCAATCTCGCAAGACGTGCACAGCTGACAAATTGAATTGAACCCGATAGGGTCACCATGCGATGGTTAAATTGTATACTTTTGTTATACTTGTATTAAATATAACAAAAGTAGTATATTAGTATTACATTTCATAAGTCAACATTTGTCAAGTTCATAAATAATGAGTGTTTCCTGAAAAAATAATTATTAAATCTTTATAAAATTACTTAGCGATTAATGTCTATATTCGTTAATTTCTAATGCATGATTTAAATGTTTCAAAAAAAAAACTACAATCTCCATAGGTATTTTACGCATGAATAGTTTTTTTTTTTATATTTCTGATGTTCACTACTGAAAAGTAACAATATTAACGTTACAGTTCAAAGTAGTGGTGGCTTAGTAGTTAAAGCGCTTCCCTTACAAGTACGAACGTGGGGTTCGATTTTACGTCAGGCAAGAAGGTACTAATATTAACTTTCTAAGTCTATCTTGGAAAAAAATTTTGAAGAAACCTTGGCTTTTAATCCCGAAAAAGCGTACCTGCGTTGAATAAGCTTGGCGATTAACGCTCAATATTTATCTGTTTAAAGTACCTCCTATTATTATTATTTAAAAATATTATATAAATATAATAGTGAAACTGTAAATATCGTAAAATGACAGTGGCGCATGGTCACCATAGCCCGTTGATTGGTTGGTTGTTCGGGACATGTTCGGCGAATCAATCGCGCCCTCACTGATTGATTGGCTGATGCATTAGCTCGGCTAATATGCCGCCAATCGTGCGCTTACTGCCATTTGTCGATCACTGATTGATTTCATTTTTACTTTCTAATGAAAGCTATACTTTAGTTTTCAGCCTCTGTTTTTTTGTTAATCTGTAAAAGCAGTCATTATTCTCGCAAATATAAAATGCTTATATCGACAACCTTTGTTCACTTCTTAAACTTCATTAAGATTAGGGTAAAAAAAAAAAACATAAAATATGAGAGTGTTCTCTCGAAGTTTACACTGAAAATGAAAACACAATTTTGATATTATATTAGATAAATTGTAAATCAAGTGGTTTTTGTTTCATAAAAATAGATGAACAGATTTCGAGTTTTTTATTCAAAGATCACAAAGACGTTGAAAATCAATAACGAAGTGGTGCGAGCCGCGGCCCGGCCTCGATACCGACAAAATAATTCGACGACAACCCGAACGGCGCGACGTGTGAGCTTCACTCATTACTGACAATTTGTGATTCGACAATTTATTCCATTGTAACGAGTTCAATTTGTTCTTTTTTTGCTTGTACGAATAATATGAAGAATATCGAATAATTTCACAATATATATATATATAATATGTCACACGCTTTTTGGAAATACAATAAAGTCTACGTTATTGAACACTCCGTCTGCTGCTCTTTCGTTTTATCGTATGGTTGATGGAGTTCTGAGATAAACAACTGACGCTCATGTACTTGCTGTTACTCTACGATCTCTGTAACTGTAAATAAGAATAATATCTTGTTATTCAGTTGTGCAACATTTATAGAAACATTTCCTTTCAAGTCTGTCCGATTTGTCTCTTTCGTTATTTACCTCATTAACAACAGAATTAAAGATATAATTAGGAATGGTCATGAGATCAAACACCGCCGCCAAGCATGCGTATTCGTTCGTGGTATATAATAACTAATATTATATAATAATTAATGATGATGATGATATAATAACAAAACAATTCTAATTCGTATTCGCAAATAATTCGTGTCAAAATGGCAAACGTGATCAGACAACTTAACATAGGTACTGATGGATCACAATTAATCCCAAACAAATCTGGATCAAGTTCAATGTAACCTTTAGCTTATTGAATTATAAATATAAATCCAACGTGATGTTTAGCGCCGCTATGGTTTACTTCATATACATAATTATGTATGTATACTATCGCTACTTGTTAATTTAAAATCCAGTTTGTTTAAGTTCTGTCAACCTTCTTAAGCTCATCAGAAGCTTTTCACTAGTCCATCACAAACATAACACGGGCCAATAACCAAAAGTAACATTGTACGTTACTGTAATCCACGGTCCCGTAATATTACCTTTACAAGTGCGACGATCAAAGACAGCAACAAACCTGACAATATTTTTCTCTAAAGGCAAATAAAAAGCCCATGAATTCGTAAACGACACACAAATTATATTTTATTTATAAAGTAAAAAAATACAATGCTGGCCCGAAAAATGGGACACACAAAAATAATCCGAAAGAAGTCCCATGAATAATGAAGCGGCGTTCAGGAGCTGTGACGTCACGGCCAGTGTTGCCAGCTCGCGTCACGATTGACAAATGTAGTACGGTCACACGTTATCTATGCGCGGACCCTCGTATGAGTGTTACTATTCCAGCTCGCGAGTTGGCTTTTTATTTATACTCTTACATTTTCTGAATTTTAGGTAAAAGCTACATACATATGTACATATATATGACACGGGGCACATTAGCCGTTGCGTCAGGGGCGCGCTCCTGCAATGAACAGAAAAATGTTACTGTTGTTAACATGTCGACGTGCAACTTATTATGATACGTATATATTTCATAATTATATTATGAAAAAAAGTGTTTCAATATTCATGAGAAATGCATAGGTACTAAGGAAGTCATTAGATACTTGGTATCGGAAAAACCCACCCCCACATAGACCCCAAACAATTGTTTGTGTTTACTGTATCTATTTACCGGTGTAATAAATTGGGCCAAACAGATTGGCGAGAGCGGCTCTGTTTTGTTAGGTTTTTAACAAAACGTGAGGCTGGCCAGCGCCCCGGGCCCCCGGGATGCGAAATCCCGGGCTTTGGCGGCCAATGCCCCGGCTCGTGCTTTACTCTGGCTGTACTTACTTTAGTTAGCTTTATATTTACTTACCGAGGCACCTGAACGTTTATCACAATGTGCATATTTTACCGATATAGCCCTGTCTTAGCTGATGTCTTTTCCGATCAATATGTACTTCATTACGTTTATAAGAAATAAATGTGCATCTAGATCGCTTGAAATAAATCACATACAAGAGAACTCAGGATTTAAAATATGATCAAATATTCCGCAACCCGTAAACACATTTTTCATGTTAAGTACATTCAGACGTCGGTACTATCAAGTTTTACAATACAGGGAAGTCGCGTCGCTCCCCGACAGTTCAGCCGGCAACCCTTCCCAACCTTTACATTTCCGAGCACTTCCGAGCTCGCCCGATGTTGCCCGATGCTCGCCAATTTTTCGATCTCCATTTAAACAGGTTTATTATTGTTAACTGAGGTTTATGGCGCACGGCTCCCAGCAGTCTGTTTAATCATTGTTATTGAATTATAATTACTGTGTTTCGGTCAAACCGTTGAGAGTAAATATTGGAAGTTGTCCGTGGTAATATTTATCTTTGGTGCGGTGTTGGACGTGTGGCTGCTTGAGGATTATCCTACGTATGAGTTAGATATTATTATTAATATAGACATATTTTACACAATATTTAAAATACATAGAAGGGGATACTGTGAGACTTGGACTCGATGGTTCTTTCAACAGAAAGGCAGCTACTTTAAGAGGTCTAATGATTTTGAAAATCTATTTAATTAGACAAGAAATCCATTAGCATTAATATTTTAACCAAGCCTTTGATCAGAGGAAAGGAGAGTACTTTAGTCTGGCTACTGAATTCGTAAAGTTTTATAAAGTATTTACTTAAAATAATTTCAAGCTAAATACTAAACACTAAACATTCCTCAAATGGCAAAGATCTCACAGGGTATCTAATCTGGGGCTGCTAAAAGCTATTGCCAGCTATTGCCATCGATTGCCAGTGCCAATTGAGTGCCAAGCCCTCGATTAATTGGCGTCGTAATAAGCTGTCCATTGCCATCGAACGCAGACATTCGCGATATAAATGAGAGATTCACCGATTCGGATTTAAAATCCATCGGAGCGTTCGCGCATACAAATTATTTTGCAGTGCAGTGTAACACGTATCGCGAGTTCATTAGTCACTATTGTCGGCTGCGGAACCATGGGGGATTCAAACTATTGCATTCCTATGTAGCGTGTATCGCATTATTAGTATTATTATTTATATATAATATAGAGATTTGGTATTAAAATTAAAGATACTATTATTTAATCACTAATCAAATAAGTTCAATGCTCGATAATATATGGATGATGTAATTTACTTAATTCATGAATAGTTCTCTATAACTTTATTGCCTTCTTCCCATCTAAGCGAACGTCAAAAACTGAAACCATTCAAGTGAAATGATGCGCGCAGTAATTGTGGTATAAATAATAAATAGCTTGCGCATTTGCCGACCGCTCGTAAATAATACCTCAGCCGAGATTGAACTGCCAACCCGCGCGATATACGTGTCATTTGCTATGTCATTTAATTCACTTTTTCCTATAAACTTTTTGGGAGCTGCCGGGAATTTTATTTTCAGTATTTCAGTTTTATCCAAATGGAATTTACGGCGATATGATGGCTCGGGTGTTGTTTTAAATTGATGTACGACAGGTATTCCAAACGTGGCCGCGAGTCTGAAATTATTGTCGTACCTAACATGGAATCTCGTCTGTTATTAATTAAATTGAATCATACCATAATGAACCGGATGTTACAAACAATAAAGTATACGTGGATGCTTCAATTGTAATAGCTCAAATAAACATTTCGTGTATAAGTTCAACTAACGATAAAAAGAGACATTATGTGAAAAGGTGGCCAGATATTTTTTATCCGTGGTGAGCCAACGTTGTGATCGATGCTTACGATTATTTTGCGTTTGAAAAAGGATACAATTACTTTTTAATAGAACATGCTTCTCTTGACCACCAACTAACCTAACCTGTGAAAAATATAAGTTATACTCCACAACTAACACCCCCCCCCCTATCTCTACACACGTAATACTTGTCAAGCCGTCGCTACTTGTCGCGCGGAACATAAATTACCGCACTACGAGATATATTGCTCGACAAGCCAGACTCTATGATTAACACTCAAATTATGAATCCTTAATAATCCGCCTGAGTACTGACAGATGTGGCGCTTGTGATGAACTCCACATTACTTACTGCTCTGGAAAATTATTTAAAAATTAATATACTCCAAAGTGTAGAGTAGTAGCTAGCTGATCAATAAAAAGATGAAATAAGTATGATTAATTTCATGTATGAACAAAAACCACTTCTGCTTAGCCCAGTAACATACGTTGGTGGAATAATTCTACCGTGGCAAAGTTTATTACATAACAAATTCAGTTTTACGAGACCTCCCTTTTATCATTAGGTAAAAGGAACTCAAATTATCATTCCCTACAATGAACATCTTTTTATTTATCTCCTGGTTTTTTTGCATGCAATCACCGAAATTAGAGATTCACAGTTCGTAAGGGGTAATTTTAATGTCGTCTGCAACCCTGCAGCCCCCCCCCGCACCTCCCACCTCGGAACTAATTAACTTGTTCGTTCCGCTGTCTTTTTTAACACCTAACCTTTTTGTAGTTGATTTAAATTAAAATGGCTTTGTTTCTTCAAAGCAATACAATGTTTTATGTTTTTACGTTTCTTGTTAGTGTAAGAAGCAGTTAATAAAACTCGATGGGAACGCTTTGTTGTGTTTCTTATTCATTTCGTCATCTATTTAGCTGCTTGTGTTTGCCAGGAATAAATAAGCATGGTGACCCACTGTGGTTATTATTTTTCAGCAACAGTGCCTAGACATGTGTAATACGAGTAGCTACTCTGTTGTCGGGAAAAGAAAATGTTTTGATTTTCATAATTTACAAACTCATAAAGTTTTAAAAGGAAATACAACTCGTACGTAAAGTTCTGTCTTAAGAGTGGGGAGATAGGAAGTACGACAGCTCTTGTATTTGTCCTTATCGAGAGGGGCATCTGGCCATTTTCCAAAAAAAGTTACCAGATCCACTCAGCAACTTTTAATTTTAATTATGTACTTCGAAAGGTTCTTCAATTTTTATAGCTTACCTTATGCCTAATGAAACATAAAGTGGACGTGTACTTTCTCAGTGAAGCGGCCCTTTCTAAGGTTTAATTAACTAAAAGGGCGGTATCGCTAATTGTGATTCGCTAATGAATCCATAGCGAGAACATTAATTACAATGTCTCGGCTGTCGGCACTCGGAGCGCTGGGCCTGCTGTACCAAAACACTTGAATTTTAGCGTTAATAGATTCACTTACTATTAAAAAATATCTTTATGTTCTTGGACATTATTTTTAGTTATTACATTAATCAATGACAAATAAGTATATAATCTTAGATTTTTAAAACAGGAGCAATGCTAGCCTTTCGGTTATTTGACGCCTTACACACTAAAGTCACAATTATTCTTTAATGTAACTTAATTAAGCAAATGTTGTAACAGCGGCAGAGAGGAGGGAGTCCTTTGATGTTACTCTGAGCTAACTTTTTACACAGTAATTGGTGTTGTAGCGAAATTTCGTGTACAGGTGGACTTTTTTATTTCTTATTAATATTTTTGTGTTGTCAAAGTGAATTGTTTGGAAATGTGTATATAGCGTCGTGCGTTACAATTGCCAATTACGTTTGTGACGGGAACAGTTTGTTTTGTCGGTACATTTGGATATGCTGTTATGTTTGTATGTGCTGTGCTGTTTTGATAACAGATTTACAAGTCCATAGAATCACAGATACATTAAATGAATGCCAACATTAAAAAACGTTTTAGAACATAAAGCTTCTGAATCTCGCTATCACAGTTGCCGAGCGCGAATTTCGCACTTGTCGCTATTTCCGAGCGAGTTTTGTTTCCACGCCATGCTATTGCTGCTAACAATGGGCTGTATTGAACTGCGAGTGCAGGACCTCCATAGTGCATTAAATATTTGGCATTTTAATATTCTTGACACATTCACTCAACCTCATTTAGGTTCAAACTAGGTATACATATTTTATGTACATAGAAACACCAAGAGTAAATCAAACACTTCGGGCCATGTACACAAGTGTTTGATTTATGCAAAAATCGAACCCGCGACCACCAGCGTGGCTGGCAGATACACTACTAACTTCTATGCCGTCAGATGGTGTTGCTCAGGTGCTGGGAACACCACTATATATTGTGTGGCTGTTACAAGAACGTTGTTCTACGTGACGTTGTGACGCTTGCCATTGCTGAACATTTGTAATGGTGGATGCAGCTTATATAGTGTCAGCACATCAGTTATGAGTGTGTGGCTATACTACGAGTACAGATTTCATCTAAATTATTTTTCAGTTGTATTGTATATGTATTTATAGACACAACAACAGCAGCCTAGCTTAATTTATTTTGTATAACGATCACCACTGTCCAAAAAGTGATCGGCTTTATAATCAATAAGCGGTCATTTGAGCCGACAACCCTGCGATGAGTACTAATGGTGGCGTTAGCGGGTCGATTAGACCTCGTTAAACGAAGATTTTAGGCTTACCGGCTTTGCGCCGCGAGTCGATTTTTTTAATCTGTTTAAATGTGAGAATGACGTGACAGCGGTATGCCGCAGGGATATTTAATTGTAGTTTTCAGAATATATTTTTCTATATTTATTTTTTTGAGTTAAATATCGTTTGAATGAAGCCAATAGTGTATAAAAATATTATTAGCATTAACTAATGCGAGTTCTTCTTATTTAAATAAAATACAATCTATATGTATGTTTTTTAATGTAGTGTATAGCCCATACTATTTAGTGTATGTATGTATATTAATTTATAATTCAGACATTACCGGTTTCCCAGTGTCAAAGACTAGCGGCCAGCTATTACACTTGAGGTCTCTGTTGAAAGGTTCGATGCTTGAGTCGTACAAATAACTTTATTAATTAATAACACAAACCAATAATGCCAGTTATAATGTGGTGACATTGTGTGCCGATGTAATGGAGTAACAACTCTAAACTTTAACGTCGTCCAATGGCTTTGTGAGGAATGACTTCATCCTTTTATTTAGTTTGTCCTATTAATTATTTAAAAATCTACTACATTACGACATTGCTTATTCCTGAAAGCGAAATAAAGGTATTAAAAAAACATTATGATACCCTTTCATCTAAAATCTACCGTTTCAACTGTAGTATCAGGCGCTGCACATTTCACGCATCAAAGTACTACAGTACGAACTGGGTGAAAAAATTACCTACTTGCTAACAGTTATGTGATCTTTATCAGCCGATGGTCATAGAATTAAACAATATAAAACACTAATCCTGTAAAATAGTCCCTAAAATCCTTTAACAAGCTATCTTAAGACTACGTATGAACCCCATTGGCTTATTAATCCATCAATCATGGTTTACGAGTTTAGTTAAGTTCTAAGTAATGCCATACAAAAATAAAGAAGTAAACTGCCAGCCGCCATAAAATAAGACTCAAACGGTAGCAGTTCATGAAATTGCGCGCTACCCAATGTCGGGGTGACAATCAACCTTTACAAAATGTAAATTCAAATGGCGTGGCCAAAGTAAACACCGCGCGGGACTCAGTGTGCGCGCACAGTGCGCGGCAATCACTCCCGGACAAAGTTTAGTTGTTACTTAAGGCTAAACGACCGTATCCCGTTGCGTAGTCTAATTAATTTTGTTCTACGTTGTATCACTAAGGTTTCTCAGTAGGTGAGCGGGAGACATGGTGGCAACGATGTGTGCGCCGTCTAACAAATGTACGTAGTTTATGTTGCTGATGTTACGCCAAAATTGTCTCATGTAACAAGCATAAGTTTACAAAACTTACCTAGTAAAAGCTGAATATTATAAACTTTTCACAAAAAAGTATGTTATGATGACACTTTTCAATTTTAAATTATGCAATAGCATTCACATGAGGATAAGTTTGATCTCTGTAAGGAAAATTTGAGACATCATGTATGTAGACCGGAAAAACGAGATGTCGTCAAAGCTTTTACAACGCCGTAAGAAATAATTTCCAGGACATAAAGTTGTGTTATTGTTATTTTATTTGTGTTTACTTATATTTTAACGAGGGAAGAGTTTGTATTTTACCGCTTCGATGGCGATGAGATCTTGAGAGCTCTGACATAACGGATAATATGACGTATAAAATTAAATAGATTCGATAAGAAGTAGGTACCATAGTAATAACAAATAACTACGTTGCGGTATTTACCAACCTAATGCCATTTTTTTGAATGAACTGAGAATTTTCGCTTGCATTTAGTATTCAAACCAAATATCTTACAAAATCTCACCTGTGACATCGTAAAGTTAAAGTTACCGTTATTCTGTCCACGATTCCAAATCCCGTAGCAAACGTACACCGAAATATCAAACCAACACGGTATTCCACTCGGCATCACGTAACAACCTTACTACACTATTTGACTCACTGTGCATCTCATTTGCACCTCGCCGAATTTTGTCCGCGAGCTCCACGCGTCGGCACGCTGTGCAGTTTTTGTTTTGCTTTAATTTCGGTGTGAAGTGATGACTCTTTAGTGGACGGTGCTTGGTTTTGGGTTCGTTAGGTGTTTCGCGAATGCTCATTTATTTTTGTTGAGAAATTCGTGCTTTGAAGTCCCTTTGAATGAAGCTCTTATAAAGGCATTGCCGATAAACTTTTGAGTAAACTAATTAGTTAACTTGAGAAAAATTTATCATATTTTTATCAAGCTTTAAAAAATGCTACTAAAGCAGCGCTTTTATTATAACTTTGAAATGATTTGATCAATTAACGAGAATAAATAAAGAGCTATGAAATGTTAATTACGGCAGGACGTGAGAGACGGCGCCGATCCCCGCAAAATACATCTTCATTATAATATTCACATTTCTAACTTAACACATCAGCTCATTTCAACAACTCTCTCCTGCAACCACTCAAAACTAAACTCTATTCCACAATAATCATAGTTCAAATTTAAATGAGCTTTTAGTTTGAAATGCATGATATTTTATTCATAAAAGTCGTACATTGGTATGAGATTGCGTCTCATGTTTGTGTTGAGATATTATTTGTTTGTTTCGTGTGTTTTATTTGA
Organism: Heliothis peltigera; assembly: GCA_958496145.1. Taxonomy (NCBI): domain Eukaryota; kingdom Metazoa; phylum Arthropoda; class Insecta; order Lepidoptera; family Noctuidae; genus Heliothis; species Heliothis peltigera. The sequence continues at coordinate 231,892 of OY292341.1, forward strand.
ATTAACAATGCTTTTGATACAAAATGGCGGAGATTGCGGAGAAATTGAACGAAAACATGAACTGATTACGTTGAAGCTCGGCAGTGTGCAGGCAGACTGCCTGTTGTGTTGTAACGTATTGAACTATCGATCACTTCAACAAGCAGTTATTGTCAGAAAGTTTCCTTATTTTTTTCGCAAATAAGAAATATGTTTTGATCATTGTCATTTGCAAAGTAAATAAAATATTCGGTGGAGATTGAAACAGATTTTCTGTTGACGATAATTACATGTCAGCTAATGTCTTCCGTCACAAGCCTCGCCTCGCGGCTGTCACATTAAAACAAGTTTCCCTGCCAACGAGAATCTTATCAATTCCACTGTGTGCTTGTTCAAAAGCAATTTACTTCAAACTTATTCCATATTTACTTATCCACGTCTTTATCTATTAGATAACCGTACTCTGAGAATCTCCGAGTCACATCAAATCCTGTACGAAAATCCGTTTTCGACTACATTGCCGGCTTCCCTCAACAATATTACCGCAGACGCTCTCGTATGCAGCAATGGAAAACAAACAAGCGCTACGTATCATGTATTAAAAGAATCAAATTACGTTTCATGGTTCGAGTATATTTCGTATTTGAATATACAAATATAAGTATTAATATGTGTGGTGCAGTTTGACTAACTGGTCCCTCCGGGCGCTATGTGTGTAATATGTTGGTTGATACAAATACGTCAGACGTTTGGGACCCTTAATATGTTGTCTTCGATGGTTCCCTTGTAATACTTTAGTTAAGAATGTGTTATTGCTTTGATAAAATATTGCCAATAGGGAGACGACGGCGATTGTCCGGCATTTCCTGGGATATTTATATAAGCTCATCATTTCCCTCCGACATTTTGTTATTGTATTAGGAAATAGGATTTTCTCATATTAACTGGTTCATTTAGCTTGATAAGTATATTCTACGTACTGACGCAGACCACTTTTATACTCCATATTAGTAAAACATTTATAAAGTCATCAACAAACCTTTCAGAAGCTCACACTTAGCTGGGACTAATTAATTTAATTAGGTCTGTGCGCCTGTGGCTTCAGTACGTAAAATATATAGAGGTCGAGAAGCCACAAACGTTCTCAAAGGTAAGATATAAAAGCTGAAACCATCGCACCTAAGGCCTCTTCAGAGACGGCTGCCCAAGTATGTACGTACTTATGTATATAGTACACAGTCGACAGTTCACCCGAGCTGTTAGAGATGCTATTCACTAAATAAATGTAATTAGTACGAGTAGCTGCCCGACTCTCTACATCTAAAGGATTTGTTATAAGCGTCTTATGTTTAGGTATTACACTTTGAACTTCGTATAAATTATTTGTGTTTCTTTCATTTTGTAATCAGTACCATACTCATAAGAACGATGCAACTGTGTTTTAATGATACACAGTAAATAAAAGGGTACTAATTATCGTCGTTTTGTCCACAGTAACTGCCCTCCGCGAGCACTGGGACGAGGCTAATGCCCGCGTGCTGCAGCGCAAGGCGCAGCTGGACGCGATGCTGGGCGACTCCCAGCGATACGAGGCGAGGCGGCGCGATGCCGACGCGTGGCTGTCGCGCATGGAGGCCCGGCTGGCGGCCATGCAGCCCCCCGCTAATACTGCCGACGTGCTGGAGATGCAACTTAGGGAGCAGAAGGTATAGTAGCTCAATGCACACACACACATATGAAGGGCCGACATCAATGATACTCGATGTAGAGCAACGTTAGACTCAATAACACTCGGGCAGGTCGATTCCCATTTTACAATAAGCCCTTGAAAAGCTATATCCCGGTGTTATACTAGTTGGTGGAGGTCAGATAAGCAGTCGCTCCGTATAAAGTATTGATAAATAAATAACTTAGGTGAATTTAAGGATACGAGATGTCGGTGCGAATGAAAATTCAAAATTGTATCAGTCTTCTTATTATACGGTACAGCTTCTTTACTATATGTATAATTCACGGCAGATACCCACTTTTCGTTTGAATTCCTTATTGTTGCGGATAGTTAAAGTATTAATACTTCACAAGTACATCGGAACGCTCAGCTAGCTATCCGTACAGACAGCCTCGTGTAAGCACTAACGTAATAACATAAAAGCAGTTGACATGTAGCCTAAAGTAATGTTTCTATAAAAAGGTGATAAAATTGCAAAGCGTGAACCGCCTCGCGACTCTCGTGTAGTTTTGTATTAGGTTTGAGTACGTGACCAGACAAGTAAGTGTCGGGGAGAGTCAGAGGCTGCGGGGGATGCCGCATGTGCTGGGGAGGATGCTGGAACGATTTCTAGAGGATTTTGTGACAATCTGGTTAGAAGTTTGAGAACAATTAGATAATGCTGATACGTTAAAATTCTGTGCTCCCAAAAGCTTTATTTCGTAGGCGAAGAAAAGGTTTTCTTTCATACTAAATGACCCAAAAGATCCAGTAGTCTAGATCAGGTGATATTTCACTGCTAACCTGTAAGGAAGAACTAAATATTGGAGGATATAACCTCAGCCGGGGACTAGATTATCAGCACAACATTATCCTGTCATTCCGATAAACCCCTTGCGTCACTGGTGCGTACGATACGTGCGACACGCTCGCGTGAGGTGGCTCCAAGGTGCGACGTCGTCTCGCGTTATCTCGTCTCAGTGCATGCGACGACGCATTGTCTGCTGATCGTGACACCTCCACTCATATCTATAGCTGCACGTTAGCCTTGCAGTTATAGTTATTCGTATATAATAAACTATCAGTTTCTTCCTAATACTTACTTCGAACACATACAACACGCATATTGAATATCGCTCGGTTATTATTTATTGAAATTATTAAGCAGTTTAAACGATAAAAGGTAACAAACTCACAACACTTTTGAGAGGAATAAAGTGATATTTGTTAATAATTGGAAAGCTCTAGAGATTTCCACATCATCTAGTCAAAGAAACTGAAAAAGTACGCATCCCAGACAAACTTAAGTATAAATAAAATATCGTAGATATAACCAACATGTGCAAAATGACAAGTCAGAAATCCTCCGGTAAATAAGAAGATATTTTCTCGCTCATTCCGTTCAGTCATTCATTCGTTCACTCGTGATCGGATTCTCGATACATGGATCCGTTAATGAAAGCAATTCAAACGCGCCACTTTGATATTATGTGGAGCATTCGGGGTGTTTCGCGAGATATTTATTACATTTAGAGGGATTTGCAGATTTTTATTTTTATTTAATGGAATTGCAGCGTTACATGACCTGGGCTAGTCAGTACGCCACCATGTATGTATATCGGCTTTCATAATCCCTATCCTGACGTATATCTACCTACCATCTCATTAAATCTTCAGAATTGTTTTATTTCTAGCACAACGACCGAACTACTTAAATAAATCAACAAAACGTGCAGAGAAAACCAAGAAGCACAGAGCTAGTTCCATGTAAAGCTAGTTTCATGTATCATCGCAGGCTTGTTATTATTACAAAAGTTTCCACCAAAGATTGTCTGCAGCACCACGTCTGCCTACCCCTCTTTGCTCCCATTACAAAAACTTCTTTCGGAATAAGCAAAATTATGAGCGTGGCCGTAAGGCTGCACACACACCGCGCCCGAGTAGCTAGGCTTTATGTTTTGAAAGAGCGAAATGTTAGTGCTCAAACATGAGAGTTGCGGATGCGGGCCTTGGATGATGAATGTTATTGAATTACAGAGCTGTGGAACTAGTGAAGTTAACTTACTACGACTAAGTACTAACTGCTTTATTAGAAAAATAATGTGCTTCTCATTTACCTAGTTACTGCACTCAACAGTTGTGGAGTACAAATCGTTGTACATTCAAAACAGGTGCCTGCGTTGTCGAACCGATGTTCTTCATACGAAGCGCATTAATGCTTTGGAATGCGTGCGTGAATTTTCGCATCACGGATAGTTTCGCATCTGCTTCAGTGTACGGCGCGCCTTACCGCCGTCGCCGACGGAAACTTTGTACATTTGCATAATTGCTGACGATACGTAAAGACAGACCAACATAGTTACGTGTATATAACGCACTCTTGTAACCGAGTCAGTTTGGGCGTAAACACTAACTTTGGCTCATTACTGCCACGTGTAAGTACCAATGTACGGCAATACCTTGACTTAACTTCTCGTTACGAGTTCGTACAGTTCATGCACACAGAAAGTCAGCTTAACATTCTTAGTGAAACATTATTTTAAGGTATCGATGTAATACAGCTTTTCAAGACATTGGCATGTTAACGGCCTTCAATATAACTCACAAGTTAGTTATCGTACGAGCGCCATAAGTCCCGGTTGATTGGGGGCCGGCCATGGCGACATCCCTTAATGATCTACTTTGCATGGGGATGCGGGGATTTTACTGGCAGAATCCCTCTGTGTATTATTTTATTAAATAATTTGGTCGGCAACTTGATTTGACAGTGAATATGGCAACCCTTCAAAATTATTCGACCTTGTATCCTGACATCTTTATTCAGTATACTACGTGTACTGATTTTATATCGGCATACTCCAGAAAAAAAAAAATGTACAATAGAAGTAAGGGGTTCAACAAACTGCTTCTTATAAAACATGACGTGAATAAAAAGTACCGACTTAATTTTGAATAAAATTTATGTTTATATTACTGGAGCGAATTAATTGCATTCATTATGCTTATCACAACGTAAGATCTTTATGGCTCCAGCCAAAGATGTACTCTATAACTAAGCGCACCTTTTTTTTGCAACATAACGCCATCTGTTGACAGAACGCTGTACACAATCAAATATCACGAACTTATCAACTCACGCAGTAGATGGCGCTAAGCTTTCATATTGACAACACTCTCGCTGTTTACGTACTTTTTTAATGGTTATTTATGTCAAAATTATTTTATCTCATTTACTTTGTTCCCAGTCATTCCACGCTGAAGTGCACCAGTACAAACATCAAATCGAGCTGTTTGGGCAGCTGACACAGCGCCTGATCGCTGTGTACCGTAATGATGACACAACTCGCATTAAGCGCTCCACTGAAGCCATAAACCATAGATACAATGAGCTTAACAACAGGTATGTAGCTAAAAAGTAATGTCCTCAATTCCTTCTTAAATCAAAATGAACGTACGAAAATAGTTCAGTGGCAGCTGAATTTCTACAACAAGTAACGCCATCTATAGGCGGATTTGCTTTCTTTGAAACAGCGCCATCTCTCCGATATACAATTAAGTTGTAAGTTCTGATTAAGTGGAAGGAGTCTGAAATTCTTACAGACTTGCCCACACGAGTAAACAGGTGACACCATGCTAAATTTCCACATTCTTGTTAGAAGTGCTGGTATGATACCACCTTATAGGTAAAATAACTGCTGTCCTGCTGTAACATTTAAATTAACCAAATGTTTAATATTCAACAAGGTTCCGTATAAACTAACTCATAAATATTCACCTTAGGGCTCAAATTCATGAATATTTCATTTGTAAACTGTTTAATAAAATAACAACTTTAATTAAAATAATAACTCTAACGTTGAGATGTTTATTTGATTAAATCATTCGTTTGTGACTTCACGAATAAATTCTATAATTCTGTCGAGCTTATCATTAATATGGGGGGAGGCGTCTGTTATATGGTGAAAAGAACATGTTGAATATTGATATCTTATATCCGCATCAAACTGTAGGGTTATTCTACAGATTAATTATGTTTTATCTGCCGCCAATGCAGTCGAGTAATATTTCCTGTCGTACAGTATCGTCGCTCGCGGTAAGGCGCTGCATTCAGCGGTATCATCGCTGCAGAACTTCGACCGGTCGCTGGAGAAGTTCGTCGCGTGGCTCAGCGAGGCGGAGTCGTTGCTGGACGCGGCCGAAAGGGATCCGCACTTGTTAAAGGTATTTATACATAAGAACACATCAATAAAACCTAGCAGTTGATAAATAATCTGAAACCGAGACGCTGAGAATAGGTACCTACTCTGTAAAATAACCTTTTATAAAATATGTATAAATTTGAACTGCACGCCATCTATTGAATGTTGAGTGAACCAGCAGTCAACCAAGCTAGGCTCGCGACTAGTCTATGCACTTGCCGCTAGAGGCCATTACATGTAAGAAGCCAAGTAGCGCGACGGAAGGTTTTGCTACGGAGCTGTACAGCGCCATCTGTGTAAAGTTGCGTGTAACTACTACCCTGTCGGCTTGTGACAAGGGAAGCGTTGAGAGGGGAATGTTGAAAGAGCGTCACTTACAGGGAGGTTCATGTTTCAACGATAGGTGCCACTACTGGTGTTTCAGTTTCATTTTGGACCTACAATTTCTCGATATATTTCTGGGGTGCGTAAATAACACGAACGCATACAAGTCTACCCTCACTCAAAACAACGATTGCCTTATTTTGTTTCTTCGATAATGAATGCAAAACAAAGTCCAAAACTTGAGACAACAATCAATATAAAGTTAAATACTTTGTGCACGCATCTGGCGGAGCACACTTAACTCGTTTACGTCTCAAACGCAGAACATAACGAGTTTACGTGAAGTTGATTATAACGCGCCGCCATCGGGAACTTGTACGTTATCTCACGTAATCTAATCTTAGCGCAAACTGGAACAAACGGATTTCATTCAATACTTTCTGATACCAGTTTGTCCTTTGCTTTCTAGTGATTGTGTTATAATGTGAATTATGTACAGGACAGCTCAAATATGAAATCTATCTTCATAATCGGTATATCGAATTAAATATACCTAGTCATGATGAAATTTGAATATACAAAGGCATTTTTCTGTATAGAACCGGTTCTTCAAACCATACAGACAAAATTGTGTTGATGGGGATTTGTTTCACCCGCGTTATTTTCCTCTCCATGGTTCCACCAATTCTACTTCCTAGCGATAACACATAGGAAGCGGTGAAGAGATCACGCGTACATTGAAAATACTTGGCTATACATATTCTTGTTGATTACTTGGCTGATGGCATATTTAACAAATTTTCAACTAATTAAACCCGACATTTCCCGCAATCCCTTCCAAGACAACGCGTTTGAATGACCGACAAACAAACTTACCCTGCGGCGACAACTCAGGGAATGTTGTCACCAAAACTTCCATCAATTCGGGAGATTCAGGATATTTGGGGACTCGTCCCCTATGAGGGGGTACCGCTACCCCACGTGTTTTAATTCACCATCCCAAGTTAATGGAAGAGTTTGCTTTGATTACTTAAGCGGTTTAAGGCGCTGTACTTCCATCTATGTTTATTGTGATTACTGCTTCCCTTAAGATGTTTAGAACCTTTGGGAGAGTTGCCAAGATTTTTACTAAGATAAGAGATTTAACAGTTTATATTTAAACATGATAATATGTGCGTATATAGCAGCAAACGTGTTTTCTGTAAAATATCACAATTCTCGTTCTGAAAATTGATTAACTTTCAGAAATTGTGATAACGTTACGAATTCATGTATCACAGTCGTTTTGTAGGCTACGTATTTGTAACCGTAGCTCGTAGTCCGTAGTCGTTCGCTACGCCGTAGCGGAGATTAGTTTTCCTTTGAGCTTCCTAGTAATTCGGAGTTTCATATAACGTAAGGATATTTGTTTATTTTTTGTTATTTGTATGAACAGGAAATCAAAGGAACGAGATTGCATTTAGATCACACTTTTCGTTTTGGAAAATAATATTTTACGGGAGTGTTTGATGGAAAACTTACTTTCAAATGTCCACTTTGCTTCATTTTGAAATTTTGGGGACATATATGTAGGTTGGATATACCCATTATATTGATTTTGAGTTAAAAACGCCGAATCCTGACAAGTTACTTTTGATCTTGTCAAAAGAAATATAATATGTGTCCTGAAATAATAGCTTGAAGCAGCCAACACAGCAGAATAGATTTACTTACAATATTAATAACTTTAAATTCTATGTACTTAATTAAAGGAAACATATGTATCACATAGTTTCCATACAAGCCTTCTTCCATAATATTCACAAATATAATATAGCAGCTACGAAGCCTCCTCGTGAATGAAATAAGGCTCAGCATTACGCGCAGCTGAAATATTTCTGAAAATGTTAATAAGCGCCAGATAAATGAGATCACAATCTTCATCTGGTACTATTCCTGTAATAAGAGGCTTTCAGTTCGGCGTACAGCCTCAAATTGTAGCCATTACAGGAGTGATGAATCCATTGAATATTTTCATTTAGTATTTTGTAGATCGCTGGCGGTTACTTCGCAGTTCGGTACAATTGTTGGGAAATCATTTTCATTTTACGTTCTCGCGGACCTATCGGCTTTTCGACTAACGTGTACTCGGGTTTTCTCTCTCTTTTGGCATATTTTTCCAGGGCTTGAACTATGATAAAAATTAAGAAGCTCATATCTCACTTGTATTTATATAATAATGTATACAATAGTAAAATAACTTTGATCAACCATATGCAAGGCTGAATATTGTCTTGACTAATAACTAATCTTAACAACAATAATTAAGACCGCACTATAAAGACTTCAGAGCGAGTTAGCAACAGTTTCATCTCATGATACTCTGTAAGCGGTATATAATAGATCAGTGATGATAACGTGTTATTACAAAAGTTAGCTCTCCAACAACAAAACGAATGCGTCGATCAGACTGTATCGCAGCCGATCGCGAACACAACTAGTTTTAAATTGTTCGCTATTTTATTGAGTTCTACTGTTCCGACACTTAGTTAAGCTTAGCTGGCGGAGGTTATTTTAATAAGCTCTGTTATTATAATAACGCCCAGAGCAAAGAAAGGAGAAAAAGTAATATTAATATATTTATCGCCCGTGTGTGTGTCGTACGCATTACGTGTAACTCAGCACGTCAGCTCACTCACCGCGAGCTTTGGAAATGTCTTGTTAAATTGCGCACACACGTACACTACACTCTACAGCTAAACGGAATCTTTTATAGTGAAAGCAAAATAAGTTAGTAGGACTTGTATCTACTGCACAGTTATAATGACGACAATGAGATACGTGACTTAGAAAACTTGGCAACAACGTCGTAACGCCGTGGTAATGCGACCTCGAATAACTAAACCTCTAATAAGTCATCTTAAAAATATATTTTCATAACAATTGAAGCTAAAGCTAATAATAAGTATTTCCCGTTCCAGGTAAGGCGAGCCCTCAGTTCCCGGTAAGTGCTACTCAGCAGAACAACTTATTAACTTGACGAACGTTCAGAAACGTCAACACGTGACTTTTCCGACAATTGGAACAAAACGGAGGCTCTTGAAAAGGTTTTATTAAAGCTTTAGACAAACGATGAGCTGCTGCTGCTTAGGTATGTGAGTGGAGCCTTCGTCCGCTGTTTTATTAATAATATTTGTATAATGGATCGGTTGAAGAAAAATATGTTTCTATCGTTTCTGAATTATACGTTGATGTTGCAAATTTAGGTATATTGAAAACGAATTTGATAGAGTGTCGTATATCATTCCAAGCTATAACATTATGGTAGCATTAATAAATAAAATCTCGTACTTACGTGAACTCTTCAGACGTGTTTAATATCCGGCAAAAATAAAAACCGTATAAATGCATATGTTTTGCTCGCTGAAATCTGTAGGTATGTTGCCAGCTCAAAGTACAGCACTACCTCGGTACACTGTTGCAATAGACCAGAAAAAGCTCCAATGAATAACTCGATACCATAAACTGAATGTTAATCAAAAATACTCTCACACTGCTACGAATACAAATCGTAGCACTCTACGGCGTAGACGGCTACATCTATCACGCTACGTCGTAGCACGAAACAAACTAAGAATATCTGAGAAATGGCTGTCCTTATGTCTTAGATCAAATAAATAAAATAGTTCCCTTCTGTGTCCCATAAGTTGTACTACAAGCACCTCATTGCTGCTATTCTTTTTATATGGAACACAAAAACAGACAAACGAAATTGAAAAAGCAAATATAGAAAAGACAAGCATATTTACATGGATAAATATGCCACACGAATTATTTATTTAGTTTTCTTGTAAAATGAAGCAATATAAAAACTCATGCTAACACAATGGAAGCAAATAATTTGACTCTACATCAGCGCTTATCTCTTTTATTTCTTCACCTTTTTTATTTCTTCTCGTCCTGGTCATTTCTTGTGAGAATATTTGTGAGAACACTCCGCCGCCAGGCTTGGGCGTAAGGTTACAGTTTTTGTTTCAGCTCGTTCAGGTCCGTAAACTGAGACTTATGACTACTATTATTTAAGAGGGACTGTTCTATTTGTTAATGTTGTCTACGTCCATCATGGCCGGGAAGAGCTTTAATTAATGAGGTCAGTCTTTTAGTTTTTATATCACATTTATGTAAAATGGGCGATGTTGCCACGAAAAAATACTAAGCCTTTTCTACTGTTTCTTTATAATTAGATTTCCAAACATTGCTTTATTTTAAATGGTATAATTTAATGATTTATTAATACGATGAATGTTCAGTAAAATATCTGATATTCCAAGCCTTAAACTCGTGTTACATAAAGGCAGTTTGCCAGCCATTGTTCACAAACACTATTTAGGATCGCTTTCCATTGAAAGCTACGCCATGGCTATCAGCCCGCATAGTGCTTGCATACCTAGAAATATAATAAAATATAGTAATACTTACACATGTAAACGTTATGTCTAGGTATGCTACAGCTTGTCTTGTTGCGTCACACTCACATTCATTTAAAATCGAAAGATAAATATCGTATAATTGTAAACAAAATCTTGCAAGTTTTTCACATTGCTTGCTTCAGTAGATCATTAAACTCTAAAGCATGTAATAAATTTCATGGACATTTCTTTATCACCGGAACTAGGTTTAGAAAAAAATACGCCAAAATAGAAACAATTTGCTCTCATTACCATTATCTTCCAATATGTACACAACACGAGAACTCTAGTATCTTACCAATATCCTTATATTATAAAGTCTCGATTGAACGCAGGCGCACGCACACATACAACGCAAGCAGCACATAGGACGGCGCACACACGCGCGATGTCGTGCGTGCGTCAAATGGCGACGTCATGCATAATGCGCATATTAGTCGCACGGTATTAATATAAGGAGAACACCTGCGATGCATATTGACGTGTTATTGCGTTTTATATTTCGTTTGTGCTCGTCCTTATTTATGTGGGCTTGCGATACGGAGGGATCGCGTAACGAAGAATATTTAGATTCATTTTTTTGTTGTTTTCTTTTAGATAATATTTACCTATATAATTTCCTAAACTCACTGCACAATGTATTGAAAGGGTTGTCTGCATTCAATAATATAGTCATGGTCGGTGATATAAATATTGACCTCCTCAGATCTAGTTCCGACACAGCCACCTACCTGAATATACTTGCTTACCATGGACTCTTACCTGCTATTAATACTGCAACTCGAGGAAAGGCTTGTCTAGATCATGTGATGTTGAAAACAAGTCATAATGCATTTACTTTCTCCTTGGGAACGACCATCACAGATCACGAAGCGGTATTATTTTGCTTAAAAACATATGTAGATAAGAATAACCCTACTAAATTTAAAATACAACATAAAATAAACAAATCCTTATTAATCTCTGAAGCTCATAAATGCGACTTTGTGAACGTATACCAGGAAAATAATTTAAACCTTGCCACAAACAATTTCATTAATACAATACAAAAACTAATTGCTAACACTTCAATAAAACGTATGATTCCTAGAAATAAATTTATACTCAAACCTTGGATCACAGCTGGTATCTTACGTTGTATCCGAACCAGAGACAGAATGCATAAAAAACTAAAAACAAATGTAAATGACACTATATTAAAAATATCCTACGTACGTTATCGCAACTATTGTAACAATCTGTTAAAAAAACTTAAAAGGAATTATGAGAGAGAGCAACTAATAATATCAAAAAATAACGCGAAAAAACTATGGTCCACCATTAAAACTATTACCAACAAAAACAATTCAAATCAATTACCGCTCGAACTCCTAAAACAGAAAGAAAACCCTATGGATGCAGTTAATGAAGCCAATGAATATTTCACAAATATCGGTAAACAACTAGCTGACTTAATTCCTACACATTTCCCAAAATTTGAGATTACAACCAACCCTCCTTTAAAATCATTTGTGCTCCTACCTACTGACACTGATGAAGTTGAAAATACAATTCACTTACTAAAAAGCGACTGCTCTCCAGGCTGGGACCAAATCAGTGGAGAGGTTCTAAAGCTTATAGCTAAATCTATCACACCTGTTTTAACGGACTTAATAAATCGTTGCTTCGATAAAGGAATTTTTCCTGATGCACTTAAAAAGGCAGTAATTCAACCGATTTATAAGGCAGGTGAAAGGGGCAGTATTGGAAACTACAGGCCAATAGCAATTTTAACTACACTGTCTAAATTATTTGAACGAATAATTAACAAAAGATTAACTAAGTACTTAGAAGAATGCAACTTATTATCCAACAGCCAATATGGATTTAGACAAGGGCGGTCAACAGCAAATGCTGTTTTGGAACTTGTTGATTTTTTGGTTAACAAGTTAGACGACAAAAACAAATGCTTGACTATATTCCTAGACCTCGCGAAGGCTTTCGATACTGTTTCTGTTCCTTGTCTAATGCAAAAACTAGAAAACCTTGGTATCAGAGGGATATCACTGGCATTAATATCTAGCTATCTAAACAATAGAACGCAGCGTATAAAAATAGGAGAATACTTTAGCGATGAGTTACCTATCACATTTGGGGTGCCCCAAGGTAGTATAATGGGTCCTACCCTCTTTCTATGCTACATAAACGATTTATGTGCACTAAATATAGCAAACTGCCGTATCTCTGCATATGCAGATGATACTGCATTGACGTTTTACGCAAATACTTGGAATGATCTCCTCAACTATACACAGAGTGGTTTCAATACAGTATGTCACTGGTTGTCATCAAATTATTTAACCTTAAATAACAATAAAACAAAATACATTATCTTCTCTATACATAATCGTACTGACTCGGTAGATTCCATCAGCCAAATCTTTGCACACAAATGTAATTTCCCACCGGATCCTAATTGTAATTGTCCTGCCATATCACCTACCAAGTCTCTAAAATATCTTGGCATTGAAATTGATGCCAACTTAACATTTAGTAATCATATCCAAGCGATAACCAAAAGAATACGCAAGCTGGCTCACATGTTTAAAGAACTTCGTGATGTAGCTAACAAAGATATCATCATGATGACGTACGTAGCATTAGTACAATCGATTCTTGGCTATTGTATAACTTCATGGGGAGGGGCATGCAAAACCAACATGCTATATATTGAACGAGCCCAAAGAATGATCTTGAAAGTATGCCTGTCAAAGCCACGACTATTCCCCACTGAGAGACTTTATGAGGAAGCTCAGGTGTTATCAACACGCCAACTGTACATAATGCAAACAGTTCTTTTAAAACATTCCACCCTGTCTATAAACAGAAGAAAACAAATAGTCCTTTCTAGAAGAAACTTTGCCATATGTGAACCAGTTCGCGTAAATACTTCATTTGCACAGAGATTCTTCCTGTTTCGTGGAGGGAGATTGTACAATAAACTAAACAAAACACTTAGTCTATCAAAATGCCTTAAAACAGAATGTAAAAATAAAATTAAAAAATGGTTACTTAGCCTAAACTATTTACAAACTGAAAAAGTCCTTGAGGTGTTAACCTAACCTAATATTCCGAGTTCACAATCAATGTTTCTTATAGTGTCCATTAGTGTAGTGCAATTTATGATCTGTTCCACACACACACACACACATGCAGTTGACATTCGTACATACGCAACTCGTGAAAACATACATGCATGTACACTCACACACAGACACGCACTCACTATCTCTCTTTCTCACACACACACACATACACACACACACACACACACACACACACACACACACACGCACACACACACGCACACACACACACACATACACACACACACGCACACACACAAACGCATGCACACGTTTACTTGTTTACTTGATTCCACACAGAATATCGTTCATATACCACGTTGACAATATTGTGAACCTATAATGTAACTGGGGGCCTGGAGTTCTAAGATACAGGCTTCGGCTTAGTTTAGACTCCAGATCTCCTACAAATTACGAACTGTACAAAATTGTTGTCAACTGATCCTCTGTAATTTAAGATGTAATTTGTGGAGATAAATAAATCATATTTATTATTATTGGTTATATACATCCTAGTATCTCAGTATAAAATATACCGGGTTTTTAGTTTAGCGCGGGCCGAAGCCAAGCGCTAACCTATGTGATGCAAGAATTAAGGTGTGATGAATTGGTTTGTGTGTTTTGGCTGCGTGATTGTGTGTGTGATGTCTCGTTATCGTTCTGTAGAAATTTTCGAACGATACGGCACGTGTTTAGAATAGCGGCTTTTTGCATAATTTGATAAGTATTAGGTGTCAAGTCTAAGGTTTTTAGCGACTGGTGTAATTGCTTTGGTATAACCCCAGTTGTTGACAAAACTATAGGAACAATGGAGACACTGCTTAACCGCCACATTCGGCTTATTTCAATCTTGAGGTCTGTGTATTTAGAAAGCTTTTCTGCTATGGTATTTTGTACGTTGTGTGTGTTCGGTATGGCGATATCAATTATTTGTGCGGTTTTGTTGATTTTATCTAGTAAAGTGATGTCTGGTCTATTGTAATGTGTCGTTCTGTCGGTAAGGATAGCGCGGTCAAAGTAAAGTTTATGTGTGTTGTTTTCAAGGACTGTTTGTGGTGAGTATTTGTAGTAAGGAACTGGTTGAGGGGGTATCAATTTATACTTTATTGCTAGTTTCTGGTGAACAATGTTTGCTATCTGATCGTGTCTGTGTTTATAGTCGGTTTGCACTATAGCTTTGCATGCTCCTGTGATGTGTTGAATTGTTTCAGAGGAGCTGCTACATCGCCTACAGGTGTCGGTAGGAATAGGGGCTCGCATGATGTACTTTTGGTAATTACGCGTCTCTACAACCTGATCTTGAATAGCTAACATGAACCCTTCAGTCTCAGGAAATAAATCACCTCGCCTTAACCATTCGTTCGACGCGAGTTTGTCGACGTTTTGCTGGTCAAGGTCCAGGCGATGCCTTCCGTGTAGAGACTTCCGGGTCCATTCTGTTATTTTGGTCTGTCTTTCTATTTGTTTTTCGTTGTTCTGAGGTGTTTTATCGTACATATTTAAAGGAGTCAGTTTTCGGTCATTGTAAACTATTGCTTTATGTAGTGAGGAGTTAGAAGTTTTAGTATGAAAGTATGTTCGTAATGTAGTTATTTGCTTGTTGTGTAAATTTTGGATATCAATTAGCCCTCGTCCTCCGTCCTTTCTCGGTAGTGTTAGTCTCTGTATACAGGAGCGGGGATGATGTTTTCTGTGTTTGGTTAATGTGGTATTGATAGCACGTTGTAGATTTTTAAGCTCAGTTTTTGTCCAATTTATTATACCAAACGAATAAGTCAGGACAGGGATGGCATAGGTATTGATGGCTTTTATAATGTATTTTGAGTACAGTTGAGTATTACATATTGATTTGAGTCTGTGTTTAAATTGTTGTGTTAATTTAATTTTAATTTCTTTATGTTTTATTTGCATATTTTGAATGTAACCTAAATATTTGTATGTTTCGTGTTCATCTAAAGATTCTATTATTTCCCCTGTATGAATTGTGTAAGAGTGTTCGTAATTCAGGCCTCCCCTAATTGAGTTAAACTTGCACTTATCTATCCCAAATTCCATTCTTATGTCGCTTGAAAATTGATCTGTAATGTCGGCTAATTCATATAAATCTTCTTGTGTAGAGGCGTATAACTTTATGTCATCCATGTATAGGAGATGGTTAATTTTACATTCTTGTCGGTCAGTCTGTATGTCATTTGTATTGTCATTAAACAGTAATTTGAGTCCCGGTACTATTGTATTATTTAATTTCTTCGATAGCGGATTTAAAGCTAGGCAGAACCATAGTGGGCTGAGTGAATCACCCTGAAATATGCCTCGTTGGATTTTAATTGGCCCTGTTTCAGTGACCCCCGTAGGAGTTGTTAAATGTAGCCGTGTTGTCCACTGTGTAATAATCTTACCTAAGAATTGTATAATACAAGGATTTATTTTATATATTTTTAAAACTTCAAGTAACCACGTATGTGGGACCGAATCATAGGCTTTTTTGTAGTCTATAAACATAGTGTATAAATCTTTTTTCTGACGTCTAACCTGCTGGAGTATTACTGAGTCTATTGTGAGCTGCTCTTTACATCCTTGACTAAATTTACGACATCCCTTTTGTTCTTCTGCTATTATTTTATTTATTTCAAGATGTTTATAAATTATTTGGGTAATACAAGAAGTTATAATTTTATATATAGTCTGAAGACATGTTATGGGTCTGTATTTAGCTGGGTTACTAGTGTCATTGTGGTCTTTTGGTATCATATATGTTATTCCTTCTGTTATGTATGTTGGTATTGTGTTAGGGTTCTTAACAAAAATATTGATATAATTATGTAAATACGGGTGAACATGTGTAAATTTCTTGTACCAAAAATTGTGTATATAATCTGAACCTGGTGCTTTCCAATTATGTAGTTTAGTAAGAACATCG
This sequence comes from Heliothis peltigera, assembly GCA_958496145.1. NCBI lineage: Eukaryota > Metazoa > Arthropoda > Insecta > Lepidoptera > Noctuidae > Heliothis > Heliothis peltigera. Next base: position 248,595 of record OY292341.1, read on the forward strand.
TGAAACGTATCTACTGGAATATGTTCGAATGGCATGTCTTCAGTGTGTTTATGACTTTCTGTTTCTGCTTTAATCCACTCAGCCTCCGTGTTATGGCATATAGGCCTCTCCCATATTTCTGACCAAAATTGATGAATTTCTTCTGTTAGTGGGCTATCAACGGTTCTACTATTTTCTGCGTTGCCGATTGTTTGGTTTGTGGTGGAGTTTCTAAGTGATCTATAAAATTGCTTTTCATTATTTCTAAATTTATTATTTTGCATTTTGCGAAGCGTGCATTTAGTGTATCTGATTAATCTACTGTTTACTAAAGTAAGTTTCTGTTTGAGTGTGTCAAGATAGTGTGCTAGTTCTGTGTTTGGGTTTTCGTGAGTTGAGTGTATTTTGTAGTCTTCTAGTATTTTGTTTACGTGTTTAGTTAACTTCCTACTTCTATGTCCTTGCATGTACGCTGTTAATCTACCTATTTTAGCCCGTAAATTTCTAACTTTTGCTTCCAATCGTCTCTGCCATTTAGGTTTATTAATTGTGTAGTTTACTCTATTTTCAGGAGTGGTTAATGAAAGTTTACTGCCGTTACTTTTAGCTGCTGCCCAAGCAGCGCTGTATATAATAGATTGTAATTGATCAAAATTGGTTTCGTCGTTAATATGTTTCGGTAATATGATGTCGTTGATGTAATTTACTATTTGTGCTAATTTTCTTGATGGTTTCTGTTTTGGTATGAAATTTCTTTTTGTGGGAGGAATGTTTGAATAGTGTTGTAGCGCTGAAGTAAAGGTCTCTTCTACTCCTTGGGTTATTTCTGTAACTGTCTCATTATGTGTTATGCTTTGTGTGTTTACAATGTCTTGTGTAATTGCTTCTGAGTCGATACCACTTAAGAAATTAGTCTCGTTTCCTACTCCAACTTCTTGTGTATGAGACTGATACGATGTTTCTGTTGTGTCTGTATTCTCTGTGGATATTTGTGGTTGCCTGTGTTCCGTTACCCCCGAAGATTCTAGTTGAAGAAGTGCAAGAGTTTTGAGTTCTAGAAGGCGTGATTCTGATATCATTCTGTTGTTAATTATTACTCTTTTTTGATCTGATATACGTTGTTCTGATAAATGTGATAATTCTGGGTAGTTTTCTATAAACTTATCTCTTAATTTTTTACGCCAAATGGTCATATCAGTTTCCATATTTGTAGTAATGTAGTATAATTGTATTAAGGTTTCGTTCAATTCGTTAGACCATTTCATTCTGCGCCTTGGTTGTGATTGTGAGAGTGCCTGATGCTGTTCCTTACTTATTTGAGGTAGTGTCTGGCTGCTACTATTATTCATGTGTGTTTGTAAATGAACAGTTACTTCTGACCTAATGGACTCCAGTGTAGTGGCTGGGAGTAACTTTTTATGGACTATTGCTCTTCGTTGGTCTCCGATTCTTTGTTTAGAGGCATTCATATGTGGGAATCTGTCAGTAAATTGTTGATGCAGTGACGTAAGATATGAACTTGTATCGGATTCTAATTTAGTTATAATGAGATATGTGCGCCAAATGAATGTATTCATTTCTTCGCTCCATTTCTTGCGCGTAGTTGTTGTAGCAGTAGTGGGTGACGGGTTTTTGGCCATTGTGGCCTCCGCCACAACATCTACTGATGTTAATGATGAAGTTGGTGAAAAATTGGATGACCGTAGTAAATATGAAGGTGGCGATGATGGTAATGATGGAAATAATGATATTGATGAAGAACATGATGATGAGTCGTCGTTTGGCACTGCAACAGTCTGAGACTGGGCAGCTGGGTGCGACACGTTGCCCCCCCCAGAATACGAGGGGCAGCCCAGGCTGGAAGCCGTGGGGCGGGATTCTCCATTGCGATTAGCTCCGGTACCCGCCTGGGGTAAAACTCTGTTTCGTAGTCGCATTTCATATGGAGGTTGATTGGAAGAGTTTTAAAGATAAAAAAAAAAAAAAAAAAAAAAAAACTGAAAGGAGGAGATAGGAGAGCTACATCAGAGCTTAAGACTTTGGATGAGGAAGAGCTTAAGTCTAAGCTAAAGATCAAGAGTTAGAAGATAAGGAAAAAGAACTTCTCAAGTATAAGAGCGGATACATTGAGAAGCTGGGACCGTTAGTTGGGAAGGGTGAAGTCTAGGTGTTATGACAATGTATTTTAGTACCTCCTGGTTACCTAATGGTACAGGGTAGTTTATTATTATTATTATTATAATATTCCTTAGAATTGCCTGTTTTAAGAGTTAGTAAGAAGAGATTGATAAATAAATGTTATCTTAGCCTAAGACATCAAGTAGGTAGTTACTCCATGAAAAATACTATGGGTGACATGTGTCTGATAGACCAGTTTCTGATACCTCAGAGAGAGGCTCGTCGGATGTTGATATATTGTTGTTTCAAACAATAAGTGCTATGAAATTCACAACAGCATGTAAAAAAGACATTATTTTTAAAGCTGTCGCTTTCAGTATTTAAACGTAAATAAAACTGCACTGTGAGTAACAGTCTCGCAGTAAAAGCTCGCATGTTATATTTTAACCGCTGCATTATCCGGTAACAATGTTTTCTCTTGTTTCATGCGAGTTTCGAATTAAAACAAGTATTCAGATGCGGGCGGCGTCTGTCTGTAGCGCATGTATGTGGGGCGCGCTTTGAGCCCGACCTGCCCTTCGTAAGCAAATATTTTGGAGGGAGTGCTGCGGCAGGTACCTGGCTACAGGCGATATGAAAACATGATTATTTTGTATGTGTAGGCAAGTACTGTAGATAAACAGTATTATTTTAATGGAAATAATGTTCAATATAAACACTTGAACACGTTAAACTGACCCAATTCGCGTAACATTTCTAAAAGAACGTGTCGGCGAACTCGTTCGGTAGTAAAACCTCAAATTTCTTTACGACTTCAACTCCCATTTCCGGCGGAAGTGAAGGCCGTTCAGTCGATAATAAGAAGCCGCTCATCGGCTCGAATTACCGCCCTCCGTCTCGTCACAATTAACACAGCCTTTCTTAAGAACCTTTTAATTATTCGCCCTCTTAATGCTGTTAAAAAAACCGATGATTTTTTAAATAAAGATCATTAGGTAATAACGCGGTGTCTTCTTTATTTCAGTTCTACTGTATGGTTCTCATTATACAATAAACTATATTCCTATTTACATTCTTCATTGTGAAACTTTAATTTATCTTCAAACAATTCCCATAAAAATACATCTTCAAACAATCGCTAGTCATTCTTTACAAATAAACAACTTAGCAAAACATAAAACGCGAAGAGGGTCCAAATAACAAAGGTCCGGAGGTCCGGCCGGCAGGATTAGCTGCATCAAGTGCACGCTCATTAGCAGTACGTAATCCGTCACGTGACACCGGATTAACGAAACTCGCCACTCTTTCGTTGGCCCTTAACAAACGTAGGAAATATCTCATAGTCACTCATTACTCGGACTGAGTCGCTGTCTGTCTAACCTTTTGTCGATATATTGGAGTCAGTTTCCTTTTTAACTGGAGGAAGCTACTTCTACGACTTCCTGGCTTCTGAATACCTCCATATGACAGCGCGCCAATTAAAAGTGCTTTCCGAAATACGGTGAATCCGACTGCTGTTCCTTTACCTTTAATCGATCGTAATACATAAATTATACGTTTATTAATGACCAATCATAGAGATAACTTCTTTAACTATGCTCTTGTCTGAGCTGTTTACTATAAGTAACTTACTGCATCTAAAAACACAGTACGAAGCATTCATCGTAATGTTACAGGTATTTAGTTCATATAACTGTAACTCTTACTCAACAAGTGACAAAATAAATTTGTAAAAAGAATAAATAGATTGGCCAACAACAGCATCGAGCACAAAGTATCGGGCGCGACATCTCGCTGTGTTCCCGCAAGTTCGGCCGCAAGTTGACGGCGACTCGCTCGTGTTCACGGAATTCTCTTTAATCTTTGAGTTATCGACAGTGTCTAGTTTTCTTTTTGACATTCAATAACAATGGAAGTTTTGTCACTTCCCCGCTCGAGTTTGCCGCTGACACTTAATCAGAACTCCGGTTATTAGAGGCTTCAGCGGAATGTAGTATGTTGAAAGTAGCGTCATTCAAAATATAGGATAATACGAGATGACCATGTAACGAGTAGTGCAGTTCTTCGTACCACTTATTTTCTTTAACAAGCGAGGTGGCGAAGGCAACAAATTGAATCAGTGCACAAAGTGTGCAAGTGTCGCGTACGCTCAGGTGCAAGGTGCAACTTTGTGCATTAAACTGTCGTTAGTAGCTTATTAACACTTCGCGCTTGATTCATATTTAATAGCTTAGTTAGCTTGTTATAGAGTTTACTAAATAGCTTGCAAAGGACACCTCGCTAGAGTAGTTTTAGTTAATGTGACAGTTATAGTCAGTAGTAGTATTTACAGGCAAATATTCGTTACGTCATCTAAAATTTTAATCACGAATGAAAAAACCACAACAGTTTTATCGTCATGCAATTGATAAATTCAAAAAATAAAATACAACTAGCAATTACAAAACGCGAAAGTACTAAACACTGAAAAAACAGTACCAACATAGAGTGACCTACTAAATAGTAGTGACGTCGTTCATTGTCTTGCGTTGCTATGGCAACGGGTCGCACCCCGGGGTCTCGGAGACCCCGGTTATTGTAGTAAATAGAGCTAATGGAAAACTATTTGTACCATTGTCTGCGCGCCATTGTACTACGCACAATACAATGAAGAAATATTTTTGGTTTAGCTCCCTGAATTTAGAATGGTGGTGCTAGTGGTCGGACGTTTGATGACTGATTGTTGTTGATTTCCGGGAAATACAGGTACTTGCATGTTTTATAAACAAGATGCGGAACGTCCTATACAGCTATCTAAGATGCCAAGAACAAACGTTTATGTAACGAACTACGGGGTCATATCAGTCTTACAATTTCAATCGTTTTACAATATCGGCAAGAATATTACAATTACGATAAAACGGATAAAATGTATACTTAAGTGTACTTATTTCCAAGCACTAAGTAGTTATGATATTTACATAGCACAGCTGGAAGTAAGCGCGACGTTGAGACTCCAGCGCCTCTGTTGTGTTCGGACAGAACAGCGTAATTATGAATATATTAGCACAAGATTAATGAACTAAAGGAGTCTTCTTTCGTCGCTCATTCAATGTTTTTGTTTGGTCAACAATAACAACGTCGGATACTACACAACATGGAGCTTCACGGAGCTGCGCCTGGCCGGCTATCGTCTATAATATTATTAGATTTTTTGCACATTAAGTAAAACCACTGGTTTATGTAGACTAATACAATGATCTTCAACTAGTAAACAGAACGTCGTCAAGAGCCTACTCGAACTTCATATTATTATTTTGGTCGTATCTCCATTTGTGGATTGATTTATTTTATCTCCGGGATATGGTTAACTCGGTCCCATTACCCTTTCCTATTTTTCGTGAACAAAACTTGAGAATTCAGAGATATTGGACCACCCAATTATTGGAAAAATACTCCGCGGAATGAAACGTTACCGGCGGTTCAAATACTTGATGCTAATACGTGCTAAAATGAAACATAATTCCTGAAATACACGTAGCTACTGCGAATATTTCCTGAACGTACGTTCCTACTAAATACTTTACTCTTGTTGGTTTTAAAGACATGACAGTTTTCATTGAAAGGTCGATCAACTAGATATAGCGAAGTAAGAGCAGTTACCATGTAGGTACTAACTGTTCCTGTATAAAGTATATAAAGTTATAATATTCTGCTCGATTTTCCGTTCAGTCCGAGCGATCATTATCCTAACAAGACACAATATTGCGAGAACTCAAACAAAATTCATCGACTTCCATAAACAATTAGACCAAGTTTCAGCGAAGACACACTAGTTATGTCGGCAACTTGTCGATGAACAGACGCGTTAAATCGCCGCGCAACTTATTGTTCGACAATTACATCGATAGTTTGTATTCTACATTATGTTCCAGAAGCCTTGCCAACTTGTTAGCTGATTTCCGATGGTAATAGTATCCGTACATAGTACGTTTGTATAGTTTATGTTGGACTTGTATAGGTTTGGTAAAATATCAACTAATTCCAGAAAAAATCCGGCATTTTGGTTGAAGAGGCAACTTTCCTATAGAACTTAAATAGTCTATATAATTGTAAATATAATACTTAATGCTATAAAATATTTAGCACAGGTAGATATGCAAAGCTAACAGAAATCGATTAAATATCTGTTAAATAATATCGTCCTGTAAGATACCTGAAACAACGAAGTGGTGTTTCGACCTATACCCTTATCTCGACGAAATATAATGAAGCGGACTTGTTTGTAATCAATGATATCAATATTAAATCGAGGTAATAATTTAAATGTCTTATCATACCATATGCACCGTAAGCCAGACAACTCATTACTTAACCTATCGCAATAATTTTGAAAGTAACAATCGTAAAGAGAACCAAGCTTCTCTCTCGGTTGAGATCGTTATTAGACGTCTTGAGAGACACAGTGATTGATCACCGACTTGCGTTGCAGATTAGGATGCTGAATGACTCGCGTCAAGCTGTTTGTTGCCGGCACATGTGTGCCGAGTCTGCTCTGAATCAAATCTGCAGAATTGTGTATTTTAATTGTAAAATTCAATTTGAAACTGTTTAAAAGAACTGTGAAAGGAAGATGACTTAATTAACTTTTCGAAAAAGTTAAAGTCATAATCATGAGAACAACGTCAGAACTGCGTAAATATTGTTCGCTTAAAATAAAGGGCAAGCCGAGAAGTAATGGAAAAAAATGTACAACAAAGTGTTCATAAAAAGCTTGTTGTTCGGCCAACATTTAACAATTTAATCAAATATTTTATCTTCCTTACTGCCAACTAGGTGACCATTAATCATGATCTTGTTTATATTCGTTTCATAACGCAAGATTCACGCCGCGAAACTAAACAGAAAATATGGCCAACACGATCTGCTCGCCTCCGATACTGTGACCAACTTTAGGCAGCTGATGATTTATCAACGGGAGATATTTTTTGTAGAACTTGTATAATTTTTTTGACCTACTTTTGAATCGGCCTAGCTGGAACACACATGGTATATGTATAAAGTGTGACTGATTTCTGTGGCTCAACAGTCCATGTACCCAAAAATATGTCCATGAATCGAACCCGTTTTACTAATTGAAAGATATCGCAAATTGACTTACGTCTGTTTCGAAGGCGCGCGCTTTACTTTCCTTGGAATATAAATGAATAGAGTGTGCTGACAAGTGGGCTGCGAAGGGTCTCAGGCGAATTATTATATAAAATCATCATTTGGTTCAGTATTTGCGGAGCCGGCCGTACTACCCGCCCCATGAATGTAACGTTTGCTCTTCTAATTCATGCGTGAACTGTGTATTTAAGTTTTGTTCAAGAGAACAATTACATTGTGTAGCCTAGGTTTGCGTATTGCCCGGTTAACTGTGTTTCCCTATTTGAAAGACTTTTTGTTTCATTGTTTCCATACACATTTGTATGTGTAGAAAGTCACTAAGTTTGGCTTCCTTAACCTCTTAGTAATTTTGATGATACCTAAACAACATATTTACAGTTGCCCTGTAAGTTTCCATCTGTATAAAGTAAGCTTTTTCTTTAACAAAAAGAAACAAATCACTTTGTACGCCATCAAACTCCTAGTGGAAAGTCTTCGTGCTGTGCGTGTACACAAACACGCTCCAAATACATGTTGCCCTTAAACTGGCAACAGTACAGGAGTCGAGTGGAAACAATCGCTAGTGTTGTCACACATTCTCCGCATAGCTGCAGATATCGTCTGAGACAATCCACGCCTAGTGCGGGACGCCGGCCCGCTAGTGATGTGGCGACCGTTGCGATCGCTTTTTGAGTGTCATATACTTGTTTAAAAAACGACCGCTGATAATAGTAACGCGGAAAAGAGGGGTTTTTAACTATAATTGATTAGTTTGATCATTAAATGTAATCATTCACAGTTTATAATGCATATATTATTATGTACAAAAATAAGCTAGAAATAAAGAACCAGTTAAGAAGTATTATCAGTTTTAAACCAGCACATTCGTAATCGACTTAAAGTTTAAAAAGTGATATTAAATTTTAGTTCAAAACTAAAACTTTACCCATAAAACTCCTCCCGTGGAAATATATTTAACAACTACAAATAAGTTATGTCATTTATTAAACGCTTTATACCAAAGAAAAAACACTAAGCCGTTCCGCGGAACTTCATCGCAATTATTCGTACTTTCGTAAACATTCCCTCTGAACTTGGAATATTAAAAAATTCTCCCCCCAAAAGTATCGATAAATAAGTGGAAAGTTTCGTATTGTTGGCCAGCTCTAGCGAGTAGGAATTCTGCCCAGTGGGTCGATTATCCCTCTTCTGGAACACAAATTGATTTATTGTTTCATATGAAAATTGCGTCTCACGCATTCCTAATACGGTATTAAGGAATTACGAACATACGGAACCGGAGCACTCTTGGCTAGGTGCCCTTTGATCTCGAGAATCCCTGTTCTCCCTCGATTTTGTTTATGGCTGGATTAAAAAGGGATTTTCTTTGAGACTTTTTTTACTTAGGACGTGGTAAGGGATATGGATGCTGTGTTTATACCCGGGATGTTTAATAAAATATATGAAAATATAGAGCTTAGACCCGAATAGGCCTTTAAGGTTGGACGGTGGATAAAAATGCCCCGAATTTGTGGGGCTTAACATTGTATAACGCCGGGAAATACTTTCAAACATTAGCCTTTATCATCATTTATTTATTTTGGTCGTAATTAATTTATGAACAACCCGTATGTGAGTACGTATAATGAGCTCAAGGAACTCATGAAGTATGTTCTGAAAGCCGTGAACTAATATATCCCATAAAGTAACGCGGCTCAGGTTATGAACCACGAACGATCGATCGTAATTCCATTTTAGCTCACCGCCGTAGCGTCGAGATTTTATTGAAAACAACACTTATGTTATTTAAATTTTAAGTTGAAGTTGGAATAGTAAGTCGGCGTCTTGTAGCTCAATGGGGCTCGGGTAGCCGGCAGACGGAGAGCCTCGTCTGAACGCTATCCGTTTCATTATTACTGAAGCAAACTCAGCTCTGTTACACTTCGAGAGGTTACTTTGATAGTCTGAAAACATCGATAAAAACATAGCGGAAACAAACAAAATAATATTAATTTCTGTTGAAGACAGACATGAGCGAAACTCATACACACGTAACACATGGTCACACATTTGCTAGTTTCGCTATCTTCTCTTAAATTACAGATAAGTACGAGTGACCATATAAACGTATTATTACATAATAACTATTTACTAAACGAAAAGAATCACAGCTTTAGTCAAGTTGTGTAGTAACGTGAAAATATTCTTAGTGATCCCACTTGAGGCTATTTATATTATTCCTAAGAGACTTATCTTGTTAGCGGTGTAACTGGTAGAGTTCAGAGTCACGATCTCTTAATTAGAACCTTGCCCTTTTACTAGTTCTAATATTGCCGAGAAACTGGACAACGTATAATTACATAGTCAAGGTCAAATCATTTATTCCACTTAGGCTTTTACAAGTGCTTATGAAAGTCAAAGAAATTATAGGTATAATAATTATAAAAAGTAGTTCCCCGTCCTAAAATTAGTTTCCTATGGCGAAGTACGATCAAAAAACTCCATGGTTACTCTTCTCAAAATAGTTTAATTTTTATATACAAAGAATGCATGGTTACATGCGAAGAGCAAGTCTCTATTCCTTAAAATACTTATGTATTTTTGATACACTATCAGTTGACGTTATTACAGTAAAATGAGTTCTAAGTTGCTCATCTTCATTGAATGATATGCAACTTGAAACGTCAAGTTTTTGATCATAAAAGTGTATCTCCGTGTAAACCCACCGGCGCAGTAGCTCAGCGGTACATCTCTCCAAAGTACTGAACCACACAACTTTCAATCGGGTTATAAAAAAGTCATTTCCGACAGCACTCGAAGTACGTACGCGACGCCGATTACTTGGATGTATTTACCGACTTGTTTTTATTTTTAGACTATATTTCAAGACTTTGCCAATATGTTTTTTTTTATTATTTTCTTCTTTTTACGTTTTATTTAATGGGATATTAACAATTAATGTATTTAAGTTGTCTCATACACTTATTTTTTGCCAGGTAAATGAAGAAAACATCAATCATAATATGACTAATCGCAATACTATTGTCATAAACAAAATACTACGACAAAAACATAATGAACATAAAACCACAACCCACCAATCAACCTGAACAAAACTCCTTAAAAATAACCCTTCCAATGAGCGCCTATTTATAAAACGCCCTCAACATCGGCATCGAAACTGAAATAACAGCACTCGAGATGCATTACACGCGGCCAGAGTTCGTTGCATCTTCTCGAGTGCTTAGTAAGGCAATATATCATTTGTATGAGTTTGATGTACTTATACGATTGTCGGGGTGCTGCTAAGACGGCTGCTCTCGTCGTGGTTTTAGCGTGACGCACACGACAATTTATCTTGTGTATATACATATGTATGACCATTTGTGTTCCATATGCACACTGTCTGTATGTGACTTCGTCGTTCGTCGTTGTATTTAATATCGTTAAATACCACCTATAGCTATATGTACTTGAACCATACAAGTAAAATGCATAAAAATATATGAATATGAAAGTTGGTACTTGGCACTTGTTTAAAAACGTATTTTTCAGTGCCACATCGAACTTTTAATAATATCATTAATTACCAAACACGTTATTAAACGTCTGTATCAATAATAAGTCAGAACTCCTTATAAACACTTTTTACATAAAATTTTAATGGTCCATGAACAGGTAGTGGTATAATGTTTGGAGTTGTAAATCATAGCTTTAGTGCGCGCCGATACAGGCGGGCGGGGCGCGGAAGTGGCGATATTTCAGAGTGACCCCCGCTGCGGGCATTACGGACCGGCCGCTGCAGGCGGAGGGTTGACACACCACGTGGCATTATTGTCTCAACTAGCACATAAATGGAAAACGTTAGATGTTAGCGCGTACAGAGTATGGGAATATGTATTAAGTTTTACTTGTATATATTTTTTGGAATATTGCATTTTAATATTTAATGTAGTATTCAACGTTTATTAAAAAGATAACATTTACATAAAATTTTAGTAACTTTAAAGTAATTAAGTTGCACAATACACATGAATTTGATCCGTCTGATTTTCCACTCTGGCAGCGCTTCCCGAAGCAATAAATAACATCAAAATCGAATTCGTTACAAATAGCGATACACACGTAACTCACGCACGTCCAAAACAAACGAGCGCCGTGAAAAAATCGTCCACAAACCAAAACAGAGAGTGCGTCGATGCAGACACGGGACGGATGCAGCGTCGCGACGCCAGTCGACCGGCGGACGCCGCGCGCGACGCACGCCGCGCCATGTGACGCGCTGCCGGGACAGGCCGCCATGACCGAGGGGGCGGCTCGGCCCAGGCCTCCGCCGCCCCGCAAGCCCGACTCGCTGGCGCTCGCGTGGCCGCGCTGGGAGGACCCGCCGCCGCCCGCGCCCGACACCCAGCGCCCCACACCCGCACAGCTCAAAGACTTCGATGGCTTTAGTCCGTACACGCCGCCGAACCCGATACAGACCGACCGCCGGCCGCGGCGACCCCAGAGCGTAGTGTCCCCGAGACCCCCAGTGAACCACCTCGCGAGGAGACCGCACTCCATCGGCTCGGTGGACGATGAGTGGGGCCCGGTGCCGCTGCTGCAGCCGGTGCCGCGCCGGCCGCGGCCGGTGCCCGGCACCATGTCCACGCTGCCGCGCGCGACCTTACTGCCGTCCTCCCGAAGTGACTATCAGTTGCAAAGACCGGCGATTATGACGAACGGGTACGGTGCCGTGCCGCCGTCCACGTCGCGGCGCCTATCCTTGCCCGGTGGTGTGCAGAACCCCCCCAAGACGTCGGCGACATTCCACGGGCTGTCGGCGCTGGTGGGGCAGTACCCTTCGCTGGGCACGCCGGGCACGCCGAGCACGCCAGCCGCCGTGCGCGAGGCTGTGCGCCACCTGCTGCAGCAGCCTCGCAATGGCTTCCCCATCATGGACCAGAAGCTTTCACTCTTCATCGAAATCCTCGACGCACAGGAACGGTTTTCACAGGTACGGAGGTAGTAACAGTCGCAACATACGAAATAAGCGGACAGGCAGATCGGGATTACAAGATAAAATCTTTAGGGTTAGAGCACATTTATTTTGGTCACATAACTGTTATCTGTTTTATCCGGCTCTCTGATATTTATATTGGAATTATAAAAGTACATACTCGATGTGCGTAAAAATACAAAGTTAGTGATATGATCTGACCAGTGCTCGAATTAACTGAATGCAGAATTGAATTGGTTTGTGTTGTGATAGTGTTAACAACGAAATTAATTGAAAGTAATTATGGGCATTAGCGCGGCGATAAAGCCGCCAAAAATTAATTGTTCGGAAAATGATAATAATTATTCAAAAGCGACATCCGTTGTTTTCAGTGATAATGCAAATTTGGGTCGTGTTAGGAGTTAACTTGGCGAGTGTCTGACGAAGTTCGCGTCTGTCTCAATCATCCCTCCGCGAGAATGTGTAATGCTTACGATGTTATATTGAATAATCCAATACGTGAGCGTGCGTCAGTGCGTCTCCGTCACAACTTCGACACAACACTTTGAAGTTTTTAAAAGCTTTGAAATTGTGAAATGACTAAAGTGTTCTGTCGAGCAGGTCTTGTAACGTATGGAGCTTATTTAGACGTAGTGCTAAGTTTAAGCTGGCACTCGCAAGACATTTCGCTCATAAAATATGAGATGAGCGTTTTCAGGCGTGCAGCCTCTCAGCAGAATGTCGGCATGCTTTTGATACACATATCTGCGTATGTGTCGTATGTGAAGCCGGTTTCGGAATTCTGTTTGCGAAGCCGAGCGGGTTATGTATGCACATACAGTGCACGCATAATCACGCCGAAGTATTGAGAGCGATCCGCGCAACGTGTTCATTACTTTCTGGAACTTCTCTCAACTGAAAACTCAATGAAAAATATGAAAATGGACGGCTGGCTTTTACTTTTCGATAAATTGAACGAGCACACAAATTCCATGCAGGCCAGAAGTTCAGTGCCGGGTGAAATTCATCAGAATATCCTGCTTGAATGGAATTCACTGAATAAGCTGGCGATAATGTAGCTCAGACGCTTAATGGTGATACAGAAAATATATTTTAAATCCACGTAACCATTTCAGTGGTATAATTGATGCTCGAGCCTATACAAGCCTTAGACCTCAATAGAAAGCCTATTCAGGCTCCAACACCTACCAATTAAAATAATGTCATGCCGCCAACAATAACTGGACCGTTTGACAATATTGAATTCAATTAAAAAGTACGTACTTCCCGAAACACTTGGGATGAAAGAGTCTGAATTCAACTCGCACCGTATTGTCGGTTGAATTTCATGGCGCTCACTCGACCTCGTTTTAAAGAGGCTTTTGTTTCAATATGAAAAATTACTGAAACTGAAAATGTTGAGAGGAAAAGTATTACATCTTGGTTTGGAGATGCTCATTAACCTTGCCGTGACACCTGGAGGGCTGTTCGCCGCCACGTCCGTACTCGAGTTTATCTAATTGTTATTGAGCTTACACTTACTAAATTCTATTATTGCAAAGATTTAAAAATACATAAGTGGCAACATTACGAGAAAAGTTAAGTATTTAACCTTAAAAACCTCTGTCTGTAAAGTTCACTATCACAGTTGTACTCATGTAAGTGTACTTACACAAAATAAGTACCATATTGTAAGCAATAAGTATTAAACTTTGTTTCTAATACCCCCTAAAAACTTTACAGACTTACACATCCTAAGTCCTGGATACGACTTAAGTTTAAGTTAAAGCTACTAAGCCATATCCAGAATGAAATACCAACATCAAGCGAACAAAGTTTTCTAATAAACCTATAGATTTGACATGAATAACAGTATTCATGATTTTAATATACTTGACTCGGGACTCGTCGGTAAATCGTAGCGTTACGTAGCGCCGTAGCGGCGTAGACGCGTAGCATGTGCTACGAATAGGCTATAACTATTTTACTCGGGTTTTATGTATTTCAAATTCTCGTTGGGTTTCGGTGCTACAGACGGACAGCGTGATCATGTGTATGTGTAGGTAGGACAGGGGTCATAAGTAAGGATAAACAGGACATTCTGTTACTTTTAAAACGCGGTTGTTTTTCATGCCATCAGTCTGTAAAAGCATAAAAATTGTAAACGTGTATGCACGTTCGGTGACGTCAGAGGCGCCTGGGCGAGGACATCACGTGCGGATATTCGTCCGCCAGTGAACACGTTGCTTAAAGATTCAATATACAGTATGAAATAATAATCACTTTGAGGCGCTTTCGTATTATAACTTCCATATTGCTTTTAGTTGCAAGTTTTATTGACAGAACTTGGCGAAGTTTTTGCTTTACGTTGCGCTTCAAGCGATATTTAATGTTTTCTTGAAATAACATTGTATTAAGTGGATTTTAAGTGAATTCCCCTTAATGTGAATTGTATTTTAATTTCGTCAATAGTCAAATAAAAAGGATAAGCATATTTTTTTATAAAAATGCAGCATTTCATCAATTAGTAGTTTTCTGGTCCAGTATGGAAATTTAGGCTAGAGAAAGTATCTGTTTTTTGATAGCTCAGAATACAATTGTTTACCTTATTAATGTTTTTTTTCGAATCCTAGTGTAAGAGAAATCATCCCGCTATAGCAGCTCATGCGTCTGGTCTCAGTTCCAGCTCATTTCAGTACGTTTCAGTACATAGTGCATGCCTGAAAATTATAGCCGTGACCCATTTACTGTAATGAGTAAAGTTTCCCCCTCCACTTGCTGTTATTACGGTTATACTTACTTTTCAGCTTCAGTGTGTGGTGTCGGAGCGCGCTCCATTCGGATGCTGTGGACAAACGTTTTTTCGTCATTCAAATTCGTTGACCTGCTGTTATTAGTATTTTGTTGATAATTGTGTGCAAGGCTATGGAATACATTTAGTAATTTACACTGGACTTGTAGTGAACTTGTGTTGTACAAGTTTTGTAGTTGTTTACTTGGGTTAATGAATAGTTAATGAAACGACTCTTACTTTATTAGATTTTTTCAATATTTCTAACAAGTACTTCGTACGTAGTAACTGAAAGTTTTGATATGGAATCCGAGATATGTGTTTTGTATCCTGTTCAAAGCTCACCTTAGTTTTGACCGTACATATAAAAATAATATCAGAAAAAATAACGTAATTCCTTCAAAGAATACCAAAGAAATGTGCGGAGTAGAATTAACTCCTCCACGTTATCTTGTCTCATATTATCGTATCTTCCATTAAATAGTGTCCGGGGCTCGGATGAGAAAGTCAATATTGTGTGAAGGGCGGTCTGTTTGTCTGTCTTGCACTAAAGAAAACACTGTTAGCGCCAGTGTCCGTCCTCAGCAATTAGTGACCACCGATAATACGCTTTACACCCCACGACAATATTGTGTTAAACTTTCAGAATAACTTGTAGTTTTAAGTACTGCCAAGTTTGAACAGCCAGTCTTGTTTAGTTTGAAATTTATCAACTTGTAGTTTTTAATTAAATTAAATATTGATTAATTGAACAGCCAAATTGGGTATCGCTTTAGTTATTGTGTGAATTGTCTATGGAAAGTTAATTTGAAGTTGATATTGTACACGCAAGTATAATTTCCCATTTGTCATGCCGAATCCAGGTAATTCAAGCACAGGTAAAGTGATACCCAATGTATTATAATGTATAGACATAACATGTAAACTGCCGTAACTAGGTGAACTCGACACAGCGACACATGTGTCAAATAAACAGAATTTCATAACATCAGTCATTACTGCCGCCAAACAGTCAGATCAAATTATTCTAATTTAAAACAAAGCCACACGTTTCATGCATAATTCTCCATCAAAAGCCAAACTTTATGAATACTCCACGAAACAATGCAACGGGTTTCGGTATGCCAGAAAATCCATTTTACGGTAAAAATGGGGCGACGCTCACAATTTGCGCTGGCCGTGCTATCGCGCCGTATCGCGGTCGTATCGTCGCCGCGTCGTGCCCTCTAACGCGGAGCTCTCTCGCTAAAAGCAAGCGTAGATTTTTCTATTTTGTTTCGCTTCAGAGTTAAAATTAGTGCTCGTTTTAGCGGCCCGGCCACACATGGCGCTATAGACATATTGAAACTATTCTTATTAAATGCTCACCGTTTTGGGGATTCTCGTGTGCCATACAATCACAGAGTTGTTCCATGTCTGTGCCGGCGTGTGTTGTTATTTTCGACACAAGTTTCGCAGCATGTGAACCTATAGCGTTTGGCTTTAGAGCAATTAATCACATTTCTCGTTATGAAAGTAATACGTGCCAGCGTCAAATAGTTCACTAATCACGGCTCATCTCGACAATTTATTATCTCGTTAGGAACGTTTCTTCTCTGACCGAAGTTCGTCGAGTGAAAAATTAAAATTTATTCTTTCACTGAACTTTAATCCTTTGATGAAGGTTTTTTGTAAAAAATAACCAGTCTGTCTGTATGCTCGCTCTGGTGCTCGTATGAGCGGGGTAATCAGGCGGATTATTGTTTTAAATGCATTGGTTTATATGACTGGCTGTAAAATTGATATTATACGTGCTTTGATTAATAAATGCTACTGCTGCTTGTGTTTATGCAAATAGAGTCGACCAAGGAAGATCTACGATAACATGAAACCGCGGTTAAAATACATATATCAACAAGCTTGTAGACTTGCAGCCTCTCAATACACTTTTACACTGTTCCCATAAAGTCCCATGACACGAAAGGTCGCTTACCTGTCGGCATAATCCCGTCGTTGCTGCTGACAGCTATGGGAAGTCATGGGGCAGCTTTTTGTGGAAGATTACTCTTATAGTGAGATGTGGCGGGTTACGGCGGCGCGCGGAAGAACTATTACCGTCGTGTGTGTGTGTGCAATGGCATTTTAACGCACACAGCTTTCTTGCAGATACTTGAATGACGTTTCATCTACGCGCCATTTAAAAATAGTTTTTTTTTAAATCTATATCTTATAATTTTTCTTAGAGATAAATTTTGTGAAATATCAACAATTAATTATTGTGAAATATGACAACTTTAGTAAAGTTTAAACATTCTCGCGTGTATTTTGTGAAGCCCAATGCATACGCGCCCTTACATGTATAATAACAACATATAAAGAGCAGCACTACCCCATCAGTGCGGCCATAAACTGGCTCATTACAGCATGTTTATTTAGCCATCACCCCATAGTTTTTCCCATAAAATTGCTTCGATCGGTGTTGGCAGCTGTCCACTGTTTCGTGTTCGTGCCAAAATGATACTGTGTGTTAAACTTACGAGTATATTCATGACCCTGAGGTACCGGCCAGGCTTACATTTTATCGTTAAACAGTTAAGTAAATAATCAACTTATTAGTGTATAACTGGGACTATGAAAAAGTTTGTTTTGGGAAGATTGAAAAAAAAAAAAAATTGCCATATTTTTTTCTAAGTTTCATGAGACCTTAGTGCGGTCGAGATCAATAATCATATAATTTATGCTTGCCTTTCAGAAGTACATTACACCTCATTTAACATCCATATTTTCACTGTACGGAGAAACAAACTACGCAAATGGTATCTCCCAGTACTGGCGATACTCAATACTTATAAATGCGTCGTTGAGTTCACAAAAATGTTATTTTGTTATTGTTTATTTTACTAACACGACACCCAGGAGGGAGATAGCAGTCATAAAATTATGGCATATTTGTACGTGCTGCGAGTTTTTCACACGTTTTCGTTATAAACAGCGAAATTGGTGTGTTTATTATGTTTAGTATAATAGCTTTTTAATGGATGTGTGCTATAGCCAACCATAACATATCTGACTAATATACATATCTGACTTTTTTTAATTCCTTTAAATAACACTCGTAATGGTTTTCTATGCATTATAGGACACTATTCCTAATATTCATCGCCGATTTGAACCTGATATGCATACATCGCGCACAAAACCTTTTTAATTTAGAGTAGAGTAGATGTTACAAAAGCGATCACACAATACAGTTTCAATGTTTTCCTCTCAAATTGTACAAAGACTAATTCAAAGGCAACATTCCTCCCATACATCTTTATTTACAAATTTAACTGTGCTAGCCATTTTTTCCGCCCGGTGACAATGAACCTTATCCCCCTAATTTAGAGGTGCATTTCGGATAGATACAATTTGTTACGTGTAAAGCATAAAATTGTATCTTCAGAGTCTACGAAAATGATTCCCAATTACTAGTGTCCCCACATCTTCCTCTCTTGTTAATTCTTTTGTGAAGAGTGGAATTAAAAAATAATACGCGCCGTTTCAGGGCCGTTTGATTAAGAGCTTTTGATGCGAATTTATTTTGAGGAAAGCTGAAGGAGATGTTAATAAGGTTTTATGCTGGTAGAAATTTGTTTCGGAAATTAACGGAGCTCACTTTTTGATTATTTTTGGGAATGACTTTGTAAAAGTTTTGGGTCAAAATGCAAGCTCAAGCACATTTTAATATATTACGTAGGCCAGATCAATCGCTCTTGTTGTGCAGTTGGCCAAAATAGGAAATAAATTTCACTCACACTTACAATACCCTTAGTCTTACTAACAAATCCCCAATGATTGAGTCATTTATTCAAAAGTTGTTGCTGCGATATCTTATGTCACTGTGTTGTGACTCAAAAAGAAACAGATGCGCCATTATAAAGAATATGAATAGCATAGAAAATTCATTTTAAAGGCAGTAATTTTTCGATTCCGTTTCTCTCGCTAAGTCTTGGTAGATTTCAGTGTTGAACTGGCAACATCAAAGCTAACATCGCTGATCTAAACAGCTCGATGAGTCTATAAGTTTAATTTCGCGATCTTTTTAAAACACGAGCGTATTGCGTGATACACAAGATGTCGGCTGCAAGAAATTATCAACTTATATTACGGAGATACAGTGATTTAATAAAAAAACAGTACCTACCATAAAACATTAAAATTGAAAAACTTTTTGCCTTAATGGAGCCTACCGCATTAATATGACACCTAGGCTTTGTTTCAATACTGATAGGTATATCTTTATACTGAGACTCAAATGTAGATAATTCTGAACTATTTACTAATAAAATAAAATCTGACCATGACCTTTAAAACTAGGTATGTAACAACGGTACGTTTAAAATAATGTTTCATCAGAGTAAAAAATACAATCGCTTGAATTTGCAAATGTTGGAGAATCATTCACAATTCAGTGTTTTCTAGAAATAGCGCGTCAGTTTGTTTACACGGCGGTAGCGATCCGTTATTTTTCAGCGCTTTCATTCGATCCGTCTTTATTAATGTTGGTGACGTGCGAGTAACTACATTCGCGCACACTCCGATACTTGTTTGTGCGACTGTACCTGCCACTGACAATAATGGATACCGTCGCATTTCGTTACGGATTTATAAATCAAATAAAGTTTGTTTTCAGCTAACATTTGTTGAATAATCTTTTTTATGCTTTTTAAGTCGATTAACGATTTAAATTAAGTTTATTTCTTGAAAAATCATTTAGGAAAACATCAGCAAAAGTTGCGTATGAATTTCTTATTTCCCCCACAAACTTTTACAAAAACGCTGTCAATATTTTCACCCCAAAGTTAAACACCCAACAAATTCTTAAATAATTTAGCCGAGACCATTTTTCGGCGTAAAAAACGAAATAACATGTATACAGGGGTAATGATCCGATCAACGATTTTGTTAACTCATCATGCTTGACCAGTGAAACTAGACCTGCCATTCCTTCATTTTTAAACCACGAAAGTCATTTTTTTCGGGAGCCAGGGGTCTTGTTAAGCCGGTTGATATATTACAAATTGCGTAAACAAGTTTAGTGGGTACGTCAAATAAGACTGATGTACTTTTAACATGAATTAGGAGCACATTCAGTATTTTGATAAGCAATTGAGAATAATATATTAGCTTTCAGGTTTTCCATGGAGAAAACCGTATTTGTCGTTAAATTTTCATTGATTTAAAGTCTTCCAAGAAATGCGAAAATCAAATATCCTTATGACAAATCACTTCCACGCTTAACAAACTGCTTAACACAGTACTGAATATCTCCATCGACGTAAGTAAAGCGCGCCATTTGTACGTGCAGACGTATTGCCGGCAAGAGTTGCAACACTGCATACGTTTTAGCAGATTACCGCTCCATTACTTACGTCCATCGCTCCTGCGTTCGCTTTACTTACTACTTTTACGGGTTTTCACAGCTTACGTGTTACCTTTATATTAGAAGAAAATATTTTACTGCATACATGCATTAATTCAGACATAAAACCTCAATTTGAGGTCAATCTATGAGCTTAAGTTTTACCAGCTTTTATTAAGATGATGCCTTTTAATGTAATGTGATGGGGACCATAATATCTTATAAAATTATGCCAGAAAAAATGAGAGCCAATTTCCATGATAACCAATAATGTCTCCAAATGTAGCTCCAAGTTGTTGCGCGGCTGAAACATTCATATCCCAAATTGTACTTCCTGAGGTACTCGCTTATCTGCACGCGGAACATCATGACAAACGTAATAATGTCACTTAGTACTCAGTGGAGTACACTCGAGAGCGCATCGAGCGACCTTTTTGACAAATTATCATGTCGTTTTGTGTACATGATGAATGCGAGAGCGCCTGACGATTTTATGAGCACTTGTCGTTTGTGGAGCACGTTGTGGACTCCGCTAAGTATGACTGATGGCTGTTCTTGCTACTCCCTCTAGTGGTATACGTGGGTATCGCTTTTATAATGTTGCAACTATTTCTATTCTAACTTACATTATCACTACCCTAAATTTTGTAACATAATATTTAATCGTCTTAAAACTGCCATCTTATCGGTTAGTCACTTACGACTTCGTTAATTTTTTCGTGGCTCTAAGTAAATAGTTGTCAGGATATTCTTAAACAAGAAAAAAAAATGGTAAAACAGAAATAGAGTCTCCAGCACAATAATTTAATTAACAAAACACAAAAGTTCACCAACAGCGGCAGATATAACAATTTGCATAGTGAAACTGACATAAAATTTCGTCCATTCTTCAAGCGTGCGCCACCGCTGCACCGGTGCACAGGTGCACACTTGCGACTTCACGAAATAAAAGTCGCACGATTTTTCAACGCCCCTCGGTCCCCGCTCCGGTGATTTTCCGCAATTGACCTAATTATGACGTCGAGAAATTTAGCACTGAAAATAGTTTAAAAATTTAATTTTTCTGTTCCAGCTGAGCTCAGCACAAACTATTTAATTTAACGACTATTATACTATTACGGTTACTTGCGAGAGTGAAATCGTTTCTTAAATGGAAACCTTGGCTGTAACCTTAATAGAATCTTTATAAAGCCGTTTCGGATATAACTTAGATTGCTTGGGTACAAAATGAAATATATTTTGTTGTAAGAATCCTAAATGATTTCACTTCAACTTACCGAAATTCTATTACAAGCCGCACGATTTAAATCTGCTTTACAGTCGATCCCTTTATCGTCAACAAATTAATCTGGTAGTTAGTTTATTCGGTTCGTATAATCTGCAGCATTATTTGTTGAAGTTGGCAACTTCACTAGTGGCATTCTACAATATAGAATATAACTTACTCAAGGAGGATTAGCGGCCACATTGGCTGATGTAAGATGCAGCTCCATTTGCGTGTCGAATATTTGATTAAGTAGTAACAAAACGTTGATCATTTATTCAGTGCCGGACGGCGTATAATTTGTTTAGGCCCTTTCATTGCCCACCGAGATGTTCGGAGGGATTACGCCGGGTACTCGAGTCAATGTTATAAATGGTTTCGCTGTCAATAAATGTAACGTTGTTAGGTCTGTGCGTCTGTTGTTTGAACTCAACCTTGTGGAAAATTCATGTTTTATCTGATTTCATTTGATGGCCATTGTAAGTTCGCTAATTCTGTTAATTAATGCTTACATTTTCATTTGATTTCATTTAATTCAATTGATTTCGTAGCTGATTTATTAATACTTTGAACAATCAACGGTTCAACTGTTGGTAAATGAATTAATATTATGCAATTAATTTTCAACGTATTCACTAATCTGGATAAAGCTATGAATTTTTGTTCATCACAATCTATGCTTTTCTATCGTATACATTTAGTAGTAGTCATTTTGATGACATAGAATATTCAGCGGCCGAGGGAGGGCGCCTCATTAAACTTTCATATTCTCCTCCCTATTTACAGACACCCTTGTAATTGAGCGTGTGACGATGTTTTAATTCATTATTCCTTTATTGCTGTTGCCTTGATTAAATTTGAAACATCTTGTAAGGGATCGCTGGAAAAGCCAATGAAATGAGACGAAACGAAAGAATTAATTATTTTCGAGTTTTTCCTTTGATTACTTAACAGCGATAAGTTTTACACAGTCCACGGTTTTATAGCGGTTAAAGCTTTACGTGTCGCTTCTGAAATTCTATCGATAAATCCATCAGCGCTATCATCATCTGCAACAAGAAATCCATTGTGAAATGATTTCAATGAGAAACCTGATAAGCGTCGTTCACAATCTCAGTTTGATATAAAGGCTTTTTGTGACCCTCTCTCAGTTACCGGTTCATTTGTCAGAGGGTATTTCTACGTAGCGTTTCTTAGTTCCCAATTTATTAGCAACATACGTACTTGTATATAACGCACAATTTTTTCCTACGTGGCAATTGCTTTTTATTATTTTCCTGTTACTGAAGAAATGTGTGAGTGGAAAAACGAATTCGGCAAATGAAAGCCTATGAACGATTCCTCTAAAAAAACAAGAAATTGGATCTTTAAACCCAAGCTTTTTTTACTTCAAAATTATTTTGTGGAATTCAAACACAAACGACATGCATGGTTTATTGATCGAATAACGTTATAACCGTATTGCCGTTTAGATTTATTAAGATAAATAATAATATAACTTGTTAAATCTGAGATTTACGTCAATAAACAAGCAGTATTCCGTGACACAGTTTGGCGTGTTGCGGCGCGTCGCGGGGAGCCCGCCTGCGGCCGACAGCAATGGAACCTACCTGTTGGAAGTTGTTGCAATCGGCCGATGTAATATCCAGTGCAATCTGTTCGTTAGTGATCTTCCTGCCGGTAATCGTGGATTTTGTTTTGTTTTGTTTTTTATAGTCGGGCATATTTTTCTATAGGAATGCTATCGTTATGAATGACTTTAGGAGTACAGAACGAGCATCTGATAAAAGCTTTAAACATATTCTGAGCAACCACTGTCAGGTTATTTATACCTCGCTATGCTTACGTGACAATTAGTGCCTTGACTTTGCTAACAAATGATAGCAAATCCAAATTTGTAATCATAATCACACTGAAATGTCACGGCAACTGTTTTTCAAATTCTACACGGCAGTCAAGTTTTTTTGAATTATTATTTAACCTCTTACAAATAAAACTACAATACCGAAACCAGTTCCAAATAAAACGTTTGTATAGTCAATATTCTACTCTCTATTAAAGCAAAGTAATCGATATAGGTTGGCCGATAATATTCCTTTTCTGCATTCGTGTACTTTATTTGTAATTTCCTGTTCGTTCGCGCTGGATCCGGGAGCACGCGTCCCGCGCACTACTATTGTTATGGAGAAGTGATCGTGTGCTTTTCCTTTGGGTAGAAATTTTCATGGTTTGGTGAATTCTGGTCTTCCAAACCCGTTGCTGTTATGAAACTCCTATCGTTTTGATTGTTTGATGTCTAGTTACATGTACTGGTATAGTATTTTACTTTTAATATATCAGTTTTTACTGAATATAAATAAAACATTGTTATATTTTTAGAACTGCACAAAAGCTTTAAGCAAGAAAAGCTAGTAATAACCCTTGTACAAAAGCTCGATAGTTGTAAAGGAACACAAGCATCGTTAAAATGAGTAACAAGTACAAAGTGCGGCAAAGAATAGCAGAACTTGAGGAAACAGATAATGGCGGTCATCAATAATCACGCTGCACTCGTTACTGCGCTAGTTAGCCAGGCGGAGCCGCGCTACTGGACGCGCTACGTGGGGATGTACTTTCTGTTTCTTATGTACTAATTATGGCACTGGTCATATGTTCTGTTAAAAACAAAACTATGTTGTTGGAAGTTATTCGTCGCCATCTTTATTAACACAATACTAACAGTTATAATAAAGTGAAGGGAGAATGCTTTAAAATATAGCATACTTCCCCGGATAAGACATAACTTATTCACTTTACCAACTGTAAAATAGTCTGTAGATTCGGTTTCTACTAGAATCGAAAAAAAAAACAGTCAAATGCGATTTTTTTATAGTGATTTTTGTAACAATGTTCGGATTCATGGTAAAATACTAAAATCTTACATCACAAGCGAGCACGCCGCCACGAAAATAAATGTTGTAGCGAAACCAAAGTAAACAAGAGCAATCTGGGATACTTTAGTTTTCATCATAAAACTACGTCTTAATTACATTGCCCGCGTAACATTGAGTTATGTGAGTAGGTGAAAACGCACATCATATGTAAACTAGTCGGACGAGAAACAGACGAATTGTTGTTGTGTATTTGACCTTTGTGAATGTTTTACTTAATCTTATCTAATAATGTGTAAGTATAGTTATTCTTAGGTTGTGAGATATTAGGATATAACTTTATCTCAACATCGACATTTTTTCCGTTCTTGATATTTAAATGTTCCAGACATTAACCCTATACTTGGCAGGCATTTTTTATTCAGAATTTATGAAAAAAAATGCCTAGTTTGTGTTCCCAGGTGTTAACTGGGAAGGAAAAAAATAATAAAAAAAATTGTAATTATTTAATTTACGTTTTATTGTATGTATCACATTAGGCACATTGCCAGGTTCATAATAATCAATAGAAAAAAAACTACGTATCGTATTTGACACATTGCGTAAAATAGGAAAATTAAAAATAATATAAATTATGTTTTCATAATCAACAAGTTTAAAAAAAAACCTTCTAAAAATCAACATAATTATCAGTCACAATCAGCCTTTAAGTCTTACCTAATTAATAAGCATTATTTATAAATAAAATGAGATCAATTTTATAAATAAGTACTTAATACGTGCGTATCCATATCAGTATCTAGAGATTATTAATTACTAATTTTACTTCTTAGAATGGTAAGTCGTGGTGGCCTAGTGGTTAAAGAGCCAACCTCTCAAGTATGAGTGCGTGGGTTCGATTCCAGGTCAGGCAAGTACCAATGCAACTTTTCTAAGTTTGCTTATTTACTTTTCTGTGACTGTGTTTCGGATGGCACCTTAAACTGTAGGTCCAGGTTGTCATTGAACATTCTTGGCAGTCGTTACGGGTAGTCAGAAACCAGTAAGTCTGACGCCAGTCCAAGGAGTATGGGGTTGCCCGCTTAATTGAGTTGAGAAGGTCAGATAGGCAGTCGCTCTTTGTAAAACACTGGTAGTCAGCTGAATCCGGTTAGACTGGAAGCCAACCCCAACATAGTTGGGAAAAGACTCGGGAGATGATGATGACTTCTTAGAATTATACTCTAAAAACAATTGCGTTCGGGAATAAGCACAGTCGTATTTAACATTTTTGGAAAAAAAATCTTCTGTCAGTAGCAGTACATACACCTTCTATTCTACCAAGTAAAGACGAAGTTCTTTCTGTTACGTCAACATGTCTTCTATCCGAGCATGGCTCAGCATGACGACCGTAGAAACAAGTTTTGTCTACCGGAGAATGTACGCAATGACAGATGGGTGACAGATGGAAGTAAGATTTCTTTTGACACGTAGAAAATAAATGTTTCTTTTCTTCAATCGCCATAAGTCTACTAGTTTTTTGGCTAACTAAACGTAAATTCATCGTAGTATACGCAGAATGACTACATTACTATCTACTTTTCCGTTGCTACGGAATGTTTTCGTGTTCATAAAAACGCGAGTTGAAAGGTCGCGCCATGCTTGGGTAGCGGGTAGAAGACCTGTTGACATTGACAGAAAAGGCTTTGTCTTTTCTTGATATAATAGACATAGAATCGCCATGCTGATCCCGCTGTAGACGCACGTATTTTCTTCTTCAGTGTATTCTTCGTCAGTAAATTAAAAGATTATACTTAAAAAAAATATATATGAAATAGATATATAAAATAGATATATTTTGGCGCTGCATAGCATGCATAGCCGCTATACACACCACTGGCAATGTAACATATTAGATACATAGTCAAAAATATCTATAATATTCGTTATCCGGTAAGGTATCAGATCTGATACACTCGAAAAAAACAGTGAAAAAAATATGGTTCCGATAAATTTTGGACAAGCAAAACAGAATTCCGACTAGTAAAATATTCTAAGCTATGCAAATAATATCAATTTTGTTTCAAATTATCTTTTAATACAATGTAAAGTGAATTTTCTTATCTTGCCATGAGTAGATGCGTTGGTTCGGTTCGCCATCTTAGATTCTACTGCTTTTTCAGTGTCTCTAGGAGTGAAACAACATTTTTGGTAGAAATTTAATTATATTTTGTTTCTTCTAAACTAATAAAAGTTTTCAAAATATATGTCAGTTTATGTCTAAATTTTTGAAAAGAACAACGTATCAAATTGTATACAGCACCAAGAATAGGGTTAACACAAAGCTAATTTCAATAGCAACGAGCAAAAAAGCAAGCGAAGCGTGCTGACCGTGTGTCCCTCGGGCCAGAATGATAACTTCATAACGTGATTAGTCACCCGACAGTCGCACCAGTTGTTCTAGAACTTGTTCCACTGGCGCCAGTAGCTTGTACCTACAGTTGGGGAATTACTCACCCATTATCACTGTCGCTGGTTAGGCCGTACGGTTTCGTGTTGGATGTATTAGCTCCGTGAATCCGTTGCTGGCTCACGTACAACTGAATTATTGTCTTTAGGTAATTAATGATAGGTATGTTACTATAACGTGATGGTGATGATGGCATCCAGGACGATTGTCGGCTACGGCGGCCGTTCTCTTTTATGTAGATCAGCCAGTCATCAACCATAACGTAAACAAAATGGAGAGAGGAGAGCCTGTAACCGCAAAGTGTAAGCTGATTAAGATCTACTAATATTAATACACAATTTTCTTCCTGTGGTTTCACCCACTCCTCGTAGGAACTATTGCGTTTATCTGCATAAAATGTATAGTCTTCTTCGATAAATTGGCAAATCTAACACCAGTAACCAAGAAAACAAATTATCCAACACTGCAGCTACAGAAATTATTATAGCTTAACGTGCACAGCATCATACAGACAAGTTGTAGCTGCATCAGAACCTACCACTCGCTAGTCTGTGACTGAAGATGTTGCTGTATCCAGAAGTCCTGTCTCCTTAGTAATTCTGCAATGTAATATCCAAAGCGCTGCTGTGCTTGAAATTGGCGTAATAACTTAAACGTGGTTAGCTCCGTACTTGGCCAACTTGTTCGTTTGTTCGGCAAGTTAGTTCGCTCGCCGGCTTGCCTGTGTGTGCTGTTGTTGCTTAAGTGATTGGTTTAACTTGGAGAATGAGTTCGTCTTCAGATAGAGCTCCGAGAATAAATCTGGTTTCTTTATTTATTTTTTGTGGTAGTTTTATAGCCAGATGATATTTTTAATTAATTTTTCGTCCTATGCTAAGGTCTTCGCCAAGATATTTCTTGTAACCGACAGAACTTCAAATTTGCAATTTTTTTAACAGTTTCGATGGAAAGAAATATTCATGATTTTTAACAGATTTCCATTTTTCCTATTTTAAATCTAATAAAAATATACTACGAATATCCTTGGTAGAATCCTTTTTCAATATCCAGTGTTATTTCCACACATCGTGTTTAAGTAAATAATTGTAGGGTTCCCTATAGAGGTGTCAACATGACGAATGGGGAGAGCCGTCGATTGCTTTGTGCGCCGGATTATAAAGAAATTTCTCCGTCTTTACTATTATTGAAAACGTTATTATGTGTTATATTAATGTTATTATGATGTAGTATTGAAATCTTGTTCATTGTTCGCTTTGTAGTTCGGATTATTGTTGAGTAAAGTGTGGGCTAGATTCTAGACTGAATTTATTTTTATACTGAAATCATTCCATAGTATTATATCGCCACTAGAGCACTGGCTTATTTAGAAATCTCATTCAACTTATTTGTTTGGTAAATCTCCTAAAAAAGTTTTATAGTTTAAAAATGTTCAGTTAAAGTCACATTAAAGTCTGAACACTAAAACTACAGAAAATAATAATCGTTAAACTAGTATTGCCATTTTCATAAAAGTTGAAGGCAATATACGACACAGACAAAGCTCGCGTGAGAAATATTGCGAACACTAAATAAGAAACAACAGAAGGCCAAATCTCTATAACTTTTAATGTGTATGAGAATGAAAATCTCAGAACCAGCATCACTGAGGTCATCTTGAAACCAAGTTACACATGTTTTCGATAAAGAACTAGTCATGCAAGCAAACGATTTAGACGAAATTGAATTTTTGTATAAGAAGTATCATGCACAGGCTTGTATTCGGAGTTGAAAGTATGAACCACTAGCTGTTGCTCGCGGTTTTAACCACGTCCCGAGAGACCTTCTTCCCGCACCCAGATAGAAAGTACGCTGCCAAGTTAGCGTAGTAGTAGCGAACATAAATATATCCGTGATATGTTTGGATAGTGTGGATAAATGCATTATATATTTTTTGCTATTTCTATGTAAGTGTTCCTTCTGAGTATGACATTGTATGGTCCGCTATACTTTGAAGACCAATACTGAGATATTGTTCGTGACACTTTAGTGCCGAAGTAGCACCTGTCCGGAATTGCATTAAGTTGTTAAATGGCGTTGAAAAGTGGGCCAATTGCAGATATCGCGACATTGTAGGTGGCACTTTACTGTCATACTATGTTAAGAAATGCAGTTTAAGTTTTTTTTTTTTTCATAATATTGTTGGGTTTTTTTTTCATAAGGTGTTCGTGAGGTGTGGCCTTGATAGGCCTAGGTACCTGTGAATGGCGATGTCAACGCCGGAGCTTTTTACAACTTAATTTGAAGAGTTTTCTAGGATTTTGTCTTACTTAGATTATAAAAAAAGTTTTTTTTTTAGAAACAGAATTCTGACAACATTGCATTTCGTAGGTAAGCAGAGTAACCGCGAGCTCACATGGTGTTCGGCCGATGTGCACCACCATAACTCGTAGTGTTGGCTCACCGTGATTTGTGTCCCTATTCGTCTGCGTTGCCATGACAACGCGCATATTTTACCAACATTACTTGTACACCCCATGCTATTTTATGTCAACTTGATAAGTTACTTGCGTGGATTCCATGTGTTCACGAGAGATGGCTTTACTCTTCTTAGAAGCGTACAAAAATGTAATCTATACTACCACTGACGATAAATATAGAAAAAAAAAATTAAATGACAGCAGCAAAAATTACTCGTAGTAATTACACATATACGACACCATATTTAAATTAATTAATAAAAAACAAGGAAAGATGAAAAGTCCTAGAAGCAACGAGATTATTCAAAACACTGCTGCTGTACTATACAGGATTTCTCTATCATACAGCCACGTAACGCCTTAACACTCACTACCCACAAAGTAATACCAGTCTTATATATTAATAATAAGATTGAATTTCATCTGTAGTTGGGGATGCTCATACAGAGATGTCGGGCCGATACATAGTGCTAGAGCCGACGTGATCCATCAAAGTACAATACGTTGAGGTATAGGAGTATAAGATTTATAGATGGACTGCGGAAATATTTTCTCTGTACGGCGACTGCGAAAAAAGTAAGAATAGATTGCATTCAGTATGGTATGAGTGGATAGGGAACAATACTAAAGTCGATATTTCTGGATCATTTTTTGTGAAACTAATGCTAGCTTCTTTTGAAATACTCATTGTTTACAAACGCTAGAATACAAAAATATGTGAAACACATTAATGGTGCAGGACGATTGACAACCACGGTGGCTGCTCTCTCTTCACTTTTTTAGTCCGATGGGATGGATGCGACCGGAGAGAGAACAGGCGTAGTACCGTGTACAGTTTGTCAATCAACAACGTCTAGACTCCTAATGAAAGTTACTTAAAACCCACAAAGCGATTTTGGCCCGTCCCGGGAATCGAACCCCGTGCACAGCAGTCGCGCTATGCGACTACTACCAACGAACTAACATAATTGTAAAACCAAAAAGTATTGTATATAAAGTCCATACGTATCTCAACAGCATCTGTAGCAAATCCCCGAGATCCGCACCGGAGTACATTTGTGATTCGTTTCAGATTTATTAGTTTACATCAGGTGCCACCGTCGGTATGTACTTACACCTGGAAAATGGCTCGAAATAGTTCGCTTATAAAATAGTTCCACTGTGAAATAGTTCGCCCGAGAAATATTTTCACAACAGCATAAAAGTGTTTATATGTTGCACATTATTTTCTGTTATATTTATGTTGGGGATTTTGTGCAGATGGGACTTCGATGCACTTACTGGTTTAGAACTTGGTCAAGTTAATTGCTTACGTAGAATAATACTTATCGGTGATACGCAGATGCACGTTATTAATAAACTCTATCTTAGCCTAAGACGGATTATAACTTCCTGGACCAAAACACAGGCTGATGTAATATAACACCAAATAATATAATTAATATCAAAATTCATGCTCAGCTCTGAGTTGGAGCGAATAAAGCGAAAACAAGAGCGCTGAGAGCTCATAAATTATATATTCCGGACACTTGGCGATGCAACGATGTTAAAACAATTGAAATTTTCCAACTACCTACATATTTTTCTTTCTTGTAGTCATTTGTTGTGTTTTGTGACCATCCTGTAGTTGTTAAGATATAGTATCGGATTATCTTGCTTGTGCAAAGAACACAAGTGCTAGAGTAACTTAGTCTGAATGTACAGCAAGATTTTTGCCTACCTAAAATTAAGTTAATTTTGTTCCTTTAAAAATGCATTTATATATTTATCGCACTTTATGAACTCCCGTCACACACTTCTCTCGAACAACTTTTAAAAATAGCGTAATCCAAAAAAGTTAAATTCTTTATTTCAAAAGCCAGCGGACAGCGGTATAAGAATTCAATGTAAGTTTAAGATATAAAATTCAAGTGCTTGCTTCTATTTAAAGCCGGCTACAGTTGTCGCGACAACTATTTTGGAACTGTACCAGAAAGGTCGCAACGACTTTTAAACTTTGAGGCTTGTTGGCTTACATTGAAATGCTGGATTCAATGTGGATTTGTATTATTCATATTTGTTTGTTTTATATCGGATTTGAGGTTTGTGGTGCAAAGGATTATTGAGGATTCGAAATTCCTTTATTTTACGACATAAAAATGTGATATTTTTAATAAGACGGCTTTTACAGTTATTTTGATCTTCCATAACACTCTCACGGTTAATTGAGATACCGACACCATACAATTTTTGTTTAAATACGTCGTAAAAAGTCATCTGTGATGGCATACCGACAGCCGCGTCAGTCGCTCGTGTGCATCCGGCCTACTCGTCGGACACTTCCCGAATATTTTCTCGTTCCCCTCAAAAGAATCGGCTCGAGTTGGCCGCAGTAATTACTTACTCATTTGGTTCCTTTGATTCTCCCGGTTTTAACTTCGAGGCTCCAAAGAAATTTTTATATTTTCGTTTTCTGATGAAATTTTCTTTTGGCGTATTGTGAAGTTACTTTTATATATTTTGATGAGTATGGAATCTGCTTTGAGGGTTAAGTTTAATCAACGTTTGGGGAGATTACAAAAATGTGATTGGTTTTGTTGATGAAACTTTTTCCATCAAACTGATTCGAAGCTCTGGAAGACTGTACCAGTCAAACTGATGAAAATGATAACCCCTTGCCGCACATGTGTGGAGCAAGCGAGTAACCCTGTGAGTGGCGCGCGGCCGCAGACCGCATATCGACGAAACGGTCCCGACCGCGCTCTAATGAAGCCAGCAATGTATGCCGTAATGACGCCGCATTTGCGCCATGCACTGCGCGTTAACGAAGACAAACCGACTGGTTGTGTGCAGTCGGAATATAATGCACGCCGCCTGACGCATCAACTCTGTCCGCTAACTTGACCGAGTTTTAAATACATACATTCTATTGGATTTGTTTAAAATTTATTTTGATTCTTAAATGGTAGGATGATGTGACTAAGTTCTCTGTTCCGATCTTCAGTAATGATGGGTAAGGCTGCGTTCCTCACAAGATTATTAAAGCGTTTTGTATGCTTTCCTTTTGTTTCTATTTCTCTAATAATGAAAAATCTAATGCTCGTTGTCACATTAATGTTTTAACTAACATTGAATTATGACATTCGTAAAACCTTCGTTCTTGAAATGATCAAGTCCAGACGCCTGTCAGTCAGCAACAGTTTCTAGTGCGGTGAACACGGCCATTACTTTCAGGATTATTCTCTTTGACGTCCCTCGACGCTTGCCACTTGTAGTTCGCTGGACATTGTAGTTAACAAGCCCTTACAGGTAGGCTTTAACTTTGAAATGGTCTATGTTTTCAATGTCCTTAACTATATTGTCAATGTGAAATGTATAATGATCATGACGGTTGATTTATACCTTTTGTTATTACCGAACATATGTATTTTCTTATCAATATTATTATGACCTAAAAGCACTTGTATTTTCAACCATTTATGTTTTTTACTTATTTTTTTTTTGTTTATAAGACAATAACGTATTTTACCTCCATAACTTAATTAATAGTTATAAATAGTTCCTGAATGTATCTTGAGCGCACTCGTGGTCTTACACTGTCGTCACGTGGTCGTCACAGTCAGGGCGGGCCGGCTACCGGACCGCGCCGGAGCTCGGCCGGGCTGCCCGGCGGCCGCTCGCTAATTAACCGCAAACAAAAGGTGGCCATTACTCAGCCGCATCCCTTGCTGATTTTATTCAACTTTTACAATAAAACACGCCATTTATCCGCGGGAATATTTTATTGAGGATTAACATTTAGTTCTATTGTTTTGAACGACCTTGAAACTTTACAGTTTGGATTTATTCGTTAACTTTGTTAGCTAGTAAAATTATCCTACATATTTTTCAATATTAATAAAAACAACTTAGCGTATAAAATATGCGGTCCAATCTTGCGGAACGTGTGCAGCTTGAAATACAATTGACCGGTATTTTACGAACCTTGAAGTTCTGCATAGATATTAAAATATCACAGAAGAATAAACTGTAACAGTAGTATCTTATAGAAAGCTTTAATTCCGTTCGGTTGAACCTGAAGCGATATTGGACCGGTCACATCTGTTACGGAATCGATAATATGGACCGTCATAGTGCTCAGTATGAGCGAAGTAGCGAGGTCTGTGTCATGTCTGTACTTACCTACTGATTGAACTGGTCACTACATCGGCCTACCTAACTAATTATATCTCCTCATAACCGGATACAGGTTTACGTACCACAAATAGCTAATCACAAACATGATAAGTAGAATCGTATTGTTTCACTAGTGTCATGCTCATTCATTCATTCCGCATTGCAGTTCGTATTGTTATTTCCGCAGCGGCATAAATTATTTAATTACACTTATTGAATATATTAATTACATTAAACATCAGACGTACTGAGAGTAAATTGCAGAACAATCGAGTGATTTTAATTGCGCCGGCCCTCTAGCGGCGCTCCTGCGAATTATAATTCATAGCTGCAAAAATAAGTGGGTGAATGTAAATGAGTATTGTACTGAGGGTGGACGTACATCTGCGCCGGGTTTTGTTTGAAAATGTCTAGAAATGGAGTGTAAAGTTACGTAGTGCACTGAGTGATACGCGCGGAATTTTATCATTTGTTGCTCTAGGAATTTATTTCATTCGTGAGGAGGTGCATAGTTTCTTGTTCTGTTATGCATTTAGCTATGATTCGTGTAATTAATGCAAGTAAGAATTAATTGCATGTTTTTTGTTGCAATAACTCCTGAGTAATGTTTGATTTTTGTGTTATTCGGTGAACCCTTCAAAATATTCATTAATACGTAGTTGTCTAAGGCTTATTATTGGTAGAAACTTTATCCTCACGCAGCAGTCCTTTGCTTTGACTGGACTTGACATAAGCAATTCGAAAAACGAATTTCTTAATTCCTAAACCTAACACGTATTCGTCAAATCAAAGCATAGTATTTAATATTAGAAATAACCGGAACGACAGGCAACAATATCCGAGGGCTGCTATCTCCAGCGGACGACTTGCATACAAAGTGGTCACATTATTCTGTACGCCGGCTGATATTATTCATGGCCAGCCCGCTGCATTTAATTCATTTTAATTCTCTGTCCGTCCAGTTTGCGGCCGACTATTTCAATTATTAACTTTAAAATTATTTACCTACCAGTTTAGGGTTAAACGGATGAACCTTTGTTCAGTTGCGGGTTAAATTGTGGTTAGTAAGTAATCTATTTTTAAGAGAATGTACTGGGATTTGTGAAAGCTTTTATGTTGTTAAGTTGTTACATTGTCAGGTATAGTTGGACTGTATGAGTTAACATAATTTGTGTTCAGTTTATACGTACAGCTATTTGCTACAGGGAATAGACTAATTGATGTATGTTGAAGATGGCTATTTAGGTAAGAGCCGCAAATACTTACAGATACAGCTACATTACTAAACTGAGCCCAATGCAACGTGAAATTCCAGTCCATACGATACAAATTCCATTCTCTTAAAATAAATAATAATTCCACCACAAAGAAATGCGGTCTTATTTAACTTACTAGAGATACGTTCCATAAAACTACTTATACTAACATGACACGACCGAATTCGATAAACGGGCTCGAATAGACCTCAAAACATTATCGCGGTCTACAATGGTAATCGACAAACGACACGTAATAACCGAAGCAGACCTAAAAGGGTTTGTGTAATGGAGCAATTGCCAGTTAATTACGCGTGGGTCTAACAGACCCCGACGAGTTTTTGCGAGGGTTGAGTGTTTTGTGAAACTAGCCGTCTGATATGTTGGGTTCGTGTCTATTTGTTTGGAATCAGTGTAATTGTGTACTGTGAGTAGCAAACAATCTAGGCCTCTTTTTGTCTGTCTTTGTAGATTAACACCCAAAACCTTACTCGTGTGGTATTCTATTTCCTTAGCTTATCGAGGATATTCTGAATCGATTTCTAATCCTCTTACTTAACCTATCATTATGTATTTTATTTTTACAAATCTTTATTTTAACGCAGCGACGTACTTCTAAAATTAGATCAACGTTCTTTCTCAACCCTTTCCAAGAACAAGGTTTTGTTTTCCAACCCGGGTCTTATTTAACCTTCGAATAACCCGGGTAACCTGCTAGCTGGGCGTCCCAATCAGCGTAGATCCGTAGTCCAGCGGCGGTTACAATTTTAGTTCGCTATCGATCCGTCTGCGCTCAGCTCTGTCTTATTAACACCCTGTATATGCATCGTAGTGTTACGTATTTAATGTATGATCGGGCGTATGAATGGGAATGTGATGTTAAAGAAATAAATTATGGATGACTGAATGAAGTAGTTTTATCGTTTTCTTTGTAACCGACTCTGCTGAAGCGGCTTCCAGTCTGACCAGATGTAGCTGAGTGCTTCACTGCAGCAACTGCTTATCTGACTTCCTCAACCCCGGCAACCCAAATTACTAAGCAAATATTTTTTTATTACTATTTGTTTTTCTCTTAACCGACTATTGAAATGCAATAACTAATTTAGTTCAACTGCTTACAAACATTGTAGGACAAACCGTACTAAACTGTTTCGCCGTAATACGAAATCGTACAGTAACAATCAAACTCTTTTTTAAACTAAGTAACTGGCCATAATTTACCTTTTGTTTATATCATAGATACCTATGCATCCTTTCGTATAATTAAAACTTAAATGATTACACTAGCAAGCCGGCGGTTGATTTGAAAAGCCGGGTATAATACAGACTAAACCTGCCGCTCACAGACTATGACCGGGAGTCCCGGCTAATGCCCGTAACACCGGGTAATTCGTCGCTAAGATGTTTCTGCATCGCTATCGGTTTTTTGTCGACTCTATTTACCGGTAACAGACCGTTTACGGTTTTAAAGAAATCGGTTCTACTCAATGTTTCATAAACGTAGATAAAGGTTTTCAAGATAAAGCTTTAGTGCTTGTAATAATGATGATAATGTTGTTATCACGGATTCCAATTTATTTGAGTGTAGTATCTTAATTTTGAAGCAATAAGAATATTTTCTGTTATCGTTAGTAAACATGTTGAATTTTAACCAATGTTTTGTTGTTTGCATCTCGAAGAATACGACGTTGGGCCTATACCTTCGAACAATAAAGAGATTGGATGTCATAACAATACCATACGAGCTTATTTTATTGTACACTATTTAAATAGCTCAATAAAATTAACACGCCAAGCATTTTCAACAAACAGACATAATTGCAATCTTCCCAAAACATCAAGATAACAACTATACCGTTGTATCTCAAAATAACAATGTCCATTTCCGTGCGGCTTTCGATCGAGTTCGCTTAAATCCGGCTCCGTTACGGTATTATCTTTAAAAACGTTAATAGCTCGGAGATTACGCATATTATCCCAAATGTTCAGATGGTGTAATATCGTTTACTGGGATTTGATGAAAAAGAATATTTTTTTATTCACAGGGTGTTGCTCGCGACAGTTTTTCTTCGCACAAAAACACAAATAAAAATGTGAACGGTGGGCGTTTTAGGGGCTGTTCTTTATCACTGTGTCGTTCGAAAAGTGCTGAATTTTATCCTAATTTGAATAAACAGCGTTTGAATTATACATTTTGGTAGTTGCAAGAGTTTTACATTGCCATACGAATAATATCTGTTTTGGCAAATATCCTACATTTCGCTATACGCTAGATAACTACAGGCTCGATTAAGTGGCATTCGTTGCCATGGTAACTGAACAATTAATTATTCACACCTGTTTGAATTTATTCGGAATCAGTCGGCTCTTGTGTTAATGATAAATTCCGTCACTGAAACATTCTCTTTTCGTTAATTTTGTATTGTTTGTTTTTTTCAGGTATGTATCGTGTTCTGCTTGTTGTGAAGATATCGCGATAATGTAAGTAGATTAATGAAACCGCTTCTTTTAATTAATTGTACAACGAATACGCATTAAGGAATTTGTTATTCGTTTCACATTTACGTTACGTTATGAGGAGCAAAAATGAAGTTTATTTTTCGATGAAAGCTAACACTACATATATTTCATAGCAACTACTTATTTTTCATATCACATCATTCTTTTCACATAACGCAGCCAAATAATACAATTTATGTATAGTAAGCAATTCTTACATTCACACGTTTCCATAAAAAAATAATGGTCTAAATATAATGACACCCCTATAAGGAAAACTCGCAATTTCCGCCTCTAAAACAAAATAGGAAAGGCGGTTATAACCGGTTATAACTGGCTGCCGCCGCCCGCGATCTGGTTCTATCCGGAAATCTTCCCAATTACCGGACAAGTGGGAAAGTGATACGGATAAGTAAAATATTATTCATTTTTCCGTTTTCTGTTCGGCAATTATCTTATTTAAAAATAGTAATATCATACTTATCAAGATTTAATTCATCTGAATTCAGAAGCAACACCTGATAATAATAGAGAATATCCATTTTTTTGTAATTTAGTACCGAATAAACGAAGGTCAAGTCTTCACTTTTATGTCTTAGATTACAATGAATACTTCAAAACCCAACATAATTTTAGGGCGATTTTAATTAGGTAACTGCCCCATAAGTAGTTTTGAAATAGAAAAAATACTTACAAAAGTTATGTTAACCTAATACTATATAAATTAAGGTTGATATTTGTTTGTTATATAAATTCAGGGGTACACAACATAAAGTCGGGCGAATAAGAATTTTTATTTTTTTTTGCATATTTTGTATAAAGTGTTTTTTTTTTAATGGGACTTTTAATAACATTTTTTAAAATATTACGTTAAGAAATATTGTATACTCTTTCCAACTTCTGAAATAATGTTCTGTAAGTTTAGTGACGTGGCGCGTATTTCAGGCATCGGTATCGGTTTTCATAAGCGTCTTAAGATGGAGGGATTACGTCTGACTCGCAGCGTGTGCCTGTGTGCAAACTTTCGACTTTGAATTATACAGTTTTGTTAGATATTATATTTCGTTCCGTGATGATAGAATACTCTCACTTAAGTACAGTATACGCAAAGCTTATGGTCAAAAGTCTTGAATATAAAGTGCTCATACAACACTTAAAGGCAAGTTCGTCACTTTATGAATAGATATAATTAATTTATCCCTCAACACAATTACAATGATTAGGTACTCCACCACTAACACAGTTATCTACTTAACTCCTTCATTATTCTAAAAGCGAATGCATCTCAAAACTGAAGATTTTTCATTCCATTAAAATGGCGTTTACTGAACAAAACCAACAAAATACCCGACAGATTTCATTTCCTCCATTTAATCAACTTGTAAACACAACACAATGGGAGCCGTACTGTCTCGGTCATAAAGTTGATATTCTGT
The DNA here is from genome assembly GCA_958496145.1 of Heliothis peltigera. Lineage (NCBI taxonomy): Eukaryota > Metazoa > Arthropoda > Insecta > Lepidoptera > Noctuidae > Heliothis > Heliothis peltigera. The sequence goes on from OY292341.1 coordinate 287,356, forward strand.
TGTTCGGTGAGGGTTGGGTCAAAAAGGGGTCGATGGAAGTTTTTACGCCTAGAAGTCACCTGTTGCTACCTACGAACGGTTATTGTTCAATAAAAACGTGCAGTATTGTGTAATGACACCTCCAGAGCAGCTTCATGAATGTGAGACCGTGCCGCGGTACTGCGTATGTATTTATTTTAGTAGCCGTATCTTGTAATGTAACGTTCAGTGATTGTGTGACGCTTGTGCGAAGGGATTGTGGCGGTTTTATTGTAGTCGGAGCAGACATGAGCGCCGCGGTCGCGTACATCGTAAACGTCCCTTTTGTAACCTGACACGAATATATTCGACGGCTCGAGTTGAGGACAGTAATATCTACAGCTGTCAAGCTCTATTTACATGGGTACATGTAGGTTACTGGTTACTAACTAGATTTTACAAGACCTCATTTTGTATTGCGATATATTTTTAGAACAAATATTTCCTTTATCCATGTTCAACACTTACGATCTGACACAAGTAGCTCTATTACAGGAATATTATTTAGCAATACGTTCAGCCTTTTCATGCTAGGCGTAAGATTTAATAAAACAACTATGCTCCATCCCTTTCCCGCAGGACTCAAAAGGCCCCCGGGGGCAATACTGTGCGCACATTAGGTGACAATGAGCGTCACAACGGTCCACTTAATGCCGTCTTATTGTAGCCCTTTTTACGTCCTGCAGGATTGTCGGCATTTAGCTAAACGATTTGTTCTCCGCGTCAGACCAGTGACGTAGAGGTCGGCATTACATATCTGCATGTCGTCTAATAATATCAGTTTTTTAATGACACAAGTATAATGAAATGTCAACCTATATTTGATACTATCTAAAGCTTAATCAAATGTTACTTTATCTAGGAGTGTTAGTGAAAACCCACGCAGTCTTTGGTTTATCGCTAACAGACGACATATGTGGCGGAGTAGTTACATAGTATAAGAACTTGTAATGATAGAAAAACCTTATACTCTACATACATTATATACCGCAGACACATCCCATGTGATAAATGATGGAAAATTCAACGTTCCACATAGATTTATTTCCCTCCTCCATGTTACGAAGCAATCTGTAATTGTTCCAATCTTCTTACTTCATTCGCCAAACGATTAGTACTGCCCCATTTTCAAGTGAGCAGAGCCGAACATTCCCTAATGTAACAGAACTTCTAGCGTCAAATGGAACGTAATTAACATTTGAACTTGAATAGAAGCTGTAATTGTGCATAATTGAATAACGTACGACCTACAGCCATGTTACCTAATTACACGTAATCCTGTGATTCCCTACATGAAACGTACGAGTTTCTGGAATTGTGTACGTATCAAAATAGCAAGCTATTTGTGTTGCACTCGGGGAATTTGGAGGCGTAATCGAATTATTATGTTACGGCTCCTGGGACATAAAGTGTATCATATATTTAAAGAACTAATATACATAGGTAGGTACCAACAAAGTACATAAATACTATTGAATTATGCCGCAAGGCTAATAATGCTTTTAAAAAAGTTGTAGCCTTTCATTGACAAAAAAAAACGATACGGTTACCGCAGAGAATTTAGTTATTTAAAATTAAAAGATAGCTAGCCTAATATGCACTTCATGCAAGCCACAGTAACACTCGGCAAAAAGTAATCCCAAATAAGAGCTAACTTACCTCTCCCAAAAATGGACCCAAATTTCGTCTAAAATGAGGTGAGAATGCACAGGCCACAATGTACCTAATAAACGAACCTATTAACAATACACTGTAAAGAGGGAGGATGGCTGCACCCCATCTGCCCCCTATCCTACCCTGGAAATTATGTCGTCAGCCGGTAAACAGGATTCCACAATCTTTACCGGAGTGCGCGGAGTTTAAAATTAAGCTTTATTTGGGTACAGATGCTCGGTTTCACTATAGGTTCTGCTAGTGGAGTTTTGTGGCCTTGCGGTTAAGCACGATTTTTGGTATACTACTCCAATTCCTGCGATAGTGAATTATGTAAGTAGATAGAGTACAGAGCATCCTTAAAAAACAGGAGTTCCGCCAACTGCTAATTAAGCTATTGAGTCTACCAAAAAACTAAATTTTACTATTGTCAAATTCAGTAGGTGACATTCTATGAGTTGGAGACGACAGCTTAAACAAAAGACAAACAGTGTCCTCGCTAAATTCGTTTGTAGTTTGTCACAAGTTAAAGGTTGGCTGCAAGTTTCCGTATGAATGTGTATTACAGTATTGTATGAGTAGGTCCGCACGAAGTTTCCTCTCGAGCGCAATTCCCTTCATCTTAATTTGTTGAAGTTGCGTCGTTACCCGGACAGAGCGATGTTTTCATCTAAATACTTGGCGACTAAAAGTGCTTGTTCACGGAGGTTTTTTCACCAGTGTTTCGGACATTCCCTGTTTTCGACACGACAAAGTAATTTGGCAGTTTTTTGCAAATCATCTTGGCCAAGTATAAGGGTGAAGATTCGACAGCAACGCCCCCTCGTGGATTTACTAATGAAACTTGTTTACCCCAAACGCCCCTGGCGACACCTGACGGTTTCCAAATGAACTAATTAAGAAGGCCTGCCCTACTTAAGTGCTATAAAATGTTTAACTTAACATATTTTTAAGGAGATTTTCTTGTAAAAAAGGTGTACTTTCTTAGAATTAAGTTGTGTCACTTATTCTATATATATTTTGGGACAGATTTCTTTGCTTCTAATTAATTGTACGTAATTAATATTTAGAAATATATATTTAAGGTAATGTTATATTATATTCGAATCTCTTTGCGTGGATTATGTCCACTATCGGGGTCAGCTTTAAATCTAACCTGATGGGGCTGAATACCAGTGTTTTACATAGAGCGACTGCCTATCTGACATCCGCAACCCATTTAACTTAACAACTGTATTCACCTTGGCCAGACTTTCTGGTTTCTCACCATCCGTAACGTAACCACCAATTTAACATGTCTTCCGAAACATACATAGAAGAACTCGTCATGACATGAGATGGTCACCCATCCACGGACCGGCTATGCCAAGCGTCGCCTAACCTTATGAACCTTCGATCGGTGTGGCTGTTACTTATCCATGAATTTCTTTTTAGTCTATTCAGGCTTATAGTGTAAGATACACATCTGCTATACACTTACATAAACGTTAATATAATAACTTTAGGTATATAGAAAACTCCTGTCCTCTTAAATAACGCAAACAATGAGACACATTTAAATGATCTCCTCAGAATGCAAAACAGGGGCATAGCGCCCCATTAAAGTAACAAAAAAAATATTCTGACGTATGTTAAACAAAATGCAACGTAACATACGATTAGGTACGTGATGGTCTCAGCAGATACACGGGAAAGAAAATGATTATTTACGTCCAAAGAGAATTGAATGGTTCTTAACAAAAAAATTCCTTGTAATTCAGGATGATTCCTTATTTTTTGGGACATTTTATACCTGTTATATATACATACATATACACAAGTTAATGTAACTTCAACTACTAGGCTTCTATTCAAGGTCGTTAAAACCCATAGATACATTTGAGGGTGGGTACAAAGAAGTAATATAGGCATCGTTCTCTTTGCCCAAAAATATAATGCGCAGGTAGGGAGTCAGGAGGGAGCGCCTCTACCTTCGTAAAATTGTATAAGGATTGCCGTTACGGTATACATGGGTGTGACTAGTTCCATGTAAGGCTGAAGCTGAAAGTTATATTTCTTAAGGTTCACCATTTACATGAACTAAGAGGTAGCTCTTTAACAGTTCATTTTTATATGATATTTGAATATCTGATCTCGGATCTAATTTTGGAACCTTACTTAATAACTGAAGAATTCATTTCCTCTTATCGAAAATGAAGCCTGTAACATTTACACAAAGTGATCAACTTTAAAACTCTCAACACTCAATCAATGAAATAAATTCTCTACGGGAGATAAAAATTGGAATTATTTCTCTGAATTCGTGTAATTTCGTAGCCGTTCGGCAAGGTGCTCCATATCTGGTACCCCCTCTAACGACCTGTCAGATAGGCATCGGAAGCGAAGTTGAATTATTGTTTCAACCTCTCCCTACCTCCCCCCATTTTAGTTCCATAAGTATTGAGAGTATTACGATACGTATGTAGCTATGGAATTCCATGTGAGATTATAATACGTAAATTAGAATTGTTTGAAACAACAACATTGGGTATTAATTGTGTGTTGTAAGCTGTCAAATCAATGTTAGATATTATTTTAGACTAGATCCCGCAAGGAGTTACACCCGCGTCCCGTGGAAACTACTCCATGTATCCGAATAAAAGTAACCTATAGTCGTTTCGGATAAATAGGCCATCTAACTGCCAAACGTTTTTTCAAGTCGGTCCAGCAGCTCAACTAAGCAGTTAACTCTACAGGTTCAGTAACCATAAATCCCCTACAAGAATCTGAAATATTTATGTTTGTCTTCGCAATAAAGAAAGAGTTTTACCCAACTGGCAGACTGCGAATAATATTTCCGATGATCTTTTATATTTGATGAAGTCTCTCGTATAAGAACGATAGTTGACGAAAGGTAATCATAGACAAATACGAACGGCAATAGTATTGTTTGTTGACGGCGGATCCCTCCCAATTCGGGGCGGTAAGCTGCTTATCGCTACACTCAATATTTTCTTATACTGTCGTCTCAGCAATAAAGTGGCTCCCGTAACATTTAATATAATAACATCTTATACCCACGCATTACAAACAATTTCTTATGAACGTAAAAATAAAAATTATCACCTGTCACATCTACAGCGTGTTACAAAAAATAACACATTCGCTAAAACGCACAATGTCGCGTGAGATCGCGCAAAAACACGCCGCGTCGCTGGGCGAAGATTGTCGGCTGTTAGACAAATGGCGTGCTTACTTAGCCGTCTGAGTTTTTTCACTCTGAGATACTCTTAGCAGTGGCAGTTTGTACGAATTGTGTCGATTTCATAGCTTTTCTGTACTGCCAATTTTCTTCTCGAGTGATTCTGAACATGTTTGTATTATGTTTACATGAATGCAAAAAAATGGCCACTTGAATAATATATTTTATGCAACTCATTCAGCAGGCGTATTATTTTCTAAAAGTACCCTGGTGTTACGTATACCTAATAGCAGAATATTTAAAAAGAGACGTCTGCTGATTGACTCGACATAAAAAAATAATTCTACAAACCTTTCAACAGGTCTCTGGGCACTTCAAAAACACCCACTTGCAAACTTACTCCATTATTTAGTATCAACCTGTATATTGCGGCCACCACACGGTATTGAACCTTGCAGACGTAACAATAAAGTCTGAATTTGACTATGCAACTGTTAGCAGTTTACGCCTTTGGGGAACTGAGTAAAACTTTAGCCATTTTGAGGTAAGAAGAGAGTATTAGTTCGACAAGTTTAGGAGGTTTTCAAGTTATCTCGAGCATTTAAATGCTGTTGGAGGAAAATGAACCGTTTTACTGGGTGTGAAGATTGAGTTTAGTTTGTTTGCTTTTGGTTGACAAACAAAATTTGCACGCAGTGAAGTGCTGACGCAACGAATGTGCTTCGTGTTTATTTTAATTGGCGATTGTTTTTGTGAAGCGTTTATCGACTTGTCGAGCAGACGCGGCTCGATTTGAAGTTGCTAATGTAAGTCGGTTGGAAGTCGGGACACGTAGGGGAGCTTCGAGTTCATCTGGTTGTTGCCAAGTGCGATTGAATTGTTATTGTCTTACGTATGGCGTTCGTGATGCTTGGGTTCAATTAAAGAGCACCAACTGATAATCATTTGTTTGAATTTACTCTTGTAATGTTTACTAAGTTTTCGAGGATAGTGTTCCTATCTTCCAGTACTTCTGTCCTACAATGAAATGATTGATTCTATCCAGTATATTGTTCTTTGATCTCTTACTTATTGATTAGGGTGTAAGTCAGGCCCAGTTATGAACTGTAACAGGGCAGAACTATGAAGTCTTATAGTTTGAGTACCTTAGGGTACCTACTTCAAGTGGTATATCCGAAGTGGGTATTGAACCTAAATACCTTCGCTGACTCCGCAGAACATTAAACAATAGTTAACGCAAGTTATGAATTAAATTGCTTAAGTTATTAACATTCAAGAGATTAAGATAAATGTTATTGTAATGTTATTAGGAATTCCTGTGATCAAACGTTATAAATACATTTGGAGTTACTCTGGAAGTTTGATAGGAATACTCTGGTCTTATGTAGGGGACAGCAGTCAGGTAAGAAGCTCATAGCATCATCATGCTGTTCAAAGTGTAAAATTGAGTAGTAGGTCTGAAACGAGTTTGTGACGTTGTAGGCTATAATCTCTGGACCTTCCGCACCGATTATGAAAATTATTTTACCAATAGAAAGCTACGTTATTTGTGAGTCTCATAGGCTATATTTTAAACGGTTATAGGATGTTTTTCTCTCAGGAAGCAAGTAAAACCGCGGCAGAAAGTCAGACATAAAATCCCTATATAATCTTGCATGAAAAAGAGCAGAATGGTGGCAATAAAACTTAAATTCATCAATTTTAATGATCGTCTTAGAACTTGTAGAGTTTGGTTTCACGTGAATACGTAACAAATCCATAGCTAGGAAAGCTAAATTAGAAGTTGTTGTTCATTTATATTTTTACGAAGCAGTACCTTTCCCCAAAAACGACAACATAATTTTGACAGCACATTCACACACGCTAACACAATACATCGTTTTAACACACGAAAACCACTCACTTTGTGCACACAACTGCGCACTATCCCTTAAAAGCTCATAAGCGTTGCTAGTATACAGCGTGTTGGCGGCATCTACACGATGGCCCACGATGGACCACAATGGCTGGCTTTGAACCGGGAATTTTAATGAACGTCGATGTCATTACTAGGCGCTGGCGGTGCAGGCATTCCACACAGATTTCATGTACCACCGGTGTTTCTGGGCACGTTTTGTTTGGCCCACAATATATGGAGTAATTGGAAGTTATGTGGGGGGAAGATTATTGCATTTTACTAGGTTTTGTCTTTGTTATGCGGTTTCTTTTCAGTAGGTATTTTTTACTTGTATACCCTAAAGTGCTAACATATTTTAGAGAGGGCAGTAGTCCATTGAAAAGTTTTATGCGTGTAAGTATTGGACATTTGTACTACAACACCAAAACTGTTAATAAAATTAATTAAAGAATAGAGAAAGTAATAATATCGTAACGAACAAGGTCATTCTCTCAGAAATCTTTTGTTAGCTCACTGAATTTTCAGTTATTAACGCTTTTTGTCCTTACGGACCCTTGCAAATAGACTCTGAAGCAACAGAAAAGGCCAAAATACCTTCCAAGCGTGGGTGTCATTGTTCCCGAATGGATCCCAAATTACCTGAAAAAGAAATGGCAAAAAAGAGTTTAAATAACTGTAGTCCATAAAGTATTTTTTTATTAAGCTTTCAACGAATGTGAGTTCTCGTATCAGCAGCCATTATTTACCAGTGTCCACCTTATCTGTGCGAATAAATAAAATTAATGTAAAGCCGCCATTTTAAAATTAACGACATCATCAATACGCTGCTCTTCAAACGAATATTCGTTCATATCTCTGATTTGTATGTTTTACGTAATCGTACTGATGTAGTATGGTTGTAATGCCATATGTAGTTGCAAACTAAAAAGGCGCATGAAAATAAACAGGTTATTTCGAAAACTAATCTTATTTAGCAACTTTATATAATCACCTACCACATAATAATTTACAAATTCTTGGTCCCGTAAAGTGAGTTTGTGTTATTTTGACCCTGTGTTTTATCAAGTCAAAAGTAAGCTAACAGGTAATCCAAAGCATGACCGATGAAATGAATAAAAAATCATGGCCACCTTAAAATCCAGACGCTCCCCAAGTACAATCGCAAATGCTATAATAAAATGAAGTGAGTGAAAATGTTCTCAAATGTAAAAAGGTGGTCGTTTCAGCTTTTTAATTCTCCTTTGAGGCGCGTCCAGACTCAAAGTTAGTCGCAAATCGCATTACGGTCTGCCTTTGTCGCGGATCGGTAATGCTGTCTGTGTATCACTGGTGTTTGCTTCTGCTAGTTCATCGTACGATTTGATAAATTAATCAGATGTAGTTTAAAAACAGAGATGAGCTTTGCATGCACAGTCAAGAGACATTAATGTTAAGTTAGTGATATCGATTGTGACGTGAAAAGAACATAGGACATATCCCTTTCTCAGGAGTTTATACAGACTCATCATCATAATCGATATTCACTCACATGTATTTTAAAATGGTTCATCAATAATTGTTACTTATCCTCATTACACAGCGAAAAGAGGTTCCCGATGTACTCGAAATTCAATAAAAAATGTGCTTACCCGAGTAGCAATGTTCACAAGCGCCTGGTAATTTTTTCATAGCAACGAGTTCCAGTGTTGTTATAGCAGTATATTTTCTGGCGCTTTTTTAGTACAAGTCTAATATTTCTGAATTATAGGGGCATTTACGGTGTAACTGATCGCGGCTGTTATAGGATAGTAGGGTCTCTGATATCCATAACTGCCTATATACAAAACCCATTTCGGCGTTGTGAAACCTGACATATTTCAGGCATTTATAGTTAGGTTTATGGGATTACTTGAATAAAAATTGCGTTTGATTTTATAAGTTGGAACTCATAAAAATTACGTAATATAAAAAATCCATAGATAATGACGAACATACAATTTGTATATGTATAATAAACAATATCTACTCATCGCAGTACATATTTATACTAAGTATTGTGCATCCCGTCTGGCAGCGCGTAACAGACGCACACCAAAAGAGGTCGGACAGTAGAACCCTCGTTTCATTCGGCTTCATAATTACTTCTCCGCGTTAAATTTTCATTGCCCTCGCCGTAATAATATGAATATTAAAGTAAAAGGTTGGAACTAGTGATGTGTAACGACTCCAGTCCCGCCACACATGTCCCGATTTTCCGGGACTTTAATTCCGGCATGACGTCTCGTTGGGGACGCTCAAATATTCCGTTTTCTAAATGCCGTCGTTCCATGTTTCATATTTGTGTTTTTGATCCGTCGGTGTCGGCTGCCTTTGTTATTCATTAATCCACATGCATGGCCTTATTTTCATGTTTTGTGCCAGAAAATATCATGTTGTATACATTTTTTCCAAATACAAAGCACACGTGAACTATTTGGGGTTACGATGTTTCTTCGCAGCTCTTTTCCAATTACTCACTGAACTGAAAACTAAACCTAGGTCAATAATATAGGTATTATTAACAAATAATGAATTTGTTAATTTATTAATTTGTTAGTAATAATAATTTATTACTATCAACTAATTTTAGTTTATATGGTTATCTTTTGTATGTAAAACCAATAAAGTCTCGTTGTATTGTTAGATTAGTGCGTATAACAAACATAAATGGGGATTATTCTCTGTCAAATTCTAAATCCCTTTATCCTATTGTGTTCACGCTCAAATCCCGCAATTACCCGTGTAGTTGCAACACTATTCCGAACTTATTATAATATTAATTAAATTACATTTTAGTGCTTAGTTTTATAGTTTGCAGTCGTTATATCCATAGTTTGTGCTCAATAAAGATTATTGTGTTCTTGGTTATTGTAACTTAAGCTTTCCGTTTTTAATTTTACGTAGCTTTTTTGAGATGTTATGCAATAACTTCAAAAATCAAAACATGTCAAGTGACATACCTCAATTTCAATACTAGTTGAAACAATATTCAAGTCTGTTTTATCTCGATAATATTATCACTAGGAAATACGGTGCGTACTTTACGCCGACAGTGTTTTAAACTCAAACGCGAACTATAGCAACGAGCGCCTCTGTGTAGTTGCTACAATAATTTGAGTAGGCGTTCGGACCGCTTATAATTACACGTCGGACGCTTTATCACACAATGTTCTCTTTGAAGGTGGATTCCGTGTGAAATCATAACTACTTTATTATACTTTGATATAAAACTACTAGTGCGAGCGCTTTAATATTTTATTATGGCAGCATCTGTGTAGCTGGGTCTTTGTCACTTAGGTTCTAAATGAGTAACGCGACTAAAAAGTCGTCAAAAAGTAAGGTATATAGCTCTTATAATTTCGTGAGCTTCTTTTGCATATAAAATACTGGTGATTTTTTATAAATATTGTGTAAAGCGCGATAGCCATAAACACATGCCGCATAACAAATGTCCACTTAGTTATTCCATAACGAAGTCAGTCCCTCAACAAAATGTAACATTGTAAACATTGACGTAATCTCAAATAACAATAGGCAATAGGCCCGTCAAGTTAACCCCGTGACCGCGACCGTATTTATTTACCATCGCTAATACGCCGTGTAGGTACCAACCCCTACCAATTTAAAGAGAACAAGCCTAATCCAACCTTTGTAATGACCCAACTTGGGGTTTCAACCCTTTCCTAATTTCACCTCCATTTTTTTTACACCTTTTTTCAATTTGTATCAATTTTAATTAATAATGCCGTTTGTGGCATGTCGTTACGTTAGTGACGTGACGGTTACAAAGTTTGACTTAAGCGCCCAGCTTATGTATTTTCGGGTTTCTCTATTAGTTCTGTTGATGTTTCAGCGGCGGTGATTATAAGTAATTAAATAATAGTTTTTGTTTAAATGAATTCAAGTAGTCGAGAATTGTTTATCATCCGCCTAACCTTTCAGTCCGGATGCAACTGAGGACCGGTATTTTACATGGGGTGCTCCAGATGATCACTCATCCGCGAACCAACAGTGCCTTGCATTGCTTAAGCTTATGGTCGATGGCCGCTGCTTAGCCATGGTCTGAAACATGTTGTAGTTATTTAAAAATAATAAATAATCTGTTGAAAATTAGTCCATGCTATAAGCAATCAAACAAAAACCGTCTCAAACACAGTAACACACAAAAAATTCAAGACTTAATCCCTTACTCGTACTCACCTACTTTCAAAGTGACCAAAACCACCTTGGTTTTACGTTTCATTAACCCCTGAACAACCCTTGTGCCCTTGTGATAGGGTTGAAGGTTCATTGGCAAAGCATTTCGGCTTGTGGTTTGCAAAATGGCCGCTCTTTGAATGACACTCTACACAAAGGGCCCCCTTGTACGTTCACGGGTACTTTTAAATAGTGACCTTGACACGAAGCCTTTGTGACTTACAACTGAAGATGTTTTTCATTTTGAAAGTATACAGCGGCAGATACGATCTTTTTGTCAATGCTAGATTCGCTGAAAAAGTGAAATCTTCAGGGAAATGGAACAACTTTGTCAGCATAAATAAAAAAAATCATAGCAACCTGATTTAAAACTTACTAAGGTAACTTTAATGAAAAAATAAATGATCAAAGCAGCTGAAGTTTAGAATACAATGCTACATCTTGCAAAGATAACGTCTAAACGTACTCCAAACTGCAAGTAAAGTTGTACCTCAAGCACAAAGCAGAACTGGCAAGAAACACACGCGAGGTGGGAAAGCGCAGGGTTTAAATCAAGATGGCGGCGACACACAGGATCTACAGATCGCGCTGAACTTACAATCACACTTGTGACAGTTTCGAACAAAGACTGCAGCTGCAGATAAGCTATACGAAGATATACGGGGATATAAAATGGCAATGTCTCTTGCTCATCGTCAGAACATTGGTAAGGATGGCATGTGGTGGACAGAGAAGAGCTAATATAATAATATTTTTAGAGCAAAAATTAAACAGTTTTAGAAGTAGTAAAACCTATGATTATTTTATTGTTTTTAATATCTTTAATTTATACTTCTATTAAACTTAAGATCCTGTTATTACAAAAATAAAGATCTAATTACCTAATTCTATAATAATTTTTGATTACCTGTTCATTTAAAACTGCACATATTCTATACCAATATTGTGATGCTGAAGAGTTTGTATATTTTCTTGAACGCGATAATCTCAGTAATTTCTGGATAGACTGAAAGATTGTTTCAGTGTTAGAGGCCATAGGGTCCTTTTTTCCGGGTGCGCGGAATAGATTAGGGCGAGTGAAACCGCTGGTAGCTGTTATTACATACAGCTGAAAAGTTTGCGGATGAAAAGAATATTTGCCATTAGAAATTCTTTCGAATCTTTTACATTGTATATGTATTGCACTACTTAAAAATGCATTAGCTTAAAAGATATTTTTAAAAGTGAACGTTAAAGTAACGTTACATCTTATCTAAAACTGGTCCCATCCCTAAAAACTCGCAAGTGGCAACTAGCAGCGAATCGTCGGTGACAAAGCGAACAAGACAAAAGGCGACGAATCGCGAACGTTCTGCGTGTCTCTTTGTACGGAGACACAGAGCTGGCGCTATCTTCGACGCTTGCCTGATGCTTTACTGGCAACATTTGTTCTATTGGATCTTGAGTTACGCTGCCAGCTAGAAATATCATTTTTGCAGTTTTAAGGAACATGGAGAAAACAAATAATTGGACTCCGCGAGGATATGACGATGTTTTTATTATAAGCATTCAAAGAGACAAAACCAAGCATAAAAAAATAAACCAGCTAAACCGAAACACTCGTCGAGCGCTGGCGGACAAGATCACACTCACACAGTTCTGACAGAAATGCGACAAAAATACAAACCAAGAAATGTATCTTAAAAAATCAACAGATACGTGAGTTTGAGGGACATTATTCATAAATGCAAATACGGGCTTAGCAGCCCGTCCGGGGGGACTGGCGGGACGGGGCGGCGGGAAGGGAGGGAGGGGTACGGGATCGCGGTGGATGCTGCTAAATGACGCGATGCCTTTGCATCTAGGGATTTGTGGATTATTGAATATTTTTAAGTTGAGTGCCGTGTTTACAATGCGATCGACGGATGTTTCCGCGCGATTGAGAGCCTCCGCTGATGTGTTTATTTTCCACGACTTAGCAGAGGCGGTGACTGAACCCTTGTGGGGGATGTCAGTAATGGATTCAAAATGGATGCTGAATATTGTGCCTGAAATATTTGCATTTAAATGTGATCTAAAAGTTTTTGTGATGTTTGAACACAATCAATTCCTCTGCCAATCTAATTGCCAATCTAAACGTCCATTTACTCAAAGTAATCGATTCCACATACAGTGGCACGCCATCACACTTCAATCTGCCCACATAGCCTTAGAACGAGCTGCCAATTTGCCTATAAAGAGTCAAAGTCACCTCCAGACTGCGTCATAGTGGAGCTATAGCAATTTGCCTCCTAACTGAAGTGATTCCCGGAATCCCTCTATTATAAGGTGATAGAATGTAACATCGCTCGGATAGTTTCTCGAAAGTGTTTTTGAAATTGTGTAAGGCTTTAAAAATGAGGAGGATGCCAGGGTAAGGGGCTGGAAATTGGTATTGTTATGGGAATAAATTGCCAACTGAATTTTATTGAAGGGAGGCGCGTTTTGGAGATGTATTTCACTGTGTTATCATTATATTGACGGAATTTGTTTGAAATATTGTAGGAAGCTGTATTAGAATGATCTGTCCATACTAGTCAGTGGCAGACGTTTTAGCTGGATAATCGATTTCATCACTGTTGATAAAGTAATATTGATACTTAAAATGAATTTCCTTTCACAAAAAATGTCTTCATTTGGAACTATTCGTCCAATCAGTATTACGGTAGGTTGTACTTACTGATCCCAAAAAGTACTCATTTTTATCAATTACTTCCTAAGCTTCTAGTCTAGATATAAAGCTTCAGTGTTTTATGACGTAAGCAGCACCACAGCCTAGGCTTTAATAGATAATATATTATATCAGAATGACACCGTATGTGTAAGACCCCGCGCTCTGATGAACGAGCTAAACCCACACATGTTATGTCTGAAACGGTTTTATTAAACTTTAATGTAATAAAATATAGGTAATGTTTGTGTTTTGCACATAATAATATTTGTCACAGTTTTAAATTAATTTCGAATTGTGTCTTTTTTATATGTATATTAAAACAAATAATAAACATTTATTTATATTTATGTTTCCTAAAAATATTTTCAGTTTTATTCCACAGTATTGGATACAATTTTTCAAAATAGTACCGACATACCGACAGAGTTTTCCGATGGTTGTTGAAAAGGCACTCGGTTCCCTAAAGGAGTCCGGGCTATGCAAGACATCTTACTTACTTTAATCCCCAGAGGACGTTTTTGCGAAGCTTTGATGTAAAGGATAAGAATTGCATTATATTTCCTGCAAGAGTGGACCGTAATACTCTTTACATTTTCATAAATACTGGAGTCAGATGAACGTATAATCTACATATCGGTGGTAGACATTCGAGCGAAGGATTGCACTCCACTATTTAGATCTTGTTAACCTGCAGATAATGTTAGAGGAGGTTGTGGGTATGTGAAAGCTTAAGGGTCGATCGATGTTAACATTAAGCAACGTTTGTCGCGGCCGGTCCGTGGATGGGTGACCATGACGTGTTCCTCCGTGTTTCGGAAGGCATATCTTTCGTAGTCGTTACGGGGTGTATTCAAAGGCCAGAAAGTTTGACAGCCGGTCATGCCATGGATTCCCAGGTAATAACCGGGTTGAGAAGGTCAGATAGACAGTTTCTACATGTAACTCAGCTGCTACCCAGCTCTTAGAATTAAAATTCACCCCAACATAGGAAAAGGCTAGGCAGATGATAATACTTATTTTTCTTTAAAATTACGCATAAATTCTTATAACCATACGCAAAGCTTGTTGTAATACTACATCGCTGTGGGTTTTTTAATATTTCCAATGATGAAGGCGGCGCAGCGGAGGAGAGGCATTTATTAAAAAATAACTCAGATGTAAAGGCGGTTTAAATGTGTAAACGTGAAGCGGTCCGCCCGGCCAAGTTACAACAGACGAGCGGTTTTACGATGTGCTTTTAGTTGCAAATTGCAGTCCATGTATGTAGATATAGTGAAAACAGTGAATTCTGTATTATGTACAAATTAAAGTAAAAATATAAATTAAAGTTTTTGATCTTTTTGCAAAATGTTGCATCTAGTCTATAGCTCTTTATTTTTATCGACATCTTAAACATCATTTGTCCAATTTCATCTAAATGATCTTTTCACAGTTTCTTCTATATCTTCACGTTCAGCTTGACCTCGTTTCAATAACTCGCTACGTCTTACTCCCTACTTACTACCCAGCCGCATAAACAAACCCCAGCAATGCGTGCGCCTTGTCAAAGAGGCCGACGACGCCGCGATATTGAACATGTTTGTACCAACTGATTAAAATAATGTTTGTAATTTCGTGAAATCCCTTCGTCTATCGTGTTTCTGACGCTTTATTTTTTAATAAATCCGTGGTTTGCCTGGATAATTGCACCTCTGCGACACTGTAGAAATAAGCTGTATTAAATGACATTCTAAAAATACAATTTCATCATTCTATCTGTATGTCTATGTGTAGTTATTGTTTATGCTGAGCTTCTCAAATAACCGCACTATAGTACTGTCAGGTAAATTATTAAGTTAAACTTTTACTAGCAACAGTAAAAATCGTTTCTTGGCTTATTTATTTCCCGTATAGATTTGTATAAACTGTCGTTAAACCTCCAGGCAACCTTTTTCAGTGAGGAAGCCGTAAATTATAGATGGCGGCATTCTCTTTTATGACAACTCGTCTAAGAATAATATAAGGGTCACATCCTAGATTGCGTTGTTAAAGTTGTGCAGAAAATAGCTTGTTAGTGTTAGTCAGCAAGTGATTAAGTGAAAACAGTTCTATCTGCTGTTGACCTTTACGTAGTTCGTTGTTTATTTGGTTTGAAGTTCAAGTAAGATCAATATCTCCGTGTCCTAAAGGTCATAACCCTATTAAGATTGCTTATCATAAATGTCACTTATTTTTCGTTTTCCAATAATTATGTATTATACTTATGCATAATAATAGATAATGAGAATCCTGTTACCCTTCTGTACTTACTAATATAGAAAGAAAGTTAATATTGCTTCATTTGTGACCCGCGACCACAATATACCTCCACGTGTGCTTACCCTCGCAGCGACACCAATAAAAGCCTTCAAAAGTAAATAAAGTGCGGTAAAATCAGTTTCCGGAGCGACACCGTCACTTATTAGATTTGTTCCGAGATCGAAGCCACTCTATCTGTAAATAAGGCCACTAGTGGGAATCGAATTCCAGCCCCAACCCTAACTAGGCGGTGTCGGTAACTTTAGATTAGCATAATGGAAAAGTTCACTGCTGCTCAGGTATGCGAGAGTATTTCGACTGTGATTATTAAGTACTTAGTACGTTGGTATACATATTTTGTTCTAGAATTTTCCGAGCCAGTAAGTGGGATTGTATGTGTAAATAAATATATTTTGTTATAATATGCCAGTGTAGAAACGTAACGGAATTAAATTTTATGAGTTTAGATCTGAGTTGCATAAATTGTATCAAGTTTCCGTTTGCGACGAATTCGTTTTAGAAAGAGGCCACACGGATGAAGTGAAGGCTTATTCCATTGTAGGAGTGTCGCCAGCGGTTTCATGGTACCCATAAACATTTTGATGGCGTATGACCATACTTATGAAGTAATCCACTCGCCCTTTTATTTCTTAAACTCGGCCAGAATAATAAGTAGTACCTACTTAGGGCCGGCTTCCATTGAGCTGTGTCTACTAAAGTGGGCAGCAGTCATTCAGTTAGTAGGTACCTACTTATTCTGGAAAGGTAGAAAGATTATTTAACAAAAGAAAGAAAACACATTTATTTACGAGAACATGAATATAAATATATGTTATAGATTATGAACATAGTCGACTGTGACGTTTTCATACACATTAACAGCTAGTGTGATCAGAAAAAAACGGTTAAGACACTAAAATTCACATGAAAAAAGCATTGTATTGTTACCTCGTTTCCTTTGCGATTAGTACAAAAATACAGCATCACAAACAACAGTATTGAACAACAAGTTGGGACAACTCCAGGGGTTGTAAACACATGGCGAATAAGAGCAAGTCACAACAGCAACTAGGACAGTTTGTACGAACTGGGAGCGGATGTTGCTGTTGTTTGCAAGGCTCTAATGAATTATTGTACGCATTGAAAAGCCATGCAAAATAGTTTAAAAGCTGCTGCACTTTAAAAAAACAATACCTGTTAATTTGGTTTCAGTAAAACGGAATGTAGTTTGGGATTCTTGCTAAAATTTTCGAATATTTTTTGAAAAGTCTCAGTCTGGAGTCAAGAATTACGCCGCTTAAATGGAGGTAGTAATTGTCTGAATATGAAAAGTAAAAACTATGATATTATCTAACCAACTCCTTTAATAATAATAAAAAAAAACAATAATGTAACGTAAAAATAAATATAAATCGTTACGTAATTCTTTCTGATTCATCGTCGTGTTTTCGCAGCTAAACCGATGAACGATTTTCTCGAATGAGCAGCAAGAAGTTATTTTTCTTTCTTGTTTTTATTTATTTCTCTTATATTGTATTTGATATTGTTACGCAGTGTCTGTAGTGGGATATTATTGGCTTTATCGAAATATCGTTGAATTTCTTGTACGAGTAAAGTTGTATTTTATTGTTGTGAGCTTAGAAAAACCTACAAAGGAAACAAAAAATAATAAAAAGTATTTAATAAGTAAGTCTTTATGGTGTTTAGTTACATAACCTCATAATTGATAAAATTTGTGTGCCTACTTTTTCAATCTGAAACTTCCATTTCTCGAACATCAGATTTTGTTTGCCTAATTATTGTAACCAAGTCAAAAAGTTGTTTAGTATCTGAGTGGCATTTGAATCTAAAATCATAAGACTGCTACGATGCTTGTCCGTCTATCCGTGTAACCTATTTAGAGGCTGAAACTAGTGCGGCCGCGCATCTAATATTTATGGGCGATGCCAGCCGGGCCGACGCATCCACCCCGTTTTAACAGATATAGAGGGGTTTTAATTTCTTCTACTAAGATTTTTAGTTCTAGTTTTATAAGTTTATAGTAAAACAGTGAGAGAAGTTTAAGTTGTCAGTATCGCAGTTCTGCAGCTATTGTGAAATGGTTAACGTTAATTAAGCTTGTGTGATGAGGGTTTCATACGGTTTTATTTTCTCATTATAAAAGCAAAAAGAAAAGAAAATACACTGTTTTAAAACCCTTTTCAGAATAACAGCCGCATTTTAACTCAAATTCGCGCCGAAATTTCCATAACCCCTCTCTCATCAATTTCCCTTTCTGGCCATAGAATTGGGCGGTACACATAAAATGGAATAACTCACACAAACATTCACACAATATGATTAATTTGAGCGTTGTTATGTCGCGTCATAGCGTCCTATTAGCATACGTCAGTCCGTCGTGTGCCGACAATCTATTAAACGAAAAAACTGCCCCCGCCCGTACGCATACAATATTTATGAGATATCCTGCTGCCGAGATGAAAAACGGCTTGTGTTGGAAGCGGACGGCGATTTATTTTAATAGATGCGCAGATTTGGACAACATTTTGAATTCAAAACCATAGTTTAATAAAAACTTACTTGTTGAACAAAGTTGGAAAAACAAGTCAGGATACAAGCGGTCCATAGCATTGTACCCACAGCATTGTCCATAGCATATTAAAAATATATCATACTAACTTTAACCAGTGGTTTGACTCACACCCCGCAGGAATAGTTTGCGTATCCGGATAAAAAGTATAGCCTTCCGTGATTAATCTTCTATCGAACATTAAAATAATTTTTGGATGGCGGACCAGTATCTACAGTTTAAATCTTCTGGTTCCACTTAAAATAGTGATCACAATACGATTACGGCCGCTGTACTCTCGGAACTTGGGCCACACTGAAGTGGGCTCGGATTAAAGTTGGGTCAGACACGATCCGTCTCGGGAATCATGATTCACAACTAAATCCACCCAGTTGACGAGAACTGTCTTGTTTATTACTTCCAACCGGATTATTGTAGCCGCTGAGACTTTTTTGATATAGTCGTAACATTCAGTTTTAAATTAATTACAGTTTTATATAACAGAACCAATTAAATGTATTTTATATGATCTTTAAAAATTATCAGTTTAAGTTCTTATTAACAAGTGACGCATTTTTTACATATTTTTTCTCTTAACCATAAAAACGTATGTAAAATGGCAATACAAAAAGGAGGTGTAATAAAAACCCCCGTCAAGCCATAAAATAAATACCTCTAATACGTAATAACTCCCTGTATACGACACACCTTGAAGCCGTCAACTTAAAGAATAGGGGTGGCCTCGCAAAAAATTAACAAAGGTCCACAAAATAAAACGAAGGTCCCGGGATCCACATTAATATAATGGTTAAACCGAATTTGCACCGTCGCCGCGTCGCTCGTCGCGTTCCTAGTGAGAAAACCACTCAGATAAAAAGGTATTCGACAGCCTTCCTGTAAAAATAGGCTATTGAACACTGAAACACCAATAATTCCTGAGATTAGCGCGTATAAGCAAGCAAACAAACTGTTTATTTTTATAACATTAGTATAGATGCCATCAGCCGTCAAACAAAGCATCCACGCACCGTGTAAGTGCGTCCATGTATAGGCTCCTCGTATTTCAAGTCCAGATGTCCTCGGTACTAGTACCACGAGCCTGCCTTCCGCCGATAAAAAATAACCGTCCTTTCGGAACAGTTATTTCATAGTGTATGTTGTTGTTTTTAGTAGCAGTTACTGCGTTATTGGGAACGCTATTCCTGTTGATACCCTACGTTGTAAATGAAGGTAGAATTTCATGGCGGTTTATTGAGTATTTATATACCTACTGCTAATATTTTATCTTATTATGTAGTTCATAAAGAAATTAATAATCTGTTTACTTAACCATGATGGTTTTCAGAAGAAACAGTTGACGGTGCACTAAATAATAAACTTCTGTGCCATTTAGCTGAAAACTATTTCAAAATAACTGCCGTAATTTAAGTTGAACCAAACAAAAAACTGATGTCATAGGGTAAACATTTATTACAGATCAGTGTATTTTACGAAGGCATATATCTTGATTAAGCCGCAATGTTCGCCACACTTCATTAAGCTTTTAAATTTTCAGTATTCATAATAATATGCCTTATTTTTGTTTCAGGTAAGTCACCAATTTCAATCGCGGTTGATCCAGAAAATTAACATGTGTGTAAGTGACCTTAATTAAAAAGCCTTATTATTGCGTAAAATACGGAATTTAATTTACATACGCGTCAGATGACGTGGTTATACACAATATCAACCAGCCTCGTGAAATGCAAAATACACTACGTTTAATATGTATGTTGATAATATTTATGTTCTGAGAGAAATCTTATAATATTATTCTTGTTTTAGTAATTTCGTACTGATCAAGAATATCTGATTAATTATCTGTGTAGTTGGTTATTGGTATATTATACTTCTAGTTATTTTTAATAAGCTAGAAAATAAGGAGGTGGAGAATTGATACTGAATTATACGAATACATAACTACGAGTATATGCTATAACTATACCACTCATTATTTTAAAACAACATTTGCGAAGAAAAGCAATAATACATTTGTATAGAGTACACAATTAAATAACTATAAAACTTATGAGTGTTCAAAAAAAATTGGAAGTAATTAAGGCAGCGAAAATAAAACACCCTATAAGCATAGTGTTTTACACAGAACAAACAATTTAGTTTTCTAGTGACTGGTTTCGGGAGAGCAATGTCGTGTAGTCATCAGTTGGAGGCCGACATGACTTCATTAAGCCGCTCGGGTTTACTCGGACATGCTCGGCTTCGCTCGGCTAACCCGAACGTTGACGAATGACGGATTTGAGCAAGCTTTTGAGAATGAACTTCTGAAAGTGGTACTGCAAATCTAACTAGTATTACTGATTTTGAAAATAAGAGTACGTACTTATTACAATTTCTTTGATTTGTTGATGTAGGAAAGTAGAAAAAGAAATTCTTATGTTCCCTAATTGCAAAAATTATATTATATCAAGCATAGACTTAATTTTTACAATAAAGCACAGCAATACTAGCCGAAGCTATGTACAGACGCCAGCACATCATGCTACCAGAAACGGTCAAATTTTAGTTTCAGCCATAAAAACGAAAATCTATCAAGGAAATTTGACAGATTGTAGTAGCTTGATGTGCTGGCGTCTGTACTTCTTGAAAATAAAATGAAGTTACTTGAAGCGAAGTTTTATGCATAGGATTTATCCGTAGAAGTTTTATAGGCTTTACTTTTCAAGTGACTGTCTTCCTTCTGGTATATTGACTGTGGTCTATAAAACTTTTAGCAGCCTTTTAGCCTGTCAGTGTCAAAAAATCGTAAGCTCATATTCCCATGACACACCTCCGGTTATTAAGGCCGGAGTACACGACACTGGCCGATGCAATCGAGCAGTACATGTGGCCGCTGGGGAGCGCTGATTGGCTGACGTCGGATGACGTCATGCGCGCGTGTGTACCCGCCGTAACGCCGGCTAAATTAAGTGCTATGGAGTTTGTGGTGGATTAGGTTTAACGTATTAAACTGATGTACAGACTACTGACAGATGTTATGAAAGTAAAAAGTCATTTATTTAAGAGATTTTGAAGAAAAGTGCACCAAAAATTCAAAATACCCAAATATTTTTAAAATGCTTCTCGCTATGAAATATGACCCAAAACATTATACCGCATTATTCATACTTATCATTGTACTATAAAAACAAAGTGCCTTGTCAGACTTGTACTGTTTTTTTCGAGCAATTTTCATCCTTGCGTCTGAAAAGTTAAGGCATTTTGTACATTTTATCAGATGAAAATATATTTTTGTTCAGACCCTACTCTGAGCATCCTGCAAATGAGAGTTGTCACCTGTGATGCGTAAAAATAGAAATATGTAGCGCCAGCGGAAAAGTTTTTGTAATATTTTATTCATGTCATTTTATTTTTGCATAAAATCCCCTTAAAATGACAGAACCTGACACAAAAGTGAGTAAGAAAAAGTATAATAGTAGTTTTGTTAATTTGGCTTTTATTAAGACAAATGACAATAAGATGGCGTCAATCTACCTTGCCGTTGCTGTGGTTCTACCATCCACAAACTCTTGTGTTTACGAAATTAAGGAAGTTACAAATGCGAAGCTACGGCCAAAAAATATCTATAAGCCCATTTAACACGTTCAATTTAGAATGTAATAAGCGGAGATGATACACTTGCAACCAATATTTTTGCACTTTTCTTGTTATACATATTCTCACATTTTTAACACCTTATACTTTTTTGACTGTAATTTTTTTTTTGCTATCCGTCCTTTGTAAGCGGGCATTATGCAAATTGTCCATTACGAGCAATGAGCTGCACGTTGCGCAGAAGTTTGACAACAGCCGGAGAATGTAAGGTGAAAGAGATTGTTGGCAGAAATATGCACCTGAAGGTTTTGGGGGTGAAATTCCTGTTGAGATATGAGATGAGGAGTTTTATTGTTTTCACTTGTAGGTATTTAAAAAAAAAACCTGCCTTGGCTAGAAGGGCGAATAAGTATTTAATGGTGGAAAGCTTTCGCAATGTTGTTTGAAATCGTTGCAGTTGTCAACGTTACATTTAAGCAATAATTTTACGAAATTTCTCAATTATTCCAAACCCTTTCAAAAATATTCCATCTCAGATATTTAAAATATTTAAGAAAATAAGAGAACATAAGTGTAAAAAGTCAATAAAATAGCGATGACGTTTCTACAATGGCAACACTCAATACTAGTCCATTATAAACTCCTTAAACCATAAAAATATCGCCTTCATATCACTGTTCTAAAGTGCACCACACTGCAATTAAACCAACAGATCTCATATGGAAAGCTAAGTTAATTTTGCAACTGTGTTGCTCGAAAATGATCTTTATGTAGAAAACATCAAGGGATTTACATGGAATCTGTCATGTTGATACATTCAGTGTCTCGTCACTACTTGCCTGTCTGTCTGTCTGTCCGTCTGTATGACAAATTGTTAGTCGGAAACGATTAATGGTGTTATGATGGCTTGTAGATTTATGATCTGATGTGAGATAATAGACCTTGATGTACGGCGCTTCCAGGGCGTATGTTACCGTGCGCATGACGTCGCAAGTGAAAATGTTTCAAGTATCATAATTGCTTTATGCGAAGATGAAAAAGTTTTCTATTGAAATTAACCAGAAGGTTGCTGAAACTTGTGACCATCCACCACGCATCTCCGTAACAAATATTTTAACGTGAAGACCGTTCAGCTCCCTTCGGCGTTTACTAAAACAAACCACTTTTCACAAAAAATGTAATCTCAGTATAAGTATGATAGCACAACAAAACACTTATAAATGTAAGGGCGGTAGCTTCTCGATCTTGGAGGTATCCCAGGATGAGGAAGACGGTTCCTCCTCCGTGGTGGGGGCAGTATCGGATCCACTGCCCTCCCCAGTCAGTGCCACGTTGTAGTCGTAGAAGAAATGATGATTGTAGGGTCGAATCTGACCGGAGCCGTTGGCACAGCGGTGGTCTGCTATCTTGGTGAACACTGCAATGAGTCGTAATGACAGAAAGGGTGCTAAGTGGTACCTTCAAGTTACGTATTGGGGTGAAATACGGCTACTGGTGAAAATTTTTGTGAATACACCAAAAGTCATTCCGCGAAATAATTGATTAGGGCTGCATTGATTTATGTATGAAACATGATTTAGTAGCAGTTACAGATCTCATCACTCAAAGTGTTCTATAAACGGAGCTCAAACGTTTACATATCATGAATCAAGAAACAGTGACTTTCCCTGAAGAATAGGGAAGCTTTCTACTTACTGGTGCCATCCTGGCAGTTCCTATAGTGCATCATGCAGAGGCTCTTGAAGGTCCTGCGCGCTTGCTGGTAGGCGCCGCAGATCCACTTGATGCTCGGGTCGCGCCACTTCTTGTGCATGTCTTCTGGACACTTCGTGCACTTGCGGTGCCATTTGCGCCTTTAATGTCACAGTAACAGGCCATAAGGTGCATGGTGAACTACTTTAAAGCAGCGATTATATTTGACAACCTGAGATCTCTTCGGCATTACGATATACAAATTACCTCAACATAACTAAGAATTCTCTATAATAATTCAAACTCAAAATCATTTATTCAAACTTGGCTGCAAAACAGCACTTTCTGAACGTAAAGAATTACAAAAAACAGCCCCAAAACACCCACTCTTCACCACTTCCTATGTGTTTTTGCTGGGAAGAATAATAATAATCAGCGTACCATCCCTTTCGCTCGACAGTAGACTTAGGCGCCCTGTCTTTCTTCACTCGCTTCTTCTCATCAGTGTCGGTGGAAGACTGGCCGGAGAACTCCTCCTGCAGGGACTCGGCGTCCGCACTCTTCGAACCTCCACCACCTGACAACCAACAGCGGCATTTATTTATTTCTCTTGCCGCGTAATGTTACAATATTCTACGTTTGCTTCAAGTTAAGTATTGGAGTTTGAGTATTCATTCAAGGCTCATCACATTTTTTTTATCGAATTTAAAAGTTAGAAATCAGTTACGTGATTTCAATATGCATTTTTTTCATATGGGTATGTAAGTATTTTGAGCGTATAATTATTTCGCGAGCACAAATGTGAGGTTACCGCTGCCCCGCCGGCTGCTGGAGGAGGTGGACTGGGATTTCTTTCCTCTTCCTTGTCGCCTCGTCAGCACCGCCAAGTCTTTTTTCTCATACTCATCAATCACCGTCTCGTTGAATACAAAACTAGTCACAATGTGCGCTTTAAAATAAGAAGACAGATAAGTAATTGATTATTAGATTCAGCTCATTTTAATTTGTTTGACTATTTTTGGAATATCCGCTTATTTCCGAAGGACCGCAATACTGGAGCAATCTTCAACAATAGCGATTCACCCCTCAGATCCATATTGTACAAAATAATTTCGAGATAAAATTTCTATGTTTCAATTCAGGTCATGGTCTACCCATTTGCCAAATTATATCCAAATCCGTTTACCCGGAAAGGCTTGATTGATAAACAAACATACAAAATTTCGCATTTGTTTTTTTTCGGAATATAATTTCAGTGGAATTGGGCTCCCGCCAATTAATCACTCCGCTCGTCAATCGCCTTATACTTACGTATGTGGATTAATTAAATCATCAACATTTTCATGGAGTTTTACAGCTGTTGCAATAATATCGGTTTTAATTTAATTTACTACAAATTGCAGTTAAAATATTTATCACCATTTTAACATTGATTTAAATTTACGGTCGCTTTGAAAACAATTACGAGTCTGTAGTTCTGAGTTCCTCTGATTAGCAGTAACATTTTCATAGGGAAACTATTACTGCTCCGAATCAGATTCGACGAAATAAAACAGTGAAAATGACATTGCTAATGAGCTTGACTGTCGTGCTAGTCTATGCTAATAACGGTAACATAAGCAGTAGTAAGTAAACTTACCAAAAATCAACACGAGTATATAGTGTGGCAGTGTCGGCAACATGGTTCTGCATCAATCATTTTATTTCCCGTATAAACGCGTGCAGAAACACATAAATCTGTCGCCGCGACACATTTATATTCATTCGATTTGATTTCTTTTACGATTTCGAAATACGTATAATTTTGCGTTGGATTTATTTTATTTTTACTGAGTATGAATTGGGTGTAGTTGTAGGAGAAAGTCGTTCAAGAATGCATTTTGATTTTCGGCATATTCGATAACACCCCTGCTATGTAGGTGCAGACTATTTCATCATAGAATTTATTTTTTTGGGTATATTAAGTCTCGGTTTTTAATTTTAGTAAGTTTTAAAAGGCTTTTGTTTGTTTGTGAGACCCAGCATAACTACTGACTTATCACAAGATACGTGCTATCTTACTAGCTTGATTTGACGCTGTCGTCTTGTAATGTTAGAGTTCTTTGATTTAGAGGACATTTCTAGAATAGTAAACAAAGAATTTTTTCAGAATCATTATATTAAATACAAAGAAATGTGTGTGTATACAACAAATTTTCAGAGTAACAGTAATATCAAAGAGCGTATCCGTAGAACCAGCTGCGGCCGTGGTACGAGTCGTTCTTGCACTTGTGGTCATGCAGCTTTACGAACACTGCAAAATTATACAAAAAATATTTTAGTGAAAATGTCCAGTCATCATCCAATATTTTGGGGCAATTGTGTCTATGCAAGTCATACTATATGTGCATAATCTGTTCTGAATGAACTTAGCTGGATCACAGAAGATAGTATCCAAAATGACTGAGTTTTATTTAATAGCCCTTAATTTGGATACTAGACGTGTTCCATCAAAAAAAGCGAGTGTAATAAGAATTTCTGAAGACATTTGAGCATGCTATAGGTACACTTTTGCGGGAACACACATCATGCCTTGTCCACTTACTGGTGCCATCCTGGCAGTTCCTGTACTTCATCATGCAGTCACTCTTGAAGCTGCGCCTGGCTCTCTGGTAGGCACCACAGAGCCACTTGATGCCAATGTTGGTATACCTCTTCAGCATATCATGTGGGCATGGATGGCAGGTTCGATACATCTTTGTTCTGGTAATAAGGGGAAGAGTAAGCTCTTGAATACTGATTTGTGTTGCTTTCGTAATAAAACTTGATTACTTCAGTGAGAATAATTTCTAGCTAATTCAACGTGATAAAGAGATCAAGTGTTGTCTATAAGGGGATTGCTATTATAATGTCCGTTAATTCATTAGAACTTTGAAACTAATATTAAAACTTCTTGAAATAAACAGGATTATTTTTGGAACAATACACGAATATACTTACGCTCTTTTCCTCTCACTGGTCTCTTTCGCGGAGGCACTGCTTGTCTCTGAACTCGAATCGTCGTACTTCGAAAATACTCTGAAAACAATTTCAATATAAACTTTTTTGTTCTAATGTAAAGATTATTTACATGTCCAAGAAGACTTCTATTAAAATCATGAGCATTTTAAAAGTTCAAAAATATACATGTGAACGTAAAAACGATAATTTATTTTAAAATATTTTTGATTTGAAAACAAGAATATAATCCCGGAGCTTCACCGTAGTACATAAAGGATAATGTCCAGTTATTGCTGAAACATCTCGAAGAAGGGTTGACCATGTAAAATGGCGTCGTTCCCCTGATTTATCTCATAGCGCACGCAAATAAATTATCTCATAAATAAGGATGGGTATTTTCGCTGAACTAGAAAATTTCCTCCAGCTTCACATGGTCGGCTGGATTTGTTCGCCAATTTATTTATAAGCGAATTAAAATAAAACGATGAGATACTAAGTTTTCGACGTATTAAGCTTAAACAAAACTATAATCAATTTTGAGATGTGCTTGAGATTCCTACTAACAAATCCATTGAAGCAAATCTAATTCAGAGCCTTCTTTTCACTTTTATCAACTCACAGTGAGGAGCTTTCCTTCTCATTCTGCAGGGAACTGGCGGCTTCCATAGAGTTGACGGAGTAGTCATACCAGTTGGGCCCTCGGTGCTGTGCATCACCGAACTGGGCTAGATGGTTCATGTCGTCGAGGTGCACTAAGTGGTATGGGGTCTGTGCCCGCTGGCATTTCGATACTGCAAGATATACATTTCAACTATTAAATGTTCCAACTAGGAGTGTCCCTATTTTATTCTTGTCTTAGAATCTATTTAATCAGGTTACAACCATGCTAATAACATGATCATCATCATTTTTGTATGGCTTTAGTCTGCGGTCTTCTCTAATGTCTTGATGTGATGTGTATTGAAATCAATTAGCCGTCGCTTTAACTTCAAATATCAGTTGAAAAAAAACTAAACATAATGTTATTTAAAATCATATCCATGCGTTGTGAGCTTTAATATAGGAAATCATACAATATTCATTAGGAGCAAGAAACGATATGATTAAAATGTGCATATAATAAAGTGTTCATACACGGAGCATCCTTAGGAACTCAGACTGCGGTAGTTGAATAATTTTTATTATGTTGTTTTGTTTTAAAAAAAAAAATAGATTTAGTAAAGGAAACAAAACTAGTATATAGCAAATCCACAGACTCTAAAATTGCTACCAACGACTTTTCTACTTTCTGCAAGTATTTAGTTGGTGTGGCTGAAGAATAGATAGCTTACTTACCTGTTAAATTAAAGTAATTGTTAATCATAACAAGATGCATAACTGTATTCACGCCATCATCAAAGTTCGAATATCGCATTATCATATTTAAAATGGAAATGTTCATTAAAGCGCAAGCATCCTCTCAGACGTTTTTACCTTACACTAAGTTTCAAATGATGTTTCCGTCGGATGTTATGAGAAGTTCAAACTGTTTTCACTTAGAACATAATCGCTAAAACTTAATAAGACGTAGAAAATCTGTCATTTTGCTTGCCATGCGAAATGTTGAGTCGTTTGCTTCATTTTATCTAGCGCTCCCTTTCCTTATTGCAAACGAACCAGATATGAGATGAAAGGAATTAACTTTGATAACATTTTAGATGGAATAGAAGGGAAATACTGTCCGTTAAACTCGTTGTATACTGTTGAAATATTAAGTGATAGTATTGTAATTACCAAAAGTTATTGACTTTTTCTCCATGAATTGATATAACTAAGTTAATAGCTATACTTACCATTAAAAAGTAAAACCGCGAATAACCACACTAACATTATTTAAACATACTTAAATATTTAATCAAAAATAACATTTACATCATTTCTGATACCGGGTTGACTCTGAACTACGAGTAAACTGCGTTCTGTATTTCATACATATCCAACTTTGTGAATTTTATGACTATTGCGAAAGTGATTTGTCGCTATTGTTTCTTTATAGAATTCACTATCAGATATACCGGAGGTTTCAGTGTGTAATTTATTTATAACCTCGCTTTTATTTTTTTAGTCTATTATTTCTTTTATTTTGTATCCTTATATCTGATATACTAGAACAAATTTTTAAAATTGTATTATATTCCATGATGATATATGATTCCATATTAGGTGTATTCTTTGTGTCTACGTTTCGATTTTTTGTCTCCCTCGTAGGACTAATGCCATAGTTAGTAATTCCCGTGTCCTGCATCAAGAACCAAACTCTCAATTTTGGGGGGAGGATTTGGAGTTTTTTTGGAATTCTGCAGTCCACTCCGTGCAACCACTTTCGATAACCTGCGGTTTTACTTACAGTCATAATGATTAAGAGGGAAAAGAGTAAAAATAAAACAAACATTACGATGCTTTAGTTTTACTTTAAGATAATTTAAAGCATCTCTTGCTGTGCACACTTGTTACAACTAGTCGTCAAGTCCCATTCAAGCCGAATCGTGTTCTTAAATAGTATATCCTGAAACAATGATATCGAGATATTGACGATGATGATTTTTTGATCATTTATACTTGATTGCACACACAAATACATTGTTAATACGTACAATCTTGAAATTATGCGTACAAAGATGACCTCTACCCAGAGTTGGATTCTCTAAGAGCAAATCTTAAAGCGATGCACAGTAGGAGTAAGTAATAAGTGCTAATTTCTTCGCTTTTATACTATATTTCAATATTGTGTTTTAGAAGGTTTCGTTTAAAATCGCCATTCAACATAGATTCCTGAACTACTCGTTTAAATTTGGTGGTTCAAACGAACATTTCCAATTAACTAATAAGGAACATGTTATTGTAAATCTGGAGTGTTGTTCCAGTATTTCTGTAAGCAGTAATGCCGATCGTTAAACTCAATGCGTTGCTACAGTTCGTGATTTGGAAACGCTCAGTCGAATTTCTAATGCAAACGGAGTTTAAGCTGTTTCATATTAATTATTTGTTCGAAACGAATTGACGTCTTAGTATTTAGTAGTCTTGTTTCTATGTTTCTTATTTTCTTTTGTATAATCAACAAGCATTATACTTACACATCATGCATTATAAATACTACGAATCATCGGAATCGTCTGATGCCTCTGAAAAGATTGTATTTTTATCATCTTTAATTCATCATATAAGCAGAGCCTTGCCAGCTAACACCGTGCAGGGTTCAGAGAAAGTACAAGACAAATTCAATAACTAGTAAAGGCTCAAAGTTTGATTAAATATAATTTGCATGGCGGGCGTCCCGCCATCTGCTCTCCTAATATATTTTTAATTTATGTCCAAAAAGTTGAAGGATCCGCACGGGGTTACGGGGCGCGCTTGTTAAAAATTATACTAAAGTTTGGGGCTTCCTTGTAAACATCTGTGGGCATGCTGATCCGAACATATTGCACGTATTTATATTTTAATCAATAGTTATATTTTCATTGGCACAATTGATACAAGCAAACAAACATTGTTATGAGAGGAAACACCGTTTTTTTTTCCTTTAAAAAAGAAAACAAAATTTCTAAATTCAGGAAAAAAGTAGAAGAACCAATGTTAAATGCGATTATAATAAATGGTATTTACCGCTACCAGACTTCGTACGTGCTGCTATGGGACCATAGCTTGGTGCCAAACTTGGAGTTTCTAAAATACAATAACAAGGTTACTTGAATGCCACACTTTAGGATTTACCAACTCTAAAACCTTTAAGTACAGTTCTAAATCTTACGTAGTGCAGTTGGTCCTGAAGCCGGGGCTTTCGGATAACTCTCTATGCCTTTCCCGGGAGGATATGCGGACGGTATGTCGTAACCGTACATGGGAGGATACACATTAGGTGACGAGACCATCGAGAACCTTGGGTCGTATTTGTAACCTCCCTGCCCGTACTGGTAGTTCGGAGGATATGCGTAGCCAGAGGGCTTATACGTATTAGCTGGTTGTGGTAGTCGAGGAGGGTATTCAGGATACTGCTGGTTAACGTAAGGAGAGGCATAATTCGGTTGGTATGGGTAACTTGATGTTGGATCAGCAAAGCCTGTTTCTGGTATTCTAGGATATGACTGGGAAGAGTATCCTGGTGGTTGAGGAAGAGCTTCTACGACTGCTTTACTGCTGGGGTAGAGGCTTGCGGGTCGCGGACTATAGGAAATGTAAGTAGATGGAGGTCTAAAAGTGCTAGTGATGACACCAATTTGCGAACTTGTTGGTAGAGATAGGTTATCGGCTGCGTTGCCGAGACCTGGATACGGCGAGTTGAAACCTGGAATATATCGTTATCAAAGTTTCAGACATAATATACATGTTTGGGTTCATTAACGATAAAGTAATATTAGCACAAACTCTAAACTGGTCTAATGAAATTGAAACACTTTGTGACCATATAATTTTTTTTACGTTCCAATCTGTCCCAAAAATCATTAAGAATAAAACGAATTTTTACGCTGTCCAATAAAACAGTGATAACAGGAGCAGCACCTGAGCGAGGAACACAATTACTCTCACGCTATCACGTTCAGGGGTGAGTGGCTTCGGTAAATGGACAACGAGGTGTCAATACACTTGAGGGCAATCTATAGCGCGTCAGTTTGCTCGATTGCCGCTCATCGTCCGTTTTGGCCTCGCCCTTATTGCGTTTCCAAAACGATTCACCGTATTGGTTTTCCTCAATGCTCTCCCACTAATTAGGGACCGCTATCTCGGAGGACGATTGATTTATGTACCATTGTTTGTTTTGTTATCTGCCATCAAAGTGCTTTCAGGGGTAGAGGACGCTTTACGTAATTTTTGGGTAAAGCTTTGTTTCCTCTCCAATAAATGGGTGTCACGTTTAATTTTACCAATGCTTGAACGGTTTCAAAATTATTCAGTGTACAAATTAACTATTATATCACTCCGCTTTCTAGCGTAAAAAAAAATATTTTGTCACCGCTGGAGAATCTCATACTTCTGTAATAATGAAACTTTAGGTTCGAAATTTTCCTTTTCATTATTTAAAATTTCACTGAACTCTCACCAATAGCGGTGAGTTCTGCTCCATCTATTTTTACGTCACCTGTATCTGCAATTTTGACGGCGTGTCGCAGGCGCTCGTAAATTTTTACTTTATTTGTTTGCTTTTAATGTTCAAGTTGATACGAGTTTTTTATTCCATTCCCGTCACCCCCTGTCGGCCACCCTTACATTGGGGTGCAAACGAGCGAGCGAACGATAGCATAAAATCGACAGTTATCACGCATTCGTAAACTTTCCAGCTGTCCACTGGGTGCTAACCTTTAAATAGATATCTTGAACTGGTGGGATTTAATCTGAAATGAAAACGTTTGCTTAATAGATAATCCCTCAAGATAATTATGCAAATAACGGTCCTGTTTGATGATATGCTTACCTATATGCTGAGTTGAAGTTTACCTGGGAGTGCTGAAAAATACGATTATTATTAATTAATAACAATAACTGAATTGTACAATAAACATTGGATTAAAACAGATCTTAGTACAGCATATGAGGTATCCTACCTTTCTTAACGGCATCTGGTGGTTCTATGCCTGAAATTGTGGGCAAAAATAATAAGCAACAGCATTTAAATTTAAATATTTCATCTAGAAATTTTGAAACGATACTAACAGCAGGATGGCTTTGTATAACAGTTGACTTCGATGTTGGTAAGCCCTGCAGCCACAGCCTCCGTACACATGCAGATTTGGCATTCATCCCAGGGATGCTGGAACGTCTGATTGGGAGGGTAAGGCAGGCAGGACTCATCTAGGAAAATAATATTAGTGATATCGTGTTAGCAGTATCATTGATGTACTGCAAGGCTATTTGGAAATACAAGTAGTAAACTTTAATAGTTCAAATCATTGTTAATTTTTCAAAGAATTTTATTTCCAGAAACTATAAATAATTCACTTATTTTATTTCATAGTCATGTACACAAACAAATCTACTTTTCTTGTTCAGAAATGTTCACCTGCTTATTGATGATCAAATTAGGCTATTATGTTGAATTTGACATTTGAGTTTTTGTGGCAGTGTTTCCAATTCCTTTTCTTCATGATTCAAGACTAGATTCACAAAACTCACGTGGAGATGGTCCTGGCAGAGGTCCAGGTCGAGGAGTCAGTGTTGGTGCTGGAGGTCCGGGCGTGGTTACTGGTGCTATTGTCGTTACAGGAGGCCACGGTACTGTCAAAGATAAAGCATTAGAGTTAGATTCCTATTTAGTAGGCAAAATTTCAGTAACTTAAACGTTATATCATTTAACATCAGCTATGACGTTAAGAAAACTGACTTGGCCGTTACACTCACAAGGTTCTACTGTCACTATCTCTGGCAATGGCACTGGTTCCACTGGTGTGAGGGGTTCTCTATCAGGTTCGATAGGTTCCGGTACCGGTTCAGGTGCAGGCTGTATCTTCTGAGGCTCTATTGGGATGGGCAGAGGCGGAACTGATTCTGTTATTGGCTCCAATTTTGGTACTGTTGAAGAATAACACACGCATGATGAGAAACTAGCCTTTGTAGATAACAAAAAAAAAAATATGGGGAAAGAAAAACAAACTTACTACAATCAGGATGTGGATAGCACGTTATCTGTTGTTCAGGAAGTCCGGTGTCTGACACACTCTTGGCGCACTTGCAAAGTTTGCATGATTCGGTTGGATGGGGGAATAGCACATTTTCTGGAAACTTCTCGCACATAGGTACTGTAAAGGTAAATTATTGCCCAAAATTCGTTAATACCAAACATATTTCTTATTGTTTGTTTGAAGCATTATCTTTTATTAAATGCAAATCGACTGATGAGGAAAAGATTACTGTGGTGAATATATTAACCTAGACTTCAGATTTTTACAATATAAGGTCATACTTACATGGAATTGGCATGGGCACATCAGGTATTGGAGCTGTACAGAAAAAAGAGTATGAGCATGAACGATATCTTTCAGTATTTATAAATAACGATTTTCTATTTTACTTACGTAATGTGGTCACATCGGCTGGAGCGACTGTAACGTACAAAGTGATGCATGTATAAAATAATGACAGATCAAAAGCATGGAATTAACTACTAGAAAATATTTGAACAATACTCACTGCACTGTGGATCTGCCTTGCACTCGATCTGCACATCAGGCTGGCCAGAGAGAGAAGATTCCTTGCAAACACAAATCTGACAAGGATGCAACGGGTTTGGGAATGGTTCCCCATTTGGCAAAGGGTTACACGATGCTGAAATATAGTGATCTTTGTTAAAAAATGTGAAATAATCATATAAAACAAAGAATAATTAGAAGATGGATTTTTTTTCAGTATTTTAGATTTCATAACCTATACTATAAAAAATGTAGTCTAAGATTATAAAATGCAGTATCAAAATACTTATCCACGTATGAGCAAACAACACTAAATTACTTTCAGTTAGAAACCCGAAGCGTTTTCTTAACGTTTAGTTATTAATCAAAACGACAGACTAAGACAGCAGTTTCAGAAATATCGTTAATCTTTCTCAGTAAAATGTTATTTTTATTTTAGATCTTGTTAATAGGTAATAGCAAGTCTCATACGGTGCATTCCTAGGAGCTTCCTACTTGACCTTTACTCCTATGAGACCTTTTTGAAATTGAAGAAGTAAGCTTGTAGTTCTTCGTGTTGTCACGAATTTAGGGCCGTAGAGAATATGTACGAAACGTTTTCACGAATGCGAATATGTAATGTGTTTCGTACAATATTTATGAAAAACTATGGTAGTGTATTTATAATTACCTCCAGGTGTTGGCGTCGGAAGCGTGGGAATAGGTTCTGGAACTATTTCTGGCCCGGGAGACGGAGACGCCAACGGTTCTGGATACACCGGATAAGGTGCCGGTGTAGGAACAGGTTCCGGTTCAGGGCCCACCGGCTCCACAGGTGGAACTTCAGGAGCTATCGGGATAGGTTCAAAGGGCTCCGGGGATGCTGGTTGGACAGTTATACTTTCAGGAAGTGGTGGGATTGGTTCGGGAAGGGCCGGTGTTGGATTGTGGCATCCACCACAACTCGCACAGACGGGGGTTAGTAGCCCGTATTCGTTGAGACAGATGCAGACAAGACAGTCCTGTCCCTTAGACCAAAAGTGGTGGAATTCGTTTTCCTTTTTACACTGGACTATGTTTTCTCCCCCTGTAAATAATAGCATTTATATCGTTATGAATTATTTTACGTTATTGACTCAAGCGATAAGATCGTCCATTACATTTAAAGTTGTAAGAACAAATAAGTAACTGTTGTCCATTTACTCACCGGGCATTTTGTTAGGGAATACATATTCATGCGGATATATTACTTTGGACTTTGCATCTGAAACAATCCCTAATCATTAAACACTTTTCATTTGTGATGCAGATGACGTAATTAATTATCATGAATTAAATTATTACCCTCGAATGCGTTCGGCAAACTTTGCCCATCTGAAAAACGCAATATTTTAGTAAAATTAATGGATGGAAGTACTTTTTATTACTGACATTATTAAATAATTGTTTCCATTTTTCGATGAGCATGTATCTGTTTTATTATATACTGGCGAAATATATTGTTAACTATTATAATATTAAATATTTACTTACTGCCAACGAGAGGAGGCAGACTTTGCGGTTCGTTCAAAGTCCTCCCTTGGTAGGGTGATTCAGATGGGTAATCAATTACGTATGGCCTTTGTCCCGAAGTATATTGGTAAGGGACTGCACTGGAAGCTGGTCTGACAGCAGCATATGATTTTGCAGTCTCGGCTCCTGAAGGATATAATCGAGGATATGCCAGATGGAATGGACGATTATAAAATTTGTACAAGTGCAACCCACTCTTTGATTCAACATCTGGACTCGAATCAATATCGTCAACTTCTGGATTGTTTTCATTTGATCCGCCTACGTTAGAATAGGATGATGATGTAGGGTCAGATTTAATTTCATATGAGCTTGGAACAAACTGACGTGCATCACTTTCCTCTTTCTCTTCTCTGTTATTGTAAAGTGATTCTTTAAATGAAGGTATTGGGCTAGGCTGATCAGAAATAATTTCCTTCTGAGTAGGATTATTTCTGAGTGCGTAGGTATAAGATGAAGAAATAAGAGAAGCCGTATCAGATTCATCGCTGTATTGTTTGGAAATACCCTTTTCTTGTTGAGTTCTTAGATTTCCAGGGGCGGAATTAAGGTCTTTATATGGAACCAACGAAAACTCATATGGTTTTGGATTAGCATTAGAGATCAGAGGAACGGCCTGATACTGGTCTTTTTCTTGTGTGTGATATAAAGTGTGTGCAAAATTTGGTCCTTGATTTAGTTTTAAATTATATTCATATCTAGTTACGGCTGATTGGCTGTCAGTTCTAGTTAGTGTAGGCTTTGGTTCTATGTATGGGACCATAAGGCTATCGTAGTTTGAGTATTTGGGATCAGGTAATGGTACAGCTTGATACGGTTCATTATTATCCACACCTTTACTTTGGCTAATAGCTAATCCAGGAGTATAAGGGTAATATGAAGAGAAATATGAATCTGGACTCATTCTTGGCACAGATTTTGAGTTCACAGAGATAGGTTCAAGCATACGTTGATAGGACTCACGGTCACCTTGGGCTGGAAATTGCGGCAGGCTCGATCCTTGGTTATATGGGCTCAAATTAGGTGAACCGCTATATTCTGGTTGAAATATTCTATTATTAAGTTCAGGTTGCGCTTGCGTAGGACTGTAAGGATAGGACGATGAGTAAGGATAAGAATTAAGTTGAGGATTTTTTGGATATCCATTGCCAGGTCCAGACGAAGGATAAGGTCCTAATTTTTCATTGAAAGGATTAAATGGTGCAGCTGAAAATCCATCATCATCTGACCGAGTTCCACTTTTACTCCCTGAGCCTAGAAAACACATTTTAATGTGAAAACATATATTTTTTTGTTATTATATCACAGACTTCGGGTAGTTTGGGTGAAATCTGTTGATTTGTTGAGGATTCATATGAAAAAATAATTATAGAACTATAGGCATATTAAATAAAAAGTAACAGATTCTTACCACCTTTGAGATCACTTTGTGTTTGTTTAACATCTTCTACATCTGAGAGACTTTTGAAAGTTTCAAAATCTTCGGCTCTGCCTTTAGATAACAGGAAGGCAAGGAGGCAGATGCCTCCAATAACCCCGCCCTGCATCCCGGCTTGTTGTTCTTTAACCTCTTACGACTGTCCCGGTGTCATTAACAATAGTCTCTGTCAGTATAGTCTGGAAACCTCTGCAGGCATATTTATAAAGACTGCCATAATTATATTTGATTGCCATGTGGCATTTTAATGTTGTAATATTATGATTTATTATGTTGGTAATTGCTAAATCTATGAATGCGTGTGATTCAATTTGTTTCAGAATTATTTATGGTCTAGATGTCATTTGGACTTACGAGTATTAGATTTATTACTTAATACGTAATTCAGTCAGTTATCGCTATCGGTAATATCGATCAGGTGAGAGGACTCGCAATATTTACTTTCTTTTTTAATTATTATTTTGGTGCTTTTCAGTTTCGTCCTTGAGACCACACTGGTGCATAGCCATTTTAATGAAGTGTAAAATAACCTCCTCCTTTTTTGAAGTCGGTTAATGATAGCTTCTTCTTTTTCCTGCCCTGTTCCCAAATTATTTGGCGTCGGCGCAATACGTTTTCTGCTTACATTCGTCTCTGTTAGCAATTGTGTGAAGTAAATGATAGCATTGAAAGTAAAATCATGCTCGACTTTTAAACAGGAAACTCCGATATTGAATTAGTATTGAATAATGTTTTCTTTTACGGAATTGACGTACTTATAAGTTATAACAATACTTATAGAGCAGTGCAAGCATTGTAATTCCTGAACTGATATTTTTATATAATATATTCAAGTACCTATACTTTAACCCATATCATCTGAGTTTAATTGAGCATACTTTATCCAGAAATGCTAACCTTAGTACTAGTGCAAATAAAATACAGTTGTAACCCACTTAATGCTTTATTATAGATACATATAAGTATGAAGTTTGCTCGTCATTTTCTAGATGCTTCAATTAAATATAA
Source organism: Heliothis peltigera (assembly GCA_958496145.1). NCBI lineage: Eukaryota > Metazoa > Arthropoda > Insecta > Lepidoptera > Noctuidae > Heliothis > Heliothis peltigera. The sequence goes on from OY292341.1 coordinate 325,274, forward strand.
ACAGAATCGATTCCAAATTCATGCCATGTTTGTTGAGAGATCATTGTGTTGACTTATGGTCTGTAACAAAAAAAAAATGAATATAATTAGTACATACAACTGAAAAAAAGCTTTGTCTTTGGTTCACTTTAAAATCTGTCAAGATCGTGTAAGATTGAAGAAAAAAAATTAAGCTGATCACACTACTTACATGTCTCAGAATTTCGTGGTTAGGCTCTCATTCTGAGATTGAGCTTGCGTTGCTCGATGTTGCGTTTCTTTCTAGCTTCTTGCGAAACTGGAACATCATCAGCTGACTCATCTGACTGTCCAGATCTAGATTGATCATCTGGTTCCCCGCTTCGAATGCCGAAACCTGCGTTAGCTAATGCTTGAGAAATTGCGCTGGATCCTCCATAGCCACCAAAGCCATTACCGCTTGCAGCAGCAGCTGCGGCGGCAGCTGCGCTTGCATCTCCATAACCACCATAACCACCAGCATTAGCAGCGGCAGCAGCAGCGGCATTAGCATCTCCGAAGCCACCATGACCTGCAGCAGCCGCAGCAGCTGCAGAGGCGTCTGCGTGTCCACCAAAACCGGTAGCAGCATTAGTTGCAGCTTGGGCAGCAGCATTGGCGTTTCCGTATCCGCCATAGCCGGTGGCAGCAGCCTGAGCAGCGGCATTCGCATCGCTATATCCTCCTAAGCCACCATACCCTGCGGCATTGGCTGCCGCTTGAGCATCCGCTACACTGTAGCCACCACCATATCCGCTAGCAGTGTTAGTTGCAGCTTGGGCTGCTGCTTGAGCATCTGCGATACTGTAACCTCCTCCATAACCGGACCCGGCGTTAGTTACAGCTTGTGCTGCAGCATTAGCATCACTGTAGCCTCCGTATCCACCGAAGCCTGATGCTGAATTAGCTGCTGCTTGCGCGTCAGCTAAACTGTATCCACCTCCGTAGCCAGATGTTCCAGCGTTAGCTGCAGCTTGGGCGTCAGCCAAACTCCATCCACCTCCATAGCCTGATGATCCGGCATTCGCTGCTGCTTGGGCATCTGCCGAACTGATTACACCTCCGTAGCCTGATGATCCGGCATTAGCGGCTGCCTGGGCATCAGCCAAACTCCATCCGCCTCCGTAGCCTGATGATCCAGCATTCGCTGCCGCCTGGGCGTCTGCCGAACTGTATCCGCCTCCATAGCCTGACGATCCGGCATTAGCTGCTGCTTGGGCGTCAGCTAAACTCCATCCACCTCCATAGCCTGATGATCCGGCATTCGCTGCTGCTTGGGCATCAGCCGAACTGATTACACCTCCGTAGCCTGATGATCCGGCATTAGCGGCTGCCTGGGCATCAGCCAAACTCCATCCACCTCCGTAGCCTGATGATCCAGCATTCGCTGCCGCCTGGGCGTCTGCCGAACTGTATCCGCCTCCATAGCCTGACGATCCGGCATTAGCTGCTGCTTGCGCGTCGGCTAAACTCCATCCACCTCCCAAGCCCGATGATCCGGCATTAGCTGCTGCTTGAGCATCTGCTAAACTCCATCCACTTCCCGAGCCTGATGATCCAGCATTGGCTGCTGCTTGCGCGTCAGCTAAACTCCATCCACCTCCCAAGCCTGATGAACCGGCATTAGCTGCTGCTTGAGCATCTGCTAAACTCCATCCACCTCCCAAACCTGATGATCCAGCATTAGCTGCTGCTTGAGCATCTGCTAAACTCCATCCACCTCCTAAACCTGATGATCCAGCATTAGCCGCTGCTTGAGCATCAGCCAAACTCCATCCTCCTCCGTAACCTGTTGATCCGGCATTAGCTGCAGCTTGGGCATCTGCTGAACTGTATCCGCTTCCATAGCCTGACGATCCAGCATTAGCTGCTGCTTGCGCGTCAGCTAAACTCCATCCACCTCCCAAGCCTGATGATCCGGCATTGGCTGCTGCTTGAGCATCTGCTAAGCTCCATCCACCTCCCGAGCCTGATGATCCGGCATTAGCTGCAGCTTGGGCATCTGCTGAACTGTATCCACTGCCAGAGCCAGCGTTGGTTGCAGCATTTGCAGCTGCATTAGCGTTTGCCCCTCCATAACCATTCAACCATGAATTAGTTGCAGCATTAGCAGCGGCGTTAGCGTTTGGTCCTCCATAGCTACTTATCAGTGGTGCATAGACAGAATTAGTTGCAGCATTAGCAGCGGCGTTAGCGTTTGCTCCTCCATAGCTACTTATCAGTGGTGCATAGACAGAATTAGTTGCAGCATTAGCAGCAGCGTTCGCGTCTGCTGAACTGTATCCGTTTCCATAGCCGGTCACAGCATTTGCTGCAGCTTGGGCATCTGCCAGGCTATATCCACCTCCGTAACCTGATCCAGCAGTAGCTGCTGCTTGGGCATCTGCTGAACTATATCCACCTCCATAGCCAGCGTTGGATGCAGTATTGGCAGCTGCATTAGCATTTGCTCCTCCATAGGCACTTAACCAAGGTCCGTAGTCAGCGTTGGTTGCAGCATTAGCAGCAGCGTTCGCATCTGCTTGACTATATCCGCCTCCATAACCTGTTACAGCATTAGCTGCAGCTTGAGCATCTGCCAAGCTATATCCGTAGCCTGTTGATCCGGCATTGGCTGCAGCTTGGGCATCTGCTGAACTGTATCCACTTCCATAACCAGAGCTGGTTGCAGCATTTGCAGCTGCATTAGCGTTTGCCCCTCCATAACCATTTAACCATGAATTAGTTGCAGCATTAGCAGCGGCATTAGCATTTGATCCTCCATAGATACTTATGAGTGGTGCATAGCCAGTGTTAGCAGCTGCGTTAGAATTGGCTGCAGCGTTTCCGGCCGAATTTGCATTTGCGTTTGCGTTTGCAGTAGAGCTACCCCAACCTAATCCTGAAATAAGCGCTCCATAGCCTCCGCTTCCAGAGTTGGCTGAAGCATCAGCTGATGCACTGGAACCGCCAGGGAAAAGTCCGCTGAAGCCATAGGGACCGAAAGCTCCTGGATATAAACCACCGGCATTTGCATTGGCTGATGCACTGGCATCACTAGATCCGTATCCATTGGAGCCTGCGTTAGCATTAGCATTAGCTGAAGCTGTACTTGAACCCCAACCTGATCCATGAATGTCTGGCGATGGAGGAGCTGAAAAAAAAAACGAAATCAATAAAAAAGTTTGAAAGTTATTGAATATTCAGAACTGAACAACTAATGCTATTAATTCAGTAAGGGTTATTAAGTCAAATAAAGTGAAACATACAGTTAAGATTATGCTCTGAATTTAAAACGTTTTTATGGTCATATACTTACGTGTTACTGAGTCGTCTGATGGTACTAAAAAAACGTATGACTTATTATAAAACTGTTTATAAAATTCAAAACTGGATTCTTGCTAGGCTTAAACATTCTTAATGACATTTTCGAATTTTATTTATTTCAAAATAACTGAATTATGCCAGTAGATATGCCTTTCGCTAACATCAAGACGAAGTTGTTTAGGCCCAACAAACAATACATATATGTAAGTTAAATATTATATATTTCCTTCAACAAGGATCATTTCTGATCTGATCTGACTTGCTAGTAGTAGGATTTCCATCCTTACCTAAACAGGTGGAGTCAGGGTGAGATTCAATGTAGACGTAGTTGTACACGACTTTGCAGACGTGGATCAGGCACGGTTCGGATGGAACTCTGAATGGTACCAGCGGTTGGTGAGACCTACATTCGGGTGCTGGAAAACAAGCTTTTATAAGTATCTTTTAGATAAATACTGTATTGTTTCCTCTCTGGAATTTTATTCATATAATAACCTACATACGAGTATTCATAATTATGAATAACAACATTGGCGATTTCTTACCTACGTATAGGATGACCGGTACTGGGTAGTACTTAGTTTCTGTAAAGAAAATGTAAGATTAGCCAAAGAATTGTCAGTTTCCGTTATTTTCGTAGGTAAACATGAATTCCTTACCTCCGGGTACTTTAACGGGCACCGGCACAGGTATGAGTCTGTCCTTGCCAGGAACAGGGATGTAGTGGTTCACTGCGTAAGGTACTCGAATAGGAGGAGATGGCACTGGTACTGGCACTTTCACTTCAGGTCCAGGCACCTTCTCTATTATTGGTACAGGGTAGGGTACTAATTTAGCGGGGGAGGGTACCGGATACGGCCTGTTTAGAAAAAAAAAAAACAAAATATTTACTCTTTACTTTGAAAGTGTTTCTGCTGTCAAGCAGTCGAGGTTTCGTCTTGATTTGGTTTCTCAGATAGTATTTATATTAAACAAAGAAAAATCTAGGCTGTATTTGGTAGATGGTAATCGCCTTGTTACAAGAACTTAAAATCACTACTTTCTGAATGTCAGTAAATTAAAATGTATTTATTGATAGGCAATTTTGCGCATAGGAGGTTAGTTAGTCTGGACGAATTCTAAACAATTGCACTTTCAAAAAACATGGGCTATGAATCCGCACAAATTCTGCATCGTCACTTTTTGGCTGGTATAAAATGAATATAAAATAAATTTAGTTCTGTTCAAATTCAGAGAAAATATAAAAGTTACCTGTCAACTGGGTATGGTACAGGTACTTTCTTCTCTACTGGCACTGGGACAGGAACAGATGGTCCGCGGATGTAAATCTTTTCAGCCGGAACAGGCACAGGTACCGGCACAGGTACCAATATGGGTTTACCTGGGACTGGTACTGGAACTGGGTATGGACGCGGTGGCCCAGGTATGAACATGGGAGGTGGACCTAAAGTTTTCAGAAAAGTTAGTGATGTAGATAAAGATGTTGATTATTCTTACCTGTGGAAATATAAACTTATTTTACAAAGTTTGTGAGCATGTGTTTCAACCGGTTGCATTGTTCAGATATTGGTAGTACCTTCATTCGATGATTCAAATGTTACGATCATTAAGTGCGATAGTGGTTCATTTTACGGTAAAATTACATTTCCAGACCCAGACCCGAACTACGATAACGATACAATTTTTGAGAAATTTTATAAATTCACTCCAGTTGATGATTTTATAATTCCTAACGTTTAAATTGTTAAAGTACGCTTTATACTTACAGTACAGTATATCTCCTGCCTGAGGTTTGGGCTTAGGTGGCGGAGGAGGTTGAGGAGCAGGTTCAATGTGGGGTAGCGGGGGTAATGGTGGCAGTGGCAACGGTATCGGCTGCGGTAGCGGCAGCGGCACTGTGGAAATACATAAAGATAGACACATTTTTGTTGATGAAATTTCACAATCTGACAAATTATGGAGGCCATTGTAAAGGCTTCAAACAAACAGGAAAGCATTCACAGTATTAACATTCAAAATCTGAACTTTTATGAAGTAGATAGGAACAGAAAACGGTACGAGTAAGTCAAACAGTTTGATTTAACTTTTAAACCAAATACGGTACCTGGTGCTGGCTCTTGTTCTGTTAATAAACGTTGTAAGAAATTAGTATTTTTTAATCAATTATATTTTTATTGCGGTCTCTTAATTATTATTTACACATTACTATTTATATATTACTAAATAAGTTTTTTTGTTTGAATTGAAAAGGCTCCGAAACTACGACCGATTTCAAAAATTCTTTCACTGTTTGAAAGCTACAATATCCAAAAGAATGAACAAAGGCTATGTATTATTCGGGTAGGAGAATATGATCTCCTTGGACGCGGGAGAAACCGCGGGGAACTGCTAGTTCTTTAGAAAATCTTTAGAAAATTCGTAAAAAGAAATGAAAAAAAGTCGTGTTGTTACGTACCCGGCCGCGGTAATGGTATTGGTCCAATCACTAGAAAAAAAAAAAATCAATTTATGGACCTCGGTTTAAAACAAAAACAAAACAACTAGATTACTAGATTCCTTTGAACTTCTGCAGTTATTATAGTGGTATATTCAAATATACCACTATTAAGTTTTGATCGTCGTATTATGGAATTCAAATAAAGCTGCTTAAGGTATATATAAATATGAAAGACTAGAATATAATATACCTGGCTGCGGCGCCGGAGGCGAAGGACGAGGTTCTGTAAAAAAAGAGAAATATCTAAGTTTAACGAGACTTATATGATGACTGAAATGATGGTCTACTCAATAACTCAGTGTATTCAACGTTAAACATATCGACATTAAAATATGGACACCCGATCAAAATAAAATTAGCAGACGTCTTATGTAATTTTTAAAATGAAGAAATAATGGTAAAAAAAAGCTTTTAAAAATAAGAATGATAAAATGTAGAAGGGACAACATTTATTAAATTAAAAAAGAACTTTTGAACTTATAGGCCAAGTTTCAAATAAAGACTGAGGAAAATAATAATCTCAGTTAAGAAGATGTCAGCCGATCTCTTCATGAAAAATCAATTACCTCGAACGTCGTCGGTCGAACGAACAAAAAGTGTACTAAATATTATTTGCATGATCATAAGATATCAAGTAAATTTTCCTACCCTGAAATGCACCACACAACTGTGCATGCAAAAGTTTTGAGTAATTAATTTACCTGGTGCAGGAGGACCAATATTTATTGGTGCACTATCTGAAAACAATGGAACACAAATACCTTATTCTTCTGATAATCCTTTAATGATCATTATTTCAAGTAATACAGTGAAACCCCACTAGCTCACCGAACTTAAACAAAACTCCAACACAAACAGGCAAGACGGAACAAATCAAGTGCATTTTTAAAGTTATGGAAAAAGATCGAAAAATTGTACCTGCGTGCGCGTTTGTATATGCGTGTGATTCTGCTAACAAAAAATCAGTGCATAAGGAAATATTTACGTAAGAAATTCAACCAAGAAGAGTCTTTTCAGGTGAACAACGAATGTTGCTTTTGATATGTACTTGGCAATAAAAAATATAACGCGTTAAATGACGTTTCTATTACCTGGTAGAGGGCTTGGTGATATTACAATTTGAGGAACTGCAATAAATAAAGCACTATAAATACCAGTTGTAGATAAAAAATCCTAACTAATAATATAACGCAGATCGAAATATACCTGGTAGAGGTTGAAGAGGTGATGGGAAAACTCCTGCAAAATGTGATCCATTATATATGTTTCCACTTTACAATAATCTCTCGAATGGTAATCAGACAAAAAAGTGTATATAAATGTAATATCGAATCCAGAAACATGATAATGAAGATTATGAAACAAAGATACCTGGCTGCTGTTCAGGGGCTGTGAAAATATTTGAGAATTAGCAATGGTACCAACATAACACAATTTTGGACTTGTATGGAATTATAATTTGAAGAACTGCAATGAATAAAGTACTGTAAATACTCGTTTTAATATAACTCAGATTGAAATATACCTGGTAGAGGTTGAAGAGGTGATGGAAACACTCCTGCAAAATGTAATTCATGATATAAGTTTCCCTATCGTAATAATCCCTGGAATGGCAATCAGGAGAAGAGATACCAGTACTAGATCGGAATACCCTAGCCAATAATACAACTCAGATTGACATATACCTGGTAGAGGTTGAAGTGGTGCTGGGAACACTCCTGCAAAATGTGATCCATTATATATGTTTCCCTTTTATAACAATCTCATTATTGGCAATTGAGAATCAAATGCAACAGAGTACATTAATGTCATATCCAATCAAGAACAATAACCATCAAGATAAAACAATATTTAACAAAGGTACCTGGCTGCTGTTCAGGGGCTGTGAAAATATTTGTGAATTAGCAATGGTACCAACATAACTCATTCTATAGACTTGTATGGAATTATAATCTGAGGAACTGCAATGAATAAAGTACTGTAAATACTACTTTTAGATAAAAAAATCCTAAATAATAATATAACTCAGATTGAAATATACCTGGTAGAGGTTGAAGAGGTGATGGGAAAAGTCCTGCAAAATATAGTTCATGATATAAGTTTCCCTATAATAAAAATCCCTCGAATGGCAATCAGGAGAAGAGGAGCTCGTGGCTAAGTAAAAGCCACACGGGTCGATCGATCGTAAGGTTAAGTTACGCTTGGCGCGGTTGGTCCATGGATGGGGGCCCTTTGTCATGACAACTTCCTCCGTGTTTCGGAAGGCATGCTAAATTGGTGGGTCCCGATTGTCTTGTCAGAAAGTCTGACAATCAGTCTTACCAAGAAGTATCGGGTTACCCAAGTAGCTTGGTTGAGGAGGTCAGACAGGCAGTCTTTCCACGTAAAACACTGGTACTCAACTGCATCAGGTTAAAACTAGAAGCTGAACCCGACATAGCTTTGGAAAAGGCTAGGCAGAAGATGAGGAATGGCAATCAGATGCAAAAGAATATATAAATGTCACATCGAATAAAGGAAACCAAAAGTGTATATAAATGTAATATCGAATCTAGAACCATGATAATGAAGATTATGAAAGAAAGATACCTGGCTGCTGTTCAGGGGCTGTGAAAATATTTGCGAATTAACAATGGAACCAACATAACACAATTTATTGACTTGGAACTGCAATGAATAAAGTACTGTAAATACTCGTTTTAATATAACTCAGATTGAAATATACCTGGTAGAGGTTGAAGAGGTGATGGGAAAACTCCTGCAAATGTAATTCATGATATAAGTTTCCCTATATATAATAATCCCTGGAATGGCAATCAGGAGAAGAGATACCAGTACTAGATCGGAATACCCTAGCCAATAATACAACTCAGATCGACATATACCTGGTAGAGGCTGAAGTGGTGCTGGGAACACTCCTGCAAAATGTGATCCATTATATATGTTTCCCTTTTAATAACAATCTCTCGAATGGCAATTGAGAATCAGACGCATCAGAGTACTCGTATATTAATGTCATATCCAATCAAGAACAATAACCATGAAGATAAAACAATATTTAACAAAGGTACCTGGCTGGTCAGGAGCTGTGAAAATATTTGAGAATTAGTAATGGTACCAACATAACACAATTTATGGACTTGTATGGAATTATAATTGTAAAAGCCCTTTAGATACCAGTTGAAGATTTAAAAAAATCCTAGCCAAAAATATAAGTCAGGTTGAAATTACCTGGTAGAGGATGAAGCGGTGATGGGAAAGCTCCTGCAAAATGGGATATATTATTTATGCTTCCCTTTAATAATAATAACTCGAATGGCAATCAGATGAAAAATTATAGGTATATTAAAGTCATATCGAATCGAGAACCATAACAATGAAGATTAGGCTATATTTAACAAAGATACCTGGCTGTTCAGGGGCTGTGAAAATATTTGAGAATTAGCAATGGTACCAACATAACACAATTTATGGACTAACTCAGATCGAAATATACCTGGTAGAGGTTGAAGAGGTGATGGGAAAACTCCTGCAAAGTGTAACGATATAATTAATATATATGAATTCATGATATAAGTTTCACTATCATAATAATTCCTGGAATGGCAATCAGGAGAAGAGGATCTTGTGTAAACGTGAAGCCCTTTGAATACCAGTACTAGATCAGAATACCCTAGCCAATAATATAACTCAGATCGACATATACCTGGTAGAGGCTGAAGTGGTGCTGGGAACACTCCTGCAAAATGTGATCCATTGTATATATATTTCCCTTTCATAACAATCTCATTAATGGCAATTGAGAATCAGATGCAACAGAGTACTCGTATATTAATGTAATGTCGAATCAAGAACAATAACCATGAAGATTAGGTTATATTTAACAAAGATACCTGGCTGCTGTTCAGGGGCTGTGGAAATATTTGAGAATTAGCAATGGTACCAACATAACACAATTTTGGACTTGTATGGAATTATAATTTGAAGAACTGCAATGAATAAAGTATTGTAAATACTCGTTTTAATATAACTCAGATTAAAATATACCTGGTAGAGGTTGAAGAGGTGATGGGAACACTCCTGCAAAATGTAATTCATGTTATAAGTTTCCCTATCGTAATAATCCCTGGAATGGCAATCAGGAGAAGGGATACCAGTACTAGATCAGAATACCCTAGCCAATAATATAACGCAGATCGACATATACCTGGTAGAGGCTGAAGGGGTGCTGGGAACACTCCTGCAAAATGTGATCCATTATATATGTTTCCCTTTAATAACAATCTCATTAATGGCAATTGAGAATCAGATATAACAGAGTACTCGTATATTAATGTCATATCCAATCAAGAACAAAAACCATCAAGATAAAAGAGTATTTAATAAAGGTACCTGGCTGCTGTTCAGGGGCTGTGAAAATATCTGAGAATGAACAATGGTACCATAATAAACAATCTGAAGAGCTCTTGGCTAAAGAACAGCCGCATGGGTCGATCGATCATAAGGTTAAACAATGCTTGGCGCGGTCGGTCTGCGGATGGGTGACCATCTTATCATGACGAGTTTATCCGTGTTTCGGAAGTTACGTTAAATTGGTGAGTCCCGGCTGCCATTTGTACATCTTTGGCAGTCATTACGGAAAGTCAGAAGCTAAAAGTCTGATCTTACCAAGGAGTATCGGGTTGCCCAGGTAACTTCGTTGAGGAGGTCAGACAGGCAGTCACCCCACGTTAAACACTGGGCCTCAGCTGCATCCGGTTAAGACTGGAGGCTGACCCCAAAATAGCTTCGGGTAAGTTTAGGCAGATGATGATAACAGTAGTAGCAACGTAAAAAGTATGGTATTATAATTTTAGGAACTGCAATGAATAAAGTGCTGTAGATACCCGTTTTAGTTCAAAAAATCCTAACGAAACGCAGATCGAAATATACCTGGGAGAGGTTGAAGAGGTGATGGGAACACTCCTGCAAAATGTAATTCATGATATAAGTTTCCCTATATATAGTAATCCCTCGAATGGCAATCAGGAGAAGAGGATCTTGTGTAAAAGTGTAGCCCTTTGAATACCAGTACTAGATCAGAATACCCTAGCCAATAATATAACTCAGATCGACATATACCTGGTAGAGGTTGAAGTGGTGCTGGGAACACTCCTGCAAAATGTTATATACTATATAAACTTCCCTTTTATGATAATAACTCGAATGTCAATCAGATGAAAGAGTGTATATTTATGTAATATCGAATCAAGAACCATGACAATGAAGATAAAGCTATATTTAACAAAGATACCTGGCTGTTCAGGGGCTGCGAAAATATTTGAGAATTAGCTATGGTACCAACATAACACAATTTATGTACTTGTATGGAATTATAATTTGAGGAACTGCAAAGAATAAAGACAACCGACTAGGTGGACAGACGATCTTGTTAAAGTGGCCGCAAGACACTTGATAGCCGTAACACAAAACCGCCAGAAGCGGAAACATTTGGAAGAGACCTACTCAGCATTGGGTGACTAAAGGTTGAAGAAGAAGAAGAGAATGAATAAAGTACTATAAATAATACTTTTTGATAAAAGAATCCTAACTTATTAAACAACTCAGATTGAAATATACCTGGTAGAGGTTGAAGAGGTGATGGGAACACTCCTGCAAAATGTAATTCATGATATAAGTTTCCCTATCGTAATAATCCCTGGAATGGCAATCACGAGAAGAGGATCTTGTGTTAAAGTAAAGCCCTTTGAACACCAGTATTAGATCAGAATACCCTAGCCAATAATACAACTCAGATCGACATATACCTGGTAGAGGTTGAAGGGGTGCTGGGAACACTCCTGCAAAATGTGATCCATTATATATGTTTCCCTTTCATAACAATCTCATTAATGGCAATTGAGAATCAGATGCAACAGAGTACTCGTATATCAATGTAATATCGAATCAAGAACAATAACCGTGAAGATTAGGCTATATTTAACAAATATACCTGGCTGTTCAGGGGCTGTGGAAGTATTTGGGAATTAGCAATGGTACCAACATAACACAATTTATGGACTAACTCAGATCGAAATATACCTGGTAGAGGTTGAAGAGGTGATGGGAACACTCCTGCAAAAGGTGATCCATTGTATATATATGTTTCCACTTTATAATAATCCCTCGAATGGTAATCAGATAAAAAAGTTTATATAAATGTAATATCGAATCCAGAAACATGATAATGAAGATTATGAAACAAAGATACCTGGCTGCTGTTCAGGGGCTGTGAAAATATTTGCCAATTAACAATGGTACCAACATAACACAATTTATTGACTTGGAACTGCAATGAATAAAGTACTGTAAATACTCGTTTTAATATAACTCAGATTGAAATATACCTGGTAGAGGTTGAAGAGGTGATGGGAACACTCCTGCAAAATGTAATTCATGATATAAGTTTCCCTATCGTAATAATCTTTCGAATGGCAATCAGGAGAAGAGGAGCTTGTGTAAACGTAAAGCCCTTTGAATACCAGTACTAGATCAGAATACCCTAGCCAATAATACAACTCAGATCGACATATACCTGGTAGAGGTTGAAGGGGTGCTGGGAACACTCCTGCAAAAGGTGATATATAATATATACTTCCCTTTTATAACAATCTCGAATGGCAATTGAGAATCAGATGCAACAGAGTACTCGTATATTAATGTAATGTCGAATCAAGAACAATAACCATGAAGATTAGGCTATATTTAACAAAGATACCTGGCTGCTGTTCAGGGGCTGTGAAAATGTTTGTGAATTAGCAATGGTACCAACATAACAAAATTTTGGACTTGTATGGAATTATAATTTGAAGAACTGCAATAAATAAAGTACTGTAAATACTCGTTTTAATATAACTCAGATTGAAATATACCTGGTAGAGGTTGAAGAGGTGATGGGAACACTCCTGCAAAATGTAATTCATGATATAAGTTTCCCTAACATAATAATCCCTGGAATGGCAATCAGGAGAAGAGGATCTTGTGTAAACGTGAAGCCCTTTGAATATCAGTACTAGATCAGTATACCCTAGCCAATAATATAACTCAGATCGACATATACCTGGTAGAGGCTGAAGGGGTGCTGGGAACACTCCTGCAAAATGTGATCCATTATATATATTTCCCTTTTATAACAATCTCTCGAATGGCAATTCAGAAGCAGGTGCAATAGTGTGTGAATGTTATATTGAATCAAGAACCATGACTATGAAGATGAGGATATATTTGTTAAAGATACCTGGCTGCGGTTCAGGGGCTGTGAAAATATTTCAGAATTAACAATAGTACCAACATAACACAATTTATTGACTTATTTACATCATTTCAAGATGAAAACAAGAAAAATACCTGGTGGCAGCACTATGTCGATAATCTCTGAAAGAAATTTGGAAAAAATCAATCGAATGTATTATATTTAGGATTCAAAAATACATAGTCGATATAATTTTATTCGTAAAAGTACCTGGGATATTTGGTGGTAACGGAGAGGCGGGTAATGGAGTAGGATACATGTAAGGGGGAAGAAGTGGATGTTCAGGAGTGGGATATATAGGTGAAGGAGTTTCTGTAAAAACAATGTTATTAAAAAATGTAACTGTAAATTGAAATCTTAAATAGAGCAGTATGATTTTCATTTTTTTCAAAATTTTTGATGCCTTAAGTTTTTAAAAGCAGAGTTTGATAATAAAATTATCTACAAAGTTAAACATCTAACTAAATGTAGAATTGATTGAGAATTTTTTTCATAAAATTAGCATATTTCCTAATTTTGGAAAAATGTTTAATCCATGGGATGAAAGATTTTTCAAAGGCGACATGAGGCAGTTAGAGAATAGTTATAGCAGACATGTTGCTCAAAAAACAATGTTTCATCTTGCTGAAACGCGTGTCATTTTCGTGTCAAGAGTTTATACTACCTGGTAGGCAAGTTTAAGTGTAATTTATGAGCTTATTGAAAAGGCAGATTAAGTATTGAGAATTCATGAGGTCTATAATTATATGTGGTTATCGGGATATTGGATCTGACATTGCTGAATTAAAAAAAAAACTATTGGAAGTTAATTTGAAATAAAAAACATGGCATGGCAGTAAATCACAATCAAATGTTAAATGTTACCAAGAATATTTTAGTTACATTTAACTTGGCGACTGTCATAAAAAAGAAGTTTAGTAGAATACTATAATAAAATTCAAAATTAATTTATACCTGGTTCTGGCAATGGTGGTAGTATTATATCTGGAATGATGTAGGTGTACAATTATGTCTAGATATTTTCCATTTAGTTTGGATTCATTACTCATAAGAATTCATATACTATACCTGGTTGAGGAGGTACCGGAGGTAGAGGTGGTAACGGTAACGGTAACGGAAGAGCCTCTGAAAGGTCACTTTTTATTAGACTCGCAAATTTTTTTTGTAATAATAAATCAAAATTAAGAACACAAGGAGTCGTGAAACAGGGTACAGACGCAGATATAAGGTTTCGAAGTAACATCCATAAGAGAATATATCCGAAGTTTCAAACAGATTCGAATCGACCATTAATTTTGAATATTGTGTGTTACTGAAAAAATGTACGACAGTCTGAAAATCCAAACACTTGAAGAATTCGTGTGTAAAGCCAAAGGTAAAGACGGAGTACCAAAATCACTGCTGCAATAGTCAGGCGTTCAATAATTACAGTAGGCCGAAGACAAGAAGACACCAGAACAGAATCTTCAGACTTTGATCTTATAACTAACCTGGTCGCGGAGGTAAAGGTACAGGAAGCTGATCCTCTGTGAAATATCAATATAATGTTACATTCCCTGTTCAATGTAACTGCCGTAAATGTAGATGATGATGATTCACTTACGTGGGCACAAGTTGCAAGGTGCGCACTTGGAGTACAGGAGTCCTATAGAAGTGAAGCAAGCGCATACGTAGCATATGTTGCCCCTCTTCTCATAGTACATGTCACCTTCCGCGTGGCACTTTTGTAGCGGCTCTGTTTACAAAGAAAGTATATTTTTAGAGCTGATCTGTTCATATTAAAAATAATAATGCAAGCTTGCGGGTATTTTTAATATTACTTGATATTCTTTTGGATTGGTTTTTAACGAAAAAAAAGGCTTTGAACATACCCGGAGCGAAGCTGATAAGTTCGTCAGGACTGAACATGCGACTTTCGTTGGATTCTGAGTCATCTGGGGAGTCTGCTGCTTCGTCTGTAAAATAAACAACGTGAACATAATATAAGTTACTAAAGCTATTGTATTTTGGAATGTTTTTGAAACTTATGTTCTGACACAAGCCGTCGCTTCTTATAGCTTGATATGTTTTATTGATGATCCGCTTTTACATAGAAAAGCTCATAATAAAAATGCAACAGTTGTAGACCTTCAAACCCAAACATTATTACAGTATATGATTGTACTTGTCTTCAGGATACTATATAATTACTAGCTTCCGCCAGCGGTTTCACCCGCTTTCTGAGGGAAGTACTTTCCATACCCGGATAAAAAGTAGCCTATATGTTATTCTGATGTATAAGCTATATTGTGGTAAAGTTTCATTCAAATCCATTCAGTAGTTTTTACGTGAAAGAGTAACAAACATCCATACATCCATACATCTATACATCCATACATCCATACTTACAAACTTTCGCCTTTATAATAGTATTAGGATAATCAAATATGTATTACCTGATTCTACTGATGAGGCTCCGAGCGAATGCCCAGCCCTGAGTTCGGCGCTCACTGGTGCTGATGCCAACTCAGCTGATATAGGGAAAAATAAAAAAAAAACGTGTAAAAATTATATTTACGTCAATATTTTTAAATCATTATTTTTGACAAAAAAACTAGCACGCAACAATGGGTTACAATGAGTTTCGATTGTACTAATAAACTTGTGTCGAACAATATCGTGTTTTAAAGTTATGTTCACTCTCACAGCATATATCGAGGACTATATTGATTAAGGTCACCAATCTGCTTAAGCAAGTGAAATTATGTCCGCTCCTGTCTTCTCTATGCGAGAAAAAGTCGGAACCCAGTGAAGCAACAAAAATCCAATGATATGTGAAATAGTACTCACCGCTATCGGGGCGGGCTGTGACCCCCACAGCCAACAGGAAGAGAAGCCAGAGGCTCCTCTTGATCTTCATCATATTGCTTGGACCCGAGCTGAACCTTGGACCCAACAGTGAGTTATAAACTCACCGAAGATACTTCCTCCGTCCACTCCAGCTATTTAAACACATTTCTCTCTACGCATTGAAACGCATGCCTAATCAATTTGATTATTAAATTCACAATAATATAGCTTTAATCTCATTTTTAATATATTTAAACGAAGCGTAAATATGTAAAGGAATTAATTAAAAAAACTACTTGCAGCACTTGGTGACGGTTAAGGTGACATGCAGATGTTAGTGCACTACTTAAAACCGTTACTTCGATCTCGTCTGCCGTAACTCTCAGGTTTTTGCCTATTTCTCTAGAACCATAATATCGCGAAAGGAAATCTGTTGCACATTAATAACTCTTTATATTATTATATTAAATAATCCTAAACAACTTTTAAAAATAAAATCTTTATTCCAGTAATTCGTCAGACCAGCGAGTATGACCAAACAAATTAAACAAAAATTAAATGGTTTCTAAAATAAAACAACTCGATATTTAAGACTATAATAACATAAAATTACATATAAAAATGTCTGAAAAACAAGAGCAACAATCGGGAGGCTTCGCCACAATGGGGCGGGCGGCCGGAAGGTGGGCGGGACCCACCGGAAACGGAAGTGCGACCCACTAATGACGCTCCGTGGCGCCATCTACGTGCAAGCCTGCGTGAACCTTACCATTGTTGTTGAAATTAAATTTTCCAAATGTGTTGTGTGGGAATTTTATGAAATATTTGTAAAAGTAAAATGTGCAGAACCAATTTGGTCAAAAGAGTACGACAGCCATACTTTCTGTGGCCATCATTTTCAGAGCATTTTTTTTAAATACCTAAAATACTAAGCCTTATTTTACAAAAACATAACAGCTGACAAATATACATTTGTACTATACTGTTATATTGTTTTAAAATGGCCGTCGTATCACGCACCAATTTCAATCCAAATATCCTAAATCCCGTAGGAAATCATACAAACACAAACATCAAAATCAATTAAGAAAATAACATGTATTAAAATACAATTTGTGTCAACAAAACGCGTTCCAATTCAACGACAAATATAGAAAAATCTATTTGAAAGCGAATCAGTCCCATTTGGCGGGAAGTGATTGATTAAAAACAAGATGGCCGCTATTGTTAGTGACAGCTGTATTGCGTGCGTTAGTTTTGAGAGAAAATATTAACATTTTCTTATTTCTTTTATAATTTGCCATCTATGTATAATACTTTAAAGTTGATGATTTTGAATAACCCAAGTAATTTTATTTTTCAAAAGTAATATTTTGATGATGAATTGACAAAAGCAATTTTATGAAAAATACAAACGCAATTAGATAGCGTAGTAGTAAGAAAATCTGCCTGTCACGCCGGAGGTCGCGGGTTCGATTCCGGGCATAAGTTAAACAATTGTGTGCATGAACATGGGTGTTCGACTTAGTCTGGGTGTTCCTATGTATAAACTCAAAATCATTTATTCAAACTTGGCTGTAAAAAAGCACTTTTTGAACGTCAAAAATTACAGAAGACAGCCTCCAAAACGCCCACCCTGACCACTTCTTATGTGTTTTTGGTGGGAAGAAGAAGTGGCGCAACAAACTTCCCAGAAAGCTTAGATGTCTTTGTGTAAATGTGTGAGGAATATGTATAATATAATTATATTAATTTTATATTTATCTGATAGACATAAATTACACATGATCCAAAAATCCATATCACGTAGAAACGTGTATTATAAAACTATTTGCAAAGGATACTTACGTACCATTACACGAGTTAGCAGAATTACTGATTAAAAGGCTCCTTCGGGAGTTTTTCCTTTGCCGAGTTCCCCCTAACTACTTGCTAACTGAACTTGTAGGTATCACTTCTGTATGTAGGAAAGGAAAACTGATTTTGCAAAAAAAAATATATTTTTATTTTCTTCTTAGCGTAGTATCGGATTTCAAGTAATAAAATAATTTCCCAGAAAGTAATTGGGGTCTAGGAATTCAGATTCTCCCGTATTCGTTGCAGAATTGACCAACAAGAATAAAACTATGTAATTCAACAATATTTTAATAGTTATCGAATATATTTTATTATATAAATTATTGTTTAACAAGGGTGTAGTATTAATTTGTATTTCCTTTCTTGTTTCAGGTAAAATACGAAGCACATTATTGACATACTTCATCAAAATAAAGGTAAATATTATATTAGATACAGTTGCGGACATTTGCGGTCGAGCAAAAAGTCTTTCAAACTTTCGCAATTTCAGCTTACACGACTAAATACAACGGCTCTATCTCTTTCGGTTTGATTGATTGTATTACTTAAAATTGAACTTAACTTCCTTAACTTACTATTTTACTTTATTTATACAAACATAACCTCGCTAAAATTCTTCTGTTACGTATCCTTTCTCAAAACGACTCTCATTACTCTACTACTCCTCTTTTAACTAACTTCTAGGAAGTTCCATTCCACCTTCCAGTCATGGCCATCTTCCCCAGCTCCTCGTTAGCCAGTAAACAGAGCACGCTCCCCCGAGGTGTGCAGGTGCGCTGAGCACATCTACATATGCAATTTAAACTTTGTTCTGTGCTGTGTCCAGTTTTACACTTGACTACTAAATCATTATAGGATGTTAGTTTGTATTTTTTAATTTTACTGGGTATTTTAAGTATTAATTGACTTGGAAAATTAATATAATAAAAATGTGTTAAACATGGTCATCCAAGGAAGGATTTACCAGTTGCGGTTTAAGTAGGTATCAAGTCCATAAAAAGGCTGAAATTCTTTAATATAGGAGCTTTAAGCATAAAATTCTTGCAACAGCTTTTGGTTTTTCGTTTTTATTTTTTACGTGCCTCTATTCATACGAATACAAATATGAAAAGAACACCACTCAATCATAATACCCTAAATACGACCTACTTTACATAAATCACACTTATTCAAATATTATGAAAAGCTCTATCAATATGATCATCCACTCTCAAATACCAGCTTTTGAATGTTGCCGAACTACACGTTGAACGAAAAGTTTTCGCGTTGGAAATACCCCACTATAGATCAGAGGCGCCATCTGCCGCCGCCATAATGGAAGCTGCCAGAGTTAGCACGAATACATGCCAGGGATTTTCATGAAACGCATTTCCTATACGTACTGGTGCATCTAGATCTGTGTGGGTGTTTCTGGCCGCACCATATTTGGGAAGGCGTGTTAAATTCTAGCTGTACATATTTTATAAATCTTTGGCAGTCCTATTGATTGGTGGTGGACGAGTAGTTTACTTTGATTTAAGCAAAAAGTTTGCTCAGTCGCTGCTCAGGAAGGTGAGGGGATCAGGTAGGCAGTAGTTCCAACAAACACTGGCTCGACTGGTAGCCAAATCCTACATTGTTATCAGAAACCCAGGTAGGTGATCGAATTGAATTTCATTTTGAAATGTGTGCTAAATAACTTCAGTTTTCTCAATTGTGAAAATTCCTAGAAGTAACTTTCCTGTATTTGTATTTGTCAAAGAAATATAAAGATTATGGGTAGTTGGTCTTTTATGGTAAACATTTCCATAATTATTTCAGTATCTAATAAAGAATATAAGTAAGTGCAGCTTTTAAAGGCAGCTTTTAGTGTGTTAATAATTAACATACTTTTAATGGAAGGTACTGAAAAAAAATCTTAATGACTCTGAACAATTAGAAGTACGCAATTTGTAAATTATTTTGACATACAAAATATTTTTCTCTTCCAAACAAAACATGTTACCTGTCCCTGATACTAATACCTTTAAATATGTACAGAGAAACTGAGTGGGGTAAAATGTTCATAATTTCAGAGTATGAGAACTTCATGTGTAAACGTCGCGAGGATGCGGCGCGTCATTTGTTGCTACGTCGCTCGGAACACGCTGCCATGTAGGGCTGTCGCAAATGTGTTATTTAGTTTACAAATTATCGTTAGATTTTTTATTTAGAACCTGAGAACCTGATTTTGCTTATCCTAGAATTTATATTCTAGGCTTCGTACGCGTCGCATTTGCCTGGGCCTGCACTTTATCCTTATGTCACTGCAATTCGATTACTACTCAGCTGTTTTTAGCCGCAATTAGGATTACAAATACATGTATTTATGTATTGTGATCGAATAGCTTAACCAAGTTACTTTTTTTGTAACCTAACCTAAAATTTACGCTCAAATGTATTTTTTTATCGATGTAGAATGAGAGTTTTCATTTACTACCTAGAGATACAATTTGACTACTAAATAAAAATCTGAAGTCTAAAGAAAAAGTATAACATGTGTCTATCATATCAATTAGTTTATAAAAGAAAGATATTTACGCTTGGACAGCCCTATGACATGCATTTGCAAGTCTCAAAGTACCCACCTGCAATCTCAGTTACACGCCGCAGTAGATTTAGTTGTTACCACTACCTGAATTATTTATTAGTACTCTTCATAATATGCGGCGCAACATTGCATGTGTATTAGGTACTTTGCAAAATCCTGAAGCATACATTTATCATTCTCAGACTTTTTTTCTTGGGAAATCCTTAAATGACCTCTCCCGCTGAGGGCGCAGCTGGAGGGAGTGTCAGACTCTTACTGACTGAAACCCACTATGTTCCTTCTGTCAGGGCTGCTGTAACTCTTGCGAATAACTCTATTCAGACTTGGTTCGAAATCACGGTATGTGTTTCAAGTATCATTTAATAAACATGGTCAGCTATTTTTGTGTGAGAGAAAATTTATTGCAAATACTCGCAGGTGTCTGTAATAGACAAATAAAAAAATCATTATTGGAAGTATGGTCGTGCGTTATAATGCAGGCAGCCCTAAGTTATGCTAGCATTACTTGAAACTCTCTGGGTGCGACATCTTTGTTACTTACCGCGGTAAATTCTGTTGCTATCCGTACCTGCGCTTTTAGCAAAGGGGAGTCTTTGAGGCTCCCGGAAATGCTTTAATGAGGAATTGTTATTATACAAGGGTGCCACCTTGAATTATCTTACTACG
Source organism: Heliothis peltigera (assembly GCA_958496145.1). Classification (NCBI taxonomy): domain Eukaryota; kingdom Metazoa; phylum Arthropoda; class Insecta; order Lepidoptera; family Noctuidae; genus Heliothis; species Heliothis peltigera. Next base: position 346,286 of record OY292341.1, read on the forward strand.
TGCAAATATGTAATTTAAAGCGAAAACCTTAAGGTGTATTTTTGGTTGCAGTTCTTAATTGGTTATTATGTGAGGTGGTGTATTGTGAGTAATGATCAACTTGTATGGATCGAGGATAGTGGTTTTAAAATAATTTTGAATGTCGTCTTTGTTGTACAATGTTCGTGACGTGACATTATTAAATTCAATTAAGAAAATTCAGACCAGAAGTCCAGGCGTAAGTTGAAAAGTATATATTAAGTAAAATATACACTAATTTTTGCTAAGTTTTTGTGTTTAAATTAATTGATTCGTGGAATAAAGGGCTGATACTGGAATATAATACTTTCATATCTTCATATTCCAAGCGTTCATGTCGGGGTACTTTCTATTTGTTGGAAACACTTGAAAGGTATTGCTACCAAAACGTCAATGTTATTTTTGTATAATAAAGTACTTATGACATAAAGTAATTAAACAAAATATATTCTGTGTTATTTGAAGTGAGAAGATCGATTACATACGCAGCATCGTCAAATTTCCTCGATCTTAAAGACTTATTTACGTTGTTACGTATCGCCTGTATTCGGTTACAATTATTTCATTATGCTCTGTAAGTAGGCGCTTGTTATGTAAACGTATCGAATTGTTTGTGATAAAATATATTTTATTAATAAAGATGTTTCTTTAAGTTTGAGTAAATTGCGGTTAAATTAAGCATTGTAAACAAAAATATGAAAATCTTTGACTCAGGTATGAAAAAAAATGATCAATGCAAAAAAAATATATATTAAAATAAAATAAAAGATATAAATATAAAATATATTTTCTGTTGCTTACACATTCCCAAGGCAATAGAATTTATAAACTCTACTAAACTTATCAGTCTCACTATAAACTTTAGACATTACCTACTTCGATCTTCATATAAACCAATAATGTCTTCCAAAAATAGATATTTGTCACCTTCGTAAACTGGCGACAAATCCAATAACTCCGTATGTATATTCTATAAAGAAACTAATCAGGTGTGTTCAATCAGGCACCTTCAATTCGGCTGACCCTCGTTTGGGAAGCTTCCGTGACGGAGGGGCCGGCTCCATTCATCTGCACGCTGTTTGGTGATCCTTTTACTTATTGTATTTAACCTAATCTCAAAACGGAAAACTAGAAAATAGTATTAGTGACCATGTATTTATTTTCATTTCATTAACCGACTTCCAAAAAAGGAGGTGTTTTTTTACAAATAAAAGGAAACCGAAATCTAAAAGCACTGAACTTCATTTAATTGTAAATAGATCTAATAAGAAACATCTAATTTCATCTAATTTCCATGTCCGCAAGATCGAACTGTATTGTACTCAACATTTTAACTGAACTGGACTGGTCAGACAAACGACTTTGTCGATAATCAACCTCTCCCAACCTTCCGTCGACATAACATAAAAAAGCCATTTCCCAACGAACAAAAACCAAGAAGACACTTCTAAAAGATATCCAATACACTTTTAATTAAAGAAAAACTGAGAAATTAAAGTGCACCGCCTTAATAATGTACACTGGGTACAATTACTGAAGTTTCGCAAGTTTTAATAAGGCGGCGGCAGGGGGCGCCACTAGTTTCAGGAAGTTTTCCTAGCTTCCTTCCTGAAGCTGAAATATTCCAAGGATTGCTTTGCCCCGAGTTTGTCCAAATGAGGCGATTTATGCGCCATTTTATTACCGATCTTATTTATACCGAGTGTCGGATGTTATGTCTCTTTTGTTAGCTTTGATTTACTTACACTATATTTCTTTCAACTGACACAATCGCTACTTGATATCAAACTACGTTTAGTATTCGATATGTTAATAATTGATTAAGCTAGCTTTGTAACACTTTTGTCTTCCTGCGAACGCAGGTGCAACCGCGAGCAACCCGTAGCTTATAAATGCCTTGCGAGCAATATGGAGCGTTATACCGCAACATAATAAAAGTCTTGTTCATTGTTTTAATACTGGTTTGCTATCAATATTTAAGTTCAATTTTCTAGATAGTGCGGGCTAGTTATGAAAAGTATTCTTTGCGCTAACAATTTATATTAAAATGTTTTATTTTGAGATGAAAATATGTAGCGGAGGTAATTTATTTTTTCGTTGTAAAATTAAAGTATCATGGTTTATTCGAGATTTGCATGTGGATTCTGCAGTCATTGTGCCGATAGTCGTTTCAGCAAATAATAACCTACTTATTTATATTATTTCACCGAGATGCGATACAAATATTTTAGTTCTCATAAATATTAAAAAAATAAACATTTCATATCAATTTTAAAAAAAGGTAATCAGATCAGAAATAACGCAGTGCACTAGCATCTCTATAAATGTATGTAGTTTAGAAATGTATAATAAAATAATACCCAAACAGATACAGTTCATAATAGTGACGAGTCTGAAACTCGGAGTGCCGCACCTGTCGCGTCGGTCGCGTCGTGTTTGTCGCGCAGGTGCGACCAACTTAATTGTTTCAAAGTTTGCGTGAGTTATATTTAGGATAAACAGAATTGTCAGTTGGATTTTATATAACTTTTAAAACCATTGTTTTACTCATTAACATCGTATTTGTAGTATACAACTTTGATTCATGGAGATTTTTCTTGTAAATGAGTTGTCTGTCTTATTATAACTTTTATTGATATTTCAAAATTTAAAATATTTTAAGCGTTAACTTTATTATAGCAGCCGACCCGGTGCACTTGGTACGCGCATCCTGTCAAACGACTAACATTTGTGTTAAATTAGTGTGGTCGATGGTCATAGTTTGGGTAGCTTTAAGTTATAACATAAAAGCCTAAATTAGTCCAGAATTAGCGAAATCGGTCCAGCCGTTCACGTGTGCATACGACTTTTGCAATCAATAAAAAATAATTACAGCAGTTTGACTTCGTACACGTTTCATTCGATTAACATTTATTTTGTTCCCTTCAGCAATCACAAAAACACGTATGTAACGCAGCTCACTTGGTTTCCAAAAGCAACCCTTCCCCAAGACAAATGGCCGCCCAAACCCAATAAGAATTGCGAAGAAAACACACAAAATGTATGTTCAGCAAAATAAATAACCAAATAAAAGTTAGTGGCGTTGTATTAGGAGTTTAGGGGCTAACCGTACCGCCATCTTTCAAGTCAGCCAATCAGGTAAGTGCTTCGTATTTTATAGCAGTTAGTACCGGGTTCGATTCCTGTTTAAACGGATTATAAAGCGGAGACGATCAGCAGTTGTGTCCGGAATTCTCTCTCATCTTTTTTTCGAAATTGCTCAGACTCTATTGAGAGGAATTTTATTAACTAGACTCGTTTTAGTGGTCGTTTTAATTGGAGCTTGCGAAATTGTTGGACGGTTTCTTTGCTGACCCTCTTTAGAACCGTAATTAGCTCATCGAAAATTGCATTTTTTTTTCAAAACGACGTCTAACTTCATAGATAGATACCTAAGCAAATGTTTTTTTTTAATTAAAAATGTAAGCATATTGATATTCAGAGGCAGTTCACTAAGTGGCCATTTTCTATAAAATCAATTGTCGTAACAATATCGACAACTGTAAATAATACAGGGTGTTCAAACATTGAATGAACGAGTTTGCGGTCAGCGCCTCCCTAGGGTGGCCAAGTTTTGTGTTCATTGAGTTTGTTATTAACTCCATTGTTTTCTCTGGGGCGTTAAGATGTGACGGTGCCTTACTTGCAAACTTATATATAATATTAAAAGCTTTCAAAATTTATACTGAGGTTCTGAGGGAGTTCTACAAAACACTATCGGATATCCCAATTTAGGAGATGAAATGTTCAGTATTTGCAACTGTAAATTTCTTGAAATTGTTTCGTGCATTCACAAATACAACGTCCACGTACGCAAACAAGTAAATGTAGGCTGCACGAATATTTCTACCTATTGGGAATAGAGCCTGTGACCCACACACGCAGCAGCAAACTAAACATCCGAGCATTTCCACGAATACCAAGTTAAAAATGCAATTAATTTAGGTAACTTGTAATTTCTTAGTTTCGACACTATTTCAGTTTTTTCATATAAAATGAAGCTTCAGGATAAAACACGCGATGCTTTGTGCAAGTTACAGCCATTTTATTCCCCACTTAAAGTACCAGCGGCTAACTAGTGCGGTCCATTCGCAAGCAGAGCAACTTTGCTTGAATTGCAAATTCCTTCGCAAGATACTAGTGTTTTACTCGCAGCATGAGAGTTTAAAAGCATACCTTTATATTATGGAGGAACATCCTGTATAATGCATATTTTATAGGGAAAAGTTAATGGGAGATATATGGATTTTTAATTGCGTTATATCAGGGGAAATAATTCGTTTTCTAGAAGATTTTTCTGATTTTTATAACATTGAGATGATATTTTTCATTTTCTATTACAATAACAATAAAAATACAGCATCTAAACAACAGAACAACGCTGTAATATTCGTTTTTCTTCCACAAAATCTTGGTAAAAAAATGTAAAAGAGAAAACGCAATTTCCAATACATTTCGCAGACGTTACTTAGAATTCAATATCACAGATAAGATATCAGTAACATCCACTGTCATAACTAGGGCGAGGTCTTTTTGAGTCCTACCGAGGACTCGTCAGGCCTTTGTTTGGCCCCAAAATATTTTTTCCCATCTCCGTTGAAAGGTTTCGCGTTTATTTATTGACGACGAGATAAAAATAATTCTTTGTAACGCCTCGAGGGCTGTGTCCTGTGCGACGCTTAAATTGTGGTTACCATAGCTTTGAAAATGAACGTTTATTTTTTTGTTTATTTTTTGGCTTCTTCGGCTCAAAATGTGATAGATTTTTTGTGTTGTGTTCTTTCTTGCTGTTCTGCGCTGCAAAACAATGTTGTAGGGAAAAGTAAAGTGCTCGTTAATGAACTGTGTATAAACAGCAATGTTCGAATATTGTAATATAAACATACCTATTATAGATGATGCACTATAAGAAATGCGAATGACGTGGGCTATAGAAATGGCTGGGTACGAAGTTTTGTAAACTTTAAATATCATGTGCTTAAATTAGCTAATTATGGCCGCGTATCATTATGTCGGTGCACTGCCAGTCAAGAGCTCTCGAGTACGCTACAGTTGGTTACTGTGTCCATCATTGTGGTAAAATCTTGGACAGTCCTGTGTAGAAGTGAAATGAAAATGAAAAAAAAAATGGAAGAAGAAGTAACTGCAAATTATGGACATATATTTTATATCATTTATAATAATCATCACCGTCTTCATTTTTAGATGACATTATATCGTTACTGTCTTCTCAAAGCTTATTATGTTAATTCATCTTGCTTTTTTTTAATTACCATCACCATCGGTTCGACGTAACCGTAAATAGTTCTATGTTAGTACAATTTTCTGTAAAAGAAAATCTTGTGTTGGCTAACTGTCTCCATTTTATGAGAACCGGATGGCTCCCCCCAATAACCTCGTGCCACCATTATGTGGAATATTCTCTACTCGACTAGCGCGGCCACTAGCGCCAGTGCTGGCACAAGTACTGGCTGCACCAGGCTTTTGAAACAACCGGCCGCTGGAGAGTAGCTCATTGCTTTGTACCTTGTTACTAGTTTGCTTTTTCTTTTTTTACTTTTGGATGGGTATTTTTATTGGTACATGCAGAGTATACATGTGTTTTATTATCTACACTAATATAATAAAGATGAAACTTTTCTTTACCTATTTCTTTTGTAGAGTTAGAAAGTACTAGTTCTATTCAAGGGCTGGATATAAACTTTTGCCGTCCTTTGCCACTAAAAAAATGCCGCCCCATCAAATGTTAGTAAAAGTTAAGTAATTTTCATATCTAAAAATTGGTTTATCATACATATTTGAAACTTATTTACAAATGTTAATTAATATGTATATCTTATTTTTAGAAGAAAGCCGTTCATGATGATGATGTTCTTTTTTTTAATTTGAAGAACATAATTATTTTCAGGAACCTAGGAAGCTATAGTATAGCTAGTTTTGTTTAAAGTTATTGTACTCACTTTTGTAACAGTTTATCAAATGGAGATAACTCTAATGATATGAAAGGACAAGGTATATTCCTAGTTTTTGTTTAGGAAAAGGCAGGTAGTTTAAAATAATCGTTTATTTAATAGTAAATTGACAACAGATACTAACTTATACAGCGGTCAATACAGCCTCTTAACTTATAAGTGAGTAATAAGTAGGCATGTCTGGATGTGTGTCGACAATTTGTTGTTACATCGACGAGTGGGCGGGGCGCGCTCTTAATACTGCTGGTGTTTACAACTCTACTGAAGATATTAACATGTGAACTGACAGATAATATTTGTTTGTGAGAAGAAAGCATGTAGGGTTGATAGTATAAAGAAATCGATCTTTTGTTTTATTTTACTGTAATTTAACTAAGTTCAAGAGCTAGAGGGTTAGTTTACTAATAATACTTTCATATGAATCCAAATTATGCGTTCAATAGTGAGCTATAAATATTACTGACCTTAACATCAAAAAGAAATATTCAAGATCTGTCAATTGGTAGATCACGTGTATGAATTGCTGACATTTTTTTTGATACTACATTCTGTGCAAATCAATTATTATTCTATTCGATAACTTTAATTTGATTCGTGACAATGTAAAAGCAGAATGATAGTTTTTCTAGGAAAATCAGATCATTTATGTAATAATCACTATCATAGTCTAAGCCCAGGTTATCATGTTGACAAAACTAATAAAGCCAAGAGTCACTGTACGTGTCAAGCGTGTCACGTGATCGCTACCAGCTCCCATCAATCATATTGCGAAAGTTGTCACGCCGCCGCTGACAATCAATTACGCCAGTTACTTGCGCCAGTAGTGAGGCCAGTTTTTGGGCGAGTAGAATGCGGTTATTATACACTTGTACTCGCCTTAATGATGGATGTGATTATAGGTTTTAAACTTTGGCTGCGTGGGAGTTTTGTTTGTTTTATTAGCTGGTCCGTCTTTCTCAAGTCACATTGTCACAGTATAAACTATACTTAAACGAAAGTAGTGTATTCTGTTTTTTCTGTATTTTCCTACCAAATTATGTAACTACAAGCTATTTTGACCATAGGTAACCATCATAAAACTTAGGTACTTCAATTTCCTCATCCAATAACAGCAGTATAAAAATCAATACCATCCCGAACAGGTCAGTGAATTTCTCCAATAACTTCATATCCATAATTGATTAAAGTTTATCATCTCGAGCTGTATCAACGTGCTACGACTCCCACGCAGCCATCAATATGCATGATCTTACGAAATACTTCATCAATGAACTATAACTTGTTTAGCTGACTTTGACATTACTATCGGTTGGGTTTGGTTCAAGTCTACAGGTAAACAAAACAAACTTGTAGTGATCTGGTATTTTGTTTTCACTATTCAAGCCTTGTGCTTTTCTATTTTTGGGTTCTTCATAGTTGTGAAAAACCTGGTAACTTCTTTGTACTTTAATAGACATTTGTGTTCAAAATTCATTGCACCACACTACTATAATTGCTCAGTTAAGGTGATTTTTTCTACCTAAGTGTGACATCTACGGACCATTGTATCAAAGATCATTAAGACCCTGAGTAATAATGGTTCCTGGCCAAATATTTGTCTGAGACAGAGAGGAGGAGGATACTCCATCAATGACTAGAGCAAACAGTTTGTTGACAATCCGACAGCGGCTTGACTTACCCTTTCGGTTATAAATCGATTTGATTGATCTACTGTACCTTGTATTGCTGTAGCTGATTGTATTGTGTTAGGGATAGATAAGGGAAACTACTGACTCTATTTTGAAGAAGCTTAGCATCTTAAATAACCTGGTGCACGCAGACATTGTCACAGGATATAAAAGATATTAACATGAAGTCCTGCGTATTGCAAACTCCTATTAGATGCGCAAATAATTTCAGGATACCTTCACAGTTTTGTCTCGTCAGCTATTTCAACTGGATCTCGATACGATCTCACTTCGTTCACCTCATATACTATCATCCTTAGTAGTGGTAGCTTGTAGTACTTCTTCATTCACGAGTCTATAGCGTAGGAGTCTAACCGTTAAAACTAGTTCTTCTGCACGTTATATCAGACCCACCTGTTGGATAGTAGGCTTTTAATAGTGTACATTTTTGGAAGTTATTTCAATAACATTATTAAGAGGAAGTGCCGCCAATAAATTTTAGAACACGTTTCTATATTTATTGGATGTATTATAGAAACGACCTTCCTCTGAATATGGCGTTATGAACTCTTCCGATTATAGGAGTGACAAATTTTTAAAATTTGCCATGATTAAAGATAAATGTTTTCGGGACAGTCTGATAATATTGTTCTTAGTGGAAATAGGGAGGTGTATATTTTATACGGCCATTATTAATAGTAGGGTAAGGGAAAACCCCACTTACCCGACCCGGAAATCGAACCCAACACATCATACTTACAACCACTTGACAAATGATTACCTTAAGGCTTCTTCATGACGTAACAATAAGTTGAATCAAAATATTTAAAAAATCCAACATTCTTTCTACCATAGTACTATCAATACCGACGTATGTAGCAACACTGACCCATGTGGGCGAGGAGGAACAGATCCAAACCTGATCTCCAAGATTTCACCATGCACCTATTTAGGGACATCCCACGTCTATGATGTGTCAAACACTTCCACATACGGATATTCCGTATCTTGAATACTTGTAACGTTCGTCAGTATTTGGTGGTAAAAGGGACATTAGATTTGGTGTTAAGATGTAGGCATTTTATTGCTTTGATGAGTTTTACGTAGATTGGTGTTAATATTGAAATTTCCTCATTCAAGAAAAGGTACGAATGACATTCACAAAGTTAATGTTCACTAATTACATTGCTCATCTGAAAAATAAATTGGTAATAATTAAAAATAACATTACACTGATAATTTCAACTTTTTATTTTTTTCCGCCGGTACACTTAATCGCAAAAAGCACACAGAAGCTATATACGTATTTTCATTTAAAAAAAATATTTTACATTTCCTGTAGAATGCACGTTTGATTTATATACCAAATTAAACAATATGTTTGTTACTAAATAAATAGGTGTAATACTTGTGCTAATCTGTACAGTAACGTCTCGTAAACTCAAGTGCTGTGAACGCTCCAAATCTCTCCAATATGGTTTCTGATTATGAACGCTTTCAAATTTTCGCCACGGCTGCCACGTAATAATCATGATTTATAGTTTTAATTTTGTTTTTTCCTTCTTGTCACAGTGACTTTGTGTTCTCCGACTGAAAGTTAATAGAAATAGATGATCTGTGATTTAGCTTCGGAGACTAATAGACCGGTTTTAATACTGTGAGTAATTTTCAGGGAGGGAGTTTTTATTTTTGCTTTATTTCTATAATTATTAATTTTGACATGAAATATTTAAATTTTCCTCGGTAAATGTAAGCTGTGCCTATACTTCTTTATTTTCTTTTTACCATGAGTGCTACATTTTCTCCCTCACCTCCCAATTAACACCAAAATCTACAACATAAAAATATCTCCAAACACTCGACCGCTACAAGTCACTCACCCAAAACATAAGGCACTCTAAACCGCAGTAATATTTAAATAACAATGCTCTCGAACTTGAGCATCTATAGAAAAGTAAAAGTCGGCTCGAATTCGGTCAAGCACGCGCAACCTGTCCCGAACGGCCAGCGCCCACGACAAGAGCACGGGCTAGGAATGCCACTACTTGTACCTTCAGATGTACCCGGGCGACTTACACCTACTACTCGTATAAGTTTGGTAGAAACAAAGAATAGCTTTCTGAGATTAAGGGCCTGTTTCACTACCTACGAATAAGTTCCAGTTAGTTTATTTGGTAGATAATTTCATAGAAATTCTGTTAGATTTTTAAATTCATTCGATAGGTAATGGCTATTCGCACATTGTGAAATTGGCTCTTAGATACACAAAAATTATACTCTTTTATGATGTAGAAAAATACAGTCACTAACAAAAATATATAATATGTTTTGTTTTAAAATTACAATATTAAAGTAAATTAATTTAAACACTTTTTATGTAAAGGTTTATTCTTTAATAACAGTACATTCTTTTAGAACAAACTACCCTCTTGGCAGTACAAGAGCTGCTAGACTTGGTGTATCGACACCTACGATATTGGAAGTGACTCCATCGATCGCTCTTGACACTATTCCACGTGAAAGCCTGTGTGTCGAGCTGTTTGTATACGAGACGTAAGGAGCAGAAGGTCAACTTTACACCTTTTGCAGTTGTTGGTTTACGTTTGCTTGTCTTCTGGCAGTGAATATAACAGAAGGTTAAAAAAATTGTTATTCTCGTCTCTTGAGAATCTACAGTATGCTTCTTTATTGGTTTTGTCAAGATTATGAAAATACTTAATTTTTGATTAATACTTAAAACGACCAATCGTAAACTTATTAATTAAATAGGTAATTAAGAAATAGTATCGTGAACACCGTAACTACTTTTCAAAATTATGCATGGCAGATGTTACAGCTCCTTGCAATCCTTCTGCATAACACTACGCGTGGTCGTTTGTTTGTCCCTCTGCGGATACCCGCGCAGTTCACATGCAATTTTTGAGGTATTCAGGTGTTGTAAATATGCGCCAGCTTTGTATAATGTCACAATGCTGCCACGGAAAAAGATCTAGCCGCTTTATATTTTTTGTGGTAGCTTGTTGTGGCTCTGATGGTGCACCAATAAATTGGGATTGATTGGGGTATTTTTTTAATCAATGATCGTTATGAACTATCTGAATAATTTTCAGTTATACATTATGTCGGATAAGAGCTTACAAGAAATTCCAATATACTACTTACATATCGATTTCAAAAGAGAAAACGTAGAAAAAATCACCCTCTGTTATAGTAACTTCAAACGCTGAGTCTTTCACAAAGGAATTAATTATGCTAACGAGCAATTTAATACAAAGCTTTATACTAATGTTTACATTATTTGTTACAGGTACTTACTTAAGACAATACTTCCATACTTTGGCTACATGTGAGTACATAATTGCTACCAATTCCAGTACAGTATTAAAAAAAAAATAACAGGTATTGTGCGCGACTGTACAATTGTTACTGTGTGGCCTTTGAATATTTTTGTCTTCTGAATATTCAGATATTTGTACTCACGTTTGAACACAATGGCACATAATTTAGCCATACTATTTTCATTGCAAATCTTTGATAGTCAATTCGAAAATCTTATCTTTGGAAGCCGGTAGTTTCATAGCTCCTTTAATTGTAAAAAAATGTTTAATTGTAAAAAGCGGGCGAAAATTCAGTGATACTAAACAAAGTTCTACAAAAATACGTGTTCTTTAACAAAAAAGACAGCCCAAATCTGAATTGCCTATTTCAGAATTTGCAGAATCCATTTCCAATAATATAATTAAATCCATAAATAATTCCATCTCGGCTATTACATCAAAGTTGTCCGGACGCAGCGCTCATACGCAGTCCCTGTTAGCATGAATTCCCAGTACACATTGAGCATGAGCGCTATACTTCCCTGTTGCATTCCAGGGAAATGTACCCATGTGTGTTTGTTTGTTGCAGAATATATTATAACCTAGACTTATTAATTTTTTTTAAAGTCTCTTCAGTCAACATTTTTTTTTGGTCAGTAATACGCTAACTTTTTAAATTATTATGAACGTTATCCTAAGGGAACTAACTATATCCTGGATACAGATAAAATATGGCAATCAGAGCCCTAGATATTATCTCTCCACATATTTTCATCTTGATTGATTCAGCCGTGTTGCAGTGAAAGCGTCACAAACAAACTCACTTTTCCATTCATTATGTCAATAAGGATGTCGAAAAATATATGGTTTTCTATGGTACATATTAGGCCTCCTATAAGGCCACAGCGTGCCGTTGGCTGAAACCGTGACCTTTGATGTCAAGGCCCCGTGAGTCTCGCGGCCTCGCTTGCGTACATTCCATTTCAGTTAAGTAGATCACCGACGCGACGGAGTTCTACAGATATATTGTTACTAAAAACGGAATCTAGAAAAAAAAATAGACATAATCTGAAGACATTTTATTTCAAATATTAACAAAAAATTCTACACTATTTTACCTGTAAACACATATCGCGATAGAATCTTTTACACTTCGATATTAAAACCTATAATTAATGTAAATTTTAATAGAGCGCATCGAACGCTATCATTAAATTAATATTACCAATAAAATGTGTAATTTATGGCTATACGTAGTAATTATTCATTGATCTGATATAGTGGGAACTGGGAACACCTACACTGGGCGCCACAGACAAACTGCACGTCCAAGAGTTCGTCCCGCTTATAGGCAGTAAAGCAAGTGATTTAAAGCGCTATTGTGTAGTTTACGTACAAGAGAGCACGTGGGCGCGTCCGTAATTGTAAAACAAAGATTATTTTGTTGTGTTCATAATCTTGCTGTGGTCAGTGCTTTTACAATGGATGTCATGTTGTTATACAAAAAATACTCTTTTACTATCGCCCTCAGTAACTACTTCGCGCACTAGTATAAAAAGTTATGACCGATAAATGGGCTGTCTAACATTGAAATAATTTTTCAAATCGGACCAGTAGTTCCCGAAATAAGAGTTTTATTTAATTAATTAGCCGTTAATAATACAGTAGAAAGTCATAAGCATAGTCTAAAACGAAACAGGAAAAAAGCTCAAAATTCTGTTAAAGCAACAAATACGAATATTTTGGCGAGCAGACGAATAAAAAATGTAGACTATGAATAATTTAATACGACCCGTTGCTGTGAAATTCAGATCAAACGTAAGGACAATATTATAAATCGTGGGATTATGCGATACATCAACCGACACATCCTGTAATGGCACCTGCGAATTATTTTATTGTTGTTTTTGTATACAGAATGCTAAGTTTCATGCTACAAGTAAGACATGAGTTTTATGTGCTTTGTGTACCTATTTACAAAAGCAAATTTCTTATAATCGTTTCCATAAAAAAAGACCAATTAAAAATCAAACATAGCTTAATCAAGCAATCGTGCATCAATGACAGAGCTTTCCTCAGTTCATCGACTAATTTACTACAGCGCGTCTCTGTACACAAAAATGTGCTTACTCTATGCCCCGTTAGTTGCGCAACTGTGGAGCGGGACGGACGGACGAACGGCCCGTTAGTCAGTCAGTTGTGGCCGCACCACTGAGCACCGCATGTTAAAACGCACAATAAAAATCATCAAATCACTTTAGCGCGCGACTGTACTGCGTTTGACAGTTGTCAATTTTAAAATTCGAACTTTTGCGTTCTTTTTTTGGATTTCCCTGTTTGTGTTTTGTTTTTGTTGGTGTGTGTGCGAACTGTGTTTGGTTTTCGTGTGTAATTTTGTGAAAAATATCGATATCGATACGTAAGTGGGCATGTTAGCGAATGCAGTGGTTTACGTTGCATAAAGGCGTCATTCATAGAGATGTGTCAATGGGTATGCGTACGCGCATGGGCCATTCAACCGCGCGTTGTTAGGTATGTATCTTTTTGTTGTAGTGACGAATCAGCTGTTTTTATACGGAAGTAAAATTCACGAATTAGGTACTGATATCATCTATTGTAAGTACTTACATTATGACATAAGTATTGGAAATATACGGTATGGTCTGATTGGTATCGAGTTGTTTTCAAAGAAGCTGTGTGTTAAGATGTCGATGAAACGTGAGAAAACTCACAAGTAGACGATAAACACGGATAAGCAGGAGTTCACACTAACCTGACCGTCAGCTATGTGGTCGTTAAGGGCATTCACCATTAGAGCACTGTGGGAGATGGGAATTTTTACTTTTTATAAACAGAGCCTGCACTTGAGGATTCACATAAATGATGCTTAATATGGAGGCTTGCAATCACAGGATTGATACTGCGTCCTTTACAAAAAATCTTCAGTAGCAGTTCTGTGGTATTGTAAAAATAAATTGATGACACGCAATGATGTAATTTCACATACCTTTGACAGGCACATCATAATTTTTTGGCTGTAGTTTGGCCTCTAATGATCACCTTCGGCCTTCAACGTACAGTCGGATGACTAAATACGGTAGTCGACAATGTTAAATAACTTGTTTCATTTTTTGACCATGTTTTTTTTTGAAGTTAAATTCTTGGGAAATTCCTAGCAGAGACATTGTAGTGGCTATTGTTTGAGTAAAATTAGTTTCTTGGATTTGTCTTATTAGCCTTACCGGTTTTAAGTATTCTGATTACACGAACAGATAAGGTTTAGTTATAATGATGACACGCTCAGAAAACTATGGAAAACTTATTATAGAAAAGTATGGAGAAAAGGTTATTTGGTGTATTACATAGTGAAAAACGAGAAACCGAGCACATTGTCTCTTTTTTAATTTTACTCAATGAAGGATAGATTATTTGGGAAACTTTAAATCAATATATACTGAGCTAACCATAGAAGCTTTCCGTCACGTCAAACCATGACGCAGTCGTAAAAAATCGAACCAAAACCTTTTAAAAACCTCTTTAGCTCTTCCTTATCATTGTCGAATTTCTTGATTTGGCACGTACTAGCTTGGACCCTGTTCCCAATATCAACGGTCGCCTATCTGTTTTGTAATATTTAATTGTAATACCATCAACATCTTGTCCTTATCCCAATCTTATATGGGGTCGACGCAACAAGTTCTCTTAATTCATACCTTTTAGCTATACCGAAATACCATTATTTTTATCAGTCGTCTGTAAATAGTCTCAGCGTACGGAACCCTTCAGCATGATTGTTCCACTCCACTTCGCCGGAACAAAGGCTTGTTACGACATTCAATTAAACAAGTTTCCTTAGTTTTTTGCTATCGATACCATATTGGTTTGTGAATATATCGATATTCATGTTACATTCATGTGTGTCGAAAAAACTGACGAGGAAGTATAGGAATGCAATGTATATCTTGCTGTAGTATCAAATACATGTTCCCTGAATAGCTGCAGAAAATATTTTGAGCAAAATTACTCCTTATAAAAAACATTTTATAGATTTGTACAAATGTCCGAACAAGACAACGAATTGGTTTTGGTACTCGGTAACAAATCGTTTGATCAGTTGTTTTTTATTTGTTTCCAAAAGATGAGTAAGTTTAACTTAGCGGACGTAACATATTATGTGACGGCAAACGGGGTATATTATGACCACTGGTTGTTGGGATTTTTTTAACTTAGAGCCGTTATCAAAATTAGTTAAAAATCTAGCACATTTACTACAGCGTTCTTGATAAAATTGGGATTTTTTCCGAGTGCTGGAAGTAGTTACCCCTGCAATAAACAGCTAGACATTGATACATGTAAGCTTGCAGGAAGTCCCTTGACAAAAACAAAGGTCCTAAATAAATAATTAAGATATTGAAAACCTTCTTAAGACACATCTGTGATCCTAAACTACAATATTGTAAATAACGAATTCAGTCGGCATCCGAAGCCGACGCTTCAAAGCCATATGTATGAAAAGCCGATGTCAGTCTGCATGTATGTATGTAAAAGCCAGCTCGTTATGCATGTCCTAGCATGCAGGCTAGATGCAACAAGACCTCGGTTATTGCATATTAAACACTTGTGAATATGTTCAACATTGTAGTGATTTAATTGTCATCTTTTTTCATACATTTTAATTAAGCTATAATTTAAATGTATATGGAAAAGAAATTCAAGCTTTAGGTACATAATATTAAAGTCGATTCTGTCATGATTAGTGGTAAACAAGTGAGTTACAATAGTAGCACAGTAAGCTACGATGTACCGATACACCGTCTTGCCGATATCACCTCTAAATCAGAACTACACATGAACTAAAACTGCCTCAAGCGGTTAATTACGAAAACATAAATCAAGCAGCAAAATTAACAGAAATCGTATTAAGGTGACTATCATTCGTTGTTTGGTATAATTATAAAGAATTAATGACGAAACTAGCTAGGCAACACTGTTCCGTTGCTTCAACATTTACATATTTTTGTAATAATACAATAACGAGGTAGACTTACGAAATGAATGAAATACAATTACTTGTGTATTACCAGGTTATTTGTACGAATGCCCCACAGAACTGGCCTATGATTCGGTAAATCAAAATATTTTAACAGCCGAGAACGAAACTTTATAGTAGAAATTGTCATCTAACTGCTGAGTTCTATTTTGACTACAATAGAGATATAACGAGGTCGAGTTATGATTTATAACTTTGACTTTTCCTGTCTTGCAATTTCATTATTCTGTATTCTAATATTTTGTCAGTAGCATGGTGTACTAGTAAAAATCATAAAACCTCGACTGTTATGAATGAAGAATCAGTAAATAACATTTTTATTACAAAAAGCACATGATTATTTCGATTAATTAATTGTATTACATAGAAATGTAGTTTACCAGGTTTTGATTTTGTTCAAACAAAACCCATCTTTTAACAGCTATTTTCTTGGTTCACGAGGCTATAAAAATTCCCCCCGTGTGCTACCTAAGTGTCGTGCTAGTTACCGCCAGATCGACTTATATGTATGATCTATCGCTTGCGCAGCTTGCCATCAGATGCTCTGTGACTTGCTTACATTATACACTTATACCCGCAAATGTCGGAGTTTCCGTATTCGGGATAGCTCTTATGTAAATATTGCTCCTTTTGACGGTACAAACATTTCGAAATGGGACTGATCCCATAAAACGCATAAGGAAACCCCTATGATTGATGAATAACTTTCTTAGTTCAAAATGTTGATCCAAGAATGTCCTCAAAATTCCGTCAATATTGGTATCACCAAAAAGTTCATTCAATCAATTAACCCTAAAAAGATGTTGTAGTTTTGTCAATATATTTTTAAACATTTAATTAATACCCACATGTTCATAACAACCGTATAATTGTTGGGTTCATTTCGACCCCGTGCGTGTTTGCGGACAATTGGTGTGGTCGGACAGGCCATCAGTAGGGTTAATATTAACTTCTTGATTTATTAAATTCGTATTTTAGGGTTGTATGGGTCTTCATTACTTTGGATGCAGTTTTTAATTATTTTGTACAATACCTATCAGATGGTTAAAACGTTTTAATTTAAATTATGTTAATAATAACTGATTACAAGAAGTTCGTGTCTTTGGATAGATTCTATAGAGAGAGATTAGACCCCATAAATATCTCTAATATCTGCAGATTTAACATGCAAAATCCATATTTAGCAAAACATCTTGCTTATACATGTAATGAAGTCAGCAGAGCACTCGGGTAGCTCTCAGTCCTGGCCATCTCTCATCATTTATGAACGGTACTTACGTATGCCTTTTGTTATGAGCAGATCTAAGGATATTTCGAATAGATTTTAAATGTTAATATAGACTAAGCTTTTACAGTGAAATTGCCTGCTTACGTTTTGAAATTCAGTCCAAATATCGGACATTTTTTTTTATTTCAATAGGATTCTATTACTTATTAGTATGGGAGGGGCATTAGGGACCCCGCCGGAAGGTCGTGGGTTTAAATCCGGACGTCGTTATTGTGGTGAACCCATAGGTTAGAGGGTTGACAGGTATTAGTTGTGTCAATGACCAATGTATTACGTGTTATATTACATAATCAGTTAAATTATATAACCACATTTTTCTATAGTAGTATAGAACGAAGTAGGTCAAAAATTCTTTTTGAGGCCTAATATAGGTTGCGGTATACAATAAATAACAATAATTTTCCAACCAGTAGTCAAGCGAATAATAATTTCAATTTCATCATTTAATATAACAATTTACATTATGAAATAATCAAAAAATTAAAACATTATTTATTCCGGTTTCACGAAACCGCAATTACAAACAACAGTAATAATATAATTGTAAAACACAACATCAAGCACACTTAACCACTTAGCGCCAATTAACCAAAGTATATTAAAATGAAAACTCGAATAATTTCAATTAATTTCAGTGAAATAAGAGTTTGTCCCGTAAGAATATTCGGCGTGATTAAATTGCTCGGCTTCAAACTTTCGGATGGGGTCGAATCGGCCTCGTTTCGTGGGAAGATGATAAAATACTTTATTCTACTTATAATTCTGTTAGGAAATTATTTGTTATTTTACGGTAACTAAGTTTTGGTTCCCTAAATTAATAAAAGGGTCTAAGTTTAGTGTCTAAGATCAGATGATGTTCTTAAGTTGATTAAGAAATTTGAATTTAATTATTTTAACTTAATCCCACGCCTTAAAAGTATCTCCAACTCTTAATTTCATATCGTGACACTTTCTTTAATTTATGGTATAGTATAATATGTTAAATATTAAGGATATAGAATAATAGCTCATAGGACCATATAACACTTACACACCCCATCAAAACCGTGACTAAAACTTCACTTTTATACAACGATGGTGACGTATTCACGTTCAAAAGCTATTTCACTATCAATCGTGACCCGAATACTGTCGTTATTTCACTATAACATCACACAATAGCCACTATATCTTGACATATAACCGGTTAAAGATCTCAACAAATATCGACTCATTTTCATCACTTTGACAGGTCAAGTTGTGTTGGTGATTTTTTTCCCACGGCGGCTTTTTCTAAAGGATTTGAAACAATGAGACCGTTTATGCAGACATGCGTTTCGTTTTTGAATTAAACTGTTCTTAATTGTTAAGGAAAATACCTTTTGTTTTGTGTCTTTTAGATAAAATAAAAGGTTTCTGTCTATTTGTTATCTGTCAAGATATACCTACACATTACTGAAGATATATGTATTTTAAAACAAGAATAAAACCTATCTTCTCATAGAATGAACTGAACTGTCCTGTTTCTTTAAATCGGTGATCAACAAAATGGAAGATGTGTGTCTGTGTTAATAGTTGTCCATTTTTATAAAGATGCTCGTCATTATTATCTTAATGTATGTACTTACCAGATTCTATAAAATATAAATATCACCTTGTTATCAACACTAAGTTTTATCAGTCCTTTTAATAAGATAAACATTATAGGTAACTTTACGTAATAGATCTTTAGAAAGCTTCACTCGTCCATGACGAGTCTTTAAAAAAACTGTCTCCAAGATGTCCGGCTTATACATTTTCGTTAATCATTCTAATGTATTTAGGATCTCTACAACAAAAAAATCTAGTATTAACTAGTTTTTCCGTACTGAAATTCACAATCCTTTAGAAGTCCGTTCCAGCCATAGCTACACGTTCATTGAGTTTGTTCAAACAATACGATTGATAAATACAAATACCATTAATCCTAAAGTATTTAATATTTATCTAAAGATATTATCACAGCGACAGATTGCCATTCCTTCCTTAGAATATAGAATATTATTTCACGCAAGTTTATTAACCGTTAACGAGGTAAACGGTAGTCGACTATAATGTTCGTTATCGAGATACAAATTGACACTATTCAACGTTATGGACTGTTATGGGCTGCGAATAATATTATGGACTTTATAGACGGGGAGGATGCAAATACACTGCACAGTTCTCGGTCCGATTTTATGCTTCTTATAGGCTTAAACAAATGATATGCATTTATGTAAGGATTTGCATTGAAATAGATGGCGTTTGATTTCTTATGTCGTTTATTACTTTGATTGAATTTATGAGCTTTAGCAGAAAATCAAATGGATTTAGATTCCATGTTAAACCATATTATGTTACGGTTCGAGGGGGGAAGTCGTTGCCATGGGATGCGCACCCGGACTATACTAAAGCGTTCTTCATTACATGGGCTATCTAACAATGAAATAATTTTTCAAATCGTTCCAATAATTCCAGATATGGGCGTGTGCAAACAAAAAAACTCTTCAGCATTATAATAATATAGATTTTTCATAAATTGTCTCAAGACCACACTAGCAGATCTGTGTTTCAAGCTGTATGTATATTATACATATATGTATTCCCAGATTATGCTCACAATAAAGCTACCACACGCGAGTCACCAATTTAAACACCTAGTGCTGCTACCATCTAATATTATTTCCCTACAGAATAAAATAGCAAACAAATAGACGAAGTGCGGTTGATAAAATTCTATAAATATATGTTACTTAAAAATACAGAGTATCCGTCTAATAATTCCCTTACGCCACAAGCCCCGGGCGCACTGTATGCGCTAGTTCAAACAAAACTCGGCGGTGTGTTCTAAGCATTATTATTATATTTTCTCTGCACTGTTGTTTTATTTTTGCGAGGAAAATGTGTATAATGTTAGGAAATATATGGACTGGTTAATTTATTTGTTTTTAAACTCTTCTCTTAGTTGAGTAGATAGTCTTAAGCTCAATGTTTTTGTAAATGAGATATACATTGCGATTCCTGAGTGGTGTGAATCATTAGTTAGTGGTAGCAACCCTTTTCCGTACTAAAACTTTATGTAGCCTAGATACCACCTAAAGATAGTGTAGCTTCCTAACAGTGCAGTTATTTATCGAAGTGGTTTCGAAGCCTATTCATTGAAAATAATAACAAAAAACAGGACACCACAAAATAAAACTTTACAATTTTTAAGAAACTGCACCTCAAGTGACATCTTAACAAAAATAAGAGTCCAATTTGGACTTAATAAAAAACACTTCTGTCAAACGGAAATAAATTCGTGAAATTCCCGTATATTTTTCACCTAAAATGAAAGTCGGAACTTTCTCATTCCGCTCCGGCCGTCAGATGCAGCCTCCGATATTATCTCAGTACTACCTACTGACCTGACTGTATCTGATAACATACCGAGAGAATTAACCTGTAGGTTAGTTCATAAGTTAAGAAAACCATGATGTTTGTAAGTTTGGGGCAGTAACACATACATGCACGTACCTAAGGTTAAATTTAAAGGACAAAACACCATTTTTTTAGTACCTCGAGTATGTTTGTGGGTGTCTTACAATTAGTACCTAAACACAAGCACTCAGACATAATTAAATTTCTTAGTGTCTAAACAGACGAACAGAAGAGGCTTTTTAACACACTTCTCAAAACAAGTGCCGTTTAGTAAAATCCTTGTAGATTTTTAGCTACTAGTAATAAATTCCTTGGTTTGCAAATAACGGCACGTACATAAATAAGCAAATAAAGAAAAATAAACTCGAAAACTAATATTATGACAATCCAAATAACGAACACAAAAGCTAGTGTTCTTACATCCAATTTCCAAGTTCGACGAGGTACTGCTAAATGATAGCTATCCTTGAAAGCGGCAACTAATTGCTTAGCAATTGACACGATGTTTAACATATTCCGACGCGATCGATATTCCGATTAGAACTCGAGTTTGCACTCACTCGAGACAGCTGCTGTTGTTTCGATCGTAAACAGTAGTGTTGTCTATTCTAAAGTGTCTATTCTAAATATAATAAAATAACATTCTTAAAAAAATCTATTTCCTAAACTCGTGGAGACTGCAGTGTATCGAAAGTTTTATTTAATTATATTTTATTGATATTTTCAAAGTATCTAAAGAATATTATGAGAATATAAGCTGAAATGATGTAAGAAGCTTCTGTTCTTTGAACATTTAAATGGAAGAACAATATAAGGTAACATAAATAAACAGGTAACGTGTGCCTATGATCATCTATTCAAGACTTTCATAATTTCTGTAGGTACTCATTTGTAGTATCGTAGCCTTTTTTTAATATAGTGTAGTTTAGCGTCAATCCAAATCTTAACTCAATGCAACCACCATATAAGATGGTCCATGATACCCCATTGTTCACCACTAAAGAGCACAGTGAAGCAGTATGCCCAGCATCAAATGAACGACAAGGAATGCGTACTGCGTTGGAATTACAACATCTTTGTAAATAGGGTTGCCCCAAATGACGGCTTTTTACCGGGACAAAAGGAACTAAATTTTTTAAAGAAATATAGAAAGGCGATATTATAATCTGTTATTTATTTACTGCTTGGAACTGACAAAAAACTAGCTTGAAGCTCACTTAAAATCTAATACAATATAAACAATTTAGCTATGAATAAAATATAAAACATGTAGTGACAGATAACAAACCAGCCTGTTTGCGATTCAAATAAAAAATATGCAAATAAACCTCATCAAAATGTTGATATAATTAGGTACTAGTAGATATAAAAAAAAAACTATTTATATTATTTAAAAGGTCTTTAAACAAAGGTTCGATAATAAATATATTTTGACTACACAAATAATGACTGATGAGCGTTTAGACATGGCAAATAGTTAGAATAAAACGTTTTTTATGAAGCACATTACAACATCATTATGTTCTAACAAATATTTATTGGCATACACGGTGAGGCACAATATAATTTGTGAACGCCGCCACTGATATGGCACAAAGTAAACGAATAGAAGAAAAAAAAAACAAGAAAAGAACACAGACTTCGATAGTTTTTGTTAAGTCGAGTTAGGCGTAACCTTTTGTATTTTTTTGTTGGCAATAAATCGAGAGGCGTGTTATCTGTCTATCGTTTTTAAAGTCGTTGACAAAGCCTATTCGCAATAGAGGGTTTTTATTCTGTTAGGTTTGTGAATTAAGTTTCTTTTGTACCATGAAAAACAAATGAATAGATCAAGAGTAACATCGTGGCTTATCCTTTGTTTTTTCTACGATCGTTTACTTCTCATTCACATACAAATATGTGTGGTTGGGACTTATATTTATTTCACAACAGATTTTCACTTTCATTACAAATAGCTTGTTCATTGCCATGGAGCAATGAGTAGCGATAACCAACACAACACAACACATACCAACTATGTATGGTAGCCTTGAGCTCCTTAGAAGTACTACAAGATCGTGTTAATTTACACATTATATAATATGTACTTGTTAATTCTAGTTCCCATAAACATCATCTCCATGCGATCTATGATGCAAATGAACGTACCTAAGATATATTTATTAAATCTTACAATGTGTACATATAAATGCACTTGCGTAAAATTTTAAAAATTCATTTAATTAATGCATACAATAAAGCACCCCTTTCGCGACTTGACTTTAAGAAATTCTGTAACAGATGAGTTGAAAAATGATAGAATCTACATAATAAATTTAAAATATTTTTGTTATTTACCAAGGCCTAAGCACCAAGTGAAAACATTTCGTGCCTTTTTAAATAACTAATAAACGCATATTTATTTTAATTGCCAAATAATAAAATATACAACCTCGACACCAGCGACAATACATACAAACACTTCGGCTATAAAGAATTCGTCTGTTCATATTTGATATGCGTCGAGTACACACAGCGTGAGTAATGATCGTGCTGTGGACTGTACCGGGGAGCACATTGTCAATATCACGCACTATTGGTCGTCATGTCGACACAAAAAGTCAGTCTGTCAGTTTGATTATTCACATACTAAATATACTTTCATTCCACGTAATACGTACTGCAAAGATATTATTTTCATGTTTAGTTATAACAATATCCAATTTAAATATAATTATAAAATTAGGTGTAAAATTATTTTTTAAAACTATTTTATAAACCTTCATCGCTTTTCTTTATAACTAAGCTAAATAGTGGTAGCCCTAACATTCCAAAATTCGCACAAAAACTGCGCGCTAAGGTCGTTGCTCCGAACTCGCACGAATTTCAACTGTTTGTAATTCAGATAAATTGTGCGCTGAAAAAACTTGCATCCGACAATCCGACACCATGATTGCGATGTACTTGTTTTTATTCGGAATGTGCAATCATGGCGGAATTCCGGGGAAATAGTTGGTGTCATAAAAATAACATGTTTTTTTTTTCAGAGGTTTGGTTGATGAAATAAAAGGCATGTTGTCGTTTGTACCGAAGTAATATTGCGTGCTGTAAAAATGAGAAAGAACAGGCTTTTATGCACAATTAATTTGAAAAATATTAATTACCACACAAATGCACTTTTCCGACATTTTAATTAAAATTTCGCTATTACAAACCACTGCACTTCAAGAGAAATTCTCAAAGAAAACTACTAAAGTTATTTTTCAATTAGCCGTTGTATGAGTTCATTCATCAAAATAGTTGGTCGGGAATCGAACCCGTGTCTTTATTGCTGTAAAGACCTAAAATTTGCTTCATTTAATGGTTCTCTTTGATGTGTTAATGTTGCGACAGTAAAACGGTTATACGGTTTATACTCATAAGATATCGTTCTAGAAACTAAAGTTATGTGCGGACCAACTGCAGTGACGTGGATTATTATGACCTAGTGAACATTGTTCGTGAAACTTTAAAACAATCTGCTTCACAATCATTTGTTGATTAACATAATTACCAAAATTGAAAACCAAATTATTTGTAAAAGAACTTGCTCTGAGGAATAATATTACTTTAACTATTTTATTAGCGATGCAAAGTTACAAGAAAAGTATGTATGACACTGTAATTATAGACCTTAAACAATTCAACTGTCTGTGGACTCTTTGCAAATATCAGTCTGCATGGTAAGCTAACCGCTTCGCCGGTTGCGGAACATACAGGAGAGGACCGGCCTCCTGACAACCTTCAGGAATGAAGAGTCAATAAAAGAAGAAGAAGGTGACAAGCACAGATGTTAAGTGGTCATAGCTTGTTATCCCGTCATTCTGAAGTATGTAACTCATCACATAAATTATCTTGCATTCTATTTTGTTCTTATAAACACTTTGAATTCAGACTCGGTTTTCAAACAATTACACACACTTTACTCTCTATTTAACAAGCCGAGAATAGCTTGAGATAAAATCTGAGGCTCCAATTATGTACAGCGAGCGTATATCAATTATCGATCGATCGATAACCACGTGATCGTCGGCTCGCCATCGATGGATGTCCATCGTGCATCGGCTTCCGAAGCGACCGCGGATATATCCACTTACATCGTATTATGCTTCATTAATTATGTTAATTTTGGAGTCTCCATGAATTTTGTATTTTTTTGCGGACAGATTTTTTCGTTTTCTCTTAAATTGGGTGGAAATTTTTAGGTCTTATCATTTCGGAAAAATAATTTAATAAAAAAGGAATGTAAAAAACTTCAAAAGACCCTCATTAGTCAACAACAAAAGTAATAACAGACTTAACCGAAAAAAACATCTGCTAATAAATAAACTTACCCTCATCTTAACAAGGAGAGGTTTCTCTCTCGTTACCAAAAACTCGTATAATTTTCACAGAAACTTACCTCCCAGGACTCCTCCTAAATTAGGACGAATCCTTACAAATCCGGATGCCTGGCCATCCTTATTACGGAATGCCCACATGCCCACCGCTGGGCGAAATCAGCACAATTACTAACCGCAAGGGAACCAATTATGTAATTATGCACGCACGCACCACGCTATTAATTGCCTGAAATTAACCCATTGTAGGTACTCTGGTGAATGTTGGTGCATGCGAGCCACGGGTTTCTCTCATAAATATTACTTGGCATCCTGTGTTTGT
Organism: Heliothis peltigera; assembly: GCA_958496145.1. Lineage (NCBI taxonomy): Eukaryota > Metazoa > Arthropoda > Insecta > Lepidoptera > Noctuidae > Heliothis > Heliothis peltigera. The sequence goes on from OY292341.1 coordinate 371,737, forward strand.
TTTTTAATGGGAAGTGACCTGACTCGCTTCATATTCGTTTTATTAGACCTGTATTATTTACAACTATATTAACAAAAATTATAAACTTCTTTCTCATTGTTTTTCTTTCATTTTCTTTAATTTTCTGGCCAAACTTCTAGAACCTAGTTGTAAAAAATAAATGACTACGTTCGTACAGTCAGCTACATGTGTTGAATAAATAGGCATTACGTAGGGACACAAAACAATTGCTTTCTTTACTGTATAAAGCAGTTTCGATCAAAACAGATCTTATCTGAATTTTCTTTTAATCAACTCTCAAGTCATGTCTTAGAGTCGAGCTCCATGCTCTTACTGGCTTACATACCCAGTACCTCAAGTACTTTCCTAACACCTGAGTCAATATTTAAATTTCACACTCATCTAAATGCCATATTCAGTTGTACTCACATAGTTTATTATTGTTTGCTATCATTACCTACCATTCTGTCTTGCCAACAGTGATTTTCATAAACTTTTTATAAAAAATACCTAAAATAAATGCATCTTCGGATAGGTTATAAAATTTTTATGGTGTGTAAATTGAGTCTATAAAATACAGCCATCGTGTCAAGTTCATCTTAACCAAGTACTGGATAGATCCTCCTTGTTTACGGCTAGGAAACCTAAACTCATTCTATTAGTTAATTAAAAGACTCAATTACCTAGCTAATAGAAATAAATAGAGTTAGAGAGTTATTGGATCAGCGGCAGAACCTAACTGGATCGTAACGACGTAATCAAATATGCAGCGTACCGGCGTATCGTGTCGTACCGGCGTACTGCCGTATCGGCGTATCGGTACGCCTGTTAAGAATTATGAGATTAAAACCATTGGCTTACATGGATACACTGGAAATGTCGTTGCTTGCGTTTCGAAGTAATTTATGTAGCGAGTAAAGTCGGGTGTCGTTATATGTATGTGCAGTGCGCTATTTTGTGTGAGTGCTAACGATACTGCAATGTATGGCTAGCACAAACCACCGCATGATTTAACAATTATTTGATTTTCGTCACGGATTTTCAATACAATGTTCGCTTCGAATAAACTAGTAAAACAATGTAAACTGTGTGACAGTTGTACATTTGATTGATCGACCGAAATATTATAAAAAACTGATATTTTTATTTCTTTAATAGCTTCTACTGAAACATGGGATAAATGTTTCTGCAACGCCTAAAGGCGCGAGAGTTATCTCGCCAGAATATCTGCTATTAAATTAATTAATTTTATCGTGCCGGCTATTTTAACCATACAATAAATTAATAAGCCATTTTAATTTAATCGTACAAAAATATCATAAATCAAATATACTGTCTGTTACGTAAAACCAATTTTACTAAAAGGTAGGTAAATTAAATTTAACCCTATTTTCGGCTGAATACAGTGTAAATTCATTTGGCAATAAATTTTCAAAATTCTATTATCTTATTTGCACAGGACTAGCGACGTTTTGAATAACGCTGTCCTGGGAATATTGATAAGCAATTTTCGGCGTTGCCCTTTGAAAGTAGAGTTCATTTTCGCCTAAATATTAAACGTTTAATTTCAAACGGCAAGTGTCAAAGGCATTTGGAGACGCTGCATTTTGCCTTAATAGTTTATTGACTCTTATTTTATTAGGCGTAAGGTATAAAATGTAATTCAAAAATATTTTAAAAGTTCGTTTCAGACGCGGATGCACGTGATCATTATTTTGAGCTTTCATTTCTGTAGCTTTGAACTTTTGTAGGTTCTTCCTTTCTTTAGGAAATATGGACTTTTATTTTGTAGCTTATACAATCGTTTTTCTTGTTATCCTTGTTGTGTGCATGATGAAAATACTTATGCGGGCGAGTTATTCATTGGAAAATCATTCATATTTTCAGATTCAGGATAACTGCTCAAAAACCTTACACATAATATACTTTGATTGTTAAAATTGTGGTCACATGACATAGTGTTAAGACCATTATTTAATTGGAAAGATTGCTTGTGGTAGGTATAGATGGCACAGTATTTTGGTTGTTAGGAGCATGATGATATTCCAATATAATAATAAGTTCTATAAGAGCCTCGATCATTATCTCGAGAGGCTCTTGTTAGACAGTTGGGTCAAGGGATTGATTCAGAAAGTATTACTCCTTGAATTGGCGTGTATTGTGCGGAGGTTTCTATCTCCGGGGCTCTAACCACCAGAAGCTTGGACCCTGATCACGATATCAGTGGACACCCTATTTTTTGGTATTATTTTTCAATGTATTTTATATTTTATAAACGATTTAAAACATAATAAATCCTACAACGAGTATCTTTCCACTACTTTCTGCTAGAATCCTATAAAAACAAAATATCCATAGGCCTTCCTTATTCCTGGACAATTATTCCCCTAAACTAAGGAGCGTAGAACTCCAAATCTCACGCGTCCCTCCCCTCAGGAAGTCCTTATATCCCTCTCGAGTTGATACAGGATGTTGATATTACACTGACAGACAAACTGACACGCCCAATTGATATAGTTTATTGCTCCCACGATCTAGATTGATCTGAGGGCATGATATCAATCAATTAATGGGTTAATGGGTTTATTAGATCAAGTTTGTCGTTTTTATTGGTGTGTTATTGATATGGAATCAACTATACATATTGTAACAGTAAAATACCATGTCTGTGTACATTTCATGTATAAAAATAATGATTGAGGGGGTTTTAGAAACGGTAGTAGACAAATCATTCATTGGATTGATATTATCACAGGTGTGAAGGGTGGGCGTTTTGGGGGTTATCTTTTGTTATATTTGACGTTCAAAAAGTGCTGTTTTACAGCCAAGTTTGAATAAATGATTTTGATTTTTTATTTACTGGGTTTTATGCAATTAATAGTGAAACTTCGTCGCTGTATCTATGATCTAGTCCTAACAAATAAATCAGTCAAGCCCACAAACAATTTTGTCCAACAACATCTAACAATGGCTGTTCGTACGTACGACGTACCTGTAACGAAACAAAAGAAATCAATAGTTATAGAAACAAAAGCGGTCCACAAAAACTGTTGATTGACGCACAAACGCCCACCGCTGGACTAACGCCCACTACTTAATTGTTCGGCCGTGTGAAACGCGTAGTGGAGGCAATCAAACGCTTTTGACGATTCCAAACCATGAATCGTGATGCTACGACTTCGACTTTCGAAGTTTGGTGATCAGAAATGAACACCCTGTGGGTATTTTATTCGATGCAACATTTTAGGTTTGTTGGATTTGAATTGAGTTCAAAAGTTTCAAACTGATCAACTTTTCTGAATTGGGTACTTGATTAAAAATAAAATCCATTATCATATTCATTTGGTAAAGCTTTTTAGAATTTATTTTTCACTTAACTTTCATCTATCGTTTTAATTGAAAAATCGTTTTATTGTTTTTCATTTTCACACACTTTGCATACATAGTATTGGGTTAGTTGTCAACTACCCTATTCTCGTATGTATTCAAATGTACCACCAATTGGTTCCCCGGCGTTTCGTGGCAGCTACTCTGCGCACCCGGATAAAACTAGCCTAAAGCTTTCCTCGATCAATGGACTATCTAACACTTGAAGATTTTTTCAGATCTCAAACAAACTCTTCAGCATTATACTATTAGTATGGATTATGATGTATTTGTAAGGGAGTTACTATAAGAACAGTCATGGCCCCTCAAGTATCACGTTACCAAATGTAACACACAAATCAACTACCGATAATGAATGCATAGTTCGAAGTGTATCAAGGGCACAGAATATAGGCTGTGCACATAACGGCTATTATCTAGTTATAGGCTTGTGGACTGCTATTATGTTATAAATGGCTTAATGCTAGTGCTGCCGTATCAATCGGCCCTAGGTGTGTTGCAGTGATTGATTCATTATGTTGTGTACTTAGCTTTATTTCGAGTTTTCAATATCTCTTGGAACGTTTGAAACATTTTTGTTTGTAAAACTTACACCCTTTTTATATACAAAAATAAGTGCTTTTTCACAAAGGTTGAAATAAATAATATAAAATTTGGTACAGTTGTTTGTCGAAGCCTCTGTTTCAGTTTTCGTTCCACAATTAACGTTTCTTAGTAGCGGTATTTTGATTCATCATACCATTGAGTCACCATAGTTCATGGTACGGGTACCTACTACAGCAAGTAGGTATATGAATCATAGATCGACATATTTGATAACTGCGATAGTATCTTAAATCTCATTATGCTAATAGGTTAGCGAGAAAAATGACTGTGATACAGTATTTAATTAAATATTTTAGATATTTTTACCTTTTCTTGGTGACGAAAACGGCTTTTTAATTCTTGTAGAGGTTGATGTTTTGATATTTTCTACAATTCTAAGAAAGACATCCTGTACGTTTATACAGGCTGTTTCGCGGATTTGATAAAGATCTGAAGTATGTAGGTTATCTATTTGATCAATAAACAATGCGATATGAAGGAGTTATTTGAATAAAGTGTAAAGGTAATATTTACAATGTAGTTTGTTGTAGGTATGTTTTCCACTTATCTTAGTACCGAACCAACCCCCACTGGCTCAGAATATTTGCTGACAGTAGGCCATCAAGTGCCAAAAAATCTCCACCCAAATTGGATGACTAGCTTTCGAGAAAAATGTGGACGAACAAATTGGACGTGGTAGGTACTCAGCCATACGTTTCAAAACTTATATTTGAAGTCGGGTAATTAGTGCATAAATAATAATAATATATCGGGACACATTTCACACAGACAGTTAGCTACAAAGCTATTTGATTAACGTGTGTTATGGTTGCTAACATAACTGATAAAGTAATTGTATATAGCCAACAGCTAACAACCCTGCTTATCCCACTATTGTTGACCGTACCGGGAATCGAACCCTTCTATCCTGCGGTGTGGCTTGTAGACCGTTGCGCCTACTACGTTAAGGGAGCTAATATAAGCGAGTTTATAAATGAAGCAATAAATTCGCCGGAGACTAATTGCAGGCATTTGTCTCAATTATTTGGAATATCTTAAGATAAGGAAACATTAGCATTTTGTGGACACAAACGGTGAATGAATGACATTCTGTGAATGTATTTTGACGTTAGGTTAAATATTTATGTAATAATTTTGAGTTTTAAATAACGGCAAAAACAACTTTTCAAATGTGACCATTTATTAATGTATAGTATGTAGTGGTTTTTATGCATAAAATGTGTTAGTATCATAAAATAAAATCATTAACCCCTCTCTCAAACATTCAAGCCACAAGATAGGAAGCCCATACGTAATGTACCCAAACTAGCCCATAACAGCCCATAAACTGCTGCCCTCTTACACAATTCACACTAAATAATATTTTCTAATACGTTAAAAATGCCAGATGCCATAAAATTGCCATCAGAGTGCCATTGCGCCATAGATCATGGCTTGCGGTCACACTAACCTATGCTGTTCAATTTTATGGGATTTTTATATTTTGCGGCGCTTTTTAACTTTACTCTGGTATGCATTTTATCTCAAAATTATTTTATGGGTTCATTTTTTAATGGAACACCATTAAATTTTGGTGCAATGACAACTATTATAAAAGTAACCGTCTACAGGTCGTTTATGGAATTTCATTCGACATTGATAATTGTGATTATTTTCATTTCAACACAAATAACTGAATAGTATTTACTATGATTTAAGTAACTATGAATTGAATATAACTTAAAGTTCTTTCTTTTACGACTTTATTTATACGTTAGTGCAATACATCATCAAAGATACGGTTGAGTCTTCAAATTCTTTGTAAACTCACTGTATATTTTACTAACTGTGCCATGAGATAACTACTTCTCGTACATAGTTAAAAAGTAGCTTAGATATTATTCTGACATTTAATCTACATATATATTTTTGCGAAGTTTCAATAAAATCCATTCAATAGTTTTAGCGTGAAAGAATAACAAACATCATATCAACAGATTGTGCTTTATTTTGTTTAATAAACCAATAATAAGCTATAATGTGCTATTTATTAAAGGCTAGCTTTAATCTCTAGGAATGTCCACCAAATCCATTTAATACTGACCTTTCTACAGTCGAAATATTTCAAACCCCCTCTAATGATTTACTTAATAGAAACACACCCCACAGCCCGAGTTCAAATGAGCCAAATTAGCTCATAGTCCGTAAACAGCTAAGATTTATGCTGGCTATAGTCGGAGAGCCAGCGAGCTAGCATACCTGCCTAATTGGCGCAGCTACCAGCTTCCACATTATGACTTACCTACAGCAGACATTTGCGAGAATTTCCACTATATTACCGGTTTCGTATGAGAGGAAGTTGTAAGACGTTGTGATTGGTCAGACGTAATTTTCAGATTGTATCTTGAAATTGTGCTTATAAGTTTTTGTGGAATTAACTTTTCATAATTATGTCACTGTTAACTTTATTGGAATAGGTTATTTTGAAATTCAGCCTCATAACATTCCAATCAAAGTACCTTAACATATACAATCAAACACTATATTTCCACCCACTTGAATACAAATAGGAACTACCACTTAATCCACAAACTTATAAGCACACACTTCGCTCGTAAAACGTATCGTAAAACGAGTAGTAATCGTGAACGATACATAAGGTAATCATATCAATCGTTATGTTACTACGGTGATTATTTACGGCAGGCCATAGTGATGATAGACCATAAACTTTGGTTGTTGATGATAAAGCTCTTCTGTGTTTTGATTGGCTGATATCTTCATCCTCAAACGATTGAGGATTGGTGCAAATTGATGTGTTGGATAGGTAACTAAATTTGTTTGAATAAATTTGTCTTCCACGAGAAGTATAAGAATAAATTGGACCAGCAAGTACTTTAGTTTTTTTTTCAAAAACAATTAAAAAATACAAAGTAAAATAAAAGTTCCCGTTAATGAAGCGACCATACATTTGTATAATTCCCAACACCTGTTAGAGAAGGTTTCAGAAACACATTAGCGCTGGCCGTGGAAACATAAGCTGTTAACGATTAGTGCTGGGCTGCAGCCAAGCTAATGCGAGCATAACTAGCACGGAACAAAAGGCAGCTTCAGACAACTTTGAATAACATTGTACATGTCGTATGTTGTCTTCGGGACTATTTTGCAATTAGACTGAAATGGAGAATTTGATAAAAGTTTTTTTATACCATCGGGCTATTTTGCCATGGTAGTTTGATAGTCAGTGATGGACTTGATTGATGTCGAAGCGACTTTCGAAATATTATTGATGACGGCTGGAGATGTTTTTCTCTTGAGGCTTATAGAGGGAATCTATATATATAAAAATGAATTGCTGTTCGATAGTCTCGCTAAAAATCGAGAAGAGTAGAAAGGAACTAGGGTAGAGTAGGGTAGAGTAGGGAAGAGCGGGAGCGAAGCCGCGCGGGCAAAAGCTAGTAAAGAATAAATTTTTATTGTCACAATTACAAGAATTTACTCATTTTTAAAAATAACACACAGGAAACAAATTAAAGGTTTGAACACACTAGAAACGCTGAAAAAAATGCCACTGTTTACTGCCAATATACTCATCAGGTAATTTACACAATACATAGCCGCTATTGCCCAAACATTGCCTAATTCTACTATACAAGCTACTACGCTTCCTTTCAGCACATGTACAAACAAACTGCGCGTGCGCAACTAGGTCAAGTGACGTCGTGATAGTACTTATAGTTGTTTGGACGAATTAAGTGATTATATTGATTGATTTATTATTGTGTGGTAAACAATAATGATAAGCTAAGTTTCGTCATAAGTGTCCTTTTTTAGGCAAGAGTCACTTATTGTAGTTTTCTACTTTGTAATGTTGTTTGTAAAATTGGAAGAATCTGTGTTAAAGATTTTGCTATATTTTCTTGGAAGTCAGAAAATTCGTTAATTGAGATGTGTTTCCATTGGAAATATTTTGAAATCGCAATCAAATTAGCAAGATCATTAAATGCAAGTGAATAAGCTATTAACATAAAGATCATATTTCGACATAAACTCACAGGTTCTCGCTAATTTAACGATTTCCATTCGGTTCCTCAGCCATTAATTAAATTTAATTACAGCGCCATCTCTTATCTTATACGAGAACTATCTTCGCAATATCCTATTTCTAGGAGTCTCTCGTAAAAATGACGTTTTAGTGTTGTTAAAGCAACGCGTGGTAGCTTTATGGTTCTTCTAGACGTTAAACCTAAACTTTTACTATCACGGTATCCGTATAAGGCCGTATAAAGTTTTATTGATCTCGCTTCAAAGTTATATGATATTTGATTTTGAAGGATTTGAGATCGTTGGAAAAGAGTAAAATTGTATTATGCTAAATAGATTATTATGGTAAAATTTTACGGTGCTACAGACCGCATAAACTCATAGTTTAAACAAAGTATCTGCGATTTATTATCACGTACGGATATTGTCTTATAGCAAATCTGAATATTTTTATGGATTTTTACGATAGTCAGCAAGCGACGCATTAATCTAAAACAAAATAAATTAAATATGATTAAATGAATACGAATTGAGGTATTATACTTAGTATACATTATGTAAGAAAATATTCAAATCTTTTATGTAATTACAAACACTGAGACCATCCATTTATTCAATAAAAAATACTGTCAGTAATCGTCGCTCGTGGAGCTCACGTGACAGCAGTTACTACGGGACAGCATCCTGCATTCTTTGGAAGACTAGTTAAATTTGGTGGTCCGGGCTGTCATTTGTACATCTTTCGCAGTCGTTACTTGTAGTCAGAAGCCAGAAAGTCTGACAACCTGTTTTACCAAGGGCTATCTATCGGATTGCCCAGGACTGCGTTGAGGAGGTCAGATAGGCAGTCGCTCCACGTAAAACACTGGTACTTAGCTGCATCTCGTTAGACTGGAAGCCAACTCAAACATAGCTTGGGAAAAGGCTAGACAAGCACATACTGTAGATACATTATTATGTTGCCTATTAGTAAAATTTTACAAGATTCTGATAATATAAACTATAAGTTAATTTTTTAGCTTCCCCAAGGAGCTTCCGTGCTCAGTAATTACCTAAGTTGCTCAATCAGTGAAGCATAATGGTTAATATCGTTTGGTGAGTGATATAACCTGAAGCGACGACGGTATGTTCCCGGTGTCCTTAATTAGAGCTTACCGATGTTAATGAACATAGTAAATCAGACTTCATCTTATATTAAAAACCGAAATTTGTACACCTACTGCATTTGCTTCCTAGCTTTTATAAGCATGTTTTTCCATATGCAACGGTATTAAAATTATTTTAAGTTTCTTATTATTTTACACTTCTGAGAAAACGACTAGGGACTACGAAAGATTATCTAGGCCTGTGTCACAGTTAGAAAGTCCAAATGCGTACAATTTTATTTCGTCAACAATATTTTAAAACGTTATCCTGGCCATCAGTGAGTAACCTTCATGCAGTTGCAACTCGCGAGGGACATACCTTTAAAAAGCTATTCAATGCACAAACATGAACTCATTACGACTTTGTGCCCAAATAAGGCCGCATATCACAAAAAGAAAAATTGGAACACACGTGTGGTCTAGTGACCATAATTTTGGTAGGGAATTTCGAGACCTTTTCCGTTCTGTTAATGTACAATAAAAAGTGTACTTTATAAACGACGGTAGAAGGTTGGTTTTGTATTGTGTGAGGTTTCGTAAGGGAAGTAATTATGTTAAGTACGCCATTGTTTCGCGTTCAAGACTGATGGGAAATGGACACTATCACTCACGTTAAAGCTTTTATGGAGGTATCAGGGACTTGGGAGCTTTCTCCCCAGCAGTGATTATTTGCTCCAAGTCAATTGTGTTGGGAAAAGTGCGTATTTGACGTTTGTTGGTGTGCGTGGTCTTTGAACTGAGGGCCTTTATGCAGAGTGGTTATTGAAAATCGAAATGGATGAAAATAGATTTTTGACACAGAATTTATAGAGGGCTACCTTGACCTTACAAATCTGACCAAAACTTCTGAGAACATTTGTTGCAAGTCAAATAAACTATATCATGTAGCATTATAACTGACAGTATAAATACCATAAAATACAAATACATACGAGAGCATCCCGGCAGTTCTCATGTAATATTAATGACAGCGAGCCCATAAAACTGATGGTTCCGTACAAATATAACGGTGACCAAGCTAATAATGTTGCTATTATTTATTAATAGTGCAGTCCCATTGTGACCTTAGGTCGTAAAACTTTATTTTATTACCGTTAAAATGACCCTATGTGTAATTGTGTTACATTAAAATGTATGATCTATTTCAATAGATGCCTTCATTTATTTTGTATGATTCTGTTAAAGATATTTCAAGTAATTTCAAACATAAAAAAGTGAAACGATTTTTTATTTCCAATATGACGACTATGTATTTTCAGACAGTTAGTACATTTATCAAAACTTCAACACAATCTTTAAAATGAAATTGGTTACTTTAAATAATATATAACATGTACCACAATCCAGTAACAAATTGGAATTCCAATTCAGAACAACCCGCGGCGACCATTTTTTTTTACCTTTATCATTTGTTTGCCTCTTGACAACTCAAATACTGGCCGCATTTTGATGAAACATTTTTTTTGTGAAACGTGATCGTCCAGTGCTGGAATGGCGAAGTTTTATTTACAAATGCCATAATGTTTCGGAGACAAACACGGGGGCGAGGCCGGGGGGCAAGCCTGGTTTGCATTGAGTTTTTGGCAGTGAAGCTTGCAGAAACATCGCAGGCTGTCGTTTTAATTAGAATGGATACATTATAACGATATCCAATTTCAAAACAACGCCGCCACTGTGTATAATTAAATATAAGTTCTATCTATTTCTTAATTAATTTTAACATTGTATTTATTATGTTATTTTTCTTTGTTACAGGTAAGATCATCTTTGCTTATCGTTAACAGTCCGAACTAGAATTTACTCGACCAGGATATTTTGCCGTAAGAATGTAGGAGAGTGGTAAGTGAATAATGAGATTAACTTAAAAATATTTTTGTACTTGTATAAACAGGTGCCAGTACATCAAGCTACTACAATCCGTCAAATTTACTTAATAAATGTTCAACTTTATCGCTGAAGTAATTATGTTTCAATGTTGATTGGGAAAATTTTACAGTCTTGCTGGCAAAAAATGTCACAGAACGGAAAAAAACAACCGTCTAAAAAAAAACAATGTCTAAAAGAAAACCGAAAAGTTTTTTTAACAGAAAAAAATACACTCACTCTCTCCAAAAAGACGACTAGAAAAACATATTAGCTTTTACATATATTCAAGGTTCGTGGGTCAATTTTCTAAATGACTGCCTCTGAAATCTAATTTATCCCACAAAGTACGTTCACATTAGCATATAATGCCGAGGACCGCCTTGATCTTGCAAACTTGTAATGCAATCATTTTCTATTGTCTTTGTGAATTAAATAACAACTCATTATGCGGTGTCGATGGCCTCAGAAAGGCTGTACATTGCAGACTAATCTCAGCTATGCAGCGAAGTTATGTTTAGGTATTTCTTTTTAGAATAATTAAATATCAAAAATATTTGGGCCATACTACAAAAATGTTAGACAAACGTTTGGCACGTGTTTAAAATAATTTTGCATACAATTTTTTCTTTACATACTGTGTCTAACGTCTGTCTAACTTTCTTGTAGTAAGGCATTATAAATCTTTAAGCAAAATTGTACCTTCTTGGTAAATTTTAAAACTTAACTTCTCTTTATATATGTATGAAACCCATTTGTTCTTTCACACACTCATACACGTGGAAACTAAAAATAACCCACTTAAGAATACAAATCTTGTCAGTAAGAAACTGGGTATATCCCTCGGTCTCACTCCACACATCAGCGTGCGCACCCTACTCACAACATTTGCTGTCACCCAGTGTAAACAGGACCGTCCTGAGTGACTTGCGAATAATGGATGCCCTACTGTCAAACGAAAATATTGATGTGCTGGTGAAAAGCGTGGCTTCTTAATATTGTGGAAATTGTTATACAATTTATAGGATTATTACGTGTATGGGTTTCGTGTTGAAGTATTTTAAGTTGGTGATCTTAATTAATCTTGATTTCTGACTATCCAACGGTAGTAATAGAAAGCTTAAAGAATGATGTAACCTGCAAACGAGAATAAATTAAAAAAAAAAGACAATTTAAGAAGTAGGAACGGACGCCAGCACATCAAGCTACCCGAAACTTTCAAATTTTCACAATCAACTTTGATCCATATGTTCCAGTGAATTAGTTAAAAATATATTAAGGGCATTTGACAAATTGTGTTAGCTTGATATGCTGGCGTCTGTACTAAGATTTTCCTTGGCTAGTCAAATAACTATTCTGGATTATGCATGCATGCCAACTTTTACGCATAATGCTTTTGCACATTATTTCCAACGTACGAGTTGCAAGCCCATCACACCCGATCCGCAAACCAATATTCTGACCCACTACACATGTAACTCAACAACTAAAATCGTCACAGATCAATAAATAGTGACAGAGGCGCCACTCGAAACACTTAACACTTACGTCACGGTGGAGTGTCGAACAAACAAACACGCGTGAGACTTGTCCGTAAAGCTTCCGATGCCCTGGGAACATGTCCGACCTTGTTTGGAGACATCTTCATCCTGCTTCCTGATATTTTTAGGGTTCTGTAGCTTTTATGTAAGTTTAGTTTAGGTTAGAGTATGGAGTTGTACATGAAAAAAAAAATAATTAAGATTTAGATAGATAAATTAATAGTTTTAGATTCGTTAAAATAAAACTTCTTTGAATTTAACAAAGTAATCCTTAGTCTAGTGTCATACTGTGCCATTTCAATATTCAAGATCTATTTAATTAATTTTCACATTTACATATATCAGTAACTTAGGTAAAATTTTTGGTCTGATTATTATTAAAACTTGAATTCTAGACTTTTAAGATTAATCCCTAAATTACTTACTTTAAACAAAAAGTAAATCAAAATTATCTTCGAAATCACCACAAACGTGACATACGGATCCCTTTACAAAGCAATGCTGTGCTGTCGCGGTTCACAGGAGACTTAACAGCGGAAGGCACTCGATCCGTGCGGTGTGCGGTTCGGTTCCCGGGTAACACGAGACGATCGGGTTGCGGCTATTTGCGGACCGATCGATATATTGTTAGATATTTTTGGATTGGGATCAGCGGGTGATTCTCTAGGGCTGCTTTTGTCGTATCAATGATTATGTATTAATGGAGGCTGCAAAGGTTGTATCTAGTCAAATGTGATGCTGGTGCTGTATTTATTGCTTACATTGCTGAGGAGTCAAAAAGCATCCTTCAGGTCGAGAAAAGTGTAATTAGAAATAAATTCCTCTCTTGATATTGCATTTACTCAAAAATTATTTTATTCGTTAAGTCTAGTTCTGTCTGTTCTGTAAACGTCTAAGTTTAAAAAAAAAACATATAGGTAGTTGAGATATAAAAACGTAATTCTATGAAGTATATAAAGCCCTTTGAATCACTTCCCGCCTTTATCACAAATGACCTTAGATAACTCTATTCACATATACGGCCATACATTACTGGGTTATTCTTCAATCATGTTGCCCAACCTGCCAGGCGCGCGAGCTAGTGAGCCCGACCCTATCTGTTGACTTACCTTGCCGCTATCTGTCACTTTAGGATCGGCCACGTGGTAAGAATGCTGCAGAAGTTTTACTTTATGCAAAGGTCAATATAGATATGACTTATGGAAGCAATGAAAGTGCTGGTTTTGAAATTAATAGCGATGGATGATAATTGTATGATATCGAAGTAATTGACTACTATGCAATATAAATGTTTATGTTTGGAAATCACAACAATAACATAGCGGCAAAGGCACACATTTTCTTACAATCTTATCACAAATATTAACCATAATCACTCCTAAAAGAACAGACTATGAAAGAGACTTGCAGAATCCAAAACAAAAATTCTAACGACAGCTTTTTGAAACCTTTTATACCGAAATAGTAGCCGAAAATATGTATAGGCTGAAAGAGGCAATGTCTTTCAACCTTAAATTCCCATTAGTTCTTCGAAGGTGATACTATTCTCCATATTGCTGAAAGGGTAGCTAAATACTGAATACTAAACCTTCTGGCCCTTTCTGTCGGCAGCTCATATATTTATCATTGTCTCAAGATGAATGATTAGTCTCGCGGAATCCGTTTATGAATATACAATGTAGCTTATTGAAGTAAACTTGATTAATGTTTATCTACCCTAATTTATTGTTAGTGTTCACGCTTGTGGGTTTAAGTCAGGATAAGCAGCTATAGTATGGTTAGGTTATAACAGATTTTGGGTTAAGGCTTTGAAAACAAATTGAGGGCAATGAAATAGAGAATCAATTAAAAGTAGAGGTATAGAAAAAGACCCTACAAATAAGGGGACGAGAGACGAGAGAGGAGTTAAGAGAGTCGTGGTGGCCTAGGGGTTAAAGAGCCAACCTCTCAAGTATGAGGGCGTGGATTCGATTCCAGGTCGGGCAAGTATCATTGCAACTTTTCTAAGTTTGTATGTACTTTCTAAGTATATCTTTGACACCAATGACTGTGTTTCGAATGGCACGTTAAACTGTACGTTACGGGTAGTCAGAAGCCAGTAAGTCTGACGCCAGTCTAACCAAGGGGGTTTTGGGTTGCCCGGGTAACTGGGTTTAGGAGGTCAGATAGGCAGTCGCTCTTTGTAAAACACTGGTACTCAGCTGAATCCGGTAAGACTGGAAGCCGACCCTAACATAGTTGGGAAAAGGCTCGGGAGAAGATGATGAAATAAGGAGACGAGAGTCTTGAGGAGTAGGAAAATAATAATCTTATAAATTTCAGACCTCATATCCCCGCCTGATAGCGCAAATAAAGTACCTTTCACGTTGAAATAACAGTTAGACTAGGATCCCTTAGAGTAAGTACCTTTTGGGAGGCCAGTCGTAATTGTACTTGTTCAACCTTTTGACATTTTCAAAGGTACAATACTGTCTGTAGAAACCTTTCTAAACAAACTAGATCATACTAAAAACAGTATATCATACATGAATCGGCACATCTGTCTGTCACGCAGTTATTTGTGTGAATTAATGTGCTGTCAGTCAAATATATCGCTGTTATGTCTCACAGTATTGTTATGTGCGGATATTAATTATTATGGCGATGTTAATGTTAATGGGGGACCGTTGTTATGGGGAGATACGATGCTGTTACGTGGACTTGATGAGCTTCTGATTTTCATAACTATGTATCTGGAATTAGAAACATACAATATATGATTCACTGACTCAAAATAGTTTGTAACGTTATAGTACAAGAGACTATGTAAATAAATGTATGAGACATTTTCATGATAGGCAAAAACACGTACAAAGTCATTATCAATAGCTCCAATAGTGTTTTGGTGTCCAGACAAACCAAATGCGGTAACAGCCTAACTTGTAAGTCAGTACGATACACGCAGTATCACAACGATACGCGTCTCAGCAGTATCTATCCATATTCGGAACTCTCTTGTAGGCGAATTGGATAAGGTTTAGTACCTACGGAAATTAGTAAGGCCGTTTCGAGGAATTCTGTAATCTTATTGGTTTTAGAGCTTGCTACAGAATGAAAACACGGGACTGCATGATTATTCGAAATAGTTCGCAGGCTGGATACACGAAGAACTCCAGTAGGAACATAGGGTTTGTAATCATTAAGAGACACACCCTAAAGTATCATATTCAGCGGGGTAATTGATTACCCACCAAAAATAAGGGCTAGAAAACATTTGCCATATTGAATACAACTATTTTAATAGGTCCCAATTTGTGTTTGTATGTCTTGGAGAAAACATCCAGTAAATTACAGTGGCAAAAACAAAGAATCAATCGTTAATAAGATCACACTGATTTGAAATCAGTCCACACACGATATAATAACTCATCCCGCAGCAAGCCGAACGATCCGGGATGCAGTTCTAGTTACCAAAGATGGCGGCTGCACTGTGGTCATTCATCTCTGCTGCCCGATATGGACGAAGTATTGGTGTCAGTTGATAGGACTATTTATGCCACCGTTAGATGCAGCTCATCCTATGAGGTGTCTTGGCTTTTTGGAAACGATTATTTTGTGCTTTGACATAACCTTAGATGGAATTAAAGGAAAATGAATACCGTCGACATTGTTTGTAGAATTAGGACGCTGAAGTGGAAATGGTTCGGTCAAGTCTGCAGACGGACGGACGGTTGATGGAGCAGACATGTTCTTACAGTGAAGATCACGTTAACCAACTATAGGACGCTCCGCAGCATGATGCAATTCGTTTTTAGTTGTTCGTAGCATTAGAAAATATTTGGACAAGCGTCAATTATAATAATACGATTGATTGAGATGTTAGGCTTAGAAGTCATTTCCATGCTAATGCAAGACGCATTTACTTAGATTCCTCACGAGTTTTGCTCGAAAATATTACGAACTAACTAATTTAGTTTATTGAGTATATGTATAAAGGAAGAAGTTCGGAGAAGTCAAATATTCTATTTCAGAGGAAAACTGCTGTTATATTTTCCTATTAAAACGTTATTATTTTGATACCACAACGTACACATTCTGTACAAATTTATTAGTAATATTGCAGCGGATATGACTACTGGGTGGTCCAAAATAAATAAATATTACTACCGGATATTATTTACTGTACTATTTAAAACTGTAGCAATTACTAAACAGTAATAACTGATAAAATATATCGTCTGTTTGTTATTGCTGTAACTTTTATTGAGTAAATAATTTGAACACGTGAAATTACAGGAATTAATTGCAATTTAACTGTTTGTTAAAATTGTAGTTTACTTTATGATTCCGGTTGTGTGTGTCATAAAATGTAATGGATATTAATATTTTGAATAATAAATATACAGCGAACATATTACCCTAGCTTTTTCACCTTCATTGAAAGTATTTTTCAGTATAAGTTGGAGGTTCTGGATGGAATACGCTTCAGAATACAAATGAACAATATTTATTTTCAAGCAAATTGTAAACCAATACTCAATTTATCCCAAAAACAAAGTACAAACACAATACATTTACTATTTACAGCAAAAAAATCAAACAAAATGTACCGCGAGTTCGCATCACGGCGACAATAAATTGTACTATCGTAGATTGAATATGAAATCTGCATAAAAATCCATTCAGTTTAGTCGAACTCACCTTTCAGTTCACCACCTCACTACTGAAATATATACCTTAGTGTCAGACTATAAGGTTGAATTTTCAGTGACGGACTAAAGTTTTTTCTCAATATTTTACGGTACAGTCACGGTTATATTTATTGATTTTCGCGTTTTTTCTTCGGTTCCGATAGCTAAGAGTTTCCTAGTGACGCTGTTTTGTTTCTATGCTATCCCTTGTTATGTAAATTGAGACGTAAATATCTTATTACTATTGATAATTTTGGGAAATCAGCGTAATTTTGTAGTTGGTTGGTTTTGACTCTTTATTGTGAGATCCAAAATGATTATCATGTGGCTAGACAAATGAATAAATTAAATAGTATCTAATGTACACTTTTAGCAGTAACAAACTTTCTCATATAATAAAATGGGTAACTGGCGCGAAATGTCACGGAGTACCACAAACACGCGAACAAAAGCCAGCAGATGATCGAAAACTTTCCGACGGCTAACCACAACAGATCTCGTAATCCCGCCGTGATTAACAGTCCCGGACATATCCCCCGGGATCCCGGGGCTCCAATAAACAGTTCCCGCTATATCATTTGCGAGATTGCGAGATTCCCGACTAAGTGTTAATTTTTGTAATTGCCGCAGAGTCTATTGGATTACTTGCGGAGGTCTTATATCTTTCGCTTATTTTCACATGAGATTTTTCCTTGAGCTTGCCCTTAATTAATATTTAAGCGTATGTCATGGGAGATGGGAAAGAGGAAATATGGAATCTTGTGGCGCCATAGAGAATAACATAAGCTATCATTTTCCTTACTTATTAATAAGTTTGAGATGTAGGCAAGTAATGTAGAATATACAATTTTGTCGCGGTTGTCTTAAAAGGCCACCGTGCTTCGCTTAGTTGCTTAGTTTGTTTCGCTTATTATACGTGTTTTGAAAATTACTTCGAGCAGAAAATCGCATGGTATTTTCCTCACATTTTTACATTACCTTCTTGCTTATAACCTGTAGATTATATAGAACCACACGAGTATTTCCTTTTATCTTGGAAATTTGTGTGTACACGCGCGCCCTTTTATCTGCTACTCAGTGGGTACCTTTAATCTTTTAACTTATTCCTCTTTGAACCAAACTCTTACATTTTGAACTCTCTAGACCAACTCGGAGTTGTCCAATATTGCAAGGCATTACTCTTAATTTACCCACATAAATTCCTTCGCTTACCTTGTTTTTGAAGTAATGTTCTCCCCCATTTTTATGGAAGATCGATTTATTAGCTACCTCGTGTGCCGGGGTGTTTGTAGCTAGGTACTTTTAAATCACTTCCTATAATGTAACTATTTTGACATTTAGTATAAGTAAGAGTGAAGCAAAAAACCTGTCTTAAAATATATTTCCTCTTATTTTCCCAGGCATAAGATTTCTGCGTCGACAGGAAATTATTTTCTCTCAATTCCGCCACCCCAGACAAATTAAGAACGCCTTAGAAGTGTTATTATTACTAATTTATGAAAAAGCAACACTCCGTAGAGACTTCCTTTTATCCCTAATTAATTTATATTCCTTAATTAATAACGGCTGTACATTGTAGGGCACTTTAAATTAATATTAAATCGTTCAGTAATCAGAGTATTTCTTCTAATTTGGGCGGGTCCATTAGTCGGCCTTGAAACTTGCGTGTCGGGTCTCATTAAACAAATCCCGCTGTTGGCTCCGATCCCAGGCTCTCTGCCGTCTCAAGAACATACAGAAGACTTACTTTACAAGAAAATTTATGACATTACGTTTCCATTAGATATATGTATGTATGTTGGTATTCTTTGGTTACCATCTCAATCATGGTGACGAATATAATTGACAGTATCTTATGTTTTTTGTTATGGCCGCTGGACTGCTAACAAAGTTGTTAGTCATATGTATAACGAATGAAAAGTCTTGGAATTTAAAAATCAAATGAAAATTAATAGTGATAAAGAAACAATGACTTTTTAATTTATGTCGACGAGAGAATTATTTTCTTCATGCGATATTAGATATTGTATGATATGTACCTTCTGTACTATTAAGTATTGTATCGGTAACAGCTGTTAATATTTACAATCCGATTGTTTCGCGCACTTTCTCTGTACATTTATATTTAGATATATGCACATAATTCTACATAGGCCGTCTTGCCGTTTCCCTTGCTGGGAAATTTCACACTGTCTGTCATCGGCTAAATTGTACAAATTTATTGTATGGAATGTTATCTCGCAAATCGTACCGAACTTAGTCAAAAAACTGTTCCTTTCTTAGTCATTGCATTATGTTAATCACTTACCTACATAAAGCGGGTCTATGGTATAGCGTTTGAACGTTGAATGTCTGTCAAAATTGTAACAATATAAATACAGGCTGATTTTGTATTCATTAGCAATGTTTTTTCACCTGTATCTAATGGAGGAAATAATAACTTATAAAGGTAGTTATTTAGTAGTTAAGAGAGGTTGTTGGTGATGTGTATTAAATTTGACGGTTATTAAAATATATGTTTTTATTAATATAAGTAGTCCTCCAACACTATATCTACATTATAATTGACAACAATAACACTGCTCATAATATCGTACTTTACATAAGTTTTTATTCAACGTTTATAGAACCTGAATATAAAAACGAAAAAAAAGCTCATCTCAATAGTTGAGCTTTTGTTGAACTAAAAATAAAACAACAGCATTAAGTGCAGCTGGTACTGCAGTTAATTTGACTGCAGACAGACAGGCGGGCAGGAAGCCTAGATGAGGCTCCGCCTAGACTGAAAGCACTGTATTTCAGCCTAGGTATACACCCAATATGATATATAAACAGTATGGTTATAGTGTAAAGAAATGTATTTGTAATAAGTATTGTTTTGTTTTTTATTAATTTTGATTTTATTTTTGTTGCAGGTAATTAAAGTTTTATCTTGTCTGGCCGTCCGTTTGTAAGTAATTTGACACAAGTATGTATTGTAAAATTTACGTGATAATCAAATTATTGTACTGGCTAGAACGATTAGGTACTTTATAATCATCATCGGCATACGATTCATGTTTGTACCTATATTAATTGTCATGTCAAATATCGCCGTTTCAGTAATTTCTTCTCATATTTACGTGGAATATGAACGTAGGTATAAGGTTAAACTGGAGAATTGATAAATTAACTTTTGCTAATAACAAAAATCCATGTGTAAAGCATTTTCATCATTATTTTCATATTAGTCAACCGCAGTTACTTTTAATTCAGCTAAAAATCTGGCTAGTACTGCAGCATTCGCCCGTTAGTCGGGAGCAGTTTGTTTGGCGAGCAAACACATCGGCCCGATAAATCCCCGCACACCACTCGATTTAATTAAATTCATTAGCGCGAGCGTTTACACCGCTGAGGTTAAGGTGTCAGCTGATGTAAGGCATGAGCGGTAGCGGGAGCGGGACCACAAAGTGCGTAGCTTTAAGGATTCAATAGACCTCCCTAGCGATCGTAAAGCGCTACTTAGACTGTGTATGGTCTCTTGGGTTCGATTCCCGGGACGGGCTGCTTTGTGGGTTTTAAGATAATTTCACAAAGCAGCCCGGAGTCTGGCAGTTGGTGATTGACACACCCGTGCCTCGGAGAGTATGCTAAGGTCGGCTGATGCCCTCCCAGCGGACTACAGGAATGGAGGAATAGAGAGTGCGCCTATGTCGGCGCATGCACTATAATAATAGGTATGTCCTGTGCAGCTGGCTGATCCCTTTAGAGAGAATAGCCACCCTGGTCAATAAATGGTTTGGACGCCATTATTAATAGATCTGAAGCATTTTGCGTGTTGTTATCCTATTAAGTTGTATCAAATGTGACCTCGCTAGTATCTTACGCCATACGGCCTGGCCGGAGACCCCAGCTAATCCCCCATTTATAATAAACGGCTGCGAATGTGTGTTTGCATGTTTACACGCTTATAACCCTGCTTGAGCTAACTTTATGAACAAATATTTGTCGGCTCTTTCCACTTAATATATTACCTACATACAGACAATTTGCGTTTCTCCACCTATTCTAATTTGAGGGTTAAATGCCGGGCGTGGAACCTTTGTACTTTTAAAGACTTATAATATTATCTTATTTCTATTGTCTTTGGGTATCATAATATATACAGAAATGATGTATTTTTTGCCTACTATTTTTATTTGTTCAAAGAATAAGTATTCTCTAGTAGCGGTCCCATCTTCCCTTAACCCCGAAATTATTTCCAGTTGCCACCACAAAAATGTACCCCAATTAATAAAGTTCCTCGAACAGTTATACCCCCTAATTACACCTTCACGCCTTTTAAGGTAAAGGTACAGGTCCCCTATAAATCTCGTGGACCGCAACACGTGCATTTATCGACAATATTTTATCGAAATTACGCTTATCTGTCACGGCTTAGGTTTACGGACGCCGGGCTGCGTTTGGTTGACTGTACCGTGTGTCTTGCCTTTATGGGCTTGTCTTTTAAGATTATTACAGGACAGTTAGAATTAGTATTAGTATTTATGTGGTAGGTAAACTATAATTAGTGATCCTAATCTTAATTAATTTTTACCTGTTATCATTCGTAACACTGAATTTTAAAAACAGTGCACCTAGCTTTTCTTTCTAGTCCTTACATAATAAAAACCTTTCAATCTGACTTTTATTAACATTCAAAGTAGGTTTTTACCCGACTCGCAAGAAGTGATTTTCGCGCGTATCTTGTATGTATGCAAGGCACGAAAAACCCGCCTGCATGAAAAAGCTTTATAACCGAACTGAAAAGGCAGAAGCAAGTTGTACAATAGCAGTTGTGGGACCTTCTGGCTCTATAAGTGATCTATTAGTGATTAACTCAACTTTGTTTAATTTTTTTTACAGTTTATAAAGGTCATATGCTCATGGTTGGGAGACTGTGGTCTTAATCCAACTACGCGACTGACACCAATACGCGATAGTAGAACCATATTTCAACAATTAATTGACATGGAATATTACGTAGTTACCGATAATGTTTGATATAACTCTGGTACGAATGTTCTGATAATATAATAATACATCCGATATGCAACGGTGCGGTACGTTTAACGCAATTATGCGGGCGCGATTACGAACGACGCGTCCAAGGAGGTAATCGCATATAACTGTTATATTATGTAATAAAATTAACATTAATATTGCGTGAATAAATGGTAATTAAATAGTTATTTTAAGGATAATATTTTTGCGTTCACCAAAAATCTAATGGCACATCTATGTATGCATTTCTAAAATATTGATCTTAAACCCGTTTAATTTTTTTACTATAATTAAACTACTCGGCCAACAAAATATGTTACATCAAACAAATTCCAAATTAACACCAAGATATAACACTTTTTTATTGTACTGCGCTGCTAATATTCTATTGTAACAATAAGTATTTTATTCTTCCCCGAAAAATACTGTTCGTGCACCAAATATTCCTGAATGTTACAC
Source organism: Heliothis peltigera (assembly GCA_958496145.1). Taxonomy (NCBI): domain Eukaryota; kingdom Metazoa; phylum Arthropoda; class Insecta; order Lepidoptera; family Noctuidae; genus Heliothis; species Heliothis peltigera. The sequence goes on from OY292341.1 coordinate 394,453, forward strand.
AAAACATTTAGTATGCATCCTAGTACCGTATACCCATTTAAATTAGTGATTAGTGAACAACTGATTAGTGTTAAAAAAAAAAACCTTTTTAGTAAGCATTACATTTTATAATGTGTTAATTTTTTATTAATAAAGCTACATTGGGCATTAATTCTTGTTTGATTCAAATACATTTAGCAGTGCATTATCTAAAGTAAAACTAAAAAAATAAATGCTTGTTTTTAAAATTAGGTGTATTACTATTTTTACAAATTTGCAACAGTTGTTAAATAGATGCTAGTTATGACATATTTTAATGAACATATTTTGGTGCACATTCAGTATATTTGGTGGAACACAGGCAAAATTAGGTAAATGAAATGGGAATAAATTGAAGTACTTTTAAATACCATCCTTATTTTAATTTTTATTGTTTCGTGCCGATTGCGACAAGCCGATTGTTAAGAATAAGCACTACACCAAACACTTTTTGAAAATACAAATACAGGTAAAAAGATATTTAAAGTATCTACTAAAGTCTTCTAAATATGATCACAGAATAGTTTTGATTTATTTCTAAACTTGTTAGTGATGTTGTTATCACAAACGGGATTCACATCCCATCACTTTACAGTCGAGCTTAATTCTTTCACCCCGGGATTTGAAATCCCGGTTCCGTTGACATCTGCACAAATCACAAGCCGGCACAAAACCTGTCCAGGAGCAAGCATGCAAGCTTGCAAGCCTTTGTCGCTCTTTTGACTGTTCAGACGTATACAAGCCGCCATTTTGTAAATACGACCACTTGGCCTTTTGGAAGATTTGTTGGAGCGAGGGAATCCATGTGATGTATGTGTACTTTATGAATATTCTTTTATTGCAATGTTGACAAGAATCGGTGTGATTGCGACAATAGTGCATTTGTGGCTCGGTTAATCAATTGAGAAATTAGTAATCTATCGGTTAACTACACTACCAACTTTATCAACTTATTTTTAAGAGAATATTATAAAGATAATAAGGTTTATATCAAATGAATAATACATTTTTTAAAGGACCAAAAAAACCGCATACTAGTTATTTTCAAGTCCTGTGCTATACGTTGTGTTATACAAACAAGCGTAGCTATATAAAAATACAACAATCTCAACTGTGCGAAAACGTAATATCATTATCCAATAATACATCCAACCGTAAACCACTATAAAACCATTATCTGGGCGAGGTATTAAAACTACAAATCCCGTATAATCCGGGACGTCAGCACATCACTAACGTTACAGAGCCCCGAATTAATGATTGAATTAAATGACCAAATGCGCTTGTAAACTGTTACGGATATGATTCCAATGTGATTTAGTTAATTTCTGGCTCATGTGGCCCATTTTATATTTGAACAATTATTCGTTAAAAAATTGACATGAATAATTCATTTTGTGCCCAATTAATTTTTAATTTATTGTAAATAAATCACGCAGAAAATAATGTTAGAAGAAAATAGGACAGCGTTGTGAATAGCGAGGCTTATTGTAATAGAAATCTCAGCTAGCAGAATAAAAATAGCTAGAATTATTTTAGATACTAAGAAGCAGTCTTCTAATAAAAAGTGTTGTGTTGTGTGCAAGTAATTCTACGCAAAACTTGTAACAATCTAAGTTATCATCGGCCTTCCCATCCAGCCATCCTCTTCCCACACGGGGAACGAATTAACGTTAATCACCACGCTCATTCAAGGTGGTGTCTAGGTTTCCTCGAGATGTTTCCTTCCACCTTTAACAGTCATTGGTGATCTTGACTGATCTGGAATCAAGTCTGCACTTTCGTGCTTTGAAGGCGGGTGTTTAAACTATTTGGCCACCATGACTTCCACCATAAGTGCGCATAACTTACTACCGTTACACTATTACTGTTATATCTGTATTCAAAATCACGGCTCGTAATGTTATTTGCAGCAGTCTTCGTTAAAAAATCACTAAAATTCCCAACACGAAGTTTCTCTCCTTCACTAACAATAAAGAGAAAAAAAACGTTGTAACTACCAAAGTTTCCCCGACAATACTTAATGTAACCCTCACGCGATCATCTGTAAACATTACAGGTTACAAACGGATAAAATGAACATCCCACAATGGACAAGGGTTTACAGAATAGTTGTCCGGATATTTTCCGGACAACAACGGTATTAACCTGTCGGCGGCCGGATTACCCGGTTTGACGGGCCGAGGTACAAGTGAGTTTAATGGTGATTCGTTTCTTGTTGGTTGGGCAATTGGTTATCACGGTGGTGATTATCGGTGTATAGGAATCCAGGCTTTAGAAGATTGGAAAAATATGTGTCTGAAAAATACTAGTATTACAGACTAATAAGGTATAAAGGAGTATGATACGGGAATATCCCATTTGAAATCATTAGAATCATGGTTATATGGCTATCACAAAGGCATACGAAAAGCTAATATCTCAATAAAATGCTTGTATACTTTTCTGTAATTGCAAATTTAAATCATTGCAGTGTTTTCAAGAAACCCGTCCAAGTGAGTGCAAGACAAGTGTATCTTTCATTTCAAGTTGCTCTCTGGAGTGTACAACGCAAATACAATCTCACTGCAGTTAAAGAAATACAGGCTAGTGACCACTTGCCATTAGCAGACCGCCTGAGATATTTTTATTTCGTATCTTCAACTTTATTCATGGACAAAATTGTCTCTTACTTCATTGCACACCTTTTCGCAATATTTATAAAGCTAAGGAGTTTGTTTGGTTGAAGGTGCTTATCTCAGTAACTACTGACTGCCCATTTTTCAAGGAAGGTGGAAATAAAGGATGTTAGTTTTTATCAAGGTTCATATTTTGCAAGTGACTCCAGATAAGTCTGATGATCCAGAGGACATAGACTATTTTCCTCAAGCAATCTTATCCCGCTGAGGGTCCAGCTAGAGGGAGTGACAGACTCTTACAGATTAAAACCCACTATGTTCATTCTGGGTGTCCCTGTGTGCCAGGGACGCGATAACTCTTGCGAACAACTTATAGCCCAAGCAGCAGCAGCCTTATCTAGAATCCGAATTACATAATTTTCTATCAAGTTAATAATTAAAAAGCCTCTCAACTGCCTCCATAAGAATAAATACAACAATAGGAATAAAGGCTGAAGTTATCAGTTACTCTCATTAAGCGAATGGCCAGTTGTAATAAAGTGAGGACGCAATAACTCTGACGTTCAGTCACCGAGCCTCTAAGTTACGACTGCTACTGTTAAGTTACGACTGCCACTGTTAAGTTATAGCTTTGTTTACAGCTGTTTAAGATGATTTTTAAGATAACCACCCAGCAACCACCAGAAAGAGTTGTATAAATTTTCTAAAGGTGATCGGTCTGTAGTTGATCAAAATTAGAGAATTTACGATTTGTGATGTTTTTTTTTTTATTGCTATTAAACTTGTATGGTTTTGTGCAAGGATGCTGGAAAATTATTCAGTTACCAGTTTCAAATAGTCAAATTCATGACACTTTAAAAAATTCAACATTTTGTTAAATGTACGAAAAGTAGTATTCAAAAATTAAGCAAGCATCCCTTATTTTACCTACCTTTATTTTAAAAGTGGGTAAAATAAATTTATTTCCACCGGTACAGCGGGCTTGATGAGAGATAGCCCACGAACCACCCCTTATTGTGGCGACCTAATTATAATATTATGCCGTCCCTTGAATATGGAATGTAGTTTAAAACTCAAAGTTGATTAACGGACCCACTCCAGGTATCAGGTTATCTAGTTTTTAAAGTGGATAAATTAACTTTACGGTTTTCGAATTCAAAAGATTCACTGATTTCTAATATTAAGTACCATATTTGGTAATACTTCATGAAAACTAATACCAATATCTCAGTGTTTTCCAAATGAAATTCACCTTTAAGTAAAATTCTCCCTAATTACTTCACAGATCATTGAAAATTTAACCCAATTGCTCACTTGTTGTTTTTTTTTAATTAAAATTAAAAACATCAGATGAAAATTAGCCTTTCAATAACATTACATAACATTATACTCGTCATAGAATCAACTTTTTAAAAATAACAATTACTCAACTCCACTTTAACATTCTAAGCACTTAGATCTTCGCTTACCCCAGACTCTGGCATTTTCAGCCTATTTATCTTCTAAGTATGTTTAATGCATTCGCTGCTGCGTGCGGATAAAATGCCACCCGACGTCGCTTGGTAATTTTATGAGGGCGCTCAGGTCATACGGCGAGCGTGTAGCGGGAGTATAGCACAGCCTCGTTGAACCTTTCGAAAAACACTCTGTGTATCCTGATTTATGTAAAGACTCAAAATATAACAAAATTGTTACATTTTTCTCTTTACTTACTCATATTTTGAAAAATATTTTATTAATTTATTTAATTTTGTGATTTCAATCTTGATATTTAAATAGACATTAACAAATTCAAACATACAATTTCAAACTTAAAAGCGATAAAAAAAGGTGTATTAAAGTCCGGTGTCCGCTCTCAATCGCACCACACGCCACAGGGTTGTCAAAGAGCAGAAGTCGCAAGTTCAATTTAAAACAAATTGTTAGTTTATTTAGCCGAGGTCTCAACTTCCAGCTCGGTGCTGGTGAATTTAGTTTGCGCCGAGGTCGCTCCTGATTTTTCATTCCTAACACTTCGGTTAGGAAATTATATTTCAGCGAATTGTGTTTGTGTTACTTGGAGTTTAGATTTAAATAAATTGTAGATGCGGCTACAGAAAATTACGTTTAAAGTTGACTTTGAATATTGTTATTTAACATTGAGCTGAATTTGTGATTGCTGTTTTACTAAAACCACTTTTACTAACTAACATACCTTTGAATAATATGTTTTAAATTCGTAGCATAGCCTTCAATATAACTAGAATTAAGGTCTAAGTAGTAATATATAATGTAGTATAAATTACTAAACTATAAAACATTATCATAAATCTTCTAAAGACTAGAAGAAACATAAGTGAAAATACCGACACTTTTACTACATGAAACGATATTATCCTTTTAGGTATACAGTATCATGAAAAAGGTTTATATTCCTAAAAGATAGGATTGCATGCGAAAAAGTACTTAGGACGAAGAACCAACACATTCGGCTCTAGATAAGTCCTAAAAAAGCACTTTCAAGAAGAAAAATCACATTTCATTATAATCCCAATAAAAGTCCACGGAATAGATCCTAGTTACAAGAAAAACTCATTCCATATATTAGGGTAGCCCTTATTCTTTTATTACACACACTAATATTACATTAGCGTAGGAATGCGCATGTATGCGTACAAAGCGACGCTGTGATTGATCATCGCTGCTTATGTGTATGTGTGCGTAACGCAGGGTTCACGCGCACGTGATATGATTTTATTTATTTCGTAAATAAATGGTCTGACATTTCCAAAATATATTTTGGTGCGGCGAAGCGAGAAATGCTATTTGGTTTTTCTGGATCTAGGTTTGTCAGAGATTTGTAACTTAAACATATATAACATTCTTTATTAATTCGTCTAGTTTGTATCTCTGTCGTGAAATTTTGTATATTAGTTAATAATTGAAATGTTTACTTGAATTTACAGCAATATGTTAAAGAAATACGCAAAACTAATTCAATCCATTCACCAAAATCAAATCTAAATCCAACTCGATGTCCAAATGTCCATTACCAATCACCACGAACCAGCAAACTAAAAGTTCACCGACACTTCCCTAACAAAATAAAACTAGTAAAAAGAGTGAAAGTTGGCAATATAAAGCGCAAAGCCTAGCGACAGCCCTGGCTTAGCGCGACCAACAAAGTAAGGAAGCATGTTCCCCCGGTGACTTCTTAATCTTTCGCTCAAACGCTATTGGTTGGTTTTTAGGCGTATTTTAGAGGCTGTAGCGATTTGTTTACACTTCATGATAATAGTTGATTGGACCAAATATGTGTAACTTACAGTAAGCTGTTAGGTATTAGTGTAATCATGAAGTAATTTGTCTGCGCAAATGCTTGTGCAGTATAAAATTACTTGTAAAACTGGCTGATCTCCATAAAGAAAATAGTTGCAATGGCTGAGAATCGGCCGTGATCACATAATTAAAGAGCGCCATTGCTTGAAACGACATAGGAATAAAACTGATATAATTATATTGTTTGAATAAAACATTTTCGTCTAAAAACTATTAAAAATGTATCTAAAGCGATACGCAAATAAATATTCTTTGATAATCGTGTTTCCTTACTTGTCGCTACCCTCGCTACCTCTTATCACACGTCACCCATTTCGATGCGGCTGAGGTTCGATACAGGACAAAGTTTGTCATCAGCAACAAGGCTCGCTAGCGGTTGCCACAGGGTTATATTTTAAGGGTTGATAAACTGTCCCCCAGATAATCTGCCTGATCCTCTGAAAGCTTTGGACTACAAAAACATATTAAGTACCGTGAGTGTAGTGATAAACTTAGACCTTCATCGTAAACTCGTTGAAAATATAACTTTGATTTTCATAGAATCTTCACTATTGGTTTCATAATATAATATTGCCATAATCGGATACAAAGCGTTCATTCATACTAAAACTATAAAACTGAAGAGTTTGTTTGTTTATTTGAGTGCGCCAACCACATTAACTACGCGTCAGAATTGAAAAATCTTTGAGCATTATATAGCCTATTTATTTTAGCATTATACTTATTACATTACACTAATTATTTTTTTGAAACCAATTCTTGGACGACTTACGATAAATAAAATTACCTAATTTAATCCTCGAAAATAATTCTAAAGCATCATCATCACATGATAGATACAAGCAATCAGCAAGCCCATGTCTCCAAGTCCTCCGACTCAACTAACCGCTAATCCATGCCAGAGCTAGCCCAGCTACACCGGCACTAAATTCAATAATGTTCTTCAGGCTGGCGAGGCCCCGCCTACCCGTTGTTCGACTTGGCCCGCAAGATACATGGATCGGCTAGGATTAGAACTCATCGCTTATCCAGAGGGTAGTTTGCCTAATGTTCGGGGAAGATGGTAATGGTAGTTTATTCCTAACTGGATGTGCTGTTTGTTTTACTGTTATTTAAAGGAAGATCTTTAGCCAGACGTGTATAATCAAATCTCTTTTTAATGGTTTCTTTTATTCAAGTTATTTTTGGAGTTTCAAAAATGTATTGGTATGTAATTTTTCTAAGCAATATACAGAGAAAAAATATAACAGATACTATTGACAGGAACTGAACATAATATTTTTTTTATTAAATTATATATCTGTCTGTCTGGTTTAAAACCAACGATTACAAAGTATCGCCCAGTTTTATAATTAGTTACCACATAATGATTATTGTTATCACAACATATTGACCTACATAGGGATGATGTTTAGCAAGTGGGGTAGGCAGTGTTGTTGCTACAGTCACGTACAACACCCGGTTAGAACATAACACATTTTCAGAATTTGAAAACTACAAATCTTTTGGTTTTGTAAACATTACTACTTATGAGTAGTTTCCATTCATAAAGTTTAGCGACTTTTCAAGTTTTAAAACTGATAGTGGTCCAGTTTGATTTCAATTGTGCAGCGAGATAATAACAACGCATTTTCAACTTTATAACATAGCTAAGAAGTTCCTTTATTCTGTAAACGTATATAGTAAAAATATTCGTAGTCCAAAGTCCCTTTTCTATCGATATTTTTGTGGATTTGGAAAATAAAAATAGTTATAAATAAATATAAACCTTGTATATTCCTATATAAAGTAATGTTTCCAACTTAGCAGTTTGCTTGAGTCGGGGAATTACTTGGGGATTATCAGGGGGCAGACCCCCATCCCATCCCTTACATTCTACTTTTATTTCCGGGCCTCACTTGCTTCCGGTCACGTTGCGTTATTTTTTTTAAGAAAAAAAACAGTTTGCTGTTAATTCTGAATATATTGTACTGGTTTACAAATATAATACTTGCTTCTTACCTCATTAAAGTATTTTGGAATGGCTTGGTAATATTATTTTCTTAAATATCACAGGGTTATTCCCAATAATAGCTTTAAAATATCACCTACATCTGGATCTCAAGCTCAGTGAATATGCAATAGGATCGTCTTACATGAATACTAAGACAATAAGCCAATAGCCACTCGTTATGAATACCATCACAACACAATGGAAGCTTGACCACAGTCCGGGGAATACAGTAGGACAACTCAGATCGATTGCTAATAAAATAAAGCTTCCTACTAACATTATAAATGCAAAAATTTATAACTATGTACATATGTGTTTTAGTTTCAATATAAAAAGCTTAATTACGAGTGACTGTAATTTTTGACGTGTGGGTTAATTGTTGTTTCAGGATACGCGGAATTTAACCTTTATTTTTTTAGATATAAGGTTCTTATTTACTTTTGGTGTCGCAACCACTTAACTAGCTTCAATGTAGTCCTTGTTAACAGTGCCTCAAGCACGTGTAACAACATCGTCCTTTTCGATACCGAAAAACATGAAAATCTCATAAATAGTCAACTGTAAACACCAAGCCGCCTGGCGCCTTATCCGTGTTTTACAAAGGCAGCCGTTTTTATACTATCCGTAAATAAACAGCAACAGCTCGCTCCTCAGCAGAGCCATTGGTACTCAATCGCCTAAAATATTCCGAGCGATATATTTCTCACGCAAATAAAGTCTGTTATCAGCATAAAACATTATTGGTTAGATTAAATTGTATTGCCTACTGCGTATGGTAGTCTGTGGTTCATGGCCATAGAGCCGTAAGCACACAGCGCTTATCGACTAATTGATCGCAACGACCGAAGGCGCACCTGCGTGGAGTAACGATGGGTGTTTGTTATATCGATATCGAGTATTTTTGTCAATGTTTGTTGTTATTTTTGCAGATGACATTTTACAGTGTAAGAAAACAAAACTTTAGCAGTTAGTTCATTCCAGTCAAATGGTCGGTTTCGCATGTTTTCTATATAAAATAACATTTTTAATAAAAAGTTTCAAAAACTTGAGAGATTTTTTTACGCAAATATTTAATAAAAATTTGGAGCTAATTATGCAACATCAATAAATATCCTGGAGTCAAGATATCGATGCTTCATTCCCAACCATATTATTAAGATATCAGCTACAAGGCTACGGCGTGCTTAGTGTTGTGGCCAGATAATATGGAGCGGGTGGTCTGCACTGTTTGCTCGCATACGAATGTTCTATCGATAAGGCAGTTATCGAGCAATATAAATCACTGTTCCGACTGAGGTTGGAGAATACTGTGCTGAGCTGAACGAAATATTAAATGGGTTTTCTCTTGTGATAAATATGTATGGTTCATGGTATCGTATTGAATGGAATACGGTTGTGACTGTTACTGGGGTACGAATGAATAGTTAACACCGCAGTTGGATGCGTAGACAGCGTGAACTACTCGATACTTTACTGATAAAGTTCCTATCTGACTTTTCACTCCGAAGTATTTTTTTTTTTTCTTTTACTTCATAAGAAAAGTAGAAATATATAACAATCAACAACAAAAACATTGCTTATTTCTTAAAATGTTTACATAGTCAATTGTATAATTAAGTGTACAATCAAAATTTATCTACACAACACTTTAAACTACCTATATGAATGCATACAACAAGCTCTAGATCTTTCCTACTCTAAAACTTAATAAAAATATCAACAGCTCCATCGCTTCCCTCAGAAAGTCGAGTGAAAACTCCAAGCTTGGCAATGTTTGCACAATTCCTTTATTCAAATCTGTTTCAATCCGCCCCCACTCGATATATGCTTTGCTAGATCAAGGCTTCCTTTACTGCTCTCGCCTTATACAATATTAATACTTTAGAGTGATTCTTTGTCTACGTAGCTACTGGTTTACGATGTAGGTTTAACCTTTCAATTGTCTTGGCTGTAATCGATATAAGAAATCTTCTGTTAACATCATTTGAGTTCTACCTCTTATGAGGGCTCTCGTTAGCATCTTACGCATTAACAAATGCTATTAACAGGAAATCTTTTATATTTACAGTGTTTTTTAAACTCTTGTTCATCATCCTCATACTCCATTAGCCCAGCATTCCAAAGTAAAACATCCAAAACTGTATTTATAGCAATATCTTTGGACTCCTTTATACGAAACTCTGGATATACATAATTTAAACTTGACCACTTCGCGAAATTGTTCCTCTAGTTAAACCTTATTTGTTGGTTAACAATTTGTAACGCTTTGCATCGAGGTCTGCAGCGTCGATGGATACAAATAGTTTAGTTAAAGATGCTGCAGGAGTTGCTAGAATATTCTGGAGCTGAATTGCGTATTTGCAGGTATATTCATTACCGTATCGAATAGCTGTTAGAGCTAATAAGAGCTTGCAGTTTTACTATAAATGTTATATCTCAATTGATTTTTCTGCATTAAAGTTCCTAAGCTTTTCGACTTTAGCGTGTACAGATAAAGACTGTCCTAGACCTGGTATGGAGGTATACGTAGTGGTACACACAGGTGAAATACAAAAATGTACAAAGAAAGAAAAAAACCAACAAACCGATCATATATCTGCACCGTAAACAAACAATTTGATGAAAAACAAATTGCCTCATAAGACATTCCCAAACTCGGGAACACATCGGTAAAACAATCGAATTCGATTCGTTTCCCCATCCATCAAACAGACTGGTCCCACAAACAATACATCAGCATTAAACAAGACAGACAGACGTATGGACATCGTTTCAAACACCCGCAAAATCCTATTCGATACATTGGTTTTACAATCGGGAACCTATTCGGGCGAAATCGGACGTCATTTTGGCAAATAAGTGGCCCCAAAGTTTGTGTTGCACAACTGAGCCATTTGACAAAAGCCAAGCCTACACTAGCCTTGCTGTGTATACTTCGAAATACCAATATAACGGCAAGAAAGTTTTGGTGATAATCTTACGTTATGTAACGGTTATATTGAGATACACAGGTAATCCACTACTTTATATACCTTACAAAACATTTGCAAATATTTTTCTACGTTTGTTTTGATGGAGCTCAACGTGGTTATTTGATAAATCATCATTATTATTGTGGTAGCGTTGTAATGGTATCCATTTTTGATTTAAGGACGCTCCCTCCCAGTGCGGGTGCAGTGCAGGAGCGTCAGACTTTTACTTACTAAAACCCATCCTGGTTCTTTATGGAGCACTTTGTGTGACCGGGGCTGCGTTATCTCCCTCGAATAATCCCGCAGCACATAGCCTCCACCCTGGTTGTGTGATTTATTTTTTGTCAATATTTTAGGATATAGGCTCTTCAAATGTTCCTGCTATAAAACAACGGACAGTCATTCCAGCGCAATCGGAATCAAATCAAAACGGACATACAACACAAAAATGGTCAGCGATACAAAAGATTCTATATCATTGGCCACAGACAGAACCGTTTCAGAAGGGGAAATCGATATTGTCGTCGGAATCCATGTTGAATTGCCATCGTTTGGTGTCCATTGGCGCGGGCGTTAACTTATGTGCCAATTTTGTCGGTGCTACGTCACCGATGGACCTCGTCCGCTGAATATATTGCTCGTAAATCTGTTGCATGATTTAAAAGTTATCATATTTTTACTGTTGAATTTTGAGTTTTTGTTATTCACGATGTTTGAAAAAGCCACCTTGATGATACTTACATATATGTATGTTTATTCAGAAAAAATGTTACTTACGGATCATCAAAGTCGAAGGCACTTCTTCCTTATAATGCAAACCCAGTTACTTTGTAAGAATATATGTGTTTATTTAACTCTTTTACATTTAGTGGTAGTTTCCCAAACACGAGAGAAAAGCCATTTATCATTTGCATGCACCCCGTGCTCACTAAACGGCATAAATAAAGCTGTAACTTGTACAGCAAAACATATTTTATACGAAACTTATTTTATTACAAACTAGCTGCTACTCGCGGTTTTGTCTGCATTCTGTGTGCGCGAAACATAGCTTTTAACAGCTACTGATAAATTAAGCTCCCAGATAGCGTCAGTATTATAGTTGTAATTCATTACACCCCGATGTGACTAATAAACTCTTTAATAAATAATCTAGATGACATGCATATTTAAAATAAACTGAAATAAATAACCCAATTTCCCAGACACGAAGGGCTTGTCTACGTAAGCCCCTTGTCACATTCCCCACGTCATCACTCTCAAAATCTGTCACTAAGCTACCGGAAAACCATAAACAACATATTCGGGCCATTTTTTACCATCCGGGTAGGTTTCCCCATTACCCGGGTCAGGTTCATTACACCCCTGTATCCGATGACCAGTTAATCAGCTTGGACATGGGTTGTTTATACCATAAGGTAGCCTTGTACTTCGGAATATTTTGGGTGAACTTTGAGACACTACTTTGAGGAAAATAATGATTATTTATCTCCTACCTTAACCATGGTAGACTATTACCTACCAATAGCAGCAGAAATACCACGATAGTGAATCAAGAAATAAAAGGGATACAATAGTTCAATCTGCAACTTAACTAGGAAATATTGACGCTCATTCGCAGCACCGTTAGAGGATCATCAATAATAATCCACGCAAATCCCAAGAATTTCTCAGTAATAATACTGGAGCACGTGAAATAAAAAGGTGATACATCAACAATATGAGAGGGGAGAACAGCAACAGGCGGAAATTGGTTCGCCTTGATGAATGATATTGACGACGTGATGTGGCGCAACACTCTCCACGATCAATGACTGACTTAATGGATATTTTGAGTGAACATCAGAAGTCAAAAGTGCTAACAGAGCTTTCATGAATTAAAAACTTAAAAATACAAAAAATACTGATGTTGAAAATATTTTTATTAAATCGGGTAACACTAGCAATTCCAACAATAACATTTTTTAAGATCCAAAAGTTTCAAGTCTTGCAGACATACCTAAATGCCGAGAGAAATGAGAATGGCCAATAAAACGATACCAAGAACATAATTTTGTGAGATTAAGGCTAAACTTGTGATAAGCTGTCCTAACTGGCTACTAGAACTCTGCAATATACGAACGCTTTTAAAACTAACTGCTTTGATAGCAAACTTAGCACAAAGTAAGGTTATTAAAGAAAAATCCCATTAGAAGTACAAAAATATTGAATTCTACTGAGACAAAACAAAATCCTTCACACTTGCCAACTTATACTATTAAATAAGCGCGTAACCTGACAAATCACAGCCGTGTCAGTAGGGGGGAATGGAGACAGGCTGATTGATGTCCACGACCCTCGTCCACCCCCCTCTGTCTCCCAAGCATAAAGAAAACTAATCTTGAAAACGTTTTGGTACACGATTGGGTAATTTTTTTCTCTGACCGCCTTACCACATGTCTGTTTTGAAATAAATTAAGTGGTACTTATTTCATGGGGTCTAAAAGACATGGGTTAGAAAAGTAATTATCTGTTCGCAAATGTTCTTTGTCAATTTGATTAAGTATGTTTTTCATTGGCTGCACAACTTGGCAAGGAAAAGTTAACTAAGTAGAGAGAAAAATATACAATTAACTTAATTTGCTTTTAAACTATAGAATTGAAAGTGAAATCTTATTAACAATACCTAACTTATTGTGTGATACATAGCAAAATTAAGCCGATTTTTACAAGAATATATCGGCCAAATAAACCGCAAGGGCTATCATTCACAGTCGAGGGTCGCAAAAAACAGTAGCGAAACTACTCGGGACCCCAAGCCAAGACGTAGGCCAAACAAATCGTTTGTGTTGCTCTAAGAAATTGAGGAAGTCACGAACGATTGTACCGACATAGATTTAATGGAGCCACGAGGTGAACAATCGACAAATGATCCTGAATTATTTGGGAGTTAAGAAGAAATGGCTGATTTAATCATGGACTTTTGAACCTAAATGTTTTTAACTTTGTAGCAGACATTGTTACTCATGTTAAAAATGACAATAATACAACAGTTAATTCTATAAAGAGATACGTACAGAAAGCTAAGCTTCTACTTATTGACAACATCCAAACACAACGTGTTCATCATTACTGAATCCAGTTACAGAATAACATGAAATCACAAGATTATAGCACACTCAGACGGCAAACAGAGGCATCAATACAATCTGATCGGCAGTAATCCGTTCAGGGAGGATATCATATGAATATAATTCACGCTCGATCGACTCAGGCGCGATGTTTTCTCAGATCGAACCATTTGTGATGTGAACACACAGACGAGGGAATTTACAACTAACTTTTTCTCTACGTTTTTTTTTTGATATAAAATTATCTTGCGTTTTCTGTTGTCTTTAAAAATAACGGTTTTGTTTTATCAAGTATGAAACGAAATACCGAATTACAGAAATTTCGTACCTTTAAAAAATTCTACATATGTACATACATATTATGTGAAATAGTCAATAGCGCATGTTCTGTGTACATTAACGTATTTGAATTAGCGAGGCTATTTGAACATACATTTCATGTCCCAAAAGCCAAATCTGACCCACCAGTGTGTCAGATAATGTCGTACTGAGGGTACGTGTGAAATAGTCCGGAATGGAAATAAGTACGGTAAGCTGTTCACGAGTGATTTGCTCCCGCAGACGCCGCTAACGGCTCTCGCTCTTATTAGCTAGGATTGTGACTTCTTTATTTTGACGAGTTTTTCGTGTTTCTGGAGTTTGTTGAGGTTTCAATGGTTTTCCGATGCAAATTGCTTGACTATAGTTTTCTTTATGTGGAAAGATTTGCTCGTTTTTATCTTGTTGTATTTCTATAACTATGTAAGTGTTTAACTAAATGAAACTTTAACTTACATTTTTTATGTACCGTTGCAGCCAAATACGTCGTTATATCAGCTTAAATACAAAATCGTTTTGGTGTTCAGATAAATAAGTTCAGTAAGTCTGACGTGAATTCTCATATATTGAAAGTTCACAAAAACTTTCAAATTCTATAAAAGACATTTGTTTCCCAATAAAACCTCAGCAATATTTGCTCTAATCTGCCCCAAAATATGAAAGCAGTAACTTCGCTCCGTCATCATGATTTCGACGACCATTCTTAGGAAAAAAATCTATTTTCTACACATTGAACAAGCAGGGAGCGGAGTCAGCGATAAATCCTATGATACGTACACACAAGGAGAATGTGAACAGTGGTTGAATAGTTGACGATGTGGCGTGTGCGCGCAATGACACAGCGGAACACGGGAAATGGTCGTCGCTTGACGCAAACGGTTAGACGAGCGATTTTTGTACACGTTTTATTCGCGGTCGGGTTAAAAGTTTGGAAAGACATGGATGTCATATTAATACCGTTGATAATTATGATGTGAGATAGAATTTTGATGTCACCGTTTTCATTAAAGCTAAAATAATTGAAGTAGGACAATATATATATTGAAGGAACTGATAATCTCAGGGTACAATATCACTGAAAATGAAACTAAAAGAGCGGTCTCTAGGTACAGCAAAATCAAAGTATTTCCACACGTATTCTCTGGAACGCTATTAATCTTCTTTCGCCATGGGACTTGACTCGACTTCTTTAAACAAGAACGCCATTACCGTGTGCCTTGGGCCGCGCCATAAGTGGGAAATAGCTGGGAAGTGGATGGAAATAAGAGCTAAACGCCAAGAAGACAGATTTGTTTTATTCACAATTCGTAGCTAGAGACGAGGTTAGACTATCTCTGCTTGAAATTGCGGCTACATTTTATATTTCTACTTCTCCGTCTGCTGTTTAAAGTTTGTAGGTATTTGGTTTTATGTGGGCTTGGGTTTAAGATTTCATGGAATGTTTAATAAATTCTCCGTTCGATAGATATAAGTAAAATGTTGCGGTTATTGGACCTAGATCTTCTGTTTATAATTCAAAACTTTTATCAATGCTAGCTCACGTTATAATTTCAACATTTTAAATTTGTCTGCTAGCTATACTTTAATGTGGCATCTCAACTTTATCTTGCATCGAAAGCATCTATTATTAAATTCAAGAACCACATTATTGATCTGGGTAAAGGATATGATCAGATAGAGGTATATTTATTATGTTTTATTATTAACAATATTATACATCTAGTGGTACGAAGGTCAGACCGAAACTAATCCGCGAACTAGAGCTAATACCCGCACGGAGAGCTCCACAAACATAAACTTCGCGGCTGCGGTTATTGCGGATATCCTTATTCGGATTTATGTGCCGTTTGGTGTAACTAGATGATATGATAGTATTTTGTGATAATCTTATGAATGTTTTGCGTTATAGTATTAACATGCCTGGTGCTTATTTTAGTATGGAAGTTCAGTCAGCATTCAGTCGTGTTAGATATGTGAATTCTTAAATATTGGTGATGATATTCCTCAGAAATGAAAATCAATGCTATCTGCGTCAGCAGTTTTAGTTGGCTCCATCTCAGACTACCCTCTATATCGACAAGTTTACGAGTTTTAACCGCGTCCTCGCTCGGCAGAACACCTACCAAGTTGTGCAAATTATTTATACGGTGAGAACTCCCATTATAGGTTCCGGAAGACTTTAATTTCCTTGGCCGTTAAACTGGAAGTTTATGGTCACTATTCGGTTAGAATTTAAATTTATCTAATCATTGAATTTAATTGAAATTTAGTTATAGATGCAGAATTTTTAAATTTACGGTTCTTGAAATCCATTATGGGTTACCTGTAGTGGTTTTGTACCTTTAATTATGTCGTTATTATGTGGACCGCGTGTTCAATTTTATAAAATGATTTTCTTTAAAAAATATCCAAGTTCTAATGCTCACCTCAAGCATTACTTTAGAATATCCAAGTAGAAACTGTTACTGAAAATATCAATACATATTGTGCTTGAAATAGACTTACGGTTTCGGATCAGATGGAAGACAAGACATTGCTTCTACGCTGATCTAAAATATATATAAGACGCAAAGAAAATGTGGCTAGACTAACTTTATCCTCTATCTTAGATCTACGTTAGAGTTTTTACTGGATGACATCGTAGTTTATTTAGTTGGATGATTATAAATGTTCATATTTTTACCATGCCGTGAGAAAACATAAAATAGTACATAAGCTTTACGTTATTATAAGCTAAACATATTCTAGGAATATATTTAAATTGCATTTTGTTTATCCAGTAGCCAGTGAGCATGCCCCACTTTCTGTTTACGGCCCCTAAAATCAGCAAGCGATCAAGAATTTTATGGCTGCGGTCGATTTTGGAGCAAATGCAAGTTCTAGTCTATTTACTAAGTCTATACTGCGGTAGGACATGGGTTAGTTTAGTTTTATACTGTTCTTTAATATATCGTAAATACTGTAAATACTGGCTTTGGTAAATTCTGGATATTTAACTTTTACACAACTTGAGAAGCTCCGAGGTACTTTTAAATCTCATAATTTGGAACTGAGTACAAGGAGTAATAAGTTCGCGTATTAAAGTTTTGTTATATAATAACATGAATAAATTACATAAGTTTAAGACATAGGATCCTAAGCGGCACCTAGACATATCAGATTTTATCACCCCTCTGCTTAGTGTAAGCGCCTGATGTTAAAATTATAGCAAAATGTTCCGCGCCAAAGTTGCTCTTGTCTTAAATGCAGGCGCTTTCAGTAATACTTCTTTTGTTTTACGCACAACTTCTTCTTGTAGACAAAAACATCGTTAAAAAGTATACAAATTAAATCTTATGTTTAGTTTTTAATGATTTTATTACGACGACATGGGATTCCTAAATAAGAACATGACTGTAACAATATTATGAATTATTTTCTTCTGATAAGTGAAATAAAAATCAAGCTTTTTGCTGGAACCTCAACCGGGCCCTCGGGAGCTCTAAATTAAAAGGTACTTTCATAACAATTTGGGATGATTTCCCTCGGAATCAGATTTCATTCGTTTAGGTTGGATTTGAAAATTGTTTCCAATTTTCGGTTACTTTGGTTTTATTAAGTTCACTAATCGGATCAAATTAACTATATCATAATACGCTTGTGATAAGCTGCATCGATTTCCATTCTTTGACAATTTAATTTATCGTGCATAAGGTATAGATTTTAATCAATTGTATATTTTGAATACCATTTTTCTCATCTCAGTCTTGCTGATATTTATCTTAACTTATGTTAATAAAATAGTAATTAATACTAATAACCAATTTTCCGTTGTTCCAGGTACTAAATATCGTTTATTAGCGCCGGCGGCATGTCGGACCGGTTATGACGATCGATCGGTGTCGTCCCATGGGTATGATCGCGTGTACATGATTGAATTGTTTCTTACATTACATGCTGGCTACTTCGACACGTATTGATAGTATAATTAGGTGTTTAGGTAGCCAGGTGCTCAGGTAGTACTCAGCTGCAACCAGTTAGACTGGAAGCCAACCCTAACAAAGTTCAGAAAAAGGCTAGGTAGGATAAGGGAGACAGGTGTAGAATTCATCAACCCAATATAAATTATGGTTTAACAAAAATGAGATAAGTGACAATAATTCTGCTACAGAAATTGAACCACTTGAATATGAATCGAAAATTGCAATTAGCGAAATTAGTACAAACACTTTCAAGTATAAAATCCTAATTCCCAAGAAAACAACAGCACTCTTCGCTATGTACATCTTCTTTATCCTAAGACTATGAAATTCATCTCTCCTTTGTCTTGAAATTGAAATCATGGCGTTTCCCTCCCTGACATAATTCGTAGCTCATTGCTTGCCCTTTTGGCGTTCTCCCGACACTTGCACTCGTTTTCTTTGTCATCTGTCTTTGGATGATAAACTTCTGACTAATTCAATTAGACACGGTTAATAAACTCGCTGGAATGCTTATCCTTGTACTTACTCAATGACGAAGTTTATAGATTTGTTTTCCGAAGTTCCGACGGAACATTTCAAAAAGTTTTTTGTTCCTATAATTGTTAAATTGTCGAATTTGTATGTCAGAGAGAATGATGAATCTTTATAGATTACAAAATAAAATACAGGCGACATACACAACTATAGTATAGACATATCTATCATTGTAGACATCCCTACCTACTATTGCCACAAATTCTTCAATTTCGAACAAGAATCGAAGATACAAATGCAAACTGTTTATCCGTAGTCTGATTCTGTCAGTCCGCGCCACGATTATCTCAGACCGACTTCAAACTTCGTCGAACTGGAAGCCGGTAAAAAGGGTTACCTGTCTGTCTCGATCCGGGACTTGGGGACTGAACGAGGTTGATGTACGGGATTTCGATGTTAAAGGAATCGTAACATTGTGAATATTAATGATTCAAAAAAGTTACTTGACTTTTCGTAGTGTGGTTAGGTATCGATAGAGGTAATAGTACTGGTAGTTCTCTACTAGGATTGACTGACTGACAATAGTCAGATAAATTATTTATTTCATTCTAATGTATGTCTTTGCTAGGAGTTAAGAACTCAAACGAGCTAAGATTTCTCAAGCCATAGCGCCTACATAAATATTGATAGCTACTCACGCAGTTGCGACTGACACAATTGATTAAATACTGTACTTCCATGTTTACAAGAAAGTACTACAGGACAGTAGATCGACACAGTAAATAGACATCCATTCATATTACTGTTCACTCTTTAAAAAAGCTCATAAAGCTATATTAAATTATGAATCACCTTTAGTTTCTTATTGACACTACCACACATAAATAACTGAAACTTCGAAGTCCTGTTACAGCTCACGCGACGAGGTTAAACTTAACCAAACGAGTTAGATTGGAGTTTAAGGGATCAGTTGATTGTGGAGCCATTTGCTACCCATCAGTCGCACTTAACTAAAACTTTAACGGACTCTCAAGTAGAAGGCACAGATGTATATTTGCTAGATGTTAGCTTAAAATATTTTCAGTTATCTATAGGTAAAAAGATGAAGTTTATGCCGAATCTAGCAGTTAAAAACTAGGTTAAACAATCAAGGTTTTATTTTATCTAAATTTCGTTCAGTGTTTGTATCTGCTAGACTAGAACTTACAAAATTACTTGCATTTTTATTTTTTTTCGTGAAATAATAAGAAATATATTTTGCATATGAGTACCATACATTACATACTTTATTTTTGTATTATTCAAGAAATTTAAAAATCAACAATAAAATTAATTAAAAATAAATGTACGCTCAAACAGTTCTTGCAAACCGCTTGCCTTATCTAGTAACAAAATTATCTGTGAAGATTAATTAAGTAGCGAGTGTTAATAAATCGTAAAGTTTTCAGCTCGGATAGATTGTGCGACGGCTCTTAGCTTTATACTCTATTTCTGAACTCGAACTTAACTACCGATAGACTACTTAGTTAGTATATATATTTTACCATTAGGGTAAAATTTGTCCCTAATAATTCACCAAGAAGTTGGCCAAGAGTCCCTTCTAACCGACTACACACTCGCGAAGTAGATGCGCTTGTAATTAATTAATTAGATCTAGTCAATTCAAACGGAGTTCATGCTCAATATCTTCAACAAACTGCCAATATCTAATCAAAAAGTTCAAATTGAATTCGTCATAGAGTCGTGATCGAATACCACCCAGAAAGCCCCCATACCAAATTAACGTACCTATCTAAATTGTAAGTTATTTTTGGCGAAATTTTCTTCCAAATAATGTCCCAAGGCGGATGAAGGGGGGATGAAACAGAATTCTATTAATGTCATGCCTCCCCCAAGGACCGGATTTCTTCATTTCCTAAACGCCTCTTGGGGAAGAAAACACCCCACTCAGATATTTACCGCGGGCAGAAGACGATGGAGATAAAAAGTTGAGTTTAAATCTGGGGAACAAATTGACAGCTAAGTGACAATTTTTGTACTATCTTACTTCATAGAATTTAAGAAAGTTATCTGTGTCCTTTACTCAAATATATTTTTGGTCTGTAGCCTTTGGTTAACAGTATGTTCATGTGTGAAATTCTACCTTTCAAAGTCCTTTTTTAATTTTAACTTAGCTACTAAAATACAAACACTCCTCTAAACAGAATCAACAGTTCCGAATTTCCAAAAAAGTCCACCCCTAAAATATTCCTTAAAAATGTCAGCCCAAACCCTTCCTCGCTACCAATAATAAGTCTCCGAGATTCAGGAAATTGCTACAACCAGATAAAGGAGTGAGCCGGGTAAAAATCAGCCCGAGACCGGTTTGTTCCGGAGAGAACTGGTTTGCTCTGAATCGATTTTATTCAGCACTTTTGAATTATAAAGTTGGTTTACTTTTTATTTTACGAAAATGTAAATTACAGTTCTAGAAATTAAATCTAATACAGCATAACAAAGCTATGTATATATAGCATAGATGGAACAAACTTTATTTCTTAATATCACACAATAAGAAACAGATACAATAAAAGTAGTTTCGTTGTTCAATAGTAGCATTTTTCACATTTCACTCTAAGTCCTAGACAATATTTCCAGTTCAGAATCTCCACAAATCCTCGGTGGAAAAGTAAAAAAAAACTTGTAAACAAGAAACAACGGCCCGCGGCTATGATCTTAATACACTTGGCTAACTCTTTCCACTTCTGTAGTTTGTGGTTCCTTTATTTTTGTTATTATTATAGTAGATTCTAGTAATACCCACTATAAGTAAAGCTTTAAGCACTTTTGTTTTATAGATAGGGTTATACAGGGTTACTGGGTAAGTCGACCTAGATCCGTTAAGGGCGTGCAGTACCCATCTTTTCTGACTGATTTCACTATGAAACAACCTACCCCAAACCTAACCGTTTTCGAAATAAACGAATGTTAATTTTTATTATAAAAAATGCCGATTTTTTACCATTAAATATGGTATTTCAAAATTAGTATGCTTAATTATTATTATTTTTTATTTTTTACAAGCCGGTTAAGATGCTCCATAAACTTAGTAACCAAAATCCTACGTAAGTTAACTAAATACATTGTTCTGGACGATTGAAAATTCAAAAAGTTATTGAAAAAAATTACAGTCTACATTTCTCTAAAGGATATTAAAAAAAAGTTGTATGGCAGACATTCGGCAGATATGCCTAAAAACATCTACGTTTCATCAGCTATCCAACAAGGTATAACAATCTAGGGTCTTATTTAAACTCGTAAAAAAAATCTTAATTTCATAGGCGATAGTGGACGTAAACTAACTACGCTAATTGATTATTCCTTGGCTGGCCCTAGAAACTGAAACAAAACAGCAGGTCAGTTTGTACAAAATAACATTCATTAACGTCCTAGATCAAAGTTCGTGTTCAACATGTCCGACTCTGCTTTGTACACATCTTCGCATTCTTCTGCGAAGCCCAGTTTTTATTACTCAATAAAATAGTCAATGTTCTTCTAATTTCGTTTGCGTTGATTATTCTGTCTTTCAATTCTTCGACAGACGCGATTGGATTTCGCCTGATTTTTAATGATTTGCCACTGAACCTAATTAGGGACATGTGGTTCAAGCATGATGGCTGCCCGGCACATTTCCGAAGAAGTGTCAGACATTGGCTGGGCACAACTTATCCTCATGAATGGATAGAACGAGGTGGGCCTTTACCCTGACCAGCCAGAAGTCCGGATTTGACCCCCATGGATTTTTATGTATGCACATGAAGAGTCTCGTCTACAGCGAGATAAATCCAATTGCGTCTGTCGAAGAATTGAAAGACAGAATAATCAACGCAAACGAAATTAGAATTATTTTGTTTTATATGCTTTTTATGTAACTTATCAAATAGTAAAATATATTATATAGAGTCTTTCATAATCATTTATTCAGTCTTGATGTAGGACAAGAAAGTATATAAAAAATAACCACCAGCTCTGGGAGTTTAGATACTTTAAATAGACCAAGGATTCGAAAAGTAACGATCCAGATACAGTTACAACACTATATACTAATTAAAATCGTAGAAAACAATAGCAAGACAAAATGCAAGGCAATTAAAAAGTGACTGGGAACAAATCCCGGGAGAAGAAATACATAACGCTCAAATAAAGGAGGGTAGGCAGGGCTGGGTACCAGGGTAATTACCACTGGAACTACGCCAAGACTTACAGACAGTTCAACTATGTCTTGTTTAACAATTTATTGTAGGCTCTCCATACAACTTTAATGGCTCGTTAGTGGCTAAATATGGTATAATTAGTTTTAAGAACAAATAGAGGATATTTTTCTATAATTTTGTTGGTCATGTGTGTGCAGTCTTAGATACCTTAATAAAATTGAAGTAAGAAAAATATTATCATTTGAGAAGTTAGTAAACTGAACTTAGATTAGGCGGTACATCATTTTTGTCGAATCAAAGTCCTGGGTTTGAGTCCGAATTTGTGGTCTATGTATAAATGTTATTAAAGAGTAAACAACAGGTAATTTGATACTCAATAAGTTTTTTAATATTACCTTTCCATCAAAAATAAAAAAGCAATTAATATTCCAGAAAAGATCAATTTTATCTGATTGTTTATCACCAATTACTATTGGTGGGCACAGCCTCCTCAGCTGGGACTATCCATCTATATATCTCCGTCCCAGGCATTATCCCACAAAAGCCACAATAGGAAATTAATCTGCCGTGAGGATTACACTCTCGAATTTATTTTCTTATAAAGTTGTATTACTGAGTTATAAAGTATGAGAGTCTGGATGCGGTATTATTATGACGATAAATCTAAAGAGATTTAGGTCTTGGAAAATGTTTAATTATTTATGTGGTTTGTAGTTCAATGATGAAGTTGGTAATTTATTTTGATTCTTTTAGAGATATTATTTAATGTAACTTAATTTAAGGCAATTGAATATAAAATATTAACTTCCAATTAGTATATTAAAACAGCAATAGCACTAATTTTATTAAAATTATAATGTTTATATTTTTTTCTTGTTGTTGTTTGAAATAGCCTTCTCCGCGTATATTAGTGCGCTCTTTTCTTCTACATCGCAACGTTCGTTAATTTCAACGATTTCTTGCTAATTGCTGATTTCCTAATTAATCACAAGAGAGTTATTTGATTAATAGGCCTCCGAAGGCAGCGCTGTGAGGGGGTGAGTACAGTAAGGGGGGGGGGGGCATGATTTAGCGATTTTACTCAAAAGACGCCACTTCAGTTTACATTTTCGGGGACTAATTAATAAGTACGAAAGTGTCAAATTCGAACTTAAGAACTTGCGTTGTTTTTTAAGAAAAAATGTTTTTTATTTAAGACTTTTGGAAAATAACGGCCGAAGCGAGGTTTTAGCAGTGTCGTCGGTTCTTGGCTGTCAAACTTTAGGAATCTTGAAATAAGTTTCTTTTTAGTCTAGACATTTTCGCTATTATATGTAACTTAGCTTCAACATATATTTTCGATATCGCAAATCCATTGACACATCTCTATGCGGGACGTCTCAAGCCAAATACTTACATTTTGTTAGAAAGCAAAGTCAGCCATGCTTCTTCGCTTTTGAATAAACCATTTCCGAACTCCAATTATGTTAAAAGCTAATTACGTTTAAGTGCCCGGTAATTATTGAATAGAAATTCGAGTATCTTTACTAAGGAAGAAAGCAGGTGTTAGTGAAAGAAAGAAAGAAAGATCCAATGCAAGCCGTGAAATCAAAACACCTAACATTAATACGAGTGAATATTCGGCATCCAACGAGAAAACAGTTAAAGTGAGTTCAAAATAAAACTTTGTCAAAAAATCACGCGTGATATCCAAATGGAAATGGAAAAAGCCAGCTGATACTGGGACGTACGGGGAGTGGAAACTGCAAAGGACTCCAAAAGGCCTCCGGCCACAGGCCAACGCCGGGACATGGCCCGGTCGCCCCCGCACTGGCCTTGCGGGGGCGAAGAAGCGAGGCCTCACAGATGTTTGGGAGAAATTTGTTACCAAAGGTGTTTGTTGGGGCTGTGGCGGTGACTGGGGGTACAGTGGGGGGTTGAAAGTGGACATTGACAGTTCGGAGTATACGGGTTATAGGTATTGTTATAGTAAACCGGGGTACAGGCAGAAGGCTAGGTCCTGCGAGGACGCCAGGTTCATACACATCAACTTCGTGTTGCTGGCTGAGGTGAAACATTTTGAAAAGGTGAGTTTTTTCAAATATTTTTGAACACTTGTCAAAATGAAATGTATGACTAGTGTATGAGTATTTGATATATTATGAAAGTTAAATAACAGAAATAATAACTCGATTTATTGATTACTAAACACACTAAAATTAGCAATTAACTGAACAAATACGATGTAAACACATCATGAAAATTACAATAACGTAATCAAACATTAATTTCATCCCTTAAATATTCACTTACGGCTCACCCTAATTCGTTGTACTCAATGTAATTTCAACCTTAACTAGTAGAAATAATGTTGAAATTGGATTGGATGCCGAGTTGACGGTAATTAGATGTAAACCAGGTTCAAAGCATGACACAGTTATGGTGAATGCAGGCGGGTGTAACCGGTTAGAACCGGAGGTATTAATTAACTGGTCCCTAAGAGGCTAGGCGCGATGTTTGTCGACTTTGAAGGGAATGTTGCAATGTCGGATATAATGTAGTTATGTTTACGGGGTAAATTCAGAGGGGAGGGTCAAGAGATTTGTTTTTAACCTAGATTTTTTTTTGTAATTTTGCTGAAGTTTGGTAAGCCGATTTGTAAACCAAACATTCGTTGATGCCAGCTGTCTAATACATAACGGTGTTTTCCTACTTTTTCATAAATAATCTATTATTGAACGCTACTTAGGTTATTTTATCTCTAAATAAATTCTATGTAGAATATTTGAAACATATTTAATCAAAAATATCATCAAGCGGCCAATTTGAGCTGTCATCGAGTTAAGGGCAGTTCACACACTACGTAAGCAGCGTTTAATTGCGTGATCGCAGCGTGGAGCCCGCGGCGCGGCGGCGCTCGCCACTTGATTGAGATAACACGATTAGTCGCCGCGGACGCTGCGACTAATTTGTCGAGTTGGACCGTCAGAGTTGGTAGCACAGATTTTTTAAGAGAATTTATTTATGTACCTACCCATATTTAATGTTTGTTTTAGACAAGACTAGATTTTAGAAAGTACCTACTGCTTTTGTTACGCAATGGTGTTGTTAGTGGTGTACCAAATTACCCCCACAAACAGTAAAAATAGTATACAGTAGATCTGAAAAGCATGACACGAAATTGAAATAAGTATATTTTTATTGAAGAAAAACTTAAGTTCTAGTACCTGTAGCCCGATCCTTTCACAAAATTTCTGCGTTAGACAGTCTACACGGAAATTATTTCCCCTATTTTCATCCAACTGTCTTCAGAATCCTGTCTCACCTTGAAGCTTTCATACAAAAACAGTTTGTTCCTCTGACGCCATTAATCACGTCACATTTCTCTATTTAATATGCGAAGTACCTCCATAGCAATGACGTCATCATGTATGATGTATATCTGTATACATGAGTACGAGAATATGGTCCCTGCATATTTAATATAGTATGAAAATGGGGGTATGGCTGCTAATCATTTGGAAGTCTGAAAGGTTTTAGTTGAAAGTTATGAATTTCGGTCATGAAATTATGGAAGGTATTTTGTAAGTCTAGTAAATGGTCAAGCTGAGTAGTGGTTGAGTATTAAGTAATGATTATGTATAAAATCAGCCAAAACATGTCGGGTCACCAGAAGACTTTTTGCTCGTTCTTAAGAATACAGACACAATATATAATATGCTAGAGCTATTTGTTATAGAGACTGCCACTAAATAGCCCAATAGGCAAAGTAATAGTTCCACCGTCACTTTTTCGAGAAATGGCTTCAATAATTCCCTGTAAATAGAATTTATATTCAAGTGTCTGAGTGTCTGAAGTGTCGGTATGCAATAGTAATGGTACGTGCAACCTGAGAGAGACGTGACTGGTTTTATCCGGTTATAACATTGTGCAGGAATACGCAGAAGTCAAAATATGTACTTTTATTAAAACCGTATTTGTCTTAATTTTTTTTCATTTTGTACATTTGTATCATGTTGTTTATTTATTTTAGTATGTACACAAATGTGCAGCTTAACTTTTTTATGCTTAAGGTATTTTGTTTTGCTTTGGACATTTTAAACTGGAACTACTGTCATCCTTATCCAGTTTTCGCAACCGCCAGCCGGTGCGATCTAGATTAGACCGGATAAAAAGACAGCTGAAGTATTAGTATCAGTATGTAGGAACCGTTTGTCTGAGCGACGTATTAACTTGTCTGTGTGTGGATTAGGGAGCTCGATCGAAGATGGATGAGCCAGCCAATAACATACATTTCAGGGTTTCTAGTTAAAAAAAAAAAAAAATATTTTTTAGAGTAGAAGACAAATAAAGCAAAGGTTTTAATTCCCTTCGAGTACAACTGTATAGCTAAAGGAATTTTAGGAACTACTGGACTGATTGAAAAATACATTAGGTGTTAGATAGCTCATTTATCGATGGAGATAATATTTTTTTATCGTGGTGCACGGAGAAATTCTCACTGGACTCAAACCACGTGTAGAAGCTAGTCAAAGAATATTTTTTGTTCCACTAGCTTTTCAGAAACAGATATCATAGAACACTGAAAAGATGTTGTACCACAGATATCCAAGTTATGTAATACAAGTCAAAACAACAACACGAAACAATAGCAGAAACATTATCCTCGCTTCCATCTCGACACTTGGATGTCTGCCCACCCTTACTTAACTAAGCAACAGATAAGTTATCCCTGTTATCTAACGAAGACGTCACTGTGGCAAGTTTCAGGTGTATCTAGCCCACTTTGCGAGATATTAAGTTTATTCTAAGTTATGTTGGGAATTTGTGGCTACCTGTGGAAGATACTTGTCATATTTAGCGGTTTTATCGTCTTTGTTAAATGGTACTTCATTTTCTGTATCTGCTGTGGTTTTACTTGCATCTTTAAGTAGTTCTGAAGCAATATCTTTGGTCAAAAGATTCTGTTGGTCAGTCACTGCGCCAGTTGTCATTGAACATAACACAATTAAATCAGTTGGGTGACTGTACTATTCCACATCGCCAACCCCAGCATCATCCTCTAAAACTGTAATTACTTTAAACTCACCTTCAGCCACAGAATTCCTTTAAATATTTCCGCTCAAACGAACCACAAAGTTAAACTAGATGTTTAAAAAGAAATTTCAATTCGATGCAATAGGTGAGCTAAGAAAGTTGTAAAACTAACAAAAGCGAGCGTTGTAACGAATGAGCGAGCAAAGAGAGTTAGGGTGTTGCCACATCGCTGACGATGGGGATTTTTTATCGGATGGATTTTGAATCGGGTGAGAATAATGTAAAGTGAGTTAAAGATTTCAGTAGCTGTGAAGCTGGTCAGTCATTGGAATTAAAAAGTAAGCTCATAAATAATCAATTCGGATTAAAGAATGTATCGCTTGACCAATAAGTCCTAATCAAGGCAATGTTTGTGCTTTCAAATCAACCAAAATATATTTTTGAATGTTTTTATTTTATGTTCAACTGCATTTGTATCCAAAAAGCCTGCACATCCAAGTGTGGGGATACCTTAACTGAACTCCAGTGGAGCGCAACCGCGACGGGTCGTTATCGCAGGTGGCCGGCCCGGTTATATCCGCCTAAATCCGGTTACAACCCGGTTACCAGCCGGGGATTACTCGCTTGATCCGGTTCCCGGTACCACAGTCGTTTGCAACTTGATTTATTCACTTGGCTGTACCAAGTTTTTTTACTAATGTATTTCCCATTTTCCGATTTAGGATTTTGGTTCATGTACGTTTTATATTTTGTGATGGGCTCTCAAATGTTCGCTATGGCAGATGAAGGCAGCTCAATCATTTTAAATTGGCTCGGCTTAATGATGCATAGTCTAAATGATTTGAAGGGACGTGAGTGAAATTTTAACGTGCATCAAGTGTGTGGTGAATTTCAATCGATGCTGTTTCAGCCCGTGTATATTATTTAATTATGTTTGCCATACTGAAATGGTGATTAACTAATAAGTTGGAAATCCAATCAATAAGCTATTTCCTCATACGACATAGCCTCTATTTAATTAATACTTGGCTTATTTACTCATCTGCCAGCCTAGCCTTTTCCCAAGCTGTATTGGAGTTGGCTTCCAGTCTTAACCAGCTGAGTACCAGTGTTTTACGTTTGCGACTGCTTTTCTGTACTCTTCAACCTAGTATATACATATGTATAGTATCGTCTACGGAAAAATAATATAAGGAATGGATTTTTGCTAGTTGAAAATAATGAAATCCCTAGTAAATGACCTTTTTATGTCCTTTGATAGCATTTCCACTAATGGAATCAAATGAAAATGGCTTTCCATAACCAATTAAAGCCAAACCTCATACCCTAATAATTTCTAAATTACGTTAATCCAAATGCATTGCTGTGATAAATATGATTATTGCGAGCATAAATTATTATACAAACGCTAATTGTTCGAAGCAAAAACTGGAAGCCATTTTATCATGTTTGTTACCACTTATAACTAATTCTAACAGGTTTAATCCGGTCGTCATCTTGTTAATTGCTAGTAATATGATAATTATTTTCGGAGGCTATTAATTTATGAATCGTATAAATCTATTATTTAGATTTAAATTTTCCCTATACATCAACTGAGCCTGACTCAGTCCAATAAACATAATTTCTTGTAAATTTTAGTACACCATCTGGTAGCCTTCCGCTTCCATTTTAATTATAAATAATTTATTGTGCTTTTTGAATATTTATTGCCCATCTTCGTATTTTTTTCGCCATGTTTTAGCAATTTCAATTAAAAAGGACTTTGCATTTCAAGCAATCAGCATAGCTAAGATGAGATAATTAATTTTAATTAGGGCTGCCCGATGATTTCAGTATTTTTTTATTCTTGAACATAATTTTCATCAATAATGAAATCTTTACCTGCTTGCCATCAACCACGTGTCGCTTAACCCTTACTCCATGATCAAAAATTTACTATTCAAGCCGCGTTTTGATCCTAATCAAACTCTGCCTAATGTGTCCGGTCAATTTGCAACTACTTACATTTGACGCCCGGTTCCACCCGGGTCTGTCCGGGTAATAAGGCTTTGTTGGACATTATAATTTGTTCCGGGACATATAAGTACGTGACATTCGTTACGTGTTTTGAATAAAACGGTCGTTTAAATGTTATCGTTGGGAAAATTTCTAATTCACATTCATTCTGAATTTTAGGGATGATTTTGTGAGGCCAATTTGATTTATAGTTAAACCCTGTTATCCTATGCGTTTGAAGGGTTTACGTGATGGATGGACGCTTTTAATCTGCGCTTTTGTTTAAATTTTAATCTGTCGTTTTATTAAGTTGACTTTTAAGCTCTATTCTTTTAAAATAATAGATAGGTCCAGCCTAAGAAAATCTGTACGCGCAAACATAGGTGCACTCTCATGGTCCGATGCAACGGCAATCCGACACGACCTGGGATAGATGATGTGCAGGACCGACATTTACATGCTCTCCGAAGTTCTGGCGTTTCCACCAACTTCCTTGTACAGCATTTTTAACCAAACTAGTTTCTTGTACTGAGCGTTACTATAGGATCGTTACAACTGAAATACAAAAACATCGAAACATTAGATAACTGTCATAGCACAAAACAAGCTATTATCAAGTATGTAAAAAGATTTACTTGCGAACATCCCTATATAGCTTATATCCTTATATACACACGCTGGACACACAGAAGTTAGCTTAACCATCGTCGGTAGCTACACGACATAACATAAGCTTACCACTAACTACATACTCCCGCGCAACATACACAGATATCATTCCCAACTTCACAAACTGTCGTTTGAACAAAGTTCCGTGTTGGTCAAGCAATCGTCAGCAACTGAACACATTTCCGTACACACTTGTATTTGTGTACTAAGTAAGGTTGTGAGAGCCAGTATTAAAGTATAAGCTGCCAGTAGGCCGGTAGACTGTATCAATTTAGCGATACGACCCGCCAGGTTAGCGCGCACCTGTGCCGCTCAGAGACTATGAGGCGCGCGTTTTATGCCTACCTGTAAGATATTGTACGAATTTATTGAAAGTCATTAGAAGTTTTAGTGCGCCTGTACATTTAAGAAGAATACTCACAAAGTGTGTGCTTTACTTATGTCTGAAGGATCAAATGCTATGATGCGAATAACTAATTTAATTACTGTCTCAGTAGTAATTTATCTCCTTGCTTACAATTTACTGTTATACTAATAAATAATGCTTTCTTAACTCCCTAATTTCTTAAGTACTTACACAATTTTAATGTCATAATTCAATCAAAACATAAACCCATTCAAGCAAAACTCTTCCTTCGTAAAACTGTTAGGAAAAACTTGACAAATTTAGCGCGTCTACATAATAATCTTTGTTCATAACAAGCTGAATAAAAGTACTTAAGTAAATCTGGCAGGTAATAAATCTCTGAGGACCAGGTAAGACAGGGAAGACGAATCGCCGCCTATCGCCATAATGAAGTGTTGCAGAATTAAATGTACCTAGGGGAAACTCATATTTTCTCGACCTTTTGATGTAGGCTAAAATGTTATCTGATATTCCTTTTATTGCATATTCATTATCACTTATAAATATTAATTAAGGAAAATGGGAACTTGAGTTTCTTTTAAATTTTTTCATATAGAGATAGTAAGACTGGTGTTTTTTCCTGTAGGTAAGAATTAGACTGATGAGCCCTAGATGTATTTATTACCTAAATTCAGGCTTGGAAATAGCGAATAATATCCTCAGAGATATTTTCAGTTGTCTCTAAACTTTCTATAGAACATTACTAGTACCCAAAAATGTTAATATTGTATCTTTTTTAGGGTTTAATAGAATTGTCTCTCGTCTTAGAGCTTGTTATTGGAAAATAACTTGGTAAATTTCCCCCGGGACGAAATTTGGAGCTCGGGGACCAAATAAATAATGAGTATGGAGATAAACAGCTTTTTGTCAAAGAGAATTTGTATAAGTGCTTCCAATATTTAACGAAGTACTTTAGCGAATAAATTATATTAAAAAAAGACAAGTGTTTTCGAAAATCTGGGTGAAAAATGTGAATCGTTCAATCATTACCCTATGTTGACGCAAAATTGAGTAAATTGTAATTAAAAATTAATTGAACTGTAATGCAAATGGACTTCATTGTTGGGTTTACCGATTTATCTGAGTATTATATTATAAGAGAAACTTTAAATTATGACAGAGCGACATACAAATAATTTTGGCACTAAGGTCGTTGCACCTTACACTTTGACTGTAAAATATTTTGGTTTACAAAACAGCGTGGACACAAAATAGTAAGCTACACAAATAGCCACATTTCAAGTTATTCGCGGAAAATATTTCATAATATTGTAAGAAAGTATCCGAAGTATTGCGAAACGGTAATTTTTAAAGAGAATCTTTTATATTGTAAGGGGAATACAATGTCGAAAATTCCGAATATTGACTCAACAAATTCTTGTAATTACAAGCAGGACAGAGAAGTTATTTATTTACATTTTATTTAGGTGCCTCGTTAGTACCTATACCTAGTAGTCGCATGGCACGACAGCTTGTCCCAGGGTCTCAGGTTCAATTCACGTATAGGACCGAAATATCATTTAGTTTTAAGAAAAAAATCACATATTAACCCGAAGTCTGGAAGTTGCCGATTGATAAACCCGTGTTTTGACACGTAAATGTAAATGTAACGTTAATTATCCACACCTGATCTCTCTTCGGTCGTGTCAGGTTGCCTTCCTTCGGATTGTGAGGGTGAGGGAATAGAGAATGCACCTGTGACTGCGCAAATGCTTGTGCACTATACATAATATGTATATGTGTGTGGCGAGACCTGCTCTGGACATTATGATTATCATCATCACAGCCTTGTTTTCGACCCACTGCTACCGCGGAGAAGGATTGAGTGTTAATTTTCATAAGGAATGATTTTCACCATTAGTGCCGTTGTTACTTGCATTGTGTGATATTATGTGGCAAAAATATTTATTTTAATATATTTTTTTGTTCTTAATTTGTCAATTTTGTTTATTAACTGCACAGACACATCATGAAAATAATATTTTTTTACAAATCACAGCGAGAGGTATAACCGCCAACCGTATCACTATCGGGTTACACTAACAAACAATAACAGTCACAGTAAACCGAATTCAATAGCAGAAATCCGGTTAAAAATGTTTAAAAAGGCCAGGTTTTTTCAACCGCCACTGTAATCAACGAACAGTTGGACAATACAAACATTTGTACATAACGAATTTTTAATTAATTCTCGATTGAATTTTATTGAATTTTGCTACGTTTTGCGAATGTGAATGATTTAAACCGGTTGATATTGAACTGTAACGATTTTAAACGATTGGTAACTGCGAATCTCGTTATGAATGGTATTATCGACAGTTTAATCCGGTTTCCGTGGCTGTATGATTTTATTCCTTTGCTTGGTCGCGATGAATTGAAAGTGGTCAATTATTTTTTCCGTTACGTTTTTTATTTAGATTTATTTCACTGGTATATATTACTATCAATTTCCATTTTTGCAATAAAATGTAACATTACTCAGTGAACGAGTTCCCATGGATATTTAATTAAGTTTATTTCCAAGTTGGAGTTAAAGTCCAAGAGTACTAAATTATAATTGTTTTACGCGTTCAGTAATAAAATAAGGCATCATAATTGCGTGAAGGGTCGTAATTTAGTTCTAAGAAGTTAGTTCAGTTTGTTCGTGAACTCCCTTAGGGGGCAATCGGCTTGGTTCTCATGCAACGTTTATATAGCTATGGTGGACAATCTTTGAATGGAAATTGAGATTTATAGAAAATTATATTTTAATTTTACCTATATCTTAGATTTAGCCTGTAATTTCATTACTTTTTTATGACATCTTATCTTATCTATATTTCGATAGCTTAGATCGAAAACCTCGCAAAAAAATAACTTTTCAGAAGGAAGATATAGGATAGATATGCTTTGCAACGTAGTCTTACTAAAAACGGAATATAATATTTTTTTTGCAAAAAATGCATTTCCGAGGTTTTCCGAGGTTAAAAATACTACAGTGTGCTCTAACGTACTAAGTCTATTTAACTATGACACACACACGAAAATTCTCCTCCATGCTTAGCACGATCACGAGTAACATTACTTAACCCTTGCCAGCTGATTGCAACCTTATCGATTATCCTCTACCTCACAATAACAAAGGCGAATCATAGCATTAGGGCGCCCTTATTATAATAAACCCTTGATATTATAAGGGCTGCGCGTGAGGCGGCGATAGCTTGAGTAAACAACATCAATATTGCTAGGGGTTGTCGTCACTAGGGATGGGAAGGTTCAATAATGAGTTTGGTAGTATCGATGTTTTCGTGTTGATCTTGTGTTTCACCATTTTATAATATAGTTTTCTTATCGAGTGAACAGCAGGTTAAATTACCTAACAAGTCTAAATTGAATTCTATCTTAAAACGCGGCAGACAGGCGAAGCATTATTTTTGTGACTATCTACTAATTACAATCAAAAATATCTACAAAATGTGCTAGGGATTTCAAAATTTTAATGTATAAGTTAATTTGTTTATTTCTAAGTTCATGACTGAGTTGTACGTATACGTCAATTTAAAGACTTACTTTAAATAGTTTTATTTAATAAGTGATGACTATCGATATCGACAGAAATCTGTCGACAGTGTCAATCCCTACGCTATCGATGCTTGGGTCGTCCAGTAGGTAAGCTGTGTGCATAGTCCTCCACTACGCTTATTACTACAACCAGCCTCCTCTGGTACTACGTTTGGTAATTAGAAATGCCAAATAATTTTCAACAAATATTGTAAAAATATAGACGAAACACCAAATGCATACAGTTATACAGTTTAGTTTTTGTGCGATATAACAAAAGCCAGTAAAAAAAAAATACTACTGTTTTAAATGTTATCGTATTTGATTGATTTTGTAAAAATTTTGTTTGAATAAATATTTGTTTATATTATTGATTATTTATGATGAATAATAAAAAAAAGGAGGATCATGTTGTGAGGTAGGTTTTGAGCATAAACTTGGATTGATAAAGATGAACGGGATGACCAAAGAAACGATGCGTGGATTGTGTGCAAGTTGACATATTTAGAAAGAATGTGCGTGGTAGATAAAAACATGTTGTACCGATCCCAAATTAAATTTAGTATAAGGGCAGGACGATGATTATCAAAAAGACCTTCGTGAACTATCCAGGATTTAGTGGCTCCAAGTGTAATACACTCAATAAAGTCAATCTATAAAACCAAAACTATTAAATTGTTCTAAAAACACAACTACATTCGCCAATTTCCTAAATCCTTCAATCCGTTAATTGTACAAGGAGTAAGCAGGGCGGAGGTGTTTGTGTTGCGAGTTACACGCCGATCAGTTATTCATGAGTTAACTAACTGCCGGTCAATAATTAAACTTGTTGTTTGATCCGGTCCGGGTAAACAGGGTTTGTGGTTTGCTTATTACTAGCTAAACTTGTTCGAAAACAATGGGGATTTATGTGTATGTGTAGTTCGTTCTTTTCATGTTAGTTTGTACATGGAGATCATATCGTCATATTCGCCTGATACGATGTCCTTGATGATAACCTAAAGATTCCGTAGCCCTAGGTATCTAAGGAATG
The DNA here is from genome assembly GCA_958496145.1 of Heliothis peltigera. NCBI lineage: Eukaryota > Metazoa > Arthropoda > Insecta > Lepidoptera > Noctuidae > Heliothis > Heliothis peltigera. The sequence goes on from OY292341.1 coordinate 430,088, forward strand.
GGTATTAAAATAATACTTACATAAGAATGGCGTACTTATACCTACTTAATACTTACATAAAATACTCTAAGAAAATCACCGCACATTTGCGCAGACACAGGTCTATTCCCTCACTCTCATAGTACGAAACGACCGAAGAGAGATCAGGCGCAGAACCGACGTTTACATTTAGTTCTTTTGTTTAGAATTTTCGTTTTAATACGTGGAGAAATCATTATAAGTTCCTTAGTATGAAGCATTAAGTGTAATGTTTTATGAAATTTCTTGTATTTAAAGACTTACTAACTAACATGACTTCATCGTGAACTAAGTCCCGAAAACAAACGAGCGACTAGTCGCAAAACCTGCGGCAATATGTCTCGACAATTTGGTCGCAGTACTAAACGACAGCGATGGTAAAGTCGTACAAATAGACCACTTATTTCCACCGTGGAGCGGCTACTTCAACTGGGTCTGTTCACTAGCAGGGAATGCTAGGCGATACTTTAGCTATACTATGGTGCAACAATTGCGAGTCATTCAGAACAATGTTCCTACAGACGCCAGCACATCAAGCTACAATAATTTGACAAATTTCCTTATTAGATTTTCAACTTTGTCGCTGAAACATAAAATATGGTTCAAAGTTGAATGGGTAAATTTGACAGTTTCGGGTAGCTTGATGTGCTGGTATGTGCAGGCCGTTTATTAATTTTTCATAGTCCTTACTCTCACTATTATTTTATGAGGGAAAGCCACCCAAAAAATGATACAATATGAATTAGAATCAAAGCCAGTTCCTATAAGATAAAATTCATGAAGGCAAGAATGAATATGATACGAAACTGAATTAAAAAAAATATGCCAGCATTCTTGCAGCTGTGAGAACGGGGATGTGATAACGCACTTAGGCTATGAATATCTGAACAATAAATTCATGAAGTCCTATGTGCTAGATTGGCGGCTTATGTTGTATATCATGGTTACAACAGACTAGCACATGTAGGTGGACACTCCCTTATCTCCTATTAGCATCATATAATTGGAGGCTGTGATTTTGTTTAGTTTTGGTTTTATTTATTGCACATTTTTATAAAATATATTTAATGCTTGAGTTACATAAAGGTATGTAGGTGTAAGGTTGAGTGTTAGCCGGCGTGTGTTACATAAGTATTTAAATTTCTTTATTTAATTACATACAAATTGTGTATGAAAAATATTGTTTAAAGGTTCCTCAAACCAACAGACAGACATGTGTTGCTGGGGAGTTTGTTGCGCCACTTCTTCTTCCCAGCAAAAACACATAGGAAGTGGTGAAGGGTGGGCGTTTTGGGGGCTGTCTTTTGTAATATTTGACGTTCAAAAAGTGCTGTTTTACAGCCAAGTTTGAATAAATGATTTTGAGTTTGAGTTTTGAGTTTGAGTTCTATCAAAACATAAGTCTGCCCCAACACTAAAGTAAAAATACAAATATAATTGTTCGCCTCGCTTTCACGTAGGACGACAGTTCTAGATTATGACATATCTGTGTTTTTATGAAATCACAGCATGAATAATACATGGCATAGCATTACTGCGGTGAAGCTTCAGTAATAGAAGGAATCTGTTCGTTTTGTTACAATGCGGATGAAAAGAAAATACGAGCGCTCTGTACTACAGGTTCATTATGAAAATGGATTTTATACAATTTGATATTTTTGTTCGAATCGTTCCTTCCAATGGCTATTGATGTGTGACCGGTGTTGGTTTTTAATACCAATGACTGGATGGTACTATTGTTTGTATACAGGGTGGTTTTATGACTATTGTTTTTACAGTCGGCACTTACATATTTCGCTATTACCAGAATTATGCAGCACGTCATTGGACTCCTACGTATTTGAAAGATTGTAAGAAAATAAATTGGTGCAAATATTACGTAGTGAACTATGCGTTATCGGCCGTTACTAATCTAAACGCATTTAACTAAGTGCACTCTTAAGCTACTGCAGGCTTAGCATGGCCATTTTATACCTATTCTGTCAAGAAAAGACAAAGCTCTTTCTGTCAATGCCAACATGTCTTATGCCCGAGCATGGCGCGACCTGTCAACTCGCATATAATCACTCTCAGATTAATGAAGTAATCACTTATACACTTATGTCAATCAAAGAAAAGAAAAATGTCTTCAAAAAATGACAAAAGAAATCTTACTCGTAGTACGTCAATCTGTCACTTTTCTGTCATCATATCCAATCTTCGGTAAACAAAACCTGTTTCTACGGTTGCCATGCTTAGCCTGCTGGTGTCAAATCTGAGTCATCAGAACATCTATTGAGTGTCTTTTGTTTTTATCTACTCTGCATTTGAATAAAATATAAGTTTAAACTTTCCACAGACTTAATACCAAACAACTCCATCGACTACCCTTATCTTACAATAACTAACGTTCACCTTCATTGTTCCAGGACCTTCAATCAGAGATCGAGACACACCGCGATGTGTACGCGTCGCTCACGGGTACAGGTCGCCGGCTCCTCGGCTCCCTGTCCTCGCAGGAGGACGCCGTCATGCTGCAGAGGCGACTCGATGAGATGAACCAGAGATGGCATCATCTCAAGTCCAAGAGTATGGCTATAAGGTTAGTAGTATGCTCAAAGATTTTTGTTTGCCTCCTTAGATTACCCATTGGCCCAAAGTTACATTTAAAAGTATATAGACAAAATACAACCCTAGATGTAGTCCATGATTTAATATTATAGGCTAGGCACTAACTATCAGCACTAAATAAAAGAACACGCATATTAAGATAAAGTAGTAGATAAATACTTATCATACAGCATCAGTTGATTACATCCGTGGCAAAAATATAACAAATCAGTCAAAATACAATGCAATCGTTTATTTTATCCGTAGCAAAACTCATGTCAAACAATCACGCTGTTTTTCGCGCCAAACGGCAATCTGTCATTCATGTATGACGCTTAAAAATGTTCGTTCGGAAACGATCCGAGTTCCAACGTAATGAAAAACTGGTTTTAACATTAAAATAGGTATAGCTTTCAGTTTTGAAGTTGCATAAATTAACTTAATTCTTAGTGTTTCATAATTAATATAAGTATGTGCAGATATTTATTTTGATATGAAGGTACACACACAGTAAGAAATAGAATGATATATTATGTACAGATGCCAGCACATCTGTAAAATTGTATCAATAGATTTTTCATTTATTCGCTGTAGCGTATCGTCTAAGTTGATCTAAAAAAAATACAGTTTCGGGTAGCTTGATGTGCTGGCGTCTATACCTACACACTTAGCTGAGTTAGGTCTTGTGTTATATTTGTGTGAAACAAAAATTCAAAAGCAAATCAACTACCAAACATTTACCTGCTAATATCCACGCATCAGAAATTATACTGAGCACACGCCACGTCACCGGGATCCGGCTAAAACAATCAATACATCGTGTAACCCAATAACGGGCACGTTACCGGCGGCGGTCGGCACTGCAACCGCTGCACGACTGGTTGCTAAGTCGATTACGTCACTGGTTTCTCGTCTTGATTGCTATTAATGTACCGAATTGCTTATATGCAGTGACAGTAGGCTGGTACATCTAGTTGCAGGTATAATCTTGATCATTTTTCTTAAATACTCTTATGATGCTGTCATCACAGACGGAATTTTTGAAACAAGCAATATATTCAATCATATAATGTACAGACGCCAGCTCATCAAGCTATCCTGTCAAAACATCTGTCAAAACATCCCTATCAACTTGGAACCATATACCTCAGCGATAAAGCTGAACGCGCTAATCTCAGCAACTACTAGAGCGAATTGAAAGAAAATATTCTAGTCTAAGGGTGGCCTATTTATTGATGAAGTTGGTAGGCTATTTTTTATCTGGGCAAGCGGAGTAGTTTCCATGAGACTCGTGCAAAACCACTGGCATATGCTAATTAGTTAATAAGTAAAAGAGTTATTAATAACTGCTAATGAGGTCCCACTGCTATGTCACAATAAACTTGTGATAGTCCAGGATAGCCTAACGCCATATAAAAATCGAAACAAAAGCCAATGTTAAAAATGCAATATGCATATTTTGACGCCAGCCATTTGCCATAGAAAGTTCCCGAACTACCCGCAACCTTCCAAACTAAAAGTAGAAAATGAAACTCATTTTGCTGGACCAGGAATTAATTTGCAAAGTGTCACAACATCGCGCTGCGTCGAATGAGGGGGGAGGGGAAGAGTTGTAAACTCCCCCTCTATCCAACAAATTGTATACACTTACTGCAGGCTTAGCATGGCAATCGTAGAAACAAGTTTTGTTTACCGGAGATTGGATATAATGACAGAAAACTGACAGATTGACGTAAGATTTCCTTTGACATTTTTTGAAGAAATTTTTCTTTTCTTCTATTGACATAAGGCTGCAAGTAATTATATGTGAGTTGACAGGTCGCGCCATACTCGGGCAGAAGACATGTTGACATTGACAGAAAGAGCTTTGTCTTTTCTTGACAGAATAGATATAAAATCGCCATGCTAAGCCGGCTGGTGAAGGTTTTTGATAGGAAATAAATTGGAGAGCTAATTCTATTGGGATAAATCGATCTTCGGATAAGCTTTGTGGCGGGGGGTATTAAGCAATTATTTGCTTACTTATTTTGTAAATTGGTTTTAGGGTTGGCGGAAGACAGATCTATAAAAATTTAATCATCCGGCTTAACATTTTCATTAATAGGAAATCCGGTGACCAGATGGTAGCCGGGTACCTTAGTATCGATAGAACATACACCAGCACATCAAGATACTACAATCTGTAAAGGACATTGTTCAAAGTTGGCCTATGAATCAACACGCATGAAACATTTACCATAATTCTTAGTTATTTTAATAATATACATTACACATATTTCAATACAACGGACACTTCATAATTTCGAAAACATTTTAAAAAGTATTCACTTCCGTCCTTAGCTTTCGTCATAATCCTCGGTGATAGTTTTACTATTTTTTTGGTTCAATTCAAGGTTTTTAATAGGCAAAGGTATTATAAATCATACAGCCAAGTCTTTGTAACAGCACTCAATATGAGTTTGACACAAACAAGCGTCAGTATTCTCAACACTTGATAAAAGATAATGATTTTTAGTTACAAACAGTCCGCTATGATGTCGCAGAACCATATTACGGCTTATAAAAAAACTCGATTGAAAGCGCTCGCTGTTTGAAACGAGCAATATCGACACTGATGTATTGACAGATGACATTTGCTACATATACCGAATGTTTTTATTGACGTAATTATAACCTCAAAATCCGAAAGTGTTTTGATTTTTTCAGAATTCTCACAAGTGTCCGTGGTTTTAATTTAGGTTCAATCGAATATATACATTATCTAAAACCCAAAAAGTAAATAGGCTTCTCTGTTGGTTCTTAGGCAAACTATGTATGGACGACGAGCAATGTCCTTTCCTTAAAAGATTTTCGACTTTATCGCTGAAAGCTTAATAGTTCAAAGTTGATTAGGAAAATTTGACAGTTTATTGTTTGACGGTACGTTAAACATTGATTATAATGCAATTACTTATAAAACTTCATATTTAACACTCAAACTATAAGACACCTTACACAAAACGGTAGCTAAAAATGAACCCTGAAATGGCGCTCGCACATGAACTTTAAAAGTTGAACGTAGGTATTAACAGACGATGAACAAAAACAGGCCATTAAATATTATTTATGGTGTTTGCAAACATGGCGCACTACCACGCGTAATATGGGAAATATGGCGTTTTATAGGTGTGAGTGATGGGGTTTTATATCACCTGCCTAGCTTCATGTCTCTAGATAATTACTGAAACTGTTATGCAAAATATATAATAATAAAAGTCAGAGATAAAAAACATAATTCGAAGTTGATTTACTTAATTAAATGTATCCATTTAAAAAAAAAATCAATTATACAACTATTTCATTTAATTAAAACCGAAGTTCTTTAAACGCTTCTATTACATCAGTCAAAACATTTAGGCTAGACTTTAAACTAAAAATGTATATCTGTCCCTTTCCGATATTAAAACTATTAAGATCGCCTTCTCTCTCTAGCGTTAAAAGGGTTGACGGGACTCAGTGTTGTCAATTAACAGAAAATTTGATATTCACTTTGTCGAAGAAATTTACGGACTAAAAGTAACTTTCAGAGTATTATTGTAAGAGGTACCTTTCTTTTGAGGAACTAAGTCAGGCGTTCCTCGAAATGACTATTATTGTGTGCAAAGGGACACGGTTAAAGATATTATCGAGAGGTAATTGAGTTTGGTGCTTGTGGCGATGATAATAATATAATTTATCGTAAAAGGATATTGAGTCAAGATGGAGTGTTTTAGGAAGACCTATCAGATAGTACACTGTTTACGATCGACGGTTACAGCTGGTGCACGGAAATAATAACCAATAGATTCACAAGTATCAAGTTGTCAGGGTTTCGCTATAAATGTACAAGTACTGTTGGACACCACATTCTTTTTTTGAGAATCTGTAAGACTGAATGATCCTAGGATTGGATGTAAATGCGTTTTAATTGCGAGAAATTGAACTGAATAAGTTCATTTTCTATATATTCATAATTTATAACTATTGAGAAAAACAATACGGTTGATTTAACATTCTAAACTCATAATACGGTTAATGAAATAGGCACCTACGTACGTTAAATGAACGATATCCAATTAAATGAGAAGTGCAAACAAGTAGATTTATTTGCGAACGGTACCAATCGCCGGCTCCATAAATAATCCTTCGGTAAAAAATTAAATTTTCGCCTGTGTAACGGTCATTCGTAATATAAGCGGCCATTTTGTATGTTGGGCCAGGAAAATAGCGTGCAAGACTATGAATGGAATAACTTCGAAACCAAACTGCACAGACAATTTGTTATTATTGTCTATATTATTGTGACTGCTAGGTTCTGTTCTATGAAAATTACTCATAATCTAATCATCAATATTTTAAAAGTATCTGCACAGTCTTAAGAGGAAAAAATACCGCAGCGTTTTTCCTCTCTCGTTTCTAGTGGCCCCATACCGATCAGTGAATTAATCATTCAAACTTAACGACGTGTAATAAATCTGAAGTTTCCCCGACGGGGAATCGAACCGTCGACTGTTCGTTCTCAATTATGATGTGCCATCTATGTAAATTATATTTGCTTTTGTTTAGCTGTGTTTTCATGTTAATTCGTTCGTATTTTTCTGCTTCACTTATTGAGAAGCTTAATGCAGAGCTAGCTGTAGCGTGGATTACATGTTGAAAAATCTGAACATAGTTAGGACCAATCTATGTACATAGATATTATTTTATTGGCATCGATATACGTAATGAATGATCCTCATTTTCCAGAAATAAGCCAAATATTTTAGGCAATTCTCTAGAACAATGTTTACGCTGCTTCCCTACGTGTGTGCGGTGACACTCATATTTTTGCAATAAAGTTGTATAATAGTAACACCTTTCTGAGGTTGTTATGTGGTGGGTGACCGTAAAAAGGCGATAAAATGATATAAACTGGTATATAACAGAGTTTTATGTCACTAAACAGCTACTGGTTATATGACGCACATGCAGATTCTCTTTTATTGAGCTTGAGGCGAGGTCACACTATGTGCGATGAGCGGGATAATGGAAAAATACATTTAATAATTTTGAAAAATAAATGAGAAATTATGCAGTCAAATTATTAAATTCAGAGGTCTATTGGAAATGCTTGAAGAGAAGAGAATACTTGAAGAAAAAGAAAAGAACAGTTTTACATTTCAATATAGTCGAAATACTAATAGATACGGGCATCAAAACGTGTTCAGCATTTTACCAATTACATGTACTGTACAGGCATATTTTCATTATGTTTAAAGCTAGCTAATAAAACGGTCCTCTCAATTACAAGTTCATAGCAATTTTACTGTCAATCGCGAGAAAATCGAACCTGCTTTATAGTTCCTACCGCGGAATAGTACTGTGGGTCTTTTATCTGCACTATCGCATGTAAAGTGGGCCATGAAGGCGGCGATATAGACTGCGTAGTGAGCAGTCACTTTAATAGCTAGATTCTTATGGCGGGGAGGTTTATGGGACATTATTGTGACTTTGAAATGGTAGATTGTCATCTCAATCTGCATGTTTAGGAAAGAACTGAACGAGACGTATGAACAGAGCTGAAATTCCCTTATAAAGTCGTATAATGTTTTGCCCTTTTTCTTCTAGAAAGCAGACCTATATCAAATTTTTATGCCAAAATGTTCCGTAGTAACGAGTTGGTCTCCTATACTACGTGCGCATATTAGCTACCTCATCACTAATTCACACATAAGTATAATCTTATCAAAATTTAACCATGTAAATAGTCCCGTCTTGCTGTAAGCCGTCCGCGGTCGGCTAAACCTCTGGGCCTCGGTTCATGTTGAACTTGCGTCCTGTGGCCGGGACGCAGGTGAGCTCTGCGGTCAGCCGCCCTTTGTGTGGCCCCACAGTCCTGTTTGTATCACTTTGCTGTCAAACTTTAGGGATTATGAAAGGATTCTATGCTGAAGTGTTTTGAAACGGCTTGTGTAACGTTCAATTCTTTAGTATTTGTAATATGTATGTAGTTAAATTATTAAAATAATAATGTTGAGAACTAAGAAGGTTTTCTTAAAAGCCATATAATATTGTCTTGGGAGATTATTTTAGGAAAAAAAACCCTCGCAGTGCTTTTAGCAAATCAGCAGTTTTATAATAATAGATATCTAATAGTACGAGTATATCTTAAAGATTACATACTCGTTCTTGCAATCTTCAGCGAGAAAATCTCAACACAATACGCGCGCCCGTCAGAGAGTTATCAAATCCACCTGAGAAACTCTGACATGGAATTGTTACAACGACTGCCGTTCAGGTAGCAGCCGGCGGTGACGGCTTGACGTACCCTCTGAGGCACGGGGGTGTAACACTCCCAACTCCCTGACTAAATGTGCCTAATTCCCCTATAGCCTGATAGTTTCTTTCTTTATCACGCTTTCGTAATGAATCGGTTGAGATAAAATTAGTTGAAAAAGATAAATGAAAAATACGATTGTAAGCTGTTTTTACCTTGGTTGTGAGAAATAGTAGGCCACGGGACGTGAGCAAAACCGCGGGTATCTAGTAACGATATAGATACAGTATTGATTGGGATCCGCTTTCTACGTTATGTACCTGACAATTAGTTCTAGGAACACAAAACATAATAACATCGTTTACATGACTTGACAGCGAGTTCATAACAACGTATGAATACGTTGTTATGTTAGTCTATAACAAAGCATTATTCAATCAATCATCTCTGTGTAGATAGAGATAATGAAGATAATTTAGTATTTCTTAATTTGGTTTGATCATGTTAAAATGGAATAAGATAAACTTCATGCAAACACACGATGTGTGTAGAGATGAACCAAACAAAGATATCGATAGCTTATTTTTAAATTAAAATGTTAATATTGTCGGTACTATTGCAAACATAAACATTAAATGGCCAATCATAATCAACAATGACAATAAGCTGATAAGTTTTTGGATGAATTTAGTACTGGATTAACTTCACAATTGAGATAACCTAACATCGATACTGCAACCGTCCCAACCCTACTGTTATCCAAAATCTCTTCGCTATCACTCGAGGAGTCCGGGAAACGCGGCCAAATTTCAACAATTGTACTTCCTTTTGTGCCCCGGCCAAGTTTTTGAGTTATAGCCTGGCTCCCTGCTTACCTCGCTGTACTTTATACTGCCTCATTTTATTGGGGATTAGCTTTATGGCGATCTTGCGGAATAGGGATTACACTGAATTGTTGAAGATGTTTCAATTGTAATTACTTTCTCAATTCGGTTTGGAGTTTTAATATGTAGCCTTTTGTGATTCCTTGTGTGATGTGATTTTTTTCCTCTTGCTCTGTATTAACAGTTCCATCTCTCTTCTCCACAGAAACCGCTTGGAGAGCAACGCAGAACACTGGTCAGCACTGCTGCTGTCGCTGCGGGAGCTCATCGAGTGGGTCATCCGGAAGGAGACGGAGCTCAACGCCCTCGCACCACCCAGGGGCGACCTGCCTGCACTGCTCAAACAACAGGTAACAACAGCTTGGTATTACCAGCACTAGTTATGTCAGATTCTTATTGACAGAAACAATTCATTTTGCTTACAGATAGTAGGTTTGTACTTATTCTATACACCCATTAATATAATTGAGCTTTGTGAAAATTAATGATATAAAAGCTTAAACCATCTTCCGTAGGCAAAATAATGGTTTCTTGTTTAGCGGAACCAGAACAAAATCATATCGCGACAATCAAGTTTAGAATTGAATTTTTTTTAAGGAAATTTAGAATTTAAAAATTAGCGACAAAAAATATAATTGAAATAATATAGCATCCGGATGGATAAATGAGAGCATAATTTTAGGAGCTATAGAAATAGGCAGTGCTGGTGCTCACCGTGCAAAACGACGCCATTTTGGTCACAGTTCCACCACGAAATGGCGGACCGAGCAATTCGGTCAAGAGTAATTGTTTGGACCCGGCAACTTGTTCGAAATTGCTTTAAGAGCTACTAGTAATAAACTCAGGAATACTGGATACTAAATTGTTCAGTGTGTTTGTTTTTATTACCACTGAAACAATTGATGTAAGTAGTTAAGTGTGTACAAAACAAAGGTGCTCTGCAGTTAACGAAAAAAGCTTTTAATAAATTAAAGGCAATAGTTTTAAAATACAAACTTAATACCCGATTAAATAAAAAAAGATCTTTGATTATATTCCTAGGCATCTCAAGTTGGTGCAGCTGGAGAGACTCTTACTAACGAAAACCCACTTTGTTCCTTCTGGAGGTCCCAGTGTGCCAGAGCCACGGTATCTCATGCGAATAACCCGCAGCCCAGGCAATGCTGATCATTGTACATACACCGTAAAGATAATCAGAAAACCAATCGCATTAATGTTAGTGGATGCGTAAACATGTCTGAACAATGTCACAAATCGGCGCAAGAGTCAACTGTTTACGTGCAGCGATAAACAATTTGACCACACTGAGCCGTGGATCACGGGTAAACCACACCATGGCGTCATTTTGAGTGTAGATACACAAGCCAATGAATTCAGAAGGAGAATGAAATTATTTTGCCAGGATTTTCTTCTTCATCTTTGAAAAATGAACTTTGAATGAGGAAATTGATGAATGATCTAAAATCATTAAAAGATAAACTTCTCGCTCATACTATAATTATACTTATCAGAATTAGAACGACGAAATAAGTTGGTACACTGGACGTCCAATCAAGTTACAAAAATATAGTCTATATTTTTCTTACTTAGAATCTCTCTTCAGGAGTCTTACAGCACTAATTAAAAATGGGACTTTTGTGTGAATTTGTTTGATGACGTAGAAGCAACAAAATAGCTAAGCTTAGTGGCGGGAACGTGTGGAATGTTAACAAGCGTTTAAGGGTACGCGTAATCGGCCCTAATCGAATTTTGTGGCTAATCTTCGGGAAATATGGGCTTCGAGAAGATATTTTATTAAACCAACGATGTATTAGGAATCCCGAATGTTTGCCAACTATTTCTTACTACGTACCTTTTAAGGTTTAAAATATAGGTTTTAAAGTGGTAAAAAATATTTTCAATGTCCTCCACCATGGTAAAATTTTACAGTATGGCGGAAGACAGCAATGTCATGTTTTTGAATTCAAGTATCTTCAACGGAATATTACTGAAAATACAACCTATTCTCCGAGATGTAATGTTAAATCTCTTTTTCAGGATGATCATCGAGCCTTCAGAAGACAACTGGAAGACAAGCGACCAGTCGTCGAGAGCAACCTTCTGAGTGGCAGACAATACATCGCCAACGAGCCGCCGCTGTCCGACACGAGTGACACCGAAGGTATGTGGCGACATCTAACAGTAACAGGTGTTGAAACTAGCGTTTAGTTCTGATTGGCTATAAGAGATAGCGCTGATTGATAAAAAGTAGACTTTCTTAAGTATACACAGCACATAATTTACTGCCATATTAAATGAGTTTATAACAATTTACATAGGTACAAAGTTTTTGCCTATTTCCGCAATATTTTTCCCCAATAGTGTTAGATAGAAAGGCATGCCGCGCTTAAAATGCCGTAAAACTCGTTTCGCTTACTGCCTACCATGAGAATGGAAAACAAAATGAAAAACATGGAAAAGATTCCATTCCGTGCAACGCTGGATACGAAATACAGAATTCCATCTGCCGGTGCCGTGCCGCCGAAACATCAATATTCACAAATTTTAAACACAATATGGACAGAAGGACTAATTCCTACGAGCCTCAAGAACTGGGTCACAATTTTTGGGAACGAAAATATGCAAAAAGTAACACAATTCTTTTTTGGAACCTCGCCTTAGAAGACTTAGAATCATCATCTCCCGAGCCTTTTCCCAACTATGTTGGGGTCGGCTTCCAGTCTAACCGGTTTCGGATAAGTACTAGTGTTTTCGAAGGAGCGACTGCCTATCTGATCTCCTCAACCCAGTTACCTGGGCAACCCAATACCACTTGGTTAGACTGGCGTCAGACGTACTGGTTTCTGACTACCCGTAACGACTGCCAAGAATGTTCAATGACAGCCGGGACCTACAGTTTAACGTGTAATCCGAAACACAGTCATTGGTGTCCAAGATATACTTAGAAAGTACATACAAACTTAGAAAAGTTGCATTAGTACTTGCCCGACCTGGAATCGAACCCACGCCCTCACACTTGAGAGGTTGGCTCTTTAACCACTAGGCCACCACGACTTTTTCCACTAGGCCACCACGACCGTAGAAGACTTAGAATGTTCGAACATAATGACAAAAAATATCTGTTGAATTTTTGTATCCATGACGGTAGCTTCTCTACGTAAGGAAACAACGAATAATCACTGAAATATTACCTGTAGAAGGACCTTATCAAAATTCACTTCCATGCGCCGGCGGTCGTATTCAGGTGCCTACTACAGATATTGTGTCTGTTCCCTTATTGTCACGGCCGCTCCTCCGGCCTATACCAGCATTTCTACCTAAAGTCTGTCTGTATGTATTATGTCAAAGTGTATTGTTCCGAGACGGTGGCCATTCACACCTTGATTGTTGCCTGACTTGCCCGATATTTGCATATTTGATGCTGAACCCGCTTTGTTATTGAGCCGTTGTGTTACAACTCCGAATATGAATCTTGTGCATACCCAGTTCTATGTCTGTTGACGTAGCCACGTATAATGTGATCAAGCGTACTCAGCTTGGGATTCTGTCGATGAGATAACAAATGTTTACATGTTTTCGAAGATCCTTGTCAGATAAAAATAAAGAAACAAAATACTATCGCAAACCCTAACGTTGAAGCGCTATATCACAAAAGCGCAGCAACAAAGCAGTGAACGAGTGAATGAATGAACGCGACTGAACGCAATTAGAAGCGTACCGGCCGCGCTAATTGCAAATTCCGTGCGGACCGGCTCAATCAATATAGTTTGCATTCACAAGGTGATAGCAATCGGCTAGCGCCAATCAATTGCCAGCTGCATTGATTGATTGCGCTGGCCGCGCCGATTATGTTTTTAAGCGGTAGCGTTTGAGGGTTAAGTGCGTTTTGACGACTCTTGGAGGATTTGTGGCTTGTTCGATGATTGTTGTGGCTAGTTATGTAGGATTTAACCGGAATGTCGTACGTAGTTTGCAATTCCAATAGGAGGTAAAGTGGTTTCAAAATTATCTTTTACTTAATACCATAGAACCTTAGTACCTAGCAACCATTTGAACGGGTAAAATAATCAAAATTAAGCTTTGGAGGGTTTAACGCACCTATCAAAACAATACTTTTATAACCTTGCCACTCAATTTCGTACTCCAAACGGCAATGTAAGCAACCGGCATAATAATTGGCAATTCGACAAGTGCGGAGCTTACGACCTGCGATAGCTGCCAGCTGCCAGTCTTATGAGATGAACGGATTACACGTCTGAATGCCTGTCAGCCTCCGGCCTCGGCTGGGATGTCGCTCAGGAGGTGCCAAATAATATCTCAAGTATATTTCGCGTGATTAATCACTTTAGTGTTTTTGTCTTTCAAACTAATGATAAAATCCCGTCAAGACAATTTGGAGATATTTTTTCTCTGACAGTAAGAAATTAAGCTAGATCTAGACTACAGATAAAGTTCAAAATACTAAACTGTTGGTATAAATCTTCAGTACATGTTACAATAGTCATTTCCAATGAGAAACTATTCTATAAATTCCCAGTAAGAAATCAAAGTTCTATCGATAAAGTAGAGGGGCGTACGTAACCGTCCGTAACGGCCATTGGTTGAGTCGTAAATTTGAAAATAGAATCGACTCAGTGGACCAATGGGAGAATTTGAAATACGTCAGCGACCCTTCGGATAGAGATGTCATTGTTATAGGAGAATTTCGTGGTTCTATTTTTATTGCTATTTTATGCTTGACCACAAACCAACCAATAACAGGGTACAGTAGTACGCAAGAGAGTAAAAGAATAAGATATTAGGATCAAAAAGAGTCAGTCGAGAGTGCTAGGTCGCCTACATACAATTCCATCTACCTCTGTCACTTCACCAAACAGAATACATTTTTAGGAAATGGTGTCGCTCCGTTTGCAAACATTCAATATTTAAAATGTTTCTGAATTGCACTCAATATTTCAGGATTACGTTCACCCAAATCCCCTGACAAAAATTGCACGCAAAAGCCGCTTCGTTCAAAATGCACGAAACTAGTGACAGGAAAAAACTCGACTAAAATCGTAAGTCGATTGAGGCGGTCCTAGTGTTGCCACTCTACACAAATATCGAGTGGCGCTCCTTGGGCTGGTTTAGATGACAGCTATCTTTGTTGTAGTTTTTCAGGGTTAGGCTTTTTCTGTGTTTATGATTCTGTAATAGATTGAAGAGCTTTGGATTGAATTCAGGTATATTTCTATATTAAATGGTTGTTTGAGTCCTAATATGATTTTCCATAAACCTAAAGTTTGCCATTACGATGTTATCTAATAGTGTTAGCTTGTTAACACTTCAACTTGCTAAATAATTATGTTCATTCCCCTGCCCTTATCCCAATTAATTTTAATTTGGGGTCGGCGCAGCATGATTTCTACTTCAACTTCGTCATCTTTTCAAATAATTATATGTTATAATATATTTTTCGTCGGTCAGACAAGATGCATTCAGTATCTCTGACATGGCTCACACTGGCAACACATAGTTAACAATACAGAAAAGGTAAATTATGATTAGGCAAACGGAACTATGGTGAAAAGGCGAGGCAAACTAAATTACTGACCCATAGCAGAGAAAAATGTTACAAGATGAAAAAAATTGAAAAATATTCGGTCGACAGCGCTGCGGTCGACGAGTGCCTCGTTTGAATTTGTGGGCTAGTGACAAAGCGAGTGGACTTGAAAACCTACTGGTTTCATAAAAATATCCCTGTTGATTTTCGTTCTGTTTATTTTAGCAGGTAAAAGTCAGGTTGAGGTCATTTATGTATAACTGACCTATATTCATTCTAGCCATATTAAATCTAGCGATATTACACTGATAAATAGCAAGTTTCATTGATTGGACTTTAACAAACATACATGTACTCCGAGTATTCAAAATGCTCATAACCCCCAAAACGCTACCCTCAAAGTCGGCAACAATTCCTGAACCCCCAAATTTTGGTAACTCTCGAACTATGCCAGTGCAATATCAAAAGTGAAGGCAGAAGAACGTTCGGCGTGGAAGTAACGTTGTAATTATTAAATTCCCTCCCCCCTCGCCCCGCTCCTCGTCTCCCGTGAGCCTGGGGCTCGTCTCACGCTCCAAATATTGAGAGCTCAGCGCTCGAGGATAGTCCAAGTTGCTACTTAACACTGAAATGCTGTGACATGTTTATTTTTCGTTTGTGAATATTATTTTATGTAATTAAGGACTTATTTTTTTCTTTGGTTTGCTGGTTATATTTAATTTAATGAGTTAATACCACAGTTTATTAAAGTTGATTAAAAATTTTACTATTATAAAGTTTGAACAAGAAATTGGTGCTAATTAAATTCATGCCGTGGCTTATTTTGAGGTATAAGCAGGAGGTTAAAAAAAGTTATTTTATTTTTTCAAAATACATCAAATCAAACGCGATGGATCTTTTTAACAAATAATTAAAGATAATAATCGAACATGAGACAAAATTCTAAATAAAAGCATCGACTGCAATCACATGGTTAAAATGACGTAGGTATCTAACTACTGGTTCCTCTTCCAGCGAGTCGCGAGAACGAAGGAGACTCTCGCGGCTACCGGTCTGCGGAGGAGCAGGCCCGGGAGCTGGCGAGGTCCATTAGAAGAGAGGTGGCCAAGCTGGCGGACAAGTGGAACTCCTTGGTGGACCGCAGCGACGCCTGGGGACGGTGCTTAGATGATGCGGTACAGGTAGGAATTTATACTTTTTCGAAAATCTCGTCCTTTTAGTTAAGTCCGTCCGTTAATATGACCATTGCTATTTTTTTTTTGATATGACCTCTTGCAGTTCAGCCTAGGAGGCCGTGTACTGCTTAGCCGGGTTTTCCTGTGGGGTCCTAAAATTTATTATTTAGGCCTCCAGCCAGTGACCATTGCTATGACGTGCATTCGCTTTTATGCCACTAAAGAAACAATTACCTATTGTAATGCTTTACAAAAAAACGATATTCATATTATTGAATACAACGCCATCTACACATCCAAGCGCGTAACGTATCCACGGATCGAAAGCTATCCTATAAGACTGATGACAGATGGCGCTACTTTACACACATACAAACATTTATCAAAGCTTTTGAGATCTCATTGAAAGCTGCTAAGCCGGATATCCGTTGAAGATAAAAGGCACAATACAGTGATTTCACCATGGATTTCATGGGAATTATCATGTGAATGCTGTATCAAGTATCGTGGGTACTTTAGGGTCAAGGAACTTATTGAATGAAGGTCGATACGTAGGATATTCAGTCAACTTATAACATATACATCGTAAGGTATGATCGCACTCTTATCACGTATGTTCTAAGTTCGTTTTATTTTTTTCTTATCATCGAGTGAGCTGCAGGTTTAATCTCCTAACAAAGGGCAAAGTCAATTTCAGAGTTTCCTAATTAATAAAATAATTATTAATAATAAAATTAAGTTGGAATTTACATAAAAGTATTCGGGGGCTTTACGTGCCCTCCCAGTTTTAACTTATAAAATTTATCTAAATTGTTAAATTATAATGTAAAGTCACCTAATTTCTTACTAAAATTACTAACTTGTTTCTTATTTAAAAATATTAAGAGAGTAGATATGTACGCTGAGATTATTTTCTTAATTAACTAAGGTTAACTAGCAAGTAAACGTTTTTCTCACTCCATCACATCCAGCATAAAAAGCCTTCCTTCACAAAAACCAGGCCAATCAGTATGACATAACCATTGACAAACAAATTAACATGTCCGCTGAATAGCGTTAAGCAGCTTAAAGCGCTGCAGCGGCTGCAATACAGCAGGAAGCTGACACAATGGCGGCTAATGCTGCGGAGTGTGGATCAGGCGCGCCCTGCATACTTGCGACTCAATCAACTCAATAGCACAGATGTAGGTGTAGGTACTGGATGCGCTAGTTGTCTCTATGAGCGAGTAAATTAAAAAAAAATCATGTAAAAAGATTTTAATGGAAAATTATAAGAGTAACAACAATTTGATTGATAGCTTTTTATGATATTGGTTAGTAATACATAATAATGTACTAATGTTCAAAACGCTGTTGCGTATCGATTCAAAAAGTTCCATAGGAAAAACTATCTAAGATTCAATAATTTCCATTCCATATCATATTACATGAAATCTCTTAAAAAACCTTATCATTAATAGACTAGGAAACAACATACACAAACAAAATTATAAACAACCTTTAAAAACTACAACTTTCACAATACTATGTAAAAAATCTACGCTCATGAACCCTCGCTAACCGCGCTTGCCACTTCCAGAACTGAACTTCAGTACGTTGCGTAGTTAATTGTCATCAACGGTGTCAGGACGCCCTGACAATGATCTGATACCGTCGGAATGCGGAGTATGTGGTGTACACTCCCTGGTTTCTCGGGTGTAGTCTTGTGGAATATTACGCAACTATGGTGGTCAAGATGCATTCGTTAACTCTCTTAGGATTAGAATGAAATATAAACCATTTTTTTATAAACTTCGCATGTGCTTTGAACAGTACACAGAACATTTTCTGCCTTTTCCCGATTAAGTTAGGGTAGGCTTTTCTTGTAACCAGCTGCAACTGACCTCCTCAACCCAGTTACCTAGAACCCTTTGATAAGACTGGTTGACAGACTTTCTGGCCTTCTTACTACCTGAAACGACTGCCAAAGTTGTTCAAATTACAGCCGGGACCCGCCAATTTAGCGTGCCTTCCAAAACACGGAGTTCTTTGTCATGACAAGATGATCACCCATCCACTGACCGACCGCGCCGAGCGTTGCTTAACTTTACGATCTAACTACTGTTACTGTTTGTTATTCACGAGCCAATTTATGGTGACACATCGATAATTCTTAAATAAACATTGACAAATAAACTATACTGAAAAGTTTTGAAAAACTGCCGGATTAATGACAAGTCTAAAAGCTAAGATTAGCTGTAGGTACAAACCCCTACAGCACTAACTTCCGTCACAGTAAGTGCGCTCGCACAAAAGCTGCACATCTGTGGAGCTCTCTCGTTGTTCCCCCTCCACTCTATCATGCGCGTTTCAATTAATGACAGCCGGTTATTATGGGCCAGGAATCGGTAAATGACTTTATTAGGAAGATTTATATAACAAAAAAAATATTTGAGCTCAAAGTTTTTTTTTTAAATGACTTAGGTTAATATGAGCTCAAGTCTTCAAGTCCTTTTTTTGTATTTTATAGAAAACTAGTTGTCACCCGAGGTCGCCCAGGGGAACTTCTTCCCGCACCTGGATAAAAAATAACCTATGTCCTTTTTGACAGTCTATAGTATGGTGTCAACCAAACTTTATTTAAATCGTTTTCGTATTTTGGCGTGAAAGCTCAATAGGAAGACATACAGACAGAGTTACTTTAGCATTTATGATATTGGTAAGATAATTAACATTCAACCTAAATTAAAGATCATTTGAAAATCGAGCCGTTTCTTAACAATTAAATTATTTTTATTATACTCTTTTCAATGCATCTTTACAAGAATGTTCATGTAAACACGTCGCAATTTTTTTGTTCAAGTTATTCGTCAGTGCCACTGTGACGTCCCGGGTTCGACGCCGGCTATAAATCACTGAAACTATTTTAATTAAGCAGACGTCCACTGGCACTAAGTTGCAGACGGGACAGGCGTATACATACAGACATTTGTACATCTATACATATTATGTAGTATTTGGAACAGTAACCGTTATAAAATTGGAGGTGTCTGTTTGTCCTGAATGGATGTAACTGGCCTGCATTTATTGCAATTAAACGTATTTATGACAATAAATATTAATGACTCTTTGGTCCTAGCGTATAGTAAGAGGATACTTACTAATCCTGGGTGTTCAAGGCGGAATATCTTCGTAGCAATCTCGTTAACAACACTACTAAAAAAATATTACACCTATCAACTAAAATTTAAAAATGAAAAATTTATCTGAGCACAAAATGTCAGTTACCAGGTTTTAAACTATGACAGTGTCTACTACCCTCTTCCGAACATTAGCACTTTCCAAAACACATCTAAGATAATATAGATAATCCCATATCTACAGGCTGAGTTCAAATCAGACTAGAGCTTCGCCAGCACTAATCCGTGTATATCGAGCTGCTTAGCATTTTGTCGATAACAATGCAACGTGGTTCGTTATCGACGTCGTTATGCGACCACTTGCGATGAGTGCTAGTGTTGTACGCTAGAATTTGTCGAAGAAATTGCAGATTGTGTGATAATGGTGGATGCTTGGAAATAATTGTGTTTATGTTTGTGGCATTTCGACAGTCAGTTGGTTACGGAGTTCTTGTGATTATATTACCACACACACCTTGCTATGTAGTGTTTATTGAATATTAACTAACAATTAGAAATTAGCTACAGTTAAAATGAAATTACTTTCAACAAAAAAACTGACAAAAGGTTGTTATTAATGGTGTTACTAATACCAATATAAAAATAGTTTGTATACAAACAGACTATTACCGAAATATATGTCACTCAATTCGCAAACGTTCCTAATTATCGATATCGACGTGAGTAATTAAAACTCGCGCATCACTACACTAAAGATTCAGCGCCGGCTCTCGTTAGCAGCGATCGGTTCAATCTGTTACAAATTGTAATATTTTTTGTCTTGCTTTCTTCGTATTATGCCAGATGAGATGGCGATATCCTGGAGTATACAACCATAAAGTGGCATTAGGGCATTATGCTTTCTTATTGCATTTAGTTGTGGAAACTTTTCTGTAATCCTTGTTGCATATTTTATTTAAACGAAAGTCAACAGTAAAATTGATATTAAAATATTTGTTTACTGATATCTCTTGGTATAAAAGCATTATCGTTCAAAAAATAAATAATTCTGGATGACTTTTTCTTCCGGTCTGGCATAACCATAGAGCATGAAATTCGGGGTTCGACTTTCGCGACATACAAACTGCGCATGGTACCAGTATCAATCAGCCCAGGGTTTGTGTTCTATAAATTAATCACCATGAGTATGTGTAATTTGGGGATGACAACCATTAATGCTGAAAATTATTTCAGCGCAAGTAATAAACAAAAAAATGGGCGTGTCTCATTTTTCAGTCAGCATCAGTCGCTCAATATGATAATTTAACGGCACATCATTAAAAAGAATGGCAACATCGCGACAATATTAAACTGAGAATTGGCGCCACCCGACATATCCCCAGTCTGGCGATGAATGGGACGCCTCACAGTCGATACAATATCGTCCCAGAGAAACATAAAAGAATTTTAAGCGCGTTGCGGTATTGTCACTGTTATATTGGTAAAATTGTAGAATAGTAAGTGTCCTTGTAAGATGTAAGTATGGTTAACCTACGAGATAAAAGTGAGGACCTAAAAGTTGTTAAAGAAGTAGGAATTGTGATAAATCAATTAGAGATAGATAGAAAAAATACTTGTGCATGTTTTCTAATAACATCGAGTCTTTAAGTTCGGCCTTTAACTATCATACCGTTCAAACTACTTCGATATAATACATAAAAATGAACTAGCCAAAAGGTGTCCTGTACCACGGACGCATTTGATTTGTAGATGCTCTCACGAAAACAGCATTAAATTTTATTTATACACATACATACATAGATATATTTTACAACATTTTACGCCCGTAGGAAGGCCGTCATTCCAATAACTTCAGTCCGACACAATATCGGAAGCCGACGACCAACATATCGCGCCGTGAATGGGCTTCATTATAAATTCAATCGCATTCTATTTGCGGCGTTCGGTACAGTACGCCCGCAATATTTCAGCCGCTCTATGACGCGAACTTTTTATATGTGAAAAATTGTGTTTGCAGTTTTAAGTGCTTTGCCGATATATGGAAATAAAAATGTCGTTTGATTATAGTGGGGGTGACCTGGTTTATTTTTTTAAATTTTGTTTCTGTTCAGTGGATTTTTTTAATGATGCTTCTTTTGATGAATGTTACTTGTTAGCGGTAGTTGTTATGCTTGCGTAATATAGGCAGGTTGTTACTAACAATAATTAAACTACTGATGTATTGCCTATGACGCCTTGTAAAACACAGCTTTAGTGATACTATCAACAAAAAAAATCCCTTAGTCCATACAAACTTTTAAACCCCTTTTTTTAAATGTCCGCAGCTTATAAATTTATAAAAGTATAAACCCAACACATTATTAATAAACATTATACGCTAGAGTCCTGCCTACCCGCACGATCAGCACTACGCGCTAATGTATGCAAGCTCACGCCTGTATGCAGGCAGAGGCGCGGATTACTGCCTCCATAATCCTGGCATAAGCTGGACATGTCCCGGTATGGGAGCTGGGGAGTCTAAGATGGTGCGATGCTAGCGATACAGTGGTAAACAAATGCCGTTCTGTCTGATTAAGATTGCTACTAGTAAGCAACTATAATGTAAATATTTAGTGCCTGGTTTTTGGTCATCAAAAATTATTATGCAGAGTCCCTCAAAATGTAGTACCACTCATCGCTTTAGCCCTTCAAGCTTTTATAGTAATAGCTCTTACGTTTGGGGACTTAGAAGACAATTTAATTCCATGACTGATATGAACTGCTGCATAAATGGGAATGAAAACCAATGACATGCTAAGATAAAAAAAAAATGATTTCTGCTGACGATACTTACCCAACGGAATTGAAATGACAGTTTAAATGACGCTATTCTACTGAGGAAAGTTACGAATGCATTCTGTCACCACGAACCAATTGGCATGTGTGTGATGCAGATATAATTAATGCGTGAGTGTTGACAGACTCACGGGAGCAATGCCAAAATGGGCCAAATCTGGAATTTTGCCTAATAACTGATATTAGGGTGAAGCCCAATGCCCAAACTAAATACGCGTAACTAAGGTAACAGTTTGAAATGTTTCATGGTTTTTTCTGTGCAACCCCAAATAAATATACTATCTCTTACTCGCTAATCCTCGCTTGTGAAAGTCATTCATCAAAAAAATGGAGACTGTCCCATTAATTGCCCAACCCGTGTCCCCCTACTGTCATGGTGCCTAACTAAAAGCGAGCCTAGGCGTGCCTTCGCAAGGGATTTTTGGTGACACACACTCGGACCGTTTGTAAAAATTGCTCTAAATTGACATTCTGTGTCGCCGGCAGATTTGTTTGGACGGCTGGCTCTGGTCTGATACTGGTTTATGAAGCTGTAGTGGACCAGTGGCATCAGGGTCCGTTAGAGAGAGTGAGGTATATTTTGTTTGTTTATGTATTTCATAAGTACATAAATATGTCGAAATCATACCTTGAAAACTCTCATCTTTTCGCTTTAGTTAAAAATGAAAATTATAAATATATTTGGTAGTTTATTGAAACATATCACGCACTATATTTGCAACAGTTTCCAACAATAAATGGAAAACTTAAATTTATGTAAACACCAGAAGCGTATTTGAACCAATATTTGTGGTTTACCGACTGCATTTATAACGCGGATGAAATTAATTATTTTTTGACTGCACTCCTTTACAAATTCAACCTTATTCCCTTGTGATAAGGAGGCAAGTAAGTCTGTTATGACTTGTTACACTTTTCCATGGTATGGGCTACGTTGAAATGTTATTAAAATAAATCGTTCTGCGGTCTCCGCTTTCTGTGCCGTGTTTTTGGCGAAAATATTGTTGTTTTTTCTCACTTAATTTTTTAGCTGCGGCTTAGCCACTATCTGTTACGAAGCTTTGGGGAAGTTTTTTAATGAAATTCATGCTAAGTAATATACATACACGACGATGTTACCTAAGGTAAAAGCATGGACTACTTTTACGACATATTATAAGGACTTTTAATAATGCTATTGCGAAAAATGATTATCCCCAAAATTGAGACCGATAAAATAAAAACCTACTCAATAATTTCAAATGAAAATTATGCTTCAAAGTAGTAATTAGTATCGTGTAAATAGATAATATTCATCAACGCTAAGGCAGGAACCAAACACAGCGATATATCGTAAATCAAACGTTTATAGCGGTTATAAACTTAACAGGCGAACATAATATACTAAACAACGGTACATTACAATATCTACAATATAAACAAGTATGTGATTATTACAGTTAATTGTGCTATCACTTAGTACCGTGGAGTCGCTTGTATTGCGGTACAAATTTAGCAATTTTTAAGTCGTTATTTTTTTCATGTATCTCGATGATCTTTTTTTTTTTACTTCATATTTATTTACTTTATTTTATTTACAACTTATTTACAAACACTATTTACAATATTAATGGAAAGAAAAATAAAAATAAAAAAATAATATACAGGATATGATAAGATTGATAAAATCTAAGACATACAAAAAAATATCGTATGAAAAAAAAATCCAAAATTGTGTTAATTACAAACAAACATACAGGTGAATCTAATAAAAGTGTGTTAAAAAATACTCTGGATTTCAAAGAACTTAAAGGATTTTCGTAGGGTTTAAAAATACCGGTAAAGATATTTCATCTAGAGCTGTAAACACACCTAATATTTAATTTCTTGGTATATGTCAATCCTAGAACCTGCAACTACGAATCTGCAATATATTTATCATTTATACGACTTTTGTAACCAAAGTATACTACTCTATATACATATATATCTTCCGTCAAGCTACACAGTGGTTACAATGTCAGGACATAATAAAGTCCCCAGTGCCGCCATTTTAAACGCCTGTAAAATATTTTAACGACAGCGCCATTTAGCAACGTAAAGATTAAAGTTTCATATGCCGTAAAATATTGAAAAGATACGTAGGTAGATGTAGAAAGTGAGATAGAAGGAAGTGGAGGGGAGATTCATAAGAGTAACCATTATTATAGTCATCTGACCAATCTAACAGGGTCCACAGCCGTTAAAAGTAAATGTTTTGTTATTGTCAAATATAAGTTTTCGATATAAAGATTATTCTGTTTGTCTGTCTGTACCATATCTGTACTCATCTCTGTTGTGATGTCAACCGTTTCGAACTCTAATGATTGTAACCATTTTTCAGTTGGATTTTTTTGTAATATGACTTTAGCTACTACAAAATAAATAAATTACCCCATAATTCAACTACTTACTAAATAAACGACAATTTTAAGTACAAACCAGTTAACTCTAAAAATAGCTAACCCTACTTACTTAACTTACACACACACATGCACACACAAGTAAGTATATGAAACTGCAAATTCCCGTGGTGTATGTGTGCCGTTTCTCAATGGGCGTTCAATAAAGGCTGCGTCGCGTTGCGCGCGCGCATTCAGTGACAAATATACGAGAGCGACGGCGCCGGCGCACGCGATGTCGGCATGGCGCTAGTTAGGATGGGGACATACAGAGGGAAGAAAAGATAGAAAGATAAACATAAGGGTTATCACGGATAGTGTCGATAGGCGAGTTAATTACTGTTAACTAACAAAAAAGGCAAAGTACTGAAAAGTATTTGAGAAATAATATTATAGTTAATTATTTGCTAGTTTTATACTCAAACTATAAACAGGTTTTATATCAATTGTTCTCGCCATTACTGGATGCCATACTCTAAAGACTGGATTACAATCTTGAATAGCTATACTTAGCCTACATTTCCTACAACACAAACTTTGCTAATTACGAATACATATTTAGACATTTAGTTTCTACAGCTACGAGTAAATATCAACATTCCAAAACTACACAGTATTCTGAGATCTATGCAACGTAGTATTATGACTAATTTCACTCTCCCAGTGTGCGCACAGCCTTACTTATTAGAACGAATGACTTACAGCCACTTATCAACTTTGTATGCACCACAATGCAGGGCAATCAATTTTCGGAATGCAATGCAACACAAATTAACGGGAACGGAATTATTTTGGGGTACATAAGTCATACCTATAAGTATTTTGAAACAAAGGAGGTACCTATGTCGGAATTTGTAGATTGTGATTTACTATATTTTCACTCATTTGTAGGAAATGGTTCCTCCGGGAGGTGGGGGAAATATACCTAATTAATCGATCTTAGAGTACCTATATGAATAACAAAATGTTTCTGCAATATATGTATCTAATATTGCCCTGTTATTTAAGTTTAAAAAAAATCAAAAGGTACAGAGATCAACCTAACTCAATCCGTCAAACTTTAATAGATTTTCAACCTTATCACTATTCCGGAAGGTTAATATTCGATTGGTAAAATTTGACAGATACAGGTAGATTGACCTGCTGGCATCTGTATATATGTAGAGTTAAGTTCTAAGTTCCCAATATCTGTTGCCCAATTAATGATAATATTTGTTTATTTACAGGTAAGCCTTTTGAAGTTAAGAAACGTCATTAAATACGTGAATACCGCAGTTTAACCAGTGAGTACTTTTATATTGAACAGTAACTACTCGGTAAATAATAAAACGCTTTCCGTTGCGCGTTCAGTTAGCTTGATTTATACTTTATTGCTTTGTGGGCAAGCAATGAACTGTGTATTTATACTGTCGATTCGTGCGTTTTTTATTATAAAGTACTTTTTATTTGTTTGTTTGCTTTAAGCGCCGTAAATAGATGTTTGACAACGTCGGATACCTCGCTATTCAGATAATCAATCAATATCAATACATATAAGAAAAAAAAGACAGCATGATACATATAATATTAAGGGTCAGTTCACAATATCCGAATAGCCAGTATCTAACGAAAAAATTCAAAAATGGAACAGAATTTGTATGAAATTAAGTACCAAATAAACTAACTGGAACTTATTCGTAGGTGGTGAAACAAGCCCTTTTTAAAAATCTATTAAAGCTGTATATATCTGGAAGTCTGCCTACCCAATAATCACGGTAGTGTGAAGTATCAGCGATCAACATGGTCGTCTAAGCTGGCCATCAGTTACCGCGCCTAATAACGTTTTGCATTAATATGGTAATGGCCGCACAGTGTGCCACGCCGCCCGTCGGTTGGACACAGGCCAAAATTCAAATTGCACATTTTTGTTCCGGTATTAATTGCCAGATTTTGAAATGTTATCGATGCTCGTATGGTGCGTAATGTTATTAGTTATATGGAAAAAATAATATTTCAAAAAATATTCAAGGCATCATAATCAGCCTTTTTATCGTCCCACTGCTGTTCACAGGCCTCTTCTCGTACAGAGAAGGATTGAGGGTTAATCACCACGCTCGATGCAAGCTGGTGATATATAAATATTCAAGGCAATTGAAACTATATAAGTAATAATATTGTAATAAAATGGTTATCATTTATATAATTCATATCAAGCTAACAAAGTACCTTCTGCGTAATGCCCAACGTGTAACCATTATCTTTACGTTGTAGTTCATAGAAATTAATCTTGCCTCAGAAAAAGTCTTCTAAGAAACCTCACGTGTTCGTCACTGCGACTTTGAAGAAAAATGTAAGAGCGACTGAATGATAAATATTTTCATTTTTCGTATCATTTAGCTAGATTATTCCTGTAATGTCATGACGTAAAATCTTTTGATAACACGTCTACTTTCTCCTTAACACTATTTTAAGGAAAATTCTTGGATATTTTAAAAATGAAGGCTATGTTTGTGAACTTTTGCCATTTCTCTATTGTTACTAACTCTGAGGTCATTTTTTTATAGTTTTTTTTTTTAATTTTTGTCCAGTATCAAAACTAGCCAGTCCACCGTGTGCCATCAGACGCCACTAATTACTAGTGGCATCGCTATCCGAACACGCTGACATGAGTACAAAGTTATTTGATCAACATGCTATAAATTACGGATCCCGCCACTAATTATCTTAACGGATCGCCGACGAAAATTGAATACCACTGATGTTCAGTATTAGCCTCAAGTCTAACAGCTATTAGGTTTAATTATAATACGTGTTAGGTTTCGCTAGAGGAATAGGAGTATGCAAGAGAATATAAAGTACAGTTTTCTTGACGTAAAAAAAATAGCAAATCATTTTTAATTATAGTGTTCAGGCCAATTGTCGGCCATGGCGGCTATTCTTGAGAGATCAGACAGCTGTGTAGAACATATTATAATGCACAAACATCTGTGCAGACACAGTTCCAATCTGTATTCCCTTAGGTACTCTCATAGTCCGATGCAACGGCAATCTGACACGACTGGAGAGTGATCAGGCACAGGATTAACATTTACGTAACCTTCGATGCACGGGTGTATCACCGCGAATTTCCAAACTCCAAGCTGCTTTATGAAAGTTATTTAAAATCCCTAAAACGATTTCGGTCCAATCTCATCCGATTACCATTCGAACCCAAGACCTTGTGTGAGATACAGAAGTCTTAGCGACCTCTAGACCTACAGAGTGTATGTATATGGGAACTTGCTTTCAGAATAAGTAAAATAATGAAGCTGAATACCAGTATTGTACTATAGAGCAACTGTGTTGTCACAAACAACTTTCTCAAAGCCTTTAAGCTGAATTTTGTCGAAATGACCGCAAACAACTGTACCTTTTTTTCATCCCATTCAGTCAAGATTAATATCACAAAAAACGTTAGCTTCAGCCCCCCCTACCCCCTCTATTTGTCCAACATTGCGACATCATCAGTCTACATATTACCGGTGCGCCACACAGTCCCACAAGGGCTGCGGTTGCCATAGCAACGGGTACATTATTAACATCCCTCACCAAATGCCGGGTAATTTTATACTGATTAATTTGCAAAATTCTCATGAAAATTATCGTTTTAGGTCGACAGTATTCTAATGTGGAGGTCAAATTGTTGGCCGATATTTGGACTTTAATGATACGTACAAAGGTTGTATATATTATTTAATACATCATTTTAACTCTTATACATAGGTATTTCATCTAGGAGTAAAACTATCTTTCCAACTTTACTACATAGGTAGTATTCACTTAATTTTATTTTGTTTTGTTAAACCTATTGAACATGGCGAGTTCAGTACATGTTTATCGAGACTGATCAATATTGTGTGTTATGGGTATAAGAATGCGTCTACGAGTGTTTTAGTGACTCATGGAAAATCATTCTTAATTTTATAATATACATAATATTATCATCTTGTAACTAGTTTAAGTAAACCTGCCCTGTTCTCGATTTACATGGGGTGGAGTCAATGTCTTTTATCCGCTTCCAGTCTTTCTGTCACTTGTCATACTAAGTTCCAATCCATCCGTCTTTTCTTAGGTCTTACTCTCTTTCAATCCACATTCATACTCAACACACTCTTTAAGGCATATATTACATTCCTCCTCATATTCCTCTTAAATTCTGTATGCAAGTACTCTCTGTTAATTGTGCTTCCGATCAGCGTGTATACTTTCAACTTACGACTTGATTGCCCCAAACTGATTCGTCACATACTATTTAGTGAACAATAGCGTAATAAAGTGCCATTTGTCGTAACGCCGGATGACACTTATTTAATGGTACTTCGGGAGCTGTTTGCATTGGTAAACGATATTTTAAAGTTGTACTAAGTATATAAAAATGGCTTTCTATACTATGGCGTCAGATAGGATAGATAGTATGTAAGAAGGCAGGGCGACTATAATAAAAATAATGTACCTATAGTCCTCAATTTTAGTATTTATGTTATATTATAATATATAATAGTCCTCAATTACCTATATTTTGTCTATATCACGATTTGTGCACTTGATAAAATAGAAAGTAAGGTATGATTTTTCTCCACATCTACAAGAGCTAAACAATATAAAGTGTGACAAAGTGGAAGATCCACCTTCAGATATGTATACAGAAAATAACGTATCTTAAATCGCATCTCAATGGAAACGCACAGACCAGCGACATTGATGCGACCGAAAAGCGCGACCGGAACGCAGCAGTTAACGTCGCGATTGCGACAGACTGCGGCGTCTGTATCCGCCGCGTTACTTTGTTAGTCAAGCTTTCAAATGTAAACTAATTGATATTTAGAAAGTACCTACACTACTACAATTAATGTGTAGGAAATACTTTGTACTTATACTAGTATCCGTTCTTTCATTTTCATCGGTTTTGCTCACGTTTTGTGGGGACTACTTCGCCTAATCGGATAAATTTTACAAGCCTTTGTTTTTTCGTATGTTAGTATTTAACACAGAAATATTTGAAATCAAGCTGATGATTTCCGAAATTATAGCGCTCAATTGAATAATTTTGACTAAACAAACAAACAAAGCGAACTTTAGCCATAAAATATTAATTTGACGAATGCAAGTCTTCCAATGCGATGACATTCACTGTCCCAAGTAGCAATAATTACGTTGATCGAAGATAGTAGAACTATTTCTATCATTTTTATTGATTGATCAGACGCATCAATTGAGCTATTGATTTTTATATTACTTTAACATTCAATAAATTAACAGTTTTATACCAAGCAGTCTTCGACCTTCACAAAACTTTAAGTGACTAGACTTTTCTTAGTATGGCATAAGACTCTAGTTATAGTAAACATTATAGTATGAAGTATTAACAAGGTCCACAAATCAAAACATTCACTCATATAAAAAACCTGAGTCCTGTAACTAGATCCAAAATATCCCAAAATGCACGTGAATACACACTGGCATATCACTTTCTGAGTTACTCGATCAAGAGTATTACGCGCAGAGCTCAACTACTACACGATACAGTAACATACAGCCTTAGAGCATTTAAACAACTGTAGCCGCCATGAGCACATGAGCATGTAAATGGTTCACTTATGTATTTTCGATCTTATCGTTACACACGTATGCAACATAATTAAAACTTAATATTCAATGACTTTATTGCATCCCAATATGTTTACAAAGGCTGGCGAATTAAAACTAAAGAGAAACCATTATGGTCCCTGTCGGGCACAACAATTTAGTTTTCTTAGGAAAGGTTGAAGAGAAGAAGAAATACAGGACAAATATAACCATAAACACACACATGTGAACCTTTGGCAGAGGGGAAGGAACAGTAATGGCGCCTCCAGTTAGTTATATTATCTAAACACAGTGATCCAAGCTCCTTGCGTATCTACCAGATATGCTGCAGTTAGGTGTACTTACTGCCTGGCTAGCTTGCACGTAATTATCGCCGAACTGAGCGAAGTGGGCTTGTGATTATGGGGTAATGGCTTGTTCAGACGGAGGCAGATGATGGGGTATCCTACTCACTTGCATGTAAAAATGGTTTGTTATTTTGTTTTGCAATATGTTTCTTTTGTAGAAAATAAGGCTTTTAAATAAAAGTAATAACCACGTTCCCTAAAAATACTGCACAGATCTAAACAAAAATGCTAAGATAAAAATATATAAAAATTCACCTTACTCAGTCATTCATCATCATTATTAGCCTTTTTACCGTCCCACTGCTGGGCACGGGCCTCTTCTCACATGGACAAGGATTGAGCGTTAATCACGCTTGCTCAGTGTGGGTTGGTGATTTCAGACTTTATAGTCCATCAAGTTTCCCCGAGATGTTTCACTCATTGGTGTCCAAGATATACTTTGAAAGTACATATAATCTAGAAAAGTTAGATTGGTACTTGCTTGATCTGGAACCGAGGACTCCTACTTGAGAGGCTAGTACTTTAACCACTGGGCCACCACGACTTAACCTAACTCAATATATGTATATGTTCAATATTTCTTAACGACATATAAAAACACTAACTAAAAAACTAACATAAAACCTGTTTTTGACATATGTATGTACTCAAATGAGGACCTTATTCGTACAATATTTTACTTTATAAAAAACAAATATTACGTCCGCCCCGTGCGCCCACACTATCAATACCACAATTAATTACCTCCCGAGCACACACCTCTAATTAAAACTGATCGAATATAATTAATTCATAAATTGAATCGAGATGATATTCACGCCATTTTCAGTTAATTCTGTACCAACTCTTCATTATTCAACGCGTTCATTTATTAATTTCGGAGTACAAAGCCGAGTTAGTTGGCTGCTATCAGTGAAATTATTTCTATGAATGATATCGAGATTTTTACTTGACTTGTAACCCATCATTGGAGTTCTGGGTATCTCGAGTTTAGTTTTGAGTTCTGTATCAATTTTGCAACCACTTCTGTTGAAATCTCGTTTAATTTAAAGTGTAGACAGAGCAAAAAGTCTGGTTAAAGAATCAAAACTTTTATTCTATTCAACATGAATTAATACTAATAATTGATAATTAATATTTCGCTCAACAATTGCTATCCATGTAGAGGTTAAGTTTGTACATATATTCCTAAAAAAAATTAATTTAAAAAATGTATTATCATCTTTACAGCAAAAAATAGCTATAAATATAATTTCTTATATTTTTTCCTAACCCCGTGTGCGGCACCCCTGCACTCCTCTAAATAAGCTACTAAAGTCCTCAAACATATTCCTGTATGGAAAGTCCTCTTACAATGTTTTGCATTAGTTCTATTCATCGGGCCCGAACTCAGGCGCTCTCCGACGTTATTTATTTAGCTCGCTCTAAGTGCCACTCAAAACACTGTCTTAATTAACCGAAACTGGGAGATGCTGCAATGGTTCGGGTGCTCACGTAGTCATAAGCGACAGCGATTTAACAAAACGCTAATGACTTGTGAGCCAGTATTAGGTCTTGGCCGTTTAAACCCCAGTTTATGTTATGGCATCGGTATAAAATTTGTTGATGCAGAAAAAAAATACAAATGATTGTAGTAAACTGAAATTGATCTAGACCAAATTAAAAATAAATACAGGGATTTGGTTCAATCAAGGAAATCCATTCTAGCAATTAATTAGTTTAGCTAAAAGGCAAAAATAACTAAATACTAGACTTTCTATAACAAATTTAAAAATGATTGTTTTAAGGGCTTTAATTATATTTGCCCTTTTCACCAAAACATGTGAAAACGGAATATGCAATCCTGTTTTTCATTTTGATATCAAAACTGTAGTTAAAATGTGCAAATTGAACTACACCAAAGTAACAACAGTTTTTATCTTCCAATCCTATCCATTTTATTAACAAATCGCTCATAGAAAAACTCGCTAGCGCTCATCAGTATGTCCGCCCCCGCCTCAGGTTTGCATTTCGCCCGCTGTTCATAAATTCGTAATTAAATAGTGAACTACTGGCTTCTCTCGTTATGGCGGAATATATTTAATTTTTCTTCCCAGGCTCGAGCCGGATCCCATTTCATACACTTTATGAACTAGGGTTTCTCTTGAACACTTGATGGATTGTTTGAGGATATTAATTTTTATTTTTCTTGTTTTTTGGTACCATATAAATTACTGTGTAAAACCTGGATTACACAGGAGTGTTGACTATAGGAATAGTGGAGTGTAATCCAGGATTTATTAATTAAAGAACTTTCAATAAGTTTAGTCCACATAATTCAAAACTTTTCATACGTTTTTTTTTCAATGTGGTTTAATGTATAATACTAAGTTAACAGATCGTTGCAATACACTATCCCTCATCATCATCGTCATCAAACTGTAAATTAGACTACGCAATTAATTATCAGAATAACATATCCGCTTCCCAATCGCCCATCTGTTCCGCGTTCCTATTCGTATGACCCATTTTTTCTCAACGTACTTGTGCCTGTGTATGTGTGTGTGTATTGACATGTGTAATTGTGTCAATCGTACACGTGCCATCCTAATCACAGGAAAGCTTTCAGCTAACTTTAAACACGTCGCCCTGCTTAGTTGTTGTTCTATTTACTCGGGACGTAAGTAACGAACGAAATCATAGAAAACAGTAAAATAAGTAGATATTAAATAAAATGGGTAAAAAAAAGAATAAGAAAAATGTGAAATCGTGAAACTTTACTTGGATAAGTTAGACGTAAATTGGTAGGTAATCAAGCATTTATTAAACGATGAACTAACTATATAATTGATAGGGGCTGAGGACTCGAGTGCTCAGAACAAAAAAAACGGACAGACCGTCATAATTACATAATAGGTGCTATTATAAATAGTACATTGGGAAACCAGAGACCCTTGAAATCTACTGGTAACTGGCCATGATCCTTTTGGATGGAGGACCCAATAAATATTTAAATGTTCTAACACGGTGAACAAGAATGTCGTTACATTCTACTGTTAGCTAGATTTGGACAGGATTTTTAAAAGACTAGAAAAGGTAAAAGTTGATCATCTGACGATACTCACTCATAGAATGATTTAATGCATATTATTATGAATCTCAAAGAAAAGAACGGCGCTAAACCTTGCTTAACCATAAGATTTACTAAATTTATTAAAAAAGGAATAAAATATATTTTTTTTTATTTACAAACAGACACAATTCCATTAGTACTTTAATCCCTGCTTATCACCCAACATTCGTGGGCTTGATAAATACTATCAACTTGTACGGGCGGTACACGTTTACACAGGGTGTTGATGTTTGCTGAAGTAATCTATTAATTGCTATCAGTGAAGACCGATCAAGTGTCGTTAAATATTGTGTTAGTTAGCGATTTAGTACATGAGAACAGTATAGAAGACGAAAAAATATTTACTCTGGGTCAAAACATGTCCTATACAAATACAACTATGTGTTTACTTAACATTGATTGAAAACCTAAAAATATTTCGTCCTATTTTGAGGCTAAGCGAAAAGCCTACCGATAATTTTACCTTTAGGGCGAAGTATTTTACAAATATTTTTCTTTTCTAACATGGGGGTGCCTTTCAAAATATAAATCAAAAATGCTCACAAAAAGTGAACCAAAATGGATGACATTTTTATGCGACAAAATGGCTAGAATACTGCATCGAACAAAATCACACTAATCAGACTAGAAACCTCGGAGTAATCGAAGTACCTACATATAAAAAGGAAGTCGGTAAAAAATATAAATATATTCTGGCAACTAAACATGGAGATAGGCCAACCAAGTTGTTATTTCCATTTATGGCATTCAACATTACCGAAGGCATTAACATCCTCCACACAAAGCCTGCTATTACTTATTTGATGTTTCCTCAACAAATCCAACAGTTTGATACGCAAACTATGTACTTCCTAGTTGAACCACTGCTATAAAATCCAGTATTATTTATAGACATATACGCAGAATAGGAATATCTTCCGCCTCACTGATTCGGGAATCTGATCCTGAAGCGGGATTTCCGAGAAACAACTTACAACTCGGTGCCAAAAACAACTCGATATCAACCAACTCGGTTGTTTTCATACACCGAGCAGTTTAATTTAATTTTAGTGTTTTCTGAAACAAACTATTTTAGGTCGTTTGTTATAGTGGAATCCTAGAGCTGACTGTTATATTAAATGCTTCGAATGATTTTCAGAATAAACTTGGTGGGGCTTATATTCTAGGTATTCGCGTTTATGGCTGAAATCAAGCAGTATAGTATTATGGAAGATTATGTTTTAAATTAGTTTTTAATCGTTTTACTGAATTGCCTCGAGTTAAGATTACTGCAGTAAATGGCTGAGACCGTCCCAGCCCTCACAATTAATGAAGACTGATAAAATCCTTTCTGAATCATATTTCACCAGACGTGGGCCAACTACAGTAAAAGACAACAATGATGTGAGAATAAAAAAAAACAAGGCATCGTTCGATTTCCAACTTTATCGCTGAAGTATATGATTCAAAGTTGATTGGGAAAATTTTACAGTTTCGGGTAGCTTAATGTGCTGGCGTTTATACCAAATTATTTTCAATGCTATGATAACTCCATCTTATTTAAGATGAATACTAATGCAATTACAATATTTATTGAATGAATCCGACAGTAACTTTTTCAGTGCATGAAAAGCTCTCTAATAACAATAATGAATTGCGTGAGTCTGTCTGTCGGTCGGTGACCCGAGGTGTGGACAGGATGTTGCTAAATAGCTCACAATGCCTCCCGTGGGTAATGGGTTCAGTTCCGGGTTGGCGAATGAAAGTTATTAAAGTACTTATGTAGTAAGGAGCTGTTCATTTTGATTTCGTTTCAGACGATTATTACTTGATATGTTTTGTAAAGGATTATAGGGAATCAAATGTGGCAATCCATCCCACGGTTGATGATGAATCACGTGTTTATAAAGTTATGGATGTGTGCTCTCATGAAACACTTCTAAGTGACTAACGGGAGCATAGTTATTTTCAGGATAAGAATGGTGACAATGATGACACATTCATAAGGATACGTGATCCAAATGCCAAAGCATACTTCAATGATACTAAAACCAAGTTTTGCAAAACAAACTTAGATAATGACAAAGATATGAGCGCATTTATCACAAGAAATAGTCACATAGGATAGTAATTTCTCCTTTAACACTTACAATCATTTGACGATTATATCAGCCCCATAGTTATTTTAATCTTGTACGTAGAAATCGTCATCTAGATTTTTTGCTTCACGCGACTCCATAGCTGTGGTGGGCTGTCAGGTTTTAATATCAAATGACTAGCCAGTTCTTTTCTAAACAAAGAAGTTTACCGCAAAAAGTGGGTAAATAAAAATAGTTTGCGGTTTTGCCTTTGCGCAAATTCTCAACCCTACTGTTAGATTGATTGACTCAATCATAACTTTGTTGCTTTGCTTAGTTGATTCATTTAAATTTTACATGTTTCTTAAGAATCTGACCTGTGCGTAGTTCCTTGTTTGAAAAGCCTGAATGACTGAACCCAACAATTATGAAGACTGATGATGAATCATAAGAATACTGTTTTAGAGCCATTCAAAAATTAAAATTGGACTACTACTGAACTCGCAAAGCTTTCTCACAGCAAATAAATTGCAACATGCATTATTCCCTCATTCCCTCCAATCACGAACGCGGTAGCTTTACCGCAGGACCTAGCATAATAATAAATATGTAAATTGTACCGCTCTGGCTGCGCGCACGCAACCCAGTGTCATGGCGCCGGCTTGCGAGGCGCACGCGCGCTCTGCGCCGTGAACGTTCCGAATTTAAAGTATTTTTTTCTCCGTGCAATATTTTTTTTCGCTCGTGTTTTTGTTTTTCTTTTTTATGGTGTATGTGTGTTATGTGTCTTTTTAATAAAATTATAGTGTTACTGTTTTGTTATCTTATGATGGGTTTCGAGTGTCATGTTAAGCTCGTGTTTCTGGACTAAGTGCGTTCGACGGATTCGCTCGAATTGGTTTTGAGTTTGTAATTGATGCCCTTATACAATGAACCTTCACCTAATAAATGAGGATTGGCTTCGTCATGGTTCAGCGATTTTGTGATTGCTTTTTGCAAATTGTTTGTTGTTTGCAAACAAATAAATCTCATTCTAAAAGCACTCGGTCAGTAAAAAGAAAGTTCCTTAAAATATCAAAACACTGGATTTATTGAATCCAAATAATGTGGTAGCTAAAACAAAGTTATAATTAAAATTCTGGATTATTTACCCACCAACTCCACCACACCATATCTCAAACCTCATCAAATATTCCTCCCCTTGCAAACCAAAAATATTTAAACTAAACGCATTCCATATTCTCATAAGGAGAGATCTACATTTCTGTGATATTTCCATAAAATCTAGACATTCAGGGTATTCTGCAACGGGACTGGTTTCCTTGGTCGGCTGACGTCATCTGCTACCCGTATATATACATATAATAAAGTATGTGTGTGTGTTTATGCAACCTCATGCAAGGAGAACATGTTATTTTCCTTGGCCGGGTTTTGACATCATAATGTAGTTTGAAATTGGGTCGTAAAGGATTTTTACTGTTTTCACTCTAGTTCCCGAATGTTAGAAGTTTATTAGCTCTTCTTGAAAATAGAAAAAGATTTAGACTTTATTAAATCTCATCATCTTGTCACTAGATTTTTTTTATTTTGATGAAATGCAATAGAGCATATGATCACAACCATCTACCATCCTAATCTACCAGCTGCAGCCCACCTACCAGCCTTTTCAGTCATCGCTTCATAATAAATTCTAATAAAAACTTCCTTCCAACATACCTTTACGTAAACATTGTCTGACAAGAAAACTTATTTCTTTACATCATCGACATTACCGTCATTTCAAATATCCACGAACCCAAACAAATAACCCAAACTACAAATTCCACGCTCGCAAAAATATCAATTCTACCTTTGAAAGCGAAACCTTTGAACCTTACTTAGTCCTA
This sequence comes from Heliothis peltigera, assembly GCA_958496145.1. Lineage (NCBI taxonomy): Eukaryota > Metazoa > Arthropoda > Insecta > Lepidoptera > Noctuidae > Heliothis > Heliothis peltigera. The sequence goes on from OY292341.1 coordinate 467,950, forward strand.
TCAAAAACTTGAATACAAAAGGACTTAGAACAGCTGTCTATCGTCTATACCCATTTCAGGACAGACAGACGATAAGCCAGTCATAGTAATAGATAGGTTATTATTAATAATATCGAGTACAAAACGTAATTATTATATGTCTCGGTATTGTTGTAATGAATGTAACAGATATTGCTCACGCAAATCTTCTAGTTCATTAACTTCTTTTGTATGTAAGTAATAGTAAAGTGATTGCCATTTTTTTTCTGATCCCAAGAACCTCATAGGATTATGTTCTGTTCATAGGAAGATTTGGAAACTTCCATAAAAATCACGTTATCTTCATTTGTACCTTCACTAACAATTTAAATATTAGTGACGAAAGCTAAGGGAGGTGAGACATTAAAATACTCCCGAAAAACCAAGATAAAATTGATCTTTCCATCCTATTTAATCATCATTTTAAAAACTGTCAACGGCTCCCAGATGATTTTGATCCATAATACCACCACACATGTCTACTTTTACTTAAATCATTACCATCCTTTTAAGTAAAAGCCTCCCCATCATCACAACAGCACTAGATTTATGCAACACAATGGTTGTACTCAAAGTAATTAATGACTAACAGCCTGGCGGTGTAAATACTCAGGTGTTGGTAATTATCACGATTTGACACTATTGTTACAGCTTGCTTTGTCTTATCTACGATTGTTACTGGGTGTTTTCTAGGATTAACCCCTTCGAATAATAGTCTCAAGTATGTTTGAACGCAGACACGCACTTTTTGTAATGTAATCGGAAGTTGTAAAGACTGAACGATGCGGGTAGATTGTTGGTTACTATATCTAGTATATTAGTTCCGATTTCCTCGAGAGTCTAGACCAGAATGTAGACATTATATTACATCTTGGAGGAGGAAGGGTAGTTACAGTGTTACCAGTTGGTTGAAATAGAATTCACCATTTGAAAATGTCTTTAAAGATATTTTATGGACATTTGGTGAAATATTTTAGCTATACCTTATACAAGTACGAGTATATCTATAGCTTATATCGTGATACATAATATAGTAAGTACACCTAACAGTTAATACTACATACAAAATCTTTTTATGACCAAAGTTTATTGACCTGTTAATTCGCGATGGCGTATACTGATGAAACAGCATCACAATATACCTGACTCATGGGTAAGGTACTTCCGTTAATACATAAAATATAGCGTATAGTTTAAATATTAAACACGTTTAGAACAATGGCAGAAACGGAGCAATATTGCGTAATCTATACCCAGTTTGTGATTGTGTTAAATAATAAAAAAGATAGGTAAAGAAGGCATATATATTAGTATTTGAGGTAACATTAATTGGTATAAATATGATTTTTAGTAGATAAACTAACTAAAGTGTTCCCAAACTTAGATTTAAAATTGCCAATTTTGTTGATTGAACACGATATCTAAAAAATTTATTGCAATAAGCATGTAGGACCGCAATAAAATATTTATAATTTAATCTAAACCAGGGAAAGACTATAATGGATAAAAAAAAAACAATAAAAGTAAAAATAAAAACTCTTAAAAATCTACAAATTAATTTAATGACCTTATCACTTTATGACAAGGATGTTTGACATTTAATTTAATCAGTGTTGCCAGCCTGCATACGAAATGCGCTACTTTACCGCCATCTTTATTCAGGTCGCGTACAATACAGAACTGAATGTGATTTTCACTAGTTTCGAGTGAAATTCACTTTCTGCGCCATTTATCCGGCATCCATCCTGTTTAACTGATTTTGACCGAAAAAAACCGTTTTGGGGTCATTACTTTTAGGGATTGGTCGAAAAGTGGAAATAGCCATTAGGGGCTTTGATCGAATAGAATGTCCATGGCTGTTAATCCCACGTAATGGTTTTGCATTAAAACAAGAGCTGTACTTATTGTCTCTGAAAAAATGGGGTGATAAATAAACTTCCAGCTTAACCTAAAAAATAAAGAAACGTTAATTCATCAATTAAGGTAATTTCAAAATATACATACCGAAGCTAATAAGGTTCTCATAATTTTTACTTTAACCTAAATTGTTTCCATAAGCACCGGCAGTATTCTGTTCCAGATCACGAACAAACCATAATAATGAATATTAATTTTTACCATCCAACAAAAAATTGTTGCCAGAACAAAAATAATCCTGAAATTGCCACCGTCCACGCCCTTAATTGTACGGGATATTTTTTTTACTGGCAAGAGATCGTTGACCTCAATAAAAAAGTCGTTAAGAGGCTCGGTTGTATCTTAAAAAGCAGATTTTGTGAGGATAGCTTTCATCTTGTTTGTCTGTTTTGCTATTCGGAATATAGGTTTCGCACGTTTTGTGGGAGAACTTTACTCTTTTAAGATGTGCGATATTAAGGCAAAAACGTTTCGCATCAAAACTGTAGTACTACATAAGTTATTTGATTGGTTGTCATTTTGAGATTAAAAAGGCAATGGCAAATTGATGTAACTCGAAAAAATTATAGTCCTCTATGTTAAGAGCTCTTTATTTCTATCTAGATATAAAAATTATTACTATTATTATCCATACCATACTACAGTCACAAACAATGATGCTAACATTAAATTAACGTCTAAGTATAGCGCCATTTTAGGCATGTCCACATTAACTTTATCGATCCTATCTAGTTCTTTTCATCCCACACAAGTGAGGGTTAACTGTGAGGAATGTAGTCTCCACAGCCGATGGCTAACGACCTAAAACAACTTGTGTTCAATTGTGGGCTTTTAAACATCATTTGTCTGATGAACTGCTTGAATTGTATGGAAGTTAAGTTACTTCAATTCATGCTGGGTGGGCGAACTGTTGTACTATTGAAAATTTGATGATAACAGACATCGTGGTCAATAGTCCAAAAATATGAAATAAAAAAAAACATCCCAAAATTTGACGTCTGAAATGTCAAAAATAATACGATATGCTATGTTTTCCTGTTGCAGGTAACCTGAAGCTTAAATCAATTAAAATTTGATAAATACCAAAGCGATAGTTTTTGTGTTTTTTTTTTTTAATTTATAAATCTTAATGATACTATAAATAAGTCAAATAAAATAAATTCTTAACGTATTAAAAAATCTACCTGTAGTCAATAATAAATTTGATAAAGAACCATTCTTTATTCCACCATCCCTATTTCTAGCTTAAATTCTGAAACACCAGAACTCAAAGTATCTAAATCCGGGTGTTTGTGGCAAAGTTCTCGAGAACTTAATAAGCCCATAACTGCTAAGTTCCGCAAATTGTGGCCCAACTTAGAACGGAAGGCGACCAGCCACCGATATTGTTTAGTCAAGTGTATGATCTAGAAATAGCAGAACTACCTGGAAATGTGTCCAAGAACAATGCAACGACATTCTAGTTTAGACATTGTGGCGAACAAGCTTCGATAGATATTTTTGGAGCAAGCTTTACAGTGACAGGTGGAAAGGAAGGAAAGGAAGTGGCAATCTAGAATGAAGTCTTTGATAATTCATTTGTTTAATTTCTTTTATAAAGACCATTTCTTGACCATGTTCGTATTCTTTTCTAGACATTATAGTTATATAGTGAACCTAGACATAAAGTTTATGAGCTAGTACGTCGACAGCGAAGTGGCTAATTGAAAGTCGCATGAGTCGTTTGATCATAGACAAGGTTTAGGCAAAGCCTAGCGCGATTGTTTCGTGGATGGATGACCATTTTGTTATGACGAGTTCCTCTAAGTTCCTTTAAGTATAAATGGGTCCCGGCTGTAATTTGGCAATCGTTATGGGTAGTCAGAAGCCAGAGGGTCTGACAACTATTCTTGGCAATAAGTATCGGGTTGCCCAGGTTACTGAGTTGAAGAGGTCAGACAGATAGTCGCTCAAAGACCCCATGATGGTTGAAAAAAAAAACCACGCGGATGAAAAGAGTTTAAAAATAGCTATCAAATAGAAAATTACCCCACGACTGATAAATGCTAGAGATAGTGTGAAACACGATAGGCAACGTGTTGCTCTTATCTTCCCTCTGAATATGCTTTATCTCCTCTGTGACTTATCTCTGATTAGAGATCACAGAGATAACCTTAGGGTTGAACAGAAATACGCAAACAGAACTAAGAGATATACTCTTTATGTTTCCTGAAAAAACGTATTTAGTTCCTTAGGACCACAGCTTTTGCCTCTTGTAGGCTGTGGTGGTCAATATGCATAAATTGCTAGTTCGTATAAGACCTTCATGAACTCGTATCAACCTCATTATGTTGATATTGAAAAGCAAAAATAATGAATCCATCTTTCTTTCTATTTGTAACAAGCAATCGCAAAGCATCGCACAAAAGACCCAATTTACCAAAAACTATAAATAAGTGAAGGAATACAGCCGTAACAAACTTACTGGCTTAAAACGTCAATACGTAACTAAGTTAACTGTCACTTCGGACAACTATTGGAAAACTGCCAAACATTCATCACGATTTGATTCGATAAAGGACTGAGGCAACCAGTCGATTTCTGATTCAACAGCAGTTTTTTCAATGGTTTTAAATGCTTCCATTGATTTTAGTCTTTCGGTATTTATTAACTTTTTGGTCCTATCGGCTTGTGGATTTTTTGCTACATTAACTAAGACACAAATTATTCATGTAAATAAATTTGACATTTAAATTAACATTTAATTAAGCTCTGCATATTTCACAGTCATAATCTTGTTGGACTCTAGCATTAATATAAAGTTAATTATGTCCTTTTACTTAATTTACTAATGGCATTTATGAGTCTGAATCTTGCTTAGAAACTCATAACTTGTTAAATGTTAAAGCCCATAAAGCTTAATATTATATTACTTGACAATTTACTTCAGTACAGCCTATCTTACAATAGCAATTACTAAAATGGTGGTACTTACAAGCTATTCATATACGCATCGTCTAAGACTAAACACCTTCAGGAATATGTTAGTCTAATCCTTTATTATCGCTTAAATCACGCCCAACGTGTTTATTACCCTGCAATGCTTTTACCAGATACTTCAAAGGTTCTGAAGTTTACCTACCGGTGTTTTATACCCTGTGTGTAGGTATATCGGCATTCCGAGTCTAAATCAGTACCGTCTCGGCCACAAAGCTATGCAAAAAGGACACAAGTATCTTAGCTCACGGCTTAACACCGTCCGGCGGTGTTTGCGTGATTTTTACCTTTTGGAGTTTAGTGAGCAGTAAGCAGCAATGACAATCCATTCATTCATAAATAAATTGATAAATGACCGGATAAAAAATACAGGATTAAGGCTTGCTTCCATGTTCCATTTGACTGGTCACACATCTCTAACTAATTCAATTCTGTCAGCATCTCTTCGGCTAACGTATCGTAAACAGGTGACACTTTCCAATTTAAAATTCAAGTTATCATCACCATGTCTCCCACAAATCTCTTAATCCTAAAGGATTACCACATTCCACGTTAATCCAAGGATCAGAACAAACTAAATACTAAGAATAACTCAGTAGATCCGCCGACGTCTCGCTGAAGCATAACGAATTATGATATTTATGGTCCTGAAAGTCTCAGCACTGGTCCTTTAGGACAGGATGAAGTCGAGACACAATTAATTATTACCGCTCAAGTTTTCTTAATTTGATTCATGGTCGTGACTTCAAGTGTTATTGCCAATTTTCTGAGTGCATTGCACCGCGTATTGAAAGACCAAACTGTCGCGAATGTTCCAAAATTAACATAGGTCTTTGACTGGTATTTAAATGCATTAGTGTTATTCGTACAGACAGAAATGTTAATTTTATAATGACATTGAAATGAAACATACTAGATGTATTTATAGAAGATAATATTCTTAACAGAAACCTATTAGAAGATAACAAACCAAACCCACCAAAGAAACAGTGAATGACAATGGATGATATCCACAAATAAGTACATATAAAATAATTTATTGATAGTGATGTTATTTTTGTGAGTGTTGCTTATATAAATAATGAAGATGCACCTGCAAACGGACTTGTCTTGCGAGATCTCGTACAAGGGCTGCGAGGAGAAAGTACAGATCTCCCAGGAAGCGGAGATGCTGTACTATGAGCTCATCAGGGCATTGGAGGAGGAGGAAACGGTGAGAATCAAGTAGACAGATTCATAAACACAAACAACCTGTCAAATTATCGCCAATTGGTTAAATCGGCGCTAACACAGCTGGTTATGGTATGGTCCCTATGGTCTGTATGATCCTTTTAGGTAGGTATATGGTTTAAAAATTAGATAAGTTAATGACTCGTTTTTTTTTTTACAAAAATACCGTTCCGAATACCTGAGTAATCTTGAACTCTTTAATGTTCTCCAAACTTATTTATGGATTAGCGTTTTAAAGAAATAAATATTCCTAAAATATCAAGCCAAGGTTAAATCATTAAAAATTTACACGAATTAGTATTTTCAATTAGATATACCGATACTAATGTCCTAAATCTCATTCATAAATCACTTTAAATCGTTTGAGGTGATAAATCTAAATGGCGACACATTATTTATATCAAACCGTTTAAGTTTAGGTACCATCTTTATTTTTTGCTCGAAAGGGGGATTAATATCTTTCGATGACTAATGCGAAACCTGACGATAATTAGGTTGTTGGACAAGGCTGATAAGGCGCCTATCTCGAAGGCGATGCGACCACAAAATTCTGTGGTCGAGTTCATCTTTCGTTTTAATTAAACGTACACCGTGGGGATACTATTGAAAATATTTTTATTTTACCGGTTCTCGATTTTGTGGTTGCGGACAGAATAGTTTTGTTTATTTTTCTAAGTCATCGATACTTATTTATTAATCCAACTTTTTTATTAACAGAAATAACAGAGTTAGTTAGTATACACACTTGTGAGATATTCCCTTCATATCCCACAAGTGTGTATATATGTATTTACAGCTAATAAATCTACAGTAAAAACATTTTTTTTATTTCTTGTTTATTTATTATATTTTTATATTACATTTTTATGGAACGTTCTTGATATTATAATTGCGACATCTTTTAATTTATTCGTTTGATATTGTTATAATACATTATTAAACAAAATATTTGATAAAATTCCTGAACAATGCTATTCTGACCACATCTCTAAATAATTTGAGTACTGTAAACAGCAACATGACCACGAACTCTACAGATGAGACATCATGTTTAGAAAATATGCTCACAAGTGCAGCGGCTATGAATCATGACAGCTATGTATTATCTTGCTAACACTGTTGTCCTATTATTGACGGTCACAATATTATTATATCGTAGTTACAATTAGTAATGCTTTGAAATAATCCATCTGTTCTGTTTGACGCTTAATATTTGATTGAAAATATTAATTATTTTAATATTTAAGATTCATCTTTTTTCAAACTTGACCTATAGAATGTTATTATCTATGTAAATATGTGTTATAAATGAAAAGTTTGTCTGTTTGTTTGCTTGAACGCGCTAATATCACGAACTACTGGAACAATAAAAAAATTCAGCTCAATCGGTAGAAGATATCTACTTCAAAATTAAGTTCAAAGAATCCACCGTAACGTACATACACGGCAAGTTAAACAAAAGCTTTTAAAAAAAATGAGTCCAAGATATCCTATTTACGGCAGAACTTTTTTCAGAATTCAGTATTTTTTATCTGGGTTCGCGAAGTAGTCCCTAATGTCCCTACGAGACACAGGTGAAACCGCTAGCGGAGCCTAGTTAACAAGTTGTCCAGACGTTTTTAAATGTTGTCGTTGAGTCGTTTACAGTTAGTTACTAATGTTATTATAAAAAAGCTTCCCAATACAAAATCAATACCTGTTTATAACAAAAAAAAACTAGTCTTAAAATACCGCTACAATATTTCCGAAATACGTGTTATAAGAACAACTTAGCTTTAATTCAAAGCTTTTTTTAGTAACTTAGGGCCCATTTCACAGGTTTCGGATAGCCACTATCTACCAGATAAATAAAAAAATGGAACAGAATTTGTATGAAATTATCTGCCAAATAAACTATCTGGAACTTATCAGCAACCGGTGAATCTGGCCCTTAATTAGATATCGATTTTTATGGACCTGAAATTTCAAAAACAACCTTTTTATACATCGACATAATCCCATGCTTGCCACAGTGTAGCCCACAAATATGTGGCCAGCAATGATGCGTTACCTCGCGAATTCGCGCCGCAAGTGTATCGAGGTCATTCACACCGAAATTATGCATATATAATGAGATTTGTCTGTTGGTTTTACAACTGTGAAGTGCAGTAGAATGACGTGTAGAAGTCTTGATGCGAATAACTTATTTGAAAATTAAATATTCAGACAGCCTAGCCATTGTGTCATTCATAAAAATTATTTTATTTTATTTATTTATCTAGGTCTTGTAGAAGTACAGACGCTAGCACATCAAGCTACCCGAAACTGTCAAATTTTCCTTATCAACTTTCAGCTATATGCTTCAGCGATAAAATTGAAAAGCTCTTAAGGTTTGATTTGAAAGATTGTCGTATCTTGATGTGCTGGCGTCTGTACATAATTAATTACGAGTCGTTCTTACTTAGTCACAGTTATTTTAAGTATTTACATAGATGACCATGCCAAAAATAAAATACTTTATCAAATTCATTATAAAAAGCATCTTAAAATAATGTCGCTTTCTTTTATCGTTTTGAGTCGAAAATTTATTTTTTATTCATAATTTAATTAATAAGCTATTTATAATACGGCTTGAGATGAAAAATCCGTGACGTCTTAGTTCTTATTTTCATACAAATTTTACCGAAAGTAACCATTTTTGACAGTTCAATAAAAGTAATGAATTTGACTGGTTGTCACTACCGTATTGTATTTGTTTTTATCACACTTCTTATTTACAGAGCTTATTCGGGAGTTGGTGTCCCGTACAAATATTATTATCGATACAATATTTAACGTCTGTATTTAACTTGTATGTGTGAGCTATTTATGTTAATTAGTGGTCAAACGGTATCAAGTGGGCGTGGTCAAATATTTGTAGTTAAGTGCTACACTCGATATTAAAATATTGGTTTGGAGGAATATTAACAACGTTAAATTAACTAGCGAAAAAACTGGAACACTAGTTTTGTAAATTATTAATTGAATAAACCTATATATGTACCTACATACAATTAAAATAAATATATACAAACTTATAAAATACTTAAAATTAATATCTATACTAAAAAAACCAATATAATAATTTAAATGAAAAACCCTGTACCTATACAAAAATATTGCGCATTGCTAAGCTTCAAAGTACGTATTTTGAAGATTAGTCTATTGAAAAAAAAAAAAAACATTTGTTTGGATTTACATGTATGTACTTATTATCAAAAAGTTACTATTACTTGGTTAAAATAAAGTTATCGATTAGTTAGGTTGATTAGTTAATACTTTATTTCTTTGCCAGATGATAAGTACAGAAGCCAGCACATCAAGCTACCCAAAACTGACAAAATCTCCTAATCAACTTTGAACCATATGCTTCAGCGATACAGTTGAAATCCTATTAAGAAAATTTGTCAAATTGTAGTAGCTTGATGTGCTGGTGTCTGTACATTGTACAATATCATGTGTAAATAGCTTTATGTCAATTTCAATTTACAAATCTCCCTCGCGAATCTTAACGATTTTTGCACTGAAACGCGAGAATGCTATAAAAATAACACCCGACATATTTTCTTGTGTGAAATTCTTTAAAACATTAAACTGTTCAATGTAATAATATAGTCGTAAACAGTTGACAGTTGGAATTATCACTGTTTTTACGTAATGGAGATATGGTTCTCAGATTAAAGTTAATTAACTACTAAAACGAAGTGGCAGTAAATAATCTTACTGCAACTTCGATACGTGACATACGAGTATGTAATATCTTTATTGTCTGTTGCAACACTGAAGGATATGAAAGATTTCAAGAGAATAAATTAAAACCTTCTTAATCATAAGAAAAGATGTAGATGTGTGCCTATTTATGAAATAATATGGACTTTTCCAATGTGTTAAAATTGGTAGGTAATTGATTTATTTTCTATAATAATAGCAGTTCAAATCCATTGAAAACAATAATAAAAATAAAATTGCCAAATCAAATCATATTTGTAAAAGAGAACATATTTTTATGTATTTTGCATTCCATTTATAAACTGATTCGAATGCTTTTAAATTCCCGGCTATGCCAACGCGATAGCGGCCAGGTATTTAAATATCGAATTTGGAAGCTCGCCGTGATTGGTCAAATTCGGAGTGATACAAAAGGCTTCTTGCACGCGATGTTTCCTTTGATGTACGATTTAGGGATTTCATTTTTTAATCGACATCTCGCGTGTGGATTTGGAAAAGGATTTCGTATATTTCCATTAAGGCGAAATGTGAGGAGGTTTATTTACTACATATTGAATCTTTAGGATGCAACCATACTTCAATGGTGCAAGCAGCTACTTTCACAATTTTGATTATTGTTAATTACTTCCTGTCCCATAATTGAAATCCTTTATTTATGTAACTTTCTTCATAATATTTCTCAATCATTTTCATTATCGCTCCATTTATTGTCCCACTGATGGGCACAGCCTCCTGTCGCACGGAGAATCATTGAGCATTACCTTCACATTTAATCAGTCATTGGTGTCAAAGATTGGTACTAAGAAAGTACATAATAACTTTGCGAAAAGTTGCATTGGCACTTGCCTGACCTGGAATCAGACCCTAGGACGGTATTTTAACCCCTAGGCCACCATGACTTACACATGACCGAATTATACCCATTTAAACCAAATAACGTTTATCTAATTGGCTGGTAAAATATGACGAAGTACGCGCACGTACAAATATTAAAAATATAGGTGCATCCGAATTGAGTCGGTTAAAAAGTGCAGCTGACTGCAGTCGCATTTCATTAATTGAACTGATATATTTACAACTGTTACAATTTACTGGCATGTTATTGATATTAATGGTTGTAAGCGGTGTTTATGGGTTGTACCAGCATTTTATTAATATTTACCGAGTAATAAAAAAGAGGCACTTCAAGTAGAAAATTGTTTAACATTGAAAAATTGATTTGGTTTTGTAGGTGTTAATGTTATTTTTGACAAAGCTATTTCAAAATATTCTTGTTCCAAGTAGGCACCGTGTTAAACCTCAAAGCTTATAAAATATACATCGAAGTAACTTGTTCAATACCCCCATACTCCAAGCATTTATCCCACAACGTCTAGATACTTCATAACTCATCATAAAATCATATCCAGCCCACGAAATACCGATGACATCACATCTCGCTTCAAAAATAAGTGAAATGTCAAAACATTCCCGGCTTGAGTCATGCGCACGCGACGGCCGCATCGCATTGTTCTCACATTCGAAATTCAAATCTGACGTTTCCTGCGACGACACTGACAAATAGACTGACACCTTTTTAAAAATTAAAAATGGAATTTTAAGTTGACAGTTGTTTGTGAAAAATCGATTCCTATTTAGAAATATTAGTGGTGTGCCTAATTGAAATGGTCGATATTATGTTTCGTAAATCCGTTAATTAGTGTTGTTGATTAATGATCGAGTTTGGGCACTGATATTTGGTTACTGTTAGTTCTATTTTTATTTATTAGTAATACTTGTTAGTTAGCAAATTCACATGATGATATCAAAACAAAATTAATAATAACTATGCATTTTCAAAATACAATTTAAGCTCGTAATTGTACTGAAGGCCGGTCGGAAGGGCTTTTTTGAGGTGGGAATCATCATCAAATGACCCCTCAATGACCAAGAGTGAGTATACTGGGAGTGTAAGACTCTTACTGACTAAAACCTATCTTTGTTACTTCTGGAGCCTTATTGTACACCACGGCCCGGTGACTATGTCAAACAATGACAGCCCCGGCAGAAGAATTAACAGGAGAGTCAAATTTTTTAGTTGAATTTTTAGAGGCCGTACTTAAAGACCATCAATATTTCTTTTAAAAGTGTATCTCATCAAACTGTCATCAACTAAATACATGGTTACTTAGTAAGTACGATGTTCGTTCTCATGGTGTATTACGTGCTCCGAATACATTCGTATAAATACTATGACTTGGATTTACATATTCGTCAATGGTAGACGAATTACCATACAAGATGGGTATAAAAAAACATTGCAATGTTCTAATATTTTATTTATAGGATTTCATGGGAAGTCCAAATGACAGCAGCATATTTGGCCAATAGTTTTCAGAAATTGACACTTGTAGGTATATTTGAGTTTAGTGATTTGTTACGACGGTATCATTTAGTTAATAATATTGTGAGTAGTACCTAATACTACATTTTTTTCAATCTATCTTAATATTATAAAGCCGAAGAGTTTGTTTACTTTAAACTCACTTATCTCAGGATCTGCTGTCTCGATTTAAAAATATATTTTTAGTACGTAGTAGTAGTTCCCAAAAGTCGCGGGTAAAATCACTGGCAGAAAATAGTGCATAATATTAGTTATCTGTAGCGTTATATCATCACTGGAGTGTTTCTACATATTTGTGTGTCAATGAACTTTAAGGACTATAATTAATTATTATTTTTTCTTGTTACAGGTATGTGACACTTCAACTCTTTCAACTAAGAGGTACAAAGATCAGCTGAGGTCAGGTAGATTGACATACTTAATTTACTTATAGGTATCTAAACATTAATAAAAGAAACACTGAATTAATTTGGCATAAAACTGCGTGCCTAATAAATATTTTCCACAAATTGACAAATTGTCTGGTATTTATATACAACTTATATAACTATTATCAAATTAGCTACACTAATATTATAAAGCTTAACTTTGTTTACTTGGAAGCGCTAATCTCAGGAATTACGAAAATTTAAAAAAATATTTCAGTGTTAGATAGCCTATCTAGTATATTATTCACATATGGGCGAAGTTCTTCTCGCGGCAAAAACCACTGGCGGATACTAGTTAATTATAAAATGTATTTAACAAAATAATATTAAGCCTTCAAAAACAAGAGAAAACTTTTATAAAAAAACCTCCAAGATTTTGTTAACCAAAGTTCTTTTAATACAGAAATAAGTCAGCTGCTCTGCTGTGCTAACTTATCAGCAGATTACAGATAAACTCGCAGGGATGACTGGCTCTTACAGGTTCCAAGATTAACCAGTGCAGGGCCAATGGCACCCTTGTTTAAACTCTCGTTAAGAAACAACAAGGCAATTGTTCAGTGGCCCCCAGAACTGTATTTCCGTTAAATCAATCAAGTTAAGATATTATCAGAAATCCTGAAATACCACTTCATATCTGTTATATAGATGTTTATCAATACTAATGCATGCTTTGACATTTGACGACGGCCTTTAAGCATGGAATAAATAATTAGTTAGTTACAAAATCCTTACCATAAGCTGAGTACCAGTGTTTTACAAGCAGCGACTGCCTATCTGACCTCCTCAACCCAGTTACCCGGGCAACCCAATACCCCTTGGTTAGACTGGCGTCAGACTTACTGGCTTCTGACTACCCGTAACGACTACCAAGGATGCTCAATGACAGCCGGGACCTACAGTTTAACGTGCCATCCGAAACACAGTACCGTAATGCACTAAAGCTTGAAATTAATTTTACATCCATAACAAGTAGCCACCTTATTATTAAAATTCATCACCCCTGACCCTTGAAACAAAAAATAGAATACCTGTAATATGAGTAATAATACCATTCAAAAGGTAAACGTAGTTTAATTTAACCTGTCGTTAACAGCTGTGCGACCCGGCCCCGCCTGTGGGGGTGACAGTAATCGGAGTATGCAATCGACAGTCGGGACCAGTCACAAGTGTTCTGTGTCGACTTTGTATCGAACTATATTTACCTGCGACTATGCTTGAATTTAACTATACTTTTGTATGCAAAAAAATACAAATGATATTGCATGCAAAGGTCAATTTCTAGATCTGCCAAATTAGTTTTCTTTTTTATATGTAACTCGATATTTCTTCACCCTTTCTAGAGTATTTATAATTAAATATATTATTTTGGGCAGTTGTTTTTTTTTATTCAGATAGGTAACATAAGCTTATAATTATAGCAAGATTCCATTGTACTACAATTTTTGTATTTGGAATCTCAACCTCAAGATAACTAGGAATTACTGGTTCGATTAGGAAAATTCTTAGTTAATCGATAAAGGTTGTAGGCTGATTTTTGTCCAGGTGCGCGGAGTAGTTCCCAAAGGACGCGCCTGAAATCTAATAATAGATAACGTCAAACAATTATTATTCAAATATCATACCTTATCGAGATTTTGGCAGACAACTGATGGGCATCATTACAAAATAATAAATTCCCAAAAAAATTTAGTCCAGCTCTCCTAAAACCCATAAAAAGCGCCATGAATCATCGGTCCACTTTTAAAACATTTTAAAGCTATCCTTAATACCGAAGTGCAAATAGACACACGGGGCAGTTGAACCAAAACACTCGACCACAATAAATAGCCCAGTTTATTATAAACTATGTAAAATAATACCTTCTGCCTGAACTAACTGGAGCGTCAGATGGTTTCTGTCTGCAGTAAAAGTCAGACGAAAAGTGCTAATTTTGCTACCTAATTGTCTAACGCGTCTATTCTATAAATACAAGGTTCTTCCATTACATTGCATCTGTAAGTACTTATAGCTGTAGTGTGTTTGCTTCACATGCTAATCTCAGGAACTACTGAAAAAAAAATATTGCTCTTGAAAAAATATTTCTGTATCAAATTGTCAATTTTTCGAGGATGGTTATAGTCTACTTTTTATCCGCGCGAGCGGAGTAGTTCTCACGGGTCGCAGATATAACCGCCGGCGAAATATATATTTTTCTATATACCTCGGTATTTGACCCGACTGCCAAGAAGGGTACCTAATATTATTGGAGCGCATCTTGTAGTCATCATCACTGCTGAGCACAGGTCTCCTCTCACACGAAGAAGAATTGAGCGTTAATCACCACGCTTGCTCAATGCGGGTTGGTGATTTCAGATTTTATAGTCCCAGTTTCCTCGAGATGTTTTCCTTCACCTTTAATCAGTCATTGGTGTCCAAGATAAAGTTAGAAAGTACGTATAACTTAGAAAAGTTACATTGGTACTTGCTTGACCTGGAATCGAACCCTCATACTCAAACTTGAGATGACGTTATCTTGTAGTCGGTTTCCATAATATCTTTGCCGAACAAAATTTTTAAAAGTATATGAAAATTAATTAACTACATCCAACATCTTAATGTTACAATTCCATAATACCTTGACACGCCACTTTCTCTGAGCCTCAAAATAAATAAACATTATATCGCACATCTGTGTTGCCACACAAAATAAAAGATTATTATCTTCAGTATTGCCATGTACGGCGTTTTCAAATCTGTCGTGTTTACGATTGTTATTTCGAATGTCGGTTTGTTACGTAATAATCCTTTTTATGGTATTATGTTCTGTGTGTATAATTTAAAATTATCGGATATTGCGGATATTAATTAACGTTCTCCAAAAAAGGAGACAGTACCTAACTCTTTTGGTGAACTGAGAACCATTAATTGCTAAAATTACGCATAAATGTAGGAAGATTTTTGTGGTTATTTATTGTTAATCACTATTTATGACATATTTAGTAAAATTGCGAAAAATAAAATTAAACCCAACAGTTTTAGATTGCTTAAAGAAAGTTATCTCACGACTCACATGTTAAATATGCTAAAACAACCTATAATCACCATTTAAACAAGAACAAAGTTCTCACAAAAAATCCCTTTTTGTTACTCCATACTATATAATAACAAAGTACTATTTCCCTAAAAAAATATTATCAAAATACAACTTTACACCCCCCAAAATAAGGTCTTAAAATGAATGAAAAATATACGACTTAGGTCTATTTTTAGTTCGGAATTTTTCAAAAAAATTCCTATTATTAGCGCGTTGTTCGAAATTAAACCCAATAGTTAACGTGATAAGGTAGACTTTGCAACGCATGTGGTGTGTGCTGGCTTCCATTCACGACATATGGTGGAGTGAGTCACCTTTGTTCGGATGGTAGTTTATGGGTCTCTTTTTATATTTTGACCTCAAATCGTCGGCTTTAATAGTTTTTAAGGGTTTCATCAGGATTTTTTATGGAAAAAGGTAGATTTGTGAGGCTGGAAGCTGACGTTAAGTTGCGAATCTTGAAAAATAATTTAAACGCCTGTAAGTAAGCAGGTAGAATAATAACGTAAAATGAATTTATGAAAAAAAAAACACAAAAACAATCCACACTATTTATCCAATATACAGCAAAAGCTAGGGTCTAACGTCATAAACCGGATGCTAGCTGCCGGAGCCGGTATAAAACCGGGTAACGGCCGATAGCCGGATTTCTTCGTGTAATGAAACTGGGATCTTTGGCCGGTCCGGGGGAAAATGTCGGAATTACCAGGAGACGGGGTAATATTGCGTCTTGTCTGGCTATTGTTGGCTAGAAATGCTGTGTTCAAATCTTACCCGACTGTGGCAGAAAGGGAGATATATCTTTGCCACCGTATATTTACCTACATATTTTTCTGCTTGTATTAATGTGGTTTGTGTAAATGGATTTTGTTGAATGCATACACGCATATGCATACATCTTGGAGCATTTTACCTCTCTTTAATCACCGTATTTGCCGAAAAGCAAGCAGGGTGTAGCTGTAGCTAAATATACATTCTTAAAAAAAAACATAGAAATATTTAAGTACATAGTTTAAAGCAAATTAAGTAGTGTGCGGGTTCGATTCCAGGTGCTACAAGTACCGATGCAATTTTTCTAAGTGATATGTCCTTTCTGAGTAGGTATATCTTGGACACCAATGACTGAATATAGGTGAAGGCTAATCTCGAGGAAACCTGGATTATAAAGTCTGAAAGTCCGCTCACGACTTCTCCGTGCGAGAAGAGGCCTGTGCCCAGCAGTGGGACAGTAAAAAGGCTGATGATCACTAGTCTTAACCATAGTACTACATAAATAACCACAATCCATTCTATTATCCACATATTTGATAGAATCGATACAAGTATTAGGTACAAGATGGTATGGATTCTCATACACAATTCGCTGCAGAATTGCTAGGCTTCTAAAAACTAATACTTTCTCCCGCTATCAGTTTTCTAATCCTATAAATACCAGAAATCCTACTTACCCCAACAATGGTCCAAGCGACTAGAGCTGCAAGTCGCGTGTCCCGACCCACGCGAACCACCCACTGGTTGCTATAGTGATGTGCTTTGGTGCAAGTAATGATGCTGATCACACGAATAGTACAAAATTATCATAGGATGGTTTGGTGGAAAATAATGGCAAATGTTGAGAGTGAAAAGTGAAGCTGGGCAACCTAGAACTAATAGTTTACCTGGGGATCATAGGCTTATGAAACGTACCCTCTGCATTCCCCTTCTTCAAAAAAAGTGATGTTATGTTTTTGAGATCATATTCATCAGAATAATCTGGATCTAGCTAGTTATATACTAACAATATGAAGCTCAAAAGTGTCCATAGACGCGCTAATTTTAGGAGTTTTCGGACCGATTAGAAAAATTATTTCAGTATGGAAAGGCTTATTTTTTACACGGCACGGAGTTGTTCCTACGGACCGCGAGCTAAACGGATAAAAATCCAAAGTACTTAAGTAAGATAAACTTTAATACCGCTATGAAACCTAAAGTTCCTAAGCTTATTTGTGTTTACAAACATACCAAACCTAACTATCGCGTTAATTATCAAGTTCACGTTAAAGTGTCAACGTTGGCACTTTATTGGCACTCACTGGCACTTCGGTACTAATAGCCCGTCACTAGTGGCAGAGAAAACTGGCCGTATGCCAATTAGTGAGTCAACCAGTTGGCGCGGGTTCGATTCCTTGTCGTGATATGTTTCTCTTATTAACAGCACTAACATAAATGGTACCGAGGTACTGGTACTGACATCGGTACCTACTTATCGGAGATTTAAGTGATAAATATTTGTACATTTGTAGGAAATGCTAGTCTGAGCATTTCGAAGTAAACGACACAAGAATATTAGCTCTAGGAACGCGTGGATTGTAGATATTAACTTCCTTAGGACTTAACTAATAGTTTAGTAATTACTGGGCCATGTTGTTACATCGGTTAGGATACAGTAAACCTCCAATAATTACAGAATCGTGTTTAATCTCAGATTTCCTATTGCTAGTTCCTATTCGATTGAAATAAGGTAATCAGTCATTTGATTGACAGAAAAAAAATTGACATCTGTCATTTATTTACAACTGATTAGAATTACATGCGTGCCTTGTTATTCATGCCTTCACAAAGCTATTAAAATAATATTTACTTACATTATAAAGCTGTAGAGTTTGTGTTTTTGTTCGCTAATCTCAGTAACTACCGAATATAATACTAAAATGCTTGATTTGAAAAATTATTTCAGTGTAATGTAGCCCATTTTTGAGGGCGGCTTTAAGCTAAGCTAGTATAGTAGTTCCCACTTGAAACCGCTATTAAATTATAACATAAAAACTAAAAGGCAAGCCTTCATACAAATTCCGTTAAATGCAACTAAAACGTATTCAATAAGAACGGTCTGGATTCCTTTCCTTAAAACACACCCGATAACAATGTAACAACTGCCCACAATCCAGAAACCAGTCACTCAAGCCAACGGATTCAGACTAATCTCCCATTAGCATACAATTTTAGCGTGTTCCATACACGTCTGGGCAACAGGCCTGGACAGGTTTTTCTCCTGATCCCACATTATACTGTTATGTCGTGAAGGACGTGGAATATCCTTCGGTAAGGTCAGTGAGTACGGGGTACTAGTTGCTGAGGGCATATTTCTGAGTTATGGCAGGCTTTTTTTTGTTGATGGTAGGTACTAGTTTTGAAGTTTTATCCTTGCTTCCTTACTTAATATTACCTATAAATGAGAAAGTAGCTCTGTCTGTATGTCACGATTTCACGCCAAAACTACTGAACCGATTGAAATAAAATTTGGTAGACATGTAGTCTAGAATCCGAGAAAGGACATAGCGGTTACTTTTTATTCGGGTGCGGTAAGTAGTTTTCTCAGACAGCGGGCGGAACCGCAGAGAACAGCTAATTTATAATAATAATTTCATGAATATTATGGTGAAAACTAGAGTATGTATCGACCACGTCTTCTGTAGTATTATCATTCTCAGTAATAACCTGAAGTCCTTTATAAATTCTCGTAAGATGCAGCTAAGCCCATGGTCAATAACTACAATATTATAACAAATGTAAGCCACTTGGCTGCTACACGGAAGCGGTAACTAGCAGATAAGCGTTATCGGGAAGCAATAACCTCAATCAGTGCAGTACATCTGTACACAATAGTACACAAATAGTACAGTCGTGGACAATAATTGTTGACCAACTTCCATACCTTCGTAATTTCGTAGTTAATTAATTTGCGTGATTACAAAATTAGACACGAACTCCCTGGATGCACTTGATCAGCGTAATTTACTGAGCTTTGCTCCTAATAAATTGTCAGTAATAAATACGGTAATTCAATTTAAGGCTACCCTTTCGAAATTTTCTCGATTTTCGATTTTGACCGATCGCGTTATACAGCTGAATTGACTCAAGCATATATGTCTGCGACTGTACACAGTTTATATGGCTGCTCGAGTTTACTATTGTAGCACAGATTAAGTTAGATGCTGCGTTAAGCATATTTGTGGAGTAACAGAAATCTTACCTTTTATGGAAGGTAAGCTTTTAATGTTTATGCCTTCATAAAAGTATAAATAAATGCCATCATGATAACGCAATTAGGTGCGATAGTCATGTACCTACTTTTGTGAGATAGTGTTTCACTTTTAATACAGAGTTTAGATAGCTTTTTATGATGCTTAATTAGGTAGATACTACAATTACCCTTTATGTACACCAGCACATCATGCTACCGGAAATTGTGAAGTTTCTCCAATTAAATTTGAACCAGTTACAGCAATAAATATTCTATTACGGACATTCGACAGATTGTAGTAGCTTGATGTGATGATGTACATTTTGTTACTTTAATATTATTGGATTAGCAGAGTAAGCGACAGCAAGATATTTTATGTTGAAGTACTTTATAATTAACAAATCATATTTTTTGTAGTATACAAACATATTCATACCCAGTACTTTCAAAATTGATTGATTTTCAGTCAGCATTTTTTTGGTAGAAAAAATACAAATTTAGTACTTAATGCATTTACGATTGCTCTACGAGTACTAACATCACCATTAAATTAAATGCACGCTGCTGCACACTTCCTTAATAAATAAATACATCATTAAAGTCATCCCATCAATTAACACAACCCCATACAAATCACTTCTAAGCGCAGTTCATTGGCCCAGCTGATAATGAGCGGCGCACATACGCGCACGCAGAAGTGAGTCACTCACTGTGCGGTGACCTTGCTGCTCTATTTAGTTGTATGTTTGTTTGTTTATATCTTACTTCCGATACATTACTGTCTCCGGTTGTCTTGAGTTTTTTGTAGTATCTGTTTTGTAGAAGTTGCATTTTTGAGATAGTGAGGCGGTTTAAGATAGGTATAGTTTATTTAATATTATAATATATCGGGACTCCTTTTCGCACACGGTCGGATAGCCCCAAGGAAAGCTGTTGACTAGCTTGTGTTATGGGCACTAATACAACTGATAAACTACATAATATTTTACACATATATATTTTTAAATACATATTATAACACCAAGACCACAGCCAACAAGCATGCTCATCCGGGAGTCGAACCCGGGACCCTCAGCTCGGCAGTCCGGCGATTACCATTGCGCCAACAGTCATCAAAATAAATAAAGATCTATTAAATAGCCCAGTAGCTTTTCTGTAGTCTACATTCAAAGCGTTGCGCAGGCGCAGAAGTGTTTTCTTCCTACTAGCTAAACTGAAGTCATTAACCAACCTAAGTAGTAAGTAACCAACTTACTAGACTAGAACTATTATAAATCGGTAGGGCGTTACTCCAGCCAATAGAAAACCCCTAAATCAGTTCAAAATTTTTGAACATAAGCTCAATACCAAAACTGGTTCAATTGTAAAATTGAACTGTTTCCTTAATTGACTGCCAAGATTTATGTTGTTCTAAAATAATTGGAATACAACGAGTATTCTTACACCTACATTATGTATAGTTGAGGATTGATTTATTGGATCGAGTCTAACAACATCAGCCTTGCTTAACTTCAGGTAGCCATAAATATCTGTCTATGCTTCATGAAGCAAAACTCATGATCATGTCAGGATTATAGAATTTCGAATAAAAACTGCAAATATTTTAAACATTCTTTAATAAAAAAATAAATTGTTTCCCTTAAGTAGGTGTCGTGAAAAAATCTCCAACAATAATCTCAGCATTTTTATTGAAAATCAGACCTACATATTTCTTCAGACTGATTTTTTCATCTGTTAATACTGATTGCACTATCATGCATTAGAATAATAAATCTAGTAATGTATTTTTTTCTTTATCTCTTGTCGCGATATTTCCTTAAACAGGAAACGTGAACTCGGACGCCACGATCCGATAAAAATATTATAGTTTACAATAAAACTAGGACCGCACCTTTGTCAGGACCTTTAGTCAGTAAGAGTCTGCACATTTCAAAGTGAACTGAAATAATGAAAGTCATAGTAAAATGCTTGTGGAACGCATTACCCCACATCACAGGCGCACCCATTGTGTGCTGTAACTCGTAACTGCGAGTACACGTGCGCAGGAGTCGCCCGATAGCTTATTGTGATACTGAGTTGTTTGACTTATGTAGAGCGATTATTATAGAAATAAACTTCGTTGGTTAGTTAAGACATTGTATTATACTTAGTAGGGTTTTAGTTAGTAAGAGTCTGACACTCTCTTCAGTTGCATCCACAGCGGTTTGGCATTTGATGATTTTATACAAAAAAAAAACTGAAAATATTGGGACCACAAGTAACCTCACTTATTCATTAGGATGTAACTTAATGTACCTAATGATGAAATTTCCCAAAAAAGTACCTACATATAACCTTCAAAAGAAAACAAAAAACGGACGAAGAACCCAGTACACAGCAGCCTCGTAAAATTTTACGCGCTGCTCTCGGTGTTTTTTGCGAAAATGTTCAGATAAGAGATGGCATAAAACAAACCATGCCTCATGTGTTATCGTACTTAAGATCTCGAAGAGTCCCCCAAGGAGATCACAACGAAAATTGACATCTAGCAGTCTTGAATTAAGTTCTAGTTGATTTGGTAATGTAAAAATGTTAATGACTCTTGATTTCATTAGAAATTGTCTTTGGAATAAATCTTCAACCGAACTTCTTTTTTTTGTACCTTATGGAGGTCTCTTAGTCCTAGGGTCGCGGTAATTCTTGCGAATATCCCCTCCAGCTGAGCATTGCGATGTAATACGTCAACAAACGAGTCGAAGTCACTTTAAAAGTAAAGTCATAGTATAAGCATGTATGAAAACTGTAAGGTCAAACATAACAAGGACGGTCCGGAGTAAAATTGAAAGCTAGGAATGCTATCTTTGTCGCCTATTGCGTCTGACCTAGGTCCTTATCAGGGCCCTAAATACCTACCCTTTCAAACAAGCTATGAAGATAATAACACAATACCCTTTCTCCGTAGTCGGGTAAATGCGGGCGATTATCGCGTCTTGCCATCTCGACCCGGGTATAGCGTCAGATACCGGTTATCCGGGGGAAATCTCGTAAAATGCACACTATGGACAACTATGTAGTTGAGTTGTGATTTTTTTCTTTTTTTGCCGCTGTATTTGATGGCGGGTAGTTTTTGATAAGGATTTATGATATTGAGGTATTGTGTTTTTTCAGGAAAGAGTTTCCTTGTTGGTACTCTTATATTTTCTGTGGATTGGACGAATGAAGGGAAGACAAGGAAAGGCAGGCGCATAATGCTCGGTTCCTATAAAAATAAATGATCGTTTTGCTTACAGATCATAGTGTTTTGACATGACGTTACCTTCCGTAAGCTAAATCAATCGTTTGTTCTTTATAGGGACCGAGTAGGCTACCTTATTTTGTTTGAAAACCCTCATGAAGTCCTATTATGTTCTAAATGTCTCTTCGATACGATTCTACAGTTCTGCGTCGAACAAGTAACATATGTAGGTACAATCATTCTATCAGGTCAATTGTCTTTAGATTGTGCGTAAGTCAGCCAAGTGCTTAGCGATCCTTAACGAGACAAAACACTCGCCTTGTTTTGTTTTTAATTACTTAATTTATCTTCTTTGTGTAAACGTTATAGTCCTTAACATTAAGTACCACTGGTCGATAATTGGTGCCCAAAAATTGGTCACAGATGCTAATTTCTTGTCCATCGCTAAGTTAATAGTAGCTAGAAACGAAGGCAATAGGTTTTTTAAATACTGGAGCAAATGAAAAATAATATAATATAGTTATCTAGCAATACATTATTTGCTTCTGCTTTTTGTTTGATTTAGTATGACGTCAATTTTTATTTAAACAAGAAAAAAATGAGTCGGCTACCCTATTATTTCCACCTAAATGAGAATAAGTAAACTCGGTAGTTTTGCCCAACAGCCCAGTAGGTAACATTAGGAAGCTGCGGTCGTCGGTAACTCTATCCCAGACGCAAGGCTGCAACAAGGTCACTGCCGCGACCGGTCTCTTGGAGGAAAGATAAAAGATGCTCTCTTTGTTTATTTAGAGAAAAAAAACTAGTCTTTTATTTTCAGTAGCTTCTTTAGATAGGCGTAGAGATTAGAGTTGGTTTCTAGTTTCATAAGACAACATACGAGTTCGTTTAACAATTTTAAGATGCGAGGTAATCTTTTAGGGATCCCATGTGCTTCGTAAAGTCGCCGATCATCAAAACAGTTGTCAATATATGAATTAACAAAATGATTGATTGATTAAATTGACGACAGATAAATTATTATTAGTTATATGATGATGTCGATAATCGCTAATTGGTGCTAACAATATTACTCAACCGCTCGTTTGCCAACATGGATAGTAATAATAACCCTTGAAGTAAGATTCATTATTATTGACTAAAAAATAGTTTTTACAAAAATAAACCTTTAATCTCAAATCTCTTTTCTACTGCTGTAGGAATATATACTGATACACCCTCGTAATTGCTAAGCTATTTATAAGGGAGCTAATTAGTGTGTTTCACTCTTTCAGCGCGTGCGAACCTTCACAACGTCACTGGATGAGCTCGCGGGACGCGTGCAAGCCGCGGAAGCCGCGCGCTCGTCGTGGCGCGGGCCGGGAGACGCGCGGGATGCGCGCGCGCAGCTCGACGCGGTGTCCCGCGCGCGTGCGCAACTGCCTCCGCTGAAGAGACTGGCTGATGAACTCCATGCGCAGGCTCAGCAGCTGGCGAGGGACAAGATCCAGCTGCCAGACCATTTGCTTGCTAGACTTGATGATTTGAATACCAGGTAAGAGCTATGTATAACTATTTACAGTTGGAGTTAACAAAAACGGATTTCGAAGACTTAGGTGAACAGCAGGTGCTAACAGGAAAACTGTAATTGATTGATACGGAAAAATTACATCACTTCGTCAATTAGTATCAACATCTAAAGACAATGATCTTAATCTAACAGACATAACAGATAAAGTCTGCGAACGTGATGAATGCCTTTGAAAAGTCACGACCAACGGCTTTATACGTAAATATTAGTATGTGAGGAATGTTAAACACGGTGACGATCATTGCAAGTCAATTAAACTGTTTATATTCATTCTGAGAGGTGCCTGTCAACCTACATTCTTGATGGACATTTATGTACTACGACAAGCGCCCTGTGCCAGGAATAAAAGGGTCTATAGGATGCCATTACAATGATCTAAATGGACAGCTTCTACCTGACCGAATTTAAAGAGGTCTGATAAGAACTATACCGACGGCTTCCATTTCCAGTTACTCTTTCTCATCATCATGTTTTAATTTAGTTATTTTACCATAATTTGTTGTCCTACAAGATATGTAAATACTTATTATCCATTAATTTACAAAAACATACAAAATCCCATTGAAATCAAAATCCTCTCCGTACTCATCCATTTCATCATCTTCCAGGGTATCAGGCCTTATGTCGGGCGGCGAGGAGCGCGTGCGGCAGCTGGCGGGTGTCGCGAGGGATGGCGGCGCGGGCGCTGCGCAGGGCTTCCTTGCCGGGTCCGTAGAGCCGCCCTGGGAGAGAGCCGTCACGCCTGCCAATGTACCTTATTACATCAAGTAAGTTTTTGACCTGATTTTAATTGGTTATAAATTCAGGAGTAGAAAGAGATACCGCAGCCTTTCGAGATAAACCCGCTAAATGGGTTAAAAGTGCTTCTCACTTGACCAATTGATATCCGAAACACCTGAAACCTAATCCTCTGATTTTCTCTACAGCCATGAGTTGGAGACAACGCACTGGGACCACCCGAAAATGATCGAGCTGATGAACTCGCTGGCTGACCTGAACGAGGTGCGCTTCTCCGCGTACAGAACCGCGCTCAAGTTGAGAACGGTGCAGAAGGCATTGTGCAGTAAGTAACAAATTGATAAATTTTAAAAAATGTTGACTTCTACAGCTCTCAACAGATAACTTGCCGCTCTGAAGTTGGCTGGTAGTATCTATGAAATACTCAAAATTTATAGTAAAATATTATAGGGTGCAAGATTTTAGAGCGGTGAAGCCATTTGCTGAGTGCTGTTGTGTTTTATGGTTCAGACGGCAGGACACCAAGCTACTACAATCTGACAAATTTCCTTAATAGATTTTCAACTTTATCGCTGAAGCATTTGGTTCAAAGTTGATTGACAGTTTCGGGTAACGTGATGTGCTAACGTCTGTACATTTAAACTATCGTAAAGTCGCTGAAAACTTTTATAAACTGTACCTACTACAGGATCGTAATAGTTAGCAATTACATTCTAGCTCTCAAACCTAGATTTTAAAGAATTTTTATTTTACTAACGTCATATTGCTATGTTCCAGTGCACATGCTGCAGCTGCCGGCGGCGCTGGAGGCGTTCGACTCGCACGGCCTGCGCGCGCAGAACGACAGGCTCATCGACATCCCCGACATGATCACTGTGCTCACTTCCTTGTATGAGGTACAATAACGTTTCATTCAATATGTTTTGGATTTTCGTCATTTTGAGGTCTCACAATTCGAAAGAATACTCCTGGGTGTGGTGACCCAAACACATGCCGAGAAGGCGATTCTAAGATTCCAGAATTCTTCGATATCAGCTAGCTAGCTAATTATGTCATTTAAAAAACGATTACACTTCTGAATCATATACCCCTTAACAAGATATTAAAGACAGAAATCCATTGTCGTCCACCAGGTAATAGCAGCAGAGAACCCAAGCCTAGTGAACGTGCCGCTCTGCCTGGACCTGTCCATCAACTGGTTGCTCAACGTGTACGACAGCCAGCGCACCGGACAGATCCGCGTGCTCAGCTTCAAGGTCGGCCTCGTCCTGCTGTGCAAGGGACATCTGGAAGAGAAGTACAGGTAAGCCAAGATAATTTAGCAATTGATTATCTGAAAACATCAGAAACTTTAACTTTATTTTAGAAATACTTTGACGAATTTTATGCCTTATAAGAAATCTTTAAAAGATAAAAAGATAAAAGATAAAAAGTCATTTATTCAAAGTAGCCTGAAAATCAGCACTTTTCGAAGATCAATTCTACAAAAGACAGCCCCAAAAACGCCCGCCCTTCACCACTTCCTATGTGTTATCGCTGGGAAGAAGAAATGGTGGAACAAACTCCCCAGCAAGTTACCTTTCATACGGTTATGGAAAAGAAAAGAAATAAAGGCATTGTTTATACTTTCAGGTATCTCTTCCGACTGATCGCAGACCCGTCATGCAGAGCTGACCAAAGGAAACTCGGACTATTGCTACACGACTGCATTCAGGTAATTTCAAGTTTCCTTCTAAAACTTCCTGCGTTAATATCGCGGCTGTTGCCGGTACAAAATCATCTATCGAAAACGAAGGATCCCGAACTCAGGCCATCATTTTGAATTGCATTTCGTTTCGGTGTAGGTACCAAGACAGCTGGGTGAAGTAGCAGCGTTCGGGGGGTCTAACATCGAGCCTTCAGTGCGAAGCTGCTTCGAGCAGGCCTCCGCCGCCAGCAAGGACGGCAACAAAGGCGGCACTCTTGACAGGAAAGTTGGTGAGTACATATTATTTTTTATGAGTGCTTTTCTGAGGCTGCCGCCTGAAAGCCACTAATACGCAATACGCACTTCCAATAACAAGCATTCTTCAAAATTGTTACCATAAAATAAATACATTTGATTATTTTCTAACCAAAAACATCTGACAGTGAACCTTCCAGAAAAAGAGAAGGACAAAGAACCAGAGCCGTCCAAAGACAAGACTTTAGAACGCGATGCGGACGGCCAGCTGCAGTTCATAGAGGCTTGCCACTTCCTGCAGTGGCTGCAGAAGGAGCCGCAGTCCATGGTGTGGCTGCCGGTGCTGCATCGGCTGGCGGCTGCAGAGACGGCTAAGCATCAGGCCAAGTGCAATATCTGTAAGGAGTACCCTATTGTTGGGTTCAGGTGAGTTTAGTCGAAGATTTTCTGTCTTTCATGTGTGTAAGTGCAAATTTTCATTTCATTTTAGGTTTTTTTTGCTAACGTTGGTTTGTATTTGTGTAATAGATAAGATAAAGAGAGTCTCGTTCAGAGAAAAGTGGTGCTAGTTTACAACTCTCATCTCTAATCTCTTTTTCATCTCAAGTTTTCTTTTGAGTATAGTTGCATCAGATACAAGATTTGAGGAGATGTTGTTGATGACAAATATGTAACTGTTAAATCAATTGTCTCTTACAGATACCGTTGTCTGAAGTGCTTTAACTTCGACATGTGTCAGAAATGCTTCTTCAACGGTCGTAAAGCTAAGAACCACAAGCTGACGCATCCCATGCAGGAATACTGTACTGCCGTAAGTTATTTCTCCTTTCTTGATTGCTGATTAACTTCAGTTTTGTCTCGTTCTAAGATGTTATGGCATGATGTAATGTTTCCTTTCACAGACAACATCTGGCGAGGACGTGCGTGACTTCACACGCGCACTGCGCAACAAGTTCAAGTCAGCGCGCTACTTCAAGAAGCATCCCCGAGTTGGGTACCTACCGGTGCAGACTGTGCTCGAAGGTAGGGTAATCGGCAAGAGAATGACATTTACATAGCAATATTATTGTATGTTCGCTTGTGACAAGTGTTGTGTTGTGTGTGCAGGCGACGCGCTGGAGTCGCCGGCGCCGTCCCCGCAGCACTCGGGCGGCGCGCTGGGCGCGGACGACATGCACTCGCGCCTCGAGCTCTACGCCTCGCGCCTCGCGCAGGTCGAGCTCGGCGCCAAGCCCGGCGACACGCCCGACAGGTGTGTACCCACATTGAGCAAAAGAACTACTAAATCCAAAACAGTAACAACAACTCATACACTATTTGCGTAAACCCTATCCAGATACAAGCATATAATTCAATAACTAAGTTCAAAAGGTACTCATTTCCTTTAATCCACTCAATATAAATACTACTTCTCTTTACAGCGATGAAGAACATCAACTCATCGCTCAATACTGCGCTTCACTGAACGGCGGCGGCGAGGCAGACGACGCGCCGCGCTCGCCCGTGCAGGTCGTGTCCATCATACATCGCGAGCAGAGACATGAACTCGAAGCCATGATCAGGTAAATTACTCTAAAGCTTACAATTTTCTTAAAATATCAGTAGGTGCTAGGCAAATAATTCATTTTGATAACTTAAGCTAAAAATAGGTAGTCAGAGCTCTTATACAACGATGGTTAATTTTCAGGGAGTTGGAAGAAGAAAATGCTAGTCTGCAAGCTGAGTATGAACGTCTGAAGGCTAAGCAGACTCCAGGATCTACTCCTGAAGAACAGCACGGTGTCAACGATAACAGAAACGCGCCTGTTGACCAGGTAAATGAAAAAAACAAAAAATATCTTTATATTAGAATGAAATAAACTGACCAACGTTACATTCAAGGGAATCCCGAAATTGGTGTTGAAGTTGAAAATCGCAGCGCCGAAAACAGACATCCCTCTTGAATTTTGAAAGGAGACTACAGCGGTTACCGTAACGTTCTCTTCAATAGCAAATAAAGCAGTAGACACATTTATTGCTTTTTGCACTGAAAACAGTGTCAATAACGGCAATTTCCTTGCAATAATGCCAATACACAACCAATCAGCTTCATCGAAGAGCTTAATATTTCGTTCCAATGTATTATTGTAATATTCTGCAATATCACGGTTAGAAAATATTGACCCAAAGCGAAAGCATTTAGCTAATATACCTCCCAAACAGCTAAAAAGTGACTAACACAACCCAAACAGTTAATTCTATAATGCTTTGTTTGTAGGACATGATGGCTGAAGCCCGCCTGCTGAGGCAGCACAAGGGCCGGCTGGAGGCGCGCATGCAGATCCTCGAGGAACACAACCGCCAGCTCGAGGCGCAGCTGCAGAGACTGAGGAGGTTGCTCGATGAGGTAAATTTACTTTAGATATTTCGCAGTTAACTAATATATTAATGATGATTTAATTCAAAATATTTTCGAAACTGAGTAAGTGATCTTTCGCCCATCTAATACTTCGAAAATTTGTAAAAACAAATAATTCTCATCCGGGTACGACGACTAGTTCCCACGGGACGCGGGAGAAACCGCAGGTGAAAACTAGATTTGAATATTTTCTTTCAAAAACATTACAGCCCGCCCAAGGCTCTCCGCCAGCTCGCACGGGCACTCTGCAGACTCGCTCTGTAACCGCTTCGCAACTCGCTACCGACTCGCCGGCCAAGATGCATAATGGACTGTACCATGAGTCACAAACTAGTAAGTATTTATGCTCGTTATTAAATTTTGGAGTTAATGAAACCCTTTGTCACAGTTCACAACGTGTGTCCCTTATATTTATTCCTAGAATGTCCAATAAACTAGAAACATTTTAATGCAGTCGTGAGTAAAACTGACATAGTTTCACGATATGCCTTCAACACCCTTACGATCACAATCGTTGATGTCAACTTATCATTTATGAATGCTAGCAGCAATGATAAAATGAAGGCATCTCCCAAGGCTACATACTATGCCCAACCTTCTAAATAACAAAACAATATCTTCGCTGGCATATTAGTAGTGGGAATAAGCGCTAGGGATACCCCAAGGCAGGATTCTGTGTCCCACATTCCTACGACTTGATCCTTAACCCTCGTGTGTGTGTGAAGACGGCGGGGGTGCGGGTGTGGGGGGCGGGGCGCGGTGGGAGCGCGAGGCGCTGGAGCGGCCGCCGCCGCCGCCGCATGCCGTGCACTCGCTCATGCACTGCGCAGGTCAGGAATACAGGGTTGCTCTCGATATGCACATTTTGTAGCTGAGTTTTACAGAGTGCTAATGTTGTCTTCGGTTTTCGCTGTCACTTTACATGATAATGAATCAACTTTTTAAGAGATTTACGTTGCGTTTCCTTTTATAAATGTTTTATTATCGTGAACATTTTGTGGTTTTCATGGTCGCATAAATGGACTGAGCATGGACACTGCAGTCTGTTCGAAATGTTTGCGTAGCAAAATAAGAATTTTGCGATGTATCTAAATGTAGAAACTGAAAAGTTTATTTATTTGCTAGTTTTTTGGAAGTCACTGGCTGCAGTTATATCAAAGGATTTATTTCTAGTGCACTAGATGCTTTGCAAGTTTGAAGGCTTCGTTAAAAATTTTAATCAACAAGTATTTTTGTTGTAGTTTCAATTATTTCGTTTTGTAAGTCGATGTGATTTTGTTTTTTTTCGTCGTCGTTTGTAGGTTTGCAACATTGCATGGTTTTGAGTGGTGCATGTTTGTGGTCGGCGTTTTATCAATAACTGTTTAGTATTCACGATTTTTTTTCTGTTTTATGCTGCTAATCTAACAGGACGTATACCTTGAGGTAATATTAATAATTTAATAATAAATTCCAGCTTTTAATTATGGCAGTCGCCAATATCGGAGGAGAAAAAAATAAAAATTACTAATACACTCGTAATAATTGTTAAATACTCAATAGTATTCTTATAGTTTTTTAAAATATACCTTTCAACTTCCAGATGACCTTGGCCGCGCTGTCGAAGAACTAGTATCAGTGATGACGGAGGACAATCAGAACCAGACATCGAACTCTCCTCCGCAGTACACCAACGGGAAGCCTCCCACCAAAGAGTAGCTCACATCGAGACACAACGCGAATGGTGCTGCCAAAGCCTGCCACCCTACCTAACCTTCGAACTAGCAACACTGTCGAGTAATACCAAAGAGAACGCTTTAAAATTCCTTTAAATTCTCTATCCTTGCTAAACATCGAAGTAATATAAAACATTGTACAGTTTTATCTCTACTAATTTTCGACTCATCACTAACAATACCTGCACATGCTGTTTCTACCTTATTATACATGAGCTCTAACATTCCACACATTTCTAATCGAGTGGGCTTCGTGGGGAAAGATACTAAAAAGTAGAAGCCTGTGAGGAACCGGCTATATAGAACTAACGAGGATTACGTCTAGATTTAGTTCCCTGTAGCGTCGTTTTCGAGACGATAGTCGTATGCAACGCTTATTGTTTAATAAGGGCATGCCATTGTTGCAGTACGTATCGTGATTGAGTCGCTTTCATTTCTACCATTTCGTATAGATTTTTCTTATAGATTTGTAGGCAACCCTGACAGAATTTCTACTATTTTTGTTTTTCCCCTCAGTAACCCCGACAGTGTTGCTAGAACGAAACGATCCAACGAAAAAGACACTGTAACGAGCATTTATAAGTATATATATATAAATATTTAACAAAAAAAATGTACCAAAATTGTGGATACTTGATATTTTAATCGTTTAAGTACATATCTTGTTAGTACAATCTCCATTATATATCATATCACTTCTTGTATACTTCCATATCATTTTGCTGTGTAAAATACAGGCATATGTATTATATCACGTAAAACGAAACTGAGGCGACATGGTCACCGACTAATCGGTGGTCTATATTGTTTACAAGACAGCTCGATTAGTTTGACCACATTTATATCATATCAACGAAAATATTCTACTGAAACCATATCCATCTTTTTCTATAATTATACAAGTAAAAAACAGAATTTTTAAATGCTGCTACAATAGTAGAATTTTTGAAATGTGGTCACACTGAACGCTTAAAGCTGAAAGCTTTAATAGGATCACAATTAGCTTTAAAACCACAACTGTGACATATTTTGATAAATAAATGCAATACAATGGATGCAAACCTCCCACGTTTATACCGCGCAACCACTGAAAGGGCCTAAGTTTTAGTGGAAATGTATTGTTAAATAGATTGACCTATCCGATTTAAAAAAAAAAATGTATGTCATATGTCTAGTATGGCCGTAGTTAAAATGGATTCGTTAACAATTTTGCGAGTAGTATTTAGATGTAGCCAAAATGATATCGAGCATGTTATTGATATGCATGTTTGTGTAAGTTAAACATTTATCGAGTTATCAAAAATGTATCGTTAGATGATGGAAAAATAATAATCGAAGTGCTTCTATGCAGAGTAGTGGCAGTTTCCTTTTCTTCACTGTTAGGTCTGCGCGAGCCGCGGCCATTTGTTAGCGACTAATACACGCAACGAACAGATCAACCTACAACCTTCGCCGTGACGAAGTTCGTGCGATTAACCGTCAGAAATAGTCGCGGTGCGCGCTAGATAGTACTGTCGGACTGTAGGGACTCTTCTTAGGAACTAAAAACATGTATCCAAAACTTTTTCACTATTACAAAAGGCAAGATGACACGTTTTTCGATTAGGCTAATTTGGGATGCGACGATTTTTATGTCGCATGCCGATGTATCTCGATATGTACCGTGTGTCTATAGTAAGATGCTGCCTACCTTTTTAGATAAGGATATATTGGAGAGACTTTTATACGATCGTTAAATAATCCTGTTGAAGCTAACTTTAAATTAAGAACTTCGGATCTAACCATATCATGGTTTAGTTTATTTTTCCGTCGCAACGGTGCGCAGGAATTTTGAATCCCCGGCACTTTTTAACGCTGGCAACATTCCGAAATTTCCGCACACCCGCGACCGTTACTTAAATTCTTATTAATTTCGCTAATATAGTATATAAGAAAAAGCACAATCTTTATTATAATTTTTAACGAAAATAGAAAATAAAATTTTACACTAATATATTGTTAATAATTTTATTTTGTTTATTGTGTAGTACGGTAGCTTTCTATTTACGAAATTTAATTATTATTTTATTATTGGCAACTATACGAAATGTACTACTTTCGCATTTATTTGTATATTTTACTGTGTTTATAATGTTTTTAGAAGTTAAACACAAATAAACATTCAACATAGTATACAGTGGTTTCTTTTCATAAGTACCTGAAAGTCCAGAGATCCTTGTGAAGTTTGATGATAGTTATAAATAAATCCCATGATCTTAAACTCGTCTATGATATAGCAATGCAGGTACCTACAAATAATATACCAACATAAACACAACATAACAAATAAATATGTAATAAAAAAAAACAATACAAAGTAAAAGTAAGTAAAGAAAGGCACCTCAAGATATATTTTGCGTATCCTGTCCCCTTGACTTCTCCCCACTGCACTGATCCCATATACTTGAAGCTGAATGTTAGGTACTCATATTTCCTTGTATAACCATCCATATTCTGGAGACTGACCTAAGTAATGGCTGTCAGTGGTAGATATGTCAAATGTATGTCAATAACACAGCCAAATGCGTGTACAAAACTTTATTCAAGTAGTTAACAACCATTATAATTAAAGAAAAACTTAATACACTAACTTATATTAGTCAATTGAATCTGCACCGTTAATATAGCTATTAATAACAGACAGTACATTATAATTTATTGTATAATATTTTTTTTAATATATTTTTCGTTACAAAGCAAAGGCATCTTGTGGTTATTCATAAAATAATTATGATTAAAAAACTTAAGGCAACAAAGTTAGACAGATGTTTGACACATGTTCAAAATAATTTTGCATACAATTTTTCTTTAAACATGTGCCCTCGTAATTTAAATAGCAGAAGGCCTTTTATATCTGGTCTGATAGACGAATAATATTGAAATAAAAGGCAAACTATTTATATATCCTAAATAACCAGTTAAAATTTGATTAATACAAGAATCATTTTCTAAAAATCAGTTTTGTATGAGCCTCAATAAAAACTAAATTTTGACTGTTATATGGATGCGAATCCATCACCATTGCCTCTCTCCATATAATATAATCATGTTTCTCGAACATGATTATATTTCATATGCCCCAATCCTTTAAGCTAAAATAATATTTTATTAAATGTTTTAAACAATATGCTTAAAAGGCACATTAATTTAATCAATTTTACATAAATAAAGCTTCAGTCAGGAATAGGAACAGCCTAATATTAATATTTTATTTATGTCTCGCCCACCATTTAAATAGAATTATATGTATGGTATTGATTTTTTCATAAATATTTCATGGGTAAAGTATATTCTGTACTAATATTCTAAAAGCTGAAGGCTTTGTTGGCTTGGACGCTCTAATCTCGGGAACTACTGGTGGTCAGTTATGAAAAAATCTTTCAGTAAATTGCCTATTCATTGTGAAAAGTTAGATGCTACTTTAGTACAGGTTTGTGAAGCCTCCACGAGATGTGAGCGCAGCCATTGGCAGAAGCTAGCATTTAAATAAATGGTTAATGTTATTAAAACTTATAAATATTTGGTTTTGGTTATCTTGTTGTTTGGTTTGGTTACAATAGCTGGAAAGTAATTATTTTTACTTAAGTCTGAAAAGTGTTTCTTTTCTAATTGTATGCCGGTTTTTATTTGATTTATCGTGAGTTTATTATACATATAATTAATTAATTAAAACATTTCGTTTTTTTATGAATAAAGTGAAAATATATTGTGTGATATTATCACACTTACCTTGCTATCTAAAGTATGCAGTGTGCTAATTACCCAATAGATAAACATAAGAAGATAAGCGATTACCTGTATATTTCTAACTTCATATTCAAATGTCTAGCACTATCTAGGTCACTGATTGTTATCACAATGTGCTATGGTAGGTCTAAAAACTGTTAACTGTACCTCCCTTTGATTTATTTATTTCATGTAAATCAATTTCAATTTCTTGGTAAACCAAAACCAAATTCCTAAACATATAAACAATTTTAGTTTTTGGACGTATATTTGGGTGAAGACTAAATGGTTATTTAATTAGTCTTTTAATATTATATTGAAAACAATAATGTTATCATATGAATTGCATAAAGGCTACCTACATCAATTTGTTTAAATATCATAACATACATCTGTATAGTTTGTTAGTTGATGATAGACCATAAGGCTATGGACATTTCCACCATAGAAATGTATGCCTAGTGGTTAAAGCCAGCCTATCAAGTATGAGAGTGCGGGCTGGTCAAGTACCAATGCAAATTAAACTATTTATTACAATAGTATAGCATTTCTAGACCACATAAGATCAAAACTTAATTGTAAAACCTTTGGTCTATCATTAACTAGACAATTTAAAATTACCTAGAAGCTATACTTTCATACTTTGACAGTTGAATTAGTATTACTATCAAGGCCATTCACCGGGGCCGGGATGTTAGTTCTTGGTCTCCTGAACAGCAAGACGTGGGGCTCAGGGTTGTGCACCATGAAGTGCAGCCAGCCAGGACTCTGCTGAACTCCGAGGTTACGCCACTCTGTCTCCGTCATCAAGTGGGACTTTGGTACCTGACGAGCGATGTCTGGAGGCAGGATGACATGCCTGGAATTACATAATTAATATTTTTTTAGATACACAGAAAATAAATGAAAGTTAAAAGATATTATGATGTGACTAATTTTGTGTGACATCATCAACACAAGTAAATGCAATCAAGATGAATGTTAGATAGTGACCAATCGTTCTGACATTATTCTGAGAATATCTATTTCAGGGTTGTGACTCTAAATTACAACAAAGTGACTAAAATTCCTGTTCAGTGATGACAATAAGAAAGTTCTTTCCGAATTTATTGTTAGATTAGGTTACTGGTGTCTTTCTGAAAGATTGTTAATATCAGGACGATGATAACACGTCGAAGAATTTCTCGTAACTACGTAAAACGACTGAAGAAAAACCGATGCCATATTGTGCAAGTTAATACTTCGATAGCAGTGAAAAATTAGCACATACACTTGAATAACTGATCCTACAGTATAACTAGACAGTAATATGCTCTAATAATGGAATAAAACATTAGAAATATGGTGAAAACCTCACCTATACTCATAGACGTCATCATTGTACCTTTCAGAGTACTGAATTTGATCCACGGGCATGTTGCGAGCTTGTTTCTCAGCGCTATTAGCTCAAAAAACGAGGATGTCAAATTAAGTCTAATACGAATGAATCTAACAATTATTTTCCACTAGTTTCGGAATACTTAAACACCAAATCCGCCTTTCTGCCACGGAATTTCTGAAAACCAAAATTTTGTTTGACAGTTGACACTGACGTTTACGTTCAGCAGATTACTCAAAAAAAATAGTTTTTTTTTGTAATACAGGTTACTACCAAAGATTATGAATAGTTACGACTACTACTACTGTACTATTAATTCAACCTATAATAATAAATATGTTGTTAATTTATATCAAAGTTAAAATGATTGTTTTTACTTGACATGGTTTTTGAAAATATATTTTTTTCAGGCTTCTTAACGCACGTTCGGGCGGGAATGATAATTGACGTTCCGTTATATGAAAGCAGCTGAACGTTTTTCAAACTATTTCTTCATAATTTAATGTGCATTATAATAATTATATGCGAGCACGATTATTTCAATTTATGAAGTTATTTTAATTTTTATCTTCCAAATAGCGAGAGACAGGGACCTCCAGAAGGAACATAATGGGTTTTATTCAGTAAGAGTCTGACACTCCCTCAAGCCGCACCCTCGGCGGTAGGGCGACGCTGGGCGTCCCGTCGTTTGGCGTCCCGACAGTAAGTGTCACGACGCTAGGCGTCCCGACGGTAGGCGTCCCAATGCTAGGCGTCCTGGCGGCAGGCGTCCCGACGATGGGCGTCCCGACGCTGGGCGTCCCGGCGATTGTCGTCCCGACGATAAGCGTCATGACGGTAAGCGTCCCGACGCTGGGCGTCCCAACGCTGGTCGTCCCAACGCTGAGAGTCCCAATGCTAGGCGTTCGGTGGCAGGCGTCCCGACGCTGGGCGTCCCGATGGTAGGCGTCCCGACGCTGGGCGTCATGATGCTGGGCGTCCCGACGCTGGGCGTCCCGACGCTGGGCGTCCCGACGCTGGGCGTCCCGATGCTGGGCGTCCCGGCAATTGGCGTCCCGACGGTAAGCGTCACGACGCTGGGCGTCCCGACGCTGGGCGTCCCGGCAATTGGCGTCCCGACGGTAAGCGTCACGACGCTGGGCGTCCCGACGCTGGGCGTCCCGACCCTGGTCGTCCCGACGCTGGGCGTCCCGACGATGGGCGTCCCGACGCTGAGCGTCCCGGCGATTGTCTCCCGACGATAAGCGTCCCGACGCTGGGCGTCCCAACGCTGGTCGTCCCGACGCTGGGCGTCCCGACGCTGGGCGTCCCGGCGATTGGCGTCCCGACGATAAGCGTCCCGATGGTAGGCGTCCCAACGCTGAGAGTCCCAATGCTAGGCGTTCGGTGGCAGGCGTCCCGACGCTGGGCGTCATGACGCTGGGCGTCATGACGCTGGGCGTCCCGACGCTGGGCGTCCCGACGCTGGGCGTCCCGACGGTAGGCGTCCCGACGCTGGGCGTCATTACCACGCCCAGCGTCATGACGCCCAGCGTCATGACGGTAGGCGTCCCGACGCTAGGCGTCCCAACGCTGGGCGTCCCGGCGATTGGCGTCCCGATGCTGGGCGTCCCGACGCTGGGCATCACGACGGTAGGCGTCCCGACGGTAGGCGTCCCGACGCTGGGCGACCTGACGGTAGGCGTCCCGACGCTGGGTGACCCGACGGTAGGCGTCCCGACGCTGGGCGTCATAATGCTGGGCGTCCCGACGCTGGGCGTCCCGACGCTGGGCGTCATGATGCTGGGCGTCCCGACGCTGGGCGTCACGATGCTGGGCGTCCCGACGCTGGGCATCACGACGGTAGGCGTCCCGACGCTGGGCGTCACGATGCTGGGCATCACGACGGTAGGCGTCCCGACGCGTGGCGTACCGACGATGGGCGTACCAACGCGGGGCGTCACGACGCTGGGCGTCCCGACGGTAAGCGTCACGATGCTGGGCGCCCTGACGGTAGACGTCACGACCCTGGGCGCCATGACATTACAGGTGGCCCAGGCACACTTTCGGCCGAAACAGAAACCTTTAGCGAAATAAGGGCACTATCTCCATATAAACAGTAAGGCAGATTTCGATGAAATTATTTTTATTACTTCGAATGTGGGTCAAATTTTGGTCTATTGATTGGGCTGTTATGTATAACGTGTAGTTTCATTCATAATAACAAAGCATAGGAAAAATTTCAACATGTTTGCGATGCACATATTAAGTAATTGACTCGGGAACAATCTTGCGCAAGAGGGAAGGGCAGATGAGTGACAGCCGAGTCCACGTTAACCGCTGAAATAACCGGTGATATTATCCAATCACGCGCACCCCAGTCGTTGTAACAATTCAATAATGCACCCCACACCAGTAGGGTGACCATGTCATAGTGTAATGGCTTTTGTAGGAATAGAAGAAATATTAATTGTATTACGAATTTCAAATTAATAAGATAGGCGCCTATAATAATGAGAGATATCACCTTAAATTTAAGGTGTTAGCCTAGAAATTAATGTTTTTAAACTGTCGCGCTTTTTACACATTTTAAACACAACACACAGGTCTTACTCGCGATGAAAAAAATAATAATTCTCCCGAATTACATGTGTTTAAAATGTTAGCCTAGAGTCATTCATTTGGCAGTACTTTATCATCATCATTAATCACATCTTCAAAAATAATTATTTATAACTGTAAATTCGCAAGATAATAATTATAATTCTACTTTTCATTCTACATTCTTCACTAAGTACTATGCTGATGCCAGCTATCGCGACCTCAGCAAACATCAACTGCCTAAACTTCACAGCGTTATTATTATTAGTGTCACTGTATTATAGAATACAGAAATTAAGATCTTAAGATAATTATTATAATAACAGATACCCAGTTCATGGATTAAGAGTACATAGTCCTATATGCTACAGATCAATAATAGTCCAAAAATATGACGCATTGATGGTAACCGTAAGGCCACAAATAGATAATGATAGCTACTGCTATTCAGTCGAATCCAGTCGTCTATCTAACCAAGAGGTATTGAAGGTGACTGATCCGTGTCATGTCGGAGATCACCTTAGATTTCCTGCAGGGCCTGCTCAAAGATGAATACCCAGATGTCAGCATACAGCAATTTGAGGTACGTATATTCATACTAGGTGATATGATTCTATGTATAGTCGCACTCTAATAGAACTTGCACTTTAGGGTGCTCCAGGGTCGAAGCGCGGTGATAACTACACCTCTATGGTATACCGAATTTCCATGACCGGTATCCGAAGACACGTTGAGCCGGACGGTTCCTGCGAAACTGACGAGCCTTGGGAATACTCCATCATCTACAAGTGCCTCCCAGAAAGCATCCTGCGAAGGGAAGCCTTCAAAAGTGACGAGCTTTTCTGCAATGAGGTCGCATTTTATAATAAAATCTGGCCAGCCTTACTCAACTTCCAAAAACAGTGGAATGTTCACAACCCATTCAAGTCGATCCCGAAGTGTTATTTGGCCCAAAATGATTGCGTGGTGCTGAAGGACCTGAAGAGGGAGGGATTTGTGATGCCCGAGAGGCGCCAGGGTCTCACCATAGAGCAGTGTTACATGGTGATGAAACATTTGTCGCAGTTCCATGCGCTGTCGCTCGCCATGAAATGCCATGACCCAGAGGCGTTTTATGAATTGCTGAATATTAAAGATGGAATCTCTGAAGGTAAGACGTATTTTATTTTATCATTTTCACATCAGACACTTTAAAAGTTCGGTTGAGTAATTGTAAGACGCCTAACTTTTCTACTATTTCAGTATTCTTTATTGAAGAAAACTTCGATTACTACAAAAACTACTTCGTAGAGGCGACAGCAAACGCCATAGCTATGGTAGAACAGGAGTTAGCAAACTCAGAGGATAAAGACAAATACTTGGACAAGTTCAAGGCGTTCTGCAGCCAGGACAACTATTTTCATTCCATGGTTGAATTGGTTACTCCGACGGAACCGCTGGCAGTGATTGGACATGGGGATTGCTGGACCAATAACTTCTTGTTTAAATATGTGGATGGTGATATTGCTGAT
Source organism: Heliothis peltigera (assembly GCA_958496145.1). NCBI lineage: Eukaryota > Metazoa > Arthropoda > Insecta > Lepidoptera > Noctuidae > Heliothis > Heliothis peltigera. The sequence continues at coordinate 508,536 of OY292341.1, forward strand.
GTAAGTTATTATTTACGTCTAAAGTTAAAAGCTAGTTTCGTGGCTAAAATAAAGCCATGTAAGTTGTGGCTTAATTTTTAAGATTAAAAAGCAAAAAGAGGAATTCCTTGCCTATCGTCCGTGTACTCTATAAATCACTATAATTTAGGTAAAATATTACTTGCGTAATGATAAAGATTGAGCTTTCATTATTTCCTAGATGTACATTGTCGACTTCCAAGCAGTTCGCTACGCCTCCCCAGCACTAGACCTCGCGTACGTGATGTACATGTGTCTAGACCGCGAGCAGAGGGCGGAGCACCTGTCTTCGTTGTTGGAGTACTACACGGACGAGCTGCATCGCAGGCTGGTACAGATGAGCGATGAGGACTCCGTGTTCAATACCAGCTTAAATAGGGACGCGCTCTTTGCTTTGTAAGTAATACATACTTCCTATGAATTCAATTTTTAAGCTTCCAGGCCTATTTAACCTTCTGCCTGGGCTGCGCTGTTTACAAGAGTTACCGTTGCCCTGGCACACAGGGACCTCCCGAAGGAACATAGTGGGTTTTAGTCAGCGCTGGCCTGAAGTAAATTTTAGAATGGAGCGAGATCCAATTCTGGCGCCTTTTTGTGAATAAATACACATAGAAATCCAAAACTTATATTTTTCATTGCCATTTTGGCGCCCTTTAGCATTTGGCGCCTGGAGCGGCTGCTCCGTTCGCCGTATGGACGGGCCGGCCCTGGTTTTAGTCAGTAAGAGTCTGACACTCCCTCCAGCAGCACCTTCAGCGGGAGGGGTCATTTGATGGTTTCCCACCACAAAAAAAGCAAGGCCTGTTTAACCTAACGTTTAAAAAAGTGTGGACCGTAGATAAACAAGAAATGGAAGTAAATAGTACGTAAATACAGTAGTTTGATGCAATATTTATAAAGCAATAGCTTAAATCTCGTAATGAAGACTCATTGAATTTGCGGATATCTTCAATAGATTACAAGAGGAGTTCAAACGTGCCGGTCGGTTCGGTCTCGGCATAGCGGTGGACATGTACCCCATCATGACGTGCGACAGTGATGAGGCTCCCGACTTGTATCAACATGAGGTAGGTATCTCATTCCACCGTGAATGGTTAAGGAAGAAAAAAAAAGGTTTTGTGTTACAAAAATACTCCCTTGAGTCAAGTTTTAACATTATCCTTATAATATGGAGCGAAGTCAGCTGCTAAATTAAACTTAATTCAACAATTTCAACATGAATTCAAAATGAGTAAACCTGGTAACCCACGGGGTTTTGCCACCCCTATTAAAATTTCCTGACAAAGGTGGTCACCCTACTGCGAGTATAATAGTAGATTGAATTAGATTTTAGAGCTAAAAAATATACATACGCGATCTAATTGAGAACCTCCTTCTTTTTGGGAAGTCGGTTAAAAAGGGGCGGAAAGAGTACCTATTTGCCTGCTTCTCATTAATTTAATAGGGTATTAGACTCTTTTTTTTAACTATTCATATAAAAATAACATTTCACAAAACCAAAAACAGAAATATTTTTTGGAATCTGTTGAGAAATAAGTAATTTATAAAGCTTTCAAAACCAGTAGAAAGTCAAACAGTTAAATAACAGAAAAAGGATGCACATACAAGCTTGTGACGTCAACGCTATTTGATCACGCATGTGCAAAAGAGATAGCAAGATGTCCCCACTATGATCCCACTCTTCATCATACGAATATAAACAATGTTGATTGCTGCTCCATTTATCAACCAATTTTGACGCTGTTTTCAGAAAATTTTCCATGTGCGTGTGTTTATTTGTTTTGTTAAAAATTTTGTACAAAATCAAACTTGCTCTCTTTGAAATGTATTGATCAGGCTCCTCAACATAATATTACTGCACTATTCTGATGATGCTTCCAGCTTCATGAGAGCGAGCCATCGTCAACGTCGCGCGTGCTGCCGGTCATGACCAACAGTGCAGTTTGCAGCAAGAAAATGACAGATTTACTCGTAGAACTCGTGGATAATGGAGTACTATGATTTAGACAATTGAGATAATGACTACTTATAACAAAAATAAAATACTTTATCATATTTATTTTGTTAAGCATCTTAAAATAATGTCAGTTTAATTTATGGTTTTGAATCGAAATTTTCTAATTTCAATGTGAAAAATCGGTGATGTCATAGTTTGTTTTTTTTTTCATACAAATTGCTTACAAAGTAATCATTTTTGACGTCGTCGAAGTCGTGAAAATAATCGCTAACCAACCAGAAGGAAATGTTTAATCAAAATTCGTTTTCGGAGGAATGGTAATCTAATTCAGACGTTGAAAAAGTTTAGTGTAATGACATTCTTTTAAAATGTTGCCATGTATAAAGTTTATAGGTAAATCATAAATACTACTGCTACAAGGCACTATGTAGATTTTGGGAGGTATATTGTATCCGTTGATATAAGAGACTGCAAAGAGGGTAGGTAAATAAATTGTTCAAGGACATAAAAGTTCCTAATTTTATAAACGTATATACCTATTAAAGTTTAATCGTTTAAAAGATAGTTTTAATTTGTATGTGTTACACCTTTTAAAAGCTTTTAATTTTTAATGTAATTTAAATAATAAAGTAAGGTGCAAGATAGAGGTTGTCAGTCTAATTTAGAAATGTAGGTCTAGGTACCAAGACAATTTTAATAACAAGAGAAAGTTAATAAAATTAAAAGATTAATTTGTCGTAGGTATGTCAATTTATTGTATAGTTTAGTTAATAAACACGTACAATAAAGTATTGGGTTAAAGCCTTAAAATTATTTATATTATTATACTTTGTGACGATGTGTCCCTTTGATCAAGATCTATTGGATTTCATTATAAAAATCAGATCATTTGCGGTATTTGAATCAAAAAAATGTCTTTAATACTTATCTAGTTCCATAAACTATTTTATATTAGTATATAATTCAATAAAAAAATTAATGACTTCGATATCTGACATGCTTCGGGTACAATTTGTGAAAAGTTTCAATTTTACTTTGTTTATTTTTTTTAGAAACTATAAAATATTCTTCTCTCTATTTATATAAAGCGCGCTGCCGAACATAAAGCTATCTCTTTTTCACTTACTGCGACTGAGTAAGTTGGCTAAGGATAGCGAAACTTTATACATATAAAAATGCTTTAACATCAAAAAAAGAATAATATTAAACAGTTTCCGTACTAGTTCCTATTTTTCCTATTTTAAATTGCGAATTTTCAAAAATTGCCATCCCGGTGTTGCCCTTACATTTATTTAATAAAAAATGGTAATTTAAATAAAATACCCGTACTATCTCGTGGCACATTAATTGAATTTATATTTTTATTAAATAAAATAAAACATAATAAAACAATAATAATTACGTACGGGTTCATTACGTATATGACAAATTTCTTTGTAAACAGATCTAATAATAAAACTTACATTAAAATAATCAGTCATTGAAAACTTCAGATAATGTTTTCAGTTGAGATTCTAGCGCCTAATTACATCTGAAGTTTCCAATAATTACCTGTTTATTTAAAGATTAATATTTTTTTTATTTTATTTAAATTAATATTAACAAGTCTGCTTGGAAAACAAGGCACTGGGTTCTCACTTAAAAATAAATTACCGCGGTAAAAACTACATAAATGGTTAAAATGTATAACATAATAAAATTACAACGATTTTTTTTCGCTTTTTCACAGTTTTCCCGCGGCAAATTTTGGTCCAGACTTTGAGTCTTTGAATTTTGCATTAACAATTAGCACCAAAACAAATAAATGTACTGTCAGACTCTTGGTTCTGACAGTTCACTTACAGTTGACACTGACAGCACTATTACTTGACACTAGCTCTCAAAACTTGCTGCGCGGTCACACCAACTTTTCCCTTCGAGGCTTGAGTAGGCCTCATGAAGCCTGAAGTCGTTGTCCTACCGGTAACAGTCTTCAACGGTGGCCTGGATGTACCTACTGAGCTACCACTGGACGAGGACCTGGAAGCCGGCATTCTGGATACAGGCTTTGGAACAGGCTTAGGCGCTGGTTTGACTGGCGCCGGTGGGACTCGCTTCACAGTTGATACTGATGTAGAACTGTTCAATGAACTTCTAGAACTCCGTAATGACGCTCTTGAAGTGGACCTCTCGACTCTTAAAGAACTAGCTCGTTTAGGGATTACACGTTTGGGGTCTATGGGCGTCCGCGGGGGCGTCCTCGTCTCTTTGGTAGGAAACTTCTTTGGTGGTCCCAATTTAGGGACTGGTGACTTGGAGATTTTCGGCACAGGTGACTCGCATTCAACGTTGCAGCCCGATGAAGCACCTTGAGATGCACTTTCTGAATTTAGACTTTGGGTTTCTTCAAACCCTTCATCGTTTAATTCGTGCTCACTTTTTACTTTCGATATCCTTGGTGAAGTTGTTCTTTCTGGAAGCTTTTCTGGAGCTTTTTCTGTTCTGGTGTTGAGAGACTTCCTGTACCCTTCCCTCGACCAAACTCCGGTAGGATTATCAGCAGGTGATTTGAGTTCTCGTATTGCTTTCTGAACATCCTCCTGGTTGATTGAAGTCTGCCGCCGCATGCGAAGGTATGGCTTTGTAGAATCTTTGGTCGGTTTGTCTGTGCTTTGGTTCTTTAGTCTATCCTGCCACCGTTTTAACCTGGTCTCTTTCTCATCCTTACTTGCATCAATCGGTTTCGCCACCTCTGGAGGAGTTTCAACTTTATATGAAGCCTGAACGTCTAATTTTGAAGGTCTAATGACCTGAGTCTCAGCTACTAACTCTGGAGCCGGGTCAGGTTTCTTTTCTTCTTCAGGAGAACTGGTGGAATCTGTGTTCCTCTTATACCTTCTTGTCCTTCTAGCGGCAGAGAACCTGTCGAATTGGCCGTCTCCCAATATTTCTTGGCAAAGGTCTTTCATTTCCGCAGAAGCCTTATCACTGAGGTTCGGTCGGATAGGAATTGAGGGTTGGAATTTCCGACACGGTTCTCTGTCTGGTGGAGGAGTGAAGGATGAAATGAACTTCCGCTGCGCTGGTGGGGTTTCTATATTATCAGAGTCAATTTCCACCCTATCTGATTTCTCTATTCTTTCCTGCTTCACGACTTTCTGTTCCCGGTCACTAGTCACCTTTATATCTGGCAGTTTCCGTTGTTCTTCCATGATGGATATGAGTGGTGACTGGGGGGACTCTATTTGTTGTCGCGAGCGCTGTCTCCTGAGCCTTCTCACCTCCTCGTTCTCTTCTGTTTTTCTCCAAGGGACCCTGTTGTCCTTCTTCTGAGGTTGTACATCTGGAAAGCAATAGTTGAGTTAGTGCTTTAGTTTTCTTAAGCATGTTTACTTTAAGGAGATATCGTTTTCGACGTGCAAATATAAAAGACGTTGAATACATGTACGTGGGGCAATCGAAGAAGTGAATGTAGACAGCATACCTTCGACAGTCTCGAGCGCCTTGACGACGTCGCTGTCGGGCAGCACCGCCGGCCTCCAGTCCGCGCGGCCCTCGGGCAGGGGCTCCAGGGTGGCGCTTCGCTCGCTCTCTGTACGGTAACATAAGAATTATAATATGTAGTCACATACGCGCTTTATTTAAATGGAAAAGTGGTAGAATGTTTATCACAATGTAATTGGCTTTCAATCTAACTCAAACTGAAGTCGATTTTTGAACCATTGAATGCAGGGTCTATAACTGAGCAATGGTGCAATAGCCCATCGGATATTATTCCATATCATAATCAAATTATCAGAATTCAAAGAACTAAGTTACCGGAGTCGTTTTCCAAGGATCGCTTGTCCGCGTGGAGGCGTGTCGCAGCGCGGCGCGGCTTGGCGTCCTCCTGGCTGCTCGCGCGCAGCCACGACTCAATCTTCTGCCGCCACTCCCTGGAAAATTAAGATACGTTTATTATATTTTGGACATTTTATCATTTAAGTAATAATAAGTTAAAAAGGGAACTTTAGGTTTCTTTCGTTTGAAATCTGGTTAAAAACTTTTGAACGGTTGAGGGAACTGTGTCAGATTGTATGCTGTAAATGCCTCCCCAGCTTAAGATCGTGAAATCAAAGTGCTCGAATATGAATAAGAGACTGTCCCATAGATATGATGCAGTTTCCTTTCTTCTTGGGTCGGTCCTTAGTAGTGTGGAAATATACGTACTTGGGCTTAGGTGCCTGCGGCTCGGGCGTGGAGGGCGCGGGCGAGGCGGGTGCGGCGTGCGGCGCGCGGGGGGAGGGCGCGCGCTCGCGGCTCGCCTCGGGCAGCTCCAGGCGCGCGCGGGGGGCGCCGCGCCGGGACCACGACCGGTCTGTGACATACCAAACATAGATCAAGCTTTTACATTTTAAATTCCTATGCCTAATTCCACTTTTCAGGAGACATGTTTCTGATATTAACTTTATAAGTCCTATTGCTTTCTAAGATACAAAAGGTACTACCGTTTGCCCTTATTATCTAATCACAAAAATATACCAAGACAGGTCTGGCTAACTGTCACTCGTAAAAACTTATAAGCTACATACCAAGACTACCCCAGGCGCTCCTCTCCCTCAAGTCATTAGCAGCGGGTGAAGAGTGTCGCAAGAACTCCAGCAAGCCCTCTTCATCATCGCCCGGACTCGCACGACTCCTACGACGTAAGCTTCCTGTTGGAGTCACGTCTGAAAATGAAGCACAAACCCTTTATATAAATACATATCTAAAGGGATTTTTAGCGGCCACAATCATTCAGCAACCTGTAGCTAAAAACAAAATACACGTGATTTATTAGTAACCCATCTGAGAGTTTCCGTCTTACTTATTAAGACATCTTCATCGGTGTGCATCGGACGTCCACTACTAAACACAAGCAAGCATCATAGAAAACCATCGGCATCCAGCGCCTATGCTGGTGATCTCCATCTTTCTGCTCATCTTTTCGTCATGCTACATGGCCGTCTCATAGCCATTTCTACGTGCTTATCCATTAATACTTAATAACATACTATATTAAATTAAACTAACCAGGCTCTGGCTCGTTGTCATGCGGCTTCCTTAACGAGCGACGGCCAAGCCCGTTCCGGATGTCCAGCAGCAGCGACTCCATCAGCGACTCGCATTCCGACACCGGTGTGCTGCACATACTGCTTGTACCTGCAAGAAAAGTTATTATTAGTAGGAAGAAAAACTTTAATCGGCCACAGGAAGAGATCAAGCAAGATTTGACCAAGACGAGGATTGGGAATTTTATTTTGTTGTCTAGATCTACTGGTAACATAAGTTTATTTAAACGAAAGAAGAAGAGATCATGTCACTTACCAGTCTTGACTCTAGCGGCTGCGAGGTCTCTTGCCCGCCTCCTGGCCGCGGCTTGTTCTTCGTTAGCGCGCCTCCTCTCATTGTCGCTTACTGCGGATTTGAACTTGCTGCAGAACCATACGAACATCTGAAATAAAAAAAATCCAATCATATATCATAGTTAAAATTAACCAAAAATAATCGAGTATTATTTTACAGGTGTACTATTAAAATAATTTGATAATCTCAAAAAGTATTCAGAATTAAAAATCTTTCATTTATCGAGGAAAGCTGTTGGTTCTTCTTATTCGGGTGCGCGACTAGTTTCCAAGTTCTAATGGAATAGTTATATAACTAGATCGTCGATATCAAAAAAAGTTGAAATAAGATCTAATATGAGCAATAGCCGATGCGTCTCAACTTGGTAGGTATATTTCTAAATAATGACCGGTAACCTTCTAAAATCTGGCCGCTGACTAACTCACCTTAAAGCACTCTTCCAGTTTGAAGGAGCCGGTATCCTCGCAGAAGAATTCCGCGAGTTGCTTGCGGATGCTTTCCACTTCTTCCATGTCTTTGTTTAACGCTGATACTTCTTGTTCCGCAACCTGAAATATAAGCAATGTCATCTAGAGAGCTCTCAGACAGGAATGGAAGCAGAAAACACTGTGCACCAATAACTTTGGATAGAGGTCAGGAGTAAGACGACTGCAATTAGAAGAAACAAGAGTGACTTAAAGGCCTGAAGAGTTTTATTGATTTCTTCGCTGTTAAGTATTTCACTATTAAGAATGTCATCCTTAGGCGTGATCTATTCTATTTCCCAACAGACTTCCTAAGAATTATTGAGTCCCGCCAAAGCCTCTTATAGTTTCCTAGCAGCTAAACTATCCTCACCTGCAGGAAATCTCCCATCTGCTCCTTAATATCCTGTTGTGTGCTGGGGAGCAGTATTTCCTTCTTAAGCCCCTGTATCCTGTTGGCGAGGGTCTTGATCTCATTGTGCAGCTGTTCCACGCTGGCCTTAGCAGCTTCTTCGAGCACTCGAGTGTCGTCTGCGAAGTGGATCAGCTCTTTGTTCTTGCGTTCAGCTTGCTGGGGAGGGAAAATAGGCGAATCAAAAAGGTGTGAAAATTAAGACATGCTAATCTTCTTATAAAGAAGTTCTGTATAGAACTTTCTTACTCTTTGCTTTGCACCGAGTTAGGTTGCTCGTAAGTGTCGCGGGTCTTAGAAAACAAGGGGAGAATCCTCTAGAGGATCTGCTCTCTCTAAGCAATATTTATAGAAAAAAATACACGGTGTATCTTATAATCCTTACCATAGCGACATAGTGCATGAGCGTCATGCCAGGTTTATTAGCCCTGATGTCAGGCAGCTTCTGTAGGGAAGACAGCTTGACTCCTGCGGCACCGCCTGCGTACCCACCCGCGTTCAGGAAGTTACCCGCTATCAATGCTATGTATAGCACCTCCTGAAAAGGGAATAAAGTGGTTAACATACAGGAAATATAACAATGACCATTTTTAAATTAGAAGAGAAAACAAAATTTACCTGCAACGCTCTTGAAGACATCAGATCGTCTCCAGCAACTAAAATGGCGTTGATAGCACTTTCTAAGTACCCAGATGTTGAAGCCCATTCTTCTTTCAAAAGCATGCATTCAATACGCAGTTTGTAGCTGAAATATAATAATCATTATAAGTTAAAGACTAATTTTGATATATTTTGACAGCGCCGTATCTTCTCATAGCAAAATATAATCGGTCTACTCAATAGACCAAAAGACCAACGAGTATACCCAAAAGACCACTCACTTAGGTAGCTGTATGAGCTGCAACAAGAATTTCTCAGCAGTTCCCAATTTAGTGACGTCACCGGTAAAGGCTTTCAGCATTTCGGACTCGTCTACTTCAGGTAGTATCTTGAGTAGACCGCGCAACTTCTCTGTACCGATGTCGTCGTGAGCTCCTTCACGTATCAGCTGGATTATATCTTCGTTGGAACTAGAAAGGAGGATAAAATATATTATAGTGTACTTGGTTGATGATGTAGTGATAAATGTATCTTGAACACTAGTGACTGACGAATCATGATGGAGGAATATATCGTTAGGAGCACTGGACTAGCAAGTTCAAGGGCCTGTGCCTTGTAGAAGGACAATAAAAAGTGAAAGAGGCTGATAATGTTCAATAATTATCTAAAAGAAGATTGCGATGCCTTACCTTCTAAACTGCTTCAAGAAAATGTTAACATTCAGACTCCTCTTGCCATCCAAGAGAGTGATTTCAGAAGATTCCTTCCTCGGTTTCCTCTCCCCTGAACTGTCACAGATGGGACTTCGGCCTAACCTGGGTGATGATCCTGCAGACCCGGTTGGCTGTATCTGAGAAGACCGAAATACAGTTCTGTTTAGTTATTGGTAGAACAAAGTTCGTTATAACCTTACGAGACAAAGACATGGAGTACCATATGGGAGTGAGAAAGTTTCTGTGATGTAACTATAATTTGAACAGTTAAAAGTTGTGGAAGCAATGGTTTTTGTAGGTTACCTGTTGACAGAAGAGTCCTTCGATCTCCGTCCAGTCCAATTCCGCTTTCGGTGAGTGTTTGTGAGCCGATGCAACCAGTGACCAAATATTATTTTGTCCGATGACCTGAAGACAAATAAGTTTTAGTACAGATGCCAGCACATCAACTTTGAACCGTATGCTTCAGAGATTAAGTTGAAAATCTATTAAGGAAATTATAATAACTTATAATTAATTTCACCTTATTATTAGGAATTTTATTCCAATTTATAGTTTTCATCTTCGTCTTCGGTATGGGAGTCTCCTGCTGCGGCAGTTTGATGTCCAGCACTGGCGCCGGTGGGGAGGGAGGACAGGCGGAGGGTGGCGGCGGGACGGGTGGAGGAGGAGGACCGCAGGGGGGAGGTGGGGGTAGCATTGGTGCGGGGGGCGGTGGTATACCTGGGAACAAAGCAAATGTTTTAAGGCAAAGCATTTAGTTTGACTATTAATAAGCCTATGAAATGAAAATCTAAGATATTAACCATTTAAAATATGCTGATACAATGGCTGAAAGTTACTAAAATAAAAATCTTGTTGTAATTTAGTTGCATTTCGTAAAAAAATACAAAATAATTCACTGTCATTTCACAAAACTAAAAAGAAATTTAGCAGAAAAAACTGTGAAATATAAAACTGTGTATTATTTGCTTACAAGCACTGGGCATCATGACTGGCGGAGGAGGTGGTGGCGGTGGTGACAACGCTCTCTGCAGACTCTGCTTCCTGCCACCACCTGATATGTCACGGTGCTGACATGTGCAGCCTACCTTCGCCTGGAGATCAAGAAACAATAGAGATTAAACGTCCACAGATAATTTAAATCTATCGATAATATAAGGTTAAGGCAGTGTTCAAATAAAATATAGTTGATAAGATTTGGTTCACACGAAGTTTCTTAAACAGAAAGCTTTTATCCCGTACTCTGAAATTCCACCATTCAGATTGACTTGTCAGCCTCTACGTACCTGAACACTGGGAGCTCTAAGCAGTTTTGCAGCATCTTCCCTAGTCTCCAGCAATGTGGCGCGATGCACCAGGGTCTCTGCTGTATCCCACACGATGTCGCTGACCGGCTCCTTCGGGTCTATCCTGAGCAGGTGCTGTAGGATGCTCAGGAATGGGATTTCCTGTGGTGTGTCCGCCACCTAAAGGTTAGGAAAGACAACAATTAATACTAGTCATGGTAACATTACTGTCCTTATTTGCCTTCTTTAAATACTTTAATCTGAGGGCACGGGAGTGCCCCAGTCAAGTCTCAAGCAGAGCGGGCACGGCCGTACCATCTTTTCTCGAAGCGATTCGCGGCTATTTCTCCCCCCTATATCTTCGATGCGGACAAAGCTAGAGTGTTGGGTTTTTCGTTATTTTCAAAATTCATATATGAAACCCATGATTGCTGTAAAAGTAAGTTACCAATCTTAGTCCCTACCTGTTTTAGTATAGCATAGAACACATCCAGGTGCGAGTTGAGGTTGATACCTCCGGGACCCTGAGCCTCATCACTCTCCCGCTGCTCCTCGAACACGTCCAGCTGGACTCCCAGGTCTGGGTGGCTGGCTGCTTCATGTCTGAAAAAAAAACAGCAGATTTTTGTTTATGTCTTTTGAACACGAAGAAAGCTAGTGTCGCTTTTAGTTTTGTTTAAAACAATATCTCCGGAGTATATATGTATGTATATTTCGTCCCTTTGCATCTGTGCCACTGCCTTGACTTCTCATAAGTGATTATATTGGCACATTTGAAATAAAATCAGTAGTTTGCGATTGAAAAATAAGGGCCAATACCTTGTTAGGTAATTTTCATACCTACTACAGAAAGCGTAAAATTAGTTTATCGCGTTCTAAAGGAGCTATCAAGTTTTGATGAGATTTCCAATGAATATCTTAATCTTAAGTAGGTAGGTATGAACTTATACATTCAATAGCCATATCCACATTAGTTCAAGTGCCTATTTCTCACGACTGCAATATAAAAATTACGGTTTTGAGGGAAAGTAGTAGAAACTTAGCCCTCCGGCATAATGCTTGAGTCCATACTGGGTCATACAAGCGCTACTTGTGAGCTATGGGTACACTTCAAATCTGTTTTACGTAAGGCTTCGGATTTAATATGGAAATACTGAAGTAGACGGTGAAGTATTTCTGCTTTAAAACGAGATTAAAAATACTTTCAAAAATGTACCCCTTTCAAATACTACAGAAATATAAAAAGAAAAATGATAACTAGAAAAAATATGTAATGAAGTTACAGGTAGCAATTTGATAGGATTAGGTACAAACAGCACATCAAGCTAATCGAAACTGTAAAATTTCTCGTATCAACTTTGAACCTTAAGCTTCAGCGATAAAGTTGAAAATCTATTAAGGAAATTTGACAGACTGTAATATCTTATTTTTTTCTTTTATAATCTTACTACCTGCCACATTGATGACTGTATTTTAACGATTTCCATGACGAACGAACTCGCAGATAAAGTTACCTTATATAGCCATTTTAGGAAGTAGACACGAAATTGTTCCATGTAATCATGACACATTTTATGATAACACATAAACTAATATAATAATAACTGAATCAGCTAAATATAATCACAAACCGGTTACCGAGGGTTTAGTCACATTATCCGCTGCGGCTAATAATTTAACGAGTGGTTATTCATGAAGGATACGTCGCCATATTTGGTGCGACCGGACCAAAGGATGCGCCTACGCAGATGGCGGTTAACTTCGTTTTTCAAACTGAGAACGACTTTGAATGTTTTAATGATACTTTTGTATTAAGTTTTAGAAGGGTTGCAGGTAGATGGTAAAATATCAGTTTCTTTTGCTTATGATATTGAGGTTTTGGTTTATTTATTGTCAAGTATATACTTCAGATGTACTCAACCTTCAATGATGGTAGCATGAATGTGATAACACTGAGATTGAAAATATAGCTCTAAGGGCCAGTTTCACGGATTACGGATAGCCACTATCTGCTAGATAAACTATCTGGAACTTATCAGCAACCGGTGAAAATGGCCCTAAGCCTTCCAGTGTGTATTAAATAAATAGTTAAGAAATATGACGGAAGAAATATATTTTTGTGGGCAAAAATCGACATTTTAATTGTTCAACTGTGGACATTTTTGACCACAACCATGTTTCTTAATCAGAATAAAAGATCACAGGTACTAAAAGTAACCATTCATGTAATAAACTGTAATATCGCTACAATAAAATAATTTGGTCGTAAATAAGACGTAGAGAGTAAAGTTAATTAAGAGTTTATTGATGTCACATTAACTTTATTAAGCAATGCTTATTTTTTACAACACCAATCTCTTAATTTTGTCAATTGGAAACTTACAACCACCAATTACCTTTTGTTTTATCTAAATTGGACTTTATAGACATACACTTAAAACTCAAATTGTAACTCTATCAGATGGCGTCAGTACTTTTCTAAAAGCTACGGTTTATTTTCAAATGATAGGGAGCAATATATCAAATTAGACAAATTGCTCAATTCTTAAACTTTACAAAACAACGTGATAATATTTGGTACAGACGCGAGCAGATCAAGCTACCTGAATCTGTAAAATTTTACCTATGGAAAACTAAGCTTCCGATATTGTGATAAGATTGAAAATCTATTAAAGAAATTTTATAGATTGAGGTAGGTTGATGTGCAGGCGTCTGTAGGTACTACATAACGAGGGACAAAAAAATGTTGATCGCATTTTGTTTTTTGTGTCTCGCCCGTAAAATTATGGAGTGTGGTCAATTATTGACGACAAAAAACAATGTCGATCTGTGGTCGATAGAATCGGAATAAATATATTTAATACAAGCTGTTGATTTTCTAATATTTAAAATATATAATTGGAAATCTCACAAATAAGAAAAGATTTTTAAATATAATTCTATTTTTTTGGAGTTTACACTTGCAGATTTACAAAAAAACAAAATGTAACGTTGACAATTGCTACATGTACGGAATGACATTTAAAACAACCCGACAGATTTCCGCGCTCGGAATATTTTGACAAGCGGAAAACCTACTAGAGTGAACTCGCTATTACAATGACATAAAGGCAGCTATAGATTTTTTTCCTGTTGTAGTTTAGAATTAGGACTTCTGATTGTAGAACGACAATAGCATTAAAAATTATACCGAAACAATACTATGTTTTAATTTATAGTTAATTAATAAGAACATAATTATTTATTAGTTATGTTGGACATACAAAAAATATAGAACTTGTAAAACAGTTTTTTTTTGTTAAACGGTCGTAGTCGACTATGTATTTATATCGACGTGACATATTGCCGACGTAACTATATAAGGCGGAACATAATTTCTAGTTTGACATAGGAATAACGCGTTAGATTTATGCGTTTTGCACACTGCCCGGTTGAGATAATTATGTTAATATTATTATGTATTGCGGATCCTTATTTGTTGTTTTATCTTTATGAGAGGCTTTGTATTTATATAGTGTTAAATTAACGGTTATAAATTCCAAAAATAGTTAGTTATCGACGTCTTATTCGGTAGTCGGCCTCAGCTATAAAAATGAATTAAATATGATATATCGGTCATTCATTAGCCCCGTTACTCTAATGATATAATATAATACTATAATCAAATGCAAGACAACATATATTATGCTTACCTTAAGTTGTTTAATGTTGGTAGAAGACCCAGTCCTGGAAACAGAAACACAATAATATTAATGACCAAAACGCAAAGAACACATCTAATATTCAACATTATCAAGCTTGGTAGCTGATCCACAACCCGACAGCAGGTATAAAGTATTACTCTCCCAGTAAGCCTGCATCGCGCATTATAAGAAAAAGTTACTTAAATCCTAACCCTTCCTTTTGGCTTGGGCAAAAATCTTTTTTCAGTCAAAAATATTATTTTAGTTCGCAATGGCATAGTAAAGGACATTCTTCTTACCAATGAACTCATTCCTGACTCGGATCCTGTCAGGCAGGCGGGGCGCCGAGATGATGAGGCAGTTTATGAACGCCACCAGGGCAGTCTTGTAGTCTGTGGTAGCTGCATTCTTGAGCTCTTCCACCACCACGCTTAGGCGGTATCTCTCGCCTTTTAGAGACTGAAAGAGAACAAAAAATGGTTAATTTCAAAGGAGAAGTGTTTTATTGTATACTGTACCTTATGGAAATACCATGATTTAAAAAAAAAAAGATAAACTAATCGATCTTTACGTGGATAATGGCCGATTTTAGAGCCCCTTTATAAATATCCTTTAAAATGAATAGATTAACCATCGATAATGGTACTCATAAGACGACCATAATATACATATATAATAAGGCTCCAGAATATATAATCTAGACCTATCAGTCTTTTATTTTATTTTATTTTATTTTATTTTACTATAAGAGTTAGTAAGTAATAATACCTATCTTTGGACCTCGATAAACATTAAGCAAGTCATCTATATAAACTAAAGACATGTGCACACAGGGCCACGCGCCCAGATCAATATCAGAAATCTGCATAAATAGTAAAAGATAGCCATCTTTTACTAAAGATGGTAATTATCCTAGCATCGGTCACAAACACAGGTGTTTACCTCGAATGATTCATTCTGTTTGTTCGTACTAAAACAACAAAGTTACATGTAAAACAGATTGTCACAACAGACAATAGGGTATATGACAGGTATGATTAGTTAAAATAATTTTTGTTGGTCCTTGTTATAAAAACTAACTACAGAGTCCCGAAGAACCTTTTTTTTGTGGGAAATTATCGAATTTCCCATTCCGCTGAGGGTGCAGATAGAGGGAGTGTCAGATTCTTACTGACTAAAACGTACTATGTTTCTTCTGGAGTTCCCTGTGTACTAGAGCCGCGGTAACTCTTGCGAACAACCCAGAGCATCGGTAGGTCCCGGACAACCTTAATTTGCATTCTAATGATGTATGTTCATGAGGAGATCTATTTTATCCTTATCATGATCTGCTAAGGGTTGGCAGACAGAAAAAAGGTGCTGAGCTCCCTTACCTTATACCGCTCGAGTGTATCCACCGCTCTGGCGTAGCCATCAGCATTGTACACGCACAACGCTGATAGCAGCTCGAATACCTGAGGAATACAAACACTATTTAGTATCTTGAAGCCTCGAGAAGGTTGAAACCGAGTCCATGGGAATCTTGGAGATTTTTGTACAGACAGCACATCTCAATAGATTATCAACTTTATCACTGCTGCATATGGGGCAAAGTTGATTGAGAAAATTTGACGTCCCCAAAATGGATTTGGTAATGGTACTATTTCTTGTTTCATACTGTCGTGAATTGGTGAATAGCATTTCTTTTTCGATGGTCTCACCTGCTTCTTGACAGGCGCGGCAGGCGATGTGAGTGCGGCTGCGAGCTTGCCCGTGTACTCCGCATGTTCTACGATGTAGTCCAAGCCCACTCGGCTCTCCATCGCCTCACTGGAAGAATAACACAATTTAATAAATAAAACTTTAAGACTTGAAATTATAACGCTTATACTTATTCTTCTAGAAGGAACGAGGAATGGAGGTTAAGTTATTTACAGCTTTCTTTTATTTTTTTGTGTATTATCTTTATGAAATATCTCCTTTATACAGGGGGCTTATCACACACATTTTCGTCGTTGTAAGAAATACTGACTTTTATGTATTGTTAGCACTTGGAAATGCAATAGGTACAACATTTGTAGTAGCTGACCTAATAAGATGGTCAGTGATGAATATAAGTCGAGCAAAGAACCAATCGATAATATCAAATACCTTAACACAATCGATACATCTCGAGATGTTAGGACGTCTACTAATCTTTTTGGTAACTTAATGTCTTTCCGACAAGAGTTACCTGAGGTAGCTTTTGTCGGAACTTGCGTTTTACACATTTATAACTCTTTGTAGGTACTATCTTATCTTGGTAAATCACTCAACGGTTTTCAGAAAAATACTTTGAAGTTTTACTAAGGGTGTTGACACGATCATAGCTTTTCTTCAAATGCAGATTACTGATAATGCTGTCTTGCTTATACGCATTGACGATTGTGTTGTGAGGAATAAGGAATAATCCGCATATGATAGGTAATGGAAAATATGCCTTTACAAGTAAACGTTATTTATTCTGTTCGCGAACTGTCGGTGCGTTTATGGCACCCACTTGGTAGTCATGCCATGCTCGCTATGACGTATTGACAATACTTGGCTTAAGTATTAGATAATGCGATACTCGATCGTCACAAATTCTAGTTAGTTCTTTAGTTTTCTGAATTGTATAGTATTTTGCTCTAATACTTAGAATATAATTAGTACATCTAAAGTCTGTTTATCTACATTGGAGGAGTCCCTTAGGGCCAAGGTCTGTCGAGACTGCTGGTTGTTCGCAAGTGTGACCGTGGCCCTGGTAAACAGGGTCCACCAGTAGGAACATAATGGGTTTTAGCCAGTAAGAGTCTGACACTCCCTCCAGCTTCCCCCTCAGCGGGTGACGACCGAAAAAAGAGTTTGTTTAACTTAAACCAATTTATTCTATTTTAAATGTATTTCCATTCCAACTTGTAAGTTATTGGTAGGTATCATTTTAATATTTTATTTAAATTATCTCAACTGTATTTTTTTTCATAATTTTAATCTTCAAGTCTTAAAATGATTGGCCTTACAGATTTGATCTTAAAAAGTAAAAAGCTTAGGACATAATTTCACACTTGGTTTTATTACTTTAGGTAAGGATCGGTTTATCTTTAATGACAGCAAAAAAAGAACATTTGCAAAACGGGTTTTTGAATTGAAGATTTCAATGTCAATAATCTGTTAAATACTTTATTATGTAAGCGAATTTATTTTAAAACGTGTTTGTGTTTCAAAGATAAAGTAGGTAATATAATTATTTATATCAGCTTACCTACTTCTATATTTGCCAAAAGAACAGAAACGTTATAAAAAACAATATGCGGTCGAATCAAGAACTTCATTTTTTGGAAGCCAGTCATAAACTGGTCAAAAATCGGAATAACTATATTTTAATGAAAACCCTATTTCTGACATGTAACGCAGATCTCATTAGTTTTTTTTAAATAGTACCTAACTGTATATACATTTTATATAACGACTGGGAGAATCATGGCGCTCATAACTAGCGGCGCTTATAGCCCATAGCGAAACCGTAGGATCTTATTTTCTCGCCATTAATAATAATTAAATAAAATTAACATAACCATTAAAACCAAACCATAAATAGCAATTAAAGAAACATGTTATAACATACTAAATAATCTAAACTTGTTTTTACTATACAGCGTGATTTTTTAAATTATTATTAATGATATAAAAAAAATCGCATTTAAAGGTATTTTACATGGAGAACCAAATAACGAGCGGAGATGCCACAACGTAAAATTCCTAAGAAAGTAGCGTCGCCTAAATGCGGGTGTGCGGGGGACGAGGAATGGGCGATGACTCCGCCTATGCTCTGCCTACTTTGAAACCCACCCATTTTTTGTAAATCCACCTAGTGTCGAATAGAATAACTAAAAATTTAACACTAAACTAACATCAAAACTTTTTGCAACATTACTTACACTGTAGGGTACAAATGTCCCAAAACTAAAAATTATATCGTCTTGATAGAGAAATGTCTTGTGGGATAACTTAAAATAAGCCCAGAAAAATGTGTACAATGAGAAACGTTATTCTAAAAATTCTGTTTCTTATTTCTGACTTCCATTGAAGCTGAAATAGTATTTTTTAGACAGTATCTACATAACCTGCGTTCCATGGTAACTTCGTCTCCCCCTATTACATTGTAAGCTATCTAACACAGATTTTTTACAATCAAACCAGTAGTTCCCCAAGATTAGCAAACTTCATCGTTTAAACACGAATACAAACTCTGCAGTTTTATGACATTACAATAGATGACGCTCTATTTCTAGCAAAACTAAATATGAAATATAGTTAGAAAAGACTTACAACCCTCATTACTATCCAGGCTCAACAGCAGATTTTTTTATTCCATTGGGAGTAATATAAAATGTAAAGTGAATATCCACATTCAATAAACATTGTGGATTGGTCTAAAATTACACCTTGGTGTTATTTATGGGTTGACTTACGAACTCTTCTTAATTTTAGTTTGTCTACTCATCACTTTGGCGTGACAAGCATGAAAATTCATTCTAGAACATTCGCCAAAATTCAAAATTAGTAGGGTGGCTGCACCAGTTCTCAGTTTCATACTGCGAGTGAAAAAAACTGATTAGGTACTGATTACGGGTACTGATTTCAATGTTTGATATTGAAAGTTTTTTAGTGTCGGTAAGAACTAGAGGTCATGAGTATAGTAGTATGAGTATGAGAGTAAAAATGTGGTTACGGTTTTATGTTTGATTTTGAAAGATTTTTAGTGTCAGATTTTTAAATAGTCCTGATGGTACTTAGGTCATAAGCAGTGATCGGTTAATCGGATGCGTATTTTTTGAACTCTTTAAAAATATTATGGAAGCGGCTTCCTAAAATATGTACATATATAGTTTGGTGGCGCGGAGCATATTATATCGTTTAACTGATCAGCGCGCGAGGCCCTTTCCGTTTCACAATTTGACGGTATCACTTCGATAGATTACAATCTAAGGAATAATAGTAGGATAAATTTTAGGTAGTACGTTGCAACCTAAGTTTCAATGTACATAGTTGTAACATTTTGTAGGTTTCCAGTAAGGTTGATTAATAACATGAACATGTATTTCTTATATTTATATTAACAGGAAATCTAAAACGATAAGAAAAATAAAAAAAGGAATTAATTGTAATATGTAATTATTTTGAATAAGTTATATGACTTGTTACTGGCACTTTCACCCTAATACGTCAAAATACCTATTTTGTTTAAAAATGAGGTCCACTATTCCCCAACAGATGGCGGGGTTTTTGTATTCAAAAAATCCTTGTTTCATATCTAAATTTTTTGTTTCATAAAATTTACTTATTTATTTATGAAATAATTTTTAGTTACCATAAGTGGCGTAGCTAACATACCAAACATATTAGACTAACATTTGTCGCAATAATAAACATAGTTAAATAATAGTATCCAATCAGGGAGAAATGATAAAAATTCTGCTATTCGACGGCAGGTGTCTCTAGCTATCAGCAATGAAAATAAGTAAAAAAAATAAAAATACATTTTATTATTACTTATAAATGAAATTTTATGCTGTCAACATGCCTCAGTTTTTATTCTGAATAATGTTTGCACATCGCAACATCGTATTTCAATGTTAAAACTATTATTTCACCAAAACTATCGAAATACAAGACATCCGTACTGGACGACAGCTCACTTGAGACTGAGATTTTTGGTCACGCCCACTGTGACGTGTAAGCCCTGCCCATGCCCTGGTTGATACGACAAGGCCTGGTTGCCTTGTGGCATCTCCGCTAGTCATTTTGTTCTCCATGGTATTTTATGTCGGATACTTTAGGTGGACCACTTTTGTAAGACGACTAAAGAGTCGCGGTGTATACCTAAGAAAATAAATTAAGTTTTAAAACTGTATCGCATATGGATGGTCGATAGAGGTGTTCAGCATCAGTTTTTCGAATCGTTAATCAGTACCGGTCATTTTAAATTTATATGATAGAAGATTCTCGTATCTTTAAAAACAAATATTGTATTTGAATTGTAAAATACATATTTATTAGACGACTATTGAGATTTATTATAAATCTGTACATATATTACGAGATATTTTCGCCAAAATTGTGCCTCATTCCTGGATGAATAATTAAGTGTAGCTGTAAAGCAAATTTTAAAAGAGATGAGTACAGTAAGATTCAGAATTTGCGCAATTAAAATCACAGGCTAAACTTAAAATTCAAGGTCCACAAAATTAAACATTAATACATACATTACCAATGAGTTAATTCTAGCTAGTAATTGATAGTTTCAACAGAAGCCGATAAAGATCGCAATTTGCCGAACACACATGCATACTTAGAGCATTTAATCTACTGGAGACGACATTGTCGTGTCTCCTCCTCTGCAACGAGAGCCCCTGCACAGTTCATGTCCATATACAGACGCCAGCACATTCTGTTATTACTTTTAAATTTTCATCTTTATCGCTGAAGCATATGGTTCAAAATTGATTGGAAAATTTGTCAGTTTCGGGTAGCTTGATGATGCTGGCGTCTCTATGTTTATGCTTGTGTGCGTTAGGTTTATGCTTGTGTTTGACAATTCTTCAATGTAATGCGTCATGATGTAATCGAAAACAATTCACGAGCTTTCACTATTTGTTTCATTGCCTTGACCCTGCGCATAAATTAGCAGATTATTTCGCATTGAGATTTGTGCTCATAGCGTGTCCGTTTGGTTAAATGCTCTAAGTATGTAAAGCAATTCTATCGTCACTACATACTGTTGCAACGAATTTTATTTACTGATAAATATTATGTAAATTATATGTTTATTAGCCCCGGGCACGTGTTGGCCAAGTCCTGTTAATTTTGCAGAAGATTACTCTTTAGATAATAATTATAAATATTATATTCTTTTAGTGTCCAATATTTTTTATTTGGCTGAGTCACACAAATGAGCGACTGAATTATTTTAAATATATTAAGCATATTGGTCGTTAATCATAGATTATCTGTTTCTTTTTTTATTTTTTTTTGATTCATTATACTATTCTGACATTAAAGTCTGCAGCTATTTTCAGTTCAATATAATATGAGCAAAAATGTGAGCAATTTAATTTGTGTTTTTTTTTGGTTTAACTACAAGTTATGGTGAAGTTGCTAAATCTAGTTAAGGCTTCCCTTTAATTAGTAGGTGATAAAGATGTTTACACGACAAGTCTACTAAAATAAAATATAAGGCTAAAATACATATACGGAATAAGAAACGCTTCCTTTGACTTACTTTATCAAAGATTATCATTTAAATGTATACCAATAACACTAAAAATACGATCAAAACTATTTTTTTTTTACTCTATTATATAGTAGACAGGTCCTTTATAAATCATTAACCGGTACCTATGTAGTTATTACATAATACACACAACAGAGTAAAATCATCAGAAGTTGCATTTCACACAAGACCTCAGAGAGAAATTTGTTTGCGACGGACTTCTTATTTATATTTCATTAGACATAAATCAGTTTAAACTTTTTTCGTTTTAAAGATCATAGTACCTACGTTCGATTACTGATTTGATCCTTTTTTAAAATATACTTATTATTTTTAAAATTGAATGAAGTTTTAAAATAGCTGACTTTGAAATACTCCAATTCGCATAACTAATAATAAGTATTATTGTACACCTATAATAATGTGGAAGCCTAATTTAATAATATTTTGTAATATTTCACAGAAAAGCCTTTAATTTATGGGTACAAAACTATAAAAGTCTAAAAGCACTCTTAATACGTAATTTACGATTGAATTTTATCAAAAATTACTTATTAAAACATGTAAATTTTTGCCACAAAGTTGATAATTTTTTTCTAACAAAAATGTCGTTTTATCCTGGCATATTCATTAGGGCAATAAAAATAAATACATGACCGTTACAAAACTATAAAGAATTTCGCCGTAATTTGCAAAGTCCAAAGGGTAGTTAATTGCTATAGTTACGTGTGAATTCCAACAGAGTGAGTTTTACTTTAAAATAACCGTTACGCAAACAGGAAAGTAATGACAAGATTTCAATCAATCGGCTTTTAATAAAATCGCTGTTAGGTATATTATACCGAGACTGCGCGGCACCCGAACCTGCAATTCTCAAAGCTATCTAGTGATAAGAAATGCCTTCCATTATACTTTTTATCTATTTTACTTACACAAGTACATAATAAATTAATAAATAAAAGTGTTTTCAGTAGATAGTATCATGATGACAATGTTTTTTAAGCGGGATTGTTATTAGTTAAGCACTTTTCGAACGTCAAAATAAAAGACACCCCCCGAAATGCCCACCGTTCATCACTTCCTATGTGTTTTCGCTGGGAAGAATTAGTGCAATAGACTCCCCAGCAACACATGTCTGTCTGTCTTAGGTTTAAAGAACTAAATTTATACAAAAACAAGTCTAATCTCAAATTATTTGAGAAAAAAAACGTAATTATCACAGTAAATAAATTAAAAATCTAAATTTAGTCATGTTGGCTAGCTCACAGCTTCAGATAGAATTTTTTTAATGATCCATATTCATAAATAGTGAATCAAGAATGTCTGATTGAGGTCGACGTAACATGGACACGGTGGAGCACACGGTGGAGGAGTGTTCTGCCTGGGCGGAGCACCGCCGTGTCCTCACAGCGGCAATTGGCGGCGGCGACCTCTCGCGTCCGGCCCTGATCCAGGCCATGGTCCGGAGCGAGGGAGAATGGGATGCCGTCGCCTCCTTCTGTGAAGCCGTTATGCTAGCGAAGGAGGCGGCGGAGCGGCTAAGAGACCGCACCGCTCATCCCAGCCGTCGCGGCAGGGCTGGTACCGGTCGACACCACGGGCGCCGGGTGTCAAGGGATGACTCCCGACCACCGTAGGCGCGGGCTTGTGGGCGGTGAGTGTGGGTAGCTCATCGTCCATACGTCTTTAGGGACGACAGGCCCGTGTCGGCGGCGCGTTCTGTTCCACGCGCTCCTCGAAGAGTTGTCAGCAACATGGGAGGGGCCCCTTTAGGGCCAGGGTCTGCTTGGGCTGCGGGTTGTTCGTGAGAGATACCGCGGCCCTGGCACACAGGGACCCCCAGAAGGAACATAGTGGGTTTTAGTCAGTAAAAGTCTGACACTCCCTCCAGCTGCACCCTCAGCGGGAGGGGTCATTTGATGATTTCCCACGAAAAAAAAAAAAAAAAAAAAAAGGTCGACGTAACATTCGAGCTAGTTAGCGAATATTTATTTTGTAATAACCATCATATTTTATTATGATATCAATCTGTTTAGATTTGATCATCTAAAATCCGCTCGAATTCTCATAATTGACTTTCTAGAAAGAGCAGGAAAAATATCGTTGCTCTGATAGAATAGTTTTTGAAATGATCCCTGTAACTATATTACACACAACGACCTGGCTTGACACGCTCCCAAGTGTCTAGATAGATAATCATTTTGTAGAAAATACTCTACACCTTTTTTCCATGGGAAATCATTAAATGACCCCTCCCGTTGTGGGTGCAACTAGAGTATCCCACTCTTACTGAGTAATACTCATTTTGTTCCTTATGAGATCTTAGTGTGTCAGGGCTGTGGTAACTCTTGTGAACAACCCACAGCCCCGGCAGAAATAGAAACGCAAATATTCCTTAAGAAGGATCAGAGAATGCACATAAATTCATAAAAATACTAAGTAGTATAAAGAAAGCCTAAGACCATAAGGTGTTATTAAATTTCCTTGTCAAGGCTATCGGCATACCAAACACTTGTGCAAGAAATGGCTACCTCTTCAATAGCTAGTTAAACAATATCGTTAAAATAACCGGACAGCAGTTTCGTAACTTAATAAACATAATGTATTGCTAGACAGTATCGGTAAAGTGTGAGCCGGTTATAAAGACCATTCGCTTAGATGCAATCTGCTTTGACAAATAGTGTGCAAGGCAGGTGGTCTAGCCTTTGCTACTAATTGGTTTTACAAGACATTTCAATTAGCATGATTGATCATAATATGTCATTAGGTCAGGTAAACATTCACAACAAAGTCTGAAATCTACGATAGACAGTAATTCATCTGCCCAGCCTTTTCCCGAGCTATGTTGGGGTCGGCTTCCAGTCTTAACCAGTGGCAGCTGAGCAGCGACTGTCTGTCTGACCTCCTCAACCTTTACCTGGGCAACCCAATGCCCTCGGTAAGACTGGTTATCAGACTTTCTGGCTTCTGACTACCCGTAACGACTGCCAAAGATGTACAAATGAGAATCGGACCCACCAATACGTGCTTTCCGAAACACGGAGAAACTCGTTATGACAAGATGGTCACTCATCCACGGCCCGACCGCGCTAAGAGTTGCTTAACCTTATTATCGATCGACCCGAGCGGCTCTATGATAGAAAATTAATGCTCATTAATTTTCCATGTTCAAATGTGAACTAATCCTTAAAGTAACATCAACTAATATAAATTTGATTGCTGACGTATCTCTACTAATGAATAATGATGTTGTTTAACTAGATGCGTTAATGACACGTGGTGCTGTAATTTGATAGGGATGCATGTGTTGTGTGCCGTATCTAGTGTTGTTGATGCATTGATAACTAATGTGCATGTTGTTGAGTTCAGAGGATGCGTAGCAAGTTTTTCTCATAAGATTTAGACATCGATCTTGCAAACCTTTAACAAAGTATGTTAAATTAAATAAGTGAAGGTCTATTTTTTTTTTACTTTTGATGAATAAGAATGTAAATTTAGGATTAAAGGATAGAGAACGCTGCCTGGATTATGTTGAACAGAGTATTGCTGAAAAGAGGATAATTGAAAATAGAAATAATGTATACGTAAAGAATCTACATATATAAAAAATAATCCCTATTTCTCTTGGTCATACCATCACGCGTGAACGGCTGGACCGATTACACTTTTTTATTGTGTTTATTATTGTCGAGAGAAGTTATCAGATGAAAGAGAAAAATCAGGACTACGTCTGTTGGTTTAGCTAATAAAGAATATAACTAAGTAATAATCAGATAAAATACTTGTTTATTTGTACAATCTAACAGAAAATAATTATCAATCAAATATTCACCAAAAACGATCACAATCAACAGCTAGAAATCTGTAATCTGTAATTCCCATAAACCTGTAATCATGAAGTTACGCGATATTTAATAGTCATCAATCTGACGTAACAGTTATAAGATATAATATTTTTTATAGCTCCAGTATACCGTTTGGTAACTTCACACGTTCCTCTTAAAACCGTGGGTTATCAATTAAAGAGTTTAAACTATAATTCCGCGATCAAATGCTTTGATATGTTTGAGAGATTTGACCTGTTGAATTTATCTTCTTTATTACTTCTTCTATATGTATAAACTTTTACTAGAAAGTTTAATATGTCAACCTTGCTATGCGAAGTATTTTTAAAGCGAAATAAATAATGTTCGTCTTGCCTTTAGGTTCTAATTTTTTGGTCTTTCATCCATCTAATTGATGATATTCTTCAATGTGGTCATGTGATATTCTAGAAGCTTCTTATCTCATTCTTATTAGTTTCCTAATAATCATAAACTTATAGATAATAATGGTGTTACATCTCGTGCAGACGCCAGCACATCAAGCTACTATAATTTGTAAAATTTCCTTAATAGATTTTCAACTTTATCGCTGAAGAATATTATTCAAAGTTGATTGGGAAAACTTGTCCATTTCGGGTAGCTTGATGCGCTGGCGTCTGTACATAAAATGATGTACCACGACATGCTTTCGAGTTGTATCATATGGTAAAACTTCTAGTAGCATCTTCATTACTATGCCAAGGTATAGGGGACAGCCGATAATCCAACGGCGTGTTGCGCGACCACGTCTGCGCCCGCGCACCTAAGTTCACCGATCGATATCTACACTGTTGTAACGCTACTGGTTTTTTTTAATAACGCTTCTGTCGCCTCGGGTGATTTTTTGGAATTTATTTTTAAAATGACCTTGAAATGATAGACTCGTCTTGTTTGCCCACGTTTGATTAATAGTGGGCAAAGCGTGGGCTTGAGCACTTAAGGGTTAAGTGGAGGTAGTCTACTTAAGCACGTCGTTTGTCAATGAATTACTGTGTTGTAATATCGATTCATTGTAGTTTCGTTTTGCCAAATCAAAGCCAATAAGAGATTAAGTTAGAAAGGGACCAATATAAAACTAAAGAAGGTTGACATTGCATTATTGAGTGATCTGATCTCCTAAACTCAAACATTTTAACCAAACAAACTCCACTAAAATCTTTATCCTTAATCCAATAACAAATGGAACCTGACTACTCGAAAACCAGTCTGAAGACCCAGGTCTCATGGCGGACCCTGCAAAAACCACATTCCAATATTTCCATTACAACAATTTCTATTCAAATGCGATTAACAAACGAAACAGTTTAGTTTAGCTGTACGAATTAAATGGATCGTTACAAAATGTGTCGGTATTCGTGAAATTTGCTCGGTGGCACTTTATCTGGGCTCGGGCGTGTAACTTAACGGCGTCAAGTTATGCTCGGAGACTGATTGGTTGGAGGCACAAGTTATAAGCGAACAGCAGCTTGAGAAAAACTTTACTTAGAAAAAGAGAGTAAAACTACCTGAGGTAAGTCAGTAGATACGTATATAGTACAAATCGATATTAATGATGTTGCAAATGTACATACGCCAGCACATCAAGCTACAGCGAAACTGTAAAATGTTGCCAATCAACTTTAATCCATATTATTCAACGATAAAGTTGAAAATCTATTAAGGAAATTTGACAGATTGTAGCAGCTTGATATGCTGGCGTCGGTACTTATTTAATTTCAATAATATATTTGACACGTCGTAATTATAGTTAAAATATTTACAGCCAAGTTTAATTATATTCTTGGGTTACAACAAAGAACTTAATAAGACTACTTTTCATTTAATTTATGTACAATTTTTAACTTTTAATTATTATTTGCATTGAAAATAATGACAGGTTTTTATTAATCAATCCATGAATCGCCTTCGCTCATATCTTCTCCCACAAGCCCAGTCCCTCGCTCCGCTGGCATGCTGTCTACCGGCCCACGCATACCGAGTGCTTCAACATGAAGAATGGTCTGTCTGTCTGTCCTTTATCTCGCAAGGGTTACAAGTTTACCTAGTCAGAGCACAGGACCAGTAATATCGTTAATGTAAGGTGCAATAATGTTCCAGCTATTTCTGTCTTACATTCCAATGGATTCTAATAGTAAATCAAAAGCAAATTCAAAATATTATCTTCGTATCGGATTTCTGCTGTCTAACCTTATTAACCGTGGCAACATTTACTTATTATTGTCATTTATACTTATTATTAAACACGTTCACACCCCCAAAAACACACAGAAAATGTTTAAAATAAGTATCCACACACTGAGATATCGGGAGCAGGGTCCAAACTACCAGTGACAGAGCTCCAGAGACAGAAACCTCCTAACAATACGTGCCGTTTCAAGGAGTACCACCTTCGGAATCAGTCCATTGAGCTGTTGATCGAGGCTCTTGGCCATAAAACCATTGGATACACGACAATCGACATGATGACAGCCGTATTGACATCGCATATTTACGTCATTGTAATCAGCTACACAGAACTAAAGCTACATGAACATCATTGGATTTAAAAGCGATCAATAGCAAATTCTGTGAGACGTCCATAGACAAGATTACTTCCAGATCTGATGTGAACGAAAAGAGATATTTGAATTTGAGGAAAAAATACATAAAATTCAGGAAGCATGCTATTAATAAAAACCATAAAAACCAATAAATTAATTTCGCGAAACCTTGACAATAACGTGTGTCGTATGACAACATACCTCCATTGACATGCAAGGCGCTGACAAGATCAGTTCACGATACCTGGACAACGGAGATTGATCACCGATAAGGTTGTGATAAGGCTGTATGATGTAAGTGTCACTGCCATTTGTTATACCCTGTTTATCACGGAGGTCTGTTGACTGGTTTGTGTATCATTTCCGTGTTGTTTACATTTAGAATGAAACACTCTGGTCGTGTCGTGAGTGTTTATTGAGCTCACTTCCGTTCATAGATAATTATCATCATTTTTTTAAAACGAAAGACGTCACTGTACAAGCCGGCCCTACGTTATGAATATATGTATTATGTACAGACATTCAGCACATCAAGCTACTATAATCTGTCAAATTTCCTTAATAGATTTTCAACTCTATCGCTGAAGCATATGGTTGGATAAATTTGACAGTTTCGGGTAGCTCGATGTGCTGGCGTTTGTACATGTCATGGCTGCAGCTCCTAATAAATTAAACGGATTCAATATACAATTAAAAGAGTTCAAAAATAGGAAAATTCTGCATAAAAGCCAATAAAAACTTGAGTTTGTAATCCTTTACTATTTGTTGTATTTCACTCTAGATCTATGAGTATACACGTGCAGAAAAAAAACTTAGAATTTACGCATAAACATTACCTACGTCAAATAGCAAAAAAACTTAAGCTCGCTGATTAATCTTGATCTAATAGATATTAGGTTTATACCCCTGACGTACATCTTGATGGCGATCTAAGATATTATTGATCATGTCAAATTAACCGATGATAACACAAAGTGAGGAACGTTTACTATACATTTTTTTGCAGATTTACCCAAGGTTCAAGGTGAAGTAACGTATTATTCGACGTTTAGCAGATCAGAGACATATAGACAGGCTTTGCTAACGAATTTATAAAAACCTTGGAATAACCAAGACAAGAAGTCCCCTGGCTAGAGGCCTTAAATTGTAGGCTCTCTCAGGAAAGACCGGTTAAGCACTACACAGCCTTCTAGGCTAAATTGCGAGACACCATAAAAAAAGTCAAGAAGCCTTAGGTTTCAAGGCACAATAAAGCAACTATACAGGGTGTAAGGGACAGCCCTCCGCAGACTGATAGGGTATTCAGCTCCTTATTTTGAATCGTATTCCAACGGATTTTTTCTCAGGTTTTCTTTTACTGATTATTTAGTTGATTATTTAGTATTTTTTTCTTCTTTCAATGCAAAATTACTTTTTTTGTATGCAGAAATTCTTTTTAGTAATACCGCTAAAATCAAAAATCCAGCAATGGATTTTGAAATAAAAATAATACGATCGACGCGTGAAATCTGCTGTTAAATTTTTGTGAGGTTTTAAAACAAATCAGTTTTATTGGATTTCCATAAAGTTCCTGAAACAATTTCATGAACCAGTCTTCTTTGTAAGGTATACTGACCTCACCCCATCAGTCTGTGGAGAGCTGTCCCTTACACCCTATTTATGTCGTCCCAAGTAACAATATTAATGGTTGAATACCGATGAATATCACACAGCAATCTAAATATATCATAACAAGATAATTAACCTGTTGCTAATTAATTCTTTAAGAAACACAAAAGATATTATTTTATTAACCAGACACATACTATTTATTCCTACATTAAGATTTTTAAATTATTTTTGAATCATCCAAGATAGACTAGAGGTCAATGCTTTTGAAGACTTTAATCATTAGAAAAAAATATCCACACAAACATAATTGTTATGCCATTTTAATCCACAAATCCGCAGGCAATTCTCATAATCTTCTATCTCCTGATCTTCGCACCGTCTCGCCCACATTGCAACCTTGCCACCGGCTCATTGTCGAAACGTCGATTGATAACATACCTATTCGAAACCACTGACCGTCTAGCATCGATTCAATCGATCGGTTCAATTATGAATAATCGATTTGTGACAACAAAAACTTCACGTGTTAATTTTTTTGGTTAGGGGTCTTGTTTTTTTGGCTTAAATGTTTTATTGCTAGCGAGTAACAAATCATTAATTTTACCCATCTTAGATTTCTTATTGTTCTATATCATCATCTCCCGAGCCTTTTCCCAACTATGTTGGGGTCGGCTTCCAGTCTAACCGGATTCAGCTGTGTACCAGTGTTTTACAAGGAGCGACTACCTATCTAACCTCCTTAACCCAGTTACCTGAGCAACCCAATACCCCTTGGTTAGATTGGCGTCAGACTTACTGGCTTCTGGCTACCCGTAACGACTGCCGAGGATGTTCTATGTATTCTGCACAAATATAGCGTGCTCCTATTTCTAATAATCACTTTTGTTTACAATACTAGCTTTCCCCAACGGTTTCACCCGCTTCCTAAGGGAACTACTACCTTAATACTTATAAAAGGTAGCCTTTATCTTATTATATTGTATAGACTATATGACTGCTGAGTTTCATCAAAATCCATTCAGTAGTTTTTGCGTGAAGGAGTTACAAACATATTCAAACAAACATTCATATTTATGATATTAGTATTATAATTAAGAAACTAATTCTAATTACTTTTAAGCTTAAGAACTTCGCACAGGTTCACGTGCATGCATTAGTTATCAAGCATTAAAATAAGGTTAGATAACTCTACATAATAATACCTTTGTATGCATCTCGCGGATAATGTCGTAAGGCATCAAACGATATTCTACGCTCTATACCCACACAGCCTCCAACCATACAATCCTTGCTTATTCAAACAACATTAAGTACTGCCATCGTTGTCATAAATTAACCATTAACCGTAATGTTTTGACCTTGGGAACCACCTACACGGGACCCATTGAATGTTGGTTTAACTTCAATTAAGTTTTTGTCACGTTTGAGGGAAGAAAAAATTGGTTGGTCTTAATTAATTGGTTGTTTTTTTACTTCTTTATAAATGTCTTTTACAGTTTTTTAAATACATACACGTACTTATCTACAAACAATAATAATATGAATTAGAGCTTCAAAGTCAGTACCATTGAGTTAGGAAAGTGCCAAACTAGACAATGTACAGACGACAGCACATTAAGCTACTACAATCTGTTAAACTTCCTTAATAGATTTCAACTTTATCGCTGTTAAGCATATGACATGAAGTATATGAAAATTTTACTGTTTTGGGTAGCTTCATGTGCTGGCGTCTGTAGTATTTTAGAGGCAATGGTCTTCTTATGTCGTAGAGTCAAAAACACAATATGTTATTACTCTGAAAATAATAAGTATATAAAATAAATAACAAAGCACAATACGTCTTTAAATAAGTGCAATGTATTTAAGATACAGTACCTACTATAATTACGGAGATAATCGCAAAAAGATTTGCGGTAACATTCGTGACAGTACGCCACAGATTTTAGTCCTGACCTCTAAAGTACTAACAATGACTAACACGATTAATAATACCTATATAACACTAAGAAGTATGTGCAGTATAATAAACACTTGTAAGTCAACACATTGCATTCGATATTTCTTCGATTCTCAGACGTAAATATTCCACGGAGGATTACAAAGAATCTTAAGTTACAAGAAACACTGCAGGCTATATACAAAACAGGATTATAGCCTGTCTTCTCGCAGCCTTTTTGGAGATCTGACGTTAATCTTAGTGCCTGTAGAATACCCTTTTTTGGATTTTTTGGTCGTTCCTTAATGATTTTTTAAGTGCTGTCTTCGCTAACTTTAAAATAAAGGGATGTTTCATCTATTCCATATAGTGTAGAATTCAAAATATAAAGGTCTCAAAATATCGTCGTTGTATATTATGAGTATTGAGGCTAGATAGGCAGTGACTCCATATAAAATTGCGGTATTTATTCAATTGAATTGTCTTACACTTGTGGTTGACTCCTATATAGTACCTACAAACGTACTATGAATTGGCAGTAAATATATATTTTTAAATGAATACGGCAAAATCGTGCCTTCTCTGGCACATTATAATGCAACAGCAAAAAAAACCCTCCAATTTTAGCCTTTACAACAACTTAAACTGTCCACTTAAGACCTAAAAATAGACTCAGCGAATCACCAGGCGCCATCATTTTAGTTATTTATGTACTGAACAAGCCTAAATCCATCTGAATATCTTCTGGGCGACCTCTGCCGGGCACCGACCTTGCCTCATTTGGTCAGGCCGACGGGCTGTGCCCTTATGGCGAGTGGTATTGACATGTGCACGCCACTGTAACCAATGGGGTGAAGGAACATTCTAGCTGATGTGTTTTGGAGCGGAGGTTTTTGAAGTATGGGAAGGTTGAAGTGCTTTGAAGTGAATATGAGTGGTTTAAGATGTAATGCAGACCCGTATCTGCCTGAAAAAATAATAATGTGTGAGTGTTTTTTGGAAGCTTTGTTCTCAATTTCATAAGTTTTTCTTAGATTCAGGTAATACAGTTAGCGTACATAAATGCCTTCTTAAATTCAACTACGTCTCTATATTATATTTATTTGGAATCGAAATAAAAACTAAGGTTCTAACTGCCAAATTTCCCACAGACAACACAAAAAAAGAAGTCTCTTAGACACTTCGCAGTCAAAGTGTTAAAAGAAATAAAACAAACCAATTAAAGGCGTTAAGTATTGGCCAAATTGGCTTCTCAAAAAATAACACAAAAAACAACATAATAAATAATACAGGTTTTCTTGCAACCATGTTTACAGCTTGAGTATTAATTAGGTAAGTATAATTATGTTTTAACGATAAAAAAAACAAGACATTTATGACCTGTAACCTTTAGTAAAAAAACAAGTTCAACATAAAAATAAATAATTTACGTAGAAAGAGTACAAGCCTTGAATTGAGATCAGTATTGCACAAGAGCAAGCCCTTTACACTGCCTTGCAAAGGTCAAAGCCGGGTCACTTTCACCCACGAGTGCGCGCGCGCAGACCAATATGGCGGATATTGAATCCTCGGGAACAATGGATTTATGTTATGTAATGTTTCCTATTTTTCAATTTATGGGTATCGGTTTCTTTTGTTGGGTAAATAAAGTTAGATGTTCGTTTGAAAATTTAGATTCGAGTTTTTAATAGCTGATTATTTTCGATGACAATAGAGCAGGTTCTTTTAAAGTACGTATTGGGAGCTTGTTAGTAGGTTTCATTTCTTTCAATTCCAACTATTTGAAGCGCCAGCTTAAAATCTTTTTGCTAGTTTCCATCTATCTTCACGAAAACCTATCTTATTTTCTTTTCTCGTGGGAAATCATCAAATGATCTCCTCCAGCTGAGGGTGTCGTTGGAGGGAGTATTAGACTCTTATTGAGTAAAACCCATGAAGTTCTTTCTGGAGGTCTTTGTGTGACAGGACCACGGTAGCTCTTGCGAATAACCCGCAGCTCCGACAGACGAACCCCTGTCTTCGTCCGAGCATGCTGATATTACCGCGAAAGTGTTTAATCATAGAAATGAAGATAAATTCTCCATAACACATCCACAATCAGCGTCACAATCTACAAAACACATCATTAACTACAGGAAAAGCCAGTTACTAACAATATCAGTAACAAAACTGTCTCAGTTAAACTTAACAGTCGTATTTAACCGGAGTATCAATGTCCAACTACCCACGTGGGCCACTTGTGAGGAGATCGGGTAACTAATGGCGGTCGTTGATCCTGGTCTGACGGAGTAGCTTTGTTTTGCGGCTGCTATAAGTTTTTCTACTGGTTTTGCCTGTATTTTGGAAAAAGAAAAATATGTGGTCGAATTCATAGTTATAGATTTTAGTGAGGTTCAAAATCTTACGAGGTTTGCATTATATGGTCTTACTGCTGTTAAGCATTGAATTTGATTGTTCTGGTCTTCAAAGGTTTAATAAAGCTAATACCTCATGTTATCTCAATTTTTTTTGCAGAATGAATAATATAGGTCTTCGGTACAGACGGCAGCACATCAAGCTAACCAAAATAGACAAATTTACCCAAACAAATTTGAACGCTTCAGCGATAAGTTGAAAATGTATTAAGGAAATTTGTCAGATTTTAGTAGCTTAATGTGCTGTCTCCTGTACATGCTTGGAAAGGTGCTAAAATCGCTCGAAGACCGAATTATTTAGAATTTTACTTTAATTTTTTTCGTTCTTAGCTTATTTTACCGGAATTTCTTCAAGAAAATGATATCATCAATATCATTATCCCCCTTTTTTGCTATCAACAGCTAAGTTTTTATACCTCTATTAAGTATTTTGTTTTCATATTACAGTTAAGTCGAGCGTGAAGTATTGATAACTGATATCTGTTTACACGATGACTTAAAATATTGAATTACTGAGTGAATGAGTTAAAAGGAAGCGGTTAATCCCAGGCATGAGTCATACGTTTCTAAAAAAATAAGATGAACTTGTGAATGAACTCCTAAATAAGAAAAACTGTATGTTTGTCCTGACTGTATTTAGGATAAAGGTCGTCTATTATTGGATGCAAAAATGTTATTAGGAAGCAGTTTGTTGATAACTGATAGCCCTCAAAGTCAATTTTATTGAAAACTAGGTTCCGCTCGTTTCTTCACGCGCGTCACAAGGGTAATATTTCCCGCACGTGGATAAAAAGTACCCTTTATATGTGTTTCTCTGATATATGTATTACTGACTTTTATTCTAAATATGTTACTGACAAGTTTCCTTAAAATCTATTAAGTCATTTTTGTGTGAAATAGTAATATAGCATTTCTAGGATAGTAAGATCAGCAGAATAGTAGGATATAGATCGTACTCTCATATGCTGTAAGTTTAGACTTAGGTATAGATATTTTACGTAGAATTTCTTTGAAATATGACTAATATTATAACTACTTATTACAACTAACAACAATTATTTTAAATTACAATGACTTAAAGCTCCTTTAAAATATATAAAGAATTTAAAATTAGTTTTTTTTTTATCATATTAGGTAATTGCCTGAGAATGGTCAAGGCTTATTCCAAGTAGGTATTACTTTGTCTATCTAATCTGTCGGAGCGAAATGACTTATCTTGGGGTTTGCCCTAATGTCCAGTGAACAGTCATCGTGACGCTCATTTTTTTTCCATGTTTTTGTCAAACTTTTCAGTTTTGAACATTCCGGTTCATTGCTGACGCATTTTGAACTCACAGACAAGATAAGGAAGTATTATTTCCAATGTTTGTCAAGTACAGACGCCAGCACATCAAGCTACTAGAGATTGACAAATAATCCCAATCAACATTGAACCGTATGCTTCAGCGATAAAATTTAAAAGGTGTTAAGGAAATTTGTCAGATGGTAGTAGTTTGATGTGCTGGCGTACAATAAATAATTAAGCTAGATGTGCTTCTGTAAGTATAAGGTTCTCATTTGTCCATTTCAAAATGAACTAATAATTATAATCCGTACATTTACTTCATAAATACACCTAAACACCTAATAGATGGAGCTTTAAACCATAATACAACAAAAAGAAACAATAATTGTTTAACTCCAACCAAAACAAACCAAAATAACAATAAGAAATGATTAAGCACAAAATTATAAACAAAAACTCCATTAACGCTACAAGCTGCGCGCGCGCATCCGACAGTGACCTTGAGCGGGCGTTATGCAACGGATATTATATCGACAGCCTCCGGACACCAACGTAACTTTATTTACTTGCATTATTATTATGTTGTTGCATGCAAAATGCATTTGATGGATTGCAACAATATTTGTGATAACAGCAGTTTGATATGAAGTGAGCTGAGTACCAGTGTTTTACAAGTAGCGACTGCCTATCTGACCTCCTCAACCCAGTTAACCGGGCACCCTAGTACCCCTTGTTAAGACTAGCGTCGAAATTTCTGACTTCCCGTAACGACAGCCAAGGATGTTCAATGACAGGACCTACAGTTTAACGTGCCATCCGAAACACAGTCACTGGTGTAAAATAAAGTAACGTAATAGTTTGGAATTTAATCAATTTGTCAGTAGTTGACAAGACAATTGCTTCACCCAGTGCGCTCAGACCTTGAAATAGACTGGTGTGTTATGCAACGGATTATAATATTGACAGCAATGCCCCCGGCCGCTAGATGTGTGATATCTGTAGACTCCACATCGAGTACTTTGGTTTGTTATTTATATTTAAATTTAGTGATTTTGACTAGGCTAATATTATCAAAAATGTTGATTAATTCCTTATTTGTTAATTACTTGCACAATATGCAGTTGCCAGCACATCAAGCTATTACAATCTGTCAAATTTCCTTAATAGATTTTCAATACCAACTTTGAAGTATGTATATGGTTTACAGTTGATTCCGAAAATTTGACAGTTTTGGATAGCTTGATGTGATGGCGTCTATACAGCACCTAAATCTTAGGTTGTTTTAAATTAATTACAATAATAAGATAACCGCAATCCAATAAATTAAAAAAAAGAGAATTGGATTCAAAGATAGACTAAGAGTGTGCTCAAAAATGGAAATTGCTCTTATGATGCCTTGAAAACATGTCTCATATTTAGAAGAATAACAATCTAGCCTCAACCCAGCATAGTTCAATCCTATATCAAGTCATTAATAACTACCTATGTATAATAAAATAGCTTCTACATAACAAAGACCTTGAAATAGAAGGCGTTATTCAACGGATTAAATAGTTGACAAGTCTGCCGGCGGCGTCAGTCCGGCTCAATAATTATACCTATAGGCTATGTAGTGACAGCCATACGGAACTTGATGATGTTATTATTTTATGACGTTTGTATTGGATTATACTGTTTTATCTACAATGATTGGGCTGGGCTTGGCATATGAAGGCAGAAGGATTTCTTCCAAGACACAGTTTTACAACAATATATTAAAGTCCAAAGATAGCTATGCTACCAACTTTCTTTTCGGTTTTAATAGCCGTATAAATGGTACAGACGCCAGCATATCAAGCTACTACAGTCTGTCAAATTCCCTTAATCGATTTTCAAATTCATCGCTGAAGCCTAAAGTTCAAAGCTGATTGGGAAAATTTGACAGATTCTACCGCACCTATATCTCCCCTTGCAGATTCTGTTTATTTTAACTACCTATAACTTGTCTCGCTTGATTACTATGGGTACAATAAACAAAAGAATCTAACAGGAAAAGAAATTAATGCAATAACTATTGCCATGTTTGTTGCTGTTGCAATGTTTAGGGCACTCAAAAAGATACAAAGGTCATGTCCGCTTTTTGTATGGACGTTGGTTTTTTATTCCGAGTGAAATCTAACCAGCATCAATGTTTACTCATATAGATACGACAAAAATATGGAACTTAAAACCATTGAAATAATATTTTTAAACCCCTCCATTTAAGAGAAAATTCAAAACTTAATAATTGTAGTTATTACTTATTTTTAAATTATTGGCCACCCTTAAAAAGGTAGTTTTTAACTAAAATATCGCCACACTGGTATAATAATTTATATTTCGAACAGAAACTGTCATAAAATGACATAAGATAACTGTTC
Organism: Heliothis peltigera; assembly: GCA_958496145.1. Classification (NCBI taxonomy): domain Eukaryota; kingdom Metazoa; phylum Arthropoda; class Insecta; order Lepidoptera; family Noctuidae; genus Heliothis; species Heliothis peltigera. The sequence goes on from OY292341.1 coordinate 546,354, forward strand.
TCCTATGTCAATATTGACAAGTATACTTTTTTTTTGGGTGCGTTCACTTCAGTAGCCTAGATAAATCTTAAGGTTTGTTTGTTTTAGAAGTAAATTCTCACTAAATTAAAATACAAACTCCGACACACAAAAAACAAAATTGGAGGGTTTTAAAAATGTTTGATATAGTCAGAAGCCCTAAGTTTTGGGATGTCTATTCAAATATGTTTACCTTACCGTGGTTAGAATTATTCAATAATAAAAAACCATTTCTGGACATGTCCTTTACTTAATCAATAAAACAGAGCCGGCGTGTATACTAATAAATCTGTCACAGCGCATATGAGCGGTGGTGTAGGTCGGTGTCATGTCCGGCGCGCGCGCAGGCGTTGTCTCACTGCGCAAGTAGACGCTTCCTGTGGTGTGATAGGGGTGATAGCTGGTCAAGAATGGATTGGGTAAATGGTACAGAACTGAATTGGTTTAAATTAATTTTTGAGATTGACTCTTGGTCCTTGAAGATGAAGAATTTGGCAGTATAAGGCCTATTACTGACCTACATGCATGTATCTTTACTTATCTGGATCAAATTCAGATTGGAATAGAATTAAATATAATGACTATAGCTATGTTTGAATCTCTACGCATCGTTAATAATGATTTAATATTGTCTGAATTTTACTAAATGCCTTGCTCAGTTTTTTTAATTTTCGGTTTAAAAGTACAAATAATTTTCACTATTAAAAATTGAAGAAAATGCTTTTTTTTCAATGAAAATCATTAAATGACCCCTTTCGCTGAGAGTGCAGCTGGAGGAAGAGTCAGAATCTGACTAAAACCCACTATGTTCCTTCTAAGAGTTTGAGTGTGCCAGTGCCACGTTAACTCTTGTTTACGCACAACCCGCAACCTCAGCAGCTCAAATGAAATATCCTCATTAAGAACAGTCATTTGGTTAATCAAAAGCTTATATTCTGACGTTATAACCTCTGGCATCCTTAAATCAAGTGTCACTTCAAACAATAAGCCTTTATGTCCATGTACGGCAGCTAATGCGTCCATTACCGGCCGTCGGACGTCACCGGACATCCAGACACCATTCTATCGATTATTATGTGTCATGGTGCGATTAGCGGGCTTTTATTGGTAAATATAGTATAATATATTTGTCATAGGTGATGGTTACTTCCGTCATGGCGTAGTAATGAGTTCATTGTTTAATGTAGGTATCTGATAATAGTTTGTGTGATGGACATTATTTTAGTTATATTATTAATTGAAAGCTTGTTTGTTTGGACGCGCTAATCTCAGGAACTACTTGACCGATTTGAAAAATTCGTTTAGTCTCAGATAGCCCATTTATCGAGAAAGACAATAAGCTATTTTTTACTATGGTGCACCGAGTAGTTCCCCTGTAACGCAGGTGGAATCGCTAGCGGAAGCTAGTCTGATATAAATTGGCGGTCGTAGATATGATTTGGTAGATATTTGCGTGGGTAGACCCTTATGCAAGATGCGTTGAACACTATACAAGGTCTTCAATGCACTGCAGTGCTGAATGTGGGTTTAAAATTATTTATCTTATAAATGTAGAGCATTGATCTAGCTTCTCATAATTTTGAGGGCATGTAATAGACAGAAACATAATGCATTATTAGATATCAAGCTAGTATAATCTGTAAAATTTCCTTAATAGATTGACAACTTTATTGCTGAAGCACACGAATCAAAGGTTATTGGGAAAGTTTGATAGTTTCGGGTAGCTAGATGTGCTGGCGACTGTACATCTTGACTATCGTGAGAGACGTCAATTTTACAACGGTAAACTTATTTTAACAATAACAGTAATAGAGAAATTACTTGAAGGTGTTGAACTTAAAATACTTTTGTAACAATTAGCAAAAATACGAGTTCATTAAAATGTCACGGCTTTTGAACTATATCTGTAATATTTACTTAATACTTGAACTAATGAGGTACTTGTGTTTTGCGGTCATAAGCAAATATACGAGTACATACGTTGCTACAATGTTAATGAGTTGTGTTCTTGATATAATGTGTACTACTTTAAGCATTTCAAGAACTTTTCCTTTCCAAGATAATTGTTCACATATGGTAGCACATTTCTATGTCTGTCTGTTTTATATTTGTGAATTTTGCAAAACCTGTGAGTTGTAATAAATGTAATAGTTATTTGTAGTAGTGATGCCTGTTCGTCATGCCATAGATACAGGGCACGGTAGTGCCACCGCCAAGACGAGCCAAGCGCATACATCATTCTGAATTATTTGTTATGCATGTTTAACTTAAAATATGTCGCAATTCCGGGTTGTCTCAATCAAAACTTCATTACTCCCTTATTATGAAACTTTATCTTAAAAATTAAGGCTTTAGTACTAGATAGACTTTTAGCTTCAAGAAAATGGTTTAAAGCTAGCATTAAATGCGGTACTTTTCTAAGACCACTTTTTATAATAAGATGGTTAGGGCCAGTTTCACCGGTTACGGATAAGTTCCAGATAGTTTATCTGGTAGATAAATTCATACAAATTCTGTTCCATTTTTGCATTAATCTGGTTGATAGTGGCTATCTGTATCTGGTGAAACTGACCCTTAAAGTTTTGATTTAGACAATCGGATTTCCACATAATTTTGGTGTAATATATAAATATCGTGGCTGGATCAGGCTCACCAGGAATGTAGAACTTTATAAACAACAAAATATAAATCTATTAGGTACACATTCACCTCAAAAGGTAATACAACGTTTTTGCTCCAAGGTTCACATATACTTACATACCATATTTGGAAGGTGCGCGCGCGCTTCCTAGGCCCGCTCTAGATAAAACAAAAGCGCATAATGTCTTATCTCTGAGATTAATTACAGGTTTTTATGCCGCCATATGTTAAGTTTATAAGTATAAATGCTTTGTTTTGGTAAATTGAGATAAAAATGGGACTTTTAAGGTATTTGCTTGATGTAAGTTTTTGCGTTGAAATATTAAGCTGAGGTTAATGTTTTTACTTGTATCGTCTGGCTTCTTAAATGATGTAAGAAACTAACTTTATTTCAATAGGACAGATAACAGTGATTACTCTCATTCTGTGAGAAAATTTCAAAGTTTCGCAGCGTACCTATAATCACAACAGATCAAATCAAACCTAACAGACAGACATGTGTTGTTGGGGAGTTTGTTGCGCCACTTCTTCCCAGCGAAAACCAATAGTAAGAGGTGAAGGGTGGGCGTTTTGGGGGCTGTCTTTTGTTTTTTAGACAATCGAAAAGTGCTGATTTATCAGCCTAATTTGAATAAATGATTTTAGATTTAATTTGATTTGCTTTTTGAAGGATGTAAGAAAGTTACTTTATTTTAATAGGGCAGATACCAGTGATTACTCTCTTTCTGTGATAAAATCTCAAATAGCTTCTCTGTATACCTATATACACAGACCTAATGCGTTTTCGTAGTTCGTTAATGTCTTTGAATTCGCACCTAATTAATGGAAAACATACCGTTTTTTTTACATTTCACTATGCAAAAGAAGACAAGATATATAATTTTAATCTAAAATAAAGAAGTATTTGTAACAAATCCCATAACAGAGTATCTACTAGGAAATAATTATTTACGTAAAACAAGTGACAAACACCATCTGTCGATACATCATGTATTATTAAAACGTATAATGGAGGCATGCTACCACTTACAATTATCTTAAACTGGGCATGAGGAAATCTGTAACAAGGGAATATAAACTATTAAAACATGTGGCTTTTAATGGCTGCTAATAGATCATATTAACAGCGGTATAGTGTTAATGGCTGTATAAACTGTTTGTTAGCTTAAGAATTAATGCATGCACACTTACATTTGCAAAGCGGTGTTTTTATGGTAAACACTTTTAAGAGTTCTAGTTAGACTTGACTTAAGAGCTGATTATGTACACTTGAGGTTAGTGAATCTTCTGCCGGGGCTGCGTGTGTTCGCTTAAGTTACCGCGGCCCTGGCACACAGGGACCTCCAAGGAACATAGTGGGTTTTAGTCAGGAAGTCTGACACTCCATCCAGTTGCACCCACAGCGGGGGGAGTCGTTTGATGATTTCCCACGAAAAAAAAGGCTCGTAACTATGTTAGTAAAAAATGAAAATAATACGATAGATGACAACTAGTCAAATTCATTACCTTTATTGAATTGTCAAAAATGTTTACTTTGTATGCAATTTGTATGAGAATACTTAGTTTTGACGTCACAGTTTTTTCTCATCAAGCCGTATACTTATTTCGGTTATATTATCAATAAAAAAATGTAAACAATTTTCGGTTCAAAACGATAAATGAAACTCATCATCCCAATTCTATTAAGTATTAGCGTTAGCTTGACATCTTTAAATAACATGCAGCAGATAGAATGAAAAGCTATTACAAGTTTTCTGTGAAGCTGTGTTGGATTAATTAAAAGTTTTTTTTATATAGTGGCTGTTAGTTACAAAAAATACTTTCAATGACTGACATACGTTGTCTCACTACCTAACTAAGGAAATCTATATTATATGAATGGAATAACATTATATTAAACTAAGGCATGTTGTCTATTGACAGGAATATTGTATATTCAATCCTGTATCACCATGTAGGGTGAACAGAGATATATGTTAAATAACACTGGACGTTTGCACAACATTTTTTGTACCATATTGATCAGGAAATTGATATGGATAATGTAATATCGTGTATTTATTAAACAAGTTTACTCCAGATTAGGAATAAATATTTACTTTATTTATATAAAAAAAATATATGTTTTGAGTGGGAAATCAATTGACCCCTCCAGGCTGTGTATCTGGAGCAGTTTCAGACTGGCTAAAACCCACTTTTGATCCCTCTGGAGCCCTACACGTATGTACCAACAATCCCGCAGCCTGATCCGGCCTAAGGGGGTCCTAAACAATTTAGCTGCTCTTCGAGGAGAGCATGGCACAGAACATACATAGGTTGCTCGGGAGAAGTTTATTTTAATACTTTAACAATAAATTCAAGACAATTGATGACTTATTTTTGTAATTATTTTGAGCTTAATCTCTTCACTCGTCAGGGTTCAAACTCAGTGACGTAGAGTCCTTTACGTTTTTTCGTTCTGATACCGTTTTTGTAATGAACATTTTTATATTGATTCATAAGCCCGATCAAATTATCGGCCATCTAAACGTGCAGTGGTAGGGGGGGGGGGGGTTGTTTTTCCATTTAATTTTTAAACACAAGCTTAAGTATATTACCTTATGCTTAGATACCCTTTTGAATTCATCAAAATAAGCGTTAATTTAAAACTAACTTAACTAATAAAATGAACTAACTTAACTACCTCATTAAAACCAATATTAAAATAGTATTCAGAGTCATAAAGGACGTAACTATATTGCGTAATACCTGTCCGAGGGCCTGTCGGCTACATCAAAGAGCGCGGTATGTGCTATGTAACCAAGAGCGGCAGTGGTCTCTGTGGGCACCACGGTAGAATGTGTGATCGCACCGGATGCTAAGTATGGGAAGTTACGGGGAAATGTGCATATGTGTGTATGTTTACATTTATGATAGAGTAACTTATTAGGAATAGCCGCTTGCTAAAGTCTTAGAATTATATCGTAATATCTCTGACTAAAACAACTAATTCGAATATTTTAAAAAGTTATCTGCAGCTACTGAAACTACCTTTAATATAAGATTTAAAATTAGATTTGGATTTAAGGCATAAATAATGGACTCCAATTTCACAAAAAAAAATGTTCTACAATTTTATGCCAACATATTTTAAACCTCTAAAATGATCAATGTTGCTCTTCTATATTACGCATGTACATATGTATAGTATAGTTTACATAAAAACATTAATCTTATATCACTCTTAGATAGAGTGATAATTCAGCTAATTAGGCAGTTTTTTTTTTAATCAGCCTGTATTGGGACAGACAGCCAATGGAAGTGACTTCATTTTATACTACGCAGTGATGCATAGAACATTATCTCAGAAAATACCTAAGTAAATAACCATGTAGTCTAAAAAGTCTAGATCGATAATATCTAACTGTTTCATTAGAAATTAAGGTTAAAATTCGATTATAAGGAAAAATAATCGAAATCTTTCTCAAAAATCAACATTTGTATTTGTTTCTGGAAACTCGGTAACATAAAGCGATAAGTGGTTTATATCTCGACTCCTGCGCATGTCGGCACTTCAAAGGCAGATGCCGGCTGTGGGCGACACTAGTGCTGACATCGCGTACTTACTAAAGATTGTTTTATATAACAAGCTATAATAATATAGTGTAGCTTTACCTATATTTTTGTTATATTCTGTATCGATAGAATTTATTGAAGAGATTTTTTTTAATATACTTGTTTCATACTTTTTTTATGAAAAAGTAATAAAACTCTCACAAGAAACAAAGTAGGTGTGAGACGACAGCACATCAAGCTACCCAAAACTGTAATATTTTCCTAATCATCTTTGAACCATGTACTTCAGCGATAAAGTTGAAAATCTATTAAGGAAATTTGACAGATTATAGTTGGTTTATGTGCTGGCGTCTGTACTTTATGTATTATTATCATGTTAATATAGTATTATGTATATGATAGCAATATCTCCTTCTATAAAAATGGGTGTCATCCAATTAAATATCAGAGGATTATTTAATTTTATGTCATTTACGTTGACTACTAAAGTAGTTGATACCCAACGTATCAAATATTGAGCTGTTGTTTGTGAAAGAGGTACATTATCACATCGTTAATAATTTATTAAAACAATAAATTGATAATCATGGTTAATAAAAGTGTAGTAAAGATATTTCGATATCAGAGAAATTATGATATTTATGGGTATCTGATTCGTTTGTGTAACCATATCGGGAACACAAACAACTTTCTGTGAATTTTCCTTTATAGAAGAATAATACTTATCTTTTTTTCGTGGGAAATCATAAAATGACCCCTCCCGCCGAGGGTTGCGGCTGGAGGGAGTGTCAGACTCTTACTAACTAAAACCCACTATGTTCCTTCTGGAGGTCCCTGTGTGCCAGGGCCACGGTAACTCTTACGAACAACCCGCAGCCCAGGCAAGAATATTACTTATCTTACATCTAGTTTTTCCAAAATATTCTTCACAGATATACCTCGCAAATGCATTTAATTAGAAAAATGATTAAGTATATAGGTAACCATTAAGTACTAGACTAACAATTATCCACGCCTACTTAATGTCATGTTCAAGATAATTTAGAAATAGCTTATCTTGTAATACGCTGCAGGCATTATCAATAGCTAAACATTTTAAATTTCTGTAACTTAACTTGGAAATGTTGTTGTGCTCATGTGGGCAAGTCCCTTTTACACTGTCCGATTCTCATATGAATTTTTATCCCGTAAATGACAAAATACCCCCTACCTATAAATGCATTTTTTTATAACAAAGGCAATGTTGTCTAAGATACATTTTACAAATAAATCATAGGCGAATTTTATTAACTCCTCCTTTGGGTTTGTTTAATTTTAAAAAAATCAGTATAGTATAGTGAGCGTATATGTCTCAAATAAAACGCATAGTTCGAATGTGGGCCCTTGTAGCTTGTGAGCTCTATATTTTGATGATTACGTCAGTGAAGTCAGCCTTTTTTGAAACTTTTCTCAATTTTCCAATTATTTTCTTTCTTTAACGACACGACAAATCGTGATGTGTAAAGATCTGATATACGATATAGGAACACTTTCCGTGGTTTACTTTCTGTGAATTATCTGTGATTTCTTTCGATGGTTGCGATCCAATATTTATGTATCCCTGTTATGTAAGATAGTTGAGCTGTAGGCACTTTAAGTTTTATGTTATCAACATTTTATAGAAGAGTTCGGTTTAAAGAATTTATTTCATCAACAATTTATGTTCCATTGGCATTTCAGAAATCAATCAATTGGTTTTAGCAGATGTTTCCAATAAAATGACTCTATAATTTACATAATGTTAACTCAAAACATTGATTAGTCTAAACAATAAATTATTATTTAATTGACCTAACGAGACTCCATATAAGTAGCAATTATGTGTCTCGATATATTATAAATGATTCAAACTTGGCTGTAAAACAGCACATTTTGAACGTTAAATATTACAAAAGACAGCCCCCAAAACGCCCCCCCTTCTCCACTTCCTATGTGTTTTTGCTGGGAAGAAGAAGATACATACTTCACCCATTTAATAATGGCGACAATTATTGATACTTTAAGGTATATGTCTAGCTTATGCTTAAAATTATTTTCTCAAATTACTGAATAACAAAATGTAACAAAACATGAACATCCTTAGCGCCATATATCACCGTGAGCGATTGTCTTGTCGGCCCTGAGGCGCGGTTTTGACCTACTTGCTAACATGTGTTTAGTTGCGGCTACCATAAAACTATAACAGAAGGTCTACTCTGGACCGTGTATGGAATACGGTCGCGTAAACTCCTAGAGGAAAAATAATTGGCAAAAAAATACGTAGGTATAAAGAAGGGATTTTTTGAAGATTCAAAGGATGGGTTAGATTTATAGGGTATTTCTGTCTTCATTCGTCATAAACCTTTTTTATCGTCCCACTGCTGGGCACAGGCGTATGTCTCTATTAAAAAAACATATCTATGTAAATAAAGTTGAGAGACGACAGGTATTATGATAGCAATAAGAAGAAAATGATGATATTTCACAATATACCTTATCTCAGTTACATAAAATAGCTCCAATTCTAGTCACCTTTGTTTTAGCTTGCTTACATAAAGCCCATTTCTTTTCCTTTTTCTCAGTTCAACTTCTGTGTCAATCCTGCCTAGTGGCTGGTCATACGCACTTGTTTCAATGATAAACGATGTGCCTATGTCTGAAGCAAGTCCTGAAGATAGCTGTACTGGTCGTGTTTGTATGTGTGTCTGTATGACTGTCCATTAATCAGGTTATACGTACAGATGTTTTGTGATGAATGGCGTTTACAATATATAGGGGCTTTTTCGATAACTTGCAAGGTTAGGTTCAATGAGGATTGAGTATTTGATCAGTAGGTAGACGATTTAATATTATTGATTGAAAAACTGTAGTTTTGTAAAGATAAAATTTAAAAATAAAGTTCAGGCGTCAGCACATGAAGCATACTGAAACTGATTTTTTTTTCAATCAACTTTGAACTATAGATATGCTTCAGTGATAAAGTTAAAAAACTATTAAGAAAATTTGACAGATTGTAGTAACTTGATCAATATATTGGTGGGTCCCGGATGTCATTTGTACATCTTTGGTAGTCGTTACGGATAGTCAGAGGCCAGAAAGTCTGACATCCAGTCATACCAAGGGACATAAGGCTGCCCAGGTAAATGTCGCTCAATGTAAAACACTGGTACTCAGCTGCATCTGTTTAAGACTGGAAGCCGACCCCAACATAGCTTGGGAAAAGGCTAGGCAGGCAATCAAATTACCAACAACAGTCCGTTAGGCGTTAATAATTCTAGGAAAACAAAACATACTGCAGTTACATAACATCATTGTCTCGCTTTCCGGTAGTTGACATGTGTCATGGCGCCCCCCTCTGTTAGTTAAGGCGCTATTATTAAATAGTATTATCTCAATGATAATATTGCTTAGTAGATAATTAAACAGTGCTCTCAACTATGTTAATGAACACGTGATTTCTGTATTATAATTAGATTTACTTATTTTAACTAATGTCTTTCAATAGATACAGATTTTAAATACGTCACTTGGCAGCTCGAAAAGCCGTAAGTACTAAGTTGAGAGTCTTAAGAATCTAAAAATGGAAGCACATCAACCTACCTAAATCTGTCAAATTTCTTTAACAGATTTTCAACCTTATGACAATACCGGAATAATATTAGATTGGTAAAATTTGACAGACTAGGGTCGGTTGACCTTCTGGGGTCTGTACAAACTAAATAACCTAACTCTCATCAATTAAGTTTGGTGCTCTGAAATTGTTTGTAGTATTTTGTTGTGCACATGTCGATGTCATGTCATTTTGACTGCTAAGCCAAGTTCTGACTGGCGATACTTTTTACGAAAATTGTAACTTTAAAGAAGAAAAACTTTGATAAAAAATATTTTACAGATGCAGAAAAATATGTTTAAGTAATCGGAAGTAATCTGTCGTATTTCCTACCAACTAAAGTATACTTACACATGTACAAATGTTTGTCAAATATATTTTGTATATATTTAACACGGTTTGAGGTTAGAACACGGAACGAGTCTGACCTTCCAAACACGTAATGAAGGCTGCATAACTTTAAATTTTGCATATCGTGTGCAAATACAATTTTAAATTATCGTATTTGCACATAAGTAATCGGTGTTCAAATATTTTTGCCTATTTGAATATGATAAAATTGAGGTAAAATCCCTCGATACGAAAACCTTGTATGCAGAATAATGCACTTATGTAGGATCATTAATATTGAGTGGATATGATGATTACTATTTGAAGAGCCTTTTGACATCACGTGCAATTATAGAAAACAAAAGAAGTACTAATATTGAGAATTCATAAATCACTGGAAGCGAAATCAAGTAATGCTAATCTTTTATTGTTAAAAGTTGATCATAATTTCTTATCCTGTGGAAATGAATCCATAGAAATTGTGTAAACACATGAATGAGCCCACAAACAGTCACATTTGGCACTTTCGGAGACTTCTTGCTACACAAAGGGTAATTTCATACGCGATAGCCCTCAAGCTCCAGTTAATTGTGATACTAAACCAAACTGTCTAAACAATAGTTATAATGTAGATCAAAATATGGTTCCAATCTGTCAATCAAGCCCACAACTTAATGATCGGCATTCAATACAATATAATTTAAATCAAAACAATCAAATACACATCTTAGTTTACTATAATAGTCTAGGTCCTTCACATGGATTTCACTTAGATTCTGAGAGATTCACCTGCTACAAATGTGAACATTTATCATCTGCCTGGCCTTTTCCCAAACTATGTAAAGGTCGGCTTCCAGTATTTATAGAAAACAGTGTTTGGCATGGAGGGACTGCTTATACTCTTTCCAGTTACCTAGGCAATCCGATACTCCTTGGTAAGACTCGTTAACTTCTGCCTTCTGCCAGGACCCACCAATTTAACGTGCCTTCCGGACTACGGATCTACGGACCGACCGCGCCAACCGTTGCTTAACCTTATGATCAATCGACCCTGCGTCTGTTACTTAGCCACGAGCTCTTCCATATTCCAATGTATACCATAGTTCACAGCCTAAAATGATATCTACATTTCTACTTTGATAACGAGCCTCGAGACAAGTTCATTGACCCCCCATGGCGTAATACGGTAAGCATCCCATACTATGGAGAAATACTTTTACTTATAATGAGGGCAGGCAAGGAATTTCTATGGGGTAATATTTGGGAGATAAGGAGATAGTTTGATGGGACTTTCTCCATGATTTAGCTATGGCTTTAGAGAAGAGAACTTTTGAAATGTTTGTCAATCTGTTGAAAGCTGGCTTTGAGAGCAGCATTTTTTATGAGTAGGAAAGTTTCGGGATTGACTTCTCATAGTGAGAAACTATGAGTAGCTATTGATCAATACGTTAGATATATATTTCGTTATACGTTAGATACGTTACAATTTTCGATTTTTCCTCAATATTAAGTAATAAATGTTAATAGCTTAAGAAATGAAATAAAGCCAAGCACAATACAGAAAAATAACTTTTTATTAAAAAATATAACAGCACAGAATTTTTCGTTGTTAGAATTCAAATCGCCATCTTCGAATATTAACAATCTTCTTTTCGTATAAGTAAGGTCAAAAATGACACCAAATTGACAAATGGTATAAGGAAAATGGCACTTGTCAGTGTTGGACTGCAATCATAAAATCAGGGAACAGCACTTACAATTTGCTGAAGAGGGAGGGGACTATATTTAGAAACATTATTACCTAACGATTAAAAAAAAAAATAAGACAGGCTTATAAGATTCGTTACATTCTTACTAATGCGAAAGTGAGTTTTATTGTTAGTAATGTTTTCACCCTAAAAAGGCCGTTTTAATCGAGATGTTTGTCATAAAGATAGATGGTGTAGACACCAGCACATCAAGCTACCAAGCAACAAGCTACTGTAATTTTTTTTCAATCAACTTCGAACTAGGTATAAACTTCAGCGATAAAGTTGAAGATCTATTAAGGACATTTGACAGATTATAGTAGCTTGATCTGCTGGCGTCTGTACCTTGGAGACAAATATTTTTCCCATTTATTGGAAGTTATGTCTCCAAGACACGGGCGAAGTCGCAAGCGAAATGTAGTACTTACGTAAATATATTTTTCTTCTATCGAAATTATTAAAGCTCACATTAAAATCACCTACAACTCTACTGGGCCCACAATCACTTGACAAGTGTTACGTTTAACTTCCTGTTAGCTCAGGGAGTTACATCAAACACAGTTAACTTGAGTAAACTTAACTGTTTGACGACTAACTTAGGTAAGCAGAAGCTCAAGTTACTAATTTTCACTTCAATTTTCAAGTTACTCACTTAAAAAGGTGAGTTATTCATTAAGTTACGTAAAAAAAAGCTTGAGTAATAGTTTAGAGTAAGTACATACTTACGCAGACCATGTTTATCACCAATGGAAAAATATCTAGGTTTTTTTTTATAGGTACTGGCAACTCGCATTTCAGCCTAGGAGGCTGTTTACTACTTAACTGGACAGGGAAAATATCGAGAATTTTTCTACTACGATTTATTTATAAAAGGTACAGACGGTACAGCACATCAAGCTACTACAATCTGTCAATTTTTTAAAATAGATTTTCAACTTTATCTCTGAAGGTATATGGTTCAAAGTTTGGGAAAATATAACAGTCGTGGTTGGCTTGATGTGCTGGCGTCTGTATCTGATCCATGAGCATTTTTTTAGACGTTAATTATATCTTTTTTTTACCTACATATTTTCAGATTGAAACGAAAAAAATTAAGATAGGGTATACATTATTACCTACATTATTTTACTCTCGTTTAAGTTAAACATTTTAACGGAGATAATAGTTCTGTGAGATAACTGTCCAGTCAAATGTTACAAAAATAAATAACTTTCAATTTCAAATTCTTACCGGCAATAATGAAGCCATCGGCCTCCATCACGCCCTCGCGACACGTAAAACAAATGCGATTTGCAAACAATCACACAGCAGCCCATACACAGACAAACGGACGCAATAACATACATATACATATGTAGTACATGTGTACATTGCTAATTACTTCTGTATGTTATTATGTTGTAATGTATTATGTTAGGTCGTTTAAGATATTAGAATTATTCAACCATCCTTTTATAAAAAAGATTTGCAAGTAAATGCTAGGAAGCTCTTCCCTTCCCTGATTCTTATGTTAAATCGGAAAAAAATATGTATTATGTATTTAGCGCTTAAGACAACAAATTTCAATGGGTTTTGACAAAATATTTATTGTTTGTAAAAAATATGTTCATGAACTCTAGAGGTAGAATCCAAGTAGCATGCTTTCATAAAATCCAAAAGAGGAGTGTAAAAGTAATTTATAAAATGTGTATATACTTAGTTTAGTTATAAGTCTGTAAATTATGTTGTAAACATGTATGATGAAAACAAATAAATAATTTATTTAGAGGAATTAAGTTGATTTATCGATATTTGGTTTGTAATTAACAGAAATTCGTTAAAACAGTCGGTAAGAACCATAGTTATAAAGGTAAAAACAAATTTGAAATATATATATAATCTAACCTTAACAAGCAAAGTCACAAACAAATCATAGCACCCAATAACAATGCCGCCATTAATTTATGTAGCACGCGAACCTGCGCGCGCGCCTATTCGCGTCCTTTTTGGCAGCCAATGAATGGGCCCTTTAACTTCCTTGATAGAAGATAGTGGCTTTAAGGACACTTTTATGTATATGTATTATACAGGGTGTTGCTGTAAAAAATATATAGATATAGTTTAACAGTGTGATTTTATGATTTATACTGCGGGACCAGTAGGATTATGATTTGAAATATGAGAATGTAATATGTAATTGAATAGGATGAACCTTCAAAAACATAGACAAATCATTCTAAGAAACACCATGATGACTACGACATAAGTTTAACTGACACCAAAGGTTCAAATTTCATTAGAGGGAACTACAAGTCAAGCGGAGCAGAACAGTTATTCACACACATAGAATTGTTCTAGGAAAAAAATATATTTAGAACAACAAATAAATTATGACATCAACGAGAAATCCAAACGGCTGTCGAAAACTTAGTAAAAAAAAAATTGACGATTTAAAAGTACCTAAAAACTTAAATAAGGCCAACAAAACGACATATGTATTTCAAACGTCAAAACCATGGAGAGTCCAAAACGTATAGGGTGATTCTCATGTGTTTTTTTTTCTAGGAAAAAGATCTGGCACAAAAACCTCCCCAGCAACAAGAAAATATTAACCTCAATTTATCGAAAAAAATCATAACCTAAAGAATACCTAAATGAAATTATGTCATATCAAGAGTAAACGACTTACTTTAGTTTCTTTGTTGTTTTGTCAAACACAACAAAAATACCAAACATTTTCAAGTAGCATACAGAAGCGTACAGTAGCACCCGTCACTAACCTATGACTAATGTATGACATAGAAAGCAAGACAATGCAGGGGCGCACCTCATTTCTATTATACAAAACGCATCGGTTAAACGTAATGCGTTTTTAAATCGCTCGTCTGTACACGCCCTTATGTAACCTAGGGTTGGTGAAAGTCAGAATTTATTATAACTTATTAGGATTACATAGGGTTCGTGTGTATGTACTGAATTTTGAAACGGGGAAAGTGTGATGTCCGAACTGACCAATTTTCCCAATCAACTTTAGACCATATGCTTCAATTATAAAGTTGAAAATCTACTTGACAGAATTTGAATGTGGAAAAGTGTATTGACGTGTCAGACAATAATACCTAGCATGATATAATTATGCTTGTGAAGTTCTGAATATCACATTCCAATACAATAGGTTCTAAAACAAAAGTGAATAAAAATATTAACTAATATTAAGTGTCAAATATTATTGTAGTTAAGGTCATCACAGCCTCTTTATCGTCCCACTGCTGGGCACAGGCCTCCTCTCCCACGGAGAAGGATTGAGCGTTAATCACCACGCTTGCTCAATGCTGGTTGGTGATTTCAGACTTATGTATATTGCTAAATAGTTAAAGTATCCTGCGTAAATCTCACATCCATCAAGAACATAGAAAAAACGTGTATATTAATTAGTGCATCGGGGAAGGCTAACCTAAGGCTGTTTATTAGCCGAGTGCGCGGATTAGTTCCCATGGGTGAAACTGCGAGTGGTAGCTAGTTTCAGCATAAATTACATCAGTTTTGAAACCGTCATTATAACGTCAGTATAACAATTAAATAGCGATGTTTATGGGTCAGCCCTACACTCAAAACATGACACACTTCCTGCACCACGCGGTCACTCCGCGGGTTTGTTCCGATACTTCCTTTTATCGGCCACTGATCGTGGTCTCCGATACCGACGAAATAGGACCTGATGACGTCATCGACAGGCTTTTGTAAACGAGTCGGTTTTGTTTTTCTTTCTTTGTATTGAGTAGGATCGATATCGTTTGGGAAAAAGTCGGTTCGCTTGATTGAGCTGTGTAGTTTTTTTTTTTATGGGTCGATGTATTTATTGTATTTCGATGTCTCAAGTTTAAGTTAGAACATTGAATTTACTTTATATTTAGCAACATATGTCTCTATAACTATGTATATCTTAATTGTTGTTTGGCACTTAGCTAGAAGTATAGCTTTGGAGATTGTTGATTTGGCCTGGACTTTCAAAAACGCCTGGCTTTTCTTCTCAATGTAGTCAGTTGGCAAATACCACTGTTATCTGGTTTTAAAAAAATATCTCTAAATGTCTATTTCAACCTGTTTGCAATATACATATCATCAATCAGAAAAACATCGACTAGTTTCTAATTTCCTCATTATAGCAATTCCTTAACTAGAAGTTATTTTCGAAGGTAAAGGAAAAACAGTTACATATACATTACAGCTACCATTTTTCCTGTTACAGTTTGAATATAATTTTAACGAAATTAACAAGAAATATTGATTAATATATATTTCTTATTATAGGCCAAGAGCAATGCGGTTAGACCGTTTAGCAGTTGACGCAAGGAGCTTAATTACGCTTGACAGCAATTAATTAGAATCATGTTTTTATTTTTAACTTGTGACTTCGCCTTCGGGGCATTATTTTGTTAACCGGTCAGCAGTTTAGTCGTACATGATGAAGTGGAATGAAAGGTTAGCAGGATTTATTTCCGTATGTGTATTTTTGATGTAGGAAACAGATGTGAGAAGAATCTAATGATGTTGGATTTAGGCCGGAGTACCATCAGAAGCAAGTAAGTCTGACGCCAGTCTAACCAAGGGGTATAGGGTTGCCCAGGTAACTGGGTTGAGGAGGTCAGATAGGCAGTCGCTCCTTGTAAAACTCTGGTACTCAGCTAAATCCAGTTAGACTGGAAGCCGACCCCAACATAATTGGGAAAAGGTTCGCGAGATAATGACCATGACAGTAGCATTAACTAGAGGTCCATATTATGAAATACTAGCTTCTATTCGCGGTTTCCTCCATGTTCTCTTCCTACAATGAATAAAAAGCAGCCTACCTAAAATTCATTCAGTAGTTTTTGCATGAAAAAGTACCAAACATAGATTCATTCATTTACCTTACCTTACTTTTGCATTTTTCATAAAATTAATTAAACCAAGCTAAGAAAGCTATCTAGTTGCTTATTGATAACACGAAAATGTAAACCGATACTGTATGCAGTAAATAAATGTCTAAATATGTAAAAGCAGGTATATATGATAAAATTGATACTTAAAGATATGATTGTATTGTGCCAAGCCCAAATTCACTGATGAGCAAGATAACATTCATACCTAAATCGCAACCGAAAAGTACATATTTTTAACACTTTTATTATACAGTATGATGTATCTGCATACAGGGGGTTTGAGAAAGCCGTTGCTTCATGCTTGAACCCGTCAGCCTAAGACTTAAGTGTTTGTTCACGTGCCTAGAGAAACTGACTTCGTTGACGTGTGATGGCAGCAGAAAATTTTCACCTATTGGTCTAAGTTTTATTTTTCAGTATTGATTCTGAGTTCCTTGTTTCTTAATTTGGAGAAACATTTATAAATGTAAACTGCGGCTACAGTACAAATACAATTATATTCAAACGGTTTTGACAAATAAAACAATTAACTAAGTTGTCACAGTGCAAAGCTCATGTTACAGTTATGCTATAGTAGAAGCGATGCTATAGCGGTAAATAGCATTGTCAAAACAGCCCGTATTAGTAGTCTACCTCATTTAAGGACTTCAACTAATTTAGGATCTAAATGTGGGATTAGACACATCTGTAAAAAACACTGCTATTTATGGCTAGTTTCACAGGTTACGGATGGCCACTATCTACCAGATAAATTCAAAAATGGAACGGAAATTATCCGCCAGATAAACTATCTGGAACTTATCAGCTACCGGCGAAACTGGCCCATAATCTCTTTAAAATCAAATATTGCATCGCAAGTTTGATATCGCAAAGAACATTTTCTGACACAGCAATCATCAGTTACAATAATATTGACATAGCTTCAATATGGTGTCGAAATAGCTAGCAATACGACACTATACTAACAAGTGTGTTTGGAAACAAATCGCGACACCTATTTGTTTCTGTGCAAGATGTGTGGGATTGCCACACAGTAGCACAGCGGCTTTAGTCTAAGTAAACATAAGTATTAAAAGCTTAATAGGTACGGCTAGCTTCACAAGATGCTGCGGAAGTATCTGGATTCCCGCGGCCCCGAGCGCACGTGCGAGGAGACACCGGGGTGGTTTTAGCCGGTAAGAGTCCGGCACACCCCTCCGAGGATGATTTTCCCACGATAAAAAAAATCTCCACAAGATATTGACTTGCTTTTATTGGATTTATATCCACATGATTCAAAGCAGCACATCTTAAGTTGTAAAATTAATGAAAAACATTTTTAATTTATGGAGTTGCGGAAAAGGTATTGGGTTGCCGGGGTAACTGGGTTGAGGAGGTCAGATAAGCAGTCGCTCCTTGTAAAACACTGGTACTCAGCTGAACCCGGTTACACTGGAAGCCGACACCAACATAGCCGGAAAAAGGCTCGGGAGATGACGATGGAATTGCGAAAAAGGGAATGAAAGATTCAAATATACTTTAAGCACCACAAACCTCACCTTAAAACCATTCACTTTATAATTTTCTCACACTAACCTATTAAACAAATTCATAGGATTGCGCAAACGCAACTTGAATACTAAAATACACCCACAACATAAACTTAAGTAGCTTCCATTTCATCGATATAAAAGGTTACATTAAAATAAATAAATTCTCTCAAGGGTACTTCATGCTTGTCACACGTCCATCTTAATATCATTCGTCAAGTATTCTTTCTTTCACTATACTATAGCAAGTATGTATTCGTACAGGCAGCACATCAAGTTACTACAATCTGTCAAATATCTTTAATAGATTTTCAACTTTATCGCTGAAGCATTATAGTTCATAATTGTTTGGGAAATTTTGTCAGTTGCGGGTAGCTTCATGTCATCTTGTAGTGACATTAATTTACAATAACTATCTAAATCCACACTTTCGCACCGTGAGAATTGGCAAGCATACATACCTATTTATATTGTAAAGTTTGTATGTTTATTTGTTTGAACGCGCTAATCTCAGGAGCTACTGGTCTGATTTGAAAAAGATTTTCAGTGTTAGATAGCCCGCTCATCGAGGAAGGCCTTGTATCCCAATACCTAGAGTAATTACCATGGAACATGGGAGGAAGTTATGTTGATTTAAAAGTCAACAGATTATAGAGCAAATGGAGTGCTTATCATGTAATTAACTATAACAACAACAAGTGATTGTTTTTTTTTTCATATGTGTAGGTACGCGTTTTGATTTGGATCTCGATCATGCGTTTCATTATGTTATCGTAAATACTAGGTATCTCTACCAACTTTTCTGATTCCGATAGATTGTTTTGATTACACAATTTGGCGTCTTAATCGATTACTTAAATTGACTAATTACTGCAAAATTTTGTTGTTCATGAAGTTTGAAATTAAAAAAAATATTTGCAAAACAATATAAATAAACCTGTACAAATGGAAGGGAATGTTTCTTATCTCAAAAAAAACTGACATGTCACTTGTCAAAAAGTTCAACTAACCTCCGTAACTCCTACGTTGTAAGTACTGCATTGGTTACTTATCCATGGCATTAAACAAGCTTAAGTAATATGAACGTAATTATGTAAACGGTATTGGTAAGACAAATCATTTGAGACAACTTAGCGATTTGATGCGCCTGCGCCTCTGTTTCGTATGTTTGTTTTACGGTGCCTCTAAAGGAATACTCGAGTAGATTTTTTTAAACAATTGTTTTCTTTACGTATTTATTTGTGTTTTTTTTTTTTTGTATAGGTATGCCACAAAAACTTATATTATACCATGGCTTGAAAAAAAAAAATGGTTGAAAGTCTATCTATCATAACCTCCGATTTCCCATAAGACGACCTTGATATAAACTTCAAAAACTTTCCCATTGCCCAACACAACCCTTATACGTCCACCATAAAGGCATTCACACACAGACAGACTGATTGTTCACCATATATAGCTACGAAAGCTATACCTGTCGGTTTTGACGCGATGGCGCGATAAAAAATAATGGTTTTATCAATATGGTGCTCAAATTGCAGGTTAAAGAAGGATAAAATAATAATAGTATGTTATTATTTTACTTATAATAATAATGGCGGCATGTGTTCATTCATATGTAAGTAATGAGCGAGGCTTTTAGACGGAAGGATGTCAAGATTTTTTTTAATAATTGGTATTCGTCAAGATTAATTTGATTGACAGGTTCATTATGAGTGTAGACTTTTTATTTAATTAGTGTTCGATATTTCAAGTATTTTTAAATATTACTTTGAGGCAACTGCAAAGATTTTATAAATATTGTTTTCTTTCTATCGATCTTTGCTAATGATTGGCCACATGTTATGAAGATTTGTTACCAATTTAAAATTAAAAGTATTTAAATCTGAATGGAACCCATTTTCAAATTTTAGTTAGATTTTTGTAACAGACGTCAGCACATCAAGCTACCCGAAACTGACAGTTAAATAAATTTGACAGATTGTAGTAGCTTGATGTGCTGGCATCTGTTCTTACACTGTAGGTACTTGAATATAACACAAGTATTACTCATTATGGAAGGACCTATTAACTTATAACAGTACAAATTGCACAGTTACACTCATTATGCATATTTAAAATACCTTTTAGTTAAAAGCTTATTTATTCGCGTCACATCGCCTCGCTATTCAGTGTAGCGACAGCCTAACAAACTATTGTTAATATTAACTATGCACATAATTTAAAAGACCTTAACTGTCCAACCATTTAACGTAGACCGCTATATTGTTATGAATTGCACACAAAGCTATTACTGCGACAGGTCAAGTAATATTGGTAGGTATACCAGTATAAGTAGACCTCTTGAGGTAAACAGTTTTGTAGTCAATACGGGTCATGTTGCCTTGGACATGTTTCTTCATTATATAATGATGTTTCTTAGCTGTTTATAAACAAGTCACGATCGCCACGACTTGAAACCTTCCTGACTTACTGTGGATATTGTTTAAGGGAATAAAGATAGGTTTTCTTAAGAATTTACCTACTCTGTGGAAATCGTCAGTTCACAGTCTTTGGGACAATACGTAGTTGAGAATATAGGTCTTGTTATGAGTAGGTATGTATGTACAAAAACAAATGCAACAGCTGTTACTATTTGTTATTGTCACGTGTAGCATACTGGCTGAATAAATATCTTTATGAATTAAATTATGAGAAAAATATAAAGTGCATTTTTCTTTTGACGACAAAGAAAATTTGCAAGTGATAATATTGTGATGATGGCTACCAGGCCGATTGTCGGCTACGGCGGCCGTTCTCTCTTAGGAGATCAGCCAGCTGCGCAGGATATATTATAGTGCACAAGCATTCGCGCAAATACAGGTGCACTCTCTATTCCCTCACTCTCATAGTCCGATGAGACAGCAATCCGACACGACCGGAGAGAGATCAGGTGCAGGACCGACATTTACGTGCTCTCCGAGGCACGGGTGAATCAATCACCAACTTCCAGACTCCAGGTAGCTTTGTAAGAGTTTCTCAAAACCCACAAAGCTATTTCGGCCCGGCCCGGGAATCGAACCCAATTCCCATGCACAGCAGTCGCTAATAATGTCAATATTGTATGATAACATAGTACGTTGTTAAGTAGATAAAAAGCTTTATTATTATCGTAAGTCAAAAAAGATAACAATAAACTCCGCATTAAGTGACGCTGAAAATATTTACTTATCACGAAAATGCATTATTATGCGGTACGCAAAAAATTTTAATGAGACAATTTTCTGTAACACCGTATGAACCCCAAAAATAAAGTGCGTAACCAGCTTCCAAAAAAGGACGAGGTTCTCAATTCGGTCAGCATTTAAGTACCTACATACATCGAAATAAACACAATTAAAACCACTAGACACTGACTTCTAGAGCGATGTGGAGAAGACGCCAGCAGGTCAACTTACCCAAATCTGTCAAATTTTACTACTTAACCTTTCACTATTGTCATAAGGTAAAAAAAAAACATTAAAGAAAATTGACTGATTGAGGTAAGTTGATGCGGTCGCGTCTCGCGTTTTACGTACCTATACTGAAAAAAACTTAGGTTAAATATCTAATAATAAAATATACTCCATCCCCAATGTTACGTTACCGTGTCCGCTCCTTCAGCGTCATATTCGTTCTGACATACGCTTCAGAAGCATTCTGTTCTATCTTACAACACTTTCCGAAACACATGTCTATAACTTATTATTGCAACAGAAATTATCAATAACACTACACTAAAATTAGTCACAACACTGATTAAATCGACACTTAAACTTATCCTTTTAATTTTTACCCGACTGCGCGAATTAGTGGTGTAATGTTCTCTGCAACAAGATCACTATTTAAGCAAGTATATTTGCTACTTAATAATTTCACTAAAAATATATTTTTTTTTAATACAGTCTCAATTCGCGTTGTTTTCTCAAGCAAATTCGCGCTAGTACTGAAAAATATTTCAGTAAAAAAGATAAAAAGGCAATCGACTGCTAAATTATTACTTATCAACTATGACGTAAATGATAACAGATAAGAGATAGCAAACGACCTTCCCAATCGATGTACTGATACTAATTTTAATTACGATATTTCCTTGAAAACTAAATATATATTTTAATCCTTACGATCTGTCACGCTGTCTGCCTGACGTGGCCATTTTGTATAGGACATCATTTTGTGATGCACAATTTTTTAAGTTCCTGAAGTAATTAATCGACGCCGTATTACGAAACGTTAAGTTTGTTCTTCAAGCGTGAAAAGGAAAGTTGGCGAAGACAATTTAGGATGTCATTTTAAAAAGCCATCTAGATAAACTTTTCCTTTAACAACCACAAAATAGAACAAGTTAACGAATTTACATTACTAGGAATAACAATAGACACAAACATACATTGGAAATCGCACGTACAAAAAATTAAATCAAAACTATCAAAATTTTCATATGCTCTCCGTGAAGTTAAGAAGACAACTGACTTAAAAACGGCTCTAACTACATACTATGCCTATGCGCATGCATGGCTAAACTATGGTATAATAATGTGGGGAAATAGCACCGACGCACCAACACTATTCACAACACAAAAAAAGTTAATTCGGACATTAGTTAACATAGAACAAACGGACAGTTGCAAACCACATTTCATGAAACTTAACATTCTCACCTTACCTTCCCTATATATACTGGAAATCTGTAAATTTGCACACACTCACAAAGATTTCTACACCACACGTGAAGACATACAGACAAGATACATACTTCGACACAAAACACGCCTAAACCTACCATCCTCCCGATTACAAATACACTCATCCAGCCCACTAGTCATGTCTATAAAAATATACAATAAACTACCCGAAATACTAAAAAATGAAAAAAAGACACATATATTTGCAAACAAATTGAAAAAACTTCTTATAAACAAATCCTACTATAGCGTCAAAGAATACCTAGACGATAAAATTATACTTAACGAGTAAATTATAAAATAAATGTTTACTTAATATCGAATATTATATTATGTAATTAAATTAGTAATGCCTTCTTTTGCTGTGCCCTAACAGGGTCCATAATATGTACTTAGCTTTAAGCCCCTTATAACATCATTGTAACATTATGGTATGCAAATAAATGAATATGAATATGAATATAAACATAGACTATACAAAAATACAATATTTTTCATAAAGGTACTTGCATCTTTGCATTTTATAATAAAGAATTGTCTGGTTCGCTACGGGTAGTTTACCTATCAAACTCAAACTCAAATTCGTTTATTCAAATCAGGCTAGGATTTCGTCGAACGTCAAAACAAAAGACAGTCCCCAAAACGCCGACTCTTCACCCCTTCTACATATGTGTTCTCGCCGGGAAGAAGAAGTGGCGCAGCAAAACACATGTCTGTCTGTTAGGTTTGAAAAACGAGATTTATATAAAACAAGTCCAATCTTATTTAAGAGAAATAAATATCTACTAATAAACCACCTAGTCTATGTATATAATTATCTTATTTAAAACTGAGGTGTCGCTTTCAAACAGATAAAGTGTTAATTACACAATATATAAATAAATAAATATATAACCGCATTATTATCCGTGTGAAAAGAATTTTATCAATAAACAGGATTATGAAAGAATTCTGCCTCACTTGATAGTGTCGATAATTTACATATTGTGCGAAATTACTATAAACATTCGTTTTTTCTCATTCAGAATAACTTTTCTTATCGACTGATCCAAAATCTAATTGGACTTTGAGCCAATATTACGACAGCTGAAAAAGTTAAAGCCTATTGTCAATTGGTACTTATGTTTCTCTTTAAGACATTTTTAGTTATCTCTCCTATATCTTTAAATCGACCTGAGTTCCGCGCGCTCCTCGAAGAGACGTCAGCAACTTACCTTAACCTTAGGGTCAGGGTCTGCCTGGGCTGCGGGTTGTTCGCAAGAGTTACCGGGGCCCTTGCAACCAAAGACCTCTAGAAGGAACATAGTGGTTTTTAGCCAGTAAGAGTCTGACACTCCCTCCAGCTGCACCCAGCTGCAGCGGGATGTAGTAGCAGCCCAGTAGCAGCTGCGGGGGTCATTTGATGATTTCCCACGAAAAAAAATGAATGACCGTGTCAATGTTTAGAATGATTTATTGTAATTAGTCTAATTAGACTAACACTTTTCACGTTCAAAACGCCTACCCTTCACAGCTTCCCAATTTAATGAATGAAGAAGCGATGATGAACAAGTTGCAAGATGGCTGCCGATCGAAAGCTCAACAGAAGGAGGTACATTGGAATTTTAGATTCCCAAGTTCTGACACTTCCTTCTTCTGATATCTTATTATCAAATGCAAAAAATAATGCTATTATCATACAGCTTTATCTCGGAATGCAATAGCAAAAATACTGGCATAACGCCTCTGCAATTTACATATATGTAGTTTTCTATTTTCAAATTATTGGCGTACGTGAGGTACTCAGCTATGAGCAATTAGCGTGAATCAATCTTATCGATATCGATAAAAGTTTGCAATAATAAAAAACGTCATGTTAGATTGAGTCACTAGTACGACTGTGTTGTTTTTATTACTTTTTATTTTTAAGAAGTTTTATACAAACAGTGTTGGTCTTGATGACACGGAATATGTATTGTTGTAACTTATTTAATTAATGGAAGGATTTTATTTCGCAACGAAAGTGAGTTTGTTTTCATTGTTTTTTTTACGTTTTCACGGTTTTGTCTCTCATGTGACGCGCTGGATACTGCCGTACTCCGTAGTTGATTTTCAACCTTATTGCTGAGGCATATGGTTCGAAATTGATTGGAAAATTTGTCAGTTTCGGGTAGCTTGATGTGCTGTGTGTACCTATTAAAACATATCAGTTGACATACTGTTTACAGTACATAAAGTTTCACTTGGATATGATGAAAATCCCTTTTGTAACCCTAAAATACCGACTTCCACTTAGAATTCATTTCAAAGAAATATTAATGATCTCACATCACAACCAATCAACTCACGCGCAATCAATACTTATTAGAATTGTATAACACTACACGCTACCAACTTCTCAATACTTAGAATTAAAATTAAACAATACATAGTTAGCTCTGACCATCTTCTGATAAACTTAATCAGGAGCTCTTAATCATTATTGTCCCATTATAGTGGCACTGTGGTCCCAATACAAATATAGTTACATAGTCGGTCAACTCGCGCGCATCGCGGGTTCAATGCCCGACGCTTGCATGGAGTTTGTTTTGAGAAGTCGTGCGCAAGCGCAGTTCGCCCATTTTCGTACTTTTTTTCAAACCTTGACCCAGTATATATTTTCTTTATGTCAGTTGTGAAATTGTGTTTATTTTGCTGCAATTAATATTTTATACCTATTCATACGTATTATTTAATAGTTATTTTCTAATGTGTTTAATCGCCTATGATAAACTAAAAGTGTTTCACTATGATTATTATTACGCGATTACATGCTCTAAAGTGTTCACAATAAGGTGTATACTTGGCTGGCATCAAATGTATCCAAGAAGAATTAATTGATTTCCATACCTACAACATTTTCTGTGGGTATCGGGTTGCCCATGTAACTATCTAAGATTCCGGAGGTCTCGTAGTCGCTCTTTGTGAAACACTGGTACTCAGCTGCATCTGGTTAAGACTGGAAGCCGACCTCAACACAGCTAACGAAAAAGCTAGGCCTAGATGATACAATATTTTCTGTACACACCTGAGAGACAGGTTGACATATTATTATGTAGCCAATGTAGAAAACACTCACGTAATAAATAAACCGAACTTTTAATAAGCAAGTTTATACAATTATAACCTTTATTGCAAACAAAATAAGACAATGAAAACACAAATACAAAAAGTAATTAATCTACAGCCGAACGCTAATGCATTAACCAGTATGACTAATCTGTTGTCTGGCATCTAGATGTGACGCCGAGATGAAGTTAAGTGGCTGAACAAATTATTATAGAGCTAATGCAGAAATACTTATAGCATCAATATATGATAGATAACATAAGGGTTAAAAACTTTGAAGAGGTGAGCAGGGCCCTGTTGAACTTTTAGTTGTTATAGTTAGGTTATTTTTACTGATTCAGGAGGCAGTACTCCTAGAAACGTCACGTATTATGACGAGGTTTCTGTCTCTGGGATCCTAACCACCGATAGCTTGGATCCTGTTCCCGATATCGGTGGAGAAACTATTTTTTTTTTAAATTAACATTTATTTTGTTTTAACAAGTGGATACTACAATTCTAATGCGGAACTAATTATACATATACATATTATTGAGGAACAGAATTATACTCCTTAGTTATAACTATGATAGGTGACCCAACAAACTGACTTCCGAATTCCCGGAGTGACTGACAAAAGACCATAACTTTTATGACGAGAACAGACAGACAGAGAAAGGATAACTTGATATAATAGACTACTGCGGCTTTTACGAAGACATCCAAATCATTTAGGTACATTGTCTACATACTAATTTTCATAGCTTCATGTCGCCGCTTATGTTAATTTCTTAACCATAAAAATACCATCAAAGTTAAGCACCGCGATTATTCTTGTCACACAAATAAACCCGTCTTAAACAACGACAGATTATAAAGTGCATGTTAAAATGTACAAAACAACTGACACTCGTGCGCAGTTGTTGAGAGCTTCAATACAATTCGTCATACTGAGAGATAGCAGTTACTCATTCGTATTAACTCGACTAAAATTAGTCTGAACGAGGCATAGCACAGATCGGACAATTGTTTGTGGTGTTCAAATAAGCGTTATGAGTAATGTGAACGTGAAAATTTAATTTAGATAAAGTTAAGAATGTCTTTTTAATATCAGAATCTAAGAAATAAATAACATACAATTTAATAAAAAAGAAAATGTGAACAATAAGAATTACTGCTATCGGTGGTTACTATCTTCAAAAAATTAAAAAAGAATCATCGCTGACAGACAAAACTTATAAAGTGGACCATTTTTTCCGAAATCACCATATGACCCTCCTCTCTGATCGTTGCTGTCGAAGGAAGTGTAAGGCTTTTACTGACTAAAATCCGTCTTTGTTTCTTCTGGAGCTCTTTAAGTACCTACCAAAGCTGCGAAGACTCTTTTGAAGAAACCTACAGACCTAGCATACAGAAGACCTAATGAGTAACGAGGAATTTTTTGTGTGTATAGGAACTTCTAAGTAAAATCATTTTACAGTTATTAACCTCTACTGACCGATCTCATTGAGTAGGTAGAGACGCCAGCACATCAAGCTGTAAATCAAAATTTCCTTTTGATTTTCAACTTTATCGCTGAAGCATATGATTGAAAGTTGACTGGGAAAATTTGTCAGTTTCGGGTAGCTGGCTGTACCTACCTCTATAGGTAATGTCACTGAAACATTGCATCATGCACTAAAGTAAATAAAAATGACGCACTAAATAAAATGCTAATCACTTATCACGATTGTTACAACATTGACACATTTCCGAAATGTTTGACGAGTAGCGAATATTTTTGACACTTTTTATGCAATCCTTTTTAAGATTTGCATGTTTAATGTCTTCTTTCAATCTCATACACAGCTGTTACATCTTGTACAGACGCCAGCACATCAAGCTACCTGAAAATTTTCTCAATCAATTTTGAACTATATGCTTCAGCAATAAAGTTGAAAATCTTTTAAGGAAATTTGACAGAAAAATGTGACAGGTGATTAACTAGGTTCAAGTCACTATTATTAAAATCTACTTCCAGAGGACTTTTATCATCTGTGTAGCCAAGCTCTCCATTTGTAGATCTGACGGCTAGGACCATATGACCAAAGCTTTGAATTCGTTTCTAAATAAGTAAGTAAGGAATGTGAAACAGATTTCTTTTGTGAGACTCTGAAGGTTGAGTGGAAGGAACTGTTAGAACTAAAAACAACTTGGGAAGTCTCTTCTTGGGCCCCATTTGTTCCAGGGTCGAGGTGACTGTTCCAAAGAATTCCAGCAAACTAAAGTGATAATACAAAATACTGATCTTCAGATGCACTGACAAAACTACATATCCCATCTGCAAACTATAAACTAATCTACATAAGAGTAGAAGTTGAACTGCAAGCCAGTGCAACGCGGTCTGTATGCAATGGAATGTATGAGTCAAATTGATTAAGCATGCGTTCAAAGTGGCCTTAATTTGAAATCGCCAATTTTGACACATTTCACTTTAGTATCCTGTTTTTTTTTGTTTTTCCATTTTGGGTGTAGACTGCTTGTTGTTGTTGATAAGGCTAATTGCAGATTTCACATATCTGTAAATTCTTATATAAGGTATATTGATAATGACAATGGATTGAGAATGGACAATGTATACAATCTAGAACAACGACCGAGGAGCAAGGAGTGTTTTTGCTATCATGCTGTTTCGTCTCACTCGACGCAACTTTAAATGCGATTACTTTAATATATATGTATATCGGGGCACCTTTTTCACACCGTCGGTTCGTCCCATGGTAAGTAATCTGTTATTGATAAGCTTGTGTTATGCGTGCTAATACAACTGATAAACTACATATGCTTTACTCATATTATATTTATAACTACATAATATTATAGCACTCTACACACAGTCAACAAGCATGCTCATCACACAAATGTCGACCGTGCCGGGAATCGAACCCAGGACCCGCAGCTCGGCAGTATGGTTACCATTGCGCTTACGGGGTCGTCATATAAAATAAATAGTAAATATCACTTCAATGTTTTTTTTAATATTACCAAGACCATATTCATGCTATGGTTCATAAGCGACGCAATGATATGTGGTATAGAAAGTTCTAGAAAGAAAAAACGCGCCAAATACTAATTATCGATACGCACACACACAATTCATTACATGCACAATATCATGCACCATGTCTATACCAATTCCATCTGATAAGTCTTCGGATAAGGATATCTTGGGATTACAACTGACGTCAATAAAAGATGCAAGTAATATACTAATGATATAAGTACCTACTGATATCAGTTGCATCGCCGGTACACTGCGGCTGAACTTTGAAATTGACCTTCCTCTGATTAAAAGGAGTGGTTATCCACGAATTTATGCGCAATCCTTATACACTGATAATAATTATTATTCAGTGATAGTAATATCTATCTGTCTCTAAGCATATAAAAGTTCGTTAAACGCATGCATAGATTTAGATAACACTTAATATGGACATATTAATCTATAATAATATTATAAAGCTGAAGAGTTTGTTTGTTTGTTTGTTTGAACGCGCTAATTTCCGAAACTACTGGTTCGATTTGAAAAAATCTTTCAGTATTAGATAGCCCATTTATCGAGGAAGGCTACAGGCTATATACCATCACGCTAAGACACACGGGAGCGGAGCAGTAACCAAAGATGCGGGTGAAACCGCTGGGGACAGCTAGTATGTTCATACCTGGCTAAGGTAAGTAGAGCCTGCCTATTAAAAATCACTTCAGTTCTTCGTTTATTCTTGTGATTGTTAAACACATTATAAAAAAAACGCAGTAGAATTTATCACAGAAATCGATATCGATAAAGCATACAAAAAAAACAGTCACTGCGGTTTTCAGTATGACAAAATACCGCAGAATTAATATGACTGAACCTACATGTCCAATTGTCGTAAACACGATTAAAAAAAACTTAAAATGTAAAAGAAAGTTGTATAAACATACGCGGGTTGTATTGTCTAATTAGAATATGTTATAAAAACTTATATATTTGGATGTTAAGAGCCGGTGGGTGTTGCCATTTTAGAGGTTAGTAAGTACCGTTTTCTCTCATTATGCCAATTTTGAGTAAAGAATACTTCTACTCTTATCTATTAGAATGTAGGCAAGCCTTTTAGAAAAAAATGCTAAATAAAAGAACTTTCTTTCTCATTATAAACATGTAATTTTATCTTTCATTCATACTTAACAAAACGGCTAAGTTGTTGTCATCTAAGAATTCTGTTCATCATCACAGCCTTTTATCGTCCCACTGCTGGGCACAGGCCTCCTCTCACACGGAGAAGGATTGAGCGTTAATCAATCTTAATGCGGGTTTGTAATTAAGAATTCTGTTAAAAGCAAATAAACCTGTCCAGTTTAATGAAGTCTGATGTACTTGAGATCCCTTACAAATCACTACATAGTATAAAACAAAGTCGCTTTCTCTGTCCCTATGTCCCTTTGTATGCTTAAATCTTTGAAACTACGCAACGGATTTTGATGCGGTTTTTTTTAATAGATAGAATGATTCAAGAGGAAGGTTTATATGTATAATTTTAGTATCAGCATTGCACCCGTGCGAAGCCGGGGCAGGTCGCTAGTATTATATATAAATAAAAAATATCACAATAATTAAATATAATAGTCTATCAAAATCATGCTAAGATGGAGTATACTCGAATAAAATCCATAAAAAACAAACAAACAGACTTACAAACAGCGTCCGCGCCGCACTAATCCTGTCCGTCCTAGTTACGTCACCTACATATGGAGATATTTTTCAGCACAGGATGTCGGTACTTGTACAAATAGTGGCATACACTGACCCCAGCGAATGTCATTCACCTTGTCATAACTGGGTCAGTTTTCGCGATCAACACTAAGGATAGTAACACAGCGCGAAATAATAAAATAAAAAAATGAATGGAAGAAAAAATTAGCGAATATTTTCATGGCGGTTAAAAGCATTCGTTTAATTGCTGAAAATAGGAAAATACGAACATGGAGCCGAAGCCAAGACGCTGAAGCCAACTGACTGAATGACAACATTAATATATGTGCTGCTGGTGACACATAACCGACGATTATCCCCGTACACACTACGGAAATGTACCCAAGGACAACCCCTGGTTTGTGCTAAACTGTTGCTAAGTATGGAAGAAAAACTACTTAGGCTATTGTGACGGGATGCTAGTGGACTAGGGAAGGGAAAACTGTGGAGACTTATTGCCCCTACCAATGACAATGTAATAAATACATGTAAAAATGGCAGGAGGAGACTCGCCAGCTTACTTACCGGGCCCCCGGGAACTAGTCGCTAAGTCGCAACAGGGGGCAACGGAGATTATTATATTATTATTATATTATTTTCGATTTATTGACACATTATTTTTTATTTTAAACAAAATTATATAAAAATATTCGTATTTATATAGTGAAAGTGAGTTGTATATAAATTGTGATGTGAAAATTCTTTCGTTATCATATACATAAGTAGGTACTTAGCATAATAATTACAAAGAATACAAGAAAACGTGTCTGGTAGCAGTCCATTGAGATGATCACGAGTGTTTAAGGTCAACATTTTATTTCGTAATACAAAATTTGCAGATCAATATATCAAGCATTTCGAAAGAGAATAACTCTGCATTTTTATTTAATTAATTTAAATTAGAATGTAGACCTATTCCCTACGAATGGAAACAGGCAGCACATTTTTTTAAGTATATTATATTAACAAAAGAAACATATCCTTACCTATACCTTTCTCCAACACAAAACACTTGTGAAACCAAGAAGAAGAACATGGCTATTAACATAAATTGTCACTTAGTCCAAAAAGAATTAATTAAAATAAACTTGACACAACACGATGCACATGTGCACTTGTCCACTAAGTTTACCCGACTGGCTAGAATTAGGTTATGTTTTACATTACGACACCTGCCTCTCTCGCAAGAGAAAGAATAATAAATGCCAATGTCAAATAAATAAGCACTAAGTTAGTTCTAAGTTACGTTAAGTAGCGAGTGTGTGCGAAAACGACAAGGTCGGCCGTGATGGCTAGAAATTTGCAAATGTCTTGTTTTTTGGCTTTACTGTTAAGGAGGCGACATTAGTTCGGCTATTAGGTAAATATGCTTTTTCCGTTTGAAGGTGTGCATTTGTTTTTGGAGCTGATTTATAAATAGAAGCAGATAATACTTGTAGAAACATGCAGTAGATGCAATAATTGGTGCAATGGAAATGGAAGTCCTGTAGCAAAATAGTTTAATTCATGATAATAAACTTTTCTATTATCTGTTAAAGGGTACCTCTAAAGAATACCATACGAAACCGAAGCCTATTCAACTAAAGAAAAATCTAGCAAAGATAACATCTCTTATCTATACCCTATTAAGAAAAAAATTAAAGAAAGACAATATTTATGTCGGTATTTAATTTCGCACCGGCTCTATCCCTGCCTCAAGGCAACTACGATCCCTAATCGGATGAAAAGAAGGCCATCTCTATCTCCATGGTGTCATCCATGTGCCAAATTTTCATCCAAAGTAAAATTATTGGAAGCAAACAAAGACACTCACACTTTCACAATTATAATAATAGTAAGGACAGTTAAGACGAATAGGTGTACTAGGTCCCTGAAAATTAAAAGTCCTAGGACATACAGTACATAGGTATATAAGGCGTGTAACTACATTATAATCATTACTTAATAGACCGTAAATCAAACAACATTAAAACAATAATGATGTAGGCCTATCGTGACCAACCTTCGGCTAGTTATTTTGTTACTAACATCGATTGAGCTATGAAGTGTTCTTAGAGCATTTAACCCGCTGGACGCGGTAAGCACAAATCTTTAAGCCTACTAATTTACGCGTAGGGCGGAACAATGCAAGAAATAGTGATAGCTTATGTATTTTTGATCAAATCTTTAGGAGCAGGCACAAGACAAAGAAAATATAAACTTGTCGCATACAATACACAGACGCCAGCAAGTCAACCTACCTGAATCTGTAAAATTTTTTACCAATCGAACATTAACCTTCCGGTATTGAGATAAGGTAGTAAATCTATTGAAGAAATTTGACAGATTATAGTAACTTGATGTACTGGCGTCTATACACGCAAATATGACCAGGACGTGGTCTAGTATCTTAGACAGATGGAAATGCACGCCTGCTGAAGCTTTGGGTCTTTCGTAAGAGTTACCGAGGCCCTGGCACACAGGGACCTCCAGAAGGAACATAGTGGGTTTTAGTCAGTAAGAATCTGACAATCCCTCCAGCTGCACTCTCAGCGGGAGAGTCATTTGATGATTTGCCAGGAAAACAAAGGGAAATGCACGCAATAGTGTATCCTGTTGGTTGAATGCTCCGAGTATAATGATCAATGGAGATTGATACATAATGATCACTTGCAATAACATCAACATGTACATTGGTGATCTTTAATCATTTAAGACAGGATTAATCGCTGATTTAATCACGTCTGATCATTGTGACTTGTTGTATGAAGTTATAATCAAAATTGAATTTTGATTATAACTTCATACATGCGTTGTTATTATTTTTGTATTTTGACCTACAAGATAATTCGTGCAAAGTCCTGGTTTTTATGTTGACTGTTATCAATGTGTATCATTTCAGAATATAGTATTATCACTGTTGTTATTAACCCCTCGACCGTCTAAAGAACACCATGTATACATAAGAAAAACAAAAAATCTCCACTTGTCCTATGAATAATAAAACATAAATATATATAAAAAAACTTAAGTTAAGTATTTAGGTAATTTTCATTTGAAAATGTGAATATTTTCAAATTAAATTGGGAAATGTCATATCTCATTTGTTTTTTACTACTTAAGACATTTGAGAAGAGAAAAAATATTCATACCCACTTGCTTCGAGGCCCCGTGTGTGCCAATCCTAATCCACATTAAGCCCATCCCATACATGGTGACCATACAGTGTCCAGCGACCATACAACATGTTCCTCGACCCATACAAACCGCTGCTGTAACTGCCTTTGATCTTATCACCCCATTCGTGATACTAACTTATGGTCCCCACCAAAACTAGAACCTATTAAAACTGTTGTTTTTACCCGATTGCTGAAAGAGGGTAATGGTTTTAGTACACTTGGACCTGTGTATTTAACCGTTTATGGTATTGTGTAAAATACATGAGCTACCTACATTGAAGCTTGAGGTAACGTGTTCAAATTCAATCCCAGGCGACCAAGATATTTTACGCTTATAACTACATATATTATATATTTTTTTAATATGACTTCTTGCAATTCAGCCTAGGAGGCCGTGTACTGCTTAACCGGGCTTTCCTGTGGATACCTAAAGAATTTTAGGCCAGGGGCTTATATAAAACTTAAACCTAAAACGACGGCGCTGAGGGCACCCCCTGTGGGGTTAGGACCTCGCGGCTCAGGGTGTCGTTGGGGGGAGGACTGCAAAGGGACTGGGGAGGAGGGAGGGAGGGCTGGATCTGATTGTAATTTATAACTATAGCGACAAAAGTAAAACATATATGTATTTTGTAACTAATATTATATAATAAATATTTTTCATAAGAAAAAAAAACAAACAACACGTCGTATCTAAATATGTGACAAGACGCCAGCACATCAAGCTACTACAATTTGTAATATTTCCTTAAAAGATTTTCAAAACTCTCGCTCAAGCATATGATTTAAAGTTGATTGGGCAAATTTTAGGTTTCTTCATGTGATGGCTGTATTAAAGAAAAAAAAAATATCTTGCGAACAAGTGATTTCCATTTTTTGGTGCACAAAGGTCCTTTAGATATCTATAGATAAGTATATGTATTACTTGCAATTTTGCATCAAGTTCCAAAGTCCAGTTCTCGCATCACATACCTATTTACCAGTGAAACAGGTCAGATAAAAATATTGCAACGTAGTATCAACTACGTGTAATTAAAATATAAAACTAAAGTTTCTCTAAGTAGCTTCAAGTTTACATCTCACATGTAACAAAGCATTTCTAAACTTCTCCGAAATGTGTCTATAATAATTAAAAAAAAAAGCCGTGGATTTTTTTTTTTGTAGAGATGAACTCGCTTAGCTCTGGAACTACTAGACCGATTTGAAGAAATTTTTAATATCCAGAAAGACTATAAGGTACATCGACCTATTTTTTGAGGGCTGTCTCTTGTTTTGAAGACTGATTAATAATATAGCGGGACACCTTTCTCACACACGGTCGGTTAGCCCTATGGTAAGTTATTGATTAGCTTGTGTTATGGGTGCTAACACAACTGATAAACTATATATGCATACTTTACACATATATATTTATAAATACATACAACACCCAGACCACAGCCAACAATCATGCTCATCACAAAAATGTCGACCATGCCGGGAATCGAACCCGGGACCCTTAGCTAGGCAATCCGGCGTGGTAATAATTGCGCCATCGGGGTCGTCATTAGACTATAACTAACTTAATTTGAATAAATTAATTTTGATTTCGATAATATAGGTACCAAATAATATAGAGATGGCGACTACGAGTATACATACTCTTACATACTTCTATCCTCCTCTTGTATTACGTGTTCAGAAAATAAAAACAAGACAAAAAAATGGCAATAATATCGTGTCTACTAATTGGTCGGTACCTCCCATGTCCGCTGTTTAGAGTATTATCCAATTGACCGGTTCTGTCTGTCACATAAATCTCAATGACTCTGATGGGCAATGGCCCTTTCTCATGGGCCCGTTACCATGGGAACCGAACAAATAAGATAAATACCAGCCTAAACATTCTACGAGCTATTTGAAATAAAAATAATAGTTTATAATGACATAGGCAGCCTTAGAACAGGTGAAAAGTTTCTTTCATGCGACCGCTTTCCTTTTTGGCTATTGTGTTGTTTCTTAAGTATGTGCATAAAATTAAATGTTTCTTAATATACATAATAATTACAAAACGCGGATTTTTTAAATTGAATAATGCTCATTACCAACATATTTGGGAAAATGATGGCATCCAGGCCGATTGTCAGCTACGGCGCCCGTTCTGTTTTATGGAGATCAGCCAGCTGCGCAGGACATTATTATAGTGTACAAGCATGAATTCGCGCAGATACAGGTGCACTCTCTATTCCCTCACTCTCATAGGCCGATGGAGTGGCAATCCGACACTACATGAGAGATTAGGCGCAAGACCGAAATTTACGGGCTCTCCTATGCACGGGTATATATGTACATATATATCAATCACCAACTTCCAGACTCCAGGCTGCTTTATAAAAGTTTCTCAAAACCCAAGAAGCGACCATAAATAATAAAAATACTAGGCAGATGATTAAATAAATATTTCCACTTATATCAATTACGTTATGCAGCCAACAATGTAAACAAAATTCGAAATGAGACAAAAAAGTGCGGAATTCCGGCGCATGCGACAGGTGCGCTCACCGCCCGAACACTCCCGACCACCGCCGAAGGTGGCCGAAAGCATTCGTTTTAATTTTTTTACCTTCCCGATATATCGCGCGCCGCCCATTCAGAGATCATGACACTTGCACTCTCGCGCACTTTTTATGTTTTTTCGAATAGTTCCGCTAATACGTTCGTTGGCAAATAGGCGGGGAATTTATGAGAGTGAGTGGTCTTTTTATCAACTCGCCAGTATTTTTGACATAGGTAGAGGTATAAATTATTTTCAATAAGATTTTCAGCAGTTTTTGCATGTTGTAGTAAGAACGGCTGGTAACGAAATTACTGATTTAAGTACCTAATAATTAACATTACAAATAACAAAACCAACGTCTCTACTTACAATGCGGTGACGGCGACCTCAGTTAACAGTAAATTATTATCGTTTAAACATAAACACAGTGTTTTCAGAAGCTGACTAATAAATATAAATGATTATATCATCTGAACCTTATGTTTATAATACAGACCGTTTAAAAACTTCAACTGAACAGGAAATACCAGTAACACTCCGAAGAACATGTACCTACTTTATTTTAAAGTAAATAATGTTAAACAACTGAGTAAATTCTTCAGAAACTATGGTTGTAAAGCTCTTACTTTTACATTATAGTAGATATCAACTATATGTATGTATGTTGATATAAACTCATAAAAATCAAGGCATTAATAGCTAGATAAATGTCCCATTGTGTGTGTGGATGTTTGATCACGAAAGAGAGAAAAAAAAAATATTTATTTAGAGCAAAGTTTGAAGTTTTTATCAATATCGTACCAGTATATTTATACTAATATTATAAAGTTTGTTTGTTGGTTTGAACGCGCTAATCTCCGAAACTACTGGTTCGATTTGAAAAATTCTTTCAGTCTTAGATAGCACATTTATCGAGGAAGGCTATATACCATCACGCTAAGACATACGGGAGCGGAGCAGTAACCAAAGATCCGGGTGAAACCGCTGGGGACAGCTAGTTTATTATATTATTGCTTCTTTGTTTAGAGCCCTAACGTCGTAAATATTAATAATACAGAAACTATTGTCTATATTTCTTTACATAGTTGCGTGCAGTTTTGCAAAACTACCATCTGCAGACTAACTACTCAGGAATTGGCTGGCACAGGCAGACACTAGGGTTGCGTGATACTCAAGTAATTTAAGGGTGCAATTTTTATAGTTACCTACTTGGAAATTACTAGAAAACTAAGTTATGAGATATCAACCCCATGCCCTTCAAACGTCCAACTGTTTAAGCTGCGCTCCTAAGTCTTGATTACTGAGAAGCAAAAACTATTGTGTTAAATAAGGTTCATTATGTATGTCGTGGTTTTCTAGTGGTTAAAGCACCAGCCTCTCAATTAAAGTTAGTTTAAGTGTGCGGGTTTGATTCCATGTCAGGCAAGTACCAGTGGAACTTTTCCAAGTTATGTGTATTATCTAAGTATAGGTATCTTGGACAGCAATGACTGATTAAAAGAGAGGAAAACATCTCGACGAAACCTGGACTTTTAGTCTCTGAAATCACTAACCCGCATGGAGCTAGCGTGATATTTAACACTCAATCCTTCTCTACACGAGAGGTGTTCTGTGTCCAGCAGTGGGATAATAAAAGGCTGATGATGATGTCTTAAAATAATAGAACTATGATATGAATAAAAGTGTTGTCGCTGCGATTTATTTTAACCTAATTAACCCATCCACCTACATAAGTGATACATAAACAGTAGCCATTTAAATAAGACATAAATAAGAAACACATGCATCTGTTTTATATTGAAATGTCAATTCAATTAAAAATATGCACATGATTCGTAACAATGGCGGAACTTTACGGACAAATAAAACAATTTATTACAGCAATCGTTAATTTATGTAATCGCAGACATAATTTAAATGTAATCCTATTGATTGACAGATGCTGTTTATAGTACAATATTTATTTATTCTGATAAAACGTATATGTAAGTTAATATAGGTAATCTTGAGAACTATTCTAATCATCATCATCAGCCTTTTGATTGTCCCACTACTGGGCACAGGCCTCCTCTAATAATGTGAAGGATTAAGCGTTAATCACCGCGCTTGCTCAATGCGAGTTGGTGATTTCCTCGAGATGTTTTCCTTCACCCTTTAATCAGTCGTTGGTGTCCAAGATATACTTAGAAAGGACATATAACGTAGAAAAGTTACATTGGTACTTGCCTGACCTGGAATCGAACCTACACACTCGTACTTGAGAGGCTGGTGCTTTAAGTAGTCTAGTATGATATTTAGAATAGTGAGAATAAGAGAATAGTCCCAATCAAATATTATTTGACTGGTATAAAGCTAATTAGATATAAAGTATATCTTGGACACCAATGACTGTGTTTCGGATGGCACGTTAAACTGTAGGTCCCGGCCGTCATTGAACATCTTTGGCAGTCGTTACGGGTAGTCAGAAGCCAGTAAGTCTGACGCCAGTCTAACCAAGGGGTATTGGGTTGCCCGGGTAACTGGGTTGATGAGGTCAGATAGGCAGTCGCTCCTTGTAAAACACTGGTAGCCGACTGGAAGCTGACCCCAACACGGTAGGGAAAAGGCTCGGGAGATGAAAAAGCTTATTAGATAAATGGCCTTGTTTGTGTAGGTCCCGCCATTCCACAAACTACCATAGTTTGTTAATATATTTTGTTAAGCGAAATAAAAAAATCTAGGTAAGTATGTACTTCATTTTTTTATCGAGCTTCGTAATTTTTAGCTCCGGCATTGTATTCTTGTAATGTTTTCCTCATTTGATCAATAGGCAGAAAACCCATTTGATAAAATAATAATGAATAATAGTACCTATCTGATAACGAATGTTGTGACCTATCGTTCAAACAAATATTATTCGAAGTTCATTATACTGTCCTAACTATATTAAAAAAGGATATAATTAGTGACCGATATTTAAACAGGATAAAAAAAATAACAAAAAAAGTTTCTTTGGGAAAGTTATTCGTAATCATGAGTACAATCACAGAGTGTTAAAATATCGGTCACTAATTACCAGTCACCCTATATATATCTAGTATTTAAAATCTCCTCTCCTGTTGAATATTCAAACTTAAATCACGCAAACAAATGATATCATCACTGTTAATTAAAATTATAATTTAAAAACCATATTGAAAATGATTACTTACAATTTGGTTTTTAATACGCTACCTTGTTTAGTACCTAGTATGAAATAATATTTATAGATAAAATTGAAATATATAAACAATATATTTTTGCTAAGCTTACTCATACTTGCAGGCTGTATACTTACGTCCCATAACCACGAGGACCGGCAGCTGTTACTGAGCTCGTTAAACATGCGCTAATGTTCACACAAACTATTTATTATTGTACATTGAGGTGTCACAGAGTAGATAGTAGATGGAGTAACACAGAGACTGAAAGGATAATCTATAATAAAGGGATGGATTATAAACGAAATCATAAGCCCTAAATAATAATCATAAAAGAAAAGTTTTCATCAAAGACTTTTACCCGACCCCGTCAAATTTTCCCAATCAACTTTGAACCTTATGCTTCAGCGATAAAGTTGAAAATCTAATGAAGAAATTTGACAAATTGTAGTAGATTTATGTGCTGGCGTCTATACGTGTTGCTATCACTTATATTTGAGAATTTTCTTCTTTTTTTTTAACAATTTTATATTTTGGCCGAACAGAGTAAAGTAATCTTAATTTATATAATATAATAATATACCATTCCTTAAAAAAAGTTCGATTAATTGCTTGGTTTAAATAAAAAACAAAAGCGCCGAAACTTCCCTCTCGCCACACCGTTGACTGGCAACATTGCTATTATATACATGTCGTCTACACATCTTGCATTGTTATTATTTACAGAGTACCATCGGTCTCTGTATACTATTCACTCATGAGTCTGAGTCGTAAACCTGTCATAAAACTATGGAATTTGTCGCCGAACAAACCGCAGCTTATTTTGAACTGTTGTCTGCTAAAAGTTGTCTCGCGGTTTGGAAAATTATGGATGGAGAGCTGACTTCAATTATTGTTATTTTAATATTGTTTTTAACTACATAAAAACCGCAATGTTTAAAACTGTTTTTGCATTGCAAGGATCATAAACTTTATGAATGCAAAATTAGGATACATCTAGACTAGTCTTACAAAGATCTAGAACAAGAAAATTGTTGTGAAGAGTTTTTTTTACAAACTTATTTAATGTACATCCAGCACATCAAGCTATCCGAAACTGACAAACTTTCCCAATCAAATTTGAACCATGATAAAATTGAAAATCCATTAAGGAAATTTGATAGACTGTGGTAGCTTGATGTGCTGGCGTCTGTCGTATTAATTCGTTGATTACTTTTAAAAAATCTTAAGTGGTTAACTCTTTTAAAGATGTAAGCAATTCGTAAATAAATTGATCTATTTAATATGTACAATGTAAAGTTTTTGTTTTGTTGCGTTCATACGTTTTTGAGTTATATTTTTTTTACAATTTTGACTACACTACGATTGATTGACGCGGTACAAAGTATTGTTCAGAATAATCAATAATGCTCTCGTAAAATACTTCTACATATATAATATGTTTTTTTTTTCATCAATATTGTCGTTATTATACAATAAGATATACAGTTTTTGCTGTATATTGATGATTCATGCGATGTTGTGAGGTGAAGGTGATCGACTTACCCGTATCTCTTGATGTTAACGATAAAACTATAAGCTGTTTGTTCATCGTCATTTATTTTTATTGTTATTTAATTACAAATTGTATATGTATTATTTGTTGCTATTAGTAAATTGAAAGTGTGTTTTCTTAAAGTCATGATAAATTCTAAAGTCAAAATTGTCTGTTTATTTTTCTCTAGCTGTTGCCCGCGACGTCGTCCGTGTGGGCATCAGGATATTCACCCCCTGCGTGATTAATGTAGCCTATATGTTGACCCGACCTCTTAGTTAAAGAAGAAAGATAATAAAAGATTATCCCGCACATACGTATGTACATACAGACAACCAGACAAAAATTCTAAAAACTATATTTTTGGCTTCGATGTCGATTTTAGATCACGCCCCAATTATTCTTTAAAAAAATATTCAATGAACAGAACACAATTTTTATGAGTATGTAATAATCATAAAAATCACTCATAAAATTATTAATTTTTTCTGCAACTACTTCAGTTTTCTACCTTAAAAACATGATTATAATGAACGAAGTATTCTGAACACAATTCTACATATTAAAACAAAGCACCAAGACTCAGCACAATGATCGAGGATGCTTAATAATTAATGGGCGCCGTTCATCAGCCGTCAGTGGGCGTCCTTGGTTCGATTCCCGGTAACGTTAATAATGGCTGTCGAGACGGTTAGGTGTTTATTAATTACCATGTTTGATATAACTCCCTTAAATGGTAACATTTAATTTTCAGTGGTGTAATAAAATAATGTTTTTGTGGCGCCAAACATATTACAAAATACGTTTTTCTTAGGGATCTTTCCTTTTGTGTCTAAAAATTGTGTTTATTTTTGCATTAGTAACTAGTCTTTTTTCTTTTGCAGGACGAAAATCCTCATTGCACTATTCGCCATTTTTTTTTCGTTGGTGGTCAACAAATGGCCCCTCCCAGTGAGGATGCAGCTGGAGGGAGTGTCAGACTCTTACTGACTAAAACCCACTATATTCCATCGGAGGGTCCCTGTGTGCCAGGACTACGGTAACTCTTGCGTACAACCCGCAGCTACTATTCACCATCTGGGGGTGGATTAGTGCGCGGGACTTTTAAAGACTGAAACCCGCCTGATATTGGCTATCCAGGGTCGAGGTTATTGGTAGGGTATTTGACATACCTAATACCTAGTATTCTTCCTTTCAGGGCAAATTTAGTTCTCTTTCATATACAGCATTTCTTTGCTTGCGTGTATTAGATTCTCAAAACAACTTGCAAGCTTATGTGCTAATTACTCTCTTGTATATCTTATATATATTTAGTTTAACTCCCAAACTAACACATAGTTGAAGTTAGCAAGTTCAGAAAAGTTTTCGCAACATATGTAGTTGGAAAAAGTCAAGCCGACAAAGCACCTTTGCACATGCGCCAGGCATCAAATAGACGACTTTCGACCGGCAAAGTTATTTTACAAGATTTCAAAATAGCATAACATTAACAGAACAATAGTCTGTGATTTACCTTCATAGTTTTGTAGTCTGCGACAAAGTTGCCAGCATTTTCCTGACCTATTTCCTTTCCCTGATCCATTATTTAATTTTACTCTTCAGTGTGTTGAAGTACCAGCTTCACGCGTGCTATATATGCTCATGAACCATAGCTGCAAATGGCTGCAGGAGTTTCTGTAAGCGCGTCAAATGTTTTCAGGAAAATTACAGTACATCGGCACCGACTCATTGAAGCCTTTTTTATATACCTAGTGGTGGCTGGTTGTTACATATTCTAATTTTTATAGAGTTTTTTTTTTATATTATATACAATGATGCTATAGGTGCACTCGCCAAACGAGCCATAGCATCCATTTTTCTAAAATCTGCCTATGACGTGGAAGTTCAGCGAAGATTACTTACCTAGGCACGGGGGTTTTCCACCCCTTATTTCCAGATGCTGGGTTAAAGTCAAACTCATGAAAGAGTTACCAAAAATATGGAGAACCATAACGGATATTTTGTCGAAATTATTTTGGTTAGATTCGAAATAACTTGCTCATACGATTAGTGTTATTTAAAATTTCATATTTTCTTCTCAATACTTTAAATTTAAAGTTAAAAAGTAAAAGTAATTTAATTAACTTTGCTTTCATGGACTTTGGTTATGTACAGCTGCAAGCACATCTAGCTACTACAATCTGTCAAAATTCCTTAATAAATTTGGTTCAAAGTTGATTGGGAAAATTTTACAGATTCTTGCTTGATGTAGTAGGTGTAGCAGTAGCTCGGTTAGCTGGCATCTGCATAAATATGTCTGAAAATATCAGTTGACTCTATCATAATAATGTTTCAACAATACGCAGCTACTAGTGACTGTACAATGGCTGCCAATTACAGGAGTTAAGTTGCCCCATAACTCTAGTAGCAAGACAAGTAAATGACTATGACAAAGCTGAAATAC
Source organism: Heliothis peltigera (assembly GCA_958496145.1). Taxonomy (NCBI): domain Eukaryota; kingdom Metazoa; phylum Arthropoda; class Insecta; order Lepidoptera; family Noctuidae; genus Heliothis; species Heliothis peltigera. The sequence goes on from OY292341.1 coordinate 590,090, forward strand.
CTCACAGCGCGGTCACTCGACACGTCTTATTCTCAGAAGCGCCTGCGCATATAGACCGCGCACTCCCGCTGCTGTCACAGCGTTCAACACTCATTGATTTATTAATTGTTCGTTGTGTTAATTGAAGAGTGCATTCCTTGTGTTTTATGCACTATAATAAGTGTATGTGTGGCTTAATTATTGTGAAATACATACCTACATACCAACATATGCTTCATTGAACATTGTCATAGGCTGTCATTGAACATCCTTGGCAGTCGTAACGGGTACATAGTCAGAAGCCAGTAAGTCTGACGCCAGTCTAACCAAGGGGTATTGGCCGGGTAACTGGGTTGAGGAGGTCAGATAGGCAGTCGCTGCTTGTAAAACACTGGTACTCAGCTGAATCCGGTTAGACTGGAAGCCGACCTCAACATAGCTGGGAAAAGGCTCGGGAGATGATGATACAAACATATGCGTAATACAAATCCGAGAATTATTTTTATGTAGGCCTAAATCTAAAGTTAATCTACATTTGACTCATGGTCTATTTAGCAGCCAAAATAACTAGGCCAACATGATTGTTTCTTAGTATTTTTAATGCAATTGAAAACAACATACTGATATGATTCATATTAAAGTTTATCGTGTGATTATCTGAATTTATGCTTGTACGCACAATAGCGCAAATCAAAATATTTTTTTTCATCGTATGACATCTGATTGCGCGTGCGCCGATAAAGATGCGACGATGATTCGACAGTTCAATAATTAAATTGTTTTTTATAAGTATCAATGACATGCAGACGTCGATAATAAAGAAGAAATTAACCGCAAAGTAACACATGTTGTTAATAATAAAAATATTTTCATTTTGTATGTTAGCTGGTGAATGTACTCCTTCGTGAATATTGATTCTGATTTTCCTGTTATCAGCAAAGAATGTTCTAAGATTACCATGTAAATCTACCGTTATCTTGATACATCTTAGCACACTAGCAAAACAAGCTATTTGTATGCAATGCAATGACCTTAATCAACTAAGTTTGAAATAAAATATTCTATAAGTATTTTTAATAAGTCAAATTGTTCCTAGAATATAAAGTGCCAGTTTTACAACTAAAAATACATTTTAGTGAGCTTAGGTTTAAGTTATTTTTATACTAAAACATTAGCATAAAGGTGGCCAAACTGTGAACCGCAACGGGAAATTAATTTGTAGGCCGTAAAAGATTTTTAAACTGATACAACCTTAATGGGAATTAGCCAAAATAATCTGCTTAAAAAAATCGTAAGAAATATCGTATTACATAATAAAACTGATGAATCTATGCTAATTGATGGCGAAGTTTTTTTTTTAAATACATAATTAAAACGTGTGGTTTTATGCTAATTGATTGTGCTTCAAGTTATTTTTGAATATTTAAACATTTAAGACATTTTCGACTTAAAAAGTCAATTAACTAGAAGTCAATAATCCTTTTAAATAATTGTTAGGAGTTTAGTTTGTTCGTAATTATTTAATAACTCTGTATGTCGGTCTAATTGGGCTTTCACACCGAAGCTGCTGAACCGATTTGATTGAAATTTGGTACAGACGCTAGGATATCAAGCTACTACAATCTGACCAATTTTCTTAGTAAATTTCCAACCCTATCGCCAGATCATATAGTTCAAAGTTCATTGGAAAAATTTGACAGTTTCGGCTAGCTTGCTGTGCTGTACATACATATTTTACAACCCGAGAAAGATCATAGTTATTTTATCTGGATGCAAGAAGTATACCCTCAGAACCTGGTTGAAGCCGCTTGGAACAGCTAGTATACAATTTTAACCTCAATATTTAAAAGACTTCCTTCTTTCTCTTTAACACATTCTATGGTAAAAATACCCTTAAAATCCCTTCCTAATCCTTTGTAACGGAAACGGAGAACGTTTGGGTAGGTCAGGATTAAAACAAATTTACTTTTTGAATTATTGAAAGGAATAGTCTCATGTTTTTTGAGTTTAAGTATCAACATAATAAATTGTTCCCTTCTTCTTCAATATTAATATTGAATGGATATATAGAACTATTTTCTGATCAAATACGGCAAGTAAATAAGGGACTTTGATTTGTCTTTGAGACGCAATCTGAAAACTTGTTTCCATAATACTTAGTAAACTATCTGAAGACCTTCCCTTGTTGGTGGACCAGAAAGGAATGTCGAGAACTACTGACTAAAAACCAACCTTGTACCTTCTCTAGCCCTTGGTATCCAGGGTATCGGTAGCTCTCTTGGACAACCCCGCAGCCCCGGCAGACTTCGGGAGCACTAAGGGCCAGTTTTATAATGTCTATATCTACCGAATAAATTCAAAAATTGACAATAATTTGTATGAAATGATCTACAAAATAAAGTAATTGGAACTTATTCGTACTTATTCGTGGTGGTGAAACAGGCCCTAAGGGTATTACACTTAGGCGTTTAATTCCCAGGATCAGTGCGACGACGAAAACAGGAGTTTATAATAGTTTTATGGGATAATAGGTTAAATAGAAACATGTAAAATTTTATCATTAAGTAAATACGTAAGGTAAACTATTAATAATATTCCCAGACCACAATATAGGGTCTAAAAATACGCACAAACTGACAGTGGTCGGAACTACAAGCTATAAATCAGATCTAATGTGGTCATGACCAGTTTCTCTCAGTTATGGGAGAAGTATTGCCAAATACGTAGGCTTTTATACATGATTAGGTGATATACCTGTTTTTAAATGAAGGTAAAATGTGGTAGGTTGTTACCTAGGTATTTGTAGGAAGATAAAGATCGGAAGTGAAGAATTAGCAGTTGAACTACCACTATATTGATTACTATGGATTTATGTTCTAAGGGATTTCTGGTACATACTTGCGATTGATCTATTCAAAATCTTAATAAACTCATAATCGTAAGCTTATCTCCTTTTGACGACTACGTCAAAAAAGAAAGACGTGCCTTCAGCGCAAAGCTAAGAAATCATCCAAAAACAGTAGTGATTGAAACTGACTATTTTTTATTAATAAAATTTTAAGTTTGTTATGTCATGTAGTCATGACCGTGGCCCGCTGGGCTATTTTTGGCTTGTCATCTTTATGTGACTGTGGCGGTCAAATTTTTAAAGGGTCGAATCTAAAAAGTCACTTAATATATATATAAGGACAAACTATGAAGTAGTACTTCTTAAACCTAAAAAAGTCTTCAGCATATGGTCAGAAAAGCAACTGACTCAGTAACCACCGTCCCACGCTTGACTGTATCAACTTAAAGTTTCCGAGAACTAACTGACTGATGCCACAAAAATGTTTATTTATAACTTAGACGTGACTTAGTGCTTAGCCGCCTGAATAGCACTGAACTTGCGAGAACTTGATGTCTGGATTTTAAGTAATATGACGTCATGGGATGTACTAATGTTTTACATGGAGCAACTGTCTATATTATGATCTCGTCAACCCAGTTACCCGGGCAACTCTATACTTAGTAATACCTTGGTAAGACTGTTTGTCAGACTTTCGGGCTTGCCCGTCATGAATGCGAAGAATGACACCACTAATGAACTGGTGTGTTCTTCACTTTAAACTTACACTTCTTCTTATCAAGTAAGTTTTTTCACATAACGAGCCCTCGTGTCCGAGTTTTCCCAAATCTGCCCGACGGCCTCTGAAGTGTAATTATAACATCGACTGCTACTAAGTAGCGTTTGAGGCCGCCCCGGCTTTAAGTGGAGTCCCAGACACGGGGTGTAATACCATCATCTTCTAGACTTCGGAGTGCTTTGTGAAAATTTCTAAAGCCCTCAAAATTTTCGGCGCTACCCAGGAAACGAACCCGGGAAACTCGACCGGGACCAGCGAGAAACACTGAAATAACATCGTGTTACAAACTAAGATGCCACACAAATAAATACATATTAACAAGCAGTTAAACCTCAACAAACTGTTAACTCAAATTACAATCGTCCCACACCACAAGACTGCATGTTAATATGCATACGTCATCTTATAGGCGCCAGAAGTACGCCTATCCGTTGTGGAACAATATTGGTGCCAATACTGGCTGTCCTAAAGTGTGCATCGCGAAATTACTGCAGGTTTGAAAGCTTCTTGATGATAATTAAAAAGTGAATTCGGCTGTACCCGTTAGAGCCAAGATTTGGCCAATAGTTGTGCCAACGGACCTCCCGAAGGAACTACATCCCGTTTCGTTTCGAACACAAGCACGCACGTAAATTATGGTACCAACCCTCAAGCGCATTAAGCGCTTACGCAGCACCAATAAAATTAATTGTTACTTGTTTTAGGTCAAGGTCACAGGTGTACCAGTTGATAAACTCTGCACTACAACAATTTCAATTTATTTTCATTGACATGGTAGGGTGAATAGTTATAATCATAATGTAAAAATAGATCATATCAAGACATATGTTTCAACTTACTTTTTTACTAATTCATCTCTTCAAAACTTATAAAAAAATAAAGTTCCATAAAATATTATAGTCAAAATATATGACTCATAAAAAGCTTCAATTAATCTACCTACCCTCCAAAAATACACTTTTAAATATTATGACATCACAACTTAGGCGCCATGCATGACGCAGACATTATTATAATTCGGTAAACCACAGTTTTCCTTAACACCCGCCCTCGCACTCACTCATCAATTATTGTTACTCATATCACAATTATTACTCATTATTATTTATTATTACAACTCATTTCGGGTCAAGGTCAAAGTGTAATTGTTTACAACTTCAGATTTCATTGACGCCGTGTCGTATAAATTGTAGGTACTTTTTTTCAGTTCCGTGTTTTTTTAACGAAGCTATTTTGTCAATATTAACGTAGACTAATAAAAATGGTGATACAAATGGTAATATCTAATTTTAGAACAGTTTGGAAGTCAATAGGTACAGTGTGCATGCAATGTAGACCGCTTTTCCTAAATTTGTTTTTGTATAATATGGTTTATTTTCTGTAGTACATCATTTAAGAAGAATAGTAGTTTTGTTTCAATTCAAGGTTAATTTATCAATTCAGACTAATATCACACCTGTTCCATCCAACAGAAGACAATTAAAAATTATTATATCAAATCAAAGTAAAATAAACACGAGTGCTGAGCATGCGCTTAAGGTCGAGTTCCGATAGCAATGACCTGTTTCTCCTTTTATAGGAGTGGTTGCGAAACGATACCTTAACATTCCCGTCAACAGATGTTCGGCTCTGAAGGTTGCTGCCTACTGGCTTTATGCCTTGTCGCTGAAGGTAGGCAGCGGTATAGGAAGTTATCATTATCTCAACTTGATTCGAAAGATTTCGCGCCGGGTATGAAAAACTTTTGAACGCCATTTTAGAAGAATTTATATAAAAGAGTAATCAACATCCATCCAAACTTATAAACTTTTCGCGGATATAGTAAAATTAATTTAAAGTATTGAAACGCATCGAAAAAAAAGAAGGGGAAGATGGCTTCCATGTTAACCGTAACACGTAGATTCCAAAGAACAAACAGGATCATCTGCATTGCTGATAAAATTTTGCCAACAAAAAAACAAGAGTTGATATCAGAAAAGGTCAGTATAACCAATGCGGAATTAGGTAAATATTTATCATAGGTATGATACTCCTGATATTTACAACATCACTGTCTCATTTGGACACAGCGATGATAACAAGTCAAAAGAAGTTAATTATTATTGAGATGAATAAGATTGTTCTAAATTTAGTAGGTGTTCACAATAGCCTGCAAACTATCTCAATGACAATAACAGCATTTCTTACGCTTCGTTATGCAGAAGACATTTGTTAGGCGATAGACAATTTTCTAGTAACGTTTAATATGCGCCACTCAATCATGATTACTGGAGAGGCGCCAATGTCACAGCCTGAGATATCCAACTGATAAACAAACGCAAAAGACCCACTTAAGTTGATGTAGACATTGAAATACATGGAGCATCACTAATGCAAGGGACCAAGTTGAACAGATATTCTTTGAACAAGAATAAGGAAGTATGGAGTCGAGTAGGTGAGGTAGGTGACACAGTCCTGCCTATATCAGAGATACGAGTAGTTGCTCTCGACGGAGAGCACACACTGACTGTGGAATGTCACTAACCGCATAATCTGCTTAAAATAAATGAGACAATGAAAAAAGAAAAAATACCAGGGTGGCTAACTTCATCCCTGTTATCAGTAGTTGTTAAGTTCCAAGATTTGCGGATTTGAGAGTTAGTGCCGTGACAGATGCTATAAAGTGAATTTTAAAGAATGTTTAAGCCTTTTCTATCTGACTACTCAGTGTCTGAGCAATATCCAATAGTTGACTAAAATATCCGTCTCGTTTACAGGCTTAAAATATTGCTATTTCTCAGATGAGCGAAGTTACGACTAAGCTAAGTGGTAGATAATGTAAAAAAGATGTTATATAGCCTAGCTGACATCTTTCCATTGCGTACAGAGTGGCTATTCTGTATATATCTACATAGAAATAAGCAGTCATTCTGAAATGCTATAAGTCAATTAGTTTAATACTGTACGTTACTTCACTCGTTGCCAATTTGTTTAAAACTAACTTGACTTATGTAGTGGTCCAAGATATAAGAATCTAGCAAGTTTCAATCAATTCGTGGCTCATTTTTAATTTAATGGCCTTGCTACCACGGACAGAGCTCAAATCTCATCTGTATGGTGGTATAGCCTTCACTGGCCATGACTTTATGTAATGCTCTTGAATGTCACCTACGCTATCCCATAACTCTTACTCAATAGCAAACCTTCAAAATGTCACTAGCACCTTATTTGCCAAATTAATGAGTACACGGTCACGATCATTATCGACCTTATCATCCCATTACTGGGCTAAAGCCTCGTTTAATATCGAGCAAGCACCGATATTGATCACCATGATTTTCAAGGATTGGTAAGACAGCTTTATCTACATTATCGCAGCTTTATATGCTTTATCTATTTTCCTTTAGAATGATTGCAGATTTTTTGGTTCTTATCTTGTTACAATCTAATTCTCGGTGTCTTTAAACTTATGCGTTGTGCCATCGCAACCGATCAGCGCGCTAACCGGCTTCAATTGTGCAATGCCAATCAATCGGAGACGTGTAATTGATTGTGAAGAGGCGACAGTCAGCCATTATGTCTTATTATTATATTGATGTATGTTTATAAATAGAACATTTCATTATAAACTGATAAAAGTATGCCTTTCTTTGAAGCGATCTCTTTAGAATTAAAGCTTAAAGGAATGAACGGTAATGTACTTTGTCAATGTTGTCTATGTCCGAATTCAGATTGAGGACAACATTTCAAACAAGTTAGAAATATAAAAAATGCAGTCGATTTAAATAATAAAAGAAGCCGCCTCTTGAAATCCCATAAAAAATGAAAACATATTATTTTCTAACAAAACAAGACGCTAATCAAAAGGTAACAAAATAACAACAAATCATCGAAAGCTATTCAACAGTTTCCATAAACATGGAATATGAAACGCATATCGCCCACAGCGTCGTAAGTCATAAGCATTAGGATGGCCTACATGCACGACAGTTTCTATTGACACACATACAACCTCTCCATAGGGCTTGTCTCTGACGGGTCAAACATATTATTATTAGATTTCGAGAATACTTGGAACGTACATGAACACTTGTATATCGCAACTGCTGCCTCCATGTGTCCTAATTTCACACTCTTGAAATTGATATTAATCAATTTTCTAACCTTGAAATTAAGTATCTGGAGATACGTATTGTATATTTTGCGTTGCAGAATGTGTTTAGTACTATTAAACGATAAGAAAACAATTAACCGCCATAAATAGTTATATCAATAAATATGTAATAAACATAGGACTCATAATTGAACCCTGTGGCATGACATATCGGAATGATATTCGTAATAGACTTTAAAAGTGTTCCATTCTGGCATTTGTTTCAAACTCATCGATTTGTTAAAACATGATAATACTGTGCTAAACACAATCAAAAGCTTTGGTGAAATCATAGAAAATTTAAAATATATCTAAACTTCAGCTTCTAAAACATGTCAGATGGCTTTTCATTCTTATTAGGAACATGTATGAAAAGAATATTACTTACCAATATAAAAATATCCGATAAACATTTACACTTCACGACACTGTCACAATCACTCACTTATTAATATTAATTAGTAAACAATTCGTTATAGTTTGTTAATAGTCACGGCATTTTCGCAATGGCGCCGTCGGATCAACTGGAACGCGTCACTGGGCATAAGTTTTTGTAAACCTGAAACAAAAAACAATAAATGAATCATAACGATACTTATAGCACAATATTTATAGAAAAATCATTAGAAAACCGCTTGAAGGAGAAAATGTTTGAAATAGCGAGAATAGTCTGCAACAAGAAGTTCGCGGATGAGATGTAATTATTATTTCATTGTTTTGAAGGAGAATTTCAATTACTATGACCACTTTAGTGTATAATCCTTTATCTCTGATGTTTATACACAAATATTTCAGGCCAAGGCTTTTATCTGCTTTAATATTCAACCTTATTTATTTATTTATGTACACAGTAAATAAGATAAGAGGTAAAATAGAACAATCAAGTACATAGGCACAGCTTATTTCTTAAGAAATCTCTTCCAGCAGGCCCGCTATGGGAGAGTTAGAATAAAAAGAAATGTAGACAGACTGTGTAAACTGACAGGAAGATTACTAATATTTATTCGCTAACCTACAACAACAACAACTTTCTCTGCTAAATACTTTTGGTAATCAAGAAACTATAAATAATTTTTGAAGCGGATTTTGACAAAATATCCTGAAATTACTATTTTACAATTGGCCATAGAACCCACAATTTTATAAAATATTACACATACAAGAACAAGCATTTTTAACCAATTATCTCCCAAAGCAAAGAGCTGAGTCTCTCGACCTGTTTTTAGTACTCAGCTGACCTAGAGATTACAGACGATTAGCGCTATTTGAACTGCCTACTTAGACTGAACCTAGGCCTAATGCTGTTTGACCGAGTACCCGAGCGGGTTTAACGTTAGATTGGAGTACATATTGTTGTTTGTGATAATGGTTTTGTTTTCTGCTTTTAGGATGATATATATAGGATGATTGAACTTAGCGGTACAAATATCATCATCTGCCTAGCCTTTTTGCAAGCTATATTCGAGTCAGCTTCCTGTCTTAACCGGATGCAGCTGAGTACCAATGTTTTACATAGAAAGACTGCCTGTCTGACCTACTCAGCAAATATCAGGATACCTAATTAAGTATTTCATTACTAAAGGTGAATTTAAGACAAAATTTTGAGACAATTACACTTCTGCTGTTGTATTTATTATTTTGGAAATAAATTAAGATTATTCATGCGAGTGTTAAACCTATAGAAGTTACATTCTATTTTAAATTACAATTTTGTTTCTGCTCTTGCATGTTTAAGACAGTTCTGTACAGAATTCTCATACCAACAAAAACAAATCACACAAACAGAACTGCACACAAAGCTGCACCTATATGCAAATCCTTTGTTTTATCGAACCCACGACCCCTCGAGAGTCCATAAGGAATGACTAAGTCGATTCTTATCAAATCCTGGCTATTAATAGCTCCGGTTCTGAGAGCGGTCTCAACAAAGACTCTGCTAGTTAGTCCTTATATTTATTATCTGTGGTAATGCGTGCACAGATAGCGGATGCTTCGTTAAAATTATTTTGTGATCGTTTGCGGAATATTAATTAAAATTATTCATTAAATGAATATATTAAGATAAACAGATGCAATTTTATTTTAAGATCTATATATCGTTATGCCGGTCAAAATGATGATATTCTATGATGTAAGGTAACATAATGTCGTGTTGGTTAATTTGAAATCTACATTAGATTATCATAATTTTACATACATTTTCGAAAGTTGTTCTAAAATCATAGGATTTATTTTATGGGGTTACTCATCGCATGTGATAAAAACAATTTATTCAGTTATTAATAAGTCATTACTGAATAAATTCTCTTCATGAAATATTCCTTGTTTAAATTTAATTATATATTAGCCTACAGTTCCTTTTTATTTTTTATTTTTTTTATATAAAAAGGAACTGTGTTAATAAATAAAGTTCCTTAAATTAATTCTTTATACGACTTTAATACGAATACCTTAGAACGAAGATCTTAGATTTACTTTTAATTACATAGTCCATCCCTAGTATATTAATTATATTATAACTTTTACTAAATCTCCTAACCAAACAATAAAAGACCCCATTTCTATCAAAGCTAAGCGGTATACCGGAAAGTATGGTGATGTGAGCCGCAGGTAGGAGGCTGGGCGCGGCTGCCCACGCGTCACCTTGGCCAGCGAATGTCGTCGACAGGTTCCTAGCCGATGGACCGACTTGTATCAAATTGTGCTTTGAGATAGGTTAAATAGAATACGACCTATTTCTTTAGCGAGTGTAGTCCAATATTGGTGATTGGCTTAAATTAAACTGAGTTGATTATTTGGTATTTTCGAATGGCAATCATTTTCAAAAAGATAGCACTATAAATTACTTTTTGCTTAACTGAATGTAGGTAAGATATGACATCATTTTTTTTAGTCAAAATACTCCGTTAGACTCTATCTACGCTAATTGCAATTCCGTGGTGTAGAACCAGCCTGTTATATAGAATGGCAAAATTCTTTGTATTCTGTGCATTTCCTTGATCGTCATACTGCACTAAAAACATATTAGAATTTCTGGGACTCAATTTATTAACCTCTATACCTATATCATCAAAGAAAAAGCTGACTCTACAAACAAGCCGACATATCTCGCCCTCCTTACACCAGAAACAGTCATGACAAACACAAAACACACACAGAATCGTCGGCGTGACCTCTCGTTAACTGCACCGTACATATCACGTATTTACCTTAGAAAATACCATAGAAATGAACTTGTTTTCTTCAAACAAATAAATTAGTAGGGTTGATATCTATAAGCTATATTTTATGCCCTTAATTACGGATTTTTCTCGAATGTACACACGCCAGCACATCAAGCTACTACAATCTGTAAAATTTCTTTAACACATTTTCAACTTTACCGGTGAAATATTATGATTCAAAGTTGATTGGAAGAATTTGACAGTTTCAGGTAGGTTGATGTGCTGACGTCTGTACCTTTATTATTAGGTTAAATGCACGATATATTTAAATAATCTTTTTTAAATTAACATAATTTGAGTAGGTACGATTCTTTGAAAATCACTACATTTGTTACTTATATAAGATACTTTATTTCCTAAAATGATAGTTATAGGGCCATCATTGTCCGTAGTGTTTAAAAATTAATAATGTAGTCTATTCAATAAAAATACACGCCTTGTTTTACAATATCCAGAAGTTATGTCAAGTTAATTTCCTACAAAACACCATGAGAGGCTCACGGCATATATCAATTACGGTAACCTATCAATCATAGCGTCGATCATGGGGAATTATGGGTCTCCGGCTCAAGGCCCATGGCTGGGAATTAAGTTATTATTCACGTAATTGTTAGTGTTACTGGTGTTTTGTATTATTTACTGTATTGATTGCCATCATTTATGGGAAAACACTGGGTATTTTTCTACATACTCAGTTATTTTGTTAGCGTTAAGTCCTGTCTAACCAACAGCGCGGAGTTCATCGTATTTTGAAGTGTTTGTCTACCTAACTTCTACAATCAAGACAGTAGGACCCAAAATGCCTCTGGACTGAGCTTTTCTTTCGTGGGAAACCTTCAAATGACCCTTCCCGCTGAGAGTGCATCTGGAGGGAGAGTCAGACTCTTACTGATTAAAACCCACTATGTTCCTTCTGGAGGTACCTGGGTGCCATGGCCAAAGTAACTCTTACGAACAATCCGCAGCCCAGGCAGACCCTGGCCTTAAGGGTTCCTATAAACCTCTGGACTGAGCTTCATGCTACTACGAATATCAGGATTTGCAAATGACATTCAGGACTAAAGGCCTCACAGGCTTTCTAAGGCACAGACTTAAAGAATCTTAACATGTATGAAACACATAAAAACAAATGAATGATAACCAAGAACGATACAATAGAATACATTGGATATTCAGTGCACGTCAGGTATTGTGATGCTTATATATCGTGATGACAAGTACCTTGTGACGTCACTATTGTTATTAACTAGGACACCTTAGCAACTAATGATGAAGGAGCTTCAGTACATAATGTGTGTGCTACAACAGCTGTTATAGTTATGTCATACATACAGCAAGCAACAGACTCACAGAGGATCACATATATTCTTGTTATAAGCGGTTCATCATCTCCCGAGCCTTTTCCCAATTATGTTGGGGTCGGCTTCCAGTCTAACCGGTTTCGGCTGAGTACCAGTGTTTTACAAGGAACGACTGCCTATCTGACCTCCTCAACACAGTTACCTGGGCAACCCAATACCCCTTGGTGAGACTGGCGTCAGACTTACTGGCTTTTGACTACCCGTAACGACTACCAAGGATGTTCAATGACAGCCGGGACCTACAGTTTAACGTGCCATCCGAAACACAGCCATTGGTGTCCAAGATATACTTAGAAAGTACATACAAACTTATAATAATCTAAACGATAATCTTCTTATAAGCTGTTATAGGCTCAAAATGGCTAGAAGCGATCAAAAGGTTGTGAGTTCTACGGACATAGGAGTTTATTTGCCGTTGTACCAACCTAAGAAGCCTTAGAGGTTTAAAGATCCGCTTAACGGCCTCTGGCATACATTTGTAACGGCTGCTATGAAGCTAGCAGGCGGAGACTTAACACTAGGGCACAATACGATATCAGCCAATACCAGGAAGCTTAAAAGAAACAACCTAAACTTCATATCAATGTATGGAGGTTGATATTCTCTTTGCAGGAAAAGCAAATCAGATACCGAAATTGGGATCGATTTTCCAAAATGATCTTCATTAATATTAAAATCTATATCTTCTTAGTCATAGTCAACGTCAATCTATCAAAACCTCAGATTAATGAACAAAACCTATCAAAACCTCAGATCAAAACTATCTATTTACTCTTTTACGATATCTAATTAACGTTTCGGCCAGTCCTAAAATATAATCAAAAACATAAAGAGGTCAAATGTCTTCAATACCTACGTATATATTCTTCTTAAAACACACAAAGATAATGAAATAATGTACAACACCTAACACGTAAATACACAAGAAGACTCAAAAGTCATTCAAACAAAGACTGAACATTAACTTCAGTTCAGACAATATTATTTAATACTTGTCCAGCTGAGCAGCTGAGGTCGGCTCTGAACCTCGGCCGATTAGTCACAGGCAGCCTCATGGTCGATCACCATATAGGCACAGACACAATATACATTCAATTAAAAGCTTTACGTCTACGGCAAGAGAGTTGATATTGCTTTGCGACGAAATTCGATGGAGCACTGGTTGGTTATTAGTTGCAATATGTTTTAAAAGGGACGAATTGGTGCAGAATGCTATAGTCGGGGCTATTTTCTAAGTTTCGTATTTTGAGAATATTATAAGTCATTTTAAAATTGTCTTAAAAAATACTTGATAAGTAATAATCCTTATATCTAATAGAGTTATCTACATTATTCACTATAGTAATCTTAACAGACAGTAAACTAGAATGACGCTGACAGGTTAAAGACAATCAAGGTAAAACTGGTTGCAAAATGCGGTTTAATTAATACGACAAACACGGATGATGGATAAAAATATCACAAGATATCAGCATAGCTTTAGGTGATGAAAATCAACAAACTCAAACTCAAAATCATTTATTCAAACTTGGCTGCAAAACAGCACTTTTTGAACGTCAAGAATTACAAAAGACAGCCCCCAAAACGCCCACCCTTCACCACTTCCTATATGTTTTGATGGGAAGAAAAAGTGGCGCAACAAACTCCCCAGCAACACATGTCTGTCTTAGGTTTGAAGAACCTTTAAAAAATAATTTTTATACACGACTTGTTTTATAAAATAAAATAAAAACAACAACTATAAAGTAGTTTGAACCCGAAACTAGATACTGAGTGCAAAAATTAATAACTTAATAATTTGGTATTACAAAAAATCCGCCAAAGCCAAATCATTCATTTGTTTGACAAAACATAAAACGAAAAATGAAAAATCAGAAGATTTTTTTAGACGATTAATTGACAAAAGTCCATGACAATGGTATTTGCACCTAGGTGTTTAATTAGTACTATAAATTCTGCACGGATGTCACAGATTAAGGAAATGGTCATTTAAGTGTTAATGAGCACATGACTGGACTTATTAATTAATCGTATGCAACTCTAGTACCTAAACTTAATGAACTTGGTAAAGGATATGTTCTGCTTGCGGATGTTATTGAAGACAACTGAAGATCATGTAACTATAGATATGGCACACAACGACACACCTCCAGAAGGAAGATACTGGGTTTGAATCAGTAAGAGCCTGACACTCCTTCCAGCTGCATCCTCATCGGGAGGGGCCTTTGATGGTTTCAGACGAAAAAATAAAAGGTTCTACAAATTAAATCAGTAGTTATTTAGATTTAACCAAAAACATTGTCTCAACTGCATGTTATGTAAGATTTTTTATACAATCTTAAGCACGAATAAGCTAATGCGATTAATAGTCAAGTCTTATATGCCCAGCACGGGATAGATGGATATAATGAATTAATCAGCATTAAATCTATGCCTACAAGGCCTGTGAGTGTATTTCTTCTTCGTCTTGAGTACTTTCTGCAATACAAACTAGCAATTGATAGACTGTACGAGTACTTCAGCTTCATCTTTCATTCAAACGACATTGGCAGTTTGCCCAGCTGATGTCAAGAGATAATTGTCTATTGCATACTTAGGGGTCATGTTAACAAGTACTTAAAGGGTAGTATATGTCACTACGATATCCAAGGTTTGCGAACAGCATACACTTCGTCAAATATTCATAATGCTAATGCACTTATTCTATTTTGTTCAAGGTCGGCGCAGCATGTATTTTTTTCCGTGTTCTTTTATCTGACTTCATATCACCATCTACCTAGCCATTTCTCAAGCTATCTAAAACGATAAATGAAACTGTCGATATTTTAAGATGTTTTACAAAATGAATCATCATCTCCCGAGCCTTTTTCCCACTATGTTGGGGTCGGTTTCCAGTCTTAGCCGGATGCAGCTTAGCACCAGTGTTTTACGTGACGCAACTGCCAGTCTGACCTCCTCAACCCAGTTACCTCAGCAACCCGATACCCCTTGGTAAGACTGTTTGTCAGACTTTCTGGCTTCTGACTACCCGTAACGACTGCCAAGATGTACAAATGACAGCCGGGACCCACCAATTTATCGTGCCTATCGAAGGACGGAGAAACTCGTCATGACAAGATGGTCACCCATCCACGAACCGACCATGCCAAGCGTTGCCTAACCTTATGATCGATCGACCCATGTTATTACTTAGCCAGGAGCTTCTCACCTGACGTAATTTCACAAGTATAACATTTTTTCCACCAATATCTTCTTTCACACTTCTTTAATAGATTTGTGAAATTAGGTGTGGCCGACTGGCAGAGTCACTTGTTTTTTTTGCTTCCACACAACAGTAAAGTTGGTCATTTTAAACTCAAACATCTATGTATTCCCAACGTAGCCTTTGGCTGATCCGGTTGGCGATACAATCTCATTAAGTTTTAATTTGAAATCTATTGTTACGGAGGAAAGTGATTCATGTGAGGTGTCGGTAGCTTATGCTAGACTTTCACTGCTTAGTGATAATGTCTATGAAGTAGCTGCTGATGCTGATAGTAAAGTTGTAGTCACACTTGATGAGATCGTGGGCTTGGTAAATGCAACGAGCATGGAGTAAATCCGCCTGATAAAATTTCTATCACTATGCATACGAAGGTTAAAAATTCAATAAGAATCTGTGTTCTATTCGATCAAAAAAATGATTTTGGGCATCAGTCAACAGAGATGGAAGCGAATGGGGGCGGAAAACATATTGCATCGACCCCAAATAACTTAAGAACAAGACATGATGAAGAAGTCAGTATAGATCCGAGGACACATGCACTTGTTACAAGTTTTAATATCTAGCTGTCGCTTCATTTTATTTCAGACTCTAACGAACATGGCTGGATCTAATCTCAAATCTATCTAGTGTGTACTAGTCTTGAGAACTGTGTTCTTATTAAGCTACCAAAAAAGCGCGGCGTCTTTATGTTATTTGATATATTAATCACCGTCTCATCGATCATAAAGTTTATTACCGATTTCTAACGGTGATTAATTAAGTGAAAGAAATGGTATAATGAACATCTTAATTATAAAATTGAATTAGTGTGATGATCAGTTTTAGTACTGATAATTTAAGTTATGGCGAGAAAACGATTTATTGGACTTTTAAATTTCATATAGGTATTTAAAGTTGTTAAGTTTTACTGATTACTTTGTTGAGTGTTTTTTTCTTCATATATTTTTCATTGTTTATGAAAAATAAATACTTTGGAACAAAGAAACTTATTATAAAACGTTGTCTTAAAAAGTAACAACTTTAGTAGATTTAAACCACCATCTCAAACTAATGGCCTAAACCTAGCACTAAACCCGGTTACTCTTTGAAATCACGTTTTATAATAGGGCGACTGTTTAAAGCTGAACGTGTCTCTTGGTCTTCTACAAAAACTTTATCTTACAATGAAAGATTATTTCAAATCGGAACAGAAGTTTTAGGAAATATAAGTATTTAAAACGCACTGATCTGAACACAAAATCTCCCAATGACCTAGCAACAAAAGAATTCGATCACAAATCAATAACATGCGGAAAGATCAAATTATAACCTGTCTGTCTGTCTGTTTGTGGTGTAACATCAATCAAACACGTCGACATTGTCTGACAATGTGTTGTCGAATTTACTTCCACTAGGCAAGGAGCTGACCTTAACATTTGTGTTATGTTTAATGGTTTCATATCAAGAGCAAACATATTGATTTAATTCAATTATTTGGTTGCCGTAAATTTTAAATTGAATTATTGCTAATGATCGTAATTTATAAACTTTATCATTGGATTTATATGTTGCAAGTGAGACCACAAAATTATAGTCTTTTTCAGAGATGGGAAATGATCATATGAGCCATTCCGCTGTAGGAGAAATGGGGGGAGTGTGAGAATTTACTGACTAAAACTCACTTGTGTAAGAACCTTCTGGAACCCTTTACGTGCTAGGTTCACGGTCATTATTTCAATGAATTCCCGCAGCCCTGACAGGCTACCCTCTGATTTAAAACATACAATCTAAATTATGATTTTCAAATCAAGTCTCTTAATTCATTTACTTTGTTAACGCAAGTAGTTACTGCAACTCAATGAAATATAGTAGTTCTTATATAATTCGTCACCAGTTTTATTAGTCTAATAGTCTTCGCAAATACATACATATATATTTTTTGAAAGGTACGCAATTATACATATCGTCGAGCTCCCGGACTACATAGAACAATGCGTCCATTTTATTACATCAATACGTCGAAGCATCATTCAAAAAAAAACATTATGTATTCACATCAGGTGTCAAGTACTGCGCTCCATATTAATGGCATAAGCCAAGTTCATTGAAAATTCAACCTTATACCAAAGAGATACAGACTGAAATCTAAATGTGAGTGTTATGTGTAACTTTCAGGGGTTTTCAGTGAAAACATAGTGTTGTTTTGTCTTTAACACACAATCAGCTGTTTATGTGTCCAAAGTTTGGCATAAGCGGAGTTTTTATAGAAAAATACTTATTATTAGGTGACCGGATTAATAAAAAAAAAATAGACAATGGGCCGTATCAGTGTTATAATCGTCAGAATTAAACTGACTGAGAGTTGTAAACTGCATATTTATTTATTTATTCAACATGTCATAAGTACTCACAACAGATACTCAAATATATTAGTTTCAAAAACCAAAAACAGAAAATAATAATAAAATTGGTTAAATATAAGTTATACAGTGAAATTCAATAACACAATAACAACATTATGAACACTTCTGCATACAAAACGCATTATTACAAAAACCCAAAATGCAAATGCGATATGCATTCCTTCATGCCACTTCTCTAAAACCATTCGTTGATAATTTATTTTTAAACCACCCAGACAGTTAAATTATACTTAAGTTTTCATTCCAAAAGCATTTTTATTCGAACAGCGTCCTACGATAACGGACTAGAGATTAAAATCGGTTGTTAATTGTGTGTGACAGTTGAATCGACGCCATTTTGGATCCAGGAAGCGTGTGTCATGCCGCCATGTCAAAATAGAAACAGTTATGCCGCGAAATTGGGTGAACCCGTGACGGCGACTGAATTAGGGGGATTAATTAGTCCCAATAGTGTGTAACTGTTATATTTTTTAATATATTCAAATACCAATCTTCTATTTAAGTGTTAGAGTAATAAAAGAAAAACGGTTAAACTGTTTTGTTGAACTTAGTTTTTTTTTCGAACGCACACATTGTTCGAATTACAAAAAAAAATCTTGAATGACTGGCAGTTGAAATCAAACAAAACCTTTTTTACATAAGCATGTTAAACATTATTAATCAAAGCTTGTTCTTATAGAATTTTGACACCATCATTCATAGAACACGCAATAAATCATGGGGGCTTATATCAAAATTCCTGACATAGTCTAGACGAGTAACTACAAAAACATACCAAAAAGAATGCTACTGGAAGCCATAAAAAAATTGACGAACATCAAAGCCCTCAAAATGTAACAACGGGCCATAAAGTGGCATAAGATGGCGCCACAATGTTACGAAAGAGAACGTGAATAGGTGCAGTTATTACGAAGTTATTAAGCGTAATTATGGTGAAAATTAATCTCCTGGTGAATATGTTATCTTTGATCTATTTCCCGACGAGGAAGCGGCCGAGACTTCGCGACCGAAATGTCTCAGTTTTTTTAGTTTCGGTCACCTTCCGCGCATTTTCCGGCTTTCCATGTATTCTAAATTCGTGTGGAATTTTAACTAGGCGTACGTGGAATACAACAAACTGTCCGTGGCTTTTGAATGATTCAGTTAAATGCTCAGACGGTTGACTGTTCCATGCACTTCATTAAATATACGATATCTAGTGTTATTAATTGGGACTATTCTCTCAGCATGATTACTTACTAAAACCTGTACTTAACACCTGAAATTATCAAAAACAATAATAAACCCTACGCAGAGGCGATGAAAGTCTGGAGAAATTGATTGTCGTTGGAAACACCGAGGGCAAACGATCGCGCGCTCGTTCTCCAACCAGATGGACCGATCAAGTAATAGACTCATCGTCTTCTAAATTCTATGCGGTGGTGAGAGACGCGCTGGATCGAAACCGATGGAGGCAAATCATACGCTCCAAATGTGGCTCTGATGCGGGACCGATGAAGAGAGAGATAATAAACCTTATCTCATCTTCTTCATCTTATCTTCCTTACACCACAAATAAAACGCATTGTTTTATTTATATTATTGCTTAAATAAATTGCGTAATGTGATGCAAGTAATCTCAAAGAAAAAAATAACACAGCAAACGATGCTAATTACAATCCAGACCGGACCAGTATCAGGCAATAAGTAAATAATGGATTATTAAGATGTAGAAAACTAGATAAAACACAAGATACCGAGCGTGATATTACCATATCTGAGATAACACGTTATCATGTAGGCGTAATTATGTAATTGCAACAATCTCATGTTGTTAGTTATGCACCGTGTATTAACTACACTTTTATTCATAAATGCAATGCGTTTGATATTTATGTCGAGATCATTTGCAATATTATGAATGAAGATGAAGAACCGTATGAGTTTATAGTTGGTGAGCTAACTAAAAGCTTTATTGGAGCCCTTGATCCTTACTTCAGTAAGTGAATAGAGATTATCATCATCATTACAAGACTACCTAGCTTAAAGAACTTTGAAAATTCTATAAAATCTACTAGCATTAAAGTATTGTGTTTATTATTACTTACTAAGTATTCATTGGTACTCAGTTGGATGCGGTTAAGACTGGAAGTCGACCCCAACATAGTTTGGGAAAAGGCTAGGCAGATGATGAAGTAAGTATTCATTAAATTAGCAAAACCCACAGTAAATTCGAAAAGGGAACGAAGATATGATAAATGAAGATACATATCTTTCGTACAAGGCGTAAAACATTTCGTGAAAACTACCAAACTAAAAACAGTAAATACTTGATAGTTTTACTAGTACAGAAATAACACGAATTTAAATAATTTGCAACAGTGCAGAAATAGTCTCAGACTGGCTTATCCGCCACCCACTGAACTTATTAAGTTACAGACCTGCTGACTAGAGTCTAACAGACTGTTAACAACACGTTCTACTACTCAATTACATTCGTAAAATTTCCTTAAAAAATCAACAGGCCTGCATATTAGTATTCTACAGTCCGTCAATTACTTTTTAAAGTTCTACTGACCATTCAACAGTCGTTTTCTTACACCCAACTCGCCAATCTCGACCTTGGACTTAAAATTCATGCTGAATACTAATCTCGAGACTAATTCTTGGAAAAATCACCTCAGCTTAGACGTGATTTAAATTTCTATCCGTGCGATACACTTCCTCTATAACCGCTCCATTCAAACTAGATGCAACTTGTTCTGTATGATAAATATCGTTGAAATTATTTCGTGCTAGACCACTTTAGGAATTCATAATGACGTTTACGATTGTATTATCTTGATTATCATATTTTATCACGAATATACTAACACCCACGCTTATTATTGTAATAGGTGGTGTCTGATCTATAAATTTATCATTATTTTAATATGACCCTGCCGATAGCTGGATCGTATTCGACTGTCGCGATTTATTGTTTCTGAGAAGTCTGACCAGATTATGATACAGCGAATTTGAATCGATTTCGTCATTGTCCAATTCATTTTATTTAAATTCGTTTGTTGTCTGCCTGGTTTGTATATGATATAATCGTTATGAAACGGTTATTTTAAATTTTTCCGTTATAAAGTCAGCATTCTTCTGAATTCTACGAAAATATTGAATTCTACATTTCCAGTAACAATAAAAATACAAGAGTTGCACCAAGTTCCGCCTTTCTTATTTGCTACAGCCCAGAATCCCACTAATCCCAAAAGGGAAAAGAGTGAGTCAATAAATAAATACAATCAACGAAAATCAAACACGAACCGACATCGACTAGGTGACCCTGCGCGGTGACATCTCACAACACGGTTACTAAACGTGTTTGGTACAATCCAACCATTTTCAGATGTCAATAGTTCTTCACACTCCCCTGAGGAGACGGGTTTTTTAATTTAGTCGACTTGTCTAACCATCGGATGCTCCCGATACTCCGAAGGGCCCATGAATAATTCATTAACAGAAGGTTTTTTACACAAATCGGATATAGTTTTAGGGTTAACAGGTCTTCAAATGTGTTACCAGATACATTATTGTGTTATGTAAAAGAAAGTTGACATCTTTTTATACTTTCTTACTTGTTTTGATATAAATCTATTACTGCTATTTAGAGAGTTTTAAATATTTGTGCTTTAATATGTGTAGTTAAATTATATGCTTTTACAAGCACGTGTCAAGTTAATTTTAGTGAAATTTAATTTAGTTTTTATGAGCACTGTTTATAAACTCCGAAGAATCATTTATGAACGTAGATAAATTATGTTTCTAATGATGATTGATGAAATAATCAGTTAATCTGGGTTGATATAATCGTTTCGATCAGCATTATAATATCATGATTTTGATAAATCTATCAAAACAAGTTGTAATAAAAAAATCACAAAATCTAGCAGCTAATAAGTGTAAGATGGAGTTGAGATATTTCCATTTAAATCTTAAGACGAGACAACAACGAAAATATCTGCAGACCCTAAAAGTACAATATACAGGCAACCATTTTTAAAGCATGTAATTTTTTTTTCATATGAAAACCATGGTAATTACACCACATATCAGAGAGAACCGGCCCTAATCACCATTGCAGGATTCACCATACCCGAGGATACCATTAATAATACAGGATCCGAAAATAATAAAACCAGTCCAGCGAAAGAGATAAAAAATAATAAAACTTGCATTAACGAAAAGGGTTTGGGAGGTCCAACAAAGGATACTGCAAACTCTAATTATGAGGACAAAATAAGGACAGAGACGGGAGAACCACATTTGGCAAAGTTGAGTTTCGTAAAGATAGACTTAAACTATGTATGTATGTAATTATATGTATGTGTACTGTAGAGGTTTTACCTCATAATATTTTAAATTAAAATATGGGACTGGCCGAATCGTCTTTTGAAAATGGAAGCATGAAAAATAAGTAAGTAGATAGTTTTTTCCTTTGTCGTTTTGCCGTCAGCTTCATTCAGATATACTTAGAAGTGAAATATTTGAGAAGTAGTTTTGGAACATTGGTAACTAGAAGCAAGTCTTCTCATCGAAGAAATCCCTCTCCACAATTCCATAATCAGATTACTTATTACATAATCTTGTTACCCTGGATGTTTAAAAATCCCTGACACAATATTGCGCTCAACCATAAATCAAGTAAGTCTAGATATGGAGAATCCTTCGTCCGACTGATTGGATCTAACTTTGTTTGTGATGGCAAGTAAACTAGCCGAACTAATATAAAAATGAATTTAACTTGATTAAAAGAGGCAAGGTGACCATTATTTCTTGAATATATTCCGTTGACCTATGTGTTACAATCGTATTTCCTAATATGAATTTAATAGTGATCGAAGATGTCAATATAAAATCTAATCATTAAACAAAATTAATCCTTTCAGATTTACAATAATCCCAAATTTATTATTGAAAACCAATTAGTTATTTTTACTCCTAAAACTTGTTTTTGGTCCTTCCGTACAAAAAATTAATTAACACTTTAAAATTTCAATTTAACACTGTTATCATTTTGCGTGTGTAATAAATTAGCTGCGTTGTCTTTTCAGGTAGTAAGTATAAGTAGTATAGTAGCAATGTCCTTAGTTACAAAAATAAATTCAAAAAACAGGTAGCGATGCTTTTCAGTGTCGCTTTTTAATCTGTCTACCTTATCTTGGTGATTTATTGCATTTTTATTACTATTATTTTCTTTGATCATTATGGTCTTTGCCCTTATTGTGCCTGTGGCCTCAAAGCCTGCCCTTGACCAGAATCCCACGTCTTTAGTCTCATGCTTGCAGAATGTTCCTAAGACAATAAAGCCTAGTTATGGAATAATCTGAGATGTTTAATGACCGTAATTGTACCTCATTTTGGTTTAGTATCACTGATAATGGTGGTGTACTTGCTGAGAATGTATTTCATACTGAAATTAGACTATTTTGTTAATATAGATCGGTAAAAATCCAGAGGCCATATTTATTTTCCATGTATCATTTCCTACTAGCAATATACTTGATTTTAATTATGGCAACCTATGAACAACCTTGCCATAATTAATGTGTATCTACTAAGACGCTATGCTAATTAATTAATAAAAAATAAATTAATGATCAACTTCTGTTTATGGTAAACGACAAATGTCTTTACTATTCGGTCATAATATATGGAGTTTATTAGTTCCTTGATCCCAGTCAAATAGTAATTAAATTTACTTTACAGTGAGTGGTTTTGTAGACAAAAACTACGGAAGCGAAAATCGCTTCTTTGACTTCAGTTTAAAGTCTTAATGAGTATAAAGTTTCAGACGAAAAAAACTTGATGAAGCTCACAAAAAGCTGAGATTTGAGTCTGTAATCAATTTTCAAAATTAGTCGTACGATTGATTAGCATAATTAAATGATAAGGCAAGTTAGTATTACTTGTTGATAGACCGCAGTTGACGATAAATTTAAGTTCAAATCAAGCGCGGATCTTACGTTAGCGCACGAAAAGCATCGTGATTCCCGCGTTATTGGAACTATTAGTATTTAATTGAATTGTCCTCCTCTAGGAATACTTAATCTAAAGAATATTTTACTATGCATAATTCCTCGAAATACTTGGCAAAAGTAGGCCGTCAAGGTAAACATTAACTTGCCGAAAGCCTAATGTATGCACGCCTTGAAGCCGTATCAACGCCAACAACAGATTCGCGACGGTGACCGTTAAATTTAAAAACACAACACACAAAAACAGCTTCCGGAACAACGATTACATAATAATGACAACAAAATAAAACTGACATACTTAAATCAGTTGACTGTTGTCGTATTCCATTCAATATCGTAAATCGTAGCACATCACACGCGTGGTTCGGTTCGACGTGACGCGTGCTCGCAGCTCGAGCGTCGGCAACGCACTGGATGTCGCCGCGTCCCGCGTCCTTCGACCATAGACTTTCACTACAAAATGATAATACTAAAACACTGACAATTTCAAGTGACCCTAACAGTTGGTTATTAATTCCCATAACCTAGGATATTGCAACTAGCCGGGTGTTCTATGGCGCTGGTCCTTTTGTCGAGGGTGCGGCGGTTATGTGAAGTTTGTTTGTAGTAATTGTTTTGTTTAGTTTTCGTCGGGCAAGGAAGATTTTATTTGAAATTTATGGCCGCCTTGAACTTATTGTTTATTTACTTCGCTTATGCTAATCTCGCACCTTGATGGGGACACCTTCAAGAAAATGTATGGTTACAGAAATTTTATCATTTTCTTTTGAAACTTTTATAAGCTTTAGGCTTTATAGGACATTTATGTTCCCTATTTCTGAATCAGTTGCAAAAGAATTTCGTCGTTCTTCTGTTTCCTTTTCTTAGAGCTTTTGTCTTAAATTGACATCTTTTGCTTGAGAATTAGGTCGTACTTTACAAAAAATCTTGACTTTTGGAAAAAAAAAACCTAGCCTAGCATGTTCTTAATTCTAAATTGCTGAAAAGAACCTTTTGCATGCATGGCTTCCTGAAGAGGCAGATCTAATAACAGAGATCACGAGGGGACTCAAAAGGACCAATTGAAAAATGCAACGAATTATTACAATAATGTATCGCAAATTGTGTTAATAATATAGTAGTATGTAATATAGCCGCAAAATATTTATTTTGTAGTACAACCTTGCAGCTGGCATTGCACACAATTTACTTAAGTGTGCACGTGACTGCTTCAGAAGACTTCTGTTTTGAATATTCCAAATATATAATAGAACACAAATTGTATTTTTGTTTCTTTTTTTAATATTTATCGAGTTCCTTTCATTATTGTTCTCCACTCTATATTAGTTATTTCTGTTTAGTTAAAGTTATCACTTATATCTATGAATGTTGGTTCACCTATAATTGGCAACTGTATAAGTCCATTTTTAAGTCCTTATTCTTTTTATGTAATTTTTATACAGAAGCTGTTGGTGTACCTTTTTAAATTAAATAAATAAATAAACATGTCGTAGGTCTACTTGAAATAAAAACTTTTGAATTTGATTTTCAATTAATTTTCACAAATCTAATTAAGATAGCAATCCCACTGAAAATATTGATCTATTCGTATTGTAAAAAAAAAACAAATACCTACTCAGGTCCTGTCTCACCACCTACGAATAAGTCCCAGTTAGTTTATTTGGTAGACAGTTTTATACAAATTCTGTTACATTTTTGAATTTATTCGGTAGGTAGTGGCTATTCGGACATTGTGAAACTGGCCCTTAATCTACACCAACTGCGCGGAATATGTCTGTATTAATAACAAAGTCGAAATAATTAACACTTTTAACTTTGACACACAAGAAATAAATCAGAACAATCATAATTAGAATAATGAAATGAGCTATTAATTGTTCTGATGTTTGCCTTACCAATGACGAACTCATAAACGTTTAATTAGAAATTATTCTGACATTTATTGTCTTTAATTGAGAGGACAATCTATATTATTACTCTCTTATAAGATGTACAGACGCCAGCACATCAAGCTACTACAACAAACTCTCAACTTAATTTCCTTAAAAGATTTTCAAGTTCTGTCATAAAAAATGCTTAAGCGATAAAGTTGAAAATCTATTTTAAAAAAAATTCAGATTGTAGTAGCTTGATGTGCAGGCGTGTGTACATGCACCTATTTAAAGTGCGTATGGAATTCTAAGTCCACGTGCCTAACTAACAGCCGCACGGGTCGGACAATCATAAGACTAAGCAATGCTTGAAGCAGTCGCCGTGGATGGATAACCATCGCGTCATGACGAGTTCCTACGAAGGAATCGAAGGAATAATTTAGTAGGTACAAACCATAAGGACCAGTTACCTAAGTATGAAGATGATCGTTTCAGAGCAGATGTAATAAGCGCCTATATTTAGTTCTCGAACGTTATTTGATAACAAAGCCATCTGCTATTAATACGAAACATGATTAATATAAGAGAATGCATTGGATTCACGGCTAAATATAAACCTCTCTACCGATTCATAGTGCATGAGTCTCCATTATTCCTGTATTCAAGTTACTAAGTACCACACTGCTGTATAGTTTATTTTTGCGTTACATGTTAATTAAGAATTATTAGTTTTCCGACTCCCTTATGGGTATAATTCTGATTTAAGTGGAAATACTAGAACATCCTTGGCAGTCGTCATGGGTAGTCAAGAGCCAGTGAGATTGACGCCATTCTAACCAAGGGGTATTGGTTTGCCCGGGTAACTGGGTTGAGGAGGTCAGATAGGCAGTCGCACCTTGTAAAACACTGGCACTCAGCTAAATCCGGTTAGACTGGAAGCCGACCCCAACATAGTTGGGAAAAGGCTTGGGAGATGATGACTAGAATATCGGTAAATCTATACGAATATTATAAAATTGAAGAGTGTTTATTTGCTAATATTAGGAAGTACTGGTCCGATTTGAAAAATATTTCAATTTCAGATAGTCATTGCACTTATCGAAGAAAGCCAATTTTTATCCGAGTGCACGGAGGGAACTCGAGTGTAATTGCTCGCAAACTCTTTATTATAACTCTATATTATAATGAGGAAGATATTTGTTTTGATGATACGAGAATATCAGAGGGAAATTAAAAATGGGGATGCTTCTGTATTTTAACATCATATTAAAGTACTCTTTCGACCAGTCCAATATAAAAGGCCTACTGCCCCACAGTTTAATATTCTTATTATAAACAATAATAATTTCAACCCGGAAGACTATTAAGAAATATCAGGCGCGGACAAAAAATATTAAGTTCAAGGCGTATATTTTGCTTGAGTCGAGAAAATTCTTGTTTTTCCCAAAAATGGCATAATGTCATGAACGGAGCAGCGGCGAGGTATTTTATATCTTACGACTGCGTCTGTATCAATTGAACATTAATATCAATAATCATTGAACATCCTTGGCAGTCGTAACGGGTAGTCAGAAGCCCGTAAGTCTGACACCAGTCTAACCAAGGGGTATTGGGTTGCCAGTTGCCAGTGCCAGTTGAGATAGGCAGTCGCTACTTGTAAAACACTGGAACTCACCTATATCCGGTTAGACTGGAAGCCGACCCCTACATAGTTGGGAAAAGGCTCGGGAGATGGATGGACTGCATCTGTATCAAGTCATGAAACACCCATGAGTTATTTTTTACTATCCCATTTCTTATATTATATTGTACACTTCATATTCTTCCTTGAGAATTGAGACATATTTGATGAAATCAAAAATAATATGATTAGAGCGAGCTGGTAACCCATACCGATATAATAAAGCTGGAGAGCTAGTACGTTTGCTTAAACGCGCTAACTTCAGGAAATATTGGACTGATAATGGTAAATTCTCGCAGTGTTAGGTAACTCATTTATCGAGGAAGACTATAAGCTACATTTAATGCCCGATGCGTCGAGAAGTTCCAAGAGACGAGGGAGAAACTGCTGATAGAAACTAGTCGGTTGAAATGTCACCAAGTAATAACTTGCCTTTATCCAACATCCACCTAATAAAGGCTGATGATGATGATTCCACACACAATAAAACAGATAATAAGCCAAGTACAGCTAACGATGTTAACGCTAGATCCATTCATAATACGCACTAGCGCTCAACAGGATTTGCATGGCACATCATTAGTGATTCAAATGTTGACAGCCTGTTTATTTATCGTCTGAGGCCCATTCATAGCACTTACCTGCCTGAGCTGTGATTGGATAAGATTTGCACTCGTGTGCAAAAGGTGATGTGAGCTTCATTCATTCTTTATGTTACAAAACTAGCTAATTTTCTTCATAGGTCGTAAATATCTTGGAGATTATATTAGAACTTAATTATTGCCTATTTTGCTGTGTTGGGAACGACTGCCTATCTAATAAGTTACTGCATAGCTCTCCTACTTCTTTAAGCTGTGCCTTACCATATTGTTTCTTCTATGTTGTAACATTTACCATCTGTATAATATGGAATGCCAATAAAGAATTGAGTATTGTCCACCTAAATCCAGTCCCTGGACTACCCAAAGCCCTTAATAAGACTGGTTGTCAGGCTTTCTAGCTTCTGACTAACCGCAACGCCTGCCAGTGCAGCAAATACCAAATCCAACGTGCGGGAGTACTAATATGACTTTTATATTAGTCTTTATTATAACTACATCTTTATTCTATTTTTAATAGTATTTATCTACACAAAGGCCCTTCATAACCAACATCTACATTCTAACCCAGACTACTGCTACCAGACGTAATGTGGTAATCAATCAACATTTCATCAGTCATTCTATTCCTCTCATTGCCATACTTAACATAATTCTACCATTTCAGTACACCACATTACACAAATAGCTGACACAACAATTAAGACGCCACTTTCCGACCTAAATACGCAATAATATAGGCATTAGACTAGTTTAATCGCGCGACCTTGCCCGTATCCGTTAATTGCGCATTCATTAATGTCTTCCGCGTGCTACCGCGTTCCGAGTCTAATCGTATGTTGATGAGCTGGATAAACTACTGATTATCTAGTAGTTACTGTCAATTCTTTAGCAGACTGTTTACAAGTAGGTAACTCTCTCTTTTCCGGTGTCTTTTCTATTGCTTTCGCCTTTAATTATGGGATTGCTATTTAAGATCACAAATCGTTACCCTGCTTCATATCTATGCACTTGCCTTTACTAACGTGTATACAAATTCAGAGTCCTAAACTTGACTCATTTAACTTTTGTCTCCAATGTTTCATAGGCCTTGTTTTAATGTTTGTTTTTATTGCAATAATTAAATCATCAACATAAAAATATAAGTCGCCCAGATTATGATCATGTTCCAAATCTTGTTTGATCTAACAATCTACACGAGGAAAACGCAAAAAAACATTAATGAAACTGTTTGTCAGAAATCTCTAGGGGACAATTGACAAGCCAATGTACCGCAAATCAAAAATTTTAAACAATAGATAACTAATTATCATTTGTCACGCGACGCCATTTTAGTAAAACAATCAAATCATAAAATAATCGCATCGTATCATATAAATGGGTGTACGACATGCAATAAGGTGAACGATCTGCCAGTGCAAAAATAAAGTTAAGGCCGACATTACATTAATTGCAAAGTATTGGCTTTTATTGTCAACTGTTGCTCTGTAATTGTCGCTCTGGAGGTTGAGAAGATGGGTAGGTTAAGTAGAAATTATGGTGAAAATCCTTTTTCATAAAGTTTGGATTTATTGGTCACGATCAAGCTCCATAATTTTTAAGGACGATATAATAGAGTTCCCGCATACTACAAACTGTAAGCCAGCATGTGCATGTAAGCAGTGGTGCGTACATAGCGACCAAGAATCTGACCGGTATCAGATCGACTTACGATTCGCGATTACCTTCAAATTCATAGGGAACCATTGGACCAACTGCAGACCAACAGTTCGGTGTGCAATGTGTGGGGGTTCGAAGTCTGCAGCCTTAGTTGAGATAGCGACTCAAATACCAGTATAAAAAGAAAAAATCAAGGGGAAGAAGTATTAACTCAAAATGGTTCAATAATTTACTAAATGTCTAATTTTAGTATAAAAATACATGTCAAAATGTTAGACCTTATGAACTAAGAAGAAGAAATCTAGTAAAAAATAACGTATCATTTACAAACCACCACACTTTTAAACTAAAGATGACATAATCAATTGACTTTTTGTTTACACTTTTTTTCGTTAGTGTATTCTATCTACAGAATATCGTGCCTCTAGTGGGTCTAAAGACAATTCAAAATAGCTACTGTACTGTTCTCCATAGTGACGTTTGGTTTTCAAATGCTCTGTCCAGGTCTAACTCTAACAATTTCTGGATGATTAGGATCACCATTTCCTCTTACAACATAAACCACATTATCACTGCTGTACGTTGCTGGTCTTTCCTCTTGTATGGTCGTAGCTTTGGGTCTTTTTACATAAAAAATGTGTTTATGATCAAACACATAGTCTTCAGAATTTACAGTAGTCGTTTGATAGTTGGTATTTATTTGATGGGAATTTTGCTCAGGAAAGAATATATGTTTTTGTTTTCTATGATAATCTGTAGGTCTATAAGTTTCTAGTCTATTTTCTGTTTCATCATCTGGGAATTTCAAAGTTTTACTTGCTCTTGGTGGTCTGACTGGTACATTTATTCTAGTGTATCCTCCATTTTTATCCTTTTTCGAGTTCACTTGATCTGGGAAGGACCATTTAGAACCCTTAACCTGGTTTTCGAAAAAATCATCTTCATTATCATCATCTAAAATATTTATTCCTGGTTTGTTTTGTATACGTTCTTCTATCTCGCTTTCAGTAGTATTGCTATTTCTATAAGAATGTTGGGTGTAAGCTTGATTGTAGGGGTTGCCGTTTTGGGGTAGTAATCCATAGCTAAACTGATTTAGAAGTCCATAGTTTTGCTGTGTCTGCGGTTGGATACCATACTGTCCAGAAAGATAATTGTAGAATTGTTCTAAATTTTGTTGTTTTTGCGGAACTTCTGGTTGTCCAAAGAATCTGAAGAAGCCTCCATTATGGTTGTTGAGGTAGTTGATTAGTTTTTCAGGATCATTTGGACATTGTGGGTAAGCACGACGACATTCTGTGGGGTTCCCTTTGGCTGTTAAACCCATGATTGCGGCGCGACTGAATATGAACAGCGGTGATGTACTCACACCATTGTAGGCCTGAAGTAACCTGAAAACAAAGTGACAATGAACTATTAAAAAGAAAATTGGGATAAGGGCAGACGAATGAATGAATGAAATATAATGGAACTTCATTGTTAGCGTAACTTTCTATTGCTTACAATGTTGCAACTAGTAACCACATACTTAAATTCTAGCTATTTGTTTTAACCAGTGGTTTGTCAACCACAAACATAAATTGGAAAGTGTGGTATTTTACCGCTTTGTCAGTAAACTGCTGCCTTTTGCATACGTGGCTTTCCCTAACTTTGACAAAAAGAAATTGAAACCCTAAGTATACACATATCGACTTCTACCCCCTTATTATAAAACGTGGTCTTAAAAACGAAGAAAAAACCACCCTCTCGAACAAAGTTAATGGCCTAAACCTAGCACTAAACCCGGTACTTTTTAAAACCATGTTTTATGATAAGGGGGAGTAGGTTTTAAATCCCTACAGTAAATTTGCCGAACAAACTTACGACAGTAAAGGCTGCAGACTAGCAGAAGCCTTCAGCAGCATGGGTGATGAAGCTGTACTGCTGCCTCCAGCTACCTCGCACAGGATCTTTGGCACGCACTGTTGGTCATCGTACAGAGCTATTGACGTCAATGCTTCAGCCACTGCTGAGACTGCTCTCTCAGGCAAAGATTTTGGCCGACGAGATGGCCCTGAAATTATATATCAAAAAATAAAACAATCAGAACATGAAACTCAGAAAGTTAAAATATTATGGAGACTATTAAAATATGTTTTTAAAGTTGTCCTAAAATCTAAACTATTAAAATAAGTCGTAGGCGTAACAATGGCTAACCAATTAAGTTAGCTTCAGCTACCTATTGAATCTGTTAATTACAATTCCGTGTCAAGATCATTGACCTCACACTCCTCTTAAAGCTAAAGATCAATCTTTAACAAACCGTCAGTAGTCTTTATTGAAGTTTCTTTATCATTATCGACTTAACTATCTATATACGACATCTTTGGTCCAAGATTGGTCCGAGTTAGTCACCCTTCGTTGAAACGGTCGTTACCTCTCACCTATGCATTGTTTCAATCGGTTAGCTGCTGACCGCGACCCATGCGCGTGAGCAAATCGACGCATTGTTGTTGTACGAAAGGCTTACAGTGATTCTATTGGAATTTATAGAGCTAGATTAGCTTATTTAGTTATATGTATATGCGCCGTATTGTGTCAACGATTAGGCATATAAGTTTGGTCTAGCACTGGTAACATTATTTTAACAACCAAGGCAGCTCGCATATCCAACTTGCGAATATGGGTTTTAGGTTTCACTAGAACAAACAGAAAGGTTTGATTGCTGACCCAGCATGATGCCTGTTCTACAAGAGAAATAGCCTTGTCTAACATTAAATATAAAATAGCACGATATTTGAGACATTCATTGTATTTAAAATAATTTATATTATAAGTAGTTATATAAATTAAAATATAGGCAAATAATTGTTATTTACAGAAAAAAAAAATACAATTTATTCACATTAATTGACGCACACAAGAGAACACAGACACAGGCCTATGCATATAAAATATTTGCGTCACATTTGTGCGAAAGGGTCAGCACTCAGCATAAATACTGTGTTTTCACACGACCAGCACGATTAAAAACGCTGACCCGCTAAAGTTAGTGGATATAAAAAAATACGTACTCATCAGGCCAGGATATCCTTGAGGTCCTGCAGGTCCATACTGCGTTTGCAAAGGATATTGAGCGTTATGACCGCCGGGGTAAGGTTGAGGATACCCAGGCAAGGGGTAGCCCTGTTGATACGGGTATTGTTGGACAGGATAAGCAGAACCTGGCTGGCCATTTTGTGAGACTGGATTTTGAGATCCAATAAACTGTTGGTTTGGATATCTTATATTATTTTGTCCGTTTGGAACACTCAATCCATGGTTTGAATATGCACCTAAATTTGGCCTTTGGTGTCCCGGAACTTGATAGCCTGATGGCTTATAAATTCCATATCCAGTATTCACTGGTGCATATAGTGAGCCAGGGTAGGGTGCATAACCTGGATAGGCAGAGGTTGGCAAAGCTGCCCCTGTTAATGAGGCGGGGTAACCTGGATAAGAATAGCCTGGGAGAGTATAGCCATGCGATGGGTAAGCTGGGTAACCTGTACTTGGCCTTGGATACCCCCCTCCTTGATAACCAGGGTACTTTGATCCAGGGTAGGCCTTTGAATCATCATTTTGTGTTGAAGGTCCTTGGAAGCGAGGCTTTCTTCTCGGTCTTCTTATATTCTGTCTTGTAGGTTCAGTAGTCCTATTACTGTCAGCGAAAACAACTCGTTCAGTCACAGCGCTAATATCGGAAGCTTGAAACCTCGTATTGGATATAACATTATTGTCTTGATTTTCAAATTTTATCGGTTTTCCAAAACTTTGTAAATCTCTTTCGTCATCATCGACATTATTGAGATTACTTTCATCGTATTTAACTTCATCCTCAAACACTACATGACCTGGATTTACTTCTGGCTCATCAAAATTATCTTCGAAAAGTATCCTATTATTAGCTTTTCCTTCAACTGTTCTAGATCTGGTTATTAGAAGGTTTTGATCCAAAATTTCATCATTTTTCAGTGTGTCCGTAAGATATTCTGCATCAACCGTATCTATATCAATACTTTGATGTTCTTTAGGATCATCCTTGAATTTGATGGATCGATCAGAAGATTGCTTATCAAGTCTAACAAAGCCATTTTGTTTTCGATAATTATCAAGTTTATCTTCTGGTGTAATCTCTTCATTAGTTGACAAATGACGTCTGATTGATGGTTCACTGAAACAATTAACAATTTCAAATTACACTGCTGAAAAACATCGTACTCTATTTTTTTATATTTAGGTATTGTGGAGAACATAGCCTGCTAGCGGCATTCCATTGTTTGCAGTGGAAATTGCTGCTAGTCGTAACCTATATACTAGAGTAACTTATTTTCATACAAAATTCCATTACGATTTATTCAGTCGTTTTACCCACAAAGCTTTACAAAGAATGGCAATGGCAACACCCACCATCGACATGACTTTTTTATTAAGCAGTTAAGATAAACACTAAATGCATTGAACCATCAATGTACTTAAAATAATTGTCCTTTTATGAATACTTAAACTTACGTGATTGGCCCAGGGTCGTGAGTGGTAATGAAATTGTTTTGTCTCGTCCTCTCATCTGCACATAATTGGTTGGACAGTAAAACGACAATTAAATATGTTTGGATGCAAATCTTCATGTTGATGAACCTGGAAATATACATGTGTTGATTAAATTGCATACATTACATTAATCTATAGTAGATATTGTACACAATGCTTGATCGCCGCAGAACTCAGTAATCATGCACTAAATACAGACGCCAGCACATCGAGCTACCGGTGACTGTCTATTTTTTCCAATAACTTTTGAGCTATATGCTTCAGCAATAAATTAGAAAAAATCTATCAAGGAAATGTGACAGATTGTAGTAGCTTGATGTGCTCTAGCGTCTGTACATATCAGTAATATTTATGTATTTGTTATGGCAATGTACAGACATTTGACAGCTTGTTAGATATAGTTAAAAGACTTCACAAACAAAATAATTAATCTTCATAAAAGATGCCCGTAACATAACAGAAATAAGTAAGACGGAGACAGATTGCTACAAAACGATGGTCAGGCGCTGATTGAAAAAAACTGGCGACAGATACGTTCTTTGTATTTAAAATTTTACGTTAAATTTCTTAAAAATTATAGTAATTAAATAAACTCGAACCCAGACTCGAACTTATAGTGTCTAAGACCATGAGACCAAAAACACAGTAGCAAAATAACTTTTTCAAGATAAACGACAATAAAAAAGATTTTTCTAAATAAAAAAATACTATGATGGGTACTTACTTTTTAAATCCTTGAACCACTCACAAACACACAACTCCTCAAAGCTTCTACGAGCAAATGCGAGCGAAAATTATAAAATTTCACTTTTCGGATGAGCAACGAAAGTTGCCCCTACGCATCTCCAATAAGGAAAGTGACGTCACGATCTAATATGGCGCGGATCCTTGTTCAAAATGGTCGCAGTTGAATAATATATTACAATATATTATGCGGAAATTCTAATTTAGGGAGCAAAGCAACATTTAACTTTCTCTTTGAAGACAAAATATACTTGCCTTGATAAAACTGCGTGAAAATATAAAATGCAATATTTAGGTATAAAATCTCCAGTTTCGGAAAAAAATTGAGAGGAAATTTTCAGTAAAATATCAACTCAACTTGTTAATTTGCGAAAAATCACCCTCATGCGGTTTCTTTAGGCTAGGAATGAATTAAATGACCATTAATTCTTTCCTAGCTGTCAAGATAGATGTAAAACGTCTCAAAACCTACTCCACATCCCATGGTAAAACGTAAGCATACGCCTAAGCTTAGCAGACCAAAGGTCCACAGCCAATTTCAACTTAAATTGACCAGCGGTCCCAGGATCTACCAACCACACATTTCGCAATCTAAACACGACTTCAGAAATTGGAACAAAGCTTCACATTGACCTTGAATATCGATACTCGACAGTTTCATCACAAACTCGATGGTCCGGTATCGATAATAATCGGCTAACGAGAATCGTTGGGCAACACTATTGACGGGTTGACAGGCGCGTGGACGCACCACTTTAGAAACAAGACAAGTAGCTGTAAAGACTAGAAAATATTTTGTATCTAGATCAAAATCAGAAACTGTATTTCCTAATGACTAACTTATCAACACAAACCCCCTATTATTTAACGTGGTCTTAAAAAAATACCGCCTTTAGTGCTAGCTTTAAACCATCTTCTTGAACACAGTTAATGGTCTAAATCTAGTACAAAGCCCTTTTTAAGACTAAGTTTTGTAATAAGGGAGATTAAGTTAGGCTGATTGTCGCGATTTGTCGAAGGCACTGCTTGCAACGTTTCTTAAAAGAGTCTTTGAGGCAGGAAACGCTACGATTACTTTTAAAAAAATATTAAAAGCTGAAGAAGATCGATCAATAGGCACTAATCATGTTTTAAATATTGATGATAAGACGCGAAAACCTATCATTATATATACGGAACTCGAAACAGTCTGTACAATATAATAAACGTAATATTATCTCATAGGAAAATGTTGAAAATGTTTGCATAAAATAATTTCATAGTCAAAAATAAGAAACGTAACAAATCTATACCTAGTAATATTATAAAATTGAAGGTTTGTTTGCTTGAACTCACTAATCTCAAGAACTACTAGACCTATTCGAAAAATTCTTTGAGTGTTCAGTATCCTATTTATTGAGGAAAGCTATAGGTACGTTACTTTTTATCGGGATCAGCCGAGCAGTTCTCACGGGGCACTGGTGAAACCACTGGCAGTAGCTAGTAATATAATATAGTGCCTTAATCTCCATAGTTGTAGTTAAATAAAATAAATGACGTACGCACATTGACATATAAGCTCGAAGCCGGTAGCCGCCCACAAGTTATCAAATTGACACACTTTGCTGAGAAAACAACAGCAATATCCGTTGGTCAGACGTATACATTGCGAAAGGAAAATAACAGCGCCTTCCGTCTTCCCAATCAAATTTGAAGTAATATGTTTCAGCGATCATCATATCCCGAGCCTTTTCCCAAGTATGTTGGGGTCGATTTCCAGTCTAACCGGATTCAGCTGAGTATCAGTGTTTTACAAGGAGCAATTACTGCAACTGAATATGTTTCAGCGAGTAATTTGAAAATCTGACAGATTGTAGCTTGATGTGCTGGCGTACTTTGATGCTAACAACCGCCTTCTCTTTGATCAAGGATGTGGTAGCCAGGATTGCAAATCGCGTTTCTTTAGTAGACATTAACCAACAAGATATAATTTTAAGAGTCAATCCTCCTAATTCGTGATTCTCAAATGACCCTCAATACTACTTCAGCATTTTAAGTCCATAATCATTGTCTTTAATCGTGACCTGCGCAGAAGTCGAGAGCTGCTACGCTTCTTGCGAAACGCTCATGATTAAAAGTATTGGAATTGTTCTTTTAATTATCTTGTAGATAATTAACTGCACGTGGCTCCAAGTTTTACCCGCTTTTGGCGGGAAAAAAGTGACATAACAGCTCCTTCAAATTTTTAGCACGACTGGTGAATTGAACTGTCTAACTAACTTATTTGGTACATCCGCATTTCGAAGGAACTACTTGTCACAGCTTGATAAACAATATAAAAAACTGTGTAAAACAATCTGTGTAAAAAACAACCCTCAACCCTATGAAAGTTAAGATGCCAATTTCAAACAAAAAAAACTCACTTTAGCTATGATAATTTTCTATAACTACAGACGCCATGATATCAGTGATCCTTCTGAATGTCCTAAAACTAAACATCTTTTCAGCAGAATCCATTTATTTTATAATACTCTAAGCTGTAAGCTTTTTTTAGTACGGGAGTTTTTCAAAACAATATCTTGTCGGAATACATACTTATGTCGCCATCTAGCGACTGGAGATGGCACTAAATAAATACATTATAGTATCAGTAATCTGGTATAGATGGCGCTAACAGTATCTTTCGATTTTCTGTTTGGATCGAGAGACTTCCCACACATGGCAATTTATGCCAGTTAATATGTACCAACTATTGTTTCGTAAATTCGTGAGTCCCTTCGAGATTAATTTATATTTTATATTTGAAACCCTCGACGCAAAAAAGGGGCATTAAAAATTTTGCCGTTTTGTGTCTTTCTGTTTGTGCTTATCTATAGAGCCGAACCAATTTGTCCAGTATTTTTTTTTCAAAGATTTTTATGGCATATTTAGGTTAGTCGAAGTTGTTAACAAATCGCGTCAGGTACCTACTGAAAATACTTAACACTCATTGATGACAAAAAATTGAAAAATAAAAAAAATACTTGGAAATCTCAGTTTTAACTCGTAGAACTTCGCGTATATTACGCACAAAGTGCATACCTACTCCTCATAAAATTATAATAATATGGAAATCAATTTCAATGACATGTAGATTTATAGACAAAATTAATGAACACCATTGCCTTAGTATTCTAAATACGCCACGTGTTTAAAAATGCGTAGAACTGTCCATTTTATTACAAATGGCAATGTCCGGCTCAGACATATTATACCTACACAAATCAATCTTGTGCACATTTTTTGTTCTAAAATCAACTTATATTTTCCTCTAAAATTATCAAGCAGAGATCCCATGCATGAACCAGTCCATAATTATTTAATTACATGACTAAGGAAAAAGGTAACTTAAGTAAGAAAATTATTAAAACCTACGCTGTGTATCATGATACTGTTCATTTGATTAGAAGTATTCATGAATCTGTTAATTATCATTTTCATCTGCAAATATTC
The DNA here is from genome assembly GCA_958496145.1 of Heliothis peltigera. NCBI lineage: Eukaryota > Metazoa > Arthropoda > Insecta > Lepidoptera > Noctuidae > Heliothis > Heliothis peltigera. The sequence goes on from OY292341.1 coordinate 628,675, forward strand.
GTTCTCAAGTCTGCATAATGATAACTTCAACAGCTAAATTGCACGGAGACCGCGTTGTTATGAACGGGATATGCACGAGTGGGTACTTTTACAAGTAGGTTCTATACTTTTTGAGTTTATTATGGCATAACAGAGACAGAAATGCGACCAGGCCAATCGAATATTAACCTTCCGATATTGTAATAAGGTTGAAAATCTATTAAAGGAATTTGGCAGATTGCGGTAGGATGATGTGCTGGCTTTTGCACATATAGACTGAAATAATACATGCTTACAAGTCATTCATTATATAATAGTTACAAAATAGTATTATGATTATGACAAATTCAATGTTTGAGTTGAACCAGTTCAAAATTCAGATACAGTAACGCGTTCGATGCTTGTTTGAGGAAAGCCATTCCCATCACGTCTCGTGTAGGAAGAATACATAACAATATGCGACCTTACTGAGATACGTAATGTTCAATGTTACCGTGTGTCGCGGGTAGACTAGCGAATCGAACGAATGATATAATTACGATTTTGAGATAAAATCACTAATCTTGTAGGTCAAGTTATCATGGTTTATTGAGAGGGAGAAAAATGACGAAAAAATAGAAGATGTTTCGTAATTATTGAACAAGATATTTCCAATAGTTACAGGATTTTTTTCTTAACAGATCAAAATGTAGGGGTCCCTAATAGTAAGAATATTGACGTCTTTACTAAATAGATACCTACCTATAGATACAATTTAGTTTTTAAAATTTAGTACAATTTTGGAAATGTAGGTACCTTATGATTACTTCTTTGAAATCTACGAGGACTTTTATTAGATAAGTAAACAATGTAGCTATTTTTATATTATTATTCCCAGCCCAAATCTGGGTTCAACTACCATCCTAACAAAATCTGATATCGATGTTTAATATAATTTTTTTTTTTTTTTCAACTGCTATAAAACGAGTCTAAATAATTACTAACATTAACAACAGTTTCACAATCATTTTGTAATTTTAAACTATAAAAGAGTAATTGATATCTATGTAAATAAACTAGTCATAAAGATCGGGGACCTAGTTATTTTGCATATTGATAAATTTTGTAGTTGTACCGTCTCATTTATTTATTTTGCTCTCAGTATTTGTGAGTCTTCCACTTTGACAAGTTGTGTTTTAGAAAATAAATTAAAATAACAATAATTAGATACTTTTTGAGTTGTAAAAACATGCATACATTAAAATAAAGGTGAGTTTTTTTTATATGTATTTGTCTAATGTATTATTTATTATTCTTTCTTACCGTGACGTGCATAACTAATGATCTTAATATTAATTTGTAATTAACGACTTAACTGCTCTCACTAATTGCAACATTGTATATCTACGACACGTGGTGAATGCTTTGTCGTGTAAATATACCGACGGCAGCACATCAAGGTACTACCATCTGTCAAATTCCTTTAATAGATTTTCAACTGTATTGCTTAAGCAATACGGTTCAAAATTGATTGGGAAATTTGTCAATTTTGGTATGGTAGCTTGATGTGCTGGCTTCTGTAGATAGCCTAACCAATTATGTATCATGTCTTTGAAGTCTTCAAAGGTCCTTGGACCTGTCATGTTACAATAAGAAGACAAATTCTGGAGAACATAATATGAGAATTTTTATTTTAAAAGTTTGTCGAAATTTGGTTGTAAATCGTGGTGGCCTAGTGGTTAAAGAGCCTACCTCACAAAGTATGAGGGCGTGGGTTCGATTCCAGGTCAGGCAAGTACCTACCAATACAACTTTTCTAAGTTTGTATGTACTTTCTAAGTATATCTTGGACACCAATGACTGTGTTTCGGATGGCACGTTAAACTGTAGGTCCCGGCTGTCATTGAACATCCTCGGCAGTCGTTACGGGTAGTCTGAAGCCAGTAAGTCGGACGCCAGTCTAACCAAGAGGTATTGGGTTGCCCGGGTAACTGGGTTGAGGAGGTCAGATAGGCAGTCGCTCCTTGTAAAACACTGGTACTCAGCTGAATCCGGTTAGACTGTAAGCTGACCCCAAAATAGTTGGGAAAAGGCTCGGGAGATGATGATGTCGAAATTTGGTTGCAAAAGTATTAAAAATTTAAATTAATATCATATATTTTGTAAATGAAACATTTTTCATGTCATATTACCTTGGCATCTTATTACACCAAATTTTGAGCGCCATTTTTCAATTAAAATTAAATTGTAAATTTTCGAAAATTAATTAATAATTAATCATTTCGAAAATTAACTACTTACTAAAATATAAACAAACAAATCAACTTATCTTCAGTCTTAGTATTACAAAGCCGAAAGCTAAAAAACTATTGCTAATCGTAATGGCGGATCTTTTGAGCATAACCTTGACATTGGTTTCAAGATCTTTAGTTATCTTTGGAGCTTCTTTATAAAATTCAACAGTTAAAAATAATTAGGTATTTCTTATGGAATTTCCTATTTCTAATGGTGTTGTTAAGGATTCCCATAGATCTTATTATGGGAATTTTATTTCGGTAATAAATGACCTTATCAAATAATATTCTAAACTGTGATATAGTTGATTTTAAGATTGTGTACTTTGTAAAAAATTCAGAGCATTAATGTTGTTATATGATAAATAATAGTTTAGTCATGCTGCACTTCTTGATCGCTGTGCTTATGATACTTATACATAAGCTGTTTTTTTTTTATGACAAGGTATTCCCGTCGCATTCCAGCTTCAAAAAAAGGAGGAGGTTCTCAATTCGGTAGTTTTTTTTTCTGATGTACCGATCATTAGCGTTTGTCAACAAATGTGGTTTTTCACGCTGAAATATCAGGTATTGGATCGGATTGGATTGGATACGAATTGGATCAGGTAGTTCTTTTGATTAACGCATTCAACCAAATGAACTTTCTAGCAGATACAGCTTTTGTTTGACGACTTTTTCACCTGAAGTAGCACCCGAGCCTATTTACCCGACTCCCAGATTCCCCGCTTTTGCGTAGGAAAACATCTTTACTTATTACCCATAAATTTTAATAATTTATGCCACGTGTTAAGTATATTATGAAATCTAATCTTATTATTAAAATCAACGGCTGCGTGATTCTGATTCTGCGAGATTTATTAGCCAGGTCCTTTATTGCCCAGGTGAATTAATTTAGTCCTTATTGCACTATTCATACATAAGTTCCATTGCCTTTGTTACCGACAAAAACTTAACTGCGAAAAGATGTCCCAATTTGAATATTTTTAACATTTTCCGGACAATAAAGCATGAAAAACAACTAGAAAACGACTTATTCTAATTATACAATTCACGTGCTTACTGTTTTATGCCCAACCGATTTTGTACCGAATATGGTTAAAAGAATAAAAAACCGGACTCGCCCACCGATGGTTCCGCACTCTTTTATAATATTAATTCAAGAATGGAATTGTTTTCAGTGTTTTTGTTTAAAAAAATCGCCAGGAAATAAAAATGTTTTTGCAATGAGCACTTCAACTTCTTTTATATGATCTTTTCTTAAACTTACTTTTTTACTGCTGCATAGGACGAGGACTGTATACCTGAGTATATGGTATGAATTTCAACATTATACTTCCTCGCATTCCAAAAACGAAAAGGGTCAATAAAGTGATCTCAAACGGGTTCCGTTTTTTTCTTTTGAGTCACTGAACCCTGAAAATTAAGATTAATAAAAAAAATGTTCGCCAAAATAATTTATATCCGTTTAAACTTTAACATTTTCAAGAGTAATACATATTTTTGAATAAATTAAACTCCGAACTTGTTTTACTCTTTTATGTCCTGTTCCCAGTCACATTGATTTCAAAGCCAATTGTGACATGTTTTTGGCCTCCATTCTTAAGTTTATATCTTTTACCTACACTGCTATAATTTACTTCCTGGCCATTCCTTTTTTTTATTATAAATCATAAAATGACCCCTCCAGCCGTACGTGCAGCTTCAGAGTGACAGACTTTTACAGACAAAAATCTGCATTTGTGCCTTCTGGAGGTCTTTGTGTGCCAGAACCTAGGTGTACCCACAGCTGAAAGGGTCAATAAATGACTTTTCACTCAAAAAAGGAGGATGATGGTGAAAAGTTTGTTTGTACTTTTGTTTGATAAGAAAAAATATTTTAGTGCTAGAGAGCCACTTGATTAAGAAAGGCTATAGGCAATAGATTTTTTTATCCACATACATGAAGAAATTCCCATGCGACGCGAGTAAAATCGCTAGCAGAAGTTATATAGTATACTATATACACTTGAACTAAAATAAACAGCTATTTAAGGACTGTAGGATAACGTACGCAAATACTTCCGTTTTGTGTTAACACCTGCATGACAATTCGGACATTGGTATTGTCTTTAGACTTAACATGTCGTTTTTATCACTCGTCTCGCCTTGACGATAAGATAAGGAGTAACGCGAATCTGACACGAGCATTTTCTGGTCGTAAGCCTAGTGTTAGATTAAGTTCCCTTATTTTATTAACCTTTACTAGACTATGGGACAGGTAACAATAAGGTAATGGTGTAACCATTAAACCAAATCCTAATATTATCCTGTATACACTATAGAAATGTACCCAAGGACAATCCCCGATAGCCCTGTCTGCGGGTTGTTCGTAAGAGTTACCGTGGCCCTGGCACACAGGGACCTCCAGAAGGAACATAGTGGGTTTTAGTCAGTAAGAAACTGACTCTCCCTCCACAGCTGCGCCCTCAGCGGGATGACCTGCATTCGATGATTTTCCACGAAAATAAAGCTCAATTCCTGGTTTTGTGATAAACTATTGCAAACAATGAATGGAAGAAAACTACGTATTCTATTTGGGGTGCTAGTGGTCTAGGAAAGGGAAAACTACTACTAGATTAGACTTTATTATTAAAGAGAAAATTTGACACATCATAATTACCATTAAAAGGTTTAATTAAAACTATCACAAATACAGTACTAATTCCTTTCTGTTATCAACCTACCTAAATAAATGAATTCAAGGTGGGACTATTTTAACCTTAACAGTCCGTGAAGGTCACAGACCGTTGACCTTTCACCTTTTTTTTACTTTACTAGGTCAAGGACAAAATTGTTTTGTTCGTAATTGTTAAAATAATGCATTTAAGTTGTTATTTCTCTAATCTGTTAATAACGTGAATGTTTGTGAACCTTGCGAAGGGATTGGCTCCCAATTTAGCTATTAATGTTATCGTAAAATAAGTGTTATTGCATTTTGGAGGTCAATTATTTTATGGTAGCGATTATAGTATTGAAAAGTAAATTGTTTAGGCAAAACTCAATTCTTTATTAGCATTCCATGTGTTATATTTTAATAAAAAAACAATATGGACCCGGTTGGCTCGGTAGCTCATTATTACATAAAAAAAATACCATATACCTACATATATACATAGATATTTGACATAAGACATTAAATTTTGTTAATCTTATTCACGTCTGTATAAATAATAATTAAAATAAATAAGAATAATTAAGATATTTAGCGATAAATCATTTCGAAAGCATAGATTTAAAGCGTTCTCTTTCTTGAGTAATATTTAAGCTAATGAGTATATTATTCTCCTCTACTGATTATCAATATTGTTATGTGTCTTGGTGTGAATGTGACAAATTTGACTTATAGTAGCGACCTTTAAAACATACAAAACTTCAAATGTATACTACTTTGTATTACATTTCAACAAAGATTAATGATATTTGTTTCTCATCCTACTAATACTTGTAAACAATGTTTTTAAGTATGAATGGATGGATGTTTTACGCTTTAGCTGCGGATGGATTTTGATGACACTAGGCAGGACATGAGGTACTTTTTACCGACGTGCGGGATGTATTCCCTTCGGAACGCAGGTGAAACCGCGGGTGGAAGCTAGTATAGCAAAAATCAATCCATCTTAGAAGACAGAAGTCTAATAAAAGCACATATCTGCTGTTTAGGTTGCAATTTGTGATTTAACCAATTTTTGCTACGAGGTCATCAAAACACACTTCGCAAAGCAAAACACAAAGTTAGTATCACGTTTTCGAAATTTCGCAATAGTCCATAATTTTGCCAAAACACCCACGCTAGCTTATAAAAGGTTGTTACTGTATGCCCAAGGTAGTTAAAATGGCATTTGAACCAAATAGGCATATAATTAAAAATTTGCATAATAGTAAAATTTATATCATAATTTGCACTCAGATCACCTCACTATAGCATTCAAGTTTGTTAAATACCTGTCCATGCGTGCAGGAATTTGTTTTAAGATTTATAAAACTCTAGCGGCTACCCACGGTTTGACAGTATCCCGAGAGAAAAAGAACCTCTTGTATATATATAAAAATTGTTTTCCAAAACCATTAAGACATTTAAGTCTTGTTTGCTGTGTAGAAACCTCCACTACTTCCTTGGCCGGATGAAAGGTATCCAATAGCCTTCCTCCATCAATGGGCTATCTACCTGGTAGGTAGTAAATTTTATTACAACACGATGTGAGTAATAAAATAACCGTTTTAAATTGTACGATACATAACTTGGAATCCTTATTAACGATTATTTTTCATGTTAGGGTGGCGAATTTATTTGAACAGTTATCAAGCGAAAAATAATTATTATTTGTTTTACCCCGAACTCCATTGCACTAAGGGTCAGCTCACACCGAGACGGGACGCGACGGGACGCGTCGCTGCGTGCACTTTGAAGAGCGATTCAAAATGTAACTTATTATCTACACAAAAAGATACACATTTCATAGTGAAAATTTAGAATGGTCTGAAATCACTGAAATTATATGGCTTGCCGCACAGTCATACATAATGCAATAAAAAATATTTTCATTAGGAAAGAATATTTAACGCGAGTAGTCGACGCTTATAATTATAGATTCTTCAAATGCCACGTGTGATCGGCCTACATTAGCATGTACTTATTTCATTTTCCCTAATACGCAGCAAGTATTTTGTATAAGCTAGACATAATTGCGATCCACAGTGAGTAAAACTCTAGAAAAGACCAGTTTTATAAAGAAGTCAAGGATATACACTTGATGCAAACATAGTCATGGAGTATGTCAATTTTACTGGTTATTGTAACAAGTGGCTTAGCTGCAGCATCGGTTATGCTCTGAAGGAAATTCAGGTACGCAGCTCACGTGGTGCAACTCATAGATTAATACACTTATATATTGATTGAGAGTGTAACTCGTTTACTTCAGTGTATTTTTTTTATTTACTTACGAAACACGCGAGGCCACATAGTAAAGTCACCAGCACATCAAGCTAACTGAAACTGTCCAATATTCCTAATCAACTTTGAACCATATGCTTCAGTGGTAAGGTTGAAAATCTATTAAGGAAATTTAACAGATAATAGTAGTTTGGTGTGCCTGTAGAAACGTAGAAAGTTTTAATTTTCACTTTACGCCTGATAATCCCAAAGACAACTAAAAGAACTTGATGCCTCGAAAGGATATCAGCAATAAATCGTATCACTGGAACAATGACCGATACTGAATTATTAGATTATCGTTAACGATTAAAGAGGACGGAGTTCCACCCGGCCGGGCGGACATTTGTCTCCTGAAGGCTTTCTTCCGCAGAGTTTGTTTCGATATTTATTAAAATGAATAAAAGATTATTCGCATTGTACTCTAACCGTTATCCAGTCAACTAGAAATCAAGAGTAATAATTTAAGTTATCTGTGTAATAAATAACATATTACTAAAAGAGGAGATAACATAATACAGGCCCGTTGAAGTCCTTCAGTACTCTATTGATCAATATATCAGATCATTATAACTGCAGCAGGTTTAACTAGTAGGTATATAGTTTAAGCAGTATATTGCGCATTTTTTCGTACAGATCTTGTCGATAATCTTTGCTTTTTCGAAACATAAGAGGTGTCGAACTAGCCATTCACTTAAGCAATAACAAATCAGCAATTACCCAATGAAGTAGCAAATATGTACAACAAAACAAGTTTATTGAACTGTATGACTTACAAAGTACGTAGAACAATTTACATATCAACATTTATAGACATCATTAACAGCCTTTAATAAAATCACTTATCCTTAGATAGCATGTAACCTCTAAACGTATCAATCTGTGTTGATCTAAGAGAATGCTAACTCTTTACAGATAGAGCTCCGCGGGCATCAGCGCCGAGAACACGCGCACACTTCGCGCCAAAATAAACAACTGCATATGACAAAAAACGTAACAGAAATCCAAAATGGTGATCAAAATATCCAATCAAGTGACAAATACAACGAAGAAGGAAGATGGGTTTGCGAAGCTGATAGGAGAATTTGGGAAGTGGCAGTTCCTAGTTTTCGCTTCGGTGTCGCTGGTGAAATTAAGTTCGGGATGGGTGCAAATGGCTATTTTGTTTCTGACGCCTAATTTGACATTTCGTTGTGTGGATTTGAACAATTCGACGGTGGAGGTGGAGAATTCGACTTGTTACCAGGAGTGTGTGAAGTATGAGTACGACACGAGCCCCTTCGAGAACACCATCGTGTCGGAGTGGGACCTCATCTGTGACAGACGATGGCTTGCGTCCTTCAACCAGATGATGCTGCAAGTCGGGATACTCATTGGGAGCATTATTTTTGGATTTTTATCTGACAGGTGAATTGAATATTATTATATTTCATTATTATTTACTAGCTGTTGCCCGCGACGTCGTCCGCGTGGGCATTAGGATTAAACATTCACCCCCCTCCCCCGTATTGATAGCGTGATAATATGTAGCCTATATGTTGACTCGACCTCTTAGTTATATTCATGCCGAATTTGAATCAAATCCATGCAGTACTTTTTGAAATTATCCCGGACATACATACAGACAAGTAGACAAAAATTCTAAAAATTATATTTTTGGCTTCGATATCGATTTTAGATCACGCCCCAATTATTCTTTTAAAAAAATATTCAATGTACTGTTTTGACTTTTCTACGATTTTATTATATGTATAGATTGGACAAAAGCAGTCATTGTTTACATTCTTCTGAAAATCACTTACCTATGTTCATACAAACCTACTTCTTCAACTTAATTACTCAGCTGTATGCAGTTGACTGGAAGGTGACCTCTAGTTGTAAAAAGGCTAATCAGATTATAATGATAATTGTAATTCGCCAACAGCAACCGCATTTTTATAGTGGGTTTCTTTGTCTTGAATATTTTCTGCGATAGATCTCACCGTATTCTGATGGTTTTCTGATCCTCAATTAGCTTTGGTACTATGATGGATGATATGGTTTTATCATATCCCAGTCTTGATGACCTTCTTATCCTTGTATGCCAATCCTCCACACGTTAATAAAGACGATACTAAACTTGACAAATTAAATGACAGTTTAATGAAAATGCTAAAAACAATGCGATTTAAGGCCCATTTAGACGGCGAGAATTTCCTTTACAATTTTCAAAACCTAGAAAATTTTCTTTTTTAGTTTTTTTTTATTTTCTTTTATCAAAACCATCTTATATGTTACCTAACCGTCCATTTGTGTCAGGTACGATATGAACAGGGAGGACGGCGATACTCAATCAATAAAATTATTTTTGCAAATGGATGACACAATATTGACAAAAGCCGCTCCTTTTCTGAAAGATAACATAAGAAGCAGGTTTCACAACTAAGGAAAACTTACCTAAAATTAATTATATGCAGCACCCATCGATATAAGATCGATGGCAGCACCAATAAATACTTGCCCTCTTACTATAAAAACATTGTACATAACATAAATGAATCAAAACAGTCTAGGCTATGAGTGGTAATCAAATTTACTTTATAATACCACATACCAATATAATCATTATACACACCTAGTTTTGAAAAAAAAAGCGTGTTAATAACCTGACATCTTTGCTTTAAGTATTATGTTGTCTGGTCAAGTTATAGAACACGCTACATTCGAATTTCGAAGTTTTTTGTTATTTTTTTTTTAATAATTAATGCACGGCAAACACACGTACCGTGTGTGTTCTAAATTCAGTTTACGCTAAGCAGACATAGATAACATATAGACAAACAAATTCATTCATTTTGATGATCAACATTTCTGAACATAACTTATTAACATGATTAAGGGCCAGTTTCACCGGTTGCTGATAAGTTGCAGATAGTTTATCTGGCAAATAATTTCGTACAATTTCTGTTCTATTTTCGAATTTATCTGATAGATAGTGGCTATCCGTAACCTATGAAACTCGCCGTTAATATCTGAAATGGTGCTGTTTCTGCTATGAATATGATTTTGAAATGTCTTTTTTCGCTTTTAAGAGTTAGTTGTATTTACATCAAAATTAAATAATATAAAGTTATTACTCCCATGGTGATATGAAATGAGTTGGTTAATGATAAAATTTAAAAAAAAAAACTCATCGGATTTTTGTTGAAAACATGAAATCTTTGCTTATGTGCCTTATATGCCTCGAATATGAGTTCAATTAGGTTGCTTTCATATATTACCATATAACTTAGTAGGCCTAGTTACCGTATTAAAAGAGCTTTGTCATGTGCAGACCTGGATGACGTGATAGCGAAGACAACAGAACCTAGCCTCGTTGTAATATCTAGAGATAACATCAAGCGACTGAACTATAAACGGTTGTACTGTATTGTTGTTAATGATAGATATGATAAGAGGAAATAGCAACATTTTATAGTACGCAAATAAATGTTTATAGATTAACAAAAACATTGTAATGTAAGGCATACCCATATGCAATTACAAATTAAATCAAGTTATACCCACAGAAATGATGTTAATACCTTGCTAAGAATATATAGGGTGACTGGTAATTAGTGACCGATATTTAAACACGTGATTGTACTCATGATTACAAACAACTTTATCATGAGCCTTTTATTATTAGCCCACTGTTGGGCACATGCCTCCTCTCACACAGAGAAAGACTTAGCGTTACTATAACATAAGAATTTAAAAATTATCATGAAAATCCGACATCTTAATCAAGGTGAAGAGTTTGACCTTTCGTAAGTGGCTGAGAAGGACACGAGAAGACTTTTTCGCGATAAAAATACTATCAATGTTATCTATAAGTACATATATATATCAAACAATAGTCAGCAATAATCGAAATATCTCTGTTATTTGAAGTAGCCGTACCGAACTGCTTAAATACTTAAGTAAAATTTTGCCAACCAACTTTGAACCATACACTTTAGCAATAAAGTTGAAAATGTATTAAAGAAATTTGAAAGGTTATTGTAGCTTGATGTGCTGCCGTCTGTACGTTATTCAGATAATAGAAATAATAATTAGCGGCTAACCGCTATAGTACCAATAAAAACTAATTAAAAATAGATATTATCTTAATGTGAAGGGAACATTTTAACAAATTGGCAGGCGTATTTTTTGTGCTAGAGTGGTAACTATTTAACAATCCGTCTGAAATAAATAATTCGAAAAGTATATAAGAAAAATCATATACTTACTATCTTAGGTTTCCCAGTATCCCCATAACTCACACCCTTTTAAATTATAAAAAAAAATACAGAACGATATATTTATGGTCATCAAAGAATATAATTATACATGCTCTCTTCTATTTTCTAGATACGGCCGCAAGCATACATTCCTAGTGGCGATATCAACGCTGATAATCTTCGGTCTAGCACAGCCTTTCTCCTCAAGCTACCTGGTGTTCACCATCCTTCGGTTCCTGGTGGGTGTGGCGACGTCAGGCACCATGGTGGTCTCGTTTGTCATAGTCATGGAGTCCGTTGGACCGAGGTATCGGGAGGTCACTGGATGCCTCTTCCAGATACCTTTTATGATTGGTGAGTTCAGCAAATCCTAACTAATAGTATAAATACAAAAGTAACTGTGGTCTGTATGTTTGTCTATCATCCTTTCACGACAAAACTACTGAACCGATTTAAATGAAATTTGGTACACACATACCTAGTCTAGAGCCTGAGAAAGGATGTAGAACACTTTTATCCGGATGCAGGAAGTAGTTCCTTCTGTTTCTGGTGCTCTGGCGGTTCTTCTTCAGTCATCATTCTTTTCACTAAGCAGTTCATTATCATCTTCCAGGTCACATGACAGTGCCTCTCTTCGCATACTACTTCAGGAGCTGGAACAGCTACCTGCTGGCCCTGGGCATACCTCCCCTCATCTACCTAGGCTACTTCTTCGTGCTCAGCGAGTCTCCGAGGTGGCTGGTCAGTGTCGGCAGGGTTAAGGAGGCCACGGAGATTGTGAAAAAAGCTGCTATATTGTGAGTAGAACAGGCTAAAGGGGGGATTTAGCCACTCTTAATTCAGAAAGTACGATACTGCACGAAATTAGGTTCATGGCGTCTGGACTGAAAGACAAACTAAAAACTGAATTACCAAATTATATCAAATGGTTCTGTAGTCTCAAGTATGATACCTATCGTTTGATTCTCAAATTGAAAATGAAAATTTTAAGTAATGTTCCAGTATCATTTCTACTAACAACAAAGGAGCATACCAACATAGTTTATCTTCTACTCAGCTACCAATAACAAAACATATTCTTCCAGAAACAATCTACCAACCACGAAAATCGAAGAAACACTAACGCAGATGTCGCAAGAGATCTGCGCGAAGTCCGACGCCCCGAAGCTGAACTACTCCGCACTGTTCCAAAAGTCGTTGCTGCTGAAGACGTGCTGCTGCTACACCATGTGGCTCATCACCGGCATCACGTACTTCGGGTTCAACCAGTACATCAGCCAGACTAGTCCAGACCCCTTCTTGTCTGTGGCCTTAGCTGGGGCTACTCAGGTAATGATTTGGCTCAGGATTAATTGAAGAGTATAAGATCGCCATTTGCCTTTATTCAGTTAATCTTTAATGTTTCGAATTCCCCTACAAATGCATTACATGCTTAAAAGGAATCTATATACAGAAAAAAAAAACTGAAACTTGATCTGACCCATAACATTTTTCAAGAATTTATTTTGAAAATAGATGAATGAATCTTTTGCACCTATAATCATCACAATCTAATACAACTTACTACATAAATAAATACACTCTGATTACATCCATCGCCATAGAAACCAGAAAACTAGCCTACATGTACTTTAAAAATCTAATTCCAGATACCATCCAACTTGATCTCAATCTGGCTCATCAAGAAACTCGGCAGAAAACTCACCACCACCATATTCTTCAGCCTCGGAGGAATCTTTGTCATCGTCCTCTACTTCGTGCCCAAGATCTTCGCTGTTACCCTCGTCCTTGGTACTTTGGGGGTTAGCTGTGGAGCTATCGTAGCATCTACAATCTACATTTATACCTCAGAGTTGTATCCAACTGTGATCAGGAATATGGCCATGGGAGCCTGTTCTACAGCTATGAGAATAGGGTCCATGGCTGCTCCTTTTATAGCTAATACTTCGGTAACTATTCCATGGTTACCTACGGCGATATTCGGGCTAGCCCCCATAAGTGCCGGATTGGCGTGCTTGTTACTACCAGAGACTAAAGGCAAGAATTTGCCTGACAGTATTGAAGATATAAGGACTGCTGATTGAGTAAACTCTAAGAGGATTTGGTGACTCCATTATTGTTTGTTAATGATATTAAATTTGTGGACGCTGTAGGTGTGATACTGTTATAAATGTGATATTTTGTTAGTTTATAAATAACTGTCATAAACAGCTGTAGGTAAATGTGCGATAGTTAATAAATTATAGATATAAGAAATCGTGAATTTATTGTTATCAGGACGTATCTTAGTTTTAAGAATCTTTAGTATTTAATTATTTATAGATATGTAAATACGTTAAAGTTTTGAAAAGACAAATCAGTGTGCCATTTTCCACGAATTGTTTTCAAATGCAAATCAAAAATGTTTAAACTTTGAAATTTAACCTGTGAAACTGGCCCTAAGCATTGAAATTCAACGTTGCAATGCCTCTTGGGCACGCTCCCAGTCGACAGCTATGAGAGGAATTCTTTGACACTTCAAATGTTATTGCTATGCACTCTGTTGATCAATGATATCATAATGAACGAATATTAAAAAAAGAACATTAAAACAGTTTTCTTCTAGCTCTCATTTTATTAATGACACAGTCCGTCAGTTTTTCAGACAATTACCAATTCGACTATTCTAAGGCTATTTACAAATTATTTACATTGACATCGCTTTTACACTAGCGGATTGTCCGATTTGTCCGGACCGGTAAATCTGCTAGTCTAAAACCACTCTACAGCTAAAACTGATTACAATGAAATTATTAAAAAAAAAAAATTGTTGAGGATTTTTTATGCGTTGTTCTTTACATTATTCACTTTTCCTTAAGAAAGTCCACTTCTGCCTGTTAATGGCCTTCGAGCAAGTGAGATTCATTTATTTATTCTTCATAGAAACAGTAAGTTCAAATATTTAAAATTGTACGTTCGACTCAGCGCTCAGTAGAATAATGAAATGTTGTAGCCATCAATTACTATCAGCTGGCTCCTATCATGTTCAGTCCATATGGGGACTTCGCTCCCGTCCTCAAATAGTAGTTACCGCGTAAACTGAAAATTTAACAGAAACATAAAAATGGCAAAATGCTTCTTATTACACTACACTTAAAGGCGAATATTGAAAACTTACTCAGGAGTAGCACTTAGTCCCATGTACACGACGGGCTCATCATTGCACTGCCCTCGAAGGAACGAGTCGTAATCCTGACACTTTCGCGCCAAAAACGCGTCCGATGTCAGGGACTCCGCCCAAAACGCCCAGGAACGCCAGTGGCTGCAGAAATCTAAGGGGAAAATAGAATGGGTCAGCATCATCCATTATTTTTGTCTGAGCCAAAGATTGAGATTTGATTTGCCAAATAAATTATAAGCTGCGCCTCGTGTTTGACTGTGAGCAATTTGTTTCAATGCATCAAGTAACTGAGGAAGTAAGGGGAGTAAGGGATACACGATGCATCTTTCAATTTAAACAACACAAACTTAAGTTCACTTAGTATAGTAGACACAGGCGTAGTTAATATTAGTATGGATAAGGTTTTCTTAGCCTTTAAAATGGTGGAACAAGGTTTTTATAGACTTAAAGGTGGTAACTGAAGAAGCGAGCAGAGAACGGCATTAAATTCTAATTCACATTTTACTCGAACACCCCTAAGCGTTCGCGAAAATATCCTACCTTCGATGGTAAGTGGTATAGTAGCAGAAAGACACCCCGGCTGCTTGGCTTGTCCCCCGTTAGGCCAGAAGTCGGCGTGAGCCGTCGCCTCCGGTGTGCCGAATCCCCCTCCATCCGTGTGGATGACGTCAACAAACGCCGCGTCTGAAGAGGATATAGGGGGTGCGGCTAGGGCGGGGTAGAAACCTGGATAGGCTGGGTCTAGGCCGGTTAGTCTGTGGAAGAAAAACTGGAGCTTTTAATATTACAATAAAAAAACACCTAAAGTTTTCCTGTAAAAGATTGCCGAATACGTATCTGAATAATTGCTATTCAAAGATCAGCAGACGCATTTTACTCCTAACTGACTCTGAAGCTTAGTGTAATGAGATAACATAATTCCCCTTATTATAAAACGCGGTCTTAAAAAAGTAACGCCTTTAGTACTAGCTTTAAACCATCTTCTTGAACAAAGTTAATGGTCTAAATCTAGTACTAAACCCGGGACTTTTTAAATCCTCTTTTTATAATAAGGGGGATAGGGTTTAAATCTTTGCGTGAGATATAGTTACCTAGGCACAGTAAATCCCTTAGACGAGAGATACCTAGCAGCATACGCCGACAGATGGCTGCCCAGGGAGTGTCCAATAAGATGCAAACTCTTTATTGGCAGACCTGACTTCACCAGCTTTAGAAGCGCCCTGCCTATGGACTCGCCTGCCTGGAAACACAATTTATTAAAAAAAAACTTGAGCTACCTACTAGATTGGGAATTGAGCGTCTAGTTTCGATAATTTTGTCGCTAGGCTATAAGCGAGTGTGCAACTGCAATAAGCGATTACTCGCGCCACACTCCCGCGGTCGCTCAGTTTTGTATAAAGAGTTATGGCCAGTTTCACAGGTTCCGAATAGCCACTATCTACCGGATAAATTTAAAAATGGAACAGAATTTGTATGAAATTATATACCAGATAAACTAACTGGAATTTATTCGTAGGTGGTGAAACTGGCCCTTTATCTTTGAAAGATCTGGTCAATGAGAAAAGCAAGTTGTCGTCGGCAGTGTGACCACTGAGCAAGGAACTGGTCGTTTAAAATTATATATGTCTATAGTTTATGCCGTCAAGGTCACAAACTATAAGCATTCGAAGTTCGAATTACCAACACTATCTAACCCGCACACTAACTAACGGAAGAAATGGATTAGACAATAATGTCAAAAAGTCTCATAACAACGGACAGATAGGTTATTAATTTCGGCCGTATGGCTTATCCAGTCACTGAACCATTTTCGAAATTCATCATTAAAAGATGTAGATACATACAATAGGCAGAGTCTTGGCGGTGATGACGTAGTTTCCGAAGGCGAGGTTGGACCAGTCTAGCAGCAGCACGTTGTACCCCCCTCGCCGCAGGTACGCGCTCACCACCGTCGTGATGCTCTCGTCTGTCGATAGCTCCACGTAGCTGAAGATGAAGTAGAAAGTTCTTTCTAAGTTCATGTAAATACTATGTAATTTAAATTTGTGGCTTCCAAAAGATGTTCTCCAAAATACGAGCAAACATGTGGGATGCAGCTAGTTTCAATATTTATCTGCCTAATCTTTTCCCAAGCTATGTGGAGTCAGCCTCCAGTCTAAACCGGATGCAGCTGAGTACTAGTGTTTTATGTAGAGCGACTGCTTGTCTGACCTCCTCAACCCTGCTACCTGAGCAACCCGATACTCCTTGGTAAGACTGATTGTTAGACATTCTGGGTTCTGACTACCCGTAATAACTGCCAAAGATATACTAATGACAGCCGTGACCCACCAATTTAGTGCCTTGCGAAATAAAGAGGAACTCGTCATGAAAAGATGGTCACCCATCCACAGACCGACCGGGTCAAGCGAAGCAACCTTATGATCGAACGATCCAAAGGAGGTCGTGGCTAAGTAAAAGCCGCACTTTTACTTAGCTACGACCTCCTCTATCACAGCTAGTTTCAATATGGAGTTTATAAAAAGTGTCAAAGTATAAAGCTTCTAATCTATAACATAACTTACCCATGAGCATAAACGACTGTTGGTCTGTTCACATCAAAGTCAGGATCTGACAGCACGGACTTGATGCTTCCGATGCGGTAAGATGTAGGCGATGTGAGGTTTGTGCTAAAACAAGATAATATTATGACTTGTAACATGATTCAGAACATCATATTTTCGACTCTTTTTCACCATCAAAGAAAAGTATATAAGTACGTTTATCAGTTGTCTAGTACCCATAGTACAAGCTCTGCTTAGTTTGGGACTAAATGGCGTTGTGTGAATGTGTGAGGGATATTATTATCTCAGTATCGGATTTCTTGGCAGATCGCTTATCTATATCTTCTATCTATACATATAATAAAACAGTAAAAAATCAGTGTCTGTACAAATAATATATTGACAAAAATAATAACTGAGGGGGGTTTAGAATAAGCAATAGAACACGAATCCGAAAAAAAAAGTATGTCTGTTTGTCTGTATGTCTGTTTGTCTGTTTGTTTGTACGCGCTAATCTTCGGAACCACTGGACAGATTTGAATGATTCTTTTTTTGTTGTATAGGTGTTAGGTCGGGGCAACATATAGGCTATAAATTATCTTGGAAACTTGAACACCTGATGCAGAACAGCAACGGACCAGCTTAACTATAAGAGATAGAGAAATGCTGCCGTAGCAAAAACTGTTCCACGTGATGAGCATTTTCTGCTGCGAGATAAAATTTGAAGATCTGGAACAGCTGGTTTGGACCTCCTAGAGCCCAGCTACACCATTACACATATAGAAATGGCGTCTTAGCAAAAGTTGTTCAGCCTGATGAGCACTCGCTGTTGACGTATAAAAATTGAAGATCTAGAACACCTTCTATGGAAGTCTAAGAGCCCAGCTACACCATCAAACATATAGGACTGACGTCTTAGAAAAAGTTGTTCGGTCTGATAGGCATTTCCGGTTGACATATAAAAATCTAAGATCAGACATTTGATGTGAAGAACCTCTCTTTTTTGAAGTCGGTTAAAAACAACATCAGCTGAAAGTACCTCAGCGCGGTGAAAGCTGTAACAGTTTAGGACTGCGTTTCGTATAGACGCCAGCACATCAAGTTACCCGAAACTGTAAATATTTTCCAATCAATTTTGAACCGTATGCTTCAGCGATAAAGTTGAAATTCTATTTAGGAAATTAAACAGATTGGAAATGTTGACTTTGGTAGCTTAATGTGCTGCATCATTGAAGATTCCGGCCAAAACTCCCATTTTTTTATTTTATCGCATTAATATTCCTTCGCATTTACGTTATATCAGTTTTTAATTTTCTTTTGATTTTTTGAATTGACACGGTAGCCTGCCAGGTTGTGCAATAGAGCAGACGTTTAGATTTTTAAGGATCAAGTATCTTCACAACAAAACTATAACTATGCTTACAAAAAGTTAAATTGTTTCCATTGTCCAAAGAAGCTAAGATTCATCGGATCATAAGATCCCTAGAATCCAACGAAGAGCTAATCTACATAAGTGTCGAGAGGCTTGATGCTGTTCGAGGACATAAGGCTGCAACTCGCACCGTTGAAACCTTTTCGGATCGAGAATTACGCCCGCGTGTTCAGCGTATTTACGCTTCCACATCCAGTTCTCTATAAAAAGACCAAAGAAGGGTATGCGCCACTGACCGCTGGTTCGCAGAAACCAATTACCGATACAGAATTATGCTTGACTTCTCAGCGTATTCGCACATCTACTAACGCTTATGAAAGCAGTAATTAACCTAATGCACGACTAATTTCTGATCGAGATTATCATACATTGTCCAGAATGATGGCATCCAGGCCGATTGTCGGCTACGGCGGCCATTCTCTTTTATGGATTTATCAACTTTTTTATTTATTTATCAAATTTAAAAAATTATCAACCAGCTGCGCAGGACATTTATTATAGTGCTCAAGCATTCGCGCAGATACAGGTGCACTCTCTATTCCCTCACTCTCACAGTCCAATGGGACGGCAATCCGACATGACCGGAGAGAGATCAGGCGCAGGACCGAAATTTACGTGCTCTCCGATGCACGGGTGAATCAATCACGAACTTCCAGACTCCAGGCTGCTTTATGAAAGTTTCTCAAAACTCACAAAGCGATTTCGACCCGGGAATCGAACCCAAAACCCCGTGCACAGCAGTCGCGCCTGGCGACTACTACATCAATGAGGCTGTTCAGAATAAGCACATAACGAAATATTCATAAGCAGTTAGAAAGTGGAAGAGACGTATAAAATTGAAGATCTGGAACAACTGTTATGGTATTCCAAGCGCCCAGCTACACTGTTAACTATTAGGATTGACGTTAACAAAATGTTCAATTTGAGGCATTACAAAAAGAAATCGTCTCGCGCATCCTGTTGTTTTTCCGTCCCTGGACTCATAGAATTCGATATCAGATGTTTCAAATCTTCGATTTTGACGGCCCTGTAGTCGCTGGCATAAGCGACTGGATCCGCGTACGAAGTCGCGGGCAGAAGCTAGTATTATATATATATTACTAATTTAATAAATATTTCATTGAGTAATATTCTGCTAAGCCAAAAGATAACTCCTCATTCTACAGACACACATCAAGCTACCCGAAACTGTCATATTTCCCCAATCAACCTTGAACCATATGCTTCAGCGATAACATTAAAAATCTATTAAGGTTTGATAGGTTGTAGTAGTAGTAGTAGCTTGATGTGCCGGTCTGTACGTATCTTTCTACGTAACACATAGCTTTTCAACCGCTTCTCTATTTTGTCCTTCATTGCATAATACTTACCATAGAAAAAATAATCAACAAAACATTTCTATTTCCAAGCAAATTACCCAGTAACATTAAAGTGACGGTTGGAACATTTGCAGACAATGTGAACAATAACGTATTAAGGTAATCAAAAGGTAGTTTGTTGCAATTGACCCACCTGTAATGTCGGATGATTACGTCAGCAACCACTGGCATACGGCCCGGGACCGCTGAAACATTTTATACAAATTAAGTAATTCTAATAATACATACGAACTATCTTACATTAAACGCCTTCCTCTCTTCTAACTTGCTGTGCCCATCTGGGTCCACAATTGTAACAATAATTGCAGACGTCAGCACATCAAGCTATTACAATCTGTCAAATCGATTTAACTTGCTCTAGCTTTTGGTTCAAAGTTGATTGGGAAAAGATAGTTTTGCTTGTGTAGCTTGATGTGCTGGCCGTCTGTAGTAGAGTACATAGACCACAAACGAAACTGACAAATTTTCCCAATCAACTTCGAACTATAGCGATAGAGTCAGAGATTGTAGTAGCTTGATGTGCTGACGTCTGTTCAAGCTACTTTTCTTATATATTTTTTTTTTACAATTCTGATAGTTAAGACTTGTAGTCTTAGACGTCACTGCGGCGTATATATCGTTTATTGCCATATTGCTCATTCCACAAAAGGATTGACGTAAGTATAATTTATTGATCAAGTTTAGAAGCACTAACTAAATATGATAAAACCATACACTCGTGATGACCGTCATCATTTGTTATCAACATTAATTGTTTTATTTTAACAGGCTTTTAGTTGCAACAAATAAAATGCTATCTGTTGTGCGTCTTTTCTGCAATAAAACTAACATTACAAGTCAGCATTGATTGATTGATTTTCGTAAATAACATTTTCGTAGATTCTGTTTTCTTTTATGTATTTCGAAATGTATATCTTATACTGGGTGTAAGGGACAGCCCTCCGCAGACTGATAGGGTGCATTGAGCTCCTTACTTTGAACCATATTTCACTGGAATTTTTCTCAGGATTTTTTTTACCAAAATTACATTCTTTCTACGCAGGATCAGCTATAAAAATTTTGTGAGGTTTGAAAACAAATCAGTTTTTTTTTGGATTTCCATAATGTTCCTGAAACAATTTCATGAACCAGTCTTCTTAGTATGGTATACTGAACTCTCTCCTTCAGTTTGTAGAGGACTGTCCCTTACACCCTATATAACAATACTAGCTGTCCCCAGCGGTTTCACCCGCATCTTTGGTTACTGCTCCGCTACCGTGTGTCTTAGCGTGATGGTATATAGCCTATAGCCTTCCTCGATAAATGGGCTATCTAACACTGAAAGAATTTTTCAAATCGAACCAGTAGTTTCGGAGATTAGCGCGTTCAAACAAACAAACAAACAAACAAACTCTTCAGCTTTATAATATTAGTATAGATTATGTGTTCTGTTTTTTGTACTTACAGGTGAATCCTCGAACAATCTGCTTGAAGCTGCCCGGGGATATTGGCAGCGAGGCCGGTCTCTGACCCTCGCACGTCATCATCGCTTTGAAATAAACAATTTACCTATGTATATAACTTTAAATACGTGCGTATTATTGTTAACTAGTTTTCATGGCATTTGTAAATATTATACATACCCAGGTACTTATTTAATTAATTCCGCTTATATCGACCATTGTATCAGTTCCTGAATTCATGTAAAAAATAAAACAATTCTTCTACACATTATACTAAAAATTTGCATGTTTCTACAAGTAAAAACATATAATTATTATTTTCTGTACAATGCCCCACAAGTATTCTGTTCAAAGATTTTAATTGATCAAGATAACACGTAGGCTAGTTGTTTGTCTGCCTGGGCTGAGGGTTGTTCGCAAGAGTTACCGTGACCCTTGCACACAAGGACCTCCAGAAGGAACATAGTGGTATTTTAATTAGTGAAAGTCTGATACTCCCTCCAAGTGCACCCCACAGCGAGATTTGTCCCTTTTTATATTTTAAACACAAATAAACAGTAGCACCTACTGTTATTTCTGACAATTCTCAGTACCTAATAATTGGTAAAATAATTAATGATGTAGGCCTACAGTAGATGTAAATACAGATATAATTACAGTTTTTACATTGGTAGGCATGTCTCGTGCCAGGGCCGACCGCCACAACATTTCATTACAATTTAAATTTACTACACATTTACCTCGAAGTCCACAAACCGGCTTACTCGATTACGGAGATATTAAAGTAAGGATCATGTGTTTTACGTGTTAAATAACAATTACTTAAATATCTTCCTTATATACTACGTAGGTAATAGTACCGACGATTGTCCTTAAAACAAACATGTGCCTAGCCTTTCCCAACTATTTTTCAGATCGACTTCCAGTCTTACCGAATGCACCTGAGTAATTATTATTGCTTGGGTGTTAATATGAAGTGACTGCCTAACTGAGATCGTTAACCCAGTTGCTTGGGGTCCGGGTAAAAGATAAAAAATCATTATCATATTCAAAGTAGGCTGAAAATCAGCACTTCTTGAAGTAAATTTTACAAAAGATAGCCCTTAAAATGCCCGCCTATCATCACCAATTCCTATATGTTATCGCTGGGAAGAAGAAATGGTGGAACAAACTCCCTAGCAAGGTCCTGGGCTACACGGTAATCTTTGGTAAGGTCATTGCCATTGTCTTGTATCAAAAAATATAATTATATTGAATCTACATACTAGAGTGGCACCTAGTTGAAGTGAAATGATCCTCTCATGTCAACACAAAAGTTTTCAACGGCCCGTCTATCCCTAATTCACATTTCGTTACAGTCATTTTGCGACAAGACTCGAACAAACCAACTTACATTGTCATTGATGTATTTGACTTACCGCATATTACATGTACTTACCTAAAGGTCGTATTACGTTATCTGGCGCATAAATGAGTGTTATCTACATCTGCATTGTACTGACAGCTATATTTTGGGCAATAATAGATAGCATCTTGTTTCCGTAAACTCTTGAAGGAAGTGTAAATAACCTTAGGAAGTATTAAATATTTAAATGTATCTTGACGTTAAATATGTTTTATGTGTTTTAAATCCCCTAACAATATTATAACTCGTAATTATATAACAATGATAGATGAACGTGTATTTTTGTTACGCAAAAACCACTGAATGGATTTTATAATTTATATTTTACAAAATGGGTTATTTTTCATCCGGGTGCAGGAAGCTAGTAAGATTTAATGTTAAGTACTGACCAGACATAAAGTTCGGTACCTAAAGGGGTCTGAAGGGAATCCGAAAATCTCCCAAGAAGTGTCGTATGCGCCTATCAGATAATAATGATATTATGATCAAACAACTAATATAATAAACGTTATTCTCTGAAAGTTTTCAAAATTCTTTGAGAGTTAAAAAGTTCGAGGTTACTTTTTCTAAGTGGCCTATTTATATCCCAGGGTAGGCAGGCGGTACCGCGGAAAACAGACGAAATATCAATTTCTTGAATGTAGTCCACTTTTAACTAGTTGGAAAGTTATTTCAATGTCGATTTTTCATATCTGCCATATTGCAACGTAACTACCTACTGGTTTGCCACATACATAATATCGACCTTCGAATAACAAAAAATAGAAAAAGAATACCACTCTTACCACAACTGAAAAAACTAAATTGCAACTGAAAATTACGAAACGCATAAACAATATCTACATACCAGCAATAATGAGAGCACAGCTAAACCACTGCATTTTTTTATTATATATTATGCACTTCACATTTAATTAACCATAAAATGTCCTAGTAAATTGTTGAACAGTTTTTTTCCCACAAAGTTCACGATTGTACCGCTGTGCAAGCATAAGCCGACTGTCCGTAAGGTCTTGGTCACCCAGCGGTTCAACTTGTACGTAATTATGCGTATAAGGAACTAGGTTTTTACCGCGGACTTATTCAGCTCCTGAGAAATATACTTCAAGCAGGCAGATAAAAAAACTTGTACTAGGAGGCCTAATTGAACTCTTCATCCTAATAAGAATTGTCACAACTGAATGTCAGCGCAGGTGTTCTTTTTTTTTTATTAACCATGTTAAGTGTTGGGGACTGGGTGGGCGTTTTGAGGGCTGACTCTTGTTTTGAAGTTCGAAAAGTGCTGATTTATTAGCCTAATTTTAATAAACGAATTTGAGTTCGAATTTTTACTTAATCATTTTTCCGCGATTTCGTCCGTATCAATTTTCAAACAGTGGAATATTATTTCAAATGGGGCCACTATTAAGTTCCTCAGACATACAAAGCTTATTATGGGCTCTAAACAAACAAACACTTCAGCTTTATCATCAGTATACATACATATGTATATTACATCCTTTACATAAAATGCACTTTGAAATAGGTTCACCTATACCAAAAAGCGAAAAACAATCAGCTACTTAAGCTACCACATAAAGTAAAATAATCGGCTTGTAGAACTTTCGTCACATTTATTATCTCAAGTAAATTCGCTACAAACTCCAATATTTAACTTTTACAACAATTATTGTCCCGTAACAAAACTTTAAAAGATGTTTTTAATTTTTGACAAATTAACAACAACGTAGGTAAGTAATATTCTTGATTGTTTTAGATTTTCTGAGAAATACAATACCTACTAAATCTTTTTGTGAGAACCATCATAGTTGAGTAAAATATAGGTAATTTGCATTTTAATTCGTTAATCGTGTATTCGCGATACCTAAAAGTTTGGACATTGGACCTATGTATTAATATTGAGAAGCTCGCGGCTCGTCAGCCGCAGGGTCCAAAGGTTAACTAACGCTTACTGCGGTCGGTCCGTAGATGGGTGACCATCTTGACGAGTCGTCTATGTTTCGTAAGGCAATAGCTAGATCTCAGCTGTCATTTGTATATCTAGTCAAAGCCAGAAAGTCTGACAACCAGTTTTACCAAGGGTTATCGGTTTGCCTAGATAATTGGGTTGAGGAGGTCAGATAGACAGTTGCTCCATGTAATACACTGGTACTCAGCTTCATCCGGTTAGACTGGAGGCCAACTAAAATATAGCTTGAAAAAGAGTTAGACAAATGATAGTCCTAGATATTATTATTGAATACAATGACGATAGTTTCCTGACCTTTGAACAAGTAAAATCCCCAGTTATTTTTATCTAAAGTAATCCGGTTTCACGTTCTGTTTTTTCTTTGTAACTACACAGAAGATATCAATTTTATAGATATAAATTCAAATAGGTAGGTTTTTATTGCCATTTTTTTTTCACCGTGACGTGTAAGCACTGATTTAGATGTGGGTGTCTAGTTTTCTTCATAATCTCAAATCAAGGTCCACTAAGGCCTCCTGCGGCCGACAGGATCAGAAGATAATAAAACAGATAAATCAAGTCAGATATTGCTTATATAGATTAGGACCTTGACGAAGTTTATAGGCTTCTGAAGTAGTTCTTATTATCCTACTACTATTATAAAGGCGAAAGTTTGTAAGTATGGATGTATGGATGTATGGATGTATGGATGTATGGATGTTTGTTACTCTTTCACGTAAAAACTACTGAACGGATTTGAATGAAACTTTACCACAATATAGCTTATACATCAGAATAACACATAGGCTATATATTATAACGCTATTAACTAAGGGGGATGAGCAATAAAGCATTTTTGGTCAGTTTTAACTAGACGCCATCTATATCTTTTTAATAACAACACATTTAGCAAATTTGACAGTACCAGCTGGGTAAATAGTTATTACCTACTCTCATAGATGGAGTTAAGCTTTTCATACAATTAAACCGGGCTAAAAATTTTTAAATTTATTTTTCAGTTCAAAGTTTATACCTAAACATGCTACATATGTTATTTCGACAGATAAAAATAATTTAAAGACAAAAGTATTAAGGCAAGTTTCAACCTAACGCCATCTTTAGCTTTTCAAAACAATCTAATTTAAATATCTGACATTGTTAGTAATTATAGCTGATCATAGATGGAGTTCATAGTTTTATTTTCATAAAATTAAATTATACTGGGGTGTCTTCCAGTCTACAATCGTAGTCACAAGTATTAATTTTGATTATTCAAGTTCCAAGATAACACTCAAAATCGGGGACAGAGGATGAGAGAAAAAAATCTGTCTTTGGGTAAGTTAGTCATTTAAGATCAAAGAAGGAGTGCTGTACTTTCTTCATACAATATCAGTCTGGGGTTATGTTAGCTAAGCTTCCAGTATACCACACGTAACAAAGCAGCATGGCTTATCAATATTTTTATTTGATTTTTACGAACGATTACTGATCAAAAATACATACATATGTATGACTAAATAATTCTAGAGAAAAGGTCAATCTCTTGGAAACGATTCAGAAAAGAACAGATCTCTTCGAATAGGGTTGGCTGCTGTTCCGACTCTAAGTGGTCGTAAAAGGAAAGGGAATAAGTAATAATCTAAGGATTGACTACGATGTTTGTTTACGTATTCTCCGATGCACGGATATATCAATCACCAACTTTCGGTCTTTTTTGGTGGGATGTCGTAAAATAACCTGTCCAGCTAAAGATGCAGCTGGAGGAAGTGTCACTCTTACTGATTAAAACCTACTATATGCGTTCTGGAGATCCCTGTATTCCAGGGCCACGGTAACTAAGAGGCCCATGTTGCTGACATATCTTCGAGGAGCGTGTGGAATAGAACGCGCCGCCGACACGGGCTGTCGTCCTTAGACGTACGGACGGTGAACCAACCAAAACCCACCGCTCACAGACCCACGCCTACGATGGTCGGGAGTCATAGATTAAACACTAATACTGGAAGTCGTCCCTCGACACTCGGCGCCCGCGGTGTCAACCAGTACCAGCTTTTCCGCTTCGGCTGGAATGAGCGGTGCTGTTTCTAAACCACTCCGCCGCCTCCTTCGCTAGCATAATTGCTTCGCAGAAGGAGGCGGCCGCTCCCATTCTTTCATGCTCCGGACCATGGCCTGGACCAGGGCCGAATGCGAAAGCTCGCCGCTGTAAGGACACGGTGGTGCTCCGCCCAAGCAGAGTGCATCCCCACCGTTTGCTCCACCGTATCCTTTACCAACTTCCAGTCCCCGGGCTGCTTTTTCAGTTTCCTAACACTCACAAAGCGATTTTGGTCCGACCTGGTTCGACCAAATCGAACCCGATACCACGTCGTGTACAGCAGTTGCGTTATGCAACTACTAGACTAGCGATAAAGAGCGCATACTTAGTGCCTAAAACAACTTTATCGACCTCGACGTGATCGACCTGCAATGTAAGTTCGAAGTGACTACAATATTATTTGAAGTAGTGACGACATATAATATGTACATTATTATATATATTATATACGAGCATAGGTTCAGAATGTATTCCGCAACAATATACACATTTTGTACCTTCGAAGTTCAGTTCAATCTAAGACAAAGACCAGAGCGAGAAGCAGCGGGAGGCCACACCTGCATGTCCAGTCTTAGTAAACGACGCGTGTGTATTGTTGTGATATGAAAACATAAGTCAAATGTCCGCCAAACTTTGCAAAGTAAAATCAGCCACAGAACTCTAATGGCCACGCGGACGACGTCGCGGGTAGCAGCTAGTCCCTTCATAAAGATAAAAGATATTCATTTGCCAAGGACATAGTACAAAACGATAGTAACAAAATTAGCCCTAACATCTATTATATTTCAGAAACATACACTATATACAGGTATTAATAAAAATGTTTTATTAAACTTAGGGCCAGTTTCACAGGTTACGGATAACCACTATCTACCAGATAAATTAAAAAATGGAACAGAATTTGTATGAAATTACCTACCAAATAAACTAACTGGTACTTATGAGCTGCCTGTGAAACTGGCCGATATTTAATCAACCAATCATTGCACTAACCAAGAAAAGCTTCATATAAATATAGCAGATTTTTAATTACAAAGTTTGTATTGACGATACAGGCGTGCAACTAGATAGGATTACCCGACCACACCTAGACTTTATGGATGGCATTATCTATTAGAATTATACCTAAATTGTTGAAGTATAATAAATTGCTCAGATAGGTAGGTAGGTACATAGATAGGAATAGATATCAATGATATATTACGCTTTAAATTCTTGTGTGACACTATCCGCGTTATCAATTTAATCTCCTAGACTATATAGGTAGAGATACCTGGGGAAAACTACGTTCTAAATAGGTTTAGCCGTTTAGTATAGAATGTTTCAGATAAATATAATTTCTTATGCAGAAGTAATACCTAACTATTACTTACATAATTTGTGATGTAACTGTGTCGTTAATGTTATTTATAAAATTATATTAGGACTAATAAGTTTTTATTATTATACCTCGCTAAAATTTTCTTTTGAGAAAACGGACATTAGAGGTCCTTAAGGCCCATTTAGACGGGGAGAGTTATCGCACGTTTCGGTTTGAGAATGTCTATGCGACTATCGCAAGCAATAATCACCATAACATAATCGTAACGAAATGTTTACATTCAGACAAGAACTAAAATGTCGCCCATATCAACGGGCGAGAAGAGTGAATGTTTGGACGAAGGAAACGTTTTATATTCTATTCAATTATCGTATCTTCGAGACGAGAAACTCTTCCCGTCTAAATAGGCTTTATGTTACGTTATATGCCTAAATTTTTGACCAAATATCATCAGAAAAACTAGAACGAATAAATTTATTCAATCTGTTGATATTTAGCAAACAGTATAACGTGTTTACACAAGTATTGTATCATACTATGTACAATATAATGTACATAGTCTTATGTGCTTACCTGAGCACACAAGCGTGTGAATATTCCAACCGCCAACTGTTTGTATTCAAATAGAATCTTCGTAGGTTCAGAATGTAAGAAATATAATAGGATGATAAGTAATACGAGAATTTTGGGGACACGTAATTACAATTTGTACCAAAATCTAGGTGTGCTTAACTTCAGCTCATTCCTCTGAACAAGCATCCAAACATGGAAATTATCATCCCCACAAACTTTCGCCCTGTAATATTACCTTCATGATCAGAAGTTCTAAGTAACTAAACGTCCAACAGTGTGCAACATCTAATGAGCAGTAAGTCTAACTAGTAAAATGTACATGTAGCAAAACGTCCAACTAGCAGATAGTCTTTCTAGCAGAACGTCTATTTAGCATTTCAGATACTCAAAATAATTTGACTAGGATGCTCATCAAAAATGTATATCGGAAAGTAAAATTTTCATGATTCTATTTTACACTACGACTCATTTATGATTGTATACAATATAATTTACCAAACAATCCAAACACATAGCAAAAGACAGATTTGTAAACGTTTCGATATCTAAAAGCTGCCAAAAAACTCCGCCATGGTTGGGGAAATCCCAATAATAGATAAGTATCATATATCAATTAAAATATTAGCCTGTAAAAAGCCAAATAATTCTAGTTCATCAAAAATAATATAATAATTTTGAATGTTACTATTTGTAAGCATGATTATGCAATCCAGAATGCGTATATCTTTCGCAAAATTACAACTAAAAACATATTTACTCAATTGATAAGTTCAGGGATCCTGTCATAAATTGTGAAGGCCAAAAAAATATTTGGTAACTCTTAAAAGTAATGCTAGTTTACCATTATTTTACTTGACTGAGCCATCTCAGAAACTGCTGGTACGATTTGAAAAATCTTCAAAAATATACGTCCTATAGGCATCACTACATAGTATAAAACAAAGTCGCTTTCTCTGTCCCTATGTCCCTTTGTATGCTTAAATCTTTGAAACTACGCAAGGGATTTTGATGCGGTTCTTTTTAATAGATAGAGTGATTCAAGAGGAAGGTTTATATGTATAATAACATCCATTAAATAGTGGAGAAATACTGTTAATTTTGAGTTTTTCGGTAGTGTATTTAGTATCAGCATTACACTCGTGCGAAGCCGGGGCCGGTCGCTAGTAACATATAAATGGAATGCTAATAAACAACTGAGTATTGAAAATGAGATAAAAATGTTTTATTTTAACTCCAATGTAATACTATTTTAAAAAGGAGGGGTAAGCCTCTGATAAGGGTTATTTCTTAAATAACATTTATATAATATATTGCTGAATTTAATAAAGATTTAGAGATATAAGGCAATAAATCGAAGTACCTATAAGTTGACAATCAGTTTTGTATAACTTGTACTCGACGATAATTTAACTAAACAACATACTTTTCTAAATAACATTTTGCCTTTTATTTACGGGTAGCTAGAAGCCAGTAAGTCTGACGCCAGGCTAACCTTCTTCTTCTTCTTCCTGCCCTGTTCCCAATTCTATTTGGGGTCGGCGCAATATGTTTTCCGCTTCCACTCATTTCGGTCAGACGTCATACTACTATCCACTCCCTTCTTAATGATAGGTATCCTCTTTCAAGCAATCGATCCATCTCTTATAAAAATTCGAGTTTAAAAAAACGACGCCAGGCTAACCAAGGGGAATAAATAGGAGGTCAGATAGGCAGTCGCTCCTTGTAAAACACTGGTACACAGCTAAATCCGGTTAGACTGGAAGCCGACCCCAACATAGTTAGATTATATATATTTTCAACTTTATCGCTGAAGCATGTGGTTTTGGTAGCTTGATGTGCTGGAGGCTGTACCTAACAGCAAAGCTGTATTTCGCGACTATACTCTTATCGTCTTTACAGTGACGAAGCTAACTTCAACAAAACAAAAACAAGAAAATAAAATGAAACTCCAACTAGAGATGACAACTCACTTTAATTTCAATTAAATAGGAATGTTTACAATATAGAACACATACACTCTATATCTACATACACTATGACAACGTGTATTATTCTGATTACACATTATCAACGCTAGGCTCTAAAGCTGAATTTACTCTAATAAACTTTAAAATATAGGGTACAAAATATGTAAAATTAGGCAACATAAACACGTACGTACATAAAGAAAAGAAATACTCACAGAGATTTTTCGTAACACACGTTCTCAAAATAGTACTTTAATTAAATAAAAACACCTACCTACGTTGTATTGTTTTGAAGGATGAAATGTTTTGTAACAAACATACAGATTTCTTTTTGTTAATTTTGAAACGTTAACTCGTAAGGACATCTATATTTTTTATCGTATTGTTTGCAGATGACACGTTTCTCATTTTTAAAGTTTAGAAGCATATAGTAGATTTATCCTTCCTCTTCTATCCTTGGTTCACAGTTTTGAAGTTTTGTGTTTCGCATAATATCTAGGGCTTTACTACAAAAAAGTTAGACAGACGTTTGACACGTGTCTAAACAAAAAACTGTAAGCAAAATTAAACATGTGTTGAACGTCTGTCTAACTTTTTTGTGGTAAGGCCCTTAAGAGTTTATATCGCTTCCCCGAAATTCACCATTGAAAGTCAAATACTTTATTTAATCGTGTGATTCAATTACTGAAAAAGCGCTTTTTATTTTATAATAAAATTATTCGCATTGAAATGACTTAGATCTCTCCCTATGCCGAGAAAACTAAAACCCTTCTCTATACAATATTTACAAGAACTAAATTTAATTTAGTATTAACATAAATATTTTTATGTAGATCCGAATACATAAGAAGGAATAAAAACGGCAGTTCTTGATAATGAAATCTCTTGTTTTTCAGACATATAAAATCAAGATAAGCAGTAAATTTTGGAATGCGCACTAACACTCATAAAGAACATAATGAAGTTATATTTAGATTGTCATAATCTATATATTCTTATATATACGTGGAAATCTAAGATTAGGAGAATAGGTGGCTCTGTATTTTATTCTCAATTGTAAATTATATCTACAGAAGGTAATTTTGTGCAAAAGAATAAGATAAATAATAATCTAGTTGGAATAGGCCTCTACTATTTTAAAAACCTTGCATAGACAAGGTCGTAACTTTAAAGATAGCGGTACTGATAAATAAATAAAAAAGTAAGTTTCTTAAGAAGAAAGGCAAAGAATTTATTGTCGACCGACATTTTGATAAAACCATTTTATTTTTTTATCCATTGACAATTTCTAGCGAGTAAAGATAAAAGAGATTTTAACATTAGAAATACATGTTAAACTAAGGCTGTTTTACACGAAAACTTACAAATACAGTTCGCGTCAAATAACTTTGCGTTTCTTAATTTAGCCATTTGATACGAGTTTTATTAGACATTAGACTATTATGAAGCCAATAGTAGACAACTTCAGACACGTAACGCTTTCCTACAAGATGCGTAAACAAAAGCGCAAGCTATCTTCAGAGATGCAAAGTTATTTGACGTTGAGACGAAAAGAAAAACAAAATAAAATTTTGTCACAACGATTTTTGTTTTATTAGATAAGTCATCGTGTAAATCAGCAATTTTTTTTTATTTATTATAATAAAAACGATGTAACGTTAGCTTTAGGCCGCACTCCTGTACTTAACGAGCCATGCTAAACTAATTAACCTTACCATATAACTTGCATATAATATTTTCTACTATACTCCTACCATTATTATTTTATTCGCATTTTATTTATTCAGACATAACCATATCATTATAATATTTTTAAATTTAAGAGTATTGACGCTATAACAAAACGTATATCTAATTCTATCCGCTTGACACCCCAGATTACATAGGCTACGGATTATCTACCGCCATCATGGCCCATCGTGTACAAGAGTGAAATCACAAGCATTTACAAAGCATCGCGTTGAGTTCAATGCACCCTTACTTTAATGTCATCATAAGAATTTAATTGAGCTCCTTTTGTCAACTTTGGATTGAGACCAGCCCCCAAATTTTTATTATGATCTTTGTTAACCGAAAAAAATATTCCCTTTTTTGGGTGATAAAGCAGCCATGAAATCTAATAAAACGACTTGAATTACAAAACAAAAACATGAATAATATCAAATAAAAAATCTTATCTTAAAGGGCCAGTCTAAAACAGCTGTGCAGCCTTCATAAGTCCTCCGTCTACTCCGGTCTTTTGCCAGTAGACCACGGTCTACTTGA
This sequence comes from Heliothis peltigera, assembly GCA_958496145.1. Classification (NCBI taxonomy): domain Eukaryota; kingdom Metazoa; phylum Arthropoda; class Insecta; order Lepidoptera; family Noctuidae; genus Heliothis; species Heliothis peltigera. The sequence continues at coordinate 661,670 of OY292341.1, forward strand.
GATCCATGTCATCTCCCAGCAGGTCTTCGCACTCTTTCTCCCACTGTTTGTCGTCACCAGCCTTGTCTGCTACCACTTCATATTCTTTAAGCTCAGCTTCTAATTCTTTCTCCCATTGCTCTACAATGTCAAAAAATAAATATTAGTATTTTTGACAGCCAGAAGAAATACAAGTTGCTATTTTAGAAAGCTTGATTACATAGGTTTTTTTACACAAAAATGATTATAAAAGGTAACGGGTCGAAATATTCCGAATAATGTTCACAGGATATTTTTTGAGACAACTATGTGATCAGGCTTCCTACTAGATTAGATACTTACGCTTCCAGTAATTAAACAATTCTAATAATAAAATCGTTTGTTGCGACAAACGATTAATGTATCTGAACTTGGCATTTTCGATCCTTATTAAAAAGGAACGCTAGGCTCTATCTTATTATTAAATCTAAAATAACAACACCAATATTATTTTAGAATAATATAATTATTTCAATTCATAATAACTAACTATAAATGCCAATTTTTCATTTTTTAACTATACGTCGTAATTTCACTAAACAATGTTCGAGTGTTGAAAAGTATTATTATTATACTGCCGCTAGATATTATGTGGAACAATTTCAGGGCTACAGGAGGAAGACCTCGCCAAGATATGGCCAGGAAAACTGCATAGGAATTAATTTGGAAAGTCACGAAGACACACAGATAGCCAAATCATTTAGTTTTATAGGGAATGTGATTAAATGGACACCGAAAAACGATTAAAATCACGACTAATTTATTGCTCAACAGTTTTGGAAGATATGCTAGAGGATTGGCGTTGGACATTTAAAAAATAAATAAACTATTAACTTTAAATGCAGATCATGGATAAAATAATCCTCAAACATTTGTAATTCACACAAAATTAGTTGCTGCCCACGATATCAATTCGCTATATAACAATAAAGTTATAAACAGAAAATTCTATTGAACAAGTTAAATGGAATATAATAATGGACAAGTTAAGTTGCATCCAACGCCATTCCTGGAGCAACGAAGCAAGTACTAATAGAGTCGGTAAACAAACCCGGGCGACAGCATACTAGGCCAGTAGTGAATCGTTTCAACCATCAAACTCTATCATAAATGAGTCCACCTAGTTCTACACAACTTTAATAACATTGGATTATTTTCCTGATTAATATAGACCTAATGCTAATTGTAAATAATTACAAAACAAACGGGGAAGATACTGTGTTGTCAGTAAAGGTTCCAAATAGTTGAAGACGGCAGTTAATGTGGAATAATTGACTGTCACCCATAAGTGATATGTCGCGGCTGGGAAGGTTTCTGCTGGCGTACAAACAACAATCGTAATTTTATCAACAGTAGATAGATCCTCAATCATCCCTTACATACCCTTCTTATATCAGATCCCTTTGCATTAACCCTTAAGGTATATTTAACAATCGAACGTAAATTGTCATTTGCACGTCCATTTTGTTTTTAAAATCATTAAAATACGATGACACATTTCAGATAGGCTGACAACACAAGTTTATGTACAAAAGATTTGAAGTTTTAACATTGCTACGGCGAAAACAGTTTAGAGGCAGTGAGAAATAAACGCCAAGAGATAACGACCAACTTTGAGAAATATGTAAAGCTGATAGATAAATAAAACACAAGACAAACAAGCAATAATAGTTCATAAAGCTCAAGAGGTAGGGTTGAAATACAAGTAGCAATGTCAAAACCTGAACAATATATACTTACATTTATCGCTACTGAGCCGAATTTAATGAACTGTGTGATATTATCAGCTATATAACCTTAATCGATACTTAGACATATATAACATTTAGTAGACATTAAAATAGGTTCCATTGAGAAAATTTTATTTGACTTTTTTTTATAGATAAGTATACAATTCAACCGTACTGGTCTTTACGTCAATAGCAAATCATAAACAGCTGATCGCTTCAAACTGTTCGTGAGATGCTGCTAGCTATTGAAATACAGACCAATGTGCTACCAGTGACATACAACAGATTTTAAATAAATACATGGTTATATATACAGTTATTATAGTCCTTAGTGCAAGGACAGAAAAGCTATATTGTCATATAACATTCACTTTATATATATACGACACACGAGATAACAACAAGGATGAAGATATGACACAGTGATATATCTTTAAAAGTTCAAATAAAAATGCAAACAGCGATAAATTCTATATAAGTAATAACGGTTCAAATTATATGTATAAAGTGTGAGAGGATTAACAGTGATGTGGGCTTGACACAATAATGCCATGACTTTACCGTCAAGCTGACACCATTAGAGCATACAAACAATAAAATCATCGAGGTAAGTTAAGTCAAAGTTAATAAAATATTTATTAAAATAGGATAGGAATGTTTAGAAGATCACACATTATTTAGAGATACTGCAACTTATTTCAAATATGTCACAGCGAAATAACAGCTAAGTGCTCAATTTGAACAATTATACCGATGTTAATACTTCTATAGTTACATGTGCGTACGCGCTACCTAGATCGTGATGGCATTATTTTATCAAGATTCAAACAATCGTCATGAAGATAATAGCATAGTACATTCTTAGATGCAATAATCGTATCGAATAGATAATTACTGTTCTATACATTACCCACCTCCCAGTTCATAGGAGGTCATCTGAAACGGTCAAAGAGTACTAGAATCTTCGGAAACATATCACCAATGTTGTAATTGTTCTATGTTTAAATATGCAACATGAATGATGGTTACAATGCAATTTAAGATTAAAATTCAATAATAGTAACAAGATGACGGAACCACTAGACTTAGTAAATATCTAGCTAGACCATATACTTAGAGAATAATATATAGAACAGTGGTGTTATAATATTGTGTGCTGTGGATGTAAACACTTCCTTTAAGCTGCATTCCAGGGGAAAAGAAAATATGCGTTTAGCAACAATATTAATATCTAGTAATACTAGGGACTAATGCTAATAAATGGTTTCTTTGGTGATCCAAAAATGGAGTTAATTGAAAAGGAGATATTTTCGTGTGGATTTTAAATATATTTTTTATACTCTTCCTGAATATGGGGTTCGTTTTGATCCCTTAAATAAGAGCGTGTTTTAACTTTGATGGTAATTCTGCCCCTGTTAGGAAAGATTTTAAAATACTGCTTATATATTTTTTTCATTGGTTTGTCTCATTGGCGAATAGGGCCTTGTAACTATTTAATTGTTCAGATTGATTAAAATACTATCAACTGTAGAGGATTCTGGAAAAAGTGGGTAGTTATAAATGTAGCCAGACAAATATTTACATATACAGAGAGCATGCAATGCAATATATTCCTCAAAGTTGGTTTCGAACGCTATTTGGATGATTCCGCGAATACAAGTTTATGTCAATACAAATGAAATAACTTTAATGAAAATCAAGAAAACTTTAACTAAATAATATGGCCATGTGTGTGAAAACTTAAATTAACGAAGAACTTAATAAAAATTAACCTAACATAACATAACTTTTCCTGCACGACAGATAAAATTAATAAAAAGTTGAAATTAAGTGGAAAGTAATCAGAAAATCTTGCAAGATATCGTTACATCTGCAGTTTCCTTATCAAACTTAAATACACTTTCTTTAACTTAAATAACAATACTTATCAGTGGTAAAGTAAACAAAATAGCGGGTAAGTCTTAAAAAAATCATGTCTTACCATCTTCGTTTTCTCTATCGACTTTCAAAGAATTTATTCTTTTCTTGACGTCATCGATAGACTCTTGCGATGATTTTTCATTGGCTATCAAATTGTCGCTTGCCGATTTATCATCGTCTGATTTGGGAACAAAATAAAAACAAAACAAATAGTAAAAAATAAAATAACGAAACTAAAATTAACAAAGAAATTGACGGATGGGGTATTGGAGTGGTTAGTTCTATATAAAATGATGTCTTCCATAAAAAACAGGATCTATTTGTTATACAAGAGTTTTATATGGAGATTTTTTTATTTAAAGAGATGGATTCTATTCCATAACTCAAATAAAGGGGTAATCTATTTCGTTAAGGATATCCGATATGTTGATGAAGTAGTTACTTTAAAGATATAACAAAAGAGTCAATTGAATGGTGTGATTATGCAATGCCTCATGAAGATCTAAGAAAATGGTACGATGATGAAATATCTGATTAAAATCTAAGAGCTAGAGTAGGTGGTGTTGAAAGTATAGGTTATGTGCATACCCTGGGAATCGTCAGCGCTGCTCTGGCGGCCGGCTGCGGCGTCCGCCTCGTTGGCCTGGCAGATCAGCGACAGGCGGTAGAAATAGTTTCGCCAGAAGTTCTCCTCCGTGATACTGGAAATAAATTAAGACCATACCATGTGTCAAGGTTTTACGAAACCATTCAAACAGAAATTGAAAAGAAATCAGCCCTATTTTAGAAAGTATTGTTGTTTAAACAACACTTCTTAAGTTATTGGGATCGTCATTACTCTTTTGGAGGTTCCCTTATGGGCTTCATACGCCAGTCCACAATTTAGGATTCACGCATTCAGTTTCAGCCTACATTCATACGCAAATACTCATGCTAAGCTTGCTTGTCTATTTTCTTTTCTAGGCAAATATAAATTATATCTGAAAAGTCAGTTTTATTAAAGGCAATTTTCTTCCTTGTCCTAACAAAATCAATTCTAGAATCTTAATTGGGGCTAATTTTCCCAGATACGGTACAAAGCCTCTTTACAACTTTAGCGTAGATATCACAGATCAGCCGACGGAATGACGTTCAAAGGAGCTTATTAAATTCGATGAGCGTATTATCCTTTACGATAGCGTATCACCGCTTCTGCCACTCCCCGTCCGATAACGTGATAAGGTCATTTTTGTTTTTGATGGATATTTTTTATTCATGTGAATGTTTACTTATGTCTGTCTGTCTACCTGATCATCCGTGTTACTTACTATATACTATATTGTATGATTTTCTTGAAATTGGTGTAAAGATGTGTTATCGAGGAGACATGTATAAGGAAATGGGTTCTCATAGGAGAACTGATACTTATTTTTGATGACAACTATCAAACAGTTGAGAATAAAGGCAATAACGTAGATCTCACAGTCACCGTTGTCATCAACCTTGTTATCGTCCCACTACTGGGTACAGGCCTCCTCTCGCACAGAGAAGGGTTGAGTACAATCTCACAGAAGATGGTATAATACTACATGATCACACAATAAGTGTAACCAGGGTTAACACAAAAAAGTTGCATTTCCTAAACATAAAAGAACTTTTTCAAATTTTGACAGCTAGGGATATCATATAGCTTAACTTTCACGTGAATCTTTACAACCATAGCTATCTAATCTCTCATTAATTACAGTTTCAATGCCGAGGCAAGCAATCGTAACGTAAATCATCGTATTATTCATCAAACTACCCAATAGTGAAGTGATAACGCTAATCCAAACGTTTTTTCGAAGATAATTATATCAAAACCGTACGAAAACATATCAGCTATCGGTGTAAATAGTGTCGTAAACTCACATGTGTAGTTTCTGTCAAGATAGTGTCTGTGTGTGTATGTAAAAGCTTTATATATATAAGTTATCTAATACTGGTCATTAGTTTTTATGTGAGTTGTGTTGTGTATTTACTGGAGTAAAACGGTAGGTAAATATAAAATTGGTGTCTTTATTATAACACCGTTGACTTACCTAAACTATAATAATAATAAAATTTTTTTTTTAGTAATCCTTCGCCGTATTATATCATCGTCTATTAAACCTAATTCTTAATATTGTAAAAAGTTCAAAGTTAATTTTGAATTAAAAGTAAGCTTCAACTTTTTTAATCGAGCTTGGTTTTTGGAAAAGTCCAAAAAATCTTTGGACACCTAGAGCTGTACCTACATGTATGTATAAATAAATGATGTCATGGATAAGGATGGGTAACCATGTAACCACAACGAGAACGACGGTTGGTTATGGTAACCCAAACGTGTTTATCGATAGCTATATTTTCTTATAATAATGTAAACAGAGTCAAGTAATTCAACTATTCAATCAAACGCTTGTCTAGATAACCCCCCGCGCAATCTAAACGCGCATATCGTAACACTGTATGCCATCAATGGCCCTGTTATCTCGTGTTATGTTAGATAGGTATCTAATAGCACGTGCCGTTCCTATGATAGTGTATAGAATGTCTTGATCTTATTCATTGTTTTTTCTGATTGCTATCAAGACATTGATAGTCGCAGATCAAATACCTCTTTCAATTCCTCAAGCAAAATACCCTTTACGCAAGTCTAGTTTAGATCTGAAACTAGAAATCGTCTTTGGGTCAATTTAATCATCTACAAATCTAAATGACTTCTACTATATTAAGGTCCTGGTTCACCACCTACGAATAAGTTCCAGATAGTTTATTTGGTAGATTTCATACAAATTCTGTTCCATTTTTTAATTTATCTGGTAGATAATGGCTATTCGGACATTGTGAAACTGGCCCTAAATATATTAAGGACCAATTTCACAGGTTGCTGATAAGTTCCAGATAGTTTATTTGGTGGATTTCATACAAATTCTGTTCCATTTTTTAATGTATCTGGTAGATAGTGGCTATCCGTAACCTGTGAAATTGGCCCTAAGTCCGCAATATTACGACTGATGGAAACAATTTAACCATTCGTTGTTCTCTGGTATCAAATATCCCCCTAAAATGTGTACAAAGACGCAAGGTACTTACACTTTTGGCACGAGATCGAAGCGCATCTTCTCGAGGTTAGGGTCCTCGCCCATGATGGCGACGGCCACCGGGTACATCTTGTCGTAGTCGAAATCGAACTCCACTCCCGCGGGGGGTGCGCGCACGAAGTTCCGCCGGTCCTGGAAATTGAGACATACAGTGTTACTTTGCTTGTACCTTGCAAAAGGAGCAAAAAGTTAAAAGTTCCGATAAAAATGAGTTTTGGATGAAAGATTTAAAAATGTCACATGCGAGGTGTTACATAATCCAGGGACATCTTATTAACCAGCTTAAGTATTATAAAAATGTTGAGCGCGATGTTAAGCTCCAAAGAACCAACCATAGCTTATTTATGGGTTTTCGATTTTAGGGGAATCGTCGAATCCTCAAAAAATCGGAATAACGTAAACTTCTCAAGAATGTAGTACAAAAAATACGTAGTCCTATACGATAAATAGCTACATATATTACAGCACAGTTATTTTATTCTAACTGTTCCGAGCATGATCCAAACGTCAAAACTTCGGACACAAAGTTGTGATGAGGATCACACAATATTTCTGACAGTGAATCCTCTGAGGATGGCGGTCGTAATTTGTTCCGCTGGCTCTGGCACATATTAATCCTTTTTAGGCCATGATGTGATCTGTACTAAACATAATAAGAATTTGAGAAACTCGTTTCATAGAGACTATTTGGGTGATAAGCCTTTCGACGATGCCAGGGTCTTTTTGCGTCAAATCAACAATCACTCAGGTTATATAAATAATATCATGGATGAGATACCTCATTTCATTTTAAACGTTCTCTTTTTATTTACAAGTAAAATACCATAAGTCAAGGCTTATTTAGCCTTAATTTATGCTATGAGTAGTATCGACTTCCAGTTTTATTTAGCATCAGTGTTTACTCGGTTGACCAAGGAAAAGTAATTTCAAATTGTAAGTAGGCCTCATTAAGACCAAGTGATTAAGTTGCTACAAGTCTCATAATCTTCAGGATAAACTTCGCTAAGACTAGGGATTTAAACTCTATTTGCAAAGCTAAATAAGGATTTCGATTGATTACTTCATTAACTCCAATGTAAATAGCTGTATCTATACTAATATTATGACGCTGAGCTGAAAATTTTGATTGCTTCAAACGCTAATCTTGGGAACAGTGTTAGATCGGTCATTGATCGAGGAATACTACAGACTCTTAATCCCGGTGAGTGAAGAAGTCCCTAGAGGCCGCAAGTAAAACAGCTGACAGAAACTAATTGTATTATAAACTGACTTACCCACTAACTCAGATCACATATTTCCTCTTAGTGCTTATCTTTTTCATGCAGAATTGTTATTTACTTGTCATGACTTTTGCTTCAGACATAACAGCTAAAGATATAGCCATAATTCTCGTGAATGGATTTACAATCTTAATAAATGCTTATAGATTTTTCCTGTTTCTTCGAGCGATATTTACGTATGGTTTTGTATGTAGTAGTTGAATAAAAGTCAATCAATCAGGTCGTCGATACTCACAGTAGAAAGAGACAGGCACTCTTCCTTGAGAGCGGGCTCGTTGGGTGCTCCTACCCAGGGTGGCACGGCGGCAGCACTGCCACGTCCTTCCTGACCCTTGATGAAGGCATCCTGCTCGCGGTTGAACTCTCCCAAGATGCTCTGTGGGACAAAGGACATTGAATATAGAAAAAATAACATAGATTTATGAGAATGAAATGACTGAGTAGGAGCTTTATGCAGAAAGTATATTTGGTTGATAATTATATTGGATTAGGCCCTCTGTATTGAAGAGATGTGATGTGGCTTACTTGCTGGGCATAAGAAGAAGTGTCTGTAATATTATTATCTTAAAAATGTTTTATGCTAATATATTTCTATTTTCTATCATAAATTAGGATTAGCAAAACGCTACAGATCACGTGCCTACAAATTAGTTTTTGATTATGTGTTTATCACCTATATCCAACTATTATTTATTAGCCTTTTGACATTTTTATCAATAAATCATACTTAAATTACGTAACTAACAAAAAATTGAACGTTGGTAAAAATAGATCTATGTATATCAATCTCAACTTAAACTTCGTTTTATTTATTGGCATTTCGTCTTGTTGTAATATAATATCTGCAATATGGTGAACTGTGAATAAATGATGGAATGTCAATAGCCTTATATATTATATAGATACCAGTTTATAATAAAACCAATGACAACTATTTATACTAATTAATTAACGTCAAACTTTATCTGGTATAACCGCTGCACAACAATTAATATTATCGGGACACCTAATATATCGGGACAACTTTTAAACACACGGTCGGTTAGCCCCATGGTAAACTATTGATTACCTTGTATTATGGGTGCTAACACAACTGATAAACTACATTTTATACTTTACAAAAATAAATTTATGAATATATAGCATCCAGATCACAGCCGACAATTATGTTCATCACACAAATGTCGACCGTACCGGGAATCGAACCCAGGACCTCAGCCTCAGTTCGGCAGTTCGGGGTGGTTACCATTGCGCCAATAGGGTCGTTCTACAATTACTTATTTTGTTTTTACTATTCTGTTATCAACAGCTTAGCCTTTAGTATGAATTCCTTTAGATATTTCTACGTCAGCATAATTTGTTAAGTCTGTTTGGCAAAACACTTTTTAGTACAATTGAAAAGAAACGTGTTTCGCAATGACACATCACTATGCATATCTAAACACACGTGCATCACTATATCGCACGCTGAGAACGAAAGTGACCGATTTCAAAATTTTGGTGAAATGAGTTAAGTATACAGAATGACTTAAAAAAGTATACTCTATCATACTTATATTAGAAAACTGACCAATAAAGGTAAGAAAAGGGTAGACGTATATTTCGGTCTCTTTGTCACTCAAGCGTTCCTTCCCCCCGCGCCCGAATTAAAGTGACGAAATCAGTGTTGCACCGTGAGTGGTCGTGACAAGACGTGACAAGTCCAGTACAGAAGTGATCGATTACGCTTTGGGTCTGTTTGTTTGTCAATTTCGGAGGTAAGTTTAGTTACAATTTAATTTCATAAACTGACCGATTTAGATTTAGTTTCCTTTTACATTGTATGTATTAGCGTATTAGGTGACGTATAACAAATTCGGTCACTTATTTATTAACAAATGAGTCTAAATAATGAACCAATTTTGAATCAGGTCTGTATGATTTTAAATATACTTATCTATATTTTGTACTATTTCAAAGAAAGTCTGTTTAACATTTTTAAGTTTAATTTTCAGTAGACTTATTGATTAATAGTGCAATTTATTACTATTTTTAGTGTTTAATATTCCCTACTGAGTCGGCAATCCCAAAACTAAAAATGAAAAGAAGTGCTTTAATTCTTCAATTGGTGGAAGAGAGACAGCGAAATAAGGTAATTATGGAAACTATTTACTATTCCTTTTTCATTAGTACCTAGGTAGGTACTATATTTATTGGAAAAATGTTTAGGTATATTTGTTTTCTATTTTCTCTATTGTACTTTATTTATATGGACATAATTATTTACAATTTAATTAGAAATAAAACTATATACAAAGAAAATAGAGACAAATTAAAATTAAAATAGTGCATCAAAAAATTCATCCGCATCGCTTTCAGCGCTTTCTGATTCGTTGGACGTTTGGTTTCGTTCGATTCGTTCGGACTCCACTAAACGCATGCTTAACTCTTTGAAAAGTTTGTGGGCACTTGGGCCCCATGGTCCCAGTGTTTCAACCCCAAACGGTTCAAACATGTAATTGCCGATTAGGTTTACATATTTGCGCCGTTTGAGGTTTTCCGCGGTAGCAGCAGCCGCACCGGTACAGCTCGCTATACTGGGAAGGTGGGAAGGTGCAAGGGTGTCAACGCATGTTGCGTCTCACACCAAAGACCTTCCCATTTTCCATGGCATTATGGACATCCCATCTGGTCTCTTGCCATCGTCACGTGCCAGGCCCTTCGGTTCTAAAACAGCTGGCACTCCGGCGGTGACAAGAGCACGACGGATGATGTCATTAACACTGGCGTGCCGTGCCATGCGACCTGCGCTCTTGCTGCAGGAGAGACCATGGTGCCCAAGGCAGTCCACAGATTCGCCGCATTGACAGCGATGCGGAGCTCCAGTGGGAGCACCTAGGCGAAGGCATGTAGCGAGCCGGAATGTTGTGTCACCCAGCATAGTTCCAATGCTGGGTGAAGGCAGTGCGTGTAGCCATAGCCCTGACTCCCATTCTCCCACAGCCAGTAGGCGGGCACGCTCCGCAGTGTTGATAGCTGTATTTATAAAGTTATTTCTTATCAATCTGCAGAGCGGCTCATCCCACTGTCTCTGGGAAGCCGGGTTGTCAGGGTAGGCTGTGTTTGGGCAAGCCATTTTCCAAGCGTTCATACCATCAGTCAGATACGGCACTTCGAAGTTTTCTGGTCAACTCTTTGGTGCCGCAGACCGAGGATAAGAACGCCGGTAGACTGATGCTGGAAATTTTGTGAACGCCGAGGCCGCCAAATCTAATCGGAAGGGTAGCTTGAAGCCACCCTCGGTCGTCCAAAGCCAAATTAAACAAAGATGTAATGGTGTTATGAATGATTTTGTCAACTTTTTCTAAAAATTGTGGCTGTTTCCATAAAGGAAAAGACCGGACCGGAAACAACAGTATCTTACTAAAATAAATGCCGAATGTAGATTAATTTTGAAAAGTCTATCTGAAACATCATTAAAATTTGAGATTTTTGTGTCTATAAATGATGTAAAACTATCTTCCAAAATAGGTGAACCTAAGAGGTGCAGTGAAGTCTTGTCCAGGATTTTAACGTGGGGTACTATGGCATTAAATTTTGATATGACTGTCTGTCTGTCAGTGATGTCAGGTATGAAAATCTCGCACTTTGATGAATTAAGGTCCAGTCCAATAGAGTGAAATTGTTCTTTAAGGAATATGAGATCTTGTAAAACCGAGTCTATATCATCTCCTAGAGTTCCATCATCCAAATACCATCTATTGTACTTGTTTGCAGAGTCCTGACGAAGCTTTAGAAATCGACAAAGAAAACGTGCCATCTAGCCCTTCAATTATAGAAAATACACCTCCACATCAGGACCAGGAATATTACAATGTTAAAATCCCAAGCAAAAAACAAAACCTTTAAATGTACCTCCCGCCTTATTATAGGTACCTACCGGCCGACCCGCGTCGAGCACGGCAACGACACGGGGCGATGGCTGATTATCGTATTTTATGTATAAGTTTGGTATTTCTACACCGATGTCTATGTTTCTTTTTTTATAGAATATGTATTAATGTTATATGTAATAATAATTAGTGTAATAAGCGGAGTTGAATTAAAATTAATAAATTAATTAAGTACAACAAACTGATAGATAGGTAAGTTATGCTATTAATACTGTTGTTGATTTTATTCAAATACTTTAAATAACTATTTTGGTTTCCTTACAATTTTTATACTAGTTTTTTTTTTGTGTGATTATTACTAATTCGTTTGTCTGAAGAGTGATTTATTAAATGACATTAAGCATATACTTCGCTGTTTTATTTAGCTTTTTTGAGAAAATATACAAATCCTTAAGAATAAAACTGACTTATTTTTAGAAATTAAACTATTTTTTAAAGCAATGTTAGAAATGAACAGACCTTTACCTAAAAAGGTCAGTAGAAATAAAAAACTTCTAATACTAAAGTGACCTATTTTTCCAAGTTTTTTTTAAACATTATTTTATATGGGAAAAGCATTTCTTTTTTGCAAAAACTATATAATGTATCAAAAGCTATTAAGTCAAACAATATATTTCAACAGAAATTCATAACTTTTGTTACCTTGTTTTAGTGCTATTGTAAAATGAACAGAAAATGCTTAATACCACGGAAACATTTTCGCCTATTCCCAAAAATTGGCAATTTTGAGTTGAGTCACTTTCGTTCTCAGGGTGCGATATCGGACGTCAGATCGTAATATACTACAGTACTATCAACACGGTTGAAAGTGTACTCACTATGATAATCATACATCCCCAACCTTCAATAGATAGTTACACAAAAATAATGTCGTCACATTGTCTTATCGTAATCTGACAGTGTGGTCATCTTTTTTACCTTATCACTGATAAGGAAAGACATCCATAGTAATTTAAAGTGTTAAGGATTTTGTCAGATGCCTCTGAATATGTTTAGTTTATTTAGTTACTGTTTTTGTATATCGTGTTTTTTTTTTTTAAATAACAGTAAATTTGAAAAAAATGTGAAAGGAAGAATATTAACTTAGATATGAACACTTTCTTTTTTCATTTTCTCTGCAACTAAACATTCTTTTAAGACTTTTCTTCAACAATAAACAACAAACATCAATGTCTTACTTCGCAACTTCCAAATGGCTATGAAACTTGCAAAGTTTAAGAGATATTTTACAATTTGTTGTTTTGCTTCAAAACTATTAAAGCTCATTCGTAGAAATTCTCGCTAACTTTGTTGCTTGGATTTTACTTGTTTATTTTGGTTTTAACTGGTATTCGTTCCATAAATTAATAACGAGGAATTACTAAAGTAGGACGATCAATGTAATTGTACATTTTCCAAGAATAAAAAGTGTGTTCTTGTAGAACCTTATTTTTTGTAAGCCTTTGTCGTATGTATTATGTATATTTGTTGTATCAACAAAAGCTAAATTGTATACCGACCATTTCATATTTAAAATTTTAATTTGAACCTCAACATTCACGCAAAAATATAATTGTTGCAGTTCGTGTACAACACCTCCAAGTCACTACAGATCTGCAATTGGATGTATAAAGTTAATCTCAAATGATAAAACGAGGACTACTGTCGCTATAAAAGCGTCTGCACACAAATAAATACTACATTCAGTCCGCGACACTTCAGATAGCAGTTAATACTACAATTATAGTAGTAAATACCACGCATCCAGATTATGAATACTGCAAGATAGCAGACACTTTAGCCAAAGAATAATAAATACAAGCAAAAATGGATACAGAATCAAATAATAAACATGACTCGAAGGACGAAAAAATGGAAAAGAAACCAGAAACGGACAAACTGGTGAAGGCGATGGGAGATTTCGGGAAGTGGCAGGTGATGCTTTGGCTGCTAATAGTAGTACCGACAAAGATCTCATCAGCGTGGCAGCAGCAAGGCATAGTGTTCTTGGCTCCAGCTACCAGCTACATATGCACAGAAACAAATCTAACAGACAATATCGAAATATCGACGTGTTATAGTGATTGTGTCAGTTATGAGTATTTCTCGGATTTTGAGAACACCATCATTTCGGAATTCGAGCTGATCTGCGATAGAGCGTGGATGTCCAATTTTACGCAGACTATGTGCATGTTCGGTGTGCTGATCGGCAGTTTTGTTTTTGGATTTGCTGCCGACAGGTGAGCAAACTTATACATATTTATATGTCTTGTAGGGTTACAAATAAGATATGATAAAATTATTTTATCCTGCGTAAAAATGTTTATAGGAATTTTACTCCGTCCACGGTCCTTAATTGTTGATAGTTAGGCACTAAATTGGCAACTAAAATTTTGGCAATTGTAGATTCTTAACCATGTCCGTCTATCTACCGTTATTACTTGTTACGGCAATAACACCTTATATTCATTGCAGATTTGGCAGACGTCCAGCATTACTCATAGCATGCATGCTGCAACTACTAACCACTGTTGTACAGGCCTTCTGTACGACCTACTGGCTCTACACCACAGTCCGGTTCTTCATCGGCTTGGCCACAGCAGGATCAATTCTAATCTCCTTCATCCTGATTATGGAAATCATTGGACCTCAGAGGCGAGAGTTCATGAACTGTCTCTGTGCCCTCCCAATGCCAATCGGTCAAATGCTTATGCCACTGATTTCCTATTACACGCGAACTTGGGACAAATTCTGCCTAGGAGTTGGTATTCCACATGTAATATACCTAATATATTTCTTCATGTTACCTGAATCACCAAGGTGGTTGATTTCCGTTGGCCGAATTGAGCAAGCTAGTAAAGTGATGACACAGGCAGCAAGATGGTAAGCGGTCAAGTCATCACTATGCATAATATTAGTCTTCTAGGTATTACCAAAATATTAATATATTATTTTGACTTTCAGGAACAATCTACCCTCTGAGAATATGTTAGATGTGGCAAAGAGTATGGCAAATGAGAAGGTGAACTCAAACGAGCCCGTACGCAAGGCAACCTACTTAGATTTGCTTAAGACTCGTGTGCTAAGAATCAACATATTATGTTCGTGCACTATCTGGTTCGTTCTTGGGGTCAGTTATTACGGCAGTAATCAATACATTGGACAGACTAGTTCTAATGTGTTCGTCAGTGTTGCTGTGGCTGGAGTTTTGCAGGTAAATGATAATTGTTTTTATCATCCTTCTAAGTTGATATTTTTTCAGTACTCGTTTCGTTACATAACGAAAGATACGTTGGCTTTAGACTTTATGATTATTATGTAATGTAAGCGCCAATAAAATACATAATCATTTTAAAATAAATAAGATAAGTTAACAAAGGATTACTAAAACCTTACGGCTATTATTAAATCATAGCGAAGATAAGTACCATGTTACCAGGTGTGCTGAAGTCTGAGGGCACGGGAGTGCTCCAGCCAAGTATCATCTTTTAATTATTGGGGAATATTTTCCAAAGCTAAATCAAGCTTTTGCCGTAGACCAACATTCCTCTACAAAATATTACAAGATAAATTATAGCTCGGACTGTAGGCTTGTGTTCTATTTTAAGTTTAACGATAATGTTTTTTTAGTTTATAACTACATATGTATTTCCTCTTCCAGTTCCCCGGCATCTTACTGAGCGGGTTCCTGTGCAAATACTTCGGCAGGAAGATCACCTTGATCAGCTTCTTCATCGTATGTGGCGGAAGCAATGCTTTCCTCGTAGTACCTGAAGACTGGTTCGCCGTGCGAGTCACCATGGGAGCCATAGGTGTTGGTTGTGCTTCTGGTGCCTTCGCTACTGTGTAAGTTTATTCTTTTTTAAATTTCATCATCGTCTTCGACCCTGACATTATCACATGTCCTATTAAACCCCAGTAAATGGTTTCCAGCTAAAAAAGGTACCTAATTACCAATTAAGACTCTAAGAAGTCAATACGAAGATCCGTTATACTACACATGTCATCTAGTTATTTCATATCTGTAATTTCCATTCTGTTTTCTTATTCTAAACATTAATTTTCGTTTATTCCAGGTACATGTACACTTCGGAACTGTTCCCGACTGTAGCCCGCAACATGGCTATGGGGGCTTCATCCACGATATCCAGAGTGGGGTCCATGCTAGCACCCTACGTGGCCGGCATGACCGTCATAGCTGCATGGCTACCACCTGTGGCTTTTGCCATAGTACCTTTACTGGGAGCGTTTACTTGTTTCTTCTTACCAGAAACCAGAGGCCAGAAACTATCAGATCATTTGTCTTAGATTTTGTAAAATCGCTATCTGATTACCGCTGTCATATTGATAGATGTTTGTTTGTTGTTAAGTTATTATTGCTTGTTCGTTAAGATAAGTGATACGTGATATCTTTGTTTCAGTTAATTTATAATCTTATCACTAGTATTTAGGTTTTAATTAAATTAAGTCATCATGTAAATAAATAAAGTCATTTTTATAAACAACAACGGTAAATAATTTTGTAACCCATTACATTGTGAGGCGTAACTAAAGTTTTCAATTTTGATATCAATTTGACGGAAGACAATTTATCGGTTCAACGAACCAAAATAATCGATTTGTTTAGAGATTAACTCAAATGTTAAACAAACACTTCATATCGAGTAAAATTCACGTTCCTTTGTAAACAAACGACTAAATTGATGGGTTGTTAATATTTAACGTGCACTCAAATATGACGGACATAATTTGTTTACCAAAACTGTTATCTACTCATCTATCTATACAAATAGACAAAATTTGGGTCTGATGCAAATTAATGATTCAATATTGATTGCAAAACCTAAAAAAAACCCATTGAATCCTAAAAGGAAAGTAGAATTAACAAAAGCTGTAAAACAAATTAAATTCCACATTAACACCTTTGTGTGCATGGAGGGGGTGATAAAGAGGGGCGGGACGATTGCGAGAAAACTAGGTCAACTTTGAACACAATTTATTATTGTTAGTCACGTTGAACAATTAATGAATTGGATGAAAATGTATCGGCTATATTAAATTTTATATAATTATGATAAACAAACGTTAATAGCTGAAATATTATACTTTATTGTACTAAAAATATCCACTAAATCAAAGCCAGGAAAATTATACAGTACTGTACATTAAGCCCATTAATGAAGTAAAAACAGAAACAAAATACGTAACTTGTATGATCGTTATAAACGTTAATGAACGAAAGATGAAACGTCGAAGTTATCTAACAATATGAAAAATATTCGAATTAGGACACACATATTCCCTTTGATATACAGGAACACGTTACAAAGATGGGACGTTTTCATGTGACTGAGGTAGCTAAAATTCCATTAATGGTATGACAGCGACTTTAAGAAAGTCGGTCGTAATATCTGATATTAAGAGAAGGCTATATTTATAAATATTAATATTATTACAAAAAACTTTGAAGTTAAAATTGATGGTCTGCAACTGTAAAGAAATTTGTACGAAATACAGTGTGAACAAGAAGCTTCAAAATGTCATCAAGCCTTTGTTCTTGGCAACAAAATGGAGATGTATGCAAAACTCTGAAGACTTGACAAAAAGAAAGTATCATCCAAAAGTGATTGGGGCAAATTATATTTAGACCGTCCTCTTCCTTAAAAACCCACGAATGGCAACTCAAAGGACCAGAATCCATTTGCTTTTTACGTCACGCTTTATAAAATTCGGCTCTAATAAGAAATTAAGATCCTTAATTCCGTTTTTACATTTCCATAAAAACAGGGTGTTTCAGAATTTTCGTCGAACAAACAGTGGAAACTCACGCTTAATTGTTATTAATGGCAAATTACTGTTGCAATGAATTTCCATTTCAACGAAATATAATTTCAGAGTTGCGAAACTGTATGAAATGTGAATGCTGGAATTTATGTTTCATTGTATTGGAGTTCACACATATGTACATATTCATGTTTAAAACCATTTGTGTATGGAAGCGTTTGTTGCCAGGAGAGCTCTTTCACTAATAAAGACTGTTGCTGTGCCGTTGTCCGATTCAAAATGTTATTTTTAGAATTCAATTTATGAATTTGATACTAGGTTAAAAGCTTATTAAAAGCCAAGATACATCTGTGATAGCAAATATTAATTTCTAACATGATAAATATAAAATGGCTAAGAAACCAAAATAATTATTTGTGGAATTTCAAAAACATCGATGTCATGAAAAATGCCAGTTGCATAACAAGGACCACATATAATTTACGGAACATCAATCCCGGTTAAAAAGTAATCTCCTTGTCTACAGATCAATACGCCTTTCCTATGGATGGGAAGACCTCTTGTCCTATACGAACCTTCATAGAATCCATCCTTTTGAAGTATAAACTACGAATTATTTGATTCACAAAAGTGGCGACTCATAGATTTTTCATTTGTTATATTGTCAGTTCATAATAAACGTCGGAAATAACAAGAAAAAGATTCAATTTGCAGGCAAAAAAAATACAATAGTTGCAGTTTTTTATTCAATGAAGGGAAAAAAATCATGCACCAGAAACTTATGACCAATATTGCAGATGAATAGGCTGCACCAATGGAAACAGTTAATCAAATAAAAATAAAAAATGCAACAACCAACCAGCAACACATGTAGCTAACGTTAGCCAAAACCTTTTGCAAGCTGAACGAACAACGCCGTTGGCAGAATATAAATCCTTATTGATTAATACTCAGAAACAATTCGTGGTAAAGCTGTATGCATGCTGCGGATGCAGCGTATTGAAAACAGACGAGTGGGCATTGATAAAATATTTGTAGCAACAAATCCTTTGGGTACAAAGTTTAGTATTAGGAAAACTATTGGGAACTTCTGTACACGTATGAATAAAATAATTGTTGTTAATACCAAAAATCATCATAAAGTAACTGCTCCATATAATAACGTACCAAATTAAATAGCATTCATTGATGTCAGAGTAGGATACAAACTTAAAATTTATTTGAAATCTGGACTAGTTTTACATAATGTTTTATAAATTCTACTTTTGGTGTATTTTCTGGGTGCTTGAAACTTATAATTGCATTCACCGACACAGCTTTCAAGTGGATTTGAACTCAGAATTGCGGAAGCTGAAAAGCTTCTACGTACCTCTTTTAAAGTATTGCAGATTATACTTGGGCCTAGCCATGTATGCATACACATTCCATTCCATTTCCATTCATAATAGCAAAAAACCAGTAAGATACAGACTGCAAAAGTTTCTGATTTGCCAAAAATAATTCCTAAGAATAAATTCAACACGATGGTAACCAAGAAAAAACTAGAAAGACATCCACGGTGACCTACAAAAAGTGACAGATAATAAAAGTAATGAGGAATTCATAGCAGATAATGAATTTTATTGCGAAGATGTAAACGAAGCTATAAATAGAAGACTGTGACAAGAACAGGATGACGTGAAGTGACTCATACTTACAGTCTTGTTTTTCTGTTATCCCAAGTTGAGCATGGAAAAAGTGGAAAGAGAATATTTAATAAGTGCACATATATACAAAGACAATGGTAAGAAATAGCTCACATGGTGAAATGGACACAAATAGGATGAAGCATGAGAAAGGAAGCCACAATATTAACAGTCGATAGACATTATTTTTATTGTTGCAGTCTCCGTACTCTATCAAGTGTTGTCGCTGTTGGAGACGATACGAGAAATATGTGAAATACATTCCCACTTTTTTTCGTAGAATATCATAAAATGACCCCTCCCGCTTCGGGGGCAGCTGGAGTCTACTCTTACTAAAACCCACTATGTTCCTTCTGGAGGTCCCTTTGTGCCAGGACGATGGTAACTCTTACGAACAACCCGCAGCCCAGGCAGAAACACATCCCCTCTTCGATTCAATTTTCGTGTTATCATCGTCAACATAATTTACAGTTTTCACGCTTTTTTACTTCACTTGACGAAAACGTACTTTATTTTTTTTATATATTTATTAAAGTCTACCAATAGCTTCTGAGTAAAATAGAGCTTATGTACATATATTATTTTATTGCGTCTTATTCTTACTTCGAACTTTAGTGAACAAATCTCAGTGCACATCGAAAACTGGGTACGTATAAAACGCTTTGCTCGTTTCAAGTGGGACAGCTTTCCGAATAAAAGCCTTGGAACGTATCTCATATGAAATGTACTACGTTCGTATAATACAGAGTGTTCGAATATGGGTCACGAGAAGGTGATATTTCTCTCGATTTTTTTGTATCTGTGAACGCTTTTGTTTTGTAATGTGATATTCAACAGGCATCGATCATCGAGTCCTTACGTGTGATATATAGAAGGCAAGGTAAGCAATGTACAATATATTACGAAGGAACTTTTGGCTTTTTGCAAAAGTTGCTAACTTGCTGAAAATCAGCACTGGGACTTTGTCTCGCGACCTTATTCGCATCATCATGCTGAGCAGGGGCCGCATTGCATGAACGTATTTTCTTCAAGCTGTCGGCACAAAATACCTTCAATACATATGACAAGTCTAACGAAACTCCAAGTCGGAAACTTCCTTTAATCTTCGTGACATTTCAGTTTATCTAGGCTACAGATCTACCCACCACTAAATGACCAAACAGGAAGTAAATCCCACAACCGCATACAAGTCCCGAGCTACGTGTAATCCGGTCAATTGATCCGGACATCCGGCCAGTATCCGGTCGGCAGGGAGCATTAACGTTCTATTTTAAGCGTATGGAGGGTGACATTAATTAACTAGTTTATAGTTGTTTACAGTGATTTCAGTCGCACTGTGGGGGTAACTCAAAAATGGATTTCGTCTGAATCTGTCGTAACACATTTCAGCTGAGTAAAGTTCAATATACATATTTTAATTTGTAATATGTTCTCTAGTTCCTTATGAAAAGTGAGAAAGCTAGGTGACATTTTCATGGAATCCATCACAGTTTTGTACAATATTATCGTCTAAAAGCCCCGTGTGAAGTTTAACAAAGGTCAAAGGTCACACCGACCTTTCCCCAAACTTTTATCTGTCCGTAGCTACGTTTATAACTAACTAAAAGCCTGAATGGCTCGCAAAGGCACTTATTGTTTACAACTACAACTTTTATAACCGTACATTAAATAATACCAACACCCATCATACTCATTGTGAAATATACATATACAAAAGTTAATGGTATAATGAACATCGAAAATTTATGAACAGTTTGCTCCCAAAAAGTCATTCGCGAAATATTAATTCTACAATTATGAATCTTCTAGATAACGCCTTCCAAAAGTACTGAAATAGCAGTCTCCGAAAAACACCCGTATTCACCGACTTTATCTACCACAACAAAAAGATACATTTCAAAGAATTACGTAACCAACGATAAATGTCAGAGAGGTCTAAATAAATCTAAAAGTCTTTGACTGTACCTAAGTAAATAAGTTAGCCCGTTAACAGAAAACAGAGTTTTCCACTTAACGACGCAAATACTGAACATTTTTGTTTATATACTCGTACATTTATCAGGCGAGACCGGAGCAAGGTAATTGAATCCGCAAAGAAATATCCACCAAACTCAAATTAAGGTAATATTAAATAAGGGAAGGTATCATTCGCACGGCGTTTAGAAAATTGCCAAAATAAATACGTATTACAATAATTCTGGGATATAGGTACGTTTAAACTGAGATGTAATTTCGCCTGACGATGCTCGAAGAGTTCCCTGCTAACTTAGCGAAGGGGAGCAACGCTTTTAGACGAAGTTAGAGGAATGAAGTGGGTGGCTATAGATATTGATCGAAACCTCCGAGCTGGTCTAGTCAAGCTAGACTCGGCGCCGCAGAGTCTGAATTGTTTAAAGGATTTCGTCTCGCTGGATAGTTTTAAGACGATATTTCGTCTGAATGTTGAAACTATCCTAAGTTGTGTGACTTAAAATAAGTTTTAAAGATAAATACGTAAGGACTATATTTGAATAAGTTATAAGATTTTTAATTGAAGCTGCAATTTTCGTATCCACACTATATACTTGAACACCATATGTATATACAATTTTATTTTGAAGCACTAAAACTTGTATAAAGACCAAAGAACCAAGAGATATACCATTTGCACCAATTCAATGTATCCTCCATCCTACACAAAACTAGCTACTAGTAGCTACTTATAGTAAAACGCCTTCGCAATCCTCAACTCCTCTACTCCTAGAATAGACCTCTTACCGTCGGACACTCTGAACAGCTCTCCGAGGGCGCAACTACCCGGACAAGATGGCGTCAGCTCGAATCCGGATTTTTCTTATAAATATGCTATGAGTTTATCTCGTTTGGTTGCAATATAATACGAATAGATATTAAATTGGGTCTAAAAGAATGTCATTATGTAACATGTGCTGAACTCATAAAGATAACTAAGATAACTCATGACTCTCTAGTAATTGTAAAAAGAAGAATCAAAAATATAGTGAAGGCTTATAAGAGGCTTATGGTTTTCACAAAAAAAAAATGCCAGTCACATGAAAATTATCCGAAGATGCTTTATATTTCATTTTATCTACGATTTTTTCTTCTATCGAAACATGTCAAATGTAAGAAAATCCCCTACATTGGGTAATATGGTACCGTCAAAAAACCTTCATCGTCTAATTAAGCTCAACATAAAGCCTTTTCCGTTCACATAGACCGCATTAAGCTTCCTATACAAAGCCTTTCACGTATTTAATCAATAAAAAGGGCTAAGAGAGGTTTCATAAAATCTTTTTCTAGATGTTAACGCTAAAAACTTTTGTGTAAATCAAATTAATGACCCAGATCCAGTCAAGTCTTTCAGCAGGAAGTAATGGCGGAGGTACTGGGTAGACTTGGTTGTGTAATCCAATTTGGGATAAAATGAGTTTTTTGTTCGCGGGAGAGAATATTTGACGGCGTTAGTATTTTTCAATTTCAATTTTAACCTGTACATTGATCATTTTTTCAGCTAGGGAAAAAATACCAAATTATTTGGTCTAAAATGTTATTTCAGGCTTTTAGTAGCAAGTTATTTGACTTTAGAAGTACTTTCACATTAACAGGAGGTACCCTGGGATTTGGGTCAACGGCTCGACTTAACCGTCATGGCAGCATTGCGACCGTAAGATAGACCAGCTTTGTAGAAACCTTTGAGGATTAAAAACATGTCAGTCATATAATATTGAAGCAAATTAGGGAAACTGCGTCCATTTATTATGCGAAGCCGGGGCGTGTAGTCCCACGCGTGGGGTGACATCGCCCACAGGGTGTATACATGAAACGGCAATTATCCCTTTTTTCAAATCCCCTATTTGAATAAAAGGTGGACAGGGTTTTGTGAATATGGTATACGAAAAGAAAACAGATTTTAAACGTGTTTTTACTGTTATTTTATACAGATTTTAAATGCCGCTATGATCAATGAGAATTGTTTAAAGCGGTCGCTAGTCACACATAGTATTTAAAATGGACATTTTAACCAAAACCTATATTGTAACCTCTATTTTTCCATTTTCCTACAAAAGCTTTTAGATAATGGCAAAAACGGTTTTAGGTGTGCCAGAAACCATTAACCGCACACACGATTAAAACTAAGTTTAATTAATTTCATTTTTACTGCAACCTTCAATATCGTGACCTGATTCGATTCGAACCCACATTGACCTGATTCCACCTCTTTGTGGCCGGTTGAATTAAACTCTCACACTCACAACGGCCCCATTTCATTCCACCATTTAAATATTAAAAAAGCAGGTATGACAAACATTGTGCAACGCTGCAACTATTCACAACATGCCATACCGTTACAAAGTGCTTTGTGCAGTCGCCATTTTGTTGCAGCTACCTACGTGTGTACGTCACCCGCTATTTTTATTCAACACCGTTATTTATATGTGAATACATTAAAATGTCAGAGACTGACATTCTGTGATAATGCTTCATAAAGTTCTGGTTGGAACACTATTTTAAAACTGGATACTTAATAAAAGAGATGACAGGGACGATGGTAGAGATTTAGCATAGAGGATATAATAAGCCGTAGTTTAAATATACTCTATGCAGTAAGAAGCTCTACTACATATACATGTATAAAAAGAGGCTTTTGATTAAATCAGACTAATCACAAGTCTAATAGAAGTTGACACAAAAGGTTTCAGAGAAGCATCAAACCTCGCCTCTAAGGACCAACAAGACTCCAAGTAAAAGTTCTAAAAACGTCACATTAACTAGGATCAACAACTAACACTAGTATGAGTTCCTTATGTAAGACTAACAAAATGATCCCAAATCTCAAGTCAGACATTCAAAACAAAATAAGAACGCATAAAACTGACACTTGCAACGTAAAAACAGCTTCGCATGTAGACCACTTAAATAACGAAACTTACGTAGATACTTTGTTTGTACAAACTTAAATAACCAGGATAGCGCACGTAGTGTAATTGCTAGGAATGTCGAGTGCTCTATTCTCGACTCGCTGGAAAATGCGAATGAGTACAACAATAATATATTCTAAAACTTTCGTCTGCAAGCTTATTCCATGTTCCTCATTAATAATAACGACTATGTAAATAGAATTATTATTTTAAGAAGTGTTTTTATTCCTTTAATTTGTTTCATTTTACACGAACTCTAATCAAAGTGTTCTTCGCTTGTCATTGTTGTAAGGGCCGGTTTCACAGGTTACGGATAGCCACTATTTACCAGATAAATTCAAAAACGGAACAGAATTTGTATGAAATTATCTGCCAGATAAACTATCTGGAATTTATCAGCAACCTGTGAAACTGGCCCCAAGTCTCTCATGGTTTGTTTGTAGCAAATTACAACTGATTTTCCAGGCAATCGAAATTCCATTATCGTTTACTTAAGCACACTCTCATCAATAAGCAGATCCTGATCAGATACACAGGTAAACAGATCAACTGATTCGAACACACAAAACATACCAAAATACAACAGTATTAAACCAGTAAATCCGACAGTCGCAAATGAAAGCGCCATGCCGAAAGCCTCGCGACACGTACATTGTTTTTGGTTTACCATCGGAAATCGACGTGCCGCGGTAGGCAAACAATGCTTTTGAATACACAAACAGTATGCAGACTGAATTTGATAACTTTTATATTGAAAAAAGATGGAATAATTCGGTACACCTGAATGGAGACAGAGATTTGTAGCGCACCGACATGCCTAATAAAAAGGTCCTATAGATAAAAATATAATAAAAACAATAAATGATGAAGAATTGTCGTCTCTGCTCTTACGAACATTGTAAATCCCAAAAGTACTAATTCATATTCCATTCGATATTATATGAGTTCCATTATAACTTAAAAAAATATATATCCGGGTAGGATAGAAACAAGGCCAAAACAAAATTTCACAAAGCTACCTAAACTTTTCAAAAATACCTAAAGAAATAGTAAAGTGTCCTCATTAGATCGAGCTTAAGGAGAAACAGTTCACGTAACTCCGTCGAGATTGGATACGGTAGCTGCGAATAGTGACGCAGACGTGAGAAAATTTTTAAAGTAACTCATGCTTTCGAATATTATTCTTGCATTGTGCTTTGAAAGTGGTATTATCCATCAGACTATCGTTAAAGTAAAATATGTGGGAAATCTTTTAGCAGGTACCTGTTTCAATTTTTGTAGTGGCTAGAATATATTAATATATAATAGCATTTATAAAAAAAAGATCGGGAAACAAAACTATACTAGACCATTAAGCTTTTCATGATACCATTGGGCTGGAATTAAAAGATGACTTTAATTAAGTAAATATAAACAGGTCTGAGTAAGTAGTCTGTAACGTCAAAACATATGAAACGAGACATCGTGATAACCAAACTGATGAGAACACAAGACTGATACCTAGGTAAGTAGAAATTCCAATATTCTAGGTTCAATTACGTAACAAGCTCTCCATGAAAGTACCAATTTATTCATACCCGCGTTCATAATTAATGCTGAAGATTAAATTAACAATTTTAATCAACGTTACATGTAGAGCATTGGGTATTCATCACGGTACTTTTATGAAATGGAATATTACTTTTTACTAAAAATATTTTGTTTTCCTTGACATATATATTTCCCAAAATAAATGTTATTACTAGACCTGATGCACATCTCGGGCGAGAAGATGAGACTCTCGATTAAAATTTCGCGTTTACGTAATAACATCAATTTCTTATTAACTTTGTATCTTACGGAAGGAGAAAATGTTAAGATGATATTGACAGCAACATTATTGACATCGTTATTCTATTAGACCTTAAAGGCACTATGTCTGTTTGACGTCACTTGCTGAATCAGATGATATAGTAGATAGTAACTAACGATAAACTGGAACATGACAATCTGAATATAGAGCTTGCAACTGCTATAAATTATACAGACGTCTAAGCAATTCCCGTCAAAGCAATTACTTCCATTATGTTGTGTTAATGCATGTTCATACATAGCAGTAGAAGCTTATGAATACATTCGTGTATTAAGAGCGGTAATCCTATCACATTCACGGAAATGCTTGAGCTTAAGATAGCTTTAATTTCACTAGAATTTCAAATGTGCACCATTTAGAACTAGTGGTGCATTAAAATTTTTGATGTGTTTTGATAAGATTCTCATGTTTGGCTAAAAGAATATTACAAATTTTATAAGAAGGAATAAATATAATTAGAATGATCCTTCAAATTCTAAATTATATGAATAGCAAAATCGAACGAATTGGAAATATCGTTAAATTAAAACGATTCACATCAATCTGAAATCTGTTTCTACAAATCCCGATCTCGCTCATATTTTAACGAGCCACCTAATGTACCGTGAATGAATCTCCCCGACCGCTGAGTGTGTGTCGTCAAACTCTTCATAATCACCAAAACGTGCCTCATAAATTGCAGATTTAAGACCAGCCAGGGAGAAACATTCACATTATCGTAATATACGTTTAACGTTGTCATTTCATCTATTTCCCCATTTAGTCTAGTTAGGAAGACTTTTATTTGATAAAAACCGTGTTTGAGCTATTGATATTGATATCGAAGCAATCAAATTTTTCAATTACAGAAACTAGGTCAACGCAATGTTTCTTTTTCTATCTGCAATCTACTATTTTCTGAACATTTTTGCAGAATAGTACTCTAGGACTCCTAGAATTTTTATTCTCCGCAGTATTATATTTATCAATGACTGGCTGTCATTTATGACCAACTAAAACTGTTTAGTACCCTAGATATTTCATTATCCCTAGATCTTTAATGCCTTTTTCGGATATAGTTAACCATTCCTTTATCTAAGTTTTTTTAGACATTTTACTCACGTCATTTTATATTTAAACCTAGCAAAGCTTTGCGTTGAACACTATAGACGTAGAATACGGATTCATAGCCCATTACGAGTTAAGAGCGCGAGTGCAGACCAGCAGTCGTAAAACACCTCGAACATAAGTAAGTTTCCCGGGGGAAACTCGCTATAATGATACCAAAGTGCACTAAAGGGGGCTTTTATTTCTACTGCTAATAGAACACTACTTTCTTGATACTTTTTTAGTGATAAAGTTGCTTTTTGGTTCTAATTTATCATTAATTCCAGGATCATGTTCTAAATTATGAGGATAAATGACTTAAAAGATGTAGATACAACATATATTTTTATTATACATATTTAACTTTTTTCCATGGACCCATAGGTTCTTCAAGAACGCCTCAAAGATGGAATGAAAAATGTCGTCAGTGTTGTTCCTCATAGTCTTGAATATATTATCCGCTATTTTCCTTTTTCGCCAAACAACAGTAGCCTTCATGATTTACTGACAAAGAATACATGACGCAGCAGTATTTAGGGATAAGTTTTTCATTGGGATCCTTTGTAAAGTAAGGGACGAACACGTCAAAGAAATCGCAAGTACATGCTACATTTATAGAAGATATATGTGTATCAATAAAAACAATCAAAGAATAAAATTTATGCTCCAAATAACAGACAGCAAGGAACTCAAATTATCAAGTACCATTAAAGAAACAGAAGACGTATTAAATCTCAGAACAACAAAACCTTCGCTATAGATTGTACGTTCCGATACTATTTCCAATACAAGTTTTACAACCAACAGCACAAGAGCTGTTAAGATAACTGGCGTAGGAACGTTGTTTAACGCAAGCCAGCAGTTTTATTGACAGCAGCCTTATCTACTCGTTCTCTCACAATTCTTTTACAGTTCTTCGAGTATGTCGTAAAGGGACTAAGATGGAGCTATTGATTTAATTGTGTTATATGATCCATTTTATGACTACGCAGAGGATTTTTAGTATTATAAGGACCAGTTTCACAATGTCCAAATAGCCTAATCTTCCGAATAAATTCAAAAATGGAACAGAATTTGTATGATATTATCTACCAAATAAACTAACTGGAACTTATTCGTAGGCGGTAAAACAGGCCCTAAATCTCTAAATCAAGTGTTGGTTAGAATTATTTTTTTAAAGATAAAAAAGATAAAGATAAAAAGTCATTTATTCAAAGTAGGCTGAAAATCAGCACTTTTCGAAGGTCAATTCTACAAAAGACAGCCCCAAAAACGCCCGCCCTTCACCACTTCCTATGTGTTATCGCTGGGAAGAAGAAATGGTGGAACAAACTCCCCAGCAACACAATTCTGTCTGTATGGTTTGAAGAACCGATTTTATATAAAACAAAGTACACATAACAATACATGAAGTATTAAATTCACTAAATATCTAACCATGTTGGCTAACACACATCTTTCTACCCATACCTATTAAAAAAAAAAATTATTATTAACTCAAGCAGCTAGAAAAAAAACAGGTTAAATATATTCTATTGCCTCCATTTGGGGTAATAAGTAAAGGTATATACATGGATTGTGCCCACCAACATGTGTAAAGGTTTTGTGAAAACGGTGAACTAGGACCACAATTCACAATACAAGTAAAGCAAATTGTATAAACTAAGTATGAAAGAATATGCAGTCAGTAAGACGAACTGGCATCACAAGCAGCACCCGTTCACGAGCATAACGCGAGGATCAGCCATCGCCTTTTCCCAAATTCTGTACCTTTTCAATTGAAGACTATGAAAAACTCGCAAGAAAACCTTCATATAATAACATATAAAAAAGTGACGAACGAATATGATACTATCCCCAGAAATATATATCCAGCGCCAACGGTTAAATTACCATAATGCTTCAATCTACTCCGCTTTGCCGTCACATGTCACGACATCGTGACAGGGATCACTTTACAACACTTACACAAGATGAACCACTTGAGAACAGCTCTGCTAAGAGCTCTCTCCTATGGGATATTCGGTACTAAGTTTGAACTCATTAATTATGATCCTGATAATAGTATTACGAGCGATAAACATGATTCACGAGGTAATAAAACTAAGGTACAATGAACGTAAGGGCCTTTTGCGCTTGGTTGCAGAATTAAAATCTGGCTGATTTCATAGAATTTAATCTGGAACTAATTAATAGTAATAAATACTTGTAATTACTTCAGATGGAGATAAATCTGAAACTAAGCCTTAAAACAACTTCTGAACTATATGCATCATGATAAAAATGTACTGTTCAGGAAGCGTTAGAGCTACGACAAACCCTTTGTTTCACACTAGTACACCCTTGGGGATGAAGAATGGCGTCGCGTGACGCATACAACACGACCCTCCGTGGCTACTGAGGGTGAGTAATGAGTAGACGAGTGTCAATGAAAAGGGTGCATCAGGCTAAGAGGTATCTTACACTGCACATTTATAGCCGTATAAACTAAAATATAGCATATGAAATGTTCCAAAAAAACAGCACAGAAACGAACAAAGTAAATAAATCCCAAATATAGCTCAACTGAAATAATTCTGATTACTGGCAAGAAATAAAATTTAAAATACAGCAGCATTCCAAAGGACATCGTTTCATATTAAGAGCGAGAGACGAGAGCGGCTAATGAGCGTACCGAGTGGAGTTATGAATGGCCGGCGTTAGCGCAAATAGGATGAAACATGGACATTGCAGATGACATGCAAATTCTACCCTCCACTGATTTATTAGATGCAGCAGACTCTTCGGAGATTTTCATTTTTTTTTTTCTGAAGCTAAAGTAGACCTTGATTAATCTAACAAATCAAAATATGACGACGAGAGTTGAGAGAGATTTGTAGAAATAAAAGTTAGTAATATTAATCTTGGCTGCAAAATGACTGGAGATTTTGATGGCACTGACACAAATCCGTACTTATATGACGTGTTAGCCACGGGAGGTCCGGAAGCTGAGGGGAGGGACCTAATGAGCGAGCCGCGTCGTGATGAATGCCTGGCATTAGCCACTAATGGGATGAAATACTCGGATACATTAGGAATTGCGCATTGTAAATATTTCGACGCTGGATCTGTTTAATTTCCGGCTCTAATATTGTTAATCTATATCATGTTGCTATGCGGGCAAAGAAAATTTTAATTGAAAAACCTTCACATTTTCTTAATGAGATCTGATCGTTTAACAGGATTTAATTTACTTTTTTAGTTCATTTTCCTCGAGAGACCTATGTGCATAATAAAATAGTGTTTAGTACAAACAGGCAGATATGATTTGGTCTTTAGTATTTTCTGTATAATTAGCATTTAAGCGTGCTTCCAACGCTTGCTAATAAAGATTAAGCTGCTTTGCTTTAATCCCAGACTAGCAGCACTTGCCTTAATAACTATAATACTACTTTACTCCCACTTTGCTCTTTAATCCTCTTGCTACTACTACATTAACATGATCATTGTTATGATCTAGCTCACTGATTTATAAAGCAGTAGTAATTTCCATTTATTTTGCAGTACGCATTCCGCTGGCTTCATACATTTCAATAACGTGGGTAGCTTCTGCGGTCACAGTTAATGCAACATTTCAAATTTCCGCTAGAGGAGCGTGCTCCACATTTTGCGAAAGCCAATGCTGTTCACGCATGTACATTATGTACAGACGTGCATTTAATCCCCTATTGGCATTGCGTAATGAACTTGTTAAGGCTTCTGCTGACATTGTTCATCAATCAGAACGGATTCGAACTGACCCTTGATGTCAATGGTATTTATGATGCTGCAATTGATTGGATAAATTGTTTTAAGTTCTCAATGTTTACGTTGATGTCTTTTCCGTCTACTAACATGATTATTTATATAACGTTTTTATAACACCTATTGACATTTTCAATATGTATATCTAAAATCTACACTCACAAGTCAAAAACCAACACCACACCGCAAAATCAATAAACACCATACATCAAGCTTTGTAAACTGCTTCGGACATTGTATGGGGTAAACATTTTTATCAACCATTGCGTGACAAAAATAGATGGTTGAATGGCGCTATTGGCGGATATGGAACAACCATCATAGGCAATAGCTCGTAATATTTACGATCCAAAAGTTATGTACAAGCTTCTTCTCGGGGGGTATCACAAGAAGTAAGGAAACGCTACGAGAATGTTTTATGGCAAGGGGCTGCAAAAATATGAAAGAACTTTTTGGGTCAGCATGCGCTTTGTTGTATTATGAAAAATACTAAGGAAAATGTGTTGAGTGTCTGCAACGGACTACTCGTGTATTTATGCTTTGAAAATAAATAAAATATTCGGCTAGTAACTCCAACGAAGCCCAAACCAAAGTATGAAAATAAAGTACGGTGAGTGAGGTGAGCGTAGTAAACTACATTTCTTTTGTTTGAAATGCGGGCTGCTTTCAAGACTCATTTTTCACTAATACAACATTTCTCGCAAATTAATAGCAGACATTTGCCAGTGTTCTATTTTCTAAGAAAACTTTTCATAAATCATAGTACATTTGACCTATTTTATTCACAGTGAAGCGTTATTAATTTAGTGGAGTCATCAGAAATGCGAGCAATTTAGCGTTTCAGCTTAACCATGCAGAATATGGCTGTGTAGACGTTATGTACGATTGTGACGTAGCTATACAATGGTAGCTAATGAAGAGGAATGGCGGCATCACATAATATAGCGCTGAGATTCCTCGCAGAAAACAAAATGGCAACACTACAGGAAATATGTGCGTTAGCATTCTAGTGTCGTAGTAGAAAAGATAAAGGGGAGACAGTTACAGAGCTTAAGGCCTTTACTCCAAATAAAGCAACATATAGGTAAATGTAACGAACAATGAAATATAAAATATCAACGTCCCAAAGGTAATCAAAAGATATTTGGAGCACAGAACAAATTGAAAAATAAAGTTTAGCTTCCATGTTACTTGTGTAGAAAGAAACCATTATGTAAGAACAAAATAATGAAATGTGACTTCTTATAAATAAAGAAGCTAGTCTAACAGTGGAAAAACTCGCAATATTTTAAAAAGACGCGACGTTGGAGGCAAAGCTAATTAAAAAAACAACAAAGTATATATTTCTAGGCGAAATGAAGAACGCTCACTCACTCAACAGAAAGTAATGGAAGTAATTACTGAAGGAAAAAGAATAGCTGATGTTGTAGGCAAAGAAAGTGGGAACTAACGTCGTGGGAATTACTCACGACATGACACTCGCATGTAACAAGAAAAAGAGGATTGGATTTTAGTCTAACAAGGTTGGCTAATAACTGACAACACAATTTTACTGAAGGCAGCTCCCCAAAAATTCTCGCCCTTCACCACTTTCACTTTTTTAGATTAATCTGTTATAGAAATATTTGGTAATTTAACGATACGATACATTTAATCAAAATTTCAAACAAACCAGACAGACCAATCCTCAGAAATATTTCCAATTAAAACACAAATGTACATACCTGAAATGGCAAAATTGCTAAAGCGAGCAATATTCGCTATGATCCAAACTCCGCATTAATTTCTCAGTATGGATACGATAAATTTAATAAGTTTACAAGCTATAAATTAGAAATACGAGAGCTAGCTCGCTTGGAATATGATATCGCGAGTACAAAGTGCTCAATTGGCCTAGATCCAAACGCTGGAATTCGACAAATTGTGTAAAGGGTAACAGGAGTTCCATTACTAACGTTAGGTAGATATTGATTACGCTTCTCTCTCATATGAGATGTTGGTTGTAGGAGTTTATGATGATAATGGTATTGTTTTCAACTTTAGAACAATGGCGTTGTGGTATAAAGCTCATTGGCTTGCTGAAGTCATACAATCAGAAGCCATTATGCGTGATATAAATAAAACCATTAAAACGGTTGTATTAACCATTCCAATAAGGTCAAAATAGGTATGAATATTTCTATTCCCATTTTAGCACAACGTGCCTTTTGGTATCGTGTTTCTTATAAAATATAGAAATATACGGTTCATGTTTGTCTTTGAAACCCAAATAAACAAGGAAAAGCTGCAAATAAAACCAAAAAACCACGTTATCATTAAAGAGATTGGGTGAAAATTAAGGTGTAAACTTTCAGAATTCCTACAGAAAATAAACATAATGAAATAATTCTGAGAGAGACTCGTTTACAGCTGGTTTATGGGAGATGAAATAATTTAACATTCATAATAACAGCCACACAAAAGCTCAATAAAATGTTGAGGTTGCTTGGGCCACACTGTCTGGTTTTAAGAGTCTTTAGATTCCGCAAGAAGTAATTACCGGCCGTTTCTTGGCTACTTAGATGCTGTGGTCTGAATACAAATGTATTTGTTTCTTTCTTTGGACCCAACCGTAGCTGGTAATTTTATAAATCTTCAACACATTTTGAGCTAAACGAGTACGTATCCTTCACTTTTCATCCGAAACAAAACGCAAGTCAACTTTGGGAAGCGGATTATAAAGGTATCTTACAGAATACCGTGATAATCCGTTTTCCAACCAGATCGTGGTTGTTTCTTCCTTACTTATACTTTAACTTTTTGGATAAGATTGAAGTAAATAAACATAATATAAGACATGAACGCGTATGATCATTTAAAAAAATCTGACTTAATAATATCGTCCAAATACACCTAAATCTCAATTCGCAGCTGATAATAACCCCAACCGTAATCCAATGTGAATCCAATCGCTGGGAATCTAATTTAAAAATATATCTACTTCGTTACGTGCCCCGCACCACGTCTACCTACCAGCTTATGGAAAGTTGTGAACTTAAAGCGGATTGGCTACTTCACCCAGCGGGAAAATTTCTACGTAAATAAAGTTTCGTGTAACTAGATCGTACGCTACTTAGGCACGATAGTGCATTTTTATTAGTTTAACACTAGTGTTTTTAAAATTTTATTGATACGGTCTTGTCAGGGCGCCATTTTTGTTTTACTTGCTACGAACTTTTTAATATTTTTAAAGTCTAAAGCACGATTGGATTCAATAAATCAGAGCATTATTTAAATTATTTCCCATTGTCAAAGCCAAACTATATTCCCTTCACCTAATATTAATTTATGATCCGATACCAATGGCCGAGAAACCTACAGCGGCGCCACAAGCCACAAATGCGTCGAACACAAAAGACTTAATTAACTGTTGCTACCTACCTCTACCCTTACCTACCTAGCTCCGTACATAAAGGTAACAAAGCTTCGCAAGGTCGATGGAACAAACGTGGCAAGTTTCGCACACCGGGAAGCGACTAAATTGCATGCACGCCACCAACGTGCGCTATAATGTAGCCGCTGCGTTCAAAATTTAATAAAGTTTCCGGACGCTACAGTTTCTAACTGGGATAGTGTTGTGGAATGTTCTAGACTGCCTTTTAGAATAAAGCGATGTGAGTATAAATTGCTTATTATATAAACTGCGTAACTCAAAAATGAGTAGGAGTTACAAAAAGTAATCCTATTCTACAAATCCTTCATTCTCGGACTTTCCATCAATGTGAGGCAGTCAATCTGTCGCGCTTTAACGCCAAAACTACTGAACCGATTGACCTGGACTTCAGTACCCAGACAATCAAGATACTGGGAAAGAGGACGCAGGTGGAACACCTAGTAGTTCAATATATCGAAAAATTATCAGCTTATTAAACGGTCAACAAGCAAGAACCTCGTCAAACAAACTGCTTAAATGTATTGAAGAGTTTTCATATTCAATAGCGTAAGACCTCACAATTCCAGTACAACTCTGTAATTGGGTCACTAGGTCAGATGACGGGCGCTCATGTAAACTATTGAAATTGCGCTGCATCTCGTCAAAATTGAACCCAATATCGTTGAAAATAGTATTTTCTATGTAATACATACTGGATAGGATGCTGAAATGAAAAGCACTTGTATTATGAAGTAACTGCACGGAAACTCATTAATAGCTCCTCTGAGGTATTAATTTACTACGTATAATGACCCTTTTTGTCTATAAATCATTTGATAACGTGAAAACAACAAAGATTTAGTGGGTCGAGAATACAATTAGCCGATAAAACTAAGACTCCAGAATGGTGATTTGATTTGAATGAGAATTTGCATCTTCCTTCTGATTCCTACACAGTCAAGTTCCAACGTCAACAACATTTTAACACGTTAAGACAGCAAAAAGTTTAGGAATAATGTCCCATAAAAACTAAGTCTTGGCAAAACAAGACAATAAGATCCAGACTTGGCAGCAACTGCCAGCGTTAGCCTAGATGTTGTAATTGAAACATTAAGAGCTGTAATGTGCAGGCGGCGCCGACGATACTCGTAACTTCAGCAACTCTTACACAACTTATGAAAGTCATACATAAGGATCAGGCGAATATGTTTCAACATATTTTTCCGCCCATGAATATAGATGATGACGATTGAATAAATGAACAATAGATTACTTATAAAGCAGATTACCGTGTAATAAGTAATTTTATATGCAATTAAACGCATTTTCTTTCTTTCTATGATAGTATTTCATTGGTATGTAATGAAAACTCCTATACT
The DNA here is from genome assembly GCA_958496145.1 of Heliothis peltigera. Taxonomy (NCBI): domain Eukaryota; kingdom Metazoa; phylum Arthropoda; class Insecta; order Lepidoptera; family Noctuidae; genus Heliothis; species Heliothis peltigera. The sequence goes on from OY292341.1 coordinate 697,530, forward strand.
GTTACATATTTTAACGAAAATAAAATAAAAGCAAGACTAAAATCCACGAGCTTTTACGTAATAACTGTAATTAACTTAAAAGCTATCTCACGCTAAAAGTGTAGACAGCGTCTGTGCAGGATAAAGCATAGTTCAAAACAAAGTTTTAAATGACACAACTAATATAGGGCACTAAGAGAACTGTGAGCTATTTAGCGCTAGAACTTTAATTACTTTGCCGTTGGATTTAAGCTTTTTATCTAGCTGTTAAGGAATGTCTGATATTTCCAAACAGCTTTGACCAAACAGCCAATAACAGAACAGTGATGATGAAAATATCACTTCTCAATCAATCATAAATACCTCGGTATCACACTACAGACTTCCAGCAGAGACATAATTCGTCAGGCGACATCTAAGCACACAGTTGTTTGTGTCGGTTTATTGTCTCGCGTATTTATTGGTCTCCAGACTGCTTCCAGTGCGGAAATTATCCCGACCGTTTCTGATAACGTCCGACGTATTTTATTGAGTATAACTCCATATATTTTCAGTAAAGATATTAAAGGAATCGAGTCTTGGGACAAATGTAATAGAGATTTGTGTTTCCAGTTAACTACGTCTTGATTTACTTCAGTAAGTATTTCTTTAAGATGAAGAAGACACTATTCTGACTCGTTGCAGTGTGAACATTTATTCTTATCAGTAGAACTAAAGACATTCCAATTCTACTTAGGGCACCTAGCCAAATACCTAGTGTTTTTCAACAAATTCTAGCATGTTATGTCTATTAACTTAAGTTGCTTTTTTATCTATATGTTCCATCTATATTTTTTTACTTTCATTACTGTTTTTATGACCACTTTTATAACTACCAAGTTCTCCTTAGTAGACTGGAATTGAGTTAATATTTTTATTGATTTCAACTTAAGATTTTACGCCGCCATAAAAAAAACGTAACCTTTAGTAAATCATAAAAAACTAAACAAAACATCGTCTAAACAGTTTTTATGTACCCTCCCCATCAGAGCCCTTAAAAGCTACACTTGAGCTCGTCGTCACAGACAGTCGTAATTGGCTGCAGCCGTGTCAGGGTTGAGTGGCCAAGGCTGCTGAAGGTACAGGCTAAACTGTCTTTATGTGATAAGAGGCAGTACCTACCGTGGTGACAATGTTGACTGAGATGAACAATTTAAAGACTGATAACACTTACCTGTAACAAGAGAAGATTAAAATAAGTACATTGATAAGTAGGCTTATAAATGAAGGGGAGAACATTCAAGAACTACCAACCACCGTTGACTTGAATACCTACATAACGACTGCTTTACTTGTAAAAAACAACATTGTTGAGAAAATCGATTTATAAAGCAACACAAATGAAATATACAATTTCCCCGGTATGAAGCATAACAATGATGCAAATTAACTAACCATGTCACGACCTAGAAATATATACTTGGAGGGAAAAAGTAATTCTGCCTTATTTCCATAAATAGAAGTGCTACAAGCAAATACATTAAGTCAGGGTGATTATGTACAGTAGTGCAATAAAAATAAATCATATCGAGTTAAATGAATCGTCTAGGGCCTGCTTCAGAGTTATTTACTGAATAGGTTTTTTTTTATCTGGACGTGTTTTAGCACTTTATGTAAATGAATCAACATTTTTCCAATGTAAACTTACAATACTTAGCGTATCATCATTTATAACTCATTTTAAGATAACAAAAACATTTAGGCAGCATTAGATTTATTCTTGTTTGATTCAAATTGTATTGTACTGCAATGCATATATTTAAGACAATCAAGAGCTTAAATTTAGCCGTCGTATAGCAAGAGAGGGCATAAAAAGCATTGACATTTTCTGGCCAAGAAAATACAATTTTGAAAATCCTAAACGTAATTCAAATCGACTCGTTCAAGAAAATAAATCATGGAGACGGGAAAAGAAAAAATATACCCAAGATGCTTAATCAAAAAAGGAACCAGAAACCTAAGTATGAACTGGGGTGGTTCAGACGAAGACCGATCTGAATTCTGATTAAATGTTGGAGAAATCGGTTGAAGTACTTTGGGACCAATGTACGAGTATATATTGTATTGGGGCCACCATTTGACAAGCAAAGATTACTTGGGAAATCTGATCAATGTTATTTCGGCTTGACTTAACATAAGCCTTCGACCGAGACGAACAAGTGCGATAATCTTATTAAGCAATTTTTCTGATTAGTCTGGACTCGAATTCAATTAACAATTGTTACAGATGTCACCAGAGTAAGTTACTTGTCTTTAATCCTTTTACGATAGACTAAGGTATGACGAAGTAGATGAACATGATAAGGAACTTATAGATGAAACTTACAATACATATATTCATTGTAAAGCGGTGATAGTATGTGGTTCATCGATTTATTCATTTTTGTAAAATAAATTTGAAGCGGAATGTCATGATCGAACTGACCAGCAAGCCGTATCATTCATCAGATATAATTTGTTTGCATGAATCTACAAATACATACATATATCGTAGTCGATTTCGTTTATATATACAAAAACATTAACGATATAATACAGGACACGGTCGCATGACGCTAATACTCTGGCATTCAACATAGAGGTCCATCTGTCATCAATCTTCGTAACAGCGACGTTGATGGGACCAAAAAATATATGGAAGCCGCTTTTGTAGGCGTTTACGAGTAATTTAGAGTTCACTAACAAGACTTTAAAGCAGCCGCGTTATTTTTAGATTAGTTCCTGAAACTCATTTCAGCTCTTTTTAGTAGTAGTAGATTGAATAATGGTAGTTAATTGTTTTTTTCCGGGATTACCATTTATGACTATAAGCAATACAACACAAACACAACCTACGTAAATTAAATTTTCCAAGAGAATTCATCAATTTCAATTCAAGATTAAATGTTGGTGACTTAACAACGCTTAGAGAAGACGATAAATCTGGAATATAAGCTTGCTAAGTCCTCCAGACATTCTATTATTCAAGATTTTTATCAGCGCTCAAATCTTTACGGAGGCGGACATTTGAATACCGTGGAGTTAATCCTCTGAACCGGCATGATCGTGCATTTTCCAAAGGATATCCTTTTTATATTGTATTATGTGTATTTTTCCGGCATGAACATTTTGTAAAGATTTCTATCGTTGAATACGTGGCAGAAATAATTTTCTTTAACATGAATGAGATGGGATTAAAGGCTGTTAATAATTTCTGAGCACATGAAACACAATTTCGATTTAGTCTTTGTAAAGATACCAGCAATATACCTGCAGACCACTTTTCCAGTAAATACAGTCAATTTCTTTCAAAAATATCGCTCACTTCGTTCATGTTTCAAAATACGATCTTCTCTTTCAATATAAACTCTATCGGCAGAATTAGATTGCAATTGGTTTATAAAGAATGCAACAACGATCGTATGTCAGGCATTCAATCTCCTGTCGTGCATTATGCATGTTCCAATCAGATGGCGCTGCATGCAGGTCCCACATCAGATTTCATTATTTATGTGATAGGGAACTTCCCCATAAATTGGTCGTAATAGCTACCGCATCGAATTATGTATATAGCTATCTTTAGTTAGAGGTAGTACTAGTAAAGTAGACATTGAGTCGAGATACAGGGATAAGAATTTGTATTTTGGGTTTTGTCTTTAATTGTGGACTTTCTATTATTTAATTCTAATCTCACTAAGATAGCTCTTCCTTAACTTGATGACATGCTGAGACGGACAAAAATAGCAACGAATCGTCATTTTGTGCAAACAGTTCTGCTAAGACAAAGCCGGGAAAATCCTCTAATTTGAATCTTCCATTACAAAGTTGGTATCAGAAAATTTTCGCAACTAATTCTGAAAAGCTACAATGTAAACGGATCGTCGGCGGAAACGCAACTCCCTAACTTGTGTCGGATGTACGGAGGTATGGCGCCGAAGCCTGAAAAATATTACCAAGAGAAAATAGCCTTTACTATCCTTCGAATTGGTTAGATAATACCGTGAAGGGGTGTTGTCTGTTAAGGCGGCGACTGGCTCGGTTACGTAACGCGTCTCGTATTGATCGTGCCCCCCACCCCGCAAGCTCGCGCACACCGCCAGCGGACCAATCACAGCGCGAGGTTTAATTTTAATTTGATAGCCGTACGCCGCTCGGTGGCCTCTGATTTGTCGGCTTGTAAAGCGTCAAGACGATACGATAGAAGGTATTTTTGACAACGCACGTGCTTCTCGGCGATTGTCGCCGTACTTGACTTGTTTTGAGGGTAAAATTACACTTGAAATTTTACTGAAATAAAACATTTCATTTCAACATTTTTCTTGAAATGAAAAGAAACAATCTTCTCGTACCTCAGCTTTTGTTTTTAATAAAATCACATTTTTTTGTAAAAATAGATGTAAAGTATATTAAGAATCTCATTTTATATAAGCGTCATCACCTTGAACTTTTAATTCAGTTATATTTACAAAGTCGACGTCGATTTTATTAAAAGCAACTTCACATTTTTTTCAGAACTGGGCATCAAGCTCTTCATAGAAGCCTCGTAAGGAGAGAAATCTCCATGCGGGAAGATTATTTACGAGTATTTGCTATCCGCCCACGGACGCCCACTCGCACAAGTTATGACTTCATTGCATATAAATAGGTACCCTAAGGCTTTGCCAGTCATCGATGTTACGTAACAAACGATAGAATTTCATTCAGATATTCTAAGGAGTTGACTGAAGAGAAAATTGCGTTTAGGTAACATGCTATATTTAGCCGTGTTAGTACATCGAAGGATCTCATCGATTCGTTACATAAGCATGGCTTAAGGGATCATGTTTAAGGTCGTTACTATTAAGCTTAAGCTCTGATATTGAGCACTTGCGATATAGAGAGGATTTGTAAGTGTGTGTGTGTATATTTATTACCTCTTTACGCCCAAACGGCTGAACCAACTTTTACTAAACTTCCCATTAATATAGCTTATACATCAGAGCAACATATAGGCTACTTTTTATCCTAATGCAGGAAATAGTTCCCTCAGAAAACCGCTGGCAGAAACAGAACGTGTACCTTATTCTTAATTTTTATAATTAAGAGTTCTTGTAAAGTCTACAACTCAGTTCTTGAAACCAAAATTATGCATAATGTTAATTACAAATGACGTAAGACAAACTCACGAATTTTTGATGACCAAGAATTTCTAAACAACAAATCGTTAACTAGTTATCAGACTGGGAGGTAAACTGAGACCTCTCATTATGTATTCATAAACTTCAACTACCCAAGTTTAATAAACGAACCCTCCTATTGAATTATTTTATGTATTCAATTATTTTAATGTCGAAGTTAAATATAGCAACACAGTACGAAAACTATTTTTGAAACCTTAATTTACTTACTCTTTTTCGCATATATTTATTTTTTCAATATTAAGAATGATAATACAAACCCTGAAAAGGGATTCTCTTCAAATAATTTTCATGAAACAATGAAAACCTTTTTTAATCCTAAATTCAAGCTACACGAAACCACACAACCATTGCCAAAAGATAATACTGAAAAATTTACGTCCAGACTTGGCAAAGCAACTTCGTAAAACTTTGAAAATAAAAAAGTCATCTCCGGATATCAATTGCTCTTAAAAACAAAATTAATCGACTTCGCCTCCATATCATCGCTAAGCTCAAGTATCGCGATTCTCGAAGCGAGACGAGCCGACGTCAAATACTGACATTCAATATCAGAAACTTAATGTTCCAGCGAAGAATTAATATCACGCCGAGGTCGCCGCGATCGGGGATCAATAGGGATCAGTGTCGTGTGAACAGGCACCAAGGCAGAGGCAGAGAGAGATAGAAGTACCACAAGCGTACATAGACGACAAACGAAACAAAGGTATCGGACAATCTGCGATGCTGAAAGTTCGCTTCTGTTCCATTTCACACATTATACTGTAGCAACAATTTATCCTAGGAAGTTTGCTGTATTTTGGTGTGGTCACAGATACGCTCGCATTGTTTGTCGCTGAGCGTGGCGTGGGACGTATTGTAATTAATGCATTAACGATCGGGTCCGCTTGAACGAGAATTTTTAACGACATTCCCAATGAATCTATTGATTGGCTTAACTCGGAGATGGGTGAATGAGGATATTGGAAATCCGAATTAAAATTATGCATTGTGTATGGTTATTTATCTCATCATCAAGCCTTTCAACGTGTAGCTCTTTCCAACTTCAACCATCTTGGCTGGACAGCTTTGACCTTTGCAGGTGCAGGTAAAGCTAACCCTACGTTCGCGATATTATACAGATGTGACGTAATGTGCTACCCAGTAGGATTTCAAAACGAATGCCACATATTTCACGAGGTAAAGCAACCAGCCGTGTGACGCAAGCTAGCGTAAGCCGCAACATTTATTGTGTGTGAGGCCGGAGTAGACAGGTCGGCGACTTACGACTTTATATAGACGACGACTATATTCGGAACTGATGTTTCGTAAATAACATTGGAAAAATAAACGTTTCACTCGACAACCATCTCAGTTTTCTTGAGTGCGTTCCAAACCACGATTCTAATACAAAATAATTTAGTTACACCATCATCACAATTATACCTGATGAACATATTTGCCATCCATATTCTATTTAACTGGAACAAACTTTCTGGAACCTGATTTCCAGGTAAACACATTTTCAGATCCGTGCTCACAATTCTACTCGCATGCTGTAATATTGTAGACAACACAGAACATTCTAGTGCACTACTGACAGCTTAAAGGCACATTGCTTCGAGCGTCGATAGTAATATTGCATTTGCTATTTCCCGTTCCCCGTTGACTGTTATTGCTTTTACATATATTATATTCTTGGCAACATTACATGCAACCATTGTTTGCTCTTCAGTCACTGTTTTGCTCTTTGTGGCCTCATAGAAAATTACATAGACTTTCTCAAGTAGTTGCTTTCTTAGGTAAAATATTGGACAATTCTAAAATCTCTAACGCTAAAATTACTACATTTTTATCTATGTACCTACCTCTACAGGTCCTATTACAAAAAATGATGTCAAAAAAAACTAAGATTTCCAATCATATAGGTACTATTTGAGGTGAAAGTTAACATAGGAATCATCAAGATATTGGCAAAAGTCAATATTCATGGGAACGTATCGCGGATAGAGGGCGAACACGCGAGGATGTGATTTAGCAAAATACTCGACTCAATTGAATCGCTGATCACGACACAATTTTCCGTGAACCCCACTGAAAAAGCAGTTTTATTGACCGATGTAGTAAGTGGTTCCAAGAGTCCAGAAGTCAACAGGACCTGCCGGTCGGGTGATTAAAATAATTAATTGGATTTATCTTGCAGATATTTAAATAAAAACCCACTATTTTACTCCATATGGAAACAAAAAATTCTGCATATTTTTGAAGTAATCCTTCAAAAGTTCTCGAAGTTTATCGACCCTCAAGTAAATAGAATTAAGCAAAACTACATATGTGGTCCCAAATTTTGTTCTATCTTCGAACCGATCTCGCAGAGTGCCTGAAAATGGACACCTAGAAGGCCATCGGAGAAACTTTACGAAGATTGGATCTCTCCAATATCAAATTATCATCACCTAAAAGTCTGTCGATTACGATCGGCCTTAATACGGTAAAAGCAATATTCATTACTAAAAGCCACCAATATAATTTGCTAGTGTTTACTACTGGAGGGCAATTTTGCAAAGAGAAAATAAAGATTTAAACTCTGAAAGGACCAGAAGTAATATTGGTAAGCCTAACTAAATAGATCTTGTTCGGTAGTGAAAATCCATCAATTTACGGCCTACGTATAATAGAGCAAAGCCTTGGTGATAGGTGATAGGTATGTTAAGCCGAGCGTCAAACACTCTCGTATCTGGACGGGAACCGTGTAATTGGTTTGGGAGAAACGACGTATATTCAGGCTTTGAGCAACGCTACTGGTGTTGATGAGCTCGACGATCGAGCAACTAGTGTTTCAAATACTAATAAAATTAAAGATTGAGACTACATAAAATACATGCTTGGAAATAAAATAACTGGTGATAATCTATAACGACCCCAAAAGCTTGAATTGAGAACGGGACAATCATCATGATACAGATAAGCTTGACATAGCTAACTGTAATGGTTGAATAAATAATTCAATGTTTAAAAGAATGCAAATATTTAGTAACAAAAGATTTGAAACTCTCCAAGCGTTACAGTACGTGCAAATTCTGACTAAAGTTCGGTGCAAGCTGCATTCCAGCTTGATAAATTAATAGTTGCTGAAATTAACTCAACATATTTGAATGTTGAAACAACTATGTTTATAGACCACTTTGCAGTTAAACCAGCTTCAGACCGACAGTTCACGGAGCAAGTCTATTTGCTCAACATTTCTTGGTTCTTGTTTCGTTTGAGGCTAACAAACAAGATGGCGGAGGTTCAGAAGCAAACCGTTTAATTGCTTTGCATTTGTATCCTGTCTGTAGGGAGTTGATGCATGAAGACGTCAAAATTAAGAAGATTTATATCACATCAAGAGTCAAAGATGATGCGAGTATTCTTCATTTCTCTAAAATCTGTGTAGTCGTTTATTTAATTTTGAATAGTTGGACATTTCACGAAAATACTGCTGACTTGAAATTTATGAAATGCGCAAAGGTTTTAGAAATTGTTATAGTCGCCAGTACATCAAGCTACTACAGTCTGTCAAGTTTCCTTAATAGATTTTCAACTTTATCGCTCAGTATGCTTGATTCAAAGTTGATTAGGAAACTTTGACATTTTCGGGTAGCCTGATGTGCTGGCGTCTGTACAATAATAAAAACAGCTTCTACAAAATCGTTTTCGTTACTAACATTTGCATTGCTAATTATAATTTCAACCCTTGATTCAAATCTGACGCTACTCAACAAATTACGTCATTAGCCAAGTTTTGTTCGCATCTTTGACTAAAGTATAATACATTTGGTAAACAGAATGACAGCCAAGGGATTTGGGTTAAATCCACATTAACTTGGCGACAACTCTGATGAAGGTTATTAAATCTAACCTAGAAACGGGGTTTATGTTGAGGCGAGGTAATTTCAAAACCGTACAATTATGATTAGAATAGGTTAGGTTAGGTTAGGTTACTTATAACAAAAGTTATTGAATTTGGGATATAAGCACCAAGTTATACCACAGAAATTCAAACAAAGAAAGTTGGACGAAACCTTCTCACTTAAGGTAACAAAGAAAAGGCTCCATTAAAAAAACAATTCATTCCACAGAACTTAGCATTTATTGACCGAGTTAGCTTAATTTGAATTCAGACATTTACAGTACTGTAGCAGATATATTGTAAATAGGTAGGATCTTTACGGACTTATTTGGAATAGAAGAAAACAAAACTGGATTTGGCTACACATTTAAATGCCTCAGGCACAACAATCGTATCATCATCTCCCGAGCCTTTTCCCAACTATGTTGGGGTCGGCTTCCAGTCTAACCAGATTCAGCTGAGTACCAGTGTTTTACAAGGAGCGACTGCCTATCTGGCCTCCTCAACTCAGTTACCCGGGCAACCCAATACCCCTTGGTTAGACTGGCGTCAGGCTTACTGGCTTCTGACTACCCGTAACGACTGCCAAGGATGTTCAATGACAGCCAGGACCTTCATTTTAAAGTGCTATCCGAAACCAACAATCGCATATTCTCATTAATTCAATTATAGAACGGAATAAAAAACAAAAAAGGAATACAAGATAAACCCGTTGAAGAAATGGAACACAGTTTTGATATTGTAGAGAAAGTTTAGCGTAGAAATTTCTAGAACGCTGTATCCGATCGGTTTAAAGCTGCTTTAACATCTCCCAGAGGTACCATTCTAAACACTGGCCGCGAAGAAACTCCGGACAGAGCTGAAGAGAGAGTTAGATTACACGCCACCCAACAATACATTGAGTTAGCAAGTTTCCAAACTAGAATATTTATATGCAAATATTTTGCAAGGAAATGTACAAACTTCTCTCTACCTACTTTCGTGACAAATGTGACTTTTAACTTCATCTTCTCAGAATACTGGGAAATACTTTGCATATAATGTATTTTCAAAATTTTATACATTTTGCAAAACTTACACATAAATAAATGTTTAAACGAGTAAGCAAATATCGCTTTACCTGTGAAAAAGTTTGCTGACTTTAATTTTTCTAAAAATAACCAGTGACTTCCCCCAATATTAAACGTTATGAGACTAATAATATTTTTCATCTGACAGTTTCATCGCGATAAAAATAAGTCCCGGAAAGTCCACAGACAATATTGCTTTGTACAAAATTCATTAGATTACCTTGCTCGGTTTCAGCGTAATTAATTAAAAAGGGGCTAAGTTTTACACAGTTAAACATAAAATATAAGTTGATGATCGCATCCAGGCCGATTGTCGGCTACAGCGGCCGTTCTCTAATGGAGATCAGCCAACTGCGCAGGACATATTATAGCGCACAAGCATTCGCGCAGATACAGGTGCACTCTCTATTCCCTCACTCTCATAGTCCGATGGGACGGCAATCCGACACGACCGAAGAGAGATCAGGCGCAACACCGACATTTACGTGCTCTCCGATGCACAGGTGAATCAATCACCAACTTCCAGATTCCAGGCTGCGTTATGAAAATTTCCCAAAACCCACAAAGTGATTTCGGCCCGACCCGGGAATCGAACCCGAGACCCCGTGCACAGCAGTGGCGCCTTGCGACTACGAGATCCACCGAGGCAGTCACAAAAATATAAATTAATGATAATATAAAGTAATATACATAAGAAAGTAATGCTAATAATTTATGAATGGTCGAAACGGAATGAATCATAAACTAAATTGGCACGGGTAGCTATAGTCCTGTCCAAAAGTTTCCTGACATAAGCCATTTAAGTCGTAACCACTGGATCTCTCTGGATCTGTGCCAAAACTTGCTATCGACATATCGGCCCGGTCCTTGAGCCATTAACAACGGTAACGCCAGTATCAACAAACTGAAAGCGATAAATTTTACCTGGATACGTACATAACTTTATCATTTTAACTACTAATGCTTGGAACATATAAGCAAATACGTATAAGCAGATGACCTCATTGGCAGAATCCGTAGCGGAGCGACGTAGCGTTACGAGCTACGCGGCTACGTGACTACGTTGCTACGCAATCGTAGCTCAATTCCATCTCAAACTGATGCCGTAGACTCTTAATAAACTAAGTCTCAAAAGCCAACTATGTCACTTCTGGAAGCAATCTCAATATCATCAAATAACAAGACTAGTTATTCAACACACGTCTCAGCATTACTTTAGAATGTGGTAACAACTTACGTTTGTTACCGACAAGATTATCTTTCGTGAGCAACAAGCCTTTGAAGACGGTCGTAATATTAATAATTGACGCATTTCTTAATTCAGTACTAGACGTACTACAGAATATTTGAAAGGAAACGTTAATTTAAATTTAGCCTTCAACACTGAAAAACAACTTCAACGAGGGGTTAAATGTTCACGAGTTTTACTGAAGCGATTAACTCTGAAATTGACACATTCATAATTACCTTGGTAAACAGAGTAATTGTTACTTAACGCTCAATCAAAGTATACGTCTTAATTAAATACATATAAACTGTTTCGTCATAATCTGCATGTAAAACAACGCTAAAATCTGCTTTAGAGCTTCGGCACCAACTTTCCTTACCACTCCTGGGTCTCCAGCCAATCTTGGTCAATGGCCACATCATTTGAACCTTTTACTTGAGCCAAATGTAAATTGACTTCAAAAATACATATGGACACCTTTTTTCACACACGGACGGTTAGCCCAATAGAAAGCTATTGATTAGCTTTGTTGTGGACGCCAACACAATTGATAAACTGCATATAATTAACACATGTATATTTATAAATACTTTTTATAACACCCAGACCACAGCCAACAATCATGCTCATCACACGAATATCGAGCCGGGAATCGAACCGACCCTCAGCTCGGAAGTCCGGCGTGGTTACCATTGCGATGACGGGGTCTGGACATGAATAATAATCTAAAGAATATTAACTCTTATTTCTTCCTTTCAACGCAGTTCAAGATATATCGGCCACAACCACCCAGAGTATTGTGAGCGTCATTAATCAAAGTTTGTGAACTCAATCACTGTAGCAAAGAGTTTTTGTATCGTTATAATAGATTTTCGTGGCTCGTTAGTGGAGGCTAATTGTCCGGTGAACATTACAAAGCCTTTAATGCCGCTTTCGAAAGGTCTTATGGAAGTTTAATTATTTGGACGAAAAATGAGGCCTCCAAAAACTGTAAGTCGTTTTAAATCAGAACACAATCATAACGATAGGAATAATAATAAGAAACTCGATCATCATACAGAGGCATGGAAACTTAGATTAAGAATACAAGAGAACGAATAACACGTTTCATGATGGCATAAACTTGAAAAAAGTTGATTTATAACAACTAACAAGCACCGTACTACCTAAAAAGGTCTCATAACAAATTGTCAGCGACAAACAAAAGGTCACTGAACCCAAATCTTCTCAAACTAAGCAGTCAAATGTTCAAGAAAAAACAAATGACAAAAAGAAAGGGAACATTTTGATCTTCCATTTCTTGAGTGAACTCTCTCGAGAGTCTTATACTGCAAAAATGTTCGCAACTATAAGTTCCAGTGTAATAAAGATAAAAGGTTGTTTGTGCGTCACGAACAAATATCACGTACATTCAATTTGTATAAGAAATGATATCAGTTAATAAGAAAGCTCAAAAGCTTATTACTTGTCAGGTATATTCACGGAATCAGAGCTCACATTAGGGACGACAAAAATAGTACCATTACAACATCTAAAAATATAAAAGTAGCAACCGAGTTTCTTATTACCAAAAATGATAAACAGAATAATGTAAATATTAACTTTGCCAAATTTACGTAAGGCAAAAATGCTTTAAAATCATGGCTATAAATCTTTAGTAATACGGAAAAGAAATTGGAGAGTCGCCGAGAACAAACAAGTCCGTGAAAGCACTTACGACTTACGGAGACACCGTCGTAAATACATTACAGTCTGTCTACGTGAAAATAAGACCAGGTTCGATAGAACTTTCTGGAGGATATCCTTTATTGCATCAGCGTGTGATCAAGTTAACCAGATGACCATTGACCAGGTAAATGATAATAACTGTGATAAGGATACGTTGTGTTATAATATTTATCATCCTGCAGTTACCAGTCTTCTGTCTGGTTCCTACACTAATAATGAGATTTTCGTAACATTTTCAACAAATATAAGATTTTATCACATCTAAGAAGTTGGAAAATGATCTAGATTCATGCTGGTTTCCAAAAGTATTTACATTCATAGCTGATGCAATATAGTACTTCCCTCTTTATCAACAAAGAATCCAATAAATTAGAAGTGAGTGACTATTTTGACACATAAGGAGCGGGAGTGTCGCCTCATGTCGTGATGTACCGTCGTTAGCTAAGAGAGAAACGCTAGCGACAGTTTAACAGGATCCCTCTGGAAGTCAGAGTAACGACATTTATTTCAGCCGACGACAGACGAAGGCCGGTAATTGACTAAGTTAGGCTCCCGGCGATCCCTTATGAGGGTACTCTTAGTGTCGGGAGTGACGAAATCAATTTGGGACTCATTAATCTGATTATTTCAACTAAAAATACGATGAGGACGAATGTTACAACGCCATTTTGTATGTAAATACTTGTATTATATGTGTACAAGAATTTGTAAATATGGATGACAAAACTTAAAAATAAATGTTAGAAAAGAATATCTATCAAAATAATGTCTCGCGGAATTAAAACTAGATATTCTTTTCTAACATTTATTGTAATGGATTTCCGCAAAGTAACGCCTGATTCGATAAGAAAACTTAAAAATTAAATTACAAACTCAATTGGAGAAATTATCTTTAGCAAAAATGAGGGATTATTGAAAAAAATCTACCGCTTTTCCTACCATATTACGGAAAAGATATTGACAAAGGCAATGATGTGCCATCAGTTCATTGGCTTCAGGATATATTACCTCATATCTCTTGGTTGACTGCATTTAATGAAGCAATAGCTGTTACGACGTTCCTCTTCCATTCTGAACTTATGAAAATATTCATATAATGTCCAAAAATCATGCATTCATTTTCAGTAGTCATAATTGAGAATTTCCAACGACCGCAAGTTACATTTTCGTGACGTGAATCCGAGCTTTAATTTCACATCGAGTGGCTGTAATATTACTCCAATAAAATCGGTTATCGAAATGTTCGGGAAAATTCGTCGGAATCGATTTGGGCGCTAAAGGGTTGGCGAAAGTAGTCGTAAGTGTTATTGTCATTGGCTATTCATGATTGTAGTTAACGGGAACTTTGTCGATACCTTTCACTTGGCTGGAATGGAAGCCATACACTAATACTGTATTTTTATTAATATAACTTCGTAACTACTGTAATTCCTATACACTATGTCATACTGATGTACGGGCTTAATATTTTGCAAGGAAGACTTTATGTGCAGAATTTAGCAGTAACTGATATTTTTACTTTGGTGGCCCATATAACCAACTCTTTCATATTTCACGTCGAAGCGCCAACTTATAATATTTTAGAAGCCCAAGTTTTACGATTTATATAACTCAGTCGAGCGTTGAATATTGTAAAGAAAAGTGGGGGTAGCCGAGTACTGAAGAAACCTAAACTAGGGAAGATAGAACACCTGGGACTGCCAGCTACATTTTACCTGTTCTGTCTGGTAATAGAATGTATTACCGCAGACGTCCCGGACTTTAAGCCGTTTAGCCGAGACATTGAAATGAATAGGCTTAGCATTGAGATACATTTAGAATTTATTGTACTGGCGCCCAGCGTGGGTTTTGCAATCTTTCGATAGATTGGAAAAAATAAATGAATAATTTTACATATAATATTGTTTTTAATAAATTGTAAGTAAAAAATGAAAATAAGATCGCTTAATGTTTAATATTGTGCGGTACAATAAATACCCAAGAGAAAATTGAAGTTCACCAAAAAAGACCAAACCCGAGGAAACCTCGTAATTTTTGAAGCATTAAAAACTTAGTCAAACCAATTGAAACAAATACTTCGAAATCTGAGGAAACACAATCATTTTCCTCTTTTATAAAAGACAATTTCTTTTGTAATCGGAAAGGGAACTTTCATGTGATAAAAATTTTAATGTTGCTCATTTCGTTTTCGAGGAAAATACGTAATTAGATATTAATTTAAAACTTCTTCTGGGTTAAACCATTAAGTATGACAAACTGGAATATACTTGTGTTAATATCGGGTGAATAAATCAATTATTAATCCAGTAACAAAAAGATAGAACACGATAAGTAGAAGTAATAAAGGCGGCGTCGCTATCAAACTTTAGCTAAAAACCAGTATCAAATTATAAAAAGACCGTTTACTCCAGATTACAGCCATTAACTCCAACCTTTCAGGTGTTTCAACAATCACATTGAAATCGCAACCCTTTCTTTTCGATTACATTAGGCACTTTCAATTTAGTGCCACATTTAGGCTGAGGCTACATTAGGCCGCGACGCGACCTGTGACACATGAGCAATTAAAACAAGTAAGTGAATGCTCACGTATATGGCTACACCGTACATCAAATATTACTAGCGATCTTTGATTTCTTTATGCGATCGGAACAACATTACTGAAATCACGGCATCGACTACATATGAGCGAAATTGAAGCGAATTTATTTGAAAATTTCTCACTTGCACTAGTTCAATAGTGCTGCTAAATATGCGTGTGGCTACATTATGCGTATAGTAAACCGCGATGGATGTGTACTGTAGCCATGTCATCGCCGGAAATTCGCTTGTAATGTAGCCATACCATGTTTTTCTCGTTTCGCTCTTCCAGTCGCATCGCAAATCGCTCCCTACTGTACCCTCAGCCTCATAGTTGGCAACACATTAACAAAGTGTACTATGCTCTGCATGGAGGGAGCCCAATTTTACAGAGTGCCGTTACAAAGTCAGATGGCAGTAAATACTTTGAATTTATAGCACTGGGATGAAAGCGCTTGGTTCACTAATTAATTTTCAGCTAGTATTTTGCATATATGTGGATTGAGAGCTCATATGCGAGCTCTATATCTATCTATATACACAAATGTCGGTAGTTACTAGAACATGAAAAGCTGAATGCAATCAAAACTTGTTTCTTTGTTCTTTTATTGTAACATAACGTTGTTTTAAAAACTAAACTCATAGCACCGAATATAACTGGAAAACGGAAAAAGTTAGCCAATTAATGCCGCGCGTTTCCTTTTAACGGAAAAGAACGAAATTCAAACACAAACCAGTCATGTCTTCTACCGTGAGTAATATTGACAAAAAATTGCAAAAAATTGCAAAAAATTAACCCCAAATTATTAATTATTTTATTGTAGTTTCCAGTATTTATTACCACTATACTTTTTTGGGTATGGAACCTTAAAAACTACCGTCAGAACTGGAAAAACATGCGCCTATTCCATTTTGCCGCGTGCGGATGGCGAAAATAAAACTAGACGCCTTTTAGGTGCTCCAACAAAATCGATTCTCCCTCCATTCCATCCATTATGTATCTGGGTCATTTATTCTCTAAATCTCCAAGTGCTCTCTACCCAAGTTTAGTGCCATGATGGTCCATTTAAAAACAAGGTTAAAAGCTAAATCATGGACCTCGTGCCTCGCTAAAAGCTATTCATTTAGTCCCGATCTGATAACCTGATACAAAGGCTGGTGCATCCGCGCGAGATCAACCGAAAAATTAAATCAATATTCATTGGAGGATGATTCAATTTGTTGAATTCAAAATATCGAGAGTCAGCGGTGGAACGTGCTGACGTTTCATTTTTAAATTTTATTTCACATACGAATATTTTCCGGATACGGCGCAATAACTTAACTTTGTATAGGATGAAATGTTTTAGGAAAATGTATCTAATAATTTCGTTTTGTACGTATTTCTTGATGTATACTAATTCCCAAATAGAAAGTTAATGAGCAGAAGAGGTGCGAGTCGTTGAACTCCCGCAATGCGCCACACCTGATCGATCATTTTTCGGAGCCACTAATCCGGGGAGATCGATCGTGTGACTCATCATCTCCCGTCAATGATCTCGTCTGCGTAATAATTTAACGCTTATAATTGTTCAAGTGGTCATAACAATAGACCTTCGAGTAATTTCTGAAAGAAATACTTGACTAAGCCATTTTCAAGACAATATAGACGTTATTCTACGATTCTTACAAGAGGAATGATAAGAAACAGACATGAAATAATGGAGCACAGCTAGTCTCATTCATAAACCAAACTTGCGTGGGACGAAACCGTCTCAGACAGATCCAAATTATTAATTAGATCTAATTTTCTCGTGGGTATTGAATTATCCTGGAGATAATATCGCGGAGTCTGGATTAATTTAATCCTATTAATATTACCGTTTATGATAAAATAAAACAGATGATCAGGTTTAGAAATATAAAAGCTTATTAATATAGTATGAAATAGAAATGAGATTAGGTCTTCCCTCAGAATTAAAAAAAAAATGGGAAACCTTGACATAATAAAACTTCAGGGGTCTAGAGCTAAACAGTACTTGAAATAAAGATTTATAAGCATCATTTAAATCCGTTATCTGTCCGTAACATTCGTTTTGACCTGTCTCCTGAAAGGTTTAAAGCAGTTTCAGAGCGCCGCAATGCGCAACACAAAAATAGTTGAAAAGTTGAGGTATAACAAAAGTTTGGCAATTGAAAACTGCCATAATCCACAGTCTCAGCATGTAGGCTTTTTGGTACACGCTTAGCTACCATGAAAACCACAACACAAATATTTCTATCTCGAAATTTACTTAATTTTTATGAGGATTTTAAAGATTAAAGCCCACAAAAATTTAAGCAAACTTAACCTCAACCAATTTCCTTTGTCTATTTTTATTCCGCAAGTGTAGGTACTTTAAAATTTCTCGGTTGAGATCAAAGGCTGGAATCGTTCCTAATCTCAAATAAAAAAAATACATGCGGAGCTTCAAAGGGAATTCCTGACTCGACCAGTGAGCGTAGTGGGAGGTTTTTATTACTGTGTTTTTAGAGTCCTCAAATGTTTAAAAGTGGAAAGGAATTTACCACGATTCAACAGCTCAGTTACCTACGCATTTTCGAATCTCTACAGAAGAATTTTTCTACTTTTTCAAGAGCAATTTCCACCATTTATTCAATAAATAAAGTTACCTAACCTTTTCCAAAAAAAGTCGAAAGTCTCCATTTAACTTCCTGCTTAAGGCAAAGGTGAAAGTCAAAATATCACGCACGTGGAAAAAACCATATGAACCGATATATGAATTCCCGACAAGGGTCAAAAAAGGGTTGTGTGAAACCGGCGGGGTCAGGAACACGGCAGGATAAAAATATTGAATTTCATTCATTGGGTACTGGTTACCGAGATAAAAAGGTAATCGGAAGTTTTATTCAAGGCCCCATCTTCATTTTTGCGGAGTCTATAACGGAGGAATATGATTGTTCGGACTTGTGATCCTTAAAATTACCTTATTTTTTTAATATTTATGTTATAACAATTTATAATAAGGAACCGTTTACAAATCCATCAAAGTCAAAAACTACTTTGATAAACGCCTTTTTAAATCAACATTAAACATAAGAGACTCATTGAGCTTTCTAGACACGTAGTGTAGAAGTGAGACCTTATTTCACTGTTTTATTTTTTTTTACATTCAAACAACATGCCTGTCTTCGATTCTAACGATAACGTTCGCCATCGGCATTACATCACAGGCGCCATCTTACATCAATTGTTTCACGGTCCAAAAATCACGATTGTTCGCCAAATATTCTAGTGAATATATTCCAAAATATATCTGCAGAATCGGCAAGAATTGTGAATTACATTTGGGAGTATTAGAATAACGCTACCTGAGGCGTTTTGGATTGCTACGTAGATATGCCACGACAATTTAGTCCAAGTTCTTTGTTGGAAATATATCTAAAGAATTCTGTATTCCATATTTTATGATAAAGACCTGCTTTCTTTTGAATACTTCATACGTGTGTTGACTTTGCTTTAGCACTTTCCGCCATTATATTTTCGCTTGAATTACATTCAATATATTCTGTTTCATCATTGATTAATTCTTCTACATTATACTCAGTATTTTATTGCTCTCCATATGTTTCATAATGTAGTTATATATGTTATTTTGGTGCATTATGGACCGAGGAGAACAGAGGAGGAATCTATAATAGTTCTAATATACATATCCTAGCCATATTTCTCTTGCATTCCCATCAGTGGTCATTAAAAATGTACTACGAAATAAATCATCAATGAAATCGCTTTTATCAAAGTTGAACTGCATTAAAGCCACCAAAAGCTCTCCATCACTACTAGTGGCTACATAACCGTTAATTGCACGTATATAACCAGCTTTATCTACGCTGAACTCGTTGAGCGAGCACTCGAATACCTGATCAAACTCAATTAGGTCGGCCATTACTGAAAATGTATCTGCAAAGAGGACCGTGGCTTCTTGGTTTGTTAGATATACGGCAGTAACGCGACCCCGCGGAGTTTCTTTTTAAGTACTCTTACGGATGGGAGTATTTTTATCAACTTAAGTATCCGTACGTGACCTTTTTATATTAACGCAGTTTTTCTTACGTAATGTTGTATTTTTACTGAAGTTATTGATTGCGAATTCATATCTAGCTTTCTTCTTATCTGTATGTTTGTTTCCAAACTTGTTGTGTATTCTTCAATCGTTTTGATGAAATGTTATGTAGAAGATACAATTTAGAGTTAATAGGACATTCTACACGGTAGGTGGCAACCGAAAATGTACGTGCGTCAATGGAAACTACTTACTCATAAAGATCCAAAAATAATCCAGGTACAAAAACCATTTTGCCTTTTACCGTTTTATATAAAAATGAAACAATATTCCAACATAAATGAAAAGCTCTGGATAAACTCCGATACACAAAGCTTAAAGGCTTCGCAGTGACGTCATCTAGCGTTTCATATTCATTGCTGATTTCATTTAGCGTTTCGGTTAACGAGTGAAATATAAACGTAATGGACGTGAAAATTTTCAGTGATAATGAGGCTGGTGGTTTCGCTTTTTTTTTAATTGAGCTCATTATATTATCAGATAAAGGTTATAATAAAGACTTAATTATGTTATTTGGCGATAACAAAAACCGAAATATTGTTTCTCCTCAATCCTTTAGAGACGCGTCATCCACAATAAGTCAGGAGAATCTCGGCTCGTGCAAACAGTATCTAGACAAATAGCTCACAAAGAACCGTGACATTCAAGAATCGTTCCAATATTTAACGAGTAACCTTTTGTCCCGCTATCTTTGTCTATCCGTCTGTCACAAAGCTACGGGGTACAAAGACCCCTTGCGTCATGCCCGCATTATGCCTCGCCCTAATTCTTCCAGACCTGGCTCAAAGCCAAATAACACACTCATGAGGCTTTCCAACTGCTCACTACCATCTAAGTTTCCACTTCACGGAAATCGAACACTGTGTTCTATAGTGTCAACTTTGACTTCGATGAAAAATGCACCAGCTTTCGGAAATGCATTAACTTAATCACTAAATCCCTGCTGTTTGAGAACTTTAAATATTTATTTCGAGTAGATTGAATATTTATCAGTCTGGAATATTCTGGTCCATTAAGCTGGTTTCATTGTGCATTTACCGAAACGTAGTCTGATGAAGTTTCAACATTAGCTATTCAACGAAATACTTCGTTTGGATCTTAATTGCGACATCGCTTCAGCAATTCAGTCAGTAAGACAGCGAAATGAAATGCCACTACAATTAACTAGTCAGTCGCGATTTCAACTTCCAAGATTATATTTTTGTATAAAAATCCGAGTAAAATTCTTATTGCTATGGTCCAGATATTAACTAGCAGGATATTATTTCCCTACGGAGCAAAAGACCAAGTTCATAAAATTTATATTTTTTTTTTTTACTAACAGAATCTTTCTTCAGACCTTCTTTAAAATAACTAAGCTAGAATATTGCTCCAGCACATCTTTATTTAACATAAGGTTCTCTGAAACAATACCCTACCCTTTACATAAACCATCAAAAGCCGTTCCCACACAAACTGATCTCCGATAAGTCAATTCTGCCGCCCGAACTAATTTATAACTTTTTATCTCTGTACGCACTCATCTGGACCACCCCAGTTTTGTTCACGGTAATGAGTTTCTTATCTAAGTTAATTGATGAACGCCTCTTTCGGCAAGTTTCCTTAACTCTTCTTGTTTGTCTTAGAAATTCCAATACCTACATCTTTAATTACAAGCAAGTCATTCCAAAGTATAATTCTATCGACCGTAACAATTATATTTGAAATTTAAATGTTGTCTTCAAGTAATACGTTACACTTAACAATCACACAAAGCTATGTACTTGGAATCGATAATAATAATAGATATCGAGTCAATAGCCGCAAGCTATTTGTATCGGAATCAATGCAATGAGAAAATACGGTTGCTATTGATACAAGTACTATGTATATATTTAAAGTGGGGTTCATAGCCGTGAATAGAATGGTTCAATAAGAGAGTATTTATTTGGAACGCTTAATGATTACCGTTATATAGCAAGTCGTTTAAACCCACGTCCTAAGTCCGCAAGAACGAAGAAGAATTTGTTCTAGTAAAGCAGTACTAGTTTAAGACGAAATGATTAAGAAGGGAGTGGGTGTAGTAGAGTGGATAGTATGACGGCTAACAGAGGCGAATGGAAGCGGGAATCATATTGCATAGACCCCAAATAACTTGGAAACAGGGCTGGAAGAAGTACTAGACTAAATTGAACAAAGGCCTATGAGACAATTGGATACGCAAGAAGTGACCAGTTGCCAATAAATAGTCATAAATAAGTTATACAACTTGAGTCTGCCAAAAACATTTCATTACAAGTTGCCAAATGGCTTCTTGGCTACACACACCCATAAAATGGGAACAAAGAATATTTCCAAAAAAAGCCTGTAGAAAAACCTAATTACATTAAGTTATAGCAAAAAATATTTATCATGTCAGATTGTGTCTAGCCTCGAAAACGGCTGAATAAACGTTGCGCAGTACGCCAAGACAACACGAATAACGGCATTATTATTCTTCACGGGTTCTTTGTCATAATAAAATGAAAGACCGTGTCAACGACTTTCGTAATTTCCATGGTAATGTACGCAGCTATAATAAACATATGTTTTGCTATGCTTTCCTTTAAACTACGCATTTACCATATCAAATTAGTTAAATATAACTGGATTGACAAATTCGCAGACTATTTTAGTTTCTGCCACAACCTTTTGGCAAACCTAAAGCCATTCAAAAGGACCATTCGGCCAAAGTATCAAATAAAATGTTACGCTCTTAGTGAGTCGGGCACAATGGCACCATTAACAGACGCGTAGCAACCAGCTCACTCCACCCTGTAATCTATCGAGATCAGAGCAATCAACCCGATTTACTTACGCAAACAACCCATGGGGCCCATAATCGTACCCTGTGGGACGCCATCACAGATTTCCATATAGTTATATTTATATCGTTGGTTTTAGGATCGTGGGTTGTTGGTCTCATTATTAACACTGCGATATCGTTATTTTTACGGAAATAACTTCTTTTTAGTGTTTTGGTATCAAATGGTTCTTATGAATCACGTAAATAACTAGGCAATTGGTTTTACTTATTTAAACACTAATTCTGTTTGAACACTTCTTTAGTTACTTCAGATCTTTAAGACATTACTCCTAAGCCCATAATCTTTTTTACCAGAATACAACCGATGAATAAAGCAATCTCTCTCTAGCATTATTTGTCTTCCTGGTCCTTATGTACTAATACTCACGTTTTCCTCGACGGTCTTCTTGATCTTGGCGCTGGCCTCGCTGACTTTGGCTCCAGCCTTGTTCACGGCAGAGTACAGGAAGTTGCCCAGGGACTTGGCTCCGGCAACCGCCTTGGTCGTCACTATCGAAATTATATTACGTTGCAGATTTTTTTTTTGTGCATTTGTGTTTTGTGTTTTGTGTTGTTCTTGGATAATCATTCAGTTTTCAAGAAGGGTAATTCAATTTAAATTAGCTAAATAAAAGCTTTTGAAAGTAGGAAAATGAAATTCGATATAGTGTTGTATTCTAATGGCTTTCTAAACACCTCATTGCGCTGAAATCCAAGACGCAATTTAAAGACACTTCAGATTCCCTGAATTCAGTCTAATAGTCGTTTGGAAAAGATCATTTTAAAAGACAGCGGCATATTTCCACAGTATTTTCCGATTTTCTTGGAAAATATCTCTTAATTTGGGATAAAAACAACTGAACTAAACGAAATAATAAATTTAAACAGAAATAATAAATAACGATTGAATTTGAACCAGTTTTATACCTGCACATTAAAACTTAATTCCCGCAAAAGCTCTTTAAAAATTAAAACCACAATAGGACTAACCGCACGAACCATTTCAGGATTAAATTACTATTTAATTTAAGAGCCATAAAATTGCGCACGAATTTTAAAACACAGAAGAGCGTTCAAAATTTTTATGCTCCTGTAAAACCGGTTCAGATTCAAAGATATTAAAATAAAAATAAAAGGGCAACATTACTGACACTCCTGCATATCAGGTACTTCGATAGCATCAACTGTAAACAATTTTCTACTCTGGCCACCTGAAAATGTATTAAATCGAAAATGGAATAAAACAAGCCTTCTACAAAAATCATAGCAAATAAAAAAAAACCCGCTATGTGAGAGTCGACTTGCTGCTTTGATATTTTCCCGGGTTATATTTGACCCCCAATCAAAACCTGTCAAGGCGTACATAAATAACCGGACCTTTATAGGCTCCTACAGAAAATACAGCAAAAGAAACTGGCGAAAAAATGGAACAGTTGCAATACCCCAATATCCTGGATACTTCCTCCGTATTTTAGCAGATATTTTACTAATATTTACCCCACAAAAATAGTTATATCATAATTTAGGTTTAACAAACAAATTCAAAACCACAAAACGTCCCAATTTTGTTGAAAAGTTTTGGAACCTTTGCGGCAATTTTCGAGGTATTACATAATACTGAGGAAATTCGAACAATGTCGGAAACCGACATCGCAATCATTATGAAAAGGAATCCGACTGTCACAAAAAAAAAACATTAACTAGCCAACGTAAAAGAAAAAGGATTAAAAATAAAGCATAGGTACCTAATTACTTAGAACAGACAAGCTAAGTACCAGCAGTAAATTCTAGAAACATCTATCGTTACGTACCGTTTCCAACACCTCCCGGTTGCTCCTCGGTAGGGGTGCCGCCTGTGGAAGCTGGTCTGCTGTCAGCTCCACCGGTGGCGCTGCGTCCAAGAATATAGAGCTTTGTTAGAATGGGTGTAATGATTACTTTTCTTTGAGGTTTTGGAAGAATGAAAACCTATAGGTTGGAATCAGAATCTATCTGGTATCTCAGAACAAGCGGTATGCGTAATTGCGTTCCTAATTTGAATATCATAGATAACTATGTTATAATTAAATAATTTTATCGTATAATTAATTTATTGGCAGCCATATTGTTTTGTTTCCAGAATACGGAAATATTTTTTTTAGAAAAATAATGAATTATCAATTTTGCTTTTTAAAATACCTAACCTACCTTCCATATCAAATCATTTATAGTACGAAAGTGTTTATCGTGTTCTATTTAAAACCCTGTACAAAGAACAACAAGCTGAATTAAAACTAATTCTAGGTTTCACTTGAATCGTGTTCAATTTATAAACCAACGATTGTTAGAAATTCCTAAATAGGCATACCAAAGAAACCCCGTCCATTTTCCAGCAGCTCACTAGCTTACGTGGAAAAATCGATAGTACTAAATTATATTCATAGTTGTAAGTTGGGCCGAATTTATTTGCGACCCCGATCTGGCAAGCTGAGCCACACTTGCGAACGATCGGTATATTGGCCCAAACTGTTACGCAACTGGGGTGGTAGCGAGGTTGGTCAACGATCTCTGCGTGATTTATCATGAGACACGCCTCTTGAATACTACGAAGAACCGAATTTAGAAGGTTTTACATAAAAAAAAATGGTTAACTTTAATTATTTTACTTTGGCCCAAAAGCTTCCCCCAGTTATCCTTAACTTTTGGTCTTTATTCCGATAAATTAAAAGGACAATTATTTTTATTTAAAGGTCCAGTTAATCATAACTTTTATAAAGGACTTTAAAAATATTCCGTTTGACGAACAATGCATACAATCAGCTGATCAAGCAATATTTTAAATCCGTCTGACGTAATTGCCTTTGAAGTTCGTCACTTACACGCGTATTCATGATTTTACAGCGAGAAAACGAATAAAAACGGTTTAACTAATGCGCAGTAAAATCCTTATCTGGGTCTGGAGCTATAGAGAGTTAGTTAAGTCTAGCCAAATTCATATGAAAAAAAAACTGTTTGACTATTTTTTTTATGGAGATCTTTTATTATTAGACGAAGCTACGAGTATCGTAAAGTACAAAGACTATTACATAATCTATGTAAAAGGGAAAAAAGGTTTCAAATCTAATTTCGAGAATGTGACTAGACCAAAAACATAGATACATTAAAAACGGTACACTAACAGAATGCACAACAATGAGAAATTAAAAATGGGGTTTGAGCAGAATAAATGAGTTTGTAAAGTTTGCATGTGCAAGAAAAATATGTTAATTCTGTGAATTTATTCTAGTATCTAATGTGAATGTCGGTAATTTCCATGAAGTAAAAGTAGGGAACAGCCCTACAGCATGTTATGTAGCCATAAAGATAACAAAAACTGGATGTTTTTCATCAATAATGCATGTGTTAATGTCATAGTACTTTAAATGGACAAAATCCATGTTAAGAATATTTTGATGTCAGTAAGTATTTAAAGAAATAAATTAATTATGCTTAAAGTGCATCAAATTTCAATGTGAATGTGCCAAAAAGCTGTGAAAATAAATTATTATTAGTGATCAAAAAAGCGAAGCGAATTTTGTTTATAGAACAATTTTGTAGTGCCATATCGAAAGCATCCAGTGTCGGAAAAATGCGTAGAAATGAAATTCATGAGCATTAAACTTTGTGTTGCAAGAACTTGTAAAATTATATCATTATCGGGGTTGGTGTACTGTAACTGATAAATAATTATACTCAAGATTTTATTGTTCATAGTTTATCTTATCAACTACTAGCTGGCTAACTAGTTTTAGCTTCCTCCAATGCAAAGATAAAGATTTTATTAAATTATCTAGTAGCAATTTTTTCTGTTAACATATAGTTACAAAATTATTTCAGTATTTATTTTTCATAAGAATTGTTGACCATGCTATAAAAAAAATATTTTGTGACAAAGTCTATCAGTTTCTAACATAACAAAATTACCATTTCATAGTCTATCAAATATGACTTCTATTCCTAAAACTCAGAAACAGTGCACCAACCAAGAACCGAAACAGAAAAAGCGTAACAAAACTCCGCTCCAACTCATTACATCCGCCAACCCCTCGTACCTAATATACCTAGAATTATCATCATCATCTTTTCCCTCCGGTCTTGGTTCCGCAACCTCAGCTGGTTCGACCGGTGCAGCCTCGGGTTCTGCGGGAGCTGGTTCATTTTTCCTAAGACCGGGGATTGGAATGCCAGAACCGAGCCATCCGGTCATCTGTGACTTGACATTGGTTATGAGGTCCAGCTTACTACCTCCTTTTGTGGGACTGTGAAAAATAAGTCATGATGAGATAATATTTCTTATAATTTGGTAACAGTTACTTAAAAAAAGCTGTGTGACATAATGAGACTGTTAATTACTACTGCTATTAATAGGAATTCTACTAGATTTATATTCAATCTTGAAAAATTTAGCAGTCTTAACAAAATATTACATAATTTCAAACCCAACCCTGATTTTACATATATGTACAATACCCTAAAATTCAGGCATTTATATTTAATATAAATACTAGATATCATATCATCAGGAAATTCCAAATAGGTAAACCATATTGTTAACTACTGCAATATTATAATTAGTTGTGTAATCCCCCAAGAAGGAGTTCCAATTTCAAATGAGGTGCAATGACAAAAGTACTTGACCTACATTAAAATTCTGAAAATCAATAATTGTCGAGAGCTTTGTTAATTAAATTCATGTCGTATAAAAACTGCGCAATACGGACGAAACACGAAATAATCTACATCCTGGAATTTAAAAAATATTCAACTAGATTTCGAAAACTCAAATTATTATTTTGCTCTATGTTAACTAACAATTTGAATAAAGAATGTTCTTATTATGATTCATATCAGAGACGTTATAAACATGATCAGTGAGATAAATTCAAGGTAAAGAGAATGTAAACATTAAAATTCCAATACCTTAGCTTCTCGCCTTCTGCCGCCGCTGCCGCTGCTGCTTCTCCAGTCGCTTCCTTCGTTGGGGTTGGGACTTCCTCATCTTGGGGCTCGCCCTTAGCAGCTCCCATCCACGAACTGACCTGATTAGTGAGTCCTGAAAACATTTTCACTGGCACTAGCTAATCAAACAACTACACAACACAATCACTCAGCGAATTCACTACGCTGCGACAGTTTCGCACATGACCCACGACACGGACGGTCTGCTATGCGGCTGTAGAAAGCGTGATCAGCTGAAAAACTAAATGGAAAACCACGATCGACCAGGGAAATTGAGGAAGAATCCACTGCGCATGAAAACTTGCGCTCCTGCGCTATTTACACTTTGAACATCTATCCACACAAAGCAACAACATTCACAATAGTAATCTCGACTTTAAGTCCAGCCAATAGGGATCAAAATAGCGTGTCTTGTTTTGAACTTAGGCTACTAACTTGACGGTATTACTGTATATGTCAAAAATGTGTCAAAGCACAGATTATTGTAGATGAGATTGTAGAGCCCTGCGTTTGGTTATTTAATTACCAAACAATCATTTCTTGCTTCCTAAATGTTCCCTGGCTGTCTTTTGTCCTTTGTAAGATGTTCTTATTTCATTGTAAAATGTTTCAAATATTATGTTAAATTACTACAATTGGGGCGGGGCAAGACAGCTTTTCAAATTCAAGGAAGAAGGCTTTCAGAAACTTTTAAATTAAAAGTAAAAAAAGAGGTCTTTCTAATTCTTTCAAAACAGAAAAACCAACCGAAGGTATGCGCAAATCGGAGCGTAATACTTTATTTAATCTGTATTGAAAACTGGCAAATAAAAAAAAACTTGACATTTTCAGATTTAATTCACAATTTTTGTTTGCAGTGAATTTTTACAACAATCTCTGTGTTTTATCTAACAAATGTAGGATTCCGTAGTCCCGGAGACTTTAAATTACGGTAATACCTCGAATAAAACGTGAGGGTGAACAAAATTTCATCATGACAGAAACACGAAGAATACAACTTCACCTTGGAAAATGTATAGAGGATTTGGACAAATTACACAATGTACCAGATTTGAAGTCAAAAAGAGCTACTTTGTAAGTAACCCCTGCCGTATAAGCCAAAAAATCTGATCCATGTCCAAAAAAAGTGTATTTAATTGCTACTTTCCTTGTAGGTTATGCAAAACAGCTCAAAAATTATTCGAAAGTGCGGAAGAGGCTCGCGAGAAAGGAGATGAGGAGTACTCTTATGTTTACTACATGAAATACTTACGGGTGATAGCGTATATCAGCAAAGACAAGGATTATTTGAAAGACAAGTCTTATTTTAACAATATGCTGGGGGCGAAGAACCCAAACAAGGCGATAGATCACGCTGAGAAGCTGAAGAACAGCCTCATAGACAGGTAACTTCTTAAAACTATAGCTGTTGATAAGAATTGTTTTGGTTCTGGGATCTGTTTGCTTTTAATTTACATACTGTAGTTGTTAACTATAGCAGATAAGATGAGTCACTATTTAAATAAAGTTTGGTATTTATGGCGGAAACTATTGTTTTATAAACTATATTTATTAAAAATATATATCATCAACATAAAAAATGTCAGTTTCAACATTATCGGGAACCAACATGCTTATTGGGGAAACATGTTAACTGCTTAAATTGCAACAATTATTATGCATAAAAAATATTAGATAAGCTGCATATGAATCATATAGAATTACAAAGAAAAATTGTTGTTGTTGATAACCATTAGGATAAAGAATAAGATCATGGTTTTTATGAGTAAAATGTATCTGTAAATAAAGGAAAAGATATACTGCCTCATTGGTTTAGTGGTTGCAAGCACAACTGTTGTACAGGCTGCCCTAGGGTCAATTCCTAAGGTATAATGATTTATTATGAGCTCTGGCGATGGCTGTTTATCCTATCCCAATTTCTTGTAACTGTGATGCATCATTGTAACCTTTGCAGATATCAAAAAGAGCAGAAGACAAAGCGAATGAATGATATAAAAGAGAATGAGCTCATTAAACAGAAAATAGAAGAGAACAGGAAGAAACCATCAGAGCCAACACCAGTCATTGAACCACCCCAGCCGTTAGGATTACCAGGTATGAGGATTTATATTTTTTGCTCCTCATTTGTATGTAGAAAAATCTATGATGATGCATTTGTCAGTAACATATATATTTCAGTCTAGCCTTTTCCCAAGCTATGTTGGTGTCACATGACATTGATATTGACAGATGTTGGTGTTCTAGTCTTAAGTTCTGAGTACCAGTTGTTGCATAGAACGACTGCCTATCGGACTCAACCCAGTTACCTGGCAAACGCTAATTAACACTATACCGCTTAGTAAGGCTGGTTGTCAGACTTTCTGGCTTCTGACTACCGGTAACAGCTGGTACTCACCAATTTAACGTGCTTTCCGAAACACGGAGGAACTCATCATGACAAGATGGTTACCTATCCACGGACCGGCCGGACGGCTTAATCTCATGATCGATTGACGCGAGCGGCTGTTATTTAGCCACAAGCTCCTCAAAAAGGGTGTACAAATTATATAAAATACAAAGAACTTAGAACCTTTAAACTTCGTAATTTATTGTGTATGTGTAGAATTTGGATACTAACGCCTGATAACAAGGTTAGCATTTATATCAATTGACTGTACACATTGGTTTGACCTTTACTATAATCTTTTTCAGGAAGTTTTAATGATATAATGTAATATGACATACTGTTTTTATTTACCTATCAAGTCTAAATGAGAACTATAGCGTTCAAGTCATAGTGGTGATAAATTGGAAAATAAGAAAGATGTTTTGGCAAAGTGCTGATTTTAAGCCTACTTTGAATAAATTTCTCCAACCAAGCTCACATAAGCATATTGAACAAATTCATCACACTAATATATAAATGCGAAAGTTTGTGAGTGTGTGTGTATGTTTGTTACCTCTTCACGCCCAAACGGCTCAACGGATTTTGATGAAACTTGGTAGTTATATAGATTATAGATCCGAATAACATATAGGCTACTTTCTATCCGGGTGTGAAAAGTACTTCCCATAGAAAGCGGGTGAAACCGCTGGCGGAAGCTAGTATCCTTATAAAGCTTTGCTTTGATATGCATCTCAAATTTTTACTGACAATGATACCCATAGGTATCTGATACCTTACAAATCCTAGTAGCTTCAATAAAGCAGACTGGGTAAATATTCCCTAACCTCATACAATCATCATTAGATATCGCTCTTTGGTTCCAGGTCCTGATGAGGTGACAATCAAAAGTGAGCAATTATACACCATCCTGAAGAGTGGCAAGCTGAAGGTCATGATACTGGATGCGAGGCCGGGGAAGGACTTTGTGGACTCTCACATCAACTGCCCGGCGTGTATCAGTGTGCCAGAGGAATGTATTTCTCCTGGGTAAGGGTCCATTGTTGGCTCTAGGTTAAATGCAGTCTGTATGGATATTACTCCTGTGTGCCAGGGCCACGGTAAGTCTTGCGAACAACCCTCAGCCCAGGCAGACCTTGGCCCTGGTCTATGATCCCAACATTCTCAGAATAACTTTTTGAAAATTGCTGTTTGAAAGTCATTTAATTAACATTTGAAGATAAATAAATAATTTCATTTGTTTTCGTTTTGTTAGCGACTATTAAATAATTACAGTGTTAGATAGCCCATTTATCGAGTCCGGCAATTTTTTGGTGCCCGCACTATTTCCAAGGGACGCGGCTGAAATCGCAGGCAGACGCTAGTTGTAGATAGACGTCTTCTTCGTATCTTGTAGAAACGTTAACCCTTAACTGGTTTTCACAGGCAATCAGCGAATGTCCTAGAACAGAATCTACCGGGCGCGTCGCGGCCCGTTTGGGCGGAGCGCGCCAGCATGGAGCTGATTGTGATGCTGGACTGGAACAGCACTGCCGTCATCCCCGGCAAGACGCTGCACTTACTCAAGACTATACTGCTGAAGGTAAACCATGGAAGGCTTGATAAGTTCAAAGAGGCCTGATGCTCTGAAGAAGTACTAGGGTATCATGTTGAAGTGCAGCATTCGCAAAAATTCTTCTGCTTATAGTGCCCTAGTGTCAGAGATTTCTAAAATCCTCCTGAGAGTATCTGATGTTCTGCCTGGGCTGCAGGTTGTTCGCAAGAATTACCGCAGCCCTGGCACACAGGGATCCAGAAGGAACATAGTGGGTTTTAATCTGTAAGAGTCTGACACTCGCTCCAGCTGCACTCCAGGAAGCGTCATTTGATGATTTCCCACGAAAAAAAAGGGGGTATATGATGTGGAATTCACGACGACTGGTACTGGGGGGTTCAGGGACGCCGGCTTTTCTTGACTGTATAAATAAGTTGACTTAATTACCAATAGTATAACAGCTTATGTGTTTGATTACCAGTGGGACGTTAAAGTGCAGTACTCGCGTCCTCCGCTGGCCCTCTTGGGTGGATATGAAGACTGGTTGCTGAAGTACCCAGCCTTCACCACCAACCCTCAGGCCGTGCCCCCCAGACAGGATGACTTCATGGACGACATGCTTGGTAAGAATTATGTTTTAATTTACATTGCTTCCAATCTTTGGAATACACCCACTAGACTTGATATATTTTTGTGATAATAAGCCTCTCCCTTCTTCTACCGTCATTAGAAAAGATTTAAACAATATTCTAGCTATCAAACTGACACAAGCATCTGAAAAGCATTTTTTGATTTTATATTTTACAACAAGTCAGGCGTAATGGGAGTATTATAAGTTCCTGCCGGGGCTAAAGATATGTTCATACGGCTTACCGTGGCCCTCGCACACCACTCTAGACAGAAAGAAATGGGTTTTCTTCACCTCCCTCCACCTTACTCACGGTAAAGGGAAGACGGAGAAGCGTCACACTCCAAAAAAGGCGTATTATGAGTATGTATTGTTAATGATCTACTTTATAACAAAAAAAAATGATTGAATGTATGTATGGTGTTACAGGAGAGATCGACTACCCGAACTGGTCCGACGTGAGTCCGGCGGCGGCGCCCGCCCGCAAGCCCGGCGAACCCTACGTTGACCGCAGCAGCAAGGTAACACAGCTTTACAAGCACTCCTACAATCTGTCAAATTTCCTTAATAGAATTTTCAACTTTATTGCATGAGGCATAAGGTTTAAAGTTGATTGGCAAAATTTTAGTTTCAATTGATGATTGATTTGCTGGTGTCTGTACTTCCTAAGTATATCTTGGACATCAAAGATTTTGTAAAGGAAAGCAAAATATTTTGAGGGAACCGGGGCTTTCAGTCTCAAATCATTTATACACCTTGAGCGTCGTGGTGATTAACGTTCATTTCTTCTGTTTTAAAAGAAGCCTGCCTCTGCTGTGGGACGATGAATATGCTGATGATAGATAGGCAGATAGGCAGTCGACTTACCTACACCGATGAGTCTGGAAGGACATCCCAACGCAAGAATAGGTTAGGCAGGTGTACGCTGGCAATGTATAAGACGTGGTTGTGTGGCAGGCGGCGGCGGTGGCGGTGTACTCGGAGCGCGCACGCAGCATGCAGCTCATCCTGGAGCAGCAGGAGCGCATCGCTGACACCTCGCTCACGCTAGAGATGCAGCGCATCGCGGCCGAGCAGGTACGCTACCCTCACCACAGCAGGAGCGCATCGCAGACACCTCGCTCACGCTAGAGATGCAGCGCATCGCGGCCGAGCAGGTACGCTACCCTCACCACAGCAGGAGCGCATCGCAGACACCTCGCTCACGCTAGAGATGCAGCGCATCGCGGCCGAGCAGGTACGCTACCCTCACCACAGCAGGAGCGCATCGCAGACACCTCGCTCACGCTAGAGATGCAGCGCATCGCGGCCGAGCAGGTACGCTACCCTCACCACAGCAGGAGCGCATCGCAGACACCTCGCTCACGCTAGAGATGCAGCGCATCGCGGCCGAGCAGGTACGCTACCCTCACCACAGCAGGAGCGCATCGCAGACACCTCGCTCACGCTAGAGATGCAGCGCATCGCGGCCGAGCAGGTACGCTACCCTCACCACAGCAGGAGCGCATCGCAGACACCTCGCTCACGCTAGAGATGCAGCGCATCGCGGCCGAGCAGGTACGCTACCCTCACCACAGCAGGAGCGCATCGCAGACACCTCGCTCACGCTAGAGATGCAGCGCATCGCGGCCGAGCAGGTACGCTACCCTCACCACAGCAGGAGCGCATCGCAGACACCTCGCTCACGCTAGAGATGCAGCGCATCGCGGCCGAGCAGGTACGCTACCCTCACCACAGCAGGAGCGCATCGCAGACACCTCGCTCACGCTAGAGATGCAGCGCATCGCGGCCGAGCAGGTACGCTACCCTCACCACAGCAGGAGCGCATCGCAGACACCTCGCTCACGCTAGAGATGCAGCGCATCGCGGCCGAGCAGGTACGCTACCCTCACCACAGCAGGAGCGCATCGCAGACACCTCGCTCACGCTAGAGATGCAGCGCATCGCGGCCGAGCAGGTACGCTACCCTCACCACAGCAGGAGCACATCGCAGACACCTCGCTCACGCTAGAGATGCAGCGCATCGCGGCCGAGCAGGTACGCTACCCTCACCACAGCAGGAGCGCATCGCAGACACCTCGCTCACGCTAGAGATGCAGCGCATCGCGGCCGAGCAGGTACGCTACCCTCACCACAGCAGGAGCGCATCGCAGACACCTGCCCTGCAGTGGGACACTAAAAATGCTAATGATGATGAGCCATATTAATAACACCAGGTTTATCCAAGCACAGTATCAATATAATCAATGTATGAATGCTAACATAACATGTTTTCCTCAGGACTGGGAGAAAGTTCGAGAACAGCGCGAGGGGGAGGTGCAAGACGATCTGCGCGCCATGTACAAGTTGAGGGAACAGGAGATCATCTCGCAGCTCATGCAGCTTGAGAATAAGCAGTATGATATGGTAATATATTTATTTAATGTATTAACAGTCTTAAAACACATTTGGACAAAATACCATCTAAGTATTTCAAGCTTCATAATCTAATCTTAATATATACGAATTCCGTGTGACGTGTGACTTATACAGTGTGCAGTTAGACCCAACATGTAAGATAGGATAGCTTACGTCTTAATTTATTGTTCCAACCAATATTACGCGTGGCCCGGTCTACTAGTAAATATAAATTACTAGCTTTTGCCCGCGCGGCTTCGCTCCCGTTCTTCCCTACACTACTCTACTCCTACTCTACCCTATTCACTTCTACATCATGTCCTTCTCCTGGCTCTAAACTACCTCCCTGGCAATTTTCAGCTAAATCGGTTCAGCCGTTCTTGAATTATAAGCGAAGTAACTGACACGACTTTCTTTTATATATATAGATTTAGAACATAATTTCATTTGTAAGCTACCAAGTTATAATTCCCTCTTTGTATAATTCCAATATCTGTTACTAAGATTGTTTCTATGAAAATTAATTCAAATGCACACTGATAATATTTGAATTAATTAGGAACAAGAGAATCAGAGTCTCCGCGAACAGTTGGAAGAGTACCAGAGGCGAGAGAGGGAGGAGGCGGAGAAACTTGCTGAGACGATCAGTGGTTCCACTGAGGGTACTGAGGCAGCCGAAGAAGGTAAGCTACATATAAAAATAAATATATTGGGTTATTTTTTGTTAAATATGGTATTTGACAGTGAAAGTTCCATCAAAATTAGTGGAAGTATCAAATTCAATTTAACATTTGATAATTTTGGCTAGCCCGCGTCTTCCTACCCATCCATTTTACAAGGAAATACAAAAGCATGGGAAATATTCTATGGGGCCTTCATTTAGTGCAACTAGGTATAGCTATAGAGTGTGCAGCGACTTTTGTAGCCATAGATCTACAACATTAATCCATTTAGCTTAGTAATCTGTTATTCCCAGAAACATTGTAGACTTCATAGTTTCAAGAACCCCATTATTTAAGATAATGTTAGGTCCTAAGTTTGTCACATTAGGCGGAGTGAATTTAATACATTTTATTTTCTAACCAATAAGTGTGCTCTGTTCACTTCATCAAATTGCTCTCTATTCCTATCAATTTTGAAAATTAGCGATGTGTCTGCGAATAAAATGTACTCTGTTCACATTTTAGACCCTCTTAAAAACTTGACTATTAGTAAAACAAACAGTTGTAGTAATATTGCAAGACACTTTAGAAATTGACTTATATCATAGGTAACCAAGCCTTAGTCTGCATTTAAATGCGGCACAAAGGCAAAGCCATCTAGTTATAAAAATTACAATGTGTCAGGAATCTTGAACATACACTACGAATAAGAAAGGACCCAATATGGAACCCTGCGGCACGCCTAACTGAACTGGTAGGCTTAAAGATTTAACACCCTTAATATGTACGCATTGCATCCTATAATGTAAATAGGTTTCTATTACTTTCAAAGCTCCATTTTGGACACCGTAAAAGCGTAACTTGCGTAAAAGCGTTTCGTGGTGGACACAATCAGATGCTTTGGAGAGGTCGCAAAAGACTACAATTGCATTAATTATTAGTTTATTCCAAATCTTTGAAACTTTGATGGCGCTCTATTGTGTAAGCAACCTAAACCAGCACATTCGTAGAACAACCCCCACAACGAGCTAGTCGAGTCTGAGTGAGGTTGCGAACGTGCATGCAGTAATGAGTAACGTCATGTTTGTGGTCAGAGCGGCAGCGGCTGGCGGCGGAGCAGGCGGCGGCGGCGCGCGAGCAGGCGGCGGCGCGCGCGCGCATCGCGGCCGTGCGCCTCCAGCGCGCGCAGCTCGACCGCACGCGCGAGCGCCTCGAGGCCGAGCGCAAGCGTCGGCTGCAGCGCGCGCGCACCGAGCGCAAGCCCGACCTCGACAGGCCCGCCGCACGGGTAAGTGTTGTGTGTTAGTGCGCGCGCAGACCGCACGCGCGAGCGCCTCGAGGCCGAGCGCAAGCGTCGCCTGCAGCGCGCGCGCACCGAGCGCAAGCCCGACCTCGACAGGCCCGCCGCACGGGTAAGTGTTGTGTGTTAGTGCGCGCGCAGACCGCACGCGCGAGCGCCTCGAGGCCGAGCGCAAGCGTCGCCTGCAGCGCGCGCGCACCGAGCGCAAGCCCGACCTCGACAGGCCCGCCGCACGGGTAAGTGTTGTGTGTTAGTGCGCGCGCAGCGATAGGCTGACCATTATATATTACCTCCCCGCACTAATTTTCAGCTATGTCCTGCTAGGACATTTATTGCGAACATTAACTTTAGAGAATACCTTTTTACATAAAGTTATTAACAGACAAGAAATTCTGCCACAATCATCTGTACACCATAAGATATGCACAATTAGTTTAACGCACTTCATTGCTCAAATTAAATTAATGATATGACAATTTCAACTTAAAACCTAAATTACACATTAATTCTGTTCACCATTGGTCAGTAGTCTACTAAAACACAATTAAATAATATATAAATCTCTATTAAACTATAAGCACTACATTCTCAGCTTACATGCATATACATGTTCCAACCCTACCATACCCATTTAATCGTACGTATCCTCAATACATAGTTCTGTGCAGGACGAAGACGGCGACTCGTACATGATATCGCCGGACAGTCCGGGGGCCGCGGGACTCAATAGGTCACACTCCTCGCCTAACATTGCCAAGGTAACCTTACATTCATACAAAATCTTGTTAAAAAAAAAAACGCTAAGAATAACCCTGTTGACAAAAACAAAATTATTACCCTATCTTTAAGATCAGCACAATATATTAGACACGTGTTTTTTTTATTTCTCAAACAAACTAATTAAAATGTAGATACAATACATTTAAATTTCGCGTTACGTCACTTCTCGGTATAAATTTTACCAAGGAGTGACGTCACAAGCTCCCACTATCGAACCCTAATGCTTTGTATCTTAGTAAATTTTTGTTGGTTTGTTAAAACAAAATATAGGTGTCCAATATATTTTGACAATCTAAAAGATAGTGTATAGGAATCACTTATTTTTAACCTTGTCCATGCTTATTAAAAAATACATATTATGTACTAGTTTTTTCCTGCGGTTTCTAAGAAAAAAAAAAGTTCCTATTCCATACAAAATGCTATCTCAGACGTTTTACTACCTGAACAGTAATAAAAAAAAATCAAGGCACATTCGTATTTAAAGTTAAATATAGATTGTCAGATTCGTTAGAGATATTCCCATAGTCCGGGTGTGTGTGGGACGTTACTCTCAACAGCGAAGGTATAGAGGGTTGTTCCCGGTGCTTCCAAAAAATATTCCAAATGTGATCGACGACAGAAATGTAAAAAATAGATATTATGAAAACGTCACTTTATTAATGAATTTGCGAAAATGTTGAATTTAATACATTCACTGTTAATAAATAAATGAAACTCCAAGTACCGTTTTTATTTTAATAAATATGAGTTTCATTTCAAAAAAACCGCTGGAGAAATTGAGAATAGTGATCGCGTTTAAAAAAAATATACTAGCAATAACATTATAGCGCTTGGGAATAACCCACTTCAGACACTTGAGTCAGTGGCCCCCCTCCTGTCCATATGTGTGCACACCCCCGCTGTCAAGTACCAGACCGCAGACCATGGGAGTGTCACTAACGAATCTGCCAAAGTATACCTCAACATATCTTGCATTTCTTACCAAAACCTGTCGGTTACCTTCACCAGGTGTCATCAGATGAGGAGGAACCGTGCGTGCCGGTGTTCGACCGCAGCACGAAGCCGACTAAAGTGGCGCCCTCTAGCGACCTACATCAGAGAGACTTCCAACCCGTGTGGGGGGATGTGGTAAGTTTACATGTCGTAGTTAATCATCCTAGGCCCAGCACTGGCAGCTTCCAGAACTTTATATGAAATGACTGCCTGTGACCTTAAAAAAATTCAAACTAGGCTATAAAATAGATTTTTTAGTATAGCATTATTTGCGCCAAGTAACTTTGGCGTTTCTAAAGTTAGCGATTTCGATGTTGGCTGCTTTTAACATCACGATGGTCAAAAAAATTAAGAACAAAATCCACGTTGCATGCGCGAGCTGTGAAATACCTAACTTCAAAGACTCAAAATTATTTACGCGATTTTCGACTCGGGTTTGAAGAATCACATTCATGAAATTATAATGTTATTGATTTGCTTTTGTTATAACAAGAGATTAGCCAAGACTGCCTTTCAAACGAATTCCTAATTTGGGAAGATTTTTTTTAACCACCAACATCCGATTTCATCTTGAACGTATGAGAATTTTCTAGAACTTCCTAGATGCATTTTGATACGCAAAGCCGGCGCACGCATTTTAATATGTGACTCATGTTTACGTCAGTATAGTATATTGTACACAGTAAAACAATAGCTTTTTAGCTTCCACATAACGACATCAGTAATGTAAATAACAGTCTTAGAGAAACTGCTTATGCGAAACGTTTTGGAGTAATAAACTTTTTAGGTAAAAAGTGATCTAAATTAAAAAAAAATCTAGAATGAATCTTTTTTAAGAGAGTTTCTAAATAGCTCGTTTCTGAAACAGTAGAATTAGTTTAGATTTTTAACATCTACGAATCGGGCTGATTTCACTAGGTTTCAATTAAAATAATTAGTATTCAATTAAACAGTATTATGGATGTGTTTATTACCAGAATTTTTTTGTTGTTCCGTTCGGGTATCAAAACCACACCGTCATACCTTCCAAAACCTTAATCTAGATAAAAAAAAACATGTATCGTTCGGAATAGTCCCACTGCATACGATGCACTGTCGCAGCTCGAGTGACGAGCATCGAGTCAAGGCGAGGAATCCCACCGCGTGCGCTAATCCGCCGCTAACTAGCCACAAACGTGCGCCATTACACGCTAATCAATTATCATAAATATTGCTTCACTACACATGACGTTAGTTTTTAATCCCCAACAAGAAAAAAGGATGCGTTTCCAACCATCATCATCTGCCTAGCCATTTCCCAAACTGTGTTGGGGTCGGTTTCCAGTCTTAAACGGATACAGCTTAGTATCAGTGTTATACGTGGACCGACTTCCTATCTGGCCTGCACAACCCAGTTACCAGGTCAACCTCACACCCCATTGTAAGACTAAGTTGTCAGACTTTCTAGCATCTTACTACCCGTAACGAGTGCCATCATCATCTTCCGAGCCTTTTCCCAACTATGTTGGGGTCGGCTTCCAGTCTAACCGGTTTCGGTTGAGTACCGGTGTTTTACAAGGAGCGACTGCCTATCTGACCTCCTCAACCCAGTTACCTGGGCAACCCAATACCCCTTGGTTAGACTGGCGTCAGACTTACTGGCTTCTGACTACCCGTAACGACTGCCAAGGATGTTCAATGACAGCCGGGACCTACAGTTTAACGTGCCATCCGAAACACAGTCACTGGTGTCCAAGATATACTTAGAAAGTACATACAAACTTAGAAAAGTTGCATTGGTACTTGTCCGACCTGGAATCGAACCTACGCCCTTACACTTGAGAGGTTGGCTCTTTAACCACGAGGCCACCACGACTTTCGACTCGACCATGACTGACCCGTAACGAGTGCCAAAGAACGAGTGTATAAAAGACAGCCGGGACCCATCAATTTAACGTGGCTTCCGAAACACGGAGGAACTCGTCATGACATGACCGAAGTCGAGACCAGTACATCAGTTCGACATGGTCACCACTGCGCCAGGGGGGTAGTCAATAAGTGTCATAGTTGGCAAGGCACACACGTCTTATCAAACGTGACTAGTATGTGCTAAGCTGCCGAAACACATCACATTGGTAGACACATGGCGCGTGGTGCGCGTACGGCTTCTCTCACGCCAAATATTTGTAACTCAACACGACGGTGACGGCTCTAAGCTGTTGGACATCACATGTTTAAGCTGGCTCCAATTGTTGCCTCTTGTGTTTGTTGCGTAGTGATTGGGCGCACGTGGTTTTACTCGTGTTGTTAGGGATTAAATTCGTACACACGGTTAAAAAAAATGTCTGTTTTGGGTTTCGATCTGGCTCCTTCATTTACGCAAAATGTGTTAACGCAATCTGAGAAAAATGATAAGCAAAAAAAGAAATCTAGCCCAGTGTCCCCAATCTTGACACTCTCTCTAGCTGCACCCTCAGCGGGAAGGGTCATTTGATGATTTCCCACGAAAACAGGTGCCCCCTATTCTAGGTAAAAATATTACATTGCATTACAAAATTGATGTTATTACAGTAAAACAATGGTTGACCCCGGAACCAAACCCATGAACCTTAGCTAGAACTACAGCGATAGAGCGACCAAAGAAAAGGTTTATACCTATATAGGCAGTCTTCTGAAAAATAATGTTTTTAAATTCAACCCTTCACTTCTTCTTCTTCAATTCTTCTTGTTTCCGTTATAGTTAAACATGTTATCACCCTAGTTACCTATAAACAGCTTACTGTTTTATTGCAAACGTAGCAGTATACACGTGAAATGCATTAAGGAGCAATTCTGAGTACATATTTAATTAACTTGAACTTTTCAAAGCCAATTTCTACGTCAGTGCGGCCGACGCTTCAAATAAATACGTCATAAAATAAACGTATATTCAGTTTATGTCGCATTGTGTAGACACCAGTGCATCAAGCTACTACAATCTGCAAAACTTCCTTAATAGATTTTCAACTTTATCGCTGAAGCACACTGTTCAAAATTTATTGAGAAAATTTGACAGTTTCGGGTACCTTGATGTGCTGGCGTCTGTACATTGTGAGGATCTGCCCCGTTGCTAAATATTTACACTGAAAGTATCAATCAATCACAAAATTGTTACGTTTGTTAGTACACAAAAAAAAAACTATTAAGTTCCTAAAACTAGTTACCTTTAAAGTAATAGCAGCTATTTCACATATCAACATAAAACCCCATCCAATAAAATTTGAAACAAAATAATGAATTCATTGAAATTCTGAAAAAAACTATTTTCTAATATGACAGAATCCTGTAGGCTCTAGACCTCACCTCTAAAAATATCTAGATAGTATTGCATCCCAAGTTTATCAAATTACACTTGATCATACTCATTCATATTAATTAACCAGTTACCTCAGGGAGGTAAAATAAATTCGTGGCCACATGATTAATGCTTTCGCCAGCCGCAATATGTACGCGATTTAAATAATAGTTGCGCCGACCTCGACCTGTAAATTCGTTTATTATATGTACCTATTATAAAAGCGGAGAAATGAGCCATTTGGAGTTAAAGGTGATGGTCATTCTTGAGGAGTAGGTAATATAAGGTATGGATTGAAGCTCTGTAAGCTAGCTTATTTTAAAGGCTGATTTGACATCTTATTGCACGTTTCCTTTGAAAGACGGTGCAAATGTTAACCATTTATATGTCTAGACTAGACTATTCAGCACTCATGCGCACTCTCTATTCCCTTACTCTAGTAGTCATAGAGAGAGATCAGCCGTAGAACCAAAGTTCTCCGATGCACGGGTGTATCAATCACCAACTTCTTGACTCCGGGCTGCTATATGAAAGTCTCTTAAAGCCCACAAAGCGAGGCCCGACCCGAATCCGCGGAATCGAACCCGAGACCCCGTGCACAGCATTCTACGCTATGCGACTACTACCAACGAGGCAATCGTATACCCGTGCGTGGGCGTAAAGCGTGTATGCATCGCGTGTTTTCTGTCGTTATGGTAGGTCATACGTAAGAAGTAATCCCTTCCTACGCTATGCCCGTCTTAGGTACGCACGGGATCGTTTGTTAGAGGCATCTACTACTGCTGTACTATGTTTTAGTAGACTACGCCCGCGACTCCGACCGTACCCCGCTCTCGGATAAAAATTTGCTATCTTGCCTTTGTGGTACCATCAATTTCGATGCCCTTTATCTGAATCGGTTTAGCGGGAAATCGTGACAAACAGATAAACTTACCAATTCACCTTCGCTTTTCATAACGAGCTTATTAAAAAGAAACCTATGGCACTCCATAAATAACAAATATTTCTATCAGTAAAAGAATGTTCAGAATCGGTTCAGTAGTTCCTACCCTACAACGTCACAAACTGACAAACTTAATCTCTTTATAATACTAGTATAGATTTGTGAAATCAGTGGGATAAATTATTCAACAGCAAAGCTCGTATAAAAATACATCGTACAAAATTAAATTATACGATCAATCTATCTACCCACTCATTCCTAAATCTATTTCTTGACTAAAATGTACCAAAAAAGCCAAGGGTACAAGCGCCGCGCCTTTGCATAGTCCCATCAATCATGCGAATGTTAGCTATGCAAACAGTACGCACGCCTTTTCTTATGCATACGGCGACAATTTACGATACGGTTTTGGCTACTCTAGGATATTAGCAAGAAAATGTTCAGCGCGAGCCTGAACTTTAGTCTTATGTTTCTTCAGTATCTGTTCATGCAAGAAATTTTGATAAAATACATACAATATTTTCCGTAAAGCATGACAGTGTGCAAAGGTGAATGGACATAAATTAACTACCAAGACAAACGAAGACATCAAATATTACTTTGAGTACGCCTCAGCTGATGTTGTTTGGTAAAATATATAAAAAATCCTTTCCAATCGTCGCATTCACCTTAAAGAACAAGACTAAATAATTAAAACTCATTATTTCTGCTGTTGAAATGTTACCGAATGCAATTTCTACACATCAAGTAAATACTGAAAACTCACACTGGCATAACTACAAATACACACATACAATAAACAGACACGCTACCCTCCTTCCACCCCCACCCTTAACGTTGACAGAACACGTGAGCTCAGTGCGAGCTCGACAATGCTCATGACCGCACGCGCTCAGCGGCCCGATAAACATGTTTATAAACAAAACAAATAACGAAATAAAATAATTTAAATAGAAACGTTTCTCATCGAAGAATAGTTTGAGCAGTGCGTTCACAAATGCTGCCGACAATTTTGTCAACGTTGTTTATGTTTTATTTGTTAGTGTTGCTTATTCTAGTGTTCCCTTTGTCTAGGTATACTAAATCTAATCTTTTGTTCGGCTACGACAATTAATTATTGTTTCATTGTGAACTATAGTTTCGGAAACAGTAATTATCCTGTGTATTGTTGACTTTGAAGTGTTATGAATATTTTGTAAATACTTGAAGCGGAACAGTTCTATCAGAAAGACAGTGGAGTGAGATCAAAAATAAGAATTTCGCTGGAAAAGCCTTTGTAAAAACGAGAAAGTCTTCTATTGGCTTGGTTAAAAAGAACTGCAGGAATTGTCATAGAACCAAGTCAACTACCAAGGCAGTTGCCCTGAAGATATTGTCCAAGATAGAACAGCTGCGTTAGTGATAACCAAGAAATCATACGAAGCTATCACCAAAACCATTATTGCAAAGTCTAAAACCTCAACAACCAAGCTTCTTGGTCGAAAAATACCTTGCAAGAAGGAACAGCACAACCCTGCGATAGCTATCACTAAGTGCAGTACAATCTTCAAGATTCTTCGCTACGAGCGGCGATGCATCCCGCTCGACACCGCGAACATGGTGCTCAAAGTCAAAGTCCGTCTCAAGTATTCGCAGAACCACATCGTCTGGCTGTTTCGACGTGTAAGTTGTGTTCCCTCAATAGGTCATATAGGGCTAGAATAATTCGTTTTCCTAAGAGCTAAAATGACTCCAAATTGGCTGTTTGTCTATTTTTTACGATGCGCTGGTAAGGGGTATGTCCTAGACGCAATTCGTTAGTTGCCGGAATTTCTTTTTGCAAAATATTGAATTTTTTAGAGGGTAAAAACTTCAAAACACAATAGCACGTAATAAGAGTTCAGGGTCTTAGCTTTTTAAACCACCCCTTTGTTCTACAGCGGTCGTGCTCAAGTATTGCACTTAAACCTGGTAGGACTCAAGAAATTGAGTCCTAAATTTTAGTAAGGGCTTTCCTCAACCTTATTAAGCGAACTTGAATAAAGAATGAAAATCCTACAATAAAACAATATAGAAGAGTTAGCCTTGCCCTTTACCTCAACTGTAAACTGAAATATGAAACGATACGATATAACTTCTAACACGACACGACGTAACTGCACCGACCTTTTGAAATATTCACACAAGGCACCGATCAAGTTGTCAAGTCTATATTAA
The DNA here is from genome assembly GCA_958496145.1 of Heliothis peltigera. Classification (NCBI taxonomy): domain Eukaryota; kingdom Metazoa; phylum Arthropoda; class Insecta; order Lepidoptera; family Noctuidae; genus Heliothis; species Heliothis peltigera. Next base: position 742,217 of record OY292341.1, read on the forward strand.
GACACACCTACGCCGTAAATTAGACCCCTAATGAGAACTGGGGTCGGTTCTCCGTACACTTGACCTTGGGGGTGCGACCTTTGACCTTACGGTGCGATAACCATCGGCCGCCGCTGCCCGTAATGGGGCTTTATTTATTTGCCAAGTAATAGGGGTAGCGTGAACAGTTTTGAAAGAAATTGGAGCTAAGTGGAGTGCATGGTTATCGATTATTTTGAACTAGACATTTGAGGTAACTGGAGGACTTCGTATGCAGTTTTAAAGTATCCCTTATAGGTAGAAACTGCAGAACGGTACCTAATTGAGTTATTATTGAAAACTGACAACTTTTTGAGTCCTCTTTAACTAATACTTTTTCGCAGTTTCTCCTGTGTCCCCGAAGAACTTAATTTTGTAGAAGCAGTTTCTCGCAGTTTCTCCCAAATTCCTCGCGTTCCTGGGGAATTTATTTGCTTAGGTACCTGGATAAAACCTAACCTATGTTCACCGGGGATAGCGTAGCTTTCCAACAGTGAAATTATTTTTCAAATCGGTCATGTAGTTTCGCAGACTTTTCACTCCAAACCAACACAAGATAAAATCTTTCCTCTTTACAATATTAGTATAGACGATACCTAATACACTTGATAGTTTTACTCTTGGTTGAATATAAACGCATTAGTTTAGTTAGCCTTTTGACAGTACCTTGCCATCGCTGATTGATTAAGCGTAAACATACACATGGCTTGGCGCCTCAACTTTTTAGGGATGTCAGGAAATATCCATCTCGTTTGCTGTTTCAATCAATCATTCGGTGAAAATGAAAATAAATCTTCTAACATAAGAAATTTATTCCTGCTTTTGAAAATTTACTAAAATAAAATAAAAAACTACTTCACATCATTCTTGAAACTTCATGTATTATTGTTTTGTGTCCAAGCGGTTCTTCAAACCACACGGACAGAATGGTGTTGCTGGGGAGTTTGTTCCACCATTTCTTCTTCCCAGCGATAATACATAGGAAGTGGTGAAAGGCGGGCGTTTTGGGGGCTGTATTTTGCTTATTGTCAGACGATTTTGAATAAATGACCAAATATTTTCTTTTATCTTATGAAATATTTGTTCTCGGATACATTTAAGTCCCGTATCACAAAAACCAGCTTGGCTATCTCTTGTAATTTGACATTCTAAACTGATATTGGGAAATATCCCTTTGACGGTAAGTCATTCTATATTCAGAAACTGTATTTCCTATTCTGTAACCTCTAATATTCCGTATACCCCTCAGGGTCGAGGTCTGACAGGTCTAAAGAACCTGGGGAACACGTGCTACATGAACTCCATCATCCAGTGCCTGAACAACACCGCCATACTCGTCACGTACTTCTGCAACGGCCAGTACTTGGAACATGTCAACAGGTGATTGCAACATGATTGGAAATGTTCTTACGTCTATGAATTAAATAAGTATTACAGCATCTTATTTAGGTAGACGGTGGCCCGTTCGTCTAGTAGTCGCATAATTCGACTGCTGTGCGTGGGGTCTCGGGTCCGATTCCCGGGTCGGGCCAAATCTCTTTGAGTTCAACAGTCTTTCATAAAGCAACCCGGAGTTTGGATGTTGATGATTGATACACTCAAGCTTCGGAAAGCAATGTCGGTCCTACGCCTTATCTCTCTCCGGTAGTGTCGGATTGCGGTCCCATGGGAATATGAGAGTGAGGGAATAGAGAGTGCATCTGCGTCTGCGCAAATTCTTGTGCACTATAATATATCCTGCTCCTGAGAACTGTCGCCGTTGCTGGCAATTGGTCTGGACGCTCTTATCAACACGACTCAAGTTAGGCTTCAATATTAACCTAACCTTAACAGCCTGATCATATTGCGTTTGTAAATAAAAGCTGACTGATATATTGCGATGCAGGTCCCACAGCACTCGCGGCGCGATAGCAGAGGAGCTGGCGGCGGTGGTGCGCGCGCTGTGGTCCGGACAGTACCGGTTCATCGCCACCAGGGACCTCCGGGTATGTACACCTTGATGCTCTACGTCTTCCTCGGCTATGTGTGCTGTTAACATGATCTTATTTTTATATTAATAATAATGTTGAGTATATGTGCGTGTGTGTACTCGCTGTACTAAAAGCGCAACCTTTGTGACCCAAACGGACTTTCCTTCTCATTTCGTAACATCATTTGTAGCACTAAATGGGGTTTACACTCTAAAATTTGGGAAGTACAGATTTGCTTTCAAATTATTTTAGGTCCCAATTTTGACCAAAGCCATCAATTTAAAGGGACATTTTAGTAAACAAACTAAATCACTACATTGATATGCAGAACGAAGTGGGCAAACACCAGCGCGCGTTCCGGGGCTGTGAGCAGCAGGACTCGCACGAGTTCCTGACCATCCTCATGGACTGGCTGCACCTCGACCTGCAGTTCAGCATCAACGTGCCGCCGCACAAGGTACTTTACATCTGTCCACTTCTGACTGCGGCAGCAGGACCTGCACGAATTCCTTACCATCCTCCCCAGTTCTTCTGATAATATAGCAGCAAAACCAGAATCACTTGAGCAATATTGTAACACAACTTCCACCGCCCTCCACAGTCGACGAGAGAATCCAGGGTCGACGGGTTCGTAAGTCTACAGCAGAAATATGTCCTTGTTTTTCATAGTGTCTGTTCTCGTAGTTCATAATACCAAGAACCGGGGAGCTATTCCAAAATTATTGTCACCTGCGTTCAAACTTTGCCTTTTTGGTGTTTGGGATATCAGTAATTCCTTAAAATAGGTAACAATGTCTAAAACCCATAAATATTCCTTTTGGAGCGTGCATCACAGGGTAACCCTTTCCCAAAATCTTGTAACCCTGGCACACTCCTGCACTAGTATATTTGTCCTAATACCCAATTCTACTTACAGGACAGCCTGCCCCCCTCCGAGAAGGCGTGGCACGAGTACACCAAGTCCAAGGAGAGCTTGATCCTCCGGCTGTTCTACGGGCAGATCAAGTCGACCGTCCGGTGCACCGTGTGCGGCAAGCAGAGTGTCACTTACGAGTCGTTCTCGAACCTGTCGCTGGAGCTGCCCGCTAACGCTAACCGGTGTACTTTGAGTGTGAGTTCATGGAGTTTTATCTTATTATTGATCGCTTTTTTTCTTGTTCTTTAGAAAATAAATTTTTTTCACTTTAGAGTGTAGCTGGATAAATGTATCGTCTTGCCCTTTTGTCTAGTCTTTGTTAACTTTGAAATTATAGCAAAGAAACGCATAATAGGGATGCGGACAACTAGTCAAATTCAATACTTTTATAGAACTGTCAAAAACGGTTACTCTCTATGCAATTTGTATGAAAACACCACATATGACGTCACAGATTTTTCACATCAATCCGTATACTTATTTCGATTATATTACCAATGAAAAAAAATAAAAACAGTTTTCGGTTCAAAACGATAAATTAAACTGCCATTATTTTAAGATGCTTTACAAAATGAATATGATAAAGTATTTTATTTATGACCTAGTCCGCATCCCAATTGTATGTATGTGTGGATATAACGATTGGATAGTACAGACGCCAGCATATCAAGCTACTACAATATCAAATTTCCTTCATAGATATGGCTCAAAGTTAGTTAAGAAAATTTCACAGTTTCGGGTAGCTTGATGTGCTGTGTTTTTGTACATACAGATTTTGAAGTTCGATCAATATTTTCAGGTAAAAAAACCATAAGCCAATTCAATATCTTTTATGTGTGGCAAAAATTTATCAGAATACTTTTTATAAATTATTACAAATAGCTGCAAATTACAAATTTATTTATAATGATATCATTTTTGTATCTTCATCCCAATAGGACTGCCTGAAACTGTACCTAAACGGCGAAACGATACCCGGTTGGAACTGCCCCAACTGTAAGGAAAAGCGAGATGCCGTCAAGAAGCTAGACATCTCCCGCCTCCCCCCAGTCCTGGTCATACACTTCAAACGGTTCTACGTCGACCCCAAAGAATATATGTGTAACGCATATAGGAAGAAACAAACGTATATTGACTTCCCTTTAGAAGATTTGGATATGAGGCAATTTTCGCTGCACTGTCCGCCGAACCACTCGTACAATTTGTACGCGGTGTCCAACCACTACGGGTCCATGGAAGGGGGGCATTATACGGCCTATTGTAAGAGCAGTGTTTATGGGAAGTAAGTGTTTTTGCAGGTCTTATTATTATTCATTTAAATCATTTTTTAACGACTCATAGAAATTACTCTTTTGGAATATTATTGGAATAATATTGTAAAACTGAAGTTTGTTTGTTTGTTGTCTTGAATGCGCTGATGTCAGAAACTAGAAGAACCATTAAAAAAAATAAGTTTTAGATAGACAATTTATAGTGAGGTTTTTGCTATATTTTTGTTATTTAAATTCAAAAACAGATCCCACAATGTTAACTTCAAAATGAATAATCAGTCAATGTCGATAAAAGTCAATTTACTACAATACTGAAGTCAATTTATTTTATTTTATACTGTTTTATTGACAACTCCAAATAAGTAACAACCATTGTACCAATCGGCGCAGGTGGTACAAATACGACGACCACGTGGTGACGGAGATCCCGGCGAGCGAGGTGAAGTCGAGCGCGGCGTACATCCTGTTCTACAGCTCGTGCGCCGGCGCGCGGCCCTCGTGATGCGCGCGCGCACACAAGCGCAGCCGCCCGCGCTACTGAGGACTAACACTACTTTAGTCACCAAATTCACTGTTTGTGAGCGTTAAGTGATTGACTGGATGTCGACCAGGAATTATAACTAATATTTATTGTTATGACTAAGTTTTAGTACTGAGCAAATGGTAGGTACAGTCGGACAAAAATGGAACCTACCTATAAATTACATTAATTGGTACATCATGTACCAACAAGGTCAAATTTCCCCTTATTCCGTTAGAAAAGTGAACTTTAGCAATAAGATCACACAAAAACTTTTGTTTAAACCTGGTTAACCACTTTCTTGGCCGACTGTACAGTACGTATTTGGTGTCATGGTGAAAGTTGTTCATAATGAATATTATTTGTGGTTTCATTTTGTGTCATCACCACTATGTATTTTAACATATTAACAGTATAGTCCACAATTAGACAATTCGATTTAAATCGACTAGACAATTATGTCGGTGATTAAAACGATTTGGTGTATCGATTGGTAAAAGACATGCCTTTATGTATATTTATTATGTAAAAGACATGGACAATTTGTATTTATCACATAGTAAATATCAGTTGAGAATGCACTGCAAGCAATGTGATTAAATATTATTATGAAAGCGAGTTTTATTAATATCTGTGATAGCAATCATGCTGAAACAGCTGAACATATTTTAATGAAACTAGCAAAACGCATAGCTGTGTTGCTAGAATACAAACGAATACATTGCAGTGAATTCTCGAGCAGTAGGACCTATTGTATTTATTATTTTAATATATAACTTTAATAATGAATGTAAATCTATGTGTATATCCTTTTCGAAGCTGTCTACCAGCTGTTTGTCATTCAAAATTACCTGATGGTTTTTGAGAAAAACCACAAAGCAAGCTTATAGTTGTAAAACGGTTGATGTGTAAACTATGCCTTGTACAAATAGCTTTTACATGTTGCGACTACATAGGGTTAACGTTTCATTATTTATTGTAATATTTTTAGTTGGTTTTATTTCGTGTCGTAGTTATTTTCATAAAGGTAACATTTTCGTTACAATGAGATTAAGTTAAGTTTATCTGAAAGTCTCCACTGTAATCTAGCTGTTATTAGCTAATTTACTATCACACTTTGTTTTAAAAGTATAAAAACACAAAAATTTAACGATAAAGTCATCTTTTAAAAATAACTGCGACACTTTGACGCGGCTCATGTACATTGTACGGTTAGAAAAAAAAAATAGCTAAATAACCAGCAATATAACTGGAATTTAGTAATACTATGCATAAGTGGTGTTCCCTGAGACACTTGTCGCCGCTACATGTTAGAGTGAATGAAATCCGTGAATGAACACTTACTGTTTATGAATGAAAGACTGAAAATGATTGGTATTGTACCTAGATGTATTTCGTTATTGTATTTCACTTGTGCGCTTGTATTTATTTTGTGTTGTACTGGCGATTTAGTTAAGCAATTGGTTGTGATAACAGTTTTAACCTGTACATAGATTCTTACTAAGCGACTTTTAATTAAATTTACTTAAATTACAATTATTATAGATGCAGTCATATACTTTTATTATTTGACAATGGCATAGTGCCTTTTATTTAAAAACTTGTCTACAATTTTCACAAGGGTTGGTTCATATCTAACGGAATATGCGTCGCGTATTATCGGTCGCGTAACGCCAGCACTGACAAATCTATAGAAAAACACTGGACCGTTCACACTTAACTGATGATACGTTAGTACAACTGACGATACGCTCGACATCTTTTACGTCAGATATGAACCGACCCTTAAGTTATCTCATCGTATTGCTTTTTTATATCGCCAGTATGATATGGCAGAATATGCACTATGCGACTATCATACATTTTATGATAATAAGCTGCACTCACTCATAATTGGTTGCGATTAATTTAAATTCACCTGTTCATGTAGGTATATGCATACAGAACCTAGAAATTGGCTAAGGATTTCATTACAGAACAGTTATGTTCAAATATCTCATTTTATTAATGAATGTATCAGAAATTAACGAATAGCAGTGCCTAAATTATCTAGAAACTTAGCACCCTTGCTGGAAGCATGTGCCATCCACATTGTTCTGTAAAGTAAAACGCAATTTGGTCTCGAAAACATATTTTTTGTTATAAACTGTTGTATGAACATTTGTATATAGCATACATTAATGGTTTATTGTATGTAAAAGTAAATGTAAGACAAACTTTATTAAATTCTTTGTTAATATACTTGTTGTTTTCCTTATTGAAGCTAAAAACTAAAATTGAGACTGAATAAAAATAAGTTTACAATCATTTTAAATATTTTCATACTAGGCCGATGATGCCTCTGTATTGTCCAATTGCAGGGCACCAAGCCTCTTCTCATACTGAGAATGGATGAGTATCGATCACCACTCTCATTCAGGATAGATTGGCAATTTCAGAGATTAAAGTCCAGGTTTCCTCAAGTTGTTTTCCTTCACCTTTACTTAATGTCCAAGATAAACTAAAAACTAATGTTTGCACTAGTTTTTTGTCATCTCTATTAGATAATTATTTACATATTTATTGTCTATGAAGCTTCTTCTAGCTTTACCTATACCCATGTTCCCATGAATAAATATCACTGTTTATTTACAGATGTTGTTCAAAACAACCCAATTACTTCCGTACCTTGTTTCTCAAACATAGCACATATGTCCCTATGTAGTATGTATACATCATTTAGACTGCATCAGCATGTTCATTTCTATGAGACAGTTCTCCATATCTTCATCGTCCTCTAAAGCATTGTCTAATTCATCATCATCTTCCTCCATGTCCAATGAGTTCATGTGCTGGTTAGCTGGAAGTATAAGAAACATAGTAAGTTTTATAAAAATTTTCAAATAAGATAAAAAAAAATTTTCATCCAAATAATAATTTCTTAAATTATTAATTTAAAGACCTATAAATCACACCATTATAATATAATTGGCGTACAAAGCGCTTCTCATCGTCTTTCATAATGCGCACAGCCAAAGTGTGGAATTCTCTGCCGGCGTCTTTATTTCCGAGCCCAAGACTCTTTAAGGCAAGAGTGAATAGGCTTCTTCTGGGTAAGCTCGTACCACCCTAGATTCCATCCTAGCCCTCTGGGCTGGATTGGGATAAAGAGTGATCACATTATAAAAAAAAAATAACTAACTGCACCGCCAATACAAACTAATACCTAAAATACTTTCTGTTTTAAACAACCATAAACTTTAGCTAGCGAAAGCTATAACAAACAAGTGAAATTAACAAGAATATGCTACACTTACTAAATACTGAGTTAGTTACGGAGAGATTCAGTTTCTCATTGTTGCACATCTCGTCATCAATACCGGCGACTGGCCCGTCAAACAGCGATAAATTAGACACCGGGATACTTTCAATCTCGGGAGCAGTTGACTTTTCTGCCTCTGCAGTTGGCTGAGGAGCTTCACTCTCATCTTTGTTGGCGACAGTATCTGATGAAATTATACTCCGCAATTCTTCTTTGTTTATTGTTGCCTTTAAATTCTCTAAGTGTAGTCTTTCTATCTGAAATATAGTTCCTATATTTGTTAAGCCTTATGGCACAGATAATCTCACAACTACATTATATACTGATGTTAAGAACTTGTTGCGACCGGTGTTCGTAAATAGTCAACAGTACTAACCTGCAAACCATTTCTTTGCTGTTTAACTTTCCGTAACGCTTCTATTATCCACTTTTCCTCAGCTAGGAGCTGTGCTTCTTCAGCTATACGCTGGCTTAAACGTGCATTTGCTCTTTGCATGATAGAAACATAAAGAAACACAAAATTCAAAACAAAAACCAAACTACAAAATTCGACAGCTTCAGATGACACTGACATTACTGACACAACGAAGAGGGATAAAGCTGCGCCGATTTGTATCGAGCGAGAATATCCCTCTTCATTGAACTTTAGTTTTTTTGGTCAATTCAAACATAAAATATTCTATCGATGTTTTTTTCCTGTTTTGCGAAGAAGTAATGGAACTAATTTGACGTCCTATGATTTTTTTTTTACTTTTCTCATAATATCAATGATAAAGGAAGAATATGGATCTGCCCTAAAGTCATGACAGCAAAAAATACTGAAGTTGAACTGATAAGCATAGTGTCATCTTTGTCTAATATGCGGCATTAGAAAGAGAAAACTATATGATTATCAGTTCTTTTTAGTGGCAACTTCATCTCTCATTTTACATGCGTGCCGGGTCCGCCATCTTAGTGATCGGTCGTTGACTCCTGTCTGTTTGGCTGTGAGGTTGTTTTTGTTATTTTTTGGTTTGCGAGTGAAATATATAACGTTTTTTCTGACTTTTAAGTGAAATTATTAGAGATAATAATTTAAAATGCCTCATAAATGCAGTGTAGTGGGATGTGGAGCTACAAAAAATAGAAATTACCCAAATCTTACGTTTCATAGGTTAGTGCAATAAAATTTTGTATAAATCGCAAACAAGAAAAAATATTTGCAATAAACGAAGATAGTAACATTTATATTGGTTAGGCGTATTGTTTAAATGCTCAACTGCAATTAATTTCGTACTTTATTAGTTTTAATAACATTGTTTGTTTACGTAGTGTTGGACCAAACGACGATATTTTTTTATCGAATCTCAATGCAATAAAATTACTTATGTATTTTGTTTTGTACACAGAATAGCTAGAAACGAAAACAGAAAACTAACTTGGTTGGAAGCCATGGGAAAAGAAAATTTAAGAGCCAATGCTAAAGAAATATTCATTTGTTCACAACATTTTGATGAAAATGCATTCTTTGACGAAATAAACGAATTTGAGTTTGAATTAAAACATTGATTATCGCTTATTTTGTCTTATTTATTTATCCTTCATTCTCCTCCCTCAGATTCTGTACTATAGAATTCGTATACGAGGAAGCCGTTTCAATTTTTAGCTGACTCCACCGGGTAATGGTTTTTTCAGCCTATGTAACGTAGGTACATCAACAACAGAAAAACAATCGACGGACTATCATAAATTATCTATTATAGCGATTTCCGGCGTAAAAAAATAGGTAACTTTCATTAAAATAGCATGTAGCAGGTTAATAAATGTTTTCTCCCAAATTCATCGACCAATTTGTCGAGAGGTACAATATATCTACTGTGGTACAACACTAGTTAGTCCGCCATTTTAGTGTGGTTTAGGTATGCACGCATTTTCCGTAGGTAGGGCACTTCCATAGGCTTCCTTTTTCTGAGCATAATATCTTACTCCAATCAGTTCTACTCTGTGAATATCATTCACATTGTCTATTGTCTAAAAATTCCTCAGATACCGACCTGTGTAAAATAAATGGTGCCCTTGTTTTTCAATAATTTCATTCCTCGATTCTCCGGCATGGTCTCGCGTTGGCTTTGTGGCTGTTAAAGTTTTTAATTTTTTTATAAAGGGTTTATCCCTGGCAATAGAAGTAAATTCAGGGTCGCGTCATTAGTGCGTTATTAATATTTTGAAGTAGTAAATCTAAATTTAAAATGGATTACGATTCAGATTCGGGCTCCGATTACGATAACGGCTACGAGTCTGTGTGTACTCGTGGAGGACATTGCGGAAACGCCGCACTGCCTTTCGATCCTGTGTCCATCGAGAACGTGATATTAGCTATCAGCGATGCCTTCGACTTCCGCGTGATCCTCAGCGACGAGAGAGCAAAGGGAGCACTGTTGGTGACTACAGGGCTCGCGCTGGCTGGAGGCTTGATCGGCCGCCATTATGGAGGTAAAATCGGAGCCGCCGTCGGGGGTGCAGTTGGAGGTGCCTGCGGACTTGGTATCGTTGGTAAGTGAATTTTAACACAGTTTATTCCCTGATTCTAATGTTTTCACAGCTTCGAAACTTTTTTAATATTCAAAATTCGTAAAAAAATGAGATGTTTTTTTTTTTCTGGAGGGTAGATGAAGAAAAATTTCAAAATGTTTAAATTATAGTTAGATGATTTCTGATCAATCCTTTCTTTATCAAAAATTAACCGTAACACGAGTATCTAGTATCCCATTATGGGAAGCAGTAACTACTTTTTAAATTTTGTCTTGAAGACAAAGAACTACCCACATCAAAGTAAAAAAAAATATTTTCTTTGTTACAGCTGTATCTATGAGGAGCATCTGGCAGGATATAAAGGAAAAGCTATCAGAACTGTTTGACATAGTGTACGACTACCTGGCTGGTATGGGTCTAGATGATTACAAGCGAGCGGCCATGTTCTTGACCCAGCCCGGTGACAAAACCCAGCTCGCTATGCTCATACTGCAGACTGCTTCCACCATCCTCGGCAAGAAAATTTTATCAAGCATCACTGTTGCATAAAATATTTTTTGTCAATTGAAATTACTAATGATCAATTTTTATGAAGACAGAGTATTTTAATTGTTGACATGAATTTTGTGATAAATATGTTATAGGTGCTAATGACGAATTAATTTGTAATCTACTTTTATTGTTGTGTTGATCATGACAATAACAAATTAAACCCAAGTGAAACGAAGATGTTAGGTTTTAAATATATGACAGGTGCATAACAATATAAAATGACTGATAAAATGTAATATTTGAAAAATATTTATGTAATAGATAGGTATAATTTGTGATTCTATGTGGTGTATTGTAAAAAATATTGTAGTTTTATAAAATGTATTTAAATAAAATGTATGAAAGATAATAAATGAATCTTATTTTAATCATCGTTTTAATAGGTATGTATTACAATACCAGCGAATATGCCCATAATACGGACAATGTATAATACAATAAAATTGTCGAGAATACTTGTTTTTCACTTAGGCTATCATCGGAGCTTACGCCAGCAAAATATTATGTCTAATATTATGTTATCAAAATATGATGTATTAGCTATACTCCATCTGAGTAATAAATAAGCATTTAACTGAAGGTAAATAATGTAACTTGCTACTAACAATAGGTAATACTAAAGAAATGAAATGCTAGATAGGTACAGACGTAATCAGCCCAACACAGCTACTACAATCTGTCAAATTTCCATAATAGATTCTTAACTATTGCTGAAGCTTATGGTTCAAAGTTGATTCGGAAAATTTTACTGTTTCGGGAAGCTTGATGTGCTAGCGTCTGTACAGTAAAGTTTTTTGTCATCAGACGGGAATACACGAAATAAACATTCTGTTAAACACCCACCCTCTTTTGGACTAACTTTATAAAGTCCAAGTTTAAACCGGTTTAATTGAAACTTACGGTTATTTACGATCCTTTCGGCACGTTACCGTACGTTTGTGACGTAGGGTTTATTACCGGAATGTCCAGTTGGTTCAGTAAATGTGAATTTACCCCGTATTTATTTATAAGACTGCAGTTAAAGAGCAGAGAGACAAATTGATCTAAACCTTAGATACCAGATACCTACTTTGATATCAAAATAAACATTTAGTGGATTCTTTATGTACATACCACAGTAAAAAATTAAGTAATAAGATACGAGGGGATTCCCATTTTAATTTGGGACACTGACACTGAAACTTATCTGAACAATAAAGGTAGATAAGTTACGGTGAATCCCCCATGTATGAAATTCTAAAGTACCTACAACACGAGCTAGGAATCCCCTGGTTTTCTTATAAATTATAAGAAGTGTAAAATTTTGGTAGGTAACAATTGGTGGACATATTTTACGATATCGTATGTGCATACCATTTGAGGTGAAGGTCACAGCTTCATCTCTAACTTACATGAAATGTATAGCTCGCCAATCTAAATGGCGGCTAGGAACATCGCTAATTTAGCGTGTCTTGAGAGGTACACGCAGTACCTAGTGTATAAGTTATACAGTTGCCTATAATCGTTTCCAGGGTCCTGTCTACCAGTCTCTCTAAGACTAATCTACACCAACTCTTAATTATTAATATTACCTAAACCTAAACTGAGGTAGGATCGCACGTCGACTGTCAAATAAGAATTTATATAATTTTGAATAATAAGTATCAACCCAAGGTTTTGTAGATAGCAAGTCTTAACTTCTTATGTAGGTAATTACAGCTATCTCATTACTTAATGACCGTTTTATATCGATAATAATCAAAATCTATTATCTTACTTTCACTAATCGCAATAAAAAACAAGCGCATGTCCGTCAGTTTGTGAGTTTGATTGATCAGTTTACCATCAAAAGCGTTTGTGGTAGGACCTGGTAGGACAGGACGGACGGGAGCGGGAAAACATAAATTATTTTTTAATCTGTTTTGTTTGGAGTTTACGTCAAACGGTCAGACGGTCTGTCTGGGTCTGTCTGTGATGTGAATTTTTGTTTACTTGCCAAGAAATTATATTTTGGTTTGTTTGATTCACTTCCAATTTCGTGTTTGTCACAGTAAATATTATTTTGTTAACAAAATGGACATGCAAGTGGAAATTTATGCAGGCCATGATGTGAATTTCGATCGAACTTGGGTGGAACAAATACTTTTGCAATTGGGTAAGTACAAGTATGTTTTCGTATTTTTCTGGGATTTTAACTGGATATAAGGACACTCTTGTTTCTAAAACGTAGTTACAGACAGAATAGTATTCAAAGCTTGCTTTAATAGCATAGTGTTTCATATAGTGGTTCTTATGAAGCTCTCTAATTAAATACTTATTTCTTTACATAACTTTAAATATCGCACTTTAAATATACTATTAAATGTTCGCATTTCTTCGAGCTACGTACTTTTAAATAAATAAAGCTATATTTTGAGGAGCCAACTTTATTAAAGAGATTTACATTTTATTTTAAGACTACTATACACATGTATGTAAGCTGTTTAGTATTTAGAGATTTTTGTAGCAATTTCAAAATATTGCCAGTATTTAAATGAGTAAGTTCTACAATGGACCTCCTTTCCTGTCTTTGCAGCGGATGCATTCGAGATCCGAATAGTATGGGACAGCAATACTGCATTGCTGACAACTGTAATGGCAGTCGCTGGTGGAGTCATGGGAGGGTATGCAGGTGGCAGGCTCGGAGCTGCTCTGGGTGCCGGTATTGGAGGAGCCACGGGGTTGGGGGTTTCAAGTGAGTTTCCAACATGTTTAATAAAAAACAGGGATGCATGCAACCAAGGTATTTGACACTCGAATTTCCAAAAGAAGATTTTAACTCCCTTTTCGTTACTTAATCGTTACCTTTTTAAGATAATTTATAATATTTTTTATTCATTTTATATAATTTACTTCCAGCGGTAGTATCACTCCGAGAAATATGGGCAACAGTCAAAGAGAAGCTGAATGAGCTCCTGTACATAGTAATCAACTACCTCCGGAGACTGGACCCCGTTGACTACATCGAAGCCTTCCAGATCCTCATGAGGTGCATGGAAAGCCGAAGAGAGTTGGTGTTCACAATAGTAGAGTTTATTGCTCAGAAGCTCAGCAAAGAGGTCTTGTCAAACATTCCTTACTAATAAAAATGGGAAAGGCTCGAAACAGTAGGGACTTGCAATTTTAGTTGTTCACCATTCTACAAATAATTATTCATTGTTTGTTATCAAGAAGTGTTTCACGAAATTTATATGAGAACATGATAAATTATAATTACATTTTAGCTATGACAAAGTACTGCATCCCAAATTAAATACTTTTATATTTATTTGATACAGTTCAAGTTAAAAATGTTAATCGAAGTATACATATATAGTCTCGACTTTTAAATAGACTAAATAATAGCTATGATGAGGCAATTAGTTAACTAGGATTAATTAATAACAAACTAATGAATTTCAAAGTTATTAACGGTACAATGTATGGTCACCATCTTTTGTTTTTATATGAATTTGGTGAATGATTTTTATAGTAGTTAGTATATATGCTATTTGCAACTACCTGGATAGCGGGTCTTTAGATAGGATGGAATAAAATCTAGACTGCATATTGCGTGATTAGAAATTAAATGCTCAAATATCTTTTAACAAAGTAATGACAAACTTATTTTAGTTGTAAAGTTAGGTAAATCACCTTGAATCAAAGCAGAAATGAGGACACGGGGTTGACGATAATTTGTGAATAAATTGTAATGTTCTTGTATCAACATATTAATATTTATGTACTTTATGTGTTGGTTATAAACATATTGTTATGTAATTGATATAAAACTAGTAATACACTTTGAGGTGGGTACCCACTATTTCATTTATTTTTTCTGTTATTTTATGATAAATATTTAATGTACAGACGCCAGCACATAAAGCTACTACAATCTGTCAAATTTCCTTAAAAGATTTTCAACTTTATCGCATATGGTCCGAAATTCATTGGGAAAATTTGATAGTTGTAGCTTGATGTGCTGGCGTCTGTACCAAGGTAATGCCTTGACTCAATGTTTGTCTGTTTATCTAGTGATATAAATATATATGAAGTAATATTTTTATATCAATATGCACATTTTAAATGTAAACAGTGCTGTCAAATATCACTAAAATCCTAATGTTAAGAAAGTTCACTGTTTACTGTTATCTAATATTTATTAATACATTATTTATGCGGTCCTTTGTCCGTTAATGACCTCATATATTTATAGTAAGTTAAACAGTCGGAAACCGGGGAATCCCCGTCAGATGGCAGCCCCGCTTAGGTCCTTCGCCCACGGCTACTTTTTGTAGCGATACTGTCGCGCAGCTGTGGCTAGCTGTGTGCCCTCGCCCACGGGACCAGATTCAGTCGCGATTCAGTCGCGCTACAGTTACACTGATGTTCGGCCCACTCCCTCCCCCCTGTTCTTACTGCGATGTCGTCCAACGCTGTCGCACGTTTGTGTCGATACAATCGCAATGCAGTAGCGCATTGTAAACGCGACTTACACGCGTTAGAAGCGATACAGTCGCGCGTTTAGCAAACAAAAAATCGCCGTGGGCGAGGAGCCTAATTATTTTAATATAAATTGCACTGTGATTGCTTTTTAATTGTTAACTAACCACCAAATTAGTAATTACATTCATTATCACTCATTGATAAAGATTCAAATTTCAAAATTGTTTTGTGTTTGGATTTAATTTAGATAGCTTTTAGGATTTGTTTTATAGGGTTTTCCCCGAAAACCTGTAGTGCCTGCGTGCCTTATTTTTGTAACGAGAAATAATATTAAGGGCCAGTTTCACAGGTTGCTGATAAGTTCCAGATAGTTTATCTGGCAGATAATTTCATACAAATTCTGTTTTAATTCTGAATTTATATGGTAGATAGTGGCTATCCGTAACCTGTGAAATTGGCCCTATATGATGTACTTTTTCAAACTAGTTTATTATAACTAAAAAGACATGGTCCAAGCAGAGAAAAATAATTTGCTTAATATTAAAATATCTGTTATTGTATAGTTTTTTTAATTATCCTGTATCCTATCATAGTATGAGTTTAATTATTGTTCACATGATTTGATATTATAAAATTCTCAAGTGTTTTTCTGTGGTCTCATATTTGCTAAAGATCTTAATAAAATGTATAGTTTAATTTATTTTTGTTTTTTATCTTTTGTCCAAGTTTGTGTTGTGACGATCATGTGAATTAGTTCCTAGTTTAAGTTTGATGCAACTTTCTTATTTGTTTTATTTTCTAGTATTTTGTTTCAATGGTGTTGGTAAATAAAATCACCTTTGGTTTATAATTGTGACTTTTTATTATGTGCGATGTATCTATGGTTGTTTTAAGGTACAGACGCCAGCACATCAAACTATCAATCCGTCAACTTTGAACCATATGTTTTAGCGATAAAGATGAAAATCTATGAAAGAAATTTTACAGATTGTAGTAGCTTGATGTGCTGGCGTATGTACATTAACCTGGTTACATTAGGGATTTATACAGGTCTAACTTTACGTAATTCTTGCGTTTGTAGTAGGAAATGTAGTAGGCGAGTCCATTTCCCTCCTAGGTAGCATAATAATCCTCACTAATAGAGATTTGTTTGTTCTGCTTTCCCGCCGAAATGGCTGAACATATTGATATGAAATTTGGTTCAACAGTGGGACATAAGGCATTTTTTTTAGTTTTGAGGTTTTTATCCAAAGTAACTCTATCACGTCAAAATTACAGATGGTAATTTGGTAGACATAATAGTCTAGCTAGAGTCTGAGAAAGGACACAGGCTACTTTTCATCCGGGAGCGGGATTTTTTTTCCTCGGGCGGCGGCGGGTAAAACCGCAGGGAACAGCTAGTCTAGTAATAAATAAAACAACTGTTACGTTTGAATATTGTATTTAGTGCAGTTTATAATTTAGGAACAATGTAAGCTAACATTTCTAGTAAGGCAACCGATGATACAATACTTCTCTTTATTAATATTGACGACATTTTTTTACTTATAAGGGACAGCCCTCCACAGACTGATGGGGTGAGTTCAGTATACCGTACTAAGAAGACTGGTTCATGAAATTGTTTCAGGAACGTCATGGAAATCCAATAAAACTGATTTGTTTTAAAACTCACAAAAATTTAACAGCTGATTTCACGCGTCGATCGTCACGATTATTTCAAAATCAATTGCTGGATTTTTTATTTTAGAAATTCAGTTCTGCATGCAAAGAATGTAATTTTCAAATTAAAAAAAAATCCTGAGATAAATTCCAGTGAAATATGATTCAAAATAAGGAGCCGAATGCACCCTATCAGTTTGTGAAGGGCTGTCCCTTATACCCAGTATTCTAGGCTGAAAACTGACATATGTATTAGGGGCCTGTTTCACCACCTACGAACAAGTTCCAGGTTATTTGGTAGATAATTTCATAAAATTCTGTTCCATTTTAGAATTTATTCGGTAGATAGTGGCTATTCGGATATTGTGGAACTAGCCCTAATGTAATTAATAAGCTTACTGTTATATGTTGGTGTGGACACATTGCAAATACCAATTGCTGGATAAGTTATGATTTTGTTACAAATACAGCTTAAAGATTTATGCTTAAATTGCACATTTACATTTACACACAGTTTAAACACATTTAGTGCTTATATCTTTTGAAAATCATAATTTTAAACACAACACACAGGTCTTACTCGCGGTTAAAAAATATTATAAAGGCATGTACGCTACCTCTATTTCTCCCGACGTTTCGGCCGAATTACACCGACCTTGGTCACGGGTGGACTGTCTTTATAATATTTTTTAATCGCGAGTAAGACCTGTGTGTTGTGTTTAAAATGTGTAATAACCGCGAAAGTTTAAAAACATAATTTTAAGTTATTGAAATTGCCAAAAATGTATTGATTTAACAATTAATTGTGTCCTGTTGGGTCATGGTGGCTTCATTTTATAATTCTAAGGTTTAAATGCACATTTACAATCACAATAAATTGGTAACGAATACTGTCTTTATGCAAATAACATTATAGTACAGGTACTTTACAGATTTTTTGTATGTACGTGCTACACTCCGAAAAAATCAACATGAATTTAATAAATAAATAGAATACAATGAAAGTTTAAATGACCTTTGTACAGGCGGCAGGAAATCAAGCTACCCAAAACTGTCAAATTTTCCCAATCAACTTTTAACCATATGCGGTAGCTTGATGTGCTTGCGTCGGTACTACAATTATAACTGTCAGTATTAATAAATAGAATGCACGTACTTATGAATTATCACTACATTATATTTCAAGTTAAATCGAGGGATCGTTCCGTCCCTTTCACTCCAGACAAGCTAGACAAGGACAGCACACAATCTAAAACGGTTTAAATCACGACGGATCGCACCAAAACCATTAAATTATTCTTTAAATAGAATTTTAAAATACAAATAACTTTTAAAATTATTTGTATTTTAAAATAATTAATTTTAGAATACAAATAACTGTAGCTTCTGATATATGTTAACCATGACCTATGTCACTGGGAAAAATGTTGACATGACATGTAGATAATAATTATTTACACTATTCTAGATAATAATACAATATCGGGACACCCTTTACACACTTGGTCGGTTAGCCCCATTGTAAGCTATTGATTAGCTTGTGTTATGGGTGCTAACACAACTGATAAACAACATATACTTTTCATACACATATCAATTTAGACATACATATTATAACACCCAGACCACAGGAAATAAGCATGCTTACCACACAAATGTGGACCGTGCCGGGAATCGAACCCGGGACCTCAGCTCAGCTCGGCAGTCTAGCGTAGTTTCCATTGCACCAACGAGGTCGTCAAAAAATATATTTTTAATAAACCTAGAATAATTTGTTTATTTGTCTAACGACACATTTCTGAGCTTCAAAGTCACTTGTATTCCAAAACCCTTAGGGTGCCACACAGCAGTTGTATAACGTTATTAAACATTGTGTAACACGATTACATTATGAATTTTATCGTGTTATACATAGTGTTATAATGTTGTATAACGTTATACAACAGCTGTGTGTGAGCACCTTTACATTTATTTATAAGTACAACAGTGTTATATAACTAGGCTACATTATTGTCTACCCTGCCTGTGCTAAGCTTGAAGATATATTTCTATACGTTTCGATGCAATCCGTCGTTTTGATATAAAGTTTCTACCTACAGGAATGTCTAAATAAGTGCTCTGGGAATGCAACAAAGACGCACTACTTTTGGTCACTTTAAGTACTGGTAAATGCACTTTCATTACGAAAGAAAAATACAAAGTTACACTGTTTTCTTAAAATGAGTACCAGTAGTAATAGTTATAAAAGACAGCCAAGTATATGTCCGGGAGCACGAAGAGTTCCGTATTATTACACGTCTTTAGAACTATGTTATTATTATGCCAAAATATGTTATTCTTCTTAAACATTTATTTAATTATTTACTTTTACAGTAAGTAAGTGACACTCAAAATTGTGTTTGATTGAAAATACTCAAAATTGGGTTTCTGGAACGCATTTTAGTATTTTTATAAAAATATTTTTTATCACTCTCGTATTCAGTATTTGTTGTTAAAGCGGCAACACAAATACGTCATGTGTGAAAATTTCTACTGTCCAACTTTCTTGTTTTATGAAACACGATCTGGCGACAGATAGACGGGCAGACGAAGAGCGAAGTTTTAGCGATACGGTTTAACCCTTTGGGGTACGGACCCCTAAAAAGAACTCAAATGAAGTACATTTTATTTTTCTTTCGCAATAAAGGTGCAAGAATTATATAGTATTACATTCTCTTTTTAACTACTACTCACTAATGGACGTTTTAAATAAATAAATTGAAACAAAGCACTGGGACTTACAGATAGATTTTTAAAATTAACAAATAAACAGTATAGAAGACGGCGCTATTGCAAAAATAAATATTTAGTTTTTTATAGTGTTAATATGATAAACCTTTTTTCTTTTGCTAACCTTTTTTTCTAAACAAGCTACATAAAATTAAAAAATATATATAAATTCTAACAATACTAGTGCACCAAATTTTTACAGGTCATCTAGAACATGCTAAGGATCATTTTTACCACAAAAAAGTCATGAAAACAACAACATATTTTATTAAAGGACATGTCCAGAAATGGTTTTTTATTATTGAATAATTTTAACCACGGTAAAGTATATATATTTGAATAGACATGTCAAAACTTAGGGCTTCTGACTATATCAAACATTTTTAAAGCCCTCCAATTTCCGAAAAAATATTTTTTCAATATAGTGTGAATTTACTCCTAAAACTAACAAACCTTAAGATTTATCTAGGCTAGGAAATCGAACGCACCCCAAAAAAAGTAAAATTGACATAGGAGGACAGTTTTTCTTTGTCAATTTATGACAGTTACTAACTGTCAGCAGAACATAGAAA
Organism: Heliothis peltigera; assembly: GCA_958496145.1. NCBI lineage: Eukaryota > Metazoa > Arthropoda > Insecta > Lepidoptera > Noctuidae > Heliothis > Heliothis peltigera. Next base: position 762,719 of record OY292341.1, read on the forward strand.
ATACATACACAATCTTCCAACTGGAATTGCGCAAGGATATCGAGTTTGTTCACGTGTAAATTACAATATTTTACTTAGACCCCTGTCAAAAAGAAATGCATGTTTCATCATACTACATAAGAGCTTATAATCAGCCGAAGAAAATGAGTAGTAATGTTATCTACCGATCAGATACCGATTGATATAAACTGAGATTTTATTTGACTGGAAATCAAGATGAGTGGATGAAAAGCCTTTCGAAAATTATATTTAAAACTGTTTAATATTAAGCTTCAGTGTTTTATTGTTCTCATGCAAGCGATTCGTACTGTAAATAAAATACATAAATAAACATATGTTTTTTTTCTTGTTTGGCGAGCTAGCAAGATGTCTGTTTTATACTGTCTGCTACTCACTAATGAAATATGATTAAGTACAATAATGTTGGTGTTTTTGAGAAATAAATAAATTCAATAATTGGTCTAATACTCGTCACGTGCAATATCAAATATCGGTACGAAAAATCATAATTGTTAGTCACAGGTTTATAAAACAATCATGTGCTAAGTGGAAAAATCAGTTATGAAAAGCTCAAGTCAGTTAAATCGGAAAAATCAGTAAAGCGCAATGATAATAATAAAGCACTCTTGTAGCGGACGAACGATACTGTAACGGCAGGGGAGCCAATAGGGGTGCGATTAATTAATCGAAGAATCGATTTTTCCTGCAAATGAAATCGATTTATCCACTAAGTTTATTTATTTATTTAGTTTTACCAGCTATTGTTTCAGTGATACATATGTAGGTACACAGATAAAATAAAATCAAAACTTAAAAACTAAATGCACAATCTTTACAGGTAAACACCGCATGCAACTTTGATTTCTTATGTGAGAAGTTTATTCTACTATTTTATCTATTTTCTAATGAAAAATAGGTTCAGAAAAAAAATGGTCTTCTCTTATACCTGATACATAAAATAATAAAATTGTTACTATCAAACTACAGAATCACATGAATTTCAATTCGAGTCAACCTGAAGCGAGTCTAATCGTAAGTTGACCCATCTCTATTGTCAGTGACAGATAAATAATTTGTTCTGTCAAATACTTAGATTATAATACCTATAGATGGAGCACCCACGTGGCTGCACATGAGACAGCACTATAAAACTCAAAATGCACTAAACACTCATACAGGAGTCTATTTCTCATAATTATATACACTAAAACTAGAACTTAATTGCCGAAACTTTTCTAAAAACATAAAAAATGATCTGAGTCGACCTCTCGGTGAAAGAGATCCAGGATTTTGTTCGGGCCAACTTTTAAATGTTGGCCCAGCAAAACCCGGTACGCGAATGCGACAGAGAATATTATGTTTTGTCTCAATTTTCTTACTTATTTCGTATATATGTTCTCATTTCCACATTTGCCTACAGTCTCATGGTTACATCTAGTCGTCTATAGGTCTATAATCTAAAGTCAAATATAACATTATCCCAGTGTGGCGATACTTTAAATAAAAACTACCTTTTTTAAGGGTTGCCAGCAATTAAAAGAATAATAATAACTTCAATTATTAAGTTTTGAATTTTCTCTAAAATGGAGGGGTTTAAAAATATTATTTCAGTGGTTCTAAGTTCCCTATTTTTGTCGTCTTTATATGAATAAACATTGATGCTGGTTAAATTTTACTCGGAATAAAAAACCAACGTCCATACAAAAAGCGGACATGTCCTTTATCATCACAATCGCCAAATTGTACGCATAACGCCGGTCTCTATGAAGGCGCTCGATCGTTGACCCCTAGGTCATTCAACTGTTTTTTGTGGTAAACATGATCCTTAGCATGTACTAGATGACCTGTAAAAATATGGTGCACTAGTATTGTTAGAACCTATATAGATATTGTCATGAACAATATGAGATTACTAATATTCCTAAATCATGATTTTAGCAATGATTTTAATAAAAATAACGTAAAAGTTTAAATCGTGATAAATTATATGCGTTTTTCTATAAATTTTATATACATATTTATATCACATTTGGAATTATAAGATCCATTACATATAGTTTTTTGTACTTTTTCACTTAAGTACGTAACTGTACCTTCTTTAGTAACGGCACTTCAAGGCATTAAGTTTTTAATAAATTGTTACGTGCCTTGAACCCTCCAAGACTGTTTTAAAGTTATATTGATTTCATCTCTTTAAGATTTTTTTTTCTTAATTTCTTTACATTGATTTTCCAAAAGATACGAACTAATTTGGATTTACACCCAATTAAACAGAAAGAGCCTAATTTTTGTGCCTTTGAAAATACATTTCCTTATATGGTAACTTAATGTTATCAAACAATATTTAAAATTCCTTTTAAGAATATGGGAGTGACATTGCTTCAAGTAGATGTGTTGGGAATTTCAAATATAAAGTTAGTTAAACTAAAACTAAAAAAAAAAACAAAATTTACAGATAGCAACCCCAAAACTTTGTGATAATATTACTAAAAGTAATAAATTAACTAACATAGTTAAAAATTAACTCTATAAGTTAGAGATTTGTACTAAGTATTATTATGACATAAATAAAAAATAGGAAAACTACCGACCTGCAGTGAGCTAAGAAGAAGAATACACGCATTTTTATAACAATAATCAAAAAATTGTATATCTCTGACGGTATACAGAGAGCTGGAGTGTCAAGCTATATATTTTTGAAGGAAGAAGCTGGTCTCCATCTCCTTTTGTCTCTCTTACTCCGTTTTATCTCCCATTCCCCCTATAAGATTATCATCACAGAAATCTCAATGGAAATGGAAATGTTATACGCAACGTCAGTGATATACAATTTTTAATTACAAAATTAATCATTTAAGTACTATTTTCACTAGCATTAGCGGAATATTGTTATCACTAATATTTCACTATGGTTCACCCATTTTACAGCCAAAACTTACTAACTCTATTTTTGTCTATGATTCTGTTACTAGCAACATGGCAACATTTGCCTGTGTCATAAATAAAATGCAATATTGCAATAACAAATATGTTTAGGAACTAGTTAAATGAATAATTTATTATCAAGGTGGTATTAGTTATTTTGTCACTGGATAGGTCACAATTGTAAAAAATGTGGTGTCATTTTGGATTATTTACCTTCAAAATCCAGCATATTTAAACTATCCCAATTTTTTGAGTTCAGCTTCTTAAATTTTACATCTAAACTGGTATCGAGAAACCGGAATAATTGCCCTGGTATTTTATTTTTTTTATCGACTGGTATCACCAGTAACAACATTCCAAAATGGCGGATAACATTAGTTCCATCAGCCACCACATTTTTTACCAACCTGACTTGCTTAGCAACTATTTCACTGGTATGATAAGCAAAGATATTGCCTTTACTTAGACAAAATACAGCGACACAAAGTCACGATGGGGTATAACGGCATGACAAGCAATAAATAACTAAAGCGCTAGAGTAATAAGGTTCCTCACTTGTCCTCCATGGCGTTCTTGAGTTCCATGGCGAGTTTGTACCCGAGCTCCGGCCGCCGGTCGCGACCTTCCACCATCGCTAGCACCTGGAAAAATTTAATACAGAATTTAAATAAAAAACTTAAACGTTCACCACGTCTGTATTCAGCGGTCACCAATAATTGTTGACCAATCTAATTCATAGAAGTGAAAAATAAGTATATAATATATAGAATACTAGCCGACCCGCCCTGGCTTCGCACGGGTGCAATGCTGATACTAAATACACTACAGAAAAACTGTGAACGTTGTATATAAAAGCATAGCGAAAAAAATTAATTATTTACGACATCACATTAGAAACCTCAAAAATAACAGTACTTCTCCATTATTTAATGGATGTTATTATACATATGAACCTTCCTCTTGAATCACTCTATCTATTAAAAAAACCCGCATCAAAATCCGTTGCGTAGTTCCAAAGATTTAAGCATACAAAGGGACATAGGGACAGAGAAAGCGATTTTGTTTTATACTATGTAGTGAAGTCATTTATTTGACTTGGGCCATTACAAGCGGTTGTAAAAGTTAAAAATATATCATAAAATAATATACTAAATCATGTATGTACAGACGCCAGCACACCAAGGTACTACAATCCGTCAAATTTCTTTAATAGATTTTCAACTTTATCGCCGAAGCATACGGTTCATAGTTGATTGGGAAAATCATACAGTTTCGGGTAGTTTGATGTGCTGGCGTCTTTACAAAAGGCTGAGATTCAAAAAATATATAAAAAAAAAATTACCAACCTTTGAATCTACTTCCATGAAAAAATGTCATGAAAGATTTATGTAGGTACACACGGCTACACAAGCTATACAAAACTAGTATAAGCTGACCGCTCAATTCTTAGAAAGACCATAGAAAGCGACTCCAAGATAAACTGGTTACGTAAAACTTGATTTGTTGCCATGTATGTACGTAGGTACTTCAGATAATGTTAGCTGTGGAACTATATGGGGTTATGAACAAACAGTACGTACCTCATCGGAATTAACAATAACTCCGTTGTTATTGACAATGGTGGCCTTGGTCTTCTCTATGTCGGCCAAGTCGACCCCGCGGCTCGCGTCCTCGATCAGGATGGAGCGGTAGCCGATGGCCAGCGCGTCCGCTATGGTGGCACCTGCGTGGGCAACGTTACATGGGTTAAAAGCTTTTGGCAATAAGTGTCTCTAATATGTATCTGAACGGCAAGGGAAAATCGTCCATATTAGTCAAATAGTCATAGAAAGAAGTACATAGTAGCGGCTACGAACAGAGCTCTGGCAAGCGCAAATGTTAGATTTTCATATAAAAACAAAACCATCTATAATCCGTACTGTTTCAAGACCGCCGCAGTGACTCAGAACAAATAAAAAACCTCTAACAGCGCAGTGGCTATGCTGTGCTAACTATGCTTATAAAGTCTGCGTGGAATCTGCCGGGACTGCAGGTTGTTCACAAGAGTTACCGCGGCATTGGCATATAGGGATCTCTAGGAGGAACATAGTGGTATAGTTAGTAAGAGCCTGACACTCCTTCTAGCTGCACCCTCAGCGGGAGGGGTCATTTGATGATTTTCAACGAAAAAAAGTCGTGCTTGGAACAAACCTGCCTGGACTTTAACGGACTATTTCTTCATGGATTGTCATGTAGACCCTCACCATGTCCCGAGGTGACGCACACAATGACATCCAGACAATGAATGACCTCATGTTTTCTCCCTCAACAGCCTCAAGCTACGTACCCACACAAACGTCATAAGCCAGCCCACAGATGTAGATGTCTGATGCTCCTCGCATCCGCAGCTGGTTGCCCAGGCTGGTGTCTGTGAGCTTCTTGTTGTCCCAGAACACGGAGTACGAGTCCACGTCGGGGTTCGTGCCCTTGTAGATCTTGACCGCGCCTTCCATTATCTGGAAAAGTGCATGAAGGGAGATATTGTATGGATTTGTGCAGACGCCACAAGGTCTTTACCAATCGAATATTAACCTTCAGGTATTGTGATAAGGTTGAAAATCGATTAAAGGATATTTGACAGATTTAGGTAGGTTGATGTGCTGGAGGTTGTAAAACATGAATTTAAAAGGATTAAGATTGTTCATTTATTCGGATAGATTTTTAAACCTAAATAATAATGGCATTCAGATCGATAGTTCGCTGCGGCGGTTTTTCCCTCAAAGGAGATTTTAAAAGAGCTTCATGGATGGACCGATCAAGGATTGACCGACTTCCCGAAGATAAAGCAAAAAGCTGAAAAAATATTCTATCTACCGATTAACCGTTGTTTACCAGGTGTTGGAAACCCGTACCTTGAGGTCCTTATGCAGCTCCGCGCCCCAGGTGTCCTGCACGCAGTGGCGCGGCCACAGGCGCTGCTTCATGGGCGGCGGGCCAGCGAACACTACTGTGTCGTATGCTTGCGCTTTGTCTGCTGGTACCTGGGAATATCATGTTTGAATATCAGAGGTTAGTTGTGAAGAATTTGGGCAGAATCTTGACATCATTCAACCAGAGAACACGCTTCGAGCTGTTTAATACCGGGACTGCTGGTTGTTCGGAAAAGTTACCGTGACCCTGGCACACAAAAACATTCAAATGGAACATAGTGGGTTTTAGTCATGACACTCCCTCCAGCTGCTCCCACAGATGGAGATTTGATAATTACCTCCGAACAAAAAGATATTTAATACCGACTATTTCTAAGAATTTTAAGAAGCCAGAAAGTCTGACAACCAGTCTTACCCAGGTAACTGGGTTCAGATAGGCAGCCGCTTCACGTAAAACACTGGTACTCAGCTAGGTACATCCAGTTAAGATTGGAAGCCGACCCCAACATAGCTTGGGAAAGGGCTTGGCAGATGATATTAATAATCGAACAATGTAATTCGCGACAGTATCGATTGCGCGGTGACGTGATAGCAACACAGACAGCGTGGCGATGTGAACTCGAACACGCACGAATGACGACCGCCTAGGGCTGCTGTCACAGTGGAAATTGGAAAAATGGTCTTGAAGAACTCTAGATTGGTTGAAATATGCTGGGAAGAGGAATAAACGGTAACTGGCATTAACGGTATTAACTTATTTGTAGCTACTACTGTCACAGTTGTACACTAAAACTACCCTACTTAAACAAGTATAATCTAGAAATGTGAAAGCGTTCGTTTCTTCTCTCCTAAGTCACTTATTTATCTGTGCCCGATAGGGTCCATGTTATAAGTATTACATGACTAGTACCTAAGAATACATATTAAATGCAATAAAAGTATTGAGTATTGAATCACAATAATTTTTAAATTAGGTATTTCATTCATGATAATTAATGAGTGCATTTGCGACAGCCCTCAAACTGTATCGAGGTCAAGTTCGAGTTATATCGGATGTCCTCAAAAAGTTTGTGCCATTAAATATTTATAGACATTTTTATGGCATTTACCTGAGGGCACCTTTTGCCACTCAAGCGCTTATTGTTTATTGTACCTACCTATGAGGACTCTATGGAGCACTTGATGAATAGACTTGTTACAATTCGGACACAAAATATTCGGACAATATGTCCGAATTTACACTTTCAGATTTAAGTATTTTACCAGTGACAATTCAGACACCAATTTAAAAAAGCAGTTTAGTACAGTCAGACAAAAAAGTAAGTAAAATATGTGTGATGTTCATTTACGCAATTCTTAAATACAAGTTGTTAATAAACTCGTCGATTCAGATGAAGTGCCAGGAATCCATATTTGCCGAGTAGGTGTCATGGTAATAAACATAAAGAATTTCTTTATATGTATACAATTCAACAGACAAACTTTCAACTAGATGTTCATCAATAATGAATGACTTGCGTTATTATTGTTTAAGACGGTTTAGCCAAATGAAGTTCAATTATACAATGTCACGCAGATTAAAATATTAACCACAGGGTTCATTACCAATTAAATTCTTTATTAAAATGTGCACGTTAGTAATAAAGACTAGATTAGACTTGTGAATTCGTTTTCACTATAACTACTTTGCTAATTTTTAATTCGCATATAAAGTACCTACAGTATAATTTTAAAAGTATTATAATATTCGCGAAACAACTTAATTCTGTCATATCACGCCATTAAATTTAACCCTATGGCGTTTAACGACGGGGTTTAATTTTATGACGTTTTCATCACGAGCGCGCTTCATCGTCAAAAAAATATTTTTCATGTTCCCACTTTTGATGTGGAGATGTAATTGAAAACTTACAGGCCTTGTTCAAAACATTAAGTATACACACACAATGAAGAGAACACTATGAAAAAATATAGTAGCCACATAAACAAAAGAAAGACGTGCCCTCAGCGCCAAGCTAAAAATCCTACAATATAATAGTGAGTTCGGAATTAAATTCTGTCATGTAGTCGTGACCGTGGCCTGCTGGGCACTTTTTGGTTTGTCATGCATGCGTGACTATAGCAGTCAATGGTGCAAACTCCTAATTTAAATCCTATCCCATAGCTGGATTTTAATATCCCCACGTAAAGTCAGAAGCAGTTACGACGTCTTACCGGACTAGAAGGATGCAGCTCCCTCATATGCACATTATCTATGAAGGAGACGTGGTCGGGCGGGTGCCAGTCCAGCGAGTAGAACAGCGCGTCGAATGGCACCGTGTCCAGTAGACGGTTGATAGGTTCTACCACCTGGAATATAATAACACAAGTTAGTTTAGACACTGCTATCTTGGCATGGCGCACTGAGCACCTGATGGGGTGATTCTAGATTCGGGCACGGCACTCATGAAAGTGAGTTGCGGCTATACTTTAGAAGCATTGACATATAAAAACCAAGCAGTTACTTCTTCTTGCCCTATTTCCAAGTTATTTGAGGTTGGTGTAATATGGTTTAAGCTTCTGAGCCGTCAAAGTATTCTTCTTATTCATGAAATCAATCTCGAATAAAGTTGTTGTTATTTAAGTCTACTTATTGCGACTAAATAAATCAAGAAACCATGGGATCAAAAATATGACTACAATCGAAGTTCGTGTAAAAAAGGTGTTTCACAAAATTTTGAAACCTAATGTATCAAGTACTTCAGATTTTCCGAAAATCATTATAAGAAGTATTTTTTTTGCCTACTATAATAGAGCCCATAGATTCTGCCCAAAGTGACCCATTGTCTAAATATGGAGCAAAAACGAAGCGTGCCTGTTATATCCTTCATGAGATCACAGCAATGACCGAAAAACTATGGTTTATAACCTCCCAACCTTCGTCTAAACTTAGCCTAATATCCCAATTTACTTAGATTAAAACTTAGCATAAGTTCTAGCAATTTCCATTATATTATCCAAGACTTTATTAAACTAGACATACAATTTCAATACATGTTAGGTTCATAGGCTTTTCGATAATGTCATGTAAATTCCTTACGGCTGTCGGTACCATGGGGTAAGCCTTAATGTATGGCTTGGTTAGAGAATGTATGTATAGGCCGTTATAGTTTGGCATTGAAGTTAGATATAAATAGGATCTTGTATGAAGACGTCTTGACGTCGAATTATGAAGGCTTGTTTGGTTACAAATACTAATTAACGAAAAGAAATATGAAATAAAATTCTAATCAAATGAAACAATTAAACACACAAAAAATCCTATTCTTCTTTAGAAGATGCCGTCCGTAACAGATTTTATTATAACCATTGCTCTATTGTGCTTCCAGCTAACTCCTGAAGGTGCAGGGTTGCATTTGTTCCCATATCTTGACCTAGCATCCTCCATATATATCGAAAATGTGACCCCACAGAGTATTTTATAAGTTTCCGATTACGTGTTGTGCGCTCCGTCCGCAGTCCGCTGTATCAAAGTGACACCAGAACAGTGCAAAGTTGCAAAGTTATCTTTCAAAGATAAGCAAGAAGTTTAATTTGACTTAGCTAATACTAAAGGCGATAGGATCACGAATTTTCAGTCCTAGTACATAAAGTCCAATAACAATCATATCAGATTAATCTTTAACAAAACCCTTGCTTGACGTCAAACAAAAGAAATTGATGAAAGTCCTCATGAAACGATGCACGATGATAAAAATAACCTCCATACCCTCAAACCAGTAAATCAATGCAATACGTTAGCGTGTCCTACCGAATATATAACCACAAAAATACGAATAACTAGAATTAATCACATCGGCAACGTTCGCCCATTAATTTGGCAAATATTACGTACAGACTGACTCCAAATGTGACCTCAAAAATAACAATAATGCTATTTTTTTGCTATTTATTCACCTTATGGTACCCATTGTCGACCAAAAACCGTTTTGCGTACACAAAGGGTTGGTTTTCTATAGAATTAACAAAATTAATCAAGGTTCACAAAGCAGATTGGTTTGAGGTGAAACCGGAAACCTTTTAATAGCGATTATAATCAGCAAACACGAAAAGTTTTGCAACTAATTCGAAGATGGGTTCAGGAAACCGCTCCTTGTCGCGTCATAGTGTTTGTTGACAAGCTTTTCGAAATACTTTCGCAAAGTTTACGTTCGTGGGGCTGTAGTGGTAAAATGAACTTTGGAGTATTAACTGCTTCTTAGAATAACTTTTAATGCGGTGCTAGCAAACAGCCAGTATATAATATAATAATCTCCCATATGTTAATTTGACGCGCTCGAGTTACTCCCAAAATCTTTTCTAGGGCTCCCCTTCTATTGGGGGACCTCCTAGCTAGATAAACAAGAGTTCCATAGAGGAGGCCCCAATCGTTTTAACTATCTGTGTCATACTCTCTGAGATGGTAGAGCCTAGCTAGTCATCTGTGGTAGAGCGATGAACCTATTTAGTTATTTTCGCTATCATTTTATTTAAGGTCGTTAATGGGTTACCTTGACAATAACATTTTTTAAATTGGACAGATAATAAATAATGAAAAGTAAAAATAATGATGTATTAGACTATCTATGTATTGGCAAATGGCAACTTTTTATAGCCTTCGTCCTTCAGACCCATCGCTGAAAATTGTATTAACTGAAGGTTAAAGTCTACAATAATCTATTATATTATGTATGCTAGAATGTATTTTTGAAATAATCTAAATAAATTTAATGTTGTTGGAGACATCAGTTAATATAAATAGAAAAAGTTTAATAAGCATTTTAGAAAAAAAGTGCTCCATTTTTTCTATTACAATTAAAAATACTTCACAGTTTACTTCATCGCCTAGATAAAGGGATATATACTCGTAACTATCACGTTTCTAGGCTGCATTCTTTTGCAAAGTTTTCTAATCTATGTAATTACAAACTTAACGCCTCATAATGTCGTAATGAAAAAACGTCATACCCCTGAATTATTTATGCATTATCGCCAATAGTAAATTGCTATCTAGTTTAAAACTTTCAGTGCTTTTTCAGTGCCATAAAAACGCTGATAGCTTGGGTTCTTGGTTACCTACACAAGATATAAAGTCTTTGATTTTTCACGAACAGCACGGGACGTCGCGACGTCCCAAAATGAAGGAGGAGCTCAAAAAAAAGTTTGGTCGCGTTTATCTCCTGTCATTTTTGTTTAAAAATGTGAAGTTTCCAAATGGTCTCATCAGCGATACCAACCTGATGATGAAGACAAAGAAGAGTCAAAAGAACTCCTGAACTCTATGTACCAAATACCACCCATATGAGGTTATTAAGCATACACTTACAGTTCAAGATCATCACTTAAAACTGTATTTACGAAAATCTCCAATCAAGTTCTAAGACCAAAAGAGCCCTATCCTAAGAAAGGAGATAAAATGGATAGACCATGTGAACCAGGCTTGATACACCTAATAATGATGAACATGCAACACACATAGACATATCCAGTTATAAATAAAAGCCTACAGTTGCTGCTGCCAAAAAACTTTCTGACATCAAAACTTAAGCAATTAGTCTAGTTATCTACGTAACTAGGTCATGCCTTTACTTTCATTGCACAAGTGCACTTCCTTCCTGCAGTGACCTTGTCACGACAATGCAGTGAAACGTGCAGGTACCATGGATCTATTGACTTACGTAACTTTCCTACTTTGGGAACGTCATTTTTTTTTGCTAGAAATTTGTTTGGCAGGCTGCCTAAGTCTATTACTGCAGCTGGGGAGAGAAGTTTTGAAGGATATTCAGAAAGAGTAGTTGGTTCCGTAACTTAGTTGCTTGGAAGTTATTTAAAGTTGATAGCAAATGAGGTATCTTTGTCATATTGCTTTATTACTGGGTTGAGGAGGACAGATATGCAGTCGCTCAACGTAAAACATTGGTACATAGCTGCATCCGGTTGAGACTGGAAACCGACCCCACCAAACCTTGGAAAAGGGCTAGGCACATGAGTTAGCATGAGTAAATACACTTCATAAAAGGCTATGAGATGACTTGTTTAATCGAGCACATCCAATTCATAAATTCAAATCTGTATCAATGCCCTAATAAGCTAAACCAATACCGCAATTGTTAACAATTCAACCATTTACTGTGAATAGTGTAACGTCACTCATAAACACACTACATTATTGCAAGTCAAAAAACCAATTTTCGAAAGCCAAATTTCAATGTTCAACCCTTCCAATGCGGTACTCCGTGCCTGGTACTATCGGCCCGGAGCTGTAATTGCGATCTATCGCGATAGGTGTGAACTTCAAGCGGTTAAGAATTAACCTTTTACAACATTATTTTTGGGCCGTCTCTGGAATTTGACAGGTAATTTACTTTTCTGATGGAGTTTTCACCAAACTTGGTACGTGATAACTTGGGAACTTGGGAGGTTTTAATTGTTTTTGCTTTGAAGTTTCGAGGTTCTATTTTCAGACTGCTTTCGTAAGAACATGAATGAGTTGTGACGTGGATCGTATCGATGTATGTATGTACTGTATTATGTTTTTTCCCATGAGTAACGGAATGATGTATATACTACTAGCCTACTATCTGGAGTTGCAATAATTCTAGATATTTTTTGATAACCTCAAGTCTTCCTCATTTATATCGTAAACCATACAATGCCACGATCTATTGAAACAGTTTTTTCTCGTTCATCATAAATAGTGTATTCGATTTTTACAAAATATTAGTGTCGTTTTTTTTTAGCAATTGCAAAAATACTTGAAAAGTGGAAATTAAGTATTTAGTTGCTTATTTCAGTCTTTTGTTTAGAAGAACATATGATGGAATATAACACAGGACTGCTAAACTTCGTTTTTACGGTCGAGCTCCACGAATATCTACGATATGGAACAGTCTTTGGAATTTCCTCAAGGCTTCTTACGACAGGCACAAACGACCTGCAAACCCAATTATAAAATAGGCAAAAAACTTGTCAAAAATCAATAGTTCCATGGCAGATATCTTCGTGCCAACTGACTGGTTGGCAATAAATTCATTGCAGGCACGAGCCACTCCGTCATGCAATGGAGTTATGACTTTATTCTACCGTTCAGCTGATAGGACTTCGGAAAGTGTTAAATTGTTGCTTTCACGCGATGCTTTTGGCAGATCGTGACGTAGATAGGGATGGAAGGTATGTTGGAATATGTGGATGGATACAAAAAAGTTTTCTTCCATTATTTAAATTACATTCTAAAACCAAAATAGACAGTGGAGTTGTTCCGATGGGGTCAACTATTTGTTCTGCGCGCATTAGATTTTCTTTTTTTTTATTCGCTATTATCCAAAAAAGTTTAACTCTTCATTCTTATTGTCCCACTCACTGTGGGGTACAGGTCGCTTCTCATACAGAGAAGGAATGAGCATTAATCACCAGGCTTGCTCAAGGCGGATTGGCGCTCTCTGACAGTCAAGTCTAGATTCCCTTGAAGATTTTCATTGAATAAGATTGGTATTGAAGATGTTTTACTTCACCTTTACTCAGTAGTGTGCTCATGATAAAATTAGAAAGTACATGTAACCTATAACTAAAATTTCATTGGTACTTGCCTGACCTTGCCTAAACTCATTACTTTTAAAACAAACAGAATTACTCAACACGAATTAAGATAATCCTTCAGTGCTCTCCGTATATCGTTCAATAATATCATCGCTTACTTTTCTTTATAAAAACGTGCTCATAACTTGCATTTTTCTGCAGTAAATAACCGAGATATCTAGGTCGATAAACACACACATAGGTACTAAATAGCAAACGGTGACATCATTTTCCTAGGAACACTGTGTGGCTGGGGGCACTCCCGTGGATACGTCACGGCGATACAATGACGATGCGCACGAGTTGTTGAAAGATCTGCGATTGTATTGTAAAGTAATAGCCAGTCATTTCAGCGGGCAATTTGCGATGTATGTAGGTACTGTGATTTGCAATGTTTTTGTCTGTCATGCGGGTAATAGATCAGGCAAATAATCGATGTGAAGGTTATGTATGGTTAATTTTGTTTTAAGGTACTCATTCGTTCGAGTTGTGATGGCCTAGTGTTTAAACACCAGCCTGTCACGTGAATAGTGCGCGGGTTCGATTGCTGGTCAGGCATATTTGCCTGGCTACATATCAAAACTAGTATAAGCTGACCGTTCAATTTCCAGAAAGACCATATAAAGCGATTCCAAGACAAACTGGTTTTGTATAGATTGATGTGTAGTCGTGTGTACCAACGGGATTTTTCTAAGTTATAGATCTGGGACACCAATGACTGAGTAAAGGTGAAGGAAAACATCTCGAGGAAAAATGTACTATAGAGTTTGAAATCACCAAACAGCATTGTGCAAGCGTGGTGATGAACGCTCAATCCTTATCCGTTTGAGAGGAGGCCTGTGCCCAGCTGTGGGACGATAAAAATGCTGATCAAAAGTACATACTCATGAAAGTAATTTATTATTTTATCAGAAAATTACTGAGTAAGGCTTTTTAGATATTGGAAAATGTTATTAAGTTTTATTTCTTTATGGACTTCAGAATACACGTTTTAACAGTTCAGAAAAACTATACTAAAAGTTGATTTAGTTAAAAATTCGGTACTTATTTAAAGTTTATACAATCATTAATTCTTCAACCGTTATTCTCGCGTCGAAACTTGCCAACTTAACATAAATAACGGGAAAAAACGTAATCTTATTTCAAGTCGCATGTTTTGAGGATATTTATAAAAATATTTGGAAAGAAGTTCATCGTTTCGTTGAAACATTATTTATTGAAAAACTGCTGAAAAAGTATAAAAAATATTTAAAGATATTTATTTACAACTCCTTTTTAAAGACATTCAAGACTCGCTGACACTTCCCGTGACCCAAGGGCTGGCTTTTATTTCGGCCAACGATTAAGCATTGCCATACAACGTGGCAATGCTGCCAGCCTATTGGGCACACTCCCGGCGGGCAGCGATGAGGAGGAATTTTTTGACGCTATTTATTAATAAGGTGTTTTTTTTTTTACTTGTATATATTAATTTATATTTTATTTGTAAATAAATTGTAAATATTAATGTGAATAAATAAAGCTTTACTTTTAAATAATAAAAAAGTACTTATTTAATTTTTATTCAAACGATGACCTACAAATGTGCAGCTTTAAATAAAATAAAAACTCACGCATAAAAAGTAACTTAGCATCAAAAATCTATAAATTAGAGCTCTCCACGGATATTCTATCGACCCAACAGAGGCCATTGATTAGAGGCTACACACACATGCGCGCGTGTGTGTGTGTGTGTGCACACGCCTCATCGGCCCTTAAGGACGATCGCTAATAATCAATGCGCCAAGACTTACCGTGGAGTTTGAATTTCCATGGTAACTTAGCTTTCGTGGTGAGGAATATTTCTATGAAAGCTTCCGAAAAAATTACGTCGTTTTTTAAATTGTAATTTTTTTTATAGTGTATCCAAAAACACACTTGGCACATAACATGATAAAATTATTTGTATGTCTTAAGTTTTCAGCATTAGGTCCAGACATTAGGTCATAATAGTAAGAATAAAGTAGTTGATAAATATTTAAATTTCCGTTCCCTAATAAAATATTCTACTACATATACTGAAAACTTTCCCGAGAACGCCAGTCTTGCAGCATTGCCAGCGATTAGCAGAAATTTTCGACGCGATTTTTAGTTAAAAGGTTTATCGTGAGTTTTTCATTTAAAATTAGAAAGGGGTTTTCTATTTGTATCATATTCCTGTTGAAGAAGTTTCGTGAAAGAATTACAAAAAAAAACCCACTTCATTGAACATACAAAGAAAACATTAAAAAAAAATTATCCATAAATAAATTACGCGTATACGTACTGGCGTCTACAGTAATTTATTGCCTACGTAAAATTGCAACTGAAGAGACTACCACCAGCTTGTGGCTCTGACGTCATAGTTTATTTTCATTTTTGAACACTGACTCACTCCCATGTGATAAAGAATTTGTGACGACAACGGCTATAAATAGTGGCGCATGACACGAAATATATTTAATCATAGATAATTGAAAATGCATACATGACAGGCAGATTAGATTTCAAGTGGGGTGGGTGGGTTTTCAAGGCTTTTTTGTGTAAGTTTCATTCAATTTAATTAGGGAAATTAGTTCTATTAAGTCTATTTCCACTAACCATGAGGTTTGTTGCTTTATTTGTAACCGACTTTTTAAAAAGGAGGAGGTTCTCAATTCAGTCGGTAGGTTTTTTTATGTATGTAGATCGATAACTCCAGTTATTATAAAAAAACGATAAGTTGAACTAAATCCTTTATATAGGTAATCTTTCAAATCATTAAGTTTTCCTCAGAAAGACAAGGAGAAAAATAATCTATCTGAGAGCTGTAAGCAAAACTTTGTGTCCAAAAATTGCATCACAGCCTTCATTGTAGATAGCTTCAGGATTAGAGTTCCGATAAGGAAGCAAGGCCGCGCATTGGTATCTCATAACGATAATTTATACAAGCGAGTTGAGTTCAATCACAATACAGGAGCATGCCGGTGACATCGACAGCCGACAGATGATAACATCAACTAGTGAAAACTCACTTGTCAAAATAGGGTTAGTTCTAATTATTTTTATATAGGGGTGCGTTTAATTAAGCGGACAGGTCTAATGCTAGAGCAATAGGACTCTTTCTCTATGAAGTTATTTTAATGTAACTAGACGCAGAGCGTTTTTTTGCACGTTTTATTTATGTTGCTGTTCTATATTTCTTTAAAATAATTTGATAGGTGAGGGATAGAATTTTCAGTCAGACTCTTACTGACTAAAACCCAGTGTACCAGAGCTAACTTTTACGAAGAACCCGTAGCCCCGGCAGATTGGGTTTAACTCTAAGATTGGTATGTAATCGAAAAGTTTGAATACCAAAATATTGCAGTTTTTTTTGTAGCTCCTAATATTTCCAGATGGACCCCTACAAAAGTTAAATTCATGGGATGGGACCATATTAGGTTTACATAAGTACGCAAAACTGCTGCTACATCTTCCTAGCGGAGAAAACATAGATAAGTTTTCTCAGAAAACCAAAGAAATCGATGAAGTAACACATGTTATCATTAAAAATAGACTGGCAATTCATTGCACCGACAAGAATTTTAAATATGACGAAAAAAAAGTGTCCAGCGGGGATGACTACGCAGGACGCTTACATTTTTTTGATTTAAAATACATATTTCACAACATTAGTTAAGACGATTTCTTCTGTCGTATTAAAGCCTCACTCAAGGTACATTATTTGCGTAAAGACGTTCGTGCGCACCCCCCATATCGACGGGATTAGCATACCGCGATACTTGTTTATCGAAAATACATCGTGACGTATGGAATGTTGCGGAAAAATCACGGAAACTAACATCTATGCTCCCGTAGGGGAGGTCGTAAATATACCATTACGCATTTTTAGCTTGGAAAACTTGGAAGGGTTGGGAAGAAATCTTTTGAAATTCTTTGTTAGATAACTGTCAACTTTTAATCAATGTTTAAAGTTTTGTCAAGCGAGCCTTCGTATCAAACATTTCAAAATGATCTTACTTAAGGTATCAAAATAGCCTAAAACCCCATTCACTTATTTCAAGGCTTAAAACAGGAGAAAAACCGCGGGCAATTGCCACTCTTGGAAGACCAGCCAGCTACGTAGGACATAATGCACAAGCATTTGTGTAAACACAGGTGCACTCTCTATTCCCTCACTCTCATAGTCCGATCGGACGGCAATCCGACATGATCGAGGACAGCCAGTCAATATAAGACCAACGTAAAGAAGGCTCTATTTCTGAAGGGATAAAATCTGTAATTTTCTTGCGAAGGCGTGGTTCGCATCAATCGACCTACATTTTGTAGCTTGTTTTGAAAACAATCGCTCGTGTGAATGCTGAGCAATTTATCAATTAACGAGATAGCATCGATTACCGTGAATAGTTGTAGGTATTTCTAGTTAACATACGCTTAGATAAGATAAACATTTTACATTATTGGATTTATTAATATTAAGCTTTACGCAATGCCTATCTGTGATGATTTTTGAAATATTACCACGATAGTATGCCCGATTACTACATTAATCTTAGTAGGAATTTAAATGCTAAATTGTGTTTGCTGGTTTATCCTGCTTTTACGCAGTTAGTGAATTATGCAATGTATTATGTCTTTCATGATGACAATGATTTTTGCTTGGAATTGAAAAATGAAAATAGAATTAAAATTCAAAGCGAGAAATAAAATTTGAGACCGCGGTTCAGCCTTAAGACGAAAAAGATGGCGCGAAGACTCGCTCCGTAGGACACATATAACATTGAAGGAAATAACTGTAATTTAGTTATCGAAGCTAAAGATTAAGAAAAAGTTAACACAGTCCTAGAAAACTTGAAGGTCCAGTAGGAACATGAGGTGATTGAATGCCAGGGGGGTCATTTTGTGATTACCCAAAAAAACGCACCCTGTATAATAAGAGACTTACCTCACTGCCATCTTGTTGAGCGTTGCACTTGCTGATGTTGAGTGTGCCGGAGATGAAGTCGTTCTGTACGTCCACAATCAGGAACGCAGACACCGGGCGCACGATCTGGACAAAACATTATATGATTAAAATAGAACAATCTATCATCAGCATTTTTATTTTCCCACTGCGTTTTATTTTCACACAGGACTCTTCTTCTATAGAGGAGGCATGAACGTTAATCACCACGTTTGATTCGATTTCAGACTTTAACGTCCAGGTTTCCTTCACCTTCAATTAGTTATACCCTGAAAAGTCCAGGTTTCCTACCCCCTTTCAAAAAAATTACCATGTCTTTGAGGCTAATTACCGTTACCGTTAGGAGGAATAGGTACTTTTGATCCAGGTGAACGAGATAGGAACTACTACGACTAGATAGGAACTAGCTGTCAAAGCTAGTTATTTTTACTATTTACACAGCTCTAAATAACTCACCACTTTGATCCAATGATTCCAGCAGAAGGTGAACTCTTCCTTATCAATGAAGCCGTCTCCATTCTTATCGAACACCTGGAAGATGTGGCGCGCGCGCTCCTCCGACAGCGGGTAGATGTGCCCCTTGTCGTTGCGGAACAACGCCTTGCAGATCACGCGGAACTCGTCCAGGCTTAGCTTGCCATCCCTTAAGAAATAATTGATGCCAGTGCTATAGAACAGTTAGGAGGGGCCAGTCTGCCTGGGTTGCGGGTTGTTCGTAAGAGATACCGTGGCCCTGTCACACAGGGACCTCCAGAAAGAACATGGTGGGTTTTAGTCAGTAAGAGTCTGACACTCCCTCCAGCTGCACCCCAAGCGGGAGGGATCATTTGACGATTTCCCACGAAAAAAAATGTACTATAGAACAGTTATATTATATAGTTAAGGGGGGACGTTTTGGGGGCAGTCTTTTGTTTAAACTTTCGAAAAGTGCCGATTTATCAGCCTTATCTGAATAAATGAGTTTGAGTTTGAATAAGGTTCGTTTAATACATGAGACCATCTTTTTTTACGTGGGAAATCATCAAGTGAATGAATCTAAAACTCACAGCCACATGTACCTTATGGAGTTCATTGTGTGCCAGAGCCAACTCTTGCGAACAACCCGCAGCCGTAACAAAACTCATCTTATGATACGTCGTAAAACCGGGTGCATCCATTAAAAGTAGCTCCATAAAGAAAAGAGTAGCAAGCATGAACAATTTTTTTTTTAATATGCTAAACAATTACAGCTGATGTAAACAAAACGCGATAAGAAGTTCACCAAGATGTTTCGTACTTATCGACACATCGCTATCCGACGAGCGATGTTATTGTTTAAGATCACCTGCTGTACGACACTGAATATAATAATATTTTCGCGCAAAATTTGGATCCAAGAGAGATTCTATGTTTAATAGTTGATTTTTGATTTAAATTACTAGCTATATATAAGAATGTTGTCTGTATTGTGTTTTTGCCGGTTCTATTCTAGGGACCACCTTTCTTAATTGATAAAACTGAGGAGTTTGTTTGTTTGCTTGAACACACTAATCTCAGGAATTCTTTCACTATTAGATAGCCCATTTGAGGAAGGCTGTGGGCTACTTTTTATTTACATAGTTTTTTATTGTGCGTTTGATGACGTCAGGAGAGGATGTTTATGAATTAAAAATATAAGAATATGGTCAAAAACATATAATAATAAGAAGAAAACTAATGACCATTCTATCTGTCAGTCACTTGACAGAATGTGCACAAACAGAGTGGACCGGGTCAGCAAATTATAGAGAGGAAACTTTTGATTGTTTGCATTGAACATGCTATCAACATACTGAATTAACTTGTAAAAATTTTGTCACTGTTGAGACGCTGTACCCAGATTGACATAGGCTATATTTTATCTGGTTATGCTCTTTGTTTATCCACTCTGTTTTGGATAAACAAGGAGTTACTAAAAGTAGCAATGAAGTGTTAATTTTAGCCAGGGCTACAAAGTGTGAAATAGAACACTGTATTACAATTTCCTACCTAGATAAATAAATTATAATATTTATTAATGTGAATTGTGAACTATGTTGGTATTCACAAGAGGTCGGAAGTTGAAAATTTGCAACCCAAATACTTTGTTACTCCTAATAAATTTATTTAATGTTATTTTTCATAGGAAGTAGTATTTAGAATACTTATATTAATTTTGAAATTTTGTGTAAAGATTCTAATGATTGGCTTATTTTCTAATAATATTTTATTTGACTTTTGAACTATTTTGAGGCCTACACAGCAGTAACAGAATGTTCACTTTCATTTGTAAACCAGAAGTTTGAAGTTCCATAGAGAGGCATAAACAAACAAATAAAGTACAAACTTTCACTAACAAAAAAATTAGTTTAATTATTATTTCTCTTTTATAAAAAATCTATGCTAAGGCATGAATTAAATGACGTATCAGCCTTGAAACCCGACTGATTTCTAGACGTAGTTTCCAATAGTTTTCCTGAAATTTATTACGAAAGCTGAATAAAACATACCCATCTTTATCAAATGTTTCATAGCAGGCGTCCATGTCGCTGCAATCGAACTCGTCTACTGGCGTTCCGTTGCTAACCTCCATCGGTGGTTGGATCGAACTGAGCCGCCAGCCTTCGCGGCAATCGCTTATAAGCACGTCCAGCATGACTACCAAACTCTACGTAACCTTTCCTGACCTATAACGTAAACAACACTTAGTAACGCAAATAATAACACAAAATTACTACTTAACATCACGTTTTTTAATAATTCAGAAGCTGGCTTACCTCAAAAGTAGATCTATTGCAGTTTTGAGTGACGTTTTTCCTTGAAATTATTATGAAATTATTTCAGAATCAAATATCTCGCCAGTTCGTAAAGTGCTCAGAGAAGTCTTTCGAGAAATGTCAATGTCACAAGTGAGTGTTCCGGTGACAATTCACAGATGCAACGTTATGTTACACATTTCATATTAATTTAATGATATATTTTTACTGATTCATATTTTCTATTCAGATATTTTTATAAAAAAACAGTCGATATGAGATCTCCGATTTGATTTGGTTCTTAAATACAAACACCATTTTTTATTGTAATAATTATCTTTGAATACAATACACGTTTCGTTTGCAGAGTAAATAAAAAAGCGACGAAACTTAGACTTAATTAAATAATACTGTAATTTATTAATTGTAATGATTTTTACCTCTTGGTTTTCAATAATACACAAAAGTTCTTTCGTTTATTATATGCCCATAACAATTTATTAAGCTTTTGGCCAATAATTAATTTATTTTGATCAAGATTCTAAACCACATTATCCTAATCAATCCTAATATTTTATTCTGTGGACGCAGCAGATTATCAAATCGCAGCGCGCGAGCGTCATCAGAAAAAAAATAACTTTTGCACGTCTTGTCTTGCAAAATATTTGTGGGTACCTATCAAATTACCCTGATTCCTTTGATTTTAACTGTTTTAGTTAGTTCATGTGACCGTTAATGTAATGGAGATTGTTGTTCATTAGTGCTGATTATCGTTTGACTTTGTGCTTCTTTATATTGTATTTGTTTCGCTGTATCGCGTGCGAGTTGATAAAATGGTAATAGAGAAAGTGCATGGTCTTCATGCGACGGGGGTGAGCCTCAACGATCGGTTTTCGATGCTGGCGAGCGCAGCACCAGATCGTATTGGTGGGCAGCGGAAAAGACGTGCCTCCTTAAACTCATTGATCAGCCAAAATTATAACTATAGCAACCGGTTGATCGAGCAGGTTGCTCGCCGGTTGGAGCTCCAGGCAAAACGGGTATGTGTAATCAATAATGTTGTCTTAGAATTTCTACACTATAGTTCTTAATGTCCGTCCAGTAACCTTGCTTTTTGGGAACGTGTGATGTTTTCAGGATAATAATGTTTATTCTGATTTAACCTTGAAAGCTGACGTTAGTAGAACCAAGTAAAAGAAGTTAAACACCTGGGTAGGCAGAATCGTTGATAGAGACTTGAAGACATCACTCGTTTTAAACCTCTAATATAAATAAAATGCTATGCTGTACACGAATTCAGTATTAAAAATAAGATTTGATAACAAATATTTGTCCTATATGTTTTACAAGTCTTTTAATGGATAATTAAAAGTTTTACTAACTGCATTTCCAGCAAGCTATGAGGCAGAGGTTAGGTTTCCAACAGTCTAATCTGCGTCGGTTCGGCAGTGAGAGTAGCTTGCCAGGGCTGCGCAGGTCCAACAGTTTTGGTAACCTCAGCCAGCAGAGTGTGAAGAACAGAGTGGCTTGGAGGCAGTCAAATAACAATCTCAGGTTGGTTATAACAGAATATTGCAGTTAATTATTATTAACAGCCCTTTTACACAGAAGTACAGTTTTTTTGCAGGATTCCGTTTGATCGCAGAGTGAATATATGCTAGTGTGCACATAGTGAGCAAAAAACACAACATACAAGTAAATATTTAAAATATTATACGGGATTCTGCAAAACTGTACTATTCTGTGAACAAGGCATCCATTTTTAAAGGATCATGTAAAAAGCTCATGCTGCAAAACTGCACTGCCATGTGAAAGGGCTGTAACAAAACTAATTGAGCACTGTGATACAATTGGCCTGATGATATAGTATCTTATTCAGTAGCTAAACTGACTGATTTAGTATTTATCAATTTCACAGCAGATCGGCATCATTCAATAACTTGACAAAGTTAGCATGGCGTGGCCGCACACTCCGCGGGTTCCGTAAGCGAGGTGGCGGTCAACGCATAATGCCTGGTCGGCCAAGGTAATACATAAACATTATTTAAGTCTTATTATTTTTTAAGACAGTTTTCACCATTTATCTCATAGGTATATACCATTTTTTGGAATATAATTGTTTCTGCCTTCAATTGCACTCATACATACATCCTGCATTGATAAAATAATACTGAATAATAAACTAATGTGTTACATAGACACATAATATTCACTTGCATCAATACAAATATTTCTTGCCAAATATGGTCAAGGGTTTCAAGTTCAAGATGCCATGCTGAGATCTGAGTCTGTATTATTACATAGTGTTTAAAAAACAAACACACTGTATACCATGTGATTGGACTGGTTCAAAAAAATTACATCTGTTTGCATTCAATAACATAATTTAATAGCTGAATACATAAAAAGAGCTCACCTAAAAAAGATGGTTCTGCGAAACTATAAGAGGCTGCATATGACCACATTGCACAGTTAACCGGTTCTGCACTATTATATGTCTTCCTAGATGTGACGGATTTAGTTAAAGTCACCAATAACTGCTTAATCATTTCAGGGTCTATCGTCAAGCACAGCAACGAAATGGTTTCCAACAACGTCGAGGAGTCCAACGGAGGGGGATGCAGCAACGCAGGGGCATGCAACAACGTCGCGGTCAACAACGCCAGGCGATGCCACGCAACAACCAGCAACAGGCCAATGGACAGCAACAGACGGGGCGGCCGCAGGTGGCGAGGCGGGGAGGCGCGAGGGGCAGGGGAAGAGGTAAAAACTTCTAAAAGTCATAGCAGAGACACAAATCAGGATTTTCAAATCAAATATTGTAATTTTTTTTATGGGAAAACATACATAATCACTGAGATACATAAAATGGATTAAGTAAATTAGTTAGGGTTATATAATGAAGGGTCACTTGGTGATACTTCATTTTCTTAAATTTGATGTGTTTTATCGTATTTACTACTGCCTGTTACTCCCACGAAATTAAGTCTACCTTGTTGCTATTTGATATATATGACTTTACCTATAATCTATTACATTTAAGTGCTGGTTCAATGACATTATACATACATACTTACATTATATCAATTCTCTTTTAAATCCTGCAGGTGGCATGACCCGCAGCCAATCACAGCCCCGTCTCCTATCCAAAGAGGAGCTAGATGCCCAACTCGACCAGTACATGTCATCTACGAAGGCAGCTCTCGACAAAGAGCTGGACAACTATATGAAAAACGCCATGGACTTAGAGTGATGTGATGTTAGTTCATTAGTGTTTATTACGGTGAATGAGACAACTGGTAGCGGGAAATCCAAACAGAAAATGTTTTCTTTGATATTTTGCCTAAGTTAACGTTAGATGTGAGGCGTGATCTTGAACGGAGTTAAAGAAAGAAATTTTTAGCGTTGGAGCAGAGGCCCTTTTGAGCAGAGGTCTGCCGGGGCTACAGGTTGTTAGCATGGGTTACCTTGGCCCTGGCACACAGGGACCTCCAGAAGGAACATAGTTGGTCCCTCCAGCAGTCAGCGTGGCAACTGTAGAAACAAGTTTTGTTTACCGAAGAATGGACATAATGACAGAAAAGTGACAGATTGACGTAAGAAATTTTTTGAAGAAATTTTTCTTTTCTTTGATTGACTTAAGTCTACAAGTGATTATATGCGAGTTAACAAGTTCCGCCATGCTCGGGCGGAAGACATGTTGACATTGACAGAAAGAGGTTTGTCTTTTCTTGACAGAATAGATATAGAATCGCCATGCTATGCTAAGCCTGCTGCTGCACCCTCAGTGGGATATGATAATTTCTCATGAAAACATAAAAGTTGATAAGATCATGCCTCATATCTTTAATTTAGGTAAAATGTCATAAAAACATTTGATATTAGAATTTTCAGCTACCAGTGATTGCATTTACCTTATGCAAAGTGACATTATCAGTGATTCTAATAAAAACTGTTGCTTAAACATTTGATGTGTTGCCAACAGTCATTTAAAAAGCAATGATTAATAAATAAAAAGAATAATCGTAAAACGGACTTCCATTTTTAGTTTTTCTTTAGTATTTTGTTTTTCAAATTTTATGGTTAAAACGAGCCAAAAACAGTGTAATCGTAATCTTGTTTGTTATTAAGTATAGATTAAGTTAGTCTTTAGTTTATGGTCATAATTTTTGATCAAGATTTTATTATCTGTCTCCAAACCAAGTGCACTTTATTTTTTTATTCATGGTATATTGTAAAGTTAAATGCAAGTTTTCATGCAATTGGCATCAGAAATAAAAAAATTACATGTACAGGCAGATTATTATAGGTTAATTATCCAACTAAGTAATATAACCTGAAATTCCTTTGAAAATGTAACAAACAAATTCACTTTTATTTTTATATAATAAACAGGTGACTAGTTCATGAATATAGAGTTGTTAATTTTATGACTAAGATGCCTCGATTGTAGATACTCAGTTTTTTTGATAAAGTGAGATACTTCGTGCCTTGGAGAGCACACGGCTGCTGTCCTGTTGCTGTTGTGATCTCTCTTAGCTGCCAGGTGTCTATCCCATGGCACTATGAGAGTGTGTATATGTGTGCATATGTTTGTCTACTATTCTTTAATGCAGCTGGCTGATCCTTTAAGAACAGCCACTGTAACCAATAATAAGTCCTTAAGATATTATTTCTAGCATCAGTGGAATTACACACTGAATACCTCACCTTTGTCAGTGTTTCCAAACTTTTGAACAGGCTTTTCATAATCACTAGAAAAATCTTAATAATATAAATGCATAGATCTGTAAAAAGCTACCAAGTAGCCAAAGAAATATGCTTCCAATATTTTGCTTTGAATTTATTAGTGTTTCATTGTAAGTCTAAACTTATAATCCTATTACTCTCATATAGGTAAGAATGCGCGACGCGTGAAGGTTTGAGAGGGACAGAACATTCTAAGCCACCATTCTGTCTTTGTTTGACTGTGACTGTGAGAGTGCTTGTAACAAGAGCAACAGCCAATCACGAGTCACAACTAGACAAGGACAGAGCGGTGACTCGGAATGCTCTCTCTCTCTCTTACCTTCCAGCGCGGTCGCAAAGTTAATCTTAAAGGCCTTCTACACGAGCCAAATCAACCGCCGACAAAGGTCACCTTGGTCCAGTTGGTGTGAAAATCTACCTTGTAGTTAGACGTTGGTCGGCCGATCAGATGTAGGCGGAGTCAAACGCCTTTAGACGACCTTGATCGGGAGCGCATAAATCGCTACAGTGTCTGAGGTCGGCCCCTACTGTGTCAAACCGAACGCTGTCGGCCGACGGGAGACGCGACCAAGGTCACCTCTATCGGCGGTCGGTTTGGATCGTGTAGGACGCGTTTATGATCACTCTGAGCTGAAAACCTTGCAATTTTAAAATAACTGCTAATAAATACTTGCCTTTACTTAAATGCGGACTAGCTTCTATATCTATTGATTGTAAAATCAATTTTTGATGACAAAACAGAATTGTTGCTTGTCAATTAACATTGTAATATTGTTGTAAACCCAAAATTCTTCAGTTTTTATCAATTTGTTATTTTTAAGGAGTAACATGTGATTAGTTACCTCCTACTATGATACATTTTGTGTTTGTAAATATCTAAGTTGTCTTAGTACTTACATAAAATTTATACAAAATGTAAATATGTGTTTTTGTATTATTTCTCTTATATTACTACATTGTAGGAATTGTGATGTTAACCCCATAATTAGGTACTTTAAAATAATCTTTCAAGGTATGCAATGGATACAGGATTGGCCAATTATAATTAATTTGATGATAAAACTTCCAGATTCACAAGAAATTAATAATAATTTTTGGAATCAAATTTTGAGGCATAATTCCTTCCTTAAATGGGCAACACAGTCAGATTTAGCTAGACCACGACTAACGTCATCTATAAAGAAATAATAGCTTAAGTTAAATCTAAAAATTAAAAAAAAAAAATTAAATGTTATTTTGATTGATTGACTAGCATTCATTTATTTTGAGTATCGGCAAATATCAAATGCGCAGAATAAATTTTTGGTCGGATTAGGGGGGAGGGATGTCGGCGTTCGTATTGCTCGCGACACTTGGGACAGAGTCGGGCTCACTTGTGGAGCGAGGCACATCCTCAAAGTCTTCGCTATGACGCTGGGACCTCGCGAGAGTAGGCAGTCAGTAAGCAGCATTTGCATAAAATACTTTAAGGTACAAAAGAAACCGTCCCTCTTTAGGTATAGTATTTCTTTCTTCTTCTTTTTGTAACATGTTGTTATTGTTACAAGAAATAGGACCATTTTTTTAAGTCTATGAAAAATTGCTGATTTTGATGATAATGTCACCCTCCGCTTTTCATGTTAAAATTGTTTGCCGATGATACCTAGATACCAGGATTGTTTTTGTTATTGACAAAAGTTTTGATTGTATTATTTGTTAGAAAGTAAAGAGCCTGAGTTTTTGTTTTTGATTTTTAGAATTATGCTAAATTATTGTGTTTCCTCAATCATTTGTACTCATTGTAAATGTAAAAACATTTGAGTAAGATCTAAGTTTTGTATAAATAAATAACTGAAGAAGAATTTTGCATAATGCTTAATGAACATTACGAAATGTATTTGTCTTTTTTTCACATAGAAATACCCTTAAGCTTGCGATAGCCCACAGGACCCCTTAGGGCCAGGGTCTGCCTGGGCTGCGGGTTGTTCGTAAGAGTTACCGTGACCCCGGTACACAGGGACCAACAGACGGAACATAGTGGGTTTTAGTAAGAGTCTGACACTCCCTCCAGCTGCACCACGCTCCATGCGACAGTCGCGCGCGGCTACGACAGCAATCCCAAATCCCTGTGACAAATGACACGCGGCCCTAGGGCAATGAAATACAAATAAATGTCCCAGTAAAAGTAATTTTTATTCTAATTTTGCCATAGATAGAATGCTGAAAGAGATTTCTTAGGAAACAATCAGTGTCTTTGTACCTGACTTATCTCAAACTATTAAATAAATAAATAAATACAATTAATTAGGTATTGTTAAATACTAGGTTTGTGATAATACATGAAAAGTGGCATATACGCCTCCAGGGTATCATCTATCTTTGTGTTTTTAATCTCAATTGATATAGTCGTTATACTTTTTTGAGTTATATTCATATCAAGCATATTAGTGAGCATTAAACATATTCTCTTGCACATTTTTAATCGCCTAACTTCGGACTTGGCTAGATATTTCGCGCGTAGGTCTACAGCGTCAGAAAGCAGTGCAAAAGCGCGCGAGGTGGACGGTGGACGCGTCATGCAAGATGCTGTATACCGGTGACGTCAGCATGATGGTGGCGCGAATCGTGTTCCTGATCACCCTCGCCGCAGCAGCGCGCCCTCCTGGTGATTAACCGACACTTTTTCATAACATTTTCTTTCTGCTTATGACTTTACTGAACATTCCTTCCTGATGCAGCATTGACAATTCCTGATCAGCTTTTGTTTTCATATCTTTGCCATTTCCTTTGGAGAACTTGATAAGTTTCTTGTTGTCTCCGACACACGAAAGTTTCAGACCTAGACCCGATATGGCACTATTAAATAATTTGGAAAATTACCTTTACCTAGTAAGGATAAAAAGCTTACTGGCCAGATAGATATTTGAAACTCACTTCCCCCTCTTTCCCCCTTATTCTCATCTCTTTAATAACAAACGAAACCGCTTCCTCTATGGAAGTTGCGATCGAGAACGAAAGTTCAGAGCATCTCTTCACCTTAGAAATCTATACATACTTCGGGGATATTTACACAGAAAATTGCCGTGTATCCTACCAAAAGTTTATGGAAGGCTACTTCCAGCAGTCCAAAGAAGGTAGCTAAGTAGCAACCATCAGAGCTTTTATTTACCGGAGCCAAACGACTTGCTAAATTCTATTTTTATGGTTATAACTGATCTATGCATTATACTTCGAAGTGCCTCGTGAATCCTATTGATCCGGTCTGGCTCGGGGTCGATGATCTTGTCGGTACAAATACATACATTTGATTGGGTTTTTCCATGTGGTATATTTAATTTTAGCACGACTCTTTGTTCGTGGTTATGCTGGCTTTTATAAAAATTAGGTAGGTACAGTCGCGGTCTTCAATTGTTGAGCCACTTTCATATCTTCTTAATTTTGTAGCGTTAGTCATTCTACGTACCTAGTATTCTGTTATCTGTGGTAGTACATTTGCGAGATTATTTTCTCAACAACTAAGCGGCTCTCTCTATTCAGCATTTGATAAAATATGATACTAATGTTATTTATCTTACCTACATCTATGTATAAGAAAATATAGAAAATAAGTAAGTCGTGGTGGCCTAGTGGTTAAAGCACCAGCCTTTCGAGTAAGAGCGTAGTAACTATTCAGTAATCTGTGGTGCGGGTTCGATTCCGGGTTAGGCAAGTACCAATGTAACTTTTCTAAGTTACATGTATGTACTTTCTAAGTATATCTTGGACACCAATGACTGATTAAAGGTGAAGGAAAACATCTCGAGGAAACCTGGACGGTAAAGTCTGAAATCACCAACCCGTATTGAGCAAGCGTGGTGATTAACGGTCGATCCTTCTCAGTGTGAGAGGAAGCCTGTGCCCAGAAGTGGGACGATAAAAAGGCTGTGATGATGATACCTATGAAATACTAGTGCTGGAAAGAATCACTGGCAAAATGAAATCAGCACCGATGAATACTCAGAACCGAATGAACACCAAGTGCCAATAAAATCGGATTACGTGCAGGGATTCAAAGATTTATTTGCGTAAAATATGGTAGGTACTTACAGATGGTTATTATTACTATCTATCGATTCAGCATATTTTGTCATTTAAAACGACATGCAAATTTACAGAACTAGATGATCATGATGGATATGTAACATAATCTTGTTCTGCTAAAATGTTTCAGGTAATATCGCGTGTCCCGGTGCGTGCGTGGCGTTACATTTCACGCAATATTGTGAGACGCTCCTCGACTCTCCGGAGCTCTGCGTCGAGGGTAAGATCTGCTGCATCTCCGAGGACAGCACTTTGGACGTGGGAGAGATTATTGGGAGTAGTTATTCTGTTAAGCCTTCGCCTGTTATGGTAAGTTTGGGTTACAGACAGTACAGTGTCTTAAACATATTTGTTCTGCATGGAATCAAGGTTTTCCAAGCAATAGGTTACCCCTAAGGGTAACTTTACGTTACTTGTCTATCATTGTATGGGTACTTGTCTGTCATTGTATTCTGTCACTGTATTGCATTCTTTGTCTAAACAAAGAAAGATGTACAATGACAGAAAAGACTCAAAACATAAAGTTCCTTACGTATTACGAGACTATTATAAAATCTGTGGTATTACTAAACTAGCTGTTGCCTGCGACGTCGTCCGCGTGGGCATTAGGTGGTAATATGTAGCCTATATGTTGACCCGACCTCTTATTTCATGCCAAATTTGAAGCAAATTCATGCAGCACTTTTTGAACAACGGATAAAATTTTTCAAAACTATTTTTTTGGCTTCAATATTGTCTAGTACCCAAAGTACAAGCTCTGCTAGTTTGGGGCAAGCAGTTGTGACATATGTACCTATTAGATCAACTTTCCTCTAAAGCAGTAACTCAACTCTTCGCAGTCACCATCAGCGGGAGCTGCAACACAGAAGCCTGGGTCTACGTGCAGCGGCGAGTGCGTCTCCAGGATAATCGCGTTGTTCTGCGACAACGTTCACGAGGAGTTGACATGTCCCGGAGAGGAAGTCTGCTGCATGCCAGAGGAAATGCCCTCGTCTACTACGAAGAAACCTACCCAGACTACTACAATTGTGAGTCATTAGTAGCTTATTATGTACTCGTTGGTCTAGTAGTCGCAAGGTTCGACTGCTGTGCACGGGGTCTCTGGTTCGATTCCCGCGACCAAAGTTGCACCGAGTGCTTCGTGTAACGGAGTTGGCTAGCCTGTTCCTTAGTTTGACCTTGGCCTGACACGCAGCAGCGTATTAGCATATTATTACATTCATGGATATAGGGCTGGCTTGTACAAACGCCAGCACGTCAAGCTACTAAAATCTGTCAAATTATCTGAATAGATTTTCAACTTTATCGCTGAAGCATAATGGTTCAAAATTGATTGGGAAAATTTGCCAGTTTTGGGTAGCTTGATGTGCTGGCGTCTACGTTAAAAGCACGCTTCGATTAACACAAAACTAATTTTACCTGCATTTGTCACTAATAATTAAAACAGAGACCAGATCCCGAATGCCGCGGCAAATGCACTTCAGGCATGTTCTCTTTGTTCTGTGACCACGTGGACCAGGACGCCACGTGTCCTGGGGATGACGTCTGCTGCATCAAGGATGATATAGCTTCGACGATTTATACGAGCACTACTGCTGTGGGTATCAATGGGTTTATTTAATGCTTTCCTACACTATTTCCAAGATATATTTCTCCACACTTAGCCGGCAGTCGGCAAAAGATGGGAACCAATTTTGACAGAATTTCGTGTGTGATTTGATTCTGATAAAGCTCACTTGTCTTAAGGAGCTTATAGGGAAGTCTAACTTGCTGTTTACAATGCAAATTAAACTGTACAGTTTAGTACATTTAATGTATATTCACTATTCACTACAACTTCGTCGTGAAATAATTATTTATATTCTGAGATTCTATTTTATAATATTGTGGCTTATAAAAAACTATGCTAGTGACAATGATCAACTTTAAATCAACAAGAGAAAATTACCGTGGCCCTAGCACACAACGGCCTCCAGAAAGAACATAGTGGGTTTTTGTCAGCAAGAGTCTGACACTCCCTCCAGCTGCACCCAGCGGGGTCATTTGATAATTCCCCACAAAAAAAGTGTAAAAGATAGAATGACGTTTGAGCTGTCTTTAAAATTAAGAGTCTCTTCAGTTTAAATAAGTTTCCTTCAAAAGAACCAAGTAGTTTATTCTGCCTCTATTTTAAACTCACTAAATGCCATACTGTAATGTTTTCAGGTTGAATGAAGTCAATCCTATTGACATCCCGTCTACTGCGTAGAGAGGAGCTAGAAGCCCAACTACTAATAGTTATCTACGTGCCATCTACGAAGGATGATAGTCAGTGAGCTAGGTTTTATGTAATTATGTGACTTAATTTATGCATTATAAATATTTAGTAATGCTGATTTAGTTGTTTTTTTTTCAAGAACCTATTTTTCATAAAAAGTATGTATACTTCAGTTTGAAGCATTTAGTTAATCTATACTAATATTGAAAAGCTAGAATGTTTGTTTGATTGTGCAACTACCGAATTCCGATTTGGGTAGATAGCGGCCGTTCTCATTTATGGAGATCAGCCAGCTGCGCAGGACATATTATAGTGCACAAGCGTTCGCGCACACTCAGGTGCACTCTCTATTCCCTCACTCTCACAGTCCTCAGGAACGATCGGACACGACCGGGAAGAGATCAGGCGCAGGACCGACATTTACGTGCTCTCCGATGCACGGGTGTATCAATCACCAACTACCAGACTCCGGGCTGCTTTATGAAAGTTTTTCAAAATCCACAAAGCGATTTCGGCCCGACCCGGGTATCGAAGCCCAAGTATAAACTATCTAACACTAATATAATTTTTCAAATCTGACCTGATATTAGCGCGTTCAAGCAAGCAAAATTATTGTAATATTAAGTAGTACAGATTTAATTTTTTCTACTACTTTCCCATATGGTGCCAAATGACGTCATAAAAAAAAAGATCACTGTGATATCAAAGTGTAGGTACTTTAGCGAAATTCAATGGTACCTTTATTATACATTTTATACATAACGGTTAGCGAGGACGATGGGAACCAACAGTAAATCCGTGCGCCATAAAAGGCTGTACAAAAACTGATGTTACTAAAGTATTGAAATTATATCAATACATGTGCGCATGCGAGACCTCCCGATGTAACACTCCAGCTGTAATGTTGTTGATATCGGTGATGTCACAAAGACTAACAGCGAAGTAGACGAGACGCAATTTTTTTATTTGTTCCGTAGAGTTGTTTTTTTATATTTAAATTATTATTTTTTAATGATACCGGGACACCTTTTCCACACACGGTCGATTAACCCCACGGTAAGCTATTAATTAGAAGGTGCTAATACAACTGGTCATCATCATCATCATCATCAGCCTATCGCAGTCCACTGCTGGACATAGGCCTCTCCAAGTGCACGCCACTGAGATCGATTTTCGGCTTAATCCCTCTAATGTGCAGAACAACTGGTCCACTACATAATATTATAACCCCCAGACCACACCCAACCAGCACAATTGACGAATGTACCGGGAATCCTGGGAATCCCTCAGCTCGGCAGTCCGACGTCGTTACCATTGCGCCAACGGGGTCAGAACTTTTTAAATTAATTTTTACCGAAAACGGAAATTTTATGGAGATCCCAGAAGCCTTCATTAATTTATTACCATAAGCTTGTTTCAAGAGTATGTTAGATATTAGTTATTTGATCTAACCAACTCCTAAAATCCTATCTTGTAGGCAAAAAACCTTCATCCTATCTACACGTAATTTTTCTTATAATCTGTGGCTCCCAGTCCGTCTGCCAAGTCCCGTTACCCCGGTGGGAGTCCACAAGGCCGCACAATTAACGATCCGTCGTGTTTTGATCCCGCCGTATGCGCCCGCGCACGATATCCTCAGTTTTGAAAGATTAATGGCCGCGTGTAAACGTGATCCTTTTATTGGTCAATGAAATCTTGATATATGGCGACGGCTTTTGATTTTAAATGTATATATTGTATGAGGATTGTTATGTTAACTTGTTTGTTTTTACTGATATCTTTTATGTCGACAGTCCATTAATATTTTATGCGGTACTTTGGGCCGTCAGCGCGGTTTATTACCCTTTATTTTTGGTCTACTCTTTGTTATTGCTTTTAATATACAGCCTGGGCTTTTTTGGGAAGTGTTTATTTTTAGAACTCAGCTTTTAAAATTGTTTACTTAAGCATACTGCTGGGATACCCTGTTCGCGCTCAATGCACTCTTGGACGCCAAGCCTGACTGCGATTTGTTTGCGGACGACTGGAAGACGATTCTGTCGGTATGTCTGGAGTATTGTAAGATGAGCGTGTGAATGTTTCATTGTATACATCTATGTATAAATAAATTCCTTTTAGAGCAAATGTTATTGGCTATGACCGTTTTCCTGTTAAATTCGATAAATAAATAAATGACATTTCATATTTTTGGGACGTATGTTTGCCCGTTGCCATGGAGACCAGCTCAACATCTACAATAGTAGCCGACATTTTATAAAAGGCTAGGCCAAACGATTACGTAGCTAAGGTTCGCAAATAATAATGTCTCGAGTGATCACACGACTAGTTAACTAAACGTTATGTCCAGAACTTTCTCTTTTACCTACGAGCCGTTACCGTCAGTTGTCTCACTTTACAGTTCCAAACAGGCCCGGAGTCGAACCCACTGCCCGCTAGCTAATAAGTACCGTAATGTCCACATTATTATGCTGATTGGGCGAATGATTTTATTTCTATGAACTGGGTTTTATTTTAAAACTTACTCTTTATAATGAAAAAGATTAAAATAATAAATTTATATTAAAAGTGGTTAGGTAGTTTAAAAAGTTTGCATTAGGAAAATGTAAATATATAATGTATCAACAGTTTCTCCCGCGTTCTAGTGTAATTTCTTCCCGTGGATAATGTAGCTTTCCAACAGTGAAAAAATTTTTCGAATAAATTAAGGAAATTTCGGAGCCTATTCAATTCAAACAAACCAAACGAACAATCAAATCATTCCTCTTAATAATATTTATATCTATAGAAAAAACCTTAATCTGCTACGGCTAGTTTTATCCCCGGTTCTTAGGTATAATAAGAATCGCAACATTATGTATGTCTCTACTAGACCACGGGACTATGGAGTCCCGGATTTTTAGAAGGCGAATGTGGGGCCGAAGCAAACACGCTGAAGCCCTTTTGAGACAACTTATACTTATGAATAGTAGACTTTTGACATAAGTTTTATACAAAAACTGCGCGTAAGCAAAATCATATTTTCTCATTTATAGAGACCGGCTATTAAAGCGTTAATTTTCACTTAATTTGGCTATAAATTCTAACTATTACACGCTCTGTACAAGACAAATTCCAGGTCAGTTCGATTATCTAAAGCCCAACATAATATAAAGCGGTGGAGCTTGTTCGAACTGAGGCATCGACCCACTAGTGGGACTATAACTTGAAGGCTGACCGTGTTGGGACATCTCTAATGCGGTATTTTAGTGCACCACTTTATTAATATTCCTGATACACACCACAGCAAGAAGTACAAGACGACTCTAGAAATTGAGTTTTTGGAGGTGGATTATCAGCGGATTATTTTTAATCACCTTCACTATAAAATTAATTGATATAAAGACTTTCTTAGCTTGCCTTTGCCTTGGGTAGCACTTCTTTTGCCTTCAATTATTAGCTGTTGAAAGGTTTGAGTGATCAATCAGCAAGGATTCTCTCTAGTTCTTACTCATCTGCCTAGCCTAGTTCTGCCTAGTTTCCCAATGATGTTGGGGTCGGCTTCAAATCTAACTGGGTACAACGGAGTACCTACCAGTGTTTTACATGAAGCGACTACCTATCTGATAAGCCTTGGTAAGTCTGATTGTCAGACTTACCTCCTGCGAAGCTGGCTGATCTCCATAAAAGAGAACGGCCGCTGTAGCCGACAATCGGCCTGGATGCCCATCACTTAGCCACGAGCTCTGTCTAGCTATAAGCTATCATTTGTTTGGATAATAGTAAGATATGAATACCAGACGTTTTGATACAATTGCTTCGATCATAGAGTGTATTGTAGGAGCTGTTTTATTTGTACAATGATTTAGAACTGTAGCCTGCCCGTTCTCATCACTTAAAGAGCTCTACGTGTGTCTACGTCTACTCGTAAGTGCGAATTGCAGACACAACTCGCATGAATTGACAAATATTGACCAATCAGCGTTCACTTTAAAAGTAAAAGTTGATGTTTCGTGGCTGCTGAATATATTGTAACATATTATGTTAACTAGGGAAATTGTGTGTAACTTGCAATATTAATTAATTTGCTGTGTAAGTTGGAGTTAAAGTAGTTACTTTTATTAATATGAAACTGGTTACGTTCAGACAACAGATAATAATATGATGGGTCCAGATTTCGATTTTAGGACAAAGTCAAAGTCAAAGTCAAAACAAAAACAATTACAACTAACAGAAGTGACTATTTAGTATCTATGGAAGTGACTGACAATATTTTCAAATATCGAACGCTAATTTTACTGAGAAATAAAAAAGCTAGCCAATGTTGAAATATAATATGTGACTAAGCCCTATCTTTTCTGCCTGGGCTGCGGGTTGTTCGCAAGAGTTACCGTAGCCCTGGCACACAGGGACCTCCCGAAGGAACTTAGTAGGTTGTAGTCAGTAAGAGTTTGACACTCCAGCTACACCCTCAGCGGAATAGGTCATCTTATGATTTCCCACGAAAAAAAAGGACAAGCTATAATAATTCTTCAGTCTTGAATGTAGTGTGAAGGGATGCATATAGTTGGTGAACTTTCTTTTTCTGGGCGCAAATTATTGGTAAAGTGATGCCTGATTTTTTTATTTTTATTTATTGATCAAAAATGTACATTTTAAGTTTTATAATGTACATACATATTTTTTTTAAATAGAGGTAGCGTACCATCTCCCGAGCCTTTTACCCAACTATGTTGGGGTCGGCTTCCAGTCTAACCGGATTCGGCTGAGTACTAGTGTTTTACAAGGAGCGACTGCCTATCTGACCTCCTCAACCCAGTCACCGGGCAACCCAATACCCCTTGGTTAGACTGGCGTCAGACTTACTGGCTTCTGACTACCCGTAACGACTGCTAAGGATGTTCATTGACAGCCGGGACCTACAGTTTAACGTGAGTTTTTTTTTTTTATAAATATAGGTATAAATAGAGGTAGCGTACATGCCTTTATAATATTTTTTAATCGCGAGTAAGACCAGTGTGTTGTGTTTAAAATGTACATACATAATGTCCAACAAAACTAGACACATAGTTTGTCTGTTTCTTAACAGCTGGTGATATCGTAATATCGATCTATGAATTATATCAGGTACCTAAGGTTTCCGCGAAAGCAGTCGGTGACGGCTTACAGGACAGGTCTCATGTCCCAGGGGTAAACGACCCGAGGCTACGCACTGCGCCTACGCAGCTATGATGGATTACATACT
Organism: Heliothis peltigera; assembly: GCA_958496145.1. Classification (NCBI taxonomy): domain Eukaryota; kingdom Metazoa; phylum Arthropoda; class Insecta; order Lepidoptera; family Noctuidae; genus Heliothis; species Heliothis peltigera. The sequence goes on from OY292341.1 coordinate 800,148, forward strand.
ACTGACGTTTGTTTATGTAAACATGTGCTATGATTTTCAAATCATTAACGTAGCATAGGATTAAGGTGCTCCAGAATTGCCAGATAGTTTATCTGGCAGATAATTTCATACAAATTCTTTTCCAGTTTATTCCAGCTATCTGTAACCTGTGAAACTGGCCCTAAGTATTTTTAATTAATCAGTAACATTTGTCGTTTTTTGGATGCAATGATATAGCTTTGTAACTTCCCTGATATTTCTAGCTAGCAAAAAATACAGGCATTCAACATTTTTGACAGGAAATTGGTGGTAGATGAATAATCAACGGCTTTCTATCTGTAATATAAGGTTGAAGTGCAATAGATTTGCGAAATAAAATCCTATTTTTTTGTAGGAGTGAAAATGACGTTTGAGTGTGTTTATTTTGTGACTACCGAACAACTGAATTAAACCAGAGTAGGAAATTAAAAAAAAAGGTTTACTTAGATCACTATACCAAATAATTTGAAGATCCCTTGCATCACAGACATAATCTTTTTCGGCTCTTACTATATTAAGGGCCATTTTCACAGGTTGCTGTTAAGTTCCAGACAGTTTATCTGGCAGATAATTTCATACAAATTCTGTGTTGAATTTGACATTTTTGAATTTGTCTGTTAGATAGTGGCTACCCGTAACCTGTGCAACTGGCCCTAAGTCTCATAGATAAGCGGCTAAAACTCACACCCTACATTAAAAAAAAAATCAGAAGAATATAAAAACTGTATTTGATGACCATGGAGAAGCATTCAACTCTCTCTTTATAGTTTATACTCCTTGTCCACCTACTAATAAACTGAAATGACATGATGGTCATTCATCGCTAGGTATTGCATGGTCATTAATGGGCCACACGTAGTCATTCATGGCCCATCACGTGGCAACGCCGATGGCGTCGTCTGCAATAATATCGATCATCGGTAACCCGCATTTGCCGTTAAACGATGCTAATTTGGACAAAGATTAAACATTTGCAAATGTGTCAGGTGATAGTTGAGTTTTCTGCCTACGCGCTTATCTTTCGAGTTTCTGTAGCGGGGATGTAAGCTGTCAGCCGTCAGACTGTGGGTCTACTATCGCTGGCACACTTACCACGAGGCTTTAACCCTGTTAACAAAACATTTGAGCTCTAGACAGCCAGTGATGGAATCCGGGGGTATATTCCCGGTCATCATTTACTCCGGCCTGTCAGAGGAGAGGGAGAGTGAGGATACTTTCTCTAGAGTATTCAGTACCCTCGATAACTGCCATCCGCCTCAGATATGTGGGGATATATTTCTTGTCAAATATATTAATTGAACTGGTTTCATGATGATTTTTTTCATGACATTTTATGTGTGCAGCTATCAGCTATATTGGCCTGGTAATCCTTTCCATGAACGAAGTGCCACATCTGTGGTACCTGATCATTGACCGGCGCTTACGCCGCCAAACACGCTGGTGGCTGTAGCGGGCAGTGCGCACGCGCGCGATTCAAGCAGTGGACGCGCCATGCGAGACGCTCTGCGCGACCAGTGACGTCACAGTGACACCATGACAGTGGCGCGGATCGTGTTCCTGTTGGCCCTCGCCGCGGCGCCCCCCTCACTTGCGCAGGAGTCCTTCGCCAGCTCCCTGCTGTCCGGTGAGATGTTTATAGATCCGCCGTTTGAATCAGTGCTTAAAAGAAAATTTTGACTAGATTTGTGTTACCTATATTTTTATTCGTGCCAGATTTTCTATTTTCAATTTATCAAAAATAAAATTTGTTACTTGTACCTACGTAGGAAATAGTGTGTGACAACAGATCACTAGGTGTTACCCACAATATAACGGTACTCCAAGTATTCAGACTTTCCAAAAATGACATGACGGACGCATGTTAATGAAAATATCAACTAACTGGTTTTGATACAACTATTATTTTAAATATGCGTATGAGTTTAACTAGCACGCACTAAAATCACTGAATTTACCAAAAAGACAGTATAAATCGTATTTATATGTCCTTAAAAAAAAGAAATGAAGTCTAGATTTGCTTTCGAAGAGACAAAAGTCTCGGATTCACGCTAGGTCAGATACTGGGTAGTCAGAGAGGCAGCTAGCCATCGGCCACGGTTGGTACACATGGTGTGACTCTCGAGCTCACTTTCTTGGTCCACATCCGCAGTACGAAGCGATTAAACTGACAAACAGAGCATTAAAATAACAAATTAAGAAGTACTTCTTCTTTTAATATGAATAACACTAACATACTTTAGTTAAGCGATATTTTGACAAGACTTTTGATATCTGAGTCGCTGTGGTGTTCTCCAATTTTTTGACTAGTCAAAATGAGGGTCTTTGACGCTAAAACTGTATGGGTCAGCTATTTTTTACGGCTTTAGGTGCCTATATAACAGTAGAAAAAAACATACGCATAAAGGTGGTTCGTTGTTAAGTATAAGAGCGTATCTCGCCATCAAACGTAAAAGTTTGGTGAATTTAGACGTAGGATACACCTATGTAATAATTACAATTTTCAATAAAATATATGTATATACATATATATTGACGCCTTAGAGCAAAACCTCGTTATTGTAAAAGACGTAAATTTTCAAGAGGAAGACGGATATGTTTCGCGACTTTATCTTCTTAGAAATGCACTAAAATGAATTTAAATAAAGCATTTCTGAAGGTTTCAATTTAAGACGACGGTATGGTCAAACTTTTCTTTGATTAACTTATACTCAAAGACGTGTTTTTTGAGTCATTAAAGTAGTTCAACTTACATACAATTTTAAATAAAGATAAGATTATTTATACAAACAAATTTTACATAAGCCGACTGTACGATCGAACCTTAGGACCAATTTGTTCCTTAAGATAAGCTCACTGATGATATAGTACAACTTATTAGCAGGGATTATTAAACTGTTGCGTATAAGCTGGGTTTGTCAGGATGTCTTTAATTACTTTCATCGCTCTTGTATTCCTCACTGACCAACTCAGCTAATTAAGTTATCTAGAATCCATTTAAAACTATTTAATCTTTACTAAAGCTTGGATTTGTTTACACAAAACAATTTTTGCATCAATTGATAAAATGCAATAGCAGACGTGACTTCGAAAACGTTTTGCCTCAACCTTGTATCTAAAAATACATATTTACATTAAAATTATTCTTTAGCTGGTCCTTATTTTACTCTTAAGCTAAAAACAAAACTCAATTAGTAATACAAAATACCTGACCTGCCTCAATCTGTGCCAAAGATCGGACATGTTGATCGTAATCTCGGTATGTCAGATAGAGCGACGACCCTGTTCGCATGGCACGCCTTGCTGCATTGTGCTGAACAATTACTTTCTTTATTGTTCAAAAAAGTTATACTTGTATCATCATTCTGCCTATATTCACATTTTTTTGTAAAATAAAGTGAGTTTGTGGACATTGTAAATGTGGAAAAAAAATGTTGTACTGTAAGATAATCTATGTGGTGTTCCTAGCGGAAAATAATTAACAAATGACAGTCTACCCTAGAGCACACTGCATACTAATCTATCGGCCGATAGTTGGCTGATTTTAAAGGTAATCGTGAATCAGATCAAACTTTTTTACTCGGTCCGAACACGGCCGACCTGATCTTTGTATTTATTCATCTCTATACTAATTTATAAGCTCGAATTAACCATTGGCCGGCTAAAAAAAATTGTTGGTGGAAGTTGCTAAAATTAAAGTATATCTTTCCTTAGTGAATGAGCTATCTAACACTAAAAACATTTTTTTAAATCGGATCGTAGCTCCTTAGATTAGCGCGTCTCTGCTTTAGGTATGTACTGGGCATTATATTAGTTCAACCATAGGTTTTAATATATAAGAAAAGCTGGTTAAACTGGTCTACTTTTTTATGTCTCCATGACAAAGCGAAATTTACGTTATGGCGTTTTCCTTATGTATTTGAAAATATTTTCACACTTTTTATATTACTTACTTTGTTACTTTTATTGTGTGAGCAGGTGTTAATTTATAGTTTATGTGTGTTTGTGTGAATGACGTCGTTTGAACTACAGGCTTAGGCTTTAGGCTCTCCCTGTCAATGTCAACATGTCTTCTGCCCGAGCATGGCGCGACCTGTCAATTCGCATATGATCACTTCTAGACTTATGTCGATAGAAGAATTTTTTTTTTTAATGTCAATCTGTCACTTTTTTGTCATTATGTCCATTCTCCGGTAGACAAAACTTTTATGCTAAGCCTGCTGTTCGCTTTTGTTAAGACATAAGATAGGGTTTTTTATCGTGGGAAATCATCATATGAACCCTCCCGCTGAGGGTGCACCTGGAGGGAGTGTCAGACTCTTTCTGACTAAAACCCACTATGTTCCTTCTGGAGGTCCCTGCGTGCCAGGGCCACGGTAACTCTTGCGAACAACGGTAACTTATACGAACAACCCGCAGTCAAGGCAGAAAAGATATAGGGCTCAGTTACATATAACGTTTCAACATTGGCTGGCTTGTTTATTCCGCATTAAAATTAGCATTTGATATTTGAAAAGATATTCAGTCAGTAGTGTTGTTTGTGGTTGTTACTGAAAGATCTGTATGCCTTTAATTGATTTAATTTTATTTATCTGGTTTTACGATTGGTGTATAGCTAACAACCTGTAGATTAAGAATTACTCAGAAAATTGTTACTAATTTTTGTAAATATTGACCTGTTCAGATGTTTTCATAAAATCTGCCTAGCTTTTTCCGAATCGGCTTCTAGCCGAATCAATGTTTTAAATAAAGCGACTGGCTATCTGACCTCCTCAAACCAGTTACCTGGAAAAACCGATACCCTCTTAAACATATGTATGTCCTTGTTAAACCTATGACCAGAAATAAATATAATTATATCATACAAAGAAAAATCTCGATAATTGTCTCTGTGATTTATGTGAAAAGAGAGAGATTATTGTATGTATGATGTTCGTAACAATTTCTGTACCTATGTACCAGTGATAATATTACATTTAAACGTAACATTTTACAATGCATTTAGTATAAAGTTCAAATATGATATTTACAATGTTGTACACCATTATTGAACAATTGATTTCCTCCGCGTACAGCTAGAAACTCGCGCCACAGACAAATGTAATTTCCTTATATTTTTTGTGCAAACGGAAACGGAAAGTATAACTAATTGATTGTACGGAACGTCTTGTATAACAACGTCGCATGCTATTTGTTGTTACACAAACGTGAATATCTATCATTGCGCAGACAGAGGTTCGATTCCCGGTACAGTCAACATTTGTATGATGAGAATACTTGTTGACTGTGTCTGGGTGTTATAATATGTTTTTATAACTAATATATAGGTATGTAAAATATATGTAATTTATCAGTTGTGTTGGCACCCATAACACAAGATAAGCAATAGCTAACAACTACAATAGCTACAATAGGGCTAACCGACCGTGTGTGAAAAAGGTGTCCCGATCTATAATTATAGCTGGTACTTTTTAAGATAAGGGTGTTCCCACACAGCAGTTACATAACATTATAAAACCTTATAACATCATGTATAACACAATAAAATTTATAATATTATAGTGTTACACAATGTTGTCGCCTACAGTTAGGGGGTGCAAGTTATTCTTATCGAATCAAAACAACCTTCAATACTCGCTTTATCATGTGTCCAGTATACAATACATAATGTAGAATGCTTCCGCGGCCGCTACAGTATGTAAGTAAGGCTAAGCGTGGTATATGGGCCGCGGTACCGCTGTGCGCCGTTAAACTTGCGCGCGCGCACCTCACACGCACCTTATCACTGATAATATTCTGTCTATTTTGTTGATCTATTGAGATAGCTACAATTTGTTAATAAGTGCTAGTAGAATAAACAATTGTTCAGTCGCCATTTTTATGAGGTATTTCATAACAAAAATTTGTGTATTTCAGCTATATATCAAAAATATAAAAAAATTGCTACTTACGATTCTACTCGTGCCAAAATAAACAACATTCTGATAAACAATGATAGTAATTTGTTTCTGAGAATATCTATAGGTAATTTCAACTTAATTTTTCATATATAATCGTGGTTCATAATTTTGAAAAGTGTTACAAAAAATAATAAATGGTATTCAACGTAAAAACGTACGTTTCGTTAACGTTCCAGCAACCTTACTTTTATTGGACATATTGACTAACAATATAATTTTAAATGAAAAAGGATTAGGATACCTGTGAGCAAAGCTATAGCGTTTATTTTTCGCAAAAAAAATATGTACTAGTAACCAATAGAAAATCTAAATTACCTACTTAAATAAGGAACGGAAATTAATTCTCTAAAACTATTACCTGCTAGCCATTTCCGCTATGTTGGTATACACTAAAACATTACAACTCGAGTTGTATACAGTTTTGGCAATTCAATTAAATTGGTTTCAATGTAACTAGGTTTATTGCATTCTTGCGCCAGTTCCGCTACGCTCGTACAAAAGACATCAACGCGCCGAGTTCAATTACTTTGTAATTTTAATTGATTATAGTGGTTCAGTTCAATTAAGGCTTGTTATTGTTGTTATGATAAAAGTTAATTGTAATTGAATGTTTTGGGCATGTTATTTTTTTTTATTTTATAAGAAGAGATTTTTCTAACCAATATTGTCTATAAAGTAATGTTTATGAATTATGACCTTAAAAATATCCTAAAATTAGATTTGTTCTTAAAAAAATTGCTTCGTATTATTGTATTTTGTGTTCTTCTCAGAAATGATACATCCGAAATACAAAGAAAACACGCAACTTCCTCTGATTCACAAAGTTATTTTGAACCAAAAGCATCCGCGAACACAGTTTCAGCAACTCAAGCCTTCGTCACCCGTCGGTTTCGTAACAGCGGCAAGCAACAGACGAAAAAGAAAGCCCCATCGGCCGCCGTTTAATTAATCGGCGTACGTTTGACACGGCGATATGTGTCGGCGTATGATTCACGAGCGCGCGGTCACATTTCACTTCGTTACACATTCAGTGATTCAGACTATTACGCGGTTTTATATAGAATTTATTAATAGATATAGGAGAATTGGAAAATAATTCTCAGATTTATTTATATGTCAGACATTTTGGCTTTTTTTTAATATATACTATTTATTTAGGATTATGTACACACTTATTTAAAATACTTAAAACTAATGAACTATAACTAGTGCACAAAAAACTAAAAAAGCGTCTAACAACTCATTCCCATAATTTTGGCTAATATGATAAAGTAAAAAAATTTCTCTGCACATTTATTTCAACAAGTAAATATTATTGTATTACAAATTGTTTCAGCAAAACATACAAATAAAGCTACAATACTTTCAGACAAACCAATTCACAAAAACGCCCAAAATAACGACTACGAGCCATTGATAAAAACATGACGCCACAATATAAGAGATTATTCAACCTCTATCACATTCAATGTCGCGTAATCTCGCTGACCAAGGGTGGGGGGAGGGTGGCTGAGTGGAGGGGATGAGAGAAAGTCCTGCAGACGCGACGACGCCTGCGGTCAGCAGCGGTCCCACGATCGATTGCTTTGACAATCAGGTTTTGTTCAGTTTGTATGTTAGCTCGTTTGTTGGGATCAGGTGTCTGTCAATTTGAGAGTTACTTAGTTTTAACTTAGCTGGTGGGGGTAATCTGGGATTGCCTATTAGGTTGAATTGGGTAGATGGAATGATATGATTTAACTATTATTGTTTTTTTTCTCAAGATTGTACTTTGTCAAGAAAATAATGGCAAAAAGTATTCTCTACGATTTCAGTTAAAGGAGAATTAAGAAATAGGGACAAATAAGTTTAACAATTATGTTAATTATTAGTAAGTGGTAGTCATCTATTTCTAAAAAATACATTATCACGTTACCAAGAGCACGTAACTAGCATTAAAATTAAACTTCCGAAAGCCTGTTAGTATACTTTTACTGTTATCATAGTATTAATAAAAAATTGTAAATATGTAAAATAATAAAACTTCCGAAAGCAATATAAAATCGCATGTTTAGACCAAATTACAAGCAAATCACCTAACAATGCAAACAGCAATATAATAGCCGTATAAACAAACGCGTACAATCCAAGGCACGTTATTAGTACGACATGTAGTTATTATTTCGCGAGACTCTGAAACTCGGTGAAAACATCACATGCGGCACGCCGGCTGAAAGTGAATTAATATGTAAAACAGCCGCTTGTGTCTTTGTATGTATGTACAAGTATTTACACAGGTGTACTGAGTTTCATTTGCAGTTCCGGAATGTTCTAGCGATGTGGAGATTTCGTTTAAGTTTTGAATTATTGTTTACGCTTTGTTATTTTCTTGTTTCAGAACTCTTTGTATGAATTTACTAAACTGCTATGCGGATTTGGTTTACTATCTGTTCACACAAAAAACAAGAACTTACACCATATTTTTTACATTAGTATTGGTTTAAAAAAGTGTAAAACTATATTTACATTGTACACACAAAATGTTCAATTAATTGAATTACTCCAATAAAATTGTAAACTTGAGCAACGCGTTGATGTCTTTTGTTCGCATTTTTTCAAGTTTGAGTAGTTCACTAATACAATAATTGTAAATAAGTTTAATTAATTGTAAACTAGGGTGTAATGATGAAATTGCGTCGCGTCGTCACATGGAGTCACCACGTTGTATCATAGCCGTGGCAGCGACTTTCGCGCGGTCATCGACCCCGTAGAAAGCACCTCGATGGCTGATCTATTGATTATTTATTAAATAGTTATCAGACAGACATATTGTTTGTCTATACTTATTTAATATGCGTGACGGTACATTTATTAGCAGTTAATAATAGTGGAAAATGTTATAGTTTATTCGCGTGCAGAATAGAACGCGATCGTGTTTGTTAACACACAATAACTATGATCGTGATCGTGTTTAAAACTATTCATAAAAGTAAATAACAAAAAATTGGTTTTCCTTATAAAGTTACACTTTCTTATGTACTAACAAACAAACTGAAATACACTATTTATATTTACTCAACGGGTAAGTCAAGTGGGTAAAAAAAATGATTATCGTATATTTATGTTAAATAAAATTAAATGAAAAATGTTAGCGTTAAAAGATTAAAAATCTCAGTTGCGTTCTCCTACGTGTAGTTCTAAAACAAAATACATACGTTTGTGTCTCACAAAGTTTCTAAGTTTTTAAGATAAATATTTTGTTGTATTGATAATTTATATTATTTTTTTATCCGTAGGATTAAACTTAAACGTTATTTCGAATTAAACTGATGAGCACTTTTCGGACGTTAAAACAGCCCCTAAATCACACCCTTCACTTCCTAGGTATTCTCGCTGGGAAGAAGAAGTGGCGCAAAAAACTCCCCAGTAAAATCTAAACTTCTAATTAGTATCTTGCATACTTTTTGGAGGCCAAATTTCACGTAAATCGGCAAGCTTAACTAATTTCTTGGCAAATAGGCAATTTTTACTTAGGCTGCGCAAAATAAGAGCCCTCAGGGCATGATGGTGTTTATCCCTTAGACACAAATAAAGCCTACAAAAATCCCAACTGGCAAATGAGAGCAATGTGTTTTCTGTACAATTTGGCAAAACTCAACTCAAATATTCTGATCTGTATAAAGACAAACGTGATGAAAATATACACGAGTTGTTTTACCTTGTCCAACTGTCCAACTGTCCAACTGTCCAGCTGTCCAACTGTATAGATCGAGATCCATGCCAAAAGCCAGTGGCCTTTGAGGAAATACGACGCAAGCGACGCATCAGACACCAAAAATAATAATAACGATATGTAAAACAGACGATGAGAAAAATATTTAATATAAATAATACTAGTTGGTTGGTTGGTTTCTCCTGTGTGTTGAGGAAATAACTTCAAACATATAAAAAGACTTTGATCAAGTGGTCACGTGAAATTGTATAAAATTATTTGATTGTAAACAAATATCAGTTTATTCATCAAGTTCAAATATATATAATAACTAAAATTATACCAGTACAGACATCGATAGAGTTATGTCCTTAAAAATATTCACTAAACTAAAGACTCTTACTAACTTATTTTTAATATTTTATTATATTAACAACTCAATAAATAATATTTACAAGCACATTTTTATTTTCAAAATAAATTTCGTCAATGCGCTAAAACATATCGTCGAAGGCAGTAAAAAAGTTACAAATAGGTTTAGATTCCTTTGAATTCCATCCTAGATCACGAACAGCTATACATACGCCATCACGTGGCGCTACCTGCCCTTTCAGCGAGTCCCCGCGGTGTATGTGCACACGCATATACTTTCGTTTTCGGCGCTGGCGGGCGATTTCACCGGCGCGCGCGCATTAGGTCATCGGGTAACGGTTTCGCGACAGCTGGCGTAATTCAAGAGAGAGGTTCTGTGCAGAGGCTGATGGTCGTGCTCGAAGATTTTTAAGATCTACCAATATTTTTGAAATTGACGAAAGTAGGAATATTGACGAGCTTAAGAAATAATTCTATCGAAATTTTTGTTTGAATAAAAGTTATATTATAGTAGTGTTTATACGGATAATCTTATAGTTAATCTCTTGTTAAGATACTATCAAAAGTTCCCAAATATAAAGAATCCTTCATTATTAATCGCCTTGAGCAATTATCACAATAGTACATTGTCCCGCTCCCGCTTATCATGGAGGTCGGCGGCTGTTTTCCTTTCATTTGGCTCCAACTAATTCTGTGTCAGTGGCGTGAGGTCGCGTCGGAGAGGCACGGGAGGGTCGGGAGGGACGGGGGAGGCGGTCACCCATCCATCGCCCGGGAGGAGCTAACGGCACTCCGTTTTAGAGCACCATGGGACCTGTGGAATGCAGCCGCGCGGGTTTGGGAGACCGGCCGGCGGAGAGGATTACACTCATCATTTTAGTTGTTTATTGGTTGTTTGAGGGGTACTGGAGATGTGAATAGATAGTATTTATGATTTATTGGTTGGATGAGAGTAATATTTGGGGTACAGTACAAAAATGCATCGTAAATTGTCTATATGAAATGACGGTTTTATCCACGAGTGGGTCAGTCAATATGGCCGCTTATAATATTAGATTTGATACCAGAACAAACTACAGATCTCATCTGAAAATATTTCTCTAACAATATTCTCGAGCTCACTCACAATAACACGTTCCTGATCTCTGAACCTATCGCCGACAGTTGGCGTCGCGTCAGGTCGGTGCGCGGGCGCCGCGTGCTCAGAATGCGGACGGCGGTAACGGACCGGCGCTGCCATTTTTGTAGATGCCGGCAAATACGAGGAAATTAGGCTCGGCCGTAATTAAACACGGTGGCCTAGTTAGATGTGGAAGGCTTTGCTATGATTCACATAGTCTTTAGCGAATATTTAATGTGGAAAGAATCAAGCGAATTATATTAATAGGCCAATCAATCACTATGTGAGGTAATAGGTACAGTTTTTAGAGAAATAAATGTTCTAAATTTGTTTTCAGTTTTATTTAGGAAAAAGACTTGCGTTGTGCTGAAAATTCGTCGCTTAGCCTATATACTTTTTAGCCTGAATAGCTGTGGTATAAGATCAATAACCAAGTAATGAATAGGAAAATATAACTTTAAGTATGTTGATTTAAACTTTCATGGTTACTATACTCCGTGATCATGGCGCTTGCAACAGTGCCGAAATATCGGAAACTCAATAAAAAGGTATATGATAGCAATCTCGTAACAGTTAATTGATTCTCATTCAACTTTTAAGTATATTCTAGTTAGAGATACAGCACTTACACACACTGCGCGTATACCTATACGCGCCGTTATTCTAGACGTGCCACCTGTCACGCGGAAAAACCTGCCTCGCGATTTTAGGTGTTTCGCTTGTATCGGCAGTTGGCAATTGTTATATACAAATATTACGGCCTATACGAGCTAGGCTCTGCAGAAAATCTATCTAATAGCTTTTGCCAGTGATTTCAAGCGCGTCCCTTAGGAATTAATCCTCGCATACATACGTATATAAGTAGCCTTCTCCAATATATGAGCTATCGAACAATGTAATAGTTTTTCAAATCGGTCTAGTAGTTTCTGAGATTGATGCGTTCAAACAAAAAAAAACTCTTTTTTACAATATGAGGTATTGTTAATAGCTCAGGAATGTCTTGTCGGATGCATTTTACCTAAAGCATACTATATTTTCAATCAGACCTATGCACACTATGAAAAGTGAAGCTATCAGAGACACCAGAGTAAAACCAACTGCATATTCCTAACTCTTCACTTCCTCACTGTTCCAGGTCTACTAGACACGCTGGACACGCAGGTGGAGTCGAAGAACTGCCCAGGCACCTGCATGCACACGCTGGCGGCGCTGCTGTGCACCGAGGTGCTGGAGGAGGTGGAGTGTCCCACGCCCACCATGAAGTGCTGTGCTGCCGAGACTAGCAGTAAGTATATAGTACTGAAACTAGGATATAGAAATCACTTGTACATACAAACATACTTGCATATGTCGCAGGGAAATGAAGATATCCGGTATTTCACGAAATCCCTAGGGATATCACGAAATTCCGGAAGATGTCGAATAATCTTGTTTATTACATCTTCTTCCTAAAAGTATCTAGTGAAATGACAAAATACCAATTTATCGTCAGTGATATCGTCGTTTCACTAAACTTAATCTAGTGAAATAAAGAATACTGTAGGTATAAGTTGTTCATAGTTGATTGGAAATAATTACAGTTTCGGATCGCTTGATGTTCTGGCGTCAGTGCTAGGGCCTGCCACAATTTCGCAGAGCAGTAACACTTCTGGCTTCTGTTTAACGCAGAGAACGTTCTCGATCGACAGTATTTTATAACTTTACAATTAATTATATTTGCACGTATAAATTTGCATAAATTTACTGTTAAATATAATAATAGAAAACAAATGATGATGATGGCATCCAGGCCGATTGTCGGCTACGGCGGCTATTCTCTTTTATGGAGATCAGCCAGCTGAGCATGACACATTATAGTGCACCAGCATTCGCGCAGACACAGGTGCACTCTCATAGTCCGATGCGACGATAATCCGACACGACCGTAGAGATCAGGCGCAAGACCGACATTTAAATGCTCTCTGATGCACGGGTGAATCAATAACCAACTTCCAGACTCCAGGCTGCTTTATTAAAGTTTCTGAAAATCCACAAAGCGATTTATTTCGGCCCGGCCCAGGATTCGAACCCGAGACCAATTACTAGACCAACGACGGCAGTCAAAAATAAATAATCGAGTACCTATAACAATTGTGTTCTGCGAATTAAACGCGTAATAATTTCGCGACTAAAATCACACAAGCCGCGCCATTTCGAGAGATGCATTTGTTTCGCTCCCTCTAGTAACCGTGCGGGTATTAGAGCGAGCGAGAGAAATGCATAGCTCGATTTTTATTTGGCAGCATCCGCTTTTCTGACATTTTACTAGATTTAGTTTAGGGAAACGACGATATCACTGACGATAAATTGGTGTTTCGTCATATCACTAGATACTTTTAGGAAGAAGATGAAATCAACAACAGTATTCGACATCTTCCGGATTTCGTGAAATAACTGATATCTTCATTTCCCTTCGACATATATATATACTTGTACATTAAAAAAAAACAATTGCAAGAGCACAAAAGTCGTGGTGGCCTAGTAGTTAAAGCACCAGCCTCTCAAGTATAAGTGTGTCGGTTCGATTCCAGTCAAGTACAAATGCAACTTTTCTAAGTTGTATGTACTTTCTAAGAATATCTTGGACACCAATGACCGATTAAAAAGGTGAAGGAAAACATCTCGAGGAAACCTGGACTATAAAGTCTGAAATTACCAACCCGCATCAAATTGAGCAAGCGTGGTGATTAACGCTCAATCCTTCTCTGTGTGAGAGAAGGCCTATGCCATGTAGTGGGGCGATAAAAAGGCTGATGATGATGCAAGCTACTGGTTCCCAAATCTCATCTTATCGGTGATCTCGTAGGATCTTGGGCTGGTGAGGATTGCAGGCTGCTTATTATTCTAGCAGTTCTAATTCCATGTCAGACCTTGCTCAAAATAATTAAAGAGTGACTGAATTTCCGAGATTCTATTTAATAACTTGTCTTCCAATCATTCCTTGCAGATGAGACGTTGGTGACGACCCAGCGACCGCGGCCGACGCGCCACACGACCCTGGCTTACGATGACTATGACGATCCCACCACGGAGGCCCCGCAAGACAAATACAAAAACAGTGGTAATTATTAGGTACACCCTATTAACTATTAGGATTAATATATACCTTATTAGACTTCTCTGTAGTCAGAAACTAATGATACTGTTGGATATGTACGGTCATATGCAATAATCATGTAAATAATACATAACAGCGTTTTTTTCGGGTACTATCGTTTAGTTTTTGAGATAAGACATATTTTGTAGTAGTGCGGTTTCCTAAACACTATTACACTAAATACTATGTTATTTTAAACATTGTAGAAATCCAAATGTGAAAAAATCGGTGTTGAAATTTGTGAGTGTGTAAGTGTAGATACATATTATTGCTCTGTACTGTACGTGACTGTACAGAAAAACATCATCATGAATTAGAATGTAGCTTGTTGTTTTCTCTGCGCAATAAAATGATTCCGAGTTTTGGGTTTTTTGGGAAAGGAGGAAAATGTTTTTTAAATCTCGTTAATATCATATTTGTTTCGCTATTAATGTTAGAGATTAAAAAATAATCGAACCCCAAAGACCTACGTCTACTATAGTTGTAATCGCATCGTCATTATCATCTTGTCGCTCTCTTTCCATTTTTAACCGACTTCTGAAAAAGGAGGAGGTTTGCAATTCGGTCGGTATCTTTTTTGTTTCATATATTTTAATCCTGTCATAAGCATTAGATAAAAATCTAACTAAGTATAAGAAGACAATTACGGAGTCTAGATTAAAACTTAGATCAAATTCTATCGTAAGCTAATCCCATCTCCCATAATTTTCCAGGTAACATCGCGTGTCCCGGGGTGTGTGTAGAATCCCGACTCTCCCAGTACTGCGAGGCGTATCTTAACTCCCCGGACCTGTGCGTCAAGGGCAGGCTGTGCTGTGTCTCCAAGGATAACTACGGAGATAGACCTCCTCCGGACCTCGTCGTGCCTAATGAGAAGAAGTATTCTACTAAGCGGCCAACTACTGCGGTGTGTAATCGGTTTAAAGTTTGCTTTTTACTGGGTTTTAACTGTCAGAGCAGGTAGGTCAGAAGAGTAGTGGCTAGTAGCTCGCTAGCTATGTTGGGGTCGGCTTCCAGTCTTAACTGGATGCAGCTGAGTACCAGTGTTTTACGTGGAGCGACTGCCTAACAGACCTCCTCAACCCAGTTACCTGGGCAACACGATACCATTGTCAGACTGTCTGGCTTCTGACTACCCGTAATAACTGTCAAAGATGTAAAAAATAACAGCCAGGTCCCACCAATTTAGCGTTCCTCCCAAAACACGGAGGAACTCATCATGACAAGATGGTCACTCATTAACGGACTGATCGCGTCAAGCGTTGCTTAACCTTATGATCGATCGACCCGTGCGGCTTTTACCAAGATATGTACCATATATATATACTGGTAAGAAAGAACAATATCCAGCCTGACCTAAGAAAGAATTTACTCCATAATTTTCGAGAAAAATAAAAAATCTGTTGACCTTAAAAAGTGATTTATTCCACAGTTAACGACAACGCCACCTCCAAAACCGAGGCCGGGTCGCAAGTGTCGCGGCGACTGCATATCAGGGCTGTTCTCATTGCTCTGTGACAATGTGGACGAGGATGCTGTATGTCCCGGCGAAGGTGTCTGCTGCATCACAGAGAACAAAGCCGTGGAGACCACTACTAGGAGACCTACTACCACTACACCGGTAAGTGTTCATGGTGATCCAGAATTAGAATTTGGTCGTCTGGACTTTGATTGCAAATCATCAACTGGTATCTTTATCTTTTCCTGTTTGTGGAAGAGAAGAGAGTGACAGACTTTTAGTGATCAACCTGCATTGGTCTCCTTTAAATAAAGTTATAAATTCCATTATTTTTTATTGGACTCAGGGTCTCTCCTAGTCCTAGTCCTAGTCCTCTCCTACCTGTCGATATGGCACTAAGCCATATCGATTGGTATTCAGCAATGTAGGTACATATTTACAAATTTTCTGCCACCACACAAACCAGATCTCCAGAGATATCCAGGCAATTCGATTCCAGGTCAGGCATATACCAATGCAACTTTTTTAAGTCCTGTGCCCAGCAGTGGGACGATGATAAGGTTGTTGATGATGAATATTTTAGCAAATACTGATGAACTAAATGGTCGATCTCCATTTCCAGCCTCCACTGCCGCGTTGCCCGGGACACTGCATGCACAACATCATGAGAGCGTTCTGCAACCCCCCCGCGGTCATACTGCACCGAACTGACTGCTCGCCTGAGGGCTGGGTCTGCTGTGATAACACTAGGTAAGAATAATGCTACGGCTTTTTATGTTAACTGTGTTTTATGGACCTATAGACAATGTTAGCGGAAATTAAGATTTCAATAAGCAACTGTCCGAAACTTTCAAATAGTCCTATTCACTCTGATTCACACCAACAGAATCTAAAGAAAAGTGGTGAAATAGGCCCTGGGATAAGGGCAATGAGAATTTAAAGAAAAATTACCGTATACTGTAATTTTCTCATTGTCAACTGCTAATACACATTTTCAACGGGTTATTTAACCTGTTAACTGAGTTTAACTATTGACATGTCAGGCGTATTCGCGAAAACTCTGAGACTTGAGTTTGTTAGGTGATTAAACGTGCAGCTCACTCTATATGAAGAAGCAGTGAAATTCGACTCCTATATCAACATAGTTGTAATAGTCAACGATCCTACCAACCTATGTGATCTCTGCCTCCAGAGTGCCCCCGCGCACCACCAGACGGCCTACCACGACGACGACCACGACAACTACGACCCCCGCCCCCGCAGACCCGCGCCCCGACTGCCCCGGCTCCTGCATCGTCTCGCTGCTGTCCTTCACCTGCTTCCGTAAGTATTCGACATAGGAGACTAGAAGATGCACAGATAGAACTCCCCCGTAGACGCGATTTGAGTACCCCGGCTCCTGCATTCCTCATCGGATTAGGAAGGGAGGTAAAAGCGGTGGCTTTATTGTCAAGAATAGATGTTCATGTTCTATGACTATATTGTATAGGAAGATCAGAAAGAAAGTAGCAAAAAGTAGGTACTAAGTAACCCAGAAAAAGCGAATAGAGAAAATTAATATCAAAAAGCTAAGAAAAGTGTTTATAAGCACCATCGTTTACTTATTTCAGGTAATGCGGAGATGACAGATGTGTTCAAGTGCAAGAAGGCAGGCACCCAGTGCTGCGCGCCTAAGTCCAAAGTACTAGAAGTGGTGGGGGGCCGGCCAGCCAATGAGAGTGCGCCGCTGCCGATGCCGCAGCCGGCGACAAACTACCAACACTACACAACTGCGCTCGCGCATACTCACACCACGCCTATGGGTGAATCTCAAAATAACGTTCTATTAAGTCAAATTGAATGTAGGTATTATACTTTTGGTGATAGAGGGGATAATCGCTTGATTTTAATGCTTTGACTAATCCGTAGAATTAGTTTTCCCCGCTTTATTAACTGTAGTGAGCATATTGATATACCAACTCAAATTACGTTTTTAATGAGCCCCATATAGAGAATCCTTAACAATATGTCCAAGAAAGTTGAAAGAACGTGTGTTTGTCATTATTTGCAGCCCCGTACGAGCCGAGCTACGGCACGACGCTGTCCTCTACTGAGAAATACAATAAATATGTGTGCGGAGTCAAAGGTAGGTTTATATAAATTGTCTTATAGATATAGCGGTAGGAAGTGTGACTTCTTTGGGTAAGCTTCCAGGGAGCATGGGTTCTGTTCCATTCATGTTGCTTCATGAAAAATGAAGATGCCTTCAGCCTGCTTTGAAATATACACTAGGGATTCTTACGTTAGAGAAATCCATCAAGTCACACGACTAGACCAAGACAAAAAATATATTACTTAATTGAACACTCTAGAATGTGGTCGATTATTGTGTAGGCACAACAGCGCGGTCGGCGCGGCGCGCTGGGCGGGTGATGGGCGGCGAGGACGGCGAGCGCGGCGAGTGGTGCTGGCAGGTGGCGCTCATCAACTCGCTCAACCAGTACCTGTGCGGCGCCGCGCTCATCGGCACGCAGTGGGTGCTCACCGCCGCGCACTGCGTCACCAAGTACGTCACTACCAAAAATATTTCATAGATATCCTCCGCTTGTGGAAGGCGAAGAAGCGTATCAGTCTCTTAGATCCAGGGCACTAGGTTCTTCGCATTGACAAGCACTCACGGCTTCGCATCTGATGCATTCACATGTGGGGTGGAAACATCCCATGATCAATAGACTGGGTTCGGTTACGAAGACGGAATTGGCCGGTTTCCTCTTGCATTCAGTGCGCAAATTTGAACGCAAAACTGTCATCTGGCATTACCATAACACGGAAATACATTATTCAGCATAACAACCTTCTACTATCAACTGTAGGTATCCCGTTACTAGAACACGTTATTGATTCCTCTAGAACTACCTCTCTGCGATTTATCACTTTGAATAATTCAAAATCTTCTTCCAGTATCGTCCGCTCAGGCGACGCGATCTACGTCCGCGTGGGAGACCACGACCTTACTCGCAAGTACGGGTCGCCGGGTGCGCAGACACTGCGGGTGGCCACCACCTACATACACCACAACCATAACAGCCAGACGTTGGACAACGATATCGCGCTGTTGAAGCTGCATGGAAAGGCCGAACTTAAGGAAGGTGGGTAGAGCTGAGGCTTACTTCATTGGTTTGTCTTTCAGCGATGAGACTAGAAGCCCATTTTTATATATGAATCTATATATGATTGCAAAAAAATGGGCTTCAAGTGAAGGTTTATTTTAATGTAGACGATGAATTTCGAAACTTAAAGTCGTGGTGACTTAGTGGTTAAAGAGCCAACCTCTCAAGTGTGAGGGCGTGGGTTCGATTCCAGGTCGGGCAAGTACCAATGCAACTTTTCTAAGTTTGTATGTACTTTCTAAGTATATCTTGGACACCAATGACTGTGTTTCGGATGGCACGTTAAACTGTAGGTCCCGGCTGTCATTGAACATCCTTGGCAGTCGTTACGGGTAGTCAGAAGCCTGTAAGTCCGAAACCAGTCTAACCAAGGGGTATTGGGTTGCCCAGGTAACTGGGTTGAGGAGGTCAGATAGGCAGTCGCTCCTTGTAAAACACTGGTACTCACCCGAAACCGGTTAGACTGGAAGCCGACCCCAACATAGTTGGGAAAAGGCTCGGGAGATGATGATGAATTTCGAAGTCTTTACCTCGACGTATCCTTAACAGATATTTCACATGCTATAAAATTTCTAAATCACTCAAACTCATAATAATTTATTCAAATTAGGCTGTTAAATCAGCACTTTGCCAACGTGGACGTTACTTAACTTTGAATTCTTCTTAAAAGTAGTTCGTCGTAGAAATTAATGCTGATACACGAGAGAAACCGAATGATGTTTGAGCAATGAGCAGTCCTCTAAATTAAGTGGTTTTAGTATTCGTCTTTTATACACGGTGTCAGGAGACAGATATTGGAAAATCGACTGTTTAATTGCCCCTTCAGAATTTTATAAAGCCCTGTGTCTAGGTCCATAACATTCTTGAATAATTTGTTACTTTTTTGTTTCCCAGGAGTCTGTTTAGTATGTCTCCCGGCGCGAGGAGTGAGCCACGCGGCAGGCAAGCGATGCACCGTCACCGGCTACGGATACATGGGAGAGAGTGAGTATTACCTATTATTTTTCTAGCTGGAGCAATAACCTCTTCACTATCTGACATATGTACAGATTGACTTAATATAATACGGACCAGTGTATAACAATCACTGTCCAACCTTTTTAACCGACTTCTTAAGAAAAAGGAAGTTATCAATTCGGAAGTTTTTGTTTGTATATTATTTAATTTTCGTTCGCGCGTAACTTCTTCTTGTTTAACGTTTTACAATAAAACGATAAGTCGTGGTATTTAACTATTTGTAACTAAAGAACGGCTGAACTAAGTTGGCTAAAAATTGGTGAAGAGTCAGTTTAAAATGGGAAGATGAACATGGGACTTTTATCCCTACCAGGTGCGAAATGTAGTTACCTCAAGAAGCTACTTCTGTTATAAATACTTACTGTAATAGACCAGACAAGAGGACCAGTGACGAATTTTCAATTTCCAGCGGGCCCAATCCCCTTACGAGTGCGAGAAGCGGAACTGCCCATAGTCAGCGACGCGGAGTGCATCCGCAAAGTCAACGCGGTCACGGAGAAGATCTTCATACTGCCCGCCAGCTCCTTCTGCGCTGGAGGAGAGCCCGGCAATGATGCCTGCCAGGTTAGTGCACAATTTCACATAGAACTTGTTCTATGGTCTAAAAATACCAGAGCACCATATTTTTACAGGTCATCTAATACACGCTAAGGATCACGTTTACAATAAAAAAGTTGAATGACCCAGGGGTTAACGATCGAGCACCTTCATAGAGACCAGCGTTATGCGTACAATTTGGCGACTGTGATGGTAAATTTAATAAAATGTGTTGTTTTCATCACTTTTTTCTGGTAAAAATGATCATTAGCATGTTCTAGATGACCTGTAAAAATATGGTGCATTAATATTGTTAGACCTTATATAGCACATCACATTAATTTTAGAAAAAACAATCAGGAGTTGAAAAGTCTACTCCTCGATGTCTTGCAACACAGAAGTCTCAAGCTGTAAATATCCTGTGCTTGGTAGAATTCTTTACTTATCTCTCGTCTTCTATTAGGGCGACGGCGGAGGTCCCCTAGTATGTCAAGACGACGGCTTCTACGAGCTCGTAGGCCTCGTGTCGTGGGGCTTCGGCTGCGGCCGGCAAGACGTGCCAGGAGTCTACGTGAAGGTCTCGTCCTTCATCGGCTGGATCAACCAAATCATCTCCGTCAACAACCTATAGTACGCACAGACAATCTAGGTTTTTCTAAACAGGTTGCATTCCCCCTGGGTTTTGCCAGCCTACAATTTTTAGTAACGAAAATAAAATTGAATTTTCGCGTTGTATGATGATCCAAAAATGTGGACGGACATTTTGTTGATCAGAATTTTTATTAAATGGTTTCGATTGTGGTAAAGATCGTGAACAAAAATCTAATAATGTTTTTGTATGGACTGAAGATTTGAAACGCATAATACATATTATTATCCTTTATTACTCTGTATACCTATTCTACAGTTTAACATAAATTACGTACGTGAATTCTTGGTCCTTACAGGTCTTTAAAAATAACGTTTTTGATTTGTGTACCACATGAGCTCAGTCGCTTGCGAGGTAGCTAATGAGGACCTACCCTTATAAAAATGTTTTTCCATTATCTACATCACAAAAATCAGAAAAGTCCGTGAAAAAGTCAAACCGTTATAGAGTTAAGATATATTCTAGTAAAATGACTGTATATCTGCATTTAAATATTATTTATTTTACATTATTTACTTCTACTATTTAAATTATTCGACGTTGGTCGAGTACGCTGCAATGTAAATAATTACAAATATATCTTGTTTAGTGTTAAGTTATTTATTTATTTAAGTGTTATTTATATTATGTCGGCATTTAGACACTCTCCCACCATGTCAGTCAAGGTAACGTCGAATTTATTTTGTTTTTCCAAAATGTTCAATTCAAGTTAAAAAGGCTCTTAGGTTGCTCTCACACAGCAGTTACATAAAGTTATACAACATTATAACACGATAACATTCATAATATTATCGTGTTACACAATGTTGTATCTTAATATAATTTATGTGTGGGACACCCTTAGATTTCATCATCATTCAGTTAAAGGTCACCTTAAATATGATTGCTGATTATATAGCATTAAGAAATGTTTATTAATAATCAATTTCTGTACTGTAATAAGCCCTTTTTGTTATATTTTGATAACCAAACATACTATCCAGATTTATCGTGCAATACATATTTTAAACTCTGTGAACAAAGCCTTTAAAAAAATACTTAGAAACTCTCCCCACGCATAACAATAGTTTACTATACCTAGCAATAAACAGGTAATTTTAGTTTTAGTACGAAAACCAAACAATAAAATATACATTATACATACACAATTATTATATTTAGTTGTCTATTACATTCAACAGAAAAAAAATAATTAAATAACATCTGTCTGCCCATCCACACTGGTGCGAAAAAAAAAACACAAAAACGGATACTTTTTTAACTCATTGTTGCAACATGATCATTTTATATTTATGTTAACTTGTGTTCGTAGCAGACAGAATCAATTACAATTATTATAGACATAAAAGGCTATGCTGTTTAGAATACATTTTCGATGTGTTTTCATATCCAGCCATATTGTCAGATTATAAAATAAACTTTTATTTGTAGTTTAACGCCTGATTCCACCAAGATATTATGTTTTTCTTTATAACCAAAGTTAAGAAACGATAAAATCTCTTATTCGCTTGTTATATTATGAATAAATAGACTAAGGGCCAGTTTCACAAGTTACGGATAACCACTATCTACCATATCAATTCAAAAATGGAACAGAATTTGTATGAAATTATCTGCCAGATAAACTATCTGGAACTTATCAGCAACCTGTGAAACTGGCCCGAAATAAATTACTGGTGCTTCAGGGATGGTACTTCGCAATATTAATTTTTATAGTTCAGCTGGTGGAATCCGGTATTTCTCCTAGTGAGGTTGTAAATATTATTTAGCTAGCTAATCAGGCTGATTGTGTATCACAGGAAAAGGTTTAGGATATAAATACTGTTATATTTCTCTTTTGATAAGTTCGCTATCTGAAATTTAGCCTTAAGCAAGGCAAGATAAGGATCAAATTTTAATAAACAAATTTATCTTTCATACATTTTTAACAAATATAGCAAAATTCGCGTGATACGAGTCACGAGCCTGATGTAAGCGCAAGTACTTGTAAATGTAGGTATTCTATATGCTAAATAAATACATAAAATTATCTTGCGTTTTATTTATCACTATAAATGATAAAAAGTAATTTATTCAAAATAGGCCGAAAATCAGCACTTGAAGGTCAATTCTACAAAAGACAGCTTCCAAAAACAGACAGCCCCCTCCCCTTCCACCACTTCCTAACACATCGCTGGGAAGATATGGTGGAACAACCTCCCCAGCAACACAATTCTGTTTGTATGGTTTGAAGAGCTGAACCGTTTTATACAAATATTTAGAAATGTTACGAAATAAAAGATGTTTGTCTATATTAGTTAATTATACTTTATTAGGAGCATACAGAAAAGCGTTCTTTATAAATATATCAAATATTCGCTTTTGCATTGTACCTTTATATATGAGCTTGTACTAAACTAATACATAGATTTTAGAAAACCTGTCCTAGAGACACCATTGTGTGACTAAGCACATAATTTGCCATTTTTAAATACATAACTTGGATGCAAATATTCGTCCTTTTTTACACATATGTGAGTTTTTGAAATTGCCTTTGTGTTGATATTTTCACAAAATGCCAGGTTTTAGAAAAATCTAAAATTGGAATCAATTTGATATTGGTCTCTTCGCAAATATTTTAACTATCTGAAGGTCGTTTGTACGTGTGTAAGAAACTACTCGATATCATTATCGATCTACTGCAAACAAGTTCAGACTAAATAATATAATTATCTAAAATAATATAGCAAACATTATAAACCTTAAAATAATAATAATAATATAGTGACATTAAAACTAATACAAAAAAATAATTAATCATAATTGAAAGAATTTTTTTGAAGATTGTGATAGAATTAAAAAGTTTCTAGACTTCAAATGTTCAGACATTTTTTATTCTGTTTTCTCGCTCCAATACAATATGTCTAAAGTAATAAAATATAATATTTTATCCAATTAAAATAAGTTTTTGTTAAAATCCACATACTACATAATGTTTAACTCGCGTCAAATCCGATAATATATAATTTCTGTTTACAGTTCAACAACTGTCATATAATATTAAAATTAACAATCAATACGTACAAACATACAATGGCATATACCACACACTAACTTATTATACAAAAACATAATTATTACCAATTCAGTATAGTATTATAATTTTTGAGAAACGCTAACAAAATACTTTTTTCTCTGTTTTTGATCAACAAACAGATTTAAAGACTATTTTGAATCTATACAATAGCACAAAAAGTATTTACTGCCATGGGCCAAGCGTAGACAACGCCATCTAGCGGTGACATTCCAAACTTCCACATTGAACACAATAACTTCACGCTATTTTATCAAGGTACTAAGCATTATAGTATGGTATATTTAGTGTGTCGTCAGTTGGCGTTCCGTTCCACGAGCGGTTTCTTGTGAGACGAGGGCGCGGGCAGTTTGGAAGGCTTTTTACCGGAAATGGAACGGTCTGCGTTCTCTTTGGCGTTCTCTTGTTGCTGTGAAGATAACATAAAGTTTCTTTAGAGAATAAATTTCGAATGATAGCAGTTGGTTAGTAACTGGGTTTGAAGATATGGTTTAGTTTTCTTGACATTTCAAATAGGTCTTCTTAGGTGTTAGTTACATAATAATAATAATAATGTTAGCGCTGACATATTTGATAAGAAAGTTATAAGGCTTCTTTATTATAAGTGAAATGCCTTCTAAAGTCAGTTCCTTCTGAGAGTTACCAATAACAATTCATAAACGTGACTTTTTATTATTTTGGAAGTGTGAATGAAGTCATACAACGATTCTTAGATATTTGACTAAAATTGTCAGGTATATGACATGATAAGTCAGCACTTCTGCCACATGGAATCACATCCCAGTGTTACATATACTGTCGAACTTCCCTTGGTCATGGAAGATTGCAGAAGTCATTTTTAGGTAA
Organism: Heliothis peltigera; assembly: GCA_958496145.1. Lineage (NCBI taxonomy): Eukaryota > Metazoa > Arthropoda > Insecta > Lepidoptera > Noctuidae > Heliothis > Heliothis peltigera. Next base: position 825,172 of record OY292341.1, read on the forward strand.
TATGCGCGTACGCATATCACGAATTTAGTCGCGGACTAGTACTGAGTTAATGTTACGCTTAAAATGTATTTACCTTCTTCATAGTATAAAGTATGTCAGTCTCGGAGGTGCTCTTCACCAGGTGCTTGTTCCTGGCAGCCAGCACGGGCGGGGACGGCGCCGCGAACAGGGACGAATCCTCTGACGTCGATCCCTCCGAGTCGCTAGCTTGGCGCGTGTCGGGGTCTGATTCTACTACTATGCAGTCCTGGAGAATGATTGTGTGTTTGATTAAATTTCTGTTAAGGGCGAATTATCTGTTTGTTTTTCTTTATTATAGATATACTATTTCCAGCCGTTTTATTCGCGTACTACTAGTAGTAGGAGCTACTTCGCACACTTGGGCAAAAAATAACTTAGGGTTTCCTCGATAAATGGGCTATCTAAGAACTTTCAGATTAGATGAGTAGTTAGATAGGTGTGTTCGAAAAACTTGAAAGTTATATTATTGGTATAGACATAAAAGAAACGCGTCTTAGTCATACCATCTGTAATTCAAGAATGGTTGAACCGATTTAGTTGATAATTGGTGGAGAGGTATCTTATAAATAGGAGAGGCTAGAGCACATACGTCGTCAGGCGCGGCGTGTCGCATGGCGCGGAAGCGCGCCAGCAGGCGCTGGTGCGGGGAGGTGGCGGCCAGCTGCCGCGGGTACTGGTACTGCATGCGCTGCGGGGTCGCGCCTGCACACAACGACATACTTAATTATGGCAGTTATGGCACCACTCATATTACTCGTATTTATTTATTTAATATATAATATAATATATGCATTGCATTTTGAAAGTTTTATAAGTGGAAGAGACAATTTCTAGGCAAATATTGACCAATATTGCAAGTACTTCTTAAAAGTTCAATTTAAAATTGAGGTCGAATATTGCAACCGTTTATATGAAACCAAAGTAAACCCGAGTAGTCCTGACCTGTAGGCGAGTACAGCTTGTACTCGTGCGCCAGATAGCGCGCCTCCAGCTCGGCGTGCCGCAGCGTGGCGGCGCTCAGGCGGCCCCGCAGCTCCGCCACCTGCGCACGCGCAGCCGCGCACGACTCGCCCTGTGACGTCAGCAGCCCGCGCAGCTGCGCCATCAGATCGCCGGTCGACGTGGCTACGCATGATACTTTGTCGACAGCCGTGCGGGTGTTTGTCTGTGGAAACAGTTCATTATTTTTTACTTTATTACTATGTAACAAAATCTTGCTCACCACAAACTTAGTACTCCAACATATATATATATATATATATTTAAAATTCCATTTTTTTCTTGACCGCTTTAACCAAACCTATAATCAGCATAAAAAATATCCTAGATTTGTCCAACTTATTTCATACCAAGATAAATAATTAACAAAACTATTGTTATAATCACGACAATTGATGTAAAACTGATAAAGATTTATCATTTTTTCACCTCAACAGAAGTGAGAAGGTTATCTGTGATGTGCCTGGTGCTGTCCAACATGGCGGAGAGCGTGGTGTCAGCTGCCTGCACGAACTGCTGGCTCGTTTGCTCATCCTGAGATATCACGTTTTGTACTTCTTGCTGAAATTGACAAATACATAGAATTACAAGAAGAGTTGAAATTTTTCGTAATTAAACTTTCTTGTGCTAATTGGCTTTTCTCTTAAACTAAAACGAAAATTAATGTATTTATTGATTAAACAAATATATATACATATATATATAACTTGTATTACCGCCGAACGCAAATGTGTGGCAAGAGACGGAAATATGACGGCGGACAGCGCACGCGCATCCCTTACTCGCCGGCACAACGGTCGAGACTACTTTTTTCTTGTATTTTATTAATTAAGCTGATAAAATAAGTTATTTACGGCACTTAATAACAGTGGAATACTTTATTTTAATTATATTTTTAAGAATTTTATGTATGCTACAATATCGCATTGGGTATAACCTGTAAAGATATTTGTATGTTTGGAGGAATAAATAAATAAAAAATAAATAAAATTTTTCAATTAAACAAATCTTTAACATTAACCGCCTTAACAACTTGTCTTTCGAACTTGACCCAATAGGGTTAGCGGATATTATCCCTCTCATAAACATGTTGTAGTTAGTTAGTTACTTACCTCAGTGTGAACTCGTATCTGTTCCAACACACGCAGCATCTCGTTGTTGATGTGTTCCACTACTTCTACGACATTCTTGCTGAATATCTCCATGTCCACGTTGATCGCGTTCGTGCCTAGAAACGTTCATATCCGAAATATACCATACTTGTACACTTGGTAAACTAATAAATTACCATGCAACAGGATCAAAAGTTGCCTTTTTTATAGGGATGTCAGCTATCTCATGAACAGTTTATCAAAATTGGTCTGGCTATTTAAGCGAGAAGTAACAAACATACAAGCTTTTGCCAAGATAATATAACTGCAATACTATAGAAATAACTTTGCTAAACCACATATATATCTCAAAATCAAGACAAGTTCGCTATTTGCATAAACATATACATACTTTCTTCGAACTCCTTGTCATATTTCTTCATATCCTTAGCGGTGTCCTCGCCCTCTTTCTCATCCTCTTCAAAGTCTCCATTTACCATCTCCAACTCCTTTTCGTCAGCCTCCATTTGTTCTTTCTGCCTTTCTTTGTAGTGTTCCATCCTTTAGAATATAAGAAATTAATTATTTAATAACATTAGTCAGTTTATACTTGTAACTACCAACTGCTCCATGAACATTCTATTTCCCACTTCCTGTAAAACTGGAAGTGGAATGTGGCTGCCTAAGATATTTTCTAATATAAATCCCAGGATACCAGAGAATTGTTACGTGACACATGGTGAGGGACAGTTTTATGGTGAGGGAACATTGTTCTTCCCGTTTGGTATTGATAAAAAAAAATACTTTATCATTAATTTACTAGGGAGTTAATTTTAAAGGGGTGTAAGCAGTAAATTGATCGATTTGGCATATTTTTTATATGGAATTTCATTACATAACAGTCAAACCTACATCTAATGTTAATATGCAGCTAGTAATGACATTATGATTATCAATTAACTTAAATAATAAACAAACCTCTCTTCCAATATTTTCTGTAGCACCTCAATATCAGCCACCTTCTTAGCGAGCCTGTCTTCGGAAGCTTGTTTCTCCACGGCTACATGTCTCGCGATTTCCTCCTCGAGAAGTCTGCGTTTTTCTTCCATCCATTGTTGCAGTCTGCACTCTGTGGCTTGACGTTCTGATTCTATGTCTGATAGTTGCTGTGATAGCAGGTTTTGGAGTTTGGCTGTTTCTTCTTCTAATGCCTAGAATTTATTATTGAGTCAGATTTTAAGTCTTTTTTTAAATCAAGGTAAATTTTTTATTGAATTTGTATTTCTCTTTTTGTTAAGTTACTATGTCCAGTGTGTTCAGCAATTTTTGAACTTTTATTAAATACAGTCAATTCTAGTGTTTGTGTCGTTAAAGTATTTGGTATGTGTGGTATTGGTTTGGTATTTGATATAGCGTTGGGGGCGGATTGATGATGTATTGTAAGTAAATACATACATTGGTGGCGGCCCGCGCGAGGTCTGCGCGTGCGGCTCGCTGCGCAGTCCGTGCGGCGGCGCGCTGGCGCAGTGCGCGCGTGCGTAGGTCCCGTCGCTGCGCGGCGCGCGCCGCCCAGCTGGCCTGCGCGCGCCGCAGGGACTGCACGCGCTCTGCCGCGCCCGAGTACTGAGGACATTCAGATTAATCAATATTATAAATTCCCATTTATCATAGCAAATTCACCTCAAAGATAACCGTTTGCACTCACCCACTGCTGCACAAACGCCGCAACATTTCCCTTGACATCGACCGCCTGCGCCTGTTGCAGTGACGTCACAAAGCTATGTAGGAAAGCTGCCAACGTGCCACGCACTGCAGTGCAGTGAGATTGCACTGACGACTGCAGCTGAGAGCGGTGGCTGTCAGCTGATTGCACTAGAGTGGTATGACTTTCTGATGTTGCTAATTTTATCTGAAAATATAAGATAACGTTATCAAACACGAAAATATTCAATTTAAATAATGAAATTTATTTCAAATTAAATGTGACTGTTTTCCTTTACGAACTATTGATTCAACATTGTAAAGATAAACAAGGATTAATAAAGTACATACTTGATTCATCGTGTCAATGAATGTCTGCACCAAGTTTTCAAGCTGCTGCTTGTTCTGCTCCTGCGTCTGTATGCTCGAAGTGCCGAAGTTGTCTGACAAAACATACGACATTTTCAAAACGATAGTTAACTTAAACTTATCACACATTTGAGCAAAAAATATATTAATCACTAAAATATCCTATTTCTAGAGGTGTAATGAGAAAAAGTGGCTACCGTCTGGCTATATTTCGTCTCCTAGCAAGATATGACGCCATTTCATTGGTTTCGATTTTTAATGTTTCTTTCCACCTAGATCAAATTTTTAATTGAAGACTCGAGTAGAGGCATGAATTTCTTTAATAACCAAGCATGGTACAGACGCCATCACATCAAGCCACCCGTAACTGTCAATATGCTTCAGCTATAAAGTTGAAACCTATTAAGGAAGTTTGACAGATTGTTGTAGCATGTGCTGGCGACAAAAGTCATTAATAAAATATTTAAATTAATTACCCAATGCACTCTGTAAATTGTCGAATGCAGTGTTGACAGTGTCAGCAAATAGCTGCACTACGGAGCTGATGTTGCTGCGCTGCTGCTCAGATTCTTGTCTGTAGGTGCTTGTTATCTCCAGGTTGGTAGTCTCCACATTCCTGAGACAAGTGTGTGTAGTGATTAGCACTGAATGACGATTAAACTTATTGAAAATGGGATTTTCACGATAAATTACTTATATCGAGATGTGCGAGCCAAAATTATTGTTGATTTTTTATATGGTAAAATTATTATACACCAATAATGAATTGGACTTATATTGTATTTGTATTGATACGAGTATTGTCACGGAGTTGTCAATATTATGAATTGAATCAAATGCTATCGAATAATATATCCTGCGCAGTTGGCTGATCTCCTTAGAGGGAACCTGGCTAACGGTCTAGACATCATTATTATAGTTACGAATTAAGTAAGGCATGTCTGGGCTGTGCGTACCTGCGTCGGTCCACGGTGTCGTGCAGCTTGGCGACGTGGTCGGTGGCGAGGTCTGCGGCGGCCAGCAGGTCGCGCGCCTGCCCGCCCAGCGCCAGCTCGGTGCTGCAGTGCGCCGACACCAGCACCTGCTGCTCCTCGCACGCCTGCTTCGTGCGGCTCAGCTCCTGTCGAACCAATGGGATCAAGGTTGAAAATATTGTGAACAGTGCCTAAGCCCGCTAATTGCTTTTTCCCGTAAAATAAGGACCGGCTTACATATCCAAACTTTGCAATGGTGCAATCTATACTATTATAATATTATAAAGCTGAAGAGTTTGTTTGTTTGTTTGAACGCGCTAATCTCAGGAACTACTGGTTCGATTTGAAAAATTCTTTCAGTGTTAGTTAGTTATACCATCACGCTAAGACACACGGGAGCGGAGCAGTAACCAAAGATGCGGGTGAAACCGCTGGGGACAGCTAGTATTTTAATAATTATACAAACAAGTAAGAATTATGTTTTATATGTTGACAAAAATACTACTTACATGGCTAGTGCTAGCCAATTCCTTCTTCGTATTATCAAGCTGACTGACTGTGGTAGCCAGTTCACAATTCTTTGTCTCCAATGTATGATTCAGTTCATGGAAGATGGACTCCATGCGATCCCGTTCCTCCTCCATGGCTCGTTTCTTGAGGAGAAGCTCCTGGATCTCCTTGCGTTGTTCCTCTTCCTTTAGCGTCATTTCCGCATAAGTCTCGCTGGCTAGGTATACGCCTGTAAAAGAAAAGTGACGACTGTAATTTTGTTTATGAAACTTTTCTTGATCTGATCTGTTTGTTGCGCTTTTACAGGTAGACTCGTCGTAGAAAATTGTGCTGTGGTAGTTAATTAGAGACCAAAATCATCAATTATGGAAGATTTGAGTAATCAAATGTGTGAAGGATCTAATCAACTAAACCTTTTAGAACAGTTACATACAAAAGATACATTTGACATGGTGAAATATTTTTTCAAGGTACGAGTTAAGTTTGGTTCAACATCAAGCTTTGCGCATATTTTATTGTATCAAGACAACACAATATTACAGGGTCAAGTGACCATTATCAACATACTTTCTGACCTATTAATTAATAATACATAACTGGAAAAATTATGAACTACAGCAATAGTTTACCATTCTTATCCCTAGTGGCTTGCAAATCCCTCTTCAGTCTATCAATTTCCTCAGCATACTCCTTTATGATAGCCTTTTTAGTCATTTTCTGGTTGACCTCCGGCTTGTTCTGAATATTCTTGGCTCTGTGAGCATATTCCAACGTGCTCATGGTTTCTTCCAAGTCCTTGTGTCCTGGTGATATGGTGGCTATTATCGAAGTTTTGGTTCGGCCTCCTAAAGATTCTTGGAGGATACGCGTCAGTTTTGACTCTCTGTGGAGGAACAAAAGAATTAGATATACTATAATAGTGTTTTTTGTTTAACCACTTTTTTGTGATGTAGTAGATATTTTTTCTAGTTTCTATGTATAATATGCATGTATTTACAAAGGTATATAAGTATATTTATCGGTTGTATAGTACCCATAGTATATAGCTCAGCTTAGTTTGGGACTAGATGACGTTGTTTGAATGTGTGAGGAATATTATATTATTACTACTGATTTCAATATCAGAAAAAAATATAAGTACCTACAATATTATTTTGTTCCGTGTAGGGGCTTGGAAAATATCATTCACCGAGAAAGAAGAAGATTGTAATTGACTGGGAGTGGAAAGCAAGAACTAACGCAAATTCATGCAAATACTTTTCGACGCTTACTATGACTGTGACGGGATTCATCAATACTCCAACAATACAATCAAATAAACATTCATAAAATGTATAAATTAAACTTACCTGTATGGTATATGCGGATGTCTTTCAACCAGCGCAGTGATGACCCTGCCCAAGGTCAGCAGCGACTGGTTAATATTCACACATTCCCTCGCCCGTTCCTTCTTCGCAGGGTTATCGGAACCTGCCTTGCTGATGTTCTCAGACCCTGCTAAGTCTACCAAGTTGAGCTTGCCGATCTTCATGAGTTCTTCACCTTCGGGGCTGTTCTCTTTCATGTGGACTACGATTGTAAACACCGTGTGGGAGCGACTGCAAGGAGATTGGGAGTTGACAGGTGAAGTTAAAAAGTTTAGAGTAGTTTTTATGTTAACTAAGGCTATAAGATGAATAATTTACCATTTTATCTAATAAAAAAAGACTTATTGAATGTACGTAACAAAAATATTTATGTACTAGCTACTTGATTCTATTCTACTAATTACTCTGTTCTATATTCTCATTTTATGATGTACGCCATTAACTGCCCAGTTCCAAATTCTTCTACAATTCAATTCCATCCAAAGGTTGTATGGAAGAGATTGCTTTTTAGCAATAACCACCTTTTGTACTCATCATATTTATTTGTTTTGTCCTGATGGTATACAATAAAGAATATTCCATTCTATTCTACCCTAAAAATATAAGCATTTACTGCTGAATACAAGCTGGCTAGCTAAGCTATTATGTTTGATCATGCTTCCTCAGCATACAACATTGCAGGAACCAACCCAATGAACAAACACAAAGAAGTTTACATATTGAAACATAAGAGAAGAAAACAAATGAAGAAGCATAAACAAATCATGTAAACATGTCACATTGTTATATATTTTGTTATATAGATGGACTTACAACAAATTACATTTGCCATTGGGAAGGCTGCTGCAATATTAAAATAACATCAGTTTGTATGAAAAACGAAAAATAACAGGAATTTACATATGTTTGGCGCCAACATGAGCTTTGCTAACAAGTATTATGAGAATCAAATTTTTTCTCGCGTAACATATGTAAACGTATATCTCACGCATTGCACGCGCGTCAACTGTGCGTTCGAGATACAACAACTGAGATCGAAATTATACAAAATTTAAAAGGTTAAAAAAAATATTTCTTTGTAACTAAGTCTACTAATTCAAAACTAGGCGCGCGACCAGTGAAATGTATATTTATGAAAAGAGGACATTATTGTATCTAAATTTTGTCCCACCCGCTAATCGAACCTAAGACCTCGTACACAGTCACGATTTGCCCGACATCTTGCTGAGCAACAATGTGTACCCGCTCTTATTGTTTAGTACTCGTAATGTATGCAGGGCAGTTCGTGAAATGAATGGCTACTCAATGTTTTTAAAATGTCTAACAATTACCTGGATTGTGCATTCATAAGTGTAGAGGCAACCCTCTTCCTCTCTTGTCCCTGAGCCATAATCTTGTACACTTCATTTTTGTTGTAAACCTGTTAACGAAAATATTGATACATAATTTCATCTTCAATTTGCAATTTAAACCTTTGTTTAATATACACTTATTATGACTATATTTGTATGACTTTTTTCTATAAATTAACCTGATGATTAATAAGTACTTTGTTCAATGATAAAATTAACTAGTTTTGTTTGAAGAAATCTTAAAAAAGCTATAAGATTAGAAATTTGAGTCCACTCACCGTAATCTCCTCCAAGCCGTTGACAATATTGGAGCCCTTCCTGGTGACATCCTCGTAGATCCTGAGCTTGGAGTTGTCCTCCGAGGTGGACAGCAGGTCGAACAGCTCCTCGTTGTACAGCTCCAGGTACGACACGCGCACCGTGTACTCCGTGTTGGTGAGGCGCAGCTCGTCGAATAGTTGCGACAGGGCGCGCGGGATTATACCGGCCAGCGGGTCCTATGTTTACAATTTATACCGTTTTTGTAAGGAACTCAGTGACTACTATAGGTAATTAAATAGAAATGGTACAAAACAGGTACAATATTTTTTTATTTAAAGGCAGTTCCTTATGTCTGGACTACTAATGGCCAAATTCTGAAACATTACTTAATATTAAGCACTACTCAAAAATCATTCTACCACTGTCACTGTGTTTTGTGCTGCAGAACAGACCAACATTAAGTAAAGCTTAAAAGTTATGAAGCGGTAATATAATGTTATACATTATTAAACTAATTTTGATTTTTTCAAAATATGCATATCAGATTTTCTATGGACGTCCCTTAAAAAGTTCTTCTATAAAAATATATAATATCTATGTTGGGGTGAAGATACTCACATTTTGCCAGTGTGTGTCAGTGCCGGTATGCTCTCCGACCATAGTATGAGTCTTGCCAGTGCCTGTCTGGCCATACGCAAACACTGTGCAGTTGTAGCCATTGAGGACCTCCTCTATAAGAGGACTCACCACTTCTTGGTATACTTGGACCTGGAAACATGTATTTTGATCATAAGCATAAGCACCATGAAGATTAAACATAAGTGAAAGATTTTTAGCTTTTCTTTTAAATCTTTTTTACCATAATTTATACAAGTAATTACTTGTAAACCTGTTGCCCCCTTGTTGCGACTTAGCAACTAGTTCCCGGGGGGCCATTAAATGAGCTGGCGAGTCTCCTCCTGCCATTTTTACATGTATTTATTACATTGTCATCGGCAGGGGTCATAGTCCCCATAGTTTTCCCTTCCCTAGTCCACTAGCATCCCATCACAATAGCCCAAGTAGTTTTTCTTCCATAGTTAGCAATAGTGTAGCACAAACCGGGGGTTGTCCCTGGGTACATTTCCATAGTGTATACAGGGATAATAGTTGGTTTTGAGTCACCATTACATATAATAAAATAGTCTCAAAAGGGCTTCAGCGTGTTGGCTTCGGCCCCTTGTTTCCCTTTTAAAAATTCAGGACTCCGTAGTACCGTGGTCTAGTAGAGATATACAAAAATGATAATGTTCTTACCTGACTAGCATTGGGTCCGAAAGCCCTATCAAAGGTGAACTTCTTAGTGTGCGAGGACTGCTGTGACTGGCGCACTACCACTTCACGGTTGTTCACTACCTCAATAACTCCGAGTGACTTGATGTCCTTCTCACGCTGGTTAAGAGGTCTAAAGACAAAAAAACAATTTTTTATAACAATATTTGTTTAAAATTGCGATGCTATTTTTAGCTAACAAATAGGTAAATATCAGCTAAAAATAGCATCACAATTTTACATTAATAAAGTTATAGTATAGCAATATGCATTGACCAATAAAGATGAAGTAAATCTTCAGTACTTCATAATAGATTGCATTATTTAATTTTATTATGCTTGGTTAGACCACAAATTATGTGACCATGAGAAAACAGTCAATACATTGTACATAAAGAATATGCATGCATTCTATTTTCAAATTAATAGAAAATTAGAATTATTCAAATTTTTGAAACCTCATACTACACATGAAATCATAATATTCCTTATTAAATGTGTAACATTTTTTAATTTCTTGGTGGCAGTAGCATCTATGGATTTATGTAGATAATTAGGAGAGTCTAAAGTGCAGCTAACAGTTCCTTAGTTCAAATTCTCATGCAAAATAATAGTTTATGGATTTGTTTACTGTTAAAAGAACATGAGACACATAAAGCTCATGTAATTAATAAATTATTTGATGGTTATAGGGCCTGAGAGCAGCAACTGAAGTTAGCATTGAGGTCATGCTATTTTGTCTAGTTTTTATGACCTGTAACTTATTAGAAATACGACAAATAGGATACTGGGGGTCCCTGAACGATATATGAAGGTTTTTAATGCAAATTCTCATGAAATAACAGAAATAATCCAGTGAGTCATGCCGTTAACTATGAATTTAGTTCAAAAGCGTAAGTATTTTCATTGAACTTTTACCTTAATCGAATAGATACTTGAATGTTCTGATTCTTGTCCTTCCGAGTCTTATCCGTCGTCATCTTGACACAATACACATAAAATAATCGCAAATAAACACTTCACTATAATTGTTTTTTGAATAATTCCACTAAAAACGCGTCAATGAATTGAATTTGTCAGAAAATCCGTTGAACGTTAAGCTTCAAACAAAATTCAAATGTGATGTATGTCGGTTTGTTGTTTATGTCCACTCTATATTTGGAAACTAGTCTTTTGATCTCCATATAAATTGTTGTGTAATTAAAATTATTTTGTTGTGTAGGTAATCAAAGTTAAATAGGTGCCTACTGCTTACTGATTATAGTAATATAATAATGATGAGTGACAAGTTCACATGGCGAGTTCCTCCGTATTTCGGAAGGTACGATAAATTAATGAGGGTAGATAGGCAGTAGCTCCATGTAAAACACTGGTACTCATCTGCATCCAGCAAGACTCGAAACCGACTGCTCAGAATAATATATGTAGGTAAGCTAGTCGACCCGAACATAGTATAGAAGAAGCTTGGCAAATAATTTAAATAAATAGTAAATTATAATGGAGACTTTGTACCTATTGATAACGATTTGATACTATATCATCAAAATATACCTAAATAAGTTCATAAAAAAACCCTTTCTGCGATATCATTTTATTACTGTTTTTTTATGTGTGACAAAATTGAAGCTATTGGCTGCTAGCCACCCTATTTTCTTCATTTAAATAATGCTATAAATAATATATTGTAAAATGAAAAGATAATTATTATATTATTAAGATAAGCCGTAAATCATATTTATTAGCTTTATACTGCTTGGGCAGGACACTATCCATTCCCTTTAGTTAATACAATAATACAGTGGTTTCCTGTTTCAGTTTTAGTAAAAGAGCTCCATAAAAGTAATAGCAACTAGCCGTGTCTATGATTATGTGCTAATAGATTTACCGTATGCGCTTTATGAAGAGTGTGCGAGTTTTGTGTTCATGGTGGCGCTTATCATTTCTAAACGACCGATCTACCATGATGTAGATATCCATAGTACCCACTTAAAAGGCAATGAATATCGCTCGTTATAGTTATTTGCAGATAGCATAAATAATATTTTTGACCAAATATGGTCTACATTCCAATCTCTGAAACACATTTGGGCTAGCTTAAAAGCGGTTTAAGGTATACGAGTATATACATATCTATCGTCCGTTTTTGCTTGATAATAAAGGTAAAAAAATACAACGTGCTAATATAACATAGCAACTTGATATAAACGTGACCCGTTTTTAGAAACATATTTTTAAGAAAAATATTTTATTCCTAGCCAAGTAATACCCCCCACCTACAGTGGTAACGATAAAAAGCGGTTTGGATTTCAATAACTTGTGTAGTAAAAATAGGCAGATGTACTGCATAATTTTACTCTCCTCTGCATTACTATTATGTAAATAGTTTACCAATAAAAAGTTTTATTTTCTGGCAATGCAAATTTTTTAAAACTTTTTTGCATTTGTCAGTTTGCTTGAATAATTTATTGAGCTGGATGAACTTTGTTGATATAGAATTCCTTGACTTGTTTCATAGACCAACTCCATCATTGTTATCTATATAAGCCAATATTTTTGTCTGTTGGCTAAGTGAAACCTGGGTAACGCAGAGTACCTAATAAGAAATAGTGTAGTTTATTTGAACTTGTAAACTGTAGTATTAGGTACAGCCGAGATTAATATAAGTCTGAAACCAAATGAAGCATCATTCAAATACATGGGGTGGCATAACATATTCAGCAGCCATAATATCTCGTCATAATCATATCAAAACCCCTCATTGCATGCCACACCATGTTCTGAAGACTAAGTAAAAACTGGCCAGCAACCACAACTGATTACCCACATACAATCTGTTCCCATTAGAAATGGAAGACCATTATATGCCACCGTTTCTTATTAGATCTAACATTCCACAATCGTGTCTAATAGGAATGGGCTTTTAAAACATTCCTATAAGCTCTTTTTACATATTATGTACCTACCAACAAGAACAGAAAAATAAACTGGATAAATGAGGAACGTCATTATACAGATAGTTTTTGCGTCTGGCAACACTCATTACCTACACCATTTCCTCCCGCGCTTTCTTGAAGAAAATTAAAGAGTCGCCGCATTAATTCTATCCGTATGTCGCAACGTTTTTGCGTCGGTTAGCAGCGTTATGGCGGCCCTCGTTTGCTTTTTGCCCGCTACGATAGTTGCCGCCGAGCGCTTCCCAGACTCCGCAACGCGCAAAAAGCCGCCTCGTCGCCACCACTGGAATCTACACAAAAACATTAACCCCGCTCAATAACTGGCGACGTCGATGAAATACTATGAGTTCCTTTCAGTTTTTACCGCTCGCGAGCTTTTTCCGCGCGCAATTTGCATCGGACGCACGCCGTCGGCCATTTTATAGTTTTTCCCGCGCAAACGATTCGAAATGATGGTCGCGTTCCGAAAATTGCGGCTTGATAAAAAGTTACCGATGAAATTCTTGTTTGGAGAATGGGCGTTTATGTATAATGATATTTTTTATAGTGCCTTTAACCCTAATATTATAAATATTTCATTTTGTAATTATTCAATATTGACGTCGCGTTTAAAAAGTGTAAAGAACAAAATTAATTCAAGATATTATGTCTTGACTCTCTTTCTTACATATTGGACTACTTAATTGATATGATGTGCTCATTGTATGCCTCATTGCCAGCACTTATGCCAGTGCTGATTGAATGCAGCTCGAATGTCACTCAGTGGAAAACCGATTTTTCTTTTAAATTCATTAATTTGGATTATGTGCGAATTTTGTATTGGTATCTACAAATCCGCACATTCCTAAAAAAATAGGTCGAAGATAACTTCAAACTACTATAACTATATACCTACATAAATATTCGTATTGCTAAAAACCAAATAAGTATGTATAATGTAATTAAGACGAATGTTAGATAGAAGTCTTAGCCAGTCCACAAACTAGGCTTGAAGCATCAGCATTTTCGTCATTGCCCTCTCACGGTGACATAAGTCAAGACCAGTAGCAGGCCGTCTAGAAAGTATGAGTGGATCCACGAATCTTAGCCTAACGTATGAAAATGTTCAGCTAGCAATGTGAGGAATTAACTACTAGTATGTAGAGAAGCGAGAGGCCGGTCACCGTGAGAAAATACTCATTCGAGAGTGTCTTTACTGTACGAGTGGGCCATGGAAACGGCGGGTGTGTATGCGAAGCGAGTGGCGGGAATGTGCGGTTGATGTGTCTTCAAATAAGTACACAATAAAAATCGCTTATGGATTTATATATGCTAGTAAATTATTAATTTTGATTAAAATACATTGAACGTAAGTTCTGCAAAAAATATATGAATGGCTGATGGCATAAAGAACATCGTTTGCACGCATGAACTTTTTAAAACCTTTAATATAGCCAATTACAAGTTGGAAAGAGTAATTATTGTATGTGAAATATCTCGAACAATAAGCGCCGCATTTTTACTAATTTTGGTTTCATAGCCCACTCGCTGTTTTAATGGCCTCACTTTTTCTGTAAATAATATCCGACCGACTCTTAAGGTAGTGTAGGTTTTTCCTTGAGCCGGTGAAAGGTTGTCGCAACACTAGATAGCTAGAAATATGTCGATATGATGATAAACTAACGGCAACACTGTGGGAAAACTATGGTGCCACCTTTTTGTACACTCAATGTGAAAAAGGCTGAATACACGACTTCCTAGAGCTACGGGAAAACTTCACTGTAAAATATATATTTTGTCTCTGCTCATAGTTATACAAGGAGGTCATCATTCAAAAAGTATTTACATATTTATAAAAGAAATCAATGTCAATGTTTTTTCTGGCGTTGCTTTTATTTGAAAACCTGGGAATTAATATTAATTTATTCAGCGTTGCAGAAAGGTACAGCATTTCGTTTGATCTCCGCGAAACAGTGCGATGTAATGAGATGAGATCCTGTTGAAAACACAAAAAAACAAGACACAAACGAAATTATACACACAGCCCATAAGCCTACAAGAAAATTATATTAACCCATATACCCAAGGCCTGTTAACCCGAAATATAGAATTTTTTGCAACATCACCCGTATACCGTTGTTGGGTCGGCAGTTTTATGTATTTTTTACAGTTTCCGAGAATGGTCCGCTTTCGTATCTCAACCGAATTAAGCTTTTGCAAGCTGATTATCATTTTTAATTTGATACCGACACGAGATGTTCTGTGGGCTGTTTTTTCTGAGCGGACAAGTTTGCTGGATTGTTTAGCCGTTATCTACCTGATTTTTTGGGGTCGATACTATTGTGGGGTTTTATTTTACTTTATTTTTATACTGAGCTGTCATAACTTTTATAGATGTCTGATGAAATCCATTATCCAGATTAAAGAGGCGTAACGTAAAAGTGAATTAATATAACAGAACTTTATGGTCACGAGCTGGTCAAAAACAATGCAATTCCAATTTTGAATTTATTTTTTCATCGAACAACAGATTTTAATTTTGATCAATTTTATATTTCTTTAGCACGATTTTTGGCATGCATGGAGTCATAATATGTATTACCCACTCTATATCCGCTTATCCTTATAATATTCTTTCGTCATGTCTATAAAATATATTGGAGATTTTCCTCGTTAAGCATCGCAAGACCATATCTCGCACATTGTCAACTTCACTCTCTAAACTTTCGTTGTATTCGCTCGCTAGGGCAGCCCTAACCCTTCGCTTTCTTTAGCTTTCACTGTTATTATCATCGAGTTCAAGTTTATTTGCATGTTATTGAGAATTCAGTTGTTTGGAGAACCATATGTGTTGGTATTGTATTGTTAAAAGTTTCTTGCTAATTGTAGCGTCTAAAATATTTCGTAGGGAAGTGGGTCTTGCTATGCGAATAGAAACTCAATGTTTTTTTTTATTTAGGTAAGATCTGCTCTTTGAGTGTGAAACTTCGATAATTCAGATAGGTCCAGGTAGTTGTTTTACTTTTTGTCATAAATATATATAATTTTGATTTACACAATATTATATCTTAGCGTAGAGTACTTACATATGTACATATATGGTGCAGCAGGATTTAGAGCGGCTTCTGCCAGCACCACCTTCCGGAGTAGCCACGGAATATACCTGGGTGCAATACTCACCCCTATTTCAATTTCAATTAATTCCAAAATTTACCAATTCCTAATTTTTATTTTCATACGTGAGTAAGTTTCTCAACATAGATCCGAAGAGGCAACTGCACTCATTCATCCAGCACGCCATCTCAAAAATTCTTCGTCTCAATTAGCCTTACCTTAATGAGGCCACTTTAGGCGCGTTTAACTCAAAAAGAGTTCGCGAGACCGTTGTATTATGTCCAAACTGAGTATTTTAAAAATAACTCGTCTCCGTCCGTTGATTTTCGCTACAGCTTGCACCGATGTGCCCTCAAATATTATGTGACACGGTTTTTAGGGCTTTTTATATAACCGTCGGGTTAGACCCTAACCCCTTCAAAAGCGTTTGGCCGTAGAAGAGTGGTATAGCAATTGGCTGGAAGGAAATTGTGTCAGTTATCGAAAGTACAGAAATACTCCTTAGCTGCAGTACATGTAATGATCTTTAGTTATATATTCTTCTTTTTATATTGTCATCTATCATTTTGTGAACGCTGGTTAACCAGTAATTGGCAACTGTGTCAGATTAAGACACATTAAACACATAAATAACACTTTTTTACACGGAGGGTATAGGTAGACCCTAAAGAAATAAATTTTATTTTATTTCTCCTGAAGCTAAGGTCATATTTTCATTATCTTTTCATTAAAATATTAATTCCGTGTAAAATTTCAGCCGAACGTCAAGTACGGTAAACATTTGTGCCGATCTAGGTCATTCAAGTAGTTTAGTAAGTCTACGAGACACTGGTAGAAGCTGTCGAGATGGCCAGGATATGCTTGTAAGCATTAATAAATGCTGTTTTAACTGTCTTCCTTTAGCAGAATTTCTTAGAAATCTTGACTGAGTGGCACTGTCGGCACTTCTAAAATCTTCGCCTCTCTCCACATTCTTTAAATAGCTTACGTATTTAATTCGTCGTACAAGGCAATGGCGTATATGGTTTAATTTATCTAATTGACAGCTAATTTGTTGCGGGCC
Organism: Heliothis peltigera; assembly: GCA_958496145.1. Taxonomy (NCBI): domain Eukaryota; kingdom Metazoa; phylum Arthropoda; class Insecta; order Lepidoptera; family Noctuidae; genus Heliothis; species Heliothis peltigera. The sequence goes on from OY292341.1 coordinate 842,238, forward strand.
TAATCTTCCTCAATTTCTTCACCTGCAATGGAAACTTGAAGTTTTAATCGCGCAAAACTTACCATGACCGAAAATTAACACAGAGCGATCGATAAGAACAAGACTGATTTAAAAAACTACAATAATGATCACCCGTCGACCCTCAAGCCGTACCCTTTCGGCCCCTTCCCCGCACACTAGTGCACCACTAACTTACGCACACATCGCCAAAATTAAGGCCTTTATGTTTTTTTACATAAGCCGAGGGCAAGGAAAGCGTGGGGCCACGTGGAGGGGTCGCGTGGGGTGCTGGGCGGGGCGATGCAGCTGCACTAGGGCTCCGCCGCCGGCCGCCAGTCGAGGCGCGCGCGTCATCACGACACGTCACGGCTACCCTTCAAATTTTACCGCCAAAATCGGAGTTCGACACCACATTGTTCCAAAATCCATATTTTTCTTAAATTTCGAATTGTGATATCTGGCATTTGACAGACATGTAATTTTTTTTTTCGGAAAAAGTTGCCAATATTTTTGTGAAGTTTTCGAATTGGCGGGTGTCGGGTTGATGTGTGCGAGCGAGAGGTGTGATATGGAAAGCCCGGGTGAGGAAACGGGACGAGTAGTGCCTCCCGCACCGCACACCCCCGCCGCCCCGCAGCCGAATGGCTCCAATAAGATCATCGGACGAAATGTGAATGGGACCAGTAAGTCACGCAGTGCAATTAATTTGTTAATGTTTAATGTATTTTTTTAATTAATTTAAATGTTGTCGGCACCTTTCATCGTATTTACGAGCTTGGGCGTTGTCGTCGGTATGTTATGTGACGTTAAGTAAATTGCAGGCGATTTAAATTAATTTCAAAGTTTACAAGAACTTGGCTCATGTTCTTCAAGCTGTTTCTTTATAGCTTGTGCAATGAATTTGTCACATGGACAGTTAAAGGAGTTGTGAAGTTGCCCAAAATATTTAAAAATATGATTAATTAAGTCTATATGCATCTCAGCTTATTATTTAAACTACACAACCTCATAACTAAAACAGGAATCTAACAAACATGCTTTATTGCATTATTTGTGGAAAGTGTTTCAGTTTTTCGGTCAGAAAACTTTTATTTCCCTATAAACAGTTTTCCATAGAGCTACAACGAATGCATTTTTTTAATGTATCTATGAAATACACTCATTAGACAAACCAAAAAAAGGTACAACTGATTATTTCAAAGAGCTACAAAATATTAACGTATGTACGTTTAAATTAAATATTCAACAAAAAATATAATATTTTCTTTAATATGACTAGCCTATTAAGTTTATTATTGACCCCATTAAGTTTTGTTGGCGGTTTCGTCCGCCTTCCGTGGGAAATACTCCGCACACCCGGATAAAAAGCAACTGATACATTTGCTTGAAAAAATGGGCTATTGTTATCATTTATAGATATAATATTTACAACTTATTTACAAACACTATTTACAATATGTAAATACTTGTATTATATATATATATATATATATTCTTTATTTTTCTTTTCATTAATATTGTAAAAATGGGCTATCTTAAACTGAAAGAATTTTTGAAAGTTCAAAACGTTCAAACTCGTTAGTTTTATAATATACAGTTTTATAGATGACTAATTCAAAATTTCAAAAAGCGTGTTAGATATTTTACCTACCTATTTATTTATTGAAGTTTTAATTATTTTGAAGTTTTAATTTTAACACGCTTTTTTATAGCATAGGTGTGTTTTGTGTCTTACTTCTCAACTCTTTAACCTAACGGTAACCTAAGTAGGGCCGTCCACCCAGAGACATCCCTAAGTTTGAAACTTTCTACAAATGCAGTAAATAAATGAAACCCACCCATATTGCTAATCGTCGACAGAATCGTCCGCAAACAAATCGCTCTCAGGCTTGGCGTCCAAGAGTGCTTTGAGCGCGTAGAGTGCTTGGAATTGGGGACTGGAGACGTGCGACAGTGTGAATAAAAGAAAACTATCATCATCATTATCAAAGCCTTTTTTTATCGTCCCACTGCTGGGCACAGGCCTCCTCTCCCACGGAGAAGGATTGAGCGTCAATCACCATGCTCAATGAGGGTTGGTGATTTCAGACTATATAGTCCAGGTTTCCTCGAGATGTTTTCCTTCACCTTTAATCAGTCATTGGTGTCAAAGATAAACTTAGAAAGTACGTATAACTTATTAAAATTTACTTTGGTACTTGCCTGACCTATACTCGAACCCGCAACCTCATACTCGAAAGACTGGTGCTCTAACCACTAGGCCAATTTAACCCCTATTTCTTTCAGAAAATATCATTACTGGACTAGCTGCGAATTCCAATAATCTATGTATCCGTTGTTTTGTTTAAGTACTAGAGATAGTATTTTGACATTAGCCCCATACAAGTTGTGGCAAATTCTTATATCTAGTAAGCAAATCAACAGACAGATAGGTTATTGAAATCCATAAGAAAGTACCGAGCTAATCTCGTCAGGTCCTCTAATTAAAGCAGGTCGTAAGTAAAGCAAGAACAATCGTTCACAAGCCGCGGCTAGTTTTTACAAGTTCTCAGTGTGAGCCCAGTTTTTCCGCAGTTGCCACGGTTTTTCCTACATCCATGCAACTAGACGTTTTTGTGGTTCCACTGTAGATGTGTCGGGGATCGACGTGTCTTGATACTTTGGATTTTGTGTGGTTATTTTTCAATAAGTTACATCTAGTTATTTTTTTAGGAGCTCGTGGATATTTTAAGGAGCGTTTGGCGTGGTCTATTGTCCATGAATTTCATATTATCATCATCTTCTCAACGAGGAGTTCCTTTGGTGGATCCGGACTGTTGTTTGTACATCTTTGGCAGGTGTTACGGGTAGATAGAAGTCAGAGATTTTGACAACCATTGTTACTAAAGGCTATCGGATTGTTCTGGAAATTGGGTTGAGGAGAACTCACCTGCATTCAGTTTAAACTGGAAACCAAATCTAGCTTGGGAACAGTCTAGATAGGTTATAGATATCTGTAGTAAGTTTTTGGGTAATAATATTTACTATAAAATTGGAAACCAATTCATGCATTTCCAGTTTTAATTTTTGTAGATACAATTAACGAAATTTTATGTGGCTATTCAATATTATAGGCCTTATTGTGGGAATAGATAGCAAATACCGCAAATAACTGGTGCATTTTCACGTACAAATGTGTCTTGGAATTGTACAAGAATGCTAATCATTCAATTCTTTATATAAATAGCGTTATTTACGTTCCCAATTACGGACATAGAATGCCGTGAGAATGTCATATGATTAAACTGGTCTAGTTGGACCGAGCGATAGAAATGTCCAAAAGTAAATTAATTATTTATGAGAATGCTTACCTATTAATTGAATTCCTTTAAAATATCAAATTGGTTTATTTATTTCGTTCAGCTGAAAGCCGTGTTTGTTGAGTATACAGTGCAGATTTTAAGAAAAGATTCATATTTATGGCACTTATATATATTTGGAAATTATAAAGTTAAATTATTATTGTCAATAACACAGTAATTATCATTTAAGAGGTGAGTTTTGCCTCTATTTATTCAGAATCTTTCTAAAAGAAGAAAAAATATCAATCTAATTATAAAAAAAAAACTGATAATTCTAAATGTGAGAAGTGAATAGGTAGTTTTTTTTTATTCAGTGGTTTCTGAATAAAGATCTGAATTCAGAAAGCCATGCTGTATTCGGCCTCTTTCATATCAACGATCAAAACTATATGATCGCACTACACCCATCAAGAAGCGAGGCAGAGACAAAAACCTTCATCCCAAGACAAACCGACGCCAGGCTCGGCAGAAAAACGCAAATTACGGGACGCAGCGGGTTCGATTCCCATCGCGTGCGTCTTTGAATATCATACGTTTTTGTCACATACTCATTGGAAGTGGTGGAAAAAACTATTTATTGTTGAGTCGTGGAATGGTATAAATGTATTCATGTTTTAACTACGTACTAACTTTTTATTTATTTTTTAGTATTTTAATGAGGTTTTTGTAAATTTTTAATATAATGAGTATTTTCTTAGTATTATGTTCTAGAAACAAAAAATATATAACTGGAATATGAGTGAGAAATTGGAATCAAAATTATCAAATTGTGCGTCATTGTTCCACATTTATAAATTACCACACTGGCTACAATTCTACTAACATTGACCATCCCTTTAAAATAATGCAGACTTAGTTTTATATTGTTATTCTCATAAACAAACTTAATAAAATAACACTGTAACAACAAAAAATAAAAGTTTCACCAAAATTCAAAATCTTAAAAGAATTTTCTTAACAAAAGTATCAAGTGTCAAAATTGTTTTTACCAACTGCACAAAGCGGTAAAAAGGGCATTATGCAAAATAGTTCCATAAAAATGCAACTTAATAAAAACAAATCTTGACTGAATTTAATCCGTACATAATAAAGTATAACTATGTCTGCCGTGCGCCTGAAAAACTAAGCGAAATGAAACAAAATGGTAGATTGGAAAAAATGCTAGCAATCTCTTTTAAGAAAGAGGTTCCGTACAGTCTTTTGGGACGACAGCAGCACCTGGAACGTGTTACGTTTGTAATATTTTTGTGATAGAACACCGTTATTCTGGAATACCTACGGCCAGTTTCACAATAGCCACTATCTACTGAATAAATAAAAAAATAGAACAGTTTATATTTGTATGAAATTATCTACCAAATAAATTAACTGGTACTTATTCGTAGGTGGTGAGACAGGACCTTATAGTTCAAAATTTAAGCATTTTGACTATATCTACAATTTTTTAGAGAAAAAAAAAAACATACATATTTTAATTTCTTCAACGTGTTCTCATGTTCTTTCAATTTGATTACACAAAATTAGGTAATATGTAGTGCATTCTTTTTAATTCTTGGAGGAGAGAAGTTTCGTTCACACATATTTAAACCTATTATCGTTGCGTTTAACCACCATTGCGCCTAAATTAAGTTTGTACAACATCATCAAAGCAAGGAACTAAACAAACTAAATTAATCTCTAAAGAAACTAATCGGATTAAAACCTGCTTTGCAAAACTCTAAGCGTTTCCAAGGAACCCTATTAAGGCGCGGTGCAATACTTTTATTTTTAGCGAGTTTTTTCCGCGGGCAGACGGCCCGGAGCCTTGCCTTGCTAACTAATGTCTGTTAAGGGGAAGGTTTTACATCTGTATTCATGTAAAACTTGTTACTTTTACATGAAAAAAAAAATAATAGCTTTCGTAGCGAAGGTCATTTGAGTGACTTTTGGTAGTGGAAGAAAATCTGAGGTGATGTGTGTTTTGTTTTTTGATAGAGTTGTAATATTTGGAAATTTTTACAGATTTCTCAATAAGCTTAAATATATTTTTTTTGTATGACAGTAAACACTTTTAATAAATTAACTGTTTAATTTAAAAATTATCTATCTGTTTTGTAAACATACATTTTTGCAAATAAATGATTTCTATTTGGAGTAGTTCCCACGGGACGTAGCCTTGGAGGAAGATAGTATGTAAATATAAAGTTACTAATTAGTAGATTTATAAAGTAAAGAAGATTCAATATAATTTAAATGAACGAAGTAACGAAGCGTTTAGTTCTTGCTGTCTATGAAAGAACCCCTCTTTAAGTAACCACAACAAAATCTGCATAATATGTAGATGCAAGCCAATTTTTACGAAACTCTAGCATGCATGATATCATACATAATATTTTAAAACATACAAATGTATGCGCCGAGGTACGTACGCTTCCTTTCTCTTGAAATAAAAACTTTTATTTCAACATGATTCGGATGAAAAATGTGCCGGATAACCTGTCATATTTTTCCATGTAAATAGAATTTATGAAGTGGGTCCAAGTGCTTCTTTTTTATATTTACCTAATTAAGTTTTTGGTCTTTCGGTACTGAGGCCGGTGGTCTTAGTGTTAAAGGACCAAAAAGTTAGAGTTTGTTGTTCTTCATGAGCTCTTAGATTCTTGATGGAGAGGGCTATACTTATGAATCTTATGATAACCTTAGGTATATGTAGGTATTATAAAGCTAAAGGGAGAGAGAGTATGTTTATTTGCTAGAACACGCGGATCTTGGGAACTACTAGACCGATTTGAAAATTTTTTTCAGTGTTAGACAGTCCATTTATCGAGGAGGGCTATAGGCTTTTTATTGGGATGCTGGACGTCCCCTCAGGCTTCCGCAGGCCCCGAGCATCCCCAAGGCGGAACCTAGTCTATATAACATTTACCTTCGCTATCGTTCAAGGCAGATTAAATTCCAATTTGTATGAATATTTTTGTGTTCTCCGTTCCCTAATTCTTATTTTCTATGTTTCTTCTTATCTTTAACGCAAATTAAAATACAATCTATAAGTATATAATTACTTTTTTGCGTAGCTAAGCGTTGGTAGTACTCTATTACAAACCCCTTGGCTATCGATTAGCTAAAATGGAAGTATTACAAGCTAATTTTTACTGATACGTCAGCCGACACAATTTTTTCCGAAAGGGTCGAAGCGAAAACATCGAAGGGCTACATGTTTTGTTAATAAGACGGCCTGTCATTACTTTTATTGGCACCGTTTAAGGCAATATAGCGAATGGCCCCCATATATCGGGATACTACAAATTCTTTAGTTTTTTTCACTTGTGTGAAATATCACGCCACTTAAGCGGTTGACATAAAGTTTTTTTTTTTCGTGAAATTGTACTGAGTTAAAATTTAAAGGTCATTTTAATTAATTTCTTTGAATATTAAAGTGTAATCGTTGTTGTCTCATTTTAAAGAACAATGCTACAGATGTCAATGCGTTTGACAAAAAAGGGCTATAAAATAGTTCTTCATCAAAGTGCCTACGCATAATGTAACAATTGGAGGAAGATTTCAAATGCCGAACAGTCAAGTGAAAGCGTAAGTTTTTAGGGGTTAGATTTTCACTCTAAATAAAATATATTACACGATTTGGAACAGAAAAGTAAACTATTTTGACCTAATTTTAGTAACGACCGTGCGAGGGACGGTTGTTGGTAAGATATGAAGTTACGCAAAAAATAATTAAGCACAGCAAAAGGGCAACTCCAATTAGTCCATACAAGAATATTTTAAGGGTCATGATTAAGATAAGGGCACAGTTATTGTGCTGGTATTATTTCTGGTCCTGTTGGCACACCCCCGCACAAACAATACCTTTTTACTCATACAATTCGAATAAAGAACTCGGTTACGCAAAGATGCGTTCCAAAACAGCGAAACGTATTTGAAAAAAAGGCTTTTTTCTCTCCTTTCATTCGTTGAATCAGCTTATTTAACAATGCCGCTGTGTGAATATGCAAATCGAATAATTGTCTTGGCGTTTTTATATTTTTTGTGCGCGACGCTACTGTCCGTTGACTTAAGTTGGAATGACGCATCTGTCATTTGTGATATTATAACGCACCGCTTGCCACATACGTAAAACGGAACATTATAATGACTCTGGTTTTTTGTCGCATAAAAATAAACGCGCAACTGCAGCGATGATGTATTTTTTAGTCTAAGATGTGATGAAATATCTCGAAAGGAATGAGGTCCGATGTTTTTCAGGGCCACTCGCTCGGATAATGCGTCGCTGAATTTTCATGAGTAGCAATATTTATCGTGTTTGACGCCATTACGGCCGCGGGCCGAAGCCGGTGACTGGCGTAGGGCCGCAGTACCCTTTATTTATATAACAAAAAGTGTCCGCGACAACGCCTATATACTTTTATCGAATCGTGTATTTTTTTACCGTTGTTAATTCCGCAGATAATGGTCAGAGTCAAATGACCGGGCGGCGGTAAGAAACGGCGGGAATTTCAGCGATGCTCGCGCACTCTTTTAAGCGTGTTTTTTGCGTGGACGGGTTCGGGCGGCGGCTCACGTTATTTTTTGCAAGTCCACCGATGAAAACCGTAATGGCATTTTATCGTGCATAAGAGCGGACGGAATCATTAATTATTTATAATAAGTGGCTAGCGCCGAATCGCGCCGTCCATGTTTATTTTAGTCCGGAAAGTTGAGCATCTGTTTTTTTGGCGCGCCGCCGCAGCTATTTTCGCGCGCATTTGTTCGCGACCACAGATTATCAACGAAGGCTTCGAGTTATAAATTCCAACGCGATGTAAAAATAATTGATGTTGATTGCTTTATTAAGTTAGTTAATGATTTGGTGCAACTTACCTTCTCCAAACTTTAAAATCTCGACAAATCGTTTCAGAGCTGGCATGTCTGCTTCAAACTTTCGGACCTACGGAACCTTACGAATATAATTCAACATGTAGTAACATTTATCAGCTAGCTATTTACAATCTTCCATAATGTTCACATTAATACGAGTGCAGTTGGCCGCGATGTTTTTGTCCAGAGTTGCCATACATAAGAGAACGATTGTTAGTTTTTTAGCGAACACGAAAGTAGGTTAGTCGTGTGCTTAGGATCGTTAACGTTACCAATCACAGCTGTTGTGGTCTTGTGCGTATGCACAGCTTTTTCTGCGAGATTGTGTGGCTTTCAAATGTAGTTTTAAGACGTATTAGCCTTCGATATTTTGCTCTTATATAGGTATTCTATAGTATTTAAAAGTTCTTGAGCTACGTGCTATGGTTGGTTGCTCTATCTTCAGTGCAAGCTTGAAGTATCGTAATTGCTTAGTTTGACTAAATCAAAAATAAGATTCTATAATAACATATTCATTTGGTAAAACATCTTAAAAAAATTACACTTTCGTGAATTTGTGACGTCATAGTCCTTGTTTTTATACAAATTGCATAGGAACTAATTGTTTAGTCAGTCCAATAGAAGTATTAAAGATTTGTTGTCTACCTAGCTACCTTATTAATATTTCACAATAGCTATACTGCTGCTGCTGGTTGGTTGCAAAAGTTACCGCGGCTCTGGCCCACAAAGAAAAGAAGGACCAAAAGTGGATTTTAGTTTATAAAAGTCTGAAAATCCATCCAGTGAGCTCCAGCACATCAAGCTACCCGAAACTGTCAAGTTTTGCCAACCAACTTTGACACATAAGCTTCAGCGATAAAGTTCAAAATCTGTTAAGGAAATTGCTTGATATGTCTTTACTTCATCAGTATTAAATTAGTTGTAGTTTCCCGTCTTTTCTAGATTTCGATCCGTTTCGATCTACACATGTACATATGTATGTCGTTTCTTCGAATAATTTTATGGTGACAACAACTTAAAAATAAATAAATTACTTAAGTACGCAGCCGAGGTTATAAATAATTTATTTAACGAATAATGTCAACATATTAACTCACTGTTAACATAAGCAACACTATCTTATCTTTTTTAATTAATGTTTACTTTCAGTTACTTTGCACGTTAAAAACTTTTAACAAGCTTATTAAAATATATTTTATTCAATATACTTTACCGCAAATTACTTTGGGACTAACCGATCGTGTGTGAAAAAGATGTCCCGAGACGGTTTAGGCGCATTAGGGCTAATTTCTCATTTTTGCAACCGACTCAATAATGGACAACTTCTGATTAAGGCTACTTCTGCTAGTAGGTAATAACTCATTTGGGCTACTTCTCAAAATTTGGTTATATTTATTGAAATTAGTAATGTCTTTATGTATACAGGGTGTAAGGGACAGCCCTCCACAGACTGATGGAGTGAGTTCAGTATACTATACTAAGGAGACTGGCTCCTGAAATTGTTCAATTTTTAATATTATATTTATTTATACACATTTGCATCGTAGCGTCGATTTAACCGTGTTATCAAGCGTCCTTGTTTCTAGGTACAATATTATGTATACAGGGTGTAAGGGATATCCCTCCACAGGCTGATGGGGTGAGTTCAGTATACCATACTAAGGAGACTGGTTCCTGGAATTGTTTAATTTTTAATATTATATTTATTTATACACATTTGCATCGTGAAGTGTCGCTTTATTTAATCATGTAATCAAGCGCACTTGTTTCTACAATAATTTTACATAATGTCGCAACATTTTAATAACAAATTTTATTAACATTATAATCGAGAATCTTGTCTCAAATCGGTCCTAATCTTTAATCTAAGTCGTTCGTTGTCGTTTTTTTTAAAAAAAGACTTAACCCTTACGCTGCCGCTGTGCGTTGATTTCGACCGGACAGGTCCGATATGATCAGCAGATGCGGGGCAGATGTTACCGGACAGTAATATTGTAGCCGACTGCTGTTAAGGCGGATTTCCGAACGGATAATTGAAATAATTGAACTTGATTCCGTGATTTTTTCGTTTTAAGAAATCAATTTTCGATACTTTTTGGAGTAACCTTCTTTTTAAAGGGCGTATCTATTTATAAAAAAATAACTTATGCAATCGAATGATATTTTATATATTATTGTTGCATTCATAAATTACCTGGGGTAATACAGAATATTTTATCAATTGAAAATCAACCATCATCCTGAACTTTAAGGTTTAAATTCATTCGATTTTTTTGTCCTTTTGTACGAAGGGTCGTTGACCTCACCCAAATGTTTGTATTGGTACGATTATTTGTTTGTCCGTATTGACAGGTGTTGAAGGGATAGTTTGGAAGTCTGGAAAGACAGTTTATTTCAACAACAATGACAGTTTGAAACTATATTATCATAAATACATTTATGAGGTCATAATTTTTGTAGGTACAGGCTCCAGCACACCAAGCTACTCGTAAATGTCAAATCCCATTCAACTGATTGAATCCAATTGAATCATAAAGTTAAAAATCTGTTAAGGAATTTTGACACATAGCTCGGTGTGCTGGCGTCTGTAAAATTATAATTCAATTTCAACTGCTTATGTCAAATAAATTATTAAAAAGTGACCAATGACACTTACGGCTAGTTTCACCGGTTACGGATAAGTTCCAGATAGTTTATCTGGCAGATAATTTCATACAAACTGTTCAATTTTTTAATGTATCTGATAGATAGTGGCTATCCGTAACCTGTGAAACTGGCCCATAAAGTTTTTCGAAATCATTAAGTAAGTATCTGTCAATTATTTTGTACCTCAATTTGCGCCAATTCCCCTGAAAACTCATTAATTGAGAACAGTGTTATAAAACCGCAAATATTAATAAAGCGTTGACCACAAAATATGAAAACTGATTTACAACTAGTCGCAAGTATTACCAGTTAGAAAAAATCAAAGCCAACTGTCGTTTGACCCAAATGACATGGCAGTACCTAATCTATAAAATAGTTCTCATATTAAAATTACATTTATGCGACTGTCGACCTTATTCTTATCGAGATAAGGTTCTATAATCAGATTGAATGTTGGCTGTAATTATTGTAATGACGGGATGTAGGTCGCGAATCGTTTTGTTGTTTTAAGAAAAAGCCCCTTTTTTCGTAGAGGTTTTATTTTTCGGTTTCTCGTTCTAACTATTGAAAGTTTTACTCTTAAATGTGTGTTTATTGATCTGAAAGTAATCAGGTTTACGTGGGCTTTTGATAGAATCTTCTTTTTTCCAGTGTTGGCGCCTAAGTAAATGTCAGTTCATTGTTAAAGAAGTTTCTATTGATTCGTATCCTCCTTTGACCTCCAGACGTTGTTCGGGCTGTCAAACAGCTGACTCACTCACTTTTTCCCGCCTTCCCGTATCCGAATAGACACAGATTTACTTTTTATCCATTCCGTGACTCAAACAGCTTGGTTAGAAGTGAAGTTACTAAAAAAATATCACACCTATGGTGTTATAAATTACATCCTTCATTGCCCATTCGATTTCAATATAAATAGAAAAAATTACCATACAAAGGGGTAACTTTCAATTTCTCCACTAATTAATTAACGTTCCTAACATATGTTTAGACATACTATTTGTTACGCTTTCTCTGTAGGCATTATATCACTAACCCTTTGCCACCTGTTGAGGAAAAAAATGACAACAGTTGTTTCCCGCCAAGATTTGTTTTATTTCTTTTTAATTGTCGATCTGAGACATTGGTTTTTCGGATTCGGTTTAGGGTTAACTGATTTTAATGGCCGAAGCATCGGAAGTGACATGTGTCGATGTGTTCGTCATTATATTTAATTTTATTGTCCGCTTCCAGTTTTTTAGTTCCGTGGATCGTATTGTGGATAAATTGTATTCGCGTTTTATCATCTTTCTTTTACTGCTGCTAAGACGTGTTTTGCAGACATGAATGAAATTATAAATTATAATCATAATGTGACAAATTTTATAGGTCCTCATACTCTTGGTATGAAGTAATTTAATACTCTTAATCTTAATAGTCTACAAGAAAACAAACAGTTTATAGTGTTCTTATTTGTTTTTAATGGCAATATTATGCTGCTTGTGTATATACGTATTTACTCATGGTAATAACTAAGTCATCAATATAAACGAAAAAACTAGTAAGCTTGCATAGAGCCACGGTTTCGAAAACATAATAGAATTTGCAAGCTTATAAGACTCACTGCACTTTCAGACAGGGAAACCTAATACCAAAAAAGGATAAAGACAGATAATCGCGATACGGAGGACTTCTCATACATTAATAGTGATAATCTTAACAGTTTATTAACATGAGAGGGGGACTTTTAGATTTTTATTCCCATACCAGATAGGTACCCTTATTCATAATCTTCAATCAATAATAATTCAAAACCAAAATAATTTAAAAAAAGCAAATTCGAAAAAAACCTCGGCCCTCTTTCATAGTGACGTGTACTGGTCTATGGTTAATGTTTTTTACACCGACACCTGTAGGCAAGAGAGGGATGAGGATTGAGGACGAACCAAAAAACTTAATGAAATGAACGTGAGAATTTAATGTTTCTGATATTAAAATTATTCTGAATTGTCCGTATAAGATAGGTGGATAAGATTGTGAAATAATTTTTAGATCGGCTAATAATGTTTTTATTTGTTGGAGTATTTTTAGTACAAAAATAACTGCAGTTTCGCAGTTGGGAAGTTCAGATAGGTACTTGCCGATATTTTTTGTCCAATCTATATGATCTAATGTCATCTCATCTGTAGGCGAAATCTAATATTTCGAGTTAACTGGAAAGTAAAGACTAGAAGCTTGTAAATAGGTAGTAACTGTCTTAATTCGAAGCACTTTTAAGAGGAGCACAGTAGGCTTTTAGAACAATATTTTAAGTTCAAGAAGCCGCATAAAATAACAATATTTTGAATACAAACATCATTAACAACAGCCACAAAACCATCGACAGATAATTAACTACTTACACGACTGTTAATCGAAAATGGCCATCATTAAAATAAAACGCAACATCAAAGCCACCTTTACATTCTCAAATCAAGATAATACGCCATCAAACCTATTTATTATTCATTTCTAAGCAAGAAACTTTTTATCCGACAACTGTCCACTCGCCCCCATTTTATTTTTTACTCCAAAAGTTTTTCTCTATGGTCATGTTTGATGTTCTCACGGAAGAGGTTGAATGGACTGGTGTTCTCTAGACTTGAAAAAAACACGGAAGGGTTGCTAGTATTAAAAATTATTAGTTTGTTTTTCGTGTACGTAAGGTGCTGCTGGTGGGAATAAGTGACCCTCGGATTTAACATCCGGGAAGATGTTTTAGTTTAATGAGAGGATGTGGACTGATAAAAACTTCATTACTGCCTGGACCGAGAGTGTTCGGTTACGCGTGAGAATATAACAAGGGTTGGGAAAGGGTTGTATTGTTCAGTCGATCTCATGGTCAAGATTTTGTGCTATGAAGGTTGGGGTCATTTGTCTATGAATCACATAGACGTGTGAATAATAATGAAGTTTGTGTAACAAAATGCTCCAGGCGAGTCTTAATAAACGATATTCGGGTTTTGTAAGGCCAAATTAAGTTTTAAAGGCCTGCCAGTAACTTACACGAACAGCAAATTAAGGAGCACCACAATAAATGCATAATCACCTATAAATAATTTTATAAGTAGATAAATGTCACTGGACACTTATATAAACATATTTATTGCGATCATAATCAAAAGATAACTTAACAACATACACTTACATGAAAACAGAATTGTAATGTACAGGCAATGCACTTCATTTAACACTAAAACGCCTAAATTAGTAGACCGTGTCAATAAGAGCCAGTGTAAACAGCGCCGTTGAAGGGTTGACCCGCGCTGTCACTCACTGACAGATGGCGGGTAGCCGCGCCACGGATAGGGTTGGCCGACATTACAACTTTTTGTTACACTTTTTATAGTGACGCGGAAGTTGATTTTTGGGTTATTATTTTATTTTGACCTAATAAAGTTTTTAGGTTGCGACAGATTTTGATTTTGTTGTAATAAGGGTCGTTTTAAGTATCTGCTGTTGTAAGATGTTTAAAAATTTCGTTTAACTTTGTACAGGTCATTGATAAAAATGTATTGGACAGCCCTAACTTTATACATAAATTCAACCCTACCACAGGCGACGGTGGTCAAAAAGAGCGTTAATTATTCTCGACGGAAGTTTTTATGATAAAAACTTAGAAAAACGGCTGCGGAGGTGCTAAGTACGAGCCCCCAGGGCTAGGGTATCAATTAGACAGAATAATGGAGACGAAGCAACAATCATGTGTACGGAGTTAAGTGGCGCTTCGGGGTAAAAACGCTTGTGGGTCAATTTATTGCCTTTTTGAGTTTGAAACAAAGGCTTATACATTATTATTGATTTTATTGCGTGGTGAATTTAAAAGTTGGATTGATAGAACTCTTGTAGGTACATGATTGAAAGATTTTTTAATAAAAATTGATTAAAAAATTAATTAAAATAATAGTAACTCTTATAAGGGAAAATTTTATCATAATAACGTATTAGCATAGCTGCCATATTTTTTATACAAAAAAAAAACTGACCATTTAAAATATGAAAACCACTTACAACCAATCTTTATCTAATTTGCTGGAAAATTAATAAAAGTATTTTTACAAAAAGGTTACATTTGGTTAATCATGTTACCGACGTGACCCTGTGTTACAGATCACAAACAGATCAGTTTCATCCATTTAAGACAGGACATTTCGTATTGTGAGCAAAATAATGAAAAACTTAATAATGAAATATTAAAATAATCAATACTAATGTTTAAGTTTTCGAAGAACGGTAGTAACAGTCCAATTTACACTACGGAATGTAGTACCTCTTCATCTTTTAAACTTCATTTGTGGATGAAACGCGCGGTATAGTCCAGTGGTATTAAACATTTTACTTAGGGGTCGAGTAAACCAGTTTTTTTTATGGGTCGGCATGAGAGCAGGGCTCTCATTTAGGGTTGTCTAAAAGCTATAGCTTTTAATAGTCAAAAACTTTTCTTTAAATGAAATAGAATCTTTAATGAAATAAAAAATAATATATTCAAGAGATGAGAGAAGCCCTGTATCCACTATGAACTGTTATCAGCTGCGGTTCTTCAAACCATACAGACGGAATTGTGTTGAACAAAATAACTCATAGGAAGTGGTAAAGGGCGGGCATTTCGGGGGCTGCCTTTTGTGAAAATGTGACCTTCAAAAATGGTTGATTTTCAGCCTACTTTGAATAAATGTCTCTTTATCTTATCTTTTATCTAGCCTTGTTAACTTGAGAACATTCATAAGTGAACTTTTAACATATTAACTAAGATTCCTCATCGCGTAACAATAATTCATGATCATCAGTCATTTTATCAACCCACTGCTGGGCACTGGCCTTCTTTCACATGCAGAAAGATTGACCGTTAATGACTAAGCTTGCTCACTTGCACTTATGTAAGTTAAAATACAATAATTAAGAAATAATTAAATAATTAAAAGTGCGTCACTTCTTTATTAGATAGTTATTTTGTTCATCCATTTATTTCTTACCATTTAAATCTTACGCGGATCTTTTGATTCACATGGCAGCCCTGTCTCTATAGAACACAAAAAACGGGGGTATATTCGTCAATAAAAACTATAGGGTTAGCGAGTTATTGACAATCTCGGGTGGTCATCGGGATAAAATGAAATATTTCCACCATGGCGACATATTTATTAGAGTATTGTGGTGAATTAGACATTAATTTATTGGTACTGATAAGACTGTTTACGAATAAATTATGGTGTTTGTGGTTGATAGATAAAAAGTCAGATAAAAAAGCCTCTGTCTAGCCTTTTCCCAAACTATTTTGGGGTCGGCTTAATAAGGAACATCTTATCTAACTTCCTGAAGTCGGTTATTGTCCTTGGAAAATTGGATCTTTAATGCAATATACATTGGTACAGACGCCAGCACATCAAGCTACTCGAAACTATCAAATTTTGCTAACCAAGTTTGAACCATTTGGTTGAGCGATAAAGCTGAAAATCTATTAAGGAAGTTTGACAGATTTTAGAAGCTTGATGTGCATGCGTCTGTACATTTCTTCTTATCTATTTAGGAAAAACGTTGAGAATATTGCGACATCATCAGAACCAATTCGAGGTATTTAGCAAAAATCTCAACTCAAATTATTCGATAAATTAAACTTAATTATACACAAAAATTAAGTCCCAGCGGCTAATTTAGACTGCATACCAAGAACAGAAACACATGCCGGTCAAACTAATTTCTTTATTATATTTGATTAACCCTTCAAATGCGGCCGGTGGGTAGTAATTACCCAACAGATGCAACACTGATTAATTACTAGAAAAAGCGTTTGGATCAGCGGCACCTGCCCGAAAATCTCACTTTCGATCGGTGGTAAAATTCTAAAAAACTTTTTGATGAGACGTAGGTACTCTAATGGTGATGGTTCCTTACAATAATGACGGCAGTCAATGCGGGCTGACAAAGGGTTAGAGGACATGTCTTCACTGTCTTCATATAAAAGTTTTATCAGAGACAAAAGCTTTATTTTTATATCTCATCAATCTATGTATTTCCACAATAAAAATCATTTATCAAGGTTTATAATCTATAAATTCACGTCAAAAAAAATTATAAACACAACATTTTCTTTCAATAGGATTAGTCGATTTATCGTTGAATGTTAAAAAGTAAACAAAATTAATTCCGTATTGAATCAAGAACAATGATTAGAATAAGCATGCTAAATTCTAATACTTCTTTTTCAACCGACTTTCAACTTATCTCAGGTGAACTCCAACAAATAGGAACGTTTTTACATTGTCGTGTGGAACCCCAAATCATATGAAGAAAGTTTTTCTGTCTAATCTCTTATGTAAATCGACGAGTCATTGTCTTTTGTCGGTTTTTTCTTCACCCGACGTCAGCGGAAGTCATATGTAGTATCAGGATTTTTATAATCGAGATTTTTTAAGAGACTGTCATTAGTTTGATTTCGATAAAAAAGATTAAATAGTGAGGTGATTTTATACATTTTAATGAGGCTACCATAATCTTCTCAAAGTGGTTTAAGGCATTGATAAATTCAAACGCAATTGGTTTTAAAATACTTAACCATGTAAAAGTATTGCGCCAACACCATTACTACTAGGTTCTTGCTAAGTTATAACGCGGTTCGTCTTTGGGTAATGAGCCGAAATCACTTTGTGGGTTTTGAGAGACTCATAAAGCAGGCCGGAGTTTGGAAGTTGGTCGGTACTGATTGATAAACATCGGAGAACACGTAAATGTCGGTCCTGCGCCTGATCTCTCTCCGATCGTGTCGGATTGCTGTCCCATCGGACTATGAGAGTGAGGGAATAGAGACCGGTTATTATAGAGCTATAAAAATCCTAACACTACACCAACATCATACTTCTTCGAATTCAATTCGCAAATATAGGTACCAAAAGAGTTACGTACAGATTGATATACTACATTTAGCCTCACATATGTACGATTAACAGTGATTAGTAAACTAGTTAATTACTTAGTTAATTAGGCCGAGAAAAACTATTAAATGTTTGCGTTTTATTCGGATGACTGAATAATTTGCGCTGATATACTATCAATAATTATAAGATGCATTCAAATCGTTACGTTGAGATTCACATATGAAGATCGTGTTTTTTTTTATGTACGCATCCGTCTTCATATTATGCGCAAGCGCAAAATTCGCATAGACTAAAAAAATAAGTCCGAAAAAAAGTTTCAAAAAAATCCATCGTGAACCGTACCTGTACAATGACGTATAAATATTCATAATATAACACATTACGCATATCAATCAGCACACAAGTGCTAGTAAGGATCTAATGTGATGCGCGAGCACACCCCGCCATTTTGTCTTGCGCTGTCATTAGCGCGATTTCTCAGGCAAATCTTTTTGTATGGCTTATTCAAATTATTGGTGACAATAGACTGTTTTTGTTTATCCGTTGATCTTACCCATGATAATATGATGCTTGTGATATGAGCTAAATTATTCTTTTCTCCGTGTTTTTTTTTAGTTTATCAAGTTTGCAAGTTATATTAGCTATTAAAACTATAAGAACTAATAGAAGTCTTACTATTATTTGATTATGGAAGCCTACTTCATGGATTTAGTCCGTATCTTATCTACTTAGGTATTTTAATTTAATATGATGACGATAATTTTCTAAATATGTATATGCAAGAGTATGTATACACCTTTAAGTTAGATTTTTGAGAACCTAATTTATTTTTATTTAATATCTCATGGAAAAATGTACCAAAAATCACACTAATAAATGGATTTAAACTACATAATAATTTCCATACTTTTTTATTCATACTTTAGTAATGAAATACTAGCTCATTAATTTCAAATATATAACATAGTATTCAAGTATCTTGTTTAAAGAAGCTGGTGTCTCCTTTAAAATAATCAACTAATCCATCAATATTAAAATCCATAGATACTTCGCGCCAACCCAAAGACAATCCCGCCAAAATAAAGATGCGTTCAAATTATGCGCGATCACACCGTAGCATAAAAGAAGCGAGTTTTTTTTGTCAATTCCTTTCGATTTAACCCTCAGGGCCTAATTATCTTATTGACGAATTAGTTGGTATTTTCGCACGGTGCGAGATGCACGTGTGTTGCGGTAACCGAGTAGGTAATTACTTAGGAAGTTGTTTGTTATGCTAATTATTTGTTTCTTTTGCGGGAATTACTGTTTCTGTTCTGTTTAACCAGTTATTAATTTATGCTTTCATTTGATGTTTATTTGATGCTTATTTGGGAACTTGTGTTAACTAGTGTGAAATAGGAGTAAATGTAGTAATTGAATGGAGCAAGGGTAATATTTGGTCCTTATGCATATTTTGGCTAATTTTTGGATAATTCGTAACGGCATCCAGAAAATTATTACTAGCAGGCCGGATTGCTACATCCGAAGGCACTGGGCATAATTATGTATAGGTTTATGTAATTATAAGTACTAATAACACCAATTTAGTATGTGTAAAAGCATCTATTTTGTTACTAACTCACTAACAACGTTTGAATTATTTTGTGGGACTGAATTAAAAAAATATATATTATTAATGTAATAATTTGTACAAAGATGTAAATGAAATGAAATGAAAAAATGTTTTCCTTTTTTTACGCTCACTTTATTACCTTTTTCACATCAGACGTTAAATTGCTAAATTTTACTATTCTACTATTTATTTTCAATAATTAATTAGCTGCCCTGAACATAAGATTTAATGAAGCCATACACTATACACGACTATGCACAATAAATGTCTAGAATTTACTACAAAAAACCTACCCCTATACTCTGACTTCCAGCTTACCACTCCTGAGTGGCATTCCGCCCACCTTTTCCTCCACACAAGTATATTTGCATACCTACTCTTAATGATCAACGATTTGATAAAAATGCCTGGCCTGCAACTGCTACCATTTCGCTATGCAAATATTTGTGTACTGTCTTAGTATTTTGTTTAATTTCCTCATTCTTATGTCTTAATTAAAGATGAAGTGTTTTTCTTTATGTAATTAGTGGAAATAATATTGCCCAAGAATAATAATAATTCTTTTAATTATTCGATTGGATAGTTACCTTTAAATACCTAAATACTACCTTTATTTCGTGGTAAATCATTAGATGGGGGGTCATCTAATGATTTACCCACGCTGTGGGTCTGGAGGGAGCGTCAGACTCTTACTCACTAAAACCCAATATGTTCCTTCAGGAGGTCCCTATGTGTCAGGGCCACGGTGACACGTGCGAACAACCCGCAGCGCCGGCAGAAATATTACTTTAATTTATTATTTTCAGATTGTAAATTAATTAAGGCTGGTTTCCTACCTTATTTTCTAAACCTACATAATATAATATGTATTATACTACTTACTTCCACATATTTCATACTAAGGACACATATCCAACTATAAAGACATCAAAACCACAACAAAATAACCAACCTCACCTATTTATAATTAAAAAAAAAAAAACTATAATAACCAGTAATAAAATCTACTTCCCAATACAGAAGCTGCAATGTAGAAAAAACAACTTATTTCCATACCTTCTCACGAATGAGTACAGAAAGCTAATTAAACAAAAGTGCTCTAACAAACTGGAGACCAAAAAAAATTACCTTTTTTACTAATCAGCAAAAAAATCCAAGACATCGTGAGAGATGCATAATATTAACTTGTAATAAATACATGTATGCAAATGTCTACGTGACCACTTTTTGAACAGATTAAAAAAAAGACAAAGGTACTCACCGTGGTCGATGCTACCCCTTCGCTGAATCAAATCGCAATTTGCATACGACTGTGGCGATTTTTTTACCCGAAAAGATTATGTTAATGCGTTTTTTGGACATCGGATGAGCGAGAAATGGTTTTTTTTAGTGTTTAAAAAAGTTCCGTCGGCTAAGATAGGGTTAAGTTTGTAGTATGGAGAAATGAGTTCTCACACATTTGATGTGAAGATTTTTTTTTGTTTTGCGTAGTTTTTTGTCAATAGTTTTGACTGTTTTGAATAATTTGATTTGGTTCTTAAATTAATAAATTTAATACTGCGTCATAGCTATATTACTCGTACTATAAGGAAATCTCTCAAGCCTCCTGTATGAGTGTCCCTAGAACACTTTTCGTAAGAAATCTACAAAAAATGTTAATGCAGTTTTTGTAATAAATCAAGTCAACCGCTCAATATTTTTAATGAACATTGAATTTTATACGATATACGCGCTATCCTTGTTGAACAAAAAATGTAGGCCAGTTAATTTGCGGTTTAAAAGCAGGACAACAGAAAAACATACATACATTTTTAAGTAGATAATCCCACAATATATGTACAACGTAGTACCTAAGCTTAGTCTATTATAAACTTGAGCATATAACCCTATTTAACGACCACCCATTTTTTTCTACAATTTTTTATACTATATAAAAATTTTACCTGAGCCCCGGGGTGGAGTCTAACCACCCCACAATTTTTTTTTAATACACAAAAACCAATAGTGCACCGTTAGGGGTGTCAACATTTTTTTCGTGGCAACCCTGATCGATATTTTTCCCGCGCACACATCGCATTGGTTTAGCAGTCAGTTAACAAAGAAGTCTTTATGTAAAACTTATTCATTTATTTTTATTTCAACGGTCGTCGTTTTCTATTCTTTTCGGTAATAACTGGGGTTGGTATTAAAAGGGGTTGTTTTTTATGTGAGCTTCTCCTCACGCGATTTCTGACTGTTCAAATTGTTTGGGGCACGCAAATCATCGGCGTGTATGTTCTAGAACGTTTTTAGTTTTATTTTTGGGTTTTAAAATGATTAGGTGATAATTTTTGAAGAATTTTGCTGCTTAAACTTAGTAGCGTTTATTTCTAACCTTCCAAACATGAAATTGTGCATGGAAATGGAAAACATAAATATATAGGTATCTAATATGAATGAGATCACAACACAAGTTTATCAAAAACTTACCTTGGGGCTAACCGACCGTGTGTGCTCCAGGTGTCCCGATATATAATTTAATTATTACCTTCTGCTTACAGTGGTGGTGACGTCAGCTCCCGCCAACGAGGCAGAGCTGCAGCTGTACCGAGTGATGCAGCGAGCCAGCTTGTTGGCGTATTACGACACGCTGCTTGAGATGGGTGGGTAAACGCAAGAGACAATACGGTATTGCCGTTATTTCCGTCGAAGATGAGTAGGATATTACTGTAGGAAGGGATCGGTGCGTCGACATGCACTCTTGCGCCATCCCGCCTTGCTAGAACTGCGTGTTGTGCTGGATCCGCGGATTTCTTGATTGCAAATTGCATATTGCGGTGTGTTGTCAAGGAGAAAATCATCATCAAAATCAAGACCAAAAAAGCTTAATTTAAAGGCATACCTTTCATTGTATCTCTTGAAATTCTCTCAAACTCGTAAAGTAATAATAATAACAACGGACAACATCAGATAATAATTATAATTTATCTACAGAAATTATTAAAGAAGACAAAAAAAACGCTATTAAAAGATAATAACATGTCCCTACTAAACACAAGATCATAGGAACACAAGAAAAAACACTTTCTCATAACGAAATAAAGAAAAAGATAAAACAAAAAAAAAAGACACGCAACAAAATCTCCATATCGCTAAAAAACGCGCGCTCAGCGTCGACATGCAAATTACTTTTTTAATCTTTTACTTTTTTAATACCGCCGATTACTCGAGCTAAGGAAGGGTTTGGCCAGTCAGCCTTATCCTTTTGTTTTTTTTCTCGGCGCCCCTTCGCAAAATGGTCACGTAGGTATTTGCATATTTGCCTAAATTAAAACTGGGTGTGTGAGTTCGTATTTTTTTATGGTATCTCACGTTTTTCTGTGGAACAATCATAGCGAAATGAACTGGTGCCACAAGAAAGTCTTGCATATTAATGTTTATGGGACTAATCTATCTGTTTGCAACAATGGTCCAGTTTTTTCTGTCATGTGAATGTAAAGAACTGATTATCGCGGTCTGCTTTTTTGGACTTTGGGAATAAATTATTAATTCTTGTGCTTTCTTGGATCAAGTTTTTTAAAAGATACTCATAAATGATAGGAGATATTAAAGAACTTCTTTGGAATTCATTATGCATATGAAGTATCATTACAAAACATTTCCTTCTTTAACGTTTCAGGTGGAGATGACGTACAGCAGCTCTGCGATGCTGGAGAGGAAGAATTCCTTGAAATCATGGCCTTAGTAGGCATGGCTTCTAAGCCTCTCCACGTCAGACGCCTACAAAAAGCTCTCCAAGAATGGGTGAACAACCCAGCCCTGTTTCAAATCCCTATCGTTCCTAATTTATGTCCTTCAGAAAACCCCTTCATACAATGTAACCAAAGACTTCTAAACATGCCTCCGTCGATCCCTAACGTTTTGCCAAGAACTGTGGCGTCTCCAGAAAGCAGTAGACCAATGTACAGTCCATCTCCCGGTGCGCCCGAGAACAGCTGTGGTTCCACTGCCTCAGCTCCTAACGCCAGTCCTGTACACCAAGCGAATACCTTCACAAAAATAGTATTACCACCGTCCCCTGCTCCTGCCGCCCCCGTAACGTCTACTGCTTCTAGATCCTTCTCCCCACAAAGTGCCTGTCCACCTGCTTCAGCAGGATCCAGTCCAAGTTCGGTCACTTCACCAGTTCAGCTCACACCAGTCCTTTTAGACGTTCATGTGCAAAAACTCTCGGCGGCTGCGGAGAAATTGAGCAAGCACTTGCCACAGCTAGAGCCAAAACCACAGAACACGAAAAAGAAGATGTGTAAAGATCTGGAGCTGGTGATGATGATGCCAGAGTCTGATCCTCGGCGGATGGAGGAGATTAGGAAGTATGCGGCGATATACGGCAGGTTTGACTGTAAGAGGAAACCTGAGAAGCCGTTAACGTTGCATGAGGTGAGAGTCTTTACATTTAGATATGCCGTTATTTTAATACAATTGAAAAAGTTACTATACTCTTCACACTTGCATGAATAAAGTAGATAAAAATAAACAAGATTTTATTATTTGCAAGGAATGAATCCTAATTGATTACAATTTAAAATTTGAGTACATATTAAAATTGATACACTTTTTGATGAAACTGTGGAAAAGGACTTCATGTGCGTGTGCGGGCAAAAATAATTTATGCATAAAACTCCTTTGCTGTTAATTCAGTTCTTTTAAGCAACTAAGCCATTCTCTTCTTCCCCAGGTGATGGTAAACGAAGCAGCAGCTCAGATCTGTCGCTGTGTCCCGGCGCTGCTGACGCGGCGCGATGAGCTGTTCCCCCTTGCGAGGCAGTTGGTGCGGAGAGCTGGCTTGCACTACTCTAAGCACGGGTATGTTTGGTCCTTGAATATTAAAATAATAAGTGATGATTGTCTAGCTGCTAATGATAGCTAGAGTTGCAAACCAATCAATGTTCATTTATTTATTTATTTGGAATGCCAACAGTTATTACATGTGTTTAGTAAAAATCGACAAATGGCAAGAAACTTAAAATCTGAATGCATAACCAGTTACAGGCAAACACCAAATGACTTTAAAAGTACCTAAATGTATGTATATAAATTTTAAAAAAATAACATGCACACTGGGACAGATATATTGACATAAGAATTACCAGCTCGTCGTCATTAAACATCCTTGGCAGTCGTTACGGGTTCAGAAGCCAGTAAGTCTGACGCCAAGTCTAACCAAGGGGTATTGGGTTGCCCAGGTAACTGGGTTGAGGAGGTCAGGTAGGCAGTCGCTCCTTGTAAAACACTGGTACTCAGCTAAATCCGGTTAGATTGGAAGCCGACCCCAACATAGTTGGGAAAAAAGGCTCGGGGAAATAATTCAAACCGCATATATGTTTATCAGTTGATCAAAGGTTTACTCATCTTATGACATTGATACACAAGACTACTATTGGAATCGTGTTCAAAATTGTGTGTTATTTTTTCTATCTCAGTTATTTTTTTCGGAATTTGGTCGAAAATACCTAAACAATAATTTATACTGTAAGGTCAAAGACAAAATCTAAGACGTGGTATATTTTTTAAATAGCACTCATTGTTGCAGTAATTTGTATTCCGCCTGAGAAGACGATTTTTGGATGAAGATTGATTCAACATCAAAGCGGCAATAAATTACAAAGCTCATAAAATAAATGGCATGAGTATAAGCCCAGTACGATGTATAACTCGGGAATTCATAAGAAAGCAAATCCACGGCTTGAAGCAGTGTTGTCCTATACTATTTTTTTTCCCAATATTTCTATAAGAGTTACATTCCAACCTATGAAATCAAGGATTCAGGGATAAAAGAAATAAGACCAGGGTTAGACACAATAATTTATTTAGTATTTGTGTTATTTCACAGTTTCAGAATATGTAATAAACAAATATTCTGATACAGATGAAACACATAAAACAGACTTATGGATCGATGAAGACACCCAAAAGACTTCAGGTCATTTCCTGTGCTTCTTTAATGTTTACATAGTCTAATCAGATCTCTTTCTTTCCAGCCTCCCACCAACAGCATCAACAGGAGAGGAGCGAGAGCGTGATGAGGACGAGACGCCTCCGAAGCGACCGCGGCAGGTCGCGCCCCCTACTGTAGACCTCACCGCCTAGCACTAACATCTAACCATCTGGCTAGGGGATATAGCAAGGAATGCGATAGAATGTGTATTATGGAATCTTAGGTTTAAAAAAAACTAGAATTAATTGGGAAGTAAAAGAATACCTGCTTTTCAAACGGTTCCTTAATATTTTTTATATGAAACACAATTTCATTTAATCAAAATCTAAATCATCAAAATCACAATTTGATAAAAATATAACTGTCTTTAAATCTTAAAAAAACAATAATTATTAAGATTTTTTTAATTATAAAATAAAAGCAGAAAAAATGCTCTTCGTTTCACCAAAAGATTTCATAATTCACGTTAGAACCTCGCAATAACAATAAAATGGGAAATGGTTACTAATAAGAATGATTTGCTACGGACTAATCACGATTCTAATCAGAATATACTTATTCCAACTATCACTTACAAATTTTGTAAGTCTCTGGTCAAAAATAAAGGAATGGGCCTATTATACGTCCTTGGGGCATCCACGAAATTAAGTAGTACTGAATTAAGAGTTAATATCTCATTTTCAGTACTTTATCTAATTCCGTCGGTTTCGGTGACGCAATAATTTATAATTCATTCTGCATTTAATTTTTATTTGCATTCTTATAGTAAAAGGTAAGCATGACTCGATCGAATGCCTGCGCTAATTCTCATTCATTTGGTATGCACTGTAGCACATTTTGTTTTAGAATGGTTATGGCAATACTGTTCTGGTGAGTAGCAAGAATACTTTAAATTTATAAGTTTGCATGCATTGTTAAAATTACTGTTACTAACCTATTAATTTCTTCTCCAAATGCTTTTTATATATTAGATTTTTTTAGTTTCACCATCACTGAAGCAAAAGATTTTTCAAAACAGAGTACGCCTCAGTTAATTATTGATCAAAATTTTACAAATTAGATTGCAAAGAGATACATGTATGTAAAAATATTGTAAATAAATAAAATTCTGTTATATCTAGGAAGGCGAGGAAGGAAATGGTATCCGAGCAAGTCCTGACGCGGCCAGGAGTAATTCCAACAGGTAAATATAATGCTCATAATAGAACCGTCTAAAATTGTGATTGGATTCCCTTTAATCTTAAAAATAAACTGCCAACATGTTAGGCGACTATAGTAGTATATTGCTCTATAGATAAGTCTGCTACAGATTCCCTCTCGTGACATAGCTTAGTGACCTCTAAGAGTACTGAGTTAATACTTACTGGAGTGGATAATATATATTTCCTAAGTCGGTGCTTTTCGATTCTAGTTGGTGGGGCGTGAAGGCAGAGAGTGATGACGCAGACTCCAGGTGTTCCTACTCCAGCACCAGCACTCCGCCACCTGTGAGCATCTGATAACATTCTCAATACATTACGTTACCTTTCAGCATCTAACAGTTTTTATAGTCATCTTATATATCTAATCTTATCTACCTTAATTATTTCATCCCACTGTTATTTTCCAACTAGTTTTGAAATTGACCGCGTTTGCCAAGTATCTAGAACTTAATATCTTTTAGAACACCAGTAAGCCTTTCAAATGGATGCTTTACCTGATGGTTCTATATGTTAAACACACTATCTTCTTGACTCTCGATTTCCAGGAAGCCGAAGAATCCCGTCCGCAAGTGGTGGCGGCGCGCGGGGACAGCATCATCGCCGTCGCCAACCCCGCGCTCCACCCCCCGCACGCCGCGCACCCCCCGCACGCGCTACACCCGCACCCCGCCAGGAACCATTCTAACTGAACATCTACTGCCGGGAGGACTAATTCTAAAACAAAATCTTATGTAACATCAAAAAAATTGTGTTCTTAGGCGGTTCTACGAAAAACTGGCGAGCAGCTCTTCATAGGGAAGCGCTTAGAAGCTTTTGACAGTACAAGCCATCTATTAAATGTAAGAGAAGCTGGAATTAAATGGAAGACGTAAAGGAATCAAACAAGGAACATTGTTGTAGCTCGAAATTAATTCAAACCTTTAATGAGAATTAAGTTCTCATTGTTTCTCAACATTGAATACTACGAACTTCTACTAGGAATTTACAATTAATTAATTGGAAAAAAAATTGGAGAAATCAACTAAATTCCCATAAAAAATCCTCGCTTTTTCTTTTGTTAAACGTAACGGTCCTGCCGGGGCTGCGGGTTTTTCCCAAAAGTTACCGTGGCTCTGGCACACAGGGACCTGCAGAAGGAACATAGTGGGTTTTTGTCAGTAATAGTCTGACACTCCTTCCAGCTGCACCCACAGTGGAGTGGAGTGTGAAATGACTTATCAAATGACCCCTTCATTTGATGATTTCACACTGACCGTTCAATTACGGTCCCTTTTAAATAATGACGGCAATAACTTTTGTTTCCTAAGAGGAACATGATATAAAACTGACACAGAGTGTACAAAATACATTCCACCAAATATGAAACTAATTTATATGTTTTTGTAAATATTTCGTTTAGTTTATTAGTTAAATGTAAGTAAAGCCATAATATGCCTTGTAGTCATTATATGTATCGATCAGTTTAAATTCGCGGGTTGCACTAATAGATCATTTTATTTTCTAAACTGCAGTCATAGGGTAGTTGCGTTGAGTCAAATTCATTACTTTTATTGAACTGTCAAGAAAGTCAATTTGTATGAAGTTAGAATTATGACGTCACAATATTTTCACATCAAGCCATATACTTCTTAAATTATCAAAAAAAAAATTCAATAGATTTTCCTTCAAAACGATAACTGAAAGTGACATTATTTTAAGATGCTTTACCTATTTAATATCATATTATATGATTTTATTTTTGACCTAGTCAAATACCCAATTTGTTCAGAAAAATATGAAAACAATTTGAAATAAGAATGAGGGCCAGTTCCACAATGTTCGAATAGCCACTACCTACCGAATAAATTCAACAATGGAACATAATTTGTATCAAATTATCTACCGAATAAACTGACTGGAACTTTTTCGTAGTTGGTGAAACAGTGCCCTTATAATGAAGAGATTTTTTTTTTAGAAAAGGTACAATTTTGAAATTATTTTTTTGTGACGCTATAAGAATCTTATGTTGCCATAGTTGACATTTTGAAAAATAAATAATAAATAAACATCATACATATAAAACGTGACCAATCAGCATATTAATTAACAATCGATTTAAATTCACGTCACATAAAATAAATGGATAAATTACGCATAAATCTAACTAATAAATAACGCATTTCGTTTACGTAACCGTAGTTAAATTTGCATTCATTTTTTTGATCACGAAGAGGAATTTGTGGAAGAGACGTATAAAATTGAGGATCCGGAACAACTGTTGTGGAATTCCAAGCGCCCAGCTATACTATAACATATTTAGGATTGACGTTAGCAAAATGTTCAATTTGAGGCATTACAAAAATGAAAGAACTGAAACGTCTCGAATCCCGTCCCCGGACTCATAGAATTCGATATCAGACGTTTCAAATCTTCGATTTTGACGACCCCGTAGTCGCTGGCATAAGCGACTGGATCCGCGTACGAAGTCGCGGGCAGAAGCTAGTAACTAATAAATAGTTGTATGCGAATAAAATGGACTTTGGTGCAACCCCCTCCTTGCAATGTTTTCAAAGATATTGTTTCTGTATTATTGTTTACTTTTTTATGACGACTATTAATTTTTCGTTAATACTTAAAACAATATTATTACAATGTATGTAGGTACAGACGCCAGCACATCAAGCTGCCCGAAACTAACAAATTTTCAACATTAAACCATTGTGCTTCAGCGATAAAGTTCTATGAAGGAAATTTGACACATTATAGTAGCTTGATGAGCTGGCATCTGTGCCTACTTCAATAAATTATTGTGGGTATCAAGTCATACAGAGGTACTTATATTTCATGGATAAATCAAATTGAAGAAAATCAAATATCTATTCGTAAATGAGTATACGTTTCTTCTAAAATGACACTTGAATAGCTTACGATAATTGCAAATTTGCATCAGAAAGTCATAAAAACGTAAACATAATACATGAAACAATACAAATTATTATACAGGGTCTAACAATACTAGTGCACCATATTTTTACAGGTCATCTAGTACATGCTAAGGATCATGTTTACCTCATAAAAATAAAAATGACCTAGGGGTCTACGACCGAGAGCCTTCGTAAAGACCGGCGCTGTGTACAATTTGACGACTGTGATGATGAATTTAGTAAAATATGTTGTTGTTTTCATAACCTTTTTGTGGTAAACATGATCCTTAGCATGTACTAGATGACCTGTAAAAATATGGTGCACTAGTATTGTTACACCTTATATATGTGTAAATAATATATAACGTTAGCGTAGATGACCATCGTGAGCCATGACGTGTTAAAATAGTTTTTAAGATTTATGGAAAATAAATACTATGTTTATACCACGTTTTGTTTTATTGACCACTTGAAGGACAAGAAGGTAACCACAACTTTTTACTACTTACAAAGGGGATCTCTGTTATCTGAAATAAACGTTTTTATTATTATTAAAAAGAAAATGCTGGTCTATTTTAACAAACCTTAAGACTATGCAGGAGTTTGAGAACTCTACTTAAATCATCTGCCTATCTGTCACCTCTGTATCCCAACTATGTGAGGTTGATTTTCCAGTCTTACAGAAGGCAGCTGTGTACCAGTTTTTTACATGGAGCGACTGCCTATCTGACTTGCTCAACCCAGCTACCTGGGCCACCCTGTTGTCAGACTTCCTGGCTTCTTCTGACTTAACAGTAACGATGGCCATGTTCAAATTGTAGACGGAAGGGAACCACTTATTTAACGTGCCTTCCGAAAAACGGAGGAACTCATCATGACAAGATGGTCGCCCTTGAGAGACAAACCTCGCAAAGCGTTGCTTAACCTTATGATTTATCACGTGTCTACTAGTACTAGAAGACACATCATAATTATTAGCATTAACAATAAATCTTTCAAATTTTTAGCTATAAAAGCGCTTTTAAGCACTTCTTGAAACTGTACCAATATATCCGTGAATCATCACAAAAATATCTAAACCTTCGGGAAATCACAAAATGGCGGAAATATATTATAAACAAAACCACAAAATGCATTGAATACCGTTATGTTACCTTGTACTTTGTTAATATGATCGTTAATACAAATTTTGACATTGATTATGTAGCAAGGGGAAGGTCAGATCATACTTTCCAATCCGGCAGATGTAAGGTCACTCACTAACTTCTACGGGTTGTTCGTAAGAGTTACCGCGGACCTGGCACACTGGGACCTCCAGAAGGAACAAAGTGGGTTATAGCCAGTAAGAGTCTGACACTCCCTCTAGCTGCATCCTCTGAGGGACAATGACCCCTTCATTTGATGATTTCCCACTGCACTCTCAGCGGGAGGGGGAATTTGATGATTTCCCACGAAAAAAAGATCACTCACAGTGAAAACAATATTTGATCATGTCAACTATTTTGATTGTCCAAATCTGACAACCGGTCTAACCAAGGGGTATCATGTTGCCCAGGTCACTGAGGTTCGATAGGCAGTCACTCCATATTAAACACTGATACTCAGCTCTATCTGGTTAGAATGGAAGCCGACCCCAACATAGCTCGGGAAAGGCTAGACAGGTGAGATGATTACCCATAAAAGTTAACCTTAAAGAAATTAAACACGGGCAGATCAAACGACAGTCTAGTAATGAATTACACCCTCATTCCATAAATTAGTATCAAAACTGCCCAACAATTTCATAAATACATAAATGATATTTATTTTGCAAATAGGTTGAACTCAACACTTTTACACGTCAACACATTTTTTATAAAAACGAGATGAGGTCGGCATTTCCTAACTGACTGCCTTGAGAAGAAACGCCGAAACAAACTCAAGGGTCACAGTCTCTTTTAAAGTCCAGACATCACATAAGTTATAATTTACTCTTTTGAATCAGCACTGAGTACAACTATCAATTTGGTGCGAGATCAGCAAACTATTTGACCGCCAATCTCTGATTCATTTGACCATCAGGCCTTTCCAGCCTAATAGCCTCAAATGCACGTAATTTAACTAGCAAATAAATTGTATTTAACATACAAAAATCGATTCGTGGAAAAACCAGCGCTTCTCGAGTGATATTTTCGTTTTAAGACGCGTGCACCGAAAGTTGGCAACGTCGCAAATAGCTGTCAAATATTTACACGTTTTAATTAATTTGGCCAATTTACTATATGAAAGTAAGACCTATGGCTCTGTAGTGCACTAAAACATTGAATATGATGTTTTAAATTTGATGTTTTAAACGTTTTACTTAAAAAAGGCACTTGGAAAGTTTCCAAGTACGTTTTTTACATATAAAACTATATATTCCGTGTTACGATATTAATAATTGCATTCTCTATTAACTTTCTTAGTGCACTACAGAGCATTATTTTATGATTTCATAGAATAAAATTGAGAAATTAATTAAAACATGTAAATATCTGACAGCTATTTGCGACGTTGCCAGATTTTGGAACACGCGCCCTTAACGTTGGTCATTCGAGTCAGATTGTAGACGATCTTGTCGATGCCTGACCTCATTGTATGCCACTGGAATTACTTATAAGGTTGGTTTACATGCTATGAGTACGTAAGGTGATACATTATTATTTTCTTGGATCTTTTTCCGCAATGACTTCATTTAAAGAGATCACTTTTGATGGTGTCATTATTTTATAAAGCACGTTGGCAGAATCAAGAATATTATAATAAGCTAGACATTAATGATATAGATATTATAATTATGATAAGTTACTCAACCCACAGCTTTTGGAATTTCTAAAAGTAGACATAATTATTGTGTGCAAACGTAAAAGCATGTTAAGGGTTAAACTCGAAAAGATATTCATGCAAATTTCACCTGTAGTGTAGATAACTGCTGAAGAAAGCTGCGTACTTAAATAATCCATACACATACGTTAACAGTTCAAAGAAATATAGAAGTAGGTCATCATCATCTCCCGAGCCTTTTCCCAACGACATATGTTGGGGTCGGCTTCTAGTCTAACCGGATTCAGCTGACTACCAGTGTTTCACAAGGAGCGACTGCCTATTTGACCTCCTCAACCTAGTAACCCGGACAACGAATACCCCTTGGTTAGACTGGCGTCTTACTAGCTTCTGACAACCGTAACGACTGCCAAGGATGTTCAATGAGAGCCGGGACCTACAGTTTAACGTGCCATCCGAAACACAATCATTGGTGTCCAAGATATACTTAGAAAGTACATACAAACTTAGAAAAGTTGCACTGGTACGTGCCTGACCTGGAATCGAATCCTCCTCAACCCAGTAAATATAGAAGTAGGTACGTAAAGGAAACAAAATATAATATCCTATGTAAGACCGATGTCCCGAATAGCTTATCAAACGACAGAACAAAACCAAAATTCTAGAGATTTAATTGCTACCCAATTTTATGAAAGTCTAAAAAAATAAAAACAATTTCCTCGATATAAAATTCAAGTGAAACATTACTAAAGTATGCAAGATATACTTGAAAAGTGTACCTACGTGCGCACTCAGGTAGGTATCTACTTGTGTAGGAGAACTCATAATTTCTCAAGGCGTCAGGTCAGGTTAGATTATTCATGTATTACGCACAATAATTAGCGTTGAACACGTAATTTAGGTTAAGGGTAAAGGAAACTGCTCTGGTCCTGTCATCCGCATTTCTGCAGTGGGTATTGGTCCCTAGATACCTAGAATGGTCCTTTGGAGAAAATCCACACACCACACACGTTTCTCATTTAATTCATACATTGCCGTCTTTACAGTCAGACTCATTAGTAAAAATTACAAAAAAAAGTAAATAAAAAAGACATAATCATTGGACACTTTCTACTGAAATGCACCTGTGTGCGTTTACATGAATTTCACCATCAGCTTAGAACATTTCAAAGTAAATTGGTTGCAGCTTAAAAGATTAACAAAAGCCGTCACATATATACTTAGAACTAACATTATTACAAGTTTAATTCACTCCAGATCTTAAAAAAATATTAAAAAATTCTTTATCATATTCTTTTCTGTTTTCCTTTAAGATAATTTGTTAACATTACGTAAGTTACATGCACATGTATTGGATAAGTTACGTGCGTGTCAGAAATGATATTGTTAACACGTGTATTGAATATTTTTGTAAGCAATGCTGTAGGTGAAAAGTACATAAATACATTGATAAAGAATTTTAAAATAATGTCACCGTCATTTTATCGTTATTATGGAATAATTGTTTTAATTTTTGTATGACATAACTTGACGTGAAAAATTTGTGACGTCATAGACGACACATTATCATAGAAATTGCATAATATAGAGTAACAGTTTGATTTAAGTTTTGAATTAGACTTATCTATCTATCGTATCTAAGGATTCCAAAAAATCTCAGCATGACAACCGTAGAAACAAGTTTTGTCTACCGGAGAATGGACATAATGACAGATAAGTGACAGATTGACATAAGATTTCTTTTGACACGTTGAAAATTAATATTTCTTTTTTCGACCGACATAAGTCTACAAGTGATTATATGCGAGTTGACAGGTCGCGCCATGCTCGGGCGGAAGACATGTTGACATTGACAGAGCTTTTTCTTTTCTTGATAGTATATACATAGAATCGCCATGCTGAGCCTGCAGTAGTCATCTTATCTTAGTCTCATATTATGTGACAATGAGATAAGTCACTCACGCATATAAATCAGATATACCGGATACGGGGTTTCCGAACGGATTTCAATGTCAACATCCGTAATTCCGGAAAATAATGAGATAAGTGTCAGAAGACACCATGGAAATAAAAATGAATCATTTTACGTGAATAAATTTTAACTAGAGTGAGCAATGACAGGTGCTAATTAATGAATATTTATTTTCTTAGTCGTATGTTAAGAAGAAAATAGCTAACATAGCTCTAGTATGGTGTCCACCTATGTATATTATTATATCTTAGCTACTTGATGCTCGACGCCACCAACTACTAGACCGATGAGGCAGTTACACTCTTTCACGCGAAAATTGCGAGTTTGTTGTCCCCAAAACACCCACCCTTCACCACTTCTTATGTGTTTTCGCTGGGAAGAAGAAGTGGCGCAACAAACCCTGTAACATGTCTGTCTTTAAATTTACCTTTAAACAATATTTTCTTTATAAACAATTTGTATAATTATTATATATAAATAAAAGTATTATATACAAATTTATACCTATACTTATATATAACTTATATATCACCATACAAACATCAGTGTGGTCAGCCAACTCCTGGCCCCTGGGCATGGAAAAACATGGATCCAACGCTTCAATAAGGTATATTTACATAAAAACAGGAAAATTGCTGAACATAATTTGACTATATATATACGTATGATATAGCTACAGGTAGGTTAAGTTAATTGGTTATAGTATATCTAAGGCTACAACGCAATAGTTTGCAAATAATTGTCATGTACTTACGTAGTGATTGCTAAACCAGAACCAATGTGTACATAGAATACCGGTCTTCAAGTGTGGGTGTCCATTCGAGGTACTTATTACATTATTTATTTATTTTTACAATACTAGATATGTTTATCGCGATTCTCCCTCATCCTAGGAGATGTCCACTGATGAAGACTAGCCTAAAGCCATTTTCAGAATCACATCTGCTCACAGCTTTTATCTAATCAGTTCAATCATAGCTTCCATCAGCGGTGGGATAAAATGTAGCTTATAGCCTTCCTTGATAATTGGAATATCTAACATTGAAAGATTTGTTCACATCGAACCAGTAGTTACTGAGATCAGCGAGTTCAATCAAACCAACTCTTCAGCTTCATAATATTAATTGTAGAATGCCGTCTTCTGTTGAATGTAGGTGTTCCCCCGATGAGTGCCACCCTGGATGGTCTCGTGAACATTTCATAACAAAAATAACACACTCACTTTTTTATTAGTAGTAGGAAAAAATACGTTAGTTATACCTACTTCTGTGTCATGGGGCAGAAATATTCGAGATATTTCATTCTTAGAAAGGGCTGGCCGAGAGTTTCATGGTAAAGCGTGACCTTTCCTTCTAATACCTACGTCAGAAATTCTGAGCGATATTTCTATCGGATATGCTTATGCGTAAGTATAGAAACAATCTATACTTTTATTATAAATCTTTAGAGTTCGTTTGCTTGGGAGCGCTAATCTTAGAAATAGTTGGTGGGGCATGAAATAGTTCGTGCGGGATGCAGATAAATCCGTTGGCGCAAACTAGATCAAAATCAAGTTTATATTGATGACAATTTAAAATACCGGGCACTAAAATCAAAAGGTGTCAAAGCGTTGACTCAGATATAGGTACCCTTGGTATTAAGTGTTAGCAACATTCAGTTTTAATTCCGCGAAACCAAAATCCAGGCTTGGATGCAGGATGCATTACCACCCTCCCGCCCTCACACATAGAGGAAAGGTATCATGCAATAAGCACACCCGGAGAAAAGGTGAAAGCAGTATGCCCTGAAACCAAACCTATACTCGACACTGGTTCCGCCCCTTTTTTTTGCGGGATGCGGTATGAATCTCGCTCAGGGTGCAGCTGGAGGGAGTGTCAGACTCTTACTGACTAAAACCCACTATGTTCCTTCTGGAGGTCAGTGTGTGCCGGGGCCGCGGTAACTTTTGCGAACAACCCGCAGCCCCGGCAGACCTTGGCACTACAGGGACCCTCCGAAAGTGTCTCGCCCCTCCACGAGACGTCTTGAGGAGACGTGAACTTCTAGCTTAGATTTAAATACTATTGAGTCAGTTTTTAGGGTACCGTACCCAAAGGGTAAAACGGAACCCTATTGTTTTCGCTCCTCTGTCCGTCCGTCCGTCTGTCACCAGGCTGTATCTCATGAACCGTGATAGTTAGAGAGTTGAAATTTTCACAGATGATGTACAAACAACAAATACTGAAAACTAGAATAAAATAAATATTTTGGGGGGCTCCCATACAACAAACGTGATTTTTTTGTTAATTTTTGCTCGATATCGATAACGGCAACAGGTAGATGCTTGAAATATTCACAGAATATGGAATGTATTACTTACTTTAAAAATAAGTAATTTTATTAAAATTAAATTAATATTTGAGGGGGGCTCCCATACAACAAACATGATTTTTGCTTGTTTTATAAATAATGGTACGAAACCCTTCGTGCTCGAGTCCGACTCGCACTTGGCCGGTTTTTTTATCGTATTTTAACAAAAATATTAAAGGCCTGAGTCAACGACATTGACCTTGCTTGATTCAAGTTAAAATACTCACAATACTCACAAGCGGTTATTTTTTGCCAAAAAACTCAAGTTAAAAATGTAATTGTTAAGTTTTTGCTGTGTTTTATTATTTAAGTTCTCCGAATTTTTGTATACGGCTCCAGTTATCAGTTTATGTTTAAATTTTAACAAAAATCTGGTTATATCTTGGTTTGTCCAAAATTCTGAAAATAGAATCCTTCTTCTCTCACAGTCCCGGCTACGTGAAGATTATTGGCTTCGCATTTCAAAACCTACAATAGTTTTTTTTTTATATATAAATTAGTATTATTTACAAAACACTGAAGAATTAAAACATATACCTTCTTGGAAATTCGGTAAAAAAGTGAATGGTTTTCAGGATATGGATGTGGCATGATTTATCACTTCAAAGAAAATTTCCATTGAATTTCTTATAAATAAAATCTCTAAGAAATCTCGAGTTTAGTCATTTATGTACCCACTTACCCGTTGCACCTTCGTTTAAAACTCACGTTCCAAGAATTTTGCAAATGTCAGACATAAAAAAACGCATTTCCATAGATCAAGAATTGCTTTATTTTCCACTTAATGTCATTATAAAATAGCAATTATCATTAGTTAACTCTCATATAAATAACTAGTTTCCACCCGTGGTTTTGCCTGCGCCTTGTTTTAAATACTTCATACACCTAACTGCTGCTGCTTGACAGCTGTCTGACATTGAAACCATTTTTCAAATCAGGCCAGTAGTTCCTGAGATCAACGCATTCAGACAAACAAACAAACATTTAAGTTTTATAATATAAGTATGAGTAATATAAGATAGAAGCCAGAAAAGGTATCATTTGAAAGTAAACTGTCATAGACAATAAACAAAATTGTCTATACAACCTTGTTGCTTGACAGTGACAAATTATATTTCCGTGCCGCTCTATTTTAAAATACATTGACGGTCTATTATACGTTTTAATGCGCGAACAACAATACACAACCAGCAATGGATGCTGAAGAAAATACACTACAGCCTTTGCGATCTTGTAGTGACTAAATCGGATTTAAGTTCAATGTTAGCTGATTCATTTAATGTTCTATAGTTGTTCGTCTATACTTATTGAATGCAGCTTTCGATTTGATTACTTCCTGAGCTCTTAATGTGTATAATATTGGCGTCCAGACCGACTGCCGTTATCTATAAACAGATCAGCTAGCTGCACAGGAGAGGACATATTATTGTGCACGCACATTTGCGAAGACACAGGTGCACTCTCTATTCCCTCCCTCTCATAGTCCGTTGGGATGATCATTGGAAAAAAGCTAGGCCGACGAGTATTTTAAAACATAAAATCCCTCTTTATGCCCACTGCTGTGTCCCCACTCTGATCTTCCTGGTCATTAATTTACTCCAGCTGGGAATCAAACCACTATCTGTGTCTTCTTCTTTTAAGGGCAACCTATGATTACATTACATATACTCGTAATAAGGTGTACATATAACATTATGTTATCTCTATCTAAATAGAAAGTTTTGGAAAATCCATACGTAATCGTTATCAATCATAATCGCCATTAAATTGTGACAATAACAATACCCAAAACACAATAAAAATTTATTTTTAAACTAGCCTTTCCCCGCATTTCTACCTGCGCCCAAAAGGATTTCATTCCCTCAGCCAATTAAAAAGTAGCCTAAGTTAC
This sequence comes from Heliothis peltigera, assembly GCA_958496145.1. Taxonomy (NCBI): domain Eukaryota; kingdom Metazoa; phylum Arthropoda; class Insecta; order Lepidoptera; family Noctuidae; genus Heliothis; species Heliothis peltigera. Next base: position 880,674 of record OY292341.1, read on the forward strand.
TCCTTATTATAACAGTTACCTATCACTAAAATCTCGTTTAAATCGGTCCAGCCATTTTCGAGATTAGCCGAAACAGACAGACAGACAAACATTAAAATGGTGTGTTTACCGTATAAATTACATGTGCATGTAGTAAACAGCGGTTATTTCAATATAAAAAAACAGACACTCAAATTTTGTGTATATATGTATGTGTAGATTAAATCATACAGAACAATTTAGAGACAACTGATGCATGACCTTGCACAACAGTGTACAGATTTACGAAATACAATAACTACTGATATAACGATAACCTAATTTCCATGAAAACACAAAAATCATAGAAACAATCCAATCAGTTTTGTACAACATTCCACGTCCAGCGAAACACCATGACGGTCAAAGGAGGAACTATCTGCAGTTTAATTCAATCTTTCCCCGTTCTTCTGATTCTTGCACAAAATACCCAAAGGTGTCTCAAAACTCCCCTCATCTACAAACCGCCTAGCCCGACCCATTCGCCGGAATACTACGAAGCTTTAGACGCGCTCTTCCAAAGTTTTTACGGACATGGTAACCATGGACATGATCATTCTTACCCAAGCTACCCTAGTACCCCTGGAGTGTCTACCTGCCAATATTCCTATGGCCATGGGAAAAAATGGTCCAGTTCCCCATCTTATGGTACTCCAAAACCATGTTACCAGTATGTCTATAGCACTGGCCATGGTTATAACACAATTGGGACGTCTTTACAAGGTTTCCCAAGCTACGGGTCGTATGGGTTGAAAAAGGGCAATATATATTCGTTAAATGCTAATGGTAGTGCGTCAGGATATGCCCCAAGCCAGGTGTATAATACGAAGAATAGGTTCCATGTTGTGGTGAAGAAAACCAGGATCGGAGGCCGGAAGAAATTGGGGAAGCTTCAAGCAGGTAAGTGAGATAATTATTCTTTTGTGCTTGTATCAGAATTAGCTGTAATTTTTTTGCTTATCAGCAATAACTATCTGCCTGGTCTAGTAGTCGCTTAGCACGACTGCTGTGCACGGGGTCTCGGGTTAGATTCCTGTGTCGGGCCGAAATCGCTTTGTGGGTTTTGAGAAACTTTCAAAAAGCAGTTGGGGATGGATGCACCTGTTCATCGGAGAGCACGTCAATGTTGGTCATTTCTGTCCGGTCGTGTCGGATTGCCGTCCCATCGGACTATAGGAGTGAGGGAATAGAGAGTGCACCTGTATCTGCGCGAATGCCTGTGCACAATAATATTTCCTGTAAAAAACACATAGGAAGTGGTGAAGGGTGGGCGTTTTGGGGGCTGTCTTTTGTAATTTTTGACGTTCAAAAAGTGCTGTTTTACAGCCAAGTTTGAATAAATGATTTTGAGTTTGAGTTTGTGCAGCTGGCTGATCTCCTTAAAGAGAACGGCCGCCGTAGCCGACAATCGGTCTGGACAGTGGACTCCATAATTATCAGAAATAAATCGGCACTCAAGGATAAGGTTCATGCGAAACACATATTATCCCGATAACTTCTTCTTTTAGCATTAAAAGTGGTAGATAATATTTATTTACATGTTTTTGTTGGAAATTATATAGGTCAAGTATAATTTGATTAATTTATAACTTCTTCGATTACAGGCGTGTTGACAAGGTTAAAAATAAGTAAATCTTATTAGAGCATATTTTTTTTTGTTTTAACGAAACAACTAAAAATGACTAAGACATAAAGCATTTAAGTTCGAGAGGTGGAACTTGTGACGTCACTGTTTGGTAAAATTTATACGGAGGAATGACGTACCAATAACACTTATTTGTCAATTAGCTAAATTTTGTTATAAAGATTCTTGATTTAAAAAATGAGATGAGGCTAAAAATAAAGCCCTTATACAGAAAACATACATCATTCGCCTGCACATTTGTCTGTCCGTCACGTAGTTATTTACGCCGCAAATAATAATAATATAATGCAATGCTAATACCCTGACAGATTACTGCAATTATAGTCATTTAACTATTTACCATTATATATAGATAAACACTTAAACGCTTCATTATACCATAAATTGTGTGATCCATTTGTCTTCAGTCAAACGTAAAGTTATCGATATTTACCTACCCATAGATATATGTACATATACAGGGTGTTAGGGACAGCCCTCCGCAGACTGATATTTTTGGTCACTGGTATTTTTCTTTTTTTTTTTACGCAGAAAATATTTTTAATAATACTCCTAAAATTAAAAGTCCATCAATAGATTTTAAAATAATCGTAACGTTCGACGCGTGAAATCAGCTGTTACTGAAACAATAAATTTCATGAACCAGTCCTCTTAGCTTAGTTGGTATGGTATACTGAACTCACCCCATCAGTTTGCGGAGGGCTGTCCCTTACACCCTGTATTCACCCGTGTCACGTAGGATCTATTCCTCGCACCCAAATAATAAGGCTTTCCTCGATAAATGAATTATCTAACACTAAAATATTTTGTCAAAACGGTGTAGTAGTTTTTGAGAATAGCGTGTTGCGTGTGAAGCAAACAAACTCTTTAGCTTTTAGACATCGGATTATATACACTATTGAAATGGCATGATATATCCATGCAAATATGCACTGAAAACGCGAGATATGCACAATGCACTATTAAATTACTGTTTATTGTTTGGATTCATAATTATTTTCTGAATTATATTCACGTAACTTCGAAAAAGATAAAGTATAGGTATCTTCAGATGGTGTATGTCAATTATGATAATTGCTGTTTCGATGAATTGCCAATGTAGATATTGCAGCTAAAATAGACTTAACAAGAGATTCTAAACTAATAAAATAAATAATGCAAATGGATTGCAAATAGCAATTACTTAATCAAATACATGGTTACACAACGTTACTGGTTATGAACGCAACTGCACACGTATTGATGTGATTATCTTTTAGCCTGTTTTTGATATCTTCTGCCAAAATTGCAAGTTTGCAAAATATCAAAAGACATTCACGACCGGGTAATAATTTTTTTGACATTGTTAGATATATTGGAAAGTCAAAAGTGCTTCGTACTTACAGTATAAAACGAGGAACACAGCGAAGCTCATGCATAAATGCTTAAATATGACGGGGTGGTAAAAAATATGCAAGAAGATTCAACCCTTTCCATCGATAGTCGCATAAAACCCTAATAAACTTTACCCAAATATTCAACAAATAATTTATCTCTAAAAAGTGCGCGAAAACTGTTAAAGCACTTGGCACAGGCACTTGGCTTGGCACAGGCCTCCTCTCACAGAGAGGGATTGCGCGTTACTCACACCGCTTGTTTAATACGGGTTGGTAATTTCAGACTTCATGGTCCAAGTTTCCTTGACATATTTTCCTTCACCATAAATGACCCCTCCCGCTGTGGGTGCAGCTGAAGAGAGTATCAGACTAAGAAAAGCTACATTGGTACTTGCCTCGCATGGAATCCAACTCGCACTCTCCTACTTGAGAGGCTGAAGCTTTAACCACTAAGCCACCACGTCTCACAATCGATTAACCAAGCATATCAATTAATAATTTCTCGCTATACGTCCCCCATCCCGGATAGCGTGACAAAATACCCAAATAATCCGAATATCACAAAAAATCCCTTCAAATCAATGACGTATTACCATAGCCATGCTTATAACTACATCTTATAAGGCCAGTCGAGCGCAGTTTCGATTCGTTCTTGCTATCTGTCGGACGCGCGACCCCGACACTGAGTGTCGACATTTCTTTCGAAAAAAGTGTTCGTAAGAACACACGTGTGTGTTGTGATCATGGCTAACAGTTTATTTGTGTTGTTGTGTGTTTGTCTGTGTATGCAAACTGTGATCTGTCAGTTTGGTAAGCGCTTTTTTTGATTATGTGCTTAAATTTTTTGGGGCGGTAGTTTTTCTAACGTTGGTTTTATTGCCATCGTCAGTATCAGTATCGAATCATTAGTATGTCCCATCTCTCCACAGTGGTTGCATGTAGGGCTTGTTTCGCGGCAAAACTTGGCTGCATGACCAAACTGCTGGCAGTTGAAACATCTGGTCACTATTGTAAAGTCTCTTACGGGGCATGACGTCCAATTGATAAAAATACGGCCTTGATTGATAAGAATTTTCCTGATGGTAGCTGGTACTTCTATAATATAATTACAGGTAGGACGATCTTTCTTACCAGACTTGTGGCTTAGCCTTATTTCATTTAAAAAGGACGCACGCGTTGTATTTGGCAATTTGTCTGAGAGATTTTGTTCGAAGATACACTCCATAACATCCGATTCAGTTAGGGCTACAGGGACACCAATGACAGCAATACGTGGTCGGCGTTTAGAAGGTTCTTCGACTTTGAGGCCTGAGGAAACTAGTTTATCTGATGTTTTCAGCTTCTCTATATCGCCTTTGCTATCCGCACTGATAATAACGCCTCCATTTCTAATTTTCTTCAACCCGCGGACTCGAAGTTTCAGCTCTTCAGGTGAGATAATTTTCTGGACTAGGGTCTTGGTTGCATCACTGGTTTGCGTCTTATCACTCGGATAGATAGCAAGAGAGCTCAGATTGGCTGGTCGTATGAATTTGTCTTCTCCTTTTTTTACCATGTTGGCATAGGAAGTGCATTCTGACTTACGTTCAGCTTCCACAACCTTTTTTAATTCTTGGATAGAGGTAGCAATTTCCTGTTGTCCTTGCAATTGTTGGATGGTAACATGGGCTTGGATTGTCTTCTGCTTCAAGGACTGGTATAGTACCGCCATCTGGGATGTCCCATGAGAGACCTTACGGCATAGATTCGTGACTCGGAGTTTCTGCTCGCTATTCATTTTTCCGTCTGCTACAATACCACAAACTTCCGACATAATTGCGTCAATAGAAGACAACCATTTCTGGATCTCCGGCGTAGAAACGAATTCTATTTCAGGCTCGGTGGACGCTGGCGGCTCTGGGTCTTTAAAATGATGCTGTTCAGACGGCGATGGCGTCGGTGGTGGACTACGCCGTAGTAATTGGCTTCGCCCGAAAGGGCTTACTCCTGGGTTAGACATACTAACACAGAAAACACTATTTATTACTTTATAAAAGTACTTAGTTCATCTTGCACAGTGTACAAAACACGCGACACACTTTATTTTTGCAAGTCTGCAAAAGTTTTCAGTAAATTTTATAATTTAGAATTAATAATGACTCATTATAATCACAACAATTAATACGTCCGCTTAGTCTCACAGCTAAAATAGCGATGAAAATTGCGAATTAACTTAATTGTTCGGTTTAACTTTTTGCGGCAAATGCTGTCATTATATAACAGAAAAACACGTGTAAATAATAAAACTGCGAGTTATCAATAACGTAGTAATTAGAGGTTAAAAAAAACTAATGAACTCGTAGTTAACTTTGATTCGTCTTGCATTATTGTTGGCGATCCGTCTTCTACTCGTAAGAAAAACATATCATCGAACAAACAGTTTTTACTTGATTTTTATAAAAAAAAAAGATTTGTGCCTCATTTTTGACAATAGTAACATAAATGAAGCACAGACGCCAGCATATCAAATTACTGCAATCTGTAAAATTTTCTTAAGACTTTAAACTTTATCGCTGAGGCATATGACTCAAAGTTCATTGGAAAACTGAAAGTTTCGGGTTGCTTGATGTGCTGGCGTCTGTACTTAACAAGGCATTAACAAACTAAGTAAACAAAACTAACATTTAAAAGCCTTGTTTCTTCTATACCCAGCACAATTAAGAATAACTTAGTTGTACAAAATACTATAAACGGCAAACAAATAAATAAAAATGTAAACCTAACAAAACACCATCATCTATTGAAGGTAGGTGAATATTCTTCACATAAACAACAATTTACATAAGTAACAATAAAAAGTATAACTAATCATTAAGTAGAGATAAGTATCTAACTTGACTAAGATTATTTACAAATATCATTATACACTATCATAAGATCAGAGGTCAATGGCACGAGCAGATAGGAAGGGCTTCCCATTTTCCAGCTGATAACATAATAATATACTGATAGATACACAACACAGCTTGGAAAAGACTAGGGAGAAATGATGACGGATCAATTTGTGTATGGGAATAATCCTTCATTATCATTACGTGTATCAAAAAGTACCGGCTTTAGTACCAGATTAAGAACTGTGTTCCAAAGATGGTTTAAAGCTAGCATTAAAGGCGGTACTTTTTTAAGACGACATTTTGTAATAAGGGGATATAAGATTTAGGGGAGATTTTTTAATTATGACAGTTCCGGATAATTGGTTTGAGAAGATCAGATAAGCAGTTGCTTCGGCACTCAGCTGCATCTAGTTTTAGATTGAAATCCAACCCCAACGTAGGTAGTTGGGAAAAGGCTAGGCAGAAGATGAATGCAAGAAACATCATTTATCAAATGATGTTTATCTCAATAATAGTTATAGCAGTTTGATAGTTTTTTCCTAACAATCCATAATATGAAAATGAAACGCTGAATGTTGTCTGTTAATGAGCGCAAATTTAGAGAGCAGGTGAACCGATCTGGCTAATTCCTCATTTAAAAATATTTCTTGAAGAACTCATCCTCCTTCGTACGAAGAGAAAACTAAAAAAATGCCTGATAAGAAAGGAATTTCTCGTTTAGCAACCATTTTTTGGAGAAATATTTTACGTGTCTTAAGCTTTTCAAATCCAAGAACTTTATTATCCTGTGTCTCCTTTGTACCCTATTCTGTATCCCTTGTCTCTTTTTTTAACTGACTTCCAAAAAAGGAGGAGTTTCTCAATTCGACACACGTCAATATTATTCAATTATCGATCCAAAATTGTGTTTTGTGTTCTCATTTACGAAGCCATAGGTTCCCATGGGTTATCCATGCATAGGTGGATAAGATACATCTTGTATCCATAGACAGACATAAGTAAAGCCATATGCTGAAGACATGTTTGTATACAAATTAAAAATGATCATAAATCATTAGACGTTTCGTAAACCACAAAACCTGACATCATGAAATTTAAAAAAAGGTCCACAATGATCAAATAATAATATTACATAGTACAACAGAACATTCTAACTACGATCTCTCCGCATATACATTTTCCTCATAAACAGTAAAAAACCAGCTAGTTAGCACCTATAGAACACATCCGCCATGTTTATTATAGACCAATATGGATGAATAATAGTAAAAAATCAACATAATACTATAAAAAACCCATGAACTGTGTGATTCCCCTCCTAGACATGGTTGAATTCCGCCAAATTAATGTTATTATTGGTGATTGACATTCGTTCATGTAATTTTTAGATAGTATTAGTTCAAGCGTTCCTCGAAGAGATGTCAGCAACATAAGAGAGGCCCCTTAGGGCCAGGGTCTGCCTGGGCTGCAGGTTGTTCGTAAGAGTTACGCAGGGACCTCCAGAAGGAACGTATTGGGTTTTAATCAGTAAGAGTCTGACACTCCCTCCAGCTGCATCCTCCATGTTTAAAGAACTCTGTTAGCTGGTCCCTACTTCAAAAGCTGAATATTAATACTTAGTGGGACGATAATAAGTAAATAATTTGTATAAATAATTTGACTATCTATCATCAGTTCTTAACTTTTGGAATATCTGCCTTCTATCTACTTGTAAAGTATTCGTTACTCTTTGCAATCGTACTGCAAGGTCATCTGTATATATAAAACTAAAACGCTGTATTGTATCTAAAAATACTGCATTACCAATGCCCATATTAACCTTTGTTAACAACATGTAACTAAAATAATTCGGCATGACATTTTCTTAATTTACCTTTTCATCAAATTCTTTGAAACGAACAAATACTGAATCTAACCTGCCAGATACGTAAATAATTGTAATGACACCGGTATTTTATGTGACGTCATAACTAGCGGCCATTACAACCCAACCCACAGCAATATGATCTTGAAACGAAATAAAAACCGGAACAACTAGCCAGCATGACGTGATAATTATAACAGGAAATAACCAGTGTATAATCTATCTTATAAGGATAAGTACCTACAAGATAATAGATATTCTATCGGGGAAGGCTATCAATCTATCATTTTGGACCTCTGCCATTTCTTGCACAGGCACAGCCTAGTATGCACTTCCAACACAATGCACTATTGTAATTCAACCTCATTGTATCAGACAAATATTTTATTCAAATATTTCGTTTTCCGTCCACAGGTTTCTTTCCACAACGGGAGAACAGAAACAATGACTTCTTCGGCTTCATGCAGGGACCCAAGAGGATGCGGGACAGATTATCAGGCTTCTTCAACCCTCGACCTAATAGACCAGTCATAAACACAGAAGACCAAGGCAACATCTATGTAGTTAACAACCCTGGAACGAATTACCCAAATCAGTATGATTACAACAATGGACAGAACTTTGGAAGACCAGTCGTTTTTCCAACAAACAACCCAGTATACTACGACAATGTTAATTTCCAAAATCCTAACAACGGTAACTTCCAACAGTTCCAACCCACCCCAGATAATGGGAACTTTCAACAGTTTCAACCAACTCCAGATACTGGGAATTTCCAGCAGTACCAACCGACTCCAGATAATGGGAACTCTCAACCAAATAATGGGAATGGAGAAGCTAATTTCAACCAAGATCAACCTGCCCAAGATGGTGGAGCTAACGATGGATACCAGGATGAGAATAGCCAGGATAACAATGTGAAACCTAATGACGGTAATTTATTCTTTATATTAATACCTTAAATATATTTTGCATCAAATCTACGCAAAATTCGAAAAAATATCACCTTCACATTTGGCCTGAGCCATAAAATGTATCAACAAGCTTTTCCTAATTATAGTTAATGATATAGCCTTTTAACACCTGGCCGGTTATCGTCGGGTCATTGACTTCTATGTCCATATATTATATATCACCTTTTGCATGGTATTTAACTCCGTTAATCTGCTTTTTTGTCAATTTCATATCGTCATTTTTGGAAATTACCTTATGAGTAACCTATACGTTCCTGATTTCACAATATTTATTCCATCGTTACAGCATGTTGAGCCAGATCCCTGCTGTTTATAGGGATTTCCTGTACCAACCCAGAGTAGGCTCGTTCTTTTCTCTTCCCTCAAAACCCTACCATTCTATTATTTTAATTTGTTCACCGTAGAACAATAATCAAGGTCACTCTAGTTGTTCGACAAGTGATGACCGATATCTCCCTTTTGGAGAGCCGGAAAACCCTTCCTAAAATGGGACAGTAGGCTAGATGATTTACATCGCTATCCATTGATTTTAAAGTTTTACATACAATAGGCAATGTAGGGAATGTTATTAAAATTGGCGAATAGGCTTTAAAATTAGGCTACAAACAAAACCAAAACAATTTATGACACTGATCCTAATTCCTATTAAAGATTTAGATTTCTGATTCTGAAAGTAGCTGATAATGAATACATTATTCTTCCGCCTCGTTCGTTTATGGATGTGCGGCATCAAACTATGTCAAAAACAAAATGTAAATATTCTTAATTCCTGTGTCTGGAGTTGTAGCCGGCTCATTGCAATAGGATAAACAAAATCAAGCTTGATAATACTACAACTTTTTAAGCGTTTGCTTAAAATTGCAAATACAAATAGGTGGAACTCATCTACCGTCTGCTAACGTTGATTGTTTGAGCAGTTTTTTTATATCATCCAATTCCACAAGTTTTAGTTTTTGACCAAACTAGTTTGACCACTGTTGTTCAATACTTACTTTACGTAATACTTTACCTCGAATATTTTGTGTTTGTTTATGAGCTATTTGACGTCCACGCGAGGTGCTCGCTTGTAAATATTAGCTGTGGCGATCGATAGATCAGCTAGGTTGATAAATGTCACCATTGTATCTGATTTTGAAAATAATTAGAATTATATCTACTTTCATATGAACTTGAGCATTATGTGGAATAATGAGTAATCGATCAAAAATAATTAAGAAGACATTGAAGAATGCCATGTCATTAAACATCCTTGGCAGTCGTTACGGGTAGTCAGAAGCCAGTAAGTCTGACGCCAGTCTAACCAAGGGGTGTTGGGTTGCCCGGGTAACTGGGTTGAGGAGGTCAGATAGGCAGTCGCTCCTTGTAAAACACTGGTACTCAGCCGAAACCGGTTAGACTGGAAGCCGACCCCAACATAGTTGGGAAAAGGCTCGGGAGATGATGATTGAAGAATGCCATGTACATAGCAAAAAACTATAATTGATAAACATCAAAGATCCTAAGACTTGAATTCAACTTTCAGAAGAGAACGGAGTACCAGCGGAAAATGACCCGGTGAACTTCGACGACACTCCCGCGGTTACAGAAGAGGGCACCACATTAGCACCTCTAACACCAGTACCAACGGTCAACACGGAATCTAGGAACAGCTTCAACTTCCAACCGAACCAAGGACTATTTAGTAAGTTATTGTACCTGTAAAAAATATATTAACTAAATAACAGAATGGTTTTTTTAAACACTATGTTTCTAATCCTGTTAGGATTTAACGAAAGCATTTGATAAGGTCGATCACAAAAAAGTTGGAACTTGAGTTTTCTTTTAATTCGTAGTGCTTTGAAGATAGAAAGAGTATTCTTTATTGTACACCATAATGATACAAAACATAGGAAAAAACAAACACAAAAACAGTACAATTGGCGGTCTTATCGCTTAAAAGCAATTTCTTTCAGAAGCTGCTGCGCAAGATTACGAATCAGTATCGTTTGTGTAAACACAGCCTAAAATAAACCATCTTACATCATAAACAAGCTGTGTGTCTTCGTTAAATTCCAAATCATCTGCCTTGCCATGACGATCTCGATGGAGCAATGGTTACCACGCCAGACTGCCGAGCTAAAGGTCCCGGGTTCGATTCCCGGCATGGTCGACATTTCTGTGGTCGGGGTGTTATAATATGTATTTATTAAATATATGTGTAAAGAATATGTAGTTTATCAGTTGCGTTAGCACCCATAACATACGAAAGACATTCACTATACAAATACCTTGTCTCTATAATATCATCAGAAGAGCGCCACTTCACTAAGCTTCATAATCTATTAATTAATTCATTTATCTTTATCATACTTTCACGGTGACCTGTAGTTGACTTGCGTAGTTGTACATGTCTTGCTTAAGTGTCAACTTTATGTTCATATGCGAGTCATAATATAACCTTACCTGTGCCTGTCCAAGCGATATTGAAGGTAAAATTGTGATTCATATAATTTGCAAGTAAATCTTAAAATAATTTTGGGGTATTAATTTATTTCTCACGTTACATACCATATATTATTGAAAGTAAGATTATATAGTACTGAAGGTCAGATGGAAAATCATCTATGTATGTCAAATATTTATACGGACGCCAGCACATCAAGCTACCAAGACTGTAAAATTTTCCCAATCAATTTTGAACCATATGCTTCAGCGATAAAGTAGAAAATCTATTAAGGAAATTTGACAGGTTGTAGTAGTATTGTGTGCTGGCGTCTGTATTCAGCAGAGTCTGATTATATTGATACAATTAGTTTCCCTTATGTAGCTGAAATACGACTGAATGATGAAATATTTCTTTATAGACTAATCGATACTGGAAGAGCTCATGGCAATATAAACCCATAAGATCGTATATTGTAATTAACTTTTGTAAATATGTTGAAATATAAGATCGTAAGATTAAGCAATGTTTGACTGGGTCGGTCTCTGAATGAGTGACAATGTCACTGGTCGTAATGCGTTCTATTCGGAAGTCACTTTAAATTGGTGGGTGCCGTCTGCCATTTGAACATCTTTAGCCGACATTATAGGTCCGACAAACAGTCTTATCAAGGGGTATTACGTTGCCTAGGTATCTGGGTTGAGTAGGTCAGATAAGCGTTCCACGTAGCACACTAGTCCTCAACTGCATCTGGTAAAGAAGCCGATCTCAAAATAGCTTAGAGAAAAAGCTAGGCAGATGATGTCTGATCGATCCTATCTTGGTCTCGACACTATACAAACCAAACTGAGTAGATAAAATACACTCTCAAATTGGCACTAAGTAATTTGTTTACATCATAAGTGCACAATATTTAGTATTTGCTCATCCATTATTTAGTATGTAATCTCTTTTTATGTCTGGACTCTAGATTATGACCCTTGAGTTTGTTTCGGCGTTTCTTCTCAAGGTAGCCAGTTAGGAAAAGCCGATCTCATCTCGTTTTTTATAAAAAAATGTGTTGACGTATAAAAGTGTTGAGTTCAACCTATTTGCAAAATAAATATCACTTATCATTATCATTTAATATTTGATGTCTTCCAATCGTGAGTCGTCCTGTTCTGAATATTGTGTGTCAAGGGTATCGGGATTGACCAGTCTACCTTGTCCATATAACCTCTCGGCCGTCATTGATAACGCTCGCATCTCTTCATCTTAACCTATATTATAGTATCTATAGCCTTGTGCAGTACTTTCTTTGCAATCGGTGTATTTTTTTAACTTGTTTTTAATAACTTTAGTGAAGTGATTAATAAATGAAATGGATTTTATTCGATCGTTAGAAAATTCAAGGAAATTTAATCATACTGTACATTACATTTATATCCATAGATTATCTACTGATTGCCTTTTTGTAATGTAGGCGCTAATACTTTATTATTTCTATACATGTTTATGTCTTCGTTTAAAGACTATCAGATGAAGTGATTTAAATAATTATCTGTTATGTTTACACTTTAGTTCAAGTAAGGTCGTGTACGCAATAGCAATGAAAATATTCTTCTTTATCCTCAATATTTACTAGAAAGACTTACTGGATGGTAGATATCTCGGTAGACATGCAGTACTATTTTTTTAGGCAGATGAAATGCTTTTTATTTTAACTCTTTATTCTAAAAATAGTGAAATAAAAAGGCCAATATTTTAAAAGTTAATTCTCTAAAAGAATTCATGTTTAAAATCAACACTCTTGCAACCAACACTTTTACACGTCAACACATTTTTTATAGTAAGAACGAGATAAGGTCGGCATTTTCTAACTGACTACCTTGAGAAGAAACGCTGAAGCAAACTCATAGTCTCTTTTAAAGTCCAGACAAAAAAAAATTACATACTACAGTATGGATGAGCAATATAGAAATATAGAAAGAAAGCAAAATATTGTTCATTATTTTAATTTAAATTTTCCTTCATATGTCACATCAAATCATCATTTTCAGTATACCATAGGTACTTCAGCAATCATTCTGCCTCCATAAGTACATATTTAAGCAATTATTATTATATATATATATATCGTCACAACAAAGACTTGGAACCGGTTCGCGTTCATTTACATACATTTGTACTAAGCCACTTGTTTTTTGTTACACTCTATGCCGTCATTAGGTACTCAGTGGAGATGACACTTGGTGAATCTTTGCCTGCTCAAGTTGACATTGTGAAGTCATGTATGTAAACCAAGCGCAAATGATCAACATGTTTCTAAATTATCAAGCTATGTATATAGATTTACGAAGGCTTAACCCTCTCTAGTTTAGTTTAGATTAGCGCTTTTCGTCAAAGGAAACTCAAAGTCGAAAGAAACTATTACTGTATCGTAGACTCAACTTATTTCTCTTCTTCGGAAACAGGTTGTTTCGAAAACGGTTATTCTGTTGTCTTGAATCGATCTAGAGCCAACGTTATTATTTATTATCATCCTCCTTTCAATCATCAACCTCTTCTTTCTCTCTCACACACTTTCATGACACTCCTATGCCTGACCTCATTACCAGAAAAATTCTCTCCAATCATATCGTCTTTCACTCAATCCATCCATAGTTTCTTTGGACGATCATTAGTCTTTACCCATCCACATTCATACTCAAGACCTCCCTCACAATACCATCCTCGTTTCTCCGCATCACTACATCACCACTAGGAACACTATGCAAATATTGTTCGTCCATGGATGCATTGGCTGATATATGATATTGCTTATTCAATATCTTTAGATTTTCCTCAACCGCTCGTCAGTGAAGACGGTTGCGTAAATACTTAAGAATAAAAAAAGTATTGTTTGTTCTTGCAATAAGTGAGAGGCGGAGTGGTTGAAACTGAGCATTAAGGAAAATATTAATGAGAAACAAAATATATCAATTATTGCAGAAACAAAATTTAAGATTTGTGATAATGATTTTTGATAAAGTTGAGGTCGCAGCAAGTAAAAACCGCATGGGTCAGTCATTAATAAGGTTAAGAAATAATTAGTGCGGTCGTTCTGTGGATGGGTGGGTCATTACGATTTCCTCCGTGTTTCGGAAGCCACTTTAAATTGGTAAGCCGTCTGTCTTCTTTAGCAGTCATTACGGGGAGTCAGAATACAGAAAGGCGGACAACCAGTGCTACCTATGGGTATTGGGTTGCCCGGGTAACTAGATTGAGGAGGTCAGAAAGGCAGTCGCTCCATGTAAAACTCTAGTATTCAGCTGCACCTTGTTAATACAAGTTTTAAATAAATCTGATTAAGGTATAGATATATGAGAACACAATATACACACGAGCGCAAAGGTAAATAATCTAAGATATATTCATATTATTATCTTGAAATGTAATCAGCATGTGAAACGGATTTAAAATTAAAACTAATTATATTATAGTTTAGTATCCATATCTAATTAGCGAATTATGCCGTCATAGATTTTTTTAGAGTTCAGTACATATGTAGTTGTACTATTTCTAAACCTAAACTGCGCGCCGCGAGTAATCTAAACTAATATAGTAAGAAAAGCGGAAATTTTTTATTGTTTCTTTGATTGAATTGAAAAGGTTACAAAACTACTTGAACCATTTTGTTGGAAAGCTGCACTAGCCCCGGTGAATATAGGCTATGTTTTATCTGGGTAACCGATTAAAATCAAAGCTAAATTGAAGGGAATAAAATAGGTAACTATTCAATATTTTACAACACAATCTCAAAAGTCCTTTTTTTATGTAGTGGTTATTATGACATTTTTTTTCGTGGGAAATCTTCAAATGACCCCTCCCGCTGAGGGTGCAGCTGGAGGGAATGTCAGACTCTTACTGACTAAAACCCACTATGTTCCTTCTGGAGGTCCCTGTGTGCCAGGGCCACTCTCTTACGAACAACCCGCAGCGTGGTTATTATGACCTGCGCTTAAATTAAAGGATAAGGATTAATAATATTGTACCGCGCCATAGCGGCCTTTTTCAGTCCTTGCAAAACTGAGGGCTAAACGTCTATTATAAATAATATAAAAAAATGGTAAAAATTCTTTAACAAAATCGACTACGGAACCCAGGATGCACTAATCCGCCTCGCACGGAAACTATGAAGTTTTGTTACATTGCTTTCAAGGTCGACTGACTGGTTGATACTGGTCAAAGTTTTGATTGGTTGTCATTTTGTCACGCGGATATGCAAGGGATTAATTGAATGTAGCTTTTCATGTGATGGTCGGTCTTTTTGTTTCTTATTACACCTTGAAAGACCGTCGCAAACCCGCAAAAAAATCTGTACGAATTTAAAAAAAAAATTATCCCGCAAATAATATTCACGTCATATGCGTAGGTTTTTCAAATTATGTTGATGTCGGCTTTCTATCGAACCGAATGCGGGATTCGGGAATTGATTCTCCGTATACCTACCCCAGCTACCAGATATCTCATCATACTAACCAGATTTTCCTCTTTCCAGCGGAGAGCTGCCAGACGGTGGAAGGTGGTCTGGGCAGCTGCATATCAGTGTACCAGTGCCAGCCGTACTTGATCGTGCTGCAGGAGTCCAGGACGAATCCCAATGCGGTGCAGCTGCTGAGGAGAGCCCACTGCGGGTTCGAGGGAAATGCTCCGAAGGTAAATTAAGCGCGAAATTCTCTGCCGAACTGAGGGTCCCAGGTTCGATTCCCGGATTCGCTAAAAGATCCAAAATAGTCCTATCTGTGTTTGACTTGCTTAACTTGAAATCGTTCAAATTCATGTGTTTAGTTTATTTTTTGATGAAATCAGACCTCACAATTTGCTTTACAAACTTTGAACGTTAGCAAATAGAAACCACATTATATCATTAACATATCATAGCAACTATGCCAGACGAATCAATTCCAGCATTAATTCTCATTTTCTCATCTCTTCACAGGTCTGCTGCCCCCGCCCCGGCCTACCCACGAATCCTCCTCCAGTCCCCACGGTTGCGACCACCACCACCACGACTCCAGCCCCGACGCCAGCCCCCACGCCAGCCCCTACGCAGCCGACCGCAGCGCCGAAGACAGCCGGAGACTTTCTCCCGGCGCTACCTGATCCTCCAGTGTGTGGGCTCAGTAATGCATCGTTCAGTAGAGTCGTGGGAGGAGTAAATGCCAAGCTGGGTAAGTCTTTCACAAAACTAATTAACTTTGTAATGTGATTGAGAAGGAATTAAATAATTATACAAAAGGTAATGTTGCACTAGATGGCCTGGGAATTTCGGGCCGCCTCGTATTGTTCAAACCTATCCTAGACTTCAGCATTTTAAGTCCAAAATTATCCAAACTGTTCCAGTCAATCTCGAGTCTTAGTGAAGCTGATTAACAGCAATTCATTTTTATGTCTTGTAGTACATGAATTCTCCCAATGATAATGAGAAACACTTCAGCAAAATCGATGTAGAATCTATCTGTGACAGAATATTGCATTCGTCAGTATTCTGTCTGTGTATAGTCTTGTGAGGTTTTAAATCCACATATTTTAGATTAATTTATCTTGCTAGGCCACAAAGACTACTTTCTAACAATAGGGTAGTTGACAACTAGTGAAATTCACTACTTCTGTTGAACTGTCAAAAACGGTTACTTTCTATGCAATTTGTATGAAAGTAAGAACTATTCGTCACATTTTTTAACATCAAACCATTAACCTAATTTTACTAGTTTATCCTTCAAAACGACAAATGATAGTGACATTATTTTAAGATGCTGTAGAAAATTAATATTACAATGGATTTCATTTTGACCTAGACTACCCTATTTCTTCCATACCACATGACTAAGTAACGGGACAGCAGATCGACACGTATAATAATCCACTTGAGAGATCCACATACGCTTTCTGTATGAAGAAAGGTCAGTAGGCCTATAAATAGGTCGATATTGAACATAGTCTTGTCTTCCCAGGTGACTTCCCCTGGATGGCACTCCTGGGCTACAAGAGCAAGCGGACAGGCAGCACCAACTGGCTGTGTGGCGGCTCCCTGATCAGCTCGCGACACGTGCTCACCGCGGCGCACTGTATTCATAACCATGAGAACGACCTGTGAGTACGCGTTGGTTACTGCCAAGAAGTTTTATTGAATTGCTGCTTGACTGAACTGTATCTGGTTCATGAGGGATGATGGTGAGATCCCACCAAAATAGTTCGCGGACAATGTATCCTAGGTACTCGTCGGTTCAAGTCTACTGCTAGCATTTGCGTACTTAAGGCAGGCAATTTGTATTTACTGTTTGCAAAACCAATATATCATTAAATAACATTTGCCTGCAGTAAGTACAGTGGCATCTAGCCTGAAGAATTATTTTCAAGTTTTATAGAATTCTAAAATCAAAATCTGAAATTTCAAAAACATATAAATAATACTAGCTTTAGTGGTTTTACCCTTATAACGTAACAGACAGAGAAAGAGTTTTTTTTCGTGGGAATTCATCAAATCCTCTCCCTCTGAGGGTGCAGCTAGAGGAAGTGTCAGACTCTTACAGACTAAAACCCACTGTTCCTTCTGGAGGTCCCTGTGTGCCAGGGCCACGGTAACTCTTACAAACAACCCGCAGCCCGGAAAGAGTTCAGTTCGCATTGTGAAGACCTCCTTCACAATTTTTACCATGTATTAATATGATGCAGGTTTTTCTTTAAAAAAGGATAAAGGACCGACAGCAATAGCTTTATTGATTTTAACTTCCCTTTGTATGACAGTAATTATTTAGACTATTTACTAATAATAGAACATGATGATGACTGTACTACTTCCGTGAAGGTGTATTTACACAATAATGTAGACGCAAATTACGCGAAATAGTAAAGTAAATAGAAATATCTGCGGTTACTGCATTCATTTGGATTTTCCCAATAACTGCCTTGCATTGAATCTATTTCCAAGCCCAGTTTGCTGAGCATTTATTATAATGTATGTATACCTTTATATTTAATTCGCGATTAAGACCCGTTTTTGTGTAAAATATATGTAGAAGTCGCGAAAGTTTAACACAGTTATGATCAATTGATTTACAAAAACGAAAGAAAATAAGGAAAGTGTCGCTCTGATAGATCAACATAAACTCATAAACAAAGCCATAAATTAACTCAGAATTAAAAATAATTTCGCGATTAACACTTCAGCACAAACTCTTTTTACAGACTATTAAAAAGAAGTTACTTGTTTTCATGTCTTTTGTTACAGATAACTTCGTCGTTTTTTCATTATTCTTTATTATGAATTGGAATAATGTTTGTTCACGGAGAAGTCATGAATGATTGATCAATACATCAATTGAATTAATAGATGCAACGTCATAGCTTTTTCCCACGCGTTGTGGGGTCATTGTGATAGTCATTATTATCGGACATATAAGTGTTAATTTTTCTTTCAATTATAGCACTGGCTATTTACCCATAATCTACTGTTACCAAAGGTGACCAAAACATCAAAGTATGCAGGGTATTGGTGCAAAGGATTCAAATGAAGTTTCCTAGAAACTGGAAAAGGCGAAATAATGTAAACAAAAGAGTTTTGAAGATTATAAGAAAACTATAAGTGGATGAAAGTTGACATAGATATATAAAAAGAATTTTCAGTCAAAAAAGGCATCAAAAACTACTTTGAGTTATGTTATGAGTACATATTGACGACCTGATGGCGTAGTAGCAAGTGAATCTGCCTACCACTGAAGACCGGGTTCGGTTCCCACATAAGTCAAACAGTTGTGTGCATGAACATGACTGTATGATTTACATAGTCTGGGTGTTGCTATGTATAATATGTATGCATTTACAAAATAAAAGCCATGAAGAAAAGTATATGTATAAAGTATAAAAGTATAATATAGTACAAGTTTGGTACTAGATGACGTTGTGTGAATGTGTGAGGAATTTTATATATAAATTTCCTGTTGCAGTAATTGCATTCACCTAAACAGAACAATTTAAATACAATTTCGGCAACATAAACAACACGGTAATTCACCATTACATATCTATTAACCCAGTTCGTAACGATTATAACGTCCCTAAGATAAGGAAACAAACGAAAATACACCAGTTCAATAAAAATACATCGGAAACCATTAATCTTCAAGTTCAGAACGAATTATTATGTCGGTGTAAAGTACTTAGCGAACCGGTTGTAATTTGTAATTTTAAATTGAGCAAGATGCGCCTGCGCCGCTGTCAGTGTGTCGTAAATACAGGTTGTTGTAATTTTATAGATAAACACGTAACATGAGAGTAAATAATTTGTTTGTCCTCGTTTCGTACTCTCAACATATTTGTGCAGACGCCAGCACATAAACCTACCTCAGTCTGTTAAATTTCTTTAAAAGATTTTGCACTTTATACGATTGGTAAAATTTTACAGATTCGGGTAGGTTGGCCTGCTGGTGTCTGTACATTATGTATAGGTATTACTAGCTGCATCTCTATTTCATTGTCAATACACTTAACTAGATATTTATAACTTAATTTCAAGGGCGATAAGGGTTCTTGAAGTACTCATAGCTGTAATGACCATAAAACAATTAATTTTAATTCTAATTACATATACGAGTAATATAGAACACATCAGCCTATATACGGTCAAACGATTAACACACGCGCCACTGTATTTTTATATCCTTGTTGTACTTGACCGACGGTTGACTGCGTTAAATAACGACCACTATGTATGTATTTATGGTCACCATGAACATACATATATAAAATCTTAACTAATATTATAAAGCTGAAGTGTTTGTTTACTTGAACGTGGTAATCTCAGGAAGTACTAGACCGATTTGAAAAATTTGTTCAATTTTAGGCAGTTCAATTATTGAGGAAGGCTATTGATGTGCATGAACATGGGTGTTTGATTTAGTCTGGGTGTTCTTATGGAAAAGAAAAGAATATAAGTTCGTTTATCAGTTGTCAAGTACCCACAGTACGAGCTATGCTTATTTTGGGACTAGATGACGTTGTGTTAATGTGTGAGTAATTTTATTATGCGTGTCTCTGCCATGCACACGGAACTATGGAGACCCGGACTTTTGTGAGGCGAACGTGGGGCCGAAGCCAACACGCTGAAGCCTTTTTGAGACAACTTAAAAGAAAGTATTGGTGACACATAATCCCTGTATACACTATAGAACTGTACCCAAAGACAATCCCCAGTTATGTGCTAAACTATTGCTAACTATGGAAGAAAATGTACTCGAACTATTGTGATGGGATGCTAGTGCACTAGGGAAGGGGAAACTACGGGAACACCTGGCGATGACATTGTTATTAAAACCATACAAATTCCATCTATTCCAGCTACGTAGTCCGTCTCGGCGAGCTGGACTTGGCCAGGGAGGACGAAGGCGCGACCCCCGTCGACATCCTCATCAAGCAGATGATGAAGCACGAGCAGTACAGCTCCACAGCCTTCACGAATGACATAGGAATACTGCTGCTGGATCACGATGCTAGTTTTACTGGTAAGTCTAGCTCATCATCTCCCGAGCCTTTTCCCAACTATGTTGGGGTCGACTTCCAGTCTAACCGGATTCAGCTGAGTACCAGTGTTTTACAAGGAGCGACTGCCTATCTGACCTCCTTAACCCAGTTACCCGGGCAAACCAATACCCCTTGGTTAGACTGGCGTCAGACTTACCCGTAACGACTGCCAAGAATGTTCAATGAGAGCCGGGACCTACAGTTTAACGTGCCATCCGAAACACAGTCATTGGTGTCCAAGATATACTTAGAAAGTACATACAATACTTTAATTAATAAAAAAAAATGGGTTTTCCTTCTAAACGATAAATGAAAGCGACATTATTTTAAGATGCTTTACCAAAGTAATAAAATCATAAAGGATTTTATTTTTTACATTGACGTACCTATACAAGCTTTATACACGTACTTTAATACATATTTTAGAAGAGATTAACACATACAGCAATTTGAAATAAAAACAAACGAAATACAGTTACATGAAAACCTTTTAACATTACATTTATTTAATTGCAGATTTGATCAGACCAATCTGCATCCCCAAGGACAGTTCGCTGAGGGCGACGACCTTCGAAGACTACAATCCTATGATCGCCGGCTGGGGACATACGGAATTCCGTAAGTAACTTCTTAATTCTCCTTCTTTCTGCTCTTTTGTTCTTCTTTTGAATGTCTAATGAAATCGTATGTTGAAATTATAAATACAATTGCCTGCCTCCTTATCTAAATTCCACTTCTACCTTCCAGGAGGTCCATCCGCCACACACCTGCAAGTGCTGCAGCTACCAGTAGTCAGCAACGACTTCTGCTCGCAAGCGTACAGCGCGTACAAAGCTCAGAAGATCGACCAGCGCGTACTGTGCGCGGGCTTCAAGAAGGGAGGGAAGGACGCGTGCCAGGGAGACAGTGGAGGGCCACTTATGCAACCTATTGTGAGTAGATTCAGTTTATTAGTAATCCCCTGGAAAAAAACTTCGTGGCTGCGAAAAAAAAACATATTCCATTTTCACATCTACAACCTAGTAGAAAGACATATAGGCTATCTTGCCATTTTTTTTTACATGAGCAATCTCAAAATCAATTATTCAAATTTGTCTATAAAACAGCACTTTTTGAACGTCAAAAATTACAAAAAACAGGCCCCAAAACGCCCACCCTTCACCACTTCGTATGTATTTTTGTTGGGAAGAGGAAATGGCGCAACAATCTCCCCAGCAAACACACAGTGAGCACATGAGAAATTAAGAATTCTGAATGATAAATGATTTTTCTTCTTTCACAGTGGAATCAAGACACGTACAAGACATACTTTTACCAGATCGGCGTGGTCTCATACGGCAAGAAGTGTGCCGAGGCTGGCTTCCCAGGAGTTTACTCCAGGGTCACGCACTTCGTACCCTGGATTGAGGAGAAGCTTCTAGGGCATTCGTCCACGTGACTGTGATTTAGTTTAATAAGAATGATGTAGAAAACTTTTAGTTTGGCGAGCCTGCCTTGAGTTGATCTAATTTTGTTTTTAATCTCCGATACAAAACGAGGGGTGTTATGATCTTTTTATTTAGTTTTTGTTTGGTTATGAACTTCGCCTTTTTATTAGATTTTATGGATAATAGTTGACAAAAAGATCTATAACATTTTCTATCTGTCTAAATACTCTGTTTTGTCACAAAATTCGTTTATTTTATTTAAATTTATTATTGTTGTTATAATCAAACTTTCTTTAGGTACTCTGTTTTGTGATTTATTTATTCTGTATTTCTATTGTATGGCAACTTCTTTAGTTAACAATATTGTATATATCTTAACGTAGAATTAGAGGTACAAATGCCAGCACATCAAGCTACCCGAAACTGTCAAATTTATCCAATCAACTTTGAACCATATTCTTTAGCGATAAACTTGAAAATCGATTAAGAAACTTGACAGATTGTAGTTTAGCTTGATGTGCTGGCGTCTATACTATAGACTCAGATCGAGGCAGCTTCGTCTAAGTCATTAAAGACATTTTGAAGCCACAAAGCTCAGCAAGCTCTCACATAATAATTATAAGACATTTAAGTTATAATTTTACTTATAAGTATTGACAACTGTTATATAAATTAATATTGATAGACGTTTAATGGTATTGTAAGCGTAGTTCTTGTTTGTAGAAAGATATTTTTTATACTCTGAAGACGCAGCAATGTGATTTTAATTTTAATTTAATAAATGCACACGTTTGATATCGGGCTTTTATTTCAGTACTATTAGCCTTTTTATTGTCCCACTGCTGGGAATAATCCACATCTATAACAGAGTAGGATTGGTCGTTAAATCACCACGCTTCCTCAAGGCGGTTTGGCGATTGTAAGACCGGAGTCCAAAGGTTTCTCAATTAGTCGTTTGTGTCTAAGATAAAAAAGTACACTCAGGCGAGGTCGGAGTGCCACTTTACCACTTTACGTTTTTGGTGGGTACCTATACCGGGAACGATTTTACTGGGGAGTCACACATACCCCTCAGCCTCCTCCCACATACTCCCATCAGCAGCGCTTTATAGGTAATTATCAATTAGCAGAACAAAATATCTTCTGCGTATTTATCAGAATGGAGTTCAAATTGTAGATCAATCTGTCAGGATTAAAAGTATCGTAGATTAAAATCCAGAATTCTCTGCATTCTGTGGACCAAGTTATAGCGAGTAGAGTACAAATAACAATGTATTTTTATGTAAGTAAAAAGCATTCACCCACCCAAACGTCGCATTTATAAGAATAGGATTAACAATCGATAAATATCCCTGATACTTACAAATCCCTGTCCTGATACTGTCGATCAATGGTCGATCATGACCGACTAAAAATATATCACTGCGTCATTTTGTGCATTAGTGCTCAATTATCATAAACAACATTATGTATAGTTGTTATAGGCATACAAATCTCCGTTGACTAAGACTGCCTCGTTGGTCTAGTAGTCGCAAGGCGCGACTTCTGTGCACGGGACCTCGGGTTCGATTCCCGGGTACCCGAAATCGGTTTGTAGATTTGAGAAACTTTTATAAAGCAGCCTGAAGTCTGGAAGTTGGTGATTGATTCACCCATGCATCGGAGAGCACGTAAATGTCGGTCCTGCGTCTGATCTCTCTCCGGTAGTGTCGGATTGCCGTCCCATCGGACTATGAGAGTGAGGGAATAGAGAGTGCACCTGTGTCTGCGCGAATGCTTGTCCACTATAATATGTCCTGCGCAGCTGGCTGATCTCCATAAAAGAGAACGGTCGCCATAGCCGACAATCGGCCTGGATACCATCATCACACATATCCACATAGTATACATTGCAGATAGCTTTATAAATAATGGTAAAAACTAAAATAATATTACATTATAAAAATAAAAATAATTTTACACACACCCATTGGAAAATGAAGAGAATACGACAGAAATTATAGAAAACTAGCAATTTCTTGTGGTTTCTCCCGCGTCTTCGAGGAACTTTTTCCCTTACCAGAATAAAACATAGCCCATGTTCACCGGGGATAGTGTGACTTCCCAACAGCGAAAGATTTTTTCAAATATGCCAAGTAGTTTTGGAGCCTGTTCAATTTAAACAAATAGTGTATTAATTTAGGGCGAGGTTTTCTTTGAAGAAATATATTTGACTATTCAGTTTTTTTTTTGTGTTAGTTTTTCTTATCATCATCATCATCATCATCAGCCTATCGCAGTCCACTGCTGGACATAGGCCTCTCCAAGTGCACGCCACTGAGATCGATAGTATATATATAATATTCTTATACGAAACGATATTTAATTCTCTTATGTCATGCTCACATTTTCTGTATTTATTGTCACTTAGCAACAAACAGAAGGACGGAGATTTTTAAAGATAAAGATCATTTATTTGTCCAATGTACGGACGCGAAGATGATTTGCTGGCGGCACATCAAGCTACCCGAAACTGTACAATTATCCCAATCAATTTTGAACTACACGCTTCAGCGATAAGTTGAAAATCTATTAAGGAAATTTGACAGATTGTAGGTACTTTGCATAACCTTCTTCGTATCTTCGTTCCGGTCGTGGTTACGTCTTTTGGACACATTACTGATAGGATTATCGTAAATTAATACCTACAGCATAGCATTTGATAAGAGTTATTCTGTTTCCTATCTGATGAGCGCAGTTCGTGATAACATTGTGAGAACGTCACGCGTATTTTAGCAATACGGCTGAATATTGCTATTATTGACGCTAAACAATAATTGTATTATTATCTTTATACTATTTTATTAATATTTTTTAACAAAAGAAACTGCGACGAAATTTTTTAGTATGATTCTTGAATCCGTGATGAAAAAATTATGACTAAAATGTTTCTACAGAAATTACAAAAATAAACTATAATAAAAATAACATGGTGATTTGTGGTGATAAGTAATACGTGAACTAAGGATTAGTTAGCAGTCCACAATGGTGCTTAAATACAATCAAAGTGAGTACAAATAATGTTATTTTATAAAAACTTGATAGTGTAGAGGTAACAAACATACATACTTACAAACTTTCACCTTTATACAGGGTACAAAACTAGTGCACCATATTTTTACAGGTCACCTAGTTCATGCTAAGGATAATGCTAAGCACAAAAAAAATGAATGAGCTAGGGGTCAACGATCGAGCGCCTTCATAGAGACCGGCGTTATGCGTAAATTTAATAAAATATGTTGTTGTTTTCATAACTCTTTTTAGTAAACATGATCCTTAGCATGTTCTAGATGACCTGTGAAAATATGGTGCACTAATTTTATTACACCCTGTATATTACTGTGATGTGAGATTGGAAATAGCAAGCCCTGTGGAAGTGAAGTTAAGGGTTGCCGGTCGAGGTACGGAACTTGAAATATCGAGCTTCATAAATTACACTATAGCTTCTAGCAATTTCAATCGCGTCCTGTGGAAACTCAAAAATCAAAAGGCTAGCTCTTTGTTCTGTACATCAGCATATAATTTATTTTCATGTGTGGACGTTAAAAGAAACTATCACCCTTATGTTTGTTTCGGCATTTCTTCTCAATGTAGCCACGAAATGCCGACCTCAACTAGTTTTGAAAAAAAAACAAAAGGAATTGGCGTGTAAAAGTGTTGATTTCAAAACATACCTATTTGCAAAATAAATATCATTTATCATTTATGAACGGCTATTTCAACCACGTGGCTGCGACGTAGGTACAGCCTGTCTATATAAATGGGCTCTCTATTTTAATTTCTAGATACATATAAACGGACCAACTAATCCTAAGGTCAACGCGCCCAATCAATTTGTTAAGTTTTATAACATAATTTATTAAGATCAAGAGACATACATACAAAGTCTAAAGGGCAAAAGTATTCATAAAATAATAATAACATAAGCTAATAGGTAATTAGCAAAAATGTGTTAATCTTAATTTACCTGATATCACTAAATAAATATTAAATTAGTTTAGCATATCATAATCGCGTGAGATAGTATTATAGATAATTTACTAAATAATTACTTTACATTATGGCTACTGTTGTTATTGACAGACTCGTTGGTCATATGTCTTCTATAAAAATTGTGAATTGAATTCCTAAGTTAGGTACAGACGCCAGCACACCAACCTACCTCAATCTTATCACAATACTGGAAGGTTAATATTCGATTAGCAAACATGGGTAGGTTGACCTACTGGCGCCTTTATCTATAAAAATACTGAAAATACAAAGGAATATCTTGAAAAATTATTCTACTGTTGCATTTTTTATAGAAAGTTATGGCTATGTATAATTTGTTAAAAATAACAAAATAAATTAAAACTAAATCGATCTTAGATAGAAGCTGAGTACACATTTATCGGATTTTAAAGATACCTTCGACTAATTAGCACTATATCGCTGTTAATCACTTAATCAATAATTTTCTGAACTTAGACTCCCCCGTTGGCAAACGGTCACCATGCCAGACTACCGAAGTGAGGGCCCTGGGTTCTGTCAGGGCTGCTATGCACGCAGAGACCTCCAGAAGGAACATAGTCATGGGTTTTAGTCAGTAAGAGTCTGACACTCCCTCAAGCTGCACCCACAGCGGGAGGGGTCATTTGATGATATCCCCTTGAAAAAAAGGGTCCTGGGTTCGATTCCCGTCAAGTCGTATGATTGCATGTTTGTTGTTCGTGTAATAAAACCGGTACTGCATAGGGTTAGACTGGAAGCCGACCCCAACATAGCTTGGGAAAATTTTCAAACGTTTAAAACATAGTCTTTCTAATCTTCGTGTTATAATTTCCAGTGTACTTGATGGTGAGGAACTTCCTGAACATCTTCGTGCAGCGGCTGAAGGTGTTCGACCTGTTCCTGCAGGGCGCCTTCCTCATCGTCATCATACTGCAGAGCAACGTCTACCTTCTCCTCAAACGAGATGCCAGGGAAGGTTACCATTATGGACTCATTGATGGTAATATCTCGTTTCTTTATAGTAACAGCCGCACGGGTCGATTAATCATAATGTTAAGCAACGCCCGGCGCGGTCGGTTCCTTGATGGGTTTTCATCTTGTCATGACGAGTTCCTCCGTGTTTCGAAAGGCACGCTAAATTGGTGGGTCCCGGCTGTTAGCTGGCTGCTGTCGAAAGTCGTTACGGGTAGTCAGAAGCCACAAAGTCTGACAACCAGTCTTACCAAAGCGTATCGAGTTTTCCAGGTAACTGGGTTGAGGAGGTCGGACAGACAGTCGCTCTATGTATAACACTGGTACTCAACTGCATATGGTTAAGACTGGAAGCTGACCCCAACATAGCTTGAGGAAAGGCTAGGCAGATGAAATGATACAAATATGGCAAAAGGAATGTTTGAGTCGAACAAACAGTACAGACGCCAGCACATCAAATCAAATTTCTTTTATGGATTTTCAACCTTATTACAATACCGGAAGGTTAATAATCGATTGGTAAAATTTGACAGATTCGGGTAGGTTGATCTGCTGGCGTCTGTAGGTACTTGTTCCCTTTAACTGCGATAAGAGTCAATAAAGACTCATTCCAAGAAACATAGGCTCATCTCGAAATAACTTATTCGATAGAATACGTGATGATTGGCGCCGCGACCTTGGAATTCCTCCTGGGCGCTGCTATAGCCTGGTGGGGCAGAGGAAGGAGACAGCTGGCGCTGGCCTTCTGGCTGGCCGTCACGTCTGTAGCTGGACTGCTCGTCCTTGCCTTCCCGTATGTCAAGGATAGTCAAGCTGATGTTGGTAAGTGGTTGGACCCGTTCGCGTAATATTTTATTACTAGCATCCACCAACGGTTTCACGCGCTTCCCAAGGCGACTACTTCTTGAATACTAATAAAAAGTAGCATATATGTTATTCTGTTGTATAGTCTATATGACTGCCAAGTTTCATCAAAATCCATTCAGTAGTTTTGGCGTGAAAGAGTTACAAACATACATCCATTCTCAAAAACTTTCACATTGTTAATATTAGTAGGATTAGACCTTTTCACTTATATGTCTACATTTTTGCAATTTTTTTACTTCTGAACAAAAGCATGGTGAATTCTGACTGTTTCTCATCTGTAGTTGTAAATTCAAAGTTGCTTAGGTATTTTATAAAATTTATGTGAAATTTTACAATACCTAATTTACATATGAAATAGAAAGTCCAAATTTTTCAACTTCGACTTTCCATGTTCCAGAACTGTGTGGAGGCCAGCCGATCGGCAAAATATTGGCGACCCCCACCGTGGACGACAACTTGACACTCAGGACGACCTTCCTGATCATCACGGCCATACTGAGCTCCATCACCAAGCTCAGCGTGTGGGCGCATGGCCTCACGTACTTGGATGATCATGATCCTGCAAATGGACCTTATTTTTACGGTAAGAGCATGGATTTTTGCATTCGGATTGCAATTTTTTACCTACATAAAAACGTGTTTGATAAGAGAAAGAATATTCTTTCAAGTCATGTTGAGCTGAGCAGTTTTTGGAAGAGGAAGAGAAATTCGCCTCTGTTAGCCGCCATACTATCCCCTACCTTCCTAATCATGGCGTCTTTCGGGCAATCAATCCATCTCTCCCTTGGTCTGCTTCTATCTCTCCATCTATTCACATTCATACTTAACACACTCTGTAGCATGCGATGCAATTCACACTGTTAACTGCTGTGGACTATACCTATTAACTACTAACTAGTGTGTGGGGCCTCTACCCAACTCCTCAACGAGAACGTGGTAAAGGGCGTGTAATTCAATCCTCAAGCCACAATTTAAAATAAAAATGAAAAAGAAGAAAAACGAACTTTCGTTTTTCTTCGTTTTCGTTTCTTTCGTTCTTCGTTTCTGAAAACAAAGATGGTTTCAATCAACCCGAAAAAGTAAAAATGTTATTTCGTGAAGATGATCGTATTGAAAACGGATACACAATGATGGATAAAACGAATTATAAGAGAAAAGCACCTTTCTACGACATGCCACTGTCCGATTTAACATAAATACTTTACACTCTCTTCCAGGTATCCTGATCTCCATCCGCCTCTCCCTGGGCCTGAGCGCCAGCAACTGGCTGGCGGCTTCCTCCGTGAGGGACGACTGGTGGGAGGCGCACGTGTCCCTCTGCATGCTGACCTTCATGTTCGCCATACTCTTCAGCCTGTTTCCCACGAAAATGGACTCTTACAAGGAGGTGGATGAGGCTAGAAATGGTGGTGTTGATACTGGTAAGTTAATATGGGGGTAATAATAGCTGAATCTAATTACATTATAATGGCATCCAGTACACCTGTGTCTGCGCAGCTGGCTGATCTCCATCATGGCCGACAATCAGTCTGGAAGCCATCATCATCAAAATCTTGACTTTAAATGACTTCAACTGTTGCTGATTCCATCATACAGCAATGTTCAACTATCTTTGTTATATCTCGTAGGTTTCATTCCCACTCTAAGCCGGTTGGTGCGCAACAAGGCGCTGGTGACGCAGACAATATCCGTCGCGTGCCTGACCACGGCTGTATTTGTATACGTGCAGTATGACGAGGCATACATCCAGGTAAATTTAGAAGTAGAGCTACTTTAAAGTAAGATAAAGGGTAGGTTCATATCTGACGGAACATGCCTTGCGTATTATCGGTCGCGTAACGCCAGAACAGACAAATGTATAGAAAAACACTTGACCGTTCACACTCAACCGATGATACGTTAGTGCGACTGACGATACGCTCGGCGTATTTTACGTCAGATATGAACCTTCCCAAAATAAGCTACTCGGCTATCGCTGATAATCAGCGCTGCCTGGAACTTTGTCTCGCATGAGGCCGCAACATCATGCTGAGCGAGGGCCGTATTGCGTGGTTGTGATGCATACTACCCCCTCTTCTTTGATTATTTTTTACTTATCTTTTGTGATTGTATTTTTTTTTTTTTATGTTTGCGTCTTCAATTTCGCAATCAAACGCATTTTCTTTCATTCTATATTACTTATTACTTATATACCTATGATCGCAACCAGAATGGCTAACAGCTCTTGTGACTTTATTCAATTACATCAGGAATTTCTTAGGTTTTCATTTTGATGTATGTTTTGTTTCTCAGGCAAGGTTCCATGTGGAAGCAATCAGGCAGGACCCTCGGACCTCAAGAGTTCTCCCTGAAATATTCCGATCCCTGGTCATCATATTCTTCGTTATGGTAAGATCACTGACCTTATAAACGTTTAACTTTCGAAGTCGGCTTTCAGTTTTCACTTGATTATGTTTTTAACCTGACGTAATAATTTAATGAGAACACCATAAACGTATTTTTTTAATTAAAAATTGTTGCCTTACGTCTGCTTATCCAATTTGCAAAAAAACACATCACAAAATTAAAAGCAGTTTTATATATACAAATTTTATAAAGCTGAAAAAAATGTTTTATTTGCTTGAACGCGCTAACCTTACGTCCGATTTGAAAAATTATTTCAGTGTTATATAGTCTACTGATCGAGGAATTCTATAGGCTACTTCTTATCCGGTTTAGTGAAGTATTTCCCAAACAAAGCGCGGAAACCGCTGGCCGAAGCTAGTATCCCATAAAAAGAATATTTATCAGTAATTTTTCCAGATATTCCGGGTTCGTTTCTCGGCACGTCGGCCAGACGGCGTGAAGTCCAACACAGCGTCCCGCGTGGCGGGGGTCGTCGCCGTCTTCGCGGCAATTTTCTACGTTGCGCTGTCGGTCACCGGCTGCGACACTGGAACTATGGATGGGCTGCAGAACACATATGAGCAGCCTGCTTGTAGTCGGAGTTGTTGGTGGGTTGATACTGTTTTATTTTTAGCTAGAAAGTCTGTTCTTCTTTTATTTTATTTTGGCAATTGCCGAGGAAACTATTTCGAGCATCCGGATAAAAATAAAAAAATTGCCTTCCTCTGGGGCTATCCAACACTGAAAGAATTTTTCAAATCAGACCAGTAGTTTCCGAGTTTAGCGTGTTCAAACAAATTTGCTCTTCCCCTCTACATATAAAATCAGTATAATATCTCCGTTTTTGTAACGACCGACTGTTATATTAAAACTGACTGTTATTATTTATCTGTTGATTTTCCTACTAGAAATAGGCATTTTACCGTAGTAACTATTCAGTAATCTGTGATTTTACATTATTCGTATGAAGTTAATGTCAAAATTCTATCTCCAGTAACCAATCAACCGATAGATAGGTCATTGAAATCGGCAGTAGGTAGGCGAGTTCTAGACACAAATTTGCATAAAATATTACAGGTGCAACTCGGAGCGCTACGGGTTCAGTCCAGTGTGCTCGCTGGATACTGGAGTGACGTCATTCTCACCGTGTCACGCCGGCTGCACTGATTACGAGGATCTCAACGGCTTTCTGTAAGTCTATTTGTTATAGCGTAAGAGTTTATTTGAAAATGATATAAAGGACCTACAACTACAATAACACAACAAAACAAAAAAAGTAATGCTTATAGTTTTAAAGATAAGGGTGTGTACACACCACGTTTTTAAATTCGGTTACAGCTACAGAGCAAAGGTCTACGGCCTGTCTGCTTTTTCAGTTGCGTAAAAAGAGTTTCACTTACCCTGAGAAAACGATCTCCAGGTTACAAATTCCTTTCAGTACCATTCAAGATAGATTAATTTTTTCGTGGGAAATCATCAAATGACTCCTCCCGCCGATTGTGCAGCTGGAGGGAGTGTCAGACATAAATCCGCCATTTTTGTTCCTTCTTGCAAACAACCCTCACCTCACAAACACCCTTGATCTCTCTGTTATTAAGCCCTGGCTTAATAACAGAGAGATCAAGAACATTACATATTTTTTAAATATATTTCTTCTTCTTTATTTCCTTCTTCCTTCATACAGGCTGTACAAGAATTGCTCGTGCAGTACGCAGACGCTGCGTGCAGTGCGCGGCTCGTGCCAGCTCGACTCGTGCCGCGTCGGATACTCCATCTACCAAGTCGTATTCGTCATCATGCTCGCTGTAGCTGGTTAGTTTCACAGATAAAGTTCGGACGCCATCACATCAATGCTAACTAAGGAAACTGACAATTTTTCCCAATACACTTTGAACTTTTGCTTTAGCTATAACTTTGAAAATCTTAAAGGAAAGATGGATTGTAATAGCTTGATATGCTGGCGTCTGTAATATGATGTACCGACCGCATACACAGCTGACCATATGTCAATAATTTAATAATTAAGTCCATTTATTACGGCCAAGATTTATTGCAATCATAACAAGAGTCAATTGCATAAACATAGACATATTTCTCCAGGTGCGTGCTTCCTGATGCAAGGTATGGCGGTGTTGCGCTCCGTGCGGCCCGCAGACAAGGTGACGGCGGTGGGCGCCAGCTTGGCCGCCGTGGCCCTCCTGTCCTTTGTGTTCGGACAGCTCATCTACATGCTTATTAGTCGTAAGTATTTGTTATTTGGAACTTCGATCTACACAAAAAAAATGTGGAGCTACTCAAAGCACTTAGTAAGTATGAAAAAAAAAACATTTTTTGTTGCAAAAAATGATCGTTTATAAAATCCCTGATTTGTTTTCATTTGGCTACTGATGTAGATCAATATCAAAAGAATCTATCTTCAATAGAATTCTGGGACCCTCTTCATTACTGCAGAAACTAGCAGGAACTGCAAGACTGCCTTAAAACCTTTTTATTTCATCATATTTAATCAGGAGCATCTATCTGCCTTTTTTGTGTGGGATGTCATGAAGTAAGGACCTCTCCCGCTGTGGGTTGTGGAATTTTGTTCCTTTTAGAGACCTTTTGTGTCAGGGCTCTTGCGAACAACCCCGTAGCGCCCGCCGGCAGATGTGCATCTACCTCACCAAACCAATTCTTTTGTCTTTTACAAATATCCATTCCAAAGATATGTATTTAAGATTTGGGCAAACAAATTACGTCTTTAATACTCTTCTCTCACCTCCTCTTCCATCAACAGATCAAACCTGCGCATACTATTCAAATGGCGAATGTCTCCTCCACGCGCCAACGTTATGGATCGCGTGCGCAACCAGCGCTGGACTGGCCGTCATGGCCGCCGCCGCCAGCCTCGTCGCCAGCCGAATGCCGACAGATGTCGTTGAACCTACCACGTCATTATGATGATAGAAAAAAAAGAACTATTTTTTTTTGACAAATGTGTAGATAACAAAGGCTGATAAAAGGTCAACGGTCAGAAGTTAATAAAAAAATAAACTAAGCCACACCCACCATATTTGAAAGGGGCGTGACTATTTTTTATCTGAAACGAAATAGGAAAAAAAAGAAACGTAGGAATATGACTTTATTATAGAAATGGGGAAATGCAGGCGGGAGGATGTCACACTTTTACTGATCAAAACCCACCAATGACCCTTCTGGAGCCTTTTGAGTACCGAGCCGAGGTGACTCGCGCGTGCGGTATGTTCGCAGGATAACCTACCGACCAGCCTAAGGATGATGGATGTAGTAACACTACTGACACTTTTCTTTCATTATTAAGGTTTAGAAATAGGATATTATTATGTTTACTTGGACTGTTTACGGGTTATTAGGATTCTGACAATTAGGGAGGGGTGATATTTTATATCTTGAAGTTCTATACAGCATGAACTGGCGACCGGGCCTGTAGCCAAGATGTTTTTCTACAATCGTAAACGCTAGTAGAAACGACAAAAATGTATGGAGATGACATTTTAAATCGATAAGTCACGTGGTCATAACGTGAGTCGTTTCCAATTTCGTAAATTGTTTCCACCAGCGTTTACGATTGTAGAAAGACATCTTGGCTAAGCCGCCAGTTCATATAAGTCTATATTTTTTTAATGGAAGCTTAGTTTATTTTTTATAGCGCCCCGAAAATGTTATGTATAAAATATTCAATTTTAAGAATTGGTAGACCACTAGTCAAAACAATATTTATGTAAATATTACCATAAAAATAGTTAGGATTTAAGTGATTTTTGTTACAAGAGGAAATAAATGGAAAATTAAACCTTTATCTAATCTGTGTTCTTAACGTCAAATTAGTATGAAGATGGTTATTAAAGAAAACTGTGTTCCGGATGGCACGTTAAACTGTAGGTCCCGGCTGTCATTGAACATTCTTGACAGTTGTTACGGGTAGTCAGAGGCCAGTAAGTCTGACGCCAGTCTAACCAAGGGGTATTGGGTTGCCCGGGTAACTGGGTTGAGGAGGTCAGATACGCAGTCGCTCCTTGTAAAACACTGGTACTCAGCTGAATCTGGTTAGACTGGAAGCCGACCCAACATAGTTGGGAATAGGCTCGGGAGATGACGATGATGGTTATTAAATAAAAACGAATTGAAATGAAAACATAATAATATATTTATTACAACAGGTTTACCTACTTAATTAATGGCACTAACTCACTTAGATTATAACTAAAGTACTTGCAAAACTTGATACTCTTCATCGAGTAACTTAACTAGTGATGTTACCCTCGACAGATATTTTTATCGATATAATCGACTTTTATTTTTATGATTCGATAAAAGTAAACCTTATTTGTCCTGTGCCACTTTATACTCAATAACGGAGTAATAAAATTGATTATTGATTTATTTCGTTTTGTATGAAAAAAAATATTTACCTGTGTAAAATAATCTTCTAAAATATACATTAAAATGAAATCTATGAACATAATGAACTTTACCATTATATTGTCTAAAAGCTATCATATTATGTAAGTAGTTAGAAATTGCAAATATGAGAAATAAATATTAGGAATCGGCCAAATTTAATAGTTGTAGTCATTATCAAAAATAAGATGAAATTTTTTTGAAGACTTGGCTGGAGCCCTGCTCTGTCCTCAAATTTTTTACCATATTTTAGCACATGTAACGTCCATCAAAAATATTTATGATAATAACTATTAATAAAAATAAAATAAAAAATGAACTATTTCTAACAAACTATAATGTTTAGGGAAAAAATAGCAACTGGCAACATGGCTCATTAAAAAATCTCAGTTTAAAAACTAATATATAAAAGCAAAAAGGTTTTATTTTAAATTTAAATTAAAACAATAAAAAAAAATTAACACAATACACGATCATCGTGTTCATAAAAAAATATTTCTTGTAAAAAAGTATTCTGGTTTATAAATAAATTGTCGCTAAGACAAATCTTAAAACAACATAATAATAAGCATTAAATTATATATTCGATGCTATATAATTGTGCTATTATCTCTATTTATTATATAAAAAGAGTAAATATAAAATGTGAATAAATAGAAAACTTTACTATACAATAAAATTAATATTAATCGACCTAATAAATATGTTCATAATAAGTTTTCAAACGCCTAAGGGCCGGTTTCCTAGGTTACGGATAGCCACTATCTACCAGATAAATTAAAAAATGGAACAGAATTTATATGAAATTATCTGCCAGATATACTATCTGGAACTTATCAGCAACCTGTGAAACCGGCCCTTAATCTTATTTTAAATTTTACGAATTATAAAAAAACAACATTGACTTTTTTATAAAATAAACCTTGGATATTAGCTTTTAGTGTGCGAAAGAGATGGAGCTAGAGGAAATATCACCATCCCACTTTGATTGTCATACAAAATTCACAATTTTATTCTTACATGCAGTTTTAAATGTATTTAGGTAACTGCCAAGAAAGGCTTATGTTTTATCTAGAGAAAAATTAACTGATTACTTATCTATTACTAGCGTAAAGATTATTTTATTTAAGAAAATGTTGATAATGCTAGTTCTTTTTTAAATATGGAACTACTTTGTCTATGGGAAAGTTTTCATAGACAATATAAAAACAGAACGCACCTCTTTAGACGCTAGTATAATGAAACTTCCTTAGCTATTCGTAAATGTTACTTTTAAATCTGAGCCCAACTTTTTACGAGAACCCTATTAAAGAGTTTCTTAACCAATTATCGACTAATATCGATATCGATAATCATAATCGACTATAAACAAAGCATTTTTCTATATTTCAAAAATAAATACATTAATATATTCCGTAATATTTTACAGATTCAGACAAGGTATTTTTTTTACTTCGTTACGAACAAACACACTACATAATATTTATATATATAAACATACTTCACAAGTTCACATAACTCAAAGAAGTTCGATATCAAATCTAGGCCTATAGGATTAAGTATATTAGCTAAATGACTCTGGTTTAATGGTCCAGGATACGAAGGTTGCCGGAGACGATCTTGTTCTCTAGCAGCGCCCCTGATGGTATGTCGATCCTGTCACCGTGGTTAGCGATTATTATCACAGTTCCCTGGAAAAAATATTTTTAAAAATTCATAGACCACGTTATAGCAATGGTAACCACGCCGAACTGCCGAGCTAAGGGTCCCGGGTTCGATATCCCGGCACGGTCGCTAATGTTAGTCGACATGCTAGTTGTCTGGGTGTTATAATATGTATTTATAAATATTATATTATATGTGGAAAGTATATGTAGTTTATCAGTTGTA
This sequence comes from Heliothis peltigera, assembly GCA_958496145.1. NCBI lineage: Eukaryota > Metazoa > Arthropoda > Insecta > Lepidoptera > Noctuidae > Heliothis > Heliothis peltigera. The sequence goes on from OY292341.1 coordinate 917,375, forward strand.
TTGGCACCCATAACAAGCTAATCAATAGCTTAGCTTGGGGCTAATCTACCGTGTTTGAAAAAGGTGTACCGATTTACTATTATTCTCATATAGTCACCCCTACTGACAATTTTCTGTGGAGATATGTTCTAAGCCCATTGCGCCAAAGGGGTCGTCAAAATGGAATAACAGATAGATAGTTATTTTTTCGATTATTAGAGCAAGAATGGTCTGAGAATGAGAAAAAGTTATAAAATTGTATCTAGTCTTTCAACTGACCTTCAAAGACACTCCTCTCCCGAATGTGACATCCCCGGACACAGTGAGATGATCCAACTCGATCAGATCAGGTATCGTGGCGAACCTGTTCAGGAACTCCTTCACCTTCGCGAAGTGATTATCTCCTAACTTCACCAGCGGTGTCGATGGGAACATCCGCTGCGGGGACATCACTAGCGAGCCGTGCGATAAACTGTACAAGTTCGACATCACTAGTAGCAAGTCTGATGTTTTTTTCACAGGTAAGAAACGAGATCTAGGCACGTTGACTCCTATGCCACCTTCGAAGCACTTCATGGCAGCTCCAACCGCTGTCTCTAACTGAATAACGTTTAGACCATCAGCTAAATGCTTGTTGTTCACAATAATCTCCATATTTAAGGATCCTTGTTCCACTACCCTCTGGATGGCGTCTAATTTCGCCCACAAGTTGTTCGTGTTGAAGAATTTGAACTGGCTGACTGATTTGAAATCATCTACATGTTCTTTGGGAACTTGAGCAATTTCTAGCAGCCTCAATTTATCCTCGTATTGTATTAAGGTACCTCCTTTCACGTCGGCCCTCGTCTTGTCAGTGACTTCCATAACGAATTCGGAGACAGTCTTCAAGGGGTCTGGGTTGAGGAGCAGGTTTAAGATGTTCAAGTCGACGGTAGCTCCTAAGTTGTCAATGTTGCTGATGAAGCAGTAGGTTCTGCCTTCCTTGATGAATTTCTGGAGGAGGCCAGAGTTGTAGAAGGATTCGTAGAAGTCTCCGTGACCGGGTGGGTACCATCTGAAACAGACGTTGATTTCTAAGTATTGTCAAATAATTCACGATAACTTTGTTTGAATTGGAAGCGCGTCAAGTTTTATCATAAAACTAGCTGTTCCCCGCTATCCGCCTATAAAAAGTAACCTATATCCTTTCTCTGAATTTAGACTATGTGTCTACTAAATTTTATTTAAATCGATTCAACCGTTTAGGCGTGATGGCGTGACTAATGGAAATATGGAGTTAATCTATACTAATATTATAAAGCTGAAGAGTTTGTTTGTTTGAACGCGCTAATCTCCGAAACTACGGGTTCGATTTGAAAAATTCTTTCTTCTTTCTTATATACCATCACGCTAAGACACACGGGAGCGGAGCAGTAAACAAAGATGCGGTTGAAACCGCTGGGGACAGCTAGTCATGTATAAATATATAGATTTTGTGAACCCAAATCTTTCTGCGAATTACATTGCTTCCATCTAACTGACCTAGAATGATAGTTAGGTTTATCTACACTGCTAATAATTTTCTCAACGACACTTACGATTCGATATCAGCCTGGACATCGGCATGACTGGGAACTGGCAACAGCGACTCCCTATTGACCCTCGGGTGGCAAGACTGGTTGAAGGTGTGGATCTCCAGCTTGAGGCCCTGGTACTTGCGGATGACCTTCTGTGTGTCCTCGTCAGTGTTGAACGAGTTCATTAAAACTAAGGGCACGTTGCATTTGTAGGTTTTGTTCAGGTGCTGAAAATTAAAAAAAATATAGTCTAGTGTGTCCGTTTCGTGGTGGCCTAGTGGTTCAAACACCAGCCCCTTTCGAGTATAAGGGTGCGGGTTCGATTCCAGGTCAGGCAAGTGCCAATGTAAATTTTCTAAGTTATATGTACTTTCTAAGATTATCTTGGACACCAATTATTGATTAAAGGTGAAGGAAAACATCTCGAGGAAACCTGGACTATAATGTCTGTAATCACCAACTCGCATTGAGTAAACGTGGAGATTAACGTTCAATCCTTCTCCATGGGAGAAGAGGCCCAGCAGTGGGACGATAACTAGGCTGTGATGATGAGTTGAAGAAATGTCGGAAAATATGATTATATCCTACAAGACTAGCTGATTTAACTAAAGTGCTATGCGAGCTGATACTGAGAAATTCATCAAATAGAAACCTTAGTATCACATTGTTAGAACCGGGCATCGAACCCTGGCTCATCAGTTATGAGACTGACAGTCACTTAACCAACCAGACTTAAAAGCCGACCTCATCTAGTTTTGAAAAAAAATGTATTGACGTGTAAAAAATTTAACCAATTTGCAAAATAAATATCACTTAGATAGCTTGTTATAAAAAAAAAAACTTCCTACATAATTCAGATTTGAACAAAATAATAAAATGGAAAACGAAAATTTGCATTGATTACAGCATTTTTATGCCATTCAAAACTCACCTCTATCTGTTGGACAGTAAGATCCAAAAAGGTCAGATCATTCCTGACTTGTATTACCGACTTAGGTCCTTTACAACCCATAGAGGTTCCCAGACCTCCATTGAGCTTGACAACCACCAACTTATCTAGCATGTGGTGAACATTCTCCGTTGTGGGCGTGGTCAGCGACGAATAATCGATCACCGCCCCTTCTGGCAGTTTCTCGATTTTTTCCCATGTTACTGATGGACCCTCTGGAAAATAGAACAATATTATTAATAAACAATTAATAAGGTATTGTATTTATTCTTTTAATATTTACAAATTTTATAACTATACAAAAAAAAAAACAATACAAATAACGCATTGAAAAATTCATCCGCATCGCTGTCAGCGAGGATCTTGCCCTAAAGACTGGCTGCATTGTCATGATGAATGCGTACTAGCCAGCCTTTTGGTCACGTGTGGACTCCACAAGGCGCTTGCTTATTTATTGGTATTTCTGGTTTCTTTTCTAAGATTATTTTTTTAATTTTGGGGGAAAATATTTTTATATCGAGAAAATATTAAATTCCGTAATACCGTGCATATTTATTAATTCGTCTATATTGAGCAACGAATTATATTAAATACGCATCTGTGAGCTGAATGTGGCTAGACGTACTATTGTGCCTCTCTAAGGCGTATGAATGATTTATCTCCCGAACTGGGCTGCGTTTGTGTATTGTTTAAATATGAGCGATTATTAGGGATGCGCCCAGAGTTCTAGTATATTAAATTACTGCGTTTTTTTCGTGGAAAATCATCAAATGACCCCTCCCGCTGAGGATGCAGCTGGAGGGAGTGTCAAACTCTTACTGACTAAAACCCACTATGTTCCTTCTGGAGGTCCCTGTGTGCCAGGGCCACGGTAACTCTAACGAACAACCCGCAGCTTTAAAGTACTGCCTTAGTTGTATTTCTGTAGTATTAGATCTCAAAATACCTTTGGTGACCTTTTTCTTAATTACTAATCGAGATTGATGAAATAAATGGGATATTTCCCTCACCTATCCTTTCTGTTTTGATTTGTCAATTTAATAGACTTATAGAAGGGACGCTCAATCCTTCTCCGTGGGAGAGGAGGCCTGTGCCCAGCAGTGGGATGATAAAAGGGCTGTGATGACCTATAGAAGGGAATCCCTTCTGCGCTAGACTGATTGATGGGCTGATGATTTTTATGAGAACATCAGTTACATTCAGTATATTTATGGACAGCCTGATGCGTCATCATCATCAGCCTCTTTATTGTCCCACTACTGGGCACAGGCCTCCTCTTACACTGAGAAGGACTGAGCATTAATCACCATGCTTGCTCAATGCGGGTTGGTGATTTCAGACTTAAAACATGTATTTATTGGAAATATTTCTCAAGAAACTCATGCGCTATTAAAGTTACGAGTATAGAGCTGGACACTGGACAGCCCTATGCATCTGTTTGTTACAATGTTATGTTCATTATGAGTTTTCAGAAATCTATGTTAGGTATACAATATGCTTATTCGAGACGCTGAAAGACAGCCTTTGTTTTTACTAAGTTAACTAGAAATCTGCTTAACAGTTTACGTGTTAGATATAGTCGTATCATACAAAAACAATCAAAGACAGTCATCTTAAAGTCAAGTTAACTCAAAATACGCAAAAAAATCTATTGCAAACAGAAATTATTCATAACTTACTTTTTAGGTTTCCGTAGCTAAATGGCAAAAAAACGGAAGGCTTAAAAATTCGTCATATCTGTCTGTCCGTCTGCCTGTCCGCCATATATCAAGTTTCATGACGTTCTTATCATAAAGCAGACAGAATAAACTATCTATATAAAACTTCACAACTTACGTTCAGCCAAAAATCTGCTGAAAAGATTCTTGAATCCCCTAAACTCCTTCTCAACGTGTGGTCGCCTAGTCTCGTGGACTGAAGCCAAGAGTCGCTCCAGTTCCACCTCCAAGCGAGTGAGGGCATCGCGCTTGGTCGCCTCTTTGAAATCCCGGGAACCTGATGGAGTTCTCTGGTGACTGCGGATCTACGGAAAGTGGATTAAAACTTTAAATATAATTTTGAGGTATAATATTGTTTAGGACAATGGTAAGGAGTAAGTTCTAATAATTCTACACTCTATGCGGAGATAATAATTATATCCTTAATTTTATCTAACCTCCATAACCTGCTACAAACAATACGGAAGCATGCAACCAGACTAAAAAATCTGCCAGAGAAAATCCCTATTTAATCTTACTTACGTATGTGATGTATTGTTCAACCAAAACCGCGAACTAATTAATTGTAATGTGTGCCCTCAAAATTTCTAGAAACTTATTTCCCAGTTTCGTAATTAGAGAACTTAGGCTCCGTATGTTTGAGGAATCTGCCCCTCCCCCCCTACTCTAGCCGCACTACCGAAACAGGATGCTCGCGATATGAACGGTGTCGCATTCCATACCTTCCCGACCTTCAGCAGCCCAAAACATTGCATGAGTCACTGCGCAGAAATCATTTTAAAGCACCAGCGAGCAGCCGAGAAGCGCGAAGGGTAAGCCAAATACTTGTACCTGTGCTCTGAAGTTAGTTATCAGCCGCCATTAAGTTCGGCGACACATATGCACTAGACGCAAAACGACCTTATCTTTGTTTTATCTCTAATATTTGCAAAGCAATGGCATTGAAGTATTATTTACTTAAAATATTTTCTTAGCAGTCTCCAATTTTAATTGCGATGCGTGCTTTCTGAAGGCCGTATCCATAAACTATTACTAACGATTTTAGTTTAATCATAAATTGTTTAATAGTTACTTCCTGATTCCTATGCAAATTAAAATTTCGTTCCATTAAGAAAATAACTTCGTGTCTAAGCATCGCATCGGTTCCCTACATTTTGGTAAAATGTACCAAAGTTATTATATGTAGATTTATAACATATATTTCATGCCCACACTAAATAAAAAAGGTCCAGGGTTTAGTATAGAGTTTAATGCGAGAAATATTTACTCATACTAGTCATACTTTAATTATGATTATCACAGAAATCAATACGTTACAGTGGCGTAGATAGTATGGGTGGCACGTGAATCGTTATTTTACATTTACTACTGACTAGCTGTTGCCCGCGACGTCGTCCGCGTGGGCATTAGGTGATTAAACATTAACCCCGTACGTGACAGCGTGATAATATGTATCCTATATATTAACCCGACCTCTTAGATATTCATGCCAAATTTGAAGCAAATCCATGCAGTACTTTTTGAGATTAGCCCGGACATAAATACAGATAAACAGACAAAAATTCTAAAAACTATATTTTTTGCTTCAATTTTTTTTTTATATTCAATGTACAGTTTTGACTTTTCTAAGATTTTATTATATGTATTGATATATAATGACAGTCGTACGTCATCTCTTTTTTATGACCATCAAATGACCCCCCTTGCAGCTGGAGGGAGTTTTGGCTGCCCTTGGGTGTGACACCTGGAGTAGAACTAGCGAGATGTAATGCGGTGTTCCACAGAGTCAGTTCTGAGGACCCTCCTGTGGAACAGCGATTTCGTTAACTCCGGGTGTCACCCCCAGCGGGTTAACCGGGGGAGGTTAACCCTTGCTATGACTGGAGCGTTACTTAAAATAAACGGAATAATAATACATAATATATTACACCTGTTTCTATGATTATTTTAAAGTTATCTATGACATCTACTTTTGTTTAATTGAGATATTATCTAAGACACAGGTAACATACTCGCGTTGATTACATTATATTACTTATGATATTATTTCATGTTATTTATACATTATTTGATATGATAAAGTTATATTATCTGATGTAGCGTACAATATACCTACGTATGTAGATACTTTTATATTTAGAATTTGATGACCAAAATTCACGATAAGCGAAATCACGATAAAAATATATGGTAATGTTTTTTTTTTCACTCTATTTCATATGTTAATTTTAAGAGCATTTAAACACCTGCTATACATTAATTGCTTCAATAATATTTCTTTTAATGATAAGTGCTGACGTCTTTTCGTATTTTTCTCCTATTTTACCTGTACAAATAAATATCTGGTAGGTAGCAATTTTTTCCAACTCCATAAGTATATATAATAACATAAAAACCGGTATTTTAACTTAGTCACGGTTAGAATACAAACAACACGTACCTAGCACTAATGAATCATTAATTAAATATATGCCAAACTTCGCGGTACCAGCAGCAGCGGTACATAACACGTACATACATTAATTTGTGATCACGATTAGAATAAATGCCACCTAATTATTCATAGACCTTTGCCCAGCGGTGGGAAAATACCCCGATGCAATGTAATAAGCTGATATCATAGACATTTCCCTGTATAGGTACTCTAAGGATGAAATTTTCATTTCATTTCATACATGAGCCCAGGTAACATTTTTGCTTTAAAAATAACGAAGGAACTAGACTCGTGTGTTTACTTATTTTAATGGCGTTCTATTCAAGAAATATTTACAATAATTTTCATAAATTTAAAATTAACTGTAGAGTTTATTAGGGTCTATAAAAAACAGATTCATCCTTGACACTTTTCGAGGTCAACGTAATTTAACAACACATATAGTTTGTGACTAGTTTTCTTTACCTCCTGACTTACGACTTCATGCACGAAAATTATACCTTCACCCAATAAATCTAAGTTAGTCCACCCATTTAAGCATAGAAGAACAAACAAACAAACTTACACTCCTATTTTTATTTCTTAACATATCACGTACCCAAGACCGACACTGTTCCGCTTCACTTTCCATATTTTCCAAAAAAACACTTCAAATTCAAAAACTTCGTAACTCGAAAATTGAGTTTAAAAATTCACACAGCACACACGTCACGCTCTAGCGAACGCTGTCTGCTGACTGGCTATGATAACATAATCAACATGCCTATCATATTGTACGGATGTGTTTCACACCGAAGAGGTTTTTATCAATATATTTTGACTGCCATAATCAAATTCTTTTGTTTGTCAAAAATACTCCAATATCGGTGCTAGATAGAAAGACCACTTTCTATTGACGATGAGGTTGTAAGCACCTATTTCGAGGAGCTCTAGTAGACTCGCCTATGTTCTTCCCGTTATATCATGGCCCAATATTAGTTCAATATAAAAAGGCGGGAAATTAAATGCCATTAACTAGACTGCAAAAGAAAAAATAATGCGTTTTGTTCCTGCCTAGATGTTTAAACATTGGTATTTCTAAGTGCCTCTTATCCTTATTAAGAGAAGGTTAATTACTCCTCAGCCTTGACCGATTTGTTTAATTAATCAATTATTTTGACATCTTTTTTTTTAGATGTTTGCTTTGAAGACATGCTCTAGCGCTGGTCGTAACAATGCATTTGATGTGTGCACGTTATACGAGTATATTATTAATCGACATAGTATAAACCACGATAAACAATCAGAGATAACCGTAGTCAACGATATCCTTCAAGCACTAGAAACTTCAAAGTGAATAAAAGGGAAATCACACACAGAAAGAAAAATATTTACCTAATAACATAATGAAGAAAATAACAATTAATAGATATTCCTTTGTAATCTAAAACACCAGCCTATAGCTACGTTATACAATCCATTGATAAAATGGTCTGACCTCGAAACAGCTGTACTATATAAATGAATCCGCCATTAGTCACAGAGAAGCTAAGATTTTCCTCGGTATACATAACAAATTAGTTTTTAATACGTTATTGGCTGTTAGTGCTGCATTTTTTACTAACAAACCATGTCCTCGTGTTTTTATTGGTCGAAGAAAACTTGAGCTTGGTAGAGAGAATCAGATTTTTTCTTAGACTTAAGTGACTTAGGTGGCTAGCTCTTTTCGGTGCATCTTTATCAGACTTTACTTACTTTAATATGAAAACCAAAACAACATAGTCAATCTGATCTATAAAACTGGTGAAGAAATTCGGTGAAATTTGGTATGGATATATTGAAACACGGAGAAGACCACAAACAAGGGCAAACGAAGTTCAAAAGTCATTTACTTAAATTATACTTATTTTTTTTGTTATTAAAGACCTATTTTCTTTTCCTTGTTGAGAGTCCGCGGAAAACCTTGAAAAACTGCATCATCATTGCTTATGTTCATCTCTAGAATGCTTAGTAAGCGTTATTTAGTTACGCTAGCAAAAAATGGCTTCTGTTATAGTCTTCGTGCAATGTGTAATGTTTGTAGAATAGCTAGTATGCTAGAATGATAAGCCTTTTTAGGGCTTAAAAATAATAGCTTTTGCACGCGGATATAGCGCGTGCAACTCATTCAGTGATTGCAAATAATTAGCAATTATTCACCCTTTAAATAATATTTTATGGGTAATGTATTCATATATGTATAATAGGCAGTTCTTATAAATGTACGAGGCAGTACTATATTTTTAAACAAATTCAGATGAGTCAAGATATTTCTTAAGTCTACAATAAATACAGCTTTAGAAGGGAAAATTTCCATAATTATTATCTAAATATGTACGGATATACATAATATCATTTGTTAAGAATATTGTACTAATGATCATTGGTTAATCAACGGAAGGTCATAATGATAATTGAACTGCGCCAAAAGGATGCCATGACATCCAGAACCAGATAAAAGTTATCGAATTTACTTTATTTCATTCACAAACGTAAAATTATGTGAGAAATAAATAAAGAACAACAAAAAGTTTTTATAATACAATACACGTGTCATTGGTAAATCATACGGCCGTTTCCCGCGTAAAACCGCACTCCACAGACTATAAATTATGAATTGTTTATGATAATTATTTACTATGATATCGTGCATCGCGATAATTAGGGTTATCAATATCACTACAAAAATAGGACTAGATAAAGAGAGAATAGTTAAGATTATCAATAACTTTTCTGCGTGTACACATACATAATATTATGCAAGACTTTATATTTGGAGAGTGATATACCTTAAATACTTATATTTTACCTATTTTAAAATGCTATTTTTTTTCTTCTAAAAGAATTTCAGGCAAAGCTTATTGTTTTTTGTTTCAAGAGAGACCATACTTAATGTTTGAAAATAAGCTTTATAGGCTTTTTGTCAAAAAAAAAGATTTGAAAATAAACAACAATTATTCTCTTCCGTCGTATTTTTTGTACCTGTCTTTTTTAACACTGTTTATTCTACTACTTTTTTATACGTTTTGTTTGCCTCGTATCGTTGATTGCGGTATTTGACATCAATATAGTGCGCAGTTGTCGTTGTATCTAGACAGACCTATTAGAATGATTGCGTAACCACCGTAAGGTTGTCAGTGTACAAAGATTAATTTTAAATAAATATTCGGCGTTATTCGAACCATTGCTTGTTGTAGTAAACAGCTGTTATTTTTTAGAGATTCTATAGTTATCACCTATTCCATAATCGTACAATATTATATAAATAAAACTTGAGAATACTGCAAACTAAATATATAATGACATGGGAACTCAAGAATAATGGTTGTTTTGCAGATGGTTTTCATCTATGTGGTTCGAGTTATTTCAAAACGTCTGTATTTATAATTCGATATTCAACTGTCATGTAGTAGTGATATTTGACGTTATGTTACAAATGATTCAATTGACCCTACGTTTCATTTGACCCGTGTAGTCCAATATTTTTAATATCCATTGTTTTGTAGATCTAAGTTTAGTTTTAAACCAGAACAAAGATATTTTCTAATTGCTACCGATACAAGATAACAAACTACATTACCTACTTCTACACCACAGACATTACAATCCTTATGATTAAAGCCATTATCAATATATGCTTTATTATTATTATTTATTACGAGGGACTGATATCAGGGTCAATATTAATGAGACAAATATGATAAACATACGATAACAAGACTGAACTGTCGATTTGGTGAATAATTATTTACTTATATATGTATAGTCAGTTTAATACTATCCTAAATGAGATTCATATTTCGCTTTTGAAGAAAATTCTCGAACGCTCCTTACCAACCGTAAAAGATCTAGAAATTTCGAGTTTGTGCACTATTTATCAGTATGAGACTTATAAACTTAACAATAGCTAATTGATAAAATATTAAAATTAAATTTCATAAGGTTAAGTCATAGGTATTTTAAAATAATCCGCTATATTCAATTTCATAGTTCATGGATTTCTATAGTAAAATAAATTACTCTATTGATTTTTGACATATGGAAAATGGCGGGATTCTGAGGAGGTTGTGAAAAAGAAATATTGTACAGTCTATGGGAGCATAATGGTCCACTAAAACTCTCAATGTGATTTTGGAAGCGGTGTCTTACAATTTTAAAATGAAATTATATCTTTGAGATGAGAAAAACTTTTCCAATTATTTTAAGCTTATTTTAGTTAGAGATTAACCAATTTATCAATTTAGTTTTTTGAATTTGTGCTCTACCAACCCTAATTTGACGCTATAGTCGTATACACACGCGTCACGTAGGTACAAGTCTATTTAAATGACATTGTAAATACAAAGAGTATTTCAAGTCCGAGGCTATTAGGCCATCATTCTACCTATGTATTGTTTTATCAATATTATTGAGTTTAAAAAGAACATTACACTAGTGTTTAATAAGTTTTTTTTTGTTGATGTTAAAATTTAACGAAAATCTTAATACTTTATTTATAACTAGCGACCCGCCCCGGCTTCGCACGGGTGCAATGCTGATACTAAAATTATACCTATAAACCTTCCTCTTGAATCACTCTATCTATTAAAAAAAACCGCATCAAAATCCGTTGCGTAGTTTCAAAGATTTAAGCGTACAAAGGGACATAGGGACAGACAAAGCGACTTTGTTTTATACTATGTAGTGATGAATACTTGAAAAGACTTAAATTGGGCCATTGATCAAACGTTACGATTGATTGTTAAGAAAAAATAATAAACAATCAGTTCAATATTTTCCTTAGTGTGAAAATATCAGGCTATGAAATAAATATTCCCCAACGCAACCAACTAGTGAATGAAAATCTGTTTAACATATTCATTCATAGCTGCATAATCAATTCATGAACCCAATGACCGCAAACTGCGACTTAGAGGACACCAAAAACTATTACGATTAAAATTATCAAAAACTTATAATTTGAAAACCAACCTTGCTAAGTAAATCCATTTCAGTTACAAAAAAGTTCCTTTATGTTAAAAAAAAAACACTAAACCACAAACGTTCGTAATTCAAAAGATTTGAGCGAGAGACGAGTGCGCGTTCGCTCTAGAACGCAATGGCCGACTACAGACCGCTATGATTGCCACAAATAATATATAAGTAGTTGATAACTTATCATTGTAAATGCGTGTGAATAGTTATTAACTCAGATGATTTAGTTTTTAGTATAAAATTACAGCTTCTACATGTCACTCATGCAAGCGATAATAACTTTGGGCTACCGAAAAAAATTGGTTCGATTTTTTAAGTTCTTGTGATGTATCCTTTACATACATAGCATTTTCTAAATACGAGTTTACGACCAGAAGAAGATATGAAGAGATTTTATTTTCAATTATTTCAAATTATTGCGATTAATTTTGTAATTGCAGATAATAATCCGACTATGCATTTAACTATATAACATCCTTTTTGTAAAGAATAGTTTGTAGGTATAACAAGAGCCTGTTAGTTTTATTTTAAGATGAATTCCAAATACATAGGTCTAATTTTTTTACAAAAATGAAGCTGCATAATCGAGGACCTACCAAACGCCCACCCAGTCTGGGCAAAACAACAAAGACTTGCGTGAAACGAAACGATAAATACATTCAACTCTATTGGCGTCCCGCCTACTGAAGTAGTTCCCAATTGAATAAGTACACTGCAATCAAACATCCATTTGGGAATTGACCACATTCTGCATCTGCTGTCCGCAATGTTTGACGACCTTCAACAACAAAGTATATACTTCTTGAACCGGTGAAATTTTCCCTCGTTTCGAATTTTGTATGCCATTTTAACTGAATACCAATTTGAATATTTTCAGTTATTAATTTATAACGAGTCATGCTTTCGCCTTTTGACCATAATAAGCAGCTATTGCGTACCTTTTAATAATCCCTATTTCGTTTCGTATCGATGATTTCGAAGCGATCAAGCTTTAATAAAATTTGGTTAGGGCGGAAGGGAATATGGCTTTTTCACAAACGTATCTTTGTTACTCCATTTGATCTTGTCTTCGATAGTACCAGTAGGAGTATTGTATAACAACTGAACATGTAAAATAACTCCTTTGGCTTACACGTATTTTCTTATCCAAAGGATATCATCACTACTTTTTTGCCATAACACAATCAATATTATAGCTGCTTCGTTAGTCTAGTAGTCGCATAGCGTGATTGCTGTACACGAGGTCTAGGATTTGATTCCCGGGACGGACTGAACGTCTTGATAGGTTTTAAAAAAGAATCACAAGAACAGCCCGGAAACTGGAAGATGGTGATTGCACACCCGTGCTTCGGAGAGTACGTAAATGATGCTCTCTCCGGTCGTGTCGGATTGCCGACTCATCGGGCTAGGAGATTAGGAAATAGAGATTGCACTTGCACCTATGTCTGCGCAAATGCTTGTGCACTATAATATGTCCTGCGTAGCTGGCTGATCTCCATAGAGAAGACTGGGCAAGAGTTAATCTGGATGCATTTATTATTAATGGAAAAATAATAGCCTTATCTTATTTGCCTATTATGACACGCATAGTAACGTTTATCTCATCATAGGTATGTACTAAAAATCGATACATTTTTTGGATAAGCATCGAGTAGGTGTGTCAGAATGACAGATTATGTTTCCATAATATTTACGTCTTTTTAGGGGGTGTGGCATGGAAGGAATATTGCAATTTAGTTAGCCTCTAAAAACGTATAAAATAGACCAAATCCAGTTTCTTAAGGACTTTATTTTAATTTACAGGTTTTTGGTTATTTGTATAATAATGGCTCAATTTCCTCAAGAGGGGGAGAAAAACGGAATGTCAAATAATAGGTACGTACACCTTAAAAATCGAAAAGACGGGTACGGGGACGGGAATCGCAGTTGTCGTGAACTATTTAGCCGTTCCGAAGATACGCGCGAAAACACAACCCGTCATGCCAGTCGGGCAAAAAGGATTGCACCAGCGACAGCTATTTATAAACATGACAATATATTATTTAATATCAAATCATAATTGATGACGATAACAGAATCAGAAAGGCTCAGCTACTTGAACTTATAAACAAAACTAGCTGTTCCCGGCGGTTCCACCCGCCCCACAAAGGAACTACTTCCCGCAATCGGATAAAAAGTAGCCTGTATCCTTCTTCAGACTCTAGACTGAATGTCTACCAAATTTCATTTAAATCGGTCCAGTAGTTTTGGCGTGAAAGAATGACAAACAGACAGAGTTCCTTTCGCTTAGTAAGGATATATGAATTCGCTGTGATAAGAGTGAGTTAGCGAAAACCGCATCATGACGCTATAGACAAATTATGATTGTTTCATTCGATTACTGTATCATTTCATCATCATTATGAAACGCCCACTTCAGATATAATGGCTATTTTTTGACCAGACGATGGATAATGATCTTTTCAGTTATCATACCGATTACAAGCAATTTGTGGCGAGTACAGACTTCTTACACTGATATTCAGACAGATGGAAGTAAGTCTCGGAGATACCTCTCTCTCTCCTGAAAGATGACTTTATGAGTAAGTAAGGCTATCGATGTTATTATGACAGCTGACACAGAATAATGAAAGCGGAAACATACTGCACTTACTGTCAATTGGAAACAGGGCAAGATGAGGGTGTTTTATATAAATCTGGTTCTTCAAACCTAACAGACAGACATGTGTTGCTAGGGAGTTTGTTGCGCGAGGAAGTGTTGAAGGGTGGGCGATTTGTGTTCTGCCTTTGTTTTGACGTTGGAAAAGTGAAGATTTATCAGACTAATTTGAATAAACGTATTTGAGTTTGAACAATTATGATCTTTAGAGGTCCTTTAGAATCGACCTTAGAATTTGCTCCATGCAGCGTAGGTACAGAAAATACTAGTAGCATCGTTATTTTTCTTATTGATTTAGTTAGAAACTTTAAATAAAACTTCCGAAACAATTTGTACATATTTGCCTTGTAATTAACTTTATTTTGTTTGCTATACAAACGTCTTTATTTACTCTCAACGTTTGTATGCTATGGCTGGAAGCGAATAATACAGACGTAAGTGGTTTGTATGTAGCTAGGTAGTGCATAAGCAATGAAACTATTATTCAGTTTTCGATTACCTACTCAATTTTATCCTTTGGGATAGATGGGGCGCTAATCGTGACATGACAATTATAATCGATTTTTTTATTAAAAATAATATATGTATGTATTATACATTACGAGGACGACAGGGTATTTTTTATTTTCAAACGTGATGATCATAAAATGTAAAATTTTCGTTTAATTAGTTCATCGTGATTATGTAATTAAATTCCTGTATACTTGTAATCTAGCTCACGAAAAATATTCCACCTGTTAACCCTTCCTTAAAAACAAATACATCTACAAACTGCGAAAACTATTATTATTTAAAGATAAGAAATAAATCAACTTTCAGACTTTCACATGCACCAACATAAAAGTAACCTATAGTTTTCCTCGATAAATGGGCCACCTGACACTGAAATGATTTTTCAAATCGGGCCAATAGTTTATAAGTGCGTTCAAACAAACTTTTCAGATTTATTTATAATATTAGTACCTCTACGTGAATGTTACTTTGGATGAGCTTGTAGCTAAGTAAACGCCGCACGGGATAATCATAAGGTTAAGCAACACTTGGCACGGTCGGCCCGTGGATGGGATCTTTTCATGACGAATTCCTCCGTGTTTCGGAAGGCACGTCAAATTGGTAGGTCCCGACGGTCATTTGTACATCTTTAGCAGTCGTTACGGGTAGTCAGAAGCCAGAAAGTCTGACAACCAGTCTTACCAAGGGGATCAGGTTGCCCAGTTAACTGGGTTGAAGAAGTCAAACAGGCAGTTGCTTCATGTAAAACATATTGTACTCAGCTGTCTCCGGTTAAGACTGGAAGCCGACCGCAATATAACTTGGGAAAAGGCTAGGCAGATGCAGATGATGTAGATTGTCACTTTACCAACCTAATATATCTAACTTCATTTTGACTTATCACCGAGACTGTTCGGAGATGTTATAAGAACAAACATTGCGAAGGTTTGTTAAGATTTAGCGCGCTCCCGGTTTGATATCGTAAATTTTTTATTACACCCTAAGAAAAGACCAGTTTAATCTATTTTTGCTGTTGGTCTGAAAATGCTGTAAAAGCAGACACAGTCACGTTTTGTTACCTCATTATTAAAAATAAATTGAGCAACTAATTTGACTGTCATTATTTTATCATTTATCAATAAATACTTGTTTATAACTATTACTAAGTACGTAATAAGTTTAAAAATAAGAGGCGTGTCATATGTAGATGATATTGCACTAGTAAGTGGAATTATTTTATGAAAGCTGGTCAGTGTTTGATAACAAATCACAAATTATATTATCTTTAAAATATGCACTGTATGTTTGTTTGTCCTGCCAAAGTGGTGGAATTTTAAAGTTATATTTAATCATACATACAAACATCAGCACATAAATCTACCACAATCTGTTAAATTTCCTTAATAGATTTTCAACTTTACCGCTGAAGTATATTTTTTAAAGTTGATCAGGAAAATTTGACAGAGCTTGATGTATGTACCTGTCAAAGTATAATTATGACAAACATGCAAATTTACTAAAAATAATATATTTAATATTTTATATGGCAACATTCAACAGGCCAATCATTAGATATTTAAACAATCATGAAAGTATAAAGTAAAATAATGTTAGTAAAGCACCACCAAAGTCATATTTAAAAGGCTACGAAAATTAAACATGCTATCATATAACTATGCTTATAAGCAGTTAGTAATTTCTAAGATAACAACTGGACATAATGAACTAATACTCGTGATAAACGAACCATTCTTCAATTCTATTCCGTATTTCAAAATTAAAAAGAGAATGAACAAGACTGTCTAGAGTCCAGCATTACATTAAACATGTAGATCTAAAACTAGATACACATATATGGTTATACACATTTAAAAAAAGAACGCAAGCTAAGAAAGCTTACCGCTGGTCTCAGCCGGTTGTTGTCAGCCTGTAAGTTCCAATTTATTAAAAAGAATTTAAGCACCATAGACAGTTGAATTTAGTAAAATTATTACAAGAAGTGTAAGCAGAGAAACTACTTAGAATTATTATTGCAACCACACAAACAACAATACATTGATGATTATGTGTAATTTTCAAAACTTTTTCATTATATCATTATTTATTTGACAGTAATTTCAATTAGGGCCAGTTTCACCGGTGGCTGATAATTTCCTGATAGTTTATCTGGTAGATAATTTCTGTTCCATTTTAAATTTATGTGGTAGATAGTGGCTATCCTTGACCTTTGAAACTGGCCCTTAGTACTTTGAATGTACAACTTTCAATGATAACACTTTTCTTATTGACTGTCTTCAGTTGAAAATTAAGATTATTTTATTTATTTAGGCAATAGTATTTTTTTTAGTTTAAAAATATTAATGTGTTTAATTACTACAATTATATTCTATTGTTACTAATCTATTAGTTTTGAAGTTAATTGTCATCTAATTATTTAGTATATTAGATGAATAGCAAAACATGTACTTCTTATTGAATTTTGTGCAAGCGCTACCTCAATGATGAAGCATATTTATAGCCATTATCTCTGTTCAAGGCTGAGGCCTCTCGAAGGTAATCAAAACATAATAAACTTGCTTCTTGTATAAATTGTGCATGTAGGTAAAATAAGAATATGAAGTGAATTGCTCTTAAGTGCATTTAATACGTTTAATTGTCTATGTGGTGCCAAAAACAATACCAAATACATAGATTTCATGTTCTTCGTTTAAAAATAGGCGCCAAACGATTTTACGTATTATTTTTCCTGTAAATATCAATGGATCCAATTGCATCTCTAATCACAGTCTACTGTGTGTACGGCCATGTACATGTGTATAATTATTTTTAAAACTGCGTGATTATCATGACTACAGCATGTATTCATGGTTTGTGTAAAGCTTTGTGATTTTATGTGACCCATCGACGACCTCTAAGCCGCAGCAAGGTCACGGAAGATAAATAAACGCGACTAACAAACTAACTAGCACTCGTGTCTTATCGGACATAATTCACTTACGTGAAAGATAAAAACTATTTATTACCTTCTTATCTCCGTCTCTGGAGTCAGACATTATTCCTTTATGTAATAATAATACTTTAATACGAGATATCACAACAAACCGAAATGCGGCGGTGTTTCTTATTATGTCAGTTGTCAATTTTGATTGACAATACTTTTGGCAATCAGGTGATTGTCAAAAACGCTCAACTCTTCATCACATTCATTTTTTAAATAAAAAAAGCTTTAATTGGAATATACAAGTTATATAAACAAGCATAGCAAATAATGGGGAAAGCAATAATTAAATAAACAGTGCATCTTTCTTTTATAATAATGTTCTGGTGGTCAAGTTTGCCAAGCATGTGGACGCGCCTTTACCTTTTTTCACTCATTTGCTATTTGATTTAATGGTTTTTAAAACTTTTATTATTAACTTAAACTAATTTGATCCCTGCAGCATTATTTTATAACATATTCAAATGTATAATAGAGTTTCATTGCAAAGCAATACTTTATAAAACGCCTGTCGAAAATCTCTTAGCTATGTATCTACGATGGGCGTATTTTAATTTCTTCATAAACACAGGTCATATATTAATTAAAACTACGGCAGACGGCAGACGGACTCTGACAAAAAAAAAATAATAATTTCATTGCCTGAATGAACCACAGACCAACTACCGCTTTCATTGAGGCAACAATTCAACATTCCATATTTTTTTATAAGGCAGTGAAAAAGTAAAACATTATATTCCTTAATAGTGGAGGAAATAAAAACACCAGTTGTAGATAACACATATAATTACATTTTTATATAAATTACCTTAAATAACTAACAATCAGTGCATATGTAGTAGCCACGTCGCTATTTTCTTCTAAACATGTCTTTGTAGCAAAAATACTGTCAATTTTAATATTGATTCTAAAATTTTGTATAAATAATACTTTTTTCTAATATTGAGCAATTTGATTTTTTCAAATTTATTTCTTAATTTATAATAGGCCAATGATATAAGAGAGCTGTGATGGTATGTTGTATGTATATGTATAATCCATAAGAATCTATTATGATATCAAAACCAATTAATATTTCATTTCCTTTCTGACTAGCCCGTTTTAAGTGTTAACACATCATTTATTTTTAATAAAAAAAAATAGAATCTACATAAATAATTAAAAATAACACATTGCAAAGTGGCTACAACATAAAATATTCACAATATCTAACATTTAATATACACTTATACAATCATAGTTATACATTAAATAAATAAGACTAAGCTAACACACATTGGAGTTTCCGAACCATGTGTCTTTAGACATTCAATAACATATCAATACAACATCAATATATTTTAATTAGGATGTGCACTAGGTCAAAAATAATATACTTTATTATCATATTCAAATAAAGCATCTTAAAATAATGTCACTGAAAATTGTTCATAACACCTTATTTTCATCAGCATAACACTGCTTTGCAATTTTCAACCTCACAACATGTTAGTAAGGTTCAATATGGAATAGCAACAGCATATAATTAAGATTCAGTCTATGATATGTGAAAAGGTACAAAGCTGACTGCAGTGGCCTTAAAAAAAATTAATGACTTTGTAAAAACAGTCTAAAAGCAATGTTTGGACACACAAAATTAGCTTATTTTGCAATTGTTAACCTACTCCGAAAATTAGATGTAGTTCTCATGTGCCCTTTAAAGCGTGAACTTTTCTTTGATTCTATTTCAATATTATTTTGTGATAAGTTTTGTGGCAGTGCATATTGCGGTCAGTTCTTGTATTTGTATTTATCATCCTTGTCCTTGGGTTCAGCCTGACCGGTGTTACTGCTCCCACTTGGACTCTGATCTCAGTCTGCCGTCCACTGTAAAAAAATAAAAAAATAAATGGACACACTATATAACATGATTTTATAGTAATTATATATTGGGGCACACACATCCTAGATTGTTTGTTAATGTGTGTTCCAATACTATTCTTAACAATTCAATGAATATGTTCTATGAACCAATTAGAACCAATAAACATTCCTTATTAGGTTTGTTTTGCTGCAAGCATTTCACTAATACGCTTTCTTTAATATTTAAAGGCATAAGCACCTTCAATGCAGCTCCACCCTGCCTGCTCAGTTCCTGTTCCCTTTTCTCCATTTCTTCACTTCTCTTTTGAAGGCGCGATATCTTGCTTGGGTCCTTCACACCTCGGGCGGCCTCCTGAGCCGCGCGCCTTTCTGCCGCCTCCACTTGCTGACGACGTCTGGTCTCCTAGTAATAACAGACATCTGGATATTAGGCGATATAAAGTTTAAGAGCTTCTCCGACACCTGTCAGAGGAAAATTTAAAAAGTGCAGGTAGGTATTGCGAAATAATAATATGAAACATATGGATGCAAGAGGAAAACCGGTCTTAAATACCAAACTAACATAATGCGCCCGATTACACATATCTATTGCGAGAAAAACCGGTTTTAACAACAGGAAGTATAAGTCTTTTCCTCGTTTTTAAAATAATAACAAATGTTTGGAACTAAATGTTTTTACGCGTTTTATGTATTTTTCCATAGAACTACTCTAACTTACAGAGTCTGGAGTTATCACGTCCGACGCTGAAGGCTTACAGCAGGATGCAAATATCCCCATTTTGGCGACAATTTTAGTTTTTGCGCAAAAATCATAAAAACTACAATCTCACTTTCTTATCAATACCAGTCACACGCACGTCACGTTGACAGATTCCAATGCGTTCAAAAACTCCAAACAAATACGTATTGATATTCTTACGTTTAAAAATGAATCTCATTCTATTTGGAATCCTTTTAGAACTGGCTGATGCGACCACTTTTAAGCAAAAAAAGATGTAAACTTGTCAAATTTCCAGTCACATTGACGCTATCATTTTTGAAATCTATTATTTTGTTTATGTGAAGGATTACTTAATCGTATGTATTAGTAATAAGCATTAAGAAATAATAATTATGAAGTCAAGTCACCATTCGCTGCCAAATTCCATGTATATTAGCCATAATAACTAAACTCCCACTGGTACTTGTAAATTCTGATATAAATAATTATGTAAACAGTGTCACAAGTTTTAAAAATACCACCAAAATACTAAATACAATTTTATTGTTCACAAATAAACACTAAAACTTGTTTCAGTTATCGATCGTTGGTGAGTACATGCGCAATAAAGATGACCAAGAAGTAATGAAGTCCAAACAGGTGTTGTAAATTTCAAAAATAATATGCAGTTTTAATTGTATAATTTTGTTTTATAAACTCTCTGGAATGGATATCCATTGAAAGTATTTCAAAACCTTCATCCAAATATTTTTATTGCAAAAACACATCACTATAAAAAGTATAATCGATCGACTATGGTTCAAAACTTGAATTCCAGTCGAGTCGATCGATTGTGGGGACAACCCTAACGCAAAGTACATTTTGCTCGGGGACTATCGACATTCGCGAAATAAATTGTAAATTGCTTTTACAAAATGCTATCACGCGTAGCTTTGCGTTCAGGTACGTGTAATTAACATATAGTTCAGCTGCAAATTCGGAAATGTGTTAATAATGTTTAGTTTTGTTAACCTTAACCCTGGGTTACGGAGGTTTATGTAATCACTGATTTGACGGGTGTCTCCGCGGTTGTGGAAATTATTTTCATGAAAATTCGCCTTTTTACGTGAATATTACATGTTGTAGGTTTACATTAAGTGCTGCAAGCCCCCTGATTGCATTACTTTTCGATGTCAAAGTAATATTATAACCTATAATATGGGTACTTATATATTTCGGTACAGCTGATAAAATATTCTGCAGCTGATTCTAATCAATGAGGTTAATTCTTTTGCTAATACACTGTACATTCATTTATTCTTATTGTGCCAGAGATGACAGAACTGTGCCAAACTTATTAAACAAGTCAAGAAAACTTAAACTTAACATACCTAATATAATACTTACATTTTATTAGTTTAAACTAACTTTACTTTTTATTTTATTAGTTTAGAATTTGTTTTCTATGTAGTCAGTATTTTAATTTGCATTCTTATTGTGATAAAATACATCGTTGTAATAAATAGAAAAAGCATATTGAACTGAGAAACTTTTTTATACTTGTAAATCAGCTGTCATCTCGTCTTCAATACCAAATTGTAACAATTTGAGCTAGAAAAAATAAAACATTCTCTATAAAACAAATTCAAAGTCTAAACAAAGTTGGTTACATGCTACTTTGTAGTACATAATTTAATTTATAATTTCAGCGGCCAGTCAGTCCACGGCACTGATCGCCGCCCGAGGCTCCGCGTCCTCTGCCTCCGGCGTGCGTGATGAGCAGAACTATCCCAGGCCTGTGCGAGGAGAGCCCGGCAAAGTCAGGCTTGGCTTCATCCCTGAAGAATGGTAAGATTTATTCATCTTTAAATGTTGCCCATATACCTTGCTTCTTATTGCTGCTCTTCACTATGACTAGCCATGCTATTTTTTCAAGCTAATTAAATTAAAATGTCAGTAACCTGGCTGTAGCTTTCTCATTGGTAAATATTTCTTCTTTCTGACAACAGTGACAACACAAAAAAATTATATTAGTTGTACATATTTACACTTGTACTTGTAGGAACTGTGTAAGCATGAATGATTGGTGTCAGCAATTGTATTGTTACGAGCTAGGGGTTCTGGATAAATTATACTCAATTACTTGCGTAACAGTATGTAAGAAAGAGATGACAAGTATGGCTGTCCCCAGTTACTCCACACTGTTGTTTTAGAAAGTTATAGAATATTGGGATAAATTAAATATGGACTTTGATACATTATAAACTCTTTTATTCCAAACAATTGAATTGCAGCAACTCCCGGGGCACACCATCAGACCAAGTGAGACCCACACACTAAAGGCTTCAAATCAAATTACAGTAGTTAAAAAATATGCTTTTGTATACCTTTTACATTTTTACTTTTACTTTTGTATATAAAGTCGTGGTGGCCTAGTGGTTAAAGCACCAGCCTTTCGAGTATGAGGGTGCGGTAATTTTCTAAGTTATACATACTTTCTAAGTTTATCTTGGACACCAATGACAGATGAAAGGTGAAGAAACCTAGACTATAAAGTCTGAAATCACCAACCCGCATTGAGCAAGCGTGGTGATTAACGCTCAATCCTTCTCCGTGGGAGAAAAGGCCTGTGCCCAGCAGTGGGACAATAAAAAGGCTGTGATGTTATGTTATACCTTTTACAGGTAGAATAGATTTTCTACTTGACAATTCTTAACGCAATCTAATCACTTTCTACTGATATTCCAGGTTCACATTCTTCCACTCAAAGACGGGAGTGACAGGCCCCTACACATTTGGTGTGGGTCTAGCCACTTACCTGTGCAGCAAGGAGATTTATGTCATGGAGCATGAATACTACACCGGACTCTCCCTGCTTGTTATGGTGGCTGTGGCTGCCAAGAAGTTGGGACCTAACCTAGCTGCCTGGTTGGACAAGGAAGTCGAAGTAAGGAGTTCTATTTTTAAGTTCGCTTGTTTTCAGTTACTTATCCAATACAAGGCTAAATAATCACTTAGCCTCCTTGTTATCTATTTTATGGAGATAAAAGGTATGAGAGAAATTTATTGTCATTTTATGTTTCAATCGTCGGATATGATCTTCAGTATATTTTCTTGGAAAGGCAGCATGTTATGTCATACATGACCACATAAAGTTTGTCTATGTAGCTTTGTGAAAAATTGATACCATATTATACAATCAGAACAAACAATTAGAATGTGCTAGCTTGACCCGTGTGTTCAAACATCAATAAAATCCACCATGTTTTTTTAACTGTCTCATAATCCACTTTCTCCTATCCAGACCATTGAAAACGAATGGAACCAAGGCCGCACGGACACAATCAAATCCCTGGAGGATGCTGTAGAGAACGAGAAGACCGCCCAGTGGCGTGCGCAGGGACAGGAGCTCCTCATCCAGGCTAAGAAGGAGAATGTGCTGCTGCAGCTCGAGGCCGCGTACCGGGAGCGTCTCATGAACACTTACAATGAGGTAAGGAACATTCATAAATCCTTACTTCTTATAAATGCGAAAGTAACTTTGTCCATCTGTCTTTCGGGAATTTCCGCGAAAACTACTAAAGCAATTTCAATAAACTTTTTCCTACTGAGCCACGCGTAGCGCAATCCGAGAAAACACGCGCGAAAAAACTATTAATTATTGAACTATATGAACTATTGAAGGTTGGGTACATCTGAAGGATCGTCAATTTAGACCAGGTTGACGAGTCCTCGAGGTGACTGAACCCCAAGGCTGGCACTCTTAATTCAGAATCTATTGTACCATTTTGGCAACCAAATAGGGTCCTAAAAACTAAAATTACTTATCCACCATCTGAAACGCCACCTTCTCCATAATTCCAGGTCAAGCGCCGCCTGGACTACCAGCTCGAGAAGTCCAACGTGGAACGTCGCCTCGCCCAGAAACAGATGGTTGACTGGATAGTAACCAACGTAACCAAGGCCATCACCCCCGACCAAGAGAAGCAGACCCTGGACCGCTGCATCGCAGACCTTGCCGCTTTAGCCGCCAGGAAGTGAACGCGTAGACTATTTATGTATTTGTAATATAATGTGATTAAAGTAATAAATCATCGTTCGAGTTAGGTTCTGGGGTTTTATTTATCGCTTAGCGTTTTGTTAGTCTAATTTTACACGAGCACGCCTTGACACACACGGGCCACCGGCCACAACACGCCGCCACTGGCATATTTCCTGTAATTTCAGGCGACACTGAAATATCGCAAGTATGTACCAATAGTCTCACGAAACTTCTCGTCATGTGGAATTGCGTGAATCGCGCCGAATATCAATAAAATGTTTTTAAACTTTCGCGATTTCTATATCAATAAATTCCAAAGAAAACGACCTTTCTTTGGTATAACTTGGTTGTTATCAACTGTATACACATACATGACCAAAGTGGAAATAAAAAAACTACCATAAAATTCATAATAAAATTTATTTAATAGTATCTAGTCAAAATGTAACTTATAACTATTCAAATAAGTCCTGCTAATCTTGTATCTGTCCTGAGAGCTCATCTCAAAACATTCACATATTGGAAACATTTTGTGCCTATAAAATAAATCAGGCAATTATTTTAATTTTCTTGAACACAATATATGTTATGCTGTTTAAAAAGCCTATTGAAGGTACAGACGATAATCTTAATTGATACCCTGCCTTCTACTAGAAATTAATACTTTGGTGGTCAAAATTTACAGAGCCTGTATCTAAAGAATGTACATTGAATACAAATTTGTTTGTGGTGAAAATTTTTACTCTGGTAGTAAGCAAAAATCATAATGCAAGTACTTGTGTCTATACATTAGCTAGTTACAAGTAGATCTGATATAGAAATAATGACTATGAGTTCTATTCCCCAAATATATCTTAGATAACTACAAACTATGATGCTGATGGAGACAGGACTTGTGTAACTCCACTGGTATCCAAAGACATCCTGCTGGACCCTGTGTGAGGAATATCATCTTCATCCAAAAGCTCTCTCATTCTCCTCTTATAAATCTCACTGTCAGGATTATTCTCCTGGTTCCTGCATCTGTCCAGCTTCTTCTCGATAAGTCTGACCTTCTCACGAGCAGGGCTTTCAACCATCTTTACTAAAGACCTGATCTTTCTCACAGCTTCTATGAGGACAGCTAATTTGTCTTGCCCGGCTTCTCTGAACAGCATATCTGTTACATAACTGTCTAGGTTCTCTTGCTCCTTACTTGCTGCATGTAAGACAGCAGCCAAGGCTATCTGTGATGGAGCATATAGTAGACAGGCATCAGTCAAAAATACTTTTTCAAGAAACTCGTCAATACCACTTCTGAGACGTTCAGGGTTCGCTAGAGAACACCTAGTTTTAATGTCAATTAGGAAGCCTTCTACGGGGCGGAAGGGGTTGTGAATAGTCAAATGGTAGTTCAATTGTTGCATCAGTAACAATTCATTGTTCAGTATAATGTCTGATGCCTTGTCTCTGTCTCCTTTGATGTTAGCGACGAACTGGCCTATGGACACGTTAAATTCCTCTACTTTACATGCTAAATATACACAGGTTGCTAGAATTTCTTTCGGGTGGTAGTCCATAGTTGAGTTGTACAGATAAAACCGTTTGAAATAGTGGAATGCGGTACCAACGACTCCTTTCGGCATGGGCGGGCTGAAACGCTTGCAGAACTCCTTCAGGTGCAGCTCGTATTGTTTCAGAAGGAGTCTCTCTTCATCAGGAGATAAGAAGAAGTTGTACCTTTGATATTCATCAATGTGAGTTCCGTGTTTAGAAATATAGTTAAGGTTATGTTTATCCCGCAAAACTGCTAGTTCACCCTCGTCGCTGAAAGTCCAGAATTTTCTTTGGGAGCTCGTCGAAAACATTGTTGTAACTTAAGCAGATTTCTTGCATTAATAATAACAACAACTCCTCAAACGGCCCCTGTAGATTTAAGTTTGTTTGACAACTTTCGGCTTTGACACTGACAGCAGGTTACTCGAGAAACTCGTTGCCTCGTTGCTTTGCTCAGCGCGAACGGTGTTGATCTTGATCTTAGGTGTTGATATTTTTCCACTGTCAGAAAAGAGTCACACTAAGTCAGAAAGCAATTAAATAGTCTAAATGAAAGATCAGTTAAAAATATTTAACTTTTAATAATATTCCAAAAGTCGTACGAATAATAATAGAAAAAATTGGTCTGGCTACATCGAATCATCTGACCCAATTTTTCATTACACGCAGTACTTTTTTACCAATGCGGGTAAACATCAAAAGAAAATAATAAACAAAAATTGCTCAATTATTATATGTTACATTACATGGTTTATAGAACTCTCGCAAAATCACCTGATTTAATTTAATTCTGTCCATTGGTATTTATCTACAACTGTTATGTCTAATTGATAAAAACGGAGTGGATTCCATACGATGTTATCTCTCTTTCCCACTTGTTGCGTTCCGGTTCTCCATTTCAGACGCATTTGAGTCATCTTCAGTGAGTGCTGCTGATTGTCACAAATTAAAGAAATTAGAGTATTTTTTCTAACCATAATAATTTGTATTAGTTTTTATCAAGTGAAATAAAAATGTCGAGACCAGGCGATAGACCGAACCAAGCCCAAACATACAAACTTGTTGTCGTCGGCGGTGGCGGTGTGGGAAAAAGTGCAATCACAATACAATTTATTCAGGTATTTATCGCCGTATTTGGCCGAGATCCGCTTGCGGAACATATGTTACATTGCTCTATGAGTTTTTGCGGATGGTTCCAAGAAAATATCGGGTTCTTAAAGAAATTAAATGATGCGTTCATGCTTAAAAATAGTGTTTGTGAGGCAGTCTATGTCAAGGCCTGTTTGAAGGCGACACCGCCCACTGGCGTCACCGCATCTGGTGCTGAATTGCTTTTGTTCCGTGTTCCAGAGCTACTTCGTGACAGACTATGACCCCACCATCGAGGACAGTTACACCAAGCAGTGTGTCATTGATGATATTCCAGCCAAACTTGACAGTGAGTAGCCCTCCTTTGGTTTATGTTACCATGGTGGGATATTGTGGGTGGTTAGAAGAAAGCTGACAAAAATATCAAGGGTATTGTGTTAACCTTGGTATCTACATAATTTGAACATCATGGCAACCTGTTGCAGCACTAATAAAATTCTGGGAATGGATAACAGGTGTTTATTCAATAAATCTATTCATTGTACACTCATACTTATTTTAAATGATCATGACTCTCTTTCATTGTAACATATAGAAATTACAAAACATACATTTTGCTTCCACAATTTTAGAATTTCTCTCGAAATGTTCGCCGGGTTATAAAAATAAACATGCATTCACCAAAGTTCAAACATAGTGAAACAAATTATAGCAATCCTGAAGTGGCCAACTAATAGCATAGACACTCACATATTTTTTTATATTGTAAGAAGACATATTATGTTTATTTTTTTTCTCATTGTTTTTATAGTTCTAAGATTTTTCATAGTTTAATAGCATTAGTGTAATTTTTAAGACAGCGCTATACATTCGGTAGTTAATCTGTAAAGATAGTTGTAAGGGAGAAAATAAATAAATATTTCTATCCCGTTATTACCATTTATGCCTTGAATTATTGTATATAATTCAATAATCAGGAAAAATTTGATGATTAAAACAACACCTGTATTTAGACTAGAATACCGTAAACATGCATACTATCTCTATTATCAAAAACTTCTGTATCTTTAGATAAATAGTATCTGATAAAGTGGTGCAGCATCGTGAGTCAACTTGTTTTCACATTGTAATGCTATGGGATGTAGTTATGCACTTTCTTGACATAGAAATATATTCATCTAGTTATAGTTTGAAGAATTTATACTTGATTGACACTTACTCGGCATTTTTGAGTTCTATACACTTACTAACGGTACTATGGTAGACATCTCCCTAGTGGCCAAATTAGATCAATACTGAATTTTATCATTGTTAGAAGCTATTTATTTAGTATTACATTACATTATTTAGACCGTTTCCTCGAGGACTGGCCACAAAAAGCTAGCCATAGGGATAAGTGGAAAGATATGGGGGAGGCCTTTGCCCAGCAGTGGGACAGTACAGGCTAATAAAAAAAAAAAAAAAAAAAACATTACATTATGTCAAAAGGCCACAGTTGTAGAGTTATTTTGTTTTAATTGAGAAGGAAGCAAGGGTTACAAAATATTTCAGGAATGTACCTTCTTTTTCTACCTGCGGTCTCAAGCCTCAAAAGTAACCTATGGCCTTCCTCAAAATGAAACCAGGGCCTGTAGCCAAGATGTCTTTCTTCAATCAGCGTTTCCGACAATCGTCAACGTTAGTAGAAATGTCAAAAATGTGTGGAAATGACATTCCGACTGACATAATGACCAATTTCAAATGTAATTTCCATTCTTTTTTGTTGTTTCTACTAACGTTTCCGAGAAAGACATCTTGGCTAAGCCCCCTGTAGTCCCAGTGTCTAGCATGTCCAAGCATGCTAACAAACAAACTCTACAGCTTTTTAATATTTGTATAGATTTGCTTTGCACCAAGCTAGATTTTCTGAAAGTTAGTTGTGCATAACACAGTATTGATTAACATTCATGATAATCTCGCTAATAATTTGTTACATAATTTAAAATCATGTAACCAAACTTTCTTTTGGATTATTTCATAATTCATTGATTTTCTGATTGGCGGTGAATGAATATTGCCAATTAGTATAATTGATTAAATTATACTTATAAATATCATCATCAAAATAAATTGATCTATTCATATCCATGCAATATGAAGAAATGATTAATATATGTATTATGTATAGCTAGCATGCCTTTTTAAATAAAGGTCTAAAATATTGTCTGACTTGTTTTAGTTTGTAAGTCACAATAATTTACGTTAATAATTATTATTCCTTTTTTTTTACACGAAAAAATACCAAGCTTATTTTTCTATATTTTCCCTCCACAGTCTTGGACACAGCGGGCCAAGAAGAATTCAGTGCGATGCGGGAACAATACATGAGGTCTGGTGAGGGCTTCCTCCTGGTCTTCTCTGTGGCTGACCATGCCAGCTTTGACGAGCTCTACAAGTTCCACAAACAGATCCTCCGTGTCAAAGACAGGGATGAGTTCCCGATGCTCCTTGTTGGCAACAAAGCAGATTTGGAAAGTCAGAGAGTGGTAAGTTTCTTTTGTATGCTAAAATAGTCGATGCTTGTAGCTTGTAGCTTTACTAATTTTATTTGCATTAATCAAGTACTTCTTCGAGGAATAACAATTATTGAATTTAAATTACACAAAATTTAAATAATATTAAATTTTTCAACATCGGAAAGCTACATTCAACCTAAGTAACATAAGCTATATTTTTTTCTCGTACGGGATCTGGTTTCCATGGGTCGCTGTTGAAACTGCAGGAGACATCTAGTACAAAACATTTTTACTATAAGTATATCAAGTTCATTCGTAATATTAATTACTGTGTAATTAAGTAGGTACTGACCTTCACTAAATAAAATGTGCATTGCTTGACATCCATTATTATGTCCACCAGAAAAATATTAGGTACTTATACAATTTTTAGTAATCACATCACACTAATATATTTATAAAGGAGAAAGTTTGGGGGTGTGTGTGTGTTTGTTACCTCTTCACGCTCAAATGGCTGAATGAATTTTGATGAAATTTGCTAGGAATATAGTTGAGACATTAGAATAACATATAGGCTACTTTTTATCGGACTCGCTGGCGGAAGGTAGTTCATAATAAGTGCTACATGCTTAAGATCACATAACGTTACAAATTTTATCATTGAACATTCACCATTATTTTCTTAGAAGTAAGGCTGGAAATTGAATATCTACACTAAGCAGTAAGTCAGAGGAAATCCTAAAACCGCAACACATAACAACACTTTGTTATGTTGGGTTTTATGAATGACGTTTGTATTTGTTTACAACTATTTGTAGCTGTCGTAAACATTATAGTAAACACTGTATCTTCCTGTTTTGTAATATGGTTCTTATTTATGAAATTACCATTCATACAAACATCAATGGTTGATTCTTCACGAAGGGGCAATAAATAGATATAAATCGATCCTTCAGCTTTACACACGTCATATATGAGGAAAAATGAAACTGTCATACGCCCACATAATATCATTTAATTTGGAAAGCGGTTAATAAATTAATTTACCATAATTCAATCATAAAGCTCAAGAACAAAAATTCAATTTTCACAGGTATCACTGGAAGAGGCACAAGCTTTATCGCGTCAACTCAAAGTCCCGTACATTGAGTGCAGTGCAAAAGCACGCATGAATGTCGACCAGGCTTTCCACGAGCTTGTTAGACTAGTCCGCCGGTTCCAGGAGGCAGAGCGTATCAACATCAAATCAGACTACGGCAGTGGCAAAAAGAAAAAATGCACCATCCTGTAACACATATTATATCTGTGGTGAGATTTGTACAATTCGTTCTTCATTCAAAGTTCGCGCCGTTCCGATGACAGATGATTTTTTTTTCTGCAAAGAAAACTGATTATTTATTTTTTTATTTCTATAGATGTACTGGCTATCTATGGCGGGTTAGTCGACTACCAAACAATCCAATTTTTGGAATAGCTTTAATTTTAAAAATATGTTTTAGCTTACTCTTAAGCTAGAATCTATTAAATAGATAGTTTGTACATTCTTAATGAAATTATTCAGGTTGTAAAATAATTTATATGTATCGATACATCTCCATGTATGTCTACTTCATTAGTTTATAATGCAAACAAACAGTGTTCTTATTTTTATATTTATTTTAGTTCTTAAGCATTGATTGCTTTATTTTTATGAGAAAGCACATTGTAATGCAATTCGCCTGTTTTTTATACTTGAATAGGAATTAATGTGATATTCTTCTGTTATTTTTATGATTATGTTGGAGTTTGATATTTAATAAAACAGTAAAAAATAAAGTAAGTTAAAGATATTATAGTGAATTGAAGCAATAACATTCTTGTTTCAATATTTAATGTGAAAATAGATTTTTTGCGGAAATAAATTAATATAACTTCAACATTATCATAAATCATGATCCAGTCAACTGTTGCGATTCCAACTGTTTTTTTTTTTCATAAATTATTTTTATAATATTTCTTGTTGGTACAATTTCCGTCTTAAGTGCCATACTTGGATAATGAAACTGACATTCTTTGTTTTTTTTTGTTGAACAATAACAATAATATCGGATTGGAAGGTACAGTCAGCCTCAAAAATAAAAGAGGATTTTTTTATCATTTAAATGGGAATAAAATATTTAGTAACTTTATATTTTTTTTAATGCAAAAGCAATGCGTTCTGAACATATTTTATAAAAACTTTGTATTTAGCTTAAAATTCAAATTGCAATAATTTATGAATAAATAATGGATTTGACACTAGATACGCTAATTGCGGCCATTTTGAGTTGACTGTACCATCTTAAAACTTGGGTAGCTAAAATATACAAAAAAAACCAGTTCAGTTAATACACACCGAAGCGTAAAATTTTATTTTTACTTTACTGGGATGCAGCACTAGTTAAAATTATATTCAACCAATGAAATGACCACAATGATTTGATCGTTTTTTTTTTATTTTATAAAATGGTGCTTAAAATAGTTTTTACTATAGCAGTGTAGTTCTTTAGCACAATTTTCATGGGATTTGATCCTTCAAGTGGTTTTCATATTTTCTTTTACGTTGTTTTAAGTTATATTTTTCGGAAATGCTTTGCTTATTTTAAACCTTTTGAGATATATTATATTTATTAATTTACTTCTTTTTTGTTTTATGGGCGTTCTTGTTAAAACGTTTAAGAGCAATTTTTTGTGTTATTTTGGTATGCGATGATACTAATGGACGCTAAATTCAGTCTTGCCTAATTTATAATTCATAACGCTGAAGATTTTACTGGTTGCAATACCGTAATGTGTCAATGACCTATCATTTTATAAAAAAAATATAATCGTCTATTAATATTGAAATGTCAGTGTTTATGTAATAATTCATAAACAAACGACTGCTCTATAAATAAATAACACAGTTTTTAATACAGTTGCGTGGTAAATTATAATTATTATTAAAATATTTGTACGTATAATATTATAGACGTCTAGAAACCAAATACTAATGTGTATAAATATTTTTGTTATATTTTTTTTTGTCGTTTAATAATTAATTTTAGGTTAGCATTAGTTGTTTGGATCTAATGTGTCATTTATAATTGATTGATTACTAAATCACACATTTTTTGGAAATAAATCCTACTGTTAGTTTGATCATCATCTCCCATCATCTCCCGAGCCTTTTTCCCAACTATGTTGGGGTCGGCTTCCAGTCTAACCGGATTCAGCTGAGTACCAGTGTTTTACAAGGAGCGATTGCCTATTTGA
The DNA here is from genome assembly GCA_958496145.1 of Heliothis peltigera. Taxonomy (NCBI): domain Eukaryota; kingdom Metazoa; phylum Arthropoda; class Insecta; order Lepidoptera; family Noctuidae; genus Heliothis; species Heliothis peltigera. Next base: position 950,150 of record OY292341.1, read on the forward strand.
CCTGCTCAACCCAGTTACCCGGGCAACCCAATACCCGTTGGTTAGACTGGCGTCAGAGTTACTGGCTTCCGACTTCCCGTAACGACTGCCAAGGATGTTCAATGACAGCGCGAAATAATTTAAATGATACATTAGATTTGTAACAAGCAGTTTGGGAATGTAATTATGTAAAAAGCTCTCTGGTTATTGGTAAACACGACATGCACAGACTTCTATATGTCTAGATTTAATAATACACACGACTGTATTGTGTCAAGGACAATATATTTCCTATATATGGGACTCTTAACCTTTTGATCGCCACGTCAGAAAAAGAAAGATGTGCCCCCAGCGCCAAGCTAAGAATTCATCCATAAATACCTACAATATATATATAGTAGTGAGTTCGGAATTATATCGATTGAAATTGACTATTATTAATTTTGAACTTTAAAAGTCTGTCATGTAAACGTGACCGTGATGGGCACTTTTTGGCTTGTCATCTTGAATGTGGCGGTCAAAAAGTTATAAGAAATGAAACGCCTTTTTTATCACAAGTCGGTTAAATGAATTTCTTCTTTTAAAGAAAGGTGGTGAAATATCTTACCTCTAACCAGAGAGCTAGCAAACATTTCATAAGTTAATTTTAAAAAGAGATATATATTTTTATATCGTAGTATTGGTTTTTACACATTTTTTGCTAAGCATGTACGTTAGTTGATGCACAACTGATTTTGATATACATATTTACAATGATTTTATATCGATTTAGCTTATAAAGTAATCAGTAGAGAGAGATGTTTTACAATAAATTGATTTTAACAGCTTTATGATTAGGGATGGTTAAGTAAAGGTTAGAGAAGAAACGGATCGGTACATTTCTGGTAATATTTTGCCAGAAATTGATCAATTTTAAGGTAATACAATAATCAAATTATGTATAGACATGTTTAAAGGAATCAACATTATTTATTTATTAGCGGTTGCATTGATTTTGTAGTTGATAACAGTATTTTGTTGTGTTGTGACCTCATGAAATAATACAGAATTATAATTACTTACTACCTAATTATAGTTTACTCCATTTTTTTTTCAATGCAATAGTTCAATTTACGTACATTTTATGTATCTATGTACAGCTTAATTATTAATTGGTGTGAAATCTAGTTATTACGTGGCAACACATGGCAAAAATTTTAGTGTTGCCATATAAAAGGAACCAGAAAATTTTGAAATTGTAAATAAATTGTTTTTTTTTTTTTTATTGTGAGATCGCTTGGTGTATGAAATAGGTAATTTCCAGTTGTGAAAGCCCCTTATGGGCTGATGGCCCTGTAGAAAATGGCGTCACTGAGTACAGGTGCAATATTATGTGAAGAGCTTTAACTTGAGGCGGTCTATCGCCCTAACCTACTAAAATGAGAACTGTTGTCCAGCTAATTATTGTATGTAAAATAAATCATTGTAACATAGTTCTACTTTTATTTATACTTTGTAGTCCAGATCAAAAATCCACGATGTTCCTTCTAGAGTTCCCTATGTGCCAGGTCCACGGTAGATGTCTAGTCCTTACCTGTATTCTCCTTCAACTATAAACCTTTAGCCCTTGACCTTCTCATTATTTTCTGCTGGTGATGACGACGTCCGCTGTGTGATGGCAGTGAAGGTGATTTTAGTGATGACAAGAGTTTACTGGAATAGCTGGATGAATGTTGACTGACGCAACCGCGAGTACTTTAATTTTACACTTTAGTTTTACTTAAAGTGAGTTTCCGTTATCCTTAATGACTGATTAATAGCTACATCATATTCAGTGATCAAAGGTTTCACTCTGTTGAAAAGGTGCTTAACCCATCTCATACAAAGTCGCCACTGCACATTCTTTCACCGTTTCGTCATCCCTGCTTAACTTATGCGTGTTTATCTGAAGACTGGAGATCGTGCCCTTGAGACGCGCATGATCATCATCATCACAGCCTTTTTATTGTCCCACTGCTGGGCACAGGCCTCCTCTCCCACGGAGAAGGATTGAGCGTTAATCACCACGCTTGTTCAATGCGGGTTGGTGATTTCAGATTTTATAGTCCAGGTATCCTCGAGATGTTTTCCTTCACCTTTATCAGTCATTGGTATCCAAGATAAACTTAGAAAGTACGTATAACTTAGAAAAGTTACATTAGTACTTGCCTGACCTGGAATCGAACCCGCACCCTCATACTCGAAAGGCTGGTTGCGTTAACGACTTCATTGAGACGCGCATGATAGGTACGTAAAAATATTTTTCGGTATCAAATAAAAGGACCAAATTAACAAAGCATATTTATTTATTCTAAGCGATCAACAAACATTAACACAGCGTGGATCCGAGCTGAGTTAAAACCGTGTAGTCACAACAATTAGCATAAAATAAATTCTCAGTTTAATCATAGCGTTGATTGTCGTTCGGAAACTTCGTTGGTAAGTCTCTTCAGGGCTTCTGTTGGCAAAGGAGGAGTTTCTCGGCCTCATTCTAAAACAAAAAATATTATTTTATACTTAGGGCCAGTTTCGCAATATCCGATTAGCCACGACATCTACCGAATAAATTCAAAAATAATTCGATATTTTTCAAGCCTGTTTCACCACCCACGAATAAGTTGCAGTTAGTTTATTTGGTAGATAATTTCATAATCAATAGATTCTGTTCCATTTCTCAATATATTTGGTAGATAGTGGATATTCGGACATTGTGAAACTGACACTTAATCCATTCTAATGAAAAAAAAGCCTATGTCCTTTCTCAAGCTCTAGAGTCTATATGTACCTATTTGTGCCAAAATTTCCTCATAAAGTCGTAAGAGACAGACTTGCTTTCGCATTTATAAGTAGTATTAAACGGCTGAACAGATTCAAAAGAAATTTACCATAGAAATCAATGACAATGATGACGCTCATATACGTCATATCGTAAGTATGTATTCATAATGATGCTATATTTTTTAAATAATCTGACGCATAATTAAGAAGTACAAAGAAAAATACATTCTTACCTGAATCAACTTATAAATAGCAGCAATACTCTCTTCGCTCCTACAAGACATGGTCGCAGTGACTGCTCCCCTCTTTCCCCCCCAACTGGATGTGAACGTCAACTGCGCTTCAGCAAGCAGGCAGAGACAAGCCAGGACGAGGACGAAAATATAAACGTTCTTCATTTTTGGAAAATGGAAGAAGAAAATATTCCTTATTGTTTAATGAATGGGTGAATGGAAAGATGTGATGCTGCTAAGGAAATATCTCCGGCTTTTATATGAGACGATGTGGAATTGAGAAGCCAGAGTAAGGTTTAATTTATTTGTGATTGGTTGTCTGTGACGAACGCGTAGGACTAATAGTTTCCAATTACTTGATGGATGTTAGATTACAGATATGCGGTTTTATTTGGTTATTTTATACTTGTTAAAATTATAACGAAAACTGGAAGGTTGTATTTCTTTATGATTGTATTGCTGTTTTCCGCAGTTAAAGTTGGTCGCATAATGAGCGAACTCATTTTTGCATCCCAATAACATCATGTATTCCACAGATTCCCGTTTGAGTTCATACTGAAAATTATCTAACCCGTGGAATCGCCATCTTTAGCGCCAGTTTCCGTATACCTGGGTAACTACCTCATCTCGTTGATCATAAAAAATGTGTTGACGTGTAAAAGTGTTGATGTCAACCTATTTGCAAATAAATATCATTTATCATTATCGTCAGAGAATCAAGCAGTTCGCAGTGGGAATATCAATTGCTGGACCTGTTTTTAACTATACCTGTAGTATTTTTCGTATGTAGCTTGCTAGTCATTCAAACTTTATTTATCCTTACCGCCAAGAGTTATCTCTGTAATCTCGATGTGACTTCGAGAAGAGCATGATAAACTGGTTCAATAGACGCGTTACCTAATTAGCTAAACGCGTTACCTAATTAATAACTAAAAATTACTCACTGTTTTATAAAAATGCCGGATCTCCTTATTACTGCAAGTATTTTTAGACGACCATATAGAAAGAACAATACTTAGTGTTTTTATGTAACAGTAGATGAGTGCATACGTGTCAGTCACTCAACGAAGGTGTGAATAAAGGCAGAAACGGGACGTAAGGGATGAATGTGGGGGAATACATACACCTACAGACAACGCCTACGTTTCAATTATTTTATAAAACTCCGAAACTAATAACAACATCAATCTTTTGTCGCTGACCTTTTATTGTCCCTTCCGAAATCCCTATTATTCGGGTGATGAAATGATAAAAAAGGTCTACCGGGAAAATTACCAAACAACACTTCGTGAAAATATGTTTTTATTACCTTCAACAACAAAATTGAGATAATATGTTCCGCGTAGAGTGGGCATTTCATTAACATTGGACAGGCTTCATTTGATTTGCATAGAAAACCTTAAAGGCGCGCACCTAATTATTACTTGAGGGCTATAAAAACTGGGAACAATGGTTGCCATGACCATTCCGTGTGGAGTTGAGCTGTGAGAAACACAGAATTTATCAAAATGTGTCGTATCCTGGTCTTGTTCCTGTTGGTCGCGACTGTAGCTGTTCTGATCGAGGGTCAGTTGACGTTCAGCTCCGGCTGGGGCAATGGAAAGAGATCAATTAGTTCCGAACAGGCGAATGATGATTGCAACCCGGAAGAAGCGATTTTTCAAATTTATAAACTTATCGTGGTAAGTTACATTGATTATACATAGCTAGTATAGCTTTCCATCTTCATTAGTGTTCAGCGATTGGAACAAACTCTTTACTTTGTCGCGGATTCGATTTCGGGCCAGTACCCATAAAACTTTTCCATAAGCTATATATACTTTGATACTTTGTATATTTATCTTGGACACCAATGACTGTGTAAAAGTGAAGAAACAGTGAGTAAACACGTTGAACAAGAGTGATGATTAATGTTCATTCTTTTTCCTTATGAAAAGAGGCCTGGGCCCTAAAGTGGGGCAATAATAAAGGCTGATGATGATTATATGCTCCGTATGTGTAATGGAAAACTTAAGTTTGTACAAGTTTTTCAGAGGGACAGGCTGCCATAGATATTCCTCAAAGTCCTCCTTTTTTACTACTGGAATGTTTACGGAATCGATCTTTTAAAACCTTTTTGATGCCCGGGTTGATTGATCAAAGTTTTATGGGATTGACTACAACTTTTGAGTAACAGAATTTTAACTTATTGAATCAGGCGTTACTTTGCGGATATCCATTACAATAAATGTTAGAAAAGAATATCTAGTTTTAATTCCGCGAGACTACAGAATTTTGCCAAAAACACGCGCAGAGTTCACATTGCTATTTTCTTTTACAGTCGGAAGGAGAAAAAATACGAGCGTGCCAGCGTGAAGGAAAAATTTAAGCTTCTTTAGAATCTATCGGTTTATTGGCCACAGAATTTATGTGCAAAATTTTGAAATTTTTTGGTTAATTTAGTATGTTATAAATACATTATTCTCTATAGTATATTTATTGTATTATTCGCGTGTAATTTTTGGATTAGAAATTAGGCGGACAACGGATTAGGGACGTATGGCGATCCAATCAAATGCGCTGGTCAAATCTACGATGTTACCTTGAGGGACCCCTATTTTTTTCTTATTACCTGCTTAATACGTTGTCTGCCAAAAGCTTTATGTATTTGTAAATGAGTGGCTGGATCATTTACGAACTTTCTAATACTATTGTAATATTTATTAATTAAATAAGTAACAAGTGTTGTTTTATTTTTCTAACTTGTTAAAACCTAGAATATATTTGTTTTTATTACATATCACCGTCTGCCTCAGTATAAATTACTTCGATCCCTTATTACATTATTCCCGACACCTTGCTTCATAATGTTTAACACAAATTAGAAAGTAATTTATAGACTGGGATACTAAATGAAAGACATATAGATATTTTGGTATAATTTTATTAAAATCATTTTTTACAATGTTTCTTTATAATTAAATGGGAATGGTTAGAAGAAGGAGGTATTCGCCCTCGGATGTATTGGATGACAAAGGTCAGTCATCAGCTATGTCATATGAATCCCGTACAACATAGCTTACGAGTGAAACTACATACCTTTACTGTATAATCTTAGGAGGTAAACCGTCCATTATGACTTCTAAAATCGTAATTATGGTCAATATATTATACAGTGTTACTTAATCCTACCTTCCTTCATACATGACCTCTTCCAATTTCAACGTTAGCATGTAAGTTATCTAACTAGTTGTTAGTTTTGCCCGGATCATCATTACGATGAGAATTAATTCTGTCGTTGGACCAACCGAAATCTTAACAGTGACAGATATGTTGAAAATGTATTATTATACAGTGATTTAATTGACTTTACAATTAAATGTGAAATTACAGAAACATGCGTACAACATGTATTGAAAATGTTTTTAATAATTTTGACCACAAGATTTGCGGTTTAGACTCAGTCAAATCTTCGTTTTTGTATAAGTTTGTTATCGAATGCAAATCCTACAAGTATCTCCGAATTACTGGTGGTACCTCGAGAAGCTGCTTTCAACAGTAACACATTTATATACCCTAATAATGGAAACATTTATTGTAAATATGTAAACTTAACTAATGTCTACTTGTCTCGCGGATAATATTTCCTCCACAAGATATCAGTGGCGTTATGTATGAGTAAACTACTGGATACAATCTCCTCGGATCGTAGTATACGTAGCAACAACTAAGACACTGAGTCTACAATAATTAACATACATACGAAAAGGTAACACTTATGTGTGCCTAATACGTCTACGAGATTTTGAGCGTTGGACATAGGCTAATATTTCCTTACATACAACGAATGGCAAACGAAATTACATTAATATAATAATGCAGATGCTACACCTCGTCACAGCCCGAGAATATATATTAAGGATAATTCTAAGCGATTACAGTATTGCGCACAGTCGGCAACACCTAAATCCAAATTAAAGGACGGAAGAGAAAAATGAGCAAGAATTATGTAATTGAAACAAAATGCTGTTTCGTTTCGCAAAGCCTTGTCAAAATAAAGGTAACAAAGTGTTTGATAGTTTAAAATAATTTCGGGTTACCCCTCGAGTCTTTGACTCATAGTTTTGTGCAGAACAAACAAGATCATAGAGCCGTTGATGGCCAACCTTTCGTTACTGAAACTGATGCGTTCTCTCCGCCGCATAATAAAAACGAATGTGCTTAAGTTAATATGTACGACTTATTGTATCTAATAGCCGAACACAGCATTAGTGATATTTTATTTGAAGGTGTCATGATACATACACGAGATTCTATATAGATTTAAATGAATATCCTTAGGATGCCCCTTGAGCCATGGATTCAAAGTAAAAAGTGAATGTTGAATTAATTCGGGACTATCAGATTTTCACGACTTGCTTGGTGAAACTGAGATACAATACTTTGCAACTATAGCTCAAGGGATGATAATAATATATGTACGAATAATGTAATTAGGAAACATTAAGTAATATTTACAGTGATACATACAGACAGAGAAATTAATGTTAATAAAATCTTATCATTCGTTAATAATGATATAATAATTGTAATATTAAATATAGGTAACTGTACACTGAGCGACACAGGTGTAGAAAGTTGTAGGCCCAACTATTTACACGTTTACCATTTACCTACGTATCCTACTGGGAATCTTAATATGACCGTTTATGTAGTGCTTTGGTGAGACTAATGTCATCAACATATGCAAACAGATACACTTTATGTGATTCTTGCATTTTAAACAATATTATGGTAATTACATCATTGCAGGTAAAGAATACCTAAAAATTTTGATACATAATTATGGAGTCTTGTTAATTGACTAAATTATACCTCTTGGGAAGGAAAGGTTTGGTTATATCTAAATTTGCTAATATCCGTTTGCCATGTCTAGTTGAGATAATACATTATTAAAGATTATGTTTATAGTTAATACTTTTACCCAGTCTAATGGCAATTTCAGGATTATTCATATTAAAATTCCCAGCAAGGGAATAATCCAATTAATAATACTTATCTAATATATAATTAATAAGGTTTTTTTTTATAAATTCCTTCTTTTCACATTATGTGGTTTATAGTAAAAGTGTTGTAAATGATACCTACACGATATATTACTAGGCCAATTAAACCTGCCATAGATAAACAGTTATAACTTTTCAATATGCGAAATTCGCATCAATACATGAAGATTTTAAAAGTATTTATTAAATGTATCGTCAATAGCTGTTTACCTCTAGCGGTTGAGACAATATCTGTGAACATTTCGACATGAAAATTGATCAACTCTATTTGCTAGAAGATCTAGTCCAGTTCACGTACTGTGGAGTGAAAACTACTAAATAATACCCCGCTTCCACTACACATTAGTGCCATTCTAGTCCTTACATACCTTATTTTAAAGGCTAATGTATTTTTCGGGAACCTCTGGGGTTCCCCTTATTTCTTAACCTAGGTTTACATTACATACGAATCCATACAAGGAGTCATATTATTGGTAAAATTATCGAAAATTTTTAATTCTCGGAAAGTATTTTTTTTTTACATAATTAATTAGGGACTTTATAAGTGCCGAATAAAAGTTCTGTTGTTTTGATGATCAATTAAAATTTGAGTCTATTTTCACCGTTTTTCTTGAACTGCTTTAATTTCATTAAAAAACGGAGGCTTGGTCTGAACTGGCACGGGGTCACATATATACAAATAGACACTTGAGCTTTACTAATTACACTAACGCCATCGAATACTGAGTGGGAATAACGCTGCCACGAGGAAGACGTCGATTAAAATACACGATAATGAATGGGGTGAGTTCGCTAGAGTGGGCTAGGTGGGTGCGGTTGTGTGCGCGCGCGCACGCTGCGGCGCGGCGGCGCGGGGGGCGGCGCGGGCGCGGGCGGGGGCGGCGGCGGTGGGGGCGGGGGGCGCGCGCGGAAGCACAGCGAGTACGCCACCACGAACAGCACGTAGGGCGACACGACGGCCGCCACCAGCCGCACGCGCGGCCCCACGCCCCTCTCCAGGGACTCGGAGAATCACTTCTCCTCGTCCTCGTCGCGGAATAGGTACGTCGACCTGACCGGTGACCACAAGCCCAATGGTTACACATCGACACTAGATCGACAGCAATCGATGATGACGATCGGAAAAGGCATGGTTATAAGGCTGTTCTAAGAATCATAAACCTATAAATCTAAAATGATCGTTTGAAAGTCAAAGCATTTATTCAATTATACCACTTACAGGCATTTTTGAATTGTCAAGAAGTGACGTCGTTAGAGCTGACTTCATTCCTTACTTATAGTCCTGAAAGATTTTCCACAATAACTCACAATACAATGATTAAACATGGGTGTTTAGCTGTATACTGCACATGCTCCTGACTTTCCTCAGCCACCTCTTTTGTATCTACGGGGGAGTATGGACTATTGAGTAAAGAATTTTGTTCATTTGGACCTAATCCAACATCACAAAAACAACAGGGACTTCGAAATGCTCAATACTGAACAAATATATCACAAAATAACAACATTAATAAGATTATCGACCATTCGGAACCATACTCACCAGTAAGCCAGGTTAAACAAAGCGAACACAAGTGGGAAGGTGATCCTGGAGATGACGTCTATCCTCTTGGAGCGCGTGGGGAACTTGGACATCCACAGGCGGCAACAGTTCTTTCGCGGCGGTGTGATGTGGATCTCGCACTGCCGCATCTTGGATTCCACCACGCCGCCGCGCACCAAGGGTTTCTGTTTGTTGCAGACCAGTCAGGGGGGCGAGACATATTGCATCTTCGACTTAATCATAGGGCTAGGTGCTACTGACCAGACTAACTTTTTTATTGTTTCTTATTTAGATAACAGCATAAAATGCATGCGCAATGCTCCGCGCCAATGTTTTGATGGCGGAGCTATTTTTTAAATAGGCCATAATTGGTAAACAAAACATGACTATCATAACGTAGCCTGAATCCTAGGTACTGATTCTAATCTCTAACTAATAACTGTAACTACCTCAGACACTACAGAACTCTTAACTAAACACCAAATAAATCCAATCAAATGAATCATTCACATCATTCAAACTGAATTAATGAAAATACTATTTCTGAAAAAGCCTGAACTGCAATGCAAAAGTATAATAATAATAAAGTAACTAGATATTGTAAAATCGTCAAAATACCACTCGAACATCTAAGAAAGGTGAAAGCGTAACTATCAATCAAAAGCAAATCACTGAAGAAAAGATCAGATTTCGAGCTCACCATAGCAAAAGTGGTGTTGCTATCTGTATCAAGAAGATCTGAGGCAGCATCCATGCTGGCTGCTTCCATCTCCCGTCTCGCTTTCTTCATGTTCTCTCGGTGCATGTCAGAGCGAGACGCATAGTTGACTAGAGCGAACTCTAGTAGTGCTCCGAAGACGAAGGTTAGACATACACCAGTCCAGACGTCAATGGCTTTGGTGTAGGACACGGGTGGTAGTGACGCGTTGATGCCTGACGACTGGGTCGCCATTGTAAGTAAAGTCGTTACTCCTGTAAGAAAAACGTAAAAATGAAAGACTAAGGGCCAGTTTCACAGGTTACGGATAGCCACTATCTACCAGATAATTTAAAAAATGGAACAGAATTTGTATGAAATTATCTGCCAGATAAATTATCTAGAGCTTATCAGGGTGATTCTTTGAAACAGAGGGTTTTTGACTCATTGATCTGGCTCAATTTTTTTTTATCATTACATCTTAATTAACATAATAATTTGGTCCAATGCATCATATTCAATAACATATATCGAAGGCACTGATTTGCATCATGTAGATTAGGATTTAGAAAGTGCTGATTAATTGGTGAGCCAGGTTAATGATGGCAATGGCAGACAAATGAGATTTTGCACCATATTAATTAGAGGGATACAAATGAATGATAACTCCTTTATTTTTTGCAATAGACTTAACTGTAAATAATTAACAAACACTGATATCATTACTCCCACATCTACTTATTGACTCTCATAAAAAAATATTAAGTAAACTAGCTTTTGCCCGCGCGGCTTCGCTCCCGTTCTTCTACCCTAATCTACACTACACTACTCTACACTACTCTAACCTACTCTGCCCTACTCTGCCCTACTCTGCCCTACTCTGCCCTGCTCTGCCCTACTCTGCCCTACTCTGCCCTACTCTGCCCTACTCTGCCCTACTCTGCCCCTACTCTGCCCTACTCTGCCCTACTCTGCCCCTACTCTGTCCTACTCTGCCCTACTCTGCCCTACTCTGCCCTGCTCTGCCCTACTCTGCCCTACTCTACCCTACTCTACCCTACTCTGCCCTACTCTGCCCTACTCTGCCCTACTCTGCCCTACTCTGCCCTACTCTGCCCTACTCTGCCCTACTCTGCCCTACTCTGCCCTACTCTACCCTACTCTGCCCTACGCTGCCCCTACTCTGTCCTACTCTGCCCTACTCTGCCCTACTCTGCCCTACTCTGCCCTACTCTGCCCTACTCTGCCCCTACTCTGTCCTACTCTGCCCTACTCTGCCCTACTCTGCCCTGCTCTGCCCTACTCTGCCCTACTCTGCCCTACTCTACCCTACTCTACCCTACTCTGCCCTACTCTGCCCTACTCTGCCCTACTCTACCCTACTCTTCTCACCTTTTAAACCTTCCCTAGACCTCCACGAACATTTCAAGACCAAAGTAAGATAAATCCGTTCAGCCGTTCAGACGCAAATGCTTGACTTTGTGGTGGGGTGTTTTGCTTGCTTTGCAGCTCAAAACTCAGTACTTCTGTAATTTTCACCTGTATTTTTTTTCTGTATCTCTTTCTTTCTAATTTTTGTTGTTCATCATCATCATCATCATCATCATGATCTTAGTCATAGGACGTCTACTGCTGAACATAGGCCTCCTCTTTAGATGTCCACATATACCGGTTATAAGCGACCTGCATCCAGTGTGCTCCGGCGACCTTTATAAGATCTGTCCATCTTGTTGATGGACGTCCTACGCTGCGCTTGCTAGTCGGTGGTCTCCACTTTAGCACTTTTCGACCCTATCGGCCATCTGCTCAGCGAGCAATATGGCCTGCCCATTGGTACTTCACCTTGCTAATCCGGTGGGCTATATCGGTGACTTTTTCGAACACGAAGAGAAACACCGAGCATAGCCCTCTCCATAGCTCGTTGAGCGACTTTGAGCTTTGAGACGTGAACCTAGGACCTCTAGTATAGTAGATGCACTTCCGACCGCAAGACCACATAATTTTGTTTTGAATTTTGCCCGAATTTGAATGAAACATAATTTATATGGCCCCTTCAAATTAATATGGCTTTAAGAGCCAGATAAAACCAGACTAATGGGGGCCAGACAAATTAGGAATTTGAAGATAATCAAATCATGCTCCTTTATTTAGGAACATAAAGAATTAAACGTGCAATAACTAGTTAATAAACCATGTGATTATAAACTTTAGTTTGGTAACAAAACGAAAGCAAAGACACACCTTACGTAAATTAAGGCAGATGAATTATACTACTTACCTGACAATCGCCAGATCACAACATTTGATCGTAATTATTTGCAAAACTACGACGGCGCACGAGTACTCCCTGATACAGATCGGTACTGACCGACGCGATCAATAACGAGTAGAATTTATTATATTGAGCACTGTTTTTTACATCTAAATATTGCTTGAACAAATCGAGCCAGCTCAATTATGAATTTAGTCGGGGACAATTTTTAAAATCATGTAATTATGAAAATATACTACTATGATGGATTTGTATATTAAAATATTAGAAAACAACTATTTAAAGATCATTTGAACTTATTAGTTTTAGTGTAAAGCGACCGTAGCTCGCACAAATCTAAGTGATTCAACAAAAATCGTCGTTGGGACACACCAGACTAATTAGGTTTTACTGTTTTCTGCAAACTTAATTATTGTTTCTTTTAATTAATCCCAATCAGCTACATGAGGCCTCGATAGACATTTAAATTTGCCATAAAACCTAAAATCGGCATTGAAATTGGAGATTATTTTCATATGTTCTTCAGTCAAAAACACGTCAAAACCGTGTTCCAAAGAATCACCCATCAGCTATCTATGAAACTGACCCTTAAACTTGAGAACTCACTATCAATGAGTTAGAGTCAAGATTTGACTCCTAAAGAACAGATTGAAAACCAAATAAGAAAAATGCTTCTGTAACTATAGCCCTAGTTGCTCCAAAAGTTAAATTAGTTAGAAATATAATAGACAAGTCCCATTTATTAAAAGGAACTATTCATAATTCCATTAAATCTCAAATTTAAACGGAAACGGGATTCATAGATGTAGGTCCACGGATAATTAAAGGCCAGCATTCCCTGAACTCCGTGACAGCTTGGTACTACACATAGCAAAAGCTTTCTGAGAAATTGTACTGGTCACGTGCCACAGTTGCAAACAAGCTCCGAGAACCGAGCGGTCCTCTGGAATTTTCAAAGTAAATTATGTGTGTTCCACTTTGTTAGATCCTGCATGCGACGTACAAGGGAATTAAAATTATTACTATAACTGGAGCCGTTTTGAATTCAGAATTTGAAAATTTTGGGTTGAAATTTCCAGAGTATTCCTCGGTTTCCATGTATTTTAAATACGAAGTATTATTTTTATACATTACAGTTTTAGTTATTAATTCCAAAAATCAAGACTTCAGTTTCATGCTTAGAATAATTCATAATATACGTATAAGAAAAATACATCAAAGGGCTTTATTTTCCTCATTAGCTTCCCAAATAGTTTGTCTTTCAATACATTCTACAAAATGTCATAATCAGTAAGTTAAATATTGATCATTACGTTACCTAGTGAGACCCTCGCAGGCACAGCTCCCTGGTCCAGCCAGAAGGACACCCAGGACACGATGACCAACATGCAGCACGGAATGTAGATCTGGATCAGGTAGTAACTGAACTCGCGTTTGAACAGCAGGTCTACCTTCAGGCAACTGTATTCACCTGAAAGAATTAGGTGGTTATGGGATATGATCTAGAATGATAGTGTTTTTACGTTTCTTGATGACAAGAAAGAGAAAAAGAGAAAGAGAAAAAGTTATGCAAATTTGACAATAAAAAAGTAGAAAATCATAAATGAGATTCGTATTACCCATTTGAAGAAGCTGTGCCCTAAAGAATAATTTAGTGCACCAAGAGTTGATAACCTAAATGCAGATGTCCACTCACCGGTATTAGTCTTACTATTGCAGTAATCTGTGAGGAACTTCTCCAGCGTGAACCGAGGTAGGTGTAAGTTCTTCACCACCTGCACTGGGTCGCCTTCCTTCCATAGGAACACTAAATCATCTGTGGTCCAACCATCTGTAAAAGAAAATTCATTTGTACATTGCGCTCGACATTTGAAATCGGGATTTGGTCAATTAAATACTGAAAAAGAGAAATCAGACAACAGACAAATATTTGAAAATAAATGTATCTACGACTATCCTACTACTATTATAAAGGCGAAAGTTTGTAAGTATGGATGTATGGATGTATGGATGTTTGTTACTCTTTCACGTAAAAACTACTGAATGGATTTGAATGAAACTTTACCACAATTTAGCTTATACATCAGAATAACATATAGGCTACTTTTTATCCGGGTATGGAAAGTACTTCCCTCAGAAAGCGGGTGAAACCGCTGGCGGAAGCTAGTAATACATATTTAAAATGGAAAAGAAACTAACAGAAGGAACGTTGATACAGAAGAAATTTTATTTAATTTTATTATAAAAATGCTCACTCCCATCGATCGAACGAAATCTATACTAGTGAGCTAGTTAAATGAAATAACAAAAAACAGCGAAAATCGTACACGTGTTTCCCATTCATTCTACAAAGAGAAAAAAAATGAATGACAAATAAAATAAACACATTGAAACAAATCCAAGGCTGCGTTTGTTTAAAAGGTAATGTAAACACCGTTCTCCCGTAATGTAATGTAAACGAAACGCCCCGTTTCTGCCCACAAAATGGGAGCAGTTGGTCTTAGTAATTTTTTGGATGACATGTTATTATAGCTGTTATAAATAGCTGCGTTTTGGTTCAGTGGTTATCTTAAGGTATTTTCACACCAAAAATAACCTGCTTAGTTTATTTTCAAGCTTAGATGTAATGGATAACCTGTTTTGTAAATAAATTACTGTTTTTTTTTAAGTAATCGGAAAAGCTACTAGCTCTAACCTAGCTTATAAGGACTATCATATGACACAGTACAGCACATGAAATGAAAGAAAGAAACATGTGTGGTACTAATACCGCACCTGTAACTGATATTCTCTGATTCTCATCCCATACAAAATTAGCTGTAACTAACCATTAAAAAAATTAAAATGTAACGTCAATACTCACAACTAGCCATCCTGAGCGAGCATGTCTGCTTATCCAGGGGGTACAACTTGAGGTTCATGGGACACGACAGCGTCAGAGAGATTCGGATGCTGTACAGCACGTTGCCGTTAGGGAAGATACGAATGTACACGTTAGGCATGATGATGTTGTGGAAATGACCTTCCTTCTCGTTGGAGAAGAATAGATCAGGCATCCAGACCCTGTTTGCTTCGGTCAGTGTTAGGTATTTGAGGCGACCTATAGGAAAGAATCAATTATTTTTTGCAGATATTTTATAGCTATACAAATAAAATCTTTAGATGTTCAAGATATGAATCAACATCTATTTATGTTTACTTATAATAGAACACATCTTGTAATCTTGTGAATGTCATTTTGTTTTTGTGTGGACGAATGATTAATTTTATGAACGCATTAACAAGATTATCCAGATTTGCAATTTCACGTTTCGTTATTTATTTCAATTCAAAGTCAAAACAAACATTATATGCATTTCACATCTAACTGTTTACTTCATTATATCATTGCTCATCCTATCAATCAATTATGGTATCTAGAATAATTTTATAGATAATTAGGATTATTCTAATGGTCGACTCACCTCCAAGATTATTGAATTTGAGCCGTTCATCTAACCATTGTTCCCGAAACGTTAACTGTACGGAGTATTCCTGAAATCATGACATCACCTGTAGCGAGTTCTAGTGCACATCAGAGCAAATACATTGATACATTGTCAAAAATTTCACACAAAACGATAACATTCACGAATTCTGAAAACTTACCAAACAATATTTATTTAAATATACAAAGATTAATAGTTGATTTACATTACGATAAATATTTACATTTACAACATCGCTTTCGTGACAAAGTCTATTAACGAAATTAATATTAACATTATTTTGACAATATTCCAATGTAACACCGATGTATACTATACTAACGACATTTTTCCACTTGGTTTTCGTAGCATCTGTGCATCTAAAAGCTTCATCACTTTTAATTTCATCTTTATCATCTAGACTTTTAGTTTTACGCACAAAGCTATTAACTAATGATTTTTACCAGTAAGCTTTTATCGTGGTTTTTGTTTGTACCAATATCAGTCTGTTCCGAAACTTTTTACTTTAATACAAGACAGCGTCAGAGTTTCAAGCGAAGTTCCCAACGGAGTGTCACTGGTACAACATGAGTTAAACATATAGATATATTACGCTAAGGGAAGGGACGGTGTCGAAGGTTCGCTCAATAATTAATTTGACATCAAGGCACAATGCACTAGAGGATCCCTCGACATCTCAGCAAGTCAAATGAATTATCGTACAACAAAAGCCGGCAGATGCATACAGAAGAAGTTCAAACATGCTCACTCGACAATTTACTTTCGGATTCGAACTCCAAAGTGTTTGCCGATAACGGGTGTAAGAGATGTTGATGGATATGGCGCAGTTGATGAACTTAAAGATATCGGCCTCAATATACATGTACATGAAGGAGATGAAGGTCCACAACCTAGGGTCACTCCACGCGCGCAACAAATGGTCCTCATCCAAAAGTGAACTTTCGAGCGACAAGTCGAAGCAACATGCACAGAAGCGAAGCCCAGATCGAACTTACCGTCGTCAGCATTCGTTGAAGGAATGCTTTGTTACCTTCATGCACAATCGGCCAGTATAACTAGAGCTACGATACGTCTAGCTGTTGATTGGGGTCGGGTGTCACATATTGGTGGGCAGCCACCGTTCCAAGCACGAAGGCGAGTGCGGGCGCGGCGGTAAGTCCCGATTACACAACACAAATTCACATGAACAAGACATATCAACAATTAATTACAATCAACGTACACGACCAAAATAGTTTTTATAATCTCCTCATCTGCGTGAAATCAATATAAGAAGCATGATCAACTAAACATAAGGAAAATAAACAAAATGATGGTGTCTGGTGCGGGCCGCGGTCCCGTGGTACCTACAAGCGTGGCCGGATTACTTGATTTGGAAAATTACGTGAATTGTACTCTTAAATGTAAGGCAATTGAGTCCAAATAGAATTTTGAACGTATCAGTGCTGTGATACCGAAGCGGTTTGCTGGTCATGGTGCGCGCTACTTGTAGTGCCAATAGTCCATCCTTACGTGTTTGTACAGCTCGAGACGCTCCTGCAGGAGTCTTCTCTAATATAACACAAACAAAATAACAGGAATAGAAAACAAAGGAAACAGAACAGAAATATTTTAATGAAGAACATTAAGCGACAATTTTGATTATCAGTTAGTTTTAGACGTTGCATTTATTGTTCAGACGTAACCAGACCGAGACGAGTCTGTGGAACTGAAATATAAACAAAACAAAACAATGTGCGCGGCACCGCACCACTCAATTGGTTTAGCGACAGATTTAGTTAACATTTAATTTTTTACATTAAGGGTGGGTCAAATGATACATTTAGGAGAGGAAAACTAAAGGTGCACAAATCAGAAAAACCCAAATCAAAAACAAGGGGAAACGTAAGAAACGGAAAACACGAACACAATAAGTAGGTAACGAATAGCTTGAGAATGTTTAGCGTAGTGCAAATCTTGCGTTATATTGATTTTTTATTATAAACAAAGTTGGCAAGACCGATCTAATACAAGGGCGCGGTCCATTGCTGCCGCGGTTACTGATGAACAGTCTGTTGCACCGGCGGCACAGCAGTGGATCGCGGGGCCCACAGAGAAACGAAAACTTTAGTTTATAATAAAAACGTCACAGATTACATCAGGTCTTGTGAAAGCACTCACCATTTTGTAATCATCTATTTTGCTGATGGACCGTAGATACATGTTGACATGGACTAACGTTGGCGCATAGCCTTAACGACAGAAAACAACAATTTAAATTTGTATATTGTTTGTACCGCTTCATGTTAATGCCTAACCACACTATAGCATCGTGAGAGAAGTACGCAAGTTGATGATAATGTTAGATGCTTAAAGGTCGCAGCGGACTGGAGCGGCCCCTCAGCGCAGGCACTGGCGGCCCCTCTCCACCCCGCTGCGGAAAGCTAATGCCCCGACAGATGAACTCGTAAGGACAACCAGCCACTCTAAAGTAAAAAGAACCAAAACTAAAAACTATAAAGACTAATTCATATTTTGTATTCTATGTATAGTTAGTTTTAGATGATAAATAAAGCTAGGATTATACCAATACTGGCGTTCTAAGAAGTAACAGACGCGCGTCTAAAAACGATTTTGGTCGTCAACACCAAACGGGATTAAAGAGAAATCGAAAGGAAAAAATAAAGAATAAGAAAAAATGAACATTACACATAGTGTCGGGTAAATCACTCCTAGTCAACAGGAGCGAGTTGCCCATTCATTTGACTTGTTCGCACCGCGAGGATACAGAGAACTTATACTTTGTTACGCTAGCTGCGGCCCAGTCTGTCCTGTGACTTACCATTGTGACGTCATCGATCTTTGATATACTTCGGACAAATATATTGACGCTCACTACCGCTGGTCCATCTAAGTACCAAGCAAAATATACGATAAATCACGGGATTATTATTGACTACGCCTAACATAAGTTTGTGAATGCGCGTCATATCAGAACGTCGACTCACCTGCTCACCTGAAATATTAATGTACACTATGCTCATGGATGATCCGACATAATACCACACAAACCAACAGAAACTTAATCGTGATCAAATAAACATCAAATGAATCGACATTGGGTTAAAATAAAACGCTGCAAACAACTTTAAATGTCGACTTGTCAACGAGAATTTGTGTTAGTGTAATATTGAGCAGTATCATTTTATTTGAAAATAAAACTAAAATAAAAAACAATAATACAAAATATAGAAGATAAACTAATCTATTATTATCCAATAGGTTTAGTGATTGCTCTTGCAGGCTTGAGATTATCTAATTGGTTAAAAATATCAAAGACGACATTTATTGTATAACAAAATGGAACTTCTGACTTAAAAAATAACTAAAAATACATACTTCCTTATTGGCATTAGATCCTATTATCATTACATTAAAAGTTTTATAATTTCTTTTCAACATTGAGTAAAATATCGATACAAAACTGCTACATCACGTTTGGGGGTTAAGAAAAACCTATCTAGAAACATGGCGTGTTCCGGAAATTAACATTTTGTTTTAGAAAGCTACGCGTTCCTTGCTAAATAGGGTTTGTTTAATTTGTTCAACGTAAATCTGGATTAACTAGACTGACAGATAGAATATCCTATTTCTGTTTAAAATGTATAATTCGAATTTAATGTTATTCCTGTTAGGGTTTAGCGTCCCTTTATTCAGAACCTATATTTATTAATTTTATAGTCTTGATTGTTAGTTTGTGAGTTTATTTTTAATTTATCGTTAGTTTGGTATTATTGAGACCTATTCCATAAGTACATACTAGTATTAATACAACTTCTCCTCAATCTGAAGAAAATATGAGTTTTCTATTACCCACTACGCCATCAGCGATTTCACTTATGTCCCGTAGGTACTAATCCTATGGGATAAACTAAAACCTGGATAATATTTTAAAAATATTGTAATGAGTTTAAAAAAAGAGTTTGTTTGCTTGATCGCGTTAATCGCAGAAATTATTGAATCGATTTGAAAAAATATTTCAGTGTATTATATTGATATCGGAATGTGCAGAACAGTACCAAGGAACTCAGATGATATCGCTGCCGAAAACTAGCTAACCATATTTCCTCCAACAATCACAATATCTGTTGCCGCTCTATTGGTCTTTCACGGTATAAAAAATTAAAACTTGTTCCTAATAGCTTTCTGACGACCCTATCGGTTTCAAATCAAACGCATTAAAAGTCGCTTTAAAAGCCTTCTGTAAATAAAAACATCATAACTGAACTACCGACTTTTATAGGTATTTGGAAATATCCATTAACGGTATCTACTTATTAAAAAAAACAGCACTTAAGGGTAAATATTTCGTGACAGTTCGTTTTTTTCCAAACATAATTTTGATCGCGTGATTCGTATATTATTATCGATTATTTTAATAGCACTGCAATGTTTCATTAATTATATTTCTGAAAGAGATAGTGCCACGGAATATGTATTGATGATATTTTTTAAAAGTATACTCAATGCTATTGCTATGGACTAACGCGAGTTCTGAACATAATTTTAGTCAAGTATTAGCTTTACATTTCCGAGTTACAGATTTAGACATAACATTATTAATTAGATGTTTGTTTACAGCGTATTTATTTTAAAACATTTTCCTAACTTTATATTCATCTAAGTTTTTTATGTAAAGTTGAAGGCGGTACTTTTTTTTTCTCATTTCTTCTCAATCTGCTCTTATGACTGTATTTTTAATGTAACTATTTAAACTTTAATAAGCCGTATAAATAAGCTACAAAAAACCCTCACCGAAAACTAAATTCAACATAAAAAAACACATTCAAAAATGAAACTAAACATCATAACAATAAGGATTTCAATTGGGATTACCAAGAAATTGACCAGCAAAATAAAAAGACAGCACATGACATATCAATCACTCCATGAAAATTCATAAAAACCAATAGTTTATATATATAAAAAATATATAGGAACTGCTTTGTTGTTTACCGTAGCACGCCCGCTCCCGTATATAAAAAAAAAACAATTTCAAGTAGGCTGTAACATTTGTTTCTGTCTTTCTTCACCTTTATATTAAATATTAATTTGTCCAAGATCGTAATAATGAGCAATATGTACGTGCTATACCAACACAAAATTACCAATAAAGAACCGAAAAGAAAAAATTGAAATTTTGAAAAATGTCGGTTTCTATATTACGTGCCAATCTGCCTAAATAAGGTCTTAATAAACTAAATTATGTATACCTAACTAAATTTTCCTAGGTATTTCAAAAGGTGCAGGTACGAGCTTGGATAATTAAAGTCAAAATCCTCACACTGAAGTCATAATTCACTCTCTATAAAAATGATTTGATAAACAAACGCTACAACCTCTTTAGGGGCTGATCTTTCAACAAGTTAACAAACTAAGATCGTCAAGAAGTGGACATTTCAAGGTTCTATAAGGTCTAACAAAAATAGTGCACCAAATTTTTACAGGTCATCTAGTACAGGCTAAGGATCATGTTTACCACAAAAAAGTTAATAACCTAGGTGTCAACAATCGAGTGCGTTCATAGATACCGGAGTATTGGCGAATGTGATGATAAATTTAATAAAATACGTTAATGTTTTCATGATTTTTTGTGATAAGCATGATCCTTAGCATGTACTAGATGACCTGTAAAAATATGGTGCACTATTTTTGTTAGACCTTGTAATGAATGATATACAAGATCAAGAAAATATAGCATGGATTAGCTGACAGGTCGTCTGTTGGAAAAGCATTATCGTCGACCGACACTAGAGGAGTGGCAGGTACGTTGCCGACTTTCTAAAAAGGGGTACGCTATTTTCTTGAAACTGGTCATTCAGTACATGTCCTTGATTCTTCCAACTCCTTAGCGATCCAAGATTGTGACCCCGTCTAATAGCTGTTAATGTAATCACACTAACGACACAACATAAAATTTGTAAGTTCATCGTTCTCTCTTTAATTACTAACCATCTTTATGTCGCTTATAGTCGTAATACTTCTCACGAACAGGTTAATATTAACTACAGCTGGGCCATCTGTTAAAACGTTTCAGATAAATCAATATAATATAAGTTTCCTACCAACCAGTACATTGATAAAATAGTTGTGTTTATCAATCACTCAAAGTGCCTTTCTGTACGTACATCCCGACCGTTTCGAATTGATATTATTGTTTCAGAATATCGTGAAATACAGTCGGAACCAAAATTAAGATCGCGTTACCCAAAAGTTGGCAACGTCGCAACTAGCTGTCAAATATTTACATGTTTTAATTAATTTGGCAATTTGTATAGAAATAAGAAATATTTATCTGTAGGTGGTGCACTAAAAAAAATATCAGGGAATGCAATAATTAAAAACACACCAAATATATTAGTTTTAGAAGTAAAAAAAAGTATTTGGGAACTTGCCAAATGTCTATTTTAATTTTTTTCTGAGTTTAATTGCAATTTTAAGTGCGCTAAAGAGCCATATTGCTTATTTTCAAGTAATAAATTTGTCAAATGAATTAAAACGTATATATTTGACAGCTATTTGTGACGTTGCCGATTTTCGGTACATGCGCTGTTAAATACCCTATACCCTAATATTGATGATGACACTAACATAGTCAAGGACAATATCAATATTTAAATATCTCCAGTCTAGGACTAATTTTAATAACTCAATATGAACAGCGATTGTTTTTAAACGTGTCTAGGTCAAACCGATTGGGTCTTATCTAAAGTACCTACATGGAAATAGTTACCGTTTGCGTGTTAGTTAACCCATAAATAATTCAACGTTTATACCCAGTACCCGTACGGACACCGAACGGGAAATTAATATTTTATTCTTATAACTGATTAAAAGGTATTAAATTATAGAATTAATTATTTTTTTTATCTCTGAACTTAAATCAGGTCAATCTATTATTTCTTTTTAATTAAGTACATTAAAATGTCTATTAATATAAAATGCGTAATTATACTGCAAGTAATGAAAAAACGTGATTGTTCAATCTTTTCCATAGACAAAGGCAACTCTCAGCTAACGGCGTATTATCTAAATATTTTTAAGCTTGTAGTTTTAATAAATTTTTTTAACTATGTTATCATTAAAACATTAAAAATTATGGTATGATAAAATCAAACTCCTCAATTATGTATACTTTGTGAACACACAGACCTAAGCATATATCGTAAATTTAAACAAGAATATAGCTACGAAAAAATCGGGCTATATACATTAACCTGTTTCTTCTAACATACATAGTACGTGATAATATTATGTATTACTGTATTCAGTATTGATATTTAACTCCGCAAATAGATACTTTATAAACAGCTTCGTGTTGACTCAACAAGAACAATATTTACCTAAAACACCCCTACAAGGCCGCATGCCTTGAACATAAATAGTGATACTATAACTACGACAAAAACACAAAGAAACCAGTACAGCAAACTAGAGAGGACCTGAGTCCGAAGACGCTGATGATGATGAAGAAAACACCATATAACTGCTAACAACTTAAAAACTTACACACAACTCTATCAGAATATTAGTTTGGTCTTTAATATCGTTCCTTTAAAATAAATCTACATATACTTACTAATATAACAAAGCTAAAGCTTTTCTTTGTTTGCTTGAGCGCGCTAATATCAGAAACGACTGGTCCAATTTGTAAAATTCTCTCGGTGTTAGATAGTCCATTTATCAAGGAAGGCTGTAGGCTACTTTTATCCGGATGTGTGAAGGAGTTCCGTCCACGTCCACCAACAAGATGGACAGACGACCTTGTAAAGGTCGCCGGAAGACGCTGGATGCAGGTCGCTTCCAACAGGTATGTGTGGAGATCTAAAGGGAAGGCCTATGGCTGAGATGATGATGATGACTGATGAAACTGCTGTTGGAAGCTAGTCATGAAAATCGATCCTACCACTGCCATACCGATATAAAGGTGGTCTCAACTTCCCATATTAAAAAATAATTACTAGATAAAATATTCCCTAAAATCCACAAACCCTTGATAAACGCAAAAAGTTTTGATAATAGAACTGTTATTCCCAAGAAACCAGACTGAACAGACGATTAATCTCAAGCTTGCAGCTGAACCTAGGACCAGAGAGTATTATCCATATACTTTCAGAAGAAACGACGAGCTAGAACCATTAACAAAGTGATTAATGAACCCCTAGCCACGTTTGGGGTCAACTCAATGGCAGAAAGGACAATATGAGGAAACTCTGGTGAACGCGTGATTAATCTAGACATGTATATTGTTGTAGAAAATAATTAAGGGGACATGAATGCTTGTTTGTGTCTCTTTGCAAGATGTTTCGGATTCAATTTGTCGATAAGTGCTTAGCAATTTGTGTATTTCTTTGCAGCATAAGGAGATCGCAATCCTTCTGCTATTTTATTCATCCTGAATTCTTAGTCTTCAAAAGCAATCATTTTAACAATATCCCTTGTTAGGTTTGCATATCCTGCAATTTATTTCTGGTCATTCAGTATTTGTGCTGCAAATTCGCCAATAGAACTCCCAAGAAGGATGCCACTTTGCATCAGAAAAACGTTTATCCAATTTCGCATTCATATCTTAAATGATTGATATGATCATTTGCATTCAAAAATAAATTCGTTGCGTCCAGAATGATTGCCGGCCATGGCGGTCGTTCTCTGTAAGGATATCAACCAACTGCGTAGAACATAAGTGTAAAATCAGTAGATACAGGTGCACTCTCTAGTCTCTAACTCTCATAGTCCGATGGGACAGCAATTCGACATGACCGGAGAGAGATCAGACGCAGGACTAACATTTACATACGTGCTCTCCGATTCGCTCACTGTGGATAGCCTACAAAAGTCCTCAAAAGGAAAATATCATACTGAACATAAAATATCACACGATAAAAATAAGAAATACCTACCCAATATCGGGAAAATAATAAATTGCTTACCAAAAAAACGATTATTCTAGCATTTTCCGGTTTAAGAAATTCGCTGACGCACATTCCTAAAAACGTTTCACAAATTAAATGTATTTTTTTTTGTCCATTAACAAGAGAGAGAACAGTACAAAATCACACTTAGGACGGTATTTTTTTTTCCATCACCACTTTCCCGCGCGAATCTGTAAAAAGATTGCCAGAGAAAAAAAATTGTTGCGTGATTAATGGTTTTCATGTAGCGAACCTCTTTTGTTACGCAATGAGCTTGTGGAAATGACTTGATGTAGCACTTGAGGAACGCTTTGATGTTTTTTTTGGTATCTCTTGGGAGTTCCCGGTGTTGTCGGTGAATTAGTCTTAGTAATATTGTAAAGAGTGAATCTATTTTTGTAAGACTCTTTAAAGTAGTTCAAATGGAAAAGAGAATTTTGAAAGTTTTCAACTACAAAGAAAAGAAATACCGTTTAAATACAAGACATTTCTTAGCAAAGATAACTACGATTCCTTCAAAGATTATCTTCAGAAAATTACGAAATTAAAAACCCTGAAAAAAATGGTACGGCTAAATACTGGCAACATCGATCGGCGATGAAAAGAAGTACCTTTATATATCGTTACGATGTTTTTTTCCTTATTTATCAAGCACAAGCTAATGTGTTTTGACAGGCAGACAAACGACTTCCCTTCAATATCCAAGACATTAGCTAAAACCTTTTATACAATCACCTACATACTATAGAAATAGCTATACACTGATGCAGCACATAGTAGGTATCAGGGACACAGTTACATGTTGACATGGAACTCTCTAGAACCACCCAAAGATTGGAATAAATGCTAACAATTTTGCAATTTGGGAAACCAGAAAACAAGGAATGTTCAACTAAACTACATATACCTAGACGATAATATAATTTAATACAAAGTCAGTCAAAATACGAGATGAAGAAATAATATCTCCATTAGAAGATCTGTTAATATGAGTCAATGTTTAAACATTGCTAGATTGCATTAACCGACTGTATATCTAGATATACATGGAAATACTACTGAAACATTCGTTTGACGACGTCCAAAATTAACAATTACCTATCCTAAATATAGTTTTCACAACATATGTACATAATTATGTATGTGTTGGTCAAATTCCAATGCTAAACTCGACATACACAATTTGTTTTTATATACACACAATTTATTGGCAAAGAGGTTGGTCATCCAGCATTCCTTAATAATTCATAAAAAAATCTAAATGAGGTTTTATATATCCCGTTCTTTTTTCAAAGATTTAAAATGTTGATCGAAGAGCCAGTAGGTAATAACATAATGTATATGGTTAATTTTATCATTTGTTAGTAAATTATACGATTTTAATAATTAGTTTCGGTTATTAAGATTAAAAACATAATAAAAAATAGCATAGTCAGGTAAATAAACAGAAATAAAAGATACCTTACGTCGTACGCTGAAATCCTTTTCCAGATGGAAAAGAAAATTCTTACAATTTAATCAGCAAGATCAATTTGAACTCTATTACGTAGTATTACAGTTCACTATTGAATGTTTCTATTGGGATTAGCTTTGGTCCTGTAGTGGTTGAAGCGATAGCTATTTTCTTATAGGTCGAATGATTAGTATTTTGTACTCGCGACACCAATTATCTGACGTGATTAACTTTCTAAAATATTTTTTTATAATATAATAATAGTATACGCTGTTTCTAATGAAATGACAAATAACGAAATTACATCAGTATTCTCAATTTCTACTATCTAGCTATTATTTGAACAAATTTCATTATTCGAAGTCAAATAGACTAGAAAATTATTTCCGTCAAGCCCTTATTTCCTACACAAACGTGGGAGGACACTAATATAAATGGCCATTACAATTAATAACGTGCAAGCATTTCTGTCTAAAACCCTTTCACAAGTGCCAAAACTGATAAAATACATCCCAGACTGCACAAAATGGACGCACCAGTGCCAACATTAGGAATATTATGACTTAAGTACATACAGAAGTGCTTTTACGTGTGATAGATGACGAGACGGGATTAACAGGTGAAGTAAATAAATGAGCAATGGAAGATAGAGCGCTTGTTTATGCACGTTATTCTGAAGAAGCCATTAGGGAGAAGGGGATATATCATGCGTCTGTAGATGAGGCCAGAGAGATTTGCTGCGCTCGGATTTAATTGGCAGACAAGATGACTAGTGTAAAGGGATTGGGAGTATCAGAATGGATGATGCATTGCCTCATTAAAGTTTCTTTGAAATATATATAGTAATTGGTTTGTACAAGATAGGGCTACAAGATTAAAGGATATATGTAGACTGCGGGTTGTTCGCAAGAGTTACAGCGGTGCTGCCACACAAAGATCTAAGAAAGGAACAAAGTGGGTTTTAGTCAGTATGAGTCTGATACTCTCATCAGCCTCCCACAGCGGGAGGGGTCATTTTTTATTTCAAAAAAGATATTTATCATGATTGCAATGAATGAAAGAAGTATTGTGACACATCTATATCCAAGACAATTCATTAATCAAGCAAAATCAGGAAGATCCGAGACTTAACAATTGTTAAAGGTTACCCGATCCTATAGTACAGTATTCGTCATTATTCACTATGAAATAAAGGATTTGTCAGATCATTGATAGGAAATACTAAGGTATATTCCAACCCAGTCAGACAAATATAAGTCTTGGGTAAAGACCGTGTTTCCAAGCACTGCAACTGTGCCATTAATCTAACAGAAATTGTTAGAGGTGGCGACGCATGGCATTGAATGTTGAAACTGACAACGATAAATGGTCCTCAAAACAAGCGAGTACTTCAAACAGTTCCTATTCTTTGCTCAAAGAATTCTATACGTCATGTTTTTGTCGGTGAAATCTTTTGAAAATCTAGCTTAAAGAACTAAGCGCTCCACGTCAATATGGAATAGATTTATCATCGTTTTGTGCAAGCGTTCGGAGCTTTTATCACGAATGGAAAGGGCGTTGGACGGATATAACCCAGTTATATGACCATTTTTCTTGTCTACAAGATTATCTA
The DNA here is from genome assembly GCA_958496145.1 of Heliothis peltigera. NCBI lineage: Eukaryota > Metazoa > Arthropoda > Insecta > Lepidoptera > Noctuidae > Heliothis > Heliothis peltigera. Next base: position 978,219 of record OY292341.1, read on the forward strand.
TATTTACGATGAAAGGTCTATTTCTTGATTAATCAATTCTATAACGTGGTGAATTTCCGTAATTTGTCACATTCAAAAATACCTTCAAGGGTTATTGTCCTCAAGATTATGTAGACTATTCACTACGTTATTGAATTGATTAATCAAGAAATTTTATTTCAACAAAGAACTTTCATCGTAAATATAGATAATCGTGTTTATGTCCTAATAATAAAAGTATTAATGAATTTGATGCCTAATAGTCTGACTAAATGTCCTTAGCCATTATTGTGTTCCTTGATGTTGTGACAATATCTAGATTATTAGGTGATCTAGGTGATTCATCGTTATAAATTGGAAACTAATAATATACATTGCGATAACTTTAAATTCCCTTTGATGGCTATTCCTATTTTATAGCATTTAAGTATTACGTTTGAATCTCCTAAAGCTCTAAGTATAAAAGCTATCGCGTTCTCTTTCTAGTCATCGTAATTTAGTCTGCAATAACTAAATTCCCTACTACCTTTATCTACTTCATTTCTTATCATCTGCCTAGCCTTTTCCCAACTATGTTGGAATCGGCTTCCAGTCTAACCGGACGCAGCTAATTACCCGGTTTTTACATGACTACTCGTAACGACTGCCAAAGACGTTCAAATGGCAGCCGAGAGACTACCATTTAACGTGCCTTCCGAAACACCGAGAAAATCGCTAAAAGATGCTCACTCACGGACATTATGATTGAAAAACACATGCGGCTGTATCATAGCCACGATTTCTTCCTTCGTTTCTTTCTGTATCCTGATACTGCCTAAACTATCCCTCTCTCTATCCTAAGGAACCAGTAACTCCCTAAGTAGCTATCACTTCAACCACAGACCTTACGAAGCTTAAAGCCAAGCGAGCACTTACCAGTTCCGTTGATCCCCGAGGGTCTGATCCTGGCGTCGTATCTCCCAGGGCCCAGGATCTGATCGAGGATCTGCTTCTCCTTCTCTCGGAAGTTTATCTTCCCACCGTTCATGCATCTGGGAAATAGATGAAGGAAATAAATCTATGTATAATCAAAATTCCTATATTGGTCATACCATCACGCGTGAAACGCTGGACAGATTTAAATAAAATTTGGTAGAAGCCCAGTCTGGAGTCGGAGAAAGGACATAGGCTACTTTTTATCCAGGTGCGGGATGTAGTTCCTTCGGGCGGTGGGTGGAACTGTGGGGAATAGCTAGATAATAATTATTTTTGTTAACAAAAGTCTTTAATACTTCAATAACGAAAAGTATTTAGCCATTGTTTTCGTCGGAAATCGTCAAATGACCCTTCCCGCTGTAGGTGCAGCTATAGGGAGTGTCAGACTCTTACTTACTAAAATCCACTATGTTCCTTTTGGAGGTCCCTGTATGCCAGGGCCCCGGTAACTCTTGCAAAGAACAGCCCAGGCAGACGCAAAGGTATTTGACCTTAAATTTGCAAATTATTGAACACTGACAGTTCTATTGATGGTAACTAATCACCATTATATTGTTATACATATATTAACCTAAAAACGGTTGTTTATCGATGTTTTTGTTAGTCCTATCTTTATCCTACTTCAAAAAAATAGATGACACGAATAATCGCGTGTTATTTCGAGATCATTCACAAGAAAAACCACAAAAATAAAACGTAGGATAAATAAATGAAGATAAATTTGTCCCTTTACAAATCAAGAAAGTTGGAAGACACGTATATTTTTCACGTAAAATAAGCTCGGGATATAAATTATAACGGTAATATTTATTGGCGCCAAAAATTCACGTATTTTCTAAAATATTTCGAAGAGATCTAAATCAGCCTATAGTGGGTGTTTATTATATACGTAAACTTCAGAGATATGTTGATTGATAACATGTATTTAAGGAGTAAATTATATAACTTAGGTGAGTGTTCTAGAGTTCGTTAAATAAATCCCACGCAATCTTTTCACCATAAAAAGTTTTGAGATCGCATCGTAGCCTCTTCACCTTATTTTGTAATGATAAATCAATATTTAGAGACTGCATCAATAGTTTTACTTACATTATCATAATAGGGACTTGGCAATGACCGAACCCAACGCGCTAGCTATGTCTGCATCGAAGATACAGGGGGGAGAAACAGCCGCGAATCGCTTCGAGAAAAGATGGTACAACCGTGCCCGCTCTGCTTGAGACTTGGCTGGGGCACTCCCGTGCCCTCAGATAGGTGAATCACATCCATTATCATTAAAGAAAGATTTACATCGCTAACTCGGTTTTATTGTAATCTTCCATACGAACAAACGTAAGTGCACTCTTTTTCTTAACACAAATAAACAAGGTGATTTATCACCTATGTCATAAAAAAGTGAGCTGGTATTTACAAACTAAGTATATCTATTTTTTAGGGTTCCGTACCCAAAGGGTAAAACGGAACCCTATTGTTTTCGCTCCTCTGTCCGTCCGTCCGTCCGTCTGTCACCAGGCTGTATCTCATGAACCGTGATAGTTAGAGAGTTGAAATCACAGATGATGTATTTCTGTTGCCGCTATAAGAACAAATACTGAAAACTAGAATAAAATAAGTATATTATGGGAGCCCCATACAACAAACGTGATTTTTTTGTTCATTTTTGCTCGATATCGATAACGGCAACAGGTAGATGCTTGAAATATTCACAGAATGTGGAATGTATTACTTACTTTAAAACTAAGTAATTTTATTAAAATTAAATTAATATTTGAGGGGGGCTCCCATACAACAAACATTATTTTTTGTCCGTTTTATAAATAATGGTACGGAACCCTTCGTGCGCGAGTCCGACTCGCACTTTGCCGGTTTTTTTTCTTACATAAGCAACTAAAAGCGAGCCAAAACTGACAACTTTGAACCATATGCATAAGCGATAAAGTTGAAAATCTATTAAGGAAATTTGTCAGATTGTAGTAGCTTGATGTGCGTGTTAGCGGTTTAAGACACGTTTGTCAATAAAATACCACATTTATAAGAACTACTTTGATGTTGACAACTCGGCCTATTTATACATGGTGGAGGTGATATAAATATGATTCTGTATTGGCACAGCAACCAATAATAATGTTATGTCATGGAGAACTACTGAGGTTACATATTTTTATTGATATGTTTTCTTTTGTCGGGTATTTCGGTCACCCTTTGTAGGTTACATATTTTTATAGGACAGGATAAGTTTTAGAGATGACATTAAGTAATGTGACATGGACATGAGTTTACAAATAGAATTCGGTAATGATTTCTATAACAGTTAGGTAAATTAAGATCTTTCAGAAAAATAATAATAAACGACTCAATTTTTTTAAGCAATGTTGGGGTCGGCTTTTATAACTGGATGCAGCAGAGTACCAGCGTTTTATATGGAGCGACTGCCTATCTGACCTCTCTCCAACCCAGTTACCTAGGCAACGTCATGTTACAGACGTGTTGTCAGATTTTCTGGCTTCTGATTACCCGTAACGGCTGCCAAAGATGTTCAAATGACAGCCGGGACCCACCAATTTAACGTGCCTTCCGAAACACAGAGGAACTCGTCATAATAAGATAGTCACCGATCCACGGAATGACCGTACCAAGCGCTGCTGTATTGCTATAGAAGTGTTTCTATATTTGCAATATTTTTTTTAAATAATCAACTCCCATAATTTTCAACCGAATTCCGCAAAATAAGGAGGTTCTCAGTTCGTTTTCACATAAACTTTGACTGGCTAATTCAACGTCATTTAAACACGATGTTAAATGCGTTTGGATGGACAAACATAATAAATTATATTCATTTATTTCATTAACCTGTCACAGCGGCTTATTGAGCGTGAGTTGTTTTGACAATACGTCTGTAACATGACGCTAGTAAACATACATTACATGATCAAAGGTACCTAATGTACCGACAAAGATCTGTCAAATTTACTCAATAGATTTTCAACTTTATCACTGAAGCATAAGGTTCAAAGTTATTGGGATAATTTGACAGTTTCGGGTGCAAGAATTTCGATATACAAAATGGAGGAAAATTTTGTCAACCAGGTGCTGTATTTCAAGGTAATAAGCTAAGTGCTAGATGTTGAGTGAAAGCGGAGAAGGAAAATTTGTTAATATAAAATTGTCCGTCAAGAAACTATGCAATCCGTAAATAAAATTCGATAACTGCGACATTGTTAGTTATAAAAAACATGGTAGATATTTTAAGAAGACAGTTAGCAATGTGAATAAATGACCAGTTGTTCAGTGGGCGTAACACTGAGCTACCGAACGTACACTTAAAAAAAAAAGACAGATTTATTGCCCTGTTGAAGTTTATGACTCGTCAAAGTAAATATAATATTCTTTACAGTGTCATTTTGAAGATCTAATTTCCACTCTATGTATTTATTTATTTATCGGTATTGTTTTCGCCCACTTATATACATATAAACAAACTTTATATCTAATATATAAATATACATAATTAAATAAGGTACATTTAAAATATAGCATTTAAACTTTCACTATTGGGCAGTTACTTACCTACTTTAAAATTCAAAAGAAGATTAATAAATTCTTTTTATTTGTTATTTTATTGAAAATCAGCGGCTCTGGCAATGCAGGTTTTTATGACAGCAATCTTTAATCTTGCTCTTTAAGACTTGCTCGAGTAGGTGCACTAATTTTTAAAATGCACCTGTGTCCTCGAAAATGTTTGTGCAAAAATGCTGGCTGATCTCCTAAGAGAGACCATCGGTCTGGACGCCATTAAGACGCCATAGACCTGAGCATTGATATAAAGAAAGTGTTTCTTTAAATAAATCTATAAATTTAAATAGATTTATAGTATTCTCTAAATGATACGAATGATTACCTACTATTTATAGATACTAGTATGTGTTGCTACATCTAATCTTTAATAGCTACTTATTACAAATCATGATATGAGTACGCTTGTATAAACATTTTCCTCTCCAAACCATCGAAGAGTTATGGCTTCTGTTTAGATAAACAATCTTATAAAATGAAATGAAAAAAAACGTATCAGTACAAATAAATTTTAAAGACGTTGGTTCACCTACAGATTGCTATATTTATAAAGATAACCCAAGGCTAAACAAACATGAAAAATAACGAAATAAATTCATAAGTTTCCTCAGCCAAAGTTAGTTTTTAGTGTATGCTATGCAATAAATAATAAATGTTTTCTGTGAAGCAGTAAATAAACTAACACCTGCAGTTTTTTTTTTAATTTTGTGGAATGCAAATAAATAATATTATGAATAAATGTTTCAATTGTAGGCACTCAATCATGTCAGGACAATCTTGTATTTAAAGTGACAGGAAAATCTTTTGTTCACATTTATACAAGACTAGCTGTTCCCTGCGGTTCCACCTGCTGCCAGGGGGAACTAAAGATAAAAAGTAGCTTATGTTCTTCCTCAGTCTCTAGACTATGTATCTACCAAATTTTGTTAAAATCGGTTTATTAGTGGATAGATAGACATACAGAGTTACTTTTGCATTTATAATATTAGAAAATATGTTTTTATATGTGAATAAAAAATAATATGTAGGGTTAAAGAAAACATAGCCCATAAAATATATTAAAAAAAGTTTATTTCAAGCATAAAATGCGGGTTGTTCGTAAAAGTTACCGGGGCCCTGGCATACAAGGACCTCCAGAAGGAACATAGTGGGTTTTAGTCAGTAAGAGTCTGACACTGCCTCCAGCTGCACCCTCGGCGGGAGGGGTCATTTGACGATTTCCCACGAAAAAAAAGGTACATCAGGTATAAAAATATTAAATTATTTTGTGAAAAATCTCGTCCAACAATAATATTCGTTAATGTCAAAGTCACAAATCTGTCTGCAATCTTATTATGTAATAACAGACGCATAAATCATCATGAAATATTTTATTTTAATACGAAGTAAGTAATACTACGTGAAGGGTGGGCGTTTTGGGGGCTGTATTTGGTTATGACTAATATGAATAAATTAGTTCCAGTTTTTTGTAGCATCCCTGTATAATTATCATTTATGGCCAGTGATTATAATACGGTTACGGTTATAGCTACATAACTTGTATGTGTTTATGATGATTATAGAAAAATATATTTTATACAGGATCAGCAGTGAAAAAAAACAAATTAAAAAGAACCTTTTTATATAATGTTGTTTATTTTTTACTTAATGTAGCATTCTCAACCAACATCATGTAACGAGTGTGGTAAGTAAGTAACATTTTTTTAATTATTTTATTATGAGATGCTGCGCCAATTTAGAAGAAAAAAGAGTGAATATAATAAAAACTGATGTACTAAAAAAAGGGTGAATAGTATATAAAGCGGTCTACTTACTCTGAAAGATGCGTGACAAATAACAACACCAATACGAGGGCGCATGATGGGCGCGGGATGTCCATCCTCCGACTGTAACAAACGTAATTATATTTTATTACTAATATCCATACTCCTATATTTTATAATACTGCAAGAGTGAAGCTAGATAAATAGACTATATTTACAAACTGTATACAACTACATATATACAAAGAAAATAAAAAAGAGACAAATTAAAATAAGGCTTCAAAAATTTATCCGCATCGCTGTCAGCGGGGATCGTGGCCAAAAGGGTGGCCTATATGTATATAATATCCATATATATAATATAATATCCATACTCCTTAATGTTATACATAGTCTTTTATTATATATATAGTCCTCCACCGCGTCTGTCTGTCTGTCAGCAAGTACTGCACAGAATTCATGAATCAGTTGATACCTATATAGATCTGTACATATAAAGATTGAGTATTTGCTTACATAACTAACCCGAGCTTAGTCGGGGCAGGTTGCTAGTTATCGATGTATATATCGCGGCAACATGTTAAGAGCTCTATGGATTAATAGGGATGTAAATAGTTAAATGTTAATTGAATAATTGAAGTTTATTGTCCATGGCATTATCATAAAGAACGAGTATTGTCGATAGCTGAATTAAATCTTTGAATATGAAATTCCATATAACGAGTATGTTATATTTTTAACGGTGATGAATATATTTCGTAATTGGATGTTTCCTTCAAGAATGTACAATAACAGCTACCTAAAACTGTAAAATTTCCCAATCAACTTTAGACAATTTCCTTCAGCGATAGAGTTGAAAATCTATTAAAAAAAATTGTCAAATTGTGGTAGCTTGACATGCTGGCGTCTGTACATTTTATACGCAATTTCAAATTATAATTAAAGAGCAAATTTCGCAATTAAAATCTCACCATAAATAAAGTGAGAACAAAGCCCCAATATTGCAGGAAACTAATAAGCAATAAACTACAGCAGACAGCATTAATATCGCAAGATGGCGTGGTTCCAACCGCGTAAACTTTCAGTGTCCGATGCACTTTATTTATAATGCACGAGGAGAAAGGTCAGGAGACGACCCAATTAACTTGTCGTAACTCATACACACAGACATACGGACATAATACTGTATTGTTTGTTTATATTAATGTCGAGTTTATGTGATTTGAATTGTCAGATGTCAATCATGAAATGTTTTCCTTCACCTTTAATCAGTCATTGGTGTCTAAGATATACTTAGAAAGTACATACAAACTTAGAAAAGTTGCATTGGTACTTGCCTGACCTGGGAATCGAACCCACGCCCTCACACTTGAGAGGTTGGTTCTTTAACCACTAGGCCACCAAGACTTTTTGATTTTTGACTACATTGATTATTATTCTCCTCTTATTTACTTAAGAACCTATTTCAGTCCTTTTTTTACAAGTAAATTACGTCGGATATAACATGTAACACGCTACGGAAATCCATTACCGAAACAATAGTTCCAAAAAAACAACATTCCCCTTCCCTTCTTATCGCGATCAGACGAATTGAGAACCTCCTGCTATTTTAGTTAGTAGTTCGTTTCAGCCGAAAGGCGTCCACTGCTGGGCAAAGGCCTCCCCTAAGGCTAGCCTTAGCTTGATCGTCCGTCCATCTAGTGAGGGGTCTGCCCGCGCTGCGTCTTCCAAGACGCGGTTACCACTCGAGAACTTTCCTGCCCCATAAGCTATCTGTTCTGCCCTCCCAACTTCAGCTTTGAAATCCCTCGACAAAAGATCGAATTAGAAATGAGGGGGTCCACAGGCCCAAAGTCAGTGATATAGCCTGAAGAATTTTAGTAAATAGTTGATTGAAAAATAGCTTGCAACCGTCGCCCTATCATCACCACACAAAATTTCGTCTAAATCACCAGTTAAATATATGTAACAAACAAATTCCTATCCATCCATTCATATTAATAGGATATGATAGAAAATCTTGGATGGAGACCCTATTCCAATTTCCAAAATCGATTGAAATTAATAACATAAGGCAGACATGTCGTCAACCGGCAGGAAATCGAATTCGTAAGACTTTCCGATCGTAAATCGATTGGGGATTTAGACGGAATCCAGCCGGATTTGGAAAATATAATTTCGTGACTTCAAAAGTGATTTGTTGGGGCAGATTTCTGCTTCACTTCTGTCAGTACTATTTCTGCTTTTTTCGATTCTTTAAATAAACGTTCGGAAATTGTGTTTGTTTAATCAAACCTATGGTTTTTCATATATTGTTTAATTAGTGATTTAGTGACGTAATACCCTTTCATATTTTTTTTGTGTTCTTTTTATATTTTCTGTTTTAGTAAAAAGTTTTCTAGAGGTAGGTACCTAGACTACTGTGGCGATGGCGAGACTATTTAAGACACTTTCCTCGCTGCTTGGCCGCAGCATGCTTCAGACGGATTTTGGGGGGAATGCTTTGCTCAGCAGAGGGACAATATAGGCTAAGGAAAATATATACGCTTAGGTCCATAAAACCGTATGCATGATAACATTCAAATAATTTACAAATCACAACCATAAAATGTTACTTAACCATATTAATTTGGAACAATTAACCATTTTTTTGAGAAAACCCCCTTCATTATATCCACTTACTAATCACATATAAACAGCTACAGAACATGAAAGTTAGTTACCGACCTGAATATTTTAACTACCCTCAATAATGTACAATTAATTTGGAAGAACAACTGGTCCAATGTTTGTGTTGGTCGGTACACGCGAATATTTCATTAAAAGACTTTGGTCTGATTAAGGAGGTTTGTTTACAAATTAATGTTGGTTATGACTTATTTGGGGAATACGATTTGAAAAGTAGTTTCGAATGATTGAATACTGCTACAAAAAAGTTGGTAAGTTTGTACAGACACATCAAGCTACTACAATCTGTCAAATTTCCTTAATAGGTTTACAACTTTATCGCTGAAGCATAACGTTCTGAGTTGATTGGGAAAATTTGACATATTCGAGTAGCTTGTTGTGCTGGCATCTGTACCTTTCTACTATAGATATTGCGAGATACCATTTTTGACACAATTTGACAAAACAATATAATTAAATTTGAAGTACCTAATCACGCTTATGTATTTTTGCTTTTATTTAAAGGCAGCTGGAAACCTTAAAGCATATATCTAAAAGCATAAGTGATCATCTGCCTAGCCTATTCCCAAACTATGTTGGGGCCGGCTTCTAGTCCTAAGTGCTTGCAGCTGGGTACCAATGTTTTACTTCATTTAAACTGCGATTGCCTATCTGACCTCCTGAACCTAGTTACTTGGAGAACCCCAAGATGTTCAAATGACAGCCAGAACAAAAAAGGACACATAAAAACATGCCTTCCTAAACACGGAGGAACTTGTCATGACAAGATAGTCACCCATCTACGGACCGACCGCGTTGGATAACCTTCTGGTCAATCGACTCGTGCCACGAGCTCCCATTCATAGACCTATAAATCATCATCTCCCGAGCCTTTTCCCAACTATGTTGGGGTCGGCTTCCAGTCTAACCGGTTTCGGCTGAGTACTAATGTTTTACAAGGAGCGACTGCCTATCTGACCTCCTCAACCCAGTTACCTGGGCATCCCAATACTCCTTGGTTAGACTGGCGTCAGACTTACTGGCTTCTGACTACCCGTAACGACTGCCAAGGATGTTCAATGACAGCCGGGACCTACGTTAAACTAACGTGCCATTCCGAAACACAGCATATACCTATAAATGAATTATGAATAAAGTTTCCTTTCAAGCAGAAGAAAAATCTTTCAACCAGCTTGAGAGAGAGAAATTCTTTAAATGTTCAAACGTGATTAGAATACATAATGAGGAACAGTTATTTACTCCCCACTCCCACAGATGTCTTAATTTAGAATGCAAATCTCGGTGTTTTCTGTCACAGTTTCCTCGCTATAAATAAGTCCATTCATAAGTTCATTAATGAGCACGACATTGAGGACTGGCCTCTGCTTTCTGCGACGTACTTATTGCCTACTGGTGAATGGCTAATGAAATGACAACTTTTATAATGACGTAGAGGTTAAGCCATTTCTTGGATTGATTCCCATGAAGTTTTATTGAAAATTGTCCAAGATATCGTGCATTTGCCCTGTATTTTATAAAAATCCTGGTGATTAGACGTCCATAACAGTCCTTAGCAATAGGTATTATAAATTATAAAGTAAGTTTGTTCCTTTATTTTGTTTGTTTGTTATTTTTTCACTCTAAAACGGCTGAACTTATTCAGATTAAATTTGTCATTGAGATAGGTTAGAAAATAGGCTACTTTTCCCTCGATACGCAGACGTACTTGTAAGATAATGTTTTACAAAGTTTTATTTGCAAAGCCTTTAAATTTAGTTTAAAGCATACCCTAAAAAGAAATACATGAGTTACGAAGTCATTTATTAAGAATCAACGACATGAGCAAATACATCGTGTACGTTTAGGAAAACCACGAAAGCGCTGTAACTTTACCTACAATCAATTTAGCCGCCATCTTGCTGCCATGGCGGCGGAAGTAAACACATTAAGTACCAGCACCATCTACCGCTTGTTATAGGAAAGTAACAAGTTAACTGACATTTTAACTATTCTAGTTAAGCTTGTAAGACGTCGTTGCGTTTAATTTAAATTTATTCTAAGCTATTTTTACAGTTTATATTGATTTAAGACGATCATCAAGTCCAAAGCTTTAACTTCTCAACTCTGTTCTAAGGTTCTATGTGAAATTCTTGCCATTATTATGTACGAAAAATTACATTTGTATAATATACTGTTAGCGACACAACACAGCATCATAATATTCCAATAAACACCAAGGATTAGAGCCCCAGCACACTGGAAAATTTTAGTCGGCCGATAATTTTATTAGACTCATAAATCGGTTTGGGGATAAATGGTGGTACGCAAAATACAATGCTCCCGCCGCGCCGGGTGTCTAGCGGGTATCAGACAGACTAAAAAAAATGATCGGGCCAACTATTAGCACACAGATACATACACACACACACACAGAGAGAGCCATACCAGTAATCCATACGTTTTATTTACTGGTTTGTTGTTTAAAATAGTTTAAATACCTAAACATTCAGCATAGTTCCTAACGAAGAGTTGAACGATCCACTGCAAGCATTATTGCATGCTTCCTAGGTAGTTTTGGCAACGAAAATTTTTAAAATTTAAATTACTATCGGAGGATCGTTTAGTCTACAGTGTGCGTGGGCTCTTATAAACCGCTACGACGTAGCAAAAGCCAATATCGCCGTCCAGCTTCGTAGCGGCTTACTAATCCTCTAAGCAAGTCCTATACTATTGCCCTATAGGGGATTATTCAATTACTACGGAGACGTCCTTACCAATACAGCGACCGCAGTAAGACAGAAACTACTACGAGAGAGCTGTTCGTAGCAATGTTAAATCAGAATTATGCAATACTACGATGTAATTCATAAGGCCATTGCAGTTCCTGTGGAAAGCGAATTTACTACAAAATAAATGCATTAAGGGCCAGTTTCACAGGTTGCTGATATAAGTTCCAGATAGTTTATCTGGCAGATAATTTCATTCAAATTTTTCCATTTTTGACTTTATCTGATAGATAGTGGCTGTCCGTAACCTGTGAAATCTTTTTAAGGAAACTATCTTGGGATACTAAGAGATCTTGGCTAAGTAAGGATTGATCGATCATAAGGTTAAGCAACGCTTGACACGATCGGTCCGTGGCTGGATGACCACCTTGTTATGACGATTTCCTCCGTGTGTGGAAAGGCACATTAAATTGGTAGGTTCCTGTAGTCTTACAGGAAGTCAGAAGCCAGAATGTCTCAGAAACAGTCTTACCAAGGATATTGGGTTGCCCAGGTCACTGAGATGTGGAGGTCAGATAGGTAGTCGCTTTAATGTCGCATAGCCTAGGCAGAATCGTCAGTCAAGCAAGGTATGGTAATACTCTAAAATTACTATTAAAGTATTTTGAGCACACTTTTCGTATTAATAGACTTCCCAAAAAGATTCCAGGACTTTCCAAATTGGACCGCGTGTACATTTAGAAATACAAAGTTATTTGTCGCGAACCGTACATCAAAGAAAACAAACGTCGCTCAATGTTACGCGATTACTTTTTTCTACACAAACATATAATGTCCACTAAACAGATTGAGGCAAACGACGTACCATTAACAACCAGTATTGTGTTAATAATGTGTGTTTTTATATACTTTTATTTGAAATTAAAACGTTCACATAAGATAACAGACAAGAGCCCATTAACTAATTTATAAATAGTCAGCAATGTTAGCAATGTTACATATTCACTACGCGAGGGAATGCGTCGCGTTGCCAACGCAAAAGAAATTTCGAGAAGGGTGACGTCCCATTAGTGCGGTGCGTCGCGTCAACCAAACGTAACAACGAATTGTACTTCGCAATTGCGCTGCGTTCACGTTGCGATAAGGCAACGCAAAAGAATATGCGCGCCGTCAGAGCTGCATCTTAGTTCACCCTTCGTAATGGATAGATAAAAACGTCTGCGTTGTTAGAGTGAGGCCCCAATAGTGCGTTGCGTCGCGTCATCGCAAATAAAGAACGCATTGTATGCCACACCTGCGTTGCGATGAGATTGCGACAACGCAACGAAAAGGGTATGCATGTCGTCACAGCTGCTTCCAGTCTTTGCAATGAATCGATACAAACATCTGCGTCGTTGCAACAGAGCTCAGAAAATGCATTAATGCGTCACATTCCCTCTCTGTCTACGTCTCATGTCCGCAGATCCATTGCAATGTTTTACTTTTATTTCTTTGTTTAAACTTTTTTTTTGTTTGTTTGTTTTTTACTACTAGACAAATATTTACTGGTCCTGAGTTTCCTAGCAAATAAGGGAGGTAGCGAGGAAGCCCCAACACAAGTATTAGTTAATTACTTACTGGGGCTGCCTCTAACGCTATATATTGTTTATAATAATTTTGAGACAATAAATACTTTTTCAATTTTGAATTTGAACGTTACGTCGACACAAGGGTCTAATGGGGCATGTCTTAAAAAATATATGGAAAACGCAAACGCAGTGATGCCATTCCGTGGACGCAACGCAGCGCGCTGTACTAATGGAGCCCCGCCCTTACATTGCCGGTTCAATAGAAATCGTACTGAAACTAAATTCTGTTTCTCCTTCGCCATGTGGTTTGTTGGAAATAAACAGATTTTCTGTAAGTGGGTGTTGAGAGGCTGATATCTTGGAATACGTGCAATTTTGTAACTAGAATGCTGTTTGTTTGTCAATGTAAGTGGAATAATAAGGTTGAAAATATTTCTTGCATCTTTAGCGTATGACACATCCTTGCTACACTCTAGCTATAGATAGCACGTAAATCATTTTTAATTGCGGTAACATTTTTATAGTTGCCATGAAATAATTTCTCAATGAATTTTCTTCTTATAGTCCAAAAATTACAATCTATCATCTAAGCACAATCACCAGCAAGTTAACCTCCTCGAATCTGACAATTTTACAATTCAAATATTAACATTCCAGTATTGTGATAAGGTTGAAAATCTATCAAAGAAATTTGACAGATTGAGGTAGGTTGATGTGCAGGCGCCTGTACCTAAATGGCAAAAACAAACAACGAAACGTCTGAAACCAATTCAATTATTAACTGAAATACACTATTCATATTTCAAAATTAAAACTCACAGTTTCAACAACAAAACGCCGATGTAAAAACAATACACGACTGGAGTGTTGGTTGAAGGGGACTGTCATACAAATCAAGCCTGCAATCCTACAGCATCGAGTTCACCTCGTTAGTCAGATCTCACAAGTGCATCTGCAAGCTCATAATACTACCTATAACATAATATTAGCGTCAAATCCGATTGTGGGCCATGGCGGCTGTTCAGCAGGCTTAGCATGGCAACCGTAGAAACAAGTTTTGTTTACCGGAGAATGGACATAATGACAGAAAAGTGACAGATTGACGTAAGATTTCTTTTGACATTTTTTGAAAAAAAAAAAAAAAAAACTTTTCTTCGATCGACATAAATTTACAAGTGATTATATGCGAGTCGACAGGTCGCGCCATGCTCGGGCAGAAGACATGTTGACATTGACAGAAAGAGCTTTGTCTTTTCTTGACAGAATAGATATAACATCGCCATGCTAAGCCTGCAGGACATATTATAGTGCACAAGCATTTGAGTAGACACAGGTGCACTCTCTATTCCCTCACTCTCCTAGTCCGATGGGACGGCAATCCGACAGGTCCAGGGAGAGATCAGGCGCAGGACCGACATTTACGTGTTCTCCGATGCAGGGGTGTATCAATCACAACTTCCAGACTATATACACCGTGACTTTTTAGTCGTCTTACAAAATTGATCCACTCAATGTATCCGTCATAAAATACCTTTAGTTGCGATTATTATTTGATATCATTAATAATAATTTTAATAATTAATAAATAGGGATATTAGAAATATGAAACACCCTGTTGAAAATGTTAACGTAACATACGGTAGAGTATACCTACCCAGTGCACGAGACGAGCAGATAATTCTTTCTCTATTTATCAGAAGACAAGAGAGTTTCTAACTACGTCTTGCGTCCTAATAATGAATATTTTTTTATTATGAATGTTTACTAGTAATTGTATACATGAACTGGGCTGCTTTTGTAAGACGACTAAAAAATAACCGTCTATACACATGTATAGTTATATATAGGTACCTATTAATACGACAGTCCAGATCCCTTTGAACAAGCTAACCTTTAAACAAATAACTAGTTCAAATAACATGAAGGATTCAGTTTGACATTTAAATTATTATCTGACATTTAGATTTATGCTGACATTTGTTTAGGACAATTGTTTTTCAGTTTTAATGATGCAGTATCCTAACAAGGGAAGATTTCAAAATGTTTGCGCATAATTTGCCTGGCCTTTTCCCAAGTATATTTATGTCGGCTCCTAGTTTTGCTGTACAATATGACGACTGCTAAAGATATTCAAAGGACAGCCGGGAATCACAATAACAATCGATGTGCTGGCAACCCACTATGTTCCTTCGGGAGGTTCCTTTGTGCCAGGGTCCCGGTAAATCTAACGAACAACCCGCAACCTAAAGAACTCATGACCTACAGTGATATTCAGTCCGTGGATGAGCGATCAGGCTCATCACCAAAGGACATTAATTTCTTTATAAAATCAGCAGGTTGTAACACAATATCTACGCGTTTCGTAGCTCGTAGAGGCTACGCTACACAGATCGTAGCCCGTAGCTAAAGCCTACCGTAACTCTAGTAGGTAACAGCAGACATATTGAAACAATGCGAGAATGTGTATTTTAGTAAAATAGTTTTTATCTTTGCCTATTACAAAATACTGTCAAGATCATGTTTATATGTATAGATATTTATTTAGATTCAAACGGTTTTGATCAATCTTACAATTTGACTATCCTATTCAATTGCTAATTTAACTTAATTGTGAAAGAACGGCGCAAATATAGTAGCCTTATAGGCAACTATACTTTTGAGCCGTTTGGGGTTGAAACTCTCGGGCCGTGGGGTCCGAGTGCACACCTCCTTTTCAAGGACATATCGAAGAGACTCGCTGACACTTCCTGTGACCAAAGGCTGGCTTTTATTTCGGTCAACGGATAAGCATTGCCATACAACGTGGCAGTGCTGCCAGCCTATTGGGTACACTCCCAATGAGCAGCGATGAGGAGGAATTTTTTGACGCCATTTATAATTATATTTTTTTATGTAAATATTTTAATTAACTTTTGTAAATATGTATAATACAGTATCCACCGAAACTATTTTAAATAAACACAATATTGTGAAAGCTATGTATCGTCATTATTTCCAATTGACATGTTTTACAGTTACGTCGGTTCTTGAAAGCTACATTTAAACATTTTGAGGTGCAGTTAGTAGTTTCAGTTTTTTTACAACTGGCCGATTGCCAGAGAATGGAATACAGTTACGGGACGCGTTTATCTTGTAACGTTGTCAAATAACTGACAGATTATATTTCACTGTTGTCTTATATTAACTAATATTCATTTTGCTATATAATATTATGAACAAATAAATATATTAAAAATATTTCTCATGGGTCTGTTTTATTTAGATCCTTGCTTTGTTGAAATGTTTAATGTTATTTTAATACTTGTTATTGTTTTAAGAGGTTTTAATTTATTGGTATAATTTTAAAACGTCTTATAAAAAAATATCTTCATTTAAACTTACACTCACCGTTAAATAAATCCACAAAAACACACCGTTGACCAAATTAAATGTAAAAGCTGTAACTATTCAACAATATTCTTTTATATTAAACAACACCTTTATTCATTTTAAATTCTAATCACTACACTCAAACTCCCGTATCCTTATCGAAGTATTTTCAAGTACTTTGATTCGTAAGTACAGGCGTCCGTTCCTTACGGCGACGGGACGTCAACTGTCCACGGCACGTCCCTAGGCTGAATACGGCACCACCTTTGCCACCGCGTGCAATTAAAATGTCAACGTGACAAGGTCGATTTTCCCGCGCATTTGTAAGGAAATGTCAAAAGGATTAAGGGAAGGAAATAGATTTGTTAGTGATACCGTTCGTTGGAAAATGGTTGGAAATTACTTACTCGATATACTCGTAATTGGGATGCGGACAAGGTCATAAATAATATCATAAAAAATACTTTATCATATTCATTTCGAAAAACATCTTAAAATAATGTCAGTTTCATTTATCGTTTTGAACCGAAAACTGTTTTTGTTTTTTTTATTGGTTATATAATCGAAATAAGTATATGGATTGATGTGAAAAATCTGTGACGTCATATGTGGTGTTTTCATACAAATTGCATAGAGAGTAACCGTTTTTGACAGTTCTATAAAAGTATTGAATTTGACTAGTTGTCCGCATCCCTATTGCACTAAAATCTTCATTAAAATGTACAGCGTTTAGTTTGTGTTTGATTTATTACAGATTAACACAAAGATTGTAGGACCATCTAAAAAAAAGGACCTGTGATCGTTGCAGC
The DNA here is from genome assembly GCA_958496145.1 of Heliothis peltigera. Classification (NCBI taxonomy): domain Eukaryota; kingdom Metazoa; phylum Arthropoda; class Insecta; order Lepidoptera; family Noctuidae; genus Heliothis; species Heliothis peltigera. The sequence goes on from OY292341.1 coordinate 995,648, forward strand.
CTTAGGAAGAATTAAAATTGTATTAAGGAGTGTTGTTGAGGCGTCCAAATGCTTTGTTTTACTTAAGTACAGACGCCAGTACATCAGGCTACATGAAACTGTCAAATTTTCCCAATCAACTTTGAACTTTATGCTTCAGCGATAAGGTTGAAAATCCATTAAGGAAATTTGACAGATTGTTATAACCTGATATGCGGGCGTCTGTACATACATATATATTAAATGTAAGTAACACAAAGTTTTGGGAAGCGTGCAGACACAATTTTATGCCTCCTCCGAACTCGCAATAGGTTTCAAAGGTCATACATTTCCTCTAAACATACAAATTCATTGAAATTCACGTGGAATTTACCTGTACGTCTCTGTCTATTATTGAACTTTAAACTTAAGAACTACAATCCGATTTACGATATCTCTGAGAAGGATTTTACCAACAAAATGTAGTACTACATTTGTATAACAATTTGCACGTAATTTTGAGCATAAGCGGTCTAGATCCTAGTGACTTTTTTGCACAAAACTGGATTATACATACTCAGTTTATCACAAGGCATGCTTTGGTAGTCAGTCAATTATTACGCAGACAATTAAGTAGATACAAGAAAATCATATTAAAACTCTGTTTTTTTTTAATTACTATTTCTTAAAAAAAACTTGTCTTGAGCTTGACATTCTTGGGGTTGTCAACATTTGGCATGTGGATTCTACAATCATTGTGCCGATAGTCGTTTCAGCTGATTCTCAGGTTAAGGGCCATTCTCAGTTTCACAATATTCGAATAGTCGCTATCCACCGAATAAATAAAAAAATGGAACAGAATATTTATGCAATTATCTACCAAATACATTAACTAGAACATATTCGTAGGTGGCGAAACAGGCCTTAAATATTTTAAGTCGATAGTCAAAGGGTATATTATTACTCTCTTTTTGTATTACGATCTATTATTACACTTAAATATTCGTTAATAAGCTTTACTAGTTGATAACACCTTGTACCTGGACACATTGGGAACCTTTCAGACATAATTATTAACTCATCTGCTATCTGTTCCTATCTGATGCTGTGAGAAAAACGAATAACAAGAAACATGAGTGCAATAGTCAGCCATTTTCTAGAATTGCAGGCACCGCCTATAGGTGTACGCCCCGCCCCGTCCCGCTGATAGCCGTGTCGATAATCTGTCATTCTGTGACAACACCCTGCTACAAGTCATCTTTCATGACATATTACATGTTATACATAGGTTATAGAATCTATAATTTTTATTTTATAATTACAATGAAAATCTGCAGGATTATTTCGTATTTAGGACGTTTATGTATCCAAGTATGTGTTCTAAGTTCACTTCAATAGATAATTTTGACATTTTTGAAATACGTACTACTGAAAAATGTACAGACACCAGCACATAAAGCTACTACAATCTGCCAAATTACCTGAATAGATTTTCAACTTTATAGCTGATACATATGGTTCAAAGTTGATTGGGAAATTTGACAGTTACGTACCTATAGATAGATGGAAATAAAATAAAAAATGGCCGCCCATAAATCATAATAGTTCCCGTATGTCAAGTGATTTGTTATATGACAGTTGAATATTTTTTTTATGGAAATATAAAATTTAAAATAGGCAATAAAATTTTACTTTAAAAGATAGTAAAATAGATAAAATGCAGCGAGTTATTTTATCGATATCTGTAATTTTGATGGCATCCGTGCCGTGATTAATTTGACCTAGATTAAAGTCATTGTATACCGTACCTACATTACCTGGGCGGAAATCAATACATTACTGTGTAATCGTAGGATTATTTTTACCTCTCGTAAATTTACACTTACTTATACTCAAAATTAAACAAAATACACCTTTTAACAAAACACGGGTTACAGCTGGGTTTACCACGTATGTTAATCACCACGATTTAATATTTTATCTTTTCAGTTTTTATTGCCATTTGATGGAAATACCCTTTTTAGTCTATACTCTATTATGACATGACACTCGATCACCTTAAGACTTTTCGATTAATTAAAAAAAGGTTAAATAAATAAGAACACCTTATAGATACACCTTAAAATCAACGTGGATACAAGTTAAATTGCTATGAACAAATATAGAAAAAAATATGTTAAAATAAATATAAAAAAAATTGTCGAAATTAGAAAAACCGAACTCACCTCAACAAAGTCCCATTCTAGACGACTCCGGGGGGTGTCACAACTTTCCTTCAAATAAAACCTCTAATAAATGGCTATTAAAATTAAAAAACTGTGTTTGTTTAAAAAAAGAATGTGTCAAGTGTAGTTCGCGATACGGGATCGGGCGCGGTACTGAGCCTGGCCATAGCACTATTGATCGGGAGATCGCGCAGCATCCGACGGGCAGAGCTTGCCAGCCTTCGGGAGACGGCGCGAATTGTTGCGGCGATGTACATTGCGGGCTTCAGCGAAAATGTTAGAGGTCATTGTGCGTTTTAGCTGAATTTTGCTATTTGATAAATGGCGTACAATATATATTTTAATACTTACATATTAGATATTAAGTTTGTTTATATATAAATGAATAAAAAAACGTACAACATAGTAAATGAGCTTAGAATTATAAGTAGGTAGGTACTCGAGGTATTCGTTCTAAAAATCGTTATTACTAAATACATACATAAACAGTTAAATTTAATAAATATGTATTATTCAAAAACTAAGAAAAAATATTAAATGCAAAACAACTTAAAATTAAACTTGCATAAAGTTTCAACCCTGAGGTAGACAACAAAATACCGACATTAAAAATTATGTAAATTGAAGAGTTATCTCAAACGTATATACATATATAGGTACATATATACGTATATACTTATATCTCATGACAAAATATGAAGTAAAACATTAAATACTCGCTAAAACTACCCTTAGAAAACACGACACTATCATATCCACAAAAATAAAACTATTCACGTATTCACCTACCTTTGTAAAGACATGACAACATTTCATCCAAGCGGTTAGCTCAACAATTAATTTTAAATTTTCCTCACCCACTTACCAACAAACAGATACTCAACACAAAAAAAAACTAAAGACTGAACAATTGTCTACAGAAACCCGACAGTCATGAAGTAAACCTAAGAGCATTCAACGAACTGGAGATGCCATTCTTATTAAGTTCTATGGCTAAAAATCTTCCGAAATCGCGCAAGCGAAACAACGCACATATTAATGATATCATGAATTTTTAATCACATTGTGTGCGCAACGAATCTTTTTATACTCTTTATACTGTTTTGATATCTGTCTTTTTGCTAAAACTAAAAAAAGGCATCAAAAATTGTTCCTCATCAATATTAGCACTAACGGCACTAATTATTATTTCATTTTTTTGTATTTAAAAACCGTTTGTTTTTCTTTTAAAAAATATTTGACATTAACTACCTACAGAGCAGCTTGGTACTGTCATTTTGTTGGTTCGTAACAGACAAGAAAAGCTGGTATCGGAGAGAAGCTCAGTACGCTAAACACACATGGTCAGTCACAAACGAGAAAATTGTCAAACACACAGCATACACTTGACACACATTACATAAGAATATAAACAGCGCTCAATAGCATCTCCAGTTGTTTAAATTCTCTAAGAAGAAAACTAAACCGCAAATTATTCCCCTGAGACAGATAGACAGACGTCTAAATTAGTTTTGGCAGCAACTCGTCATAAATATCGGACGGCGATGCGTGAACGACAGATGAAAATAAAATCCGTTGCGAAAAATACGACGTTAGAGTTGGCGCCACTTTAGAAAACGTAACTGAGACAAGATTACTTGATTTTTTCTTAACATTATCAATACTTACTTCTATTAAAGAGATCAGGATTGCTATACTTGAAATAGAAGAACCTACAGACGCCAGCGCACTCAAAACTGTAAAATTTTCTGAATCAGTTTTGAACCGTATACTTCAGCGATAAAGTTGAAAATCTATCAAGGAAATTTGACAGATTGTAGTAGCTTGATGTGCTGGCGGCTGTACTTGGACACCAGGACCGGACTCCAGGCAGCTTCTGAATAATTTCACATTAATAGCTAAATGACATAAAATCTAACTACGGTATCTCTACTCTCAAAATAGAAGGGGCCCAGTAGGGCTTAGGATTGCAGGGGCTGCGAATTTTTCGCCAGATTCACTGGCACACAAAGGCCTACAGGAGGAACAAAAGTGGGATTTAGTCAGTAACAGTCTGATACCACATGGAGTCACTTGATGATTTACCACTTGAAAAAATGGCATCTCAACTCTAATAACTATCTGAAATGATACAGATTTTTCTATAAAAATAGTTGGTAAATTATAAGTCCTAAAACTACAAAAAATCTCTAATTGTAATTGGTTCATTGTTTCATAAGATTGTATCGTGTCTTAAAAATATATTTCTATCATTATAACACACATCGCTATTACCTTGATAGTACCCTATAATCACTACAAAATATGTTCTTCAACCCAAACCCAGCAATGTAACACGTCCACCGCAAAACGTTACTATCCAGCTCGAGCCTCGTCACGTACTCTCACTACTGTATTTATGGCGCTCACCTGCAAGCCGTAATAACGGCCACTTACCGTTTTATTGTTTAACCTACCCTTCTGCTATCAAACCGCTGATGATTATCTAAGTAATTAACGAAACTAGTCAATACTTCGTTTTAAAGATGAGACATGTTACAACTTACAATGTAATTCTGGACACACGTAAACAATCATCAACGCATCAAATTCGTTTGTTGAAACGCTGGAAACCAGTACGTGAATATATTACTAATTAATAAAAGAATTAGGACTTAGAACTTGCATAAATACTCACCAGATAGCTCGACAGATTTTTTAGAAATGAATAGTACATAATATAAACAGGAGTTACACCTATAGGAGGGTCGTTAAATACCTTCTCTATTCGCAAAGCGTTGCCACAAGTATCTATAGCTAGTGATTAAAAAAGAAGGCTCTAAGGAAGATGGAATGTTGATCGCCTGCAGGCTGCAGGGAAAAGTTGGATGCATCAAGCTAAAAGACTTAGCTATTTCACCACTTGACACACCCTAAAGTGGATCTATGTTATAAAGCATTCGTCTTAATTAGGTTAAGAATAATGTAAATAACGAATGTGTATTTAAGTATCGTTAAAGAAAATTAAGACTTTTTTAATACACCCTTTTACGGCGTGGGAAATTATCAAATGAAAATCCTGCTGAGGGTGCAGCTGGACGGTTAATCAGGCTCTCAAAGGACTAAATGCACTTTTGTTCCTTCTGGAGGGAGGTCTACGTGTGCCAGGGTCATGGTAACTCTTGTGAGTAACCCAAAGCCTCAGCAGGCTTTGTCCCCTCCGATGTTGCAGCCTTCTCTTCTCTTGAGCTCCCTTGTAGAACAAAACGCGTCGCCCCCACGGGCCTGTCGTTCTTAGACGACCCTGCGTCATGTAGGTCGTAATGTATGATTTTTATGGGCACGGGAGAATAAACACATTACTTATGCTTGATTTTGTCCGATCGTTATCGGTTAAATGAATACTTGTTTACGCCGATATTGTGTGCGCGGTAACTACGGGGCGGTGCCACGACAACTGCAGGTTTATATCAGTGAGCAAAGGTGTTTATGGCAAAATAAATAACTATAATAAACCAAGTTATTACTTAATGATACCCTGTGTTCTATAACATAAAAAAATGAATTGCTGAATATGTTGCTAAGCGCAAATTTCGAGATCAGCTGTATTGATTTCGCTAATTAATTTTTTAGAATGTTGTTAAAAGTAGGTGGATGATTCTTAACTAAGAGAAAAGTTAATAAAAGAAAATTAAGAAGCAACCGTTAGGAGGTAAGAAGATCGTGATTCTCTCTCTACCTAATTAAGTATATTAATAGTATATGATTTTATATGCATTGATCATAACCCGTTGGACCTTTAAAGATTCATATTGCAATTTTACGTCAGTTATGTGTAAAAATTAAAAATTAAACTCTATTCTAAAGCACAGATTATCTAAAGGGCCAAAGATACATTTGTATAAAAAATAAGCCACCATCATCCTCCTGCCCTTATCCAAATTTTATTCGTAGACTCTACAGCACCTTTATCTTCCATACTGCTCTATATAACGTCATCTCACAAGCAGCATTCTTTCACAAAATCTACTCATAGACTAAATAAAAAATCAGCATAAATCGATACCGACATACTAAAAATATCCTTCGCTAGAATTGTAATGTAAGTGTGTAAGGATCAAAGCGAGGCGATCAGAATCGATTAGCCGACCAGCCATCTAAAAATAGAATGGCTGCAGCCAACACGAGAACACAACATTTTGGCTCGTCACCACTCTTGGCCCAAACTTGCATAAATTGGAAGATATTTCCATAGAAATATGCTGGTAATCATGAGGAGTAACATGGTTTGTGAGGCTGTATGAGATGCTGAATGGAACATTATATTTATGTTAAGAAATGGTAGTTTGTGTCCCCTATTAATTCATAATTTAGAGTGGGATGATATTTCTTCGAAAGTTATGTTAAAAGATAAACATTCGGTTGACACGTGTTTAGAAAAAAATCCAGTACAAGAATTGTTTTAGTCACGCGTCAGACGTCCGTTAAACTTTTTGTATTTAAACGGACAATTTGGAACGCTAAGAAGGATTGTTAATTTTTAGACAAAAAGAATAAGAGTACAATAAATTGTTAATTTACAAGTTCCAGTTCTCTCTCTCTCTCTCTCGTTTCATACTCTGCTATAACCAGAGGTGCAATTTTTTATTCTAAATAATATTTTAAAACTAGTCTATCTTAAACAGGTGAAGAAAGTATTGTTTAAACTTTAAAGGTTCTTCAAACCAACAGACAGACATGTGTTGCTGGGGAGTTTGTTGCGCCACTTCTTTTTCCCATCAAAAACACATAGGAAGTGGTGAAGGGTGGTTTTGGGGCTGTCTTTTGTAATATTTGACGTCAAAAAGTGCTGTTTTACAGCCAAGTTTGAATAAATGATTTTGAGTTTGAGATACATTAATCCTGGTCTGTGAAGCATTTTTGTCATCAAAAGCTCTTTTTCTTTCTAGTTACCATAGACTAGATACGTACACAAGCTCATGTTGTAGAAGCTAGCAGGTAAAAGTTTGAAAGTTCACATACGTACTTCGGTTGTGTTAAAACTGTTCATAATTTCAATTTTCTCAGACAGGTTCCAATGCGACTGAACATTTTGAACTCAAAACTTAAGGCATAATGTACTTCATCACCTGGCCTAGCAACTAAAATGAACACGATAGAAGTATAACTCTGTTTTCTCTTCTTATCTTGTTGTTATCATCCTTCTGCCTTTATACCTATTTTATTTGTGGTCGGTACAGCATCTCTCTTTCTTCCATACTGATATTTTCATATTTCTTCCATACTTCTCCATCTGACATCATCCCAAGACCCATTCACAACCCGACGTGTTGTCTTGAGCAAGCGTGGTTAGTAACGCTCAATCCTTCTCAATGTGAGAGGAGCACTATGCCCAGCAGTGGGAGGATAAAAAAGCTGATGGAAGGCTGATGAAGTCTTTCATACAATTCTTAATTTTTTTCTTTGTACATTGTCTTTTAGCCATGCCATTTCAAACAATCGAAAAATAACCTAGTTGACCTTCTAAATTTTTTGTAATATGAATGTAAGTAGTAAACACACGGTAAGCTTGTTACCTCCGAAGCGGAGGAAACTTCAACAAGTCACTCCCCTTTGTTGTTCCCTCCAGCAGCAATTATATATTAGGGTTGCAAGTGCATAATTACATACGTCGCTTCACAACTCAAGAAGGTCGTATGTACTCATTATTCAAGACTATATTTTACTCGCGACTTCTTCTGTGTCCCAGGGAACTGCAACGGTCATCGGAATATAAAGTATCTTTCATCCTTCTGTAGGATATCACCTATCTGCTTTCTGAGATATAGGAGCTGCCTAGTTCAGGAGGCAGAACTCCATGATGACTGATGTTGTTTCAGAAATGAAGAATTTAGCTTTCGACAGCGGTTTCACACGTCCCGAAGAGACAACTCTGCGCACTCGGATAAAAAGCCTCCTATCTCGATAAATGGGCTATGTAACCACATCTGCCTATCCTTTTTCCCAAGCTACGATGGGGTCGGCTTCCAGTCTCAACCAGATGCAGCTGAGTACCAGTGTTTTACGTGGAGCGACTGCCTGTCTGACCTCCTCAAGCCAGTTACCCGGGCAATCCAATACCCCTTGGTAAGACTGGTTATCAGAAATTCTGGATTCTGGCTACCCGTAACTACTACCGTACTAATAGGCTATCTAACACTGAAATAATTTTTCAAATCAGACCAATATTTCCTGACATAAGCGCGTTCAACCAAACAAACAAACTCTCCTGCTTTATAATATTAGTATAGATTTATCTATATGTTTATTTTCATATCAATCGGTTTAGCCATAAACAAACTTAATTCCACATTTGTAACCTTAGTGAGTAAGGATGGACATACGACCTTTTTTCACGTGGTGTAAGTGTGGCGAGTTGTAAATTGTAAAGGAGTCATTTTCTTTAATTGGCGCGAGGTTTCCGACTTTTGGTTATTTTGTTATTAGTTTTATTTAAGGTTTAATTGCAGAGGCTAGTTACGAATGTTATTTGGAACGATTACTCAATTAGTTTTTGAAAGAGGTATAACTATCTGATAATTTTTTTGATAATAACCTTTTTAATTATTTCCGTTTTTTGTGTATTTTAAATTAAGGTCAGATACATGTAAAACACTGGTTTTCAGATGCATCCGTATAAACTGAAAGCTGACCCCAACATAGTTATGAAAAGCCTCAGCAGATCATGATACCACATAATACTAACTACGTAGATATCCCAATATTGTCTTGACACTACACTTTATAGGTACTGACGCCAGCAGATCAAGCTACGCAAAACAGTAATTCTTTTCCAATCAACTTTGAACCTTAAGCTTCAGCGATAAAGTTGAAAATTTATTAAGTAAATTTGCAAGATTGTAGTAGCTTGATGTGCTGTCTGCACCGGGGCAAGTCAACGTGCGTTTGAGTATCTCTTAACTCAATTCTCATCACACGATGTAATTGGATATCCGGAACTGAGCCGAATATATTAATTTTCCGCGAAATTGAGCTATTGAACGTGACTATAAATACCAAGTATCGTGTGTATAGGTACCTATCTACATAATGGATCATTTATTGGCTATACATATAGATTTTGCCTATTTATAATTATATAAAATCATCATCTCCCGAGCCTTTTACCAACTATGTTGGGGACAGTCGGGACCCACAGTTTAACGTGCTATCCGAAACACAGTCTGGTGTCCAAGATATACTTGGAAAGTACATACAAACTTAAAAAAGTTGCATTGGTACTTGCCTTACCTGGAATCGAACCCACGCCCTCATACTTGAGAGCAAGGCTCTTTAATCACTATCTAGACTATCACCCATGTTAATAAAAAATACATGAGACTTAATATGAAATTATTTCATCTGCACATCTCATACTCGCAATTTTGGATATTTTTATGTTAAAAATATTAATTACTTAATTATCTACGATTTCTTAACAAAGGCATTTCAAGAATTATCTTGGCCTTGCCTAAACTGCCATTAATACTCCGTTATAATTACACTTTAAAGCGAACCTAGATAAAAGCCGCTTTCAAAATTCCAATCGCAAGATAAATGTTCATCTAACGAGCATCTTGTTTTCAGCACAGTTTCAAGCTAATCAGCTATAATGGCATCCAACCCTGAGGAATTTCTTTCAGTGACAATAGCTTTCAGCCTCAAGAGACATTTTAACTCAAGTCGCGATACAACCATCATCTTCTACTTAATTGAAAAACTTTCCGACATTTTCGGGTGCCCATGAATTACCGTAGTTAGGGAATTGTTTTAAATTGTAACAAGAGGGTCGGATGTTTTTAGAACAACCTTTTTTGTAGTTTCAAAGGTCAGATTGGCCAATTAAAAATGTTAAATTGATTTAGAACTCTGAACTCTCTCTCATTCTTTTTGAAGGTCTTATAAAGTCACGTTGCTGTTATAATTTTTCATGTCTTTTTATGAAAAAAAAAAAAATACTCTTATGTAAATGTGTTTATTAAAACTTTTATATAATAATTACCTACTCTCGAAATGACAAGAAAAACATTATAAATATGTCTGCAAGAGTGTTCGCCAAGTTTTATCCAAAAAATTCTGAACACAAAACTACAAATTCATGTTTAAATTGTACACAAAATGGCGGACACGTGTTTCCCTCGTTTTGTACGTTTTTTACTCTGTCGTTGGCACAAACATTGCGCAATAAGGCTAGTAATTTATTTAAATAGGCTTTAAATTCATTACGTATTTTATGCTAGGTGTAAGCTGATATTATTCGAAAGGTTATTTTGAGAATTTTGTAGACTAATCATTTCAAGTCATGTCTTCGTAAACACATGTAAAAAATTTCGGATTTGTGTCATACAGAAGTCTAAGAGCTACCTATTACGCATGTGTTATATCGCATGACCTTATGCTTACACAGGAACTTAATAATTGTGTTATAAACACGATAAATGTGTCAATAAAATATAATTTGTGGTGTACACCTACAGTGTCGGGCTCCAATAGAAATGAGGTCGCTTCGGTGACAAGTTTGACATGGCCACCATGCCTTTAATGTTGTGTGGTCTATGGCATATGCTATGACGACATAGGAAAGAAGATAGATATTATATTCTTTATCATGTTCGCCAATTAAAATTAATAAAAATAGTAGTTAAGTCTTATCCTCTAAAGCGATGTCTTACAGACAGCAAACATAACCTACATATGTTCACCATGGATCAACATCAGTGAAACATTTTCAAATCGGTCAAGTTGTTTCGGAGCCTATTCAATCTAAACAAACAAACAATCAAATCTTCCCTCATTATAATTTTAAGTATAGATACCTTAGTTACCTTTACAACTGATCCTCCCATTAATTACTGCCCTAAGTAACTCACTGATTGGTTTGGAAAAAAAAGTACTTAAAATACTCAAAAATATGGACAAAATAGACGTTCCTACCTTGTCAGAGTTTTAGAAGTTAGAAAAACAGTTATCTCTCTCATAACTGATATTTACAGTAAATTCGCTGTCGCCTATATCTCAGGCCATTATCCCGCAACCTAGTTGTCACGGCCAGCACCAAATATTACCTGTCTCTGCTGCTTCCTGCACATCGATACTGTAATAGAAAATTAGAAATACTCTCCTGTACTGTACGGAGCCCAGGGTTCACATCACACAGATGGTAATGCTACAATTTGCTTAGCAATTTGTTGTTACATTGAACTTACAAAGTAAATACTTATCTGTAGCCACTAACTGGAGAGAAATGTGGTAAAGTGCTACCGATAAAAAGGAGATGCCTCCTTGCGGCTGGCATTTTACAGCTCTGCAGAATTTTTTTAGTGGAAATGATATCATCATCAGCCTTTTCATCGTCCCACTGCTGGGCCTAGGCCTCCTCACAGGGAGAAGGATTGAGCGTACCTAATCAACACACATGCTCAATTCTTATTGTTGATTTAAGACTTCACTCACAGTCCAGGTTTTCTGGAGGTCATTGGTGTACCAAGAAGTACATGGAAAGTACATACAACTTCGTAATGTTGCATTGTTACTTGCCTAACTTGGAATCGAACCCAGATAAATAGTAAAGTCTAAATTCTGTGTCCAAACATAACGCAACAAGGGCAAAAACTATTTAATAAGGAAAGTATTTTTTTTAAATAAAATCTTTAATAGAAAACTGGGTAGGATGGATAAAAATATCACAGAGGTAGTTATAATTGAAAATACATATAAATGCCAATGTCCATTGCTAAAACTTTGTTGAAATTAGCTTCAACTCGGTACACGTGTTTGACATTTTACGTGTGGCATTTCAAACTGTGGTTGTGAACGCGAATACGCCTGTGGATAGCAATTTTCATAATCTATGAAGTTATAGCTTTGATGTTACATGTGGACTTCATTTGGCATTTGCGAAGGTTTGCCAGACTTAGGGCTCGTGCTTATTGCAGCTGATTTACTTATATACAGACAGCAAATCATTCTACAACAATCTGTCTTTCCTTAATACATTTCCAAGCTTATCGCTTAAGCATGAAGTTCAAAGTTGACTGAAAAAAATTGACAGAGTCGGTTAGCCTGATGTGATGGCGTCTGTACCTACTTACGACTTTGTATTTATAAAAACTTCTTCCATACTTGTAAAAGAAAAGATTATAATATAGCCCTTTTAAAACCATTTACAATACCACACTCGAGCGCCTACACAATAGATATTCCCACCACCTCACTACGCGTACTCGCTGCTCGCAATAAAATGGCAGGCGCTCTCAATAAGGCGCGTGAAGTGAATTCTCAAATACGAAAGGTATTATTTAAGACCTAATATAGCACCTGGTGGATCCAACACAATAGTCCTCGAGTCTTTTGAATATAGATGACTTCATGCTAGTGTTGGGAACATGATTTCGACAAAATTGATAACACATCAATTTGGTATTTACGATTTACTTTTATTTTTTAACTTAAAACTTATTAGTTTTAAGTATTTTATATAAGTGTGTACATAATCCTATCCTTATAAATCAAAATATTTCCATTGTTAAGAAAAAAAAAATGTTTTTATCTTTTTATTAATGATGTAGGTAAACAAGTAAGTATTTGTAAATAAGTTGTAAATAATACATTAAAACTACAGTACACTACAGTATTACCTACATATTTTTTTCTTCGTAATTACTCAAATTATCATCCACATCACAGAACCTGCAATCATTTTGATAAATACATATTGGGGTTTTCCAATCCTACTTTACATGTCTGTCGGTCGTCACAAGTTATCTAAGTAGTTCAGTTAACCAACAGAGATACCTACCTAGATTTGTCATTTGTCATTAGTCAAATACTAACCAGGTTATGTATGAATAATTTAAATATCGCAATCCGTTATATGCATTTTAGATCTTACAACGAATCAAATAAAATCTAGAGATAAAATAAGTAAGATAACCAGAACTATTCCTAGACTAGAAATAACTAAACTATACTAGATTCTTTATAGGTGATAAGTAAATTACTCGATTTTCGCATTATTTAACTATGTAAATAAGAACCAGCAAAAAATAAGTCTGATAATCTATCTATCTACAAAATATCGATGTCCTATCATCCCATCCCTAAACAGTTGAGATATTTTTACAAAAGACAGGATGAAGCCTGTCTACGCATCCGGGGTGGAAATTTATTATTGTTTTTCATCAAGAAAATTTCATACAATACCCCGGGGTAGGCGAGGATTGGAAACGGAATCGTATTGAAATATCGGGTTTGGATAACCAGTTCCTATCCTAGGCAGGTATGCCTGGCCTTGTCCCCAATTTAGAATCCAGGCCATCGAGTTATAACAGGGTAGCACGTAAAACCATTTTATTTTCTTCTCATAAATATTGAGCATCTGTGAATATATTTTGTTTTTGTTTACAGTTATTTGTGTATCGTCTCCATTATATTCATCTGTATCTGTACATAATATAGTAAGTAGGTAATACATGAAGCAGAAACTTCGAAGCTACAGTTTCGTTAGAGCGGGCGCATTTTTTTAAATCTTTTTAAACCTCATTTACATCATGGTAATTCTAAAGAATGTTAGCTTTGTAGACATAGGTATTTCCTCGTACTAATCATCTACACGTTGGTAATTGAAGGGGACTGAGCCTGATTATCCTCAGGCGCTGGGTCTCGGGTAGCAGGAGATCACAGCCAGCACCAACCTGACCCGAGACCCAGCGCCTGAGGATAATCAGGCTCAGTCCCCTTCAGTAATTTTATATAATTAATTAATTTCTAACGAGTTAGCTAAAGCGTAGCCATTCTCGATTTCTCAAACCCTCTGCATAATACCTTTGAAACCATTTTGAAACAGTTTAGAAGCTTAATTATCAATTAATTAAATAAACGATCAATAAACAAAGCTTTATGGCAACATGCCAAATTAAAATCCCATAACTCGTGGGCTAAAAAGGAAAAAAACCACGATATCTTTTATTTGGCCAGAGAGCACCAGGTATAACATGTCAGCCTTTTTGGTCATCGCTGTTTGTACCCGGACCTTCGTGGGTTTTGAAACTTCTTTTTTAAGAAGCGACGGACGGCCATATTGTGTAACGTAGGTTTTTACATTTTACTTTTTGGATGGTTATGAATAATATTTTACCTTTTACGTGATAATGATTTGCAAGATTTGCGTAAGTATTGATTTTTTTAGATATAGGGCAGATATTACAGGATAGGATTGTTCGAATAAGCAAATAAAAGGCTCCAGAAGGAGCAAAAATGGGTTTTAGTCAGTTACAGCCACACTCTATCAGGCAGGATAAAATAAAATATTCAACTTTTACTCCTAAAATTTTGTAGGACGAGGTAAAAAGATTGTTTCGTTGAGCAGGCTCCTCTTATCCTTGGAGCACTTACCCAGGTTGAGATTTTAGGAGCCCCGCGAAAGTCAAACGTGGTTTTGAATATTTCTGCGTTTCTAATTCGAATTATAAAAATATGGTTTGGACTCAAATAATTATAACAGGTAGTACTTTTACAGCTCTATGAAGCAAAGATACAAGCAGTAGATAGTAGAAATAATGTCGCGTTTATTGTTAGTTTGCCTATAATTATATTTGTATGTTATTTCATGAGCAATAAATTTTATGACTGCAAGGATCGCAAAGGTAATAAAATTGTATTTTATTGTGTTAATTACTGGTTGATTCTAAATATATCACGAATAGAATATTGGAAAACCCTTCCTTGTTCTTGTAAACGTGTATTATTATATTGTTATTAACAGTATTGGTAATAGAGGTTCCTAGTCTATTAGATCTTTTCATCGGAGCCGTGCTATCACATATTTAATTTTCTACTTATTAATTACTTAATGCTAGTATACCTGTTAAGATTATTTCATGTAACAAATCGATAGTCATCAATATCTACTCTCTTTTACCAACATTTCGAACCGGGAACTACCGCTACGCATCTAGCGTTCAGACTTTTTTGCTCCCGCATAATTACTGGCTGTTTCTATTGCGACTTTCCTACATCTGCACAGGGGACAATGCTCACAGACTTGCGAACCAAGACTCCCCACTGAACGCAGAAAGTAAAAGCACAACGCACCACTGCGGCCAATTCACTGTCCGTCACGAGAGTGAGCGCGCATCACGTTATGTCAAAATCTCCCGCCAAAAAAAACGTCAAACTCAACACGAGCTTCGTCCGAAAACCTTAAAACTTTTTTGGGATTTGTTTTCTTTTGCTTTTTTTAAAATTTATTTAAGCAAGTGCGTCGAACTCTGGAGTGCGCCGTCCCCAGTTTCATAAGTGGTTGTAGAATGTTATTGTGTGGTCGCGCAGTGAAAGTGGCGTGACGCAATCGTTACATTAGAGCTGTTATTATGGCGGATATCGCTCGTTTCGGGAAGCAGTGTCTTACTGTTTTCGGACTTTTTGGTGAGTACCTTTTTACTGGCCAAATTTTTTTTACAGCTTGCTTATCAAGACATGATGTTGTTTTTAATTTTATAAAATCTTTAATCTTTATCTCCTTATTAAAACAACTAGGCAGTTATGTTTGAATTAAATTTATGAAAAACGGTTAAACTAAATACGCTTTTGATATTACGTATAAACTCATTTATTTATTGGATCGGTGCTATTTTAATTGGCTATAAAATATTCAATCTAATCTTATTAACTGCACCTGGATCACACGTACCTAATCTCAATACTCCAGACATTCAATTCCGTTAGTCCTATAGCCTATGTTTTAAAAGATGTAAAAGAACCATAATAATTACTTTTTAGTGATTATTTTTTCGCTTTACTTACACCGTATTCTGTGTGAGTTTTAGACATGAAGCTACCTTATAATATACTGATCTTCAGGATCATCTATTTATATTGACCCCAGTTTCGCAGGATACCTAAGTATATTGAGAAACAAGTCCTTAATAACGTATCAAAGCCTACTTATACATATAAAAATACTACATAAATATACTTACGTCCTTTTTAAAATCTCGTGAATTTAAAATCGAAAATATTTTCGCAAACGGAGCGGGCAGTCTACAATTTTAGACATAAGTTGAGGATTCTTCTTCATCATCCTGCCCTGTTCCCTATTTTAAGTTATTTGCAATGGCGCAATATGTTTTTCCGCTTCCATTCTTCTCTGTCACCCGTCACACTAACCACTCCATTCTTTATTCATGTCGTCTTTCAAGCAATCAGACCATCTCTTCCTTGATCTACCTGGTAATTTTGAAGGATACCTATACCTATATTCTTATAGGTTTCTTAATAAAAGGCACCCGGATTTATGGCGTATAATAAAAGTAACAGAACTTAGAATTAATTCACTAAGATCCCCCTGTCCATTTCTAGTGCAGGACTTCTCAACATTCCAACTCGATTATTCCGTCTGGACTCGATACCGTTTATCGTTCGTATCAGAAAGGCTTTTAAACTAACGCGCACTAATTGTGTCCGTGATAACGCGCCGCTATCACTGTTTACTTATCAACGAGCTTAGCAAAGAGAAATTCGTGAGCTTAGGTATAGTTTATACTTTCGTAAGAGTTACCGTGGCCCTGGCACACAGGGACCTCCAGAAGGAATATAGTGGGTTTTAGTCAGTAAGAGTCTGACACTCCCTGCAGCTGCACCCACAGTGGGAGAAGTCATTTGATGATTTCCCACAAGAACGGTAATAGTTTATACTCGTAACTTCACTCGAAGAAATGACTGAACTTATCCTGAATTCCTTATCCTGACCAAGAGATATTTCATTATGAATTGACTGATATCTACCTCTGAAAATAACTCCAAACTAACAATAAATACCTTATTATTTTTTCGTTTTTCGTTATAAAATTCTTCGCTTTTCTTTTTCATAAATTCTCTTTAATAACTGAATCTTTAAACTATACACGAAGACTCAAGAACTTTACTGTAAAACAAAAACAAAACGCGAGTCCCTACCAATCTCGTTAGTTTTCACAACAACCTACGTAATGACGTAGGAACTAAAATATTTCATTTTAAATTAGAAACTAAGCAGAGAAAGCCGTGCTTTTCTTTTGTAACAATTAACCGAGGAGGTTGCCATGTAAAAAAAAAAAACTTAAATGGACTGAGGGAAAGAGTTGTCTTTTGTTTCGTTGTAGCAGACTACCGCTGGGTTTTTGTAATGTCTTCTAAATAAAAGTGTAACAAAATATGTAGCTAGTAAACATTGTTGGGGCAAAAACTAATGGAAATTCATTTTGTATTTTTATTTTTGTATCATTTCAGACAATATTATCACTAAAATTCGTGGTATTCTAGCTATTGATTGCCTTTTTATAACATAACTACTTTTTACCAAATTATGTATAGCCAAAGTAGCATGTAGGGTACAATTCTATCATTAAATTGAACTCGATTCCGAAATCACAAAGAATATTTTATATATACATATTATGTTATAGAATAGAATAGGTTATATTTGTATTAATATTGTACTTTATTGTGTTATTTTAATATTCATTTAATTTAAGTTAGTAAAGTGCCTCACTAACGCTTTAGGATAAACCTATAATGTTAGCGATAAGGGAGAGAGAAATAGGTAGGTAAATCATTCATTTACTGTAATTAACCTGTAGTAATATACAAACTTTGTCTTGTAGAAAATGCGTAATCAAACGAAGTATTTACAGTATTTATGGTACCTACATAAAGCATATGACAGGTTATCAACACAAACGGTATTTACGATTTAAAAACAACGTGTCACTGACGCATTGCTTTTATATAGCACACAAAAACTAAGCATTGTTACGTTACTCGAATATTGCATGATCGATTATCGCATTCACGTAACAATTACGATGTAATCGATTAATTTGCTACGTGCTCGTTTTTTGGTCAGTGCTAATGTACACGCGTGATTAAAAATCTAAGCTGTCAAGGGTGTTTACTTGTTTTCGCCGATAGATGGCGTTTGAATATTTTTTTTAAATATTCCGAATCATTTTCTTTGCGTACTTATTTTGCTATTTTTTTGAATCTCCAAATATGAACAATAATACAAATAAACGTGTTTTTACTAAACCATTACTTTTGAAATTACGAAGGCACAGTATTTTTTTTTTTATCAAAATATTATTAATAGTACCTATTATATCCAGTTTTCTGATTCTGTACCATAAGCCTTATTTTAGCCCAGCAACCGTTATATTGAACATATTCATAAAATTTTCAGCAAATATGATCCAGAACCGTCCTCCATTTAACAGTTAATATCAAAATGTAATTATTTACGCCCGCATTGCAGAATTTTATGCGCAAAAACCGACAGCTATTTTCCCCAACGTTTTTTACATAAGTAAGCACTGAATATTATTGGCTCGGGTCTGAAGTCAGACTGGTCTGACGTCAAACTAGCCCTGCTTGTACTTCAAACGCTTTAACGAAAATAGTTCGATAACTAACTTCAAACAACATTTTATTGACGTCTATCGGAAAATGGATTGTTACACAATAAAACTTTAATTACAGAGCACAGAACACTATTTTATTAGCTGTAGGTACATAAAGTAAATAGAACTATTATTTATTAACTTTTATTACCTACTAATATTTTTACTTAATCACAGACTTAATCATCGATGATACGATTTTCAAAATTCTTCGTCCTTTTGTATGCGCTACACTTTTCAACTATAGGTACTTTTCAACGGCATTTCATATTATTTCAAAATTTTAATTAGATAATTGCCTGCCACGTTGCTATGCAAATATAAATACGAATATGTATGTAAGAACAAATTATTCAGTTCCCTATGTCCCTATGTAGGTACGCTACATGTACAAAAAGTAACCTTCTGCTTTAGACCTTTAGTTTTAAAATTCCGTTCTTCTTGGTAAATGGGATTGACAAGCTAACCTCTATCGCATGTTTTTTTTTTATTCTCTACCAGTAGCAACGTGCAGTCGCGTCCTACAGCCCGAACTATGATATTCAGGTGATATTTCACACAATGCGATTAGCATCCTTATCGCGGTTCGCGAGCGCAGCTAACTCGGTTTGTGTCATGCGCCGGCTAACCAACTTACCGCCCGCCATATTGGATGCGGGATGTTACAGCCATTGTCAAAGATATGGGTTACATGAAACTGGCTTTCAATATTTTATATCAAGAAAAAATATATTAAAGATAACAGTTTTTGTTTATATTCTCGATGCATCTGTAGGAAATATTGCTGATATTAATAGAAACGGGAGTAATTGCTTTGCTTGGCTTGGAATTAAATCGACGATCTCGATGTAATGTCACTTCAGGGGCAGTCCTGCGCCATTCATCTTCGGAAAGAGCCTCAGAGAGAATCTATAAAAGTTCCAAGTCTCCAATAAATAAAGAACTGAACTCGCGACAGAGAATTTTCTTAATACATTATTACATTAAAATACATTTATTTCTGGAAACTTATGGGTATTCAAGTACTTAATAATCAAGAAAAAAATTAGGAAATACCTCCTAAATTTTTTCTTGATTATTAAGTACTTGAATGTCACTTAAAACTTTTCACAGATAAATAAATACAAGAAACTAATATATACATGTCCTATATGGGGCTTGAATCTTCAACCTTCGAGCTGAAAGTCAGCCACCTAACTTGCGTTAAGTTTGCCTATACAAAGACAAGGCAGAAAAAAACCTAGGTATACTAATTACGTGCCATTTTAAAAGGCACGTGCCTTTAATTACATACAAAGTTTCACTGTTGTACTTCTTCGCGAGATAACCTTGACATCCACTGCGAGTTACGCTATAAATTATGTGAGAGCGCGACTTTGCATACTAAGCGTGACTGTACTCGCAATTTTCTAAAAGATGTGCAAGAAATATTGTTGCTGTTTGCATCTGTTAGTAGCTGTTTTGGGCCCCATAATAGATTTTTACTTGGTCCTGAATTTGTGTTTTAAACTACTCTATTTGGTTTGCTAGTAATCTTACAAGATAAGGCGACCTCCAGAAGAAACATAGCGAGTTTTAGTCAGTAAAAGTCTGACACTCCCTTCGGCTTCAACTATAGCGGAAGGGGTGATTTGAAGATTTAAATAATTAAAGAATTCACTTGATAATGACACCTTCATCATCACAGCCGTTTTATAGTCCCACTGCTGGGCACAGGCCTCTCCCATAGAGAAGGATTGAGCGTTAATCACCACACTTGCTCAATGCGGGTTGGTTTCCTGGCTCTCAATAATGACACCTTGCCTCGCTCGTCATCCCAAAAACCAACGCAATGAAAACAAAAGAAGATCGTGTGTTTGTCAAACATGGCGGCAAGCGCTTTCGACTTTCTACAAGGTCTATACCATCATCATCATGCTTTATATTTCGACAGTGTTTCCAAACACACAATTATCGGCGATAAAATATTCCAGTCATAGATCTGTGGTTCAACTACGGACGTTTTTAAGTAAAATTTCCTCACGTTTATATTGGGGATATTTTCTACGTACCTATATAAATATTTAAATCATCAGTGTTGTGTTCCAATGCTCAAAGCTATAGACACTCCAATAAATTAATCAGGTGTTGTTACTACAAATTAATTGCATGTAAAGCAGAGAAACAATGCAAGCGGTCTCTTTTATTTTGTTGGCCGTTTCCCGCGGTTTCGCTGGCATTCGGCCTGTCATAATGTATAAACAAACGTCAATAATACCACGAGTGTCAATCTGACATCTAAGACTACTTTCATTAAGACTTTCATCATACCAATATTCCAAATTTAAATTTGCACAAATAGAAAAAAAAATACTCGGTAAAACTGTAGAACTCAGTTTTATTTTCGTATAAGTTTTAGTTACATCTACATAACTAACTACTGCATAGGTACTAATGATTAAATACAGTTTAAAAAATATAGTAAGTAACTATTCTTTTTAACGCTTCCAGTAGGAAGATCTATGTGCAATAAGGCTTTCCGCTTGGTAATAGAATCCGTTCCATTTTACTCTATGCCATAACTATACACTGTCTATTAATAAACGCATTAAAAAATCAACTTAGTAAGCTTCTAGCGGCAAATGCCTATTATAACTGTTTTTTTTTTTTAATTATAAATTTTATAATCATCTTTATTTTACAATTTTTACTTTAAGTATTTTATTGAATCAGGCGTTACTTTACTTTACGGAAATCCATTACAATGAATGTTAGGAAAGAATATCTAGCTTTAATTCCGCGAGACGAAAATCCAGGATTGGGTGCAGGATGCTCATGCAATACCACCCTCCTGACCACGTACACAAGCACAGGAAGGAAAGATACCACAATTACTTCTTTTGTTTCGTTTGCTTCGGTAAAATCCGCAAACTAAACACAAAATTAACTATTATTGTATGTACAGACGCCATCACATCAAGCTTTCCGAAACTGTCAAATCCCAATCAACTTTGACCCATATATGGACTTCAGCGATAAAGTTGAAAATCTAGTAAAGAAAATTTACAGATTAATGTGCTTGGCATCTGTACTTCTATTTCATCTGTAAACATCCGCGATGACATTCTATACCAACTAGAACAGGCACATAACATTACCCAATAGCATGAATGAAAGAAACACTTTGACAGTTACGCCATATTTGTTTGTAACTGACAGCTGCAACTGAGATCCGTTTGCAAAACATTGTGGGCTTGCATATCTTATGACATAACGTCTGTCAATGTGTTTATTTGTGGTTTTTGGGGACAGGATGTCCTGATTGCATTTTTTCTTCGAAGATATGATGTCATGTGTACATGCATTTAGCTTGTTTCGAGTTCTTAAATATGTATTAACCCAGTTTTCAGAATATACAGTATTTATACTATATTATATTTTCTGCGATATTGTAATTAATAATTACGGTTTCTCAACCAAATTTTATTTAAATCGATTGTGTCTACCAAATTTTATTTAAATCGATTCTGTAGTTTTGGCATGAAAGCCCGACAGACAGACAGAGTAACTTTCGCATTGCTAATTTAAGGATTAATTCTAATCGATGGATTGATATTTTAGGATCGAGTTATCTTCCTGGGAAAGACTACATATATCGTTCCCTATATGATATTTTATAGTTCGAAAGCATATAGTTTCGTTGCTCTTAAGAATCTTTGGCAGTTAAAAAAACATTGTTAAACGGTGATTCACCCAAACTATGACGAACTTCTCTTAGATAACTCTCCAGTCACCGACATTGCTAATTTGATTAATTACACACTTTCACAATAGATTGCGGATATCTATCGGCCAATTAAATGGCGCACCACCAACACTTTCGACGATCAAACTATGTTAGAAATATGTCTCGTTAATTACACCCATTGTATCCGCGTACCTGCTGATAAACAGTGAATATTTGTTTCCTAAAAAATATACAAATGCAATAATTCTTGTAAAATACAATAGTTCTGTTAATCTCTACCTATATTTAGTGTTATCACTTAATATTCTTTTGGTTATACATAGGTAGGTAATAAAACCTATCCTAAGGGCAATGAAATAGAATCCTATCTTCCAATGCTCTCGATGCTAGAGAAAGAAACCTGACCTAGTCCCCTTTGACTCAGCTGCCTCCATTAGAACCTGTTTACTTATTAGTCATATTTATTATTTTAGGAGTCCGTATTACTAGAGAAAAAAAATTACCCTTTTTTTCAGGAATGCTTGTTGCGGTTTCATGAACCTGCAATAAAATATAACTTCTAAGTTAAGGTAAAAAAAAAAATTCATCAAAAGACGCAAAATGTATTTCGACTCTCAATGTACCTAAATAAAATTATCTTATGAAAGATATCAAATATAACCATTAAAAAATCGACTTCTAAACTGTTTATCATAGATACGGAACCCTCGGTAAGTGACGAGACTCGTATTTATCAGTTTTTTTTTTAAGTCCATGAGCACTTTCAGCATCTTTCAGTGATTGTTAGTTATCGCCGCGGCCCGAACGTGAGAAAATGTGAAAATACGTTGTATATACAAACTGCTGTCATAGTATGCGTAAAACTGGTTCCGTTTCGATGCATAATTTTCACGTTAATAACATCTATTGCCATCGATGAAATACGTTTACTACATGTGGCAATGTTGATATACTATGTGCGGTTTGGTTTTGGCAATTAACTGGCTTTTGCCCGCGGCTTCGCTCGCGTTATGAAGTATTAGTATTCTTATTCATAAGGTATAGTTTAAACTTTCATCCCCGGTTTTATCCCCTTAGAGATGGAATTTATCAAAATTTTATGTACCTAATGTTGGAATTTTATCTTTCTTAGAGGATGCCTACGTCATATGATAGCCTTATGCATGCAAAGCCTCAGCCCGATCTGTTTAAAATTGACAAAGTTGCATACAAACTTGCATTTGTTTTTATGCCCCCTATTCTATCCCCTTGGGGATAGAATTTTTATTATACTTTTTATATTATTTATGTTATGCTGTTGGTGTACCAAAAAAAAATGTCTTCGGCTCTGTCAGCCGTCATACTAACATCCATTCCTATTCATGTCGTCTTTCCAGCAATCAATCCATCAGGATGTATCAAAAATCAAAAGAGAGTAATTTTGTAAATTACAAAATAACTATTTAAATTGGTGAAAATACAACAATACTATCAAAACCAACTGTACCAATTCATATAAACCAAGCTAACCCGCATTTTTGACTCATTGACCGCCTTATCCGAACGATAGTGAAAGCCAGTGATGTCACCGGCGCGCGCGCATCTTACATAACCCATTGTTGAACGAAACCACTTCACTTTGAATGGAAAATAAAAAGGTTAAGAAGACATTATTAGACTGAGAATGTTTTAAACCGGTTTTTTGAACTCGTTAGGTGTAATATACCAATTTAAAGATATTACTATCTGACTTTCATGAAGAATTGAAAAACTACATATACATATGCGAAACAGGTATAATGCTATGGTATGGGCATGAGATGCGGAGGAATCAGGACCATGTTGAGAGGAAGATTTTGAGCATGAATGTGGATAGATATAGAGGAAGGGGACGACCAAAGAAACGATGGATGGATTGTGTGAAAGTCAATATGGCTTGAAAGACTGCTAATTGATATATAATTTGGATAAGGAACCATGAGTGATGAGGATTATTTAACTATCATATTTAATTAATTATTTCTAGGAAGCGAGGATATCCTGTCCTAATATTAACTTCTAGGATAGGCAAACTTCGCAGACCCTATAATTTATACCTAGATAGAAACATGCTAACGAATGCGACTTGATATTTTTCGAAGGAGCTTAAAGGCTGCTTTTTATCCAGGTGCACGGAATAGTTCCCTATGGACGCAGATAAAACAGCGGGTAGAAGCTTATGTTTAAAAATATCATCGCTGATAACCATGGTGCATAAAAACATGCTTTTACACACAATAAAGATTGCAATACAAGATATTCGTAACCATATCACTTTATCTCCATGTAAGCAATCTCCCGTCTGAGTTTTTAAACTGTATACTTCTACTCTATGGTCGTCTGAATTCGCGCGCTTATGAATGCTAATGACTTTAATCTTGATGAAATTATTCCACAGCCTTATCTAGATGAAAATGGTGTTTTATAATTAGGAACTAAGATATAATATGCTCGTTTTTTTATGAGGAAGCGTGAGCTTTATTGTATTTTTGAAGTGAACATGTAATAAATGTGGGAAATTGAACTTTTGAGTGAAATAGTAGGCTGAATGACATAGAATGAATGATTAAGAATATTGTGAATGAATATAGGAAAAGGGTGGTTTGATTTGTAAAGACGTTTTAGCTCTTTTTAGAAGTTTTAGTCTTACGAACCCGCATTGAGCAAGCGTGGTGATTAACGCTCAATCCTTCTCCGTAGGAGAGGAGGCCTGTGCCCAGCAGTGAGACGATAAAAAGGCTGTGATGATGATGAAATGATGGTAGACGTTTTCTTTTAATAAAAAGTTAAGTTTGGCCAATTATTCGATTCTTTGAGCTCACATAAATTACAATGTCGGTTGGATGTTTTGACTTAAAACGTGTGAAACTTTCGTTGATGAGTCATTAGTTGTTTTTAGATTTTGCAGCATGATATTTATAGCGTTGTCCATATTTAATTTATTTATGCAATATACAAACTGAGAGATTATTAATGTAAGAATATATTATAGAAATCTTTTTACATACAAGACGTCGCGTTATTAAGCTTTATTAATACGATAATACTAGATTTCGCCTGCGATTTCAACCGAAACAACTCCCCGAATATAGATAATAAGTTAGCTGTATGTCATTCTAATATATTAGCTATATTACTGCCTTAGTTTCATCAAAATTCAAATTCATAGCTTTAGCGTGAAAGAGTAACAAAATATACCCATGTACAGACGCTAGCACATCAAGCTACAAACATCTGTCAAATTTTCTGAGTATATTTTCAACTTTGTCGTCGAAGCATATAAAAGTTCTAAGATGATTGGGAATCGTTACGGATAGCTTGATGTGCTGGTTACTGTACATACATGATTGCAAACATTCGCATTTATAATATTAAGGGCAAGTTTAACAGTTTACTGATAGCCACTATCTACCAGATAAATTAAAAAATGGAACAGAATTTGTATGAAATTATCTGCCAGATAAACTATCTGGAGCTTATTAGCAACCTGTGAAACTGGTCCTAAGTATTATTATGGTATAGTTGTTTTAGTTATTACCTATAGTAGTATATTTATTTATTTATATTTTGTCTCCTGGGTAACAACCATCTCCTCCCGTTTCTCCATTATTTCTCCACCACAGAACATACAATATCATGACTGGGCTAGAAGGGGTTTTTGCCTAACAGCTTGATTAACTTTTCGATAAACACAGCAATTAAAGCCTGATTAGTTAAACGGATGCTACGTCGCAATCGGAATATATCTAGGGAACAGATACGAAGTGTTCATTTTAGAAATTCCAGACTTATGCAACAGTTGGCAGGTAAATATACACGCAACCATTAACTAGGTAGCTTATGAATCGGATTTCATAGATCTAGATAGTTCCACGATATGAAGTAAGCAATATCCGTGTAGTTAGACTGGAATCCGGCACAACATAGCTTGGGAAAAGGCTAGCCAGATGAAGTAAATGACAAAAATTTGATCATAGAGACTTACAATGAATATATTCGTAGTTATTTAGTATATTTATTAGGAATTCCATGGCAATTCATTTGCTATTGACAACTAGTCAAATTCATTACTTTTATTGAACTGTCAAAAACGCTTACTTTGTATGCAATTTGTATGAGAATACTTGAATACTTAGTTTTGACGTCACAGATTTTTCACATCATGCTGCATACTTATTTCGATTACATTATCAATAAAAAAAAATCGGTTCAAAACTGTAAATAAAACTGTCATCTGTCATTATTTTAAGATGTTTTACAAAATTAATATGACAAAGTATTTTATTTTTGACCTAAAGTCGTATTTTTATTTAAACGATACAAGATGACAGTAGCTAATGTCACTTTGTAAAATAATGTGGCCACATTTAAAGTAATAGTGATGGGTTCAGTTCTCGTTCAATCAGATGAATGAACTATGAGTGAACCATAATTATACATTTGAAAATTTTAAAGAATAATATGTGTAAAATAAAATAGTGAAAAAGTGCTCTGATATAAGTTACTAGTAGTATATATGTAACTACAATCCGTTTTAGGTCGGCTTATTAAAAAGCGCAGCTTATTAAAAATAATTTATGTAATAAGCCTTGTTTTTTTATTTTTATTACCTTCCTAGTACCTATAATTGATATATTTTATACATCTATTGTTTCAATTACATGATTTACTGAAAATAGGACAATCCTACAAGTTTCCTCGCATTGTTTTCATATTTTTTTGTGAAAACAATCTACTCAATATAGATAGTATTCAGAATACTATAGAAGCATATAGTGGTCTAAAACTCATTGGTATGTACTAAGCACCTATCCTAACCTAAGATATCAGTAGGTTGGCACACTAATTATTCACTAATCAATCTAAGTAATTTCATTAATTCAGGAACTTTTCCATTCATTCACTTTTTCGCAACACTATTTTTATTTCATCAAAAACTGACAACACAGTAAACGTCATTTTGTATCGTTTAAATAAAAATACGACTATAGTCATCATCCCAATTTAATGTGAAGTTAACGATAACAAAAATCTTAGCCTGCGCTACATTTCATACTTTGAAAATAGATCACAATATACCTGACAAACTAATTGTGATTTCATATTATTGCCTAAACTTCTAGTTAAAGGAAGCTTTTTTCACAATAGGGCTTGTTAGCATTATTTCACGCATAACAATATGTTATACTGAACAATATAATTTCAAGAAAATTACTGTGTGTTGTAAACTTGCATTCTTGCAAACCTTCGCATAATTGGAACGCATTCAGTATTGCAATTGTACACAACTTAACGCAATAGGGGGTGATTCTGAAATCCTGTAGACATGCAAGCCTCATCCATCTCCCGAGCCTTTCCCCAACTATGTTGGGGTCGGCTTCCAGTCTAACCGGATTCAGCTGAGTACCAGTGTTTTACAAGGAACGACTGCCTATCTGACCTCCTCAACCTGGTTACCCGGGCAACCCAATACCCCTTGGTTAGACTGGCTTCTGACTACCGGGACCTATAGTTTAATGTGCCATCCGAAACATGCAATCGTCATACCTCCAAAAAAACGTGTTTAGTTTATTACTAAACAACACAACTAGATATATTTTTGTTTACCTATCTAAGGATTGATAGCCTAATCTTGGTAATATCATAATCATTTGGTTCTTAAGTGATCAACAAATAACCATGAACCGACTCAAACACACTCATGATGCATATGAAGCCCCTCGTGTTTGAACACGTTAATCTTTCTAACGATACCCTAGTCCTGGCCGGCTTTGGCCCTATGGAAACCCTCTGAGGCTGCTACGACCCCTTTTATTCGACCCCTCCCGCTGAGGGTGCAGCTGGAGGGAGTGTCAGACTCTTACTGATTAAAACTCATTTTGTTCCTTCTGGAGGTCCTTGTGCGACCTCTTAATTCGTCGGTTAATTTAATGTAACATCTTACATAATCATCCATAACAATACTTCGTCAACTTCGACACATGTGCGTGTGCGCATGAGTAACGCATACTTGTTTATGACAAGACGTATTTCCCGAGGTTGCAGCATCGAGGCCAGGCTTATGAAACATGTCCTTAATATTGCTCCCCAATACGTTCTTCTGATTACTTGGTCAACTCCTTATCCTGATAAGCCGATAAGCATA
The DNA here is from genome assembly GCA_958496145.1 of Heliothis peltigera. Lineage (NCBI taxonomy): Eukaryota > Metazoa > Arthropoda > Insecta > Lepidoptera > Noctuidae > Heliothis > Heliothis peltigera. The sequence goes on from OY292341.1 coordinate 1,024,172, forward strand.
AAACAGAAATAAAGTTGGTAATTTACAATAACAGGGACAAAGAAGCTCTTAGATACCTATATGGAAGCCGTGCATACGTAGGTAGGTACTCATTCTCTTTAATTTTATTTATATAATATATGACGAATATTATATACCAGTAATCAACTGTCTAGCCTTTTCCCAACTATGTTGGGGCCGGCTTCCAGTATTTGACTTGGAGTGACAGCCTATCTGACCAGTTTAATGGCGGTTATCAGACTTTCTCGCTTCTCATTACACGGAACGACTGCCAAATTATTAGGACTGCAATCAATCGAACTAAATCTTAGAAAATAATAGTCGAAATTAAAGGTTGAAGGTTGAATTTAAATGAAATGTTTACATTTAGTAAAATATCAAGAAGTCTTGTAATATTTTTGAAAAATCGGTCCTGTCTGAGCTTCAATGGAGGAACACATTTAAGACCCACTGTTTTATTTACGCAGAGTAATGTAGGGGACGGCACTTAACCCAGTTTCTGTCACAACCGGCGTGTTCGTAGTGCTGTACGGTTTGTTTGTTCGCGACTCGTCTTAATGAGCCAATGAATGGCTGGTAATGAACCCACGATGTCTTAGTAAAAGCTTTCTGTTAAGGACTGTGCTAGATACACATTTGTGTACAATAATTAAGGTGTAGAAATATATATTCTATGTTTAACGATAATTTTTGAGGCCCGTTATAAAATAACTAGATCTCTTCCGTTTTCCGAAACAACTAAGTCAAACTACGAAGCAAATAGACTGTCTATGGTACAGATGCCATCACATCAAGTACTGATGAACAAGATTCCGAAACTACCTTTTCCCAATCAATTTTGATCCATATATTTCAGCGGTAAAGTTGACAATCTATTAAGGATATTTGATAGATTGTAGTAGATTGATGTCATACTTCCATGCCAAATTTCGTCTCTATTACTAACTTTCTAATTTATAACATAAGTAAGGATAGCCTTTAATTATTTAAAGTACCTGACTCTCACACAACAGTTTCAAAATAGGAGGTCGAACAACACGAGACAAGAGACCATAGGTGCCATCTATGGTTATGTCGTAAGAAATCCTTCAAGACCTTAAAATTCTGGAAAAGCCCTATAGCTTTGCAATTTACGTAAAGACAAATGAGAAACCATGTGTGATCCTATCTGAATCATCGTGTCCAAAGCACCAAGTCATCCCCACGGTAATAGAACGCATATTACATAACTATACGTTTGCATAAACTTTCTACTGACTCATAAAGGCCATGGACATTATGATGACTCGTAGTGTTGTTGCCTTTGAGTCGTGAAGATTCTGAAATCCCAAATATGAAGGTCACTGTCTTAAGTGGTGACGAAATACTTTAATTTGTAGGCTAATTGCTTGCCTTCTTCACTTAAAAACAATGATGATGGCATCCAGGCCGATTGTCGGCTACGGCGGCCGTTCTCTTTTATGGAGATCAGCGCAGGACATATTATAGTGCACAAGCATTCGCGCAGATACAAGTGCACTCTCTCTCTATTCCCTCACTCTCATAGTCCTCAGGGACGGCAACCCGACACGACCGGAGAGAGATCAGGCGCAGGACCGACATTTACGTGCTATCCGATGCATGGGTGAATTAATCACCAACTTCCAGACTCCAGGCTGCTTTATGATTGTTTCTCAAAACCCACAAAGCGACTTCGGCCCGACCCGGGATTCGAACCCGAGACCCCGTGCACAGCAGTCGCGCCTTGCGACTACTAGACCAACGAGGCAGTCAAAAGCAATAATGGCCCAATAACCGAACTGTGTCAAAAAGGTTTCTCGATATTATTATAACAAAAAAAAAAGAAAGTACCGATACCTTATCTTATTGATGAAATGGGTAAAAATCATGTGGTTTCATTGTGTCTAAATTTAGACGGATAATCAATTGTTTAGCGATAGTGTAGCCACGACCTAGGGCATATAACTAATTAAAACTGATCACTATAGTTACCGAGTTTGTGTTCAATGGAGAAACTATCTCTAAACTAGGTCAATTAGAACACTATTATTGGGGTGAGATATAGCCTATAGCCATTCAATACATAATAAGCGATAAGGCGCAGATTTAGTTTGTATTACTGCAGTATTTAAGTATAGCTTGGACACCAATAACTAAATAAAGGCGAAGGAAAACATCTAGAGGAAGCCTAGCCTAAAATCTCTAATCCACCTTGAGGAAACGTGGTGATTAACATTCATTCCTTCTCTGTATGAGATGAGGCTGCAGCCCTGCAGTAGAAAAAAAAGGACTATGATTATAACTAGGTATTGCAGACCATATTTGATCTATGTGTTTAGAGGAAACAAATACGATGAAAGGATGATTAAGTATTTCGTCTCCTAGAGGAATCTTCCTGGATCCAATAGACTTACTACAAGATACAGACATCTAGATAATAAGGCTTCCACAGAATAAGTCTTGTCCCACATCATAAATTATAAATATGGATAAAAATAATGCCATCCTAACAAAAAATTTATACAAAACTAGCGACCCGCCCCGGCTTCGCACGGGTGCAATGCTGATACTAAATACACTACAGAAGAACTGTGAACGTTGTTTAGAAAAACACGGAAAAAATGTAGTTATTTACGACATCACATCAGAAACCTCAAAAATACAGTACTTCTCCACTATTTAATGAATGTTATTATACATATAAACCTTCCTCTTGAATCACACTATCTATTAAAATAATCGCATCAAAATCCGTTGCATAGTTTCAACGATTTAAGCATACAAAGGGACATAGGGACAGAGAAAGCGACTTTGTTTTATACTATGTAGTGAAGCTTGTTAAAACGAAATGAATATATGAAAAATTATAAAAAAAAAAAAAAACAGAGTAAAAACAAAAACGCATCTGTATTTAAACCCTCCTAAGATTACGCGAAAAGACATTTGAAAACATATATCGTTGCGTGACTTCCGTCAAAAATAATCACTGAGACCGCCATCTTGACACCGTTCCGTTACAAAATTCTTTCACGAGACGCACTCACGACACTACAATAATAAATTGACAAATAAAAACAAAACTTAGTTCTAAGAAAGCCTTAGTTTCACTCTCGTTTGGGATTAAGGAAATTAATAAGTTTCTCCTAATCCATCTATGGACATGATTGCAAACTGGTTCTTAAGCTCGAACCAAATTGGAAGGACACGACATTTTGGGTCATTTGCTGTTCGCACGATTTCTCCTAATATTTTTGGGTGGTTTTTATATCTTATCGCCATAGGTATGCCATGTTAATATTACAACCGGGTAGTTTGTTTGTATGAACGTAAGTCTCAATCTAAAGTTAAAGTCTTTTAAAAACATGTCTTCGATAGTTCAAGAAATATACACGATACCTATACCTGCAATTATTAAACACAAACTCAAAATCATTTATTCAAACATGGCTGTAAAACAGAACTTTTTGAACGTCAAAAATTACAAAAGACAGCCCCCAAAACGTCCACCCTTCAACACTTCCTGTGTGTTTTTGCTGGGAAGAAGATACATATGACTGAATACAGTGTTAATAACTATGTGTTAACCATTGATCATGATCGTTGATTAACTAACTCTTTAGCAGAGTGACAATAACTAACCATGTGTGCACCTCATATTTATATTTTCAATATGTATATAGGTCTATTCGTATTTAATTAGTTTCTTTTTAATTTGCAGGTACACTAATACTGAGTCCACCAGCACAATGCCAGTACGCGGAACACCACATGGGTAGGTACGCATCAATTCTGCCGACCACCTACACTCGTACCCTTAAAGTCAAACGTTCATGAAACAATTCCATTTTCCAGTGAGCTACATGCGGAACCCGGGTGATTGGAACCCTCACGCGCAGCAGAGAAACCCGCCATGGCATCAATTCTCCTCACCCAGAAAAAGATCCCCAGAAACCGTACCGAGCCCTTACTATAACAGCAATCAGTATCCTCAGCCCCAATTTGTCCAAAATAATCAGTACGAACAAACCCAGTACAACCCAGTTCAAAATTTCCAAGGACCTCAGTATTACGACAGTAGATCTTCAGTAGGTTTCGTCCAAACTGATCCTAGAAATCCCAGCGACCCAAGGCTTCTATCAGATTCAGCATTCACCAGAATATCAGAAACTCTTGGTGCCATAAACACTGTCGGTCACTACCTAGTCGATATGGTCAGTGATTCACATGAGATCAATGAAACAGATCCGAACTTACAACAGCTACCTCAAGCTCTTTACACTATAAGTAAAAATGTTTTGGGCAGAAACGTTACTGATAAGATAGCTCCTATAGTAAAGAAGGCGTTACCTAAAGTGTTACCAGATGCTCCTATAACTAAAATAGCGACAGCCGATCGCGTAGATGATGACGATGCTAAATACTGCACAACTCCTGAAGGGGAGGAGGGTATTTGTGAAGATTTAAGTAATTGTCCCCAATTGTTGTTAAATTTGGTGAATCTCAGGGAATCTTTGTGTTTCAAAGATCTGTTTGTGCCTGGGGTATGCTGTCCGAAAAACGCTATTGTGCCGATTGTACAATCAGAAAAACCGATTGTGGGGTCGACGAGTAAGCCGACCTACTTGGTACCTGTGACAACACAGAAGCCTAAGCCTGTAACGACCAAAAAGCCCTCAGCTGTACTAGTCTTGACGACGAAAAAGCCGAAGCCGGCGGTCTCGACGACGAAGCGGCCGGCGACCACAACGCGGCGACCTGCGACCACGAGCAGGCGACCTGCAAGCACCACCACGGTGACAACACCGAGGACCCTGCCTACCACTTCATACTACACAGTCGCACCACCTATTATACAGAATTTCTCCAACATTGTTGATGTCGATGGTAAGAAATTATCTTTGAGAACTTATATCTTTATAGATCATTGGATGAGTGGAAAGGGTAAGTTGTCATAACACATTTACGCCTTAGAAATGATAATTTATTTTGTCGTTGCGAGCTGTTGTAAAACTAGATTCTGGATTTAATACTTTGTTTCCATCATTCGTTTTACAATAGCCTAGTAACATCAACAGTGTGGCGACTATCGCAACATCTTGTGTGAACTACGTTTATCGCAACATCAACATGTAACGCAAAGAGAACAGACTGCGCAGTAGAAAGCTTGTTGTATAAGAACATCATTATAAATTACCGAGTGAAAATAATGAATTAAAATTGACAAACAAAAAAAAAACAACTGCAAAACGCCGTATGGTCGTATCACTTCCATGTGTTTTCTGGTCATCATCTTATCATCATTCGGTTTAATCACTTAACAAGTCCTAATGTCAGAGTTTCCTCAAATCTGCCTGACGGCCCGTATCGTGTTATTCTGTCAATGGCTGCTATTGAGCAGTGTACGAGGACACCGGCTTTACGTGCCCTCTCAGGCACGGATATGTAGCACCGCCAGTAAAAAGACCCCGTGCTGCTTTGTGAAAGTTTCTAAAATCCACAAAGCGATAGGAATTGAACCCAGACATCGAGCACGGCAATCAAGCTTGCAACCACTGCGACATATGGAAAATGTGTTCTCTGCCATACATACCCATCTTATCAGCCTATACCTTAATGATCGAAGCCTATAACCGATCTTTCCTGAATTCAGATCAAAACAACACCAATCGCGGGATGATTGACACAAATCCTCTCCTTAACATTTCCAAACATTTATCGTAATAATAACCTGTTTCCAGATTGTGGTCAGCGAGAAGACGAAGGCGGTCGTATCGTGGGAGGGACAGAAGCCAAACCTGGAGCGTGGCCCTGGATGGCAGCCATCTACCTTCACGGCAGCAAGCGCAGGGAGTTCTGGTGCGGCGGCACGCTGGTGGGGAAGAAACATGTCCTAACCGCTGCTCATTGTACCAGAGACTCCAAGCAGAGACCGTAAGTATTTTGTTTGTATAAGTTTATGCTAGATGCAGCTCAGATTTTAACACGGCAGGCGGGCAACTTGAGAAGTTTGATTGAAAAATCATTTGACAAGTCATTAATATAATTAGCTTGGCCTAATAAAAGTTATATTTGCTTGAGCTTGTACTTTGTTCCATAGAGATAAGCCACTTCTTTTTAAAAAAACTTAGCACTTTTTGATATGCTGGGATTTTGGTGTAGGTTATACATACATATAGGAAACTAATACATCATTTAAAACTTTCTTCCATGTGGACCATTCACCCAATCCTTATGGGTCTCCGTGATAGTCTCATTTAGTTGCTATTAGTTAAATAATCCCTTGATACCAAATTATTTAATATGTTGTGCTTTTTTTAACCAGAATCTAAGTTCTACTTTTCTTTCTTCTTCCAGCTTCCCAGCACGTCAGTTTAGCGTGCGACTGGGCGACGTGGACTTAGCACGAGATGACGAGCCGTCCCGTCCCGTCACGCTGCGCGTCACCGCCGTGCGCGCGCACGACCAGTTCTCTAGAGTCGGCTTCTATAACGACATCGCTATACTGGTGTTGTCAGGTAAACACATATTTAGTCTCACCTGCATTAAGTTCGAAAATTAAATGACCGTTCAGAGTACGTTTAAATACTGAATGAGCAGCTCAATTTAGGGATACGAGGAGCTGAACAAAAACTTTTGCGATTGGTTTATGATTGTTGGTAGAAGCAACCTTGATTTTATATGAGACTCAAAAAGTATGCGTGTTCAAATGAAAAAACACTTTCGTAATTAATATCCTTCACAAAAAACAACACATAAAACATACATCAATATATCATAACATCACCTTAATTTACCATTTCAGAAAACGTCCAAAAATCGAAATACGTGATCCCTATCTGTCTACCTCACGGGGAACTAACTCGTCAGTCGTTCGACGGCTCCGTGGCTACAGTCGTGGGGTGGGGCACCACTCGCTATGGTGGTGGAGAGAGCTCCAAGCAGCTGGAGGCCAAGCTGCCAGTGTGGAGGAACGAGGACTGTGACCGCGCGTACTTCCAGCCTATCACAGACACGTTTCTTTGTGCGGGGTACGCGAGGGGAGGTGTTGATGCTTGTCAGGTAATGTTTTTTTTAGTATCAACAAAATTCTGGTAAATTGACCGGTTTTTGTATCTGAACTGCAAAAGTAGTATGTTTGGAGATTATCTGGTAAATAGCGGAACCGAATAAGACACGGAATATTATCAAGAAAATTTCTTAGAATGCAGGCAAAGCCTAGCTTATAGAGGCCAATAATATTTTTTTACAGCTGTTTATAGACTCAGCTCGGTGCTATAACCCCGAACCGAAGATAAACTTTAGGAAACACTATGTCTGCAGGGTCAGACGCCAGCACACCAAGCTACCCGAAACTAACAACTTTTCCCAGTCAAATTTGAACCATATGCAAATGAAATTTGTCAGATTGTGGTCGCTTGATGTGCTGGCGTTTGTCGTTTGTCCCTAATTTTATCCAAGTATAAAGCAAACATCAGCATTTTAGTGAAACAGCGTAAAAGAGAAGTCGCTATTGTCATTCTTGTTTTATTAAATTGGGCATATAATGCTCGTAATTTTTTATCCATCATCTAATGTTAAATCTTATTATTTCAGGGAGATTCCGGCGGTCCCCTCATGCTACAAGTAAACGGCCGGTGGACGCAGATCGGGGTGGTCTCGTTCGGAAACAAATGCGGAGAGCCAGGGTATCCTGGAGTCTACACCAGAGTGACACATTACTCTAACTGGCTACAACAGAATTTAGTGTAGGAAATAATCTAGTTAGATATTATATGTTGCTCCTGTTTTACCAGTGCGTAAATTGAAACGTTATTAGGCGTCTTGCGTAGCGACAATGGAATATTAATTTGTATATTTTTTTAATAGCCATAAAAGTTAGCGTTGTAAGTAAAAGCAGGAGCATAACAAACAGTCACATCTGTTTAAATAAGTTGTAAAATATGTTAGAGTACATGGAGAGCGCTATGGAACGTCAGGGGAGGATAATTTGATAGTTTTTTTTTGCTTTATTTAAAAAGAATTTGATTTGAACCTTAATGGTTATCAATCGTTAGCTATGCCCAAGAGAATCTCAATTTTTGGGAATGGTACTAAACTGTTAAGTTAAGAGTAGGTGTCTACCCATTTACTAAAAGTACAAGCGAACTTCATCAATTTCAGGTACTTTTTTACCATCTTCCATAATGTTACCAAATGAACTCATAAATACATAATAATATTATTTTAGTTCGATAAGTAAAGTAACATAAGACAAAAGCTATTTAAAATATTTAATTTTCACTTTAAATTTTTGCACTTTCTTTGGTCTAATTTATAAACAAAATGATTAACTGTAATAAATAAAATTTATTGTGATACTGTTATAACTGACTGTTAGATTTAAGTTGAATAAAAATATTTTTGGTATATTAAAACTTTATTTTCCCTATCTGTCAGTCGTAGTATTAGTCGATAGTCATGCATCTTTGGCAATTAACGATTCTTCCAAAGCTTCGATACCTCACATGTGGATGGCTTTGACAGTCTCTCATTAGGGTTTCCTATAGACGATCTTATAAAGGTCGCCGGAAGACGCTGGATGCAGGTCGCTTCCAACCGGTATACGTGGAAATCTAAAGGGGAGGTCTATGTTCAGCAGTGGACGTCCTATGGCTGAGATGATGATGATAGCCAGGAATCAGTTAAATCAGTGATTCAATGGCTAGGCATTTGACGTCTGATTATGCTTTTCGTTATCGTTACACGATGCAATCCACCATAAGGATGTTAAGCCACTAAAACTTATTTCCACGTTAAATAATCTGCCGTATTTATGCCAGTTTGGTAAAGTTTTTCACAAAAGTTAGCCGAAGGCTGCTCAATGACCAGTTTAACTAAAATACTTTACATTTTTTTTTGTAAATACATTTTTTTTTATTCATTTCCGAACCTACCATCGTAAACGTCATCCGTGTTAATGTCATTCCTATCTATTTCAACTTACCATATTTTAACCATATCAATTATATCAGTCCTTTTCATTCGTAAGCCGTAAGAAAGAGAAGTCAATTAGTCACGTGAACGTTTCTGTCGGCTGTTACTGCTAGTAAATTTGGAGACTGACGTTTCACCGTGACTAACTCACATTTTATTTTGATAAAAATAAATAAACATGTTTTAATTTGGAATACAAACCCTTGAATAATATTTAGGGAAAAATATTAAACTTTGTTTAGTACCATAAGTAGTCTGAATGACGAGATAGTGTTAACTTCGGTATAATAAAATCTAACAAAATGAAGTACTCAACATCGCCTACTCCAAGCTTGAATAACTATCCAAGGAGTACGTCTCCATTGCCTGCTCCAGCTAATTACCAGCCTACGACAGCCAGTGCAGCTGTGAAACGCTACAAGTACATCAGAAGACTGTTCAAATTCAATCAGATGGACTTTGAGTTTGCTGCATGGCAAATGGTGTATCTATTTGTGTCCCCTCAGAAAGTGTTTAGGAATTTCAATTATAGAAAACGTAAGTGCTCTCTGTTTTGTGTTTTAAAACTTGGTATTACTTATTTAAAAACAGTTTCTGTAGGACAAACATCTTAACTGTGACCTAAATAACTCTCACAGACAGTCATAGATCAGTTATAATTTCAAAAAAAAGAAGTTCAAGAGATATCCAAACAAGACAACTCAAAAATAATGACCGCTTCCAATGCAAGAAACAAATAGTTTTGCTTATAGTTGGTACTTTTTCACATAAACCTCTTAAAATAAATTTAAAATTAACTTTTCTTATGCAAAACAAACTGTTTCTTGTTTAAATGGTTAAAATAATGACTTAAATGATTTAAAAACTCATCAGAACTTAATTTAAGATTACAAATTTTTAATAAGCTAAAACACTTGTCGTGTTAATCTACGTTTACATACATATTTCTGATGTTTACGTTTTAAAACTTACTCTCCATACTCATAACTAGAAACCAGAAGAATAAATTGATATGCCATTATGTAACATAGAATTTTCAATATTTCAGATACAAAATCACAGTTTGCGAGGGATGATCCAGCATTCCTAGTTCTTCTTAGTGTATGGTTATTCTGTAAGTATATATACATATATGTAGTTGCCTATACTTTAGTTTTAATTTAATTACTTGACAACTCACAAGGTTATCCTCGCAAGAGATATACTCGTCTTCTCTAACCATAATCCTATATTGTTGTCTTAGAGTGAAAACCTCAAAAATGCATTTCTGCTCTGATTTATTTTATAGCATTTTAAAATCTGTTCTTTTGGTGTGAAAGCGTGACAGACAGACAAACAGTTACTTTCGCATTTATACTAATAGTTAGGATTAATTAACAATGATATTAAATTTTTATTTAATTTATTCATTACATTTTAAAGATTTTTATTGATAATGTTATGCTAAAATTATTCATTTAATATTCCAGTATCGTCAATATGCCTGGGGCTAGCGATGAGCTTGTCAGCGGGGAAGGTGGCGTTGTTTGTGCTGTTTGTTGTATTTGTAGACTTTATCGGTGCCGGAGTTGTTGTGTCCACACTGTTATGGTAAGTGCAATACATATACATTATATTACATACTCTGGAAACTGATAGCCCAAGAATGTCTATTCTCCTTTATCATATGACCTTACTTATTAGTTCTCTAAAGCAAAGAGGTCTTAAGGCCTGACCACCTTGTGTGGTGAGGACTCTCCAATACAATCACGTTGGAGGGGTGCTGACTTGCAGTGAATATGGACGCACTTCCACTGCAAAACTTGGCTATGTCAGTCACCAGAGGGCACACCAGTCGCCGTGGCCGAAATCGGTCTCTCTCTATTCCCTCACTCTCATAGTCCGATGGGACGGCAATCCGACACTGCTTGTGATCTCTCTCCGGTCGTCACCAACGTGCGACGTGATGCACGGGTGTATCAATCACTAACTTCCAGACACTGGGCTGTTTTATGAAAGTTTCTTAAAAGCGATTTCGAGACCCCGTGCACTGCAGTCGTGCTATGCTACTACTAGACCAACGAGGCAGTCTTTGTTCCTAGTTATTCTACAGTTTAGATGAAACAGCTGGTCTAATTTTGTAATATGAATTTATAAATCCTCAGGTATGTAAGCAATAAGTACCTGCGCCGCGACCAGGACGGTCCGGACGTGGAGTGGGGGTACGCGTTCGACGTGCACATCAACGCGTTCTTCCCGCCCCTGTCTCTGCTGCACTTCTTCCAGATCGTGTTGTTTGAAAGTGAGTCTTATTTCTTTGTGTTATGGTTTTATTTACAATGCTCCGCAACAATTGGTCTATGAAACAATTCATTTGATTAGTAATATTGTATGGAGTTTCTCTACAAGCATAAAAAATGTGTAGCTTTTTCCAAATTATGTCGCTCTACGCTTCTGATCTGTCTGGTACCAGTGTTTAACATAGACCGACTGCCTATCTGACCTCCTCAACACAATAAGACGGGTTGTCAAACCTTCTGTCTTGTATCTTGGAGCCTATGGCCTCTGCCGATGACAATGTAATAACTACACGTAAAAATGGCAGGAGGAGACTCGCCAGCTCACTTACCGGGCCCCCGGGAACTAGTCACTAAGTCGCAACAAGGGGGCAAAGGGGATAATTATTATCAGTACTAGCTGTCCCCAGCGGTTTTACCCGCATTTTTGGTTACTGCTCCGCTCCCGTGTGTCTTAGCGTGATGGTATATAGCCTATAGCCTTCCTCGATAAATGGGCTATCTAACACTGAAAGAGTTTTTCAAATCAAACCAGTAGTTTAGGAGATTAGCGCGTTCAAACAAACAAACTCTTCAGCTTTATAATATTAGTATAGATATAGATTAATTATATTTTTTTTTCACCTAGATGTGCTGTTCCGGGAAACGTTTCTATCGTGCCTGGTGGCGAACTCGTTCTGGCTGGCCTCCATCATCTACTACCTGTACATCACATTCTTGGGATACAGCAGTAAGTACTGAACCTATTATATACACCTGTTCACGCCCACTATCATCTTAAAATGATACCTCGTGTGAACGTCTGGCGCTTAGGTATCTCTGTCCATAACTAAATCGCACATTGACTTTCAGATTATGGAAAAGTTGTCGATACGGGTAAGTTTGAACATAAATGGGGATTTTTTTAAGTATTAATATATTAAAAAAAGAACATAGAAGACCTTATGGTCTAACAAAAATAGTGCACCATATTTTTACAGGTTAATTAATTTATTTTTACATATTAATACACGCTAAGGATCATGTTTACCACAAAAAGTTGAATGACCAACGATCGAGCGCGCTTCATAGAGACGAGCATTTTGCGTAAGAATACAATTACAATTTGGTAAATGTGATTATGATTTTTTGGACTTTTTTTTGTAGTAAACATGATCCTTAGCATGTACTGGAGTCTTAGAAATGTGGGTTACATAACATAGTTTAATAAGAAGTTATATGCAATAGTTTGGGCTATATACTTGCTGATTAAGATTATGTCACTGAACCATTATAGTAAATAAACAAGGATTATTTATAAATTTAGCATCTCCGTGGGTCTAATAGTCGCATAGCGCGACGGCTGTACACGGAGTCTTGGGTTCGAAAGACAGGTGGGGCCGAAACTGCTTCGCTTTTTAAAAAAAATCACTAACAATGCCGGACCTAATTTCGCATATATCTGTGTTCCTCGTATAAAAAGATCTCAAAAATATTAGTATATGACCTGCCACCTCTCTCCCCAGATCTTCCGATGCTCCAAAACGCTCGAGTGTTCCTCCTCCCGCTGCCACTGCTGGTCCTCTCATACCTAACAACCCTCGCGATGGGGTGGAACCTCAGCGAGATGCTCATGTACTTCTACAAGATGAGGGTCCTACAGTGATTGAGAACCAGAGCATCATTCAGGAGTTGAAGATGCAAAACTATTTTTATCTAGTGGTAATGTTAATACGGGATATTTTAAGAGGAGGAATGATTGGACGGCATATTGTATTATTAACTAAACGGGTTTTAACCGCGCCTCAAGGGAAAACTTCCCAAACCCGGATATATGGTACCACCTATCTATTTCTATGTTAATTTCATCACAAACGGATCAGCCGTTTAATACAAAAATAATAACAAACATTCAAACAGTGCTTTGCGCTTGTGTGGTAATCACCCTTGAGGATATTATGTACTCACTAAACTATAAAGAAATCCATTTAAAATATCATGCTGTCTCATTTTAAAGATCGAAATAGACTTTAAAAATAATATTTTTTTTATGTTAAACAGGCCTGAGAACCTATATTTATACTAATATTATAAAGCTGAAGAGTTTGTTTGTTTGTTTGAACGCGCTAATCTCAGGAACTACTGGTTCGATTTGAAAAATTCTTTCAGTGTTAGATAGCCCATTTATCGAGGAAGGCTATAGGCTATATACCATCACGCTAAGACTCACGGGAGCGGAGCAGTAACCAAAGATGCGGGTGAAACCGCTGGGGACAGCTAGTTTTATATATGTTCGTAAAATCATGCTAAATAAGTATTGATAGAGTGCCACTTCATATGAAATGTCTGTCCTTATATTGTGATAGCAATCAATTACACTATGTACGACTGGTAAACAATAAATTATGTATAGCGTTTATACTAATTTTGCAATTGTTCCTGATTCCTAATGTTCATTGATATTACAAAAAAATACATTTAATTGAGCATGTAACATTATGAAAACAATTACTGAAATTATTTTGTTAAAATTGCATTATTTTGTAAATATTAATAATTAATATAATTGTATTTTATAAGAAATAAATAAACTATGTTTATCTGATTGTATTTAATTTATTGAATCAAAATGTATATAGTCATAATTATAATTTATAATAATGTCTAATTTCTACTGATTGATAAATATCATTATTTAATCATCATCAAGTACAATGACCTCGTCCGAGGTGATAGGTTTGGGTCGTTCCGTGAAGGGCAGCTGTTTCTTAGCTTCAGGCTTCTTCGTCACCGGCTTCGGAACTGAAGTCTTGGTGATAGTAAGCGAAGATGGCAGCTTGCTAATAGACGCGTTTATATCGTGACTCTTCGATATTGGAAGGTGTTTCTGTCGTTCAGCCAGTTTCTCCTGCAGGGTCTTCCCTGGACTGACTTGTTGGTGCGGCATCGGCGGTTTTGTGTGAATTGCAGCATTCACGGTAGATGCTGTCGACATGTGCGCCTGCGCAGGCATCGTGTGTGACGCGTGTGACGTGGAATGTGCCGCCCCGCCGAATGATGAAAGATTGGCGCTCATTGACGCTGGTAAGTTTTGTAGCACAGTCCCCATACTCGGAGCTAAAGGTGTGGAGTTCGACTTCTGCAGAGTACTTACTGCAGGTGTAGGCGTCGCTTTACTTACTGCAGGCATTGTAGGCGCTGTGAATGACTTAGAAGATTTCATTTGCGGATTACTTTGCTGGCGCACTGACCCCGGCTTCGGACCCCGCTTCTGCTTTTTCACAGGCGGCATGAACGAAGAAAAACTCTGGCCAAGGAACTGACGATAGAACTCAGCTTGAAAGGAATTCTGCAGAGTATTTTGTAAGGAAGACTGCAAAGTGTTATGCAATGACGGGTAGCCAGCCAGGCTCATATTAGATAGGTAGGATAAAGACAGGGCGGCTGCTGCCTGCTGAGAAAGCACGGGGTCGTTCAACATCGGTAAATAGCTTTGGAAGGCGGCGGCCATGTCATGCGCCGACAGCTTTGGCAAACCAGTACCTAGTGATGCTGTCGAAGTTGGTGGTGCCTTCTGTTCGGGTTTCGAGGTCGCACTAACACTTGAGGTCGTAGCTTTCACTGTCTCAGCAACAGCAGCCTTGGCAGCTTGCTTCTTCTGAGCGTTCTGAGTTTTGTCCAAACTGGCCATCGTCGCTTCATGCTTCAATTTCTGTATCAACTTCTGGCAGTATTTCATGCTGATGTCAACAAGATTTGCATTTTCGGCGATCGTCTCGCTTGTAGCTAACTTGTAACCTTCAATAAGGAGGTTCGTAAATTGTTTAGAGTTTGGCTGTTTCTGAGCTCTTTGATAAGCTCTGTAGATATCCAACATTAAACTATTAAGAGCTTGCCGCTCCACCTCATTGCTCTTCAAATCCGCTTGCTGGCTGAACTTCGTCAGCTGTCCCTTTAGAGACTGTATACAAAGTGAGAACGCTTGCTGTGCCAACTCCTCTCTGTCGGAGTCACGTAAATACTTTTTGTCGGGATCAGGGGTTCTGTTCAAATGTAAACTTAGGTCTAATAGAGTTTTGTGATCATCTATCTCTTTCAATATCTCCAGAGTGAGAAGAACAGACCGATTCATGTGGAAAATGAAGCCACCAGGTCTGTCTATTTCTTGAGGAGGTATCTTCCAAATGTTGTTGAAAAAGTTCGATGGTTTCCTCTCACTAAATAGTCCTCCCAATTTCTGGCCAGATCTTGAAGTGAAATTGGATAACATGAGATCACGACACCTCTCGATGTCTTTGCCTTTTTTGTAGTAAAAGTGGTAGTGAGCAAGTCTGTATATAGCCTTGTAATGTGGAGGGAAACGACTCGCGCAGTCTTCTAACGCGTCGAGACAAGCCGACACGATAGTCATGATCTCATCGTCAGTCAGAGGCTTAGAGTCGTTGGACGACTTTGAGGAGTTTTCGCTATCACTGCTTGAGTCGCTACTACTGTCGGATGAGGACTCACTGGAACTGGAATCGGAGGAAGACGTGGAAGAGGTACTGCTTGAACTTTCTCCCTTCTTCTCACCATCAGTCGCGTCCTTTCTATCATCCGAAGACTTCTCTTCTTCCGATGTTTTTTCTTTGATGGGTTCTATCGGAGTAGGAGTAGGAGGCACTGCCGTTTGTGGCGACTTCTCGTCTAGAACAATGACTTCTTGTTTATTTTCTTCCACAGACACAGCTGCTTTTGTTTGAGCGACATCAGTGCTCGGCACAATAGGCTCTTTAGGCGTGCGTTCCGTGTCATAGGAAGCTGACCGCCTAACCTTAGCTGCTGCCGCTTCCATCTTCAGTCTCTTAGCCTCGTGAGATTCTTCCTCGCCAGCGTCGCTTATAGATCGCTTGAGAATATTCGCCGGATGAACAGGTTCCGCAGGTTTGGGTTCTGTGTTTGTTTCTTGTTCTGTCGTGCCATCTTTTTTTGTCTTTTTTGTAAAAGGACCCTTCTTCCATTCATCGATGCACGTGGAAAACACCTTGCCTACTGACGTAGGTATAGGCTTGTTTTCATGTTGTTCGATATATTTTAAAATAGACGCATGAATCCGATAGTGCATCTCCAACACTTCAATGCACAAATGCGTTGGGGTCGTGTAATTTATCTTCAGTGGATATGTAGCATCGCTCTCTTGCAAACTCTTCACAGCCTTCATGTAATAATCCAAGTACACAGACGGAGGTTTGTTCCGCTTCTCGCCCACTTTGCCTAACATATAGAAGTGCAGCCATGTTTCCTCCTCGTGACTAGTCTGAGCTTCCTTATTGTCACTCAGTTCGTTTAGCACAGTAACAAAACTTTTTTGAGTCGTGTCTAACATATCTTCCTTTTGTTTTTCTAAAGATTCAAAATCCTCCATACTCAAGGACTCGCTGGCTTGTTTCAGCACTCGAGAGCAAAATGAGTGAACTGAATACGCGAACATTCCATATTCCGTCCACATGTGACAAAGCGTGGGGTCTAACTCCACAGTTCTTTTGAAACAACGTATAACAGATTTTGCGGGATTCAAATATTCCCTTTCATGATTGAGATTTTTACAAGAATTCAGCATTCGATCTAAATTTACGGCTTTAGCTAGGGATATCCTCGCCCATGATTCTACTCTGTCATTGTTCACGGCAACGTCTAACATGTTGAACTTCACTCCTAATTTTACTTCTTCCTTTTTATAATAATAATCACCCAATAGAAAGTAAATATCCCTCATTTTATATGGTAATAGTGATGTAGTGTTAGGTAATTTGTCTTCCATTCCTTTAATGAATTTGTCAATGTCTGGAAGGTATTTCTGAGGGTCACACTCTGGCGGCAACAGAGCCAATATCTTATGGAACAACTGTTCTGAGTCAGCTGTTATGCCAGGCAGCTTGCCTTCAAGAGCTGGCAACGTTGGCGGTCTAAATATCTCATACAACTGCTGAGCTCTCTTCCAATCCAAAGTTGCCGCCGGCACGTTGTGATCTACAAGGTATTTTATCTTATTCTTTCTTCCGGGATGGCCAAATAAGCAGTAAACACACTGCTCCATGTACTGAACGACTTGTTCCAGAGATTTGGCCAACGAAGGGGATCGCAACCTCGGCACGACCGTGTCCAAAGTAAAATAGAGTAGTCTCCCTTCCGACTTACAACACCAACCTCTTTTGCCAAGCTGTTCATGTGCAATAAACAGCACCATTATTGGATTAGGAACTTCATCGCCCTCATCTTTCTCCGTGTCTATTCTAGCCCTCCCTTGATCCTCCTCCCTTTGAAGTACGTAATGCATAATGATCCATGGAATAACAGTTCCGAAAGGCATTTCCGATGAATTGGTTTCCACTTGGTGGCCAATTACTCTAATGAGATCTTCTAAGCCCTGGCTGAGTTCTTTCGGAGTCACAGTATCTAAGCATGTCAAGCCTTCTGTTGTGAGAATATGTTCCATACAACAAAGGATCTTAACAACTGTCAGGGTCCACTTGTCATATTCTGGGGACCCTGTGGTAAACCTGAAGTAATGTTTTAGAGCTTCATGTAGACAGATCAGTGACCATTTGAAGCATTCATCAGGTTTGTCTAAAGCCCAGTAAGTGTCTAATATAACAGCTAGATGTACTGCAAAATCCAGAGCCACATCTTCTTCGTTCCTAGCCATTGTTTTACAGTGGTCAAAAGTATCAATCACTATTGATAACACCTCTTCATAGTTTCCTCTCTCATATGAATCCATTACTGTGGCAAGCCTTTTATTTCTTTCGAGGAACTTTATACCAGCAAAAACTTCAGTCTCATTGACTATTGGCTTGAATGTAAAGTTGACAATATTCAAGTTATATGTGTCATGATGTTCACCCATAGCTTCAAACTCATAAAGGAGCTGATGTAGGCAGTCTAATGCAAACTCATTGCATTTATTCAACAGTTGGATATGTAGCCTTACCCAAAGGTACCGTAGATTCAAATCTAAACACTCTGTAGTATCAAAGATTTCTGGCCTGAGATTTAATATGATGCCTATAGTTTCTATGACACTCAAATCATGTTTCTGCTTGTCATCTGGCAATGTTGTGTTGAACTTCTCGTTGACTGTAAACTCTTCAACAAGAAGGTTAACATTGGTGTAATGTAGCAACTCCTCGTCATTACCACTGGTGCATGATGGAATATCAATATGTGTCAGATAGCATTTGTTGGCATTAACAAATACATCAGGCAGTCCTTCTGGCCACTTCTCCCTCCATTTGACAGCTAAGATACCCAGGTAATCTTTTAATATATCAATGATGTCCCTTTTGCTTTCAGTGTATTTGTTTATAAAATTCTTTACATCTTTTTGTTCATCTTCTGAACCAAAATACTCCTTGACTTCTTCAGGTTTTTCCTTCTCCTCAAAAAGTTTGTCAAGGTTTGTTATATCTGGTGAAGTTTCCCTAGCTTGATTTTCTTTCTTCTCAACTATTTCAGGGACTAGATAAATTGGCACCATTTTGCGAAGTGTTTCATAGATGTTATTGTCTTGTTCCTGCTTGCCGACCGGCTTCTTTCTCCCAGATTTGCGTTTATTGCACCACTCCCACATGCGTAGGAAGCTTAAAGCACTGCCTCTCCTTCTTACTGGAGTTTTCTTAGGCACTTTACTGTCTGTTGCAGTTTCTGGAGCTTCAGGAGCCATTTCAACATCACTCTCAACTGCATCAACCTTTTCTGTGTCAGTTGCTGCCTTATCTTTGTCTGATAAATCATTATTTTCATTTTCTGACACAATTTCAGGATTCTTCTCAGTGTCTGTGACAGCTTCTTCAATCTTATTCTCCTCCGGTTCTGACTCCTTAGGCTCCTCACACACCTCCATAGTTTCCTCTTTATTTTCTTTTTCAAAAACCATTTCTAATTTGCAAGCATGACTATAATAGTGTTCAGCCATGTAGTGGTGCATGTGAACAAGAGACTCACCAACTGATTTCCAATTTAAATTAGTTACAGGCTTAACCAACTTCAGATCTGGCAACACATATTTAAATTGCTCAGCTTTCTGTTGCTCAATATATATTTCATGAATATCTTCTGCTTCTTTCAGCAGCTTCAAAGCCTTTTCCTCATCAAATGGGTCGTCTTCCTTTTCATCCCATTTGTAGATTGGGTTAAGATATTCCATGAAGTCTTTAATGTAGGGATAGACGGTGTAGATGTGTTTCCGGTAAGCAAGACCACGCAAGTATCCAGGATCCAGTTGCAATGCATCATATATGGTTGAAATGCACTCCTCTTTATAGTCAAGACCTAGAAGCAGGGTAATGATCTTGTCGAGGCAAGGCCAGTGGCGAGGGTTGCATTCTGCCCCGTGTTGAAAAGCGCGAAGTGCCATCTCGTACCGTTTGGCGCGCATACAGAGCTGCCCCAGGCGGTGCCACAGGGTGACATCTGTGTCGTCAAGCTCAGACGCTGCACAGTAAGCCTCTATAGCCGCGTCTACTTCCTCAGATATGCTCAACATAGTGGCTAGGTTTTTATACGATAAATACTTCAAATTAAACAAAGGACCAGGGACTTTCTCGCCTGGCGCTGGTTTTTGCACCTCATGTAATAGCTCCGTGTCGAGAAGATCCTTGAGTAACTGAGTGGCATCTTTGAGATTCCCTTTTCGCTGAAGCTCCAAAGCCTTTGTATACTGTTGAAATGCTATCTGCTCTGACGCCTCTCTCGTTACTTCTTCTTCAGATCCACTCTCTTCCTCCGATTCCTCGTTCAAAGCAGAAATTCGTATCATCTTGAATTTTAGTCAGAATAATTGTAACCATTGATTTTTTTTATGTAAATAAACAGCGCAACCGGCTCACGCCAGGCCAATTTGTTTGATAACTTTGACATTGACATTTTCATAAATGTCACTGATGCAAGTGCAACAGATAATTAATAACAGCCATATTATTCGTTCTGAACCAAAGATACATTACCTTAGGGGAAGTTGGGATATTGGGAAGGTTCTTATCCGAGTACAAAGACAAGACACAATCTTTTCTGTTATTATACAGAATTTAAAATGCAAAGTTAGCTTCACAGAAGTATATCGGGAATTATTATTGGGTAGGTATTTACTCTAAGGTAGGTATATTGCGAATTTCCGTATTCCAAACCAAATGACATTGACAATATGTGTCAATGAGATGAGATTGAGGTTATGTGATTACATCTGAGGTGATTACTGTGTGTAGGATTCCCAAAAAATAATACTTTGTTTATTTTTATAATAAAAGAAAAAGAAAAAGGTAACCGAACATGCTGTCTCAAAACTCACTACTAAAGCGTACCTGGCCAATGCTAGTCCAGAGCATGGAGGCACATAGAAAACCTAGATGGCTGCCCGTCGCAAAAAGCAAAATATATCGTATTCCCAAACGTCCAGTTATATCCGAGGAGGAGCGTTTAGAGCTGATGCGGCTGCACAATAACTACAAGACTCAAATGCGGTCTATCAGACGGTTCTACTACGAGGAAATGATCAAGGAGCAGTCGTCCCGAGAGAGTGCCAGTTCGGAGATGTCCCAGCGCTTGGAGGCGGAGGAGTGGGTCAAGTGCGTGGAGCTGAACGACAGCTGGAACGCTCAGGTCGCCGCCGAGAGGGTGGAGAGGAGGAAACTTGAGGTAGCGGCGCTGGAAGAGTATGCTCTAAAGAGAATGGAAGCTCATGATAAGCTGCAGAAAGCTAAGATCGCGAAGGCAGCTGAGGAAATCAGAAGACAAAAGGTACCTATATTTTTGTATGATCAATCCTAAAAGTATGCCCAAGCTACTCAGGTTACTTTTTTTCAGAGGTATACTCCGTTGAAAATATTTCAAATCCAGTTTATTATTCCTTGTTCAATTCCTTGGTAAATTGCACATTCGGCTTCATGCTAGTCAAGGAATATTAAAAATCAAGCTCATGATAATGTTTTTTTTTTTTTTAATTTTCCAGGAATTGAGTACAACCTTCATAACTCCAGAGACAATTGATGCAGCCATAGACCATGCTATTGCCAACCCTGTAGACTACAACTTTGCTATCGACCTGAAGGGCAACAGGTATGAGGGCAGAGACACGCAGATAACCAGGAACCAAGTGAAGGAAGAACAAGCAGCCAGCGCTAACGCTTAGGGAATCCAATAATAGTTTGTTTTGTAAATAATTTAGGTACAATAAAATATTATGTAAGACTTGAGCTTTATTTCTGTCTGTCTCTTCTAAGAGTCAGCTGTCAGTCACATATACAAATACAAGTCAACCAGTTTTAACTGAATTTCAAATGTATTTTCCTAAGAGAGACTAAATTAACCTTTTGACCACCATCATCATTCATCAGAGCCTTTTTATTGTCCCACTGCTGGGCACAGGACTCCTCTCTCATGGAGAAGGATTAAGCGTTTATCACCACGCTTGCTCAATGCGGATTGGACTTTTGACCTCCACAGTTACATATTGATGACAAGCCAAAAACGGTTGGTTACTACACCTCAGCCTTTTAAAGTTAAAAAATAATATTGGAGAACTCATGACTATATTGTAGGTATTTATGCATGTAACTTAGCTTGCACTGAAGGAATGTTTATTCTTATGATGTGACAGTCAAAAGATTATCTATACTAATATTATAAAGCTGAAGAGTTTGTTTGTTTGTTTGAACGCGCTTATCTCCGAAACTACTGGTTCGATTTGAAAAATTCTTTCAGTGTTAGATAGCCCATTTATCGAAGAAGGCTATAGGCTATATACCATCACGCTAAGACAC
This sequence comes from Heliothis peltigera, assembly GCA_958496145.1. Lineage (NCBI taxonomy): Eukaryota > Metazoa > Arthropoda > Insecta > Lepidoptera > Noctuidae > Heliothis > Heliothis peltigera. The sequence goes on from OY292341.1 coordinate 1,046,196, forward strand.
ACGGAAGCGGAGCAGTAACCAAAGATGCGGGTGAAACCGCTGGGGACAGCTAGTTGAATATACATACCTTTTCTTACTTTTTACGATAATGAGATTGAGCCCATGAGCAGGCTGTAAAATGATTTTTGGTAAAATGAAACAAAAACAATGATATTTTTTCCAATATATTAGGCATCAGACAGACATATGTTGGAACATGGTCTCCCAGTGCGGCACGAGGTTGAGCTTGTGCTGCAGGTCGCCCAGCGCCACCAGGTTGGCGGAGCGCGACGCGTCGTCCGTGCCCACTGACACTACCTCCTGGTGGAACGCTGCCTTCGTGCCCATGCACACCTGGAGCACATTATTATATTGTAATAGCATTCTTCAGCAATTTGGTTAGGTTAGAATAGATAGTAATATAGTATATTAGTAGTATAGTAGAATATATAGTAATGGACACTTTATTTGAAATAGGAGATTTTACGGAAAAAAGACATATAACTCCACATTTTCACCTTGTCTTTTTTAGGGGATTACAAATGCCAGCCATTCCAAATGATTCTAAAATAGTTTGATCTACAAGAACACATAGGTTCAGTTGCAGGCAACAAAAAACAGGCCGTTTTTACTTTCCTAAAAACTCCTCCTCCACACCCCTTTAATAAACAAAGGATGTAACCACATTGAGGGGAAGTGAACTGAGAAGTCAGTAGTGGCCAATAGCTAGCACCAGGTCCTGGGAATATGCCCATTGATACTCTTCTATCTAAATGATCACAAACAACGAAGTACACTTACTTCAAACATGGTATCTCCTAAAGCGAGGCTGACTCGTCCAGACCGATGTACTAGAAGTTTTCCAATTCGACCTTCTTCTAAATCTGATAGCCGACATCTGTTGTCTACCTGTAATTGATATTAAAAATAAATGAAATTAAAAAGTTGTTTCGCATTCTATGAGAACAGCTAATTAAATCGAGATTGAAGTTATTCAAACCAACGAAATCAAAATTTAAATATATAGAGGACTGCCTACGACACTAAAGCCAGTTTCACCGGTTGCTGATCAGTTCCAGATAAGTTTATCAGGCAGATAATTTCATACAAATTCTGTTCCATTTTTTAATTTATCTGGTAGATAGTGGCTATACGTAACCTGTGAAACCGGCCCTAAGACTAGGTCTACATTAGCCTTTTTATCGTCCCACTGCTGGGCACAGACCTCCGCTCACCGGACAAAGATTGAGCGTTAACCAATGCGGATTGGTGATTTCAAACTTCATAGTCCATCTTCCTTTAATAAAACAAATTATACCTAACGCGTCAATAATCTAATCTTTCTTTTTTATTAGCCTGTACTGTCCCACTGCTGGGCAAAGGCCTCCCCCATATCTTTCCACTTATCCCTATGGCTAGCTTTATGTGGCCAGTCCTCGAGGAAACGGTCTAAATCTAATGTTACACAATGTTAAAGTCTGCATAATGAGCGATTAGTTTCACGATACGGTTTCATGTAATTTTGATTCATCAATGACTAGAATAGGTACTGATATTTCGATAACATTCGTCATGTCAGGTTGGCCGAGTGGTCTAAGGCGCCAGATTTAAGCTCTGGTTCCCGAGAGGGAGCGTGGGTTCGAACCCCACACCTGACAAAAATGGTCATCCTTTTTTATATCCCTTTTATAATTATTTAAGTATTTTGATGGGATATTTTCCAAAACATTTTTTTTGCTTCACCTCTAAGACAGTACCAACTTATCTAATTGTATGTTAATGACGACTGCCCATGTTAGGAAATAAGAATCAAAGGGTAGTTTGCCCTACATAGACCGACTTCCCAGTGCAAGCTTAGCAACTACGAACATTGCAATTTTAAGCAACTCGTAATTCGTAGTTGCAAATTACTACTTGTGTTACACTAACACTTTGTCTAGGAATCTGAAGTATCGTGATTCGGTAGGTAGACCCTCTTAAAACTGCATAGGGGATATTAAACATCTATACTAATATTATAAAGCCGAAGAGTTTGTTTGTTTATTTAAAGGCGCTAATATAAGAAAATACAGGTCCGTTTTGAAAAATGCTTCCAGTGTTAGATAGGGATCTACTCTTTTAATCGAACAGGCTATCTATCCGATTGCGGGGGTGATGCCAGTGATTTATAAACTTACTGGTTTATCCTCCTTGTCTTCGCCAGTGGAAGTGGAAGGCTCATCATTTATCTTACGTCTAGGAGCATCATCGTCCACTTTGCCGCCGCGGCCTGGCAGCGAATCTGGCAACTGAAAATATTTGACAAACAAACATAAGTACATCTAACTTTAAGTACATGCATTTTTCCTTATCATATTATTAGAATGAAACACAGAACAAATTTACAACGCTCAGAACGTTCTCGAAATGCAAAATGGCGTACAAATCAATGTCTCATGATTATAATTCTAGACTTCAGTTCCTCTTATCTAGTGACCTGCAGGTTTAATTACCTAATAAAACACGGCCTAATAGACTCCTGCGTTTGTCTACCCAGGAATCGAACCGGGCACGGCAGTTGCGCTTGCGACTGCTGCGGGGCAGTTTGCCTTTCGTCTAAAATTCCTCAATAAGAATCTCCTCCCTATCCTCACCTGTAACAATATAAGGGTAGGCTTTTCACTCCTCAGCAGATTGACAACATCAGTATCTTCGAAGACTTCCTTGATGTCCGGCCGCGGTTTCTCTTCCACCTCACTCAATACTGCAAAAAAACTTCTATCTAAACTTTAGTTTCCAAAGTCGAGAAGCATCACCCACCACCGAAAAGATTTTATAAAGAATCCATTTTAACCACTTTCAATGGCAGGATTATAGGCACTCATAGCCTATAATTCTGCTTTGTTCGGTAGCGTCCCTTGTATCGTAAATGGAGTTGTATTTCTGTGATAATATAGTTTCAATTGCCATGTAGGTAATGGTTAAAGAAAAATATATGGTGACTGATTTACAGTCACCATATACAAACGCTGTCTTCATATGCAGCGAAAAAACTAACTTTAATGGTATCAGTGTATTTTTATTTATTCAACTCAAACTTGGCTGCAAAAATTAACAAAAGACAGCCTGCAAAGCGCCCACCCTCACTTCCTATGTGTTTTTTCTTTGGGAAGAAGTGGCGCGAGTCAGTTTGGGCACATTGTGAAGCTAGCTGCTAGGTGTTTAAGCTCGCTATTATCTCGGTTCAAAACCGCTTTAATGCATATTGTCCGTTAAAACCAAGCCTGATAAAAGATATTTCTTGCACATGGAGGGTTTTTTAGTCACCCTAGGTCATAATAAGACCATTGGAAACTCTTCGTTTGAACAAGATTATTAGAGCTAATATGCATAAATAGGGTTTACATAAGCAAACTTGTGATATAAGCATGAAGTTTAAACTCCCAAGCGAATATTTTGATGATAAAAGTTGCCTTAAAACAAATTATTACGTAAGCAATTATTAAAGTAAAGTATAAGTCCAAAAGGAATAATTAAAACCAAAAATCTCTCATAGTAGTTATTAACTATTTTTCTAGTTAAGCTTTTTGGATTTTTATTATTCCATTGGATTTATAATATTTATACACTTAACTGGATTTCACAATTTTTAGCAGCTTTAAAACTATTTTTCTGGTGATATAGAAAACTTATATTAATTAATTTATCTAATAAGTGTCACCAAAAATTGTTTTCATCTTTTGATGACAAAGCTCAAAATATATAAACTAAAAATATTAATTATAACAATTATTTATATAGGATGAAACAATCTAAGATCTGAAGTCTGAGCGACTTTTAGAAGTTTTGTGAAATCCAGTTAAGCGATAAGACTAAACAAAAACAAAATTATAATTTCCGAATACACAATGAATGCATCGAAACATCAGTGTACAAATAAACATAATAGCTAGTTTATATGTCTGCTGTATGCTATAGCCGCTCCTTTGCCAATGGAAACAGTTCGCTCGGCGGTCGGGGCTGCAAATATAATATTTTGTTATACCTTGAGTTACGCAGTAATCGGCTGTAGGGTAAAGAAATTGCATTCAAAAATATATCCTATGCATATGTTTATAAGGTTGATAAGGTCTTTTTTGATTCTCTCTCAAATATCATATCTGAGCAGTGCCATCTAAATAGCAGTTTTTTTACGACTGGTACATGTGTCTAGTCCTGGGCAGTCACCAGTTATCAGAGGCGGATTTTAAGTTGGCTGTCCCAGGCCCTTGGCCCTACACCATCCATCTAGCAGCTGCTTCGACATGTAGCATTCATCACATTTCATGTATAAAGTAACCAATGACTTAAGTTATTTTTAACTTCCCGTAGTAGAGTCGATCAACCCGCCTCCCTCTATTTTGCCTCAAAGTGCCAAGGATCTATCGTCGAATGTAACGGATCTCGCTTTAAGTGTCACAGATCTACCGTCAAGTGTCAAGAATTTCCGACAAGTGTCAAGAATCTAGCGTGAAGTGTCACTGACCTGCAATCGAGTGTCACCTCGAGTGTACCCTCGAGTGTCACGAGTCTACCTTCGAGTGTCACGGGTCTACCCTAGAGTGTCACGAGTGTACCTTGGAGTGTCACGAGTGTACCGTCGAGTGTCACGGATCTACACTCGAGTGCCACGGATCTACCTCCGAGTGTCACGGTATACCTCCGAGTGTCGCAGGTCTACCCTCGAGTGTCACGAGTGTACCTCCGAGTGTCACGGGTCTACCTTCGAGTGTCACGGGTCTACCCTAGAGTGACACGAGTGTACCTTGGAGTGTCACGAGTGTACCGTCGAGTGTCACGGATCTACACTCGAGTGCCACGGATCTACCTCCGAGTGTCACGGTATACCTCCGAGTGTCGCAGGTCTACCCTCGAGTGTCACGAGTGTACCTCCGAGTGTCACGAGTGTACCGTCGAGTGTCGCGGATCTACCTTCGAGTGTCACGGATCTACCTCCGAGTGTCGCAGGTCTACCCTCGAGTGTCACGAGTGTACCTCCGAGTGTCACGGGTCAACCCTCGAGTGTCACGAGTGTCACGGATCTACCGCCGAGTGTCACGGGTCTACCTTCGAGTGTCGCAGGTCTACCCTCGAGTGTCACGAGTGTACCTCCGAGTGTCACGGGTCAACCCTCGAGTGTCACGAGTGTCACGGATCTACCGCCGAGTGTCACGGGTCTACCTTCGAGTGTCACGGGTCTACCCTCGAGTGTCACGAGTGTACCTTCGAGTGTCACGGGTCTACCCTCGAGTGTCACGAGTGTACCTCCGAGTGTCACGAGTGTACCGTCGAGTGTCGCGGATCTACCTTCGAGTGTCACGGATCTACCTCCGAGTGTCGCAGGTCTACCCTCGAGTGTCACGAGTGTCACGGATCTACCGCCGAGTGTCACGGGTCTACCTTCGAGTGTCGCAGGTCTACCCTCGAGTGTCACGAGTGTACCGTCGAGTGTCACGGGTCTACCCTCGAGTGTCACGAGTGTACCTCCGAGTGTCACGAGTGTACCGTCGAGTGTCGCGGATCTACCTTCGAGTGTCACGGATCTACCTCCGAGTGTCGCAGGTCTACCCTCGAGTGTCACGAGTGTACCTCCGAGTGTCACGGGTCAACCCTCGAGTGTCACGGATCTACCTCCAAGTGTCACGGGTCTACCTTCGAGTGTCACGGGTCAACCCTCGAGTGTCACGAGTGTACCTTCGAGTGTCACGAATCTACCTCCGAGTGTCACGGGTCTACCTTCGAGTGTCACGGGTCAACCCTCGAATGTCAGGAGTGTACCTTCGAGTGTCACGAATCTACCTCCGAGTGTCACGGGTCTACCCTCGAGTTTCACGGGTCTACCCTCGAGTGTCACGAGTGTACCGTCGAGTGTCACGAGTGTACCGTCGAGTGTCACGAGTGTACCGTCGAGTGTCACGAGTGTACCTCCGAGTGTCAAGGATCTACCTCCGAGTGTCGCAGGTCTACCCTCGAGTGTCACGAGTGTACCTCCGAGTGTCAAGGGTCAACCCTCGTGTGTCACGAGTGTCACGGATCTACCGCCGAGTGTCACGGGTCTACCTTCGAGTGTCACGGGTCTACCCTTGAGTGTACCGTCGAGTGTCAAGGGTCTACCTCCGAGTGTCACGGGTCTACCCTCGAGTGTCACGGGTCTACCCTCGAGTGTCACGGGTCTACCCTCGAGTGTCACGGGTCTACCCTCGAGTGTCACGAGTGTACCTGAGAGTGTCACGGGTCTACCCTTGAGTGTACCGTCGAGTGTCAAGGGTCTACCTCCGAGTGTCACGGGTCTACCCTCGAGTGTCACGGGTCTACCCTCGAGTGTCACGGGTCTACCCTCGAGTGTCACGGGTCTACCCTCGAGTGTCACGAGTGTACCTTCGAGTGTCACGAGTGTACCGTCGAGTGTCGCGAGTATACCGTCAAGCGTCACGGATCTACCTCCGATTGTCACGAGTGTACCTCCGAGTGTCACGGGTCTACCCTCGAGTGTCACGAGTGTACCTGAGAGTGTCACGGGTCTACCCTTGAGTGTACCTTCGAGTGCCACGAGTGTACCTTCGAGTGTCACGAGTGTACCCTCGAGTGTCACGAGTGTACCTCCGAGTGTCACGGGCCTACCTTCGAGTGTCAGGAGTGTACCTTCGAGTGTCACGAGTGTCACGGGTCTATCCTCGAGTGTCACGAGTGTACCTCCGAGTGTCGCGGATCTATCATCGAGTGTCACGAGTGTACCTCCGAGTGTCACGGGTCTACCCTCGAGTGTCACGAGTGTACCTGAGAGTGTCACGGGTCTACCCTTGAGTGTACCTTCGAGTGTCACGGGTCTACCCTCGAGTGTCACGAGTGTACCTTCGAGTGTCACGTGTGTCACGGGTCTATCCTCGAGTGTCACGAGTGTACCTCTGAGTGTCACGAGTGTACCGTCGAGTGTCACGAGTGTACCTTCGAGTGTCACGAGTGTACCTCCGAGTGTCACGGGTCTACCCTCGAGTGTCAGGAGTGTACCTTCGAGTGTCACGGGTCTACCCTCGAGTGTCACGAGTGTACCTCCGAGTGTCACGAGTGTACCGTCGAGTGTCGCGGATCTACCTTCGAGTGTCACGAGTGTACCCTCGAGTGTCACGAGTGTACCTCCGAGTGTCACGGGCCTACCGTCAAGTGTCACGGATGTACCGTCAAGTATATTTTTATATTTTTATATTTTTTTATGAATTTTCTTTTTTTTTATTCAGAGACAAAAGTGATCATTGCTTTTCATAATCGTATGTAAGCATTTCTGTGAAAAATAGATAAATAATTTGAAATATTTGTGAAGACTTGTTTAAAAATGCTCTAGTATAAAACCCCACATAACCGTGAGACTGTGTAACTCAAGTTATAACTACAATTAATACCGCAGTCGTCCTCAGGTTCCCGCTTGATGATCACCTCCTGTTTAACCTTCACGGACGGTTTTACTTTGGACCAGCCTATAAATAACATCACTCGTTAGACATCTATGGTCAAACCAAATAGTCAAGGCGTCCTGAAAAGAGGGATTAATCCTAAAGGACTTAATTAGCAGTTTGAGATTTGAATTTAGATTTTTAATATGTGAGAATAAAAAATTGATGAGAGGAAATTTTGAACTTAGGCTGGCTAGCGCTATTACTTGCCAAACTTGCCGTTGAATACACCAATGTATACAATAGGACAGTCAAAAAAGATCTAGTTAATAATAATACTCAATAATCTGGGGTGCCATCCAGTGTCAATAGTGGTCAACTATAACCAAAGTACATGTTGTACTTACCACCATCATCCATAGGTAACTTGATGGGTGCATCCCTCTCGTGCACATGTTTGAAGTCCTCGCTGCTCTCTTCTGCCATGTTGCCTGACTCACCAAACACTGACTTTATCTTTTGCTCTTCTAGTTCTCTGTCGATCTGGAGAATAGTCAATTTTTTTTTTGTTTGGTTAAAGTGTAGGACCGTTAACATTGTATAAAATTCTAGTTCGGCCTCAGTTATACTTGAATAGTTTTGTTTGTCTTAAGTAAGCGACTATTAATTCTATGATAGTCAAAATATATGAACATAAGACTACTTTGCATGCAAGTGCATCAAATAGTTATCTTGGGAAAAGAAAATTTATTTCATGGGTAGTTTATATTTGATAGTTCACTGAAGAAGTCAGAAGCCATAATTCTAACTGCGGTACTTATTGGAAGTTACTGTGTATTGTTGTGCTAAGGTAATTTTAATGAACTGTTTTACTAGCTAAACTCTAGCCCTAGATATTACACTTAAAATTAGAGTTATTTTGTGCTAAGGAAAAAAAAATTACTGGCCGAATAGAGAACCTCCTCCTTTTTTGGAAGTTGGATAAAAATGAAAATTGAAGATGATATTAATCTCACCTTAATAACATCTTTCACTCTAATAGTAGGTTTCTGCATTGTCTGTACAGTATCCGAGGGCTCCCTGCCGTATGATGCCCGAGAAGAATGCCGCTCAGCACTGCCCAAACCTGAAAACACACATACATAAAATTAAATTATAATTTATTCTTTATCAAATTTTAGAATGTGCGAAATATTGCCTGTTAATGAAATTCCTCAATTTGTGATATTCATGTATTTAACTTGTGGAATGGTATATAAGTATCATAGGATGTTCAAATTGCTATTTGATGCACAAGCTATTTGATAAATTATACAGGTGACGACAAAGACGAAGAGGTATGCTCTTCGTCTTTGTCGTCACCTGTACCTTAGACCATGCAATTTTGTTTTATACCTATGAATTATTTTCATGGTCAATAGAACCTTTGGTTAGTCATTACTAGAGACCGGATAATATGCAACATAAAAAGCTTGAAATATGCATGCAAATATGCATGAAAAATGCCTAAAATATGCACGAAAACTGACAGAATATGCAACATTAAATGAGTTTTTTTTTTGTTTTGTAAATATTATTCCTTTAGATTTAAGTATTTTGTTAGTAAATACTTCTCTTATTTATGTTTTACTTTATTATGTATGTATCTTTTTAATTTATTGTTATTTGATAAAATAAAAAGACTATTAAGTTTTATATTTTTTATTAAAAAATCGAGAGCACGAGCGTGTCAACAATCAAAGTAATAATGACATGCATAATAGGTGGGAGTAGCGCGGTAGGCGAGCGCGCGGCGGCGCAATCATTTGTCTCTTTCATTTTTTGAGTACCTACCAAAACAAAATACGCGTGGCTGCCGAGTGCGCTACGCTCGAAAAATACCTACCTACTGGAAATTATAGCAATAATATGCATCATCACTAGATATTAGTAAAAATATGCTATTAGCCTTGAAAATCGCTTAAATATGCAAATGCATATGCAAATATGCAAATGCATATTATCCGGTCTCTAGTCATTACTGATAGGCATTATAATAATTGAAGCCTTACCTTCCGAGAACACTCCACTGGATTTAATAATGTTGGGTCCATTTCTGAAGTTTTTGCCTCTATCATTTCTTTTGTCCTTTCTTTCTTTGTCATCCTTCTTCTGATTGTTTTGTGATTTTGATGGGCTAGAAATAATTTATTTGAAAAGAGTAAAACTGGTGCTGGAGAAAATGTGGCTTTGTGTACTTATTATATGATAGAAATAGAGGCAAAATGTGAATAAGAAAAATTAGAGGTCATTAATTTGACTTCATTATAAGGTTGACTTCTCATCCAGCTATTGATACACAATCTTCTTTCAAAAAATAACAAGAACAGCAATGGGCAATCCAGCCTATACAATGGAAATGAAAGTTTATGAAAGCTAGGGATTTATAAGAATTTCCCATTTTGATGAAAGTCCCATTTTTATCAAATACACCTTTTACTCGAACAACCACAATTTAGATCTTGATAAGTATTTAATGAAATATCTATTCAGGTATGTCTATTTATCTCCCGATCCATTTCCCAACAATGTTGGGGTCGGTTGGGGTATGTGAAATATGCAGTTTACGAAACTTGAATAACAAATAAGCATATTTACCCTTTGTTTTTATTTCTAGACACGTTCAAATTAGGTGTGAATACTTTTTTATTGGTTTTTATTCCACCCAACGTGAGATCACGGGGTGGTTTAAAAGATGCCAAGCGTTGCATAGGATCGGGTCCTAGCCCATTCGTTTTGGAGGACTTGTCGTCTGACATTTTATAGACTAGTGTTATAGACTAGTGTACTACTTTTATCTTACAGCTTAGATTTAACTGAAACTTTTTATAAAATAAATAATGAATGCGTTTTTGAGTTTGTTTTGATTTTCATGTGGTCTGTCATGAATGAAGTTTAATTTCTTTGACAATTTGACATTCAATCACAAACACAGATGTAAAATGGAAGAATGGTTTGAGTTTCATACCAAAGAGTAAAATATGCTAATTCATACGATTTTCTTTCTTAACACGCTTCACTTTCAATTTCCGTAGGATACAAGAAATCCAATTTTGTTAAAATGCTAGAAATCAACATACAAAAACAATTTATGTCCCTTTCGTTGTGACAATATATCGTTCTAAAATTATGAATACTCAAAAGACCTTGTTGCATACTTGATAGCAAAAGCGTTTAAAAAAAAAACAGTACGAAAATTTCAAAAAACCGTTTGTCGTTCAGCGATTGTATTTGTTTATTGTGCACCTTGAAAAACTTACTGTTTTTTAAATAATTTCCAGTTTTGTGAGTGGATTAGAAATCAAGTAGTTTTTCTGACGATATGGCCCAGTCGCTTTTTGATATTTTCGGCGATCACCTTACCAGGCAGGCGGTGAAAAATGTTTCGCGCCAACCTTTATCGAATATTGGTAAGAATTTATCAGTTAATCTACTAAAAATATAGTTATGAACATATTAAAACCTTTAGAAGGAAGCTGGATCAAGGCTGAGGATGTACAAAGCAGCCTATTTGCCCAAGCTTCTTCTACCCGCCTTATGAATTATGTGACCTACGTAATTGTTTCAATTTCAGAGAATATGGGTAAAACCGTGTCTTCAGGCCCGGTCAAGCCCAACGAACCTGTAAAAAAGTCTGAAGGGACTAAGAAATCCTTTCTCTCTAACACAGGGAAGGCTTTAAAAAATACTCCAGTTAGGAATGTTTTCACCCCGAGAGCTGTTAATGTTGGCTCCATGATCTACAGTGATGAGAATACTGACAATCAGCCTTGTGGAGAGGATATTGAGTTTAACAAACCCTCATATCTATATGGTAAGTTAGTGGAAAATAGTTTATGGTAATATAAATTGTTGTACTAGTTAATCTGAGCTCTGGAACATCAAAAAAGGTTTTAAGCAGCATTACTTTCTAACTGTGAGCTTTTCCAACTCACAAGTACACTCCTACACTAAGATTTCTTGAAGTTGCAAAACTAAAGTAATTTCTTATTAGGCAACTCATTAATCCTAAAATGAGGGTAGGTACTAATATAATTTTTGTGACCTAACAAGATATTTTTGCTGACTAAATTAATCTCAAATAATATCTCTGATATGCTAATCTGTTATGATTAATTCCTCGTAGATAACCACCACAGGGATGTGTTTGACTACCTTCCGATGCCGGAGCCAGAGATTCTGAAGCAGTTCTCTCCTCCAAACACTCCTCCACCAGCCACCAAGAGATACAGCATGGACTTCAACTGTTCTTACCAGGATGAGTTCTTCAAAGGTACTAAATATTGATCATAATTTAATTTTATGACTGTTCCCTGCAGTTCCACCAACTGCCCAAAGAATACTTCCCACGCCTGGATAAGTAGCTTATGTTCTTTTTCAGGCTCTAGACTATGTGTCCAAACGAATTTTATTTAAATTGATCCAGCCGTTTTTATGTGAAAGAATAATAACATGCATCCATTCTCACAAACTCTCACATTTATAACATTTTTAGGATAGCCACACATTTAACAACCATCTCACTTGATAGTAAGAGATGAAGTCACTAAAATAAATAGACAACAGTCATAGTCTGGTAGACTACTATCTCTCACACTCACATACATAGATGGAAATCCATATACTGGCAACTTTGTTTAACTGGAATTAAAAATAGTGAATGATTATCCTTTTATGTGACACATTTTAGAAAGTGTCACACTCCAACCAGACGAATTCAGTTGTTATTCAGACTTATAATACTCCGTACAAACTAAATGTTATGTGGCTTGTTTCAGATGATTTTTCAATTGGAAGTGTACCCGATGAAGACCTGGATCTACCTGACTTGTATTGAAAACAGTATTTTTATGCTTAAACTAAGGCTATGGATTTATACCTAATATTTATAATCTGGTTATAAATGACCAATCTATTTGTTAAATAAAAGTTACAGTTAGGTTGCAGCTAGCTTTGACTTGCAAAATACAACTTAAGTTAGAACATCTGTAATTTCTGTTTCACAGGTCTGTTTCGTTAAACCAATCTCAAAATTTTGACAACCATAGCTTTAGTGGTACAGGCTAATTTTGAAGCTAGCTAGTAAACTTGAGATTGCATTATTAAGATAGACTTTTGGTAATTGAAGCTATAACCAAACAAAGTCCCCCTAATAAAAAAAGTCTTGAAAAGTACCCACCTTAGTACAAGATTATTAAAAATGGCTTTGGTAATTGTAGCTATGACCAAAAAAATCCCCCTTATTATAAAACATGGTCTTAAAAAGTACCCGCTCTAGTACTAGATTTAGACCATTTGTTCAAGAAGCTAGCACTAAAGCTGGTACTTTACCATGACATTTTATAATAAGGGGGAAGTTGTTTAACCTTTTGACCACCATAATCAAATGACAAGCCAAAATGTGCCCAGCACGCCAGTCTCAACTAGATAACAAACTTTTAAAAGTGAATGAAGCTTGATAATGTGTTTGACTTGCACCTGCTTATTATAACACCATATTGTTAATTGTAATAACATTATTCTATAAAAAAAAGTTGTAAGTCCAATCTAGCTGCTATCTAGACATACTAGATTATGAGGCAGCTTGAAGACCAAGCATGTTCCTGAAATATTTAATGTTTTGACTATGTAAGACATGCATCTTATTGAACAGTGTACTACTGAACACTCCAGTGAAATAAAATTGTGATGTAGATTTTAAATAAATTTCTTATTCATTAAACTTGGTATACTTTAATTTTCTGAATTCTAAATGAAATGTGAAAGCAACTTTGGTATAAAATTAGTTTATTTAGGAATATTTACATTTATAGTACATTTTTGTATAAGCTACTTTTAACAACTTGTTAACACCTTATTTTACAGGCAGTTACTGGTCAGGAAGAAAAGCTTATCTTTTCATTAAGCTTCTGATGAGAGTTCTTGAAATGATGCTTTTTCATGTAAATCACTGATACTCTGTCCCATTGAGTTAGACTGGAAGCTAACCCCAACATATTATGGAAAAGGCTAGGCAGGCAGATGGTAAGATAACCAGTCATTACCAAACAACTTTTTAATCCTTTTTTGCAGAATTATTAACAGTTTTCCTTATAAAAATTAAAGAGTACAGAATATTCTATCTTAAATATGTACACACTAGTATCATTATACTATAGATAAAAAAATAACTTATGTTAGATACTTCTTGCCTAGAAACTGGACCTTCTTTTCGAAAGCTGGCAATGTAATGAGTGTATCTTCTTTGTAAAATGGGTTGAGCATCAATTTGATGTAAGCCTCGTAGACATCTGTGAAGAAGTTCTTGATATTGTCCTCATTGCGGGCATCGTGGACCATTATGAACCTCATCTGCAAAACAATACTGATTATTTTAGTAAAACATTCCAAAAAAACAGGTATCTACATTGATAGTTCACCTTGTGGACTTGATTTCACAAAATAATGTACCTAAATAGCCAGCTTAATGGCAGCTATGCACCAGACTCAACGTTATGAATGCCTACCTGACTTGCAGTCACAAATGCTGAGACAAACCACTGATTAAACTTGTCAACAGACTTCAGGTATGTGTTGGTGACCTTCCACATGTGTTCATCTACCAGGTCCAGTGCTGCATGGGCTATGAATTGATTCAAATGTCTGTTGTCTTCTTTCTACAAAATAAAATGGTTGTGATACAATTATAGCCTAATAAGCTAGCTTACTTGAGAATTCAGGGGTATTATGGGACGCGGGTTCCCCACTCACTTTGGGTAGTTAATATAATAAATGTATATCAACAAGAAACAGCAAAGAAAGTAGAATTTATATTACCTTTGGTTCTTTAGTGACTGGTATGAAATCCATTTCGAATATTGGGTTGTCGGAGTGTCCGACAATGACGAAATAGTACGTTCCTGCTGACATCCTCGATAAGAAACTTAAATACGCAGTTTCTATCTAAAATTCATGAAAATTCTTTATTGATCTTTATTTTTGTAGGTGTCATCAACTTCCAAAATTGTTGATCTGTCAATCTGCCTGACAAGCTGTCAACTAGACAAGGAACGTTCCAAGCATCGTATATAAACACTGAAAGGCACAGGCATCAACAACTGGAAAAAAGTCACACTTTCTATTTGATTAAAAAGAAGTTGGAGAAAGAAGAATAAAAAATATGAGAAATATTTAGACCTGAAACTTGAGGAATCAAATTGCTTGCGTTTTAAAAACAGCTTTTCCACGATTGCATGAAACAAAACTGGCAGAAAATAATAAGGTACCCTAAAAAAACTTACTACTTGGAAAAACGCGGGAAACTCTAAGAAAATAGTATTGAACACATCAGCAAACAATTTTTCAAGATCAACAGCAGTTTATTTAAAAATGAATATGAATCCTTCCTCCAAAACAAGTAATATCATTTATTATTTTTGCTTGATGTGATAAGTATTGGTAAATGATTTCTTATATATTTTCAGACTCATGGGCAACCTCAATCGATAAGCTTATGCTATGGAGAGGAAGTTGGACAAAACATGATTCTAAAGTAATGAACCCATTCCTGCGTATTCACTACGACCAACTTTTAATTACAGCTGATACAAAGATATTAGAATCCTTCAACATGCACAATAAAATAAAAGGCATTTATAAGGAAGACATATTGATCTTAATTATTAACAACTCTAATAAACAAGTAAGTTGCGTAGGATTGTTTTGTATCCAATTTATAAAATACTAGCTTCCGCCAGCGGTTTCACCCGCTTTCTGAGGGCAGTACTTTCCATACCCGGATAAAAAGTAGCCTATATGTTATTCTGATGTATAAGCTATATTGTGGTAAAGTTTCATTCAAATCCATTCAGTAGTTTTTACGTGAAAGAGTAACAAACATCCATACATCCATACATCCATACATCCATACTTACAAACTTTCGCCTTTATAATAATAGTAGGATGAATTATACAGGCGCAAAGCAAAATATTCCGACTTGTTAAATGTGGGATTAAAACTTTGGCCGCCGGTGGGCACTGAGAAATTGCCACCCCATCATTGGTGATAATTAAGAAGCATGTCCATTTTTCCTCTTTAGAGATATTTGTTAAACACCTCGAACCTCGTACCTCTAAAAAATATCAAGAATGAACTAGATGGACGAATTGGACTAATAACGTATAAGTCGAATTTCTAAAGTTAAAAGTTGAAATAATAAGTTCTAAAGTTAAAATAAATGCGTATTCGATTTTCAGATAAGGAAAATAAAGTTTCAAATAAAATCTGACGCGGTGCAGAGCTGCCTCCAGAGGTTAAGTAAACATTTTCCTGTAGTCCACTACAATCATCAGGCAAATCACAATATCGATGTTAAATACCGAAACGTTAATGACGTCCTACAATTTGCCTTAAACAATAAGGGTAAGTGCAAACAAGGAATCGGTATATTCAATATTAAACATGTAAATGGCGATTTTACCGCCAAAGGATTATTAAAATAATGAATTCATTAAAAGTATGTTTATGTATGCTCACGGTGAATTTTGTAAGTATTTGGAAACTTTTTAAAATAAATTATTCTTACTTTTTGTACTTTCAGAGAAAACCGATACTTACAATTTGCCATCAACGGCAACCTTGAGCAATTTCGTCAAATTGTGTTTGTTGGATCCAACTTTTTCGCAATTAGTTATAGAAACAGAGAAAGTACTAAACAGTGAACTTTTAAAGAATTAGATTAGCTATTTTTATGACAACCATTTAAGTTTTTGTGAAATGTTTAATTTTATTAGCGAACGTATCAATAACTTCGTCTCTACTTCATAAGTTGTCTGTGGTAGACATGTACTTGTTTGCGTCAGATTTTACGTTTGTTTTGAAATTTGAAAATTAAACGAAACGATCTCCGTCAACTTCTGTGTATATTTGAGGATTTGTTGTGTTTAAAGTGAAATAAATTGCATTGAATTATTAGTTTTTATTCGTTTTTTCTCAGTTAATATGAATCCGAATAGATATGTTCCCGGTCAGTCCAGTGTCCTCCGAAAATCGAGGTAAGTTGCTATTTGTTGTTATAATCACCACACAAAATGAAATATAGTGAGAACGAGCTCAAGTGTAACGTGAATAATGATTGTTTGACTCAAACACCATTCCTGACATAGAGTCATATATTACCACAAAAACATAAATTAATATCGATATCTGACATAATAAACATCTAAAATGACATCAACAGACTTGAAGGCAAAGTCTCGTTACTGCCAAAGCCTCGTCGGCCGGGCTCCACGGACCGTTTATCCACGGAAGCGCGCAGGCCTAGCGCTGCGGGGCATCGGTCCAGCAGTGCAGAGCCCGCTAGGGGGACATTTGGAGGCGGCAGACTCAGCAGAGAGGCTTCTGCTACTAAGATCCCATTGAATGGAGTAAGTTTTAAATTATTATGAAAAATTCTTTGTTGAATTTGTGAGTATCGACAGAGAGCATATTCCTATTTTTTTTTCTTTACTTTAACCATGAGAGATTAGAGTCTACAAATCATTAAATATGTCAATTTTACAGAGATCTCGATCTCAGCAAGGAGAGAGGTTTGGCCAGTCTTCTATGACACCTCTGAGGACCAGTCATTATGCAGCAAGACCAACTACTACTCCAGTTGTAAGTATACCTCTATTTCTTAAATGGACCAAGAGAATAAAATAGTAACATCTGTTAGCGTGACGTACGTTATAATAATGTGACTGTTTCACAGAGGACTCCATCAGAGGACCGGGCTAGCCGTAACTGGCAAACATCTTTGGATAGAGCATTGGCATTTGTTACCATCAAAGATCAGAGGTATGTTTATTTTAATATACAATTTATTTCACTCAATTATCGAGAAGTATTAAGTTGCATGTATGTTAAACAGAGAAGCAGATGTTTGTTCCTTTTGACTGGAAAGTCTGTCTGTGATGCTTAGTGAATATGTGAAGGAAGGATAAATGTGAATAAAAGTGATTTTGATCCCGCAGGTCTATCTCAGCAGTAGCCTGGCAGCGGTCGGAGTGCGGTCGCGTGGGCGAAGCCCTGGCGGCACGTGCCGGGGGCGCAGGTCCGGCCGCCGCGCTCATACGCCCGCTTACTATTGCGAGATTTGTGGACATAGCCGGAGCGCTATTGTCGGCCATCACTGGAGATGCTAAGCTTAACACTGATAATTATGTCACTAAGGTATATGTCTGTTGTAATTAATATTTTAACTGGTTTACAAAATTAAGTTTGAGTGCCATCAAATTGCCAAGATGATTATTGACTTTCCTACTACTACTTTCGTCACAATTCCACATGAGGAACCCAAAATACGAAAAAAAGTTTATACTCTTGTTTTGTTAGTAAGCCTACAGTCTCCTCTACAATCATCTCCTAAACCTATTCCCTACTATGCTAGGGTCGGCTTCCAATCTAACCAGATTTAGCTGACTGAGCGTCAGACTTAGTGGCTTCTGACTACCCGTAATGACTGCCAAGGATGTTCATTGTTTAATGACAGCCGGGACCTACAGTTTAATGTGCCATCCGAAACACAGTCTCCTATACAATAATAATGAAAATTCATTAACTGTTAGTTTTTTCTCCACAGCTTCCACACTTATCAAAACGCCTCCTATACCCGGGTACAGTATCTAAATCGTGGCTGAAGACGGTGAACACTCTGCACGCGTTCCCGCACGCGTTGGCGCTCATCGCATACTTGTTGGATCTTGTTAATGATATTGTGAGTAACTATATTGTATTAACAGGCCCCTCTTTCCCACTGGGCACTATAGGCACATGCCCAGGGCCCCGCGTTCGAATGGGGCCCCCTAGTTCCTTCCAGATTACCAAATCGTATAATCGATAGATGTATATCCAATACCTACTTATTTGCTCGGACTATTTTGTTTACCTCTTAGCGAAGTTAGATGTCACTAATATAGCCTAGTAAAAAAATACGCGCTTAGCGACCTTTATTTTGTAAAGATAAATAAATAGTGTTTTCTTTAGGTCATAGGGGCCCCATGATCCTCATGTGCCCAGGGCCTCAAATAGTTTAAAGATGGCCCTGTGTATTTAGAAATTACTTTGCGAAGGTATTTCAAGATAACAGCCTCAACTTATATCTTTGCTAGTTCGAAAGTTGCTAAATCCATCTTTTTCAGTTTTACAATAGTCATGCTAAGTACTAACAAAAATTATCAGAAGTTGCACTCCCACAGTTCACTATACGCGCGCCAAGAAGAATTTTAAGTACTAGTACTACTCTGGCTAGGAGTTATTAGGACAAAAAGTTTTATGATTTTTGTTATGAAGAGGACCATCAAATAAACGTTTAATTCGTGTTGGTTACAGGAAAAACCAGTCTCAGATGACTGGCTGTATGTGGGCAAAGATGAGTTGTCCTGTCTGCGCAGAGATTACCTGTACAAGTGCTGGATTCGGTAAATATTCTTGGTTCTAGTTTTAATATAATAATAAGCACCCTCTGCCTAGTAGTAGTATATAGTAATCATTATTATGGTTTTCAGCTTTCAGGAACCTGATCATCAGTTTGAAGATTTGAATGAGGAGTATCTGCAGAACTTGAAAGTCTTGCTTGGAAATGATGAGGAAAAGATAGCTGAGTTGAAGCAGGTCATTAAAAGTAAGTAAATATTTTGTTTTGCATGAAATAAATATGTATTTTAAGCATATTTTAGTGTCATATGTTACATTTAGGACTAAATACATATAAGTATTGACATCGTAATCAATAAAATGATAACTCCCCCAGAATACGAAACGTGCCTAGAAGACGAGGTGGAAGCTGCGGCGCGTGCAGAGGAGACGCGGCGGCGCACGCGGCGCGACGCGCTGGTGTGCGCCCTGCGCGCGCACCGCCGCACGCGCGCCGACATGCGCGCGCAGCGGGACGACCTGCGCGCGCAGGCCGCACACCTGGCGGAGAGCATTAAACAGCTCGAGCACGATATCGACAGGGCTACGTCAGTATTACTTCTTACTACTATTAGGATTTTTGGAACTATAGAAACTGAACTTCGCGTCCAGAAGAACGCCAAGCGTCGGGGCGTCCGGTGTCGTGATACCTAACGTCGGGGCGCCCGGCGTCGTGATGCCTAACATCGGGACGCCCAGTATAGTGACGTCTAACGTGTGCACGCCAAGCGTCGTGATGTCTAGCGTCTGGGCGCCAGGCGTCGAGGCGCCCGGCGTCGTAATGCCTAGCGTCTAGCTAACGCCCTCAACCGAACATTCGGTCGGAGACTATTAATTTTATTGTTCAAGGTTCATAGAGAACATTCAAAATTTAAATACAAAGATAGATAAAAAGATCCAAAGTTCTTATGACTAAAATTATCTACTTAAAACTGCATGTAAATAAATGTCCAACAGTACAGAGAGCCAACAACTGAAGCAAGAGCTGGAGTGTCAGACCATGAGCGTAGAGGATCGCACCAAACTGCTGGACGAAGTAGACTATGCGCTGCGAGTGCAGGACTCCAAGCGATCTCTTGCCGAACAGATCGGAAAGGTAAGCTATAGTGGAATATAATTTACTAATAAATAATCAAAATTAGTTAAAATTCTCCATTCCGGAGTTCCGCACTACTATTGTTTTTTATTTCTATGTTTTATTTTTATGATATTTGCCAGATGCTGTTAAGCAAGGAGACAGAGCTAGCGCTATGGCAAAAGAAATCCTTAGACAGCTGTGTAGAGTACAAGCAGGGTCTCATCCACCTGTCTGCGCAGTTCCCGCATCTTGCACATCTTGCCATCGACGAGAAGTAAGTCTGCATCATCTGCCTAGCCTTTTCTCTATAACTATGTTGGGGTTGACTTCCAGTCTAACCAGATGTAGCCAGAGTATCTGAGTCTTACATAGAGCAGCGGCCTATCTGACTACTTCAACCCAATTATCTGGCAACACAACACACCTTGGTAAGACTGGTTGCAAGACTTTTTCGTTTCTGATTCCCTCTAACGACTGTTAAAGATATACATATATATTATAGCTGTAACCCACCAGTTTGCACTCATTGCGGCCTTTTATCGATAGAGATCTAATGTCAGTGTCATGTGCGGAGAGTGTGGCGAGTGGGCTGGCAGAACTGCGCTCGCTGGCCGCCACACTGTCGCAGCGCCGCGCTGAACATGCCAGAGAGAGGACTGCGCTGGCTAGGAAGCGGTCGGCTCTGCTGGTCAGTATATACTATATTATATTATTCACCACCATATATCATGAAAGTATAAATAATTTAATTAAAAACAAAACTTGATTGATTATATCCTTCACCAGGTAAACTTGGAGAAGGATTCTAGGATTTATTCATCATGGATTCCTCGATTGGCTTCCCATCTGCAATATTGTTACATACAGTTAATTTATAGACCCTTGTAAAATTAACCAATAATAAATACAGGATGAAACCCGCGCCGCGCTACACGACATACGGAGCTCAGTGGCGCGTGCGCAGACCGCGCTGGACAGCGACCGCGCAGCCGAGGCGCAGGCAGCCGCCACCGCCGCCGCAGAGCTGCGCGATCTGCGCGCCAGGGCAGACGATCTGCGCCAGCTCAGTGAACAGCATGCTGCCGCTGAGTCTGAACGGGTGTTTTGGGAGGAACAGAATGAAAAGTTAGTCATCATAATTGATAATAAAGGATCTTCAATCCTATCCTCTGTGCTTCTAGAGATTGTATCGCCATGTTTTTCCTGTCTTACAATTAAAATTACTGTCACATTTCCTCCTGTCGGTAACAATTAGCGATAAGTTTGCAGCTTATCCACCTTACTTGTATATCTTGTGTGTACAAGTGTCTAAATATTTAATCCTTGTTTACAGATGGATCAAAAACTTGACACAACTACAGGAGTACATCGAGTTGCAGCGCGATGAAGCTAAACGCGTGTTGGAGGCGGCGCGGGACAAGAGAGTCAAACTCATTGCGAATAACCTGCGGCAATGGAACAACAAACTGAAACAATGATGAACTACATACATGCTGTAATTTCATGTAGCCATACTCGCAAAAGCATATATACACTTAGCGCATGAAATAAGCAATGTTTAAATCAGTAGTGATTCGCGCACTCAGGTAAAAGTAGCATATTGTCTTCCTTGATAAATGGACGATAACTTTTATTTTTTTACCGGGCTAGTAGTTTCATCTATACGAGTGTAGATGTCATGTTTTTCGTGCGATAAACAGAACGGGATATTTTTGCGTACACAAAATTGCAGAATAATGCGCAGGCGCTTATAGTGAAGATAAAATGTAAATAACAATGTGTGTTATGCTATTAAAATTATGTCAATTAACTAATATTCAAGAGGCATTAAGAAGTAAGATAATAAATGAAATAGCTTTAATCTTTACAAGACTTTAATTTGATTATCTTTCGTTGATATTCATTTTAACATTACTCTCGACCGCTTCACACAACTGTTTGAAGTCAGGCTGCGCCCACCCATGCGCGGGAGTTGTTTTCTTGGATTTAGCGTCGGTTTTCTTCGGCGGCGGCACGGCTGGTTTGAATGCCATCTCTGATCCGTCGTAGACCTTGAATATTTGAGATGGTGACCTGATAGATAAGATAAAAACAACATATTTTATTGAATTTATCATCACATTCGCCAAATGGTACGCATAACGCCGGTCTCTAAGAAGGCGCTCGATCGTTGACCCTAGGTCATTCAACTTTTTTTGTGGTAAACATGATCATTAGCATGTACTAGATGACCTGTAAAAATATGGTGCACTTGTTAAACCTTATAACCTACATTTTGTGTAACTCCTGTATCAAGTTGCCCTTGAGCAGGTCCCCGGCGGCTGCCCGGACGGTGGGGTGGTAGTGCCGGCGCAGGACACACAGCTCGCTCGGCAGTGCGGCGTGCGCGTTGCAGTGCTCAGGGGACGGAGAGAACGGGTCGTAGCGCCCCGACCCGCCGGCTTCGCTGTCCGCTTCGAGGAGGGTAGAGACGGCTTTGCTTTGCTGCGGGAGAAGAATCATAAGATTGGGTTAAGAGTTGGTGACGCTGCAGGGGAAATGTTTCGATCTACTGAGCTGATTTCAAAACTCTTTTACCGATGGATATTTTCTTTATTTAGAAGTGTTATAGGCTATTTTTTATTTGTGTGAGCGAAATAGTAACTACCCTTAAGACGCGAGTGATACATCAGCTAGTAAAATGTACCTTACGCGTTTTCTACCGTTCTTGGTAGCTTTTTGAGTGTGCAGTAGAATTTTTTATATACCTGAGCAAGCTGGTGCAGTAACGCGATGCAGGCGAGGGCTCCGTTGTGCTGTAACTGGGGCGCCAGAGTGGCGAGGCGCTTGGCGAAGCCCTGCAGCACCGCGGCCGACACACGACGTGCGCGCGCGCAGATCTGCGTCACTGATTCCAGCATTATCTTCGCGTCTGGGTGCGTTTTACCTGGAAATAGTAGGACCACGTAAGTTTGATGCAAAATGCAGCAAATAGCAAATAACTTAAGAATGGTTAACTTATGACCGGTTTTTGATAACATATTTATAATCTGGGCATCCCTTTGGTAAGATTTCTAACTACCCGTAACGAATGCCAGCGATGTCAAAATGACAGACAGCTGGGACCCACCACAGAGGAACTCGTCATGTCAACATCTCCCATCCACGGACTGACCCCTTAAACTTATCTATAATCGACCCCAGATGCTGTCACGGATATCAGTAAGTAGCTATATAGCTAAGTTACCAGCATGAGCGCTGAGCATGCCGGCGTAGAGGTAGGCGTGGAACTTGGCGGGGTCGAGGCTGAGCGCGTCGCCCGCGCCGGCCAGCACGGCCAGCACCGTGCGGACGCACAGCAGCCGTGACCGCGAGTCCAGCATCTCGTCTGCTATCAGCTGCCCCAGGATAGCCACCAGGTCCGAGTAGTATTCCAGGTTAATTACGTGGGTGAATCTGGAATGGGAAAAATGTTATAATTTCAAAATTAAGCCACTGCTTACTGCATAAATTAAATAATGGAACAGAGTTTGTACGTAATTATCTACCAAAATAAACTAACTGGTGGTGAAATAGGCCCTAAGTCCAGGTTTCATAATGCCCAAATAGACGCTATCTAGCAAAAAAAAAAAAAAATTGTTCAGAATTTGTATGTAATTATCTACCAAATAAACTAACTGGAACCTATTCGTAGGTGGTGAAACAGGGTCTTAGTGTAGAAGAAAATTACATAAAAAACGAGTCTCACTTAGCAAGTCCATTTAGCGCGGAGGCGAGCAGCTTGGACCGCGGCGCAGTCTTGAGCAGGCGGAAGTAGATGTGGAACACCGTCCGCGTCACCTCCGTCAGCTGCTTGCGCCGCGCCAGCTCGCTCTCCGTGGCCTGCGTCTCCAGCAACTCGCGTTCTACCTCCTTCAGCTTTTTGGCTCGCTACAAATATTACAAACAAAGCTCAAATTCAAATTCATTTATTTAAATAAGACTGATAAATGAGCACTTTTCGAACGTCAAAAACATGAGACAGCCCCCAAAACACCCTTCACCGGTGCCGCAATAAACTCCCCAGCAACACATGTCTGTCTGTTAGGTTTGAAGAACCAGATTTATCTAAAACAAGTTTTGGAGAAATAATCATAATTATCACAAAAAGCAAAAAAAAAAACTAATTATAATTTAAAATAATAAAAATTATAGCACCGAGGTCAAGCGTAAAGGACCAGTTATTCCATGAGAGACCTATACTCCCAAACTCCTAACACTTGAAGGTTATAGCTTGCAACTTGGTAATACCAAACCGTTTTGTGGAAACTAAACTAATATAGCAGCGATAGTCTCTTCGTGTTCCTCATTGTGTTTGTTTGTGGCATCCATATAGACGTCTCATATCTTGAGGTTCAGCAGACAGTCCAATGCTTTTTTCTTCTTTAGCAGGTATTGATGGAAGTGAATCTGAAACTTCTGGCAACCAATCTTCCTAAAGAATTTCGGGTTGTCCAAGTATCTGGGGACTTCCTTAAGTCAGATTATCGCTCCATCCTGTTGAACTAGAAGCGGATCCCTACACAGTTGGGCAAAGAGTGGGCAAATCATGACGATGGAGTAAGCCCTACCTTCTTCTCCTTCTTAGACAAGTTGACGATCCTCTTCTTGTGCTTCTCGTCCTGTTTCTTCTTGTGCTTGACCTCGGCCTCCGCGTCCATGTCCACGTCTCGTATCTTGAGGGTCAGCAGACAGTCCAGTGCCGTCGGGTGAAGGCGCTCGCCACGACGCTTTACAAGTTGGTTTATAAGCCGTACTACCTGTGGAAGGTTAATTAAATTTGTACCATATTTTGCGCAAATATAAGAAATCCCAACTCAAGTATGTACATAGAACAACCCAATAACAACTAGGACAACAAAATGGGGGCAGTATCCCAACAGACTCAATGCCCTAATGGTAAGAGAACATCTACAGTATCTGATTTACACTACAACTCAAAAAAAAATTTTTAGGGTAGGTTTAGAAGCAATTCGGCGGAAGAATCAGGATTATCTTGGCCCCGCGCGCATGTGCGAGGAGACACAAGGGTTTTAGCCGCTAAGAGTCCGGTACCACTCTTCGCCTTTCCCCAGGCGGGAGGGTAGTCCATGAGGATTCCCCCCACCCCCAAAGGTTTAGAAAGCAGCGAAAAGATGAAGAAAGACTGGTTGTTTTATTCTGATTACAGCGATTTTAGCCTAACTCACAAATATCATTCAAGACCAGTCTCATACTGCCCTGCTGTATAAACCCAAATAATGATACATCACTCACAGTAAGAGTGACATCGCCTCTAGTATCCTCAGCGAAGACAGAGGTGCAGCACTGTGTGACGGCGGCGCGGGCGAGCTCGTGCCTGCTGTCGAGGTGCGGCACGACGCTCTGCGCGATGTTGGTCGCGTAGTTGAAGTGCGGCCGCGCCACCAGCAGCCCGCACATGCAGCGGAGGGAGACCAGGGCTAGGCTGAGCTGGTGCTCGTCTAGTTTCCTGGAACAAAGAATTTTGGTGTAGATTCTGCTGAACGAGGTAATGAGTACCATATTTTATATAATGGCGTCCAGACAGTTCACTCTAAGGAGATCAGCCAGCTGAGATCAGAGATCAGGACATTTTATAGTGCACAAGCACTTGCGCAGATACTGGTGCACTCTCTATTCCCTCACTCTCATAGTCCGATGGGACGGCAATCCGACACGACCGGAGAGAAATCAGGCGCATAACCGACATCTATGTGCTCTCCGATGCACTGGTGTATTAATTACTAACTTCAAGACTCCGGGCTGCTTTATGAGAGTCTCTTAAACCCACAAAGCGGCCTGACCCGGGAATCGCACCCATAACAGCAGTAGCGCTATGCGACAAAAATATGGTCCACTGTTTTTGTTAAACCTTATATGTTAAAGAATAATAAATAAAAATTATATGTCTATCAACGAAGTTCCGAGAAATTACATAAAATTCTTGCTTTCCCTGAAACGCATACCTGGTGTCCCCTTTCTTGCGTCGCAGCACGCCGGCAGCCTTCTCCAGGCGCTGCAAGTACCTCTTGTAGAACTCTAACAACTCCTTCTCGTATTTGTACAGCGACAGTGTGTCTTTCTTTACTGTTATAAAAAATAAAAATATGGCAATATAAATCCTAAATTGATCAGTAAAAAAGAAATTGTAAAAAATAATCTTGATCAAATCAGCCCGAGTAAAACCTGAGCCCTGGTTTTTCAACCAGGTTGAAAAATAATTTATATGTTATTCTGGTGTATAAACTATATTATGTACTAGCGACCCGCCCCGGCTTCGCACGGGTGCAATGCTGATACTAAAATTATACATATAAACCTTCCTCTTGAATCACTCTATCTATTAAAAAAAACCGCATCAAAATCCGTTGCGTAGTTTCAAAGATTTAAGCATACAAAGGGACATAGGGACAGAGAAAGCGACTTTGTTTTATACTATGTAGTGATTCATCACAGCCTTTTTATCATCCCACTGCTAGGCACAGGCCTCCTCTCCCACGGAGAAGGATTGAGCATTAATCACCACGCTTGCTCAATGCGGGTTGGTGATTTCAGACTTTATAGTCCAGGTTTCCTCGAGATGTTTTCCTTCACCTTTAAGCAGTCATTGGTGTCCAAGATAAACTTAGAAAGTACATGTTAGATAAAGTATATGTATTACTGGAGTTTAATCGAAATCCTTTCATGGTTTTTGTGTCAAAGAGTAACATTCAACAATTTTATAATTAACTAGCTCAGCTCGGCAGTAGTCAGCAGTCCGACGTGGTTACCATGATGCAAACATTATCGTAAAATGTATATAACTTACATTTAATATTGGAGTAATCCTGGTGCCTTATCATGTACTCTGGCAGTATATCTTTGAAGACTTCGAAAGCGGACACGGTAGCCAGTTTGCGGATGGAGTGTAAGTTCAATGAGCCATCCTTTAGCCTCTCTTCCATTAGATACAGGATCGGGAACAGGTTTTTTAACTGAAAATAAAATCTATATTTAGCACGCTGTTTACAATACACAGGTTGCGGATAGCCACTATAATATAGAAAGATCATATAAAGCGAGTCTGAGACAAACTGGTCTCTTGTATAGCTTGTTGTGTAACCATGTGTACAATTCAAAATATCAATGTTGATTACTGTGGTTCGTCAAAGTAGCTAACTAAATTATTCACCTTCTTCTCAGGACTCTCAAGCAGAGAAGAGCACAGTGCTCCTATCCTCAGCTTATCATGCTGCAGTTTATCCCTCCTCGCAGCCATCAGTTCTACCGCTGTTACCACCTTCTCCTCCCCATCGGCTACAGGCATGTCATCTTCCTCCGTACCTTCCATGCCGGAGTCTGAGCTGCCATCTTCATCATCCGATTGCTTTTCTGTCTGTTTGCTTCTTTTTGGTGGTGGTTTTGATTCTTCTTCAGATTCGGAATCTGAATCTAAAATTGGATGTTAGGTTGTATTAATAAAATCTAGGTTTTTAACGAGTATCTCAGGAGTAGGGCTTCTTAATGAATAATGATGGGGTTTAACAGTCTGTAAAATTATTCTTTCTGTAGCTACAATCTTTTTGTTTTCATTTTAACAGAAAATAGAGGAGTCGGGCAAGTTCAAATACAAGATCTATAATGTTTTCCTTCACCTTTAATCAGTCATTGGTGTTCAAGACATACTTAGAAATTACATATTATTACCTGTAACTTAAGGTATGTTGATATGCCAGACTTGGAATTGAATCTGCACCCTTATTGAGAGACTGGTGCTTGAGATCTATGATGGTACATATTTATGATTCTGTAGAAAGGCTTGTAAACTGAATTATCTAATTTATACAAACCTTCACACTCCTCAGCTCTCTCTAACAACCCCTCCTTAGTTTTAATAGGGAGAAGTGGCCTCATCTTTTTCACCGGCCTTTCAGCCTGTTCCTTCTCATATTTTTCCTCCACATCACTGTCGGACAGGTCCTCAATATCAGCTCCACTGTCACTACCTGGTTTTGGCTTTGGGAACTTTTCTTTTTTCTCTTTCTTGCGTTTTCGTGACCTGGGAAACAAGATACTTATGTATTTTTTGGAATGTACTCAGCAATGTAATCCCTATTTTGTAAGTGTGATATTTGGTTATCATTGATATGTTGTCTGTGGATTGAAACTTTTTGTGTTTTGTTATAAAATGATGGATGTTGAGAACTAATACAGTAAAATTCCTTTATGTTTATAAGTTTGTGTCTTATTTAACTTGATTTGCTTCAGTATTACTATTTGTTATGAACTTTTTTTAATATTACGAATTGGCTATTCACATGGATTAAACACAACTTAGATGTTATTTGTCTAAAACTCACCTTTTATTCTGCTTTTCATTTTCCGGTACATTGGCTAGCAATGACGGTTGTTTGGTCAGCCGGCTCATGAGGTACTGCTGCTCCTCATCATCTAACATGTCTCCGAACTCATCGCCTGAGGGTTCGCTCTCACTGCTGTACTCCACTTGCGGCTGCTGATTGGGTTGCTTCTGCTTTTGCACATGAGTTCTGTGCCTCTGCAGTTTCAACTGGCCCTTCTTCCTCATTTTGTTCGTCGTCTGGTTGTTCCTCTTCACCTTACTGATCTTAATTTTACCCTTTTTCTGTAAAATTTCGAAAATGTGGTCATTTTATTGGATTGCTAAACAACGTTTTGGTTATGAGTTTTTTTTAATGGAGATTACACTTAATAGAGGGAAATAGTAACAGGGAATACTTACAGCCATTTTTACTATTCCTAGATAACTTAATTAAATAAATTTATTAAGAAATAACACTCTTTTCGGTAATAAAATAACAAACCAACGTGGGTTATTTTGTTTGACACGAATTTGACAGTAACGACAGGACGGTCTTGCCCTGTAAAAAATCCACCGTTTTTTGCGTTACCACTCGAAAAACCGTAAGTAGTTTTAATTTCTGAAATAATTATAATTTAAGAATTAATTTTATGATATTAAAAAGACTGCTTTTTTTAAGGCAGGACTTTCTTAATTTTACGATATTTAAATATAATTTAGTTAGTGGAATTAAATAAAGCTCAACTTTATTGGAACTTTAGCAAAACTTTTGAACGCGTTCAAACTTTCTAAATGTCAGTTACAAAAGGCCTCGAAACTTTCTTAATTCTCGTTTTTCTAGTTTTCTAAAATAAAACTGTGCTCGTTTCGAACAGGATTAGTGTTCTCCTTCAATTCTAGTCTTGTATTTATCAGTAGGAAGCCAAAAATGTGTTTGCTTATGTGAATAATCGTAGTTTTGTGAAGTTATTGTGATGGTGCCTCAGCAGCAGCGACGAAGACGTCGTCGTGCGGCGCTGGCTCGCACAGCTGAGCGGCGTGTTGTTGTGGCGCGCGGTGCCGGGGGCTTTGGCTTCACGATAGCCGGGCAGCGGCCGTGCGTGGTGTCTGCGGTAGCGGCTGGCGGGCCGGCGGAGCGCGCTGGTCTGCGCGCTGGGGACGCTCTGCTGGCCGTAGATGGGGCCAGTGTGGCGAGAGCTCCCCACGCGTCAGTCGCTCGCATGGTCGCAGCAGCCCCTGGAGCTATAGCTTTGTCTGTGTCGCCTCGAGAAGCGCCGCCGACCGATACTGAGGACACGGAGCCTGATGAGCGAGCTAGGACAAGGAGGAGACACCCGCCGCCTCGCCGCAGGCCTCAAGCTATGTTACACCATCCAGGTAACTTTGTTTACACTCAAATTCATCAATTTCAAGTGGACAAGAATAAAAATTAAGTTCACAATTGCATGGGGTGCTTATGGTGGTCAGTTATTTGACTTAATATCTATAATAATGCTTTAAAAAGGCGATAGGTATGTAACAAAATGTAACCCCACTCATTATAAGTGGAATTTGGTTAGCTGATATACAACTAAAGCTGGCTACAAAAGAATGTGATAATCTTGACCTTTATATTCAGTAAAATTTATGCAAATGATGACTTGGTTAGGTATTGAGGCTTACATAATTTGGACATAGTTTTAGCTCCAGTCAATAAAATAGATGCTGTTGTACTATTCACATTTCTTATTGTGTATTAAAGTAGATATGTGTGATAAATAAATATTAATTTTGTATGTGATTTTACGAAATATTTAATTACATCATCTATACTAATATTATAAAGCAGAAAAGTTTGATTGATTGTTTGAACATGCTATGCTCAGAAAGTACTGGTCCGATTTGAAATATTCTTTCAGTGTTAGGTAGCCCATTTATCGAGGAAGACTATAGGCTATTGTTAATCCGTGTGTGCAGAGTTGTTCCTACCAGACACGGGTGAAACCGCTGGGGGAAGCTAGTTTTCCTCATCTCGTTTTTATAAAAAAATGTGTTGACATGTAAAACTGTTGACTTCAACCTAGTTGCAAAATAAGTATCATTTATCATTATAATTTGACTATTTAAGCTCATATTTGCAGTTTAAATCTTTGCTCTTTTTACAGATGGACAGACAAGAATGTACAACTATGTGAGTGCATTATATTTGATGTCACATCCATGTTTTGTGTAGCCTGCACTGTGCACTAAATGTTTGTGTTCACACTGTGTTTTGTGTTTGTTTCATCTATACTAATATTATAAAGCTGAAGAGTTTGTTTGTTTGAACGCGCTAATCTCAGGAACTACTGGTTCGATTTGAAAAATTCTTTCAGTGTTAGATAGCCCATTTATCGAGGAAGGCTATAGGCTATATACCATCACGCTAAGACACACGGGAGCAGAGCAGTAACCAAAGATGCGGGTGAAACCACTGGGGACAGCTAGTTAATAACTAAATAATGATTTTTTTGTGTGGAGAGGAGCTTGTGACTGGTAGTCAGAAAGCCAGAAATTCAGAAAATCCGTCTTACTTATTGGGTTGCCTGGGTTGACTGCATTAAGGAGGTGAGATAGGCAGTTACTGGTACTTAGTTGCATTTGGTTAAGTCTAGAAACAGAGGGTTGGAAAAGGGCTAGCTGTTTGGTTATAAAGAAATTATAATGGGTAATCATAGATGATCTTATACACTCATAATGAAATTCATATTGGTATAGTCTTTATTTTTTATTGAGAGCCAATGTTAGTTTTTAATTAATAAATAACATATCAGTAAACATTCGATGTTTATATGACTTTGTGTTATTTTAAGTTTGTTATTTTAAGTTTGCACTTTATTACAAGACTTTATTGCACATAAATGCTATCAGTATTACAATAACAGCATTTTTGCACTAAATAACTGCTTATTTTATTTATTACTTTATTGTTTTGCATTTCCTTATTATAACTAGAACATAATATACCTAATATTACTCTCTACCAACTGTGTGAAATATTAACATGCATGTGTAAACTAATTCCTAAGTTTTTTGGCATTATTTATAAGTCCCTATTTTTTGTGTTAAGCTCAATTTGCCCTTCAAAACTATAATAGCGAGTTAACTTGCAGCATCGGCGAGTTACGGAGTAAGTTGTTAACTTCTGTTGAATAGGTCGCGATCCTATTTTTCGGCATTTCAAGAGCGAAGTTACCCTTTCTCGCGTCTCCTGGTTCGCGCCAACTTAACTAGTCGTATGGATACGGGCGAGTTTGTTTAGCAGAGTCCGTAAATTTTTTGAATGCAATTTAAGACAACTTTAGACTACGCACCTGCTTATGTTTGGACACTACTTACAGCTTATTAATTAACTGTCCGAGTACTTAACTCGCTACACTACTTGAAGTATAAATCGGGCATAAAAATACAGTCATTTCCTCAATATCTTTACTTTTGTTTTAACCTTGTTACATTCACAATTTCAGGTTGTCATGCTGCACCCAGTACATCAGGCGTCAATGAGATCTTACAAAACCTGAGCAGAGCTCAACTCACCCCCAACCACGCAGCCAGGCTTGAGTGCCGCGCTGTCGTTGGGTACCTGGGCACGATAGAAACACCACAAGCTGCCCCCAACGCCGCTCCGGGCAACGTGCGGACCGCCGTGAGGAAACTGCGCCAGGAAAGACGACCTGCGGCGCCCGTGCTACTCTCTGTCCTCCCGAATTCTCTTGTTCTCCGACGTCCGACCGGCCAAGTCTTAGCCCAATACCAACGTGAACGAATAGTGCACGCTGGCTGCGGTTCCGATGCTGATAGAAGGTTCTTCGGCCTTGTGACGTCAGCTGAAACCTCAGAAGCTGAAGCCTCCCACAGTTGTCACGTGTTCGCTGTAGATCCTCGCATGGCTGAACACGATGCTCATATTGCCAGAGCTAGAGAGTTCCAAATCGTGTGTACTAGGGACCCAGTGGCAGAAAGATGTCTGGAGTTCCCTCCATCAGCAGAATACGTTATCGGCGTTATCAGAGGAATGTATTCGTTGCCAGCAGAGGATTGCTCAAGTCCTAACTTGCAGCAAATATCCAAGCTTACTATCAAAGGAGACAGTCCTGCAATAGGCAACTTTTCGAGATGCAACAGACCGGTATTCCGAGTGCCCAGAGACAGGCGCCCGTGCAGGCACGAGGAAAGAATAGAAGCTCAAGATTTTGTGGCTAACTCTCCACAACCGAGTAACCACAGCGAAGTGACAACCACCTCCAGTAACAGTGACTCTGGCATCGGTTTCCATAACGACTGTAGGAACATAGCAGACAGGATCTTAGTGGTTGATTTCGCTGGCCAGCAGCCGGCACCAAACAGATTTCGGCAAGACATGCCTCGGAGACCTATAGGGCTAGTTGGCTGCAGCAGTTTCGAAGCTGATGGGTCTTTTCTATCAAACACGACCCCAGTCGTAGACGGCTTTGGTGGGCAAGGAAGGCCTTTGAATTTGGACGATGTGATACTAAATGCGAATGATCTTCAAACTGTCCGTCATGTCAGTCCCAGAGCCGAAGACGATAATTATAACTACAACAACCTGTATGGAAACATTCCCTCTAGTTCCAGAGGGTACGTTAACGGCGCGGTGTACGATCAGGTGTACACGGAAACTGAGGGTCATCACTACGAATTTATTCCGCAGCAATTAGACATGGATCTCGAAATTGATAGAGTAGCGGAGACATTTAATTCTGTTGAGATTTATGAGGAACGGCCTCGACAGCCTCCAGACTGGCATTCTAATGAATCTGTGGAGAATGTGACGGTCATCTCCGGTGGTACGAGTAAAGCAAGTATGGATTCCGTCTCTGTGTACTCTTCAAGGTCTCATGAGGAGGCCAGGCCTTCGAGGAGGAGGCATATGCAAGCGTCTTTGGATGATATGCTAGTGTTGGGACTGCGGGATCCGCCTCCTGTAAGGGATAAGGATGATGATAATTTTGTTCATCCGTCCAGCATTAAATGCAAGGTCTGTATTGTATAGATTTCTGATAATTTACTTTTGTCTACCGAGCACAGACCGACAGTGCCGCAACAAACACGCTTTTCTTAATTTTTAAAGGATTGATAATAATATTAGACTCGAAATAGTTCTATCGTGGAGAAAACATCCGAAAATATATTACCTATGTCTTATTTTGTAAAAGTATATACTCGTGCAAGCATAATATAACTTTTTTCTTTTAGTGTAAAGTCGAAATTCCATATAAAAAATATAGATGGCGCTACATACACCATACTGCCGAAATTAGTTTCGATCTATGAAATAATTGCTCCACTGCGTGCAAGTCTTATAACTTGAAAGTAAATCTTATTGGATAATATTTTTGCGTTCACCAAAAATGTAATGGTACATCTATGTATGCATTTCTAAAATATTGATCTTAAACCCGTTTAATTTATTTACTATAATTAAACTACTCGGCCAACAAAATATGTTACATCAAACAAATTCCAAATTAACACCAAGATATAACACTTTTTTATTGTACTGCGCTGCCAATATTCTATTGTAACAATAAGTATTTTATTCTTCCCCGAAATACTGTTCGTGCACCAAATATTCCTGAATGTTACACAAAATATTTAGTATGCATCCTAGTACCGTATACCCATTTAAATTAGTGATTAGTGAACAACTGATTAGTGTTAAAAAAAAACCTTTTTAGTAAGCATTACATTTTAAAATGTGTTCATTTTTTATTAATAAAGCTACATTGGGCATTAATTGGTGTTTGATTCAAATACATTTAGTAGAGCATTATCTAAAGTAAAACTAAAAAAATAAACGCTTGTTTTTAAAATTAGGTGTATTACTATTTTTACAAATTTGCAACAGTTGTTAAATAGATGCTAGTTATGACATATTTTAATGAACATATTTTGGTGCACATTCAGTATATTTGGTGGAACACAGGCAAAATTAGGTAAATGAAATGGGAATAAATTGAAGTACTTTTAAATACCATCCAATCTTATTTTATTTCACAAAAAAAAAAATAGTTATTTTTCACATATTATTGACACTAATGTAATATTTTTTTATATGTTCAAATCTTTAACATATTAATTAATAACATTACAAAATTACGTATTTTTTTCCTACAGGTGCGGAAATCAATGAAACCTCTAAACCTGCTATCGAAAACGAAGCACATGCTCTCTGGCAAAGACCGCGAGAGAGAGAAGGAAGAGCGACGTCGCGCGCTCAGCGCCAGCGCCGGCGACGTGTGCGGCGCCAGGCACAGCGACGTGCTGCCTGCTGCCGCCAGCGAGCCCGACCTACGGGACACACAGGTATGTACTGCATCACTGATAACATCTTCCCCTTTGGGAATACTGCGAGTTGAGATGGATTTTACGGCGAGGTATACCGAATTTTGTTTTTCTTAAAATATTTTACGTTTCCATCGTAAAAGTTTCGGAGTTGAACAAAAACGTCAAATATTACTTAGAAGTACTTAGACGAGAATGATCATTGTAGGGGCCCCGGTGGGCCAAGGCTTGCCGGTTGTTCGCAAGACTTACCGCAACCCTGGAACACAAAGATCTTCAGAAGGAACAAAAGTGGCTTTTAGTCAGTAAGATTCTGACACTCATTTGTCATTTTATGATTTCGAACGAAAAAAAGGACAACTGTATTATGAATGCGAATGATAAAATTACACCTCATCATCATCACCGTAAAATATCAAAAAACCATTTCATATTTGAATATCCCGCTCCTGTCATCCGTCTTAAGTCGAGCGCGTAATTCTAAGTCCAGGATAATTGTTCCTTTCATATTTTTTATGAAGTTTTTAAACCAATGTATTTGACAATACTCCTATAATATACGCATACATGGATATACGAATTCAAATAGACAGACATAAACTCGATAACAATACAACATTACATAAGTCAAAATAAAGGTACGTATTTACACGCATCCTCGCACCCGTGACGTCACAAATGACGTAAGCACGCTGGCACTGCATCAATGCTGCAGCTGGGATAATACACAAGAAATTAGGTTTCAAGTGCTTTTGGTATTTTCCTTGTGACCTACTTCGATTTCCAGATAAATATACAGGGTGTAAGGGACAACCCTCCGCAGACGCATAGGGTGAATTAAGTATACACCATACTAAGAAGACTGTAATTTTTCAGGAACATAAAAATTTAACAGCTGATTTCACGCGTCGCTCGTTACGATTATTTCAAAATCCGTTTTCAATTTTTATTTTAGCGGTATTATTAACAAAAATTAAGTTTCTGCGTACAAATAATATGATTTTACATTGAAAGAAAAAAAAAACGGAATAATCGAAAAAAAATCCTGATAAAATTCCAGTGGAACATGATTCAAAATAAGGAGCTCAATGCACCATATCAGTTTGTGGAGGGCTGTCCCTTACACCCAGTATTGAAATAAAGCGCTCATTAATAGCTTTCATTTATTTATTTATTTCAACACAGCTAATTTTATCATTACAGGTCACTCACTACCCTAATACGACAAAATTAGTTACCCACATACACAAAAAAAAAACATAATATAACACTAAATTATTATATCAAAGTTTTATGAGGACAAATTTCCACTAATAACATAGGTGGCTCTTGTGAACTCATTCAGCGAACAATTAAACAAATCGACACTATTCGCCACTGTGTTGAGCGTGCGCAAGGCGCGCGTCAGCGGCGCTCGCTGCAGCAGGTTGGTGCGCGCGCTCGGCACTGCCAGCAGCTGCGGCCGCCGCCGCCTACTCACATACCCATCCGGCACGCACATGCCTAGCTCCATTAGAATCTTTGAGTTAAATAATTTGCCTCGCAATACTTTAAATAAATATACAGCCAGTGCCACTTCCCGCCTAGTTTCTAGTTTGAAGTATCCCACCATACCCAACACAAATAATGTTGGGTATAATAAAGAATAGCCGGGGTATACCTTATATATTTTTAAATATAAAGGTATGACTGAGGTTCTATCACGGTTGAAGGGTGGGCGTTTTGGGGGCTGTCTTTGTAATATTTGACATTCAAAAAGTGCTGTTTTACAGCCAAGTGTGAATAAATGATTTTGAGTTTTTTTTTTTGAGTTTGAACTATGTATACATATAGAAAAAGTATTCCTAAGTACCCATCGTCGTTTAACATAGCAACATAAAAAACGATAGTAAATGTCTCCATTAGTTATCACGTTTGAATAACAATTTGATGATTTTACGACATCCTGTCACGTTGGCGCCGGCAAGTTGCACTGGCGCCATTTATATAAACGTTCACACTAACCAAAATAGCTCCTATAAATCTACAGTTTTCTTTATTTTTTTGTTGGGAAAATGAGTAGGTTAATATATTTTGTTTTACCACTGGTCTCGCAGTTATGAAAACTCTTGGATTGTACTCACAGGTCGGGCTGCCATCTTTTTTTAAGGATCAATAAAGTATTTTTTTCATTTTGGTAGAACAAAAATAAAGTACACAGAATAAAAAGAGTATTTCGTTATTACATTATTAGTCTTTATTAACCACTTCTAACCAGCAACGAAGCTGTAAAAATTGTAAGAAAAGATTTATTCATAAGCAGATTATTTTAGCGTATGTTATTGGCATTGGTCTCCAAGATTACAAAGTACGCCTACATGAAAAAGAAGACAGTAATCCATTTAGAGTACTGATGGTAACCCTAAACACAGGCCCTTTTTTGGTAGTAGAAAAAACACAAATTGACTCCCTCCAGCTGTGGATCAAATACCTACGACTGTGTTTGATTTTTACTGATTAAAACCCACATAATATGTTATGTTCTTTGTGTATTAGGACCGCTGTAAGTCTTACGAAAGATTTCGCAGCCCAACTTATTGGCTATGCTGGGTTTTAATTTTCTTTATACTCGCTTGTGTCAATTTTTAGGGACTTCCCCCAGAGAAATATAGATAATACGGAATAGGATTTACTTGCATTAGCCGGAGTTTATCAAAGATGATATCAATAAGCTTAAGATGGATTTAAAATATCCAAATATATACATAAGTATAAAATAAAGTTATAAAAATATCTAAGTACTTATCATATCAGATGAATAAAAAAAATTCTTCTATTAAATAATTCCGATAGCAATAAATCGATTAGCGTTATCGATTACTAGCTTTCGCCAGCGGTTTCACCCGCTTTCTGAAGAAAGTACTTTCCATACCCGGATAAAAAGTAGCCTATATGTTATTCTGATGTATAAGCTATATTGTGGTAAAGTTTCATTCAAATCCATTCAGTAGTTTTTACGTGAAAGAGTAACAAACATCCATACATCCATACATCCATCCATCCATACATCCATACTTACAAACTTTCGCCTTTATAATATTAGTAGGATACGTTTCCGAGTCGCTCGAATCAATGCATTCTTTAGTAATGTCGTCTAAAGATTCTATGAATGGGTGTCCATTCATAGCGGATAGCATTCTTGGCTTATCAACGTAAGCGTGGGCGCATAGTTACGAGTTACGACTTACTATGCGCACGTAAATAATAATACCTACTAGCTTCATGGTAGCGGATTCACACATCCCGTGGGACCTACTTCGCACACCCGGATAAAAATTATCCTTTAGCGTACCTTGATATATGGACTATTTACCTCTGAAAGAGTTTAAAATTGGACCAGTCGTTCTCGTTATGGTTACGGTTTTTGTTATAATGTTTGTATTAGACAAATAATTTGCAATGAAATAATATTGTGACTGTAAATTAAGATGTAAGCTATCCTATCATTCGAGTAGGATCAAACTGCATACGGTGTGCAACTGTAATTAAAATCGGTTATAATGTAGTTTAGAAGTCCATCGCGCACAAACAATGTGATACGTACCAAATTTATACCATCATCTCCCGAGCCTTTTCCCAACTCTGTTGGGGTCGGCTTCCAGTCTAACCGGTTTCGGCTGAGTACCAGTGTTTTACAAGGAGCGACTGCCTATCTGACCTCCTTAACCCACTTACCTGGGCAACCCAATACCCCTTGGTAAGACTGGCGTCAGACTTACTGGCTTCTGACTACCCGTAACGACTGCCAAGGTTGTTCAATGACAGCCGGGACCTACAGTTTAACGTGCCATCCGAAACACAGTCATTGGTGTCCAAGATATGCTTAGATAGTACATACAAACTTAGAAAATTTGCATTGGTACTTGCCCAACCTGGAATCGAACCCACGCCCTCACACTTGAGAGGTTGGCTCTTTAACCACTAAGCCACCACGACTTTTTTTACCGTACCAAATTTATACATTTATATAAAATGGTGTAAAAACGAAGTCATGAAAAGTTTTATTAATTTGATTTTTTATCTATGACGTTTATACGTGTTTTATCTGCGTTTAAGACTGAACATATCTTAAGTAGAGAGACGTTCGTTGAAAAAGTGACCACGTTTTTAAGTTACGAAATCTTTTCTGTTTAATCCATCAGGTATGTCTTGAAAAGACTTCAAGAAATAATTAAAAAAAAAGGATCGTTTTGTATTTATGCAACTATAGAATCTTCGTTTTAGAGTTTTCTCTTGTATTCGAGATTTAACTGACACCCATAAAAAATAACCTTTATAAGTCAAAAATAAATTCCAAGATAAGTTAAATAGGCGCGCCCAGAATTTTTTATGTATACAAAGATGTTACTACTCGTATATGTATGCTGTATGCATAAATCTTCTAATTCGTTCGCCATATGTGGTATGTATGCGCCGGCGCCGGTGTTCGGTCAGTCGCCCGCGCGGCTAATTTAGACGTAATTGACGATGCGTATGTAGGTACTGGCTGTGTCTGCGTTGAATTACTCACAAAGTACAGATGCCAGCACATCAAGCTACCAGCAATTGAACATTTTTCCCATTCAACTTTGAATCATAAGCTTCAGCGATAAAGTTGATTTTTTTAAAGGAAATTTGATTGTGGTAGCTTGATGTGCTGGTCTGTACATGCATTTATTTATAGAACTCATAATGAAAAAATGGATAAAGTTCGCGCTCGTCGTTGATATTGTCATTTAGTTAAATATTATAACTTCTTTTGCGATGCACTGATATCCCTGAAACTTCATAACTAATAGTTATACCGAAGAAACTTAACGAAAAATCGACTGTTTATAATTGAAATCGCTTGACTAAGAAAATGGAATCGGAGTTCCCGATTTTAAGATGGCCGCTCCAGTTTACTGACTTTTGGCGATTTAGGAGTGGAAGCCCTTCTATATCTTTCACCAACTAGGTGACATAATTTTAGTGACTATTCGGACATTGTGAAACTGGCCCATTAATAAATGTCAGGAAATATACATACTAAGTTGTTAGCTCTTGTTTAAGAAAATATTTTTAAATATTCAACACTTTTAATTTTAACCTAAATTCTTAAAAGCTTAAAGTATAATAAATTATATTGAACACTAGCGTGATGGATGATCGTAATAAAAATTCCACACTGCACACCGCTCAAATGACGTTTAAATAAATAAGCAGAATAAGAAAATAATATTCGTATTGCTTACAATACAATGAAAATTGATGACGTATATTTTAGAGGAATTTAGGCACCTACTTATAAATGTAACATACATATATTTTTTAGAACTCTTTAAATAAAATATTTTTTAACGGAACAATCCTGAAAGATAATCCTGATATCTTGTTTATGTCTTTTTAATTTGTTAATATTTTTTTATGTAAAATACACTATTTGAACACATTTACATTTTAAGAAAATGTTGAAAGAGTTTATAATAAAATGACATGTCGTACGGGATATATGTACAGACTCCTGCAGATCAACTGACTGCTGAACTAGCCGAAACTGTCAAATTGTACCAATCGAATATTAACCTTCCGGTATTGTAATGAGGTTGAAAATCTATTAAAGAAATTTGACAGAATGAGGTAGGCTGATGTGCTGGCGTGTGCAATACAGTGCTTAATATATTTTAAGTACTCAATAAAATATTTTCTATCAAAATAAAAGTATTTCTATATTAACAGACACGTCGCGTGACGTCATTTGTTATGCCGATTATATTAGAATGAGACGTCAAACAAGTGTATTTGTGAATGAAATGATTAGATGATTGTAAGCATAGCTTATAGGATTATAGATAAAATATTGCTGTGACGACTAGGATACGCTCCATTGAGAAACGTGACATTTCCTGTTGAACTAGGGCTCGCCTGAAATTGGTAGTGCGGCTGCTGAAATCTTTTCACAACGGGGATGGCTTATCAAAAATGCTAGTTTTTAGGCCTTAGAAATTGAATACTCGTGATACACAGCTATATAATGCTTAAAATTTGAGATTTGCTTATTATTTTATAAAGGAAAATTCTGCTAAACATTATTGTTAAAATTATAATCTTAAGCTTTTTTATTTAATGTGTGGAAACTGCTGACCGCGCTAGTAAATAGATACAATAGACTGTATAGCTAGTTCTTAGTCATCATCATCATCAGCCTTTTTATCGTGCTGGACACCTGACCTGAAATCGAACCCGCACACTCATGCTTGAGAGGTTCGCTTTAACCATTAGGCCACCACGACTTTTAGAGTTCTGAGTAGCGGGTGACAAGTTGTAATGTAGTATTTAGTTTTGTAGAGATGTTTGTCCAACACATTTGCCGCGACTTAATAAACAGAGACACGAAGTGCTGTCACGTGGCTGCTTATTGGTTTCCCCACTAAGTACCAGTCACGTTGGTTGGATTGTGGTTCTGTGGTCGTGGTTAAAGAGTAAATGGGCAGTGGACACCATTAACAATTCAGGATTATGAGGATAATTTCTTAAGACATGTAAGGTATACAACCGGAATCAAACTTAAGTCTAATCTAGTGGATGTTAAGCACGGGGTCTTGGGTTCGATTCCCATGTCGGGCCGAAACTGCTTTTGGGTTATAAGAAGCCTTCACAGAAGCCAGTCTGGGAATTGATGATTGATACACCCATGCATCGGAGAGCACGTAAATGTCGGACCTGCGCCTGATCTCTCTTTAGTCGTGTTGAATAGTCGGCTTAGGAGAATGATAGAATGGAGAGTGCACCTGTGTCCACGTGAATGCTTATGCATTATAATATGTTCTGCGTAGCTGGCTGATCTCCTTGAGAGAGAACAGCCGCCATGGCCGATAATCGGTTTGGACGCTATTATTAACAATTCAGTGCCTACCACATAAAGCGGATGTTCTATCAATAAATTATATATGTATATTGTTTTATTATATCTCAAAGACTAAGGCTGATAGTAAACAATAAAATATTAATAAAACGGATGACATGAATAAATACTAAGTAGGTATATTGCAACAGTTTATTTTTATCCTATATATTTTTAGTTTGTGATTACTGATTACCTAGAAAATGTTATTTATATCTCAATATGATTTGATGTCAACAGTTGATACATATACCTATTTACTTAAATACGAGATACGTCCTTGGGATAATTTTGAGAAGTCGGCTACAATCAAACGCAACAATTTGAACGATGATAAGGAATGCGGATCTTTTATCTCTATTTTAAAATCATTCAGTGGTAGGGTAGCCAGGTTTTTCGAATTTTCAGGACTTTCTTTGATATTTGACTCCTTTTCTGTGTATTTATCTATACTAACAATCCTCAGGTTTTTCTGCAAGGTTAGAATTTTAAGGTATTATCACATTTTCGCCTCAACAAATCCTTACGCTGGAACTATTGGTTGCCATACCGGTTATTTTAGACTTGCGGACGTTTCTTAAAACAAACACTCGTAGTAATAACAGACACTTTAGTCATATTTACAAATTCAGGTATATAACAGTATGTAACAAAACATAGCCTGCCTTTAAAAGCGGCAATGTAATTTGTGTAACTACCATCTAGTTACACAAATTACAAAAATATGCCGGGAATCGAATTTTCTAAATTCACAAACATAATCGATAACTTACCGTTACTGGATACGAAACATATCAGTTAACACCGTTTTATACGTAAAGACGTGCGCCTCAAGCGTTTCAAGTACACCCCATTTTTTTCAACACTTTTGGAGACATATACCAGAAACGTCACCCTTTTTCGAACACATGGCCACCCTACTTAGTACAAATATTCTATTTCAGTAGCAATCTGTGGTATCAGATATTTGTCGAGGCACCAAGGGCCGTCTATATATAGCAGCTGTGAATCACATAAGGACGAATATTATCAGTTGTTCCAGTTGCATTGTTTACTAAGATGTCGTGAATAAATAATCTTGCTACTGTATAAATAACGTTCTGTTAAGTTAAAATGAAATTATGTAGGCTTTGTGTGTTTGTTTGTTTTTTTGTCAGGTAATTTTGTGTTCGGTATGATTTATACCTTAATGTGATTCTTATAAGATTTGTTTATCGCGACATTTTTTTTTTTGAGTGGGATATCTTCAAATGACTTCTCTTGCTGTGGGTGTAGCTGGATAGAGTGTCAGAATTATACTGACTAAAACCCACTTTTGTTCTTTCCAGAGCCCTTTGCAGGTCAGGGCCACGGTAACTCTTGCGAACAATCCCGCAGCGTTTATCTCTTCACTTTTAGTTACTTTTTCAATTTCAATTAGCTATTTTCTGGGGAGTTTATTCCTCTATTTCTTCAGCGATAACACGTTAGAGTGGTGGATGGCGCCTTTGGGGACTGTCTTTCTAAAAATTAACCTTTAAAAAGTGCTGATTTTCAGCCTACTTTGAATAAATGACGTTATTATCTTTTAGACCTGAGGAAACTTATCACAACACACTATTCTTTAGTATTTTAAGCCAGACTTTTATGCAACAATATAATTACATCCATCTTTGTGTTTTAATAAGTTATTTAAATAAACACATTAATATACTCTTTAAAGATTTAATCACCATCAAGCAACATGTTCTACTGTGTGAAATATTTTGTTCAGCAGCGGATGTGCCGGGCCCCTCGACCGACACAATAGCGTGAAATAACTGCACACATAATCGCCACGGTGTTATTTAAACATTGTTCTTGATAGTAATGGGAAAAAAATATAAAAAGTATCGATAAAAATTGACGATAAGTTTATCTAATCTTGAAAGATTTTTTCACCGTCTTTTATTTCTTCAAAATATTGTGTAAATATTTAAACAGGAAAAAATATATAGGCTTAACTCGTCAGTAGATTATTTAAAAGGCAGACAAAATTAAGTGGGACTCAAGTAACGATTATCCTGATTGAAGGCTTTTATCAAGTCTAGACGTCTGGATACCAAATGTGTAGGTATAACTTCGTGTAAATCGTATGAGTTTTTTTCTAAATTACAGTAACATACTATTATGAAATGGGAAATAATAATTACTGTAGCCGCAAAATTATTTATTGGACACGTGATTAAACTTCTAATTTTATAACTATGCAACGGGAAAATAACCTATTTCCTCCCTAATCTAACAACTACAAATACCTCTAAAGTAACTGAATATCACCAGTTTAGCTTCAGCTATTGACATTCTAATTACTTTCACAAAGAATATCACAACCATTCACAGCAAAATATGTTCTGGAATGATTAAAACTGCGTGCAATTAAAACGTATTTATCGATACAGCAAAGACATTTGCGACAAAACACGCTCGTAAAGATACCGGAGGATCTTACATCAAAAGAGTTTATGAGCTATTTGCAATGAGAAAGCACAAGTACATAATTATACAATGATACTGTTTATGACAGCGGTCATAGTAATTGATTCTCTTATCAAAAGTAATTTAGTGAAGACTGACATGTATTGTCGATAATTTTGCAATTTGTGTCTAAGTTGCATGTGTGATTACGTTTTGCGGGATGCAGTCATCTGATTTTGATGAAGTAGTCTTTTTATGAGTTTCACTTAATTTTAGAACGTAGGTTGAACTCAAACTCAAAATCATTTATTCAAACTTGGCTGTAAAACAGCACTTTTTGAACGTCAAATATTACAAAAGACAGCCCCCAAAACGCCCACCCTTCACCACTTACTATGTGTTTTTGCTGGGAAGAAGAAGTGGCGCAACAAACTCCCCAGCAACACATGTCTGTCGGTTGGTTTGAAGAACCTTTAAACAATGTTTTCTTCATATACAATTTTAATGATATACAATATCATATACAATTTTAATGAGTTTGCTAATTTTGTCATTCGTTTTAAGCATGCATCCATCTATGTACATTATCGTCACTACAAACTGTTACAGATAATCATTGAATATTGTTTTTGCAATGACTTTATGAATTAATTTATTGGTTTCTAAGTCCAAAACTATAAATGAACAAAGGTACTTGAGTCAATCGCCCTCGCTATCGGCCATTAGATAGACAGATAGCTTAGTCAGGCCCGCATGTCGTCCATTATCATGATCCCTTCCCTTGGGAATGTGGTAATTCAATTGGGTACCTATTAAGTGAATTTTAGAGTGTTTTGTTAGTTGTAGACGAATATGCTTGAGTTGTTACCAAACTGACTTCTTACTGCCAAGGCTGTGGGATTATTTGCAAGAGTTACTGCGGCCCTGGCATGCAAAAGGGCT
Source organism: Heliothis peltigera (assembly GCA_958496145.1). Taxonomy (NCBI): domain Eukaryota; kingdom Metazoa; phylum Arthropoda; class Insecta; order Lepidoptera; family Noctuidae; genus Heliothis; species Heliothis peltigera. The sequence goes on from OY292341.1 coordinate 1,091,073, forward strand.
TCATAAGAAACTTTAGTCAGCAAAAGTCAGACACTTCTGCTACACCCACAGTTGGAGGAGTCCATTTGATAATTAACTACACAAAAACCGACTCTGTAAAGGTTGTTTAAAAATTTCATAAAAACAATTTGGAGTCAGATATTCGGGGGTCAAAAAGTGCAAAAATGCTCTCGAAATATTCAACATGTCTGCCATCAAAGGCTCTCTCTTTTAAACAAAGTTTTGGGACATTGCTGAATATTTTTTTCTTTAGCCTGTATTGTCCCACTGCTGGGCAAAGGCCAGTTGAAATTTCTTGTCGGAAGAAAATGCTTAATAGGGCTTGTCAGATTAGAAATACCTAGATCCCTGTGAAGAAGAAAAATATAAATAAACAAAAGTTACTTAGACCCGAACGCAGTAATAAAACAGGTACAGAACAGCGGAGGATGCTGTAGGACTTCGGAAATCGTATATCTAATTTAATTGTGTATTTAATGTCAACATTACAGAATCTTATCTCCTTTGCTCGGTGCTATGCATATAATCTCTCGCAACCAGTTTCTAGTTTCATATCAGGCAGTTAGCATAATATTAGATGTTATCTAAACTGGAAATTGCATTTATCGATATATTTAAAACACATCACTATTGAATACCGTAGTAAGTTACCGTAGATATTACATGTTTTTTTTTCTGTCTGTTCTATAGTAGGTATAAATGTGCTATGAGTGCATATTTGTTGGAAAAATTTAGTATGAAGCATCCTTGTAAGGATTTCTCTTTGCACTTCATTATGGCTACTAACCCTTTTTTTCGTGGGAAATCAAATGGAGGGTGCAGCTGGAGGGAGTGTCAGATTCCAACTGATTAAAACCCACGATATTCCTTATGGAGGTCCCTGTGTGCCAGGGCTACGGTAACTCTTACGAACAACTCGCAGCCCAGGAAGATCTTGGCCCCAAGGGGCCTGCGATGGCTACTACGGGTATCCCTGTATTTAATATGCTATTTATTTTTTGTCTGATGTTCTCAAACTGTATATATGACAACACTAGCTTCCGCCAGCGGTTTCACCCGCTTTCTGAGGGAAGTACTTTCCATACCCGGATAAAAAGTAGCCTATATGTTATTCTGATGTATAAGCTATATTGTGGTAAAGTTTCATTCAAATCCATTCAGTAGTTTTTACGTGAAAGAGTAACAAACATCCATACATCCATACATCCATACTTACAAACTTTCGCCTTTATAATAGTATTAGGATAAAATCTCTAAGATCTGATCTTAGCAAAAAGGTTATTGGGTTAACTACCTGAGTTAAATAAATAAATTTCAGTTTCTCTCTTTGTGTCTACGGATAAGAAAGGAAAACCGCACTAACCGCGAACATAACATTAAAAAAATGTTGTAAATTTGCCCATTCTTATCTTTTTATTAAATTGCTGCATTAAAACACATATTTCAATACTTAGACACTACTTTACGAGTTATTATGATAGATAGCCGTTATTTACGGCGCCTGCGCACACGCAAGATTATATCTTTTTAATTATAAAGACAATAGCTCTACGCTGTCAGTTTATATTCGTGAGTAGGTTGAATCTATTCAGTTTTAGTGCAAAATCGTGACTTTTCGGTAATATAGTAGCTTGATGTGGTCTTAAGTATGATTGGTAATTATGACAATTTATGGTCAAAGTTGTTTTGTCAATGCCATTGATTTAAATTGTCTAGTACAACTAACGCTAGCCAAAACCCTAAACTTGTTAACGGGCAGCTTGTATTTTGCATTTTCTATAATAATACTTCAGACGGGGACGTTTGTAACCAAATCGACTTTTTACCAGCCCAATCCGACGACCCTTAGGGCCAGTTTCACCGGTTGCTGACAAGTTCCAGATAGTTTATCTGGTAGATAATTTCATAATATAAGTTCTGTTCCATTTTTTAATTTTTGTGTCATTTTTGAAGTGACTATGCATAACCGGTGAAACTGGCCCTTAATATTATAAATGCGAAAGTACCTCTGTCCGTCTGTCTGTCATGAAAAAATTACTGAAATTATTCAATTTTTTGGTGGATGTATAGTCTAGTCTGAGAAAAGACATAGGCTGTTATTTATCCGGGCAGCGAGTAGAAGCGCAGGGAACATCTAGTCTTATATCATTAAACAGTTTCCAAAAGACTGCAATACTATATTTAGCCACCTACTTCTACAGCCCATATGCCATATAGTTGTATCAATAAAACTGTCAATTGACTACAAGTAGCTCAGTGATTGATACAGTGGCTGGGTATCGAGGACGTGGCCTGATTCTAGACCGCTGAAATAGATACGACAGATAAACACAGGTTTACTGCTTACCATACATATTTATGGTTTGTCAAGAGAACGGGTCAGATCGTTTTTTTTCTTAACTCATTTTTTATTGGTGCTGAATTCGTTGGTAGATAAGTTTTTGGTCGTTGATAAATGGATGTGCGTTACAAATGTTGGTTGGGTTTCTTGGAATCGTGATTTGTAATATTTGGGGTATGGAACTGACAAAACAATATCATCATCACAGCCTTTTCATCGTCCCACTGCTGGGCACAGGCCTCCTCTGCCACGGAAAAGGATTGTCGAAAAAACAACAAATACCTTAAATTAGATAGGGTTCGTGGGACGTGTAGCACAATTTTCTTTTTGGAGCTACGCATAAAAAATCAAAATAAATATCTGTCTTTTGTAAAATTGACCTTCGAAAAGTGCTGGTTTTCAGCCTACTTTGAATAACTAACTTAGCATTCCTATAGAAAAGCCTCACAGCTATTGAGTTCAAAGAAAGCTAGTCATAAACTACATCGATAGAAAGGTCTTTCTCCACAAAAGAAACTTGGAATACAATAGGAAGCTACGGAGCACTTTCCACGCGTTTCAATACAGTATCATCATATCTAGTACGTACGCAAAGAAAGGTATATATGTATGTGTATCTCCCGCGGAAGACTTTAAAACCCAATAGATAAACTCTATTGATCAGATTTCTTTTAATAGTAACTTCAAAGCCCTGTTTCTCTCGTTTTGGCTACACGTTACGGCTATGGTCTTTGTAGAAAGCCGTGCCGGTATATTTTGCCCATATTGAAGTCACTAGTTTTCGGAGCGGTTATTTTATTTGAACAGAAAATGTGCTTGAATATATATAAAATATATATAAAGTCGTGGTGGCCTAGTGGTTAAAGAGCCAACCTCTCAAGTGTGAGGGCGTGGGTTCGATTCCAGATCGGGCAAGTACCAATGCAACTTTTCTAAGTTTGTATGTACTTTCTAAGTATATCTTAGACACCAATGACTGTGTTTCGGATGGCACGTTAAACTGTAGGTCCCGCTGTCATTGAACATCCTTGGCAGTCGTTACGGGTAGTCAGAAACAAATAAGTTTGACGCCAGTCTAACCAAGGAGTATTGGGTTGCCCAGGTAACTGGGTTGAGGAGGTCAGATAGGCAGTCGCTCCTTGTAAAACACTGGTACTCAGCCGAAACCGGTTAGACTGGAAGCCGACCCCAACATAGTTGGGAAAAGGCTCGGGAGATGATGAGAAAATGTGCTTGAATAGCGCCATTCACACTTCGCAATCGCAAATATAGATACATTTTCATAACTACCACTTTTAATGCCTAAAATATTCATACAACAATTTAATAAGTATAACCCTTCTTAATGACAAGCATAGCTGACCTGATAAGGCATCACCGTCTACACGACTTCCGTACTTAGCAAGGTTGGCGTGGCGACCTCTTTTCGGCAATATCAGGGGTCGGGAAGTCAGGAGTTATCGCAGCGGTCCGATCAATGCGCTCTTTGTTTTTGCAATTTTTTTTAGACAGGATGTTTATGGAATTGAAGTTTGAAGTTTTTTTGAAGTTGTTTTTTATGTAATTTTCATATAAAACACTACGGAGATATATATACATATCTTTATATATATATTCAAATATAGTAGCCTTATAGGCAACTATACTTTTGAGCCGTTTGGGGTTGAAACCCTCGGGCCGTGGGGTCCGAGTGCACACCTCCTTTTCAAGGACATATCGAAGAGACTCGCTGACACTTCCCGTGACCCAAAGGCTGGCTTTTATTTCGGTCAACGGATAAGCATTGCCATTCAACGTGGCAATGCCGCCAGCCTATTGGGTACACTCCCAGCGAGCAGCGATGAGGAGGAATTTTTTGACGCCATTTTTTAATTATATATATGTATATATTTTTTATGTAAATATTTAAATTTTGTTGTTTTGTGTAAATAAAGTGTAAACAGTTTATGAGGTAAATAAAGTTCAACCTTAAAGACTTTAGTTTTATAGGAATAAAAGTACTTAATAAAGATTATAAAGATACTCTACGGAGATGTTTAAAATGGGTTAGCGATAACATGTTTAGTTCAATTCTCCATACAACATTATTCTTCTATGATATTTTTAATATTAATGCTGAAAAGGGACTGAGATGTATTTTTTTCTAATATAAATAATATTACGTACCTAGCATTTTTGGGATATTAGGTATAAACTTAATTTTAACCCATATAAAATTATACATTATTACCAAACTGTAAATGTTATAAGCATTATGGATGTTTTATCTGTTAACTTGTAATATAAAATTGAATTAAATAAATAAATTACCTTACAAAAATATTTCGGTTAATTTTCGTCACTGACAAACAGTCACATTTAAACTGTACCACATCGAGCTAGTTAAATACTTTTTTTATTGTTTTTTTTTTTTATGAAATATATTATTTGCTATTTACTATATGTATGTTATAAAATGAGTTCTAAAACCTTTTAACCGACCTTTTTAGAGGCCGTGTAGATTGATATAACAGCGTAACGATTTGAGGGCACTCCAGCGGCTAGTGTTCTAAATAGGCAGCTTGCCAAACATATGCGACTTTAATTACAAAATTAATTGAAACACATTTACTTTGATGCTTCACTCTGTTCGTTGGCAAATGTAGGTGAACTGCCAATCATGACTTCGACAGCAAAAATATTTTTTAAAGTTTTTTTCACCGTTTCAAATCGCAACTACATTTTTGAAAGCAATTAAATAAATTACGTATAAGCAGTTTCTATATTTTATTTCCTTAAAAAAAAACTATCACATATAAAAAATATTTATAGCACTTTGATAAGTAAACCACACTGTGTCCAGATGATCCAAGCTGCGCACGCCACGATCATTGTTCGATTTATTTACATGCTGCGTTCCCGCATGGCTCCCACCGTCGAAACAATCAGTCACTTGCCGGCCGCACTTCATGACACACGCATCTCATGAAAACATCCATTGTTACAATGACAAAATATCTGTTAATTAACATTTCGTAACAGTATCTAACAAGTGCTTCTTTCATAAACCTTATGTTAACGCAATAAGGTGCAAAATTGTTCGTGTTACCCAACAATTGCAATAATTGATTGCTAATTGGTTGTAGTGCTTTCTCTTTTCCGCTTTGTGTGACAAGTGAATAAGAGTTGGTGATTTGACACGTGGTTCAAATTGGTGATGTTTTGGTGATTTGTGCTGTTGATATTCAAAATGGCGAATAGAGTGATGGGGTACGTGATATGCGGATACAATTCTGTGGATAATTTGATGGTGAGTTTTTTTGTTTGCCGGCACGCGGCGTCTAAGTTATTCCTTAATGAGTCTCCGATACAATTGTTTTTTTAAGTGTTGTTCATGTAATTTTATCACGTACTCTAAGATATGAATCGGGACTGCGTCATAAATCATTGTTGTTCGACCTATGATAGTCCAAGTGTATTCTAGCAGGGCTCTTGAAGAGACTCTTGGATTCTATGAATGACGTAATATCTTAATTAAATGTTGATGAATATTTTTCGTAACTTGGAAAGGATTGGAGGTCTAATTCTTCATATTAACTTTAAACCACATTTTTTTTTTACTAAATACACACTAAGTACAGTACGATTAAGATAACCCTTTTCCTCTTAATACACGGAAATTTACACAATATTAAGGTATAATAACTGCTTATCCTTATAACGACTACAATATTACAGCCTAGCCGTTTCGCAACTATATAGGTGAGGATTGTCTAACCAAGGAGTATTGGGTTGCCCGGGTAACTGGGTTGAGGAGGTCAGATAGGCAGTCGCTCCTTGTAAAACACTGGTACTCAGCTGAATCCGGTTAGACTGGAAGGCGACCCCAACATAGTTGGGAAAAGGCTCGGGAGATGATGATGATGATGATATCTGAGGAGTGTAATTTCATATTACACTAGTATATTTATTTACAAATGTACAAATAATCAAAAGTCGTGAATAGATGACAAAAAACATGACCTACTTTTCGAAAACCACCTTATAATTTACTCTTTATTTCCAACTCTCCAGTAGACGAATTACTAGTCTCATTAGCTCTACATTCCTTGATAAAATTCTCTGCGATGTTAATGCATGTTACATAGACGTAGCCAAGAATAGATTGTATCTATAAAGTTTATAATTTATGATAAACTAGGCATGTCTGCTGACGGCCGATCTCACTGATACAGCTTATCTGCTTCGGAAATTAGTTTAATTTTGTTATTTATTAGTTCATATAGTAACTTATTATGTAAGTCTAGTGCTGGGATGTAATTAAGTATTACGATAGGTTAGCCGTAAAGTAGTTTTTTTCAGACGCTAGCGATAAGTATACGTTAGAAGTTTGAATGCTCACGCGCAGTACCTTGAGTTATTTTTGGATTATTATTAAAATATTTAGTTTTTTATCCCTGTTATTGAATTGTTTAGGATTAATCAGAAAAATCGGGTTTCCCTATTAGCCATTTTTTGCGTTATATTTGTTCGTTAAGGGTTTCGTTTACGCAAGTAACGTCTTGTTAGAGTGAAAACCTCAAAAAAGGATTTCGACCAATTTTATTGCGTTTCCATGAAGATACGTCGAAGATTCCTTCTGAAAAGCAAACATACTTTTACACTTGCAAGGATTTTTACTCTAACGCGTCCATAATCAAGTCGCATTCGCAACGCAGTTTAGTCAGAGTTTTAATACAAGTGGCAATGTTATTTGTCACCCATCCTTGACACTAATCTACGTACCAGGAGGCCCTGTGACTGACAGGAGCTGATGACGTCATGTGACAACCGACTATCGTTACCGCGAATATGTTTTTATTATTAAACGCTGAGTATGGTCCGCGGTTTTGTCACGCGGTGTTTTTAGGACTGAAAGCCGACCACAACATAGTTGGGAAAAGGCGAGGCAGATGATAAAGTTTTCCGTAAACTTGACCTGTCGCTAGGTCAAGCTTAAAATGTTTAAGTTCGTCTGGTAGAAAATGAAAAAATGAAAAAAACAGACACACAAATTGTGAAGCTTCCAAATAACTTAATATGATGATGATGATGGCATCCAGGCTGATTGTCGGCTACGGCGGCCGTTCTCTTTTATGGAGATCAGCCAGCTGCGCAGGACATATTATAGTGCACAAGCATTCGCACAGATACAGGTGCACTCTCTATTCCCTCACTCTCATTGTCCGATGGGACGGCAATCCGACACGACCGGAGAGAGATCAGGCGCAGGACCGACATTTACGTGCTCTCCGATGCACGGGTGAATCAATCACCAACTTCCAGACTCCGGGCTGCTTTATAAAAGTGTCTCAAAACCCACAAAGCGATTTCGGCCCGACCCGGGATTCGAACCCGAGACCCCGTGAACAGCAGTCGCGCCTTGCGACCACTAGACCAACGAGGCAGTCAAAACTTAATATACCAAATATCCGGACACATACAACGGTCGCATTTTAATCACTGACTACTACATAAGGAGAATGACACGTACGACATACATGTTTGAATGTGTGCGTGCAAGCTCGCGACAATCAGCCCTTTTTGAAGCTTCGTTCCTTACGTTGCGGGCCGAATGCATTTCTATGAGTTGCCGTACTTAAATGCACTTCCGACAAAACACCGCTACCTTGATTAATAAGACAGGAGCTAACCTACTTGTCTAACTGTGGGTCTAGGCTTAGAACTAAGAATTAACTGTCGATAATGACAGCTATGATCTTCAAATGTAAGCATGTAAATAAAAATATATGATATGTTACAATGCCAAGCTATGGAATATGCCAATTCTAGTGCTAAACGCTAACAGAGTTTTTAAAAAAAATTTGGCATTGCGTGAACGCGTTCAATTGGGCTCTATTTAGAACAGTGTTAATCTTTGGCAATAACAAAACACTATCAAAACCACGCCAAATATTAACTTTTTGACGTGCCCTCAGCGCCAAGCTAAGAATTCATCCATAAATACCTACAATATGGTCATGAATTCGGAATTACGAGTATATCGATTAAAACTGACTATTAATTTTTATCTCTAAAAGTCTGTTATGTAGTCGTGACCATGGCGTGCTAAGCACTTTTTGGCTTGTCATCTACATATACGTGACTATGGCTGTCAAAAGGTTAAGATCCAAACGGCTTTTCAAAATATTTTTTACCCCAATTAATGGTGTTATATGTTAAAGTTCTGCTGTTTTAATAAACATCGCAGAATTCCTGAAACTGGCCAGAACAGAAGTTTACCACATACTCGTTAGATTATGCAAGTCTGCTAATTAGCAGTTGTAATACTTTCCTGTTTGTAACGTATTGTACTAGTTAGATAAGAAGTTAGGTCATGTATCATGTTCGTGTTCGATAACTGATGTGTTTATTTGAGGTGAAAAAACGACTATAAGTGTCTATGAAGTAATGAAAATACCAGTTTTTCTTGCGATCTACATATTATACTTATTTTAAAATCTGAAGAGTTTGTTGTCTTGAAAGCAGTAATCTCAGGAACTAATGGTCCGATTAGAAAAATTCTTTCAGTGTGATATAGCCCATATATTGAGGACAGCTGTAGCCTATAGGCAACTTTTTATCTGGGTACGCGGAGTAGTTTCTAGGTAAAACCGGTGGCGGAAACAAAGTTATTTTACTGGGATTTTGACAGGAACTATAATTTATGGAAGGTTTTAGTGACAAATATTTTGTAATTTTAATTGTATCAAAAGAAATCTGTTGCTGACCTGTGGTGTTAGCTGCTACCAACGGTATCAATCGTATTTTCATCAAATTTCAGCAGCAGAAAATATAGGCTTGAAGCTTTGTATCTCCTTGCTAGGTTTAATCAGAATTCGTTTAGCAGTAAAAGCGTAACCAACCATTTTTCTCGTTTTGCTCCTGAAAAGCCGCAAAATACAATATTCAATAAAATTAATACGATAAAAATAAAATTTCGTTTCAAACACAACTATCCAATAAACTAGAGGACGCGCGCGGCCTCGCTCGTTTTATTTTCGACGGTGATGCACAAACAAACATTTCAAATATATTGCTCATAGGTATTTACATTTTTTATTGCGTGTTTCTGGGTTTTTGTTTTGTTATGTGGTTTTTGCATTCTCAATGTTAAAGGACACGTTCCGTACCTAAAAATTCTCATCCTATGAGACATTTCTAAATTATCTACTATCATTTTATGCTCACATTAGGGCCTATGACCAATACTGGATGAACATCTAAACTTATCAAAGAAAGTCTGGTTAGTTATACTATTTATAACTCAAATAATATATTAAATTTATAACGAACAAGAACGACTGCACTAATTTTGCTAACAATTGGTGGAGCAGTAGTGGGGATACTCTTTATCACCATAGGTACGAGTACTATAAGTAGTTCATTCGGGACGCGGGTGAATCCACGGGCGGAAGCAAGTCTATCAATAAAAAATGCTCTTTTAAATGAATATGTGTGCGAGTTGACGTTTGGCTTAATTCTAATGTTAGTTTTGTTTTCTTATTAGCCCCTCCAAAGTTGTTATCATTCACTTCTCTCTGGCCTGAACTGACTGTCCTCCGATCTAGGCCCGCTGCATTTTTTGTCTTCTCGTTAATTAGAGTTGCAACGAAGAAATAACTAACACTAGGCAACAAAGAATCTCAACTTTCAATTTCTCTGAAGTCAATTAATCATATAATTAGATTCCTTTCACATAAAGAATTGACTGGATTCTTCAGTTTTCCATTTCTCTGATTCATTAGTATATATGACTGAAGATGGATGCTCACGCGCAGACATTCCGTTGAGATACAATTATCAGCTAATGAGTGAATTACAATGAATTTCTTTTAGATTAGCTTAGTGTGGAATAAATTGTGGCCGTTGCTGATTACATACATTTTTAATGAATTAATTGAGTGGGGTGTGCTAAGCGATTTAGTAACTATCATTTACACCTCTGTTCTGTCTAATTACGTAAATAATATAGAGGTGTTATGTAAATTATTTATTATTAAGTCTTAATAATTAGGAATTGAAAATAACACTCTAGCCTTATCCCAACTCTTTTGGGGTAGGTCTCAAGTTTTAATGGATGCAGCTGACCTCTTCAACCCAGTTACCCGGGCAACCTAATACCCCGTGGTAAGGCTAGTTCTTACAATTCTGGCTTCTAACTACATGTAACGACTTCCAAAGACGTTCAAAGGGGCAGATAAGATCTAAAGGTTAAGCAACGCTTGTCGCAGTCGTTCCGTGAATGGGTGACCATCTTGACATTACGACTTCCTCCTTGTTTCTGAAAGCACGTTAAATTGATGGGTCCCAGCTGTCATTTGAACATATTCTGTAATTGTGATGGGTGGTCAGAACTCCAGACCGTATGAACTAGTCTTGGTCGAGGTCAGATAGGCAGTTGCTCCATGTAAAATTGTGGTACTGAGATGCGTCTAAGATTAGAAACCTACACCACAGTTTGGGAAACGCTAAGCAGATGATGTCTAATTAAAAAAAGACCTTCCTCAACAAGAACACAGACAACTATATTATGCGCATAAACACCTTTTTAACCTACAAATACTATTTAATTTAACTAGTTAACACTCACGCGCATCGATTACCATATAACTGTTTGTTTTGTTAATTGATCGGTTTTTATGCACATTACCAATGTCGCTTATCGTTCGATGAATGAATGACCTGTGAATGAGTAGCTTATCATTCATTGTTAATTGACTCTGTGTTAATCAGTCTGTGTAGTAATTCATTATATAATAGATAATTTGATTTATGTTAATTTGCATTGCAACGACTAAATTATTGGGTGTGACTATTTCTTTTTAGATTTTCCCTTTAATTATTAAAGTGGGGCTATAGTTTGGCTTGTTGGGGTAGGCCCCTCGTATAGGGGATCGAGTCTGAGACTTTAAGAAGTCCCACTTGTACAAACGTCATTAAAATATTAATTGAAATCTAAGTTGCTATATCCAGCAGAATACTCTTCATGTCAGATGCTGAGCTGGACTCCCACTCAATGCAAACTTAAGACATGCTCTACCGCGGTCCTATTTGTATTGAATTCACCTTCAAGTGCACTACCAACAAATATCAAAGTTTACTGATGTTTTATCTTCTTTCATTTATTTTTCAGCTTGTTTTAAATTCTATACTAATATTATAAAGCAGAAGTTTGCTTGTTTGGTTGAACGCGCTAATCACAGGAACTACGGGTCCGATTTTAAAAATTCTTTCACATTTAGATAGCGAGGCAGGCTATAGGCTACTTTTTATCCGGGTGCGCGGAGTTGTTCCTATGGGACGCGGGCGAAACCGCTGGCGGCTAGAACAGAACTTCCTAGTGGAAGAGTTTCCACTTTTTTGTTTTTGTCAAAATCTTTGTTTGTTGATTTTGCCTGTGTGTTGAATAAGCGTTTTGTACCTAGTATCTAAGTCGTAAATCTTCATCAAGTCAGTACTTACCATCCAAGTCTTAAGTCCTTGAAGCTCCAGCCAGCTGTCTAATAAATACAATACAACTAAATCTATTTAATTCAACAGTCTACATCTATTAGAATGCTATTACACCTAGATATTTAAATTCAATATACCTATGTATAAGTAATTCAGAATACATGAATGTAAGCCCAGTGATTATGCGAAAGACGTTCAAAAACTATGCGCACACGCAGTTATTATGTACAGACGCCAGCACATTAAGCTACCCGAAACTGTCAAATTTTCTCAATCAACTTTGAACACCCAATCAAAGTTGATTGAGAAAATTTATTCGGGAAATTTCACAGATTGTAGTAGCTTGATGTGCAAGATACTGTGTTACAAACGCGGTTTTTTTGAACATTTGTAAATTGTGTAACTGTCACTTGTTTTGTAAGAATGTGTTTCTAATCATTATCACTTCTAGTTTTGAGGAATTTTCGTCGCATACTATTGATTTTCAAATTGAAGTCACAAAATTATTATTCACTAGAAAAGGTCAAATGTATCTTATAAATAGGTACGTATTGCTTCGTTGATTACATTACTTATATAACTTATTAAACGGTAATGGTATACTTCTTCAATGGTTTTTAGCAAAACTTTTCCTCAAGATAAAAGAAAAAATTAATACTAAAACATACAAATCCATTTGCTTACATTTCAATAAAATGTTAACATAATCCGATACGAATTTTTAGATCAAAACATTCTCCCGACCTAGATATCATTTGACAGTCTAATACGCTGTCGACATCAAATACGTTCGAACTAATAACTGCAGTTAACCTATTTGAATGTGTCGAATGTTCTCGAAAATATTATTTTAATCCGTTTTTTTGGAACGTGTCTTGGCATTTAAATATGGAAAATCGGCAAAGGGAACAATATGCTTCATGTAAAAGACAGAAAGAATTATTTTCTTTCCATTTCTGTTTGTCCGAGAAGACTACCTGTATATATCTTGCCAAACTTAATGGCGGCTTGCAACTAACTTCACTCACACACCTTCACCACCCGCTGTTAACTAATAATGTTTTCTGCGCAGCGACTCGCGCGATGTTCCGATCCGACATTATGTTTGGCTGGAACTATACCAGTGTGAATAGCAAGAGCAGTCGATCCTCAAAAAAGACCCCTTTTCTTCGAGCCCCTCCTTTTTAGCCTAGGTGCTGACCACTGTCCCATATCCAGGTCGTTCACTCAACTGTTGTGTAAGGTCATAGCGTACGGGACTTCGACTCAGTTCAGACCGTTTGACATATTTGCTGAATTAATGTTAATTGAATTTTGATGCCGTTTGTCCGTTGGTCCGTTTGACCTAAATGTGAGAGTCTCATTTTGAAGTCGGCAGTCCATATCCGGAGTCGGGAAGAGGTCTCCCAGTTATTTTATATAGGGTGACATAAAGACAAATGTATGTTCACGCATCCCACTTGGGCTATTCCTTATTTATGCTAAGCCATATTTCTTCAAACCGAACAGACAGACATGTTTTGCTAGGGAGTTTGTTACGCCACGTCTTCTTCCCAGCAGAAACACATAGGAAGTGGTGAAGTGTGGGCGTTTTGAGGGCTGTATTTTATTTTGGAGTCCGAAAAGTGCTGTTTTATCAGCCTAATTTGTGTAAATGATTTTTTGCCTGCAAAAATGCTGTTACTAATGGCTTTAATATAGATTTTTATTCTGTTTAAGTTCACACTAAAGCCGTACAAAGGCACATTCACAGACTCACTAAAGTAGCCGTCACTACAACAAATTAAGTGGTTTTGCATCTCAGGAACACTGAGTAGCCCCTTCAAGCAAGCCGAGTGGCAATTGACGATTATCTAATCCCAGGAACGTTCTAGAAGCGAATCAATTAACTGTTTAATTTACTGTACCTCGCGTGTTGTTTCAATGCAGATGAAGCTAACGTTTAGGACCGATTTCATCGACAGTCGTTTAAGTAATCGGCCGGTTAAACGACAGCTCTTTTTTTTCTACGAAGCAGTAATTTCTGTAGCACCTTCTTCTTATCCAACTTTGCTTTGAGAATACATTGTTTTAGGAACAAGTACTCAATAAAAAGTTTACTTTTGACTATTGACTCTTGACTGATATTGACTGATCTTGATCGACTATTGACTATTATATGGATAAACGGCCGTTTTCCTTAATCGGAAGTTTATCTCGTTGGTGACAATGACCCTTAGACTGATTCCCATTGTGAATTGAATAAAAACTGGTAAGACAATGCTTGAAAACTATAACTGTTTTGTTTCATTGACATGTGTTATAGTGTTAAGAAAGTGGAATGAATTCGTAATGCATTTTAGATAAGTTTCTTGCTAAGTGATGATGTTTGAAATGATCTGATAATACTTGCTGAACTGTAAGGAAAAGTTTTTATATGTGCGTCTTTTTTATGGGATATCATCAAATAACCCCTCCTGCTGAGGGAGCAGCTGGAGGGAGTATGAGACTCTTATTGACTAAAACCCCCTATGTTCCTTCTGGAGGTCCCTGTGTGCCAGGGCTTGTGCGGGCTTGTCCCGTGTCTCATATAAGAATCGTGTAATTTTAATAATATAAACCAACACTAGAACGAATGTTTTACATTATTTCAGGGAAATTTCTTATGCTCCAAAAATATTTCCTCTCATATTTTCATATCCATTTTCCTTGATAAGTCATGCTACACGGAATCAGATTCTCCCATCGAACAGCCGTGCCTCTGTTACCTGCGCATAAGCAGCAACAATGGCGTCGCATTGTCATTCAACGTTCTATAGACGTGGTTGGTCGTTTCCGCGCCGTTTTCCTCCAGACATAGCCTTGTGGCTAATTATAGTATAGCCTATTTATATACCTACACTTTCGTCTTGGGAAAATGGTGTTGACAATTAGAGGCTTTCTGCTTAACAATCGAAGATAAAAACGATTTAGATTTTATTAAAAGCAGATCTCTTTGTAGAAATATGAAGTTATGGATTCATTTGATTAGTACAGCCAACAGATAATTTATAATCTTAAGGTGAAACTGATGCGTTAAGAAAAGATTTTACAATAACTCATGCTAGTTATGAATTTGCAAGAGAACTAATACTGATCTTATAGTTTACAATAATGGTTAGTGCAAACATCAACAACTATAAGTAGGTCATGAATGACACGTCAGACAATATTACAAACATTTGCGAAAGATTCCATAACTGACAATAAAGAACACAGATAGTTTTAATATACACACGATATTAGCAATCCGTTTGAACTCGACCGCCAGGCGCGGAACTATATCGCACGTGCCGAGGGCAAAGCCCCTGCAACGGTGCATGCGGGCGACAGAGATGACGATATAACGGAGGCTGTACATGAGAAAGAGAGACTAGATGTTGTTGAGACGTTATCTGCAGTACACCTGTTCTAAGAGGTTTCTAAGGATTATGATGATGAAGTAAGATGTTTTGATGTTGGAGATTAGAGCGTTAATCGTACATGCTTGGGGAATGTCCTTTATGAAACGGTTAAAGACGTTTTTTATACAAATGAAGATGATGAATTCGAACATGAAATCAGTCTTAATAGTAGAGATATTTCCTATTGGATATGACATGTAGATAAATCACAATTAAGCCATAAATACCTTTGTAGTAAAATTCCTGTCTATAAAAGGGAAACAGCTGTCACACACACATTCATAAAATGAGCAATGCCAATACCTATAGTACTTATGACCAATCGCAGCTTTGTAACAAATAGGGGACTATTCCGAGTGATGCGGTTTCTACAACAGCGTCATCCTGACTCATAGCAAACAACTGTCCTTACTTCATTTCGATTCGAGGCGAGACATTATAACGTTGGTTTGTCAATTTTCTAACACGCGACTTCACGAACTGATTTAAATGGGATTTTGTTTTTATCACGTGATATTTTGGATTATGTGCCCATCAACAGTGAATCGTATTTTAATATAAACAATGTTTGTGTTTTTCCCTCCAAGAGTGACACTGAAGATTCTTTGCCGTTTTATCTTTGATGAAAGTGCTAAGTGTATTTGAATAATTCTGTATTTTGTTGTTTTAATATTTACAAAGTTACAAAGGTGTTGCCTAAATCAACATAGTTGAATTCGTTTCCCGATGCTAACGTGAGTCAATTTATATGTTTTAGTTTGTGTTACTGAAATAATTGTGGAGAACGTTAGTCATTTGTTAGTGTTACTAATCGCTTATCGCCGGTAGCTCTAATTATTGTGCTTTTGCTTATTTAAATTAATTGCCGTTCATACGCGCGTGATTGATAGGGTGCGCTTGTGTAATGATATACATATTGCAGCGTCCTGGGAAATATATTATAGTATTTATCGGTGTGCTGACTATCTTCAGACAACTTACACTTCAGGAAAGAGATAAGGGTAAGGATATGCCACGTTATGACATGTTGAAAGAATCTAAGCTAAACTCATTATTCAGATTATAAATCCTTTTTTACTTATTTTGTCTCCTATATTCCTATCGTGATGTCTCAGCAACTGTTAAGTTACCGGATGCCAGCACATCAAGCTACCTGAAACTGTCAAATTTACCCAATCAAGTTTGAACCATATGCTTCAGCGATAAGTTGAAAATCTATCATGAATTTTGACAGTAGTACCTTGATGTGCTGGCGTCTGTACACATTTATATAAGTAAACTCTTTAGGTAGGGGATTTTTACCTAGGTAATGTAAAACGTCATACTAACTAAAAAAAAATCTTAACTAAAGTCTGATTGCGTTAAACCCAAAGACCAGAACATCCATACATGTTATGCTCTAAATATTTGGCAGTTTCCTTCTTTTCATTAGGTACACATTGCTAGATGAAGAAATTTTACTTTAAATAGGCCAGTATTCTTTGTAAATTCTGTACTAGATCATACAAAAACACGTAACGCATTTCATCATATTTATTTTTCTTTACTTCGATGTATTTTGTGGATTTCAGAATTCGTTGGTTTTCCTTTTGGTATTTGCTTTTGGTAATTGTCATGGTTTGCTGGGTTTTTTGGGGCTACTGTTTCTGTGATGTTGGTGTTTACCTTACGATTTAATTACACCAATTCGTATAATTAGATCTCTTAAAATACCCACGGTTTCAGGATAGTAAAGCTCTACGTCGAAGCATACACTTTTATATAAATTATTGAGTCAGGCGTTACTTTGCGGAAATCCATTACAACTAATGTTAGGAAAGAATATCTAGTTTTAATTCCGCTAGTCGAAAATCCAGCATTGGGTAGGTAGCATCCTGCAATGCACCGCAATACCATCCTCCCGCCTACGTCCACAAGCACAAGAAGGAAAGGTACCACCCTCCTGCCCTCATACACCTGTACACGGAGAAAAGGCAGCAAGCCCTGCAACCAAGCCTAGATATTCTATCCTAACATTTATTACACTTCTATAGTTTCATGGGAATCTCAATAGTCATTCAGTATAGTTCAATAGTCAATACATGTGATATATGATTCTGAGAAAATTGACGATCAAGTATCGTAGGTGAATTAGACGCGCCCAGTCTAAACATATGATCTAACCCATGTTGATGTCTGCGCACACGCACTCTAGCGCATAGTACAATGTAGCTGTGTGAGTATTAGTATAAATACACTCACATCATTGATTACGCATGTGTGAGTGTATTATATGGGCACTAGCTTCCGCCAGCGGTTTCACCCGCTTTCTGAGGGAAGTACTTTCCATACCCGGATAAAAAGTAGCCTATATGTTATTCTGATGTATAAGCTATATTATGGTAAAGTTTCATTCAAATCCATTCAGTGGTTTTTACGTGAAAGAGTAACAAACATCCATACATCCATACATCTATACATCCATACATCCATACTTACAAACTTTCGCCTTTATAATAGTACCAGCGGTTTCACCCGCTTTCTGAGGGAAGTACTTTCCATACCCGGATAAAAAGTTGCCTATATGTTATTCTGATGTATAAGCTATATTGTGGTAAAGTTTCATTCAAATCCATTCAGTAGTTTTTACGTGAAAGAGTAACAAACATCCATACATCCATACATCCATACATCCATACTTACAAACTTTCGCCTTTATAATAGTATTAGGATTAGCAAATGTATATGAGTGTAATAGAGAATTAACGTGATCGGATGTCGTTCCTATTGTTATTCTTACGTGTTATAAGTCATTAATTAAGTTTCGCTCATAAAGGAAGTCATCACACTTTGTGATTGATGTTTCCAGTTTATTTACCATATTGCGGTGGTTGCTATCCATACTTAATGAGATCTTTGGCGTTAAACGAAGCTACACCTACATTGGTATAACGATTTTTTTTTAATTAAGCTTTTTCCAATTCTGGTTTATTTTAAGTTTGCCTACAAAAATAACATTCGTCACTCAGATGGACTATTTCGAATTCCGAAGGGCAAGATGTTGATCCAGAAATATTACATATATCTCTCAGCGTCTGGATTAAAGTCCAGTTCATCCAGTTAATTTTAACCAAACTCAACTAAGAGAATCTAAAATATTCCATTGAATAACGTAACCCCAGTTAATCCTAATAAATCTTGTATTCAGCAACAAACAGACGCTAATAACAATGTATATTACGCCATCACTTCAAAGTAGTTCATGGTACGTACAGACATACATACATATAGTTTTATGTATATAACATGTGGTGCGAATAGTATTGAATGTCTGGTGTTAAAACGAAACGCTGATTGCCTGATAAAGTCGTGGGAACTGTGCCTGTAAGCATGATTGTGTTCGTCATATAGTTGTAGGTAGTAACGTATAATAAATTGTCCAGAATGTTCTGTGTTGTTATATCTTCATCATCATTGGGTTTTTTTGATGTCAGTGGGACTGTATCAAGGCTGGACATCGATCTTTTATTACCCAGAGAACCTGCTTTGTTATTGATAATGGATTATCAATGATGCTCTTAGGAAGAGTATGAGTAAAAGGGGCTTTTGAAGACGTCTTATTCGCATACGTTCGTCCCAGGCTTTTTAATTTTATTATATGATTCACCCACAGCACATTTATACACATTCACAATAAACAAAATCTCAGGTTTTATTGTATACAATGTTAAAGGATTTTATTTCACTGTAACTAGAGAGCCCTATAGTGACTCGTCAGTTGAGCCGTTATAGCTCTAATAAAGTTTTAATTAAACTCATTACTAGCCGGAAACGTCTAGTGCTGTAGAATCCCCCCTATCTAACGTAAATGTGATACCTTGGGAAAAAGATACGTTACACACAACTTCAGTTAGGAATGTAGGTATGTACTTTACTAGTGTGTGAAATATAGAATATTAAAAACTATTACTGGTTAATATAAATATTTTAAGAGAAAAGCATAATAGACTAGCGGGGCTGTCGCCACTAGGTAAGCCAGGACTCGTCAACCTGGTGTGATTTGACGATCCTTCAGATGTAATCAGTAATCAACCTTCATTGGTGGTAACATGAACGTGATAAACATTGAGATTGAAACGTATAATAACGATGATAATAAAATTGAATGATGATAACAGAATTTTACAGTATTAAAACTATGATCAAACATAGGTGATGCCCTTTATTGATTAGATGAAACCACTGTTTAAGATATCAGCAGCTCTGCATTCCTGAGAATGATCTATAACCTAATCTATCCTTCCTCTAAACAATCTACCTCTTTCAAACGTACATTCACAAAGGTTACTATTTAATAAACATCGTCTATTATTCTTTTACTCTTAAAATAAACATACCTTGCAAGTACCCGTTTTCTCGCTATGTTAATTTATTCTGACATTTGCAGTCCCTTGAACAGGTCTCTCTTATATGGCAATGGAATTTCGTGCGGGTTCGGTACCCTAAATTTAGTTGGCGTAATAAAATTGAATTTAAGTTTATCGGTTCATAAAACTAAGTTATTGATTTGATTACGCGTTGGCGGAAAGTTGTCCAATATATTACTTTTTAAGTGTTTTGATTATTGACCTTTTTTTGCGATTTTATAAAAATACGATATTAAAGAAAAAGAAAAGCCTATTGTTGTTCGCAGATTGATTAAATATTCAGATTCTAATCCGTCATTGTCTACGGAACATTAAAATTCACTTATATGTAGATATCGATTGTTACACGAGTATAACTTACAACAAATTATAACATTTGATTGAACGTAAAAATGACCGACCAATCACCTTTCTGTGGTTTCTCAAAGTACTCTTAACAAACCTAAGCATTCTCAGAGCGCAGGGATTCAGAGATACCTAAGTCACAAGACTGCTTTATTGATCAAATAACAATGACACTGCATAAATCCTCAGTGAATAATATCCGTGTGAAACGGCCCGTAAAATTATCTTAATTTGAATGCATAATTTTCGCGTAAATATCCGAGTCATTTAGCAAGAGATTTAAGCTATCTGCTCTTACAATTTACAACTTGAATTCATACATATTTGAGGTTTGAGTTAGATGTAGAATTTGGTTAGAGGATCGATGTTGAACAGATAATTATGAGGTAAACGTTTGGGACAAGTCAGCATATGTCTGATTCTTAAATTGTTTGAGCTAATATGCACATTATCGTTAATTATTATTTGTTTTTTTCATTAAAAACATTTGGAACATCATATGTATGTAGGTTCCATATTACAAGTAGTGGCATTGTTTTCGTAGTTCAAACATTATCGGGATATTCCCAAAGCAAATGTATGTTTATGGTTTGGGTTTAAATTCAATTTTGTAAATAACACTGCTTTGATGTCAAGGCCAGCATTTAAATGTTGTCTGTCTTTCGGCCTAGATCATTGAAGAGTTTCGACGTCTTTTCCATTAGTATAATTTGAAACAAATTGGTATCATCCGGTGTCTCGCTTCTAGGGAATCTTGGCTTTAATCATGCCTTGTCAAAACTTCCTTTGCAGCTTCGTTTACACTTTGATTAATGCAAGTCATTAAGTAAGTACATTGCGTGTAAACAAGGCAAGTGCATTTGCTTTTATGATGTTCTATGTTTGATCCTTTTTGTTGTGGTCGTGCCTGAGTATTTGAAGCGTACCTCTTATGCGTCCACCTGAACCTAGCTATGACTAGTATGGTATTGGTTCTAATATTTTCAACTACCTTATAACAAATCTTTTAAAGTCAGTGGCTATAGATCTTATCTGGTTTGTTAAACTCTTTTCAATGAAAAAAAGTATTGTTTTATAGAGTACTATGTCTGCCAGAACAATTGAGATCTCTACAGACACTACCGTTTTCATTAAGGCGATCCTCTTAACGCCGGGGTCGGTAACCGAACGTGGGAACGCCCTGGCGACGTTTAGTGTTAGATTATAGACGTATAAAAACGGTCCCTAGTTAGGCTACGCTTATAAAAAACTAAATAATAAAGTACTGCACTAGTAATTGGTCAGTTTGCGTAGCTTACGTCCACAACGAGTGTATGTAGAAGACTGTAGTGTCGAAACAATTGGTGTCGTTGATGCGATCCCCTTTAATCCAGGGTCGTTAACCGCGCCCGTGGGAAAGTTCAGACGCTTCATATTAGGCTTCACGCAGATATGGCCGCGTGGGTGTAAGTGTAAGCTGGATGGTGTCAGCCCATAATGCTGAAGTTTATCGAACACCTTATTTGTGTTTTATGGCTTTCTTTATCCTTCGCCGCTTCGAGATGAGTCTTAAGATTACAAAAAAGAATCTTTGCAGCATTTGGATTGAATCGGAAACGGTGTGTCAACAATCTTCTACTCGTAGGGATTGTTCACTTAATACAATGCGCCGTAAATCGTGATTTGGTAGGACAGAAACTATAAAGTTTGTAGTCGAAGCATGACCCTTAAATGTATCCTCTTTGTTTTCTATGTGAAAGCCGTATTATCTGAATATTAGAAATTATCTCACTTATTTATATCATACATAAGCAAAATTTTGGCTATACTGGATTTTGGATTTGGCGCTACTCTTATAAGAACCTTATTATCTTAGCTCTTCACTTATCTGTATGAGAAGGAGTCTGTGCCCTGCAATCAATAAGGCTGATGACATTAATCATCATTCAGGGACAAATTAAAGTAGTCTACAGTACGTAGTTATTCAATTATAAGCGATCCTGAATCCGATACCAGTAGTCCGTCGTTTAGCTCACGGTCATTATCAATTGTCCCAATCAATACAGTCGTTTAAAGATTTAGTCACGGCCCGTCGGCATCCGGCCTTCAGTCTGTTTCAACGTAGTTTGAACTTATTTTTTCAATATCTCACAAAGCTAATTAAATGTATCTTTACTGTGATTGCTTCCTGTTGAAGCCATTGTTGTTTTTGCACGATGTTGGGTAAGATTACAGACTGGTATTGTCTCTGATGTACTTTGTCACGCAATGTTTGTGTAAAAGCTGGGGTTCATGCGGTTTGTGTAGAAGAATCGGCGGATGACGATTTTTTTGCTGTTTAACATGTTATGGTTGGTTGGTATGTGACTACACCTGTAGTCAGTCAGTGATTGTTTTGTGGACTTTGAAACACAAGATTCATGAAGAAATCCATGAAATCTTATAATCCATTGCGGGTTATATTTTCCTTAGCCTATACTGTCCCACTGCAGGGCAAAGGCCTCCCCCAAAGTCTTCCATCTATCTCTATCTGCAGGGTGCAGCGGCCAGTCAGCGAGAAAAGTGTATAAATCGTTTTGTGGGGTATCAACGTAAAAATAATATAATTCTAAAATATCAATGGTAGTGGATAGAGGTCTTTGTGTCCCTCAAGTATATCGATAAAACAGTATTTAACACAAAACCAGTTAAAGGGTTTCGAGATGATTCTAGAACACACAATTATGCATGCGATTATATAAATAAAGAAGAGACATAACTGCTTGATATGATAGCCGGCATAGAAAAACTTACATCAAAACGATTGACAGTACCAATTACGACCAAAACAGCTATTACGAATCAATTGCCGGCCGTGGGAATGATAACAATTATATTGTAATCAGTTCATTGTGCTCTAGGAATAGACGTGAGATTGACAGTGGACATTTATGAGCATTCTGAAATGCCATTCTTAGAAGACGCTGAACGTTTGTCTCGATGATTGTGTTTACTGGGTTACGAAGTCGGGAATCTTACGTAACTGATGTCTTGAGACTGAAATGGATTATGTCACAGAGGATATTGACGAGAATTATTTTGAACAGTTCGTAGACCGGAAAGTAACTAGTTCATGTTTTTAAAAATCGGATAGTGAAGGTCTTCTCTCCTTTGGAAGTCGAGTAGAAACCAGCACAAAATAGCGTATCTTTTGCGACATTTACAAGTCCCAACGCAACATTCATTCGCGAGATATGTTTCCCAGTAATCTTTATTGAAATCAATCGGTTCAATCAATACTGATAAGCTCTTTCTTTCTGGGAAACGTTAACCTCTATAAGGACCTACAATCAAAAATATGTTAACTGCGATCGATCCGGTTACTTACCGACAAACAGGAGAGCTGTCTGGTATATCACGGATGTAAGTGGATGATCTCTCGTTAGTTGTGTTGATCGGTATAGGAAAATGGATCGGTAATGTTCATCGGTATAGGAAAGATTTCTCAAAGTCATCTTCAATATCGTCAGACGTGGTCAGCTGAAAGTACTCTTGACGTAAACTGAAACTAGAGTGTCTCTTTTAGTTAGTTTCGACTTCTAGAGACTCGTCGGCAGACTGCAGCAAGGTTTTTAAAAAAATATCTGGTTCAGTTCTTTTTATAAAATTTTCATTCGTGATTCCTTTCTAGAACCCGTAGTGGACTACCGCCAACAATTTAGAGAGCGTTTATTAATTGTCGGCTATTAAAGTTTATTAACGTGCCCTAATTGGTCGGCTGTCGCAACTGAGGAAATTGTTGGCATCGCACAAATATGTGGACAACTACACAGGCAGACAAACTTTATCTACAGGACTTCGGATGTGGCTGATATAGATCGCCTTTCTGCTTCCTTTGTAGTCATGGATATACCCAGTAATTAACGATGGCTTATAAATCGATGGTGTTTATAAAACAACCTCAAATAACTTGTCGGATTCGAAGCAAATCAAATTATGAAAATTCGTAGGGTCAACATTAAAACAAAAATTATTAACCACTGTTTTCCATAACGTACGTAACGTAACGGTGTATTTTGTGATAATTAATTACTATTCAATGCTTCATGTTAATAGATGCTCTCGT
Source organism: Heliothis peltigera (assembly GCA_958496145.1). Classification (NCBI taxonomy): domain Eukaryota; kingdom Metazoa; phylum Arthropoda; class Insecta; order Lepidoptera; family Noctuidae; genus Heliothis; species Heliothis peltigera. Next base: position 1,115,145 of record OY292341.1, read on the forward strand.
CTTGACCAAGTAAAGCCAAAAACACCATATGGGTCCTCAAGACATATTTGAGGATTATTCATAAGTTATTAAAACATTATTACACTATTATTATCATACTTTTTAAAATGTAGGTGACATAATATAATATTATTTGCTCTTACGTAACTCAGGGAAAGACTTATTACGCTTCCTCTATCTTATCCGAGGCCACACAGGCCGGAGAGATGCTAATGCGAAAATATAGATAGCTATGTTTGGTGTTAACGACCCGTAATGGGTGTAGCTCATCCTTAGTAATAATGAGAAAGTTAGTTTGTCTGTTTACGTTATAAGGCGAAATCGGTTCTGAGGGAGACGGGAGATAGATTAAAACTTTTAATATGAGCTTGATCTGAACTTGTCAGGGGATACTGGTTCCTGACTGGAGACTATGTTTAGATGAAACAAAAAGACATAAAGCGAGTGAGTTGCAGATGCAAATAGGTCAAGTAGAAGTCAAATACCGAAAATCTGAAGACGGTGTGAAACAGCTCATTGATATGGCCAAAAACCGCGATGATAGTGCATACTCAATATTTCTGATGACATATCTAAATTTAGTACCACTGATAAATCATACAATCGTAGAAATAAGACCACATTGACTTCTAACCTCTTTAATTGATGAGCATTCCAATTTCAAACGTTGAATAGTAATCGATATTCTTGAATGAACAACCTAGTGACCCGTTTCATCGGTTGCGCAAGAGTTTGACAGCTGTGCGTGTCATTCCGTTTCTTTCACACAGCTTCATTAATGTTTCTGCATTGTTATTGATTTAAAATAATAATTTCTAGATGGGCATGCATTTAGTTTTATAATCAATTTAAATAAGTCATGATTTTTTATTATGTTTTTTTGGTGATGTATGAGTATTCTCGAATTAAATTGACAGATAATTTGCAAGACATACTATACGCTAAATTAGCCTCCGTATGAATTTAATGAGAATTGCAGTATATGTTTAAGATGTTTTAGTTAATCTATTGCCAGTCAAATTTTTTTTTGTCTACTTAAAATTTTATGATCTATCTATATAAGTATTATGTACCATCTTACTAAGTTTCAAAAGATTTCTTGTGAATAAATGTTGCCAATTCAACACGCACGCACGTGCCATGCAATGTTGGCAATTAAAAATATACTCTATCCTTCATTTATGAACCATACCACTTTAATGCTACCATAATCACTACATAGTATAAAACAAAGTCGCTTTTTCTGTCCCTATGTCCCTTTGTACGCTTAAAGCTTTGAAACTACGCAACGGATTTTAATGCGGTTTTTTTTAATAGATAGATTGATTCAAGAGGAGCCAGGTGAATAAATAAAATTCTGCCATGAATTACGATCCTTCGATTTCTTACAAGGACGATCGCATAGTATCAATAGGTACTATGTCAGTAGTGTGTGAGCATTGCTTGGCATTGAAATTCAAGGACGAATCGAAAGGCATGTGTTGCTTACAAGGAAAAGTCAAATTAGAAGAAGTTCTCCCTCCACCTGACCCACTTCTTACGGGTGATCATCAGAAATCCAAGCAATTCATGAGCAATGTACGCCGTTATAATAACGCATTTCAAATGACCTCTTTTAAGAGTAAGCAAGTCGTTGAGCGTGGGTTCATGCCTACATTTAAAATTCAAGGACAAGTGTACCACTTAGCTGGGAGCTTGCTACCACTTCGACCCGATGATCACAAATTTCTGCAAATATATTTTATTGCAGATCCAGATACACAAGCATCTACGCGGTGTACAAGTGTTGCACAGCCAATTGATAGAGATTTGATTAGATCTCTCCAAGATATGTTACATACTCATAATTGCTACATACAGTCTTTCAAAATTGCGATTGAGAGTGTTCCAGTAGATACTCCTGACTTTAATGTCGTAATCCATGCAAATAAAGTTCCTGTTGGAGAACATAGAGGACGATACAATGCGCCTTCCACGAGTGAAGTAGCAGTGGTGATAGCTGGACAGCAATTTGACAAAAGAGATATTGTATTGCATAGTCGTGATGATAATTTGCAAAAAAATTCAGAGTTACACAGATCTTATGACAGTTTACAATATCCTTTGATGCTATGTCGTGGAGAAAATGGTTATGCCATTAATATTTCTCAAGTTGACCCAATCGGTGGTACACCTCTGCGTAAAACAGTGTCATGTATGAACTACTATTGCTACCGTATAATGACAAGATGTAACAATTTCGATACATTGCTTAGATATGGAATGTTAACAAACCAATACTTGGTAGATCAATATGCGAAAATTGAATCTGAAAGATTGGCCTACATCCGTAATAATCAAACAAAATTGAGAGCTGAAAATTACGTTCATCTTCAGGATGCTTTATAGGCAAATGAATACCGCAACGGCATTGGGCAGTTGGTTATACTACCTTCATTCATAGGTGGACCTCGATATTTACACGAAAAATCGCAAGACGCCATGACTTACGTAAGAAATTACGGCAAACCTGATTTATTTAACGCTGAACCCTACGAGTTAAATACCTTGAATACATTGTTCATTTAATATAGATAGGGCCTCTATGTTTTTATATACAATGTTCACAGTTTTCCTGTAGTGTATTTAGTATCAGCATTGCACCCGTGCGAAGCCGGGGCGGGTCGCTAGTTAAAATATAAACTACACCACCCATTTTTAAACTTAACGACATGAACCCATACCCCACACCATAGTTCAACGTGAAAGTGTACATAACACCATACATAGTGAGCACGTACGGTGTGCGATAGAATGCGCCTGCGCACCTATGGTGTGGAGGGGTCGACATATGGCGTAATAAGACTTGCTTCAATTTTAAACTGACGCCAGTCAGCTGCGACGCGTTTTGTATTGAATTTTGAGTCAGGTGGGGCTAGGGTTGCCATCTTAATTATTGAAAAATATTGTATTTTTCGAAAAGAAGCTGTAAAATGCTGTACGTAAATGTTTTTTTTTTTATATCATTTATTTGAGGCTTAAGCACTTCTGTGCTATGTCAGCCTCGTTAGGTCATACAAGTACACAGTAATACAAACAAAAAATTAAATAACAACTCAACACACACAAACAGATTACATACATATACCTCACCAAAATGCTATTACTCTTTACTTTGGCTATGGCAATGATCTATTTAGTAATGTATCTGTAGATACCGGAATAAAATTGATTTAACTTTAGCACTGCGAGTTCGTTCCATACTTCCAGTCACAGTTAATATAAAAAGGCAACAGTTTAATATAAGGGTATAAGTTTTATTTCGCACTATATTATTTTTTCTATTTTAAAAGAATAGCAACCCTAGGTGGGGCTATACTAGGGTACGATAATTTTGGATTAAAATTCGAAAATCAGTAAAAAATAAATGAGATTTGGCTTAATGTAAAAGTTGCATTATTTGTGTTAAGATGTACGATTAATACCTACATTAACAAGCATTAGATATAGAGTACCGTCTCAAGGATAAACTATGTCGTCGCGAGTCATAACATTATTGTTAATTACTCTCATAATAACCATACATTTTCCTCAACTTTCCTATACATATTATAATTATATGCAACCCGAGTCTTACAATAATATAAAGGAGGGGAACTGAATAGCCCGGATATGTTGTAAAGTGCAATGTAAACAGTAAGTCAAGCTATTACATTTATTGCCTACGATTTCTAATAACTGCTTACTGTTTTATTTTCCTTTGCTGACCAAGACTGTTTAATGAGGTTATTAATTAAACCAAGTTAATGGAAAATAATTAAAGTCCAGATTTATAAAAAAGTTAAGTAAGCCATATAAAAATGAAAACAAAAAATTGCTTATCGTATGAATTTTTCATTTACTTTTAACACTTCTAGAATCAATAAAAAAGAATCGTTTTTTTAAATCATGTCAAAACAATTCTAGTCTTGTCCCAAAACTATATTACAAAGTGTAGATATTTTAAATAGCGGTGTCGTAAAAAATGTCGCGACACACCATTACTTGTCATGTATTAATATGGAGGGGATTAGCACATGCCATAACAGTAGCGACTATTTGGCGATACAGTGACGCATTGGCGAATATACAGTAAGACAAAAACGGTTGGAAAAGGCACCTCCCTTTTCCAATTTATATTCAAGTTAGAAAACTTGTAATCCTATTTTAGTAGGTATTAAAATAAATACGCTCAGTTTAATTAACTGTTTGTTTAACTGTAGTAAAAGAACAGACAAAACAGGCGGTAACCGTCTTGTTTGCTGTTTGCCAATTATTGCAGACAATATAGTTTGCTGTTTTAATCGGTCACTGTCATTTTACTACGCGTTTGTTAAATGTCTACATACTTTTTCGAACAAACATAGTAATAAAAGTTGAATTATGTTTCCGATTCGATCGACCTTTTTATAACTCCCGAGTGGACTTGTACTACTGATTCCAATGCCCTGTGTCGAAGGGGAAACCACAGGCCGCAGGGCTCCGAAAATAGTGGCGGGGGAGGGGGCCGGGGCGTGCACCGGCGTGCGCGCAGTCCACGCTAACGCGCCGGTCTTAACTCATGCGCATTTGTTCCAACAATTAATTGACAGTGCACTGAATAACGTGTCTCGTGAATAAATTGTGATGTTGTGCGGGACCAATGGTGCAGTGGCGGCGATGGATCGCGCGTACATGTCGCTGCGCGCGCGCAAGCCGCCTGCGAATAAAACGGTTGGTTTCTGCTGAACTGTGTTTTGTTGTTATTTTTTTAGTAGGCTGATTTCAGACGAATCTTGATTTAGTAGTTGTCTTTTATTTATTTTTTGTATTTTTTATGAAATGCAATGTTTATGTCTTTCGTTATTCAATGTGACAAAACTGATACTATGTGGTTTTGAATTTAATTTTTAGTATCAACTGTGCCTACCCTCAACTAACGAAATATCCTGAACACTGTATCTTTTAAACAAATTACTTGATTTTACTTAACGTGTATATATGTATAAGTTTACTGCTAATATTCAATTCCTTTAATACAATTTACAGCACCTGGTAAATTCTTATCGGATCTAGATTAGTGAATACAACTATTGTATTATTAACTACTGCACTTGCACCTGGCTATGCAAGTGCTTCCTTTTACGTTATTTACCCTATTTAGTGCAGTTAGTCAGCCGTACAAACTGATACAGTAACTAACTTAGTGTTAGGTGCCCCTTATACATCTAAATGTGGTATTTCATTCAAAAGGTCTGGGGCTGGGGATTCGTCAGTTTTCATGTTAATTGAAAAAGGTTGCATTGAATAATATTCAGGAAAATTTGAATCAGACTCATTCAATACTGAATTAATGTTTCATTCATATTTTATTTTTGTTGGATTCACAAATTCTGGGTGTAACGTATTTCATAAGTAGAATCTTAGATCCTTCTAGATTATAGACATGAAAGTTTGTAAGTATTGATGGATGGATTTTGATGAAACTTGGTATTCATAAAGCTTATATTTGAGGGTACTCTTTATCCATGTGCCGACCCCAACATCGATGGGAAAAGGCTCGGGAGGTAATGATGATGAGTCTTTATCCACGTGTAGTAGTTCTTTTGGGAAGACGGAAGCTGGTCTCTAAGCCATTCTGCCAAGGTGTTATGTAAAAAGTCTGCTGTTAGTGATGATATGGTCAGTTCCCTTACTGTCACGGTTGACTAACTTTTATTTTCGAAAGGTTAGCTAGGTAGTTACATAAAAAAATAACAGTATGTTTTGTTTCTATCCTGTTACTATTAAAAAAAAGTAAAGTCTGGTTTCTTCAAATAATAGAATAGTCATGGTAATATTTATATTGGAGTGATTCCACCTTGGTGCGTGTACTAAGAATTGTATGCAAATTCAGGGAAACATCATTCGTCAGAATGTATCTAATATGGATTTCCATTAGTCACATTATTGTATGTACTTAACAGACGCCAGCACATCAAGCTGTTAATCAATCTGTCAAATTTCCTTAATAGATTTTCAACTTTATTGCGTAAGCATAAGGTTCAAAGTAGATTGGCAAAATTTGACAGTTTTGGATAGCTTGATGCTTTATGCTGGCGTCTATACATATATTACGTACTGGTCCTATACGATAATTTAAATGGTTTGGTAGTATTCTGCTCTCCGATGATTAATCAAAGTTTAGCCTGCTGGGACTGTAGGATTGTTCGAAAGACTTTGAAAACTGGAAAGCTGTGGAAAGAACATAGATAAGTTTAGGTCAGAAGTCTGATACTCCCTTCTGTTGGAACCTGAGCATGAGAGGTATTTTGCTGACTGCTCACAGCTTAACCTAGCCTTACCGCAACCCTGGAACTGGAAGAGCAATTGAAGGAATACGAATGGTTCACACTGACTAAAGTTATAGAAAGTGAGAGTCTCACAATCTCCCAATTTGCCCACAGCACACCAACCCAAAAAATAATTATTTTCACAATCACGTCACATTTTGTCTTCATCCTTAAGCGGCGCAGCGTATATAAGAGAAAGGTCTAGTCTTCCTTTATCCCTTAAAAGGTTTTCGGTCTAAATATAGTAGGTAAATGAAGTGTGGTTAGAAAGCTAACGGCTCCCTGTTACCAACAATGCTTACGCATCGTGTGCGCTTGCGCATGACTCATGCTTTACTGAAAGTTCGTATTTGTTTTGACTTCTCGGTATCTCAAGGATTAGCCAGCACTTCTGGATTACTCGGTAATCCTGGACTCGTATTAATAAACGGTGATTGATATAATTGTGGTTTGAGTACTTGAAATTTTCGTATATTTCTAATGTTTTCAGTTGAATTTTGGTTTCGTATTGATTGGTAAAGTGTGCTGAAATAAATTAGGTTTATTTTGTATTTATTTACAGTCTAGCTACTGGGTATTGGGTTGCCCGGGTAACTGGGTTTAGGAGGTTAGATAGGCAGTCGCTCCTTGTAAAACACTGGTACTCAGCTGAATCCAGGCTATATATTCTAGAACTGGGGTAAATGGTTACTGACGAAGAAGAAGGACAGGGTAGGGCCAGAAATACATTGTTTTGTTCCCAACATAGTTCAGAAATGGCTCGGGAATAGAATTTTGTATTTATTTCACGTGATGTCATTACCAAGTTAAGTCGCGTGATAAAATTAATGTGAGTACCTAGTTTTTTCTATTTAAAATATGACCTATTCTGACGTCAAAATTATATTTGCATTTAAATACGTCTCCTTATAATATGCGTTTTTATATTTGAAAATATGAATCAGATATTTATCTTTAGAAGATTATATGCATAATGATCCATTGTATTCTGGATAAATGTAAGTTCCCTTGTTCGTTTAGTTAAAATTATCGCGATGCCTTGTCATTGTCTTGGTTCTAGAATAGTCGTAGTAAGGTATCAGAAGTACTTAGTACTTAATACTTCTTTAGGCATGACACATTTGCTAAATGTGCGTAACCAAGGCATAGGTGTTAAGGACATCCAAATTGCTGCTCCTATTCACGACCATACTGGCCAAATATTCAAACATAATTAGGTCTTACTACTCCACTATATAAATCAGTCACTCAAATAAACGGAAAACTACCTTTCCCATACTCCAAATTCTCTTTAATTCACGCAAAGCCCCCAAAAATAATATTCAATTAAATAAATAATTAACAGGATGCCTGAAACTGTCTCCGGCCTCGTTTGGGTACGATGAACGTTGTCAGTTGTACACGACAAATATTACGACTGCTTATTAATGCCATGGTCACGAATAAACGCCACGTGAATGGCCCGCTTTATTGCAACTAGGGTTGCCAGGTGCTCTTCATATCGAAACTATTTAATACGGAATCGATTTGCAATCGATACTTAAAATTATATAAATAAATAAACAATGGTATTTGATGGAGAAGTAATTGTATAAACACCGTGAAGATATAATGTAATTAAACAACAAACAATGCTGAATCTTTTGAGCTAAGACAGTTTTGATAAAACATTAATGTTTTGCATTCTCGCGCCAAAACAGAGTGAGTCATCCAGCAAGGGTGTTCTTGTTTGTTGAGAGAATTAACAAAGTAATCAGTTCGCATATTCTTTGAGATTCTTCTGTTTTTTATGATCGGGAAATAAAATGTACATAATTCAACTAAGGTTTAAAAATCTTTCAAATTAAGAACTGGGCAGATTACGCCACCGGCTAAATATCATACGTGTTAAGAGCCGTCAGAACGTTGTTCACTAAATTTATATGGCAACATAGTTAATAATTGTGATGTATTTCTTCCTTTGCAACCAATTCAGGAATTATATCGAAATGTTAAAAGAAGGCATGCTTGATACAATATGTATAATGTTTTCAGGGCTAAAAGAAATTGTTTCTTGGAAACGTCGTTTTTGTAATTAACTGTTTGTTATTGGTGTCAAATATTACTTATTGACTTGATGGGAAACAGATCACTTTGAATTTGTTTTGATGATCAAGACTGTTGGTCCAGGTAAACATATACATGGGCTTTTAAAACATTTTTCGAAATATAATTATTAACTGTGTTTCGGATGGCACGTTAGACTGTAGGTCCCGGCTTTCATTCAACATCCTTGGCAGTCGTTACGGGTAGTCAGAAGCCAGTAAGTCTGACGCCAGTCTAACCAAAAGGTATTGGGTTGCCCGGGTAACTGGGTTGAGGAGGTCAGATAGGCAGTCACTCCTTGTAAAACCTCCTCACTTCATTGCGAATGTTGTGATAATTAAATAACAGTTAGTATTATTGAAAACGTACTTGAACTGCAAAATCATGTTTTTTTTTATATCTCCGGATATTCATAGACAGTAGTGTACGTCGATATGAGTTACAACTTCGAGCATTAAAACTTTGTTTATTTTAATTAGACGATTTCACGCAATGAGACTTAAGATCCGGGATGAAGGAGTATTTATATTTGATTACATTGTATTTTATATCCCATATACTTGGAACCAATGATATTGAGAGTCACTCTTCTAGCTTACTAGAGGTTGCCACACTTTTCTATCAGTTTTGGCCCCCTATTCGTATTTTTTTGCTGCTAAGGCTTCTTTTCCACCTTCCCCCCTGTTTTGTGGGTGCAGCTGGAGGGAGTGTTTTATGGAGTAAAACCCACTTTTGTCTTTTCTTTTCTTTCTTCTCGATATTTGTGTGCCAGGGCAGCGGTGACTCTTGCGATTAACCCGCAGCCCCGTCTGACCACGGCCTACCAACCTTCCCCTTGATTTTGTCCAATACTATCTGATGACTGATTAACGGTGAAGGAAAACATCTCGAGGAAATCTGGACTATAAAGTCTGATACCACCAACCCTCATTGAGCAAGCGTAGTGATTAGCGCTCGATCCTTCTCCGTGGGAGAGGAGGCCTGTGCCCAGCAGTGGGACGATTAAAAGGCTGTGATCGTGATGATGATACAGCTGCTTATAACAACTTTAAACAAGAGTCCATGGAATATTTATAATTTCAATCTGTCTCCGTTATCAGGTGTCGTCATCGATCATAAAACACAACTATTAATACCCACACACACTTATGAGGTCTACATACATGCCTCTGTGGGTGTAAAATTCTCTAATATGTAGTTGTAAATATATTCCTGTTAAAGGTTTTTGAACCTCGCATACTTGCATGTAGTTTGTGGCAATAGTAAGCAGGCTTTAAGCAGCTTTTGAGGGATCTTCGTCCTAGTTCATGTTAGCGTTGATAATTATACCATTATTATATTCCTCATACAACGTCATCTAGTCCCAAACTAAGCAGAGCTTGTGCTATAGGTACACATAGGACAGCTGATAAACGCACTTATATACTTTTGTAAATATATGCTTATTATACCTATAAGAACACCCAGATTAAATCAAGTATGTGTACAGACGCCAGCACATTAGGCTACTACAATCTGTCAAATTTCCTTAATAGATTTTCAACTTTATCGCTAAAGCATTATGGTTCAAAGTTGAATGGGAAAATTTGACAGTTTCGGGTAGCCTGATGTGCTGGCGTCTTTGCGACTTATGCGGGTATCGAAAACGCAACCTCGATAATAATATTTGTCTGTCAGCATGGTGATTGTTAGGCAATTAAATCATCATCATCTCAGCCAAGCTGAACATTGAACATGCCTCTCTATTAAGTTGTAAAAGGACTGCTTTTAATAGGTTTAAATAACGAAGGCAGTATGATATTAATGTATATTTCTAGCTTTTTTTTTCTATTTTCATTTACATATACCCTAAATAATAACCATACTTGTATTATTTTTAAAAACATAATTGACAACTACGCAACTGACTGAGGTCGTCAACCTTTTTCCTAGAAACAGTGTCTATAACAAATAATAATATGTTTTTCTTATATTTATTAACAAATTCAAATATTACCTACACGAAAATTACAGACGTAAACATAATTGATGTTACAACTGTATTATTTGTAGACAATAAGCCTGAACAGGAATATTTTTTTTATTTATTTAAAACCTTAACTTCTTATTCTTGTTTGCTAGACGCCGATACAAAAACTTAATCAATAGTAACCTGATTGACATTTTGGCATAGAACTTAAACGACTTGAATTGACGTCACAATATGACATTGCTGTACTAGTAGTAGCTTAAATATCGCGAAGGTTCTAGAATTCAATATGACCAGAACTACACAGTGATATCTCCTTTGCTGGCACATACTCGAATTTTAAATAGTGTCCCAAAAAAGTCCGTTTCCAAATCGCTTGTACCAACACAGGTGTCATTGCACCTGCGCACCCCGTCACGGCGGGTAGCCACCCCTGCACTAGTGATAGTAAAGTAACTGTGAAACATAAGGTATTGTGTGCTCTTTCTTGTAAACACCTAAAGAGCAAGACAAAATAAAAGTGTAACATTTGACCTGACAATGCGACTTTAAGTGTTCCATCTCTGTCTTAAGTATGGAGGGTAAAAAAGACTTATAGATATAGGTATTTCGTTCGTTTGACCTGTATAGTTAGCAGAATTGCATTAATTAGATCATAAATTGTCACGCTTAATGCACCTGTGTCGTGAGAAACATATAAAACACTTGTGTCTATAAATAAACATAAGTGTTGAATATAAATAGAATATTGCACGCAATATCTATAAATGATTGTGGTGTTATAATTTTAGAATAGAATATCTAATTACGTATTAAAATTTCGTAAGTACCAAATGTATATGTCAAAAATATGAAGACAATGACAGGAGAGCGTAAAGAAGAATTACGGCCAGTTTCACCGGTTGCTGATAACTTCCAGATAGTTAATCTGGCAGATAATTTTATACAAATTCTGTTCCATTTTTGAAATTGTCTGGTAGATAGTGGCTATGCGTAACCTGTGGAATTAGCCCTTAATATTTACAATTTTGATAGACATATCAAATCTGTTCTAGCTGTCACCTTGTCACCTGTTCAGCGTTTTTTAAGTTTATGTACGGCCTAGCTATATGAGGTGTATCTACTCCGAAAGACCTGCCATCCAATGGATGTCATTTTGATAACGGCACCAGTAGATATATGAATATTATACCATGACTAAATATGATGAATGACACTGTACCCAATACTTTGTCCTATAATCGACAAACAATCATCATTCGTCTGCCAAGCGTGTCAATGACGATTTTAAGAGTTCTTGACTTCAGAACATTTATTTAGTACCAGTACTTATTAGCTGAGGTGTTTTTAAGACTATGAAAGTGTACCTAGTTCATAATATTCTTTGATTATTCTCATCTACATATGTTACGACTGTCAAATCTTTAATTTTAAAGTCACCATCGTCTGTTCTTTTACATACATACATATGTATATTGAGGAAGGCTGGTTCTTTTTCTTCTTATCATCTGTCAGAGATTTCTCAAATCCACCCAACGGCTTTTATCGTGGAGTTTTAACTTTAATGACTGCTACTGGGGTATCCTTGGGAATGTCGGCTTTACGTGTCCTCTTATTTACGGTTAGGCTGGTGAATGATGGCATAATCCTTTCACCCTCACACACCACCCACTTACCTTTATCCGTCACAATTCGTTTTGTTTCTAACAAATATCTGAAGTCCAACACAATAAAGGCATCCTCAGCTCTTCAGTCAGATGTACGCAGTTATGACGCGCATCTCACAGTTCGATCATCATCATACATGACCTATTCTACTACATCAGCGAAAGTGCTTGTCTGACGATGCTATAATGACGTCATCATCAGTTCAATATGTTATCGATTGTGTTGCGTTCGTCCCACGAGTCTGTCAATATATTGCCAAAAATACATCGTGTGGGATTGCGGGCAGTTTAAATGGACCGAAAGGAATCATGAAACGCTTTTGAAGTTGAAAATAGCGGAATTTTCTAAATCGTCTTCTTTGACCGGCTTTCAGAATTTAAAAATACTACACCACCGTTTTTATGGGTACAATATTGTTTGTGACTTTAGTTCGCGGCTATATTTGTATGTGTGCTAAATAAAGTTGTATGGTAGAGCCACGCCCTGAGTCGCGTGCGCAGACATGTTCTCTTTTGTCGGTAACCATTGTGTTTTGTTAGGTATACTATACTCATTGATGAATTGAAATGTTTGAAGCTAAACAAGTATTGAATAGTACCTCAAACTATTTTGATTTATTATCTGAACGGTATATTTTTCTATAAGGCTTGGAAGAATCTATTTTTAGCATCCAAAAAATCTTTAAAATTTGTTACAACGAAATTAAACTTTCAAAATCAATTGTTTTATAAGGTAGACCTAAAAGTTATCCTGATAACTATAATGTAGCGTAAGTTCTTGACAAAAAACTAACGTTTTTGTAAAATTAGTTAAACATTTTCTCATCTTGTTTTGACAAATTAATCAATAGATAAGCAAGGCGATCTTAGGTTTATGAGTAGGTATATAAAATACAGATAACCGTAAATATTTACAAAATCTGACGATATGTCGTGATACATAATTCCTATAGATTGATGGCGATGATGATGTTTTGTACACACCATTGCTCCCAATAAATTTTATCTGAATACAATTTCAGCCAAGAGCGCCTTCGATCTCCCCTACCAACCTTCTTTTTACTATAGTTTCACATCAGAGGAAATATTATTTTTGTTTTTCCTAATGGAAAAGTTTAATAGATAGGTTTAACCAAACTATTTGAAAGTGTGACGGACATATTTTGATACCTAAGGAAAAAAACCGGAGCAGAATGGTTGCTAACATGAATCTACGCGCTTCGGTATGAGAAACGTAAATATTTTTATGTTTTTACGCCGCAGAACCTTCAGTTAAACTAATGTTTGATTTGTTGTTTATCCTGTTTTCACACTATTATTTCAAACTACAAATATTGTTTGGTGTTACTGAAATAACAATCACGACTTCGATATAAATACTTACTTACTATGTTGCTGTAGGTATTTCTAGCTCTGTATATTTAGCTTTGTTAACTTTTTGGTGATTATTGACTTGAACTTCTCTACCTCGTGTATATTGAAAACATTTTTTCTAATGTTTGATCTTGCCTATAAATTGACAGTTATCCAAGTTTACTTTCCTAGCAGACCCAGCATATATTCTATTCTTAGGCATAAAATCTTTATGAATGTAGTCTTAAAATCATTATTTTCATCCTCTACCTCCTGTATTAATTCAATAGTAGTTTCTTCTCCTTTCTCCTATGACTGTCCTATTTATTGTTATTCTAGAACTTTTCTTTTAATACTCCGTTCTTCCACAGACGGTATTAAACAGGAGCCTATAATAAATCTGTATAGATATCCTCAGATCACGTGTCCCTTCAATTGCCCATTGAATTGACAGTACTTTTCCCCGCTGGCTGTGATTAACCGCTTCCTTTTACCATTTATCCCTTTATAGAGCTCATTGATGGCTTTATTTGAATAGCTTGCGGAATAAAGGGCGTAGTTTATAATATAATAGGATAATAATCCTCAAGGTTTTCATTTAAAAATCTTGAGATCTTCTAAAAAGTGAACCTTTTTTTTGGGAGACTTAAAAAATACTTCAAAATAAAGTGGGTATTAGGAGGCTTATTGTTTAGCTTTACAACACCTATAATAAAAGCGTCCAGACGAATTGCCAGCCAAGGCGGCCGTTCTCTCTAAAGTGATATTCAGCCAACTACGCGGGACATGTTATATGTAGTGCACAAGCATTTTCGTAGACTTTCTATTCCCTCAATTTTGTAGTCCCAGTGTCGTTGAAATACGTAGTCTTTAGGCATTCCACATTCCTCAGCTAAAATAAGGTTCGACTTTCAATCTGTAAGTCTAACTAACGGCTAAAAGATGCCGATGGCTTAATATTCGCTACGATTCTTAGTACTTTATAAATAGTAATGCTTCATATACATTGTATAAGAAACCGCATGCGGTTTTGTAAGTCTGCTGACATTTTATATGTGCTACTGTTCATCATCCTATACTTGTATAGAAGGTCGTAATTAACCTGTTCTTTTTTAGAATCTAACAGGATAACTTAGGCCTATCCTATGAAACAATCGATCGTTTTGAAAGGCTTAATTTGTTGTAACAAACGCTTAAGTTTTCCTGTATGATAAATATACCTAGATTCCCGTCATCCATGCCTTAAAAGAAAATGAAATTTTTCAATAAGGAAACGAAATAAGATCTAAAATTCAATTTGACATATACATACATATACCGAGGCTGCGAGTAGTTCCCAAGAGCTACCGTGGTCATTGGCCCTGGCACATAAAGACCTGCGGATGGAACAGAGTGGGTTTTAATCAGTAAGAAATTGAGACTCCCTCCAACTGCACCCACAGCGTTAGGAGATGTCCCAAGAAAACGTCATTACGACATATTGAAAATTTTTATTATATTTCTCAATATTCGCCACAAATGCTGTAAAACCAGTTCTATCGTTGCTGAGCAGAAATAGTATCTCTAATTTACTAAGTAAATATATTTTATTATAACTATACCTACGTAACGTTGTATTTATATGTGAATAAGTTATCCACGGACTGTGTTCTTTTCTTATAAATAAATGTTATATCTACCAATGTCAATAGCCTTTTTTCAATAATTCTCCTTATCGGCATAACGTTTTTTTTTAACAGCCTTAATAACAGTATCATGTCAATACTTTCCCCCACCCCATTTAATTATCCAACTACCCAACGGTATGCACTCACCTCTACCCGCTTCCATTATTAAGCATTCACCGCCCGTCTTTCGATCATGACGCACGTATGTATGGTAAACAGCGCTAGTGATCGCCGCACGACAATTACAACTTACTGCTACATGATTTATAGGTAACACTGAATGGATTGTTCGCTTGAATTACTTGATTGTTAGTGAATGAAGTTGTTGATGATTTAGATAATTTCAAAATTTAGATTTAGAAAAGTTCAAGTTAACGTAACGTCAACGTCAATATAAAGTATCAAGGGAAGTTAGTTCCAAACTTCCCTTGATACTTTAAATACCATTAAAACAGCAGTTTTAGGAAAATGGTAGATGTAATTTGTGTTTGTTTTGGATCGTTGGATCTTGTCAAGAATTCAGGTAACGATTTTGTTTACATTGAAGAAAATTCCAAGTTATATATTGGAAATATTTCACGTGACGATGACAAGTTATTGAAGAATGCTGCGCAGTATAAGTAGTGCTAAACTGACGTATAATTTATGTTACAATTTACCTTAAAACGTATACCTACGTGCTAATCAAAATAAGTCATTTTCACAAGTAAAAATAACATCCAATTTATGTCAGTACATACGATGTTACGTACTACGATAAAATAGATAAATAGCATGTTCTTTCTAACAAATCGTGGTAGTAGGAATATAGATTTTCTCAAAATAAATCATTTTCCTTGACTGAAGCGGACAACTCAATTACAGATTGTAATTGATATAAATTGTTTCTTTTGTTCTTAAGTGGGCTTGAGGCTGTTTCAGACTGGCCTGTAGCAATCTCCTTGTGGATGTATTTTATCCTTAAAGTAGAAATGTTAAGTCTTTGGTTTCCTATCCTTCTAGCTTTGACACTTAAAACCTGCAGTCTCACTTTTGCTATAGTTACAATATATTTCTCCCCATTACAGAGATTTCTAACTTCATTAGTAGTCAAAAATTTGTTACCTAATGAATAATTTCTCGGCAAACGTAGTGTAGGACGTCCTCAGGCACGGTGGAGGGATGACTTGCGCAAGGCGGCTGGCAGGAGCTGGATGCGAGAAGCCGAAAATCGATCTCAGTGGCGTGCACTTGGAGAGGCCTATGTCCAGCAGTAGACTGCGATAGGCTGATGATGATGAATAATTTCTTACATAGAACTTTATTCAAGCAATAAAATCAATTTAACTTTTGTATTTGTGGATTCTCCCGTACGAGGACGTTGCCTGTGTACAAATTAAATTTAGCTTTGAAGGTTGCTGTGTTTACCTTATTTAAACCAAACTGCCTGCGGTTTCATCGACGTCTCGCGGGCACTACTCCGCTTACCTGGATAAAATGTAGGCCTTACTCGATAAATGGACTGTCTAACTCAAGTCTAGTAGTTTCGAAGATAAGCGTGTTCAAGCAAACAAAAAATTCTTTAGTAACAGGACACTTCGTGGTTATTTTAACCACGAAGTGTCCTTCTAATTATATTTAAACTTACTAAACCTTCTGTCATTTACGTATTCCTATTCTTTATCACTCCTGTCAAAGGCAATTACATCAGCAACATAGCCATAAAGATTCATTACCACCATACATTTACTGACTGCTTGAAGCACGTGCCCTAATGATCCTTTCTCGTTACCAACAATTTCTCACATCCCCGTGGGAAATATTAAATTGCATCCTTTTCATACGAAATGTTCGTTTTTTGCACATTCCTAGCAAAGACGTCTGTATTGCGTGTTTTCAAAGCAATTTGTCTCGTATTATTGACTTGTTTATTATTAAGTCGTTATTTTGATTGGTTTTTCTTCTTTGTGGGAATTGTGGGATGGGTTAATTGTTCTGGTGTTTTTTTTTGTTCAGTTATGTGTTCTGGTTTGAAGATAATGTGAGTTTATTTATTTATAGCCTCATTTATTTCCATTATCTTTTCAATTATGGTTACAATATTGTTTCATCATTAATAATTTTTTGTTTCACTTGCGGTGTACTTTTGGCAATTGTGCACGATGTCAATCTGTTTCATTTACTTTTCTTATAATAATTAGCATAGAAAACACAAGTAAGTTCAATGTGTTACTAAGTATAAATCCTTCCATCCATCAATCCAGTTGCTCCGTATTGCAGAGTAGTGTGAAAAATATCATTAAACATCAGCACGCTTGATACGGACCGTTAGTAAATCAATATTACTCCTGCATCAGGTTTCAACTCTCGTGTGCGCACGAGTTTATAAAAGAAAGCATTTGCATATGATTAACATTACAGGCTTGATCAAATTTCAGGTTTCTATCACGCGTTTGCAATATTAGTTTTTTCATAATTATCTGTAGAATTGTGGATATTGTTTGCATCGTTGTATTTTGTGTAAAAGGCATATAATAATGCAATAATGGAAGCGCCTTTCCTATGTAGTGATTCATACGCAATGCAATTTTTTACCTGTTACTAGTTCAATTGAACCTATCATATCTAGAATCAAAAACATCTATTGTCCACTTCTTTGAACCGACCGACGCGCGTCAAACCGTCACCTTCTACAGAACATATTCATATCAAATTATTCACCAGCCATAGTTTAGCCATCAACAATAGCACGCCCTTAACCCAATTACTGATTCAGTTAAACGTTGCGCGGGCGCCGTGACGTCATAGGCTACAATGGATCGTTTGCCCGGCTAAGGCGTGGTCTTAGAAACCTCTGTGTCAATAGTCACGTAGCCTTCTTGTGACACATCCCGCTGTAGTTCTGGGATAAGTTTCAGAGGATGGATGTAGGATGAAGACGCCATCTACCATCAGCCTTTGTTAAAAAACTATATTTAAAAAATTCTTGTCCTTTCTTCTACATTGGAGTCTACTTTTGGAATGAGTATCTAAAAACTAAAAATCCAATGTAATATCGATTTTCATAAGTGCTTAGTGAAATAAATGATTTCACTTTGATCTTCTTTCCTTTGGGCGTTATTTTTAGATCAATGAATAATAAAAGGAAAATATTTGTAGGTACTTGTTATTGTCAAGACAAAACCTGTAAACAACTAATTAAATTATATTTGTGTGTCTCGCTATCTTATTATTTGAACTGCCCAGGGTACCTACTGAAATGTTGTTTATTAACATACCTATACCTACTTCGGAGATTTTCCCGCTTCACTAAGGACAAAACATCAAAATAGCTGTGAATCATCGCATTGCATTACATCAAAACTGTGGAACCTCGGCAGTGTAAACATAATATCAATATTGCCAAATAGTCATTATAATAAATAGATCATACAAATATCAGAAGGTTAAGTCCGCTGATCGGATATAAACGAGCGATAAACGTCGAGACTCGTAAATAATGTCAAAGACATGCATGATAGGAAACAGACTCGACACATGATTGCGATTCGAATGTTTCTGAAATTTTCCGTTTTATGCAAGGATGTTGGGAGAAGGTCATTGTGGTTGATGTAATCCGTTAATATGTGGATATTTTTGAACTTTTCTTAACATCTAAGTAATGTTTAGAGTACATTTTGTATAAATAAACTATTTTCGTTATGCTAAGTAAAGTTATCGTACGGATATGTACTTGCATAATGCAAAGGAAATATAATTCAAATGCAAGCACACCCACGTTGCAAGGGAAATTCCTAGACTAGACAGATATTTTCTTAGGTTATACAAAAACTAGTATTACCTTTTGCAATTTATCTAACTGGAAATATACCCGTGTAAAGACATGTTTAAGATACATGACCGCGTAATGGGCACGGGTGTTTATCGGAGAAAATACACCAAGAATTTTACAGATACTTGTAATTTTTTACTAATAATTGTCTGTCAGTTTGAGTGTTACATAAAAGGAAAATTTGTTACAACTGCTTCTTACTCGATTATAGATATGAACTAGTGTACAGCAGAGGCCAATACACTGTAAACAGTTAAACAAAACAAATCATTTAACTTACTTAGCGCTTGTCAAAGTCATATTTCTAAGATATGTTTTAGACGCTGCTATGTTTAGAAATGTAAAAATTGACACTGTTACATGTGCCAGTCGCGTGGAAGCTTGATGATCTGTAGTTATAGATGATGATGTAAACTGGACTAATGAAAAGTGGTAAGACAATGAGATGAGCGATTAGAGAAAATCACAGTAACACGCCACAAATGAATTACAATGTAAATCAATGGAAACAGACAAAGGAACAGAAATAACCTTTGGAACCGAAGCAATATCCGTTTCAATTCGTTCAATCATCAATACGTTAAAAGCAGATTCCTTGATACGGAAAATTCTGAGGTGGCTGATGTGCCGGTCGAAATAAGCGTCGAATTAGGACGCTCGTGTGAATCTCGTTAGTGATGCGGTTCGGTCACGATGCCGGACAGTCTGTTAGCACTTGGAGTGATGGACTTGTTTGTTCAGAACGTACTGTCGAAGAATTTGTGAACTGCGTTGGAACTTTGATGGATTTGTAATTAAAGTAAATCCGTTTTGAGTCAAAATTTTATTCGGATACTTGTCAATCAGTTGCAATAATTATTTATGTAGAAACGAATGAAGTTTAAAATTTAATTAAAAAAAAAATAGACAGGTAAAATGTGGGTCCTTAATTTATCTGGGTGACTTAAACTGCAGTATAGCTAAAGTATCTTCTGTATGGCCTATCCATGTTAAAATTTGGATATATTATTTGTGCAATGCATATTTTTTTTCCAGAATGTCCACAAATAAGCTCCGTGACTGGATAAAGTCCAACTCTGAATGACGTCTCTCACGACTTCTCAATTCGCACAAAGTAAAACTTAAAAGCACTATAACTTGTAGTGCTTATGAAAAGAATTTAAAAAATAAAACTATTTGAGGTGCCAATAACGGTAGCCCAGATTTGGACAAAGGAATGCTAAAAAAATAGAATGTGCTGAAAAACACGGATTCTGAGGTAGTCCAAAAGTATGGAGCAGACTCGTGTTTGTAGGAAAAAAGAAATTATTTTTTTTTGTTTACAGCAGAAATTGCCAATATTTTTTTAATTTTCATAATTCCTAATATTACATAAGGGATGTTTCCCCTTTTTATAATTATTTTGTCATTTAGTGTATTGAGGTCCTGGAACGTATAACCATCAAACAAATACACATAACTTAAGGGTCCAGGCCACGAGGACTTCTAGATATCGAGTTAGGCTTTTTTAGGAAAGTCCATTTAGATTATCTGACGAAATCGTCTGTAATATATGTACATATTTCAATACATAACTGGTTATATCCAATTGTCACCTGTTCTGACACGTACTCATGTTTGAACACTCTACCACAAAGTTTACATAACCATTTGCTTTGGATATGGTTTCAGCAAATCTTAAATCGTCGATCACGAGTGTTTGCGTAGCTCGTGGAAATTGAGCATCTATTTTGACTGATGATCAGTTCGAACAATTAAATGAACCTTATCTAGCTATTAAATGGAGAATTACCCGCGCGATATATTGCTCATATGTCGATCATGATCTTTGTCTTCGAGATAATTGCTTCGTATGCGTAATTTTTTTAATGAATTGTTAATTTTGTCAATTTTTGCTCTGTACGCGCAAGAGTTTTTGGTGGATTTTCCAAATGGTGTGAACCATCACATATTCTAATACTAACCAAATAAGTTTATTATATAGCAGATAATAGTGTGTCAACTGAACAAGTAAAGCAGGGTTTTTCTCCACAGTATTTAATCTCCGATTGATACACGATCGCAAAAATAAATGTGGGATTGCAAATGTTTTATCGACTATTTTTACTTTACGGCCATCAAACGTCCATTGAACGCGTGTAGCTAGCAATTTCAGCGGGCTGTAGCGCCGACACGGATGTTTCGTTATTTCCATATCAGTGATTGTTTCGTTTCACGTTTAATTAGTTACGTTCTTGTAATTAAGTCTCAATTTAACATGCTTCAGAAATTTTGGAAAGTGACCTCTGATTGTTTTAATTTTATGCTGCATCACCGTTTCATAAACCGTGCATCACAATTCGCTTAAATATTACTTTGACGCAAAATATGACTCAATCGGATATCGTTAAGGAATCAAAAATATGATTGACCCCTTAATAAATTCTGTACACATATAAAGCACCATAAACGGGACTAGATACAATAGTTCGCACCTTAACAGTATTCACATAAAACACCGTACTTGTCCAATGATATACCAAGGTGAAAATGAAGTTAAATCTTCGTGCGTTGGCTACATTGTATACAGTAAATCCTATTTCTTTGAATTATAAAACCCGTTAGGAATTTAATCTTTATTGTGTTGCAGCAGCTAAACATGTTATTTTATTGCCAACGCTTACAAAGTCGCGATCGGATAGACCTAGCTGGCATACAAATCCCGAGTTTAAATCTTGCAGTTCAATATTCGATTAGTGTCCACTTTGCAACGCTGCGCCCGCGACGGCTTATCAATATTGTCAGTCAATTTGCATCCGACGTGTGACGTAGGGGCTTGCGAGCACTGAGGTTTACCTGGCCGGGCCTTCAGAACGTTCAGTCGTGTACTCTGACGCGAGCATACCGCACGCACATCTCATACATACGAAAATCAGAATCCCGAAAATAATTTAAATGATTACCGTGTTGGAAACAAAACTTTATCAGTGTATACTGAAAACGTAAAGATATTTATTTCAAGTGTTGATTGTTATAAAAACAATAGGAGATAAACTGTGGTGCGTCAAACCGTGGGATGACAATGTAATCGGAGATTAGTGTTATCAAGCACGTGGTTGTGAGTGAGGACTGACAGGATCCATCATGGCTCGGTTGACCACCAGTGCGGCGCATCTGTGCCAGCGGCTGCAGGAGTTGTATCCTCACAAGCTGCAGCTGGCCAGCAAGCAGGTTCAACATAATGTAAATATATATTTACATTTTCAAATGCCGATTATAATTTTGGGATAAGACCATCCAAATATAGAAGATTTCATGCCAAAATGATGAAATTATGTCCAGGTCTTAAGAATGAAAAAGAAATTTATTGGCGAACCGTATAGTCCGTGGCAGGACGTCTGCCATTTCTAAAATTGTATGCGGACGTGCGATTTCACAGCATGTCCGTTTTCGTCTTTAATTGCATCTACGAGAACGCACTGCGCGAAACCAGCTTACTATAAGTTTAATTAATCCTTAGAAACTGATGCTATATGTATTTCTTGTATTTTAAATACACTTTCATTATAAGCCAAGCACTCATCTTTACTTAGACTAATTCTTGTCTTTCTTTTTTTTATTGCGAGAAAAGAATCTTTTGTTTTCTTTTAGCTTTTATTTGCCTAGTAACGTCCGCCGTATAAGACAATAGTTTCGTTTGTTTAATCATCTACTGTATTGTTGTCAGGGTCAATAGCGTCGAAATTGGACTCAAGGCTCCGTTATCGGGATGTCCTTTGTTCGTGTCTGGTAAAGTCCTTTATGGTTTTACTATTTTCTAAAAAATCTACTTCAGATTTTTTATCAATTGAAGCTTGATTAAGCTCTTCTTTGTTTGTCCCATCTCAATTATCACAAATATCATTCCTATCGTTTATAAATTTAACAAGTATTACTTAAAAATACATTGAAGGTAAATAAGTTGTCATCAATCGATTTCGATTTAATCAAATTAGTAATCTTATTTACTTTATACCCAGGAAGTAATTTATCTTTTTAATCAAAATCAATACTTATTAAAATATTATCATTGCTGACATAGTTTTTTTTTATTCACCTCATTTGTATCCGCAATTATTAGTTATATCAGGTCTAATTTCTGCTGCTCCGTGTTATAGAGGATATGGTTATACGATCGAATTACCTATATCGTTAGACGTATTGCTCTTCAAAATGTGAAATGAGTTTCCAATGACAGTTTATTTTGTAATTCTTAATATATTTTAGATGAGATTGAAATTGATTTAGATGAGAAATCAAAGTAGGCCAAGCTACAATTCCAAACTCTTTAATTAAAAATTATATCCCACGCAGTGAAGCTACAGTTAGTAACAGAAGTATTACTAGCCAGCATATAACCTTTCCATCAAACGCTTTACAAGAATTAGAAAAATGTACGTGGAATACAGAGGAAAAGTCCTAGAAACAAGATAAACAAGAAATCGGATTATTATCGGAAACCTGCGCGTGCGCGCCGCTAGGAATATCTTGCAATACTTTCTGATTCACGGGAAATTGTGCGATACTTACGTACGTTCCGACTAAAGTTTTATTACTATCGCATAATCGATTGTATCGATAATAATCTATAATCGCTGAGATTAAAGTTATTGTTTTATTGGTATTTGTCGTACCTACTTATTGTTATGTTAAAATAATGTCGGTCGTAAATTAATTTAGCTTTTTAATTTAATTAGGTAGGCTATGTGTTCTAGATTAACGGCAAAACATTTATCCAATGGCATAATTAATCAATAAAGTACCTATAGAATGTGCTAACGGCGATTTCAAGATAAAAATTGCAAACTATGGATGCATCCTGTTAAATTTTATTTTTAACTTGAAGTAGCGCAGAACGTTAAGTATGTAGGCATTTATCTGCGGGTCTGTGGTTCTAAAAAGCGTTTGATATAATATTCATAATATCAAGCAATTTAGGTATAATTCAGGAATGTTCTTTGTCACTTTTATGTATTTTGCTCTAGTTTACTGTTATTAAAGACAGCAAAGTATAAGAGAAATAATTTCCCTAGCTGTATTAACAAATGTTCGTTTGCTGGCTCTTTCAAATTAACCATAATTGACAGGATATCAATTGCAGCCTAATTGGCATCACCATGAAATTCACGTGAGCGCACAATCTCCAGCAATTAACAATCGATTCACGTGCCCGAACAATTGCAGCTGCATGCAGTTTTTTCCAGTAAATGTCGTTGGAAAAACTGAAGACATGTCCTATATAATTAATTATCGAAATATTGACGTCAGTTGAAACAATATATACATACTTGGTACAATTTCACTGACTGTCGTTTACGTAATAGGCGGTTTAAACGACAACTTTTTAAAACTAAGAAATGGGAATTCACGTGAAATGCAATCCTGTCCAACCTTGCGTTGGTAATACAATCAATCGTTTTTCGAACATGTCCCAGATAAAAAATATTTTTTATAATTTATTATATGTAACACTAAGTTGTGTTGGCCTAGTGGTGACGAGCCTCTTAAGTATACGTGTGCGGGTCCGATTCCAGGTCAGGCAAGTACCAATGTTACCTTCCTTAGTGATATGTAGTTTCTAAGTAAGTAGGTATGTCTTGGACACCAATGATTGATTAAAGGTGAAGGAAAGCTTGAACATCTCCAAGAAATCACTAAGCCTCACTGAGCAAGCGTAGTGATTAACGCTCAATCCTTCTCTGTGTGAGCGTAGGCCTGAGCCAGCAGTGGGACGATAAAAAGGCTGATGATGAATTTACATTCGACTATTTTAGGTTTTCATTACGATAGCCAGGTGTTTTCCTTAATCAGACGTTTATCTTGGTGCAAACGGCCCTCAGTTGTAAAAAGATGTGTTTAATTGATCCTTTCGCACTCAATTTGGGTGAGTTCCGCGTATCTCTATTTATATCGTACGCCGAAGTGCTGTGAACATTTTTCGCGATATGCTTCCAAGAACAGTGTAGCAGGATTGCGGTTTTTATATGTTATGTTTGTGATATGATACCGTACGTGGACTGGGGACTAGGTTATCCTGTGGCTTGGGCTCTTTATTATTGTTCTTGTGTGGCTTTGAAAGTTGATAGTTTACGTTTGAACTTGAATGTTTGACCTTAAATACATAGGTAGATGCTGTTTAGAAAAACCTGAAGACTTTTTAACTTATGTTCTAAATAATTAGTTTAATGAATTTCTAGCTTTTAGTCTATAATGTTCTCTAAAAAAATTAAAACTATACTCATCACTTTAGTAAATTTATTTTACTAGCCTACGCTAGTGGTTTCACTTACGCCGTATACTACTCCGCGCTCCGTATAAAAAGTAGTCTACAGCCTCCCTCGATAAATGGGCTGTCTAACACTGAAAGAATTTTTCAAATCGTACCAGCAGTTCCTGAGATTATCGCGTTTAAGCAAACAAGCATACTCTTCAGCTTTATAATATTAGTGAAACAAAATATTGCTAAAATTATTTGATAAGCATAATTTATGTGGAAATCGATAGCCACCCGTAATTGGATTGAGATAACACAGATTATTAATTCAATGGCTTTGTGTTGTTTTGTTATCTTAATAAAATATTGAAGAAAGAAAATAAAAAGGTTAAAATCTTATAACATTTTCTTTGTGAAAATACTAAAGGTTATTTACTTCTTAAAATATAAGATTTTAACACAAATAGTGAATAACAAACAGATACATCACTTTATCGCAATGTTATGATTAGGGACTCTGACGCCCAAAAAAATTTACACTATTAATAGATGTTTTATCGAAGATAAGATCTTTTACAAGTGTCTTTACATTTGGACACTGTCCATCAGAAAACGGAGCAATCTTATCATACACATATGGACTCCGAAACATGATGTTTTCAACGTAAATTGAACCATAACGTCTTAGAATTAAAGCTACTTTCAGCTTATCATCATAATCGCTATCAGTTCCGCGTGCGGTCTTGCTCGCGGAATAAAATAGGAGATTAAAGCCAAGATGGTCACACACTGACTAAAATATTTTTGTTAAATCGAAGTAGTAGTTTGCAATGCTTAAGCTTCAGTCAATGAAAATTGTATCTTAACACCTAGCACATAGAATAGAATTTTATTTGACAGCAAATTGGTTAGCAACATCAATAGTTATTGGTTTATTTAAATGACCAGTGATAGCAATGTGTTGATATCAATGAATGGAACATAGTAGAGTAATGAGTATTGCATAATGTTTGAGATATTTTAATGGGTGTGGTCCAGTTAGACAAGGCCATATGGCTCGGCTAATGTAGTTTTTATGGCGTTAATATTAGTGTAATTAGATCTGGCTTTTGGTAATTAGAACGGGAATATTCTCAAAGATATCATCATCTCCCGAGCCTTTTCCCGCTCACCTCAGCGACGGAAATATTCTTTACCGTACCTTTGAAGGCAAAATAGAACATTGTTGTATAAGTATATACATATATTATTGTATAGAAAGGTAATATACCAGTTATATAGAGTATAATCTTCTTTAGAGCACCGTCATAAATTCTTATATAACGTGTGCAATACAAACAAATTGCTTGCAATTTCTTAACGGGACCATTTTATTCTTTATAGAAATAGCCCATTTTCAGACTAATTTGTTTACGTAAAGAAATGCTGAGCCTTGAAAAGCACGTATAATGTATCTTTCTAAATATAAGTTTAATATACATGGTATGTGTTGCGAAGGAATCAGGGTTATGAAGGAGCCAGGTTTTGAACATGAACATGGATGGATATAGAGGAAAAAGGTGAGCAAGGAAATGATGGATGAATTGTGTGAAAGTCGATATGGCTAGAAAAAATGTTACTTGTGAGATGACGGCAGATAGAAGAGTGTGTGGAAGAAGAAAACATGCTGAGCCGACCACAAATAAAGTTGATAGTGGCAGAAGGATTATTAATAAAGACTTATCTGGATAACTGTTATAACATGTGGAATATACTAGCACTTTAGAAAGAATGTAATGATGAATCATCATTCAAATAAATAAACAAATAATATGTGTCTCATTGAACTTCAACAAATGCATCGTCGACATACATCAATCAGAATGTGTCGAAAGAGCTTTACTTGTCAGACGATAATATCTGAACTCGATTTAGTTAACTGTGACTATACATATAAACCTAGTACCTACCTACTCGCTATGTCTTGAATTGTCGACATTTGTAGCAAAAATATTAAGCTGCTGCAACAGCCTAAATTGTGGGATCGTATATAAGTAAAAACTGATCGGTCGTTTGCCCCTAAGAATAAAACTTATAACACTTAGCACCAAAACTACAGAGGTACAGGAAAACATCCCAGAAAAAACTGGAGCAAATGAAAACTGCTTCGAGGATCCTTTACCATAATCCTAGTATTGATCATCAATAGTATAGACCTTATACTTTATGCCCAATTTTTTGGCATACATATTTCATCTTTATTTTTACTGTCCCCCTTCTCACAATATATGAGAAAGAATGATTGTTAATCATCACGCCTGCCCAAGATGGATAGGCGATTTCGTTTTGACTTTTTGAGTCCTCAAGAGTTCCTCAACGATGTTTTCTTCCAACTTTAAGTCATAGATAAACAAGATGGAAAGTTCACATTTCTTCATGGATTCGAGCCCCACACTCCAACCCAACTCGTACTTGACTTAGCTACTAGGCCACTACGAATACATATCACACAGGTGTAAACATGTCCCTACTCAAACGTGATACTCCGCAAACACAAGGTTACACCGGAATAACCCTGCATGTTTACTCGTAGTTGCTCACCAACACTTGAAATTCCATGATTACTGTGATAAGTAAAGCCGGGTAGTATCAGTCGCTTGCAGTGTGGATAAACAGCCTCATCTGTTAGGCTTTGTTTTCTATATTTGTGTATCTTTCACTTGCTAAGTTCGAGTGGTCTCAGATTCTTCTAAATGGGAGGATAACGTTTAAACGTGTTTGTACCAATTGTTTATCATCACTACATAGTATAAAACAAAGTCGCTTTCTCTGTCCCTATGTCCCTTTGTATGCTTAAATCTTTGAAACTAGGCAACGGATTTTGATGCGGTTTTTTTTAATAGATAGAGTGATTCAAGAGGAAGGTTTATATGTATAATTTTAGTATCAGCATTGCACCCGTGCGAAGCCGGGGCGGGTCGCTAGTTTAGGATATGACAGAGTGTCTCCTTAAACATACAAATCTTATAAAGCAGAAGAGTTTGTTTTTTTGGTTGAACGGTTTAGTTACTAATCTCTGGAACTAATGGACTGATTTGAAAAAAATATATAAGGCTCTCCCCATAATAGCCTATTTATCGAGGAAAGCTATAGGCTACTTTTATACGGGTACGCGGAGTTGTTCCTACAGGACGCAGGTGAAACCGCTGATGGAAGCTAGTTCGATTATAATACGAACATCTAAGCAATAAATTGCATATAAAACGAATAGCCTCACAGGTTGTAGTGACTTCAAATGACAAGACAGGAATGCACTCATGCCTTACGGTTCTCGGTACGGTAACATTCAATAGCTCTTTAGATACACATCGTGGCCGCCAAATGCAATCATACACTTTTACACGATGAGTGGGACTTGTACACAAATATCAGCATTTATCCCTACAAAAACTTTTTTTTACTAAACTTATTCACGGTTGGTATAATAGCCAGTCGAAGTTTAATGTGACAAAGAGGGAAAGGTATTTAAGCGCTTATTTTAGTTTTCCATGACCAGACATGACTTAGTGACGAAATGAGTTTTTTTTTGAGTGGGCAATCATCAAATTACCTCCTGCTGTGAGTGCAGCTGGAGGGAGAATCAGTCCTTTATTGACTAAAACCCACTTTTCTTCCTTGTGTAGTGTAGCCCTTTGTCAACAATCCGGTAGGGTCGAAATGAATTTCAGAACGAATTTATGAGATTATCAGTATTTGGTTGGAATCACGGTTATAGAGAATCGAAGGGTAATTAATTATAAGTTCACGACTAATTTAAAAATAAGACAACACGCTTAATTAAGCTGCAAAATACCGCCACTGACTTATTAAACACACCTTCATATGGAGAAGATAAAGAAAGCAAGATTCATTTTGCGCAAACACATCAGTAGAAGCATAAATTCAATAACTTTAATCGAAGGCCAAGCCAGGGTACATCAGTACTAAAACTTTATTAACCCCACAATCTACGCCTACAGACACAGGTGTCTTCCGATAACATTAATTGATAATGATCGGTAAACAATCGATGTGTATCGATCACGTAACGAGTTATGATAATCAGGGGGTTTTATTACACATTTTATACATTGTTAGTGTTTACTGTAAGTTTGGATCACTCGGACGGTGCGTGCTCCCAAGTGTTAATTGTACCTACGTTGATAATCTGTACTAATATCATAAAGCTGAAGTTTGTTTTTTTGCTTGAACACGCCAATATCAGGATAAGACTGGCTTGAATCATTAATTCAGCATTGTGTAGCAGTTTTATCGAGCAAGGCTATTTACTACCTTTTGGCCTTCGTGACGCGGGGTGAAACCGCTGGAAAAATCTAGTGTCTGATAAGTTCTTGCACTGAGAAGTTTTTACTTAGCAGTGTTGAAGACGTAGCTGGCAAATGGAGCAGGGTGGTTTATCTGGATAAGAATGCCATGTAAATTAAAGGCTTAAGCTGAGAAAGCTTGGCATGACCAATCTTAGAGCCTTTATGGTTATTATTTAATACTTTATTGCACATACAAATGTATAATACATACAATTTATAAGGTTATGTACAATGACGAGTTTAACGCAGAGTTGGGTTCTCTAACGGAAAACCTTTGAGCGATAAAAAGATTCGATAGGCAAGGATAAGTCAAGTGAAGTGCGAGTAATTAATATCTATTGTGAACAATGAGTTTTTTAAACAATTCTTAAGAATATAATTCATATGTATCAAGAGTCTTATTAAGAGTCATTTTTGACTGTTCGGTGGGCCTGTATCTGTTTTTTTTATTTCAAATAAAATGCTCTCAATATCTTCCATATAAAATGTTTCAGTAAGGTAACTGACCTTCGCTAGGACAAAGTTTTCAATCATTATATGTTACGTAACAAGTCAGCCACCATAATATTATCGAAAAGAAAGCATCATGATGTGCGGGCGTGATCTCAAGGTGACACTAATTGTGACGTATATTATATACTCTATGTTCGGGATTTATTTATTATAAAGACTTATATATACTTTCGTGACGCGTGTCATTTAGCGTTCCTTAATATTATATATATGCATCGATAGCTAGTTTATTGTAGTTATATTTGATTGATTTGATCATTCTAGAAATTGGTATTGAATTTTAAATAAATATTTAAATGCAAACAGACAAATACTTTGATACTGTGATGAATAAAATTATACGTACTTCAGCTACTACAATCTGTAAAATTTCTAAATAGATTTTCAACTTTATCGCTGAAGCATATGGTTCAAAGTTGATTGGGAAAATTTGACAGTTTCGGAGAGCTTGATGTGCTGGCATCTGTACTTTAATATTTCTATAGTTTTGATAATTAAAAAAAAACCCTTCATTTGACTAAAACTTTCTAGCTTTAACATAGATTCTCGCAAAAAGCAATGGTGGGATCACCATTACATACTACTTCTGCCACCCAAATTTAGGCTTCTACGCAGCTTGTTGCGTGGGGACAAAAAACTATACTTCGCTGTCTATCGTAGCGTGTGCAGACAAGAACGTGTCTAAAAATAATCCTAAAGTAAATGTTGTTTAGCATATATTAGCCATACGTCACGATATAATTAACCGGTATGCACTTCACATATTTGTGATCAGCTAATCAAAGTCACTGAACATCCATAACCTACGTAATATTGTCATAGAAAACGTCAGAATTACGTTGACTTAGTTTAAAAAAATTTACAGACGCCAGCAAATCAAGTTACTGCCTACAATCTGTCAAATTTCCTTAATAGATTTTCAACTTTATCGCTGAAGCATATGGTTCAAACTTGATTGGAAAATTTTGCAGTTACATGTAGCTTGATGTGCTGGCGTCTGTACATAAATATAATATATAGAAGTAAATTCCGTATTACAGAACTAAACATTGACTTTAAAGTATTTACCTTGCTTCAGATTTAGATAAAGTTATCGATGAGAAATTACTTGTCAATTTTAACTAGTTTTTCGCATCTTCAGTAAGATAGAAAGTTTGACCACTGCAATTTAGCGTGCATTCAACTGAGAAAAAATGTATTTAGATGCATGCTGTATCGCTCGCATAATTTATGTTTTTTGCTTAATACACAGCGCAGTGGATTGTCCTCAATTGACCGCAGACCACAGAATCTTTATCATATTACTAGCTTAATCCGATGCTTGCGAAAATAGTAGGTAGTTCTTTTTTCGACTTTGATCACTCATTTTTGAAATACCTAGCCTACAGTGTCATTTGACGACCAGATGGCGTGGTGGTTAGTGAACCTGCCTGCCACGCTATATATATAGGTCGCGGGTTCGATTCCCGCACAAGTCAAACATTTGTGTGCATGAACATGGGTGTTTGACTTGGTCGGGGTGTTTCTATGTATAATATGTATGTATTTACAAAAGAAAAGTATATAAGTATATTTATCAGTTGTCAAGTACCCTTAGTACATACAAGCTCTGCTTAATTTAGGACTAGTTGACGTTGTGTGAATGTGTGAGGGATATTATTATTACTCGCTTCCGCCAGCGGTTTCACCCGCTTTCTGAGGGAAGTACCTACTTTCCATACCCGGATAAAAAGTAGCCTATATGTTATTCTGATGTATAAGCTATATTGTGGTAAAGTTTCATTCAAATCCATTCA
Source organism: Heliothis peltigera (assembly GCA_958496145.1). Lineage (NCBI taxonomy): Eukaryota > Metazoa > Arthropoda > Insecta > Lepidoptera > Noctuidae > Heliothis > Heliothis peltigera. The sequence goes on from OY292341.1 coordinate 1,146,913, forward strand.
GTAGTTTTTACGTGAAAGAGTAACAAACATCCATACATCCATACTTACAAACTTTCGCCTATATAATAGTATTAGGATTAGGATATTATTTCCAAAATTCCGAACCCCGAAATATTTTTCTACTGGTTCATTGAAAAACAACTTATGCATTTATTTTCACATTACAATTAAACTATCTATCTAACAAATCAAATGTCTTTACCTACTTCAAACAAACACTATTTACTGACGCACGCCAGTTGTTTGGGTACTTGTTAATTGGTCGCGGTGTTGACACAAGTGTCGATGTCCGCCATTGTTGGAGATCGGCGCGTGCGCAGGTATCCATACGTGGTAGCCAGACAACGGTGGAGGATGTTTGTGTAGTTGTTGTATTTCCATTACAACTGAGAATGGTTGGTGTCGGGAAATTGCGATGTTATCTGCTTAATTATTCGATAAGCATTTCATTATTGGATATGAATGATTGACTGAACTTTTTTTTGCGTGGGAAATCATCAAATGATGATGACCCCTCCCGGGTGCAGCTGCAGGGAATGTTAGTTTCTAAATGACTAAAAACCCAGTATGTTCCTTCTGGAGGTCCCTGTGTGCTAGGGCCACGGTAACTCTTGGGAACAACCGTCAGCCCCGGCAGATGATTGACTGAGCTCAAAGAGATCTTTCTTAATAGAAAGGGATTGTCCATGGTCACTATTGTTGCACACACATGTTGGGTTTCACATACGCTTTATGTCTTAAGAGCTATTGTATGTATACCCAGATTTGCCAAAACCAAATTCTACTTTTATTCTTATGATGATTTCCAAGTCATTGATGTTTATGAGATCTATTGCTATATGCAGCAAGGTCTAGTTTGCACTGTCATACCCTTTTGAGCCAATAACAGTTGCTGAAAGCAGGTTTTTTTCAAAGTATTTCTTTCTTGAAACCATCGTCTTCTTGATCTTGAACCCAGGTCAACAACATAGTTTTTTCTCGCGTATCATCACCCAGACTTCGATATATTTATTCCTCGCCTGTGTGCAAATACAACAGTTCAATATATCAATAGGTATCAGTCGGCGTGGTGTAAACACCTCAATCGGAATCGCACTTGTGTTCATAAACGAACTTTATTTATTGTTGTTCCAAGATACATACGTTGCCCAGACGTACGTGTAGTTGAATAAAAACTTTTTATTGTCCATAGCAACTGGTTTCTAACATCTGTAAAGAAGTTTCTATAGAATAACGAGTATCTTTTGTCTCTTGGAAATCGATATTTAATTATATGAAAGTTATCGATTTAATTTTCTTTTGTTCTGTTCTGAAGTCTGTAATCAATATTTTAACAATTTATGATACCGTTGGCATGTGTCGTGATTCACAGTAATTTTATAGTTCTATGAAAAGTTTTTAATAACGGTTTATTTATGGTTCAGCGCTTATTCTCGCGTGTTCTATTTAATTTTCTATGAGAATTCAGTGTGACCAGCAATTTTGAAATATCCGTCAAACTTTTAAAGGCAGGTAGTTATTCAATTTATGAGAGCGAATTCTTGGAGACGACAGAATACTTTTCAGAAATCTGCATAAATAAACTTGGTGGCAATTAATGATAATTTTCAATGTATACATATTGAAGAAATGTCTTGACCTCTAGACTACATCTTAATCGTATCGACCGGTCACTTCGTAGCAGTCCGTAGCTTTTCGTAGCGCGTAGTTTCGCGTAGCAACACATACAACAGACGCATAGGATAAAATAATGTGGATATGCTCAATATTTTTTATCGATTTTTCTAAGCTTTCATTGTTTCTACTTTTACAAGTACATAACAATTTTCCCGTGTGATCAGAGCATCCCATAACAAGTTAGGTGACACGCAAACGATCCAGATTTTTTTTTCATCAATTACTGTCTGAACTTAATTGCTATGCTTTGTTGGAGCCGTGTGAACATAGTCAAGCCAGCACAATGGTTTAGTTGGTGGCTGTACGTCAGTAGCTTTGGTCGTTTGGACCTCGACGCGTGACGTAATCAAACGAAATTGCCCAGTGAAAGTGTTATATGGAAATTTTACTTTTGAACGTAGATTTTTTAGTGATTACTTAAGATTTGAAGGTTGGAAATGAGTCAGCTTTGAATCAGTATGTATGGATATTTTAATTACTAAATTGTATTCTTTGTTAAAGTAAACGATGTCTAAATTACGTCAAGGAAATAACCAAACAAAAATTTTCAGTTAGTTTTCTATTTTTAGATTTTCCTATTGTATGTATTTACGTCACTAATTATAATTAACTTTGTTGGAAATAAGTAATAATCTCAATTCTTATAATACGGTATTGTCTAAAGTTAAACTGTGACGTCAATCACGAAAAATGTAAATTAGGACCTCGGTTTGCGTATTTCATTTGCAAGTGTATTTAGCGTATGCACTTTTAATCTTATTCACTTGCATCTCATCTTAAAGGTATGTTAATGTATGTATAGCTTTAACAGGTGAAAATATCCGAGTAATTTATGTTTCTTGTTGCAGTTTTTTTAGTCGCTTTTAAGTAGTTTTTATTGTTGCATTTTGGAAAATAATTTTGTTTCTATTAATTATTGTTTTCAAAAATATAAAAAATGCGAAAAATCTTCTTAAATATATTTCATTTGACGAATGAAATGAATAAGAAATAAACTTTTTTGATTATTTGGATTGACTATTAACGAAAAAAATAGTTATTTATATGTACGTGTGTAAACTACTCTATCTATCGTAGTTTCTACTAGGAAGATATACACAATCTCATACAAACCTTTACAGCCAATAGAAAGTCAGCACGCTGGTATTTAAAGAGGGAACGATATGCGCACACGCCTCTTCCGATGTTTTCTCTATATTGACTCGTCGTATCATTTGTTTGTACGTCGACGTACTCAGTTTCTCATACAATACGACTAAAATAACTTTGGTATTATTTTGTTAACTAAATGAAGTTATATTTAGACTGTCTACACCTACTTTTTGCGGTTGGCATTATACAAATAACCAGCACACCTACCCGAAGCTGTCAAATTTCCCCAATCAACTTTAAACCGTATGCTTCAGCGGTAAAGTTGAAAATTTATTAAGGTATATTGACAGATTATAATAGCTTGATGTGCTGGCGTTTGTAATATGAATAAAATAATAATTGTTTATAGGTTACTTAAGTATTGTTTTAAGAAATTCGTCATGCTTCGGTTTATTTTGATTTAACTTTGTTTCTGAATATGTTTCTAAGAAACAAAATATGACAAGATGCAGTATTAATAGCTGTCTCGTTTGTTTGGGTTATGAAGGTTTAATTTATGTAGTATTTGTAGAAGACGTGCAAATAAATATAAATCTTATTAAGATAACACTTAAGTCACGTTTGGAATAACCGTGCTATTAATTGAAATGTTTTTAACAGTGACTCATTTGACTAGGATTATGAAAAAACTGAATATAATTTGTAACATACTTATTGTCAATCTTATCAGGTCATGAAACGTCATTAGGTCAGTAGTTGGCTATGGGTTTTTAGAGTGTTCTAATCGAGGTTATCTTGTGTAATAATCGATGGGTTTTGGACGACCTGAAGTACAGTATATTTGTTGGGCGTCGCTTCTTTTGGAATGCAGTTGCTTGCAATATAAAAAGTATATAGGGTGTCTGATAATTAGTGACCGATATTTATACACGTGATTGTACTTATGATTACAAACAATTTTCCCAAAGAAACCTTTCTTGTTTTTTTTTTTAAAACATTACAGCAAAATTACTGGCGCGCGTGCAAAGTTCAAATTTTGCACGCGCCCTCCCCCGGTCACCTGTTAGCGACGAGGCAACGCGCCCGGGTTATCTAATTATCAGTCTCCCTATATGATACTAGCTTCCGCCAGCAGTTTCACCCGCGTACCGTAGGAACAACTCCGCGCACCCAAGTACCCTATAGCCTTCCTCGATAAATGGGCTATCTAACACTGAAAGAATTTTTCAAATCGGACCTATAGTTCCTGAGATTAGCGCGTTCAACCGAACAAACAAACAAACTCTTCTGCATTCTAATATATAGATTTGAAACAACAAAGTAAAATAAAACATTAAACCCCTCTTCACCGAAACCACACGAAGAGGCCATAAATGATGATTAGCTCCACTATCTATCACGATTTCGTAGTTAGCAATCACAAAACGTACCGTGCCACGCCACGTGAGAAAGCTAAACGTGATAACATCACATTATAATGATGAACTTATGAAGTAATTTTTCAAAGATCAGAATCTACACGATAGGATCTAGGAGTTTTTTAAAGTGCCTTACACAATAAAATCACCTACTGCCGTATTTTAGCGACTAGGTGTCTCATTTCGGCGACGCGATTGCTGGACTCTTATGGCGACCTCGCTTAGGAAGTCCTGACACTAAATAAGGTAGGCAACATACATAGGTCGCCCAGTCTTTGTCAGCTTAGAAAGTTGAATCAACCGGAAAGTTCATTGCTGTGTATAATCACACACATATATACAGCATACTCGTAGTATTATATTTGCGTGTCTAGTTTATGATTGGTTTGATCAGTTATATCGTGTGCGTGCGTAATGACGATAGCTAAAATGCATGAGTGAGCTATCACTAAATTTAAAGATAGATTTTTCTCATAGCCAATTGTTGACATCACGCGTCCTGTTGGTTGAATGATCTAAGTTAGTCAGCGATATCGCCGAACTGTGTGTAGAAAACTTTATTCACTATTTGTTATTCGTTCGCTTTTTTCCTGTTACAATTGTAATCTTTGCCTGAGGTTCGAGGTCGCGGTTCAAAAGACACTGGTGATACCACGTGGTATTGTGATTATTTGAGCTGTGACTGCTAATAAGTTCTTGGAAAAAGTATACAGTAATTCCCCTGTTCTCCTATTGTAGTTTTCACTGTATTTTTTAATATAATTATGGAAATGCTGTCACAGGGTCTTTTTCAAGGCATACTTTTTTTCTGCCGGGGCTTCAAGTTGTACGTAAGAGTTACCGTGGCTCTGGCACACAGTGATCTCTAGAAGGAACATAGTGACTTTTAGTCTGTTAGAGTCTGACACTCCCTCCAATTGCACCCACAATGGTAGGGTCATTTGATGATTTCCCACGAAAAATAGGGGAAACTGTTCAGTAAAATAGTAATACAACGTAGTGCGTAATGCCAAAATGGAAAATCCCAATCAGAAATCCAGATTAGCGTAGGTATGTACTTGAAACGTATATTTTGTTATTTCATGTTATATTCTCAGCATTCCGCAATGCCGCCGGTGGGCCTAAACAAATACACGTAAAAGAAAATCTCAGCTTTATCAGTCGTTACACTTATCTTTATTGCAAGTTTACGAACATTCTATTTATATGAGGCTATTTATAGATCTCTTGAGATGGTAGCTTGGCTTTGTTCTACATATGCAATGTGTGATAGGTGATTACATATTATAGGACTAATCGCCTCTTCCTGGAATAATTATTGCGTACTCAAGCAGTTTCTTATGGTTTTCTTCCGCGTCCCCGGGAACTTCTTGATTTTCAACTCAAACTCCAAACTCAAAATCATTTATTCAAACTTGGCTGCAAAACATGGATTTGGTTGGTTTACACTTCATCACAATGGCTTGCATAAGTTTGACGACGCTACATAACATTTCTTACATTTAAATCTAGTATTAATACAACTTAAATTTCCTCTTCCATTATTAATCTATTTGTTTTTCAGAAATATAAGCAAAATACTATATCTGTGGTGTGTCATGTCAGCTTTGCATATAATAAGTGTCTTCTTCTTAACTAGATTCTCCGTTATCATAAAGAGCTATCATGTATGTCTTAACTATGTAAGATCGAGACCACTTTAACAAATCCCCTGCCTGAACTTGCTCGTCATGGTGGCGTCACTGAGCTATCATGTACAGGCACCAGCACATCAAGCTACTACAATCTGTTAAATTTCCTTAATAGATTTTCAACTTTATCGCTAAAGCATATGGTTCAAGGTTGATTGGGAGAATTTGGCAGTTTTGTATACATATAAGTGCGCGATAATCATGAAAAGTAAATAAACATGAAAGAATTATACAACTGTATGCTTTCTGCAATCTTTGAAATAATTGTGACATTTTTATTGTGAGATTTGTTTGATAATATCATTACATAATGTTGTAAACAGACTTGCTTGGACTTGTTACAAAATATTAGAACTTGTATTCTTTGTGAAACAATGATAAAACAAAAATCCTTTCTTTACATTATTTGCATAGTAATAACTTTTTGGTCCCATTCATGGAGAACAAAATAACAGACCTATTCATATTGAATTAATGAAAAATAAACGCACAATGTAAAAATTACTTAAATCACTTCAAGCATTGAGACAAATAATACTTCAGCCTTAATATAACTTCAAAAGTATTTCCATCTCTTTACATATATGTAAGTACTAGGCCGATAACATATCCATTATAAACATTTAAAACCATTAAAAGTTAATCCTTCATATTATATCTGTAGAAGGCGATCGATAGCCGGGGATGTCCTGTTATTATTACGGTTAGTCCTGTAGGTCAGACTTTGTTTATTGTAGAGCATTTAGATAGACTAATGGTTATATTGACGTAAATATCAGACACAGATTTTAAAGACGATAAGACTGGAAATAATGTTACTTATGAAATGACGTCAATAAGAGAAGTATGGAAGACGTGCCATCTCGAATAAAGGGATAAGGGTAGGAGCTTGATAGGATAGGAGACTTTACTTCGAAGGCCATTGAACGTTCTTACCGATGACGGAAAATTATATAGTGGCTGAATCACAATACAATTTGTTTACAAAATAACACCATGGTGTATTCCAAATGATTCACCATCAATCGTACAATTAGTCTTCCGGAAGATTTTCGACCATTGACCTCCATCCTATTCCATAATTATGTTAGTTCGCTGTTGAATCACCACACCCTAAAAATTATACTTAGTTGAAACAAAAACTTGATAAAATTTTATTACCTCTCAAATATTTATTGTTTTATGAAAATCGTAATACGAGTGTTTTGTTCGCATAATGCGCGCCCGCAGTTCGTATGCGATATTCAGTTGTCACACTAACCCGGAATGTGTAGTTGAACGAACTTGAAATTCGCGAGAAATATTCCACTACACCTGTTGTTTTTACAATTGGGATTATAGGCACAAGTTTTCATAATGAGTTGGCTAATTTGAATAGTCATAAATAATAATACTTTTAACCTGACTGAAGAAAGGTTAGATTGCTAATGACAGAAGATGATCTTACACTTGACAAGACAGAATTAGAGATATAATATGATTTATCATCTTAAGTTCTCATAAGAGAAGATTTTGCAATATTAGGATGAAATACCTACAATTGTATCAGCTATATACATATGTTCTTAAAATATTCTAAAATAAAACAAATTTCAGGAAATTCTACTATTTGGCACTTCCTATAGAATCTTCGTAGTACAATTTCCATTAACCACGCCGACTGTCCATTGATCCCACAATAAACTTGTAATATTTTTGGTTTTGTCATAAAAATAACCTTACCCAACGTCCTCTGAATCTTTGCCGGAATAGGTTATCAGTCAATTCTCGGGCTGTCTCAAATCTGAGTCATAGGCCCAACCGCATTTTTGACGTAAACACTCTTACAGCTATTTCGAAACAGCATCCTATAAATATATTTCCACATAAACATAAATAACCACTGAATAATGAATTAAAAATAGCATATCATCCTAATCATTGCTCTTGGATTTGCGAATTCAATCTGTACGCACCTAATCTAGAATTCCGTGTAAAACAATCAATACCTGCTTTCCCCGCTGAAGCGACTTTGTTCCGCTAGAGAACATCTTCAGTGACGCGGTATTCCTGATAACAGTTCACCTGATATGAATAATTAAACCACCTACAGTACAGCACCTACACGCTCCCAGCGTTCCGCTCAGTCTTCGCGCAACATCGGCACGAAGCGCACGCGTCAGTCGCGAACCAAACAACTTTTATCTTCAAGTGTTAGTTTATTTTTACACCGTATCTTTAGTGATCGTGTTAACATGCCTACCGAAGTATGTGAGAGATTCATCGCCAAACTGCTGCGCATTGTGAGTTTCCCTATTTGGTTTTTTAAATCTTCATTTGCATTTTGCATTTCAATGTTATCTGATTGTATGCTCTTGTCATTGAAATTAAGTGCCTTCAGGCTTTAAGGCAATTAATTTACAGTCTGTTAATCTGTCAATTTGAACGCGAATTCCAAGGCTTAACGAATCAGCGTTAAAATTCTTTTCATCGCTAAATGTACCGAACATGATTAACAAAACCATATTCTTTTATTGTTTTGGTACTTCAACGTATATTGTATTCTATAGACGTACAACGGACGTCAGTGGTTTAATTACATTCAAGTAATAAAGATTCTAATTTGGAACCTGTGACCCCTATGGAATTCTTGTTAGTCGGCGAATGATTCCAAGATATTCGTACGTTTCCAGGGGTTTATGACCGGTTTCAATGACGTCCAGACTTCTTCGTCAGCTTCATGTTTTATGTCATACAACATTGTTTTTGGGATAAACTTTATGGATCATAAAGAGCTGGTTGTTTGCCCAGAATTTATATAAATTCTTTGGCAAGTTTTCACTGATGTAATCTGGTTTGATTTTATATTATGTTAAGTCTACAATTCAGTAATCCATCACCAGCAGCATTTGATATATTATTCGTTGGCTTAAAGTTTTATGGTACTGATATCACCTTTGTCGGGCCTTTGAAATAATGAACGCAAGCAACGATACGCTTTGTTTCTTGCACTAAATCTCCAAATTAAAAATCTAGATTACTGTCTCATTCTCTTCATGTAAGAAACTTGCCAAATTACGTTTAAGACAAAGAAAAAATTTGTGCGAAACGCATTTGGTTGAAGAATACATATTCAGGACTAATTTGTATACACGCATATTTTCTTGTCGCTTCGTTACAGTGGAAAATTATAAAGCAACCGCTGTCTTGCCATTGTTCTGTCTGAAAATCCTTATATAATCTATTGTTATTAAGCTGGTACAAATCTGCCGACTTTAGTATTCATATTGTCTTCTATACTATTGTTAATTTAACCGGTCAAATTGCTGATTGGATTTTTGAATTCAGTAGCTTGGAGGCTAATTGTTGCTAAGCGCAACTGTTTCAAGAGTTCTTCAACGTCTTTGCAGTTATTGACGGGTACATCATGATAGTACTGATAATAATATTGATCCTTGCACAGATTACAATTTGCAATTTGGTTTCCAACGCTCTGATTCCGGATTTACGTACACAGCTCTAGAATATTAAGTATAGGTACCTGTGTCATCGTATTGTCTCAACGGAGAGGTCAATACGCAATAAATAGCTATTGACGTAATGACGTCAAATTCCCAGTATTCCGTTTACATAGTTTTTAAGTTATACCGAAATGACACAATTACAAATGAATGTAGCATTTATGGCTTTCTATTGGGATCTGGAGCATCCTGCGTGTTGTTCTATCCAGGTCAATCGTAACCTGTTTTGATACTATATCCTGTAGTTTTGCTGTCAGGGTTAGACTTGTACCATTTAATTTAATGACTGAGTTCATGTAACGATGTAGAAATATTTAATCTGTTATAAACATCATCAGTTACATGTGTTAGATCATAGTCTTTAACTGCTGTAGTTGAAGACGTGAGTCCTTTACTTGACCCCTACAGTGCAGGGTCAACCGTGACAATATCTTCATCGGCGTGGCTGTCATAAAAGTTGTATCTTTTATGACTTACATAAGTTGTTATTAATTTACAATTATTTGTTCTCCAGTATGTAGTTCGTCTGTAGCCATACTTATAAAACACATTTATCCGCAAATGTCTAACCTAAATATTACAGTTTCAGGAATTAATCACTTGTTTATTTGGATTTAGTACGCGGAATGCAATACGCATAAATAATAACTAACAATATTAAAATAAGCAGTGAATTAATTATAAGTTTTTCCATTTGTTTTCCTTCTCTTACCATTAACCGCACTCGTTATTTCTCTGAAACTAGTATCAATATTAGCTTGTTATGATTCAATGGTTCCCGAAATTAATAATCATAACAAACCGTACAATGCTTCGTTAGTTCCAGACACAATTTCTAAATAGTTTGCTGATGAAGATTTAGATTTAGGAAAGGAAACAGATAATACTCAAGCTGTCGCAAAGTCTGGGTGGAGTCTAGGAAGAGATGAAAATGATTTATAACAAATAGAAAACCCAATAAACAATCATGAACAAATTACAATTAATGCTACCATTACATAATAAATCAGAGGGAGACAAATTACAGCTCATTCACGAGTTGATAGCGTATCGGGGTCGTGAGTCAGGTTCATCAATTGGTCATTGTTTACGACAACTCAACCGCAGGATTGCAAAATAAGGATGGGACAATTTGTAATATTAATTCTTGTAGACCCTTCACAAAATTTTAGATGACTGTCTTCTTTCGAATATGTCATAGAATAGTTTATAGTGTGATAAATTGTTAGGTTGTAGATACTGCTATAAACTTTATGTCCAATCTTGAAGCTAATGCGTCTTATGCCTGCAGAATGTACAATTCTGTAGTTTATATTTATGGGTTTTAAATCTTATCACATTAGGAATCTTCTTGTATACAACCATTTACAATCTAGGCTACAAACGAAGCTTTTCCGTAAAATTTGCTCAACGCTATCATGATCTTGGTGTTTAATATAAGGAAAACTTCATAATTGTCCTCACCTCTTCGTGCCAATCATTTATAAACGAAACAAAGAAAAGAATTAACTTCAATCGCATCAAACTAAAAATATTAGCATTCCTTATTACCGTCTCTCTTGCATCCTGCACTGCGCACTGTTGATGGCAACGTGATCGAATGCACTAGTCGATGCGACCGACGTCACTCGCCTATTCACTAGTCGTATTTGTACAGCGCCTGCGTGTTTATGGACTATCAATGGCACTAATATAATTTGTACAATAGGTGAATGTTGATTGTCGATTGCATTATGCGACTGTTATATGCTTAAGTCATTATTATGCGCTTCCACGTCAAGGAAATCTTTGTTAGGTATTGTTTTATTAGCAGATTTACTTAGCCTTTTATTAAAATTGTCACATACATCATTTTTATAAGTCGTGGTGGCCTAGTGGTTAAAGAGCCAACCTCTCAAGTGTGAGGGCGTGGGTTCGATTCCAGGTCGGGCAAGTACCAATGCAACTTTTCTAAGTTTGTATGTACTTTCTAAGTATATCTTGGACACCAATGACTGTGTTTCGGATGGCACGTTAAACTATAGGTCCCGGCTGTCATTGAACATCCTTGGCAGTCGTTACGGGTTAGTCAGAAGCCAGTAAGTCTGACGCCAGTCTAACCAAGGGGTATTGGGTTGCCCAGGTAACTGGGTTGAGGAGGTCAGATAGGCAGTCGCTCCTTGTAAAACACTGGTACCCAGCCGAAACCGGTTAGACTGGAAGCCGACCCCAACATAGTTGGGAAAAGGCTCGGGAGATGATAATATATATCATTTTTATGTACTTCTTCTACTGCTGAAGTAAAATTTACTATACTACGTGACCTTTATAATCAGTAACCAGGTTTATATTTGGTATCAGTCTGTATGCAGATGGAACCGAATCCCTATCAGCTTTAGTTAATCCTTTAGTTGCACGACACCTACGGAAAACAAACCGAGATAGTGTTGTATGTCAGAACGTCACGCGATTTGGTTCTAGATTAGTTGGGTTTGTTTGTAGGTCTTGTCCTCGAGTTTGGTTCACAATGCTTACTGTTTTGAAGACTTCATGGCTGATAGCCAGGAATGATAGTACTATCCTGTTTTGGCTTAGCCACGCATTTTACGCGGTGACAAGCGGTTTTAATGTGTCATTTAGTGCGTAAGACATAGGATGTAGCGATTCTAAAAAGTATATCGGGTATAAATTAGATTGATACATTTGTCGGATATTCATTGATAAAGTAAGTGAGGAAGTTAATTGTAAATGTAACACAATGTAACGATTAATTAACACGTTGTTTAGTCTAGAATCCTGAATACTTGATCCGAAGATTTACAGCCGGAATGAGGTTGCACCTTTATTTGAAAGCAAATATGTGGATTATAAATAAGAGTATTTATGAATTTGGATCACGGCTGAGATGTATCGCTGAAACTTTTCACATTCCTTCCGTTTAGTATCAACAAGAACACGTTTAACGTTTTATTTTGGCTCTACAAATATTTGAATACAGTCTGAAATAAAATATCTCATTCAACATGAGATACTTGGTATTTTTATATTCTTGACTTAAAATGCAAGCTATTCAGAAGTTGTATTACATCCAAAAGAATTGGGAACTAGCTTAAATGTTCCTTAAACATGATTTTAGTTTATAAATCAAATGACATTTTCTCTCTCTACCTCAACAGTTCCTTCACTACCCAAGGTCTTAAAAATGCATAATGTATTAAAACTTGCACCGCGACCAGCTCCGGAAACTGTTTTGTTTGCCACGAGTATTGTTATTATAATGCCTATTGTGTCACCAATGAGGCGACAGTCGGGACCGGGGACAGTCAACGTCCCGTCACATTCGATACTCGCACCAACTTCAGTAGCCAGTTGGACATCACCGCGAACGGTAGCTTCCAATCCATCTGTAACTTCGACCTCATCAATATTGTTATTGAAACCTTCGAATTTACTATCTACGGTACATTCTATTTGATTTGCAACACTTGAAAGTAATAGTGTTTCGAAATTCACACGGATGCCTCGAGAATTCTACCTTGAAATTAATTTAATATTTCAAGTTAGAGCGTTGAATTGTAATTTAGTTTTTTTGTGGCCTGTGCTTAGTTTGTATGGTGTTTGATTCGTATTCCAAGAGTAGTTGAAGATGGTTGTATGGTATACTTCGGACAGTAAAGAAGAGGTAAATCATTTTTATGACTATTCTTTTATTTTATAATTATTACTTGTTGTAAATAACACTTGGTCAGGTTCCCCACGTGAATTTATCGGTCAGTTTCCTGTTTAAACATAATTCGCGGAAATTTTTAAATATCCATTAGACTTATTAATTACAAACTAAATATTAGTACACTCAACGTTCCCAGATGACCGTGTTTCAGAAGTTTACACAATTACAGACAGATATAATTTTATGTAATTTTTTTCGCGAGGAAAATCTTAAGCCTCTCTTATATTCTTGGAATTATTTAATCATTCTGTTGATACATCTGTACATCGCTCTGTTAATGATCTTATTAGATAATTATGTAACTGCAAGCTGTTATGAGGTCGAGATCTTATGACTGTACAATTATGTCAGTATGTTGTGTACTTAGGTATACGTAATACGTATTTTGGTTTCAGAAATATCTGTGATTTGATGGTTTAACGTCATGCCTAATGAAAGGGGTTTTACCATTCATTAGCCATTAATTATTAAGAAGGTAGTAATGAGTGTGAATGGGCTCGTGTAAGTCCCATATCCATGATAACATATATATCTTGAACAAAGTCTTAAATTTGAATCGATTTGTTTGTATCGATACTCAGTATGTAAAGATTGTTCTAGAATATCATTTTGTCCTATCTTAAGTGGGTATAAGATATGAAAGACTATAGAAAATCTACAAGTCACCACCAGACACCCTGTCCAATCTCTCTTACTACACTTTCTTATATTCTAAAAGTCAAACTAGGTCTACTGAAATCACCCTATTCTAACATCTAGAAGACATATTTTGCTCCAAAAATGATCAAGGTCTTGTCAAAACCTTACCGTACCCCAATTCACTAAAAGAACACGTGGCCCTGTATATTTGCATCACTCATCAACTGACTATCTCGTCTGGAAATCAGTCGTTGGGTTTTCTTCAGCAAACAGGCTGTCTGTCAGTCATTTTGTCAGGTCTGTGAGAGCAAATATACGTTTGGAGATATATTTTTTTAGGGTTGACTAAATTTTACTGGAAGTTTTTTAAGAATTCTGCCAATAATTACTTACATGCAGTATTGTTTACTTCATTTATAAATATATAGAAATTGCACCACATTTGACGCTGCAATAATTATTCACAATAGCATATAATGCATTTAAATCTCTACTTGTAATATAAAACTGAAGAGTTTGTTTGTTTGTTGAACTTATCTCAGGGACTATCGGACCGATATTCAAAAATGTATCAGTGTTGGACAGCCCATTTATCGAGGAAAGGTGTAGGATCTTCTATCTGGTAGAGCGAACTATTTATCCATTAAAAAAACACGCGTATTATAAAAACACGCGTATCATAATCATGATATTAGGTCTGTGTAGTAGAAAACTAATTTTGTTTTATCCATTCAAATAACAGCTTATCCCGATGAGCAGTAGTCCCCAATGCCGAGTGGGGGCGCGGCAATATCCCCAATTGCGATCAATTTAGTCGTTCCTCGGACGATACGCGTCGCCTACGCTCAATTGCATTCTCAATGCGGGACGGAACTGACGAATGGACTGACCTCATCAATTGGATGTAAATCCTTGAAGGGTTTGAAATTGACGCATATAACGACCTCCAGAACGAACATAGCGGGTTTAGTTAGTAAGAGTCTGACACTCCCACCAGCTACACCCTCAGCGGGAGAATTATTTGATGATTTCGCACCAAAGAAAAGAAATGGCCTATAAATGCGTTACTTTAATTCTGGTTCTTATGAGTTTCTCAATTCTGATATTGCTAAAGTTGAGCCAAAAATGTATGTAAAGCTTTCTTCTTCAAATGGAAGTCTTAATCGACCGAAATAAATGTTGAATTAATGAGCGAATATGCTGGGCGAAAGGCTGGCACAAAAAGACGAATAACAGTCTCGAGGCGAATATAGATCTCAGTTAATTACTAAAGACAATTATTTGCAGCCCTATATCACGTTACCAACAAAGATTACGTTTAAAAAACTGAAATCATGACTCGTCATATGGTTTTTAACTTAATCATCCTTTTGGTGAACGAGAATCTCATCAACCACTGCTATTTTGTTAACTGCGGCCGTTTGTTTAAAGTCTGCGGTTTTTCTCCGTTTTCTATATGATAGGTAATATACCTTACTGTATTCTTTAATTATTATTTTAGTATTGAATGAAATATTTCAGTCTGGAGAAGAAAAATAAGGAAAGGCTTGTTGCTTCTCTCGTGGTTTGTGGTTACGCGTTGGAAATGATTGATTGGTTAAAATACATATACATATGGTGTGGATATTGTGTATTCCCTGACTAAATATACCCACGTAGATTATATACCTGTAGAAGTATATGTTTTTAATTATAAGCTGTTAAATGAAGGGAGTTTTATCATGTCTCACCAAAGAGTACTTACCACTATAACAAACTCGCCTCCTTGTTAGATTTCTGGGTCTTGAATGTTTATTTATTTATGCTAATCCTGTCTTCTGATTATTTATTTATGTATGCTAATGTTACTCTTGAATTTATACAATAGGTCTTTCGTGCAGTGTATTTTTATATTTTTAGCTGCGCAAGAGTCCGTACCTAAGTCTAGCAAAAATTTTCTAGAAAGCTATATCTCAGTGTTTTTACATAATATTAGTCATATTAAATTTAGAAGAGAATGGTGTAATTTTAACTAAAAAAAAAAAACTCCATTCTTCAGCATAATTACACATAACTATAATCAAAACGACATTGAAAAGAAAAAGTGCTCCCACGCAGGTCATAAAAATGTAAAAGTTCAAACAGTCAAATGAACAATACTTCGTACAATTCCAGCAATAGAATGTAGCGAATGTGCGAATTTAATGGTTCACCAAATAATAAGGGGTTCTTGACCCCTGTCATGCATAACTTAAAATGGTCGTGATCATTACATGGATCAATGGATCTGGATGGACATTTTGTCTGAACCACACCTCATTGTTTTAAATAGCTTCTTAAATGCTTCACAAGGTATTTTGCAAATTTTGCGTCTTTAAAAGACGTTAGAAGCAGACTAGTTCCCTAGCTGATATCATCTTATTGTAATTGCTCGCCAGATCTAAATCTATACCTAAAATTATAAAGCTCAAGAGTTTGTTTCTTTTAGTGTTTGATACCCCATCAATAGGCTACAAGGAAGGCTATAGGATAGACTATATTTTGTTACTTCCCAATGGTGAAACCGCTAGCAAAAGATAGTATTTAGATAAAGGCTATACTGAAGAATTTTTGTAGATACATGTATGTAATCCATGATAATGAATGACATAACTACATATATATGGACCATAAAGTTCCAAACAATAAATAAAGATTATCCTATACAATTCAAGCTGATATCATAAATAACACAGATAATTGTTTTTGTGTTATGTATGTAGTGTTATTTAGATTGACATGAGTAACGGTATTGTGTGTTTGTTTCAGAGCGAGCAGTCTTCGCCGTTCCGTCGCTGGACAACTGGAAGCGGCGCCGGCAGCTCGTACCGTCATCACGAACATCGGAATATGTATAACAAGGTGAGAAAATAAACAATTTGTTGACAACACGCGACATAATATGAATCGTGTGGAATGTTCTCGAAGTGTTTGTATAAATGTGGACGTGTTGCAACAGCGGCGAGTTGCAACATTGTTTTTGGATGATATGTCGGTTTTTATTGTAATATCAATTTTGTTTTAGCAATGGGAATGTGTAACGACGAAATAGTTTCTTCTTGTTGTTGCATTAAAATCTTAGACCTAATTTCATATTCACGTGCATCCTGAAATGTTATTTTTTAATTAAGTTAAGAACCTGTTTATTTAAAGTACATATGTAGGTGCAGAAAGCCCTTATAGCTAAGTAACATAAATTTTCAACTTCTTTAACTCCTAAAGTTGAGATTTCACCACTATAGTTCCCAAAAAAATGAATACTCGTCAGCAAAAGTCCACTTCTAGCATATGTTCGCGTACAAAGGATACAATATCGTTGACATTTAGGAGATCAGTGAGTAGATCTGAAGAAACATTTGATGCGTCACTGTGTCGTACCTTAAATTACTTTTAAATCTAATTCCGTATTTTCTCCCCCCAGCAAATGAGCGAGGGCTCGACTCAAGTATCGAGTTCGACCGGTGGGGGCTCCAACGTGTCCCGTTGGTCTCTCGGCCTGGAGCACCTGCTGGCTGACCCGGCGGGGGCGGAGGCCTTCGCGCACTTCCTAGCTAAGGAGTTCGCTGCGGAAAATATACGGTGAGGCTTGATATTTGTTGAATTTCCAGGTGGTAATGTAATGAGGAGTTTACATAACGGTTTTGACGATAATGATTTTTGAACTTTTCTAGATTTTTAAAATATTTACAATACATTATGTTCCAATCTTAGTTTTTTTGTAATTATGGCCCACTTATGCTTGAAATAAAAAGATTTTATTTTATTTTTAAAGATTCATAGTATTAATAAATGGCTTATTGGATTACCTACTACTTTAGGTTAAACCACAAATAACCAGAACCTTAAAGAAGACATCGAACATGTGCAAGAAGCGATAATTTTCCAATCACCGATTTTTGGATTCGGCCAACGTAGAGCACATAGTCACGTAGAGGTTTCCGGCAGGTTCTGGTGGTCGTGCGAGCAGTACAGCGCGACGACGTCGGCGGCGCGGCGCGGCGCGCTGGCGGCGGAGATCTGGGCGCGGCACCTCGCCGACAAGGCGCCCGAGCCCGTCAACGTCGACGCCGCCGCGCGCCGCGCCGCCGCGCTGCTGCTGGCCGCAGACCCGCCGCCCACGGACCTCTTCCAGCAGGTCACTACCGCCTACACTTTGCATATTTTAGCACTATGAATTTGCCCCCCTGTACCCCGTGGTTTCAGCCGCATTCCTTGAAAACTTTTTCCTTCACGGATAAAAAGTACCCAGTCTATAGCTTTCTTGGATCAAAGTGCGCTCTAAAGCTGAGATTAGCGCGTTCAAACAAACACACAAACTACAGCTTTTTAATATTAATATTGATCATCTTAATGATTTTTACCACCAAGGGGTAGCAAAAACACTATCCTATCTTCCCAAGATTGACGTTCTTCTTTGTTTGTTTAGGCTCAGAAACAAATCTTCAACGTGATGAAGTTCGACAGCTACCCGCGCTTCCTGCGGTCGGGCGTGCACGCGGAGTGCGCCCGCGCAGACCTGCGCGGCCTGCCCCTGCCCTACGCGCCGCACCGGGACAACGATACTGATACTACCAAGGTAAATATAATACATATATGTCCTTTTTTTTAGATAGGCTCTGTCATCAAAAATAAGACGATCTGCCTAGCCGTTTCCTACATACGTATCTCTAACCCAGACTCGTCAAAAGCGACTATCATTACTTACCGGAATTTTAACCATGTAAAAAAAACTGGTCACGTGGTTTGACCTGTGCCTACCCCCAAAATCATAGCAAAGATTGAAAGCGACAATCAGCACCAAAGACTCGACATGGACACACAGCTATACTGAAAAAACAAAAATCAATCCTCATTAACTACTTAGAAATGACCAACAAACTAACATGATATCTATCTTTTAGTTAAAGAAATCAGCCAGCAACGCGTCGGAGCGGCGCCGTAGTGGTGGGGGCTCCTTACTGCCGTGGAAGCTGCGGACTGGCCGCGAGAGGTCCAACAGCACACAGCAGAACGAACCACCAGCTGTCACTGATGTAAGTACATATATTACTGGATCCTTCTAGATTAACTGCATCATCATCTCAGCCGTAGGACGTCCACTGCTGAACATAGGCCTCCCCAAGGTCAAGGTCAAAAGGTCAAGAGTGACACTTCACTCACACTCCACTTCAGTTGACTTGACTATTTTGACCTTAGCAATATCATTGACATGCCTCCCGATATTTTACATGGTGGAAACGTACCTACAAAACATTTTTTTTTATCACTCTTGTTATCGTCCCACTGCTTGGCACAGGCCTCCTCTTACACATAAAGCGTTAATCACCACGCTTGCTCAATGTGAGTTGGTGATTTCAGACTATAGTCCGGATTTTCTCGAGTTTTCCTTCACATCTAATCAGCCATCGGTATTTAAGGTATAGATATAACTGGGAAAAGTTACATAGGTACTTTCTTAACCTGGAATTGAACACTCATAATTGAGAGGATATTTTTTAATTTTAAGACGAATAATACTCAAAACTTTTTACAGTAAAAGATTGCATAGAGAGAATTGATTTATTTTTACATTTAATATTTTTCGTGGGATTCCTCCAAAACCTTTCAGTTGTAGAATATGCAGTATTATTCGCAAGGACATGTCGTGAGAAGCTCGCATTACAGTGTGCACATATAATACGTTATCTGTCCAACTTGTTATCGTGTCCGCTACCGTACAAACATACAGTCGTATTTATATATATATATTTTGTATCAATGATGATTCAAATGGCGCCGGAACCTTTGGCGCCAGAACTATAGATAGCAATCTTTTTTAAAGTACTATGAATTCCTAATTTGGAATATTAACCTATGGGCCAGTTTCACCGGTTGCTGATAAGTTCCAGACAGTTTATCTGGCAGATAATTTCATACGAATTCTGTTCAATTTTTTAATTTATCTGGTAGATAGTGGCTATCCGTAACCGGTGAAACAGGCTGTAATAATCTTGTCTATGATATATAAATGAATCGCTGAATGTGTTGCTTAGAGCAAATCTCGAGAGCGGCTGAACCGATTTCATTAATTACTTAAAGAACGAGGCTACGTAGGGAGAGAAAAATTAAAAATAAATGACTGAAAAGTCTAAAAACACACTTTTCTGTACTCCCATACAAAAGATTCGTTATTAAATAATTCTTTTTAATTTTACTAATTGATCCGGTGCGGCGTCCGGTCCCGGATAGTGGCAACTGGAATCAGCCTTTTTCCAAGTCGGCAAATTAAAAAAACCTTATGCTACAGCTTAGCGCATGTTCATCTTAACTAACAATGCGAACAAGAAACAATGCCTATAAATAACAAATAACATACTCCTGATTATAAATAATATTATTTAACATGGCGAAACTGACAATCAACAAATATGCACACAACTCTCTCATTGCAATACATGCGTTACGGAAAAACACGATAATGTCGCGCAAATATTGAACTTGCAAGCAAACCTACTATTGTATTACTAATTCTACAAATAGTAACATAATTTCTATACTAAATCGACTTGTCACCGTTGCTATTGGATTTCTAGTACGGACGCCAGCACATCAAGCTACCCGAAACTGACAAATTTTCCCAATCAACTTTAGATTATATGTCGCAGCGAAAATCTTATAAAGAAATTTGTCAGTTTCGGACTTGGTTTTGGATTCTGCCATAAAGCTGAAAATCTATTATGGAAATTTGACAGATTACAGTAGCTTGATGTGCCTTAATGTGTGTGTATATACTCCGCGTTCCCGGATAACAAGTAGCCTTGATAAATGGGCTATCTAAGACTGAAAGAATCATTCAAATCAGTCCAGTAGTTCCTGCGATTCGCGCCGTAATGGTTCACAACTCTACAGCATTATAATATTTAGTACCTATATCATAGTAGGTATATATATTTTTAGACTTTTTATCTACCAACACATAAACTTAAAAATAATTGGTATATGTTACAAAAGAACAGCATCCCTAACCATCCTACTAATATTATAAAGGCGAAAGTTTGTAAGTATGGATGTATGGATGTATGGATGTTTGTTACTCTTTCACGTAAAAACAACTGAATGGATTTGAATGAAACTTTACCACAATATAGCTTATACATCAGAATAACATATAGGCTACTTTTTATCCGGGTATGGAAAGTACTTCCCTCAGAAAGCGGGTGAAACCGCTGGCGGAAGCTAGTATATCATGAAATCAACAAGTAATCTCTCTCACGGTGATTTAGCAAAAAAATTCTCCTAACTCTCCGCTCACGATTGGACAAACATAAGCGATACAAACAAACATTCTCCACACACATACGTATATACACATAGACTTGTGTACATTGTATACAAGTCTGTATGTATATTGTGTATATTTATAGAAGTCATGTAGTTAGTTATAACTATCGGAGATGCGTTTTAAATAATGTTTAATTGTTTGCTCAGTGATTGTTTGTGTTTCTGTCCGTAAATTTCATTCATGAAGTTTTCTTTTATTGTTTGAATTCTCGTGTGATGCAATGCTGGAAAGTTTTCAAAGGATATTTTGTTGATAGAGGTTTTTTTTTGCTTTTAATTTGAATTTTGGAAAGAAATGTAAATACAATCATTATGTTTTCTTATTAACTCAAATAGTAATATTTTGTGACTAAATCTTCGTTCCTATAAAATTATAGTGTATTTAATTATCATATAGTATGTATGCTCTTGCTTTACTGCCTCTCATGTTTAGTAGTCGCATAGCGACTGCTGTGCATGGGCTCTCGGGTTTGAATCCCGGATCGGGCCGAAATAGCTTTGTGGGTTTTAAGCGACTTTCATAAAGTAGACCGGAGTCTGGGAGTCGGTGATTGATACCTGTGCATCGGAGAACACGTAAATGTCGGTCTTGCGTTTGATATCTCTCCGGTCGTGTCGGATTGTCGTCCCAGCTATGAGAGTGCACCTGTGTCTATGCGAATGCTTGTGCACTATAATATGTCCTGCGTAGCTGGTGAATTTCTTTAGAGAAAACTGTCGCCGTCGACGACATTATAGTATGCCCTTAGCAATTAATGACATATATGACCTTTTCTCCATCAGGTGGTAAAATCAAGTCAATCAGCCCCCGGGCAGTGCGCGCTCTGTCGCGTAGTTCTCCCGGACGGCGCCACTTCCGTGGTGGGAGTCGAGCCGGCACTCACCGTGGCGCGGCTGGTAGATCGCCTGTTACAGAGGAGGAACTTACTCTGTAATACCTACGACGTGCTGCTAAAAGATGCTAATCAGGTAAGGAGTAGTTAATTGTATCATTTGTTTTTCCAACTAGGTTTGTTAGGGTCGGCTTGGATGTAGCCGACTACTTGTCTATGATCCTCTCAAATCACCTAGCTGAACAAGCCGATAGTTTCTCAATATCCGTAATGACTGCTTTGTGGAGATGTGGTAATCTATTTGATTAATAGCCGCAGTCGACGGGTATGTTACCCTTGTATTGCCAATTTTAATTAAGATGGGTTTTCTCTTCGGTTATTTTGGTCCCAGTCGTTTTTATTCCGCCCGAAGATTTATCTGATTTACGAAGTATTACAATGGTGTGTGTGTGTCCAGGGCACGACGACGACAGTGGACCCGCAGGCGGCGTCGACAGTGCTGGGCGGGCGCGAGGCGGTGGTGGAGCGGCGCTGCGTGGTGCGGCTGGAGGTGGCGGGGCGCGCGGTGGCGGTGCGCTGCCGCGCGGGCCGCCGCCTGCGCCACGTGCTGCGCCCCGTGCTCGCCAAGTACGCGCGCGCGCACCCGCACCGCGCCGTGCTGCGCGACGGACACGTGCTGCATCCCGATACCCTCATGCAGGTACGGCTCTACGCCAGTCGTACTATGTCGAGGCTTCCAGTTTCCAGGTTTTCCGAAAAAAAACCCTCATTGTCAACTAGTTATCTCACTTTTAAACCCGGCAAAGACATTGGATTCTGAACTGTAACATTTATGAAATAGACTTGAAACAAAAACACATCATCATAAAAATACATACTAAGTAATAATTTTTAATGTCAATTTTCTATATCTATTTAATGTTAAAAATATGTAACATAATTTCTATAATGACTTCTTTTACTGTGCCCTTATGGAGTTCATATTAAAATTTGTACCTAACTACAAACCTCTTCAACACCAATTATAACTTTATAAAAATCACATAAAATATCTAAAACACATTGCTTCTTCATCACAGGAACTAGACGGCGCCCGCCTACAAATAGTAGAGGTATCAGAGTCAGGCGAGTACCGCGCGTCCGTCGGCGACGCGCGCGACCGGGACGACGACGCCGACTCGCTCAGCGACCTCGCCGTGCGCCTGCAGGACGACGCCAAGCAACAGGACGAACAGGTCAATATACACATTATACTAACTACAAGCAGTACAGGTGTTAAAGACAGGGGAAAATCACGCCTCATTCAAAAACTAAGTAAAATAAGCTTTGATTTGAAGTACAACATAAACAGAACTTGAACTACTTACGTCATAAAATAATTTAAAAGAAAAAAAAACTTTTTTTAAAAAGCTTTTATAGTCCGCCATATTGGATTTAGAATAACGTCAAATTATTTTTTAAGTCACTCTCAATAAGTCCTTTCATTTGATACCCATATTGTTGAAATTCATTAAAAATAACTACTCCGCCATCTTGTGTGGCCCGCCATATTGGATTTAGAATAACGTCATATAACATATCGTGCATTGTCATCCAAACTGAACGTGGCGCGTGGATACAAAATTTCAGCTCAATCGGTTGTAGATATCTACTTCAAAATTGAGTTCAAAGAATCCACCGTAACATACATACATTGCAAGTTAAATAAAAGCTTTTAAAAAATACAGTCCAAAGTTGCCAAACGATCACAAAGGTTTTTGTTTTTGATGGCGGTTATAAAGTGAACATTCAGTCAAGTTTTACGTGAGGGGCTGGATCTGGCTATACCTCAACCGACTCCTTTTTTAAGTTGGTAAATAATAGAATGTGTATTAAAGATGTGTATTTGTTGTAACAGAGCGTGGGCAGCGCGGGCAGCAGCCGCGCGTCGGGCGGCCGCGTGCGAGCCGCGCTGCGGCCCGGCCCGCCGCTACATCATCACCCTCCTGGTCAGTTCTTTATTATCACTAGTTCAACAAACATACTACTTATTTGGCCAGTGAGGTAGTGTGTGTGTTAAGGTACAGAATCCAGCACATCCAACTGCTACAATCTGTCATATTTACTTGATTGATTTTCAACTTTATCGCTGCAAGCATATGGTTCAAAGTTGATTGGGAAAATTTGCCATTTTCGGTTAGCTTGATGTGCATCTGTACAAAAGGGACATAATTATTATCACTTATTTAATTTAAACGGTAAATATGAAATTAAATATTGGTGCAATTTACCTGCAGTTGACACTTAAAAAGACTAGAAAAATACAGAAATATCTACAAGTTTGCTAAATGTGTTAACATAGTTATTATTCTTTGACAGATTTCCTAGAGAATCTCCGCGAAACGCAGCGCCAAAGGCTACAGAACAAAGGCGAATCACCGCCCGCGTCCCCGCCCCCCGCCGCCCGCACGCCGCCCCCGCTGCCGCCCAAGCCCTCCCACCGCCAGGCACCCACCGTCGTCTGAACACCGCGCGCCACACGCCGGTGCCTGATCAAGCAACACTTCGAAGTCGCAACTCTTAACTTCGAAGTCGGAAGTCTTAGCTCCGAAGTCGGAAGCCTCGTAACTTCAGATCGACGTCGGAATTCTCGGTTTCGCATCGAAGTCTGAAGTCTCGGCACTTCGGATCGAAGTCGGATCTCGGACATTCGTACCGAAGTCGTGCAGCTAGAGGAAGCTCGCCAGACGATTGTTAGCGTATCATTTCCTAGCTACAGGACAATTGACACTTTTATTATTGTAAATTGTATAAATATGTGCACAATAATAGACTTGCATTGTTATCAAGGGAAAAAGATTGTAAAAAAAAATAATGTCAAAAAAATACATTCTGTAATAAGTAGCATATGTTTGTAAGTTTATAAAAGCTTTAGCACAAATGATAATGTGCATATTGAATGTTATTATGTAAATAAATACGTAATTAAGCGGATGAAATAAATCTCACAATTTATGTCATGTACAAACCGTTTGCCATTGGATTATCGTCATTAAGACTATTGGCAAAAGGGTGATTCTGAAATAACTAACTTTACTAAACTATAATTAAAATTTGATAAGAACTTAATTCCATTTTTAAAGACAATTTCGGCTTAAAATAACTGTTCTAATTTGTGTGATAGCTTTTTCTGCAAAATATGCAATTTGTTAGTTATATTTCGGAATAAATTGCCTCAAAAGAATATACATAGTTTAAAATAGTGTACATTAATGTAATGTATAAATACAATATTTATATAACGTTTGGTGCCTTCCATAGTTTTAAGACTGCACTAACAATTTCTACACGAATAAATTGTATTTACGATGTAAATTGTAATTTTAAGCTAGATGAGCATTTATATGAAATAATATTATTTGTAGAGAAATAATTACGTGATGAAGAGCAGCAAATTGATATGAAGGGAGTTTGAACGATATCTGAATAAATTATGATTTATTGAAATACTTTTTTTTATTAATTTCCCCACTGTAATCCTTCTGTCTATATAATTTCTTATTAATTTTCTGGCTGTTTCATAAAAAAAATATTCTCTGTATAGAGAAATCATGTAAGAATATTCAAGTCCAGGTTTCTTGTCTTTTTGTTTTCCTTCACCTGTCCAAGATATACATATAGAAAAGATGCATTGGTACTTGCCTGACCTGGAGTCGAGCCTGCGCTCTCATACTTTAGAGGCAGATGCTTTAACCACTAGGCTACCACAACTTCAGACAGAGATCAGGTAAATTAAATCAATCGCTTGGGTCCAGTAATCAGCGGTATGAAGAATTACTGGCCGCCGGTGTCTGTCACCGTGTGACTCGACGACAACACTGAACACACAGATTCAAATAAATCGGGAGACGGAAGTGGATACAAATAAAACAAACAGAATTAATAACCACTACACTATATTTACAAATCAACAACTCATTTATCGGCAATAACAGCAGCCGGGGTAGATGCTGCTGGTGCCTCCAACTTGGCTGTCTCCGTCTCCTCACTTTCCACTTTGACAATCTCAGGTTCCGGTTCTGGCAGGACCCTGGTCAGTTTCGAAGGTTCTTTAGGTGGTGTCCAGTCTGGTATGATCTTATCGTGTATGCGCCAGGTTCCATAGAGATTGGATAAGTGTTTCTCGAAGACTATGTACTCTAGAACGTCTTTGGCGAGAATTTCGCTGCCGTGGAGAAGTCGGCCGAAGCGGTCGTATACGGCTAGCTGTTGGCGAGTGTGGAAGCGAACAGTTACCTGTGAAAGATATAAAGAAGTTCAAAATTTCTACTGTTTTATTTTCTTTTAATTAGTCTTTCGGTATATTAGGAGCCTTGTTTCCTAATGAGAATTGTTTCCTAATTTACTAGCCTATGTATTTATTATGGCTATTTAAGTTTGTATACAAACATCTGAAAGCATTTTCATTAATTTGATATTAATATAAATTGCATACTGGGCAAGGAAAACAGTGTTTGCGTGGTAGTTTATATATATATAGCTCTATCAACATGTGGCATAACATAGGCCCCTCACCTATGTTATCTACGCGCGACAGTATCTTGACTGCATTGCTACAAAAAGCTGCCGTGGGCGATGCCCCTAAGACAAAAGTACGCTTTAGACGTATTACCATTGATGCAGCTACATTTAGGGAACAACTAGCATGGTAACATATTCTAATACTAGCAACCCACTGTGAAAAAAAAGGAAAAAAACCTTCCTGATCAATCATCTATGTGTGACAACCTACTGGTACTTTTTTGAGTTCATTGTAAAACAAAATGACAGAAGATAAAACTGCTGGACTATTTCTTATCTAATATTATTGATCTTGAATTCCCATGACAAGAATAACATTGTTATCATAGCAAAAACAAAAACTGTAATATTTCCAGTGAAGAAGACTATTTGTACAATAATATTTGCATCCAACAAACCTGTCCAAATATATTCTCCTTGCTAATAATGTCAGTGCACCGAGCATGCACCACTCGTGGGGGCTCTAGCGACTCCAGAAACTTCCACCGAATAGTCTTGTTAAAGCTGTTATGTCTAAATTCAGGGTATGCTTTCTCCGTGACGTATATCCTTAGGGCTCTCTTATCATTATTGGCCAGGCTTTCATGTGCCTTTATGTATGTATCTTGAGCTTGGAGAACAAAGTCCTTCTGATCAAATTCTTCTTCGTAAGACTTGATCTTACGTATTGCCATCATCGATTTGGATTTCTTCTCAAGCAGTTCAACGGCTTGCTTGGCACGGGTTGTGGAGACGAAGGAGGCTTTACCATCCCCTTCTGGAGGGACATAGGGCTCAAACACTCCACCTGAAAAGTTAATCAAAGGTTATATGAAATATTTGTAAGACAGCTAACACACTGATAGCAATTTATTTGTTATACCTGCAAATCATTGTAGCAAAAATAATATTTAAGTGTCTCAAAGTTAAATTCAACTGCTTTACTATATTTAAACCCTCACAAGCACTTATTTATACGAGGAATATAAATAAAATTGATTCCAGTTGGCCATTTCAAAAAGTAGCTTTCTACAGAGAAGAGCAGAGAGAAACTCTTTGGCTACTCTTTTTTAAATAGTATTAAGATTTATGCATTGATACAGAGAATTCAGGCAAAGTTCTGGTAATATCGCAACATTTATGAGAGCAAAATAGTAAGGAAATAAGATGCTGCAAGTAATTCACATTTTATAAACAGACTAGCTGTCCCCAGCGGTTTCACCCGCATCTTTGGTTACTGGTCCGCGCCCGTGTGTCTTAGCGTGATGGTATATAGCCTATAGCCTTCCTCGAGATGGGCTATCCAACACTGAAAGATTTTTTCAAATCGAACCAGTCGTTTCGGAGATTAGCGCGTTCAAACAAACAAACAAACTCTTCAGCTTTATAATATTAGTATAGATTTATTATAATATATAAATTATTGTATAGTATAAAAATATTAGTATTTTCATACATACCTGTAGCAGAAATATAGAAGGGCCGCTCCATCCAAGGTCTTGGTGGCAATAGACCTCTCTCCTTCATCTTTTGCCTTATTTTTTGTGGACTCAAATTGCCCATATCTTCATTAGGATTGGGCAAGTCTATCTTGAGGTATTTCTGAGCTCTCATCTTCTTGAATTTAGGGTTAAAATGCTTGCTTGTAGTGTTGCGAGACGGTTGTGTGAATATTGCAGGAGCCATGCGCAAGGCACCCATCTGAGGATATGAATGAATGACATACATTTATTTTATTACTTTATTTTAATAAATTATTCAAAAAACTGTGTGTGTCTCATGAAGGGCTCTAATACTTGTTATAATAATCCTGTTAACTGTTTATAAAGAGAAGGAATCAATTCGGAAATATTTTTTTTACTTAAAAAACTTACCTTGCTTATTAGAGAATTTGCCATTTTGCGGCTTCTGCTTTATTTCTTGTCAGTTGTACCAATTACTTTACTGCTTAGAGAATCTATTACATTTCCATTAAAAACTTATCCTATTAAATAGCTAGCTATTTAATTATTTTTATAACCTAAAACAAAGTATGACAGCTGCTGGCAGCACACACCACAGATAATAACTTAATAACATCGTAATATTTGAATTCTCTTTGAATAACATAAAAAAAGTACGAAAGGAAGTTATAAAGCTTATAGAAGGCTAATTAATAAATTATTAAAACATCATGGAATATTTGCTTCTTACTTTTATTATCCCTGGATTTATTTTTCTTTGCAAAAGGGCTAGGTCATTGTTTCTAACAATAAAATTATAACTAATAAGAAATTATTTTGTAGAAAACATATTTTTATTCATTAAGTATGTTGAAGTAAATGATATTATTAAATAATTAATAAACTTATATAGTTTAAATTCAAATATTTTTCCCATAATAAACTTATTATTCTTGACAAGTCAGTTTATGAAAATTCCTATGCCTGGTAGGTCACACAGATGTTTATGAACAAAAATGTCTATGGTGTTTTGTTTTTTCTGCCATTTTTAGTCAAATACTTTCCATTCAAATTGTGATTTTTTAATAAAGTGATACAAAATTCATCAAATTTATTGTGTCGTCTTTTAAAATATTTTTATTTTTATTAAACTTTAGATTGTGCTGATATATATCAATATTGTAAATTTTTATTGTTTCGTCTATTGAAGGATTTCTGTCTCCTAGGAGCGTAATACGTGCTTACTTCTGATATTTTACCTAAATATAAGTAAATTTCAGAAATATTTCTTATCGTTTAGTTTCAAAGACTTGATCTAGATAAACTAGAAAGGAAAACGCTCGGTCAGATTTGAATCGATCGTCGCGACCTCACCGGACATCCGGCGACTCCATAGTACATACACGTTGTCTCTAGCACAAGGGAATAGAGATCGTCGCAGCGTTTCTTTCTTTTCTGAACAGGCGCAGTCCTAGAGAACTCGCAAAAGGAGTAAAAGGCTCCTACATAACCTGTCACTACGTAAGTATCAGTGCATATACTACTACTTTAGAGCGCGTCGTTGCTTTGTTCGATATAAGGAATATTGAATCTAAACTCCTTGGAGTCCTTGCTGAGTCATAGCCAGGTGATCTCGCTATCGGGTTGTGGAATATTCCTTTTGGACTTAGTTCAGCAGTCCCGATACATTAGAAGTAAGTGGAACGCGTTTGGACGCCATAATAGAAGGACGAAGGGTCGAGCTTGCCCGGGGTTGCGTGGCGCACCGCGGGCGATGACCTTATAACGGAATGGACCTTTATTAATTGCCACGTGTTTTTCTTTTCAGCAATATATTGTATGAGTCAGAAGGTAGAAAAACCAGTATTATCGGGTCAACGGATCAAGACCAGAAAAAGAGGTACTTTTTTATTTTCTTTTAATTTTTACGTTGGACACATGCCCAGATTCCATGTTTGCGTCCAGAGTTTAACTTATCCTAAGAATGTCGACCCAAGTGATTCGCACATGTTTCTCGAAGACGCTCGCTCGATATAAACATCGCGTCGTTAATTTAATAATGTTCGCCTTGGCCGTGACACTCGTACATTTTATTCTTAGATATTTCTTTGTAGAATGTTAGTAATCAGGAAAGTGGGTCGCATGGATTACTTTTTGATGTTTCGCAAACAGTTTGGAAGCCAAACAAGTCAATATTTTCCAAATTGTTCCACCTCATTATAATTTTAAGTAGGTACTTAAGTCTAGAGTTATGTTGAAGTTGCCTCTTCAAAGATAAGCCTCATTGTTAGTCATAATATTCCTGTTTATATTATATGATATTAAAATTATAACAATAAGTTATTATATTACAGAGACACCTGCACAATGCATTAACAATCTTTGTTTTATATTTATTATTGAATTCATCATTAAGATAAAACTACTTAAAATATTTCCTATTACCAGACTTGCAGAAAGATAATTATTACAATATGTAGGTAGTCTCATACTTATTTACTGTATTATACACTTAATTTGTATATTTTTGTTCCTCTATCAGTAAAACATACAAACAGCTTTTTGAAAACATACTCCATTATATATATTTCTTACGCTGTATTGTGCAATTTACAATAATCATAATCAAAATTATTTTAGCTCCCCAATCTATGACACTGACTACTTTTTATTTGGTCACACACAATTTATGTATTCAGCCTACTTCATTCAGAATTCTTTGACCTCATTCACAATTTAACTGACTTTCTCTTTGGCATTTCGGAACTGTACTTTTTTAAGTTAAACATAATAATTTAGCTTTACTGTGTATTGCATTCTGTTTATTATACTTCAAAATTCTTTTTCGCAATAATACAATGAAAAATAAACTCCATACACTGTTTTTGTTAAACAGTAAAAAAAAAATACTTTATTCACATAATAGATTTCCCGATCACTTGACCGCAAGAAAAGAGGCAGTGTTATGTTTTTGTCAACCTTGACTAGCATTTCCTAGATCCAACTTTAATTGTCTTTATATTTGCATGTTTCAGTTCTAGAACCTTCTATGTAGTTGTTTCTTAAATTGAAAAGATTTGTATCAATTAAAGTTCATTAACCTTGCTTACATATCAACAATATTATGTGTATGTGTGTGCCAATTTAAATATAGACTTGTTAGTTGCTTTATTGCTGGTATTAAAATATCTATATCTATTTGGGGGTATGATAGTAATTATCATTATTTTGGACTTTACAAAATCATGCTAATTATCACCAAGTTCTATCTAGCAACATTGTCTTAAAAAAAAATAGAAGATATAACAAAGTGTCACATAAATAACTAAATTGCAGTATGGTAGTTATTTCAATTGTTATAACTGACCCTTGTCGAGACAGATACATACTTGGACTTTGCACAACACAATTATTTCAGTGGCTATTATCAAATGGATCTTAAAATGTATTATTCTATCCTGTAAATGTTTTACTATTCATTGTAAGAATCTTCTTAGTGTATTTTATTTCTTACACAATTTTAAGTGGTATTCCATACTGGTTAAACTTTATAGGTACTAGACTCATATAAGTATTCAATACACACTACCTACTTAAAATTAATATAATCAATGAAATGTTTGTAAAGTTGTTCTTAAGACTATCATCATCATAAGCCTTTTTGTTGACCCACTGTTGGGCACAGGCTTCATTTCACACAGACGGATTGAGCGCTAATTAACGCTAAATCTTAAGACTTTATAAGCCTGATAATCATGTAAGCAATCCTGTTTTTCTTTTACATTTTTTGACAATTAAGGGGTATGTTTTTGTAAGTCTGGGCAGTTAGCTGCAAAGTGCCTCACACTAATTTGAAGGCGCTGTTATATAGCAGGCAAAAGCTTTCAGTAATTATAATCCAACATACCTTTGGACTGTATCCATATATCTACCAGTTTATACATAATGGCATACTCTTTGTCTCAATGCAAACCATAAATTTTACATTGTTATGCACATGATGCTCATGATGGCTTGGCAACCCAACTTAACTGCTCATATGATTTATTGGTTTTATTCCACACATCATTTGATCAGTATTATTAGAATTTTTCCTTATGGTATTCAATTGAACTGTTAATATGTCTGCTCCCCCTCCCCTCCCCTTTTTTCTAATGCCCAACATCAAATGACCCCGCTGTGGGTACAGCTGGAGTGTAATTTTTTTCTGAGCAAAATCTATTTCCTTCCTTGTGTGCCAAGGCCGCGGTAACCCTTGCGAACAACCCGCAGCCTCACAGGGCCCCTCTAATTGTCTATGAACCCCTTCAGATAAAACTAGGGTAGCTTTTCCTATACTTTGATTTTCTATTCAAATATATTGTCTTTAATTTTTACGAGTCGTGTGTCAATAAAAGCAATAATAATGTTGATGTTCAATCAATTAAAGTACATATAAATAAACGAGTATCCGTCCTATTTAAGTCAAGGATCCAAACCAGTCGGAATGAGGCCAACTAGGCTCTATAATTTATGCTAAGTGTGGCAGGAATTGGGTAGTTCATACTAAGTTGATATTTTGTCACTGTACTGACATTTATTTAGATACGTTTTACGTATCTTAGTACCATGAAAATAGTGATATTTTCCGTCTTTTGCTAATTCAATGTTATCGCATCGCTAAGCGTGACCTTTTTTTAAGTTCTACCGTGATGTTAGAAGGTCAGGCATGCTACAACCATTGTCAAACTAATATCGAACTAATTTTAAGTATTCTTTAGTGTATTTAAAACAAGAAGACTTAGCATAGCCACTATCTATCAGATAAATTCAAAAACGGAACAGAATTAGTCTGAAATTATTTGCAAAATAAACTATCTGGAACTTATCAGCAACCTGTGAAACTGGCCGTTAAAATAATGCTTATTAAAACGATATAAGATATTCAATTAATTATTGCTAGACAACTCCAAAATTGAAGGTTAAATTCCCAATAATACATTGTCGTAGGTCGTAAGGTCGAAGTTTCGAGAATAAATCTGCCTCCATTCCATAAAGCGGTTGTATTAATGACGTCAATCGGTGCACTGAACATAAATATCACTGGTCGAATGCCACTGATTTCATATCGATTAAATATTCAAACGAGGTAACGTATGATTCACCAATTTCGTAGATATATCGGTAACCTATCACCTTCAGACCATACGCGTGTTATTGACTAAGTTCAATAGCCTGATTAATTTGAAATTGGGTGGCTATGAGGTACCGAGTTCGATTCTCGGATAAGACAATGTTGTTAAGATAATTTTCGTATAGATTTTGACTGTATTCGCCACATGTGGTAACAAAACTTATGAAAATATTTTTTTTTTTTTGTAAAATTATGTCTTGGGGAACATTAATAATTTATTGCTTAAGCGAAATTAAGATATCTATTCGTTATAAAATCTAACTTAACCTAGCTTCCATTGCCATATCGACCGTTAAGTTCTTTCAAAGTCAAGTTCATAAAGCAGATGTAGGTCGGCAGCAAATCGATGCACGTCCAAGTGCAAGCGAAGACATGCAGTAACTTATCTAGTACTTGCAGTGTGGTTCCAAAATCTACATTTCATAAAATTTTGGCAATAAAGACATTAAAAAAAAATATTTGCACTGACAATAAGCACAAGTATTGATGTTTACGTGCATATGACACGAGCGAAGTTATCCCAGTAAGGATTTTACAAAATTTTCCATAAATATCACACAGGTAAATGCACAACTCTGACATTCGATACATACATATGTTAGTATATTAGTCGGAAATTTTCCTGTTTACCTACCTACTTGTAGGTAATATTTTCCCGGTATATTTTCGATAAATTGAACGTCTCGTATTTTTGTTTGCTTAAGTTATTAACAGCCGCAAATATAGAGTCCTTTATTCATCGTCCTTCGTCGATAAACCCTACTGTGGTATTTTGGGCTCCCTCTAACCGCTATTCTTCTACAAATTAATAATGGGAAATAAGGCATCTCTAGGGCTAGTGTCCACGGCAAGAAAAATCGCCAGAATTCCTGACGTTTCCTCACACGACAGCATTGTGTGCACTGTGGCACTGCACAGGATTTTAGTCTTGTTTAGTCAGCACG
Source organism: Heliothis peltigera (assembly GCA_958496145.1). Taxonomy (NCBI): domain Eukaryota; kingdom Metazoa; phylum Arthropoda; class Insecta; order Lepidoptera; family Noctuidae; genus Heliothis; species Heliothis peltigera. Next base: position 1,180,908 of record OY292341.1, read on the forward strand.
CTTCAAACAGAGATAGATAGAAGACTTTGTGGAAGCCTTTGTCCAGCAGTGGGACGGTTAGGCTAAGGGAAATAAATGGCGCCGACGCATACACGAATTTTTGCATATACCCGGTGTTTTTTAGCCGTGTACACGCTGCCTTAGTTGAGTTAAATGGCCTTTCCTCTTTCCATCATAATTAAATATGGTCGCCCTACCTGGCCTTTTTTCGAACTTGTCTAAAAACACATTTCAAATACCTCGATATAACCCAAATAACTCAACCTGTAATATTACCAAAAGTGGTCATAAAACGCGAGCCTATCACTCCGTATTATATACGACAGAGTCGCCATTAGTTGATCAGTTGGTGCTCGGTAGTATTCCACCGTGCTGACAACGAGTAACGGTATATGCTAGCGGTACTTGCCACTTGGATGTATGACAACGAAGCTTTTATATGAACGATAGTGGCTTCTGTCCGCGAATGACTGCGTCGAGTTTTTCGTATTGGGTATTTAGAGAAAAAACTATATCCTAGGTTAATACCAGAATTCCCAGTTTCCCTGCGTTCTGAATTAACATCAAAGACGAGATTAGAAGATCGAGTTAGCATTTTTTTCTGGAAATTGAAACAGAAAACCTTTATATTGGCAATTATAATGTAAACAAAAGTATGCTTCATTTTATTGAAATTGTTGTGCGTAAATATTATTATGACGCGTCCATACAAACAAATTGTAGCATACTTAAAAAATTATCAGACCTAAAACTAATGGCTATTTTAAAATGTAAATTATTTGAAAATCCATTCTAATATTATAAAGCTAAAGAGTTTGTTTGTTACCGCGCTTATTTCGGAAACTACCGGCCAGATTTGTAAATGTCTCTCATTGTCAGATAGGCCTTTTATCTAGGTAGGTTATATCCTACTTTTTATACGGGTGTGTGATCTAATTCCCATGGGACGCGAGTGAAGCCGCTGGCAGGTACTTCGGGTCTGTTTTGAGAGAAGTTTCAATAATCCACGACCTTTCTCCCCTTGTGTAATACTTGCTGACCTTGTTCCCTTTTCTCGAAGTTTTATGGTGTTGTTTTTGACGTAACTCCTGATTTAACATTTCATTGAAATTATTCAGGGTTATTGCGTATTGCCACATTACATATACATACATGACGAACTGTTGTCCTGTGTATATCTCCAGCGCAGCTGACTCAAAAATATGTATAATAAGCCTTTACAAAATAACTAAACGTTTTGACCATGAAAACATAAAGTTAATTATTATGTCTAACATTATCTTAAATAATTAACCACCGTTATCTCGTCACTAACCGTCTGAAACCCAATGTCACCCATTAACTACCTGGTTAAAATACAGTGACAACAAAAAAATATTTCTTTGTTAACTATTGGATCAATTTGAGAAAAAAATCTAACAATGTAGATGGCCCATTTATCAAGGAAGGCTGTAAGCTACTTTTATCCGGGGGCGTGTAGATATCCCACGGGAAATGAGTAAAAACGCTAGTGTAAATTAGTTCCACTATACTATGTTCATATCCGCGTGAGCCCTGTCACATTTACCAAAAAAGGAGCCTTTTAACGTACCAAATGAGTATTGGTCGTTCGAGCCTCACAACTTGAATTAAAGCGGAAATGAAGACGCGTCCCCTAAAGGAAAATTACCACAGCGCCATTTTGTATAGTACGTACATTATGTCCTTCAAAATGGCGTCTTCAAGTTAAAACTAGAAATCGGTAAAGAGACTTTGATCACTAATATTTAACATTGTATAAGGGTTTTTTTCTATGTGTATACATTAATTTAAATTTGTGAATACATTGTAAAGAGACTTATGTATTTCACTACATAGTATATAACAAAGTCGCTTTCTCTGTCCCTATGTCCCTTTGTATGCTTAAATCTTTGAAACTACGCAACGGATTTTGATGCGATTTTTTTTAATAGATAGTGTGATTCAAGACGAAAGTTTATATGTATAATAACATCGGAGCGGGCCGCTATGTTTTTATATACAACGTTCACAGTTTTTCTGTAGTGTATTTAGTATCAGCATTGCACCCGTGCAAAGCCGGGGCGGGTCGCTAGTTTAATTATATAACTCTGAGTTAATGAACTTGTCGTGAGGTGACATTGGCACTGGACAGTCTTATGTAATTTGTAAAGATAGCAAATGAAAAAAAACGAGGCCAAACATGTTTATCAAAATAGACAAAACAATTTTGGCAACCAAATAATTTTGTTTACGTAGACACTTTCAGTTCGGGACGGTAATAATGGACATTACGTCTACAGCCATGCAAATCTTTAAAAACCCATACAAAATTAAATGTTTCACGTCAATTAAGGTTTTCAAACAATTTTATGCATCATTTCATCAATAAAAATGAATATTTTATTTGCCAGATGTGTGATAACTACATATTATACGTATATTAAGTCGAAGCTTCATGGTCAAAAATAGGTGCTAAGTACTTAACTAGTATGTATTGTTTTAGTCACAAGATTCAAAGTCCTTCACAAATACAAAAACGTGAATTTCTCACTTCCATGTAAAACGGCAAAATGTACAAATTTTTGCCAAACGTTCTAATTTTGGCACGCCTTAAATGTTACGCAATCATTTTCAGTTTGGCTATTCAATGAAAACTTTGTCAAAACATCTTAAATTCATGGACCTTAATAGAGTCTCTTTAACATTTTTAAAGAATTTAGAACCTCGACACTTGGTTGATATGACATAAATATCTGAGATCTTGTGTGACTCTCATGTCGTCAAATATCACAAACACAATATGTGACATATTTAAAGTAGTATACTGACCTAGTTTCCTACAGGAAATCTAAGAAAACCCTGAGGCTTATCTTCCCCACCCCAAATTCGTCGGTTGGTATTAAGAAGTTTGGAAGAAATTATCAGCAAGCGAGCCAACCAAGGTTTAGTAATGCTATCGTAGCCAAAACTGGGTCGCCGAGATAAGTTGAAATCCAACTAGTCTTGGCAAATACTCGAATGTATTACCACTAAGTTCTAGCGCATTAAGTTATGTGCGCACGGCACAATTTATAAAGTTTTGAAGAGACTAACTTGGAATCCTCAGGTGTTTAAATAGAATTTTTAAATAGTTTGTCGGAGCTATAGTGACTTTTAGATGGTTTTGGTTGTTTCTTCTGGTTCTTACGTGGCCTATTTGACCGAAAATATTTCGCTTCTTAAGTGGGTGGCATGCCTTTCGGTCATATGCTTGATCTGTCCGGTCGTCTTTGGATTTCCGTCCTATAGGAATAACGAGTGAGGAAATAGAGAGTGCACCTGTGTCACGTTCATGTCGAATTGAATATTAATTTCTTTTTGTTTATTTGTACGTTTGTTTGGTTCCAGATGAGAAAGAGAAGTACGATCCGAACGGCTTCCGCGACGCGCTCGTGCAGGGTCTGGAGCGCGCCGGCGGCGACCTGGACGCGGCCTACAAGTTCCTAGACGCGGCCGGCTCCAAGCTCGACTACCGCCGCTATGGAGAGGTCATATTCGACGTGCTTATCGCCGGGGGGCTGCTGCGTGAGTCGCTGGACTATTGTATACCTTAATGAAAATATAGGGCTGTGTGGAATTGACTTTCAACTGTAGAGAATAGCAATTAATACGAATTTAATAAGTTTGAGTTACTAGTGTATGGTTATCTGAAATTATCACAATGAAATCTGATGTGAGAATAATAAAAAAAAATTGTGTGATCAAGAAGGTTCTTAAAATATATTTATCTAGACATCTTTCACACATGGTCGGTATTATATTAGGACTAACCAAACCTTACGCCAACTCATTTAATTTTAATTATTTCCACTATTTTCTATAATACAACTTGAAAGTCAATTCCAATACATCCAAAACCTCAAATGATGAAACACTTGGCTAGAGTCCTGAACTAATTGTTGACAAAACCTGTTCGTTCGTTTTTTATCTGACTACCCACATCCTCACTTCATCACCTACCTTCCACTATCGCATGTTACTCACGAGTCTCTCTCCCTCAGTCCCCGGCGGTTCCGTGTCGATGGATGGAGAATCCCCGAAGACGAACACCTGTATTTTCAACGCGAACGAGGATATGGAGACCATGCGAAACTTTGAGCAGGTAAGCATCGGAGAAAATTTTTAATTTGATATTGTTTTTGTTGAAAAGTTATGTTCTTTGGTGATCATGAAACAATTGCTAGACAAAAAGTTTTAAATTCAGAGAGTAAAATCAATTCTTAGATCTTATCAATAATTTAAAAACTTTAGGGCCTGTTTCACCACCTGCAAATAAGTTCCAGATAGTTTATTTGGCAGATAATTTCATACAAATTCCTGTTCCATTTTGAATTTATCTGGTAGATAGTGGCTATCCGGACATTGTGATACTGGCCCTTAATCTCAGGATCTGAATAAAAATAAGAGTAGTAAAGTATTATTGTGACTTCAGTAAATGTTTTCATTCGGCTTAGAACCCACAATATCTGTTCACATGATGAAAAACATGGCTAGAGTCCTGAAACCACAGTGTTGAGAAACTCCTTCTCGTTCGTTTTATTTCTGACATTATATTTATTCACATAATATTAGAACATCGTTGTCACACAGGCACACTAAAGCAATGTTTGTTCACAGGTATTTGTGAAGCTCATGAGACGTTACAAATACTTGGAAAAGATGTTTGAGGAAGAAATGAAAAAGGTGAGCTATCATAAGTATTTATTTATATATTTAATAATATTATTATAATTAACTAATAGTTCATGTACACAGTTGATGAGATAAGAAGAGAATTGGAACAGTTTAGTACAAAGGAACTGCATGTTTCTTAAGAAATCTCTTCCCGCAGACCCAATATGGGAGAGTTAAAATAAAAAGAGACATAGACATACTGTGTAAATGTTATTGAATATTTGTAGGATTTAATTGGCAAATATTCAAGTATACAACAAATATTACAACGAATTGAAAACATTCTTTCTTGAAATAGACATCCATGATTGGTCTTATCTTAGTAGTTGCTAGTGGAGAGTTTGTTGCTCCACTTCTTTCCAGCAATAACACAGAAGGAGTGCTAAAGGGTAGGCGTTTTAGAGGTTGAAGTGCCTTGAAGTGCTGATTTATCCGCTTAATTTTAACTATTTTGAGTTATGAGTATTCAGACACGAGTGTAAAATTTTGCATTGACCAGACACAAATAAATTAAACAATTGCCCTGTTTATTGCCTTTTATAAGCGACTACGACAAAGTTAAAGTTAAAATAATCATAACATTGCGACAAAATGCGGCGTGATTTATGCCTAAGTAAAAACATGATACTTTAGCATTAGCAACAGTCGCGACTTGGAAGCTGGCCAAACAAGTTTACGAATCACAGCAATTGCCAATATTTTTGATTAGGTTCTATCGATTCTGTAGGTAGGTGCACAAGCCTATATTAAAGTTTGATTGCAAAATTTCGTTTGACTAACGTACAATTTGCAGCATGTAAAATTAACAAGCCACAAGCCAAAAAGTGCCCATCTATGGGCACGACTACATGACAAACTTTAAAAGTTTAAAATTAATAGTCAGTTTCAATCGATATAATTTCGAACTCACTTGGCAATGAGGGCCCTTCTTTCTTTTTTTCAAGTGGCGGTCAAAAGATAAAAAGCTTTGTCATATCAAATATCTGTATTTCTATAGGAATAATATAAGTTGTTTTTCTTATACTAATTTTATTGTATTTGTTCCAGGTGCTTGTGTACCTAAAAGGTTTCGAACCTCTGCAGCGCATAAAGCTTGCTCGTATGACTGCGTTATGGATCGGTATGTATCTTTTTAATATTTATTACTTTACGAATTTACGAAACTCAACTGATTTGCAACAAAAATAATAGTTAGGGGCTGTTTTAACACCTACTATGAATAAGTTCCAGTTAGTTTATTAGGTAATTTCATACAAATTCTGTTCCATTTTTTAATAATATTATATTCGGTAGATACTGGCTATTCAGACATTGTGAAACTGGCCTTTAGAAATATGAATTGAAATTCATCTCCCAATTAAAAATTGACACAAGTTTCCTTGTAATAAAAAACATTTGGTTTGGTTTTGTATACTGTAATAAGTGTACACCTATTTCGCCATAAAATTATAAGTACCCATAGCTTTTATCCAAAACTAGCTTCCACACACGAATGTCCGTGAGTTCGAATCCCAGTCGAAGCAACAGTTTTTGAGACTATGCACACGATTAGAGCCATGTAACGTGAACTGCGTTGCGCGGTGTCGAAGTAGTGCTAGAGTGAAGTGCGGCCATTACTAGAACATGTGTTTATTGCGTGGACTGCATGTGGCTGCGCGACATTTTTACCTGTAATAATTCTAAATTATCTATTGGGAACTAAAGCAGCGAATCGATAATATTTTGTCTAACAATTTGCTATTGTTTACTAAAACAGTGAAATTGAATAATAGAAGATTATTTTTAACCGACTTCCAAAAAAGGAGGAGTTATTACACCGATTATTCCGAGGTTTCTAGTCCGATTTGTGTGATTCTGTTTTTGTCCTATGCAGTACACTTGCGTTTTTTTGAATACGTTAGTTGTATGCCAAGTTGGTGTATTATAATTATGATGATAATTCGAAGATTTTAGAGGATAATGCAAGTCATAAGTAAACTTTTTATAAACGTTATTAGTCATGAATTATTATTACTGTTTAAAATAAAGATATATTAAAATTAAGATGCGATTAAGAATAAATTAAAAGAGCTAGATATTAGTATGTATCTTTTTGTTTATGGTATATTAGATTTAGCCAAAAAGTTTAATCCACCAAATAATATTTATCCACGTTGAACAGGCAACGGCTGTGTCCCACCGTCGGTGCTGCTGGTACTGGTGAACGAGCACTTGCTGAAGGACAACCTGGCGCTGGACTTCGTGCTGGAGGTGTTCGCCACCGTCAAGGCGGAGCGCGGCGTCACCTCGCTCGTCACTGCGCTCAAGCGGGGACAGCTCGAAGGCAGGTTCGTAACCCATTATTGTATAGCTCACTCCAGACATTGTATTGTAGACTTGCAGTTTCTCCTGCATCCCTGGGGAACTTCTTCCTGGGTAAAGCATAGCCTATGTTCACTGGGTACTATAACTATAACCTAAGCTTCCCAACAGTGAGAGCTATTACAGGTTATATTATCTCCCTCATCTACTTGGCTTTGTGTTGTTAAAAATATAGCTGTTCTTTGATAAGAATAATTTCTGCCATTATATTAGGTTCCAACAACAAAAATTTTAATACAATTTGCATGCATCATTTTCTAACCCACCCTACTTCTTAGTTATGTAAATTACAAAAATAATTTTTAGTAGTAGCGTGGTGATGCGTCGTGCGCACGTTATGTTCGGCAGATTCCCTGACGCATTATCTGGCGGATTTTACAATAGAATTCGTTGTTCAAGTCCAGGGTATAGCAGTGCGTCATTGTACTGGCTTGTCGTACTGTTGCGACATAGTCATTAATGCCGCCACAACTTTTTAATCGTCCAACTAACATATAAAAGCGAAAGTTTATAAGGATGTCTCATCTGCCTAGCCTTTTTGCAACCGTGTTGCTTGGCTTTCAGTATAGCCAGATGCAGCTGAGTATCCGTGTAACTCGAAGTCTATTTGACTTTCCCAACTCAGTTACCTTATGATCTAAATCTGATAGATTTAATCTGATAAACTCCCGAAATTGCAAGACCCAGCTAAACGGGGCAAGCTGTCTTTTAAAACTACTCTAAAAACCCTACGTTCTTACATTAACATCAGATTTCCTGTCTGGGTTAGTTCTAAATATCTAACAGAATATATTTTCGCTAGGCTGTTGGAGTTCCTGCCGCTGAACCGGCGCAGTGAGGACGTGCTGGCCTCATCGTTCGCCTCCAGAGGGCTCGGCGAGCTGCTGCGGCTGCATCGCGCACAGGCCTCGCAGGTACGTTACACTGCACAAACGATAATGATATATAGACGATGAAAAAAAGCTACTTTTATTTACGTTATACATTTCAGATCATAATATTTTTTACTCCATATTGATTCAGGAAGTTTCAGCTAAAAAAATCTACTTGGTACACATTCGTACACATTGCAATCTAAGGTTAAGTTTATACATGCTAAGTACTCAATTAGAGTGAAAGTTATAGTAATAAATCTATTACACTTCTATCTGTTACACTGCACAAACGATAATGATATATAGATGATAAATAGCTACTTTTATTTACGTTATGCATTTCAGGACATAATATTTTACTCCATATTGATTTAGAAAGTTTCAGCTAAAAATATTTGCCTGGTACACTTTCGTACAACATTTGCAATCTAAAGGCTAAGTTTATACATGCTAAGTACTCAATTAGAGTGAAAGTTATAGTAATAAATCTATTTTGCACACTATCTAAATACGTCATCTGTAACTGATGTTGAAGACAGGCTATTAATCCAGTTTCTGTCCACATATCGATCTCTTTATAAGTTTGTGTTGCTGTGTTGCGCAGGAGGCGCGTCGCGAGCTGACGCAGGCGCTGCTGGACGAGCTGGCGGAGGACAAGCCCATCCGCGACCTCATACAGGAGCTGCGCGACATGGCCGCCAAGCACGCCATCCCAGAGCACGAGGTCGTCGCCATCGTGAGTATTGAACTTTACAATGAAAACACACACACACACACACACAAATATGTAATACCTAGTTCATATTTTGTTTTGCTTAGCTATGGAATAGCGAGGCTATCCAAAGCAGGCATTACTTGCTTACAGGGGAGCTCTAAACACAACAATTGGGATGCGGACTAGGTCATAAATAAAATACTTTATCATATTCATTTTGTAAAGCATCTTAAAATAGTATATATAATAGTATAAGAAAACGTGACGTCATATGTGTTTTTTTTCATACAAATTGTATAGAGAGTAACCGTTTTTCACAGTTCTATAAAAGAATTGAATTTGACTAGTTGTCCGCATCCCTATTATAAATAAAAAAATGTTGAAGCAATAAACCATTTTGTATAAGAATGTCTACATATAACTTTATAATAAGAAACTTTTCATCAGTTGACCCGCAGTATTTATGCGTCGGTTTTAAGTAAATATTATTTGAGTTTCTGCATTTCATTTGAACAACAAAATTTCTAATGATGATACTCGATGACGAGTCGGAGTACAACTAGAAATCGTTTCGAGCTAGTTTGGTCTGAGTCTTTCAGTCCGTCCCAAGCTTGTCACGTCATCTTTTTGTACATTGTCGATATGGCAGCCTGAATACACCAATACCAACCTTAGCTACATAAAAATAGAGGTGTATATTACTAATGAGTATGTTCACGGTAGATATGGCAATGCGTGATGTCTCGAGGCGAGTGGAACAAGAAGGAGGAGCTCCTGGCTGAACAAGCGGCTAAACATTTGCGCCATTACACGCCGCTGTTGGCTGCCTTCGCGCAGTCCGCTAAGGCTGAGATCGCGTTACTTACTAAGGTAAGTTTATACTGTCGTTATATCTTATTTATCATCTCTCGAGCTTTTTTCCCAACTATGTTGGGGTCGGCTTCCAATCTAACCGGATTCAGCTGAGTACCAGTGTTTTACAATGAGCGACTGCCTATCTGACCTCCTCAACCCAGTTACCCAGGCAACCTTATACCCCTTGGTTAGACTGGCGTCAGACTTACTGGCTTCTGACTTATACTTCGTTATATCTTATTTAACCATCTTCAAATTAGTTAAGCTGAATTACAAACATGTGCTGCAGAAAAAATTATATTTTCTATACTCTAAGGCCTTTTATATCGGAAAATAATTCTTTAGAAAATAAGTGGAAATTATGAAAGAGAATTTTAATTAAAGATTTTCCTCCCTGGATTTGGCTTTGTTAAATTTATTTTAATTTATTGTAACAAAAATCACATTTTATTAAAAGATAGTGTGCGTTAAACAGCCGCAGTCGTAAATTAGGAATACATTTCCTTGCATAATCCAGGTAATTGCTGACCAAGGACAAAAATGATTATGTAAAAGTTGAACTTTCACATTTAATTCAAAATATTGTTATAATTTTAACTCAGTCTTTATAACCTTCACGCTCAGGTGCAAGAATATTGTTACGAGAACATGAACTTCATGCGCGCGTTCAGCAAGCTGGTCGTGATGCTGTACAAGACCAACGTGCTGTCCGAGGAGGTGATCCTCAAGTGGTACCGCGAGCCCAACTCCAGCAAGGGCAAGATGATGTTCCTCGACCAGATGAAGAAGTTCGTCGAGTGGCTACAGAGCGCCGAAGAAGGTGGAGATTACTTATATAGATATTGTTTCCTGATTGTTATCTGAGGGACCAACTACACAAAACTAGATAGCTTACCTCTCTCTGTACCAGAAGCATTTCAATCGTTAGCATAAAACGAAAAAAAATATTTCAATTTTCTCATTGGCTTCTTTGTATTAATAAGGGTTAGTGTCGAACTGAGGGAATTTGATGTGGTTTTGATACTGTCTCTGCAGTTTCAGCTGGTTGTTGAATACCGGTTTCCATATGCTCGAAATCCACTATCACACAATCATGTAGAATACAAAATCGCGAATATATAGCGAGCTGACACGTATTAATGATTTGGTATCTAACCTAGTAGATTTCCTTGATTAGTTATAAAAATCAGGATTGCTATTATTTTATTCCTAATAATTTGTTTGCCTTCCCAGAGTCCGAGAGTGGCGAAGAAGAAGATTAGATTAAGAGCAGCGAGTGAGACTGACAACACAACGCGCCGTCCCACCATTGAAGCATAATCACACGCCCGCGCACCCACGTCCGACCGGCCGCCTGGCGCACAGCCCGACGGCCCGGCCGACAGCCCTACCGACTGCCCGACTGCCCAACCGACCGACACCGCACGGGGCGGCGCTCCTGGACCGGCCGTGGCACCTTCCCGACATACTCTACCATAACGTTTACATCGGGCGACCACAGAACGGGACAATGTTTTCTACAACTGTATATTATTCCTTTCTAAATAACATGTTGATGAAATACCATATTTTTTATTCAATTTTTTTAGTAAAATTCAAATAAATGGTGGAAACCAGTTGGTGTTTTATTTTCTAGGGTTGTTGGTAACTAAAAGCTTTTTTATTGTCATGCGCCCTACCTGAAATGGTTCGAAAAAGCTGGAGAAAAATCGCATACAGAAACTACATTCCTAAATACCAATAATAATTCTTCGTCTTACACCATTGATATCTTACATTCGCAATTCCTTATGAATACCACAGCCAAAACTGCATGAAAATAACCAAAAGCTATGCATTTGCAAAATAAATAGTACTAGGCAATAGCTTAGCCTACCGTGCAGCGAATGGTGAACATTGTTTGTTCTGCGTGCGCCCTGCAAGACTACAACACGCATGCGGGCCTGGCCCCATGCAATAGCGAACACAATAATATAAAAAGGTAAAAAAAAAATATATTTTACTAAACCACGACTTATGGCTGAAGGGCTTAATTTCTAAGCATAGGCAATAGATGTCATACAAAAAACTGGTTAAAAAGTACTTAGTAAGTAATGTTCTGCTGATGATACATGTCATTCATCCTCAGGGATATGATGTTCATAGGCTTACACTGCCTCAGATCTGATGTATAATCCGTTCCCCGTTCCCTTGCTTATCTACTAGAACTACAATAGAAAAAAATATATCCGGATACCTACAATCTTTAAAAATCATTACTAATATTATTAATTCGAAAGTCTGTCTATCTGTCACGCTTTAACGACAAAACTACTAAACTGATTTAAATAAAATTTGGTAGACATATAGCCTAGAATCTGAGAAAGGACATAGGCTACATTTTATCCGTATACGGGAGGTATTATTTAGTATATTAGGAGGTTTATCACTACATAGTATAAAACAAAGTCGCTTTCTCTGTCCCTATGTCCCTTTGTATGATTAAATCTTTGAAACTACGCAACGGATTTTGATGCGGTTTTTTTTAATAGATAGAGTGATTCAAGAGAAAGGTTTATATGTATAATTTTAGTATCAGCATTGCACCCGTGCGAAGCCGGGGCGGGACGCTAGTATTAGTATAAAATATAAGTTTTAACAATGTACATACATAAATCTTATAATTTAAAGCATATAATTTAAAGCAAAGTTAATATGGTATAGCCAACATAATATTTTGTTGGGTTTGCAAACACATTCATGTTATCCATTAAGCGCTAAACTACAATTTAATTCTTCTGCGACCGTTCCCCACACAAATCGCAACAATAAAAGACCTTGGAAGACCCTAACTCCGTTACTTATTCAAGTCTGGAATAACTTAAACTTCATAATACATTTAAGAACCAGTACTGTATAGAAAACGATTTATTTCGTAATAACTGCCGCGTTCGCACAAAAGAGAAGGAAATTCTACAATGGCGGGTTCGTTTTGCACTAGGCCCTCTCATTTCGGAGGGGACAAACAGGTTAGGGATGTAAATTCTTAAAGTTTGCTGTACCATTCGGCAAATTATAAAAATTAATAAACCATTCAACGTGTTCGCTTTGAATTTACCTTCATTATTGTTAGTTATGGAAACAGGAAGGCTCAGTAGTCTTGTAATGTAAATAATTCGACGGACTCCCTACCTACGAGTACATGTATCGTCTATTATTCCTCGGGATACCTCGACGTTCAGTTTTAAATAAAGGAAGATAATGGGGGAAATGCATACAAGGATTGATCCTTTTTAAGTAATTTTGCTAGCTATAGCTTGTCGTGTTAATATATACCTATAACAAAATCGTTTATAAAAATGAGCATGATGAAATTGGTGACCTGCATAGTCGAACTTTAACTATAGGTCTTGAACTAACTATTAAAAACAGCCTAGAAACGATAGCTTCTAGAAGCAGTAAAGACTTCTAATATTCTAAAAAGCGTTTAGTTAGTGTTAGTTAGAACATAAAAACGGCGATGCCAAAATTGTTCAGCCATTTTTGAAATTGATTGCGTAATCTGACATTCGTTTTTGATTTCCATAGACAAATAAAGCAAGGGGAGGCAACCTTCCGGAGCATTCAGGACTTGTTTAACGGCCATAACATTGTCCCGGCGATCGTTTTGTTTAGCCCCTCTCGGCCCAAGGACAGCGCGGGCCGCCTCACCAAGGTCATGTCAGGTGATGCCAAAACGTCTGCACGTGTATTTTGCGATAACCGTTATATTATTATTAGGTTACTGGTTAAGTATTCAGTTTAAATAGAGCGTAATAAGTTGTTAGTTACAATCGGTCCCCTTTGTAGTTTAAATCTTAAGTTACATGTAGGTATAGGTAGGATTGGAAGTAGAAGTTAACCGAATAAAGATCGCGTTTAGCTTGTGTGTGTACTCATACATTGTGTTGTGTTCCAAGTACTTATATAGTATTTTTTTATTAATTTGTAGGTAGGTAAGTTATATTCATTAGGATTTAGGGTACTTTCCTAAGGTATTAACAAAGTATATTACGTACCTATCTACCTATATATGTACATTGTTATGTAAGACAGTCATCATCACCAAGCTATTTTTTATACCAGAATCGACACATCAGAAATTTTTACTAGGATCTTTTTATAGGAATTCGGCTTATATCCAATATATCTACGAAATGTTGGCAGGAATTGAACGAGGAAGCTCTATCATTCCGCGCCTAGTCTTCTAGGCGTTGGTCGTTTCGATTCACACGAATGATAATAATTAACTAATGAATGATAGATGTTCAGCTAGCGAAAGATGGGGATCACTAATCTATGTTATACTTAATAAGAAATAGGACTTACCTGCCGTGATGGTGATCTTCGTTGTCTAAGCCTGACTCGTTCGCTTCGTCGTCAGGTATCTGAAAAAAAAAATGTAACGTTATAGAAAACAAAAAAATTACATTATCCACCTTTATTTGTTAATAGGTACTTTAAGCACACTATACACACAGAACTGAGAACATGAAACGCTTATTTATATTAACACTCACCTTTGTTTAAACTGCAAACAGCGCTGAGCACTATCACGCCTTAATATTCGAATTTTGGTCTCCTCGACGTCCATATGTTTCATTGTAGGGATCCAGCAGAATACCAGCGGCAGGTATTCTACCTGTCACATGCTGAGCTGGACTCCCATTCGGTGCAAACTTAAGAGACACCGCACCGTTATATTTTTTATTGTTGTACCCACTTTTTATCATCTGCTAGACTTTTCCCAAACTATGAAGGGGTCGGCTTCCAGTCTAACTGAAACACAGCAACGGCTGCACATAGCCACGACCTACTCACCAGTTTAAAACTAAATTAATTACAAAATAGGAACGTGCATACAACTGCAACCTAACAGTACCTAACTGTATTACTTTATCCTTATTTAACAATTACACAAATAACCGATTTCCCACGCAAACTCACAATGGCTGATGAAAGGCTACTGATTTCAATGCGTGATAGGTTAAACTTAAATTGTCACTAAATGCCGGAGTTTTACGTTTAAATATATACTTAAACTTCAATCTGAGTTATTAACACAGAAATGTTTTTATAATACGGTACGGTAGCTTACTATTCTGATCATATGCGGGAGCTACATAATTATTTCGATAAACAAATAATTATGAAGAGCATAAAGATATCTAAGCATAATGACAACAGAAAGAAATCAACGCAAGGAACAAAAGTGGACCGAGGTCTGCTGGGGGCTGGGACTGTCGGTAGTTCGTAAGAGTTACCATAGCCCTGGCACACAGAGATGTCCAGAAGGAACATAGTGGATTTTTAGGGAAGGTCAATATCTGACGTAAAATACGCTGAGAGTATCAATCATCAGTCGCACTAACGCATTATCGGTTGAATATGAACGGTCAAGTGTTTTTCTATACATTTGTCTGTTCTGGCGTTACGCGACCGATAATACGCAACACATGTTCCGTCAGATATGACCCTTCCCTTAATCAGTAAGAGTCTGATACTCCAGCTGTACCCTCAGCGAGAGGGAGTCATTTCTTTGAAGATTTCCCATAAAAATGTGCTACATTCGAATATTACATAGTAGACAACATTACGAATCAAATCTCTATAGGCACATATGATTAAGTAGAACTTATCGTAATCCTAATATCCTAATCCTAATCCTACTACTATTATAAAGGCGAAAGTTTGTAAGTATGGATGTATGGATGTTTGTTACTCTTTCACGTAAAAACTACTGAATGGATTTGAATGAAACTTTACCACAATATAGCTTATACATCAGAATAACATATAGGCTACTTTTTATCCGGGTATGGAAAGTACTTCCCTCAGAAAGCGGGTGAAACCGCTGGCGGAAGCTAGTTTAAAATATTAATACCATAGAGAGCGATCCATATTTCAGGCCAACTTAAATAAAACGTGTGTGCGCACAGATTGGAACTGGTCGCAGCAGCTGTGCCATAGGAAGCGAAGTAGAAAAGCCGACAGATCTCGTCAATAGCACACCTGCGCAGGAGTCTGTACCCGCAAGCACTGCCAACATAAGTACGATGTGTAGGTGAGGGCTGCCACGCGTTGTTGGAGCTGAGAATTTTTGGCTTCGATTAAAAAGGTAGTGAAAATTGTAGCCACAGAATATAATTGTAAAAAATTGTTTTCTTTAACATGTTTGGAAAATTTACAGTAATAATTAAAACATTTTATTAAAAGGAAGTAAGCATAGAAGTAATACCTCCGATAGTGTTAGAAGCTAAAGTGCAAAATATATTGGTAGGTGAGATATCAAAAAAAATTGTTAACAAAACCTAAAAATTATCTAAAATCATAATATTAATAAATAGCTAATAAAGGAAATTATAAATTAAATACTATGCTATTAATTTGAATTAAAATCGAAAATAATCACTAAATTGATAACTATCAATATCACGGTATCACCTCAAAAGAGACCAGAAATATTCAAATTTCGAATTCTAAGAAATGATATTAAAAATGGCCGCCTCGCAACCCTCGGCGAGGACAAAGGTTCACTTATCCCGAGTTGAATGCGACAATCACTGATATATAATAAAAGGCTCTTGCGATACCCTTGTCTGCAAAAAATGCTTACAAGATCCCCCCCTTCTTTTAAAATCAGCCGAGCTTACTCGAATTGCAGATATCTTATTATTTCTAAGAGATTCTTGAGTTCCAGTGGGCCTAGCTTGATAATTAAACGATATATTTAATATGGCTATTAGATTCTTGAAATGAAAATTATGTTTGTGGCTGAAGAAGGAATTGAGAGGATAAAGACTGTAAGGGCCAGTTCCACAATGTCCGAATAGCCACTATCTACAGTAAAACTTAAGAAAAATAACAAAATTTGTATGAAATTATCTACCAAAATAAACTAACTGGAACTTATTCGTAGGTGGTGAAACTGGCCCTAAATATCTGACAATCTTTGAATCTTCTGCTCCATTTATAGCGGGAGGAGTGATTTGAGGACTTTCCACGTTATAAAAGATGTCGATGCAGCGATGAACACCACCTCTGTTTTGGAGTCTCAACAAAACTGAAACCTGGTTTGTTAAAATGTGACAACGTTATACCATCTTCAATACGGTAGGCGACAAAGAGTATACAAGTTTCACATCAAGCCGTATACTTATTTCGATTATATTATCAATAAAAAAATGAAAACAATTATCGGTTCAAAACGATTAATTAAACTGTCATTATTTTAAGATGCGTTACAAAATGAATATGATAAAGTATTTTATTTTTGACCTATTCGTCATCCCAATTTACTACTTATTTAAATATTAAAATGAAAAAGTTGACCATAGACACTTTTTCTCAAGCATATACACTTATAAGCATAATATATAAATTAGTACGAGTATACAATAAAATATGTAAATATATTTGATAAAATAAAATTTGAATACTTATTATATAAAAAAAAAACAAACGAAATCGGAATATTTTGCAAAAAGAACGCAGCGATTTTTCTCTAATCTTGCAACCATTCCGCTGTGTGAACCGGATTACCATATCTTTTTCAAATTCCATATTCAAATTCAAATGATAATCAGCATTCGCAGGAACTATAATAATTTTTATATTACGAGGGTCAGTATTGTCCCTTTATTATATAAAATCAAGGTCACTGGGACTCCCAGTCGCGACTGCTTATTAAATGTCGATTGTAAATAATATCATATTGAAAACTTGAGGGGTTGAAACCGGGATTTTTGAGGCCACTTCCTTCGAGTATAATGTGTGCTATGTTAATAATTCGCAGTGACTATATAAATATAGTAAATTAATAAAGTATTTAATAGATATATGTATAAGAATATAAGCGATAGGTAATTTCATTTATTTCATGGCGATTATTCGTTTTATGACAATAGGCTCAAATAATGCAAAAAAACGGAACGTGACTTATGTGAGTTGAGTACATATGAGCTCACTTTCTTGGTCAAGCTAAGGCTTTTCTAATTTTTAATATGTTTTCACTTAAGAAGAATTATAAAGTCTTCATATTACCGTGGCCCTGGCACACAAAGACCTCCAGAAGGAACATAGTGGGTTTTAGTCAGTAAGAGTCTGACACTCCTTCCGGCTGCACCCACAGCGGTATCATTTGATGATTTCCCACAAAAAGAAGCCTTTTAATTAACAGTCTCTGGGCTTAATAAAAGTCTCTTCATTTTCGCTTTAAGGAAAAAAGAAACAAAATTAAATTAATCACCATAAAACCATGTTACTTTCCTACCATATTCACAACAAACATATATAAAAAAAATCGACAATCTGAGTTGCTACTTCGGAACTTGTTTTACTAGTCTCAGTGACGTCACAATGCGCCTACGCATCTCATAACTGATCGATACAGGGTAACAGTATTAGCAGAAATATAATGAAAAAATAACTTTTCAATTTACTGTATATTTATTAAGGTGGTATATCGATTATGTGGTTGTCTGAATTTATGGGTTTTTAAGTGTTTTTTTAGCTAAGAACTAAAGTTTGTCAAACTGCTGAAGAAATAACTAAACTGTTTAACAAAGTACAGATGCCAGTACATCAAGCTACTACAGTCTGTCAAATTTAATTAATGGATTTTCAACTTTATCGCTGAAGCATACGGTTCGAAGTAGATTGGAAAAAATTTACAGTTTCGGGTAGCTTGATGTGCTGTCTGTACATGCAGTGATTACCTAATTAAGTCATGCATACATATATTAAAGAAATGAGATTGCCAATATAATAAACAAATGAATCCTCCCTCAGTAGAAATCTAGGTAGCCACCTAACCTACTACCTAATTATTAAGTTCAATGAACTGCAACGTTTAAGGAAATTGCATTTTTTTGTTGCAATTGCTAATTCTTTTTATTTCTTGTGCTTACGCAAATGAAAAAGAACTGTCTATTCTTATAAATTGGAACAGAACATACTTTAAAGCCATTCTATATTCAAATTCTTAACACAGAACGCCTTGTTCCAAACTTGAATTTTGAAACATTAAAAATATCGGTACGAACTTTCTCCCGCCTTTGTTTGACCGCGTTCCTATTGATGTAAACTAAACGTAAATCATAAAATTCCATAGAAATAAATAGTGTGCGCACCCGAGATGGATTGTTAATAATTTTTACCTAAGCCAAGTACAATAAGTACCCGATACTCAGTACCTGCCCTTTCTAAGAACTGGTTGTGAAAAAATTTGGCCTTTTGTGTACGTTTCCGGGGACCATAGACAATTTGACAAAGGAGTTTGAAAGATGGAATTGTAATTCGAGTTTGAAAACTAAGCCGAATGATTGGGATTGAGAAAGTATATGGCAATCCGGCAAGGTTTGGCTTCCTTTAATTCATGATATTATTTCGATTTCATTTAGATGCAGCTGACAAATTAAAAACCTGGCTGTGTTTTATGCTCACTATAGTAGGTATAGCTTATTAATATATAATAGCTATAAGCTTTTTGCATTTACCTACTATCTCACGGAAACATACCTTAATTATGAATCTAGGCAGCTAACATAATGAGGAACTCGCATCCGAAGCCGACCCCAACCAACATAGTTGGGAAAAAGGCTATGGAGAAAAGTATAATGCAGAAGCATAATTGCAATGAAGTTATTGAACAACTTATAATTACGACGAGAACATAATTGAGTAAGGACGATATGTATGTAACCTACATAGCTAACCATAACTTTTTGAACGAATAGTATGAATATACAAGATGTCTTTTACATACAAAATATGGGGCTTATATTAGCTACTAAGTATAAAAAATACAATAATAGTAAAATAGCTGTAAAATTATATACGTAAGCCCCAAATAATAAATAGCAATAAAAAAACTTATCACCAAGGATTTGGTTACTAAATGAATAATTAATATAAATAAAATAAAACATGCAAAGAAATTTGTTATTCTTTTTAGGTTTATGCGTTTGTATTTTTTAAGATATTAATAAATAATAGGCTTCAACTGTAAAAAATGACAAATAGACATATAAGTTTAAAAGTGATTTATATTTTGAGGCTAGAAAAAAGAATTTTGCATGCTTTGTCAAGTTTTCGAAAAAAATTACAATGAAATGCAAATAATCTATGGGCCATTTTTGAGAGCCACAATCACTTTTTTGCGATATAATTTATGATTGTTTAGCAAGTTTTAGGCAGATTAAGTACGTTGTTCTGTTAGAAAATGAATACTAGCAGAGATAGAGAGAGTTGCACTAACCAACCTTACAGATATCAGAATAGAATTTTAAAGAACTAGGACATTCATTATCGTCACTATCATCAGCCTTTTTACTGTCGAGCTGCTGAGTACTGGGCACAGGCCTCTTCTCATACAGTCAAGGATTGAGGGCAAAATGGACAGACGGTTTCAGACTATACATAAAGTCCAAAGTTTCCACAAAAAAAAAATCCATCATCCATCCACAAAAAAAAAATCCATCAAATTCATCTTTAATCAGTCATTGGTGTTCAAGATACACTTAGAATGTACTTATAACTTAGAAAAGAAACATTGGTACTTGCCTGACTTGGAATTAAACCCGCACATTTGTACTTGAAAGGCTGGTTGTTTTCACCACTATGGCACCACGACTAGAACCTTAATTTGACCTTATCTTCAACGTCAACTTACAGGATCTCTTTAAGTCTGTATTCTAGGCTTGTATCGATATAGATCTATATCGAACCTTATTCAGGGTACTGTTCTGTATCAAACTCCCAAACACTGTATACATATATCTACCTATGTTCGTCGCTCATTCCATAACCCACATTTTTGGGTATCATGGCACGCACCCCAATTTGTACCCGGGTTTTCCCCACACGCGTTTTGGGGTGCACAATGCCGGTTGTATCTATTTCTAATAATAACCATCTTAAAATTATAATAATGGCGTCCAGATCGATTGTCGGGAACGGCGGCCGTTCTCTCTAAGGAGATCAGCTAGCTGCACAAGACATACATATTATAGTGCACAAGCATTCGCGCAGGCACAGGTGCACTCTCTCTCTATTCCCTCACTCTCATAGTCCGATGGGACGGCAATTCGACACGACCGGAGAGAGATCAGGCGCAGGACCGACATTTACGTGGTCTACGATGCACGGGTGTATCAATCACCAACTTCCAGACTCCAGGCTGCTTTAAGAAACCCACAAAGTGATTTCGAACCTGAGACCCCGTGCACAGCAGTCGCGCCTTGCGACTACTAGACCAACGAGGCAAAATTATAATATAGGTATAAATAATTTGTAGTTTATAATTTTAGATCACAAAGTTAATAAGTATACAACTTATTTTTGTTGTCATATAAGATTAGATGTTTGATTGGATTAGGTATAGGTCGATGAACTTTTAATTAATTTCAGTAATCAAATTTTGATACAAAATGGATTGATCTGATTAAATATTACCAGTTTCGATTTAAGATGAGTCTAAATGACGAATTGTATTTAATTGACAGTAGCCAAAATTTCTTCTGCTTCAAATACTAGTTATATTTACTTAATTTTATATATATACATGTCGTGGTGGCCTAGTGGTTAAAGAGCCAACCTCTCAAGTGTGAGGGCGTGGGTTCGATTCCAGGTCGGGCAAGTACCAATGCAACTTTTCTAAGTTTGTATGTACTTTCTAAGTATATCTTGGACACCAATGACTGTGTTTCGGATGGCACGTTAAACTGTAGGTCCCGGCTGTCATTGAACATCCTTGGCAGTCGTTACGGGTAGTCAGAAGCCAGTAAATCTGACGCCAGTCTAACCAAGGTGTATTGGGTTGCCCAGGTAACTGGGTTGAGGAGGTCAGATAGGCAGTCGCTCCTTGTAAAACACTGGTATTCAGCCGAAACCGGTTAGACCGGTTAGACCCCAACATAGTTGGGAAAAAGGCTCGGGAGATGATTTACTTAATTTTATACTTTACACATTGACGGACCCGATGGCGTAATGGTTAGGAGTGCCGAGCTGTTGGTCACGGGTTCGATTTCCGGCACGGTCGATATTTTGTGTCATGAGCATGCTTGTTGGCTGTGGTCTGGATGTAATAATATGTATTAATAAATATATAAGTGTAAAGTATATATTGTATATCTGTTGTGTTAGCACCCATAACACAAGCTAATGAACAGCTTACCATGAGTCTAACCTACCGTGTGTGAAAAAGATATCCCTATAAAGTGTCCCGATATATTATTAGGTACATCTACCAATTTGTTTGTTATACAACTAATTTTTATTAACAAATAAAAAAAAGTAACGCTTATTTGTATATCGGGTTTCCCAGTTTAAAATTATAAGTTTAAACACGCGAAATAAACAATTAAACTACTAAATAAAATCGAGTCAAATGTTAGGTCTTTATATTTTAATCTAATACAATTTTGACATAACTCACTTGACAGGTTTTTGAAATAGGAATTCGTAAAAGTCAGTGACCACTATGATGCATTTATACCTAAGTTTCTCAACTCCAATACTGCGTAACTGTTATACTTAGAATATATTCACGATTATTATTATGTATATTAAGAAAAAACTAATGAATATCTACGTTCCCACACATAAATCTACATTCGAAATCTATTTTATGTTGTTTTTTTTTAATATAACATTTATTTTGACAGGTCGTTCGATTTTTTAAATTTTAAAGATAATTATAGATCGTTATGTATTTTCAATATGGCGAAAAATATGTTTTAAATTACACCCAAGGTGATAAAGGACGTGTCTTGCTTCCATCTTGTCATCAAAAACAAACTCAACTGCTTCTAAGAAGTTGTACAGATGCCAGCACATCAAGCTACCCGAAACTGTCTAATTCATCTTCCCGAGCCTTTTCCCAACTATGTCGGGGTTGGCTTCCAGTCTAACCGGATTTAGCTGAGTACCAGTGTTTTACAAGGAGCGACTGCCTATCTGACCTCCTCAACCCAGTTACCCGGGCAGCCCAATACCCCTTGGTTAGACTGGCGTCAGACTTACTGGCTTCTGAATACCCGAAACTGTCTAATTATAATACTACATTGAAAATCGAATAAGGAAAGACATATTGTAGTGGCTTGATGTGCTGGCGTCTGTAAATAAATACAAAAAAAAACTTGTCTTGAAGTAAGAAATCCAAACTTTAGAGCCTAGTTCAAAAATAGAAGCCGAGTTTGAATCATGGGCATAAACAATACTCAAGTTATTTATGTCAACAAGGAAAGTGAAGAAAACATAACCGCAATAAAGCAGCCTTAAAATATTTAAATAATCATCAATATCTACTAACAACGTATTTTGTAACCAAATGACTCATAAAACACATAAAAGGGCAATTTAGGAATTGTTAAATTTTTTGTTATTTTTTTTCCTCAAAATGTTGCCAGCCGCTAGTTCCGCTTAGAAATGGCTGAACCTGTTAAATATTTAAATTAGGAACATTCTTTACAGTTATAATTATTCTACGTCAATCAATTCTGTGTTTCGGTGAACTCCATCATTTAAGCTAACGTCAGAAAAATATTGAGCTTATAGGAGACGGATACGCTTTCGTACATTATTTTGCTAGTAAATAATTTTAAAGAATGTATTTGGGATAGTTGATAGCTACTATTTACCTATCATCTCCTGAGCCTTTTCTCAACTATGTTGGGGTCGGCTTCCAGTCTAACTGGACTCAGCTGAGTACCAGTGTTTTACAAGGAGCGACTGCCTATCTGACCTCCTCGACCTAGTTACCTGGGCAACCCAATACCCCTTAGTTAGACTGGCGTCAGACTTACTTCTGGTTGGCTTCTGACTACCCGTAACGACTGCCAAGGATGTTCAATGACTGCCGGGACCTACAGTTTAACGTGCCATCCGAAACAGTCATTGGTGTCCAAGATATATGTATTTAGAAAGTATGTAGAAACTTAAAAAACTTGCATTGGTACTTGCCCGACCTGGAATCGAAGCCACGCACTCATACTAAAGAGGTTGGCTCTTTAACCACTAGGCCACCACGACTTAGGTGTGAGGAATATGTTATTTAGGTATTTATTTATTTTATTTATTGCTATTTATTTATTCAACAAAAACTTACACTATCATTACAGGCTTCGCCTAATGCAATAGGTAGTTAATGTTATGTTATACCTAATTAATTATAAAACTTCTTAACGCGAGCGAAGCCGTGGGCAAAAGCTAGTTAAAGTATAATGTTCAGATAAGAGGCGAGCGATGACGCAGCGCAAGCTATGTTTACACTGCGAGTTTGTCTATGTTTACAGCTACGCCTGAATAACACTTTAATTGGATTACCTTAACATGCAGGTCTGTTTAAGAAGGTTAGTTTCGATAGTTGCTGGGGAGTTTGTTGCGCCACTTCTTCTTCCCAGCAAGAAAACACATAGGAAGTGGTGAAGGGTGGGCGTTTTGGGGGCTGTCTTTTGTAATTTTTGACGTTCAAAAAGTGCTGTTTTGCAGCTAAGTTTGAACAAACGATTTTGAGGTTGAGTTAAGTTTTACTTAAAACTTGCTTCTGCCAGCTGGTTTGCCCGCGTCCTGTCGGAACTGCTTCATATATCCGGATAAAAAGTAGCGTATGGCCTTCCTCTATAAATGGGCTATCTGACACTGAAATAATAATTCAAATTGGACTAGTAGTTCCCGAGATAAGAGCGTTCAAGCAAATAAACTCTTCAACTTTATATTTCAGATCGCAGCCAAAAAACGCAAATGTAGACCGTACCGGGAATCGAACACGGGACCTTCAGTTCGGCACGTCTATCGTAAATCGAGCTCCATAGTTTTACATCTTATTTGGAACGTACACATGCCAAAAATCGCCATCAACAAGGCCTACAAAAATACCGGCCGTACTGAGAACCTCCTCCTTTATTTGGTTGGAAGTCGGTTAAAAAAGTGATGTTAGATTTAAAATATGTGACAAAAACCAGAAAAAAAATATATCCAAGTTCATAATCTTGTTTGAATAATGAAAACTGGGTACAAATTCACTACAGAATAAATTCATTAGGTTCATTAAAAAAAAAAAAAAAAAAACAAAAAATTAACAAAAAGAACGCGTTTTTTTCAAACCCAATTTTGAACTTCTGCGTTTATCTGCGCGTGCGCCGGTCGGCTGTGATCAAACCTTGTGATATTTGACCTCACCGTGTACACAGAACTCATTCAGCCAGCCATGGGTCCCAAACGAAATGGAACAAGTGACTTATTATATAAATAAGGTTTTAACTAATCTACTTAAACGGCAATCTTGGCTGTGATTTGTAACCTTAGTATCATCCTACTACTATTATAAAGGCGAAAGTTTGTATGTATGGATGTATGGATGTTTGTTACTCTTTCACGTAAAAACTACTGAATGGATTTGAATGAAACGTTACCACAATATAGCTTATACATCAGAATAACATATAGGCTACTTTTTATCCGGGTATGGAAAGTACTTCCCTCAGAAAGCGGGTGAAACCGCTGGCGGAAGCTAGTATATTATAAGTGTAAATGAGTGAGTTTGTTTGTAACACCTTCTTGGTAAAACAACTTAGCTTATCGAGTTGGTGTTTAGTAGGTACTCCCGGCTACTTCATTCATTCAGACGGAGGAGTTCTTTAGGGTTTTCCCTGGGTCGTGGGAAGTCGCGAAGACTTCTCATCATCATCATCAGCCTTTTTATTGTCCCACTGCTGGGCGCAGGCTTCCTATCACATGGAGAAGGTTTGAGCGTTAATCACCACACTTGCTCATTGCGGGTTGGTGATTTCAAACTTTACAGTCCAGGTTTCCTCGAGAGGTTTTCCTTCGCCTTTAATCAGTCATTGGTGTCTAAGATATACTTAGAAAGTAGGTACATACAACGTAGAAAAGTTGTATTTGTACCTACTTGCCTGACCTGGAATCGAACCCGCACACTGCTGCCATAAGAAATAATTTTGAAAAAAAAGAATACAAATAAACGCTTGCAAAAGTGTGCTTTTGCAAAAAAGTACTTTACAAGCTAAACAATAAAGTTGAAAATCCAACCATACTAAGGGTCAGTTTCATAACGTCCAAATAGCCACGAACAACCGAATAAATACAAAAATGGAACAGAATTTGTATGGAATTATCTACCAGATAAACTAACTGGAACTTATTCGTAGGTGGTGAAACAGGCCCTAACTGTGATGTTTCACACAAATTAGAAGGTAGGACGCTAGCAGGTCAACCTACCCGAATTTGACAAATTTTACCAATCAAATATCAACCTTCCGGTATTGTAATAAGGTTGAAAATCTATTAAAGAAATTTGACAGACTGAGGTAGGTTGATGTGCTGGCGTCTGTTTATAGATAGGACTAATTGCTTATTTAATTTGATACCTTCACGGATGCTTACGTCTAACGGAGTAGACAGCGGCATTCCTGGAAAATTACAAGCTTTTCTCATGAAGATAGTGTTAAAAATTACAAGATTTATAATTACGACTAGTTTTACTGGGAAAAACGTTAAATATTTTATGTCTACCCACATTAGACAGATTAATAACTTAATTAAATTGCAGCTGTTTGATTATTTTTGTAAAATTTTGAATTTAATACCAATTATTATTTATTTCAGTAAGTCTGACGCCAGTCTAACCAAGGGATACTGGGTTGCCCGGTTAACTGGGTTGAGGAGGTCAGATAGGCAGTCGCTCCTGGTAAAACACTGGTACTCAGCCGAATCCGGTTAGACTGGAAGCCGACCCCAACATAGTTGGGAAAAGGCTCGGGAGATGATGATGATGAATTTTTATATCAGTGGGAATTTATCAAATGTTGCCGCTATGGGTGCAGCTGGAGGTAGTATCAGGCTCTTACTGACTTAAACCCACTATGTTCCTTCAGGAGGTCCCTGTGTGCCAGGGCCACGGTAACTATTGCATACAATAACCCAGCCTTGAAAGAATATTACACTTCCAGTATTGATAAGGTTGAAAATCTATTAAAGAAAAATGTGACAGATTTTGGTAGGTTGATGTGCTGGGGTCTCTATCTACAACTACACTATCATTATTGACAGTAGCATACTAGATGGTTAAAACCTATCAGCTGCCTAGTTTTATGTGTTATGAGAACCATTTAAGTCAACTAAAATGCATAGTTATATGGTAATTAAGTGCGTACACATTGCAATAACTTAATAAGTTACGCTAGGTACCTGTACTTATGCCGAGTTCATACTAGAAAAGTCGGATACGGCGGTCGTTCTCTTTTATGGAGATCAGCCAGCTGCGCAGGACATATTATAGTGCACTCTCTATTTCCTCACTCTCATAGTCCGATGGGACGGTAATCCGACACGACCGGAGAGAGATCAGGCGCAGGACTGACATTTACTTGCTCTCCGATGCATCAATCACCAACTTCCAGACTCCAGGCTGCTTTATAAAAGTTTCTCAAAACTCACAAAGCGATTTCGGCCCGACCCGGTATTCGAACCCGAGACCCCGTGCACAGCAGTCGCGCCGCGAAAGGTAATAAAAGGGCTTCAGTGTGTAAACTTAGCTTTATTCTAGTAGTAAAAGTTTATTGCGTTATATTATATTATTATGACATTGAAACAACAGCTTGTGGGCTGTAAGCTGGCCTACATCAAGCTCATTACATAAATAAACTATTTCCTTTCTACATAACGCCGAGAGATCGACAGCTGATGATAAACCCTTTATTTAATTTAACCAACAACGAAGAAGAGGTTTTAATTTTGTTATCGTTTAACTGTGAGCAAGGAATTATATTTATAGCCGAAAAACTGTTTGTAAAATCATTAACAGATAGATTTCACTTTTAAAACTTTCGGTATGAAAAAAAGTCATGCCGACCGAATTGAGAACCTCTTCCTTTTTTGGAAGTCGGTTAAAAATCTACACGTCATTATTCTTAATCATCATCAGCCTTTTTATCGTCCCACTGCTGGGCACAGGCATCCTCTCATACAGAGATTGGCGATTTCCGACATATTCTCCATTTTTCGTCTAGATGTTTCCCTTCACATTTACTCAGCCAGTAGTGTCTAAGATTTACTTCGAAAGTACATATAACTTAGAAAAGTTTCATTGGTGCTTACCTGACCTGGAATATGCACGCATGCATCCGAGAGTCCGGTGCATTAACCACTAAGCCACCACGACCCTGACAAGATATCCGTATCTTTCCAACGTAGAAAAACAAAAGAAAACTATTAGACAAAATTCCAGCATAAATAGGCAACTATTAATAATATTTTATTATAATTATTTGCAAGAAAATATCAATAAGAATTTTACCGCGATTCGTATTTCGAAGTCTGCCGATACCCCAAGCCCGAGCTAGCACGAAGTTCCCCGAAGGCGCGCTCGGTTCGGACCGGTTCGATTCGGGCCAACCGTTAGTTCGGCCCACGTGCAAGCAAAACCATTGCTGCCGGGAAATGATGAAAAAAATTCCAAACCGCCTCGGTATTTGATGTTATTTTGACAAACAGATGAGAAAGTCTCATTTCGTATATAAATTTCGTTATTATACATAGGAAATACACGTCAAAAACTCTATTGATTTTATAAAAAAAAAACAATTGAAAAATCGGATAGACTACCTACAACATTAAAATAAGAAATAACACATAAGCTTAAATTCTTCTGTCTTTTATCGATATAACAATAAAATGTCATAGAATGACATGACGAAGGGAAGCGGGAAATTGACTTTGTCAAAAATAAAATCCTCTACAACCATATTATCACTCAAAACTCATAAAACTCTCAAATACAAACGCCAGCATTTCGAGCTACCCGCGAACTTCAGCGATAATCATCATCATCATCACAGCCTTTTTATCGTCCCACTGCTGGGCACAGGCCTCTTCTCCTACGGAGAAGCCCACCACGCTTGCTCAATGCGGGTTGGTGATTTCAGACTTTATAATCCAGGTTTCCTCGAGATGTTTTCCTTCACCTTTGATCAGTCATTGGTATCCAAGATAAACTAAGAAAGTACGTATAACTTAGAAAAGTTACATTGGTACTTGCCTGACCTGGAATCGAACCCGCACCCTCATACTCGAAAGGCTGGTGCTTTAACCACTAGGCCACCACGACCTTCAGCGATAATGCTGTAAATCTATTAAGGAAATTTGTCAGATTGTCAGATTGTCAGATTGTAGTGCTTGATGTGCTGGCGTCTGCACCAGTAAATGATTTTTTTTGTGTTTTAATTTCACTCATATGAATAACCAGCTTCCACGAGCGGTTTCACCTGCGTTCCGTGGGAACTACTCCGCGCACCCGGATAAAAAGTAGCCTATAGCCTTCCTCGATAAATGGGCTATCTAACACTGAAGGAATTTTTCAAATCGGTTCTTGAGAAAAGCGTTTAAACAGATTATAGATTCTTAACTGCCTCGTTGGTCTAGCAGTCGCAGGGCGCGACTGCAGTGCACGGGGTCTCGGGTACGAATGTACGTCGGGTAGGGCCGAAACAGCTTTGTGGGTTTTGAGAATCTTCAAAAAAAAAACAGCCCGATTCACCCGTGCATCGGAGAGCACGTAAATGTCGGTCCTGCGCCTGATCTCTCTCCGGTCGTGTCGGATTGTCTCATCGGACTATGACAGTGAGCGAAATGAGAGTGCACCTGTATCTGCGCGAATGCTTGTGCACTATAATATGTCCTGCGCAGCTGACTGATCTCCTTAGAGAAAATGACCGCCGTAGTCGACAATCGGTCTGGAAACATTATAGATTTTATTGTTATCTAGCTACGCAGAAAACACAAATAAATCATTTTGATACTGTTTAACATGATTATTAATTAAAGATAAAAATCTTGAAAATTAGCCCAAATATTTACATAAATATTCAATATTCATTTTAGACTGTTCAAAAATGAATTAAATATTTTCTTTATTTATTTCTTTCTCGGCCAAAAATATAATTCATAGATAAGAGAATTACCTACCCTAATGTTTTTCTCATGTTACAAGATATGGAAAATAGGTTGTCAGATAAAAAAAAATATAAATTAATCTACTTTCATAGAATACAAAAAAAAAATATAAGCTAAAAGAAATTTTGTTAAATGTCGGTAATAATAAACCATATTTTTTTTTTATTTTCATTGTTCGCTCGCTGATGGAAATTCTGATTTTCTTATTATTTTCCGAGAAAAATGTGCAACATTTCCGTACTAATATTATACATATGAAAAGTTTGTTTGTTTGTATATTTGTTTGAACGTGCTAATCTCAGGAATTATTGGTCGCATTTGATTTCTTTTTTGATAAACTACATATACTTTACACATACATATTTATAAATAGGTAAGTAAGTACATATTATAACACCCAGACAGCCAACAAGCATGCTCATCACACAAATATCGACCGTGCTGAGAATTGAACCCTTGACCCTCAGCTCGGCAGTCCGGCGTGGTAATCCATTGCGCCAACGGGGTCGTTAAAGTCATAAAGTAGTTTATAAAGTATGCTCAATCATGATATTTTAATTCCAAAGCCCTTGAAGGTATCGGCAATGCCCTGGTTATTGACCAGTTTGTTAATCCATCGGAACTCATAACTCGTTACCTTGTGACATCTGTTCAGTGGCAACATCTTGCAAGCGCCGACAGCCTTTATGTATAAAAATATCATCATTTTTTAACCGACTTCACAAGCGACGGTATGTGTTCGAGTACTGGCAAAAAATATTTTTGTTTCGATCGATCGTAAGAAGGTTAAGCCACGCTTGGCGCGGTCGGTCCGGGGATGGGTGTCCATATAAATCGTGTTTCGGGAGGCACGTCAAATTGGTGGGTCCCGGCTGTCATTTGTACATCTTTAGCAGTCGTTACGGGTAGTCAGAAGACAGAAAGTCTGACAACCAGTCTTACCAAGGGCTATTGGGATGCCCAGGTAACTGAGTTGCGGAGGTCAGATAAGCAGTCGCTCTACGTAAAACTCTGGTATTCAGCTACATCCGGTTAAGACTGGAAGCGGACCTCTACATAGCTTGGGGAAAGGCTAGTCTTATCATGACCTTAAGCATATTAAGTGAAATGGCTTTGTTAGGTATTTAAAAATTTACGGTTAGTTCGCTAAACTCTTAACTGAGGTAGAGAGATAAGGAACCGGCCTTATCTAAATGTCTAATCTAATATTAAAAATACGATATTTTTTTGTTTATATGTTTGTAAAGGCCCCGAAAGGCCGAAACTACTGAACCGATTTTGACCGTTATTTAGTTCATTAATAGAAATCTATATCACGCAAAAACATAAACTATAATTTAAAAATCTTTAGAGATCCGTATTTAAGAGCGCGTATACCGAAAGTTGGCAACGTCGCAAACAGCTGTCAAATATTTACACGTTTTAATTAATTTGGCCAATTTACACTACAGAGCATTATTTTATATTTTCATAAAATAAAATTGAGAAATTAATTAAAACATGTAAATATTTTTACGCCTTGGCAAACGTAGTGTAGGACGTCCTCAGGCACGGTGGAGTGATGACTTGCGCAAGACGGCTGGCAGGAGCTGGATGCGAGAAGCCGAAAATCGATCTCAGTGGCGTGCACTTGGAGAGGCCTATGTCCAGCAGTGGACTGCGATAGGCTGATGATGATGAAATATTTGACAGCTATTTAGGACGTTGCCAGCTTTTCGAACACGCGCCCTTAAAATCAAAGGTTTTTAGCTAAGGTGTAAAATTAAAAAAGCTCTTTGCCGGCGCTGCGGGTTGTTCGCTAGAGTACACAAATACCTCCAGAAGGAACAAAGATGGATTCTAGTCAGTAAGAGTCTGACACTCCCTCCCACTGCATACCCAGCAAGTGACTTTATGATCTACATATGTCAAAAAAACATTGTTGACTAAATAGTGAATTAAAATTTGTAACAATTTCTCAAAATTAAAAAAAAATCATTAAAAATAATATAATGACAAAACTATAGTAATTAGAAATACTATACCATTTCTAATTACTACAGTTTTGTCATTATAAGTATTTTTTTTAGTTTGAGATAATCTGTGGAAAATCTCGTGGGTTGCTCACTTGCTCACTTTGTATTTTAATTGTTTTTTTATATTATCGTAGTATGTACCTAACTGTTTATTTTCCAAAATAAATAAAAATAAAAAATATTTTTTTATGATAGAAAACTTTATTGGTATTACCGCGCGGAAAATCCGATACCTTCAAAGCGCTTCATTAAGCTTGATAATAAAATACTTTGTCAGAAAACTAGAGCTAAAGAAACATTCCTTAAACTCCAGCTTAAAAATAATTATCCACAGCCAAAGAAATAAGCATAAGATTTATAAAACTCAAGAGCTCTCAGACCTTCAAGTGACATCCGATTTATAAACATTTCGTTCTCAACTTAATGAGTTTTAAGTGCACTTTAAGTTACCTTTAAGTATTAAAGTTAAAAACAAAATATTTCTCTAAATAAACACTGGAAAGTATTTTTAGTGTGATGTATTTTTTATTTGAATTATTTATTAAGGTCTTTTTTTGTGGGAAATAATCAAATGGCTTGAGTTTTCGCTGAGATCGCTTAATTCCGCTGAGAGTGTAGCTGGAGGAGGGAGTGTACTCTTACTGACTAAAACATTCTTCTGGAGGTCCCCCTGTGCCAGGGCCACGGTAACTCTTACGAACAACCCGCAGCCCAGGCAAAGGACATGTCCGCTTTTTGTATGGACGTTGGTTTTTTATTCCGAGAAAAATCTAACCAACATCAAAGTGTACTCATTTAGATACGACATAAATATGGAACTTAGAACCATTGAAATAATATTTTTAAACCCCTCCATTTAAGAGAAAATTCAAAACTTAATAATTGTAGTTATTACTATTTTTAAATTACTGGCCACCCTTAAAAAAGGTAGTTTTTAACTAAAGTATCGCCACACTGGGATAATAATCAATATTTCTGACAGTAACTGTCATAAAATGACACGAAAATTGTTTTCCTATGTCAATATTGACAAGTTAACTTTTTTTTTGGGGTGCGTTCACTTCAGTGGCCTAGATAAATCTTAAGGTTTGTTCGTTTTAGAAGTAAATTCTCACTAAATTAAAATACAAACTCCGACACACAAAAAACAAAATTGGAGGGCTTTAAAAATGTTTGAAATAGTCAGAAGCCTTAAGTTTTGGGATGTCTGTTCAAATATATTTACCTTACCGTGGTTAGAATTATTCAATAATAAAAAACCATTTCTGGACATATCCTTTGTTAAGGTCTAGGATTTTAATTTTTACCCTATAAGCCAGGAGAAGGTTCATCATTCTAACATTCTCTTTTCAAATTGTTGTGAAAATTAAATTTTTTGTCACTGTCATGTCAAATTGATTTCCCAAATAACAAATAGGTACGGATAAGACGGCAGACATAAGACAGCATAATTTGTGTGCATGAACATGGTGGGTGTTCTTATGTATAATGTGTACCTATGTATTTACAAAAGAAAAGTATACAAGTACGTTTATCAGTTGTCTAGTACCCATAGTGCAAGCTGCGGTTGGCGTTTTGTTTCGTTCGATCAATTAACAACTCTTCTACTTTTTTAACCAAGCTAAACTAAATCAGTTATGTTATAAAAATAGAAATGAGGAAAAAGTAACAAAATATTTACTAATTGCATTATGAAATAATAACTTGAGTTGACGTCACAGATATATTTAAAAATTAACCGACACGTGTGAAGGTGTAAAAAAAACATGGCCCGTATTTTACAAATAAGACTCGCGCACCAAGGGTTCCGTACAACTATTTTTAAGACCGGCAAAAAAATCATGTTTTATATGGGAACGCTACTTAAATCATTCTTCTGGTCTTATTCCAAATTTTATTAGTGATCGGCGCAGCATGTCTTCTTCTTCCACTTCTGTCTGCCGTCAGTAACATTCTTTCTAGCCATATCGACTTTCACACAATATCTCCATCGTTTATTTGTTCGTCTTTTTTTATTATATTTATCTTCCTCCATATCCATCCACTTTAATGCTTAAACCGTTCCTCACAACGTGGTCCTCATCCCTCATATCATGACAGTGGGGTAAAGTGCCACTTAAATACTTATTTATTTATTTATTTATTATGTTAAAACGGTAAATTTATTTTAATTAAATATAATTAATTACTTTAAAAGTGAACAATATACTCTTAAATCGTCCCCGTATTAGAAAACGGTTTTAACTAGGCTGGTACTTTTTTAATACCACGTTTAAGCGATGTAAATATTACAATCGTCTACTTGTTGCGGTTATATATGCAAAAAGATCGCGTTTGTTGTACGGGAGCCCCCTTAAATATTTATTTTATTATAGTTTTCAATTACTGTTATTATAGGGGTAACAGAAATACATCATGTAAATGGTGAAAATTTCAACTTTCTTGCTATCACGGTTCGAGAGATACAGCCTGGTGACAGACGCACGGACAGACTTACAGCGCAGTCTTAGCAATAGGGTCCCATTTTACCTTTTGGGTACGGAACCCTAAAAATGATTGAGGCTACTGACACTATACAGACGTAAATAATGTAATTAAACTATTTATAGTCTACACTGATATAAGCCTGAAGAGTTTGTTTGTTTGCAGGAACGCGCTAATATCAGGAACTACTGAACCGATTTGAAAAAATAGTTGAGTATTAGATAGCCTAAAGATAAAAAGTCATTTATTCAAAGTGGGCTGAAAATTAGCACTTCTTGAAGGTCAATTCTACAAAAGACAGCCTAAAACGCCCACCCTTCACCACTTCCTATGTGTTATCGCTGGGAAGAAGAAATGGTGGAACAAACTCCCCTGCAACACAATTCTGTCTGTATGGTTTGTACAATTTGAAGAACCGGCTTTATACAAAACAATCTCAATACATATACATAAAATAAAATCGTAGAAAAGTCAAAACTGTACATTGAATATTTAAAAACAAAAATTGGGGCGTGATCTACAATCAATATTGAAGCCAAAAATATAGTTTTTAGAATTTTTGTCCGGGCTAATCTCAAAAAATACTGCATGGATTTGCTTCGGCATGAATATAACTATCAACATATGGGGTACATATTATCACGCTATCACGTACGGGGGATGTAATTAGGTAATTATAAAATAATAGAAAATATTTTATTTCTATTTATTAAAGAAGGCTATAGGCTATGTTTATCCGTGTGTGCGGAGTTGTTCTCAGAAAACACGAATGTAACTGGAGAAAGCTAGTAGGTAATTCATATTTTTTTATTAATAATTACTTTCCGAAATCAATAACATCATAATTACATGTAGATGAAGCTACCATAACTAACAGTAAAATCTGACTTGGAATCATCGGCAACAGGTTGGCGGACAGCTGGCTTGGCAGCTGCACGGCGCATGCGCGCGTATGCATGTGTGCGTCACTGTCACATACATTGATGGATCATTTTTACATAGGTGGCCGTTTTGGTTGACTTCTGAATAATAGGGCAAGGAAAAAGGATGTACCTAGTTTTATTTTTTATTGAGAAAATGGCTTCCATGATCCAGAAAATTGGATAAAAGTAACAAAGCTGTTACCAGATACGGTGAATTTTTGACCTTATTTTTCATCCCATTTAACAAAGGGCCCAAAAACTGTTCAAAGACATAAGCATGCGCTTAGTGGAGTCCACACGTGACCAAAGGGCTGGCCAATACCTTGGCCAACGAATCAGCATTGCCATCCAACGTGGCAATGCAGCCTTTTAGACACGATCCCCGCTGACAGCGACGCGGATGA
Organism: Heliothis peltigera; assembly: GCA_958496145.1. Classification (NCBI taxonomy): domain Eukaryota; kingdom Metazoa; phylum Arthropoda; class Insecta; order Lepidoptera; family Noctuidae; genus Heliothis; species Heliothis peltigera. The sequence goes on from OY292341.1 coordinate 1,216,242, forward strand.
ATTTTTTGATACATTATTTTAATTTTTCCTTTTTTATTTTCTTTGTATATAGTTTTTTTTTAAGTTCGTAAATATACCTGTATTATATTTATGTAAATAAATAAATATGTATACTTAATAAACCAAAAAAAAAATTACTGATGTTTGTACATATTTTGGAAAGGTAAGAAAAAGAGTTAATTTAACATTTATCCATTGCTAGCTTCTCTCACAAGCCTCACACGCGTCCTGTTAGAACTTCTTTAGTTCTGTAGTGTTTCTTCTCTAGCCGTTTATCTAAATGGGCTAAGCTATCTTACACTGAAAGAGTTTTCCAAATCGGGCCAGTAGTTTCTGATATTAGCGCGGCCAAACTTACAAATACCTAGTCCTTTTTTATTACTATGTAGTAAGTTACTAATGTTCTGCTCTCTTACTAAGTAAATTCATTGATCATCAAGTCATTGACCCGTCTTTATATATCCTTATCTTTTATGTCAGGAAAATTACGGTAATTAGGTCTCTTAAGTAGGTACCTACCTACGTTAATGCCCAAAGGTCGAGTCACGTCGAGTGGTAGTTTTTGGCACGAGTTTTGGTTATTTGGAATCCAGATTTTGAGTCCAATTTTACTTCATACGTTTCATGAAATCTAAATTATATTAAAAATCAACTTAGTAATTAATTTGCTTTCGTATTTAACAATATTAAATGGGAAAGCGTCTTTTCGCCATAGACAACCTTACTGGATTATATTCGTCTACGGAGTTTTCTAACCAACAATACCAAAAAATATTCCCACCCTTTTCTAAGAAAGTCTCATTTTTACAAAACTACCAATTAGACACCTGTTGTTTAAAGTGTCCACAAATCTTGTAAAACAAAAACTCACCCTTATACCTAAGGGTTGCTTCCGAACAACACATTATTTTACTAGCGCGGGTAACACCACGGTTTACCCTTCAACTTGCACAAAAACCCCGTCGAAGATGGATAAAAATTACCACATTTCCTTCCTCAATATTCCAGCTATCTCTACACCAAATTTCATCCTTATCCGTTCAATCGTTTTCTCGCAAAATCATTACAAACAAAAAGTTATTGATTTATTAAATGAATAATGCTGATATCTAAATATGACCTAAAAAACTGGAGATGTGCTGTCTGTCCGTCTGTCCAGGTCTAGCCAGGTGTGTGCGGGGGTGTGGGCGCGGGGCGGGGGCGGCAGATGGCTGCGCAGCTGTCGTGCGCACGCGTCGTCGCTCCACGCACCTTTTGTACAGCTATGCACTTTTTGTTCGTGTGTGATTGCGTTTAGATTGAATGTAGTTAGATACTTATTTTAATATAGTCCTGTTTAAAGTTTATTGGTTTGTATTGTTGTAAGAACATGGTAGTTAAAATTTGACGATCAAAAAGTATACATTTTACTTAACTATCACATGCGACTGCGCAAGTGCAGCTTGCATAACGACAACGAAGGAGATAGGCCTGCCTACAAGACTCAAGCCATTTTTAATTTCAATAACACCTAAACCCACAGGAAAGCTGTCGCTAGTAGAACCTTTCTATTTCAGCGAAAAATACCACATGATGAATTGAGGATAGCAGAGGAGATCGTGGCTAAGTAACAGCCGCAAGGGTGGATCGATCAATATTAAGGTTATAATCTAAGGTTAAGCAAAGTTTGGCGGGGTCGGTCAGTGGATGAGTGACCGTCTTGTCATGACGAGTTCTTCCGTCTTTGGGAAGGCAACGTTAAATTGATATTCTGGCATTTGTACATCTTTGGCAGTCGTTACGTAGTGGTCAGAAGCCAGTAAGTCTGAGAGTCGGTCTTACCATCATCATCATCATCAATCTCCCGAGCCTTTTTCCCAACTATGTTGGGGTCGGCTTCCAGTCTAACCGGATTCAGCTGAGTACCAGTATTTTACAAGGAGCGACTGCCTATTTGACCTCCTCAACCCAGTTACCCGGGCAACCCAATACCCCTTGGTTAGACTGGCGTCAGATAGTCGGTCTTACCAAATTAATTAATCAATGTAGACATGTAAAGCCTCGCGCATACCATTCTTTGTTACCCTACCCCTTAGCTAAGGTCAACAAAATCCCATTCTCGCGACAACAATGTGCTGGCTAGGCGGTTTGCTATCGGCCCATACCGAGGTACAACAGGATGTTTAGACTTGAATGATGCTGATGTTACGGCCACCCGTCCCACTGCGCCTACGCATTAAATAGTTACGTTTCAGCTATAATATTGCTATGGATTTGTCTTATCACCTAGTCAAATAAAATTACTTTTCTGAAGTCGAGTTCTTGGACGCCTTGAATATGCGCTGTGGTATTGTATTCGTCATCATCATCATCAGCCTCTTTATCGTCCCACTGCTGGGCACAGGCCTCCTCTCATACAGAGAAGGATTGAGCGTTAATCACCACGCTTGCTCAATGCGGGTTGGCGATTTCAGACTTTAACGTCTAGGTTTTTATCGAGAAGTTTTCCTTCACCTTTAATTAGTCATTGGTGTCTAAGATATACTTAGAAAGTACATACCTATAACTTAAAAGCACAGCTCAAAACAAAGCTCACAGCTTAAAAATATGATACTTAGAAGTTATGAGATTAATGACTGCCATGTACCTAAAGTAATATCATACTTTTACCTTCATTTGATATGAGCGTAAGTTTCCACCACGCATTTACGTTTACCATGATTATTTTTATGAATGATTACAAGGAAAATTCAATGATAGACATCTTGTTACATATAAAAAATTATTAGCTGTTCGTAAGCCTCACTTATACTCGAGAATGACTGCATCAACTTGGCTTATTTTGGAGGTGGTTCGCAGTACACTGGTACAGTTAGTACAGACGACAGCACATCAAGTTACTACTATCTGTTAAATTCTCCCAATCAACTTTGAACCATATGTTTCAGTGATAAAATTGAAAATCTTTTTAAAAAATGCACTAATAAATTTCCTGCATTCGGATAAAACTTATCCCTAAGCCACCTTCCTATTTGGCAACTAATAAACTAAAAACAATTGAAAAATTGTTTTTTTTTTTCGTTCACACAAAAACTAATTCGTATTTATAGTGCCGGTCAGCAAATTAGTGGGCTCTGTCGTTAAAGCGTTAGAAACTAAACTATCCATTGATATGGTAACAATAGCTTTCAGTTCAGTTGGTTCTTCGCAAAAATTTCGATCAACCAAAACGTACACTTATATGTTTTCTCGGAATCTGTTCGGGCCGAGGCCATTCTTTTAACCAACCTTTATTTATCGCCAAACAATGTATTCATAAACCTTATTCTATTAAGAATAAAGTTAAAAATACTTTCAAAGAATAGTAAATAAAACTTTGCAAAACTTAAGCTACTTCCTTTTGTCTTTAAATGGAACAAAATTCGTATCGTAGTTGTATTGGATTGAATTGATACTTTTACAATATTTCTTATGAAAAGGTGCAAATATAATAATGAAATATATTTTTATTGTTCACTAGCAGGTAATTAGACAATAGTTTTGCTAAAGCAAACGCAGGTAATGTGATAAAAATTACTTTTTGGTACCTAATAGACAAAAATTCCATTCAAGGATTACTTAGAGGTTTTATGATTTTATTATTGTCTATGGAAACGGGAATGGAGCGTTTGAATTTTCGAGAAAACGAGGGTTTTATAGGACACAGGTAAAATCTGAATGAGTTTAATCCTGGATTTAGTTTAAGAAAAAGCTTTAAAAGATTGTATATTTCTATAAAAATCCTAAGGTTTCGATGATTTTTTATTAAACTTGTAAGCTACACCATCACAATATAATAATCCTAAGTACTCATAGGTCAATTGCAACTGGTCTATCGATCGTAAGGTTAAGCAACGCTTGGCGCAGTCGGTCAGTGGGTGTGACCATCTTGATATGACGAGCTTCTCCGTGTTTCGGAAAGCACCCTAGATTGGTGGGTCCCAGCTGTCAATAAGTCTTACCGAGGGGTAGTAGCCCAAGTAGGTTACTGGGTTAAGGATGTCAGTGAGGCAGTGGCTCCATGTAAAATACGGGTACCTAATCAGCTGAATCTGGTTAAGACTAGAAGCCGACCACCAACATAGTATGGGAATAAAAATGAGAAAAATGTAGATATTATTATTTTCTTGCCGTTTGCTTACTTTTTTAGGAAATTGCTACGTACCTATCAGGCTATACAAAACCAGTTTGTCTTGGACTCGCTTTATATGATCTTTCCACAAATTGAAAGGTCAGCTTATACTAGTTTCATATAACTTGATGTGTATCCGTCTGTACCTACATTCGCCAGCACACTAAGTAACTACAATCTGTCAAATTTCCTCAATAGATTTCCACTTTTATCACTGCAGCATTATGGTTCAAAATTGATTGTCAAAATTTGACAGTTTGGGTGGCTCCAATCAAATGAGCGACTATTAATATTTTGTCAAAGTTTAAAATAAAAGTAAATAAATAAATACGCGTCTTACATTTTTTAACTGTTTCTTATGCCTATAGTAAAGGCGCAGTTTTCAAATGGAATATTAAGTTATGTGAACAGGTATATTTACATAATTTAGCCATACTTTTGAGCATTCATAAAAAAGAAACACTTTTTATGGAATATTACCATACATTAAAATCAATGTAGGTAGTAAAATTATTTTTGTACTTTTTTTTCAGCTGTAGGTAGTTTCTACTAAGACTTAAATAATTCTAAAGCTTCTAAGCTAGTAATTAGTGTTTTTGAATACCTCCATTGAGCTTGTAAAAGATCCAAAAACAATTCCCAGTTCAATACATAAAGAAATATTTCCCGCCCTTTGTAAGCAAAGCGTTCTTTTTTCAAAAAATACGCGTCTATTCAGAATACTTGATTCGTAAAAATACCACGTTTCGTTATTACCTATTACAAAGGCACTTTTTCTTATTGTTGCCATTTCTGCGTTTGCAATTTTAGCCGATTTCCGAAAAAGAAGGTTTTCGATTCATCTGCTTTTTATTATTAGGTACCTGAATCGTCAAACGACTTTAAAAAAATTGCTCACTATCTAAGCCATAGATATATTTTTTTTAATTATTTATTTTACAGTAGGCACTGATTTTTTTTAAGTTTCTATTTAGTACCTTTTGGTTATAACATTAGATACCTTTAATCATTTTGTGAATACGCTTTTACAAATTTATCATGCTGAATTTAACCCAACTAACAAATAGCCATAGATTAGACTGTGTAAGTAAGTCGATCACTCTGTGGAATGTCTCGGATTATGTTACCTACTTGAGTGAGCATTGCAGATAAAATATAACTCCTACATGTTTGAACTCTGTAAATAATAATCTATCAATTATTATTGTATTTTGATACCTACATGGAAAATGATCTTTCTATTTCGGTTATTGAATTCGCGAATGGACCCGCCGTAATATACAAAAGTTAAATTAGTTTTTTTTATTTGTTCAGCTCTTAGCAACGAATACGTTTTGATTAGCTGTTTTGTCATAAAATCATGAAAACATAGCAAACTTTTTAATGTAAAAAATATATAAAGTTCCATCATAACTATCATAAGTCAAAGCGTCACAGATGATCAGGTAAAAATATTACTTGATATGGCCATTCATAAAAAAATAACAAATAAAGCGAATCATCGGCACACCACGAGTGATCAATGACCGTGAAAATTACGTCATTTTATCACATGGGCCATATTTTTATCATATAACACGTGGGCTTTGCGTGGCTCATCTAATCGTAACACGGTGTGTCCTCTTCTGTTCCCTACGTAATCTGTGGCAATGGCCCGCAGGTAGCGCGGGATGGACGGTTTGAATGTCGAACCTCGGGGTTGCTAGGCGCCAAAATTAAAAACCCCTTTTCTAATATTCGCAGTTGAGTACAAAAAATGACATAAATTAATGTCAGTTTTGTGCCGAACCTGGTATTAAATTAATTTGATAATGTCGTATACATATGTTAATTTAAACACTCAAGGTGAAGAACATAGATGGATCTGAATAGATAATCTGATTATTTATAGATTGAAAAAAAAAATAGATTTATTATTAATTTCTTTAACTACAGGAAAAAAGGCAATAATTCATGAACGTGTTCTTAACAATTCAATGTTGACTTATAAACACATGCTATTTATATTACAATTATTACACAAGTTGTGATAAACAGACAGTAAGCCGACAATCTGACCAAATGAACTTTGAGTCGAACCACGCGAAAAGCTTGGCTATGCGTCATTGCGGCCGCCGACACGTTGCAAGCGCGGAACGTGTCAAGGATCACAACTTTCAAATGTCGAGAATTAGCAGAAACATTTTCCCTATACTTCGTGAGAAATTTTCACGCTGACAACACAGTCGGGAAGTTCAGGAACCACTTCCCAGAACGATAAAGGGCCGGCGCAGGGTGCCGCGGCGCGCGGGGGGGAAGACGGCGCGACAGCTGCGCGCGCGTCGCTCCCCGCACCGCGCGCCATTCCGTCGCCGACCGTCGCGGCGAGCAAACGTCCGCGACACTTCTCTAGTGAATTACGCGCGTAACATTCCGTTGGACTCGAGTGCGTGACTTCAAACTTTCAAGTTATAAATGAAGTATTCATTCACGTATTTGGAGGAGCGCGTCCGCACGGAGGCGACGAACCGTCGAAGGACGCGAGTCGGGCGCGGCGCAGGAGCGGCCGGCGGCATCCTTTGTCCGGGAGGCCCGTGTGGCTGGGCGGTGACTGGCGCTATATTCGGTTTGTGTGCGATATTGCACCAGTCCCGGCCTATCCAAGCGGGCCCGATCGTCGAAGACCGCTATTCAGGCACTCAGCATCCGCGGCGCGCGGTCCCGTTACCCGGCCGGTCGGTCGTTCACTGCGGTGGCCACGCTTAGGACGCGATTCGGTGTAAACGTTGTGACTTGTATCAAATTGCACCAATCCCGGCCTGCCTGTGGTCACCGCGCCGTGGACGCCAGCCTGGAGCCAGCTCGACACGTGGTGGATCATCAGGTACTGCAAGAGCTCGCAACTACCCACATGCACTAATTGCAACTGCAACTTAATGACTATATACCTTTTCTGAGCACTAGGTCAGCGCTAAGGTCGCTTTGTGTTCGCGAAACATTCATAATGCATCTGGCTTTTTGTAATAAACCTGAATAATGTCATTAGGATATTGTACTTCCGTGTCGTATTGCGAGTTGGAGGTACCCACATATTTCGATGGTAGAAAGTTTCCGAGCCCGTGGTAAGTGATTCATATTGTAAGAAAGTTATTCGTTGCGAGGTGACTGAATTGATATAGACACCGGTCGATGCAGGCAGACCGGTTTCGTCGTAAATCGTAATGTGCTATGTTAAGTGCGCTTATGTATTTTGTAGCAGACCGCCAAAACGAAGGACATTTTACGGAGATTGGCACAAACTAGGTTACGTCAATCATTTTAGAAACAGCTGATTTCTTCATTCATGTTTTATTCATTATTATTTGCATAGTCATTCTGTCTGTCATTGATTAGCGCCTAACTATTTTAATTGGCAGGCACATGCATAATTGTAGTAACTGTTTAGCATTTGCCGGCTTTTCGCCAGTGTCAATGTTTCTTTAACTAATTGGTATACGGAATGCATTGTATTGATGAACTTGACCGCTCGCTTTGGTGTGAGCGTGACCCCAGCTCGTCTCAATTTAGCAATAAACTATCGCTGATCATTACTGTGTTGCAAAGTGCATTTTACTGTCGACAAAACTGCTACATTTTTTTTCTATGAAGGTACTTGACATGTCATTCAAATTTTTAGCAATAGTTTTGTAGTGATGTGCAACACTTATTTAAGTAATAATTTTAGTAATATTTAACGTAAAACTATAAAATCGGTCACGGGTTGAATAAATTTACGATAACGTATAGTTATCTGTCAAATTCGTGTAGAGCCTACGGTAAATTATGGCTTTGCGTGGACAGTTATGTGATGGCGGTAGGTGCCACACGTTTTCGGCTCATGTGTAAAAGTAGGTTCTTGTTAACTGGTACAAATCGCTTGTATCTTTAACCTTCTAAATTTGTTTGTGAAATACTTCCGATTTATTTGATTTTAACTTCATCGACTTTTGATCAATTTCTTAGTTTTTTTTTTAACCTTTAAAACTTTTAAGCAACTTTTTTAATCGACTAAAAACGGGTTATAATTTTAATTGCCGCTCATTTGAGTCAAAAGTGTTGACAAGTCAACAGATGTCACACCGGTCGGCATTTTTATGCAAAGTTAGCTTCATTAAGCTTATCTTTACGTGGATAGGTACATACAGACATACCTCTCGACTATACTTATAGTATTATCGTATGAACTCGACGCCGTGAATCAAGCGGAAAGATGATTCACTGAACAAGTTGAGAAACCGTGCAACCGTTATGATTTAAATTGCAACAACTGTCATGGAGCATTCACGAATTGCGGAACCTACATGCCTTAGTCGGGTTATTAATAAAAACTTTGCAAAAAATTGTGAACTCAGGTCATGTTGGTAGTTGGACAGTTCACGTGTTTTTTTTACTCTTGCACTTTTTGTCATTGTTGTTGAAGTTCTTAATAAGATCAGAAATAGATAACTGAAGAATATACAGACGCCAGCACATATTACTACCCGAAACAGTAAAATTTTCCCAATCAACTTTGAACTTTATACTTCAGTGATAAAGTTAAAAATTGATTAAGGAAATATGACAGATTGTAGTAACCTGATGTGCTGGCGTCTGTATCACCGCTAAAATGGAATTTCTATTATTACTTACATCATTCATCTAATGTCATCAGCGCAACCTTTCGCCGCTTAAGTGTGGTCCAACATAAACACATTTTTCGTGAGAAATCATCAAATGACCCCTCCCGCTGAGGGTGCAGCTGGAGGGAGTGTCAGACTCGTACTGACTAAAACCATATTCCTTCTGGAGGTTCCTGTGTGTCAGGGCCACGGTTACTCTTACGAACAATCCGCGGCTCAGACAAACCCTGGCCCTAAGCGGCCAAAAACATACAAAATCTCAATTGCATTTTCTTCACGACAGGAATAACGATCATTATCTTGACGTAATGAATGTCTAGAACGACATAGTAAATAGACTTTAATACATCATTATTATCACAGCCTTTTTATCGTCCCACTGCTGGGCACAGGCCTCCTATCCCACGGAGAAGCATTGAGCGTTAATCACCACGCTTGCTCAATGCGGGTTGGTGATTTCAGACTTAATAGTCCAGGTTTCCTCGAGATGTTTTCCTTCGCCTTTAATCAGATCAAACTTAGAAAGTACATATAACTTAGAAAAGTTACATTGGTACTTGCCGAATCGAACTACCATCATACTCGAAAGGTTGGCACTTAACCACTAGGCCACCACGACTTAATACGTCCTATATATATTTACAGTTACGTTAACTCGAAACCTGTAAGCCAATTACTGAACTACTGCATAATATGGTAATGATTTACCGATGCCACAGTGACTTAAGTACATTTCTAGTCGCAAAGTTTATCTGTATTCTGCATCTTTTAACGGTGCATGTAGAATGACCGTGCCTAGGGAAATGTTCTGCACCTATTTCCGTGTTGTTTGATATCATAGCAGTCCCCGTGGTATTTAAGCTTTGTATTGCTTTGCGTGTCAACTGAAGTTCGAATATATCGTGGTTTATTTATTTGTACAACTTGTATTATACTTGTGTTATTTTAAAATTCATGATGGCCTAGTGGTTAAAGCACCAATCTTTCGAGTATGATGGGTGCAGGTTCGATTCCAGGTCATTCAAGTACCAATGTAACTTTTTTAAGTTATATGTACTTTCTAAGTATATCTTGGACACCAATGACTGATTAAAGGTGAAGAAAAACATCTCGAGGAAACCTGGACTATAAAGTCTGAAATCACCAACCTGCATTGAGCAAGCGTGGTGATTAACGCTCAATCCTTCTCTGTGGGAGAGGAGGGTTGTGCCTAACAGTGAGACAATAAAAAGGCTGATGATGATGATGTATCGTGGTTATTTGTAGTTTTGGTTGTGATGTAAGAATATACGTGGTTATTTATTTATTTAACAGAACGGCCGATGCCATTTACACTACTTATTAATCTAATTTTAATTCGAGTCATGTCCTCTTCTCACAAAAATTCAAATATTCTGACATTATCATCTTCCATTCATCTGTCAACACATCAAGACCTGTGTTTGAGTTCAGGAGTTAATGGTGGCTTCTGTTCGAGGAATAGGCGACTTGGAATATGCCACAGTTAGGATTAGATTTGGGAGTTGGGATAGTCAGTAGGTAGATAATGTTATACCATAAATAAATATCAATAGGTATATGAAGAAGATATTTTAAATTGTACGTGTTTATCTCTTTTAAAATTTTTATCGCTACTTCTGTAGGTGTTTATTAATTATACCATCAAAGATTAATGACACTTAACATTTTACGTAACGGAGTTTTGAGCTTAATATCTACAAACAGTTATATTACAACTGTTTAGGTATCATTTAAATAGACATCCTTCAACTTTAATTTATTTTATGTTATTCAACTTGACCTGGATGCATCGTCTCTAAGTTTTCGACGCTATATTCTAATTTCTCGTCAAATAACTTTGCCGCTCTGTAATTAGCCATTGCTTTGCGTATACGCAGTAGTATGGTACACACAGCTACTCCAAGCTATACAAACCAGTTTGTCTTGGACTCGCTTTATATGGCCTTTCTACTAATTGAACGGTTGGCATATACTAGTTTTGTATAGCTTGAAGTGTATGTGTGTACATACATTTTGAAGGCTTTAGTAACCAGCTTCGGAGTGGTAAGTTAGTTCTGGAGAACTTTATTATAGTGTACTCGGTGTTGGTTGATTATTTTTTATTAGAAATACTTGAGTATTATAAATGGAAATGTGACTGTCTAATTGACTTTTTGACTTTCATCACGGTCTAAAAATACACTATTCCAGTGAAAAAGCAACAAAATTTATGATTGTTTAATTAGAATAAACTGATTGGAGTCAATCACAGCTAATTCAATGATTTAGCAGAAAACATATGACAAAAGTTATACCGTTAACTTATACCGTACTTCAGCTTTTTATGCTATATTGTAAGGATTTGTTTTTTCTTCGTAAATTCAAAGAAAAAGTGAGAAGCTAGATGCTTCAATAAACATGCTACACTACACTTAACAGAACTAGTTACAAACAAAATATATGTTCTTACAATCACCATACCAAACAATACTGCCCTGATAACAAAGAATGCAGTAATCGACATTTTTGAGATTTTCACTTTTTTCCAGAAATGGTATCCCAAGAGGTTCATGTACATGAAAAAAAAATATTTTCATAAAAAAATTCACTCGAAGTATGTTTTTTATGTAATGATTTTCGCCGTACTTGCATAAAAACTGCTTCAATGATAAGAAAAAACGCAGTATTAAACATGGCCTAAGAAAGAATGCAGTACTTGCAAGAATACCCTAAAACAGAATGCAGTAATATCCACTACTTCATCATTTTGTTTTAAATTCAATGGACAAATTGCTAAATTAAAACGCAGTACTCTTAACATTACTGCATTTAAGTGTAGTAAACTTAGTTCCGAGCATAATAATAATGGCAATAATTACTAAAAAATAATGCAGTAATCTACTTGTGCTAAGACATAATGCAGTAATACGCGCAAGTGCTGCATTTAGTTTTAGTATCCTGTGACTCGAAAACGACCTGATACTAAATCGAAACGCAGTAACACGTATTATAATTGCATATATTAGTAAATTAAATAAGGGAAAATTATATTGTAAAAGCTTGATTTTTTTCCCAATTTTTAGATATATATTATGACCAATAAAATACGAACATCTTGCTCAGATGATATGAAATATTTTTTTTGCGTTTATCTCGTAACCGCCATTTTGCGATTACTGCATTCTTAGTTATGACGGCAGAATAGGTGTCCCGATATATTAAAACAACCGACTGGAAATAAAAACTATCGAGAAAATATTTAGTCGATTTTTTTAGTGAAAGCACATCCCTATTATCCCTTTACATTACAGAAGCTACCCGAAACTGTCAAATTTTCCCAATCAACTTTGCCGCATACTTATTTCGGTTATATTATCAACTAGCGACCCGCCCCGGCTTCGCACGGGTGCAATGCTGATACTAAAATTATACATATAAACCTTCCTCTTGAATCACTCTATTTATTAAAAAAAAAAACCGCATCAAAATCCGTTGCGTAGTTTCAAAGATTTGAGCATACAAAGGGACATAGGGACAGAAAAAGCGACTTTGTTTTATACTATGTAGTGATAAAAAAATGTTAACAATTTTCGCTTCAAAGTGATAAATGAAACTGTTACTATTTTAAGCTGTTTTACAAATTGAATATGATGATAAAATATTTTATTTTTGACCTAGTCATCAACCCTATTTGACGATCCTACTTTGACAGATTGTAGCTTGACGTTTTGACGTATGCACAAGCACAAGATAATCCGTTATACAGCCAAGATGGTTACGTTTATGATAATTTAACCGCGTTTGTTATTAAATTAAAAGTGAAGCACATACAACGGTCTGCTGGTTTCGTGTCAAGGTCTCAGTCCCCTACCCTAACGAACTTACTACTGCATATGTGGGTAAACACGTGTTTAGTAGTACATAATAATAATAATAACGATTGTTTGGTACCAAACTTTTGCGTAGTTCGTTTGTGTACCTTGTATTGAGAGTTTAGTACCTACTACTTTTTTCGACGAAAGGAAGTGGCTTGTTAGAACATTATTTATTGCTTTTTATTTTAGATTGTTTTATAATAAGTCTTTTTTATTATATACTAGCTTCTGCCCTCGTTCCACTTGTATTCGGAGGGAACTTCCCTGAAGGGAACTGGATAAATAGTATGTCGTATATCTTCATCCTCCATTTCCTGGTTCTAAACTACCTCGCCACCGATTTTCAGCCAAATTGGTTCAACCGTTCTTAACGTCCAGATACATAGTGTAACACGACTTTCTTTTAAGCTTCCACCAGCGGAACTACTTTTCGCACCAGGATAAAAATAAGGATAAAGATAATTCTGATGTATTAGCTATATAATTGATAAGTTTCATGAAAATCCCTTCAAATAGTTTGGGCGTGAAGACGTAACAAACATACATATTTGCAGGAATAGCAGGATATATACAAGATAAAACAAACAAAATATTTATTCTATCTGTATCCAAGGTTTGGTGATGTGGATTTGGTGTTTATGGTACTGTTAAGAACATTACAGTTAAATGTTTTTGGCTGTCATAGTTCCGATTTTTTAAATGTAGTTTTTTTTTAAACGATAACATTATTATTTTGTCACTAGCTTCCGCCAGCGGTTTCACCCGCTTTCTGAGGGAAGTACTTTCCATACCCGGATAAAAAGTAGCCTATATGTTATTCTGATGTATAAGCTATATTGTGGTAAAGTTTCATTCAAATCCATTCAGTAGTTTTTACGTGAAAGAGTAACAAACATCCATACATCTATACATCCATACTTACAAACTTTCGCCTTTATAATAATAGTAGGATATTTTATTTTATTTTATCGTATTTTTTAAAACGATAACATTATTATTCATGCCCTGTAACGCTAAGATTAGCAAAATTCTTTGTCAAAATTCAAATTTCGAACTAGAAAATGATCAAATAAAAAAGAAACGTACATGTAAATGTCCGCAGGTATGCAAAATGAGGCCTCAATATTTCATTTTTTTAATAACTTACTAATAGAACCTGTTTTCTGTTCCACTTTTGAATTTTCGCACAATACCGGCCTGTGAATATTCTTAATTTGATTTTTTTTGCGCGGGATAGTTGGCAGCTGTCTTGGTAGCCTCCTGTTTCACCGGACAGGCGCTTGCGCAGATGGTCCGTGAACACAAAAGCGACAGGAGCTAAGGATGGCTATTATGAAATCGGGGACACATCTCGAGTTGCTAAGGGTTGTTAATCTGGTTTCAACATCTTTATACAGATAAGTTTTGCTAATCTTGAAGCTCCGTTATTTTTTTTAAGAAACGGAGACATTCACTCATGATCTTTATGGAAAGGTACAGTGATATGTATTTTTATGTAGTAGGTATGTATATAAAAAAACATCTATTATATACATTAACACATCTGGTTAGGTAGTTAACTAAAGATAAACAATATCAATTTGAGTGCAAATTAAAAAAAACATAGTTTAAAAAATTAAATGCCGCTTAAATCAATGAAAATACAATAACTTAATCACTTGTACCATTAATTTAGGCAATCGTTTCGTCGTATAAAAGTTTGAATTTCATTTATTTATGTATTTGTTTGAAAAGTGTAAACAAGATATGTAGTTTAACATTGATTCAGTATATAACTAAATGGAGTATAGGTACCTACGTAGTTAAAGAAACTACCAGCTTTTTATAAGATGTTGGTTCTTAGCAATCCACTTAAATATTTTCACACTTTTTTGGTACCTAGACCACCACGACCAATATAATACGTTTTTAAAATAATCATGAGTACGTACGTCATCACATCAAGCTACTACAATCTGTCAAATTACCGTAATAATTTTCAACTTTATCGCTAAAACATATGGTGCAAAGTTTATAAAAGTAAATTTTTTACAGTTTCGGGTAGCTTGATGTGCTGGCGTTAGTACCATAGAATTAGGCTGCAAACCTCAATTTTGCGTCATTATTTAAACGGGCGTCAGGAAGTGAGAGTTACCTTATCTCTAAGCAAAACATTGTATTATACTATTTATATACATACATGTCAAAATTTGTACTACCTACTACATATTTTAGGGAGGGGCTGACCGTAGGTATATGTCTTTCAATCGATAAAACTTCCATACGATATCTTAAAGAACGTTCTTTGCATTTGGATATATTTTGAGAAAAAAAAAATACTTAACAATAAAAAATATCGACTAAAGTTAAAAATGTGTTAACATTAGTCGACTAAACTAAAAACTAGAAGTAATGTTAACAATAATTATAGTCTAATCTACAATATATTTTGAAGATATTTGCACGTTTGTTACATACCTTAATAGTAGTACTGTAGCTCCGTCTTCGCCTACTGTTAGGTTAGAGTTTATCAACAGCTCACCCACATTTTCAAGTTTGTTTATGTTTCATGAGGCAAGGCACTTGACACCAGACTGCGAGGCGACGATGTTCTGAAAATAAAATATAATCCTTTGAAATCGCCCGAATGGAATATGCTTACAGTAACTGTCAACTAGTCAAATTCAATACTTTTATTGAACTGTCAAAATTAAAATTGGGTAGTTGACTAGATGAAAAATAAAATACTTAACATATTCATTTTCTAAAGCATTCTAAAATAATGTCTGTTTAATTTACCGTTTTGAAACGAAAATTGTTTTCATTTTGAATTGAAAACATAATCGTTTGTACAGACTCCAACGCATCAAGCTACCCGAAACTGTCAAATTTTCCAAATCAACTTTGAAGCATATGCTTCAGCGATTAAGTTGAAAATCTATTAAGGAATTTTTACAGGTAATAACTAGATGTGCTGGCGTCTATACATACGGCTTAATGTGCGTTTTAATACAAATTGCATAGAAAGTAACCATTTTTGACAGTTCTAATTGAAAATACAAGTTAAATGACGTCACCGATTTGAAGAAATAAACAGATTTTTGACATCAAGCTGCATAAGTACTTATTTTGCTTATAAAATTATCAATAAAAAATTCAAACAGTTTTTCCTTCAAGTCTACTAGTGAGTAGTTTGTAAATAAATAAGCAATTGATTGAGAATTAAATAATAATGTTGTTTTAATTTACTTAGTAATACAATGTATAGGTATGCAGACTGACAAAATTAAAAGCTGGCCAGTAGGTATACATACAATTGTTACTTTTTGACTATCACCTCTCATGTGAAATTCATTGGAACCCCATGAGTACCCACCATTGTTCCATATTTAGACTTACTAATGTTTATGATAATTATATTACGTAACATATACTTTTATGTATAATTGTACCTACCTAATTATTGTTTATTAAATAAATTCTGTAAGGTTGTTAATAAATCTTTGAATGAATTTTAATATGTTTTTTTTTTATTTACCTGAGTACATTGTATAATAGGTTTAAAGACATAGTCCTGGGTTCGATTCCTGGAAATGTGTATTTAGTTTTCTTTGTCACTACCTATTAAACTCACTGGTGCCTCTCTGTAGATAAGAAGCCTTGTAGATTACACATGAGGGTCGAATCATTGATCCAAGCTTCAATTTTATACAGGTACAGACCCAGTACAGGTAGTAAGTAGTAGACCTGGTAGTACGAGTACCTATGCGACTTCGTTCCAGGTCAGGCAAGTATCAATGTAACTTTTTTTTAAAGTTGTGTGGACGTCAGCACTTAGAGCTACTACAATCTGCCAAATTTTAATAGTTTTTCAATTTAATCGCTGAAAAATATGTTTGAAAGCAGATTGGAAAAATTTGAAAGTTTCGGGTAGCTTGATGTACAAACGGCTTATCATCATCTGCCTAGTTACCAAAGCTATGTTGGGGTCCGCTTCCCGTCTTTACCGTATGCAGCTGAGGACCAGTGTTTTACGTTGAGCCTATCTGACCTTAACATGTTACCCGGGCCAGAGAATAAACAATAGTACCTAGCAACCCCATACCGTTTTGTAAAACTGGTTGTCACATTTTCTGGCTTCTGTCTACCCGTAACGACTTCCAAAGATTGCAAATGACAGCCGATACCCACCAATTTAACATGCCTTCTGAAACACGGAGAAATCGTCATGACAAGATGGTCACCCATTCTCCCAGCCGCGCCAAGCGTTGCTTAACCTTGTGATCAATATGCCGATTGAAGGGTGGGCGTTTTGGGGGTAGTCTTATATGTACAAAAGTGCTAATTTATCAGTCTAATTTGAATAAACGAATTTGAGTTTGAACCGTGCGGCTGTTACTTAGCTCCGAACTCCTAAACATCTGCAAGTATGATGGCTTCCAGGCCGACTGTCGGCTACGGCGGCCATTCTCTCTAAGGAGATCAGCCAGCTGCGCAGGACATATTATTCATTCCTGCAGATACAGGTGCACTCTCTTTTCCCGCACTCTCTCATAATCCGATGGGACGGCAATCCGACACGACCGGAGAGATCAGGCGCAGAACCGACATTTACGTGCTCTCCGATGCACGAGTGAATCAATCACCAGCTTCCAGACTCCGGGCTTCTTTATGAAAGTTTCTCAAAACCCACAAAAGCGGTTATAAATATAAAAGTCATTTATTCAAAGTAGGCTGAAAGCAGCACTTTTGAAGGTCAATTTTACAAAAGATAGCCCCCAAAACGTCCGCCCTTCACTACTTCCTATGTGTTATCGATGGAAGAAGTGGTGGGACAAACTCCCCAGGATTTCGGCCCGACCCGAGAATAGAACCCGAGACCCCGTGCACAGCAGTCGCGCTATACGACTACTAGACCTACGAGGCAGTCACAATCTGCAAGTATAAGAGACGCTTGGCTACCTTATCAATGAATCGTGGAGTAGTTAGTGATGCATCAGTGGACTGCAGTGATTCATTATTTAGTGGCTATTGTCGGGGAGCTGTACAATACTTCGTGTGAGCTCTTTGTGCAATCGCTGGGGGAAATACTTCGAGTATGTAGGTTTATACGTATATTTTCCTGTGTGGTAGGGTTGCCTGTTTTATATAGTACTAGCTTTTGCCCGCGCGGCTTCGCTCCCGCTCTTCCCTATTCTACCCTAGTCTACCCTGCACGCACCCCACCCTACTCTACAATACTCTTCTCACCTTTTAAACCTTCCCTAGACCTCCACGAACATTTCAAGACCAAAATAAAATAAATCCGTTCAGCCGTTCTCGAGTTTTAGCGAGACTATCGAACAGCAATTAATTTTTATATATATAGACTAGCTGAGTCGAGAGAGCTGCCGCCCAAGAAATCTTCTCCCCGGACCTGGGTAAAAAGTAGCCTATGTCCTTTCTCAGACTCTACACTGTTTGTTTACTAAATTTTATTGAAATCGGTTCAGTAGTTTTGACGTGTGAAAGTGTGTCAAAAATAAGTGTGCCAAACACTGCCATAGATAGGTAAAATTCTTTGAGAAACTCACTAACAACAGAGTGGTTATAGTTTGGGTTCATTTGAAAATTATTGATATTATTAGATGATTCCTAGCGTTTTATACGGAGCGACGGCCTTTTTGATATCCATACTCAACAACGAGATATAAAAATGACAGGCGGGACCCACCAATTTGACTAGCCTTCCGAAACACGGAGAAACTCGTCATCTGAAAAAAGTCACCCATCCAGGGAACTATCGCGCCAAGCGTTGCTTAACTTTATGATCGGCCAACCCGTGCAGCTTTTACTTAGCCACGAGGTCTTCTTGGCAGGTTTTTTTCTTTCGTAGGTACATATGGTTATACTAATTTGCAGCTTGATTTTTGATGTAATAACAAGAAATTAATTATTTTAATAATTAAATAACCTTGAATAAAATTCCATTCAATAATAGTCCTTAGCTCAAACCAGATATAAAATCTATTACCTTCAAGTTCAGCAGATGAAAAGCCACGAAATTCTACCCAGGTTAAAATATATTCTTCCACAGCACGTGTGCTATAAAATTGCGTGTCGTGTGCGCAGAGGTGTCGCTGGGGTTCGTGATCACGTTGTTAAATCTATTTCTTTGTAAACCATCGACTTTCATGATTTGTGTTGAACGAGAATTGATTCTTTGTTCATTGATTAACTTTTATGGTATTTTTCATTGTCATTTTCTAATTTATATTGTAAACAAATTAAAAGAAAAATCCTTTTTTAAAAAGCTTTTATAGTCCGCCATATTGGCTTTAGAATAACGTCAAATTATTTTTAAGTCACTCTCAATAAGCCCTTTCATTTGATACCCATATTGTTGAAATTTATTAAAAATAACTACTCCGCCATCTTGGATTTAAAAAAAAAACGTCATATATATACATATCTTGCATTGTCATCCAAACTGAACGTGTATACAAAATTTCAGCTCAATCGGTTGAGGATATCTACTTCAAAATTGAGTTTAAAGAATCCACCGTAACATACATACATTGAAAGTTAAATAAAAGCTTTTAAAAATCATGGGGTAAGGATATGGTGATTAAACATTTTTTAGTTGCAGGTGAAGGTGGGTGTACGTAGACACAGGTGCACTCTCTATTCCCTCACTCTCATAGTCCCATGGGACGGCAATCTGACACGACTAAAGTAAGATTATACAGACAATATGACCCTTTCGATCATATTTATTAAGTTAAAGAAGGTATCTAGTATTTTTGTTACTGTACAGGGGCCAGCACATCCAGCTATCCGAAACTGACAATAATTTCCAAACGATCTTGAATCACATGCTTCAAGCAATAAAGTTGAAAATCTATTTAGGAAATTTGACAGATTGTAGTAGCTTGATGTGCTGGCGTCTGTACAATTAACAGATAAAAAGCCCAACGTCCTTTCGGCCCTACCCGAGTATAGAACCAGAGACCCTGCGCTCGGCACTCATGCCAAGCGAATTCTAGACCAACGACGCAGTCCTGTGTCATAAGAACTGTATTTATGTGATGACAATATACCAATCAATGAAACAAGCTTATAATACAGAAAACATGATTTATTTCTTAAAAAAAAAATGTATAAAAAGAAAAAAATACTTAATAAATATTTTCAGTTCCTCTTGAGTACATAAATGCTTATTTTTAACACAATAAAATGGGTATCCTGTGAGATTGTTTTTCCTAATTTTAATCTACCTTTTAGTAACATAATAAATAATAATGCATGCATCATCTTAAAAAAAAGTAAAGTAGTTTTGGATAACACTTATCCAGCGTCATTAAATGGCTACCAGTAGCATTTCAATTATTTTTGTATTTCAATATGAATTAATTTCATATAAACCTCAGGACTTCAAAAAACCTTGTAAGGTTATATTTTGGGGTTTTATATTTATTTTTACATAACATAAATTAATATGATTATTCTCAACCCGCAAGTGAAATCACCAACCAGCATTGAGCAAGCGTGGTGATTGACGCTCAATCCTTCTCCATGTGAGAGGAGGGCTGTGCCCAGCAGTGGGACGATAACAAGGCTGATGATGCAAAAAAGATTATGATTAATCTCAGAATAAGAATGTTGGACAAGGATTTTACTTTTACAAAGACTGTCTTCAGCTTACTAAATAATTCAAAAATGCATTTATAACTAGACTAAAACAATATCGTTTCAGTTGTTTGAAAAAAATAAATAATACAATTACTCGCGCATTACATACGCCAGCAGATCAACCTACACTAATCTGTCAAATTTTACCAAATATCGAGTATATTAACCCATACAACATTTATTTTATCGAATACTAACCCCATCCGGTATTTTGATAACTTGACAGATTGAGGTAGGTTGATGTGCTGGCGTCTACACATAAATGACTGTTAAAGTTACACCTTCACAACGGCAAACCTATTTCACGAGTGCTGTACTAACAAATTAGATAGGCTACTCTCATCATCATCATCATCACAGCCTTTTTATTGTCCCACTGCTGGGCACAGGCTTCCTCTCCCACGGAGAAGGATTGAGCGTTAATCACCACGCTTGCTCAATGCGGGTTGGCTACTTTCAAAATATAATAATCTTCATCACCTGCCATCATCATTAACCAAACTATTTAAATTAACATACCTCCTAGTGGTTCGCATCCTAGCCGCAGCTACACTATCAAAAACCCACTTAGAATTAACCTCCCCCACCCCCGAACCCACTACCACATCATATAGACTACTTTGTTCATGCCCAGAAACTTGCGTACCCTGGATACAAGGCCCATTTTGTGTTGGGATGTTAGGACCAGGAATTTGTGTGGGGGGTAAAGGACCAATGTTTTGTGGGGGGGATGTGGTGTTCACGGAAGCACCACATAGTGTCAATAATTGCATTGCAGCGTCCCTTTGTTCGGCGTTTTGTTTCAAATGTATTCGCATCCCGTTGAAGACATCGTAGGCGTATTCGGAACGTTGCCGGCCGAGCGCGTTGCGTTCCACGCGAGCTTTCTGTAAAGTAAAAAAAAATATTAACATATACTAGCTTTTGCCCGCGCGGCTTCGCTCCCGTCCTTCCCTACTCTACCCTGCTCTACCCACTCTTCTCACCTTTTAAACCTTCCCTAGACCTCCACGAACATTTCAAGACCAAGATAAGATAAATCCGTTCAGCCGTTCTCGAGTTCTAGCGAGACTAACGAACAGCAATTCATTTTTATATATATAGATAGATAGATAAGGTCTAATAATACTAGTGCACCATATTTTTACAGGTCATCTAGTACATGCTAAGGATCATGTTTACCACAAAATAAGTTGAATGACCTAGGGGTCAACGATCGAGCGTCTTCATAGAGATTAGCATTATGCGTACAACTGTGATGATAAATTTAATAAAATATGTTGTGGATTTCATGATTTTTTTGTGGTAAACATGACCTTTAGCATGTTCTTTATGACCCGTAAAAATATGGTGCACTAGTTTTGTTAGAACTCATATATTCGCGGTTGAATTGAGAACCTCCTTTCCCCTGGCTGGAGGCCTGAAAGCCCGGTTAAGCAGTAAAAAGAACCTCCTTAATGGAAGTCGGATTTGATGCGCATACGCATTGATGCACACCATGTGCAGTTTGATCCAACTTGAAAGATAGGACAGCTTACTTACTTTACATAATTTACAGTTACAATATTATTTTATTGCAAATTATTTAAATGATATTAATTTTGCAAATAGGTTTAACTCAACACTTTTACACGTCAACACAT
The DNA here is from genome assembly GCA_958496145.1 of Heliothis peltigera. Classification (NCBI taxonomy): domain Eukaryota; kingdom Metazoa; phylum Arthropoda; class Insecta; order Lepidoptera; family Noctuidae; genus Heliothis; species Heliothis peltigera. The sequence goes on from OY292341.1 coordinate 1,238,197, forward strand.
TTTTTCAGATGTGGTCGGCATTTCCTAACTGACTGCCTTGAGAAGAAACGCCGAAACAAACTTAGGTGTGTCTGAAATGACCTTTTGAGGAAAGTGTCATACAAGTTTGAATGGACCTGTCCAATCAGCCAATTTTTGTCAATGATTATAAAAAAAACTTAAGCACAAAAACTTTTGACCGGGTTTGCTAGTTTTAAATAAAAGAAAAAAAAAACACTAACCTGACATATTTTCCTCAAATGCTCAACCTCAAACCCAACATGGTGCAGCCACCTGCCGGCGCGGGCCGACTCCGCCGCCCACCGCGCGTGCAGCACGCGGCAGCCGCGCGCGGCGCCCTGCAACGCGTTGCACGTGCGTGCCCTCTTGTCTGTCGCGTCGCTCCAACATGTAGACTTGCTTAGATCACAGTGCGATGTCACACCTAAAAATAATATAAACAATTTAAAATTTGTTAACATTTTGACCGCCACTGTCACGTATAGATGACAAGCCAAAAAGTGTACAGCACGCCACCGTCACGAATACATGACATACTTTTAAAGTTCAAAATTAATAGTCAATTTTCATTGATATGTTCTTTTCATGTTTTGTTAAAACAAAATAAAACATGTCCGACAAATGATATTTGTTTTGTAAATAAATTGAAATGAACCCTTTTATACGTCAATACATTTAAAAAAAAAACGAGATGAGGTCGGCATTTCCTAACTGACTGCCTTGAGATATCAGTTGGCTGCTAACCTACCTGTAACATTCGAAGGATGGTTGCTGCAACTAGTAGCATTGGTGCAGGAGCCCAGCAGCACATGTGTAGTGCGCTTGTTCACTGCCTTCTGTATGACACCATGCAGCTGCTGGACTAGTTTTGTTATGGCCTGACGTTCAGGACGGGTCATGCCGGTTAAGACCTGAAATTGATGATAAAATAATAAATAAATATTCCTCACACATCCACACAACGCCATCTAGTCCCAAACTAAGCAGAGCTTGTATAATGGGTTCTAGAGAAGGCCTCTACTTCTGACTGCCTCGTTGGTCTAGTAGTGGCAAGGCACGACTGTTGTGCACGAAATCGCTTTGGCGATTGATTCACCCGTGCATCGGAGAGCACGTAAATATCGGTCCTGCTTGTGATCTCTCTCCGGTCGTGTCGGATTGCCGTCCCATCGGACTATGAGATTGAGGGAATAGAGAGTGCACCTGTATCTGAGCGAATGCTTGTGCACTATAATATGTCCTGCGCAGCTGGCTGATCTCCTTAAAAGAGAACAGCCGCCGTAGCCGACAATCGGCCTGGATGCTATCATCATCATCAGACTAGAAGAGGACTGACAGAATAATCTTATAAAATTAATATTAGGTATCATCATCAGCCATTTTATCGTCCCATTGCTGAGCACAGGCCTCCACACACAGAGAAGGATGGAGCGTTAATCACCACGCTTCCACAATGCTGGTTAGTAATTTCAGGTTTCCTCAAGATGTTTCCATCAACTTCAGTTCAGTCATCATTGGTGTCCAAGATATACTTAGAAAACTTGCTTGACCTGTAATTGAACCTGCACACTCATATTTTGAGAGGTTGGTGGTGTGTGTTGTGGTGGCTACCACAACTTTTATCTAGCCTACAGGAGAATGATAACTTTTTGGAATTTGCATGAATAATTAAATTGGTTTTATAAAATTATGTATTTTATAATTAACTATACTTACAATTTTGGGTTTCATATGGCTCTGTGAGGCGTGTATCTCGACATTATTATTATTGTTACGTTGTGGGTTGCAGGCTGCCAACAGCTTCTTCGCCATGCGCTCGGCTCTAGCCAGGTCTCGTCTCTCGCGCTGTGTCAGCTTGCTCTGTTGAAATTTGTTTTTATTTCTTGATTCGTTATCTGGAAAAGTAAAACGCATAAATATTAATAATAGTTAACCTTTTGACCGCCACTGTCACGTATAGACGACAAGTCAAAAAGTGTCCGACACGCCACCGTCGCGACTACATGACAGACTTTTAAAGTTCAAAATTAATAGTTTTTATCGATATGACTCACTACTGTATTGTAGGTATTTATGGATGAATTCTTAGCTTGTCGCTGAGGGCACGTCTTTCTTTTTTTTAATAAGGATAATAAAAGCTAAAGTGCTTATTCCGAATATGTAAAGGGGTTTTACAAGGATAATAATTGATTGTAAAAATTAACTGTCACCTTGGTATAGTGCAAGAAGAGGCTTGTGCCCAGCAGTGGGATGATAAAAAGGCTGATGATGATGGTATAGTAGATGTATGGCGTGATTGATTAGGTGTTTGGTTTGATTCCCGGGTCAGGCCAAAATTGCCTAGTGGGTTTTCAAAAGAACTTTCACAATAGCAACCTGGAGGCCCTATTTGAACAATCTGACAAGTTTCATATAGCTCCATTTCGCATTAAGTCTATATTCTCACCTGACTCATCAGCAGAAGTTAAATCCTCGGCTTCCTTGTGCGTGAACAGCTTGCGTCGGGACTTGGGCGGCTCGCGGACCGAAGGCTCAGCAACTGGACGTCTGGGGGCTGTGTTTACACGGGTCTCCAGGTCTGTAAGGGTTATTAGGTATCTATTTGAATAACCAAAATAAAACCGCGAAAGTCGATCGAACATTATGTTAAGCACCGCTTGGCGCGGTCGAATGTTAGATGGGTGACCATCCCTCTATGTACAGTCGTCAGCAGGTCAACCTACCTGAATCTGACAAATTTAGCCAATCGAACATTTTTCCGATATTGTGATAGGGTTGAAAATCTATTTTAATTAAGAAATTTGACAGACTGAGGTAGGTTCATGAGCTGGTATCTGTATACATGACGATTTCCTCTATGTTTCGGGAGATACGTCAAATTCGCAGGTAAAAATTTTAGTTAGAAGTCAGATTTTTTTTCTTAATGAAGGTTATTTGGTTGCTTTGATAAATGGGCTTAGGAGATCAGATAGGGAGTCAGTCTATGTAAAACACTGGCATTCAGCTGCATCCAATTACACTGGAAGACAATCCAAGCTAGTTGGGTAAAGGCAGACTAGAAGTTACTCACCAACAGTATCTCCTGAAGTGTCAGTGGTCTTATCAGTGCTTGTGTCAGAAGATATCCTGAGCTTGGGCCGGTCTTTATCATCCTCCTTATCAGATAACAAATCCACTAGAGGGACATTCTCCATTTCTGCTCTCTTCTGCAATTTGTAGAAGCAAATATCCTCTATTATTTGAGGTCAGTTAGGGGTTTTTGAGGAGTTTTAATCTTTTGACCGCCACGTCAAAAAAGACGAGGCCTCAGTGCCAAGCTAAGAATTCATCCATAAATACCTACAATATAGTAGTGAGTTCGGAATTATCTACCTTGTAAGAACATTATTTTTGAATTATTGGCTGCAAAATCGATTCATCAGATCACTCTATTAAAAACTGTTGTTGAAGTGTGAAAATGCTTTTTTTTATAATTCACAGTACAATTTATAAACAATTAAATAATTTGTCTTTTTTGTCTATATTCTACTCTTACAAGATATAGAAGGTATGTGCAGCTGCATAAAATTGTAGTTTGCATTATTATTTTTTTCCACTTACCAGTAACTGTCTCAAAGTCCTCGGTGAGGGCAGATCCGACTGCCTCGAAGCAGCTGGGAATGTTCGCTCACTGAGCTTTTTATTAGAGGCTGCACAGGCCTCCACCCACAGTGGCGACACTAGCTTGCAGGCGAGAGCTCGGGCTTTGGCGCGAGTAGCTCGACACCCACCTAATGAAGATAAATGTTTGTTGTCAAAGCTTTTTAACCATCCCTATGTGTCTGTTTTGTTGACTCAATAGATTTAATGGTTCAGTTATTAAATTGTAAATTTGATTTGTTTACAGTCCTGTGGTATCGCGTTGGTATTAATCGTCGTAAGCTACCACGCTGCGCAAAGCATTGCAATAGATTAAGTAGCTAATTATTGTCCTCTCAATTGATTTTCGACCACATCAAAATATGTAAGACATACTGTATGTATGTCACATACATAGGTCTAAATTCTGATCCCTCATACCAAGGTTAGTACAGAAGGTTCTCTCATGACACGCTTGTAGGTTGTTTGCAAGCGTTACCACAGCCTTGGCATACAAGGACCTCCAGAAGGAAAGTGAGTTTCAGTTAGTAAGAGATTGACACTTCCATCGGCATTGACACCCACAGCAAGAGAAGTGATTTGGTGTTTTTATTTACCCCCAGGTAAAAAAAGGGTGTCACCACGACTCAGGATCATCAGGGAGCCACCAGGATTATGATCAAAAGTACAGATGGGCCTTATTTTAAAGAACAAGTCTCCCATCCATGGACTGAATGCAACTAGCATGTTTAACCTTGCTATTTATGAATCCACATCACTACTACCTAGCTATGACCTTTTCATAATATAACCTAAGACCAAAAATGACTTACTATCAGTCCAAACAAGGTGTGTGACAAGTGGGCTCCATTCGCTGAGCACGGTAGCTCCCAGGGCTGCAAGCGCACAGCGTAGTGGTAATGCCTTGCTCTCCCCACCAACATCTACCATAGCCACCACTCCACGGAGAGCATTACTTGAACCTAGCATTGGTTTTGCTGATACCTGCAATTGGAAATGATTTTGGTCTGTTCATTTGTTCCCAACGAGTAACATCCTCAAATGTCACACTGTTACTCGATGGGATTTTTTTCTGAAAAAATTCCCAACCGGTCACACTACTAGTCACACTGTTACTCGATGGGAATTTCTTCAGAAAAAAATCCCAACCAGTCACACTGTTACTCGATGGGGACACACTGTTACAGAACTTAATGAAAATAAGAATTAAATCGGTATTTTAATTTTTTATTAAAATCAACAAAATAACAACATTGGTAAATACAGTTCCTTAATTACGGACGTTAAACGTTAACATTCGTCATATTGCTAGTAATTCTCATTTTAATGTTTTAGTCATAGTAACAATATCTAAACACAATCGGCCTTATATAATATAACAGAGTAAATCATCACATTTTACAATAATTAACAGTCCTTATTTCTAATATTAATTTGAACCTTTAAAGAAGAATTTTCTAAATATAATCAGCCTTATGTTTGTACCTATATGCATGTATCACAGTAAATCATCACATTTTACAACAATTAACTTTATTATCATAACTCCGGCTTATCATAACTTTATTTTGCTATACATAATTTTAATTGTCACAACATACTTATGGCTAGTTATATGTATTTGGAAAATTGTTGAAAGTTCAAATTAACATTAGAAATTAGAACTGATAATTGTTGTAAAATGTGATGATTTACTCTGATATATTATATAAAGCTGATTGTATTTTGGTACCTCCCCCCCCCCCCCCCCCTTATTACGTGGGACTTAAATATAGATGGCGAGATGTGGGTGTAATATTACACCTCTGCCTACCCCTTTGGGGATACAGGCGTGAGTCTATGTATGTATTTAGGTATTGTAATTTTATTTAATTATTTAAGAATAAAACGTTCAAAGGAGAATCACCAGCAATATGACGAATAAATGTTTTTAAAGTAAAAACCGATTTAATTCTTCTTTTCATTAACTACTGTAATATTGTGACTGGTTGGGAAATTACTAATAAGAAGTTCCCATCGAGTAACAGTGTGACTGGTTGGGAAATTAGTAATAAAAAGTTCCCATCGAGTAACAGTGTGACTGGTTGGGAATTTTTTCAGAAAAAAATCCCATCGAGTAACAGTGTGACATTTGAGGGTGTTACTCGTTGGGAACAAATGGGTCTGTTGAAATAATTTTTAGAATCATAAAAGTATTATTATCTATCAATATGTATAAAAATGAATTGATATTTTCTTTGGTGTTTGTGTCATATTTGTGGATTGTTATTGACAGGAGAAGGGTCATCATCATCTCCCGAGCCTTTTTCCTAACTATGTTGAGGTCAGCTTCCAGTCTAAGCGGGTTCAGCTGAGTACCAGTGTTTTTAGAAGGAGAAGGGTCATTTTAAAGAAAAAAATAATAATACAGCATCTGTTGGGTCAGCTAGTAAAATATAATGTACAAGTATTAGTACACATTTTGCAGCCTAATTCTAGTGAATTAGGCTGCAAAATTGTAGAGAGTATAATTTATTGCAGATATATCCAAATGAGCAGTGAAGTTGTTGACACAATAATACTAAAGGGCTAGGCAAGCAAAGAAATAAATCCAAATCTAACCTACAGCTGAAGAAATCATATAATTTTGGTTCATAACTACTGAATTTGCTGAACTTTTACCTAAGTGACATACCTTTTTCTGGCTAGCACTAGTCTGCTTCCTGCTAGAAGTGCCAGGAGTACACCTAGAATTAGCAGTTTTCTTCCTCAGTGCTCTGTCAGCATTTGAAGTAGTTTCCGTGTCTACTTCTTTCAACGCTGACCATTCCTCTCTGAGGCGAATTCTCTCTGCTATTGCTGAACGGCGCTGAGAATAGAAAACATATATGACTGAGGTCAGTAGGTTGTCTTTGGGGCGGAGTTTAGATGTTAGGGACTCATATTTGAGTTATGGGCCTAATAATTTCAATTCCAACTACATTCATTGTTCAGTTTCAACTGAACCAGTCCTAGGCTGAAAAGTCCCAGATTATTCATACTGTATTTTAGCTATTCTATCAGATAGGAATGAAAAACTAGCAATTTAAAAGTAATATAACATTATACATGTAACTTAATTTTATAATTTCCTTAAAATATTTTTAAGTTAATCACAGTTAATCACACATTTTTACCTACATATTCTGCGCATTTCCAATACAGATTTGACATTTGTTGACAATCACAATAAAGAGAATTTACTTTTAAATATTATAGAAAAACTAAGCATAAAAACTCTTTGCAAATAGTATTAAAATGATACTCACCATGCCTGCTGCGCTTCTACTATTTTCTTTATTCATTTTTAATTAGAACTCGTTATTATTTAAACAATGCAAAATGCAAAACAAATACTTATCAAATTGAACTCAAAATTGGCATCGTCGAATTGTAGGAAAACAATTCTCGTCAGCGCTAAATATATTTTTTGTTTACTATAAATAATATACACTTATACAATAAGCAACACTGCTATAAAAACAAACTTTTATGAATAACAAAATTAATTACGATCAAGCAAGTTGCAACAAGTTTTCAAAACACTCGCAATTCGGATTTCGAAATGTCAAGTTTTAATAACTGTCAAAGTCATGTGTCTGGCTGTGTGCTTTTTTTGTTGTAGATACGAGTGTTTAGGCCGACCAGTATCATTGTACATTGCACCATAAATTGATAGGTACCTCGCAATGGATCACCATTGCAAAATATTATATAGAGAATTTTGAACTCGCTCAATCATTGCGCAATTTGTTAAATTGCATAGATCTTTAAATTGATCGTCTAAGGATAACCATTCCATTTTGAAACTGAAAGACCCTATGTATGTTATGAAATAATATCAGAATAAAACAATCATGTTGAGTATATTTATTTCTGAATAAGCTGGGTACTTGTTTTACAATATTGTATTTATTGTACAGATCTCGTCACGTAGCTGAAGTTGGCTAGCGGTGACTTCGCAACGGTCAAAATGTATGAAAGAAATACAATTGCATAGTCATGGAATGGCTGATTTCAGAGCACACCCGATAATTATCAGTTTTTCCAAAATTATGACGTAGTCTGAACTTCAAAAAGACTTTTTAGAGTAAATCCTTCTTTCAACGGTTCGATGGCTAGACCTAAATATGGACTGTATACAGGAGGGCTTTCTGCGTCTCCTTTATTTTGAGCCATTTGGGAGGCTAAGTACAAATTCGGCCCCATCTCGCCTCTTGGTTCACCAATTTCTTCCAGTTCTTCTATATCATCGACATCAGGTTTTGTATCCTGTGGACGAAAAGTATAATTTGGTTTAGGTAAACATCGCTGTCGCGCCAGGACCAACAACTTGGAGCAGTCAATTCTTGGCTACTGGTAAATTATTTTGATGGGTTTTATTACAACCTTTTGCTATTGTACTTTATACTCATGTTTTGCTTATGGCATATTTTAAAGAAAATTCTTTACATGAGTTAAAAATGTTACCTGTATGAATTTTACATTTAAATAAGTTAGCCAAGAAATTGGTTTACCGGTCAAAACAAGCTACTACGAAAGTTCTTTCGAGATCTAATATTGCTAAGATCTATTTTGTAATGATGTGTATAAGGGGAAATCAATCAATCAATGTTGTTTCATAAAATTATCAGATACCATACCTAGGGTGGTAGACCATATTTTTGGTCGATTCTACTAACCTCATTATTCCAAGTTAATTCTATTCCGAATATAGGTTTCTCAGTGTAGGCTTGGTGCAACGCTTGCAACTCCTTCACCAAGGGTCGCAGTCTCTCCCGAGGGTCAGCCCTGAACCCTAACACATATCCTCCTGACTGTGGTCGAACTACAAACACTAGGGCTTCTCCAAATTTGGAATCTTTGATGGCTATCTGCAACAAAATAATTAATTACAAGTCATTTTCCGCTTCGTATATCTTGGTATTTTAATGTGATGGTCTTATGCTACATTATAATAAAAACGGAGACCAGTTGACAGCAGGACTATTTTGCCATTTTGTCAAGCCATCTTATGAGTGGGAAACCATCAAATAATCCCTCACGCTGAGCTGGGGGGAGTGTCAGACTTCTGGAGGTCTTTGTGTGCCAGAGCCGCGATAACTCATTCCAACGATGCCGCCGCTGCAACAGGGTTTCCTAAAGCCCTTCCTTTTTTTTGTGGGAAATCATGAAATGACCCCTCCCCCTGTGGGTGCAGCTGGAGGGAGTGAGACTTTTACTTACTAAAACCCACTATGTTCCCTCTGGAGGACTTTATGCGCCAGGGCCATGGTAACTCTTGCTAACAATCCCGCAGCCAAGACAGGATTCTCTCAAGCCTTGAAACCACTTTTTAAATCTGTTGTACTCCTTGAAACTTACGCTTTCAATAGTGATGTATGGCATGGATACGTTGAAGGCGTCATTAACATCAGCGAACCATACTATCCTGACGTTTGTGACCATCAATGTCCCCAAGTTGCCGGAATCGCTCGATAAGTTCCAGATGCTGTGCTCGTTTAGGCATATCTGAAAGGGGAACTCCTCTGCACATTGGGTACTCACACCACTGGGAGTACAAATATTCTACTGCATCTATGAAGAGTTTGTTTACTTGAACGCGCTAAACTCAGGAACTACTGGACCGATTTAGAAAATTCTTTCAGTTTTATAATAGCAAACTTACGGAGGAAGGCTTAAGTAATTTCCACGAGACAGCTGGTGCTAGCTAGTTTAGATATAAGGAAGATTGTAGCTTTTAGACCTCCATCTATTAATTATTTTAACTGCCATGTAGTAGGGGGTTTGGTTTTGGGTCTGTTTTTGTGTCAGGTGTGATTTTAATATATTTTACCTTCTCCAGCGGCAGCATGCGTAACTGTTTGTTGTGTATGATAGCTCCTCTCAGCTTCAGGTCTCTGTACATACGAGACGCTGTATATGCCCTGGAATTACCAAACATTGGCTAACATTACTATTAATAAAAAATTGAACGCTCATGCTGTATCACTTTTCACTAATCGATAATGAGGACATTTTGATCAATATGTTATACATATTAATTTGGGGTATACTATCAAGTCCACACTTATTAAATCTATAATAACTAACAGGAGCTCGTGTCTTAGTTAAGTCCCACGGGTCATTCTACAATCTGTCAAATTCACTAAATAGATTTACAACTTTATCGCTGAAGCTTATAGTTCAAAGTCGATTGGGAGAATTTGTCAGTTTCGAAGCTTGACGTGCTGGCGTCTATAGGTAGGTACATTTTTGCAGTAGTTACGGGCATTCAATAGCCAGAAAGTCTGACAATCAGTCGTGTTGAAAGGAACCAGGTTGTCCAGGTAACTGCGTCGAGAATATCAGACAGGCTGGATATAGCTAGCTAAGAGATAAGGCCGAAGGAGACTTACTTATGAACCCCAGCAACAGAGGTGTAGTGTCTCACGCAGTTAGGAGACAGATTGGTGAAGATAAACTCGTATTTATTAGACTTGTAGGCAGCCAACACGTTGAGAGCCTGGGTCGTGCCGCGCAGACCAGAGTTCACGACTTTTGTGTTCGTTGAGAGGACGCAGTTTAGGCCGATGGCTGATACAAAAGAATACTGTATAAAGACGTGTAGGTACAGTTCTTGTTAAATTCGCTTCTTCAATTCTAAAGTTCACTATTTCTGACTTCTAGATACTCAAAATATACGAAAAAAAAACTATAGTTCTTGTTAGTTAGCTTTTTGGATTTGATGCCTCGTGTGTAGACTAGTTCTTTCTACTGGCATTTTTAATCCGTATCCCGAGGGAAATATGTACTTCGCCCACCCAGATGAAGCCTATCGCATATAGCCTTGAAAACTGAAAGAATTTTCCAAATCGGTTCAGTATTTTCTGAGATAAGCGCGTTAAAGCAAACTAAAAAAAACAACTCTTCAGGTTAATAGTTTAAGATTTAACTATTAACTACTAACCAACTTTGGACATGCAAAGCTACTCAACAAGAACAATATACTAAATACATATTATGTATAGACTGTGCTTATATTAATGAGAAGACTAAGTTCAGAGGTGTATGTTGAATCAAACATTTTGCTAGAGTATCTAATTTTAGCCTTAACATAAACGCAGGCTAAAGTCTTTGCCTGGGCTGCGGGTTGTTCGTAAGAGATACCGTGGCTCTGGCACACAGGGACCTCCAGAAGGAACATAGTGGGTTTTAGTCAGTAAGAGTCTGACTTCCTCCAGCTGCACCCATGCGGGAGGGGTCATTTGATGATTTCCACCAAAAAAAAAAAGAATAGATGTCTGTTTAAATTTGTTCAATGATGATGAATGAATGATGTCTGTTTTTGTTTTCATTTTACTTATCTATTGTTCTCCGTTTCCGTTTCGTGTGCGCGTCCGAATATAAACGTTAGTGCAATAGTCAGGGACCATTTGAAAATCAGTGCTGTACTCGCACAGGTTATACTGAGATGGATCCTTGTTCCACAAATTGAATAATGTAATTTAGTTTTAATAATCTGTAATTTTTTATACTTTGCGAGTTTTTACTTATGTGTGTATGTATTTCTGTGTAACAAAAATAAATGGTTTAAATGGTAGTAAGATAAAATAAATAATAAGGGATGAGGGTATTGCCCTAGGCACAGGTGCAACTCACAATCTCAGACTGTTGCAAAAAAACGATAGAAGGAGCATTTGTGACTGAATTTTGACTTTAGATTTATTTTTGTATTATTATATTATTCTACAAAAGAGGTTTCAAAAATATAAATATTTTATTCAAGGTAACTACGTCTCATATTTTTTATTCTCGATAGCAATTTTTGCAGTCACATTTTTAAGACATAAATTATAGACATATATAAAAATTATAGCAAAAAACCAGTACATCAAGCTACTACAAACTGACATATATCCTTCATCATCTCCCGAGGCCTTTTCCCAACTATGTTTGGGTCGGCTTCCAATCTGACTTTCCTTAATAAATTTTATATGGTTCAACGTTGACTCGGAAAATTCGTCAGCTTCGCGTAGCTCGATGCGATGGTGACTGTTCTTTTGCAAAACAGCAGAGGTCAGTAAATAAATAGAAATTTTCTTTTTTCCCTACAAAAAAAATTGAATAACTGGCGAATTATCTCACACAAATTAATCCTCGGTGAAGCCATGGAATGCCATATGATCCTCAGGTTGGTAACTACCATCCGACCCTTAGTCCCGCTGTTGCCCTTCGTGTCTTCAATAGGTTCGATCCTATCAAATATCTTCTCACCAGGCCTTAGTCTGAGGTAGCTGAAAATAATACCAAACTTGTAAAATTTCGGATACCTATATGTTTCATGTGGTTAGAGTAAAAATGGCTGAAGATTTTACATAAAGAATTTGAAATGGGGAATATGCATGAAAAAAAATGGTTACCTCTAACTACTAATATAACCAACAATTAGTAACAACATTCAAATATTAATTAGGAACGTCACAATTTTAAACTTAAGTAGGTAATGAGACTCACGTAAAAGGCAAATCGAATAGGACCTCTCTGTCTTCCCAAACAGCTCCAGTTTTAGATTTCGACATTTTTAAACAATGTGGTGTCCCTCAATTGTTTTTGTTACGTTTCCAGTTGCCATGGTAACCGTACAAGTATGGTTTATGGTGCCCGCTTCAAGATAAGCCTATAACTTTAATAAAACCTAGCATAAAAGTGCTTTAATTTATATTTTATATGACGCGGTAAAATTTTTGGGTTATCTTGAAATATTTTAACGGGCTTGAAAACATGGTAACAGGCTATGTAACTACAAAAATAGGATTACATAGATATCATGAGATACCCTTGAATAATTTCATTTAAAATACGTTCTACTTTTTAAAGGTGAAAGTTTGTAGCTATAAATTAATCACTAGCTGACCCTGAAAACTTCGTGCTGACTCGTATGGTCTTAACCATCCCTGGACCTCAACAATCATTTTAAAGTAAGCCCAGGTCCAGCCATTCTCGAGATTCAGTCAGTCTAACGAAGAAAAATACCACACCTTCAGGAGGCCTCGGGCCTCTTTCCTCTCTTCCCTCCTTCTCAGGCCGAAAGAAGAAGAAAGAAGAATTACCGTGGCCCTGGCACACAAAGTCCTCTAGAAGGAACATAGTTGATTTTAGTCAGTAAGAGTCTGACATTCCCTCCAGCTGTAAGAGTCTGGCACACCCACAGAGGGAGGGGGACATTTGTTGGTTTCCCTCGAAGAAAAAAATCGGACATCTTTTTTAAAAGCGGTATTTAGAATTATAAATATGCCGTCTTCTACCAATTTTTTTATGTGGAAGAGAGAAAGGTTTGTATCACCAATTCAGTCTTTTTGTCTCTTTCCAATACGACCCTGTCAGTAATGATCCCTATTTCCCTGTTTCGATGAAAGTAAATAGCGTGACATAAAGATTAATGATGATACTTGATGCTTATGACTATAATTAGTATAGTAATTATTGTAAAAGTGTTATGGTTTGAAATGCAACCCAAATTTAACGAGGTTTCTTTTTTTATCTGATTTAAAGGTAATTTTTGTGTAGTGGAAGCAGTAATTTTGGTTCAATAAAGTATTTTTAGTCATTTATTTGTAAACTCAAATTGTCACCACAAATCGCACAGAATTTCTATGACCAAATATTTACTTTGAAGTTGTTTGTTTTTATTTTTTGCTTTCTCATTATAAAATACAGTTTAAAAAAGTACCAGATTTAGTGCTAGATTTGGGCATTAACTTTGTTCAAGATGATTATTTTAACCTAGCCCTGCAGCTTAAAGGCTAAGAGTCTATTAACACTAGCTTATACACTCAGGCCTATCTTCATCGCTCGTATACCGGTAGCTGTCAATTGTCACAGAAAAACCGAGAAGAAAATCCGCTAGTTCAAAATCACTCTTATACGTCTTAACAGGTCTTAACACTTCGCAAACTAATTCAGCAGATGTCGCCACTAATTACTGAAAAGCGCGCCATTTTGACAGCCGACCTTAATCAAGATGGCGGTCTAAGTTCGTTATTCGAAAACTGTCGTTGAGTTTAAAAGCTGTTAAGTGCTGAGGGTCCTGTAAAATTGACGGTAATCAACGTAAAAGGTTTTCGAATTTTATAGAATTATTCGTTTCGTGTCGCATTAGTGGACACGCATAATTTATATTATTAATGTTGTTTATTTTGTAATTTGTAGGTATGACAAAACGCCTGCTGCAGTAAAGGCGTTTTTACCATATAAATCGAAGTATTTTTTAACCAAGTTCAAAAAAAGGAGGTTCTCAATTCGGCCGGTATGTTCTTTTATATATATATATATTTTTTTTTTGGATGTGATTTCTTTTATTTGTATAGGTTATATAGTATATGCTTTTAATTATAATACATCTTAATATGTATATATAAATTACGTGTCACAATGTTTGTGCGCGATGGACTTCAACTACACCGATTTTAATCATCGTTGAAGATAGGACCGTATCGTAATTAAAAGTCGCAATTTTATTTTATTGCAAAATTATTTGTCTATTTTAACAAGGCTGATAGACTTACTTATTTTTGTAGGTAATTAGAAACAGTTATTTTCAAAAACTGCTAGTAGTAGTTAATAGGCTGATATCCTACTTATAATATAGACAAAAACACTGCTGGATTGGTCTTTTTTTTCGTGGGTAGTCATTAAATGACCCTTCCCGCTGAGGGTGCAGCTGGAAGGAGTGTCAGACTCTTACTGACTAAAACGCACTATGTTCCTTCTGGAGGTCCCTGTGTACCGGGGCCACGGTAACCCTGGCCCTAAGGGGCCCCTTCTACTTCACCGATTTTAATCGTCGTTGAAAGGTAAGGATAGCTTATACACTTTCTTATTTTTCTACGTATTTTAATTTATTTTCAGTATCTGCTAGTAGTAGTTAATAGGCTGGTATCCTATAATATACGTAATAACACTAATTCTGTTTGGTCCTTGGTCGCAAAAGATCACGTTATTATGTCAAAGGTCAGAAGTCACCTACATAACTTAATAAAAATAAATTCCGTAGGTATTCTCGAAAATAAATCGCAATTTCCCGTTGATTTGAAAACTCGTAAAACACACAACATCAATCAATCAAGTAGCATAAATAGACGCTTGTAAAAGTTTTTGTTCAGTTTATTATTGCTTTCTTAGAATATATTCCTGTTGGCGCGATGCTGAGGGTCCCGGGTTCGATTTCTGGTCGATATTTGTGTGATGAGCGTGCTAGTTGGCTGTGGCCTAGGTGTTATAAAGTATATGACTTTTAACAGTTGTGTTGGCATCCATAACACAAGCTAATCAATAGCTTCCGTACTACATAGGTACTAATTAAATAACAATCCATTTGGTTTAAGAAAACTTTAAATTACTACTCTCTCTTTTCCCCCAAATGGTTATAAGTTCAGAAACCAAAATTTTAGTGCGCCATGACCCGTAAGGAGCTGAAATGGTCGCCATATTGAAAATTGTAAAAGTTTGCAATAAAGGTTATTTTATGACCTTCGGAGGGAGCAAGCTGATAAAATTTAATTTCTGCCTACCACTGCGGTAGATCTTAATAATGTTATACTTCATGTTTATGTTATAATGTGTAGATAAGGATAATTGTAGATACCAATATACCTATAGGGTGACTGGTAATTAGTGACCGAAATTTAAACACGTGATTGTACTCATGATTACGAACAACTTTCCCGAAGAAACTATTTTTGTTATTTTTTGTTAACAGCTGATCGGGCGACGGTGTGCGCGAAATTTGAACTTTGCACGCGCGTCAGTAATTTTGCTATAATGAAAAAAAATACTTTTTTTGGGAAAATTGTTTGTAATCATGAGTACAATCACTTGTTTAAATATCGGTCACTAATTACTAGTCACCCAATATATTACTAGCACAATGCACAATTTGTATAATTTTAAAATATAAATTAATAAAAAATAATAGTAGAGTAAGAATTTTATGTCCCATTCAAAAAATACTATGAAATAGTTGCGTAATTTCTATTGGAGCCAGGAGAGGAAGCCATTTTTATTTCCGCGAACAACAGATAAAACTTTTTTACTGCATATAATAAAACTAATCTTTTCTAAGTAACCCACTTAGTATATTTTATAAAACGATAAATCCAGGATTTAAATGCATGGAGAGGTAAAAATCGACGGTATCCTTTGACAGCCGTTTAAGGCGCTTATAGGATTATCTCAGACGAATGACTTCAAACTGCAGGCATTTCGTTTTGATCATATCTTCCTTGTACCTTTGTGTTTTAGTTGTGTACAACAGAATTATATCATCTTCTAAATATTTTTTAGAACTTTAATCAATTTAAATCGATATTTAGGTACATTTACAAACTTAAAAATTATACAAAGAAAATTCATCTGCATTGCTGTCAGCGGGGATCGTGCCCAAAAGGCTAGCCGCAATGCATTATCTTCTAAATACATATATATAAATTGCGTGTCACGTTGTTTGTGCGTGATGGACTTCTTAATTACTTAACCGATTTTAACCAATTTGATGTATCTCCCAACCTACCGCGCTGACAACAAAAATGTATATTGGATTTGCATTGAAATATTCGCAAATTGGAATAAATATATTTAATTAAATATTATTTTTGGATTTCAGGCTTTTGTTCATGCGTATATTTTGATCTGTAAGCTGATGGAATATTTACAAACTATTGTAGAGACGCCAGCACATCAAGCTATCTAAACCGTATTTTTTTTTCAATCAACTATGAACCGACAGATTGCAGTAGCTTGATGTACTAGCATCTGTACATTTGTACATCTGTGTTTTCGTAAGTGATTATACAGTTTAAAAGGACTAAGAACTACAAAATCGTTATCATAGTCCATCGGATTCGCAGTAATTATTCATATTTTCCCGTCGACATTTTCGTACAACAAAATTGTCTGTAAGAGTACCTCCATCTAAAATTATATCCCGAAAAACTGGGAAATCATTTTACAAAAGCGAAAGCTATTAAGGACTAAATTATTTAATATAAAGATTATGCTCTTGACAAAATTTACAAGCAGTTATGCTGGTCCTTATTCCCCTAACTTGAAGGACCAATTTCCAAAAATTTGTAATCCAAAACAATTTTGTAAACGTCTCTTAATTGTCTCTTATAATTAAGTAGAAGTCCCGAAGTGGTAAACTTAGGGTCCCAGATGCGTAAAATTGTCTAATTATAAAAAGTATTAAAGATAATTTGGAGTTCATCCAATATTTGCCTTTGAAGTCCTTTGGGTACTCAGATGCTACTAAGGACCCTCGCCCACGGAGACTTTTCGTAGGGATGCAGTCGCGATGCCGTCGCGCGTAGGCATCGTACAGATGCGAAGCTGTCGTTAGCTGTGTGCCCTCGTCCACAGGACCAGATTCATACGCGGTGCAAACGCGATTCGGTTGTGATACAGTTACACTGATGTTCGGCACACTCCCTCCCCCCACTGTTCTTTCTCCGATGTCGTCCAACGCTGTCGCGCGTTTGTATCGATACAATCGCGACGCAGTAGCGCGTTGCAAATGCGACTAACACGCGTTAGAAGCTAAAACAATGCTACAAAAAGTCGCAGTGGGCGAGGGACCTAAGAATATGCCACTTTATTAAACGCGGTAACTGCATTTAGAAGAGAAAATGTTCCTATGGGTCGTTCTCGGAATCTTGATAAAGAAATCTTGGATTTAATCGCATTTGAATACAGTCTTATTTAGGTCAAAACGTGTAGGAACTGCTTCAATTAAGTCTGAATAGAATCATCTCGATTCAATCATTCATCGTTATTACTAGCCTTTTTTATCGTCCCACTGTTGGGCACAGGCCTCCTCTCAAACAGAGAAGAATTGAGCGTTAATCACCACGTTTGCTCAATGCGGGTTGGGGATTTCAGACTTCACAGTTTAGGCTTCTTCGAGATGTTTTCCTTCACCTTTACTAAGTCATTGGTATCTAAGATACACTTAGAAAGTACACACATATAACTTAGTATAGTCACATCTTTACTTGCCTATCCTGGACTCGGACCTACTTGAGAGGCTGATTCTTTAACGACTAGCCACCACCACAATTTTTACTTCAGTATAAAAGTATTTACTGTAATCTAATTGTTAGATAAGCCAGAATAAACCAGTATCTACATAACAAGGTTTTAAGAAGGCGCTAAAATTTTGACAAAAGACACAAGACATACACAAAACATGACATATTAATAAATTATCAAAATTAAAAATAAGGTTGTGTCAAATGGACTCCATTTCAGCAGTAAATTAGTGGATGTTAATTCAAAAAATTCAAGCCACTCTCTTTCTGTAACTCCATATAATATTCTCCGTGAAACTAAATAGAGATGCGGACTAGGTCATAAATAAAATACTTTATCATATTCATTTTGTAAAGCATCTTAAAATGATGTCAGTTTAATTTATCGTTTTGAATCGAAATGTTTTTATTTTTTTATTGATAATTTAATCGAAATAAGTATACGACTTGATGCGTAAAATCTGTGACGTCATATGTGGTGTTTTGGTGTTTTCATACAAATTGCATAGAGAGTAACCGTTTTTGACAGTTCTAAAAAAGTATTGAATTTGACTAGTTGTCCGCATCCCTATTGTGTGCTGTAAGATTACACTGGAATTACGTCACTCCCCAAACGAGTTTCCACTAAAAAAAGTTTGATTTCACTTCAAAAACTCCCAAGAAAAATAGCTGGGGTGTCAATTGAGGGGTGTTGAGGGGTGAGGGGGTGGGTACTCGTTATTTTCACTTTTCCCCGTTTATTGCCACAATAAATAACATTAGGTTTATGACGCGTGTATAAAATACCCCGGTGCGGGGCGTGCGAACCTGAATTTTTAATTTTCTACCCTCCGAACTTGTTTTTTTGGAACTAGAAATTGGTTGTATTATTGGCTTTTGTATTAACGGACGTAGGTTTTCATTAGGTTTCTGTTACTATTTATAGGGTTTATTAGTTTATTTGGGCATATCCCCTTCTCCGTGTGAGAGGAGGCCTGTGCCCAGCAGTGGGACGATAAAAAAGCTGTGATGATGATGATTAGTTTATTTACAAAAAAAAGTTACGTTTAACACTCAGATCATCAGCTCCCAAGCCTTTTTCTCTACTACGTTTGGGTCCGCTTCCGTCTAAGCGGATTCAGCTGAGTACCAGTGTTTTATAAGGAGCGACTGCCTATCTGACCTCCTCAACCCAGTGTTTAACAACCATTGTCCCAAAATTACTTATAGACTTCATTGAACATTGCGTCAATGCATACTATCACCAAATATAATAATTTGTATAGGTACTAGATGTTGCAGCGGCCACCCGAGGGAACTGCCTACCTCCCGCACTAGGATAAAAAGTAGCCTATGTCCTTTCTCAGACTCTAGACTATATGTCTACCAAATTTTATTTAAATCGGTTGAGTAGTTTTGGCGTTTAAGCGTAATTACAGACAAAGTAACTTTTTCATTTATAATATCAGTAAGAATTAAGATACTCGTATTTAGGGCCAGTTTCGCAGGTTACGGATAGCCACTATCTACCAGATCAGTTCAAAAATGGAACAGAATTTGTATAAAATTATCTGCTAGATAAACTATCTGGAACTTATCCGGTGAAACTGGCCCTTAATACGAGTATCTTAATTCTTACAGATATTATAAATTAAAGAGTTACTTTGCCTGTATTGCCTTTGCCATATTTTTTTTATCCTTGGTCACCGTAGATTAAGTCAAAGTTTTTACTCAAACGAATGGCCGTAATCAGCCGAAGACCTTATCCGACATTTCACCAACACTTTATTAGAAGATTTATTCCACAACCCCCCCCACTTATTTAAGTTTCCCCCTACTAATTGTACAACAACATCGGAAGTAAGATTTTTTCAGCAAAGTGATTTTAATTATTAACAGTGAAAGCGTCGTAAGGTGGGACGCACACGTAACTGCCTCTTATGAAGGTAAGTGGCTGTTGTACGGCCATACGACGTTACGGAGAGGCAATAAGGGTAGGCATGACGTATACAGGGATGATATAAAGAGACAGTGTTCTTGAAATAAATGTTGCTTTAAATGCGAGATGAGAAACGGGCATTTGGTTCTGGATAAAGTTGATGAAGTATTTTATATATCTGTTGTTTAATTTACATAAATATACTTATGAGTAATTAACGGCTATGTGATTAATACCTCATACGGTAGTTGGTAATTAGTCAAATTCATTACTTTCTATGAACTGTCAAAATCGTGTCACAATTTTCAACGTCAATGGATGTATTCATTTTACTTAAATTATCAATAAAAAATCAAATAGTTTTTTCTTCAAAACGATAATTAATGAAAGTGACATTATTTTCAGAAGCTTTATCTTTTAAATTAATATCGTAAAGGTTTTTATTTTTGACCTAGTCAAATACCCAATTATTAGATTTTGGGGTTTTTTAATAAGCATACCATACTAGGTAACAGAGACGAATGGAAGCGGAAAACATATTGCGCCGACCTCCAATAGAATTGGGAATTGGCAGAAGGCAAGAAGAAGAAAACTAGGTACTAATAATAATTGTGGTCTGAACTGGTACTGAACATTTCATCTCACTTGTGATTTTCAGTAATTTTGTATTCAGGAATTTATGATAATTTAAAACATGGCCACTTTCACAGGTTGCTGATAAGTTCCAGATAGTTTATCTGGCAGATAATTTTATACAAATTCTGTTTTAATTTTTTAATTTACCTGGTAGCTAGGGGCTATCCGTAACCTGTGAAACTGGCCCTTAAACTCGTTTTATGCGACCGCCGTCAAAGGTGACCGTGGTCGCGTCTCCCGTCGTCCGACAGCGTTCCACACGGTTCGGACCGACCACGGACACTGTCGCGATGGATGTGCTTCCGACCAAGGTCGTCCAAAGTTGTTTGACTCCTCCCACATTTAATCGGCCGATCAACGTTTACACGGTAGATTTTCACACCAACAAGGCCAAGGTGACCTCGGTCGGTGGTTGGTTTCGATTGTGTAGGAGGCCTATGAATATTATTTCTTAAATGATGACTGTCCCAAACACATTTAAACATGAACAGGGTTCAAAATCTAGTAACAAAATTAACCAAGAAAATTCACTGTGCTGAAATTGTCAGCTAAAAAGTTAGATACTTTAAGTCTTAGTGTGCTCAGTCCCTAGAAGATAATATTCTCTGTAGGCGGTGCCATTTGCAGGGCCCCGCGGACTCGAGTTTAAACGCTTACGGCCAAACTGTCTTTGGAATTGTTAATTATTTTCGCGGGACCCACTGTTAATCCCCGTTCGGATCGCCCGTAATGATACCCACGTCACTTGATAAGAAATTATCTTGGATCGGTGGTTTTGAAAATTTTGGTCCTTCGGCACGAGAGAAGGAGATGGCTTAAGGATTTGGCAATTGTAATTACTTTTTGTATCATTTAACTTTGCTTGAGGAGTATAAAGTGTATCTATGAGTATATATTTTGATGATCCCGTTGGCGCAATGGTTACCACGCCAGACTGCGGAGCTTAGGGTTCTAGGTGTGATTCTCGGTCAATAAGTATTGCCAATTAAGTAGTTGAGTAGGTCAAAAATAAAATCCTTTATGTCATTCAATCGTTTCAATGAAATTGATGTGATGTGAAAAATCTGTGACGTCATAGTTCTTAATTACCAAATTCTCTTCTTACAAAATTTACAAATTGCATAGAAAGTAACCGTTCTTCACAGTTCAATAAAAAATATTGCGTTTGACTCGTTATTAACTATGTACCGTATTACAAATCTTTATTATATTATACAAATGTTCTAATTAAAAATCTTTATTTTCACCGTAATATTTCTAGGAGAAATTAAGATCTATTTTCCACCACAGAGTTTTCTGCTTATATATGTGAGAAAATAACACTGGCACACGAAAAACAGGATAAGATATATCTTCGCACCCTTTTTTGCCCTAAAACAATGTATTTGCTGACCCGTTTATATTGCAATATACTTGGAATTAATTTGTTAATTTGTGGTAATTAATGTTAACAGTTAATTGCATTAAATATTTGGTATTTTTTTATTCCCGTTGGAAGAATTTTAAATAGTATTAATTGTTGATGATGGGGACGAATTTTTCGATGTTTTTTTTTATTTTGTAAATATTTTTGTGTCATTTATGTATCTATGTAATAATTTGTATGTATGAATATGTCAATATGTAATTTGAATATATTATAGAAAGATTTTTGGGTAAGTATAAATTTTTTTAACTTTACTTATTTGTACATTTTAATCGGTTTTGAAAGCCGTGGTTATGTTTTAAAGACGATTTTGCAATATTATCGTTTTAAATCAAAGAAGTACAATTTTTCTTAATCTTTTCACACAAACAAAAATCCCCTCTCCGTCTCACTCTCGCCATCTCTTTCTAATTCTCATTACAATATCACAACTTCACCTATAAGATCATAATTTTCTTGTGAGAAAAAAAAAATCCAACTTTTAACCCTCCCCCTGCCGTGGGGGAGTTTAAACAAGTTGCCTTTGCCAGATGGCGTTCGGCTATTCAAATTTTCTTGTTTTATTAAAAAAAAGTTCGCACTTGACCCCGAAACCGTTTTAAGTCGAGTTCTTGAAGCACCTTCTTAGTAATGTAGGGAGGTAATTGTATTTTAATGACTGCGATTTTAGGAGAAATTGCTGTTTTAAGCTCTTTTAAAATTTGTGTCAATCTGTGCTGATAGCCATTTTGTTTTATTTTTATTGGCGGTAAAAAGATAAATGGTAATTCTCGGATAATAAGCTAATGCCGTTTCGGTATCGGCTTAAAATTTCAAATCAAAAAGTTTTCTATCAAGTCATATCTTTAAACGCTTTATAGTTGACGCGACATTTGATAATTTTTTTGAAATAATCAAGTAGATATTATCCTTTAGAGAGTTGGGAAAACGTGATTTAATTAAGTAAGTCTTTAACTACATACAAATATCAAAAGGCCGGATGATTATCTAAAAAGATTGTAAAAAACACGATTTTATTAGTCTTAAACTACATAGAAATATCAAAATTACTTAAAATTTGAATAAGCTTTTAGTTTTTTGTCTATCTTATTTACTTTACAGTGTGTCAGATACCTAATATGTATATAGAAATGGCAATATTACAAAAAGTTAAACCCAGACCCAAATAACGTCATAATTCCAAGATACAATACGGGGAAAACAAACGTCACCAACTCAAAGCAAGCCTAAGAATATTAATAATGCATACTTAAGCGAAAATGACGGAGCTTCTCATTTTAAAATCCTGACGAATGCCACCCTTAAAGCGCGTATTGTTTTGAATTTTTCAAAAAGGACCACATAAATTATCATTATGGGATTCTAAGGAAACAATTGTCCCCGCCGTCGCAGCGAGAGGGTTGGGCCAAACACAAATCTGGATTCTTTTTGTTAGAGAAAATTAAAAAATAAACCGTGATTTGTGTGTCATTTCTACAGCGTTTTGTAGGTATATTTTTGTTTCTTGTATAACAGTGTCTGGGACAAACTAAAATTGTACCTGGTAGCTTTTTATTTTTAGCGTTGTCACTAGTTCATCATCATCATCACAGCCTTTTTTTATCTTCCCACTGCTGGGCACAGGCCTCCTCTTCCACGGAGAAGGATTAGCGTTAATCACCACGCCTGCTCAATGCGGGTTGGTGATTTCAGACTTTATAGTCCAGGTTTCCTCGAGATGTTTTCCTTCACCTTTAATTACTCATTGGTGTCCAAGATAAACTTAGAAAGTACGTAATATAACTTAGAAAAGTTACATTGGTACTTGCCTGACCTGGAATCGAACCCGCACCCTCATACTCAAAAGGCTGGTGCTTTAACCACTAGGCCACCACGACTTTTAAATCACTAATTTTAAGTCACTAGTTAAATCAGGAATAAGCCATCAGCGGTTTATTGCAGAATTCAGTCTATCTGCCTGGCCTGTCAAGCTAAATTATCCTCGGCTTCCAGTCTAGTCCGATTCAGCTGAGGACCAGTGTTTTACATGGAGCGATTGCCTATCTGACCTGGGCGACCCTGGGTAACGACTGTCAATTTTGGAAAAATCACAGACGGTATGTACTAATTGATCGTGCCTTCTGAAACACAGGAACTCTTTATAACAAGTCGGTTACCCATACATGGACCAACCGCGTCAAGCGTAGCTTAGTTTTATGATCGATTGACCCATGCGGATACTTAGACTCTAAACCTCCTTAAAAATATTCATGGGAAACTAAAATTAGGAGTGGTTGGCCCAATCCGGGAATCGAACCACGTGTAAACGTATATTATTAACTCGCCAGGTGAAATTGTGAAATATAATGGTCAGGGCTAATTTATTAATTTAATTCGCTGTATTAACTTAAAGGCGGAGTTATACAGTAAGCTATAAATATTGTATAATATTTTTATTTCACTTGTCTAACTAAATTACAGCTTGTTTTAACCGTTCTGGATCAATTTGTATTACATTATTATTGTTATACACATTTACTAAAGTCGTGGTGGCCTAGTGGTAAAAGAGCCAACCTCTCAAGTATGAGGGCGTGGGTTCGATTCCATGGCGGCCAAGTACCAATGCAACTTTTCTAAGTTTGTATGTACTTTCTATGTATACCTTGGACACCAATGACTGTGTTTCGGATGGCACGTTAAACTGTAGGTATCCTTGGCAGTCGTTACAGGTAGTCAGAAGCAGTAAGTCTGACGCCAGTCTAACCAAGGGGTAATGGGTTGCCTAGTAAACTGGGTTGAGGAGGTCAGATAGGCAGTCGCTTCTTGTAAAACATCACCATGTTATCGCAATGGTCACCCCGCCGGACTCCTGAGTTGGGGTCCCGGGTTCGGCAGTGCCCCGCCAAGAAAATGATTTTTTGTAGCATTTTATCGCGTATCTTATCCTGGCCTCTAGTCCTTTTGGAAACCGCGTCCGTCTCTATTTCTCGACTCGTTATCATAAGAAATATGGCGTCATTTAATTTTTTTATTTCGTTCATTTATTTTTGAACGTGAATGAGTAATAAAGCGAGAAATTGTTTGTATTTTGAGTTATAAACTAAATGCTGGAGTAGATTGAAGAGAACGACATGAATAGTTGGCACCGACATTGTACAAACGCCAGCACAACAATCTGTCAAATTTCCTTAATAGATTTTCAACTTTATCGCCGATGCATGTAGTTCAAAGTTGATTGGGAAAATTTTGCAGTTTCAGGTAGCTTGGTCTGCTGGCGTCTGAACAATGCTACTTTGCAGTAGGTAGTGGTAGGTATACTTACTTATAGGTGTACAGTCTTACAGAGAGACTGTTAGTCGCTCAGATTAAACCAGTTTTTAAAACTATAAATTAAAAAATGGATGTATACCTATTTGAATTTTTGTAACATTTTCACGAAAAAACTTATCATCTATCGCCTTTTCACAAAATGTACTGTAAAGATTTTGGTGTTTTTTTTGAGTATTATAGCAGAATACCATATTCACTACTTTATTTGCGATTACTACTTCAGGACGCGATTAAAACTGCAAGCAACATCTAGTACCTAAACATTTGAATACAGTTCAAATATATTGTAGATAGCAGGCTATTGGCAATGCAGATACTCGTATATCCTTTCCAAAGAATAAATATAACTTTAACAATACATTTCCAAGCCCAAAGTTCACACGAGAGAACAATTTAGAAAGTAGTGGCAGTTCATATAGGTTCCTTAGCGTGCACGGTGCGCGCTGAAACTTTCATATTCTCCATACAAAAGCTCACGGTGAGGCCCTGAAGTCCTGAATAGTCCATGTACATGAAAGTTACCTGAATTTCTCAGCGAGAATAATCAATTAAGTGAATACATCTGCCGACAAAAGTTGCCTATGAGTTAGTAGGTAAACTGTTTGGCTGGGCTCTATTTATAGTGTGGACTGTTCCTAAGTTATTTTATTATAAAAAAGTGCTCTAAAAAATACCAAAATAGCTAGGTTTATAAAATCATCTTGAAGAAATTTAATGGATTACATCTAAAATCACGTTTTAAAATAAGGCGCTTCGTGAGTTCGTGTATTATTCTTATACGGAGATAACTAAGTGAAATATTAATTATTTGAAAGTATTATAAAATGGCTAAATCAATTTATTATTGATATCTATGTTTTATTAAAGCTACAGATATTTTTTCCATATTTCATCTTTTTTACCAATTTTGAAATTTTGTTGTTAGTGAAAAAGAAAAATAATAAGTATACAGTCCATGGATATATTATACGACGGATAATGTTACCTATAACTGTTGTTGCATACTGCTTTAACAAAAATTGCAATTAAAGATGTTTACTGTAAGAAACCTTGATCAAATTTATTCTAGAGCCCCCCTAAAAATACTAAAAACATTTTTAGATTTACTTAAATTACATTATGTAACAACGCCTTATTTTCTTTACTTATAACTCACACGTTGCTCTTGTGAATAACTGCGAAAAACAATGAATTTTGAACAAGAAAACAAAAGACTAACATGCCTTAATTTCTTGACTTGTATGTCACACTCTTTTAAATTACTACTGTATATAAAACAAATGCATTTAATAACAAGAAAATAAAACATTATTACCATTCCATCTCGACTATGAATACGACCCCTATCCCCAGCTTCCGCCAGCCTCAGACAGATGGCGGGGAGTGATTGATGAGAGAAGAACTTAATTATAATACTTAGCCAGGTTTATTCTTCAAATTTCTTTCTAACCGACTGCGAGTTCCTCAAACTTGGACAATCAACTCTAACTGTTCCTTGATCTCGTTTTTGTTTGATGTTTGTGTATTTTAGGTATTTTATTATAATCGTATTTTTGGTCCGATAGTCGTCACGATACGCTACGCCTAGTGGTTAAAGCACCAGCGTATCAAGTACGAGTGCGCGGGTTCGATTCCAGGTACGGCAAAGTACCAATCTAACTTTTCTAAGTTATATGTACTTTCTAAGTATATCTTGGACACCAATTACTGATTAAAGGTGAAGGAAAATATCTCGAGGAAACCTGGACTATAAAGTCTGAAATCACCAACCCGCATTGAGCAAGTGTGGTGATTAACGCTCAATCCGTTTATTCAATGTATTTTTGGTCCAGGGTTTTTTGTAAAAGAAAACATACATATTAAATAATTATTTCTTTTTGATTTTCAACATGACGTATTGAGTATGGTACGAGTGTAATTGCTTCGTTGATCTAGTAGTCGTATAGCGTGACTGCTTATCACGGGGTCGTGGCTTCGATACCCGAAATCACTTTGTGGCTTAGGTAGAGATTATAGAAAATTAATCACAGTTGTGGAATAGGTAATGTAGTTTTACATAAGTTTTATTTTTTTGATAAAGATTTTACTATACATAATATGTATATTAGAGTTGGTCCATTTATATTTTGTTAACTAAGAGTGTACTAAAGCTAAGTTATTTCCAAATGAGTTAAGTCATTTAACATCATAGAATATTTTTTATAAGTTACCGTTAGTACGTTATGTTTACCTAGTTAAACAATAACAAAGCAATTCAGCAAATAAACAAATAAAGTGAAACAGCTTTGTAATCCTTCATATTGAGAACAACATATCAAATGGATTGGCTCTAGCTGGGTTATAGTTTAATGGTGGGAAATGGACAAAATCTATTAATATCGATAAGTTTTTTATCGATATTTTAACAGCGTTAGATAGTTGTGTAATATTTTGTCGTAGTGAGCAGTGTAAATGTGAATTAATAAAGGTTAATCTTTATAGTTGATTGCCGGCCGATTGCCTGCCATGGCCACCAGCTTGCTGCGCAGGACATATTATAGTGCACAAGCATTCGCGCAGACACAGGCGCACTCTTTATTCTCTCACTCTCGTAGTCTGATGGGACGGTAATCTGACACTACACGAGAGAGATCAGGCTCAGGGCCGACATTTACGTGTTCTCCGATGCACGGGTGAATCAATCACCAACTTCCAGACTGCAGGCTGCTTTATGAAAGTTTCTCAAACCCATAAAGCGATTTCGACCCGACCCGGGGTTCGAACCCGAAACCCCGTGCCAACGAGGCAGTTTTTTTTTTGTTTTTACCAAATAATTTATATTTCTATCGACATTCTCTATTCCCATCACTAATGTCATGTGATCGTACTGCGGCTCGAGTACAATTTGTCTTCGTTGACAAATATTTAAATGTTCAGCGATACCTATCGATCACCGGCCCTGGAGATATCGAGGCATCGACGTAGCTAAAAAAATGAAATATATTGCCTAGGGAGCGGGGATTTAAAAAAAAGCCTTTCGAACTTTCTGATTTTAGGCCTAGAATAATTTATGTTGCGTTCAATTGATATTTATGATGTCAGAAATTAATCGATTTTGAAGTCGGTTATATTTTTAAGTACAGACGCCAGCAAATCAGGCTACTACAATCTGTCCAATTTTCTTAATAGATTTTTAACTTTGTCACTGAAGCATTATGGTTCAAAGTTTAATGGGAAATTTTGACAGTTTCGGGTAGCCTGATGTGCTGGCGTCTGTACATAAATAAAGATTTGACTGAAGAATTATTTTTATAGAAAGAAGAAGAAAGAAAAAAATATTCTACATATATAAAACATAAAATATAAAACATAAAAAAGGACTAAAAAACAGCAACTTCTTTTTATCTACATCTATTCCGCAAAAGTAGCTTATAGCCTTCCTGAATTAATGGGCTATCTTATAACACTGAAATAATTATTCGAATGAGTCCATTAGTTCCTAAGTTTAGCGTCTTCACATACCTACGCATATGTATCTACTGTTTTTTATCGACATATGGAAGAAATCTTTTTAGTACCTTTTGAAGCGGTTTATACAACACTATAGATGTAAAAAAATCGCCATGTAACAAATATGATTCTCGGAGCAGAACTTGACACTTCAATTTATTCGTAAACAATTCAAATCTAAATTGTTTCTTGCATAGAAAACCTCTAGCAGACAGACAGATACAAACAAAACACGATCTGTCATTGTTTTTTTCTACCAAAAGGACCCGTTTCTCGCAAATCCTTCTATCAGACAATCTTCCATCCCATCTTATTAGGGCCTAGTTAAAAACTCGACATGTACTTACACACAGCACATCAAGCTACCTACGAAACTGGACAACTTTCCCAATCAACTTTGAACCATATGCTTCAGCGATAAAGTTGGGAATTTGACAGATCTGCTGGCGTATGTACATGAATTCTAACCAACGATGCGACATCTTTTCATAAGGGACCACAATTCCGCTGTGAGGGTCCAAATAACGCACGTATAAAACGTAAGGGCCCGTCTATACGGTCCCAAGGGCCTGCTGACACCATTAATGTGTGGGGTGACCGACATTTGGAGTTCTGTAGGACATATTGTGGTAAATAAAACACGATGAATGAATAATGAGGGTGTTGTTTTTTTCTGTCTGCCGGGGCTGCTGGTTGTTTGCAGGAACCTCCAAAGGAATATAGTGGGGTTTAGTCAGTAAGAATCTAACACTCCCTCCAGCTGTACCCTTAGCGGGATGATTTCCATCGAAAAAAAGTTGTTTTTGTGGGCACAAGACTGACGACTAGTAGGCAGAGTTAGTGGGGTTTCGTGAGTTCTGTGTGCTATTTTATCTATCACCTGATGACGGGAAGAGGGTCTACAAAGACATAATTAAGTATGTAATAAGTTTTTTCTTCTCAATTAAAGGCGGAGAGGGATGACGTTTTATGAACAGGTGATTGCAAACTTTACCGACGTAAGCGCTGGTTGTAATATAGTTTGATAAATTGCTTTTATAATTCTGAACTTTTTGGTTCATGCGAGGTTTAAAGCTATAGCCATTAAATAATCATATGTATTTATAAGTATGAATAATTATTGATAAATCAATTTATTTTTCAGAATGAGAATTGATCGTCTATAAATTACTAAACATTATATCTTAATATATATAAATT
This sequence comes from Heliothis peltigera, assembly GCA_958496145.1. Classification (NCBI taxonomy): domain Eukaryota; kingdom Metazoa; phylum Arthropoda; class Insecta; order Lepidoptera; family Noctuidae; genus Heliothis; species Heliothis peltigera. The sequence continues at coordinate 1,267,898 of OY292341.1, forward strand.
ACGCGTCACCTTATCTGTCTGCAATGAACGTCTAAACTACTTAACCGATTTTAATCAAATTTGCATACCGCATGCATTTTGATCCAACTTGAAAGATAGGATAGCTTACATCTCAATTTATAGTCACAATATTATTTTACTGCAAAAACCTTAACCACAGCAACACGTGGCCGGGTCTACTGGATTTAGTACATCTTTGAAACATGCATTTCAAATAAATCTTACTAAAACACTTGACGACACTGTTCTAAGTCCAGCCCTGTCCATTAGTGCAACAGGAAATGGCTCTTGACAACTCACTAGTTCCGCAACTTTGGAGTTACAACTACTTTATCGAGTTTTGGATGCTATTCGCGACTTTGATAGCGGAGACAAGGGTAATTAGTGACTTTTAATATTTAAAGGAGAACAGTAATTTGAATTTGCTGTGAAATTTAAGCAGTATATTTTGAGATGTCGAGTAAGCTACTACAATCTGTCAAATGTCCTCAATAGATTTTAAACATTATCGCTGAAGCATATGATTCAAAGTTGATTGGGAAAATTTGTAAGTTTCAGGTAGCTTGATGCGCTGGTGTCTGTATATTCTTCAATTTCGAAATTTAATTATTGTTTAAAACTACAGACGGGGACAGAAGGGGACAAGCCTTCCTATTTCTGGATAATAATCAGTGACAATGATACAACAAAATTAAAACATATTATTTTTTTGGTGATGTTAACATAAATTTGTAAATCAGGACTGTCCACCCAATATCGGAGACATGGTCCCAACATTTATGGGCCACAAATCCTAAGATATATCTCGTATCTTATACACCCATCGTTGGATTATAAGTAAAGGATACTTCGTATTTCTAACGGACGATCTTCGGAAAACCTTATTGCTGATATCGAGATCACATTGTACTTAAAAAATTAGAAGCTCGTGCCTAAGTAACATCCACACGGGTCAATCGATCATAAGGGTGCTTGTACACGGTGCATGTAGCTTGCGCATGTTGAGGCACTTGCGCTTAAACATATCGTTTAAAAACATATGCGGGTCTAGTGACTCGAGCATGTACCAAAGCGAGCCACCCGCGCAACTAATCCGCATGACCTGCGACGCGCGCGAGTCACTCGCGCATGTCACACAGTTATATGCACCATGTCTAAGTACAAGCGAGTAACTCGAACAAATAGCTTGCGCATATTACTCACGCGTGTAACCAGCATCTTTACTTGCTCCAGCTACATGCACCGTGTACAAGCACCCTAAGGTTAAGCAACGCTTGGCGCGGTCGGTGCATGCCAGGGAGAGTTTCTCGGTGTTTTGGGATGCATGTGAAATTGGTGGTACCCGGCTGTTATTTTATACGTCTTTGGAAGTTATTACGGACAATGGGAAACCAGGAATTCTGAAAAAAAAATAAGTGTTTTAATTCTTTACCTAGCTTATAAATGGTTCAAACGCCAGTACATGAAGCTACACGAAACTGTCAAAATTTCCCGTTTAACTTTGAACCGTATGCTTCAGCAATAAAGTTGAAAATCTATTCAAGCAATTTGACAGATTGGAGTAGCTTGATTTGCTGGCATCTACCAGTACCAGAATTTCTAGTAAATAACATTGCTTATTTCTGCTTGTTTATTTTAAATTATCCATATGAGGAAAATAAAACCATTCTGGTTGCTAAGCCATATTCAATAATGTACAGAAGAATCAAATTTTGTAAGGCAAAATCTTTCAAGAGCCTTTCAGGGGTCAAGGGCACTTCTTTCAAAGAGAAAGAAAAACACGTTTTAAGGAATAAAAACAGGTTGTTACCTTCAATTTGGTACAAATAAAATCGGTAATACTCGTATGTGTGAGAGTATGAGTACTTAGTTCCTAATTGGAACATAATTTGTATATTTCAAACACATTATTTACTATTAATTAAAATATAATTACCTTAGTAAATGACCTTTTGGGTATCTATCAAACATCATTTTCATCACCAGCCTTTTTATTGTCCAAGTACTGGCCACAGGCCTTGTCCAATGCGGGTTGGTGATTTCAGACCTGAAACTGTCAAATTTTCCCAATCAACTTTGAACCGTATGCTTCAGCGATAAAGTTGAAAATCTATTAAAGAAACTGTCATTCATCAAAAAATTAAAGCAAATATTGTCTTAATTTTAGAATGGAGATATTTACATATACATACATATTTACATACTTAAAAAAAAACTATATACAAAGAAAATTAAAAAGGAACAACTTAAAATAATGCATCAAAAAATCCATCCGCATCGCTGTCAGCGGGGAAGAAGAACTTGAAAGAAACTTGACAGTGTAGTAGCTTGATGTGCTGGCGTCTGTACTCTCACTCCCAAAGGTTAGTATACGCACTTAATCCAAATTTAACTTGGCTAATCTGAATTAAGGCTAAGGTACCTCCTTATTTAGCCATCCTTCAAGGAAAGCTGCAGGCTTAGCATGGCGATTCTATATCTATTCTGTCAAGAAAAGACAACGCTTTTTCTGTCAATTTCAACATGTCTTCTGCCCGGCCCGAGCGCCCGAGCATGGCGCGACCTGTCAACTCGCATATAATCACTTGTAAACTGACGTCGATCAAAGAAAAGAAAAATTTCTTCAAAAAATGTCAAAGGAAATTTTACGTCAATCTGTCACTTTTCTGTCATTATGTCCATTCTCCGGTAGACAAAACTTGTTTCTACGGTTGCCATGCTAAGCCTGCTGAAATAGGTACAGCGAATACCTCTTAATGAGCCCTCATCAGTATCTCTAAGTTATTTTATAGTCACGTAATCTTGTTTGGCGAGATTAAAACTTGGTCCGTGCCTTAATCTCCGCCATGTTGGTTTGCGTGATTTATGAGATGGCGGCGTACAAACGAGCTGACAACTGATATCTGTTAATTGCGAAGAGATTGTTTTGTTGTTAATATTTTTGGAATGTTTTGTTTTTTTTGGGTGACGGTCTACTACGGTATAGTATCCCATATAACGACGAAGGCTATTTTTTTCGTTAGCCTATACCGTCCCACTGCTGGGCAAAGCCCCCCCCCCAAAGTCTTCCATCTTTTTCTATCTGACGCGTGCAGCGGTCAGTCAGCGAGGGAAGTGTATAAATCGTCTCGCCAGACCCCGTGGTCTACCTGTAGGCCGTCTTCCAACCTCAGGGATCCATTGGGTGGTGATCTTGGGTCACTTATCTGGGTGCATCTTGGCCATAGCTATATTTTTAACCGATTAAGCGCAGCAGATACGGTGTAAGAGCTACAAGCTAATTAAAAAATAAAATCTTCTATAATAATTTGACTTTGCTCCAGTCTTTTTTTTTAGTATATAACTTTAATTTATTCGAGGAAAAGTCTTTAGCCTGTGTTCATATAAACGAACTTCATATTTAATACATAAGTATATATTCAAAATTAAATAAATTCTATTTAAAATATAGCGTCAAAAACATTCCTCCTCATCGCTGCCCACTGGTAGCGTACCCAAGAGGTTGGCAGCACAAAACCAGCCAACAAGTTTTGTCTACCGGAGATTGGATATAATGACAGAAAAGTGACAGATTGACGTAAGGTTTCTTTTGACATTTTTTGAAGTAATTTTTCTTTTCTTCGATTGACATAAGGCTACAAGTAATTATATGCGAGTTGTCAGGTTGTGCCATGCTCGGAAAGAAGACATGTTGTCATTGACAGAAAGAGCTTTGGCTTTTCTTGACAGAATAGATATAAAATCGCCATGATAAGCCTGCTGAAGCATCAACGAGTCGTTTCGCTATATCTTTTTTAACTTTTTTTATTAACTATTAACTTTTTTCCTACACTTGAAAGGCAATATAAGCAACCCTCTGGACTCTACAGGGTTACAGCAATAACGATACGCGCCACAACAGTGGAACCGTTCCACAAACTGTTCCAATTAGCAGTTACCACGTAACTGGTTCCGTTGAGACAGATATTATGTATTCGTCAGCAACAGGGTTAATTGTGACTGTAATTATGGCGCCCAGACCTATTGCCGGTCAGGGTAGCCGTTCTCTCTAAGGTATGATCCAGCTACGCAGGACATATTATAGTGCACAAGCATTTGCTCAGATACAGTTGCACTCTCTATTCCCTCATGCTTATAGTCCGATGGGACGGCAATCCGACACGACTGGAGAGAGATCAGGCGCAGGACTGATATTTGCGTGCTCTCCGATGCATGGGTGTATCAATCGCCAACTTGTAGACTCCGAGCTGCTTTATGAAAGTCTCTTAAAACCCACATGGCGATTTCGGCCCGACCCGGGAAATGAACCCGAGACCCTGTGCTCAGCAATTACGCTATGAGAGTACTAGACCAACGAGGCAGTCAACATTATCATAAGTAACGTTTCCAAGAAAACTTAAACTTAAAAAGAAGACTTTAAGGGCCAGTTTCACAATATCCGAATAGCCACTATCCACCGAATAAATTCAAAATGGAACAGAATTTGTATGAAATTATCTACCAAATAAACTAACTGGAACTTATTCGTAGGTGAAACAAGCCCTTGGTCTATAAAATCTCTTCTCATATCAAGAAGGAATTTGGTTCATAATTCTGGCCGAAAATATTCAAAAATATTATACATAATTGTATCGCAATAAAAAACCTTTATATATACACGTTCAAATAAATCGAACAACAACGAAACGAGTACTTTATTCTTTTTAATTTTTCAGCTCATACATGACAATGCCACAAAGGCGGGGTACACAATGGATTTCATATATCGGCTGCCTGCTGACGTAAGCACGGCGCAGGTGTGCTGCTGGCCTAATACTTCAGCTGCGCATTTGATACAATTTTATGGGGAATCTCCTCCGTCGTATTATTTTATGGCATGCTCGATGGTATGGTTGTCGAGTTGGCTAGGTTCTTATAAATTCTATTGCAGCCAAGGTTTCTCTGAGGAGTTTCAACGGGAAAGAATTCGTAGACTTTACTACTTGTTATTTGTAAGGAACGAGGTGTATGGTTCTCGCATAGCTTGAGATCTTGGGTTCAATTCCCAGGCCGGATAGTATTATTGGTAATTTTCTTCGTGAATTTCTTAGTAACTATCACTCAGCAATAAGTTATTTAACGATTTACTTCTCATTATAATCCATCATCTTTCTGCCCTTATCCCATTTTTTTTTGCGGTCGGCGCATCATGTATTCTTCTTCCACACTCTTCTGTCTGCCGTCATCTCACAAGTAATATTCTTTCTAGCCATATACATCTTTCACACAATCCATCCATCGTTTGCTTGTTCGTCCTGTTCCTCTAATATCCATCCACGTGCATAGTCAAAACCTTCCATACAATATGATCCTCCTTCTTCATTCATCAAATACATTAAAATGAGATCAGCCGTCTTACAACTTCAGTCAGATTAAGTAGTAGTCAGTAGAAATAGTAAGGACTAGTTCCTCGCAGCTTCACCCCTACTCCGGGGACATTTATTCCCGAACCTGGACAAAATATAGCCTTTGTTACCTGTGGACAACACATATGCTGGATGTCGCTCAACGTAAAACACTGAGACTCAGCTGCACCCGGTTAAGACGAGAAGCCGACCCCAACACAACTTGGGAAAAGGCTAGGCAGATGATTACCTGGGGATAATGATAGCCTAACAACAGTAAAATTATTTATAAAAACGGTTTAGTAGTTTCAGAGCCTATACAATGCAAACAAACACCATAATAATTATGCACCCCTGACATGGCAATGTTTGCCAACCCTACACATTGGGCCTGTCCATACGTGTAATATTTTTTATTAATTTCCATATTGAAGGTGGGATGATATATGGATTGCGATTCAGGGGATAGAAAAAGTATTAAATTATGTGTTCCATTATGGAAAATCAGTACTTATACATTTATCTACTTATGGGAATCAGTTTTTGGGGTAATATTACAAAGTGGGGCTTGGTGCGGTAGACAGGCCGTAGACCATATATCGTTGACTTAAATTCACTCATGATGTAATGAAATATGGCGCTCGCGTTAACATTTTGTTGTTCAATATAACTTTTCTAAGTATGTCTTGAGCACAAATGACTGTTGAAAGGTGAAGGAAAACATCTCGAAGAAACCTGGACTATAAAATCTGAAATCATCAACTCGCATTGAGCAAACGTGGTGATTAACGCTCAAACCTTCTCCGTGTTAGAGGAGACCTATGCCCAGCAGTGGGACGATAAAAAGGCTGAAAGGCTGAAATTCTGCGTGAAATGAGGCCTGTGCCCAGCAGTGGGATAATAAAAAAGGATCAGCCTTTTTAGGCTGAAATCACTCATTTCTATAAATAAATGTTAGGAAAACACTTTAAAAATGTCGATATTTTTAAAACTGATTCAGTTTCAATACCACACTATAAAATTAAGGACTAGGTTAGGAGATTAAGGAGGTCTTTGCGCATCTTAAGCTAAAAAGCTCCAGTCAAAAAACATAATTTTTGTGTGACAAGAAAATACAAATCTGAAAGTACGTGATCATGTTTGGCATGTGTAGACGCCAGCACATCAAGCTACCACACGAAACTGTCAAATTTTACCAATCAACTTTGAACCATATGTTTCAGCGATAAAGTTGATTTTTTTGAGGGAATTTGACAGATTGCAGTAGCTTGATGTGCGGGCGTTTTTACAAAAGTATGTTGATGTTATCACGTTGTCACATTTTCTGAATATCCGTAAATATAAGTTAATGTATTCACACGAAGTCTGTTCATGTATTATTAGGTGTTCCAACGAAACGGGGATAAGGTTGAAATGACTGCGAAGAAACGGTTGAATAGTTGGAAATGAACTATTGTGAACAGCAGTCATAATAGTAAGCTACGAAGAATTCAAAAATAATCGCATTGCTGGTAAGCTGTCAACGATGAGTGAACACATGGAGTGTTTAATTAAAATTACGCACCAAACTATATTTAAGGTTTAGACGGTTTCAAATTTTAAACCTTAGTTTTAAAAAGTACCGGGGTTAGTACAAGTTCTGGACCATAACTTTGTTCCAAACGATATGGTTCATCATCATCATCATCATTGGCTGGTGGTAGACAATTTTACACTTAAACTTCTTAGACTTTACCATTAATAAAAATGGCGTTCAGGTCGATTTATCAGCCACTCTTCAGACACGACCGGATAGAGAGTATGCATGGGGTTGTCATGTCTAACGTCCAGACTGCGGACTGCTTCATGAAAGTTGCTTAAAATCCTTTTGGCCTTGGAATCGAACCTGAACCTCCGTGCACAGCAATAAAGTGCGCTTGGTGATCACTAGATCTATTACTACGTAGCTCAAAGCTTCTTATCGCGGGCTCCAGGTCATAACGCCTGAAACACCTGAGTGTCAGAATTTTTTATATCAATTATCCTCAAACCTCAGAAAAGCATTGTCTTGTGTGATTTCAGAATTACTGACTTTCTTATATAGGAATTAAGACCAAAATGCTAATTTACATCCTGGTTCTTTGTTTAAGATCGACAAAAATCAAATCGTTATCAGAATTAGAGGCCACTGATATTAAAATAGTTCTTAGTGTCACTTAACATTTTATTTGTTATTAAATGCACATACTGTTGTTCGTACTCCATTTATTAAACATCAATTTTCCGCTCCCCAACGTACCAAATGAAAGGGGCGATGAAAAATATTGTACCTACACATATTAAAAATACCAACTAAATGAAAACACAGGTGTAGGCCGGTGATTTCAATCAATTTTTTATTATTAATTAATATAAGAATGTGTCGTGCCCTTTGTCAACATGTTTTTACACAAAAAACATATTGTTATTGTAACATACAAAGACGTTTGCTCAATTATTATTTTCCTTTCATTGTATTCGAAGAAAGGCGTGAATAAAGAATATTCTAGACCGATGTGTTTTGGTTATGAAAGCGGGGTCAAAGTAACTTCTTAACTAATTTATAAATGCTTCAACAAGCTTTTATTTTTTTTATACAATAAGTTCAAATTTTATGGTTAATTTCTTCAATGTATACTTCTATTATAAAGTAAAGCTGAAACTACATAGATAGGAAACAATTCAAGGAATAAACAGCCGGACGGACGCGGCAGCGGCGAGCGTATATTCGGCACATCAAGCTACCTTTATTTTTTTTCTTATCGACTTTGAACCAGAAGGTACAGCGATAAAGTTTAAAATCTATCAAGGATATTTGACAGATGGTATTAGCTTGATTTGCTGGCGTCTGTACTACAGTATTGAATTTAAAGATAAAGTACTTTTTTATAATTGTTCGCATTATTCAAACACACAGGCGAAATTTTCTGCGAGTTATTAAAAAAGTACTTTTTTTTTTAATCGATAGTTTTTTATGCATAATTCTGTATAAAACAATGTATTCCTCTCTTCTAATGTACTATTTGCTGTGCCCATCAGGGTCCACGATTGCTACCATGTTATTTATGTATATTACCATCTTATCTTACATTGTAGGTTTGCAATAAATAATAAGGAATATGCATAATTTTTTTTTTGCAATCTATCTAGTTTATCAATAAATATACAAAAATAAAATACTAACTGTGAAAAAAATATCTAAATCAGTAGAAAAACAAACGAGATATAACAATTTTAAACAAGTATACCTGTCCCCCTCACCAAAACGCTATATTCAATGACAGCCTTACGGGCGTGTGTAGTTGTGACGTAAATACACTCGGACTTTGAAGCTTTATAACTTCTTGTCGATAAATATATTTTCATAATTCTTTCATATTTAATTATTACAGCTAAAAGTATATTAATTTAGTGAATAAAAAAATTACATGCATATTCCCTATTGTGATTATGATTATGCACCGCACCAGTTCGATCCTCCAGAGGATTAAAACGATCAAAATGTAACCGATATAGATATACACAAAAAAAAAATTACACCTAAAGATTTCAAAACATAGGCCTAAAAGCTAACAACAAGCCAACAAGGATCCCCTTCTGTTCCAATTTAAGGACATCCCTGTCCCCATTTAAGGACCTCAAGTCCTTATCTTCGCTAAAGGGTTATCGACAAGATACCACGTTGTTGAGAGTGTAATCCCGACGCAAGCTGTTATCTTTATATCTTTGACTTGGAAGCGAAGATTTGCTAAATGTGTTATTGGTATTGGCAGTGATGGGAATTTTGACGATTTTTAAAAGCTTTTATTTAACTTGCCGTGTATGTATGTTACGGTGGATTCTTTGAGCTCAATTTTGAAGTAGATATCTTCAACCGATTGAGCTGAAAATTTTGCTTACACGTTCAGTCTGGATGACAATGCAAGACATGTTATATGACGTTATTCTAAATCCAATATGGCGGACCACACAAGATGGCGGAGTAGTTATTTTTAATGAATTTCAACAATATGGGTATCAAATGAAAGGACTTATTGAGAGTGACTTAAAAAATAATTGAACGTTATTCTAAATCTAATATGGCGGAACATAAAAGCTTTTTAAAAAAAGTTATTTTCTTTTAATTTATTTAATCTCTAATTTATGTGTAGATTTGTATGTTTTTCAGTTCATATATTTAATTGATTTGTAATTTCAAGTCTATCGCATTGGGTGGCATACCTGTAATGATAGTTGTAAGGGAGAATTGAAATAAATAAATAAATAAATAAAAAGTGCTATTCGTAATTTCGATTACAATATGTAGTTGATATAATGTATTCGTATTTCATCATTTGCGTAGCCTTTTTTTAATTAGTTTTTGTATGTAGTTAACTACCAGTCTTAACTCTACTAAACTAAAAATAATCTCTTTACACATTATCAAAAATATCCTTAAAAAATAAAAAATACTGAACCAAATTGGATGATTTTTTCATGGAACTTTTACTAATCGGACTAGAAACCTCGGAGCAATCAGTGTAAGTGTACATACATAAAAAAACATACCGACCGAATTGAGAACCTCCTCCTTTTTCAGAAGTCGGTTCAAAACAACTGTATAACCTTAAAATGCCAGATATAATCCACCCAGCTCTATATCTATGTATACTTTCAAGACAAGCATAAGTTAAATCGCACAGATCTGTTATTTGCCCACAATTCATTTCCCCCTACTTTTATTTTAACCGCATTATCTTTCATTCCTTCTTTCTTTCCAATTTCATCTATTGTTTGTGTTCACAGAGCTATTTGTATCTAACGCTATATTATCAGCAGGTGTACTATGTACAGACGAATGTAGGTGATTACCTGTGTTCTCGTAATCAGGCGATCGATTGGGGTACACCTGCAGGACACGTTGGATTTATATTAACGATGATTAGCGTAAAGCGGGGGCATTTAAAAAAAATCTGGTACATGTTAAGGCCTATATGATTGCGATCCGTGTGGAGCAATCCGTGTATGTTTGTATGGTGCCACAGTAAAACAACTGAGCTAAGTTCGATGGAAACCTCTTAAGAGGGTATCATCATCGTCAGCCTTTTTATCGTCCCACTGCTGGGCACAGGCCTCCTCTCACACAGAGAGGGATTGAGCGTTAATCACCACGCTTGCTGAATGCTGGTTGGTTATATTATCAGACTTTGTAATTCAGGTTTTCTCGAAATGTTTTCGTAGTACGAAATTAGAAAAGTTGCATTAGTACTTGTCTGATCCGGAATCGATGCCGCACACTCATACTAAAGAGGCGGGTGCTTTAACCTCGACCACGACCACTAAAAATCCAGGATAACTTCCAAAAATAAAATAAACGGACTAAACTTCAAAAATCGACTTCAAAACGTATATCGCAATCAATTTCAAACGGCTAAAGCATTGAAACTGTGATCCAATTTGTCGTGCGGGTGTACTCTGGCAGGTGTACGGTTGTTCATGGTTTATTTATGCCTTGTCGAGCAGCTATCGATAGTCCGACTGACCTATCGATGTACAACACTAGTTCGGTATTGTATTGTATGCTAGTGATGGGAAATGTTTTATTTAGACCATTTTGATTTGTTTGTTTGGTATTTCTGTTAGTCTATGGTTACTTGTTTTTGGTAAATGTCAGTTTTTTTTTCTTGTGGCCGTGCGTGATGGTGTTGTTATAATTTGAGGTATATAGATAAACATAAAGGGCACACTAGACTGTATTGTAGACGCGTATGATGAACTCAATTAGACTCGTTTATATTGTTATAAAAATATTTATTCTTAAAAGATTACCGCTTATAGAAAAAATGTAGTTAGGTTAGGTAGGCACTTATAAATTGCGAAAGAGCCAACTCGCATTGAGTGAGTTTGGTGACTAACGCTCAATCCTTTTCTGTGCGAGAGGCTTGTGCCCTGCAGTGGGACGATAGAAAGGCTCAGATAATCATAGGCTTTTTATTTTTTAGGCTTTGATTAGGACGAAATTTTTCACACGCTCCGAGTTCTTATGATAATACATGAGCTAAGAAAAGTCATTACGAATTGCTTTAAAATACTTTATTTCAGCAAATCATAGTAATTATTTAATAAAGATGATTATCTACTTCTATCCATTTTTTAAGTGCGTGCAGAAAGCGTGTTTTTTGGAACCTTATTCAGGTACGATATGTTACGGGAGATACCTACTAGAGGAATCAGCTATGTATATGTCGATCTACGCTTGCTAACATATCTCCGATCACCAGCTGCTTGAGATTACAAATCAGCATACCTCACAATGGTGCCAGTAATCACATAATAACAATAGCCGACATTTATAGGAGATACTTGCTCGCCTAACATAGTCTAACAGATTAGGCTCCCATCACCCATACAATTCCCTTCCGCTTGGTCTAATCGGGCGAATTCGTACGCTCCAATCCGATTAAGTGTGAAAACGCCCTTAGTTAATACCTATCTCGGTTTTAGGCATTTGTGGTACCGCTGAAGGTATCTGGTTACCTTTGAACGTTGGTTTTGGGTTCTGGTAGGATTTGCTGAAGATTAAACGCCGGTTAGTCAAAGGGTTGACCGATTCATATGTTTTATTTGGTTTGAGAGAGGTGGGTGTGGACCATTTGTGTTTAATAGGAAACATAAGAAAATAAGGGCTTTTTTGCCTATACAAACGTAGTCCTCTGTTTCCACCCTGGATAATACCGGTAGAGTAATAAATTCTAAAAATTTCTGAATATAATAATTAAATATGTACATACAATTATTATAAATATATACATACAGACTATATTTACAAACTTAAAAATAAAAAAGAGACAAATTAAAATAATGCATCAAAAAATTCATCCGCATTCAGCTGTCAGCGGGGATCGTGCCCAAAAGGCTGGCCGCATTGCCCCGTTGGATGGCAATGCTGATTCGTTGGCCAAGGTATTGGCCAGCCCTTTGGTCACTTGTGGACTCCACTAAGCGCATGCTTATGTCTTTGAACAGTTTATATAATAATTATATAGACATAATTGAGATGCCCCTACGATTATACATATATTTTCATAAATAATAGTAATCAAAAAAGAAATGAACGTTCAAAAATCTCGGAAATTAGCCAGCCATTTTCTTTATAGAATATTTCTTTGTTGATTGTTTAATTTGACAGGTGAAATGTAATTTTATTGACAGATAAATAACCTAACTCTCCACGTAAATAAATCGTGATAAAAATGTATTTGAAGTAATAAAGACAGCATACTAATCCAACATTACTAGTCCAAGTATTCGATAAATCAACTTAAACGTAATCCCATTCGTCTAGCGCACGGGTTCCGTACGGTACCGTTCTTCAGTTCAAAGTGGAACACTAAAAGTGGAACGCTTGTATGTACGCTTGTATTTCCATAGCGTATACCTAGTATGGAAGAGATCGGATCACGCGTTTTATTTAAACGGGTTTTTCTATGGATCACCCGCGTCAAAAGGGAACTATTTGCCGCATGCGTTAAAATGTAGCTTAAGCTATCTGCCAGTCAAGTCCCGTCAAATTTCGCCCAGCTGTTTTTGATAATAGCCGGGACAAACATACAGGTAGACAAACAAAAAATGTTGCAAATAAAATGATTTGGTATCCTCTTTGTTAGCTTAGCAAAAAGTGGATATTTTAATATTATAAATATTGACACTCCAATATTATATATTTGTATATTAGGTAGACATCTGGTAATATTTGTGTTAGCAAAAATCTACGTTTGAAAATGAATATTATTTAAAATGGAAAATAATTCAGAATTTTCAGAATTAAAAAAAATACTCTTAGAATGAGCACAGTTCAATTTTATGCAGAGTATGTATGCAGAGTAGAGCCAATGTTATATTGAATTAACTGTTCAGAGGTGCAAAAGTTCTTCACTATTGTAATCTATAAATACAATACTACCTCCCATTAAAGCCGTGGCAGATATTTATATCACCTTGTATAATCGTCAGTACAAACCTTCATTTCAGCTCTCCTCGCTCCGCTTTGCTCTCTCCGTTATCGCAAGCCGCAGGTGCAAACCCCTAACATATTTATTGCATCCCATAATCAATGTCGTCTATACGTTGAAGTAATTCCATTTGTTTGTATGGAATGTTCTCGAATTGTTCCCGGCTGCCGCCATGATGTTTATTCTAAATGATGAAGCTCACGGTAAAGTCACTTTAAAATGAGAATTGTATACAAGCACATTAAGCTACTACAATCTGTCAAATTCCCTTAATAGATTTTCAACTCTATCGCCGAAGCATTATGGTTCAATGTTGATTCGGTGGTTTGACAGTTTCGTAGCTTGATGTGCTGGTGTATGTGCTATTTATTTGGCCGCGGTAACTCTTGCGAACAACCCGTAACCCCGGGAGAGTACTTAGGGTTCCTTGAGCGATATGTCAATCCGTTATTCATATCTTTTTTTAAAACCAATACGGCATTTCTAGAAGTATCCAATCTACTCTTCTGCGGACTGATCTTCGAGAAGCATGTAGAACAGAACTCGCCGCTGTGAATTGTACAGACGCCAGCACATTAGGCTACCCGAAACTGACAAATTTTCCCAATCAACTTTGAACCATATGCTTTAGTTATAAAGTTAAAAATCTATTAAGGAAATTTTACAGATTGTAGTAGCTTGATGTGCAGTCGTCTGTACCTAAATGGTACATTTGATGGCGTTTTTCCTAACTACAAAGTTCTTTCGAAAGTGGGGCAGTAAATAGCAATGCTGTTTAACATACAATAGGGTATATGTCCAGTATATTTTCGTAACACAAACTTGAGCAGTTTATTAGTTAGTTCTTTTGAGTATGATGGATCGCTCCAATCCTTCTTTTCGTGAAGGCGAGAACGATTTGGGATAACATAACTTGTTGTGGCATGTTTTTAAACGCTTCATAATGTTGATTACCTAATCTTTCTTAAATAAATCGTTTATATTTGTCATTTTTGAGAAGGTATACCTATTTTATTGTGCTGCCGACAGAAATAGGCGGAAAGTTTATGGCGTTCTTTGCTGAGTAGTGGGATACTACCATGATCACCATCAACCCTTTGTTTATCCCACTGCTGGGCTCAGACTTCTTCTCAAATAAGAGAAATCACGAGCCTCAATAATCACGCTTTTTAGAAGCGAATGCGGAATGGCGATATGATAGTTTAGATTTCAGGCTAGAAGCACCAGCCTCTTGAGTACGAATGTCCGGGTTTGGCACTAAATGAAACAAAATGATTAAAAACATTAATAAAACCATCAAAGCGAACTAATACAATTTTCCAATCCAAGATGACTATGACTAAAATTTCGCGAAACGACCGGCTAATTTGAAAAGGCGATTTAGAGAACACTTCAATAAAACACCCCAGGGGCGAAGTATCAACGTAAAATGCCCACATTTATAGCAAAACAACTCTTGTGTGTGGGGTCCGGCTATTATACAAATTTGCCGCGCAATAAAGAATATTTATGAAGGCACCTTTGCACTGTAATTACCTAAGGTTGTAGACGAACAATTTATATGTAAAGCAGGTATTGTGGGTAGTTGTTCGCTTGTAAATAGCCGCTCCTATATATTGATAAGCTAAAGATTATCGGGTACAGTTATTTAAGTAGGGACCGAGGTGTTCCGTAAAATATGGCCTCGCGTTAGATTTTGTTTTGATTTATTTGACAAACGTTTTTGATGAAAGTTGATGTTTTTCGTTGGGATTATGTTGAGTGGTTATTTAAGTTTGTATTTATTTTATAGGGCTTTGTTTTTGCAGAATTTTGTAAAAGATGGGTTTGAAAATGTCATTATATCAACTTAAACAAAAACTGCTAGTCCTGCTCAGAATAATAGTACAAGTATTAATTAATACAATTATTGAGCACCAAAAACTCTAAAGAATCACTTTTTTTGGTATCGATAAATAATAATAAAAAAAAATAAGTCTCACTGAACTATAGCTTAAAAAAACGAGCTTTCACATAATAGCAGATTTTTCGCGCGTATCCGCTCGGCTTTACTACGCATGACGCACTTTACGCGGCAAAAAAATCTGTTGGTATCGCAGTTTTATCACAAGTATACTCACACCCTGAAATCCGAACGGAAAATTCTCTTTATAAAATATGTAGAGCGCTCTGAGTGGATGTTAACAATGCCATATCATTTATACCTATTAAAATAGTACAAGTTATTAAAACCCGAAACTTTCAAATTTTCCCAATCAATTTTGAACCATACACTTCAGCGATAAAGTTGAAAATCGAAGAAGGACATTTGACAGATTGTAGTAGCTTGATGTGCTGCCAACTGTACTTAGATTTTAAAACTCTACGTTTTGGGAACATATTGAAATGATAATTGAGTATTTCGAGTACAGGTGAGGGTAGTTCTAACATAATCCTATAATCGCGCTTTACTGTGCCCACGGGACACCATTGGGTCATATCGACGTATTTCGGAATACGAATTTAAAAGCTAATTTATACGCATTTGAGAGCTACTCCTGTTCGTATTTCTGTATGTTTTAAATTGCAAGTTATATATATATATATATAAATTCATGATAATTTATTTACACTAAAACTACTTGCAGAATGTATTACTAAATATATACACACTTATAAAAAACTTACAACTAATATAATAATATAAATTTACTAATAAATAGCGTCAAAAAACTCATCCTCGTCGTTGCGACCCGGTAGTGTACCCAAAAGGCTGGCAGCATTGCCACGCTGGATGGCAATGCTGATCCCAATCAATCAATGCAATGCTAAATTTCATGATAATATGTATAAAATTCCCGCGGTTTTCTACCGCGTTCCCGGAGAACGTATCTCGTACTCGGAAAGAACATAATCCGGGAAAATTGTAGCTTCCCAACAGTGAAAGAATTGTTCAAATCGGTCAAGTAATTTCGAAGCTTATTCAATACAAACACACAATCAAATTTTCCCTCTTAAAATATTCGTATAGATGTCTAATCTATATCAATATTATAAAGCTGAAGAGTTTGTTTTTTGGTACAGATGCCAGCACATCAAGCTACTACAATCTGTCAAATGACCTTAATAGACTTTCAACTTTATCGCTGAAGCATATGGTTCAAAGTTGATTGGAAAATTGGACGGAAAACATTTTAATATTGCATAGCTATATTTATTTATCGAGGAAGGTTTAGGGCCCCTTTCACCGGTTACGGATAAGTTGCAGATAGTTTATCTGGCAGATAATTTCATACAAATTCTGTTCCATTTTTTTATTTTATCTTGCAGTGGGTATCCGTAACCTGAGAAACAGGCTCTTAGTGCTTTGTTTTATCCGCGCATGCAGGAAGTAGTGCCCTCAGGGCACAGGTGGAACCGCGGGGAACAGCTAATTGTATAAGTGAGTACTGGTCACACATTCATTACTACATAACACGTAGTATAATTTCATTGATCAATCAGCTGCATTATTTACCTAACCTAACGCAGGATCACAAATGTATGTCGCAGCCAAGTTATTAAAAAAGCCTTTCAATCAAACAGCTTGCCGTTTGACGACGCCATTTTGTCATTTAGCAAAAGATTACAACCATGTTGGAACAAAACGCTAAGGCCGCGATGGCGGGTCCTGAACTTCTGCAATTATACAGCAGCTTTTCAATCAGCATTATTGAATTATAAAACTAAATGAGTGATTAAATGACGTTGTTTAGTCATAGAGTCAACCCTCGGGACGTGGGGACCGAGTGCTCGCCTCCTCGCAAAGGATATTTCCAAGCGCCTGGTTGAAATTTCCCGTGACCAAAAGGCTGGTTTTTATGTCGCACTAAGCATTGCCTTATACTTACATATATATATAAATAAACTATAAAAAATAAATCACATAACAAAAAAACTACCAGATGATGGCGTCCAGGCCGATTGTCAGCTACGGCGGCCGTTCTCTTTTAAGGAGATCAGCGAACTGCGCAGGACATATTACAGTGCACAAGCATTCGCGCAGATACAGATGCACTCACTCTCGTAGTCCGATGGGACGGCAATCCAATACGACCAGAGTGAGATCAGGCGCAGGACCGACATTTACGTCCTCTCCGATGCACGGGTGAATCAATCACCAACTTATATTACGTCAAAGAGCTAGCCGTTTGATTGAATGTCTATTTTAACCAATTGGCTACGACATACCTTTATTGAAGCAAGATAATTAACGCATACGAATTTATGCGTCGCTGGTTAGTTTGCCTGCCCGCTCTGTGTACTTACCGGGTAAAGCGAATAATTGTTTCATATGCTACATTCCTATTATAAACAGTTATATTATATGTATGATTAGCTATTGTTTTTTTTTATTGATTATTGAAGTCATCATCTCCCGAGCCTTTTTCCCAACTATGTTGGGGTCGGCTTCCAGTCTGACCGGATTCAGCTGAGTACCAGTATTTTACAAGGAGCCACTGCCTATCTAACCCCCTCAACCCAGTTACCCGGGCAACCCAATACCCCTCGGTTAGACTGGCGTCAGACTTACTGGCTTCTGACTACCCGTAACGACTGCCAAGGATGTTGATATTGATTATTGAAGTAAAATGAGTATAATATGGTTTTAAATGAAAAAAAATGTCGTCATAGTTATTTTCATAAAAATTGCATAGAAAGTAACAGTTTTTGAGAGTTCAATAAAAGTAATAACTTGATTAATTGTCAAGTACCTACCCTACTGAAAAGAAATTCTTGTCAAAATATTGATTAAGATTCCGCCCTTGACTTGTATCGTCTACCGAGTTTAATTCGTTTACGTCAGAACCGGGTTTATAGCGGAACTAACTTCTCGAATTGATTTAAATCGACGAAGACTGTAAAACTTTATGAGGGCCGTGAATATAAATGTAGTTTTAATTTTTGTGCGTGGCCATTAGAGTCGCGTGTTTGTAGGGGATTGTTGTTTTTAGTTTTTTTTTTATATTTACTTTGTAGTTATTAAAAAGGGGTACATAGATACTTATCTGATATCGTTTTGTATTATGGTATAAGCTGTCTATACTACGAAATAAAAAAAATACTTGTTTTATTAAATTATTGAAAAATACTGACTAGGTACGCTATAATTTTTATTTATTTATTTTCGATAATTCTGATGTCTAAAAGTTGTCAAATGACCGTGTCTATGCCCGTATTCCATTTCATTCATACTTGGAGGGACATCCTGATTATGTATAATTTTAAACTTTGTGCTTAAACGATCTAAATTTGATGAATTTAAGTAAGTTTACATTAATTATGTATGATGATGTTTTTTTTTTGCATTTAACCTTTCAAAACAGATATTGCGTCAAAATATCTTTGAAACAGGCCACAAAATACTCTACGTATAAACTTAACTACTAAGTATAAGTACCTAATTGATTTTTTTACCACCAATAACCCGTGCCTATGCCATAATAAAAAAAAAACAGTTTTAGTGGCTCCACAGACTTCTGTCTGTGGCATTCTCTGAAGTAGTAAGGTAAAGTTTGTACCATCGTGATGAGCGACCGGGCAGTTCTGATGCAATTCTACCGTTGCACCACCACGGTTGCTTTTTACTATTAATCCCTATGCATTTGTTTGTCTTACTTATAATAATGAAGAGTATGCCTATCGAAATTGACAGATGTCTACTCGACATTATAGGCAATTTTTCGCGCACGGTTTGGTCAACGAGCAACAAAAAATCTGCTGCGTTTTTCAGGCGTCATCGCTTGAACTAACAAGTGTCAATTGTTTGTCACGCGTATACGCGCGGTAAGACCCGTATGACACACGTTACCGCGCGGTAAGACGCGGAAAATTAGCTAGTTTGAAAGTACTTAGCGGCTCCACCTTCGTATTTTCTGTGGCATTCTCAAGTAGTAGGTGAAGTTTATGTTGTCGTGACGAACGACCGGGCTGTTCTGATGCAATTCTACCGTTGCCTCCCCCTCCCCATCTCCCGACCTTTGCTTTTTACAATTACGTCGCGTCCTGGGTGGGCGAATTAACGCGAACGAGGTCCTAAGCGAACTCAAGGCGGTGCGGTGCGAAACTTCTGTCCTACGTGCACGCGAATTGGTGTAAAACCTTTAGTTAAGTTGTATTCAAAGATTTGGGATATTCTTTGATAGCATTTTTAGAATTTTTTATGTACGAAGTTATAGTACTTTTTGACATAACAACACCAAATGACGCGACGCTTCGCTTTAGCTACCACATCTGACGTAGGACGTGGTGTTAGTTTTTGCTTTATGGCGGTGTGATTGGGGGAAGCCAGGCTATGTTTTTAATGCAATATTTTGTAAATGCGCGGTGATGAAAGAGCTCTTGACTATTTAAAAAATATACATTACTATTTTTTTCTTTATATTACGTAACCCGTGAGCGCAATTATAGCCACGGTGAACTGCCGAGCTGAGGGTCCTGGGTTCGATTCCCGGTACATTCGACATTTGTGTGATGAGCATGCTTGTTGTCAGTGGTCTGGGTGTTATAATATGTATTCATAAATATGTATGTGTAAAGTATAAGTAAGAGTAGTTAATCAGTTGTGTTAGCACCCATAATACAAGCTAATCAATAGCTTACCTTGGGGCTAACCGACTGTGTGTGAAAAGGTGTGTCCGTATGTATATTCATGGCTTAATAAGTTTAAATCGATCAAATGTTTCTAGGGAACTTCTTCTTACATCCGGATAAAAAGTTTGCCTATATTGTATAAGCTACATATATTGCTGTAAAGTTTCATTCCTAGATCATTTTTTTCCGGGTTTACAGTATCTTGTGATAGTGTGATAATATGTGCGAAGTCAGGGAGGGAGCATAGTTTAGCATATCTCTCCACCTAGGACACCCAGACGCAAATTACACAAATTGAGTTGTACAACTTGGGTTCGCAGCCACAATAAAATTGTCCCCGTAATGTTTTACACTCCTTTTTTTAATCTCGGTTAAATTGAGACAGCTACGAAAGCTAGTAAAGTTTTTAATTAGTTTGTTAGTGTATTTTTAAACTAGGTTTTGCTAACAAGTTTGATTGAAGTTGAAGAGACATATTTTTTTACTGGCATGATCTAAGGGGTCCTAGATGCTGCATTTCGAAGATATTAAAAACTAGATCCACCCGTCCGCGTCATGAGGGTACTATTTCCTGCACTTGGGTGAACCGTAGCTACTTTATGCCCCTTTTCAGGTAGAGCCTGGAGGTCGCATTTATAAGGTTAGGATTTTTTTGAAGGTTTTTTTTTTATCATTTTATACCAATAAACCGAAATGTGGGCAATACATTCTAAAAATATGAAAAGTATAGACGGCAGCACATTAAGATACTACAATACGCTGAAGAATAAGGTTCAGAGTTCTTGGGAAAATTTGTCAGTTTCGGGTAGCTTTATGTAGTATGTACACAAAATATTGAAACTATAATTATTTTTTTTTATTTTGAAAATTACAATTTAATATCAAATCTTACTTGCGTACAAAATTCTACTTACAGTTAATTACATTATTAGGATTATCTTCACTTAGATAATAAGTAATGTCATTAAAACAAAATAATTTAGTTACTATACATAATGTTATTTCTGAAAATAATTACATTTTCAAATTGAATATTTCCAAAGGCAACCGTTTGACATGAATATGGCAATAATTTTGTATATTTATTATTATTTATGAATGTAATGGCAATTTCACACATGACATAAGTGTTCTATTATATCCGATGGTTCAAGCAAGCCAATTCAATATCATATACTGGAAAAAGGGAAATTGAAGGTTCTTGTGAGGAGGTGGGGTCACACTGGCAGAGTGATGAGAAGTGGGATGAAAGATATAAGGTGAAGAAGAAGTAATTTATTCAAAGCAGGCTGAAAATCAGCACTAGCTACATTCTGTGGATTATAGAGGTCCGAACATTAGCTTTTGCTTCCGAACGTAGTGTAGGACGTCCTCAGGCACGGTGGAGTGATGACTTGCGCAAGACGGCTGGCAGGAGCTGGACGCGAGAAGCCGAAAATCGATCTCAGTGGCGTGCACTTGGAGAGGCCTATGTCCAGCAGTGGACTGCGATAGGCTGATGATGATGATGATGATGATGAACATTAGCTTTTTATGTTACATTTCTATTATTTTTTTATTTGCGTTTTTGCGTGTTTTTATTATTATTATTGCTTGTGTTTTGTTTGCGCTTGCATAAAATAAAACTTATTTCTTTATTTCTTTTTTTTTTCATTCTTTGGTCTTATTTTACAAAAGACCCTAAAATGGATGTTATCACTAGTAAGAAGAAATTGTGTAACAAACTTCCCAGCAACACAATTCTGTCTGTATGGTGTGAAGAACCGGTTCTATACAACACAAATTAAAGGTAAATTCGGTTTAAAGAAATTTATTCTCATTAGAACACACAGTCCTCTTATAATGAGATACAGAGTAGCTAGTTTAAATGCAAATTAATTATCAATTGAATATTTGACCATGTTAGCTAGCACACACCTTCTTACCCATACCTATTACAAGTAAGTACTCATGCATGTATAAATAAGAAAATGGTCGAAAATATTCTGTTGTCTCCATTTGGTGCATATAGTTAATAATAATAATATAATATCGGGACACCTTTTTCACACACGGTTGGTTGGCCCCATGGTAAGCTATTAGTTAGCTTGTGTTATGGGTGCCAACACGACTGATAAATTACATATATTTTACACATATATTATATATTTATAAATACATATTATAACACCCAGACCACAGCCAACAAGCATGCTCATCACACAAATGTCGACCGTGCCGGGAATCGAACCCGGGACCCTTAGCATGGCAGTCCGGCGTGGTAACCATTGCGCCATCGGTGTCGTCAAGTTAAAGCCATAGATTCATAAAATAATGTCTCCTCGAAAAAAGTCGAAACAAGGAGACAGGTTTCTCACACTGGCACCCCTCTAGTAGGTATTTGTTTGTACTCGCGCAGAGGAAATGAAACAGGCAAGCCAGCCGGCCAATAGTCCGGATTGTGGAGGCCGGGCATTTAGCAAATCTACATGAGATTGGAATATTTTCGCCAATGTTATGCCCCCCCGTTTGTGTACAAAAATGTTGATAGATTCCGTTTTCTTTTGCTGTTTTCGTTAGACATTTTTCAGACTTTCTGATTGCATATATAGCTGTTTTTCATTTTTAGCATCGAGCTACAATAAGTTGAATAAGCTTTATCGTTAGCTACAGTGTTTCGGAAGGCACTCGCATTCGTTACGCCTTGAGGAGGTGGTAGGAGTGGAGTTGAAGTTGGAGGCTCCTGCTAAGACTGGAAGCCGAACCCATATACCCACATAACCCAGCATAGACTGGGAAAAGTCTAGGCAGATGATGTCTTGCCCGTGAGCTGCAGATGACTTAAAAGCTCTAGTAAAGGATATCTAATCTAGATAGCTCTTTTATCAGAATTCTCTTAAAACCGTCTCTTCGCCTCTGACATATGTAGAGACATATGAAACAATGATTGCTGCTGGTGACGATTGGAGTCTACGGCTTAACAAGACCTCATGGGCACGTGGTTTTATTACCCGAACTAGCAGTATCTCGCGCTGTCTTCTGCGTTCTCGAGAAACTTCTTCCCGTACCCGGGTAAAACATAACCTAAGTTCACCGGGGATAGTGTAGCTTTCCAAAAGTGATATAATTTTTCATATCGGTCATGTAGTTCAGTAGCTCATTCAATTCAAACAAACAAACAATCCAATCTTTCTTCTTTATAAATTATTATTAGTTTAAGTATTATTAGCTTTGAAGAAGCGATTTTGATGGTCCCTGGAATTAAAATGTAATCATCCCTGTCTACAACGTCTAATACCGAAAAATAAAATTTCGTTTGGAAGAACTATTTTCATGTTTTATCTTTTTCAATGTACTAAGTATATAATGTTTCAATAATAAATTTGAAGGTATATTAAAATATCTTTGTAATATGTTTCATTAATCTAAATACAGAAGCAGGGTTTCATTAATTTTGTTATATAAAAATAATCTTCTATACCTCTTAAACTACGAGACAATTTTTTTCTAACCAATTTGAGACGAGGAAAAAATTAGAGAGTCCTTTATATCAATTTATTATGAAAATGTAATTTATCAAGTCTTGAAGGCATTCAAAGCTTTTAGTATATTATTATATCTATGAATTACTAGCTTTTGCCCGCGCGGCTTCGCTACCGTTCTTCCCTACTCTATCCTACTCTACACTACACTACTCTACCCTACTCACTTCTACACTATGTCCTTCTCCTGGCTCTAAACTACCTCCCTGCCAATTTTCAGCTAAATCGGTTCAGCCGTTCTTAAGTTCTAAGCGAAGTAAATAACAAGACTTTCTTTTATATATGTAATATACATAGATTTAATTGGAAACTACAACACAAAAATTAATAAAGGTTAATTTTCCATATTAATATTGCAAATAACCCCTCACAAGATTATATTCTAATTACAATTTACTACGCCATACAAAAAATGTCTTCCTTTTTGAAAGTTGGATAAAAAGGAGGGGACTTGACAACCAAAGAAGATATGATATATACAATATCTCATTCTTTGCCAAAATTATCACATCATTTGAGCACAATAATGATGACGATGATGACATGTTGTGTGTGATACGGAGGAATACTTCGATGCGTAGGTAATGTGCAAATATATTTAAATATATACATTTTTGGGATTTAATTTTTATTTATTATAAATAGTACATATCTAGGTAGTTTAAGTTTTATTTTTTATTTTAGGAAGTGTGTTGTTATAAAATATTTCTTTTTTATAAAAAAATGAGTAATGAAGAAAAACTTCATCATCATCCGTCCAGCCTTTTACAAACAACGTTTGGCTACAATTACAACAAGAACAGCTGATAGATTATAAAAATAAAAGCAATTTACTGGTTTATAATAATATATTACGTAGTACACATAAATAACGATGTTAATTAACTAATTAACAGCACAACACTAATTACCCCACCGCTATAGTTTTAAAATTAAACTATGGCCAATGACAAAAGTGGAAAAACGGAAAAAGTATCTGTTTTTTTTTTTAAATAAAGCTTTTCCACAATGTAAATCTCTCAGCGTTGTTTTACTGCAATGGAGAAAAAAGTTTGGTTTAAAAAAAATAAGTAAATTACACGGCGAGGTAGCTGTCTTTGTCTTTGGTTTCCGGGGCAAACACAAAGTTATATGCAAAGAAAATTGCAGTTTTTAACGTTGGTAGTGCAAGTCTTGTTATATAAACTTGAATGCATAAGAAGGCTTAGCATGGCAACCGTAGAAACAAGTTTTGTCTACCGGAGAGTAGACATAATGACAGAAAAGTGACAGATTGACGTAAGATTCCTTTTTTGAAGATATTTTTCTTTTCTTCGATCGACATAAGTTTACAAGTGACTATATGCGAGTTGAAAGGTCGCGTCATGTGCGTGTAGAAGACATGTTGACGTTGACAGAAAGAGCTTTGTCTTTTCTTGATAGAATAGATATAAAATCGCCGTGCTAAGCCTGCACGTTTGGGATAGCTGATGCTTCTATTAATACTTTGACGTATGTAATGAGAGTGTGGAATGAAAATTAATATAATTATAAGTTGAAATGCATACATATTAAAAATAATAATAGCGTCAATATCGATTACTGGAGATCGCGACCGTTCTCTCTAAGGAGATCAGCCAGCTACGCAGGACATATTATTCAGACTCCGAGTTACTTTATAAAAGTCTCTTAAAATCCACAAAGCAAATGCGGCCCGACCCGGGAATCAAACCCCCGCGCACATACATAAGTTGCTCTGTGTGAATACTAGACCACCAAGGCAGGCAATATAAAACTTTATGTATGTAATATATAATACAGACGCCAGCACATCAAGCTACTACAATCTGTCAAATTTCCTTAATAGATTTTCAACTTTATCGCTGAAGCGTATGTTTCAAAGCTGATTGGGCTTGATAGTTTCGTGATAGCTTGATGTGCTGACGAAACACGACTTAAAACGGTACTAAATCATTCGCTAATATGTAACTAACTATAACTTTACCACATAATTAGCCCCCAAAAATATTACACCACAAACAAAGAGTTCACTTTATTAAAATTAAAACAAAAGAGCCACCATGCTACATATCCCTGTCCTTGTCTCGCACGAAGGTTTGTATATAGCTGTCTCTGTCACCAGTTTTTATACCGAGCCCTAATTAAAGTCATTTGGTTGGCTTACAACGGAGTAACATACTTCGTATTGTCGATGATATTGGAGAGTACATTAATTATTTCGAAAATTTATTATTTAAAGGGTTTTAAGCTCTTGTAGTCAGGGAATTTGGTATTTTTGGTGGCTATTTGGTATTTTTGGTGGCTATTTGGTATTTTTGGTGGCTATTTCTGGTGATGTGAAATACTGAAATTGTTGTAAGTACGTCACATTGTACAGATGCACCTCAAGCTACTTAATTTTATTTCATTATCATGCTCAATGCGGGTTGGTGATTTCAGACTCTATAGTCCAGGCTTCCTAGAGATGTTTTCCTTCACCTTTGATCAGTCGTTGGTATCCAAGACATACTTAGAAACTACATGTAACTTTGGTAATAGACAAGTTACATTGGTAATTACCTGACCTGGAATCGAACTCGCACCCTCACATTTGAGAGCGCTTTAGCCACTAGGCTATCACGACATCAAGGTACTACAATCCGTAAAATTTCCTTAATAAATTTTCAACTTTATTTCTGAAGGATATGGTCTGAAGTTGATTGGGATAAATTGTAAGTTTTGGTAGCTTGATGTGCTGGTATCTGTACAAAGCTGTTATCACAAAATGAGAGGCATGCTTCCAAAATGCTTTTTTTGGGAACTTATACAGGGTGTTTGGTAAGAAACGATGGATGTATTGTGTGAAAGTAGATAACTATTGCTAGAGAGAATGTGGCTTGTGATATGGCAGATAGAAAGAAAGAAAGAAAGGAAGAAAGAAAAATCATTTATTAGATAGAAGGGTGTGGAAGATGAAAACATGCTGCACTGACCCAAAATATGTTTTGGAATGAGGACAGGAGTATGATGATTATACAGAGTGATGGCTCTACTAAACATCCTATTACAGGTGTTTGATACAGAATGCAGGATACAGGATTCCTGTATCATCATCATGTCCCGAGCCTTTTTGCCTATCTGACCTCCCCAACCCAGTTACTAGGGCAACCCAATACCTCTTGGTTAGACTGGCGTCAGACTTACTGGCTTCTGACTACCCGTAACGACTGTCAAGGATGTTTTGTGACAGCCGGGACTTACAGTTTAACGTGCAATGCCAAACACATTCATTGGTGTCCAAGATATACTTAGAAAGTACATACATAGGAAAGTTGCATTGGTACTTGCCTGACATGGAATCAAACCCACGCTCTCATACTTGAGAGGTTGGCTCTTTAACCACTAGGCCACCACAGGAGTCCTGTATCATGTATCTCTTAAAATAAATAATTATTGTATTCACAATATAACGAAAGATACAGAAATAAAACTACATATAACGAAAAGTGTGAAACGGACTCCACACAAATTGGTGTATGTATACAGGTTGGTTTGTTTATATACAGCGTGTCCCAACTGCATCGGTCGACACCAACTATTTGGCGTTTGGCTCAATATTCAAATATGTTTATAGATTTAAACTTTAGCTAGCGGTATCAACCAGTTTCTAGGGAACTACTCCACCCAAACGGATAAAAAGCCTTTAGTCTTAATAAATATGCTATCTAAAGATGACAGGAATTTTTCAAAACGGTCCACTTCAAGCAAACAAACAACACTATAGATGTTGATAATTACAAGTTAAGCTATTAACATGCAAATTGTGTTATGTGTTTCATCTCATCATTATCATAGAGAGCTGCCTACAGCAAGATTTAAAAAGAAGCTAAAAGCTTGGCTTATTGAAAAGTGCTTCTACACATTGAAGGAATTTATTAATTGCAGAACCTAAACTTCTATTGTATATGTATAATTTTCGCATGCCTACTGAAGGCGAGATTTGCTAAGCAACTTATATTTGTTTACCATCTTATGTATTTACCATGTCTCTGCGAATAAAGATTTTCATTTCATTAAAAATCATTCATTGTTACTTAATAATTGGAATTTTAAAACTAGCTTCTTCCCGTGGAGTGATATCGTTCCAAGTAAACAAACAACCTTAGTAATAATGGCGTTCAGACCGATTCACGGCCGCCGTAGCCGACAATGGGCCTGGACGCGAAGTGTGAAGGGTGGGCGTTTTTGGGGGCTGCATTTTGTAATATTTGACGTCAAAAAGTGCTATTTTACAGCCAAGTTTGAATAAGAATGAGTTTTAATGAGGTTTTTTTTGAGTTTTTAATTCCAAAAATCGCTTTTTGCCTCACTTATAATATTCGCTTTTAAATATCATTTGCACCAAACATCGAACTACACCGTTGTCTCGCGATCGATCATTTACCATCCCCCTGAGTGCAGCCGATGTACTGAAAATCATCTTCTAATTGTTTTAATACATATCTATAGTAATGTTTGTCATTTTACATAACTTTGTGTAGTTCATCGCATTTATATTCGCTGTAAAAGTAAATAATACGTTTGATTAATAATTATTATTATACAGAAAAAAATGATAGCCTAGCCTATTCTCAAGCTGTGTTGGGATTGGCTTCCAGCCTCAACCGGAAGAAGCTGAGTACCAGTGTTTTACATGGAGCGACTGCCTATCTGACCTCCTCAACCCAGTTACCTGGGCAACCCAATACACCTTGGTAAGGCTAGTTATCAGACTTCCTTGCTTTCCGTGACGGCTGCCAAAGATATACAAAAACAGCCGGGACCCACTAATTTAACGTGCCTTCCGAAACACCTTTTCATCGTTCGATGCGTCTGGCTATTAGCTACTTCAAGTTAAAATACAAAATATAATTTTGTCAAATTCGCATTTTTTTACATAAAATCAAGACTTCTCACACAGATTTATCTCCGTAACATATTGAAAGCGAATAATTTCAAAATGTCACTAGTTACAACAGCTAGTTTATCGCTCTCGTCACTATCGCGTTTTATATAGGTAAAGGTGCCTACAAAACACAACTCGAAGCAACTTTTGCTTTCGTCTTTATCTCAATGGTTCTTTTCAACTTATACTGGCAACAATAAATTTTTGAACGTGCCTCGAATCTTAGAATGCTTTAGTTATTTATACTCGGATATTCGTAGACCGAAGTTTATAGGAGGAATTTGTCTGCGAGCCTTTTTAAATACGTTTTAGGTTTATCGTACCTACCTGCAGGCTTAGCATGGCAACCATAGAAACAAGTTTTATTTACCGGAGATTGGATTTAGTGACAGAAAAGTGACAGATTGACGTAAGATTTCTTTTGAAAATTTTTGAAGTAATTTTTCTTTTCTTCGATTGACATAAGGCTACAAGTGATTATATGCGAGTTGACAGATCGTGCCATGCTCGGGCCGAAGACATGTTGACATTGACAGAAAGATATTTTGTCTTTTCATGACAGAATAGATATAAAATCGCCATGCTAAGCCTGCTGTGGTTATAGACCTTAATAAATTTGTCAGGGCTGCGGGTTGTTCATAAGAGTTACCGTGGCTCTGGCACACAGGGACCTCCAGAAGGAACACAGTCGGTTTCAATCAGTAAGAGTCTGACACTCCCTCTAACTACACCCTCAGCGGGAGGGGTCATTTGATGATTTCTCACGAAAAAAATATTGTTTATCTTTAGTTAAAAGCCAAGTCAAATGTATTATGAATACAATTTTAATTGCCCCGTGTTAAGTACGTACGTGGTGAGGCATCACAAAAAAAAAACGTACGCTCTGGTAGAAATTAAAAAATAATCCGGAGACAAATTTAATTAAAACACGTTTTTATTATGATGATAATAATACTCCGTGGCGTAATACTCCGTGGGCGTGGGTTCGATTCCAGGTAGGGCAAGCACCAATGCAACTTTTCTAAAGTTGTACGTACTTTCTACTTTCAGAAGCCAGTAAGTCTGACGCCAGTCTAACCAAGGGGTATTGGGTTGCCCGGGTAACTGGGTTGAGGAGGTCAGATAGGCAGTCGCTCCTTGTAAAACACTGGTACTCAGCTGAATCCGGTTAGACTGGAAGCCGACCCCAACAAAGTTGGGAAAAGGCTCGGGAGATGATGGAGACGATGATAATAATACTCCATATTCTTGGCTCTCCGTTTTTTTCATTTATGTTTTTGGTGAGAAACATTTTACTCCGACTATTCCTAAATCCATGTTTGGATTTCTACTAATCCTATCCTTAACGAGAAGCGTGATAAACAGGTATAATCAAAGGAAACACAGAGTTTAAGATACAATATGGTGGTTGTATATTAATAGAAGGTAATTGTTTACGTTTCACCCACTAACAATACCGCCCAACTGTTGTACGGTCGGCAGATGGCAAGTTACGTGTCGTATACCTATTTTTTATTATTTTTAGTGTATACGAGCTGTTCTCAGCAGTTTTTTTTTGCGTTAGAACAGACTTTCTTTTCGTGGGCAGTTACAAAATAGCTTAAGTTAGTCCTTGTTACATCAGCTATATGACTGTGAAAGTCACGTCGAAACCAGATCAGCTATTTCAGAGTTTAGCCGGAACAAACAGATACAGACAAAATTTAAAGAATATATATTTTGGTGTTCCTATATACCATTATATTATGTATACGTTCATATGTATACTAAAAAGCGGTTATTTTAATATTACAAACAGAAACACCAATTTTATTTATGTATAAATAAGCGGTGGGAAGCGGTTTTTAGTAGAATATTAAATAATATTGATCATCATAATTGGGGGCATTTTTGACAAATAATGAAGTATTTACTTTTAGAAATACGGCGTTGTTTTGATATATTTTAATAAACAGACGCTAGCACGTCAAGCTACCGAAACTGTAAAACTTTTCGCAATACATTTTGAACCATAATGCTTCAGCGATAAAGTTGAAAATCTATAAAGGAAATTTAACAGATTGTAGTAGTTTCATGTGCTGGCGTCTGTATAAACCTTCCCAAAGAATAAAAGCACAATCAAACCTACTCTTATAGATTATTTACAGAATAAAATACAATATAACGAAGACAACATATTTCAGCGAACAATTTTATATCCCTCCACACTTATAAAATACTAGCTGTTCCCAGCGGTTTCAACCGCATCTTTGGTTACTGCTCCGCTCCCTTGTGTCTTAGCGTGATTGTATATAGCGTATAGCCTTCCTCGATAAATGGGCTATCTAACACTGAAAGAATTTTTCAAATCGAACCAGTAGTTTCGGAGATTAGCGCCTTCAAACAAACAAACAAACTCTTCAGCTTTATAATATTAGTATAGATTATCGTTACTGATTTTACATTCTGAATAAAATTTATACGATTAATAACATTTTAACGTTGACATCAAAGAATTATGAATATAATATGACAATAATAATATATTTTGTTCGACGTCGAATCGGATTTTATTACGCAAAATCTACAAAACTTACATGTGAAATTTATTTTCAGCTATAAATTTTATTGAGATTTATAATAATAAAAACTTGGTCTTATCAGTGAAAAGTTCATTATCTTACATGTAATACATGTTGTATTAGCTACGATGATGGCACCCAGGCCGATTGTCGGCTGCGGCGGCCATTCTCTTTTAAGGTGATCAGCCAGCTGCGCAGGAAAATTATAGTGCACAAGCATTTGCACAGATACAGGTGCACTCTCTATTCCCTCACTCTCATAGTCCGAGGGGACGGCAATCCGACACGACCGGAGAGAGATCAGGCGCAGGACCGATATTTACGTGCTCTCCGATGCACGAACTTCCAGACTCCAGGCTGCTTTATGAAAGTTTCTCAAAACCCACAAAGCGATTTCGGCCCGACCCGGGATTTGAACCCGAGACCCCGTGCATAGCAGTCGCGCCTTGCGACCACTAGACCAACGAGGCAGGCAGAATCATATAAAGGGTCTAACCATACTAGTTTTAGAGTTTAAGTTGGCGTGCATTAGGAATGGGCTCTTAGTCCAACTAAATTAAAAATAAATAATCTTCCTAACATCTATTGTCATGGATTTCCGCAAAGTAACGCACAATTCAATAATTTATATTAAAATATAGAAAAAAAACAACTCAATATTTAATTAAACGAATAAAGAAAGTCTGACAACCAGTCTTACCAAGGAGTTTCGGGTTGCCCGGGTAACTGGGTTGAGGAGGTCAGACAGGCAGTCGCTCCATGTGAAACACTGGTACTCAGCTGGATCCGGCTAAGACTGGAAACCGACCTGACATAGCTTAGGGAAAAGGCTAGGCAGATGATATGAACCCTTTATTATATCTTTATTAATACACTAGCTGTCCCCAGCGGTTTCACCCGCATCTTTGGTTACTGCTCCGCTCCCGTGTGTCTTAGCGTGATGGTATATAGCCTATAGCCTTCCTCGATAAATGGGCTATCTAACACTGAAAGAATTTTTCAAATCGAACCCGTAGTTTCGGAGTTTAGCGCGTTAAAACAAACAAACAAACTCTTCAGCTTTATAATATTAGTATAGACTAAGCACGTAATGCGTTGATTAATTATAAGCTTTTAATAATGACTAAAATGATCGTAACATCTCAAGGATAAAATGTATAGTCTAGATAACAATTGTTTTCGAGTTTACGACTCTAATTATGTAAACAATCTGCCTACGTCCGACCTTAATAAATAAGATTTGACAATTAGAACTTCGCTATCGTGTTTATTTATATCGTGTTCTGATCACGTTTCGAAATAACTTCTTCCAACGCATCTGGTTAAAAAGTGGTGCTTATCTTTTCTGAGGCTGTAAACTATCATCATTATCATCAGCCTTTTTATCGTCCCACTGCTGGGCACAGGCATCTCCTCACACGAAGAAGGATTGAGCATTAATTACCACGCTTACTCAATGTGGGTTGGTGATTTCAGACTTTATAGTCCAGGTTTCCTCGAGATGTTTTCCTTCACCTTTAATCAGTCATTGGGGTCCAAGATAACTATCTAATAAATAAACTTTGATTTAAATTGGTTCAGTAGATAACTACATAATTTGTTAATGAATTCTGACTAGTTCATGGGAATTTATTCAATTGTTTTACTTCGAAAACTTAGTAAACAAATAATTATTTTTTAACAAATTAGTCAAGGATTTCTTTGTTTACTAGACCCAGACAAAAATCTCTTAGAATAAGCTGCTTAATATCTTGTAGACACTCACTAGCGTGGCTAGTCATATAATAATAGTAAAAAGTCGTGGTGGCCTAGTGGTAAGAGAACGAACCTCTCAAGTATGAGGGCGTGGGTTCGATTCCAGGTCAGGCAAGTACCAATGCAACTTTTCTAAGTTTGCATGTACTTTCTAAGTATATCCTGGACACTTATAACTGTTTTGGATGGCACGTTAAACTGTAGGTCCCGGCTGTCATTGAACATCCTTGGCAGTCGTTCCGGGTAATCAGAAGCCAGTAAGTCTGACGCCAGTCTAACCAAGGGGTATGGGTTGCCCGGGTAACTGGGTTGAGGAGGTCAGAAAGACAGTCGCTCCTTGTAAAACACGGGTACTCAGCTGAATCCGGTGAGACTGGAAGCCGATCCCAACATAGTTGGGAAAAAGGCTCGGGAGATGATGATTCACTAGCGTGTCTATTAAAATCTCGCCGGACTAAAATAAGCATTTCTCTGTCAGTTTCTAACAAAAAAAGTCCTGAACAACATCAACTATACTTAACAACCTATTTCTGTTCACAAAAAACATCTAACAATAAAATAACTGATATAAAATTAGCAACATCAAAAAGTCTACAAATGCAGTCGTTTTTTCTTTAACTTTTTATGCAGACCGTACGTCTATTTACGGTAGCGTCAACAATAAAACTGACTGTTGAAAAATAAACAAAATTCTGTTGTCTCTATACAAGGAAAGCGGCGGTGTTGCCAGATAAGATAAATAAGCTGTCTTGGATTATTTCTATTTTGTGATAACGTATGCATCGAATCTGTCAGTGTTTAATGTTAAACCAAACTTTTTGGTTAACGAGCCGTCTTTTGTTTTTTTCAAAGCTGGCAACTTAATAGCTTCCGTGTAGATCAATGGTTTAAATTTTGAACGCCTTTTGAATTTCGAACGAATAATGTGTGTGATTATTTTTGGTATCATTATCAGCCTCTTTCGTCCTATCCTCCTCTCACACAAAGAAGGATTGAGCGTAAATAACCACGCAAAAAAATACACAGAAATAAATGAACTCATAAAATATGTTTTGTGTACAAATGAACAGGAAGACAGTCATAAAAATTTGTGTGTATGTGTGTCCGAGTTAAGGTATCTTTTTAGTCATAAAAGTCAATCGCGTGAAACTCAACAGTTCGGCATTGTTGTTTGCGTATACGCAACTCTGTAACGTTTGTTTGTTTTTTAAAGATTGTACTTTAAAAGTGATGGTGGCCTATTGGTTAAAGTACTAGCCTCTAAGTCTTCTTCTTGGACAACAGTGACTGAATAAATGTTAAAGAAAACGTTTTGAGGAATCTGAAGTCGCCAATAATCCTTGAGCAAGCATGTTGATAAACGCTCGATCCTTCATTGTATGAGCTGTGCCCTGCAGTAGTAGAATAAAAAAAAGGGCTGATGCTATCGAAAATGTTTTATAAGGGCACTAGCTGTCCCCAGCGGTTTCACCCGCATCTTTGGTTACTGCTCCGCTCCCGTGTGTCTTAGCGTAATGGTATATAGCCTATAGCCTTCCTCGATAAATGGGCTATCTAACACTGAAAGAATTTTTCAAATCGAACCAGTAGTTCCTGAGATTATTATTTAGCTTTATAATATTTTTTTTTTTATATAATATTAGTATAGATAATGCTTTAAAAATATGTCAGTTAATAGAATTGCATTGTTGCATAAATAATTATATGTATAGTTATATCAATAAAATACTTAAAAAAATGTAATAGGTAACTTTGATTATTTAGAAAAATTCAACGGATTATGCAGTTTTTCTAGCATTTTCGTTTTTTGTGTCTAGTGTTATATTTCTTTTCCTACAAACTTATAGGATAAAGGTCTAAGCCTACAAAATATAATGCTATATGCTCTAAAGTAGAAATTAAGGTTTGTTGAATTAAACCAAATATCATCATCATCTCCCGAGCCTTTACCCAACTATGGTGGGGTCGGCTTCCAGTCTAACCGGATTTAGCTGAGTACCAGTGTTTTACCAGGAGTGACTGCCTATCTGACCTCCTCAACCCAGTTACCTGAACAACCACCGGCCCCATCTCGTTTTTTATAAAAAATATGTTGATGTGTAAAAGTGTTGATTTCAACCTTTTTTTCAATTTAACCCAATATCCCTTGGTTAGACTGAATTAAACCGAATATATCGTACATAAAAATAGACATTAAAACAATACTATGGAAGGTTACAAAACGCTTTTATTAATATCCAAAGGAAACAAAACGCAATTTCGTTTAATAAAGGGAAAGCTCAAAATGTTATTCGCGTTGGTGGCACCTACGGGATGTCATCCGTTCTTTTAATGTTATCAGAATAATTAACAGGTTTATTTTAGTATCATATACAATAATCATCTTTATTTATATAAAAATAAATTAAAAGAAAAAACTTTTTTTAAAAAGCTTTTATGGTCCGCCATATAGGATTTAGAATAGCGTCAAATTATTTTTTAAGTCACTCTCGATAAGTCCTTTCATTTGATACCCATATTGTTAAAATTCATTGAAAATAACTACTCCGGTATCTTGGCCGGTCCGCCATATTGGATTTAGAATGACGTCATATAACATATCTTGCATTGTCATCCAAACTGAACGTGTATACAAAATTTCAGCTCAATCGGTTGAAGATATCTTCTTCAAAATTGAGTTCAAAGAATCCACCGTAACATACATACATTGCAAGTTAAATAAAAGCTTTTAATAATAAAATACATCCCATTAGAATTGAGAACTTCCTTCTTTTTTTGGAAGTCGGTTAAAAATTAACCCCTGTTCCCCTTGGTCACACCAGTATGCTTGAACGGCTTTTTTGACGATGACGATATCCATTTTTTTGTCGTGTTTGTTATTGTCAAGAGAAGGTTCTTATGACAGCGTTTGTCAAGTCAAGTAATTTGTATTATTTTATAGTTCATGTGCAGACTCCAGCACATCAAGCTACTACAATCTGTCAAATTAATTTCATAGATATTGAACTTTATCGCGCAAGTATTATGGTTCCAAGTTGATTGGGAATATTTGATAGTTTCGGGTAGCTTGATGTGCTGGCGTTTGTACAGAGTCGATTAGACAAGAAATAAAATAGAACAATCAAGTATAAAGTTTTATGCAATTTATATAAAACTCCCCGATGAAGAACCTCTACCTCCCTAGTCAATCACATTCGGAGTGCTTTACCTTCAAGACCTATTTGAATTAAAAACTATAATAAATATTAACCCATTTCAAATAAAACAACCTCGTTTACATCCCAAAACCTTCTTGAAAAACGACCAACAACAATGCTATCAAAAGCTCCAATCCACAATTTGAGCCTACAAAGATATCAGCCATACTAGAACCCTCAATATGCTATGATACATACCGGCGAACTAGTGGACCCCAAAGAGGTTACACGGGCCGCAAGCCATGGAATTTTCAATAAAACTTGTCTATGATTGGAAGAAATCCGACACAGGTGTGTAGGCATTTATATACGCGGAATTGTCTAATAGGTATGTGTTTATGTTTGTTTGTTTGTTTGATCAGCGTTATTAATGGTCTATGGTTGATATTTAATGACTAGTTACCGCGAATGCTTTTACTCGCGCCTCGAAAGTATAACTTCAAATATTATTATAGTATGTTCTTCTTGCCTTCCGTGTTTGTAATGGTTTTGTGTAGGTATCAATAAATAAATAAGTACACCGATAAAATAGCCTATATTATTATATTTTTGATGTGTAGTAAAGTTGTACGTTTGGGGGGCTCGTGGCTAAGTAACACCCGCACTGATCGATCGATCATAAAGCAATGCTGGGCGCGGTCGGTCCGTGGGTGACTATCTTGTTATGAGTTCCTCCATTTTTGTTGTGAAGGGTGAGCGTTTTGGGGGCTGACTTTGTAATGTTTGACGTTCAAAAAGTGCTGTTTTACAGCCAAGTTTGAATAAATGATTTTGAGTTTGAGATTGAGTTTGAGTTTTGGGTTCGAGTTTTGAGTTTGAGTTTTGAGTTTGAGTTCCGGTTTTCGGAAGGCACGATAAATGTGTGAATTCTGACTGCCATTTGATCATCTTTGGCAGTAGTCACGGATAGTCAGAAGCTAGAAAATCTGATAATCAGTCTTACTAAGAGATTTCGGGTTGTCTAGGAGAAGGTCAGATAGACAGTTGCTCCATGTAAAACACTGGCACTGAGCTGCACCTAGTTATACTGGAAGCCGACCTCAACAAAGTGATATGTTTAATAAAAAACCGTTTAATAGTATAGTTTTTAAGGGACAGAGCAGACATCCACAACAACATACATCCATAAATCCAACCTTTCACATAATATAAATACCTACACCTTTTAATATAAGTACATATGTATGTATGATAATACTGTTTTGTTCTGTGTATACACCAGAGGCATGGTATCGTATCAACTACTAGATTTAGACTACATCGAAAATATTATGAAAATCTATAATAACATATATATTATAATAATTATCTATAAATAATCATAGCCATAACATGTTGGATATGTGTCACTACTACTTAGATTAAAGTTGTCTCAAATGGGCTTCAACGTGTTGACTTCGGCCCCATGTTTGCCTTCCAAAAGTGCCATGGACTAAAAGAAAAATAGCCATATTATTATAAAGGAGTAGTTATGCTTTTTTGGGAAATTGAGGCTGGTAAAGGCAAACATAAAAATGATTTTACGCCAATTTTCCCAAGCTATGTTGGGGTCAGCTTCCAGTCTTAACGGGATGCAGCTGAGTATCAGTGTTTTACGTGGAGCGACTGCTTGTTTGACCTCCTCAACCCAGTTACCTGGGTAACCCGATGATGGCATCCAGGCCCATTGTCGGCTACGGCGGCCGTTTTCTTTTATGGAACAAATGAATAATTTTATGAATAATCAGCCAGCTGCGCAGAACATATTATAGTGCACAAGCATTCGCGCAGACACAGGTGCACTCTCTATTCCCTTACTCTCATAATCCGATGGGACGGCAATCCGACACGACCGGAGAGAGATCAGGCGCAGGACCGACATTTACGTGCTCTCCGATGCACGGGTGAATCAATCACCAACTTCCAGACTCCAGGCAGGCTGCTTTATGAAAGTTTCTCAAAACCCACAAAGCGATTTCGGCCCGACCCGGGATTCGAACCCGAGACCCCGTGCACAGCAGTCGCGCCTTGCGACCACTAGACCAACGAGGCAGTCAGGCGGTAACCCGATACTCCTTGATCGACTGGTTGTCAGACTTTCTGGCTTCTGACTACCCGTAACGAAGGCCAAAGATTGAAAGCCGGGACCCACCAATTTAACACGCCTTCCGAAACACGGAGAAACTCATCATGACAAGATGGTCACCCATCCACGGACCGACCACGCCAAGTGTTGCTTAACCTTATCATTAACAACCCGTGCGGCGAGCTCCTCCAATGATTGATTGAGAAAATTATTTTCAATCATACCCACCGAAATTCTCGTAAAGAAACTTAGTTCCTTTAAGTAAATATGCCTAGGTTTCCTGTTCCCCCTACAAATAACAGGCGTGCCTAAATGAGGGAACGTTCGTTCCACAATTTGTAACAGTTGTGAGAGCGATGCAATTAACGACTCCTATTAAAATGGGTACAATGTATTTTATGATAATAAGTAAGGCTGCTTTCTAATTGGGTAACGGTCGTGCGAGCGATGCGATTTTGTTTGCGAAATAAAAATACAATCTTTAACCATGGTTAGAAGACGACCAGTCTGCTGCAGACATGTATAATGTCCTATTTCTATCAGAAAGAAACCCCTTGTTTTGCTTACGGAAGGCACAGCCCTTGTAAAGCAACCCGGAGCCTGGAAGTTGGTGGTGTTATATCCCCGTGCCTGGGATGGAATGTATAGCCATCGTGTGAACTTATAGTAACTTCCATCCACGTCAGAGGCCCTTTTTTTCATGGGAAATATGAAAATGCGGCTTCTTCGTAAGAGTTACCGTGGCCCTGGCACACAGTGACCTCCAGAAAGAACATAGTGGGTTCTAGTCAGTAAAATTCTGGCATTCCCTCTAGCTGCACCCTCGGCGGGGAGGCGTCATTTGATGACGATATGAAACAGTATCTTCTCATAAAGGCTAGCTTACAAATGATCACTCACGGACTAGATCGAAAAAGGACACACATAGACAAAAATGTCCCGCTCAATTTTCGTCCAGCCACTATAAAAACGTGTCAGCGCGACAAGCGTTTGACGTGCTATATTTTCTTTTAATTCCGATACCGTGAAAAACCGGTATAATTTTTACCGGTATCGCAAGCCGCCATGCTGTTTTTAAAACAACATTGCATATAACTTTTGACGATGATATTGTTCGTGTTTATTTAGAGCATCGTTCTGATATTTTAATACAGTTTCGATTGTATAAATTTTAAAGTTTTCAATCGGCATGCGACTGAGAAATCCTTTGATAAATGTATCATCAATTTTTGTATAGTTTATGTCTATATTTCACGAAGTTAGATTGCATAAGGCATAGACAGCGCTGGCCTGCACTAAATTTTAGAATGGAGCGAGATCCAATTATGGCGCCTCTTTTTTTGAATAAATTTACATATAGAAAAACTAAACGAAAAACTTAAATTTTTTCAATACCATTTTGGCGCCGCTTAGGATTTGGCGCCTGGAGCTGCCGCTCCGTGTGCCGTTTGGATGATATAAAGAATGCTATAGTCTGATTATATTGGAATGGAATAAAATTGTATAGCAAAATTATGTTGCGATCAATAATTTATTCTTTATCTTTATAAGCGGAGGCCTATGCCCCAGGAGTCGGACGATGATTAAGCTGATGATGATGGTATTATTGATATGATAGTATGGACATATTATGTTTCCCTTTTGTATTTCAAGAGTGACGTTTTACTATTCCACGGCAGGGCACAGGCCTCCTCTCAAAAAGAGAAGTAATTAGCGTTAAACACTAAGCTAACCAAGACTGTAAAATTTTCCTAATCAACTTTGAACTATAATATGTTTTAGCCTTAAAGTTGAAAATATATTTAGGAAATTTGTAAGATTTTAGAAGCTTTGTGTTCTGGCGAAAGTTACAATGGTACTCGCCGGATCAGGAAGCGAACCCGTACAATTAAATTGAGTGGCGGGTGCTTTCACCACGAAGCCACCACGTCTTGTTTACGTTTTAGATGTTTATGAAAGTTGTTTTTTTCTTTTTTTGCTTTTAAAATATTTCAATGATTAATTTCAGCTTGCATTGGTTACATTATACTTGAGCTAAAAATAATAAAAAAAAGATTCCACAGTATTTCCATACAATATTTTCTTTGCACAAGAAGAAATAATTGCTTTACGGAAATACCTTTGCAATTCCGATAAATCCAGAAGGTTCGGATATAACCAGTTATCAGTTTATCATCCCAACTAATCCGAAATCCCGATTGAAACGCGAGGAAAATCTACGAACTTATTTCTAAAGCATTTTGTATATGGAACGTAAACACCATTGGAGCGAGATGTGGGCAGAGAGATGAGGATGCTGTACCAATCATATTGTATCCAAACAGATACTATTTGATCCGTTTTCGGATCAAATGCTTCTCTGAAAAGATAAATTTAAGTTAGATATACCTTGCGGTGTTTTCGAAAATAAGTCTGAAATATTTTCAGATTTAAGAAGCTAGTTAGTCTGACGCCAGTCTAACTAAGGCGTATGGGATTGCCCGAGTAACTGGGTTGAGGAGGTCAGATAGGCAGTCGCTCCTTGTAAAACATTGGTACTCAGCTAAATCCGGTTAGACTGGAACGAGCCGACCCCAACATAGTTGGAAAAAAGGCTCGGGAGATGATGATCTTCAGACTTTTTGATACTCGTGGACTAAAGAAGGATATGGTATATAGGTTTTTGTCATCTACCCTTAATCACTCCAAAGAAGGAATACCGTTGAACAGACTTCCCCCATTGATTTCTAAACTACTGCGCTATCCATCATAATCATCATCATCAGCCTTTTTATCGTCACACTGCTGGGCACAGGCCTCCTCTCACACAGGGAAGGGTTGAGCGTTAATCACCACGTTTGCTCAATGCGGGTTGGTTATATTATCAGACTTTGCAATCCAGGTTTTCTCGAGATGTTTTCCTTTACCTTTAATCAGTCATTGGTATCCAAGGTATACTTAGAATGTTGCATTGGTACTTGCCTGGAATTGAATCAGCGCACTATACTTGAGAGACTGGTGCTTTAACTACGGCTGGGAGATAGAGGGAGCGGGCACCCATAGCCAGCACACTCTACACAACTACCCAGCTTTTTAATAGAAATGGCTATTTCTCTAGAAGCGATGAGCACCACCTATTAAGAGTAAGTAGTTTAATTAGCAGTATTTCTCAACAACAGCAGAACAGCTATCTGACGATCCTCATCAAAAAGCCCGTATCAGTACAATCATGCCATTGCATCTGATTTGCGGCTATCGCTGCGGTCGTGTCGGCAAATGACGCCCCTCTAATGGTACCCCACATTATGGAAACCATCACAAAATCTAATTTTCAACCGTGTGTGTACTAAGCTAGAAAAATTTTTCAAAGCATGTTTACTTTCCTACCTAACGAGTCTCGGAAAACTTCCATTTTCAAACACACCTATGTGTGCATAATCCAACTAATTCTAAAAGTCCTTGTTTGAAGTTGGCTCGTAAATCGCTGCGGGGTCTCCCATTTAGCCGGGTAATACTACGGTACAGTATCAAGGTGCAAGCAATTGGTATATTTTATACCAGTGCGCAACGGGACGTCGGCAGGGGTGGGCGCTTTGCTCCCTAATTTCCCAATTTTCCGATCGTGTGTGAACTTTTAGTGATTGCGAATTTTATCTGTGAGAGTGTTTAGTTTTTTATTGTTTTGACAAAGGGATGTTTTTTGCAGCTTGATTAAAAATTAGTGTGAGTATTTTGTGATTTCATAAGTACTTAAAAACTTATTTTTACAGATTTTAATTATTTCTTTTTTTCATAATTAGAGGCAATTAAGGACTACTATATAATTAACTGAACTTAAATTAAAAACGTAGATGTTATAGGAGTTTTTAATAAGGAAGAAAATGCCAATAATATTTCAAGATACACACTTTATTTCAATAAGATTGAAGAAGCCGGTAAAATATTAATGCCGCCTTGTAATTGAGTTCC
This sequence comes from Heliothis peltigera, assembly GCA_958496145.1. Taxonomy (NCBI): domain Eukaryota; kingdom Metazoa; phylum Arthropoda; class Insecta; order Lepidoptera; family Noctuidae; genus Heliothis; species Heliothis peltigera. The sequence continues at coordinate 1,309,874 of OY292341.1, forward strand.
GTTGAAATGTTCACCGGGATTTCTTTTGAAATCATATCTTTTGAGAGTCTATTTACCTATAAGCAATTATGTAATTTCCCTGAGTACCAAGACTGTGTTCGAAGTTCGAATACGATTTATTTGCTTTCAAATTTCACTTCAGCTTGACATTTCTTCAATTCAATCGTTTTGTATGAAAACCTTATAAGTAAGATATAATATATTGAGAGTCGAAACTACTTACATAGGCAGATGTAGAATGAGCATAAATAGGGATGATGACTAGGTCATAAATAAAATTCTTTTTCATATTCATTTTGTAATGCATCTTAAAATAATGTCAGTGTAATTTATCGTTTTGAATCGAAAACTGTTTTTAATTTTTTTATTGATAATATAATCGAAATAAGTATATGGATATATATGGATTGATGTGAAAAAATTGTGACGTCGAAACTTAGTATTTTCATACAAATTGCATACAAAGTAACCGTTTTTGACAGTTCAATAAAAGTAGTGAATTTGACTAGTTGTCACAACTACCATATTGTTTGAATGTGAACGGATGAAACATAAAATATACAATTATAGACAAACGCGATGTTTTTACATTAATTATTACTTTTTTATTATTTTTTCTTGTAAGTACTTCTTTTTTTGATAATAAATTTCTTTAAACTTAGATGTAGTTCGTAATAATGCAAGCATAAACTCTTTTAATAATTTTGAGTAGTTTTTATGTATGTAGGATTTATATGTTTGATTAAAAGAAAATCAAGCTTTTATCGTATTGAAGATTGAACTCTACGATTACTTTTATCTATCAGCGTATATCACCCTTTTTGGTCGTGCTTTACGTATTCAGTATTCATGACTAAAATTATGTAAGTAAGCGAACTAGGTGCTACCAAATTTTTGTATGCCTAGTAGATACTTTATTATTAGAATGGGTATTTAATAGACTAAGCGCCAGTTTCATGATGTCGGCATAGCCACTATCTACCGAATATTTATACCGAAAATTATATCCGTATTTCTAAATCAACCCACACTTACGCACCCTTCGCTATAACATAACACTCACACAAACATTCATAATATATTATCCCACACACCATCATCATCCTGTTTCTTTGGTTTCTTAAATTTTACAACATAATTAATTTTTTTCCCATAATTTTACTTATTTTGAAGTTTTTACCTCTAGTTTTTAAGTTTCTAAGAAATCTTGTATCTTTTTTAATTATATTTGTAGCTCTTTAAATTAGTGCCCAAGCTGTAGGCTTTACCTAGTTTTCGGTCTAACAAAATCTAAAACTGTAATCTATTGGAAAATAAATTCTTATTCTAATTATTACGCAAGAAAATTGTAATACGTAACTGTTACCGCCATATTCAATCAAAAAGGTGTGCTATGGGTACCATGTTACCAGCCAGTAATGAGTTTCCATCGCCCCCTGACCTTTGTGCCCTCTATAGAGTCGGCACCGTGTTATTACCTTGCAATTTAGTATCAGCATTGAATGTCATAGTAATTATAAGCTAAAGGGATGTTTTTTCCCTTTCTTTTTTCACTTTGTAGTTAGATACAGGAAAAATCTTATTAGCTTTAAAAGTAGGAATGGAGCTGTGTCTATGTTTTTGATTTAATGATTGAACTACTGAGTAGGTTTAAATCCACGTTTAATTTACGTCCACCTGCGGCGATCAGTTACAATTATATCGATGGTATGCTCACATGTCCACAACGTGCACGGATATTTCTAAAGAAGATTGGATATAGGGTAAACTCGTTAGAGATGGCCATAGTTTTTTTAAGGTGGAATAAAAAAACAAATAGGGTTGTTACAATCAGTCTTTTATTCCCATCATAATTAACAGTTATTGGTCTTATAAATAATCAACTGCAAATAGTATTTTATAATTCAGTAACACACGAAAAATCAATTTAAAAAAAAAATGGAATTGGCCATCTCTCCCGGCATGTCCGGGTTAGTTGGCCTTAGTAGTACGGGTAAGATGGCCAGTGCTATTATATATAGCATCCAATTTATATATAGCATTTTATCTTCTTTTTTCTTTAGTTATCCACATGCGGAGCACATGTCTTCAAACTCGGTACAGTTTTCATGCACCCATCTATCACAAATGAGACACTGGCGCCTTTTCTTTGTATGATGTATCACAAAAAACTAGTTTGCCGCTTTATACACAGCCGATTCCCCATTTTTATGGAATTTACAGCAACTTTTAATGAGTTTTCACTCCAATTACCACGAGTGGCCATAGTTTTTTTCGGATATTTGTTAGGCATCTGCATCAAGACAAAAAAATAATTGATGACACTTAATATAACATAAAATAGTATGGCCATCTTAACCTGAATGTGTGTGGCCATCTCTCCTTTTTGTAAGGGTGAGATGGCTACACCAATTCATACAGATAGGTTAAACGTATCGGGCGCCATTTTTAGCTTAGAATAGACGTAATCATTCGCTAAACACAATAAACTTAGCAAAAACTTCACATTTACAATAAAAAATAGTATTTCACGATAATATATGACAACACTATAATTTTTTTGCAATACCATGTAAAATAAATGCTTATTTACTTACTTTTTAATGTAATTTTGTGCCACAATTTTGTTGTATTGTGCTCCCGACCGCTGCTCACGGTGTACTAACTGCACTGTATCTTAATTTCGTCATAAACATCAGAAAAAAATTGATTGGCCATCTCTCCCGTATGGCCATCTCTAACGAATTTACCCTATAAGCCACATGAGAGCACACGAACGGCAACTACAACGGATTGAAGCAATCGCCCTGGCCGAAATCGGTCGGATCATATCATCATCAGGTTTAAATAACACTCCATCTGCCTAGCCCTTTCCCAAGCTATGTTGGGGTCGGCTTCCAGTATTAATTTTTATGCAGCTAAGTACTAGGGTTTTATGAGGAGCGACTGCTTGTCTGACCTCCTCAACCTAGTTATCTGGGCAAGACTAGTTGTCAGATTTTCTAGTTTCTGACTAACCGTAACGATTGCCAAAGATGTGTAAATGACAGTCGGGAGCCACCAATTTAGCGTACCTTCCGAAACATGGAGGAACTCGTCATGACAAGGCGGTCACCTACCCACGAACCACGTCAGGCGTTGCTTAACCTTTTGATCGATCGCACCGTGCAGCGTTTACTTAGCCACGAGCACCTTAGAGAGGTTTAAATAAAACACGTGAAGATCAAATATTTTATCTAGTTATAAAGGTGAGCAACGCCGGGAGTCTACTGAAGCGTGTATATTTCTACAGCAAAGAGAGGTGGAACACGCAGTAGACCCAAGCGTCGCTCAAAAAATCATAAATTGTCAACGTTTGCTCAAATCCTTTGAAAAAATTAGCGACGCGTGTCATATTTTAGGTAATATTTTTACTCGTCGAATGTCGTTGAAGAAACATTAAAGATAAAATATATTTAAAGAATATATCTTCATAAGACTATGTCTATGAGTAATAATTTATAAATCCAAGTTCATGAAAATCAATGTAATTGTTGTAATAACTATTACGAATTTTGTAATCTTATCAAAATACTAATTTTCGCCAACGGTTTCACCTGCGTCCCGTGGGAACTATCTCACACACTCATACAATAAGGTTAGAGGAGCCTTCCTTAAGAAAATACCTATCTAATACTGAAAGAATTATTCAAATCGGACCAGTATTTCCTGATAATAGAAAACAAACAAACTCGTCAGCTTCAGATTATTAAGAGAAAAATACAAATACACTTTATAAAACAAAGCTACATCAAAAAACAGAACGCCTCAATACATCTTCCATAGATTCAAAGCACCAGCAAGATAATCTAAAAATACAGTTGCATTTTACACTCAGAAAATACAAACAACTCATTCAATACAACTCCATGTTAAAAAATCATTTTTATTCTCCCAGAAACAGTACAAAACACATCTTGGAACGCGGTTTTATTTCTAAAAACAACCGATTGAACCATCTTGTGGAGGAAAGAACAAAATATTGAGTGTATTAGACGATTGTTCGTTGTTAAGAGTCAATTGAGATATGCGGGGGACTGAGGAACTTGAACAGCGGGGATCAAGTGCCTGTCTATGTATATCTAGTACTGAATACATACAGTTTTTCTGATAGATATTAGATGACATTTCAACAACTATAAGTGTGTTCTGCTTGTGTTACGGATATTTTTTAAATGTTACGCTGTTATAACCTTTAGTAGGAGAAAGTTTTGCTATATTAAATTATTTATTAAATATGTGTAGAAGCTTATTTTCAGAAGAGTTTGTTTTTTTGGTTCAAAGCGCTAATCTTTCTGTATTGAGAAAGCTACTTTGCTTTTTATCCGGGTGCGCGGACTTGTTCCTACGGGACCGGGTGAAACCGCTGGCAGAAGCCAATTAGGTTTAGGTTAAGGAAACCTGGATTTATAAAGTCTGTAATCACCAACCCGCATTGAGCAAGCGTAGAGATTAACGGTCATCGCTTCTCTGAGTGAGAGGAGGCCAGTTCCCAGCAGTGGGACAGTAAAAAAAGGCTACTGATGATGATCACGATGAAAAATGAGTGTGGTGATTAACACTAATTTCTTCTAGCATGGCAACCGTACAAACAAGTTTTGTCTACCGGAGATTGGTTACAATGACAGAAAAGTGACAGATTGACGTAAGATTTCTTTTGACATTTTATGAAGTAATTTTTCTTTTCTTGGATTGACATAAGGCTACAAGTGATTATATGCGAGTTGACAGGTCGCGCCATGCTCGGGCAGAAGACATGTTGACATTGACAGAAAGAGCTTTGTCTTTTCTTGACAGAATAGATATAAAATCGCCATGCTAAGCCTGCTGGCCGATTGTCGGCAACGGCGGCCGTTCTTTCTAAGGAGATCAGTCAGCTACGCAGGACACATTATAGTGCACAAGCATTTGCGCAGATATAGGTGCACTCTCTTTTCCCTCACTCTCATAATCCGATGGGACGGCTATCCTACACGACCGGAGAGAGATTGACGTGCTCTCCGATGCACGGGTGAATCAATCGAAAGGCCAAAAATTCTCCCTTCCTGTGTATGAGAAGGGGGCAGCTTTTATGGTACACTAGAAGGGTTGATGATCAACTTGATTATGTCTTTAGTAACATATAAAAACTCTAAAAATAAATACACAGTCATACTAGGACCTTTATTTTGAGACCGGCATACCCTTCCCAAACTCTTTAGAGTAAGGGTCACATCATTACACACTCACACACAAACACGTAATTCATGTACAGTCGAGTACTTTAATAGTTGAGCCATTTGCCACTCTTTGTATAATCGGAGTAATATTGTAATCAGTCTATGAATTTCAAAGGTCAGATTTAATGAAGAACAAATGCGGGGACAAATATAAAATCGAACAGATCAAAATGAGAATTTCCCTTTTTTTGAATCGGTTAAAGAACTAAAACCTTCTCCTGAATGTAATAGATATTTTTCCAAAATACAAATTGAAATCGAATCAGAAGAATGCGAGAAAATCGGACAAACATACACACTGACGCCAGCACATCGATCTACCCGAAATTGTAAAATTTTCCCAATCAATTTTAAACCATATGCTTTAGCGATAAATTTGAAAATGTATTAAGAAAATTTGACAGATTGTAGTAGCTTGATGTGCTGGCGTCTTTAGGTACATACTCACAGGTCAAATTGAGAACCTCCTTTTCATATAAGTCGGTTTAAATATTGAATAAATTTATCATTGATAACTTATGTATAACAAACACAACTGATATGGATTATGTACATCGAGTTGATTCTTTGGAGTTAATGTAATGTCGCGAATGTAAGCTTTCAAAATTACAAAAATTCAAAATAGGGTAATGTTTGATTATGTACAAATTTTTCTGAAAAACCATTTTCCTGAAAACAGGGTCAAAATTGGTTGATAAATGGAGCAGCAATCAACATTTTTTACATTCGTATGAACATCTTGCTATCTCTTTTGAACAAGCTGACGTCACAAGCTTGTATGTGCATCCCTTTTCTGTTATTTAGCTGTTTGACTTTTGAAGGGTTTATAAATTACTTATTTCTCAACGGATTCCAAAAATGATTTCTGTTTTTGGTTTTGTAAAATGTTACTTTTGATATGAATAACTAAAGAAAATAGTCAAATACCCTATTTGCTCAACCTTCAACGTGTTCGACTGTACGCAAGTTACTCAGTACAAGCTATTTGCATGTATTTCACGTTAACCTAGTGTTCCGTAGTTTAGAACACAAATATAGTCTTATTGCAAATTCTTGACAAGTAATATACCCTTCACTGTACTGCACTAGTGTTTGCCCGTGACACCGCTTGCTTTGTCTTGAGGAATAGAAAATGCAGCTCTTGAATTTAATTTAGTTTCTTCTGTAACATATAATATACTAAGATACTAAGCCTAGTGTAAAAGTGTTGTTTTCAACTTACATATTTGCAAAATAAATATGATTTTCCATTTATCATTAAGTTGTAGTATTTAAAAATAATTAAAATTCCATAATTTATCGTTATGATCTTATATTAGACATCATTGGAAAAACAGAGCGCAAAATCTTCTAGTTTACGCACTTAGAAAGTACATACGTGCGCGTTTAAGAAAATTACATCCAATTTTGGGAGCACAATAAACAATAATTATTAGATACATACACTATTTTAAATCTATACTAATATAATTTCAATTAAGTTTTTTTTTAATATTTGGAAATAATAGCAAGTGTGTACTTTTGTGTCAATAAACCTCATTGCTAATATTACAGAAATTTAGAGTTGGTTTATTTGAACTTGCTTATCTCAGGAATTACTGAACCGATTTGAAAAATTCATTCACTGTTAGATAGCCCATAGCAAGGACGAATTTTTAACTGGTTGCGCGGAGTAGATTCTACAGGAGGAGGGAGGGGAAGCTAGATAAATTATAAAATAATGTGTAAAACTGATTTAATCTGAACAACACAAAGATAAAAAGTCATTTATTCAAAGTAGGCTGAAAATCAGCACTTTTCTAAGGTCAATTCTACAAAAGACAGCCCCAAAAACGCCCGCCCTTCACCACTTCCTATGTGTTATCGCTGGGAAGAAGAAATGGTGGAACAAAAATAAGAGTCTATTTAAAATAAAATGATTTTATTAATACACATAGCTTTTTCATCCTATAAAGATTGCATTCGTTATTGCACTCGCCTTTATCTATTTCCTTTAACTAGAGCCTGAATAAACGTTTTCTATACGAATAAAGAGATTCTAGAATTATGTAAACCTCATTCAAATGAATAGCTGGTTTAACTTTGAATTATTTATGCAATAGTTTTATTATATATACTTTAGTCTATACAGGGTGTGGGTTCGATTCCAGGTCAGGCAAGTATCAATGCAGCTTTTCTAAGTTTGTATGTGCTTTCTAAGTATATCTTGGACACCAATGACTATATTTCGGATGGCACGTAAAACTGTAGGTCCCGGCTGTCATTGAACATCCTTGGCAGTCGTTACGGGTAGTCAGAAGTCAATAAGTCTGATGCCAGTCTAACCAAAGAGTATTTTGCTGCCAGGGTAACTGGGTTCAGGAGGTCAGATAGGCAGTCGCTCCTTGTAAAACACTTTTACTCAGCTGAATCCGGTTAGACTGGAAGCTGACCCCAACATAGTTGGAAAAAGGCGCGGGAGATGATGAGTCTATACAGGGTGTAAGGGACAGGCTGATGGGGTGAGTTCAGTATACCATACTAAGAAGACCGGTTCATGAAATTGATTCAGGAACGTTATGGAAATCTCATAAAACTGATTTTTTTAAAACCTCAAAAAAAGCTGATTTCACGCGTCGCTCGTCACGATTATTTCAAAATCCATTGCTGGATTTTTTATTTTAGCGGTATTACTAAAAAATAAATAAGTTGCAGAACTTGCATAGAATGTAATTTTGCATTGAAAAAAAGAAAAAAATGCGGATCAATCAGAAAAAAATTAAAAAGTTCCAAGGCCTAGAAATCGAACCCGAAACCCATTGCACGGCTGTCGCCTTTGCAACCACTGAGACTAACGGGTCATTTTAGCGTGAATCGATTGTCTATAAATAAATTATAATTAACTTATTGAGCTACATATTAAAAGACACAAAAATACGTCGTCAATAAAACCTATCATCACATACTGAAAGTTATGCAATAAAATAAAATATAATTTCAATAATTTTAATGGATTCTATACATTCATTAAATTTTGATAGGTGCTGAAATTTGCAATAAACCTGAAATATGGAATGGAAAGGCTATTAGCTCTGTAATTATTTAAAATTTAATTTTGATTCCTTAATTAGTGTTAAATTTCCAGGTTGTGTTCTGCTGTCTTTTTCTGATAGCAAATCGTCATATCTTAATGACGCCCAGACCGATTGCAAGCCACGTAGGCCATTTTTTTTTCAAGGAGATCAGGCTTCTTAGCAGGATATGACGGCTTGGATGCCGATTGTCGGCTACGGTGGCCGTTCTCTTTTAAGGAGATCAGCCAGCTGCACAGGATATATTTTAATGCACAAGCATTTGCGCAGACACAGATGCGCTCTCTATTCCCTCACTCTCATAGTCCGATGGGACGGCAATACGAGTACTTAGCTGCATCAGATTAGACTGGAAGACAAATGCGACATACTTTGGGAACAAGGCTAGGCAGATGAGAAGGTCATAATTTTTGGGAGTACCATAGGCTATCTTGGTGCAATAAGTGGAGTCTTCGAAGCGCAGAAGAATGCAACAGCGGAAGAGCCTTGTAGGGGGGTCTGCCGAGGCTGCGGGTTTTTTGCAAGAGTTACCATGGCCCTTGGACACAGGGATCTCCAGAAGGAACATAGAGGGTTTTAGTCATGAAGAGTTTGACGCTCCCTCCAGCTGCACCCACAGCTGGAGGGGTCATTTGATGATGTCCCACGAAAAAAAGGCGAATGGGAATCCGGGCAACACGGTTCAAAGTATACATATTCTGAAAAGTATGCATATTATTCACTAGGTTGTAATCTCCACATTAAAAAATGGCGTAAGCGCCATACCATTATAGCTTTCGTTTCCTGAATGAAATATTTGTGATTTAATAACTCACGGGCTTTATCTTGAAAGTCGAAACATCCAGAAAGGTCGATACCCCATTTGGCTACCATCTGTATACCAGTGCTGCTACCAACTGGTGCCAAATAACGGTCCCGACTGCTTCTTCAAATGCAATTTAGATAACTTTTGTATTACCATACGGAACAAATGAATATGAAAATTGTTTTGTGAAATTTTCTTTTTTTTTTGCTGTACTTGATGATACAATGATTATTGAAATATCATCAATGCATATTATTGTGTTAAGAAATTTTGACAAACATAAGAATATGTTTGTTTATTTTGACAGTAAAAGCGGCATTCGTATTTTTTTGCAGTCAATTTGTTTCGTTTTAAGTTATTCAATGGTTGACAGAAAATCTTTTTGGTCTTAACGCACTCTGGTCCACCGTTGCCAGTCGTTAGGGGTTGTCAGAAGCCAGAAAGTCTGACAAGCGATATTACCATTGACTATTAGTTGAGGTTGAGGAGGTCAGACAAGCAGGCAACACTGGTACCCTGCTGTATATGGCTAAGACTGGAAGCCGACCCCAAGCTTGGGAAAAGGCTAGCCAGATGAATGGTTCAAAGGCACTCTAACACACAACAGATCACAAATTCATTAACTCCAAAAAAAAACTCACAAACGCTTGACATGAAAACTACAAAAATGGATGTTTCAGACTATCCGTGTACAAAGCGAGACAAAACACTATCACAACTACCTTGTGATGACCATACATATGAGAAGAATAACCGCATATATGTAAAAGTGGAACTATCTCTCACAAATGGACTCATAAAGGATTGCCCGGTAAGGCGGTGGTGCCACCGCGAGCGGGCAACGGGACTACAATTTATATTTAAATTCTTCCCTTTATTGGTAAAACAAATTATCTACCGAGAACTAAACTTGTGGCAATATATGTAGATTTAAGAGTTTGAACAGAATAGTTATTTAAATAAGTAAAGTAAAAAGTAGTGGTCTAAACATACATACATATGTTTGTATACAGATGTTTGTAATTTGTATGTTTGTAAATAAAAAAAAAAATAGTTCCTGAGATTTGTGCGTTAGCAAACGAACATCCAAATAATAAAATAAAAATCTTTTTATTTCAGGCAATTTTGGCCCTAATATAGGTACATTGTAAATTATAAAATTAATTTAATTTAAATATTTGCCACGAGCCACGGGCACACGTCTTTGCGCTTGAATCCAGTGCCCTTGAAGGTGGCTATCCAGTTTGTGATTAAAACAAAGATCGGTTTTAAAATATTAGAATAGATATATTACTTCGAACTCAAAAAACATGATGATACGAACTATTTATAAAATGATACCATAAAAGTATAAAATCACATAAATGGAACTTAATGTCAGTTTATGGGCTCAAATCAAACGTTTTATGGCTGGCTTATGAGCGGATACTGCTCCTGCTGACACAATCTATATTTTACGACTGATAATAAACAGTGACGTTAGATAATATCGAGTACAAAAGGCATTTCACGGAAATATAATCTGTTAAACAAGATTATTTTTACACTAGCTTCCGCCAGCGGTTTCACCCGCTTTCTGAGGGAAGTACTTTCCATACCCGGATAAAAAGTAGCCTATATGTTACTCTGATGTATAAGCTATATTGTGGTAAAGTTTCATTCAAATCCATTCAGTAGTTTTTACGTGAAAGAGTAACAAACATCCATACATATATACATCCATACATCCATACTTACAAACTTTCGCCTTTAAAATAATAGTAGGATTTACGCACTAGACATATGATGGCATCCAGGCCGATTGTCGGCGGCCGTTCTCTTTTATGGAGATCAGCCAGCTGCGCAGGACATATTATAGTGCACAAGTATTCGCGCAGACACAGGTGCACTCTCTATTCCCTCACTCTCATAGTCCGTTGGGACGGCAATCCGACACGACTGGAGAGAGATCAGGCGCAGGACCGATATTTACGTACTCTCCGATGCACGGGTGAATCAATGACCAACTTCCAGACTCCAGGCTGCTTTATGAAAGTTTCTCAAAACCCACAAAGCGATTTCGGCCCGACCCGGGATTCGAATCCGAAACCCGATGAACAGCAGTCGCGCCTTGCGACCACTAGACCAACGACGCAGTTACTTGGAACTACTTGTGGATTGACTAGACATATATTGTCACCGGAAAGCCAATACTACTGAAGCGCCATTTAGGCCAAAATGAATTATAATGTATTTATTTTATAGTTTACTAACTGTTTCCCGCGATTCCACCCGCTGCCTTAGAAAAAGTAGCCTGTGTCCTTTCTCAGACTCTAGACGATATGTCTATCAAATTTTATTTAAATGTACTGTTTTCGGCAACGTACTGACAGACATACAGGTGCGAGTTTCATTCGCATTTATAATATTAAGTAAGAATTGTAAAAACAAAAAGGAGAGCGTAGCCAAGAGCGGGTTCTATAACAGCAAACCTTGAGCGATAGAGATACGATAGGGATTCAATTAATGAATTAAGTAACATATACCTATAAAAATATTATAAACTTTATTATGTAAAGAAGCTACACAATACAGTTTTGTTTTTATTTTTACGAAATATAATTAAGTCACTAGAAATAGTTCTAACTAGCCTCCGCCAGCGGTTTCACCCGCTTTCTGAGGGAAGTACTTTCCATACCCGGATAAAAAGTAGCCTATATGTTATTCTGATGTATAAGCTATATTGTGGTAAAGTTTCATTCAAATCCATTCAGTAGTTTTTACGTGAAAGAGTAACAAACATCCATACATCCATACATACAAACTTTCGCATTTATAATAGTAGTAGGATAATCAAAATATTTAACTTTTAACTTGATAAAGATCTAAAATCCAGACATTAAAAAAAATCATTCAGCGATCATATTCCACGTCAGAAATGGAACGGGGAAGACTGATCCAATTTCCTACATAAAACACACACACAAACCGCAAAAATCAACAACAGCGTCACATTTATTCAACCACAAAAAATACACGTTGCATTTTTAAAAGAGCTTATTCCACGCTATCAGTCGGACCACGCCTTACCTCGGCGTCCCCCAGCGTTTCGATACAATGCAAATAACACTTCGCTGTTGGACAGTGATAGGGGGCATTACCATACATTGCTGGGTATGTTACCCCAGTTAATCTGACCATGAATGGCCGTCGCGAAAATCTATGAAACCAGGTCAACAGTTTTTACAGTTCACTTCAACTGTTTGTGGTTGATTTTTTTGCATGGCAGTGTAATTATTTCATTTGTTAGATGATACTTTGAGTTGGTGTGTCTAAGAAAATAGATCAATACACTGATTTAATCTGAAAGTAATGGTGAATATGCATGAAAAAATATTTGCAATCTAACTAGTTTATCAATAAATATACAAAAAATTGAATACTAACTGTGAAAAAAATATCGAAATCAGTAGAAAAACAAACGAGATATAACAATCTTAAACAAGTATACCTGTCCCTCTCACCAAAACGCTGTATTCAAAGACAGCCTTACGGGCGTGTGTAGTTGTGACGTAAATTTTACACTCGGACTTCTCTTTCTTATTAGCAGTTTTGAAGCTTTATAACTTCTTGTCGATAAATAATATTTTAAAAATTCTTTCATATTTATTTATTACAGCTTAAGTGTATTAATTTAGTGAATAAAAAAATTACATGGATATTCCCTATTTATAAGTAAAGTAAGAGCGGTTTCTAACGACAGTATTTATCGCTTGAATTGTCTAATTGTTTGCTCACAGGCCTGATAATTTTCACAAAATACAAAACACTAAGCCAATCTGACCATAGAACAATACATATATGTAGAAAAATTATAATTATATATTATTTAATTCTAATTGGAATATGTTGACATTTCAATAATTTTATTACTTTTTTGGTTCAATTGTAGCATTTATTTATTTTTATTAAATTATTGTATCGATTTTATTATAAAGTCTGTCTGTCACGCTTATAAGACAAAACTACTAAATCGATTTAAATAATATTTGGTAAAGATATAGTGCAGTCTGAGAAAGGACATAGGCGGGAAGTAGCTCTCTGGGGTTACGGGTGGAATCGCGGGGAACAGCAAGTCTGTTTATAAGTAAACCAAAGTTAGTCTAAGTTGTGTGCCACTAATTAAACTCGTGTAACCTGACTTGTCATGTTACGAATCTAGTTATGATTACTTGTATGTAAGTTTGTTTGTAATAACGAAGTGACTGGTATACTTCATTCGTAATTGATCGAATGTTTCGTACTAATTTCAAAGTTGATGAGCTCGTGGCTAAGTAAAAGCCACACGGGTCGGTTGAAGGTTAAGCAATATTTCACCCATCCATGTACCAACCGCGCCAAGTGTTGCTTAACCTTATGAACTTGTAACTTTATTTAAATGACAATTTGATAGTTGACAAGTAGACAAATTCAATACTTTTATTGAACTGTCAAAAACGGTTATTTTTCATGCAATTTGTATGAAAATGAAAACTATGATAGTCACAGATTGTTCACATCAAGCCTTATACTTATTTTGCTTATATATCTATACATCTATAGGAACATAATATGTAGGTATTATAAAATCGTAGAAAATTCAAAACTGTATATTGAAACATTTTTTTAAAGAATAATTGGGGTCGTGATCTAAAACCTATATCGAATTCAAAAATATAGTTTTTAGAATTTTTGTCTGTAGGATGTATCTATGTGCGGAATAATCTCAAAAAGTACTGCATGGATTTGCTTCAAATTTGGCATGAATATTGTCCCTACAAACATTAAGCATGCGGGGGGGGGGAATGTTTAATCACCTATAATTTAATCGCCCACACGGACGACATCGCGGGCAACAGCTAGTTTTCAATAAAAAAATCAAACAGTTTTTCCTTCAAAACGATAAATGAAAGTGACATTATTTTAAGATGCTTTACCAAATATAAATCTTAAAGGATATTATTTTTGACCTAGTCAACTACCCTTAGAGTACGGCTGGGTAAGTCAAGGGATATTAAAAATCTTATCTAGATTGCACATCAAACCTAATTTGCTTGCTACCACAATATTTAAAACACATTGTATTATTTTCTATCCAATTACATCGAAAATAGTGTCGAGTAATAAAGTTAAGGTAATTTCGTTGGAGAGTAATTACTTTATAATACTGTTTATTGCCCGCGGCGTTGGTCATGTTTTGTTTCAGTAATTATATGTTTATTTGTAACCAATTGTAGGTTTGTGAGTATATCATTTCTTTCCACGAATGTAATGGTGCTAACCAATCCACGCACCTTTTTAAAACCTTAAGGGTGTTACACGATCGACCGTCAATCGACGCTTTCCATCGATGGTAGAATAGATAATAATCATCATAATATAAGACATATTCCTGACACATTCACACAACGTCATCTAGTCCCAAACTAAGCAGAGCTTGTACTATGGGTACTAGACAACTGATAAACGTATTTATATACTTTTCTTTTCTTAATACATACATATTATACATATAAACACCCAAACTAAGTCAAACACCCATGTTCATGCACACAAATGTTTGACTTATGTGGGAATCGAATCCGCGACCTATAGCGTGGCAGGCAGGTTCACTAACCACCACGTCAGGTCGTTAAATCATCATCATCATCTTCAGCCTTTTTATCGTCCCACTGCTGTAATATGGCTGGACTGGTATTTTTAGAACTCCATGTAATTACTATTAGCAAATAAATATTATTATCCAACCCGCATTGAGCAAGCGTGGTGATTAACGCTCAATCCATCTCTGTGTGAGAGGAGGCCTGTGCCCAGCAGTGGGACGATAAAAGGGCTGATGATAATGATGATTACCTTTCCCTTAACCATGAAATGTATACTTGTCAAAGGTTTTTGGATAATATCTCGAATTCCATGATCTGCCTAGCCTTTTGTCAAACTATTTTGGGGTCGGCTTCCTGTCCTAACTGGATGCATCTGAGTATTGTTTGAATGGAATTATTGTCTGTCTAATTTCCTCAACACATTGGCCATCTACATTTATAGTTTTGTTGGATATTATGTATTTATACAATATAACATGTACCTTGTATTCAATTCAATAATAATAAAATAATAATAATCCGATACCTATTTTTTGGAATAAAACCCGTTATGGGGGTCCCTGTGTGCCAGAGTCTAAACCTTGGTAAGACTGGTTATCAAACTTTTTGGCTTGTAAGTACTCGTTAATGACTGCATATGATGTGCATTGGTACATCATTCATATCATCATTATCATTGGATAGCCGGAACCCGTCAATATAATGTGCCTTCCCAAACACTTATATCTCGAATTCACCGTTGACAAATTTGAAAAAGAACTAAATCATTAATTTGTCTGTAAGCGATACACCATTTAATATTTCATACAAAATAATTATACAGAGGAACACAATAGAACGAGGTCATGTCAAAATTAGATACTCAAACAAATCTAAAAAAATAATCACCCTGAAAATATTTCATATCAGTCAAATGTACAGACGCTAGCACATCAGGCTAACCGAAACTGTTAAATTTTCCCATCAATTTTAAACTTAATGCTTCAGCGATCATCATCTCCCGAGCCTTTTCCCAACTATGTTGGGGTCGGCTTCCAGTCTAACCGGTTTCGGCTGAGTACCAGTGTTTTACAAGGAGCGATTGCCTATCTGACCTCCTCAACCCAGATACCTGGGCAACCCAATACCCCTTGGTTAGACTGGCGTCAGACTTACTGGCTTCTGACTACCCGTAACGACTGCCAAGGATGTTCAATGACAGTCGGGACCTACAGTTTAACGTGCCATCCGAAACACAGTCATTGGTATCCAAGATATACTTAGAAAGTACATACAAACTTAGAAAAGTTGCATTGGTACTTGCCCGACCTGGAATCGAACCCACGCCCTCACACTCGAGAGGTTGGCTCTTTAACCACTAGGCCACCACGATTCTTTTGCTTCAGCGATAAGGTTGAAAATCTATTAAAGAAATTTGACGATTTGTTGTAGACTGATGTGCTGGCGCCTGTACATTCCTCGTTACCAAAATTATCACATGGCCTACGAAGGTCGCGTTATTTTTAATTTTATAGCCAAATTAACCTTTATATAAGGTTGTAGGCTGCATGTTAAGTAACATTTAAAGTTTTCAAGTTCATGTGTCGTATTTTGACGTAGAATTTAGGCTTTATTAGGTCAGCCAATCAGAGTAAAGTAGAAAGGTTTAGGGTGTTCAGAATCAGAGGGCATTGCAAACCAAGCTACTACAATCTAATAATTATCAAATTTCCTTAATAGATGTTTAACTTCATCGCTGAATATGTTTAAAAGTAGATTGGGAAAATTTGACAGTTTCGAGTAGCTTCATGTGCTGTTTATACAGATACATTGAACATGTTACATATGGAATGCAATAAATAATTGAGTATTCGTTTGAGGAAAAGCTAGGCAGATGATGATAGACGATTTTTTTGTAGACACGACCAAACATTTTCGTGTCGGGGCTAGTTTTATTGTGAAAATATTTAAATGTTGAACATCTCAAGAGAGTTTCCACAATGCTAATAAATTGAGTATCTACAGAGATAAGTCTTCACAGGCAAAACCGCGTTTTCACTCATAATGTGATTCAGTTTATTAATTAGATAGTAAAAACATTAATGAACTAACTTTTGCAATTGAGACATTGAGGTAGAAATTGTTTGATCTTCAACAAATACCGAAAATTCGCTGGGTCATCAATTTTGGTGAATACTTAACAAGTTACAATTATTAATATAGTTTAAATCGTAACTGTGTAAGTGCACTCTAACTGAAATACACTTTGAGGGTTAATATTTAAGCTAAATTGATATATCTATGCGAAAAGTTAAGCTTTCATAATTTTTTTTTGAACCATTCAATAATAAAGTCCAATTTTATGCAATATTTGACGTGTTTAATACATTATGAAATAGACTTTAATCTGCTTTGATTTAAGTACCAAATTCGACTATCACGGATATACGCATGTAGAGGAAAAAAGAAGAGCTTAATAGAGCGCGTTTATGTTTAATGGCAAATCTTAAATAAAAATACAAACTTTTATGATTTTGCAAAAAAACTTGCTCGAAACATAAATAAAATGTAGAAATAAAGATAAATCTTTCTTTCCAGGTACAAACATTCATAGCCCGTCAAAAGACAATGTAGAACGTTATGTCAAAATGACAGCCCGCCATTAAATACAAGATGGCGGCCAGTTTTGGCGGGAGAGTGGCGTGGCGCGCGCTGTTGTTCGCGGTACTTCTGGACAACGTCATTTGTCAGGTCGGCTGGACGGAAACTAATGAAGACTTGGGTAAGTTTCGTTTAATATTTTAAGTGGCGCTTATAGTTAATTTTTAAGAAACTTGGTGCTTCTTTAAAATATTTGTTTCTCAACTGTTATGTAGCTGTGCTATGACTTTGTGGGTCAATCTATACTAATATATAAATGCGAAAGTTTGTGAGTGAGTGTGTATGTTTGTTACCTCTTCACGGCCAAACGGCTGATAGGATTTAGATGAAACTTGACAAAAATATAGCTTATGCATCAGAATAACACATAGGCTATATATTATAACGCTATTAACTAAGGGGGATGAGTAATAAAGCATTTTTTGGTGAGTTTTAACTAGACGCCATCTATATCTTTTTAATTACAACACATTTAGCAAATTTGACAATTTGACTATACCAGCTGGGTAAACAGTTATTACCTAATGTCATAGATGGAGTTAAGCTTTTCATACAATTAAACCGGGCTAAACATTTTTAAATTTATTTTTCAGTTCAAAGTATATACCTAAACATGCTACATATGTTATTTCGACAGATAAAAATAATTTAAAGACAAAAGTATTAAGGCAAGTTTCAACCTGACGCCATCTTTAGCTTTTCAAAACAATCTAATTTGACAATCTGACATTGTTAGTAATTATAGCTGATCATAGATGGAGTTCATAGTTTTATTTCCATAAAATTAAATTATACTGGGGTGTCTTCCAGTCTACAATCATAGTCACAAGTATTAATTTTGACTATTCAAGTTCCAAGATAACACTCATAATCGGGGACGGAGGATGAGAGAAAAAAATCTGTCTTTGGGTAAGTTAGACATTTAAGATCAAAGAAGGAGTGCTGTACTTTCTTCATACAATATCAGTCTGGGGTAATGTTAGCTAAGCTTCCAGTATACCACACGTAACAAAGCAGCATGGCTTATAAATATTTTTATTTGATTTTTACGAACGATTACTGATAAAAAATACATATGTATGACTAAATGATTCTAGAGAAAAGGTCAATCTCTTGGAAACGATTCAGAAAAGAACAGATCTCTTCGAATAGGGTTGGCTGCTGTTCTGATTCTAAGTGGTCGTAAAAGGATAGGGAATAAGTAATAATCTAAGGATTGACTACGATGTTCATTACAATGTAGCCCCTTTTTTTTTCGTGGGAAATCATCAAATAACCCCTCCCGCTGAGGGTGCAGCTGGAGGGAGTGTCAGACTCTTAATGACTAAAACCCACTATGTTCCTTCTGGAGGTCCCTGTGTGCCACGGCCACGGTATCTCTTAAGAACAACCCGCATCCCAAGCAGACCCTGGCCCTAAAGGGGCCCCTCCTGTGTTGCTGACATCTCTTCGAGGAGCGCGTGGAACAGAACGCGCCGCCGACACGCCTGTCGTCCCTAGACGTACAGACGATGAGCTACTCACACTCACCGCCCACAAGCCCGCGCCTACGGTGGTCGGGAGTCATCCCTCGACACCCGGCGCCCGTGGTGTCGACCGGTACCAGCCCTGCCGCGATGGCTGGGATGAGCGGTGCGGTCTCTCAGCCGCTCCGCCGCCTCCTTCGCTAGCATAACTGCTTCACAGAAGGAGGCGACGGCATCCCATTCTCTCTCGCTCCGGACCATGGCCTGGATCAGGGCCGGCGCAGTGGTGACACCCAGGCGTCTCCTCCGGCCCGATACGATGCAGGTACCTCCCGAAACACCCATGTCCGGTGAGGACCTGCGTGCACACAATGTAGCCCCTTAGATAGACATCTCAAATTAGAAAGACTCTTCTTTCTTCGTCCATGTCCGACAGTCATTTGTTGATATAAACTGCCTCCTAGGAAACGGTCACCGTCTAAGATCAATTAGCTGTGTAGTAAGTAGTAAGTATTTGTGTGGCCACAGGTTCACTATTATTTCCTTACTCTCATAGCCCGACACGGACGGCAATTCTGACACAACCGGAGAGAGATTAGGCACACGATCGATGTTTACGTATTCTCCGATGCACGGATATATCAATCACCAACTTCCAGTCTTTTTTTGTGGGATGTCGTAAAATAACCTCTCCAGCTAAGGATGCAGCTGGAGGAAGTGTCACTCTTACTGATCAAAACCTACTATGTGCCTTCTGGAGATCCCTGTATGCCAGGGCCACGGTAACTAAGAGGCCTTATGTTGCTGACATATCTTCGAGGAGCGCGTGGAATAGAACGCGCCGCCGACTCGGGCTGTCGTCCTTAGACGTACGGACGGTGAACCAACCAAAACCCACCGCCCACAGACCCACGCCTACGGTGGTTGGGAGTCATAGATTAAACACTAATATTGTCGGAAGTCGTCCCTCGACACTCGGCGCCCGCGGTGTCGACCAGTACCAGCTTTTCCGCTTCGGCTGGAATGAGCGGTGCTGTTTCTAAACCACTCCGCCGCCTCCTTCGCTAGCATAATTGCTTCGCAGAAGGAGGCGGCCGCTTCCATTCTTTCATGCTCCGGACCATGGCCTGGACCAGGGCCGAATGCGAAAGCTGGCCGCTGTGAGGACACGGTGGTGCTCCGCCCAAGCAGAGCGCATCCCCACAAAATACTGATCTCATATTGATGTGATCGGAGAGAGGTCAGGCGCAGGACCGATATTTACGTGCCCTCTGATGCACGGGTCTATCAACCACCAACTTCCAGACTATGGGCTCCTGATTGACTCGAACCCGAAACCTGTGCACAGCAGTCGCGCTATGCGACTAAGTCACCAGCGAGGCAGTTATATTTCCATAGTATCTCTACACATTTTGGGCTTGATTTTATAGCTTAGTTATCATACCGTGATGTTAAAGGATACAAGGTAAACGAGTTTATCATTTTTACTACTCTAATGCCCACGCGGACGACGTCGCGGGTAGCAGCTAGTATTTAATCTAAATGTGTACTTAATGTAATATGATTGGCAAAGATCCGGTTGGTTCCTCAAAAAATATAAAAATAATTGTGTTGCTGGGAAGTTCCTCGTGGTTACACTGTCCTGTTCTTTCATACTTCTCTGTCCATACTGTACTATTCAACTTAGTTGAATATTGAACTAGTTTGTATTAACAAAACAACCCTCATCCAAAAATGGCTTCATTTCTTCTATTATCGTCATCATCCTCCAGCCCTTATCCCAATTTTATTTGGCGTCGGCGCAGCATGTTTTCTTCTTCCACACTCTTTTATTTGCCGTCATACATACATACATATATCTCACAAGTATACGTAACATTATTTCTAGCCATATCGACTTTCACGTAATCCATCCATCGTTTCTTCCGTCTCCTTCTTCTCTTTATCTGAAAATCTACCTTAGAATGATCCTTATTCCTCCCCATTACATGCCTGTACCATGATATCCGTTTTTTTTTCATATCTCTTACTACGTCATTATAATTAAATTGCCTTTTGGTATCAGACGGGGTAATTACGTGCCTGGCAATAACGGGTATATTAGGGATTACCTGTTGAAAGGTCACAAAGGAATGCTTAATTTTATCTTTAAAGCTTGACCTTTATGTTTCGGCTTTTAGATTGTCTAAAAACGAATTCTGCGGTTGAACTTCATTAAGGGTTTGAGTGTGTTTTTTTAAGTGTTGTTTCTCTATAAATACTTTATGATTTATATGTTTTTCGTCATACATAGAGATAAACAGATTCGACCCCATTTTTCAAATTACAGTTCTACTACTTAATCTTTTATTCTAGTTTGATACATCTAACTCCTAGCTATTGCTTTTTGCCAGGTGTCGTCTGACAGCTCTATAACTTGAAAAGGTTTTTAATTAGGAATTTACTGAACATACAATTTTACCTTTCTTGTAAGCATTAGTTTATGTTATAACTTACTAACTTAACTTATCAAAAATTCTTCTGACAGATTTGTAGTCAATATTGTTGATATCTCCTCAATTTTTAAAGACAATACTCATAATAATTTTACAAATTCATATCGAATGTTTTCTACATCGATATAGGAAAGTCTAGATGGAGTGTTCAGTACAAAACGGAACGTTCATATTGAGAGCATGTTTGATGCGCGTGTGAGTGCCGAAAGTGTATGATTATCGCGTCTGCATTTGTGTGCGTGTCATTCTAATATACCAGCGCAAAGTGATTACCCCCAAAATGTGGGAAAATTAAAATTTGTGCAGTTTTATTCACATTGACATAGGTGATAAAATTATCTTATAAATATAAATATAAATATAAATATAAATATAAATATAAATATAAATATAAATATAAATATAAATATAAATATAAATATAAATATAAATATAAATATAAATATAAATATAAATATAAATATAAATATAAATATAAATATAAATATAAATATAAATATAAATATAAATATAAATATAAATATAAATATAAATATAAATATAAATATAAATATAAATATAAATATAAATATAAATATAAATATAAATATAAATATAAATATAAATATAAATATAAATATAAATATAAATATAAATATAAATATAAATATAAATATAAATATAAATATAAATATAAATATAAATATAAATATAAATATAAATATAAATATAAATATAAATATAAATATAAATATAAATATAAATATAAATATAAATATAAATATAAATATAAATATAAATATAAATATAAATATAAATATAAATATAAATATAAATATAAATATAAATATAAATATAAATATAAATATAAATATAAATATAAATATAAATATAAATATAAATATAAATATAAATATAAATATAAATATAAATATAAATATAAATATAAATATAAATATAAATATAAATATAAATATAAATATAAATATAAATATAAATATAAATATAAATATAAATATAAATATAAATATAAATATAAATATAAATATAAATATAAATATAAATATAAATATAAATATAAATATAAATATAAATATAAATATAAATATAAATATAAATATAAATATAAATATAAATATAAATATAAATATAAATATAAATATAAATATAAATATAAATATAAATATAAATATAAATATAAATATAAATATAAATATAAATATAAATATAAATATAAATATAAATATAAATATAAATATAAATATAAATATAAATATAAATATAAATATAAATATAAATATAAATATAAATATAAATATAAATATAAATATAAATATAAATATAAATATAAATATAAATATAAATATAAATATAAATATAAATATAAATATAAATATAAATATAAATATAAATATAAATATAAATATAAATATAAATATAAATATAAATATAAATATAAATATAAATATAAATATAAATATAAATATAAATATAAATATAAATATAAATATAAATATAAATATAAATATAAATATAAATATAAATATAAATATAAATATAAATATAAATATAAATATAAATATAAATATAAATATAAATATAAATATAAATATAAATATAAATATAAATATAAATATAAATATAAATATAAATATAAATATAAATATAAATATAAATATAAATATAAATATAAATATAAATATAAATATAAATATAAATATAAATATAAATATAAATATAAATATAAATATAAATATAAATATAAATATAAATATAATGACTGGATGTCACAGGATCAGTCGGAAATCTATTGAAGAAATAAACTTATGTATTATCAATAAGTATCTTACTAAATTACAATAAAATAATAATGTTGAATTCCTAATAACATTTTACAATATTAATCGCAGCAGCAAAAAAGAAGGTAAAAATATTTCATACCTTGGCAATACTCAAATAATATGGAGTCGTTTTGTTGTTATTTTGCCGTCGTAATATTTTCAAAGTAATACGTAGATATTTATCATAAAATTTCAAACTTACCTATAAAAAGAGATGTTCGTATCCTTATGTTTTTTTGCAGTGTAGTTATTACAAAGTTTCACTACACAAACCGTCATTTTTGAATTTTTTTGTGAAAAATTTACAATGTAAACACGCGGCAAACGTCTGTCGCGTAATGGCGGCCTGTGGGTGGGGTTAAGCCAAATTGATGTCTCTGATCATAATGCATTTTGACAGCGCGTACTAGGCATCTAGACACTTCTTATATCGATGGTTTTCTATAAATAGAACCTATTATTTTGCCAATTCATAAACCATGTGGTGTATTTGCCGTTTTGGCAAACAGAGTTGGTACCCAAATCTTAACAAAGGAACCCTACAGCTGTTATTAATTTAATACACCTACATAGACCCGTCAACGGGTTCTTGAAAAGTTCAATAAGTCAAGCAACTCGTAATTTTATTACCAAAAGGTACGCAAACATTGGAATTGATTTAGAAAATTTGCTCTGCGCTGATTTTCTTGAAGATGATGGAATATTTTCTAGATTATATTTTGGGTATTCTGTTTGAACCGGCGTTTATTTTTTTAAGAAGTAAAGCTGTGCTCATAGTGCTTGATTTTGAACTTCAGGCTGTTTTAGATTTAAGAGGTTTAGAGGACATAGAAGTAAAGTCTGTCACCACTGTACTAATGGTTGATTTCTGTTTTATCTAATGCTCAATTATTAAAAAATATTTGCGACGCTTCCTTTTCCAACTCTGTTGGGGTCGGATTCCAGTCAAACCAGATGCAGCTAAATACCAGTGTTTTACATGAAGCGATTGAAAATCACTTATGATAATCATTTGGCAAGCATTTTAAAATAATGTCACTTTAATTTATCGATTTGAAGAAAAAACTAGGTATTTGATTTTTTTATTGATAATTTATATAAAAACTGTGACGTCATAGTTCTTGCTTTCATATAAATTGCATAGAAAGTAACCGTTTGTGACAGTTCAATAAAAGTAATGAATTTGACTAGTCAACTACCGTATTTCTGTTTTGGATTAGCCAGCCTTATAAATATGAAAGGTCAAGGTGTGTCACCCTTTTTAGGATATTCAACAGAGGTATACACATCCAGATTATATCCATAAATAAACAGAAGCCAAATTTACCTGTTATCACTATAATATTCACGCAACTTCGGCTCTCATTACTAAATCAATAGTATTAAACATATTTCGCGAACACAATCTCCCACAAATATTAATTTATTGACTGCTATTCAATAATAATTAATAGTTTCATTAGGGCTGTACGTAAATTGTTAAGCGTTTATCAATTAGTCATTTTATACCAAGTTATATTTCAAAAGGATTTAGGATAATTTTGGTATTACGAAGCTGTTTTCAATATATTTAATGGGGTTTTCTGATTTGGTGAGTTTAATTAATTAATAAAACCTATAGAGTCAATAGGTGAATGGGCAATTTTTGTAATTAAAGTTGTTTTCAATAATTTAATTTTGTAATGCTACTTATGTAGCCAGTAAGTCTGACGCCAGTCTAACCAAGGGGTATTGGATTGCCCTGCTCCTTGTAAAACACTGGTACTCAGCTGAATCCAGTGAGACTGGAAGCCGACCCTAACATAGTTGGGAAAGGGCTCGGAAGATGAATGAATGCTATTTATGTAAAATCGAAAAAGAAAAGCTCGTGGCTAAGGAATCTTGTAATGACGATTTCCTCCGGGGGTTCAGAAGGCACGCTAAATTGGTGGATCCCGGCTGTTATTTGTACATCTTTGGTAGTCGTTTCGGGTAGTCAGATGCGAGAAAGTCTGATAACCAGTCTTACCGAGGGGTATCGGGTTGCTCAGGTTACGGGGTTAAGAAGATCAGGCAGCCGCTCCACGTAAAAAAATAGTACTCAGCTGTATCTGAGTAAGACTGGAAGCCTACCCCAACATAGCTTGGGAAAAGGCTCGGCAGATGAAGACTAGTCATTGGGTAAGTGAACTGTACCTACTGCTTTTGTAAAACTACTAAAATGGCACTCTGTATATAAATATCTGTATATCATTTCATTGCAAATCTACAGAATTTTCTAGAACTTTTCATGCATGTTCTTCCAAAAGATAGGGGTGAAAGGCTCTTATGAAAAACAAATCAGAACACTACAACTGTTTGCCCTATAAAGTAGGATAGAACCTTCAACATAAGATGTAGGTTCGCCCATTGTTTACTCACACATCACGTCAAATTGAACGCATCACTTTTATAAGCTGGGTCGCCTGACCAATGATATATATACCATCGTGGTTAGGACGTGTTTTGTTTGTTTCTTTTAAATTCTGAGAATGAAAGATGTGTGTGGAACATGTGACTACTGTATACAGAGAATTTTGTTTTGTTGGTTTGTGTAGATTTTACTTTGAATATGAGAATATAGGATTCGTCTTGAAGGTTGGAGCGGAAAGGTGTTTTAGACTCATATTGGGGAAAACGCTTGCAAAAACTGCTGTTTTTATTTATTAATTTATGATAAACCAATAGCGTTGCATATAACATTATCCAATGAATGTGTTGAAAATATTATTTCTAGTATACAAGTGCACAGTTAGTGCCAGGGCTGCGGGTTGTTCACAAGAGTTACCGCGGCCCTGGCATACAGGAACCTCCAGAAGGAACATAACCGGTTTTCTAGCCGCACCCTCAGCGGGATGGGTCATTTCATGATGAAAAGTTGCGTAGGTTTTCTTAACATTGATAATTGCAACACAGAAGCAGCCTATTATTATTATAAACAAGCCAATATAATATTCATCATTAAAATGACCAAGATCTATTTTACTGAAATAATCGCGAAATCAATTTGGATCAGCTCATAACACCCGGAAAGGTCAAGAGGTGGTTCTTAACGAAACCGCAGACCTTTAAACTTGGCCAATAATCTGTGTATTGAATAATTTAATGTCTAGGGAGGCCTTGAAGGTCTTTGACTTGAAGGTCTAGGCCTCCAATTGTGTTTTCAATCAATTGGTTTTTCTTTTATCAAACGTCCTCTATTTTTTTAATGACGCTACTGGCAGAGTAATTGGCGCCTGATTTTGATTGGATTTCTGTGTTTTTTTTTGCTTTTTCTGTGAGGTGCTTAGATTTTTTGTTTAATGCCGGATAATCTATTGAAGGGTGTGTAGTTTACTGACTATTACTATAAAAATATGAATGGTTTGAATTTTGTTGACATGATCTCCTAGAATACCGAGTTGGGTTTTTTTTTTCGTGGGAAATCGTCAAATGACCCCTCCTGCTAAGGGTGCAGCTGGAGTGAGTGTCAGGCTCACTTACCCACTTTGTTCCCTCCGGAGGTCCCAGTGTGTGTCAGTGCCGCGGTAGCTCTTGGGAACAAACCGCAGCCAAAAATTGAATAATTTCCCTAATTGAGGATCCTGGATTCGATTCCCGGTAAGGTAATTTTTTCGGTTAATCATGTTTGTTTGCTAGCATTACTACTTCGAAGAAGTAGACAACAGACTATCGTTGCCATGTATTTCAACCAGAGCTGAACGGGGAGGTCGCTGGTTGGTTCACCAATTTATTTAGCTTGTGGTGGCAACTAGCTAAATAATTTGCGTTAGAACTAACACACTTCGTATGAATAGATGTCCCGATTATTACTCTACAAACATTCATCCCTTTAAAAATTAAGTTTCTTACTGAAGCCTAATACCAAAAAACTGTTGTTTTATAGGATGATTTTACAAAATAACAGAAATAATTCTAGTTATAATTCCAGTTACCATCTAAAGGATCCATAGAATTGAAATAACATTTTATACGTATTGTGACGTGCTCTGTATGTTTCAACGAACTTAACCCAGGGGATGTTCTGTATAATCACTTATAAACACCCTTCATCCTCTAGCTTGGTTTGAATTATAAAACAATTTTCCGCGCAAAAACGTTGCAAATTTTGGATTTTTATTTAGATAGCCACGAATTGAAAAGTCACTGGTGGAATCACGCCTTCCGCCATCGGTTGCAACCTCGTCACGTGGGAACAACACCATAATCCTTGATAAGCAGGCTATTAAACACTGTTTTTTTTTTTCAAATCGGTCGACTAGTTACAGTTACAGAACAAACAAATAAACTCTAGCTTCGTAATATTAGTATGGATAATATTCTTGGTATAGTGTCGTGGTGGCCTAGTGGTTAAAGCACCAGCCTTTCGAGTATGAGGGTGCGGGTTCGATTCCAGGTCAGGCAAGTACCAATGTCAATTTTCTAAGTTATACGTACTTTCTAAGTGTATCTTAGACACCAATGACGAAGTGAGTGAAGGAAAACATCTCGAGGAAACCTGGACTATAAAGTCTGAAATCACCAACCCGCATTGAGCAAGCGTGGTGATTAACGCTTAATCCCTTTCTGTGTGAGAGGAGGCCTGTGCCCAGCAGTGGGACGATAAAAAGGCTGTGATGATGATGAATATTCTTTACTTAGTAACAGCGACCTACTCCAAAATAGAATCAACCATTTAACAAATCAGTCGATGCAATGAATAAATACATGAGAAACGAGAAAAAAATACGTTAATCCATCCGTTTTAGTCTGCAATAAATATCGCCGAAGCTTAAAAAAACGTCTCTTGCATATTAATTAGTAAAAAGCTTTTCTTTCATTTAAATTTTATGTCGTTTGTGAAGGCAGTAAACAAAATGGTTAATTCCTTTTTTAACTTTGATATTAGACATACTGTTTGTTAAGTTAGCTAAGCTAAGCTAGGTTAGTAAGCAAAGTTCAGTTACATAACGACATGTATAGCAACTCATTAACATCTTCTTCGAAAAGCTTAAAATTATCACAGAAACATTATTTATATATTTAATTCAAAATAATATAATTATATTTTAAAAGAATATTAATATAAAAATAGTGTCCCATCGGCATCGGAAACGTAGTCCAATAAGCTACCGATGGTCAGGGCTCCACAGAGAGAAACCTCCAGACGATGCGTGCCGTATCCAGAAGAACTGTTGTCTGCATCAAGCGCTTGATCCAACCGTCTAAAGAGAGCCTCTTCAGGTGAAAATCGGGGCTCTTGGCTAAAACAACTATGAGCACTATGAATGTTACTGAATGATACAAAAAATATTATTAGCGGTTACCCACGATTGTATCCCCTTCATAAGAGAACTTAAAACTTTTTTTGGGTTTAATTTTAATTTCTTTTAGATCTAAGTAGTTTAAGATGTATGTTTCTGAATTAGGATGCTTGTTGTAAATTAAAACTTAAATGTCAATATTAAATTGGATATGCATTCAAACTAACACTGCAAACAGTTCGAAAATAAAGTTTAAAAAATATTTTGTAAAGAAATAAATTTGGTTATGACCTGCTAAAATTTTTATGATTGACGTTCTTATCAAAAGACTTTTTTATATTTAGCAGTGGTAAGCGTCATCGATATCCTGAAACAAAAGACTGGAGAAACGATTTAGCATCAAAACCTATACCTATCATGAAACAAGGATTGCAGAAGCATGAATTTACAGTCCTATATCGCACACACACACAGTACGTAGGTAGTTGCACACATACATATCTATGTGTTGTCGAACAATGTACGGAAATCAATGGGATATCCTCCCATTCAATCTAGCAAATGGTCCGAAGACGTTTGCAGCTTAATAATTAAATTATCTAGCTAACTCCTTGTAGGTAACGTTTTCAGGAAATTGAAAATTTTCTAACAGGATTTCTTTTTTCGTGAAATTAAATTGTTTTTTTTTTATCGTATCTAGATTGAAAATTGATAGTATCTGGATCAAACGTACTTTTTTAAATCCATAGCAATCCTTGTATATTATGATAATATTATAGTTTTGAACCTACATTGGTTTTTTATCAATGCATAATCTGGCGGCTAGATAAAAATACGCTTACTATGTTATTCTGATTTATGAGGAAGTTTAAAAGTGGCACAAGTGGCCCCGATAACTGAAAAACTATGTGGGAACCGGCTAGCATGGTATGGGCATGTAATACGGAGGAATGAGGATCATGTTGTGAGGAAGGTCTTGAACATGAATGTGGATGGATATAGAGGAAGGGAACGACCAAAGAAACGATGGTTGTAAAGTTGATATGGCGAGAAAGAATGTAACTTGTGAGATGAAGGCAGATAGAAGAGCGTGGAAGACAAAAGCATGCTGCGCCGACCCCAAATAAAATTTGGGATAAGGGCAGGAGGATGATGATGAAGTAAATGGAACTGTAAAGCTTCATAAAAACCCGTACTGTAGTTTTTATCATAGATTAACAAATATAACCAATAATACTATTATTGGAAATCGTATTTGTAAAAGACAGAAATATATTTTGCCATTAATCACGATAACCTTTACCAAAATTATATTAGATGTCCAAAATAATCCCCGTACCTGCGTTTCGGATCGTAAGTACCAATATAACTGGATCGTCGGCCATTTTAAGCGACCGTGTGTACTGAGCGTTAAATCGTAAAGCATTTTACAATATGGCGTCGACCAATTATACCGAAATATTGTTCCCACTAGGTTAATTTCATAAAATATGGTGGATTACGTTAACTTCACCGGCTTAATAATTAGTACGGACTGTGATTTTAAATAATTGTGTGGACTGTTTTAATAATTGGTTATTTTTTTGGGAAGAGAATTACTTGTGGTAGAATTTTCGGCTTTTGGAAATAAGGCTTTTATTTTTTTAATCATGATACAAGGTTTAAATGTTTTATCTTTTAATTGAAAACTTAATCTCTATCTCTCTAAAAAGTTAAAAAACTATTAAGCAACGAAAGATTGACAGAGTAGCTTGATGTGCTGCGTCAATATGCGTAATAAATGTTTTATCTATCTATCTGCGTCTGTACTTACAAGAAGGTTTTGTTTCACTTGACAGTATATCTGTTAAATTATATTCAAGCTATCCACGTACTTCTTAATCTAAGAATCAGTAAATAGGCAATTCTTAACCAACAAGGAAGAAATAACCCATATCCTTGTAACAGTTATCGAACTTATGACCACCATTGAAGGCTGAAGACAATGTCTCATTATATAGCATAAACATATTATTTAAATTTTATCACCAAACAAAACACGGTCGAAATAGAATGCTTACTTTTGAGGTCATTGAACATTGGCAATAGGTCCTTGTCGAGACCATTCAATTTCGAAGAAAGGTCACAAGAGGTTCAGTATACAATATACATAGTAGGGCTAGAGACACTTTTGAAGAAACGCTGACCATCTCCTCTTTCAAGAATACGGCAAAATACTTCAGTCCAAACAACGTTTTATCTTAAGGTCCAATGAGTCTATATAAACACGTTGACCCTTTTAGGGGGCACAACAAAACGTTCACCTAAAACTACAGATCATAAACACACCTTTGTAACACCATGTATATGAGAACTTGTAACACCATGTATAAACAGACCCATTGGGGTTATTATGTTGGTTACGTTCAGTTGACGGGGTTGAAGGGTGAAATTAAGAAGGTCTGTATTTAAATTTCTATCTTTAATATAAGTAAAGGTTCGCAGATAAAGATTGCTACACACATACTGCAGAAGAATTAAGACAAGAAATGGATGAATCATTATCATTTAAATTAATAATTTCTCTATCATCTTGGGTTGACAAGTAATTCTAAATTTGAATTTCATAAAACAGCCTGCACTGCATCTATCACTTTCTCTGCATCACCTTAAGAATTACTAAAAAGAATGCCTGTGGCATTAAGAACGTCTTTTGACACTTGATCATCAGCCTTTTAATCGTTCCGCTGCTGGGCACAGGCCTTCTTTCACTAGGATTGAGCGTTAATCACTACGCTTTCTCAATGCGGATTGGTGATTTCGGACCTAGTACTCCAGGTTTCCTCGAGATGTTTTCCTTCACCTATATTTTTATCAGTCATTGGTGTACAAGATATACTTAGAAAGTATATATAACACTTTTTACACTTATGTTACGCAAAGTTTTAAATAAATAACCGCCTTTGATAATCAAAAGCACCGCAAACAACTACCAACACGATAACTCACAAAAAAAAACTTCTCAAAACCAATAAAATACCACAAACATAGTTAAGTATCCCATAATGACATAACGCCAGCCTATCGGCACGTTCCCAAACTTTTCCTCGACAGATAATATCCACAACGTGCAGACATATATTTAATCTGTATCGGAATTCTTTGAAAGCCGATGTTAGTATTCATTGCGCACGGCGGAACATACTGCGAATTTCGAACACCCCAGAGATTGGTAGACGGGTGGCGTACATCGACGACTTGGGTACCGAAAAAGTTGCCGGTTGTTCTTAAGGAAAAATATTTGATAAAAGGTAAAGTCGTGGTGGCCTAGTGGTTAAAGAGCCAACCTCTCAAGTGTGAGTGCGTAGGTTCGATTCTAGGTCAGGTTTCCTAAGTTGCAAGTTTCACCAATGCAAGTTTTCTGGGTTTGTATGTACTTTCTAAGTATATCTGGGACACCAAGGACTGTGTTTCGGATGGCACGTTAAACTGTAGGTCCCGGCTGTCATTGAACATCCTTGATAGTCCTTACGGGTAGTCAGAAGCCAGGAAGTCTGACGCCAGTCTAACCAAGGGGTATTGGGTTGCCCGGGTAACTGGGTTGGAGGAGGTCAGATAAGCAGTCGCTCCTTGTAAAACACTGGTACACAGCCGAATCCGGTTAGACTGGAAGCCGACCCCAACATAGTTGGGAAAAGGCTCGGGAGATGATGATGATATTTGAAAAAAGGTGTATAAAAACAACAGGCATATATAACAGTTATGGGTCGACATGTCTTGGTTGAAAGTTCTGTATCTTTGTTAAAGGTATCATCAGTATATCAACCTCCAAATGAGGGCCATTAAATTTATGTCCACGAATTTAATTTGTGATAATCTTTAACTAGGTAGATAAGGTCAGATAGGTATCACTTCATTTAAAACACCGGCTGCATCCGATATTGCTGGAAGCTGCCCCCAACACAGTTTGGGAAAAGGCTACGCAGATACCGATGCTTAATTATCCACAATTGGATTTCAATCACTGATACCTTAAGGGGGGTTTTTAGAGTGATGGTAAGCATTTTGAGACATAAAACTTTCGGACGGACGGCGTCCTTTGCATGCATTATTTGGTCACCCATCCACAAAGCGACATCAGCAGTCATAATTTAATTTCATATCTGTCGACGATCGAACAATGCGGCTGTTACTTAACCACAATTACCACATTACAATATTTGACGTATCCTCATTATAAATAATGAAATCCGAATCACTATCCGTAATAAATTTAACATTAAACATCAAATAATATATCCAGTTTTCAATACGCCATTTATTTATTCCAAAATTATTATCAACGAAAGTTTTAAATGCGCAGTATTTTATTCGGAAACTGTAGCTAGTTTAATTAAATATTCAGTGTTGCTGAAGTTTGGTTATATTGCAGTATCGAAACTGCTCCAAACAAAGTTGCCTCATATATCGTAATTTTAATAACTAGTCGCTGTACCTGCCATTAATTGTCGGAGAAACTTTTGAAAAGGAGACAAAAGTCTAAAATATACAGTAAATATTGTGCTTTAAGCGCTAATTTATGGATTGCATAAATATCTTTTCTTCCTCATTCATGTTATAACAGACCTTTAGTGAATAGTCTGACTGGCTTCTGCCAACGCTTTCACCCGCATCCAATGGGAACTATTACATCAACCGAAATAAAAAGTCTATATCCCTTGATTGACAAGGGCTATAGGCTACTTTAAGGGCTATAGCTAGCTGTCTATGACTAGAATAATCTTATTATTTCAAATCGGAGCTACGTCATTCACATTCAAGTCAACATACAAACAAACAAAAGTTTTCAGCTGTAGGGTTATGGGTATGCGTTCCAGAACTAGTTTCTAGCTTCCCCATTGAAAACGCATGGAATTAATTTCATAACAACTTATTTACTATCAGATTCTGTAATTACTTATACTTAGCATAGACGTTCAAGCTACCACAATCTATCGAATTTCCCTAACAGATTGTCAACTTTATCGCTGAAGCATGTAGTGGAAAGTTATCAGTTTCGGTTAGCTTGATGTGCTGGCATCTGTAGCTCGTCTACAACAGTCCCGACGAATAATACGGTACACAAGCTTTCGTCGATTTAATCCATTGGTATTCAATGTCTGTTGTATGTGGCTTCGAAAACTAAAGAATTTGTCAGTCCAACCTCTCAGACGTCCACCGGTCTACATCTTTGCTCATCGTGATAAAGGTCTTTCTTCTGATTACACATTTCCACTGTAGGGCATTTTTTGTAATCTCTAGACGTTTTATCTTTTGGGCATGGCCGTTTATAATACCTTCTTTTGGACAGACAGTATTTAGGAGACAATAAATAGCAGTATGTTATAAAAATATTTCTTGTTATTTTTCTTTAAGTGTGCTTGTATTTTATGGCATTTCTTTGTGGATTGTGAAAAGATTGTGATGTTCTTTTTATGGTCTTGGTGAACAGGCTGCTTTCAAATGGTGCATAGAAACGGTTGCCAATAGGAATTCGTATACTTTAGCTATCACGGATGTATTGAAGCGGCAAGATCGCAGATAGCAGAATCAGGATAGTAGATGGATAGACAAATTTATTTAGTGTAAACAAAAGAAGACGCAAAGATATTGACAAAAAAGAGATCTCCTATTCAGATTTTTTCAGATTCTGCGAGCGATCTTATGACTAAAGAATGAATTATAACCGCGAGGACATAACGAACCAAAAAAAAGAGTGGCTATAAAGCTCTTTCATTTAGTATATAAACATTTTTTTAAATGCTACTTCATTAAAGAAAGTGAATTTTAAAAAGGTGAGGAACATTAGTAAAATTACATATTTGACGTAAGTAGGTATAGTAAAAGGTGACCACAAAAAAAAAAGAAAACAATATATTATAATGGCGTGGTTCAGTATGTCTTAAGATTGCACCGAATGGGAGTCCAGCTCAGTTTGTGTCAGGTAGAATACCTGACGCTGGTATTCTGCTGGATCCCTACAATAACTGATTCTTCCTCAAAATAACAGATTGCGTAAAAATTACAGATTTTACTTCGCTATCTTTAATTGGACAAAATCCTGATCCAGCAGGCTTAGCATAGCGATTCTATATCTATTCTATCAAGAAAAGACAAAGCTCTTTCTGTCAATGTCAACATGTCTTCTGCCCGAACATGGCGCGATCTGTCTACTTGCATATAATCACTTGTTGACTTATGTTGATCGAAGAAAAGAAAAATTTCTTCAAAAAATTTCATAAGAAATCTTACGTCAATCTGTCACTTTTCTGTCAATATGTCCATTCTCCGGTAGAAAAAACTTGTTTCTACGATTGCCATGCTAAGCCTGCTGGTCGTAAAAGACCGCATAAAAAATGCAATATTTTTTTCTCTCTTGCAAACAATCTCACCGCACCCCTTGTACAACAAAACCCCTAATACAGGCGAATTAAATCCAACACTTGAATCCACTAATGAGCTGCCAAGTGCCGCGGGTATCTTTTACCAACGTTTGGAAAGGCGGTATTATGTAAATGAAGCTTTGTCCGTCGGTCCGTCCGTCCGGACACACGGATATTATCTTCGCGCCTGCATGACATCGAGTTTGCATAAATTTTGGTTCTCTAAAGCTTAGAGCATTTAACCGACAGAAGACACCATTGCCCAACCTTGTCTCCTGCCAAAATTACGAGAACGCGCGGTCATCCCATGAGTAGGTACTTATGAGCGTCAAGACTTTTGTTTGTGCTTGTCAATTTTGTTGCAAACGTTCATAAAAATGTAATTGAAAATGTGTGAGACCTATACATATGTAAGTGTATACAGATGCTACATCTATGGTACCTACCTCAATCTGTGAAATATCTTTAATAGATTTTCAACCGTATTACAATAGCGGAAGGTTAATATTTTATATTATCTAATCTAATACGATTCAATGTCTATGGATGGGGACTAGCAGTTTGGAGGTATATGCAAGGATATACTACACTAGTTTTGTTTCTTTCGTTACCTCCCCGCGTAAATTAGCAGAATTTCTTAGAGATTCATGTTCATGGCACTTCCAGTTGGTTTAACCTCTAAGCTCCTAAGGGATCTGGTGTTATGGTTGATAGCGGTCGCTGATGAAGCATGTTTTCAAGCCTTGTTTATTAAGACGTTGGGTACGTGCCTCTCTCTATAGTTTGGGTGTCGAGTCGTAAATAGGGATCTGTTTAGTAATTTAGTATTTAGTAAGTGCAGGTGTATGTAATATGTGTATTAAACGAGATTTTTCTGTCAGTCTGACTTATCTGTACTATGGTATTAACATGATGACATTTAGAAGGATCGGTCATCACCACATCTTGGTCAATGTGAGTTGGTACTTTCAGACTTTACTGTCCAGGTTTTCACGAGATATTTTCTTTCACCTTTAATCAGTCATTGGTGTTCAAGATTAACTTAGAAAGTACATATAACTTAGATAAGTTACATTGGTACTTACTTGACAGATCTACTTGAACTCATCGGATCAAATAATTAAATTTTGCAACCTTGGTAATCATTACTACTACGTGACTACCCAGAAGCCAGAGAGTGTGACCACTAGTCTTACCAAAATTAGCCGTTTAGGGTTGAAACTCTAGGGCCGTGGGGTCCCAGTGCACACCTCCTTTTTAAGGACATTTCCAAGAGACTCGCTGACACTTCCCGCGACCCAAGGGCTGGCTTTTATTTCGGCCAACGATTAAGCATTGCCATACAACGTGGCAATGCTGCCAGCCTCTTGGGTACACTCCACGCGGGCAGCGATGAGGAAGAATTTTTTGACGCAATTTATTAATGAGGTTTTTTTTTTAACTTGTATATACCTATTAATTTATATTTTATTTTTTAAATACATTGTAAATAAATTATTTTAGTCCTAATAAATACATTAAATGTCTTACCAAAGGATATAAGTTTGCCCAGGTAACTGGGTTGTAGAGGTCAGATAGGCAGTCGCTCCACGTAAAACACTGATACTCAGCTGCATCCGGACTGTTAGGACTGGAAGCCAACCCCAAAACAGCTTGGGAAAAGGCTAAGTAGATGACGGATCAAATAATGAAATACCAGATCAAAGATGACCAAATTCAAATCTAAACAAAGCGGAGAGTTTAGCAAACACAAACCTAGTTTTATTGTACACAAAGGGGTTTTTAGGTTTAAAACCAATTTCGTTTTTTTTCGCAATCGAGCGGGTAGCTACAGGAAACTCCGTATTTACATACGACCACGGGAATCGTTCAGTTCAAAGGTTTTTTTGCGCTTTTTAATACACAGATAACGAGGAATGATCATAATGTTAGATGGGATTGGTTTCGGCCGATACCGAGACCAATGTTATTTTGGTTTCGGCCGAAACTGAAGTAGTGGCAATGGTTTTCTGATTTATGAGCTGGTTATTTTGGGTTTAATATTTGTATAGGATATTGTTACAAGAATAGTTCATAAAAATAGTTTTATGAACTATTCATGTAATAGAAAGAGTAAGAATAGCTTATTAACAGAAATCCGGGTATTTTTACAAAAAAAAATATCAAAATTACAACGTAGATATTTGGCTACTTCTAATATCAGTCAACTTATGTAAGTCAAGGACAGACAAAAGTGAGTTAGCTTTCTTTACCTACCCTTTCTCGAAGAAAAATCAGTCTCAATGGGAGTAATTTCCACATTTTGTAGTTGGATTTTATTTTTTACCCTGTTATCCGAATTGAGTATACACATTCAATTTGATTTGATTTAGACTGTTTGTAGCCAATACTGTCAAAGTTATAACGAACGAAAACATAATATCTATCTTTTTGATTATTTTCAGTAAGCGTTTTTGCCAGCTTTATACAAGTAGTATTTATATGTATTATCATTGATATCAATCAATGATAATAGTTAACAAACAAATTCTTCACCCTTACAATTATAATAAATCACCGATTAACCATAACCTCGAATTATCAATACCGAATACCGAAACCGATAAATAGCCGAAACCAATATTATTCAAAGCCCATCACTAGGTACTCCTGATCCCAAGTATTGAAGGAAATGACTCCGAATAAAATTTCCTGTGGAGCCCGTATCACATCCAATTCTGTACTTCAAAAGGTTTGCTACTTTGCTAGTCCATCTTCTGAGATTAGTTTTTAAAACACATAATAAATTGATATATCGGTTGGAAGTAGTGGTGACTTAGTGGTTAAATAGTCAACCTCTCAAGTATGAGTGCGTGGGTTCGATGCCAGTTCAGGCAAGTACCAATGCAACTTTTCTAAGTTTGTATGTACTTTCTAAGTATATCTTGGACACCAATGACTGTGCTGACTGACTGACTGTTGTTGGGGAGTTTGTTCCGCCATTTCTGCTTCCCAGCGATAACACATAGGAAGTGGTGAAGGGCGGGCGTTTTAGGGGCTGTCTTTTGTAAAAATTGACCTTCAAAAAGTGCTGATTTTCAGCCTACTTTGAATACCTACTTTTTATCTTTTTATCTTGTGTTTCGGATAGCACGTTAAACTTTAGATCCTGACTGGCATTGAACAGGTAGGCAGTCGCTCGTTGTAAAACACAGACTGGAAGCCGACCTCAACATAGTTGGGAAAAGGCTCGGGAGATGGTGAAATTGGTATATCGGTTCAAGGAAAAGTGAATTTTAATTATAATTATATTGCGGGATTTGTTTAAAACGCTTTCGTTAAGCCGATATTAATGTCTTTGAACGTGGCTTGAAATTCGTGGAATCGTATTCGTTTATTTTTGAGGACAGATTTTTAAATTAAATTAAAATCATAAACGTAAAAATATGATAAAGCCAAGATTTTAAAACTTTCCGTTTGTTTTCCTCATAAATAAGAATCATCAAATCAACTCATTTTCACATAAGAAGTTCTAAGAGATAAAAATGTGACCACGGTCGGCACAATGCAGCCAAAACTTCAGGAAAATAGAAGGCATCGTATACCTTTATAATTCATCTCCCGAGCCTTTTCCCAACTATGTTGGAGTCGGCTTCCAGTCTAACCGGATTCGGCTGAGTAGCAGTGTTTTACAAAGAGCGACTGCCTATCTGACCTCCTCAACCCAGTTACCCGGGCAACCCAATACCCCTTGGTTAGACTGACGTCAGACTTAATTGCTTCTGACTACCAGTAACGACTGCCAAGGATGTTCAATGATAGCCGGGACCTACAGTTTAAACACAGTCATTGGTGTCCAAAATATACTTAGAAAGTACATACAAACTTAGAAAAGTTGCATTGGCACTTGCCCGACCTGGAATCGAACCTACGCCCTCATACTTGAGAGGTTGGCTCTTTAACCACAAGGCCACCACGACTTTACACCTTTATAATTGCATTGAGTAATAAAAAAGAATATCGGAACACCTTTTTCACACTGACTTTGTTCCAGACAAAATCATAAAGAAAAAAAATTGAAAATCAAGTTCAAAAGACAGAAAAGCTGAAATATGAAAACATTAAGATCTTCAACCCTTCCATGAAAAGATAGGTAATGGACCCGTTAAATTAATCTGACCGCGCATTATGAGGGTTAAGAGACTTTCAGCTATAATGGGTTTCATACGACTTTCCTTGTTTTAGACGTTTATTAATTTGTGTACCTTTGTTAATTGGACTGTAGAAGATTTTATTTGTAAGATAGGTTATGTTACGGTCATCAAGCTACTACAGTCTGTCAAATTTCCTTAGTAGATTTTCAACTTTATCGCTGAAGCGTGTGTTTCAAAGTTGATTGGGAAAATTTGACAGTTTTGGGTAGGTTGATGTGCTGGCGTCTGTACAATAAAAATATCATAGGATTTGTTTCGTTTTTAACGGATTATTCCTGAAACTGTCAGACTGACGATTCTTAGAACTTTTATACTAATCATCATCAGATTTTTTAACGTCCCACTGCTGGGAATGGGTCTCCTCTCACACAGAGAAGGATTGAGCGTTAATCACCACGCTTGCTTTATGCGGTTTGATTATAAGTTTATCTTGGATACTAGAAACTACATATAACTTAGATACTAGAAACTTTTTTATATAACTTGGATACTAGAAACTACATTTAAAAGTAGCACCACGATTTTTTAAACAAATAGAAAAAATATTTTTTCTTGAGTGCTTTAAATTACTTAAAGCCATTAACGTATTTTACATAAGTCTCATAAAAAAGAAATTTCTAAATATGGGGAAAAAATGATATTTAAGACAATTTCTAAGTGACCTTTCTCTTGAAGTCATAACTCATTTCACTTGATAATCGGTAAAATATAGGGCAATAAAACAAATAAAAAAGTCTACATAGTTTTATCACAAAAAAAAAGGATTTCATAAAAAAGTTTCTACTACCTACGATGCGTAAAACACCTTTTTTTTCACTAAAAGAGCGATTATAGACTCATTGAAGCTAGAGGCTTGAAATTACCGGCCCGAAGCAATTAAAACCAGATTTGGCTGGATACTTTTCCAGCTTTTTCGTTAAATTTAAATTTTGTTTTCTTGTTTTTTTTTTTCGCCTGACTTACTTTTAAGAGTTTTATCATGTCGGACTAGCTTTGTTATATATTTTAGGGCTTACTTGCTGAGATTAAATTAGCTGATGCTAATTGGGAACAGTTTTATTTAACTACTCAGAATTTTAGTGTATAAGAAATTAGGTGTGTTTTAAAAATGTAACCATGCTTGCAATTATTAAAAACTATAAAATTGTGAGAGAAAGTTGAAACTAAAGTTAAGAAACTAGTTTTTTAGGTTTCTTTTTTTTTATAAGCCTGTACTGTCCCACTGCTGGGCAATGGCCCCCCCCATATCTTTCCACTTATCTCTATGGCTAGCTTTATGTGACCAGTCCTCGAGGAAACGGTCAAAATCGTCCCTCCAGCGCTTCTTCTGTCTTCCTCTCGATCTTCTGCCGTCATTTGGATTCCAATGGGTGGTAATGCTAGCCCACTTAGCAATTTTAGCTTTCACTGCATCTTAACTTTTTTTTAAAGGATGGTCATCATCACTAATATTGTTTGTTATATGTATACTTATAATGGGCAAACATACTGGAAAGGTTATTATACTTTTTAATTTATGTATCTTATGTATGATATGCTGTTGGTGTACCAAAATAAAATAATTATCGAAGACCGGGAAGTGGGTCAAATTAAGATTCCAAGATTTTCTTACACACATAATTACAAGTAAAGCTAATATAAGCCTGTTAAAAAAACTTATTCGCATCGCTATATATGAGGACCGGAATTTACATGCTCTCAAATGCACGGGTGTATCAATTACCATCATCCAAACTCCGGGCTGCTTTACAAAAGTCTTTTAAAACCTAAGCAACTACTAGACCAATGATGCAACATTTACCTTATACTTTTATATTGTACCCATATTAATACCCTTCGTTTTGTAATATCCCCCTCCTCCCCCCCACCCCCTACAGAAGAATAGAAACCTACAATAACTACACACAAAATAAAATTAGTCTGCACAAAACTCGAAGCGGCTACGAAATTCGTTCTCGCATCCCAATACGTAACACTAATAAAATAAATAAGGCAATTTGTTCATACGATCGTTACTTAGGTGTCTGTTCTCACTGAATACTGATGTCTTGTGGCCTTAGACTATTTAACCAACTGGAGGCGGCATTCACGTGTCTTTAAATCCACCAAGGCATGAGAGCGCCCCTTTTTTTTAAATATTTTTGAGGACACCTTTTCACACACGGCCGGTTAGCCCCAAGATAAGCTATTGATTAGCTTATGTTATGGGTACCACACAACTGATATATTACATGTACTTTACACATAATTATATAATTATAATTACATACTACAACATCTAGACCACAGCCAACAAGCATGGTCATCACACAAAATATGTCGACCGTACCGGGAATAAAACCCGGAACCCTCAGCTCGACAGTCTGTAGTTACCATTGCGCCAACGGGGTCTTCAATATTGCTCTTCTACTAGTACCAAGTGTATGATCAATTTTGTCGTGTGCGTATGTATCGACGTGATCGAAAATGCATGAGTGAGCTTACACTGTTTGTAGCGTTGCTTCGCCCTCCCGTGCGAAAATGGGTACAGTATTTCGCATAGAGATACGTCATGGTGGCTTTGATTGGTTGAATGGTCTAAGGCTGTGTCCATATGAGTTGGTATACTGCTGTATATTTGCACTGTGGTTGATATTAGTGAATGGAGTTTATATAGGGTGTGAAATTTTTGTGTAGGTTTGGCTGTACTGATAAATTATATTTATTTTACAAATACATAGGTTGAACTTAAATTGTATAATGTAATAAAACTTACTGCTATTAGTAGTTAAAAACACTATAATCGCTTCTACGTTTTTCATTTCATAAGCGTTTGGCCGATTCTAAAGGTAAGATTCCACCGGTGCGCTCGAGTAAAAAAAAAACAGAACCCGTTAAGTCTGATAACCTGTCTTACAAAGGGGTATTAGGTTGCCCAGGTAACCGGGTTGCGGAGGTCAGATAGGCAGTCGCTCTATATGAAACACTACTACTCAGCTGCATCTGGTTAGACTGGAACTTGACCCCAACATAGCTTAGGAAAAGGCTAGGCAGATGAAATTCAAAGGCACTTAAAATTCAAACAAATATAAAAAAAAAAACCAAAAAATCACAAAATATGAATTATCAGTACTAATGCCTTAGCGTATTTTTTACTGAAACATTATTTTGAAAAGGTCCAAGAGATAAAAAACTTCGTGACATTTAATATATCAAATGTTTATTCTCTGGAGGATTGCAAGTTTACCCCGTTTGCCCGTTTTACTTCAAGAATTGCACAATACTCTACACTTTTTTAAAAGAAAGCTTCAGCCATCCAGTTCTTGATAGCAATATAGAAATATTTTTGCTGCAAACTAAGTTTTCGGAACAAATAATACGTCTTAAATTTACGATATTCTAGAATGATAATTGTTTAGAATAATAATAATACGATTTATACACTTTCCTCGCTGATTGACCGCTGTACGCGTCAGATAGAAATAGACTTTGGGGGAGGTCTTTGCCCAGCAGTGGGACAGTATGGGCTAAGAAAAAGAATATAATTTCAGCCTTTTTTATCATTCCATTGCTGGACAGCTGTCTCTTCTAACACAGATAACGATTGAGCGTTAATCACCACGCCTGATCAGATTTTAATGTCCAGGTTTCCTCGAGTTGCTTTCCTTCAGATTAACGCTTGTGCTTTAACCACTAGGCATCATTACTTATAACGGTTTTTATTTTCGCAGAATATGGTTAGCGATTATCCCTTATAGGGCCTGATAATCCCTTCCGCTCCAGCTTCAGAGCGAAAGAGCCTTCTCCCTCCTCTCGAAGGATGGCATGATAATCTTCCAAATATCTATAGAAAATTATTTGAAAGACCATTTTCTGTTTTCAATCCACTTATTTCTACTTCAATTATTTAGAGAACTCACTTTTGACAGCGGGTTTACCCCCGCCCCGTAGCAACTATTCCGCTTAGGATAAATAGTAGTAATGATTCCTCGATAAATGTGCTATCTAAAACTTAAAGAATTATTCAAATCGGGCCAGCAGTTCCCGAGATAAACGCGTCGAAGCAAACTTTAGCTTTATACTACAAGTAGAAGTTAGCAATACGAGTAGATGACCATTGAAATTGACTCTAAAACTCTAAACAGTCGCCAATAGCCGTCCTTCAAACAAATGGGGCATGTTATTACAGTTTAACAAGTGTAAATCAACGCGGGCAAGTAAACAATACCTGCCATAGATAAGGATGTCACATTATTTATGACCCCCGAATTCAGCGCTTGCCTTTTTCCGCTGTCCTTGCAATGGTGTGAGGGAGAAGCGACTGGTAGACTAGTCCCTATAGGTAAAAGAAATATTTTTTTTTGTTACATTATTTGTGCTAATACAGTTACATCATCAAAAATAATTTCTTGCTTAATACTAAGGTAATGAATATTTATATTCTACTTACTTATTTTTAAGAGAGAGAGAGAGTAAGTAGTAGTTTTGTAGCTTAAGTCAACTTGATGTTATTGTAATACTATGTTACTGTTCATTAGATAACGAGCAGCTTTCTTCAAACAAATCACAGCCTATGTACGTAAAGTTTAATTATGTAGATTAGTATCAGTCAGTTGTGTTGGCACCCATAACAGATAAAGATAAAAGTCATTTATTTAAAGTAGGCTGAAAAATCACCACTTTTTGAAGGTCAATTCAGACAACCCCAAAAACGCCCGCCCTTCCCCACTTCCTATGTGTTACACACAAAACAAGGTCATCAATAGCTTACCTTGGGGCTATATTATGGGGCCGACCATGTGTAAAAAGCTGTCTTTATATCGACATTATATTTTATTTTTGACATTTTAAGCCGAGGTTTTTTTGTACGCAGCGTGATCTAATTTCTTCAAACCGCTTTCTCTTACAACTTGGGCCAAATACTCGCGAATAAATAATTGCTAGCGGCACACAGAGCGCGGTGGTTGTTTTATCTTCTGTTATGATAGGTTACATTTCATATGCAAGGGAAACTTGCCCATAAACATGCTGATTACATATTTTTATACAAGAATTTTGATTCTTTTCATCCATTTTGGAAAATCCTATGGTGTAGTTTTTGAAAAAAAAAACGGTCAGTAGGT
Organism: Heliothis peltigera; assembly: GCA_958496145.1. Classification (NCBI taxonomy): domain Eukaryota; kingdom Metazoa; phylum Arthropoda; class Insecta; order Lepidoptera; family Noctuidae; genus Heliothis; species Heliothis peltigera. Next base: position 1,354,007 of record OY292341.1, read on the forward strand.
AACCCATGGGTTTATCAGGTGTGTCAATGATTGCTGCTTAGCTAAATGGATTTTTGGAAGAAGATGGAAACTGAAATTTAAAAACTCTTCCAGTATTGTGTATGCGTTTGAGAATGTGTATTCAAAGGTTACAACTTTATTATACACAACACACGGGTCTTATTTGCGATGAAAAATTATAAAGGCATGTACACTACCTCTATTCCTCCCGACGTTTCGACCAGTGTGTTGTGTATAATATGTGTAGAAGTCGCGAAAGTCTAAAAACATTAATTTTACAATTTTAAGTAAATCATTGCTATTTATTTTGGCTGTCATACTTACACCAATTATCTTCAATCCTCTTTGGACATAATAGTACAGCTCTCTTCTCAAACAAAGAAGGAATGACCATACGTTTGATGAAAGGCGGAGGCGATATCATATTATGAAGTCCAGGTTTCCTCAACTATATTTTCCATTACCGTTAGTCATTGAAGTCTTAAATCTCAGTAATACAAAAAATCGTAATTATTTTTTTTTAATTGGTATTCATAACAACCTCTTCCGCTGTGGGTACAGCTGTAGGGAGTGTCAGACTTTTACTGACTAAAACCCACTATGTTCCTTCTGGAGGTTTTTATGTGCCAGAGTCTCATTAACTCTAGCGAACAGTCCCTCAACCCAAAAACCCTGAAAGTTAGAAAAAATCCAATTAGGAAGCTATAGAGGTCCAAATTCTAGAATATTTTGCTAAGGTCTTCACTAGACTGGTAACTATCTTCAAGATACTTGGATATAAACCAGCTATATGATGATTCATCAGAGTATGGCGTATCAGGTTTTTATTTTCCTCTGCCTGCACACACCCCTGCGCGTGTCTAAAGGGTGTTATTCACGTTCTATTAACTTCCTGGTATGCCTATCTTTTATGGTTATACAGGGTGGGATAATTTGATGCTTTATGTTGTTTATTGCATTGATTCATTTTGGATATTTTTAACACATCTTGATTGTATAAACGATTATATTTAACGTTTACCTAGATGTACTTTTATTGTTTATTAATATTGTGGTTATCTAATATCAGGCAATCAGATTACTCGTTTGCCTTTTATCACAATATTTAAAAAAAGTTTTTTTTTTTCGGCTAAAACAGTTTAAAGTTGTATATTTAAATAATGTGAACATACAAATAACACAACAGTTAAAACAACTATAAGCTACAATCGCCGGTAAAATAGCAAAAATATATTTAATTACATAGATATTATTAAATAAATATAACCAATGTTCGTATTTATTTGCAGCAAATATCCTTAAAACATGAAGCTGCACAAATATTTGCTGTACACGGAAATCGAACTCTCGACCTTTAGTAAGTCAAACAAAAATATAATTTTCATTAATGTATAACCGATTCGGTAAAAATAACTTAAGTCTTTGGAAGCACCCTGTATGTAAAAAAGTTAAATTTAAAGGCAGTCTTATCTAAGAACAATAAAGTATCAAATATCAATAATAATGGTTTTTATTAATAACTACTTTTTCCCCACACTACTTTTTTATCCGGGTGCACCCTGATTAATTTGAGACATAATAAAATTGTCTAGCATTATTTATTTACACAAATAATAGACTTATTACTAAACTAAATACATACACACTTATAAAATACTTAAAACTAATTAAATAAATGATAATAAATGGCGTCAAAAAACTCATCTATGTATTGTCCAGCCGAAGATAACATCGCAAGAAGTAAATGTTTAACCAGCAGAAAGCGGAGCATCTTTTTACCTATTTTAAAAGCTTTTATTTAACTTGCCGTGTATGTATGTTACGGTGGATTCTTTGAACTCAATTTTGAAGTAGATATCTTCAACCGATTGAGCTGAAATTTTGTATACACGTTCAGTTTGGATGACAATGCAAGATATGTTACATGACGTTATTCAATCCAATATGGCGGAATAGTTATTTTTAATGAATTTCAACAATATGGGTATCAAATGAAAGGACTTATTGAGAGGCCCTTTAAAAACTAATTTGACGGCAGACCATAAAAGCTTTTTAAAAAAAGTTTTTTTTCTTTTAATTTATTCATCATCATCTCAGCAATAGGACGTCCACTGCTGAACATAGGCCTCCCCTTTAGATCTCCACATATACCGGTTGGAACCGATCTGCATCCAGCATTACATATTTTCCAATAGTTTAAACAGTTAAAAGCAAAATGCAGGTGTCTGTGTCTTTTTATGAAGTATAACTGACTATGCCTTATGCCACTGACTGTACAGCACATCAAGCTATTATAATCTGTCAAATTTCCTTAGTAGATTTTCAACATTATCACTGAAGTATACGGTTCAAAGTTATTTGGCAAAATTTGACAGTTTCGGGTAGCCTGATGTGCTGGCGTGTGTTTAAACATAAAACATTGAAATGTCAACTAAAGTATCAATTACAAACGATGGCGATACATGAAACAATTTGTAAAGGTTTAATTACTGGTAACACTGGCTGGCGTCACACATTTGTGTAATTGACCTACTTTGTCTATCATTGACTCGGGATTGTATTTGTATTTTAGTTGTAAGGTTAAAATTGTATTGGAATTCTATGACGGCTCATGATTATAAAAATTATATTATAAAAAAGTCGTGGTGGCCAAGTGGTTTAAGAGCCTACCTCTCAAGTATGAGTGCGTGGGTTCGATTCCTGGTCAGGCAAGGACCATTGCAACTTTTCTAAGTATGTACTTTCTAAGTATATCTTGGGCTTGTTTCGGATGGCACGTTAAACTCTAGGTCCCGGCTGTCACTGAACATTCTTAAAAGAGAAAGAAGCATATAAAATTTTTGAAATTAAATTTTCAAAAACTTTTGTTAACAGAACACATTAAAATCTAGATAGTAATCATACTAGGGGATTTTGTCACGCGTCATTTTCCGCGAGATTTCAGATATCATCGTTTGTACTTGTAGTCGTCAAGTACGAACCGAGCATTGTCGCAAGAAAAAACCGTACCATAGTGTGATTGATCTTTTTATGTAATCCATAAAGTCACCAACAAAACTTTTTACAACCGGAAATGAAGAAACAATGGCATTGACTATTGATTTTCCAATTCAAACATGGAACGAGGATCGGTTTAACCGGACGTCGATTGGTTTACGGTCGGCTGCTGAATAGAAGTCCATCGTATTAACTGGAAGCCCGGGGCTGTTCCAATGGTATTTACATTTTATTGATAATGTATCTCGCTCTTTGGTTTAGCGTTTTTTTTTTCAGGAGCTGTATCTTTTGAAGTCTTTTTTTGAGGGAGGTTATGCTTTTGATCTATTTTTATTTTATTTCTTTGATGAAGAGGAATTAAATCCTGGCATCATCATTGGTATTCATGTTTGGTAGTTCAACAACCAGTTTTATGAAGGGGTATCGGGTTGCCCAAGTTACTGAGTTGAAGAGGTCAAACAAGCAGTCGCTCCATGTAAAACACTGGTACTCAGCTGCATCCAGTTAAGACTGAAAGTTGACCTCAACATAGTTTGGGAAAAGGCTAGGCAGAAGAGAAATTAAATTTTGGTTAGTGATGCTGCGATTGAGGTTTAGCTATAGTTTCATGCAAGATGCTGGTTCTTGGCTGCACCCGTTTATATTATAATAATATTTATCACACATTCACACAACGTCATCTAGTCCCAAACTAAGCAGAGCTTGTACATACTATGGGTAAATCAGACCCTGGCCCTAAGGGGCCTATGTTGCTGACATCTCTTTGAAGAGCGAGAGGGAACCCGGGGCCCTCAGGTCGGCAGTTAGGTGTGGTTATCATTGCGCTAACAGGGTCGTCGAATGGGGTTGTCCCAAAAGGACTTCAGCGTATTGGCTTCGGCCCCACGTTTGCTTTCCAAAAGTCAAGAACTCTAAATCCCGTTTACAGACGCAAAAATATCAACTACTACAATATGTCAAATTCCCTTAATAGGTTTTCACCTTTATCGCTTAAGCATATGGTTCAAAGTTGATTGGAAAAATTTTACAGTGTTGGGTAGCTTGATGTGCTTCTATACATGGCAGAGATATACATAATCATAACTGGAACATCTCTTATATAACACCCACATATATTTTGGTACACCGACTGAAAAAAATATTGTTTCACAAAAACATGAGCTATTAAAATCCAGCTCGTTATGTCGTGTGTATGAAGCGTCAAAACGGACAGACATGCTGACGAGGCATTAGTTTTAACAAGGCTTCTGACATCATACTGACATACGTTTATTATACCTACTGTATTTTGTAGACTGTGATCATGCTTTTTGGGGTTCCGTACCTGAAAAACGACAAGCAAAAACCGTTCTTAAAATAACTGTTAAGGTATCTTTGAATATATAGTAATATTATAAAGTAGAACAGTATGTCTGTTTGTTTGTTTCTTTGTTTGAAAGCGCAAATCTCAAGAACTACAAGTCCGATTAAAAAAAATATTTCAGTTTTAGATAGCCCATTTATCGAGGAAGGCTATAAGCTACTTTTTATCCGGGTGCGCGGAGTTGTTCTTACGGGAAGCGGGTAAAACCGCTGGCGTAAGCTAGTATTTAATATTTTAATAACTATAAGAGATATAAACTGTTTGGTTGTGTTATTTAAAATATAAACAGTGAAATAATATTTTTTGTGCCTACAATATTTTACATATTTCATGAAAAGTGTTAAGCTTCACTATGATAACAGATTATACAATAAAGTTCTACGCGTTGTCTGTGTGCGATGAACTCAAAAACTAATGCATGGATTTCTATTCGGTTATCATTAACATATTACCGTTATATTGAGACTAATTTTAAACCATCGTAGCATAATTTGAATGCTTTTTATAAAGCAGGCTTAGCATGGGGATTGTATGTCTATTCTTTCAAGAAAAGACAAAGCTCTTTCTGTCATTGTCAACATGTCTACTGTCCGAGCATGGCGCGACCCTCAGCGCGACCAGAACTCGCATATGTCAATCGAAGAAAAGAAAAATTACATCAAAAAATGTCAAAAGAACTCTTACGTCAATCTGTCACTTTTCAATCATTATGTCAATTCTCAGGTAGACAAAACTTGTTTCCACGGTTGTCATATTAAGTCTGCAGAAATAAGCCAATAGGTCATGTCAGCAACAATCTAGTCTGAACCTAGCTCCAATCCTAGACCTATAATAAAACGCGAAACACTTCCTATTGATTTTACATTGCATTATAAATAATATCCATTCTCATCCGCTGATGCAACGTGAACACCTTATTACTTCTACTTAAAGTCGAAATTTGTTTGACAGGCTATTATTTCTGATAATGAGGAAATAGGGTAGGCAATTTTCCGGTTAGCCGTCACAAATATGTTTATGTAACCAATTGCTATGTATTAGCGGATTTCGTGTCTTATTTTCTGAACATATTTTTGCTTTATTTGGTAGTTATTTCGATAGTTGTGATTGGCTGTTCATTGTACCGTGTTGCGAAAGATATTGGTTTTCAGTTTGCAGTTAATAAGATAAGGAATAGGGATTGGTTATATTTATTAGAATAATAAATTGCCTTAGAAAACGCAAAAATTGGGGATTGCTTTTCTCAGAAATAAATTTTCTAAGCCTATCTTTTATTAGATATATTTACATACATATATTTACAAACTTAATAATTATAATAGAAAGAAAATATTATTATTAACACATAGTTTTATATTTTTAAATGTAATTTTTTTTATAATAAGATGTACAAATTTGAATAAATGAACACGGAATATAAAGAAAATAAAATTAAAAAAGAGAAAATATAAATCACGCATCAAAAAATTCATCTTAATCGCTGTCGGTTGGAAAACGTGCCCAAAAGGCTGGCCGCATTGCCACGTTGGATGGCAATGCTGGATCGTTGGCCAAGGTATTGGCCAGCCCTTTGCTCACGTGTGGACTCCACTTAGCGCTGGCTAATTTTTTTTTTTACTTTGATGTTATAGTTTTTTTTGCGATGCAGATGAGTTTTTTGACGCATTATTTTAATTCCAGCTGCACTTAGCGGGCGGGGTCATTTAATGATTTCCCAGGAAAAAAAAGGCATCGAGTATGTATAGTACAGCATTATTATTATGTGAAGCATTTTAAAAATTTCATATAAAAAATATGTAGCTTTAAAGAATTTTATTAAATAATTTCCACCATCAACCATACACCTTTTGTCTATAAACAATTAATTAAATACCCCAAGCAAAATAAACAGGTAAATAATTTGGTAACAAGATTGAAATATTTTCAACAAGCTTGCTACCCTTAAAACGAGGAAAAATGTGATATTGCTGGCGGGAATACGACGCGCCATTTATGTAGAGTTATTATTTCTTGTGTAAATATTATTAAGAGTACTGCTACAGGCTGAAATAACAGACTAAAATCGTAAAAAAGAAGAGTTAAAAATATCATTTGGGCTATTTTAGATACATGTTTTTCTTGACATTGCAGTACAGCACATCAAGCTATCCGAACTTTAAACCATAAGGCTTCAACGATAAACTTGAAAGTCTATTAAGGAAATTTGACAGATTGTAGTTGCTTGATGTGCGATACGAAAAAGATAATCCATTTAGGCAACAAATTTTATCAATGCAGTAAATAGTTATAACATTCTATTTCTTAATAAAATTGTAGGAATATTTTAATATTTACCAATTAAATATATCCTGAAAAGCAATATCCATGGTAATAATTCACAGTATCTTCTTATGGTGTTTTCTTCTCATCTAACTTACTACCAATCCCCATAATAACCTTAATATTATTATGAAAGCTCACTTCGCTACAAAAACAGTCACTTAATAATATCAAATATCACCGGGGTGTTTATACACCCCCAAAGGATAAACTGCACCCCAAAAATGTAGCGGAGTAAGGGGTAGTCTGACACCCCAAGCTATGGGATTAACGAACGACTGTTATTAAATAATAAAGCGGCCTGATTTAAGGGTGCTCCCAGGAGTTGCACTGAATAATTCTATCCAGTTATACTCGAGTCTTGTATTGATGAATCACAGCGATACATGAGGGTATGAATGTAATTTTTTGCTAAGGTTGCTGTACTGGAATTGGATTTTTATTTTGTGGTTACCTTTCGCGAGGGATCACAGATTTTACACGCGTCTTCTGGGAACTATTCTGCGCTCCCGGATAAGAGGTAGTTGATATAGTTCGCCTCGATAAATGGGCTGTCTTAAGCTGGAATAATTTTTGTCATCATCATCACAGCCTTCTTATCGTCCCACTGCTGGGCACCGGCCTCCTCCCCCGGAGAAGGATTGAGCGTTAATCACCACGCTTGCTCAATGCGGGTTGGTGATTTCAGACTTTATAGTCCAGGTTTCCTCGAGATGTTTTCCTTCAACTTTATGGGAGAAACGCCTCGCATCCAAATAAAAAGTTACCTATAGCTTTCTCAAAATAAATGGGTTATCTAACACGGAAAGGTTTTTCTAATCGGTTCAGTAGTTCCTGAGATTAGCCAAAAAGTCTGACAACTAGTCTTATCAAGGTTCCGAGTGAGTCAAGTCACTCCGTGTAAAGTATTGGTACTCAGATGCATTTGGTTAGACTGGAAACTGACCACAACATATGTAGTTGGGAAAAGGCTAGGCAGATGAGTAGCACTTAAATCATCATCTCCCGAGCATTTTCCCAACTATGTATGTTGAGGTCGGCTTCCAGTCTAACCGGATTTAGCTGAGTACCAGTATTTTACAAGGAGCGACTGCCTATCTGACCTCCTCAACCCAGTTACCCGGGCATCCCAATAACCCAGTAATTTTGACGCCTGTCTAACCCCCCTTGGTTAGACAGGCGTCAAAATTACTGGCTTCTGACTATCCGAAATGGCTGCCAAGGATGTTCAATAACAGCCGGGACCTACAGTTTAACGTGCCATCCGAAACACAGTCATTGGTGTCCAAGATATACTTAGAATTATCAGTGCTATCATCTACCTGATGATTAGTGTGAAAAATACTTCTCCAGGCAAGGGGTGAAAACGCAGGCGCAAGCTATCTACTTCATAAAAATCGATGAATATAATAAATACGTTCGAAATTTGTGAACATGTTTCATATTTCCAACAAAAGGCCGTACGCGCCACTTGTTATTACGGCGAACAAAACGACACTTAATTACGTTTTAATTAAAAGTTTGTTTCCTGATAAAATCTATATTCTGACACGGTTGTTAAATCTTTTTTTATTATTAACTAGCGACCCGCCCCGGCTTCGCACGGGTGCAATGCTGATACTAAATACACTACAGAAAAACTCAAACTTAAAAATAACAGTACTTCTTCACTATTTAATGGATGTTATTATACATATAAACCTTCCTCTTGAATCACTCTATCTATTAAAAAAAACCGCATCAAAATCTGTTGCGTAGTTTCGAAGATTTAAGCATACAAAGGGACATAGGGACAGAGAAAACGACTTTGTTTTATACTATGTAGTGATACGAACGGGTTATGGTACTGGACAACTTACTAAGATCTTTTGACATTTGCGCTCATAATCGCCATGTGAAAGAGGTGATATTTTTTTGGAAGTATTGCTAATAATACTCGTTATGGTGGTTTTCATACTGTAGATTAGATCAACACAACACTTATTTTGACATTTGCACGCCATGTTATGGCAGGATATGCTGAAACAAATTTATTGTAACACCTTATGTACCATATTATAGCAAATAAATATTTTAATTGAATTGAAAATTTTAACCAAGCAATGTCTGTTATTTACGTAAAAAAATTAAGAGAAGAGCAATTCAAATTGTCAGTAATTGCAAATATTTGGGCAGGTCAAAATGTTTTTTTTTTAATTATAATAAACACAATAACCCGGCCCCATCGAGTAATCAAACCTACTACCTGTTCAGTGAACTTGTTTATCACTACACTAGATATTTCCGCAGCTATGTTGGGGTCGCCTTCTAGTCCTCACCACATGCAGCTGAGTACCAGTATTTTATATGGAGCGACTGTCTATCTGACCTCCTCAACCCAGTTACCTGGACAACCCTATAACCTTGGTAAGACTGGAGGACTTCCTCATCACTACACCAAAGAGTAAAAATTAATGTCATAATTATTTAATCAATCTTCATCAAATAAATAAAGCCGATGTAAGCCGATAAAATGCCGTATTTAATTGTCAATACATTAATTATAAAACCATATATGCTTCATCGTAATTTTAAAGAGGAATAACGTAATAATATCATCATCAGTCTTTTTTATCATCCCACTGCTGGGCACAGGCCTCCTCTCGCACTGAGAGGGATTGAGCGTTAATCACCACATAATAATATACTTTTGGTTTTTAAAGAAGTAAGGTATTTACGAGCTCGTGGCTAAATGAAAGCCGCACGGGTCGATCGATCATAAAGTTAAGCAACGCTTGACGCGGTCGGCCCGTAGATGGGTGATCACCTTGTCATGACAAGTTTCCTCCGTGCTTCGGAAGGCACTTTAAATTGGTGAGTCCCGGCTGTCATTTGTACATATTTGGCAGTCGTTACGGGTAGTTAGAAGCCAGAAAGCCTGACAACCAGACTTACCAAGGGGTATCGGGTTGCTTACGTAACTGGGTTGAGGAGGTCAGATAGGCAGTCGGTCCGCGTAGAACACTGGTACTCAGCTAAATCCGGTTAGACTGGAAGACGACCTCAACTTAGTTGGGAAAAACATAGGAAGACCTAAGACATCTTAACACCAAACCATCACCGTTCTAGCCTAACAAGGCAGTTGTTTGCCTTTCGACGTCGGCTATGCCACTTAAACGTTGCATCCGATATGGTATTATGTATTATTCATAGATATGTTTGTTCGTGTATTTAGTGTTAGGCTTGGCACTGCTTTGGGTTAGTATACACTGACAAGGGGTTTCCTGATACATAATGTATGATCAATTCATGGTGATGTGTATTAGTTATGTCCTATGGGTTTGCTTGATTTTTGGGGAAATTATTGTTTTACTAGCTTGCGTTGGTTGTTTTGTTCGCGTCTACAAAAACTAGCCCTATAGCCTCTCTTGATAAAAGGCCTATGAAACACTGAAAGAATTCTTCAAATCGGGGTAATGGTTCTTGAGATTAGCGCATTTAAGCAAACTAAGAAACGCTTCTGCTTTAAGATACTAGTATAGATGACAACTTTTTATCTCCGGTGGCCCATCTAGTATGATATAAAAATTTAGTCTAACTCGGTGTCATTTAACAGTGACAGCGTGTTTAACATTTCAATATATGTATAAAATAGGAATTGCTTTTCCTTTTTTTGAAGTCGGTTAAAAATGGTGTACATTTTTGGAGTTTTTACCGCAAATAATATTGGAAAGCTTGGCAGTTCTTTAGTGTTACTCAGAAAAAAATCCCTCCCACGGGGAGTACGTGTCACTTAGTAAGTATACTGTGTTACCAAGGAATATAGATAACAAAGTGAACATTTTGCTTTTGGTTAAAAGAAAAGTTACGAACGACCTAACAGAATCATTAAGTACTCTTACTTCAAAAGTAAAAACCGTACTATCCGGGCCGTAACTAGATAGTGTCCGTTCCATTTCCGATTCGCATACGGCTCATGTTTATTCACAGTCGTCCGAAACGGTTGCGAAACGGTTCGGCCGCGAAATTATGACCCAAAAAACGGTACGGACAGTATTCAATGTACATGTATATCGTTGCATACATCTGTCATTCTGCTGTTTGAATTAAATCAGATAGTTTTTTGTGTATAAATAAAATTAACCGCAATATTTAGATTTGGTTTGCGGATTTTCTGTGAAAATTTTCATTTAGTTCAGATATATCATCTCCCGAACCTTTTCCCAACTATGTTGGGGTCGGCTTCCAGTCTAACCGGATTCAGCTGAGTACCAGTGTTTTACAAGGAGCGACTGCCTATCTGACCTCCTCAACCCAGTTACCTGCGCAACCCAATACCCCTTGGTTAGACTGGTGTCAGACTTACTGGTTTCTGACTACCCGTAACGACTGCCAAGGATGTTCCATGACAGCCGGGACCTACAGTTTAACGTGCCATCCGAAACACAGTCATTGGTGTCCAAGATATACTTAGAAAGTACATACAAACAAAAAGCAACTCAACTATTCGATGAAAATGGAACCAGCAATTATCTTTAAATTAATAGTATAATATCCAGTTCATATATCGTTGAACCAACTATAAGTCTGAACCGAAGGCATGCAAATGGTTGCCTTCTCTTTCGCCATAAAATGTAATGATTTCGTAACGACTCCGGCACTCGATAAAGCGCCAGTGGAGATGTGGCCTAATATATTTTTTAAAGGGAAAAAATCTCTGCACAGATTGGAGCGAAGTATTCGGTGGTAATGACCTTGCAGACTTGTTTAATGGCCGTAACAGGTTGGGACATGTCTGTTAATTTTTTTCTATGGGACTTACGAGTCTAGTATTTTGAGAGCATGTTATACATTTACCCCCTTATTATGAAACGTGGTCTTAAAAAGTACCGGCTTTAGTACTATGTTTGGACCATTAACTTTGTTCGAGATGGTTTAAAGCTAGTACTAAAGGGGGTACTTTTTTAAGACCACGTTTTATAATAAGGGGGTTTTGCATCGGAGATGAATTGTTTAAGGTTTTATTCCTTTTGTAAATGGATTTTGAGTTGTATGCAAACATAACTTGTTGGTCATGTGATCCATTATCTCTAAAATAGTCAATGTACTTCACAAAAGCAGTCTTAAAGAGTGTTTAATTATGAAGCATAATGTTATTGATTTACTTTTTTCAAACTCAATCAGCAAAACAAAAAACGACATTTATCACTTCCTATGTGTCTTTACTGAAAAGAAAAAAAAATGCCGCAACAAACTCCCCATAAATGCCATACATTTTTAAACCTGATATATGCATGTAGTCTATAAGTAAATTCTTAACGTTCAGTTGATGGCAGTAAACAGCGTTTGAAAAAAATATTATCGATAATCTTCTTTATCTGTTCAATCCAGTGCTTTGCAAAAACATGATGTTATGTTGTTTAAGACAATATATTGCTGCATCCAATTCAAAAAGAAAACGGAGGTACCCTCTATTCGTTGGTACAACAACATGTAAGAATACGGAAAAAAAACACCAGTATTACTGGCGGTGAACACGCTAGGACTTGAAACAAATGTTTCAGATACAATGATAAGTTTTTACGTTCTATCAGTTTACTTTTTCTTGTACTCATTTATATTTCTGTAGATATTAAAATCGTCTGCCTAGCCTTTTCCCAAGCTATATTGGGGTCAGCTTCCAGTCTTAATCGGATGAAGCTGAGTAGCAGTGTTTTACGCGGAGTTAATATCTGTCTGACGTCTTCAATCCAGTTACCTGGGTAAATCCATACCCCTTGGTAAGACTTTCTGACTTTCTTTCTTCTAACTACCCGTAACGACTTCCAAAGGTATAAAAGAAGATATCCGGACTGCAAGTTGAGTTCTACATAGTTGCAAACAGGCTAGGCAGATAGTCTAGGAGCTGGCTGTGACCTACTGACAGATAGAGAGACGATAACGCTATACCGTTGTCGCTGATTATATAATTTTCGTTTTCATCATCATCAGCCTTTTTATCGTCCCACTGTTGGGGACAGGCCTCCTCTCACACGGAGAAGGATTGAGCGTTAATCACCACGCTTGCTCATTGCGGGTTAATGATTTCAGACTTTATAGTCCAGGTTTCCTCGTGATATTTTCCTTCACCTTTAATCACTCATTGTCCAAGATATACTCAGTTACATATAAGTTAGAAAAGTTACATCGGTACTTGCCTGACCTGGAATCGAACCCGCGCACTCATACTTGAGAGGCTGGTGCTGTAACCACTAGGCCACCATGAATTTTACTTTTATTTTCGTTTTAAAAATGACAAAAAAAACACAATGAGGCCTTAATACCCCATAATGTCTGCTAACATGTTACACCATTTACTGTCTAAAATTATCCTTTGAGCGTTCTTTTAGTAACTTAAATAAGTTGAACAACATATTCTTATATCGTGCCACAAATGGTAGTCGTTTCTCTCGCTTAAGCACAGCATTACATTGGCGGGGATTGCCCAACCCAGATGGTTCTAATACTTATCATCTAAGAACAAAATTGGGAATGAAAATGCTTGTAGGTAATAGGTAGGTATTTAGTTATTTTTGATTGAAAGAGTAGTTAGTTGTTATATTATTGTTATGATCACATTAGCAAGATTTTAAAATACAGTTTTCGTCAAATATAGGTAGTAAGTTGCTTTATTTTCTAAATATATATAAATGACGTGTCAAGTTGTTTGTTTCCAATGAACTTATAAATTACTTAACCGATTTTAATCAAATTTCACACCGTATGCAGTTTGGTATAACTTGAAAGATAGGATAGCTTACATTTTAATTTATAGTCGCAATATTATTTTATTGAAAATGATTTATCTAGTATTATGTACAAAAAACCTTAACCGCACGTCTGGCCGGGTCTGGTTGTATTCTATATTTACAAATAAAATACTAAAAAGCTTAAGATTTTGTTTGCTTGAACGCTCTTATCTCAGAAAATACTTGATTGATTTCAATATTTATTTTAGTGTTAGATAGCCCATTTATCGAGCTATCATCATCATTATCATCATCATCATCTCAGCCGTAACACGTCCACTGCTGAACATAGGCCTCCCCTTTAGATCTCCACATACACCGGTTGGAAGCGGTGTATGTGTATGTATGTATATCTATCGAGCTATAGAGCAGAGTAAAATAATATACGAAAACTTGTGATTAATCATGAGTCCAATAGTCCAAATATTTTGAATCTTAAAAACTGAAAAAAAAACTCATATTAAAAAAAAAGCTTGCCTTCAGAAACAATATAATGTGTATAACGCGAGCGTTTTTATAAAACAGAAAAAAATTGCAATCACAGAAATTTTTTCGACTGTATTTTTTACAGAAAAGTATTTTTTATCCTTTCTGTTAGTATGAATGTTATACTCTTTTATATTAATCACTGATAAGTCACAAAAAGTCATTTTTAATACACATACTGTATACGGATGTAGCTAGGATTTAAAACAGACACTGATTTTTGTAGCTATGCAATCCAAAATGGATGGGGATTTCAATTTTATAATAATTTTGTCAACTATATGTCACCAATGTCCAGCGTCATTCTACCTGATTGTTTTTCATTTTGTCAATATCTTTGTATCTTATTTTGAAAATGTTTGTAAATGTTTTGTTTTGTTGTCTTTGTAAATGTTTTGTGTATCTATCCAGTTAGACTGGAATCCGACCCTAATAACATAGTTGGGAAAAGAGGATGACCCTGAAAATCTGTACCTACATACTTAAGTACCTCAACAAGTCTCAGAATACGCCTTTCCGCTTTAGGCAACTACTTTTGGCTACTTACTGTCGACTAACGAAGAAGGAAAACCTCATCACCATTTTCTCCTCCCACTGCAGGGCACAGGCCTCCTGTCACACAGAGAACGGTTATGGCCCTAATCACCACGCTTGCTAAATACGCTTGGCTTGGCTTTTGGTCCAGGTTTTCTCTAGGGATGTTTTTCTTTAACTTTAATCAGCCATTGGTCTTCAAGATAAACTTAGAAAGAACATATAACTTTATATATATAAAAGTTGTATTGGTACTGGCATGTTCTGGTACCCGCATACTCACAATTGAGAGGCTGGTGCTTTAATCATTAGGCTACCAGTACCAAGACTTGTATGGGGTTTTATTTATGTCATTTTTTTTCAGGTTGTAATGTTTCCGAAAATTAGAATGCTTCTGTTCAATTATATTTTACACTTTAAAAATAGATTGTTTCTGTTTTAGTTACTAATTATACGTTAAACATTAACAATTTAAATAAACAAATGTGTTGGCGCAAACCGCAGCGATTCAATCTGCACTGCAAAGAAAATTGCTTCAATCCCTTCCCGATTGAGATAACATCACTCGTAGATACGAGCTTGTATTGCGTACAGTATGTTGGGAGCTAGTGGTCGCAAGGCACGACTGCTGTTCACGGGGTCTCGGGTTCGATTCCCGGGTCAGGCCGAAATAGCTTGGTGGGTTATGAGAAATTTTCATAAAGCATTCTGGAGTCTGGAAGTTGGTGAGTGATTCACCCGTGCATCGGAGAGTACGTAAATGTCGATCCTGCGCCTGATCTCTCTCTGGTCGTGTTGGATTGCCGTCCTATCGGACTATGAGAGTGAGGGAATAGAGAGTGCACCTGTGTCTGCGCGAATGCTTGTGCACTATAATATGGCCTGCGCAGCTGGCTGATCTCCATAAAAGAGTACAGCCACCGTAGCCGATAATCGGCCTGGATGCCATCATCATCATCATCAGCTCAAGAATTACAGAACTGATTGGAAGAAGTCATTCTTGTTAAAAAGCACGTGTAAAGAGAAAGAATATAGGTTACCTTTTATCAAGGTGCGCGGATAAGTTTCCATGGAACATAACACAACAATACTTTTTCCAAAAATAGTACCATCGCTATGTCGTGGTGGCCTAGTGGTTAAAAAGCCAACCTCTCAAGTATGAGTGCGTGGGTTCGACTCCGGGCCAGGCAAGTACCAATGCAAATTTTCTAAGTTTGTATGTACTTTCTAAGTGTGTCTTGGACACCAATGACTGTGTTTTGGATGGCACTTAAAACTGCAGGTTGCAGCTGTCATTGAACATCCTTGGCAGTAATTACCGGTATTCAGAAGCCAGTAAGTCTGACGCCAGTCTATCACAGTAACAGTAACACAGCCATCAAGGGTTGCCCCGGTAACTAGGCTGAAAGGGTCAGACCAACCACTGGTACTTAGCTGATTCCAACATGAATTCCAAAAAAGCTAGGCAGTTGATAAAAAGAGATAAAGTTAACAAAGATACAGGGCATCGACTTGTCAAAATACTTGTTCTTTTTTGCGATGTGTCGCAACAACAGTGTTGTGGCGTAGCCCGTAGAACCTATTTGTTGTGTCGAAATTTCAATCACGTCATAATACAGCCTTGAAATTGGCTAGCTTATCACGAAGCACCATAGGTTATTTATTAATTATCTCCAATCAATAATTTCAGGCTAGAATGGTGACGGTAATCTGCCGTGCGGTAGCTAATCTGTTTAATAGACTGGCTAGGCGTGACAATGCACTAATTATGTCTTTGTTTGGTGATGGTCCTGTTGCGATAAGTAGATTGAACGTATAGAGCCTACTAGTTTAAGGTACTCGAACTGCACATGCTTTCTGAAGCATACAAGAGGAATACGGGTTCTAGACCATATCGGTTCGTTGCAGTTTTGGTTGCTATTAAAATTGCTGTTAGGGACATAAGCCGACGAATAACACGAATAAAAAAAGTTTATGTACTGGCGTCTGTACATTATAAATAAATCTCTAAATGACATAGCTATGGTACTCATCATCTCGCAAGCCTTTTTCCCAACTATGTTGGGGTCGGCTTCCAGTCTAACTGGATTCAGCTGAGTACCAGTGTTTTACAAAGAACTACTGCCTATCTGACCTCCTCAACCCAGTTAACCGGGCAACCCAATATCCCTTGGTTAGACTGGCGTCTGACTACCCGTAACGACTGCCAAGGATGTTCAATGACAGCCGGGCCCGGGACCTACAGTTTAACGTGCCATCTGAAACACAGTCTAAAATGTACTTAGAAAACTTTCACTGGTACTTGACCGACCTGGAATCGAACCAATCCTCATACTTGAGAGGTTGGCTTGTTGGTCACCACGATTATATGAGATACATATAAGACAAACCAAAAATTAAAGGCAGAAAACAAAAACCAAAAATGTTCAAGCATATAAAATTCAAAGTCCATTCAGATAAAATCCAGTCTGCAGCTACAGAATTCAAACGAGCGAATTAAACTTAGTTTTTGTTCTAAAAAAACTCGCCAACTGACTACATATTACAAACCGACTAGCCAAATTAAAACTCTGTGTGTCCCCGTACTTACAAATTGTTCTAACCCCCATATTGGCAGGATTTCTAGACACGAGTAAGGGAAAATCAACCTTGTGTGTTCAGCTTAGAGTACAGTTTTGATTGTTGAGTGTGTAAAAATAAATTTGCATCAACGTGTCTAGAACGAAATGGAAAACGTCTGTGGTTCTCTTCTCTTAGATTTCCTTGTTGAAATTTTACCACGGTACGCTTAAGCAAGGTTTATTCCTTGAGGTGCGTACACGGGAGAATTTAATTTGAATGTGGCGACTTCCTAGGCTAAGATAAAGATGTTATTTCTTTCTCTTAGAGCTAAAATTGTGCAGTACGATTTTACTTCTACATAGATCCACGGAGATATTTTTTTTTTTTAAATAGTCTATAGTAGTTTTCGTTGGAAATCGTCTAATGACCCCCTCCCGTTGTGGGTGCAGCATAGGACACCCAGACTAAGTCAAACACCCATGTTCATGCACATAAAATGTTTGTTTTATACGGGAATCGAACACGCAACCTAAGGCATGACAAGCAGATACACTAACTACTTGATTTTGGTCGTCAATATGGAGGTTTTGGAGCTCCTTTTATTTCGAACATGATCGTCCTATCTGACTTTTTAGTCGGTCTGTAGCGACGGGATACCTGATAGTTATAATGTCCGCACTACCATTCATCTGCATATTGATTTATGAGCCCTATCAAGCTATCGGCCGACGAAAAGTTTGCAGTGCCTCGCACACTGTTAAATTGATACCGCACATGTCTCCATCGAAATAACTGGTATTTTAAAAAACTTAAAAAAACAATTGTTTATGAAAAAGGAAAGCCAAAAAAACAGAGGTCAATCAAATGTCTTACCTTGGACACGTATTATCATTGTGCTCATATACAAATGACCCCTCTTGCTGTGGGTGTAGCTGGAGGAAGTGTCAGACTCTTACTGACTAACACCCACTATGTTCCTTCTGGAGGACCCTGTGTTCCAGGGCCACGATACTCTTGTGAACAACCCGCAGTATTGGCAGTGGTTGTTGTGACCTTTCATTATGATTTTACATAAGTTATGATCAAAACAAAGCCTCTCCATTACTCAATACACGAGGATAGTAAAGATTTTAGAGAAACATAACTTAAAATAGTGGTGATTTTTCATAATGGCTGATCGGAGACTCCGTTGGCGACTCACCTTTTTAAAAAATAATTAAGTTTCTTAATTAATTTAATTCCCTACATTTTGATGAGATTGAACCAATTTTTCAGGAAGTTCTTATGAGCTATTGACCCGTGCGACTGATACTTAGCCTTATGCATACATGGTATGGTGTCTCAAAAGTACAAAGAATAAATTAACCCGAAATACAAAGAGCTCCACATTATTGCGAACTAAGGACATTCTACACATAATGGTTTTGCCGGATTACGCGGTTTTCACATAGAAACTATACTATACCATTCTAACCGCAAACGTATACGATTTACATGCGTTTTAACGTTCAAATCTTAAAGACCGAATTCCTAATGAAACAGCTGCTGAACAAATGATTCGGTCACAGGTAATCCCGCCAAAATCTCGCTACCTATTCATAATTTTGTTCGAGTTCTAAATTCGTAAATTATTCCGTTTAAAGATGGCGTCTGAATTTTGTGGAATGTAGAATTTTGGGGTGTTGTGTTTTCGAAATTTGAAATTAAATTATCTTGTTTTGTAACATAGATGCCAGTAATATTTTGTTTTATGTTATGTAGTATTTAATGCACTATTATTTTCTATGCTATTATTTTCGACGCTAAATAATATTTATTGCCTAATATTATATACAATCTAATTAGCTACATACTATATACATATATGTACATACAATTAAAATAACTATATACAAACTTATAAAATACGTAAAGCTAATATAATAATATAAACAAATAAGCCCGCAGGGCATCTGAGGCGGATGTCGGGGAGTAGCGACCCCGCGGGTACCGAGTGCTCCAGGGAGAGGATACTGTCCCTCATCTCCGGCTCGCCGGAGTGAACCCTGAGGGGGGACAGGTCTCCCGCCTCTGGCTTGCCTTCATTGGCCGTCCAGAGTGGAGTCGCTAGAGCAATGCTCGGAGAGTGAATGCCTCGGGTAAGTGGCGAATGGGCACAGAGATGCTGGACCCTGGCTTGATGCCGGTTTTAAGGCGCGTGATCTGGGTAGAAAGCCGGCCGGGGCAACCTCACCCTTCAGCCGCTCACGTCCCCGTTGCCCCCTTGTTGCGACTTAGCGACTAGTTCCCGGGGGCCCGGTAAGTGAGCTGGCGAGTCTCCTCCTGCCATTTTTACATGTATTTATTACATTGTTATCGGCAGGGGTCATAGTCCCCATAGTTTTCCCTTCCCTAGTCCACTAGCATCCCATCACAATAACCCAAGTAGATTTTCTTCCATACTTAGCAATAGTTTAGCACAAACCGGGGGTTGTCCTTGGGTACATTTCCATAGTGTATACAGGGATAATCGTCGGTTTTGTGTCACCATTACATAATATTAAAGTTGTCTTAAAAGGGCTTCAGCGTGTTGGCTTCGGCCCCACGTTCGCCTTCCAAAAATCCGGGACTCTATAGTCCCGTGGTCCAGTAGAGACATACAAATAATAATAACTATATAACCCTAGGCGTCCAAGTACTCCTCCACATCGCTGTCATCGTGCCCAGAAGACTGGCCGCATTGCCACGTTGTATGGCGATGCTGATTCTTTGACCAAAGAATAGGCCAGCCCTCTGGTCACTTATTGCCTTATGATTTTATTAAGGACCGAATCCTCTAGGATTATTTTTTGAAAATCTAGAACTAGACACATTTGTAAAACGAGGCAAAGTTGCGTGTTAAAGTTAGTGATATTAGTTTTCTAGATTCTAGACCATGCTTTAGGTGTAACCCAATTCTGTCCTAAGTTTCTTATAAATTGCAGTAGATGACAACTTGCAAGGATTAATCGAGGGCAATGGCATACATGACACATGGCCGCGCTGTTACACGGAGAATCAAATATGAATTATATTGGACTTTGTGAGAAAATATTACCTACACTTAGTTTTTTAGTAACGGAATTTCTTACTGATGATATAGAGATGGAGGTTGCTATATCTTTTCACTAGCGTCTGAGCGGTTTCACCCGAGTACCATGGGAACTTCTCCATACATCAGCAGGCTTAGCATGGCAACCGTAGAAACAAGTTTTGTTCACCGGAGATTGGATATAATGACAGTAAAGTGACAGATTGACGTAAGATTTCTTTTGACATTTTTTGAAGTAATTTTTCTTTTCTTCGATTGACATAAGGCTACAAGTGATTATATGCGAGTTTACAGGTCGCGCCATGTTCGAGCAGAAGACATGTTGACATTGACAGAAAGAGCTTTGTCTTTTCTTGACAGAATAGATATAAAATCGCCATGCTAAGCCAGTAGATAAAGATAAAAAGTCATTTATTCAAAATAGGCTGAAAATCAACACTTTTTAAAGGTCAATTTTACAAAAGACACTCACAACAACTCTCGCCCTTCACTACTTCCTACATATGTGTTATCGCTGGCAAGAAGAAATGGTGGAACAAACTCCCCAGCAACACAATTCTGTCTGTATGGTTTGAAGAACCGGTTTTTCGAGACATGAAGTATCAAATTCAAATTAATATTTAACCATGATGGCTAGCCCACGTCTTTATACCCATAGTTCCCGCGACAAGTGGATTTAAGAAAACAATAAAACTTATTAGCTTTATAAAATGAGTATGCATAGTTTTAAGCTATCACAATTAATCTATGAAGCGTCGTATATTAGATAATTCATTAAACTCATTTAACATGTCGGAAAATAAGTTATTTATGGTCCCAAAGGTTTCACTCAAAATATTATGTATTTTTTTTAAACAATTGATAGCAATATTAAAATGGGAAGCTCTTAATATGTATATTTTATCAAAAGTACCGAATTTGAATACGAGCTTTCAAGGAAATAAGGATTTCATTTATATTTATATAGATAGAAAACACAAAATGTTTCTTATTTTAATAAAAAGGGAGATTTTGAACGAATTTTCGAAACACGGGGCCGAAATGAAACTGAAATTATCAGTTTTTCTTGGTAAACCGATTCAGTCGTTTTAAGCCTTCTGAAATTAGTGATGTATAAATAAATGTATTTACTTCTATATGTAAAAATATGCTAGTTAAAAATATTTATAAAACGTCACGCCTGAATGCTTTAAAAAGTTATGAAATGATGTAATAATTTATTACTCATCATCTCAAATTCGATTAATTATGAACAAATCACATAAAATATTGTTTAAAGGTTCTTCAAACCAACAGACAGACGTGTTGCTGAGGAGTTTGTTGTTAGGAAGTGGTGAAGGGTGGGCGTTTTGGGGGCTGTCTTTTGCAATTTTTGACGTTCAAAAAGTGATGTTTTGCAGCCAAGTTTGAATAAATGATTTTGAGTTTGAGCATATCATTTTAGTGAGGCACAATCTCAGAACATCATCGGCCTAGCCCTTTCCCAAGCTATTTAAGGTCGGCTTGCTTATCGGATGCAGCTGAGTACCAGTATTTTACATTGAACGACTGCCTGTCTGACCTCCTCAATCCAGTTACCTGGGCAACACGCTACTTCTAAGCAAGACTGATGTCAGACTTTCGCGCTTGATAGCCTAGACCCACCAATTTAAAGTGCCTTATTGCCTATTGGCTTTGGTTACAAAGACCCTAACAGCTTTACAAAAAGATCATGTCTATTCAGAAGACAGTGGACTTTGTTCCAGTATCCACGGTGGAGGTGGAAGCCGTGGTGGGGCGCACCGCATCGCTCCCGTGCGACATCGAGCCTGACTCCAATGAGGATCGAGTGTATATGGTGCTGTGGTTCCGGCATTCTGGAGGGAAGCCATTATACAGGTCAGTATTCTTTAGAGTATATGAAATAAGTTTAAATAACCTTTTGACCGCCACAGTCACGTATAGATGACAAGGCAAAAAGTGTCACGACTACATGACAGACTCTTAAACTTAAAAATTAATAGTTTTAATCGATATAGTTCCGAACTCACTACTATATTGTAGGTATTTATGGATAAATTTTTAGGTTGGCGCTGAGGGCACGATTTTCATTTTTTGAAAAGTCAGAGGTCATAAAAAGTCCGGACCATTTATCTTATTTGTCCAACAGAAAAAAATACATGTGCCGCGCCTCTTGTAGAAAACGATAGTTGCTGTAGAGCGTGTCCGTCTGTACTTGCGTGTTATACTCGTAGTCGCAGGCATTGTTTTATTTGTAAATTATATACTCAACTGGAGTTAAGACTCTCCCTTGTCAAAGCTATAGCTTTATCCATACAATGACGTAGATACATAAATTCAGTCCAGCAGGCTTAGCATGGCAACCGTGGAAACAAGTTTTGTTTACCGGAGATTGGATATAATGACAGAAAAGTGACAGATTGACGTAAGATTTCTTTTGACATTTTTTGAATACATTTTTCTTTTCTTCGATTGACATAAGTTTACAAGTGATTATATGCGAGATGACAGGTCGCGCCATGCTCGGGCAGAAGACATGTTGACATTGACAGAAAGAGCTTTGTCTTTTCTTGACATAATAGATATAATATCGCCATGCTAAGCCTGCTGCAGGCTTAGCATGCTTAGCGTGGCGATTCTATATCTATTCTGTCAAGAAAACACAAAGTTCTTTCTGTCAATGTCAACATGTCTTCTGCCCGAGCATGGCGCGACCTGTCAACTCGCATATAATCACTTGTAAATTTATGTCGATCGAAGAAAAGAAAAATTTCTTCAAAAAATGACAAAAAAAATCTTACGTATGTCATTTTTCTGTCATTATGTCCATTCTCCGGTAAACAAAACTTGTTTCTACGGTTGCCATGCTAAGCCTGCTGAAATTAACAAGAAAAATCTAATTCAATTTTAAACACTAAGTGAATATTAGTAATAGCTTGTAACAATACCCAGAGCGATTAAACTTTCAAGTATCACTTTTTCGTCTAAAACACTGAACATTTCATTTGATATGAGTAAAGTTCCAGGTCGCTAGTCTAAGGACTGGAGTGACCTAGTTCCCGAGTCGCTCATGCAAGCTCAGGCAATATAAACAGATAATACCTTGCTGTTTTCTTTCGATTTCAGAACTGTTATTGTATTATTTCTATTTGGCGTATTGATTTTAGAATAGTGGAACTTCTATGGAATATTGGAATATTGTGTTGCAAGGCTGATGTAGGTTTGAAGTAATCACAGTGTTTTTCTTGTATAGATGCTAGCAGGTGAGGCTACCCGAAACTGTAAAATTATCCAAATCAACTTTGTTTCAGTGATAAAGTTAAAATCAATTAAGGAAATTTCACAGATCGTAGAAGCTTGATATGCTGGCGTTCGTAGTAGGCAACATGAGAGAGCTCGTCTATGATGTTCTTACCGTCATACATGTTGATCTTTGACAATTATTAAGGGTTGCTAGATGTTTTTCAACCGAGAATTTCTTATTAGGGGCATTTACAGCTGAGTACCAATGTTTTAAATTGACATAGCTACCACCAGCGGTTTCCTCCACATCATGAGGGAATTTGTTCGCGCTGGCGTTTTTTATTTGCTTGAATTACTGGCTTCCCCGATAAATGGGCGATCTATTACTGAAAGAATTTTTCGAATCGGACCATTCGTTTATAGATGATATACCTCTTAAATCCAGTTACATTGGCAACACAATACCTATCCTTTTGTAACACTGGTACCCATCACAGCTGCCAAAGATGTACAAATGAAAGTCGCGACAGCATAATATGGAAAAGCATTTATATGAAAATTATGCATCGGTAGGCGCGTAAAACCGCAAGCAAACCCTTGTATCCCGGTATTCCGTGAACAAGCACCTGATAAATTTATTAGCAATAAGCCCATAGACTCGTATTTAACGACATTTTAAATTTAACACAATTTTGTTTATGCGGCCATTTATAAATTGAGATAAAATCAAGTTTACGAGGAGAGCTTCCCGATTTAATGTGACTGGGGAGTTTTGGAGTACCCTGGTGGCCTAGTCAGAGAATAAACTTTAGGTCGCTTTGAATCATTTTCTTAGAAAAACATTGGTTTGAAATTTTGGGTGACAAAAATCGGGCGTACAGCAGGCTCAGCATGGCAACCGTAGAAACAAGTTTTGTCAACCTTAGAATGGACATTATTTGGTTCTCCATGGGACATAATGACAGATAAGTTGTTAACAGATTGACGTAAGATTCCTTTTGGCACGTAGAAAGGAAATTTTTCTTTCCTTTGATCGTCATAAGTCTACAAGTGAGTTATATGCGAGTTGACAGGTCGCACCATGCTCGGGCAGAAGATATGACAAAGAGAGCTTAGCCTTTTCTTGATAGTCTATGCAGAATCGCCATGCTAAGCCTGCAGGTGTTACTATGACTTTTATACTACTCAAATACGGTTGCAATTCGCTGTTGAAGTGTTACCTAGAGCATAGGTACGTCTATAATAGTCATTATCTAATAAAAATATTTTTTTACTCTATTTTAGGTGTACATTTATCACCGTTAAAGTTCACAAACCTATTTAGTCAAAATTTCGAATTTTACTTCCTCTTGTAACGTTTCGCATTCGCCATCTTGTTTTTTTAACCTCACTAAGAACATTTGGGTAATCGAGATAAATCTAACGATATCTTGATTATCGGTATCGATAATCCATCTCAATCTCCCGAGCCTTTTCCCAACTATGTTAGGGTCGGCTTCCATTCTAACCGGATTTGGCTGAGTATCAGTGTTTTACAAGGAGCGACTGCCTATCTGACCTCCTCAACCCAGTTACTTGGGCAACCCAATACCCCTTGGATAGACTGGCGTCAGACTTACTGGCTTCTGACTACCCGTAACGACTGCCAAGGATGTTCAATGACAGCCGGGACCTACAGTTTAACGTGCCATGATAATATTAGTAATAATGTATTACATTTTATGAATAATTGGTAGTAAAAGTCCAATAATCCAAGGTATTAAAATAATACTAAAAAGCTTTCTAATATCGTCTGCGCTGCAAAAACTGTTGATTATAGAATAAATACCGAATAATATACCGAAATAAATGCGGACGAAGTCGCGGCTTTAATACCTTGCTATTATTATAAGCTAGTTTAATATAAAGAGTAAAGTATTTTTGTAAAAGTCACAACAGTTGCTTCAGACAGTAAAACAATAAACGGCGAATGACCTAATTTTGTTTGAGTGAGCTAGAATAGGAACCAAGGCTCGTTATCCCGTAATAACAACAATATGGTGGGGGAAAGACGTCTTTTTGAATGCAAAAAAGTCGCGATGGCCTAGTGGCTAAAGAATCAGCCTTTCGAGTATGAAATGTGGGTTCGATTTCAAGTCAGGCAAGTACCGATGTAACTTTTTTAAGTTATACGTACTTTCTAAGTTTATCTTGGACACCAATGACTGATTAAAGGTGAAGGAAAACATCTCGAGGACACCTGGACTATAAAGTCTGAAATCACCAACCCGCATTGAGCAAGCGTAGTGATTAACGCTCAATTCTTCTCCGTGTGAGAAGAGGCCTGTTCCCAACAGAGGGACGATAAAAAGGCTGATGATGATGATGATATATGCGATATAGGTCCCATATAAAGAAAACGGTAGGTATGTAATACAGCAATTAGAACTTAATGCACTTTTTCTACAGTATAACTAGTTCAAGCTACAATCAAGTAGGTATGTAAATTAATGGCGCGTCAATCATACACGGTGTTGCATGTACCCTGGGCTAGTTCAGTCAATGTGACAGATGACGGCGTCTCGGGGCAACTATCCCTCGGTGGTGTGAAGAGTGAGCGATCGCGGATTGAGGTATTTAAGTAATTAAGAGCGAATTTTGGTGGTAGGTAACTTTTATGACTATTTAGATTTATTATGTTACTTTAAATCATTCTGCCGGGGCTGCGGGTTGTTCGTAAGAGATACCGTGGCCTCACACAGTACACACAGTGACCTCCAGAAGGAACATAGTGGGTTTTAGTCAGTAAGAGTCTCACACTCCCTCCAGCTGCACCCTTAGCGGGTGGTTTTGATGATTTCCCACGACAAAAAAGGACAGATTATTTAGTTTCTAAAATATATTATATTTTTTACAGTTTATGTACAGATTATATAATATATTTCTTTTTATCGTAACTTATTAAATGACAGAAATACAAACGAGATTATGTATTCTTAGATTTTTGAACCATGTACGCTTTTTCAAAATCTGTTTAAAATAAAAATAGTTATTTACTTATATATTCTTTATTTTTAAAATGTCACCTACCGAATTACTAGCTACCTACTAGATATTATATACAGAAAACCAGTCTAAATCATTATTCGCAGCTTCATTACCGAACTACCCACAAATTCGCTAAAATGTACAAAATTCAAACTATAAAGGTAGATGAGCAAAATTTACCTATCACACGACCGATAGCTTTAATGTACGAGTAAGCCGGAACGATTGTCAATCGATTGTCGTTCCGATATGGCGGGATATCGATAATCCGTTTTGCGGAGCGCGCCCTCGTTAGGGTGCATCACTAACGAGAATGGGTGCCGCCCTAGTCGTTCTAATTTTGTAATATTCACAAATATTGTTTGACATGTGATGCTGGCTGGATATTTTAGATTTAGATTTTCTTTTCTGTTTGGAAATGGAATGTGTTAATTATGTAATTTGAGTGTGTTTTTGTTTTAATAATTAGGTAAGCATGATTTTTATATTAAGGCATATTTGATATGTGGCTATGCCCACAATTATTATTATTATTGTATTGTATTTTATGGGGTGGTAACTGGTTTTCTTTGCAACACATTTAAACGTCTATTATCTATATTGCCATTACAAAGTTGATGAGTTTATTTATTTTCTTGAAAGCGCTAATATCGGTCTGATTTAAAAAAATCTTCGAAAAACTATTTTCATATTAGCACCTTTGTTGAAAAAGGCTTTTAATCCGTGTATGTGGTGTTCCCACGGGACGCGGATGATACCACTCGCTGGCAGAAGCTAGTATGTATAAATTAGTTACTATCTTTCGGTAGTGGTTTCATCAGTTTTCAAGCAAACAGTGGTCTCAGGACATGTTATGGTGCTCAAGCATTTGCGCAGACATAGGTGAATTCTATATCTTACTCCCATAGTCCGATGGGACGGCAATCCGACACGACCGGAGAGACATCAGCCGCTGGACTGACATTAACGTGCTCTCCGAAGCACGGAGTATCAATCACTCTTGAGTCTTATAACTCACAAAGCGATTACGCCCCGATCCGGGAATCAAACTTTAGAGCCATCAAGAATTCATCAAGATTCATCATCATCATCACAGCCTATTTATCGTCCCACTGCTGGGCACAGGCCTCCTCTCCCACGGAGAAGGATTGAGTGTTAATCAACACGCTTGCTCAATGTGGGTTGGTGATTTCAGACAGTCCAGGTTTCCTCGAGATGTTTTCCTTCACCTTTAATCAGTCATTGGTGTCCAAGATAAACTTGAAAAGTACGTATAAGTTAGAAAAGTTACATTGGTGCTTGCCTGATCTGGAATCAAACCCGCACCCTCATACTCGAAAGGCTGGTGCTTGAACCACTAGGCCACCACGACTTTTAAATCAAGATTCTAATGAAACGGAACAAAAATTAGTTGGTGTTTTCACAATAATTTATTGTTATAAAGTTGACTCTACCCACAACGCTAACTTGATTTATAAAGTAGCCTGATTCAGTCTATATACCTACGTAGAATTTTCTAGAAATAACAACCCTACAATAATGATCTCCCAAAACGACATTTATCGACAAACAAAACAAAATTACATCGAACATAAAAATAACCTAAAAACATACGTAGATGTACGTATGTTTATTTGACATATTATTTGTTTTGTCTTTACTAAAGATAAAGGAATGAAAAAATAAGATTGAAAGTGAAAGAAAGGAGAAAATGGCTAGTTTATTTATAACCCGTGATGCTCGTAAACATTTACTGTGCTGAGAATTGGGACATCTACCCTGAAAACTATTTTGTTTTATACTTGTTATATGACTTGGCTCCGTTCGTTCGGAAATTCGATACGGAAGCGGATATTGACAAATAGGTTATGGATTGAGAGGTTAAGCTGGGGTTAGAAGAAGGATGGGTAAAGATTAACGTCAACGTCATTTGACGACCAGATGGCGTGGTGGTTAGTGAACCTGCCTGCCACGCTATAGGTCGCGGGTTCGATTCCCGCATAAGTCAAACATTTGTGTGCAGGAACATGGGTGTTTGACTTAGTCTGGGTGTTTCTATGTATAATATGTGTGTATTTACAAAAGAAAAGTATATAAGTATGTTTATCAGTTGTCTAGTACCCATAGTACAAGCTCTGCTTAGTTTGGGGCTAGATGACGTTGTGTGAATGTGTGAGGGATATTATATATTATTATACTATATCTCAATGTTGGACAGATAAATTAAGAAATAGTTAAATTACCTTAAAAGCTAATTTCGACATACTTAGATATTTTTGTCGCATTAACATACGGAAGGGTGACAGAGATAGACCGATGTTTTGGGTTGCCATTAAATTTTAGTAGCGTTCCAGTATTTGGCCGTAACTTTATCCACTTCGGGATGCGTTTAAGGCACTAGCTCAAATATTCACAGCAGTTATACGAGTCACTTTATTTTCCGTCGGCTAATCAAATATACATTATACTCCAGAACTGCCTTGTTGGTCTAGTAGCCGCATAACGCAACTGCTGGGCACGGGGTCTCGGGAACGATTCGCGGGTCAGGCTGAAATAGCTTTGAGTGTTTTAAGAAACTTTCACGGAGCAGCCCGGTGTTTGGAAGTTGGTTATTGATACACCCATGCATTAGGGAGCACGTAAATGTCGGTCCTGCACCTGATCTCTCTCCGATCGTCTCGGATTGCCGTCCCAATGGACTATGAGAGTGAGGGAATAGAGATCGCACCTATGTCTACGCAAATGCTAGTGTACTATAATATGCCTTACGCAGATGGCTGATCTCCTTAGTAATAAGGGCCGCCGTGGCAGATAGTCGGTCCGGACGCCATCATATTCTAGTAATATGAAATGATAATGTTTTTATCTTACTGAAGGCACTAAACACTCTTCTAATTTAACCTTGAATTTTAAAAGCAGAGAAAGCACCAAAAAAGACCCCTAAATGCAGAGTGAAAATACGAAACTTCCGCAATACAAACCCACTCGCCTATTAATATTCGCCTTTTTACCTCCGAAAAACGACACTTTTTATTTCGACTTTGAAACAACCCCTTGAAGGCCCGAACTTGGCTCTGTTTTTACAAACCATTTATCGATAAACCCGTAGCTTTATTTATTGCACGTGTTTATTTAAAAATGTGAAAAAGATACGTTGTAGACTGAAAAATGTATCGCTCTATTATCATTTGGTTTTGAATTATTTATTGGTTTTCAACGTTTGTATTTTTGTTCGGACCAAAATGTATTTATTTATTTTCGTATGACACAATTGCTAAATGGTTGAGATAAGGATCTGATTTTAGGTTCTAGACAAATAAATCTCTGTTAGTTTTTGGGTTCAAATGGTCATATCAGTCTTAAAGAGATGAGTAAAAGTCTTTTACGAGAAGCGACTGCTTATCTGACCTCCTCAACCCAGTTACCTGGACAACCCGATACCCCTCGGTAAGACGGTTTTTAGATTTTATAACTTCTAACTATCCGTAACAACTGCCAAAGATGTACAAATGACACCTGGAATCCAACAATTTAACTTGCCTACCGAAACAAAGGGGAACTCATCTTGATAAGATGATCACCTATCAACGGACCGACTGCGCTGAGCGTTGCTTTACCTTATGATAGATCGACCCGTGCTGCTGTTACTTGAAAGATCCATATCACTTATTCGTAATTGTACAAAAATCAAGCGTTGCTTAGCCTCCATCGACCCTGTGGCTATGAATTAGCCACGAGCTCCACCAGTATAAGAAAGATCCATAAAACTTACCTATACGCAAGTGTCTAAATAAGTAGTGGTGGCCTAGTGGTTAAAACACCAGCCTTTGGAGTGTGAGGGTGCGGGTTCGGCAAGGTTAGGCAAGTACCAATGTAACTTTTCTAAGTTATACGTACTTTCTAAAGTTTATCTTGGACACCAATGACTGATTAAAGGTGAAGGAAAACATCTCAAGGAAACCTGGACTATAAAGTCTGAAATCACCAACCCACATTGAGCAAGCGTGGTGATTAACGCTCAGTCCTTCTCCGTGGGAGAGGAGGCCTGTGCCCAGCAGTGGGACGATAAAAAGGCTGTGATGATGATGATGATACGCAAGTGAGATGCATCTGGCTAACCTATATTCTCGTCTAAAATACCCCCACCAAAAGTTCAAGTAAACACCCTAACGAAAGCCAGACATGTGACAAATTGAATGCGCCGAAGTATGTTCAAATTATGTGCATAACTTCGGGAATGCAATTACGAAAACTTGGCTAAGTATTTTGGTATTGTGCACGCTGACAAGTGACCTGTCTTGTTACGGTGATGTTTCGGAGAGAAATCTGGACGATTTTTGAAAGCCCCTGCAGGCTTAGAATGGCGGTTCTATATCTATTCTATCAAGAAAAGACAAAGCTATTTCTGTCAATGTCAACATGTCTTCTGCTCGAGCATGGCGCGATCTGTCAACTCGCATATAATCACTTGTAGACTTATGTCGATCGAAGAAAATAAAAATTAATTCAAAAAATGTCAAAAGAAATCTTACGTCAATCTGTCACTTTTCTGTCATTATGTCCATTCTCCGGTAGACAAAACTTGTTTCTACGGTTGTCATGCTGAGCCTGCTGGTCGTTTGATGGGTTGTAACGATGGTTACGTCTGACGTTTTATTGGTTGTTTCATGTGGAACTTGAAAGTTGAAATCCTGAACGTCAGTTGTATTAACCAATCAATAGTTGGTTTGATTGACAAATTACTCACGTTAGAGGAAAGATGTATTCGCTGTCGTTAAATTATCCTGTTACTCAAGTTTTGACAACCACTTTCACATCAAATAAAACTACCAATCTCGAATTTATTTCTCGAATATTCTCAGCTCAAATTATTCCGCGCACATAACAAAAACAAAATAAAGTTACTCCCAACACTAAGTCCATTCAAGTGAAAAGCAAAAACACATTATTATTGACAGAAATCACGTTTGAGTAAAACGGAACGTTTTTCCGAATAGTTGACGGAGCAACATCCTGTGCTGAAAGAGACATCTCGTCTTTCGAAAAACAACTCTATTTCTTTATCGATAAGGTTTATATTTGAGTGTTAGGTGAGAGATAGGGTGTGTATATTGAAATTTCATCGAAGGAACGTTCGGTAGACAAGTGACGGGGTACCCTTACGGCTCGTTACCTTCCCATCGGTATGTGTGGTACAAGTTAAAGTATGCAAGGCTATTTACTCTTCGTCTTAAAGGGGATATGTCCTATGTATTTGAGTTGGTTTTGGCTTTTCAAGGAGTTCAGTCGTTTTGGTGTTGAGCACCTGATTCAGGTTAATATACCTAGTGCGAAGAGTGTTTGGGGTCGAATGACTTTCGGAAACTAAATCGTTTAGGTAAAGATATCATTCAACTTCTTAAGATTCTTTAAATAGTACCTAAGACGTCGGTGATTCACTCTTGTTTGAGAGTGCGACTGCTACCAAGGTATTTAGTAAGTCAATGTAGAATCTCTTAAAAAATGCCTATGCCTCGATTTTATGTACCCGTATAAGACCTAGGGGTTCATACCAAATAGTGGATCTTGCAGTAAAGAGGAGGCTAGACCTAGGTTAAAAAAGTATTAAGTAAATTAAAGGTTTTTAAATCCATACTATGAACTTACTAGTTTTATAAAGCTGAACAGTTAATGTTACACTAATACACACTGTTAAGTGTACATATGTATGTTGATTTGCTTGAACACGCTAATCCCACTTTTAACCGATCGGATTCTAAAAAAACTGGCAATACTAGATAACCTATTTGATTAAAAAGACACCGATTTTTTAGGTGCATGGAGTAGTTCACACGGGAAGCGTGTAAAACTGGTGCAAGCTAGTATAATTATAATTATTATAAAAAAACATCTATTCCCATTTTACAGCAAACTCCTCAATTCTAACCAACCTATTCAGCAATATTCCAAAACAAAAACTTAAGAAAGAAACATAATAATACATCTGCAAAATTTCAATTCAAATATTCCGCCATTTATAATTTCGTTTGAAGTCTTGCAAGTTTGCAAGTTTTGCAGCAAGACAGTCATACAGTTGTCAAAGCGGCACTCGAAACCGTTTGACATCGTCGATTCCTTTGTGAACGAACGGACAGACCGCTTTGGACAAACGAAGATGTATTCCACTTACATTGGAAACTTCGAACTGAAGGGGTACTGTGAATAACTTATGTTCTTTAACCTCGTTCACTTAGATATTTTAAGTTTCGCTTGTTTGTTAGTTAATATACCTGGTTAGTGTGAAAAACTAGCTATTATTAGAGACAGAGGTAGCTTTTAAATTCTACGTTGCTACTAAAATATTTTACATAAAGATAAAAATAAATTTTATTATTTTTATTATATTATATACATAAATAATATAACAAAAAATATATATAATAAATAAATGATGATATATAAAACATAAATAATATAAATCTCTTCTAGCACGCCCGTTATAAAATAAAAAGAGATGTAAATTTTCCTACTTATATTCTGAGCAAGGTTTGTGAGCAAGAACGTGGAGGCAGAAGAAGGGAACCCATCAAACGATTAATGGATGGTGTGATAGTCGATATGGTTAGAAAGAATGTTACTTGTGAGATGACGGCATATAGAAGAGTAGAAGAAGAAAATATGCTTCGCCGACCCCAAATACATTTGGGATAAGGGCAAAAATATGATGATTTAACGTTTCAATTGATTTGCGAGTTCATAGTTATGATCGCAAAATAAATTTTCTCTGAACAAAAAGTGCCTGAAGAAGACTCAAAAAACGGTTTCGAAAAATAAGAGGAGGCTTTAAAAAAAACGTGTGAAATCCTTCAATATATTTTCCTCGTAAATATTTTGTTCGTATCTAGAGTTAACCGTCGAACGAGTAACTATTGAATCTGCAGTTTTCGCGAACGGTCGCTCTTTACCAATCATTTCCGTGCCGATGGACGGTGAACAAAAAAATACTGTTAAAATGCACTGGAAAATATGTGCCAACAATGTTATGATGTTTTTTTTTTGGCGACGCTACACCGTAAAAGTTGTTTTCTTTTTTCGAAACGTGGAAGTGTCATGCAGGTTTTAAATTTAGATCTGTCAGTTAAGCTGGAGTTTTTTAAATGTACGTACGTAAAGTACGCTTGGTGAGTTAAATTGTCTATTAAAAACACTTTCTTTTTGTAAAAACTATCTAAATTCTAGAAAAAGGAGAATAATGGTCAAGGAAACTATGTTTATTTGGCTGGACAAGAAGGTATCCGTCCATTTTCTAGTAGCACATCTTAGTATGAACAGACACCAGTAGGTAAACGTACCCGAATCTGGAAAATTTTACCAAACTTTCCGGTATTGTAATGATTGTGAGAAATTTGACAGATTGAGGTAGGTTGATGTGCTGGCGTCTGAACATTTACCTGACTGCTGAACGTTACATTCTTAACGTTCGGTATTAGGATTCTAGATAATTATACATATAAATTATTGCCATTACATTGCCATCTAGCTTTATCTATTTAATAACACATTCAAAAAATATTTGCTTTTAAAATTAGAGAAATTATTTTATTCTCACATAATTTTTTATCTGAATTACAAACATTTTGAAAGAACAGCTTATTTTGGCAGCCATTTTGTATCACAAACCTAAATCCTTTTAACCTTATAAATATTTAGCGACCCTACAAATATTATTCTTTTCAGGCCCCTATATGCCATGACCTAGTCTCGCTTGGGTTTCGTTTATGAATAAAATGTATCACGGCTTATATTCCTGTAAGAAAAAGATGGCTGACAGGTCACGTCACCGCCAGATTGTGATGTTCATTATAGAAAACTAAATGAGATAGGTAATGTATTTATTTATGATCAAACATCCCTGTTATCTTATGTCTTTGATTTTAGTTGATTTTTTTTTATAACCCTTTAAGAATAAACGAAATATTTCCGCAATATTTCGTTTCGCTTAATTTAACAAATATAAAATTTGTCATATAATATTTTCAAAATGTTATATAAGAAGTCGTGGTGGCCCAGTGGCTAAAGCACCAGCCTCTCAAGTGTGAGTGTGCGGGTTCTATTCCTGGTCAGGCAAGTACCAATGCAACTTTTCTAAGTTATATGCACTTTCTAAGTATATCTTGGACACTTATGACTGATTACAGGTGAAGGAAAACATCTCGAGGTAACCTGGACTATAAAAAGTCTGAAATCACTAACATGCATAGAGCAAGCGTGGTGATTAACGCTCAATCCCTTTCTGTGTGAGATGAGGCCTGTGCCCAGCAGTGGAAAGATAAAAAAGGCTGCTGATGATAATATTTTCACGAGCTACACCATATCAGAATTTTTGAATACGAACAAAAGTACAATATTGTCACAGACTATTAAGATCATAAATTTTACCGCAGATTACAACAAATTTTCAATTCCACAAATTAATTTATATCGAAATAATCTCCTTATTCCCAAATGAGGACCATAAATAACAATATGTGCCGCGTATCACACCGTAGCGCAACAAATTTCACGTGTATCGATATAAATTTTCAATTACTAGACGTGTGTCAGGGTGGGACGCGTCGCCGTCATGCCTCGTTACCCCTCGCTACAATTGTGTTTGGTGTAAGTGTAGGACGGTAAGCGATATCGCGTTCGAAAATGTTCTTTTTTTAATTTCTGTACAAGATGGCTGATTTTTATTGTATTGTGAATTTAAATTATTGGATCTTTTATTAATTTGTGGAATTGACATTGTTAATTTTATACGCGAATTTTAATTTAATATACTCGTTTTATAATTAATTCATTAGCTTTAGTGGCTAAGCAACAGTCGGACGGATCGATCGATCATAAGGTTAAGCAACGCTTGGCGCGGTCGGTCCGTGGATCTTGTCATGACGAGTTCCTCCGTGTTTCGGAAAGCACATTAAATTGGTGGGTCCCGGCAGTCATTTGTATATCATTGTCGTTACGGGTAGTCAGAAGCCAGAAAGTCTGAAAACCAGTCTTATCAAGGGGTATCGAGTTGCCTAGGTAACTGGGTTGCGGCGGTAAGATAGGCAGTCGGTCCACGTAAATAACTGGTACTTAGCTGCATCTGGTTGAGACTGGAAGCCGAACAAACATAGCTTGGGAAAAGGATAGGCAGATGGAATTTTAAGGGCCGGTTTCACAGGTTGCTGATAAGTTCCAGATAGTTTATATGGCAGAATAACTTCATACAAATTCTTTTCCATTTTTGAATTCATCTGGTAGATAGTGGCTAACCGTAACCTGTGAAACTTTACTTGGCTTTCATAAAACAGGTCACAAATTCTCATTATAATTACTATGCCTGTAAATTATGCCAAGATAGTCTTAAATTAATCGATGGATCTTACTGGCCGATGTTCCACGAGACTTGGCAAGCACTTTGGCCTTATTACCGACATCATTATTAATGACACTAGTGAATTTAGTTGGACACTACCATGGATATAATCCAAAACTGGTTATTGAAGTGCTCAGTCAAATTGACGGCTATGGTACGACTTTTTCTAGATAGATCATCATCATCTCCCGAGCCTTTTCCCAACTATATTCAACTATGTTGGGGTCGGCTTCCAGATTCTATATATTCTTTCTATTTGTCTAGATAGATGTCATTACTTTTTAGATACAAATGCGGCTGCAAGAGTTGGCTAGTTTTTTATCAAGAATATTTTTGGTGGGATGGCTATTTTCTTTGGTACAAACGCCAGCACATCAAGCTACTACAATTTGTCCAATTTCGTTAATAGATTTTCAACTTTATCGCAAGCGTTTGGATCAAAATTGATTGGGAAAATTTAATTAGACGCCAGCACATCAACCTACCTCAATCAATTTCTTTAATAAAATGACACTAGTGATTTTAGTTGGACATTAACAAGGATATTATCCAAAACTGGTTATTGAAGAGCACCATATGAGATGCTTAATCAATTAGACGGTGATATGGCTGTTAATGGCTGACGCTAACACATCAAGCTACCTTGATATACTTGATTACCTAACTCTATCATTATATAAATGGTCACCCTTCCACCATCAACCTCACCAAGCGTAGCTTAACCTTAAACCTGTGCAACGACCCACGATACCCACAATGACATACACACCAAATAAAAATTAATTATCAATTATCCTCATTAAATAAACGCGATCACCGTCACGTCTACCTTAATTAACTTGACCAAAATAGTTCAGTTCCCAATAATTCCAGAACATTCGACAATGTATCGTAATTATGTGTGAAATCGCATTGTTTGATTTATCGGTTTCTGGAATAAATTTGTATCGTGTTTCGTATGGCTATTATAGGGTTTGTATTACAAGTATATACAGTGATACAAATATTGCTATGTCAGCAGGCTTAGCATGACAACCGTAGAAACAAGTTGTGTCTACCGGAGAATGCACATAATGACAGATTGACGTAAGATTTCTTTTGACATCTTTTGAAGTAATTTTTCTTTTCTTCGACCGATATAAGTTCACAAGTGATTATATGCGAGTTGACAGGTCGCGCCATGCTCGGGCAGAAGATATGTTGACATTGACAGAAAGAGCTTTGTCTTTTCTTGATGGGATAGATATAAAATCGCCATGCTAAGCCTGCTGCTGTTGACAATGTGACTTGCATAGCTGTTCGCCTCGCCCACGGCGACTTTTTGTATAACTCGGTTAGTGTCTGATAATCTTAAGTAAACTTTTTTAGCATTACCAACCATTTTTATTGTCTCACTGTGGGGCACAGGCCTCTTCGCATAAAGATATGAAATGAGCGTTAATCACCACGCTTGCTTGACGCGAATTAGCGATTTTTTCGATGCGAATTTTTGATGAGATGGTAAGCAATGATTTCAGACTTCAAAGTCCAAATTTCCCCAAGATGTTTTACTTCACAGCAATTTGTGTCCAAGATAGACTTGGAAAGAACGTATAACTTATAAAAGTTCATTGTTACTTGCCCCACCTGGAATCAGACACCACACATGACGACATCTGATCTCATTTGATGACATCCCATGAAGAAAAAAACATTTTATGATTTCTAACCAAAAAAGGGTGTTTAACTTTTATTTGGTGGCATTTTTAAACACAGCCGAAAATGAGAACTTGTTTAGTATTTGAATAGCGATCACATTTTCAACTGAAAAATATTTATAGCCTTTGATATCTATGACAAATTTCAGCAGACATATTACACCTCTAAAGATTGTATGATACAATGAAACTAGACACTACTTACGATTTATTTCCTTCCAAACAATGGTTCTAAGAAATTGCTTTTAACATTGAGGTACATTGTATTACCTCTAACACAATACTGAGCTAGGTTTTTTTTATTGTTTACTGCTGTAGTTTAGATTCTAGACAAAGATCCTCCTAGATTTATTGCTGTCCCGAAATTTTATAAAACTTTTAAGCTAGATAATTTTTTAATACATAACTTTGATAATAGATAGCAATTTTTACACGTAAGATAAGTTATTTCAACTTTTATAGTAGGTGTAAATACAAGCAAAATTCTCCGAAAAGTTTAAGGAATAATTTACCTTGTAGGTGCTAAATACTTGGATTTGTTTGTCCAACTTTAAGGAAAGGAGGTTTTGTTGGAGTGAGCAAATCAATTACTAAATCTGTAGGTACTCATGTAATATTAATAAGTATATATGAAATTAAACATTTAACAACTTTAGAAGTAAACATGTAATAAAAATATTCACATAAAAAAATAATTAAAAATTAGTCTCCATCGCTGTTTACGGGGAACGTGTCCAAGAGTCTGGCAACATTGCCATTTTAAATAGCAGCTTATTCTTTGTCCAGGTAATAGCCAGCGTTTGGGTCAAGGGAAGTGTGAACCAGCCGCTTAGGAAACTCTTAAAAGAGACTAAAAAATAAATATTAAACAGCTCCCAAAAAATTGCATGTTCAATTCTCTTCAAGCTACTTTTACTTTTGAACCAATAACAGAATTGCTTAGTAGGACAATCGATAAATATTGTAAATCATGCATTATGCTAGAATAAAACTTAACTAAAAACTACTATCTATAATTACAAAAAAATATATATATATCTAAATTAACATAATTATACATATATACATACACGTCAGGCATCGAAGTATTCCTCCGCGTCGCTGTCATTCGGAAACGTGCCCCGAAGACTGGCTGCATTGCCACGTTGGATGGCAATGCTTATTCTTTGTCCAAAGAACAAGCCAGCCCTCTGGTCACGCGAAGCGTCAATCAGCCTTTTGGTGATTTCCTTAAAAAGTAGTCGTGTACTCGGACCCCATGGTCCAAGTGTTTCGACTCCAAACTACTTAGTAGGTATGTGAGTATGCAATTTAGTAACAATTGTCTTTGCAACCGTTCTCTAATATTAAATACCCAGCTCGGAGTGTTTCACCAAACTCATGTAAGTGTCGCTGTTGGTTAGCACGACATCTAATTCAATTCGCGGAACGTCGCGTCGCCAGCGTAGAAACAACTTGCAAGTCGCTAGGGTAGGATGACTATGAGCTGTTGGAGCTTGAGGATAACCCGGGAATATCCCTTCTTGTAGCGAATGCTACTGTGAATTTGTTTAGAATGAAAATTGGTATGGAGATAGGGTACTTTAGAGATGTAGACGAAGTAGTCAATAATTCTTCTTCTTCTTTTAGTTCTATGTCCCTTATTATGGGGCGGAGGGCATTCCCAGTGCTCCGCCATTACGTTCAGTCTTGAGCTTCGCACTTTATTTCGCTCGATCGTACGCCGCAATAATAAAGCAAGTTAAAAACTACTGTTAAAAAATTTAGTGTGTTAGTTTGGATG
Organism: Heliothis peltigera; assembly: GCA_958496145.1. Taxonomy (NCBI): domain Eukaryota; kingdom Metazoa; phylum Arthropoda; class Insecta; order Lepidoptera; family Noctuidae; genus Heliothis; species Heliothis peltigera. The sequence goes on from OY292341.1 coordinate 1,393,240, forward strand.
TTTTAACCAATATGAGGTCTCATTTCAAACAACAACCTTTGCACATATCTATAAAATGATGGTGCACTCGAGAATCCAAACAAAAGAGTTCCCATGTTCGATACCTCTCTCTCTTATCTCTTTGTTGATATGTTTACCACAGGGTGCTGGGATCAGCTTTCTTGAACTTTCTTCTCCATTTTGCTATATACTTTTTTTTTTCATGGGAAATCATCAAATAACCCCTCCCGCTGAGGGTGCAGCTGGAGGGAGTATTATATATATATCCTTGATATCGCCTTTGGACACGTAGAACTCCATCATGCACTTTACTCCTTTAAACCTACTCATCTCGTTTCAGGATGGCTTTCTTGAATCGAAACCTGTCCTTCCCTATTTCTGATGGCAACTTCATTATTGTTGGGACATTGAGATGTTTCAACTAAAACTAGTTAAATAAAGTCTATAAACTAAACTATAAATATATAATATGTATATTACTACTAGAATATAAACTAAACTCAAATAAAGTCACCCCTAATCTCCGTAACATGGTAACACTACCAAGCCACTGGCACAGTGCATTATGTTGGCAACACTTAGTCAGACACGCTTACTAATTATGTTTTTACAACTGTGACGTGCAAGTTAACTGTAACTTGTTAGTTAACGAGTAATTAACGGTTAACTTGTTAGTTAACTCTAGTGTAAATAAAATTGTAATAGCTGTTGTGTGGTTATTAGTTCGAAAATGTATTATAATATAACATACAACAAGAGATCGTTTTGATAAAAACTGGCCAATGACGGTCCTCGTTACGGTTAATTTCTGTTCATGCTATATACGCAAGTAGAAACTAGTTACTTAGTTGTTTCTTAGAACAAAGTTTATACAGGTTGATTTATGATTTAGAATAACGTTAAGAATAATATATATAATAATATAATATATATAGGGACACCTTTTACATACACGGTTGGTTGGCCCCATGGTAAGCTATTGATTAGCTTGTGTTATGAGAGCCATCATAACTGATAAATTACATATATTTTACACTTTACACATATATATTTATCACCCAGACTACAGTCCGGCGTGGTAACCATTGCGCCATCGGGGTCGTCAATTTATAACTTATGACTCAATGTGACTTAAAAAATATGACCATAGAAAAAAAACATGCAAAGCTCATATAGGGTAGAATTGTAGCAGTTCTTCTATCTAATAATTTCACTCTATATTACCAAAACACAATCCCCCCTAGAAATTAGAACAACCCTGTATACCTGCTCAGAAATTAAAGTATTATTTGCTGTACGCTTCATTTATCCGAGCAACGTAGCTACGGCGTAGCACCGTAGCACCGTTGCGACGCTACGCCGTAGTACTATGTAATAGTGATTACAGCTATCTCGGAGCGTTTAAATTAATTTATTTGTTCTAAATGTTGATTTTGTGAAATACGTTCTGTTTTGTATTGTGTCTAAAGTACTGAGATGTATACAAATTGTTCATACGTGCTTATCTATACTAATGGGAATTATTCGAATTGTATATCTTTTGCTTTTTCTTAAAACACTAGCATTAAGAAATCTATACTGAAGAGTGGTTTATTCCTGCCATTACAGTCTTATTAATTTAGTTTCATATTTATTTAACAGTTTTGGTACAGACACCAGCAGGTCAATCTACCCGAATCTGTCTAATTTTACCAATCAAATATTCACCTTCCGATTTTATGATAAGATAGAAAATCTATTAAAGAAATTTGACTGATTGAGGTAGGTTGATATGCTGGCATATGTAGGTACATAGTTGTGGAATCAACGACGTAAAAAAGAAATCTCCCGAACATGTTGGGGTCGGCTTCCAGTCTAACCGGATTTAGCTGAGTACCAGTATTTTACAAGGAGCAACTGCCTATCTGACCTCCTCAACCCAGTTACCTGGGGAACCCAATACCCCTTGGTTAGATCAGCATACCACTTGTTTAGACTGGCTAACTAGATATAAAAAAAAAACCCAAAGTATTGGAAACATTATACATAAGAAAAATAAATACCTACGAATAAAATAAATACTTTATATTCTTCTTTATTATATCAATTCCTTTTGATATGAAATTATAAGCATAATAGTTTGTCTTGACTGTGTCTATAATAACCTCAAGGTTTTTTACTACACAAATCCTCATTATTAATGTTATAACGAGTCCTATTCCCGATATAATGAGATCGATACTGTATTATCATGTCGCTGAATAAGTATATTGTAGATAGGACATATTATAGTACACAAGCATTCGCGCAGACACAGGTGCACTCTCTATTCCCTCACTCTCATAGTCCGATGGGACGGCAATCCGACACGACCGGAGAGAGATCAGGCGCAGGACCGACATTTACGTGCTCTCCGATACACGGGTGAATCATTCACCAAATTCCAGACTCCAGGCTGCTTTATGACAGCCTCTCAAAACCACAAAGCGATTTTGACCCGACCCGGGATTCGAACAAGAGACCCCGTGCACAGCAGTCGCGCCTTCCGACCACTAGACCAACGAGGCAGTCAAAAGTCTTTTGATATAAAATTATAAGCATATAGTTTGTCTTGACTGTATCTATAATAACCTCAAGGTTTTTTACTACACAAATCCTCATTATTAATGTTATAACGAGTCCTATTTCCGATACCTATAATGAGATCGATACTGTATTAATATCATGTCGCTGAATAAGTATATTGTAGATAGGACATATTATAGTATACAAGCATTCGGGCAGATACAGGTGCACTCTCCATTCCCTCACTCTCATAGTCCGATGGGACGGCAATCCGACACGACCGGAGAGAGATCAGGCTCAGGACCGACATTTACGTGCTCTCCGATGCACAGGTGAATCAATCACCAACTTCCAGACTCCAGGCTGCTTTATGAAAGCCTCTAAAAACCCACAAAGCGATTTCGACCCGACCCGGGAATCGAACCCGCGACCCCGTGCACAATGAGGCAGCTGGCTGATCTCCATAAAAGAACGGCCGCCGTAGCCGACAATCGGCATGGATGCCATCATATTGTAGGTATATTAATAACTTTGTTATCATTGTATCAAGGTTTCCTAACTATGTTTTCATTCGCTTACATAAATATCATTATTTGCTTAGCCTTTTCCCAAGCTATGTTGGGCGCTCGGCTTCCAGTTTAACCAGTATGCAGCTGAGTACCAGTGTTTTACATGGAGCGACTGCTTATCTGACCTCCTCCACTCAGTTACCTTGCAACCGGGTTGTCAGACTTTCTGGCTTTTGACCCGTAACAACCAATAGCCGAGACCCACCAATTTAACGTGCCTGCCAAAACTCGAAAAAATCGTCATGATAAGGTCACCCATCTACGGACCGACCACGCCAAGCATTGCTTTACTTTATGATCGATCGACACTTGTGGCTGTTACTTAGCTACGAGCTCCTCATTTTCACAAACATGTGTACAGGCGCTAGCGCATCCGGCTACCCAAAACTATTAAATTTTCCCAATCAACTTTTAACCATATCCTTCAGCGATAAAGTTGAAAATCTATTAAGGAAATTTTACAGACGTCTGGACATAACTTATTTTTTCTTTTTATTTGTATTACAATGATAAAAAGATATTAAAAAGGTAGTAGACATTGTTCGATATTTGAGCTCTGGTCGTCCCCTTCCTTCATATCAATCTAAGCTATAACGACCATCAATTTTATTGAAGTACTACTTATGCGCCAATAATTGGTTTTATTAATGAAATAAATCTGTATACAGCCTGTTATATATATTTTCATATTATCTATTTTGTTGAAAGGTTTCATCTCATTATAAAATTAGAAATATAATTAATTAATATACTTGTAATTTCAATGACAGGAGAGTGGCTTTTAACTTATTAATTTCCTCATTCGGTTTTGACTTCTTGTGAGAATCTCTCTTTTATATCAAATTTTCCTCACTTAGTGTACTTAATTGGTAGGTATTCCTTATTTTAATTTCCTATTCATTGCCAAATGTTAATAAAATACAGTTTTAATGTTATTACTTACCTAGATATTAAGAAAGAAATGAAAAAAATGGCTTTTAGTTCTTTATGTAATTACTTCTATTATTTTTTCTATTTATATATTTTTTCATCTTCTTCTTTTCATTTCTGCAAATCGTGTGCCAACACTTGAACTTCCTTATACGTCCCAATTTTCACTATTTATGTATTTTTTTTTTCTTTTTATTAATTCTGTAAATAAATAAGTAAATTAAATGGACATTTGAAAGAAGAAACAAAGAAAATAAATATTATATAAAATAAAAAAAAAAAACTTTTTATATACACCCTGTATATAAGATTGAAATGGCGGCCATTATAATAATAATTGTTGTGCTAGCGGTATTAATTATAGGAAATCGTCGTTTTACGAAGACATTTTCGGCAGCTATTGCGTTGGAGTGTCCTTTTCTTAACGTAATCCGAATTTATAATCACACTTAATTTATTATACAAAATAATAATAGAGATTTTGTCTTGTGAAAATGTAGTATAAATCCTACTAATAACATAAACGCGAAAATTTGAAAGTATGGGATGTTTGCTACTCTTTCAGGCTAAAACTACTCGATGGATTTTGATGAAACTTGGCAATCATATAGCTTATAGATTAGAACAAAACATATTCTATTTTTAATCCATGCGCGGGAAAGCATTAGCAATTAGTAGTAGTTTCTAATTATAATAGTGATAGTATTTTCTTCGGTATGTGAATAAAACCACGAGAAGGAACTAATTGAAATACATAGTGTATATTATGTATTTTCAAACGACAACGGCCCTGATTCCTCTCACTGTTGTTTTGTTTTTTTGTCACACTCACGCAAAACTACAAAACTAATTTAAATAAAATTTGGTGCACATATAGTCTAGAGTCTGAGAAAGGACATAGGCTACTTTTTATTTGAGTTTGGGAAGTAGGCGGGTGAAACCACGAAGAACAGCTAGTATTATGTATTATCTTATCAACAAACAAACAAAAACCAGTAAAATATACTTTCCACATCATTATAAGGTTGTGTACTCACACAAGAACAGTCTTCAACATAAACACAAAATACTTACATCAACATCGAAGTCGTTTGCTATAACTTATTGGGTTTTAAGAGATAGCAAAAGTTATATTTGCAGGGAGCGATAAATCGGTAGAGATTAATCGTAACAGCATCCAAGATTAAAGGGTTCCGCTAAACGCGAGAAGCGATTTTCTCCGAACAGATAGGAAAAAGGAATTTGTTCTAAGAAGTATAGATTGGTGAGTGTTTCAAATTATCGAGTTCAAAAAAAGGGAATAAGATTTTATCTATTTTAATGATAAAAGTTTTATTTAAACTAAATAAATTACTTTATTTATGTACACATTATTAATATATATATTACAATAAAGCTATATATTACAATATACTACCATCTAAAATTAATCAAAATTTGAAATAAAATACTTATATACACATCAGGCATCGAAGTATTCCTCCACGTCACTGTCATTCGGAAACGTGCCCAGAAGACTGGCTGCATTGTTATGATAAAAACATAATAAAAGTATATTTTTATCTAACGAAAAGGAAAGTGCTTTTCAGTTTTGATTCGTCAATTATCAAAATATGAAAAAGCTTAAGCATAGGTCTCAAATAATTGTCTATAGTACCTATATGGATGCCAGTATATACCAAACCTACCCCAATCTGTCAAATTTCTTTAATAGACGCCCTTTACCTTGAGAAGATCTCTAAATATTCTAGATTTACACGCTAGAAGTGAGAACTATAAAAATGACATAAAGTCATCGTAACGAGTCTATCTGTCACCATTAACTGTTATCTTTTAGATATTTGCTGGTAATGGCTTTTGGGACACGCTGTATAGTTCCGCAGTAAAAAATGGTCAGTTTAGAGGTTGTGTTATTATGTTGGTCGCTGTTTGGCTTGTTATTTGTTATAATATAACTAGCGATCCGACCCGTCTGTCTAAAGTATGATTTTAAATTTAACCTTTCTCTTGAATAACTTGTATGTTTTGGTGAAAATCGCCGGACAATAGGATATTTGACTCTTTCCTTTTAATTATTCATATCAAAAGTAATATTTTACAAAACCAAAAACAGAAATAATTTTTGGAATCCGTTGAGAAATAAGTAATTTATAAACCTTTCAAAAGTCAAACAGTTAAATAACAGAAAAAGGATGCACATACAAGCTGGTGACGTCAACGCTATTTGATCACGCATGTATAAAAGAGTTAGCAAGATGTCCCCAGTATGATCCCACTCTTCATCATACGAATATAAAAAACGTTGATTGCTGCTCCATTTATCAACCAATATTGACGCTGTTTTCAGAAAAATGTTCATTGTGCGTGTGTTTATTTGTTTTGTTAAAAATTTTATACAAAATCAAACACTGGCAAGACATTTTGCTATCTAATCTACTATGATCCCACTCTTCATCATACGAATATAAAAAATGATGATTATTTCCTAATACATGTCTGGACTTTAAAAGAGACTGATTCAGTTCTACCTATTCTGTCCATCACTAACCCCCTCAATGTCCAGCAATTAATAACCGGGCCGCAATTTTCCACCATCCCGACTCGAACCTCCGACATCGAAGTCGGTTCGTTAGGCGTAAACCTAACGAAGCGTACCCTACTCGTACGTGAGCAATGCCGGGATATTTAACTAAATATAATTCCTGGTCTATTGATGGGGGGGAGAGGGGGGTTGATGAAGAAATGTTAATTTATAGGAGTTTATTTACTGTAGGATTATAAGAATTTGTGTTTTTAATTTTATTAATTGGTTACGTTTGAACTGGTTTAGACATATTGTAAGAAATGATAAGTGTGTGATGTAAGGAGATGATGACTCACTTAAAAATGGCTCCATAAAATCTTTTATATTAGATTAGAAAATATTAAATGTTAAGCTGTTGCCGTCTTACGCCTGCACATACGACGAGTAGATCATTCAATAGATTTCTTTGTTAATTACTTCTACTACTAGTACAAATTGTAGTATAAAACCCCATCGTTATATACAGTTCTCCCTCTTAAAAACCCAAGGAGCCCTATCAATGCAAATTTTTTGAGCTGCGTGTACTGACGTCAGCTACATTAATCTGTCAAAATTCCTTAATTGATTTTCAACTGTTTTTTTTTTTTGAGTGGGCATCTCGCAGTTCAGCCTAAGGAGGCTGTTTACTGCTTAACCGGACAAACCCTGTGGATATCGCTGAAGCATATTATGGTCCAAAGTTGATTTGTAAAATTTGGCAATTTTGCATAGCACGATGTGCTGGCGCCTGTACTTTAAAAAAAAAACCTTGGACACCAATGAATGATTAAATATGAAGGAAAATACCAAGCAAGTGTGGTGATGAACACTCAATCCTTTTATGTGCTAGAAGAAGCATGTGCCCAGCAGTGGGACGACAACAAGGCTGACTATGAGCCCTATCGCTAACACAGTAACACTCAAAATTTAAATTACACTTTAGTCCAAAAAAAACGTTTTTCTGGTTAGAATTTTTGTGAACCAAATAGTATTAAATTTTTCAACTGCCTTTAGAAGTTCCAGATTTAGGATTGCCATTAAATAATCGTCAGTTTAGGTCAGCATCACCCTAAAAGAGAAACCATTGCACGCATGGTTGCCGAACAATTATTATTTTGCTAACCCCACGCTGACTGTGGCTCATCTATTTTTTAGACGGTACACCGATATCCTTCTTGGATCTTAATGGAGTCTACAAATAAAGGTGTTATATTGTCTACGTTTCAGTTGAAGGAGGGTTAGATAAAGAAACGGTTTACAGAAAAAACCGTTTTCATTGATAAGGATTTTTGACAATTTTGGGAAATTTAAATGATAACTTATTAAAATCGAAGAATCAATCATCTTCCTAGCCTTTTCCAAGTATGTTCGGCTTCTCATCTAACTGTATGCAGCTGAGTACCAGTGTTTTACATGGAGCGAAAGTCTTATCTGACCTCCTCAACCTAGTTCACCGGACATCCCGACATCCCTCGGTAAAACCGGTTGTCACAATTTCTGGTTTCTGATTACTAGTAACGACTGGCAAAGATGTTCAATTGACGGTCGGAACCCATTATTGGACAACCCAATCGCCATCGCCATTTTTTCCCTCTTTAAGAACCATCGACATAAGTCAAGAAATTATTAAAAAAAAAGAATTGTGAAATCGGCTCACATGCTTTCGAGATTTGATGCTGATGATGATGGCTTCCAGGCCGATTGTCGGCTACGGCGGCCGTTATCTTTTATGGAGATCAGCCAGCTGCGCAGGACATATTATATTGCACAAGCTTACGCACTGATACAGGTGCACTCTCTATTCCCTCACTCTCATATTCTTATGGCAATCCGACACGACCAGTGAGAGATCAGGCGAGATTAACGCTTAGCGACACATTCATATTCATTCATTTTTATATTATAGACTGTATTTAAATATAAAAACATAGCTGTTTAATATCAAACTTATCAGCTTCATAACATAATATGATAAACTTCACGAATACGCACCACGTAACAAAATTTCGCAACAAACACATTAAATAATTGAGGAAAGAGACTTGAAAATCATGCAAAATTCTTTAGAATAACGAACTAATAAAATATTTATAATTTCTAGTGAATTTTGTATTCATAAACAACTTGGCACGGTTACCTTGGTATCTTTACACCTGGGCATAATGAATAATTTAATTATTTTTACTCTAATTTTCTCCGAGAACGGGTTGAAATCTAGAGTAGGTACAAGGTGACAGGTATATCGTCTTTTGAAGTCTGTAATTTACTTTGAGAATTTATTTACGGTAAATTTGTACTAAACGATATAATATTAATGTATTCAATAAAAAAATTTTTTGCAAAAAAATAAAACCGACTTCAAAAAAAATAAAAGCACTAAAAAGTTGAAAATAATACTATTACCTACGTATAACCTAACCTAACCTACGATTATATATTATATACCTATAATAAAATTTAACAATTTTTTGGAGTCGGTGCCAAGCTAAGTAATGAAACGACTAGTAATTCCTGAGTATTTTTTCGTTTTAGTTTAACAAATGCTCGATAGATGGCGTTGTTCATTGAGGCCTCATTTCTGAATCGCGCTATGGTTTCGTTACCGGCCGTTGTACAAGTAAGGTTGCTATACATTTGCTTATTATGTTCACGTGACTCAAGTTCTTGAAATTAATCGTCGAACTTCTTGCTTGCTTTTCTTACGTTGTTGTATTCTGTAAACTGTGTTTGCTATAATTTTATTGACATGTATTTTATATGTAAATAGAAATATATTTTTATTTATGAAGATGTAAGATTTACGTTTTGTTTTTTTTCTGGTCTTAGTCTGTAGGTATATAGTCATTTTAATTTTGTATATTGCTTGGCACCGACTCCTAAAAATTGTTAAATTTTATTATAGGTATATAATATATAATCGTAGGTTAGGTTAGGTTATACGTAGGTAATAGTATTATTTTCAACTTTTTAGTGCTTTTATTTTTTTTGAAGTCGGTTTTATTTTTTTGCAAAAAATTTTTTTATTTATTAATTTTTAGTGGCATATTTTTAATCTTGTAAAATATGGGTAGGCCTAGTAAAGACACTGCTCGTATGAGAAAGCGTCAGCCATGAGGAATTCACAGAGTCAATAAGCTGATACCCTTCTATATCATCATGATTATTTCTATCAAACGAAATCCACTGTTTACACATTCACGAGGTTATCTACCATCCACTTAATGAAAAGTTCCGTTGCCTATCTCTAAATGCAGCCCCAGATCTGCACGAAATACTTATCAAACAAAAAGAAAACATCAAAATCCATACATAAATTATATAGTTATGCCCGAACAAACATTAAGCTAATACATACGGAGAACAATATTTTTGGACGAATAATTTTATCAGTGGTATACCTGGAAAGTGACGTACCACTGTACTGTACTTGATTTAGAAAAAACAAAAAAAACCGGCCAAGTGCGAGTCGGACTCGCGCACCGAGGGTTCCGTACAAACCTGCAAGGTTTACAAAGTTCGTTCATTACGACAATCGAGTCAAATTTAGAGATTCTATGTCAACGGGAAGTGGTCTTTAGGTTTTAATTCCCTTGCGTGTAGTTGCGAGTTTCAAAATATGCGGTATCAATACTTTTGCGTTTTGCGTTTTTGCGTTGACTAAGAATTTTTTTTTTCACGGGTTAATGGCAATTAGATCTAAGTATTTGATATGAATTTCAACATGATAGCTCTACGCGTTCGTGAGGAAAAAAGTAATAAGTTTATATTTATTAAAAAATAAATATATATTTTGTAATGTAACTAACAATTTAAGGTTTTCGGAATTTTTCCTTTATGTGTGCTATAAAACGTTCCTTCATGCCAAATTTCAAGATTCTAGGTCGACTGGAAGTACCCTTAAGGTTTTGATTCCCTTGCGAGTACTTGCGAGTTTCAAAATATGCAGCTTAAATTGCTGTTTCTTTTGATTGCGTTGACATAGAAGTTTGATTTTGTTACAGCTTAAAGGTATTATAGACCTGAGTATTTGGTATGAATTTCAATTTAATACCTCTACGCGTTTATGAGGAAATGGGTAGTAAGTTTAAAATTATTTAAAAAAATTATATTATGTGATGTAACTAAAAATTTATGGTTTTCGTAATTTTTCCTTTATCTATGCTATAAGACGTTGCTTCGTACCAAATTTCAAGATTCTGAGTTCACGGGAAGCACCCTTTGTTTTGATTCCCTTGCAAGTGTCAAAAATTTGCGGCATAAACGGCTGTATCTTTTGATTGCGTTGGCTTAGAAGTTTGATTTTTTCACAGCTTCAAGGGACAGTAGACCTGAGTAATTGATATAAATTTCAGGTTCATACCTCCACGCGTTCCTGAGAAAAAGGGTCTTGACAGACGGACGGACGGACGGACAACAAAGTGATCCTATAAGGGTTCCGTTTTTTCCTTTTGAGGTACGGAACCCTAAAAATTGTTTAAAAATATCAAATTCTCTATATGTTTTCCTATAAAATTTGAAGAGTTCCCTCGAGTTCACCAAGATGCCATCAACAAATCCCGACTTGGTGACTATAGGACTATTCCAACAAAAAATGATTTTTTCAAATCGGTTGGCAAACGATGAAGTTAAAAAGTTTTTATTTCACTTTTTTTTGTTGTGATCTTGCGATACACTTATAACCCGACCCAATTAACCCGTAAACTGCTACGATACATTGTTTTATTATGAAGTTCCCGTGACTCCCTTCCACCTTCCGATTCCATCATCAGATCTGTTCGATAGTACGTTATAGCCAAAGTGCATCTTATGACAATTTTAACAAGCCCAAACAAGGCTAAGATACATTGATTAATTACGGAGTTCCGGTGCCTAGCTTCCAGCTCCATTATCATCATCAGGTTACTTCGATGATATTATTTTCAACATAACTGTTAAGAACTATTTATTTTTTATTTGTATTGCTTTAGTCGCCCTTCATTGTGATATCTATTTGAGTATGAAGTACCGTTGGCCATTTCTGGTCTTCTTCATCAGCTCCACTTCATCGAATGTTACGTTTTGACTGTAAATGGTTAAGTTCTCGAGGAAAATACCAAAATCATCATATAGTTGCCTTTAATATTTGAGGAGTTCCCTTGATTTCGCCAAGATTCCATCATCAGATCCCAACCTGGTGACTATGGGACCATTTGGGATGTATACCCTTTCCAACAAAAAAATAATTTTTCAAATCGGTTGGCAAGCGACGAAGTTATGCGCGAACAAACATAAAAAAAAAAAAAATAGAAACATCCGAATTGAGAACCTCCTCCTTTTTTAGAAGTCGGTTAAAAATGCTCATCATCACTCACAGTCATCAATCACAGTAGCCTAGTGAACAAAAGTTCAGACACACAGTACATCAAGCTACCCGAAACTTACAAATTTTCCCAGTCAACTTTGAACTATATGCTTCAGCGATAAAGTTAAAAATCTACTAAGGAAATTTGAGGGTTCGATTCCAGGCGAGGCAAGTGCCAATGTAACTTTTCTGAGTTAATACATACTTACTTTCTAAAGTATAACTTAGACACCAATGACTGATTGAAACCTGGACTGTAAAATCTAAAATCACCATCCTGCATTGAGCAAGCGTGGTGATTAACCTTCTATGTCTGGGCCCAGCAGTGGGTCAATAAAAGTCTGACGATACTGCTAATCTCAACTAATTGTTATATATAGTAGTTCCTGCAATAATTATTACAGGATAAGTGCTAAAACGTGTCCAAATTAGGTATTCAGCTAAGTTTGTTGCCTACCAACTAACTATAAATTACATACGTAGCTAGGTATACATTATATGTAACATTGAAACAGTTATTTATTACCGGAGATTATCGAGTATCGCCGGGCGGCAGGCTTAGTATGTAGTCGACGCTAACGAGCCATATCTTGTACCCTGTAAAGCGACAGCAATTAGGCCTGGATTACAACGACGGAAAATGTTTTGAAATCACGTTTTTTGATGTTTTTTATTTTTATTGTGACGTTCATATCCTTATGTAAAGAAAGAGTATTCAATAAATAAATAAATAAAATAAACGGCATGCTAGCATAAACGACATTATGCGTCGTGCTCTTTCCAGCGCCAGAGTATCACCCGTGTTAGAACCTAACGGGTTGGTACGTGACGATGGAAAGAGGCCAGATGGTATGGCGTAATTGTCTTGGAAGATGGGTATGCCCTTGGTTTGGGATGCAACTTGCATGGACACCCTAGCACCATAGCATCTTCCCAGTACGGCCAACTGTGCAGGTGCGGCTGCTGCTTCTGCAGATATGTTCCAATCAATCTAACACTTCTCCTTATACTTCCAAGCGGCGCTAGTATACCAGATATAAGTGACCAGCAGGCTTAGCATGGCAACCGTAGAAACAAGTTTTGTTTACCGGAGAATGGACATAATGACAGAAAAGTGACAGATTGACGTAAGATTTCCTTTGTCATTTTTTGAATAAATTTTTCTTTTCTTCGATCGACATAAGTTTACAAGTGATTATATGCGAGTTGACAGGTCGCGCCATGCTCGGGCAGAAGACATTTTGACATTGACAGAAAGAGCTTTGTCTTCTCTTGACAGAATAGATATAGAATCGCCATGCTAAGCCTGCTCGTCGGTATCCAATTATACTTGCCTAAAAGCTGGAATCGAATCCGCAAACTCATACTTTAAGAGAGGCTGATACTCTAATCACTAGGCATAATTAATCTTCCATTCTTATAATTAAAAAAACACATCATCAACCCTCTGCACTGCTATAGACATCTAATTCTTATAGACAGACGTATCACTATTAAGCCTAATAGACAATTTTTAATCTCCTAGCGTTAAAATACCTCAGGCTATATAAAACTGTCAGTTGCGTCAGTAAAACCACACGATGATATAGAAGCCTGTTACCATGGAGTGCGTCTTAGACGAATGCAGTAGCTGCTAACGAGAGTGATCGTACCCGTGTTTATGTTGTACCAGACGCTGTAATTTAAGGGCGGGCTACACAAACCGCGGGGCGTTCGTCGTGGGATATGTTGTATGTCGTAGTGCGGTCAGACAAGAATCAACTTGGGATGTTGACTAGGTCCGTTTTTTTATTGAGAATTATACGGCTTGATTGGAAAATCTGTGAAAGTATCCGTTTTTGACAGTTCAATAAAAGTATTTATATTAGTATTGAATTTGACTAGTTGTTAACTACCGTATCGTATTGGATCTTTCGAAATCACAAGAAAAATATTGGAAACCAAAAAAAAGACTTTGATTAAAATTAGATGTAGTCCTTATCATCAAATGACCGTTCAGCGTGCAGCTAGAGGGACTATCAGTCTTTTACTGACTAAAACTCACTATGTTCCTTCAGGAGGATTTTGTGTGCCAGAGCCGCGGTATCTCTTACGAGCAACCCACCGCCCAAAGATCCGCGCCTACAGAAAATTATTGCAACGAAATAAATGGTCGTTATAAGAATTATTGTCATTAAATATTATTAAAGCGAATTATATATTTGATGTAAACACAGGTAAAATATATAAAAAAAAATCAGTACAATTCAACTCGAATAACATGCAAAAACCGACAAGCCACTAAAACCGCGAGTACTATCACAAAACACAGAAATCCTTCATTACTAGACGAGTATACCAGTTTAAAAAACCTTGAAAATAAATTAAATGTCGTTGTTTTTCGCTGAATATCACTTACAAAGGCTTTCGTGTTAGCTTGCTTGTAAAAAGATAAACGCTATACCTATTTGAGAACTGACAAAAGGCTATAAATTTTGAGCCGTTTTTAAGTAGATTTTTTACTCTGAAATTAACTTACTTGGCATGGAATTTTCTTATGAAGAAACTTATATAGGCAAGTTGTGTTTCTACAATTACATATTATACTAGCTTCCGTTAGCGGTTTCACCTGCGTCATGTGTCTAAAAATTGTGTTAAGCCTTCCTAATTCACTTTCACAACATATTTGTGTTGCCTCTGGTATTGATATTGTCTATGTTTGACTGTGATCAGTTAGTTGGGCCACAAAATTATTTAACATATTATAGTAAAATAGAGAGGAAATAAAATGTATAATATTGCATTAATAAGATCATTTTTGATCCTCACTAAAAAAGTATAATTAGGAAGCTACTTTTCATCTCCCGAGCCTTTTCCCCACTATGTTCGGGTCGGCTTCCAATCTAACTGGATTCAGCTGAGTACCAGTGTTTTACAAGGAGCGACTGCCTATCTGACCTCAACCTAGTTACCCAGGCAACCCAATACCCCCTGGTTAGAAATACGTCAGACTTACTGGCTTCTGACTACCCATAACGACTGCCAAGGATGCTCAATGACAGCCGTTAATTAGAAAGCTACTTAATAGAGGTAAATATGCCAACACAAAGGAATCATGATAGTTTACAGAAATGCAATTAGAATTTTATCAACCATTGCTTGAATCTAAACTGCAGTCATAAAGAACATTGCAAATTCACTCCACACGAAGCTATCCACAATGTATCTACTTAATACACCTGGGTAGACCATCACTAACACAGGACAATGTAATAAAGAGCAGCTCGCAAAAACCAACACAGTTTTTCTTTGCACCACGCGAGCGATACTCCCAACACATGAAGACAGAGCCATAAATCTTTGCCCATTGTTCCGTGGAGGTACAATTACTATCTATACCTACATCTAGAATCTAGTAATACCTACTATTCGCAAACAACCGGAAACTTAGCGTGACTACACAAACGGAAAGCGCAAACTGAATCGCCGTCGCCCGCTCAGCAGCAAACTTAATGGCCCAACACCCATTGTTTGTTGGCTCACTGAAAATTGCACCTTATTTTTTGTGTGCTAAGGTTTAAATTTACGTGTGGCCGTTTGATGTTTCGGTGCAACGTAGACAGAACATTGATAAATACACGGCGTTTAGATAAGGCGTTTCAAAAAGGGGTTTTCTTTTGTGTTTTGTGATGAAAAATTTTGCGGTTTAAGGGCGTAGGGTCTTTTAAAGGGCATTTTAATTGGGGGTATCGATCGGTGTCACTGGACTGTGTCTTAAAGGGTGAAATTTTATTTTGTGTTACCTTGTTGGCAAGCGAAATAATGTTGGGGAAAACAAAAAATTTAGGTATTCAATTGTTTTTAAGATGACGTCTGATTTTTTTTTATTATTTTAATGTATTTATCTACACTAATATTATAAGACAGAAGAGTTTGTTTGTATAGTTGGATGGTTGAACGCGCTAATCTCAGGAGCTACTGGTCTGATTTGAAGAATTCTTTCAGTATTAGATAGCCCATTTATCGAGGAAGGCTATAGGCTGCTTTTCATCTGGATGCGCGGAGTTGTTCCTACGGGACGCGGGGAAATAATATTACCTACATTTTTAAATATTTTAATTAACAAAAAACATTTTAAAACTATATAAATAGTGTCCCGTCGTCATCGGGAACATGGTAAATACATTTGTCATTAATTAAAATAATTAGTTAACTTGTTCTACTACATGAACTTAAACTCTTTTGTCGGTTCAGCAGTTAAACGAACAATAAAACGGACAGAGGGTCTTTCGCCTTCTTACTTTTTATGTGTGTTGTTTTATATCTGTAATTAAAATCTTGTACTTAATTAATTTAGCCTTTTAATTACTATGGGCTTAAAATATTCCTATCGGACTTTTTCTGTTTACATGGTGATTATGTATATGTTGACTTATAAATATGTATTATTTTGAGATTCTTTTGAAAACCAGAAACAGAATAATATCATTGAACACAGTTGTTATAGGCGTATCATTAGCAAGGAACTTACATTTTGAAAAACGTCACTCTTAACATATTGTACTGAAATGAAGTTAAATATTAATATTAAATATTTTGCTAAATATACACTTTTGCCTTTAAATAAACTCATGCTTAGTGGTATGGATAATGTGATTTTTTTTATAGCTTAAAGCACTGTATGTAAGGCCCGTAAAAACTTAAAATGCTAATCAAGGATAGTAACCGTTATTTCTCTCATATGTATAATTGTAGTATAGTAAAGTATATAAATATAATATATTTGAAATATATCACAATTTTTAGATATATTTATCGATAAATGTCTTATTTCATCCCCAGTTTCGACGTCCGAGGCCGCAGTTTCAACAAAGCGCTCCACTGGTCCGATCCTCTCGCCTTCGGAAGGAGGGCCTACTTCGTTACCATGTCCAGACCTTCGGCCCTCACGGTGGATGCTGTCCAGCTGGATGATGAGGGCGTCTACAGGTGTAGGGTCGACTTTAAGAACTCGCCGACTAGAAATTTTCAAATCAAACTCAATGTTGTTGGTGAGTATTTAGAGTAACGGCTTTATGGGTATAAGTTATTATATACTTAAACTTTCGCCAGGATGTTTTCTATAAATTGATGAAAACTCCATGTAATACCAATCAGTAGTTTTTAAGATAACTTATTGAATCAGGCGTTAAGTCGTGGTGGCCTAGTGGTTAAAGAGCCAACCTCTCAAGTGTGAGGGCGTGGGTTCGATTCCAGGTAGGGCAAGTACCAATGCAACTTTTCTAAGTTTGTATGTACTTTCTAAGTATATCTTGGACACCAATGACTGTGTTTCGGATGGCACGTTAAACTGTAGGTCCCGGCTGTCATTGAACATCCTTGGCAGTCGTTACGGGTAGTCAGAAGCCAGTAAGTCTGACGCCAGTCTAACCAAGGGGTATTGGGTTGCCCAGATAACTGGGTTGAGGAGGTCAGATAGGCAGTCGCTCCTTGTAAAACACTGGTACTCAGCCGAAACCGGTTAGACTGGAAGCCGACCCTAACATAGTTGGGAAAAAGGCTCGGGAGATGATTATTGAATCAGGCGTTACTTTGCGGAAATCCATTACAAAAAATGTTAGAAAAGAATATCTAGCTTTAATTCCGCGAGACAAAAATCCAGCATATTATTGCATTGTATTGCATGTGCATCCTGCACCTAATGCTGGATTTTTGTCTCGCGGAATTAAAGCTAGATATATTCTTTTCTAACATTTATTGTAGTTTTTAAGTTATAAGTAATATTAAAAACAGATGCTATACCGCATCTGTTTTTTGACACTTACTAGAGGATAAAATAGGATAGCTTTTCAGTATATTTTATATAATTATGCTTACAAATGTAGTTCACAAAATTAATTTATTTTAAATATTTTCAGTAAATAAAATTCGCAAAAAGATAATTACACTTTAATTAACTGAAATATTACAAAATTTATAATAGATTAAATAATTTGGATGTTGTGGATGGATGTTTATTGGGTAATTAACTTTTTTTTTGCATTACACAGTACCCCCACATCAGCTGCTGCTGTATGACGAAGCGGGGCGCGACGTCGCCGGTGTGGTGGGCCCTTTAGAGGAGGGCGGCAACTTCACACTTCTCTGCGAATTGAGAGGAGGTAAGCACAATTTGTGGTAAACAGTGAAGAAGGCTGTCTTTAACCATTTTTTAACCACTAATAAACTGTTAAAGATATAAATAAAAAAATAATTTGGAAGAAAGTAGGCGTATTTATATTTATTTATTGATAGGTACACCGACAGCATTACATTGTTGTTATTTACAAGAGTTACCTTGGCCCTTGCACACAAGGACCTCCAGAAAGAACATAGTGGGTTTTAGTCAGTAAGAGTCTGAGGCTTCCTCCAGGTGCACCCTCAGCGGGAAGAAATCATTCTATAATTTCCCACGAAAAAATGGTTGTAATCACACCCATTTCTTCATTCTGTTTAATGTTCTGGTTGTAGCAAAGGGCCTATAACTTAATATACGGTGTGTGCCTAATTTTATTCTAACCCTTTGAGCCGTTAAATATGTTTGATTAACAAACTTCCTAACGAAATAAGCTCCGAAACCCCTGAACTCGCAAGAAGCCAAACTTACCCTTATGCTATTAATACTATGAGAAAGGATTTTAACAATGTTGATGTTTATCGAAATCTATATTACGGTA
The DNA here is from genome assembly GCA_958496145.1 of Heliothis peltigera. Taxonomy (NCBI): domain Eukaryota; kingdom Metazoa; phylum Arthropoda; class Insecta; order Lepidoptera; family Noctuidae; genus Heliothis; species Heliothis peltigera. The sequence continues at coordinate 1,411,882 of OY292341.1, forward strand.
GTTGACAACTAGGTACTTTAAGTTCAATACTTTTATTGAACTGTCAAGAAGGTTACTTTTTATGCAATTTCTATGAAAACACAAACGATCTATGACGTCACTGTTTTATTACTTATTTCGATTATTTTATCAATAAAAATTCAAAATAATTTTCGATTTAAAACGGTAAATAAAACTGATATTATTTTCAGAAGCATATTTATATAAAAAATATATTTTATTATATATTTTAATTTTTTATTAAATTTTTATATAATTTTTAATTTTTAATGTATTTAATATATTTTCTATTCATGTTGGGGTCGGCTTTCAGTCTAACCGAATGCAGCAAAGTACCATTCCTTTACATAGACCGACTGCCTATCTAACCTAAACCCAGTTACCCAACGTGTTAGAAAAAAAACAATGAGTCTGCCAGACCGCGTGTTAGGGATGCCAATAAACAATTCTGCTTCACACTTTAACAGAAAAAAATGCCAGATATTACATGCACGATCAATCCACGTCCATTTCAGCAAAGCTACTTATCAAAACATCAGCTATATGGCCATGGTTGGCACAGAAAATATCTGCAATGCGCCCCAGTCCTACATTACTTCAAAATGTGAACATTATTCGCTTTTAGATTTTCATTTACTAACGTTTGAATTTTCTGCGGCCATTTGTTAGAAATTATATTATGATATAATTGTTTCTTCTTTATGGGAAAGTGGGATTTGTGTGTTCTTCGTGTTTGAGTGGGTTAGGGGCTTTAGTGCGGTTCGATATGATGAGTGACCATAAGAAATTGCAATGCAATTCCTTTCTGTTAGTACAGACACATTTTCCTAATTGACTTTGAACCATAATGCTTCAAGAATAAAGTTGAAAATCTTTTATGGAAATTTGACAGATTTTAGTAGCTTGATGTGCTGGCGTTTGTACTTACATTAAAACCGTTTCGGTTGTATCTTTTAATGACATCATTATTTTTAATTAAACATTTTTTTTTATTATGATGAGTTATGTCCTCAAAATTGTTTAGAACTGTAATTTAGACTTTTCTGCAATGCGTCTGTACTTAAAATTAACCTTTCCCGTCTGTCGACCTACGCCTTTTACGTATTTAGTAAAAACTATTATATCCACATACAAGTAACAAACGTAGATCAAGAAACAGTCTAGCAAAGAACCAACAAAATAACACAAGAACAGATCGCTTGACAATTGTAAACTCGAGACAAAAGTTAAGCTGTGACGCTAAACAAGCTGTTTGGAGCTAGGAAGAGCTAATGTATTGTCTAGTAGTTCTATACTCTATAGCAAGGGACAAACTCACAAGTTTCTCTATATCGGATATGTTTTAGTTAATTGTGTAATACGTCGTGTGTACCTATATTTTTTTTTTCGTGGGAAATTACTTCTAATGGTGCAGCTGGAGGGAGTGTCAGACTCTTACTGTCTAAAACCCACTATGTTCCTTCTGAAGGTCCATGTGTGCCGGGGCCGTGGAAACTCTTGCGAGCAACCCTCAGCCCAGGTAGATGTGGTGTGTATCTAGATAATTAAAGAAGCATAATATTTTGTTTCTCAGGAAATAATTAGGTTTGGGATTTATTTGTTTATATAGTAATAGCTTTTCCAGCCCTAGTTGATTTACTTTAAGGCGCAAATCAAACCGGTAGAGGCGCGGCAAAGATACTGAGGACAAATCAATTTAAAATACACCTTAATTCCTACGACATGCTGTTGAAAATGACATGCAAAGCGAAACGCGCGCGTTGAGCCGCCAAGCTACCACGAGAGCAGACGCGCGACTACGCGAATTTGTGTTGGGCCTAACGTCTTAGCACAAAAAATCTCAGATAATTTTATTTAATGAATATTTTAATTCTATTCTTTTCTAATTTAATCTTGTTAACTGCAAAGCAAATTAAAATTTAACTCAAAAAACAAGATGGAACCACGCAATCACATTATGTGTTTTTATTCGCATAACTTTTCTGAACTCATAAAAACGTTTTAAGCCCCAAAGCTTCGTTCAAGGTTAAGAAAAACAAAGATTACGCTGTGTTCTAAATTAACTTAAGTTAAATGTTTAATGTGCTTAAATGTGTGGAAGATTTTAGTCAACCTTTGTATTGTTAATAATTAAATAAAAAGACTACATAGTTTTTATGTTTACTGTAGTGTTTCCGAGAATTAAAACCCGGTTTCTTCTAACAAAACGAAAAATAAAAACTTACAAATTAAAAAAAAATTCAACGAGAGCTGAAAATGAACATTGATGGTCGATTTTACCAAATACAGCCCTATAACAACGCCCGTCTTTCACCACTTACAAATTCCCATATGTTATCGTTGGGAAGAAGAAATGGTGAAACAAACTCCCTAGAACACAAGTCTGTCTGTACAGTTTTAAGAACCGGTTCTACACAAAAGAAAATAATATTGATAATACGTGATGTATCAAATTCTAATTAATATTTAACCATGTTGGCTAGCACACCTTCCTACTCGTAACTATTCCAAATAAGTACTCAAGCATTTACAAAAAACTGAAACCTGAACATTCCCTCTCACCTCATTAAAGTCCAAACAACAAACAGTGTGATACAAAAATACCACGAGAATCTTAAATCCACAACTCGCAGAGCAAGCGAAATACTTTCAACCAACATTCCCAAAGAATAGTTATGACATCACTCACTCAGACAAGCGGACAAAGAACACACTCTACCGAGAAATAACCGTCAAATAACCGGGAAATAACTAAGAAATAACCGCAAGGAAAAGGGGGGAAAGGGGGGATCGGAAAACATGAGCTATTAGTAATACAAATTACGTTTCGGTAACAAAACGCGAGCATTTTTCTTGTGGCATCGACGCAAGTTTCTGGGGGATACTCTAGCGAGATGTATAAGTTTTTGCGTTCCGTTTCAAAAGGTTTTGACTAAATGGATTTGTTTGCAACAAGGGATTTAGTGCGATTACTGCGGGTCGGGTGTTTTTGTTGCGTTTTGTAGATTTAGTTTGTAATTTGAGCTTGTTAGTGAGCGATTATAAACATGTCATAGGAATTTTTGAGTATTGTAATACATACTAGCTTTTTTTCTTTATTGTACAGTAAGTTTTTAATTACATTGGATAAGATAATACATTATATACAAACTTAATATCTAACAATCCTCATCAGCCTTTTTATCGTCTCCCTACTGGGCACAGGCCTCCTCTCACACTGTGTATGTCCAAATTGAGCGATAATCACCACGCTTGCTCGGAGCGGGTTGGTGATTTTAGACAAATCCATGTTTCCGCGAGATGTTTTCCTTCACCTTTAATTAGTCATCGGTGTCAAAAATATACTTAGAAAGTACGTATAACTAAGAAAAGTTACATTGGTACTTGCCTGACCTGGAAGTGAACCCGCGCACTTGAGTGGCTGGTGCGTAAGCCATCACTACTTTTTATCTAATAATACATGTATATAAACACATATAAATTCATTAAACTTAAAATATGGCGTAAAAATATTCCACGTACTCGCTGCCCACTGGAAGCGTACCTACAAAGGTAATCTTTTATATATTTCATCATCATCATCTCCCGAGCCTTTTCCCAACTATGTTGGGGTCGGCTTCCAGTCTAACCGGTTTCGGCTGAGTACCAGTGTTTTACAAGGAGCGACTGCCTATCTGACCTCCTCAACCCAGTTACCTGGGCAACCCAATACCCCTTGGTTAGACTGGCGTCAGACTTATAATCTTTTATATATTTACTACCAAAAATTCTTATTCAAGACCTGTATTTTTTCAGCCTATAAAGATAAAACCTTACTAATACTTTGATACTTCCCCGCACTAAAAGCCTGTGAAACGATAAATAAACTTGCTAATACTTTTAAAGGGATTTCCAGGCTTTAAGCTGAATATTGGTGTCAACACTGTTGATTTATCCATTATATAAACAACTCTTTTTTACTTCTTTTTGATAAATAACTACTCGCTGTTTGTAAATTGCTAGATATGTCTCGTGGTTTTGCCCGCGTTTTAGAATTTTGTATGTCTCTACTAGACCACAGGATTACAGAGTCCCGGATTTTTAGAAGGCGAACGTGTGGCCGAAGCCAACACGCTGAAGTCCTTTTGAGACAACTTTAATGTATGTAATGGTGACGCAAAACCGACGATTGTCCCGCATACACTATGGAAATGTACCCAAGGACAACCCCCGGTTTGTGCTAAACTATGGCTAAGTATGGAAGAAAAATTACTTGGGCTATTGTGATGGGATGCTAGTGTACTAGGGAAGGAAAAACTATGGGGACTATGACCCCTGCCGATGACAATGTAATAAATAAATGTAAAAATGGCAGGAGGAGGCTCGCCAGCTCACTTACCGGGCCCCCGGGAACTAGAATTCTTATTGTTATTTTTTTCGGAGGGAAATCCTCATGGACTGTCCTCCGCCTGGGGAAAGGCGGAGGATCGTGCCGCACTCTTACGTCAAACTCTCTTATCTCAAACTATCCCTGTGTCTCCTAGCACGTGCGCACGGGGCCGCGCTGATCCAAATTCTTCCGCAGCCCCGCACTAGTGCTGGCCAGGTCTGTTCGGGCCTCGCCTCCTGCCTGGGTAGTGAGGTGTTGAACTACCCCGTGTTTTAGAACTACCTCAATCACCTATTGCCGTACCTTTTTTAATTGGGTTGGCAGCTCTATCTTGAAAGCGCTCAAAAATAAACTAAATTTAATTTATGTGTATTACTTCTTCAAGCTCACAAAGCTAATCGGATATTGAAGAAACTTGTTAGTAATGTAGTTTATAAATGAGGTTAATGTAAACATTTAGAAAATCACTATGAAATCCTATCCAAAGTATATAAAATACAAATAATAAACAAACGAATAAGCATCCAATACCGTAAACTATACCAATATAAATAGAAACGAATGGAGTCTGGTTTTTCATCCTAATTGTTGCGCAAACTCATCCAATTAGAACTCACTAAAGCCTAATTCAATAGCAGCTGTTTATTACTTTATGAGCCGGTTACGAAATCATGAATATTTGAAACGAGCTCATTTGTAAAATTACGCTTTCAATAAATATACTATAAAAACCTAATGATATTATAAATGCGAGATTAATTCTGTCTGTCTATCTGTTACGCTAAAACAACATTATTAATTTCTCATTTTTTTATAATTTCGAAGAAATTTGCTACACAAATAGTCTTGAACCTGATAAAGGATATTAGTTACTTTTTACTCGGTTGCGGGAAATTGTTCTCCCATGATGTTAGTGAACAGATATGATATTGTAACAATATTGAATTGGAAAAAAAATGCTGAAGTTTTTGTGATTAATTATTATATACCATCTCGAATATGTTATTGGGCATTTGTAATAAATACTCTAGCTTCAGAACATTTATATTATATTATCTCTGTTAATATCCCACGGTTACACTACCTATCCTCCCCAAGATTTCTATCTATATCCTAATTCATAGTCAGCTCAACCAGTTTCACTAGAAGAGCTTTTAATGGCCAAGTTCACATTTTCATAAAAAAAATAGTTTTAAAGTAAATAAACATCTCTTTATGTTTATGTTAGCTTCCAGTCTTAGGCAATCAGTCTTTAGGCGTTGCTTATCCTTATGATCGATCGACTCGTGTGGCTTTTACTTAGCCACGAGCTCCATAATTACTAAATAAATGACTGCCTCGTTGGTCTAGTGGTCGCAAGGCGCGACTGCTGTGCACGGGGTCTCGAGTTCGATTCCCGGGTCGGGCCGAAATCGCTTTGTGGGTTTTCTGAAACTTTCATAAAGCAGCCTAGAGTCTGGAAGTTGGTGATTGGTTCACCCGTGCATCGGAGAGCACGTAAATGTCGGTCCTGCGCCTGATCTCTCTCCGGTCGTGTCGGATTGCCGTCCCATCGGACTATGAGAGTGAGGGAATAGAGAGTGCACCTGTATTTGCGCGCATGCTTGTGCACTATAATATGTCCTGCGCAGCTGGCTGATCTCCATAGAAGAGAACGGCCGCCGTAGCCGACAATCGGCCTGGATGCCATCATCTTCATCATCATCAAATAAATAAACACCTCTATGTCCATAAGTAAAATTCCAACCGCAAAATATTATTTCACCACCATATCAAAAGTATACGACTCCAATAGTTGACCTCGCATCTTATACAATTCCCAACAATATCTTCTTGAAAAATTGCGGTCCAGACGGCAGTGAGGCGCGCAAATGAATATATATGCTGCCGCGTAGCTGGTAACAGTGTATATCACTTTATACCATTAAATTCATCCCGCCAAGCTTTGTGCACTAATCTGAACAAACGACTTTGGAACTTGATAAAAACTGTGACACTTTTGATGGAAAAGCTTTTTGGTGAGTGCTTCGTAATTGCAGCTTCGGTTTTTTTAGGCTCGTTTCTTATATATGTACATACTATGCTTTATAGTTACATCGGTACGCCTTAAAAACACGGTCGGTTAGCCCGAAGGTGAGCTATTGAAAGCTGTTCAGGGTTCCAGTATAACCAATAAAATCCATGTACACCTAGACCATACACAACTAACAGGCATCTCGAAACTGTCGACAGTATCGGGAATCGAACCGAGGATCCAGTTTGATCGGCAGTCCATCATCATCATCAGCCTTTTTATCGTCCCACTGCTCTCCCACGTAAAAGGGTTAAGCGTTAGTCACCATGCTTTCTTAATGCGGGTTGGTGATTTCAGACTTTAAAAATCCAGGTTTCCTCAAAATTTTCCTTAACTTTTGATAAGTCATTAGTGTCTAAGATATACTTAGAAAGAACATATAACTTAGAAAAGTTGCATTGGTACTCGTTTGATCTGGAATCGAACCCGCGCACGTTCATACTGAAGTTGATGCGAATATAAACGATGTTCTATAATTCTAATTAACTGGATTAACTATAGATGTACATTTTTATATGATTCTTATTCTGCCAAAAACAGGACTTTATTCCCCACGAGCAAGCGGCAATTCATTTAAATACAATACTTTTAATGTATTAGCACTAAAAACAAAAGAATAACAGAAAAAGTCGGGGTTTAAAAATATGTATGTATATATAGGAAGGCAGCTTCTTGGCTCAGATTCCATTCAGTTCCGGATTACGGCAATGTGTTGATATTTATCGCTCGTTAAAATTTATTCAATTTTTCTCGACGACTTTTTCGCAACGGTGTCCCGAGAGCTAGGATATGACTATGTATTTTAATAATAGTAGACATTCCTAATGCATAAACTGAGAAGTGAAATTTTCTATATTCTGATTTTTATAACCTTAGCATCCGACAGCGTTTGCACCCTGGTTCCTGGTGGGAATTGCTCAGCGCACCTGGATAAAAAGTAGTCAACACTAAAATAAACTTGAAATTGGTCCAGTAGTTTCTGAGATAAGAGTGTTCAAAGGCACAAAATCTTCAGCTTTGTAATACAAGTACCTATAGAATCTATAGATATAAAAATGTGTAAGATTAAAGTTTCACACAAATGTTTTAGCGGTGATCTGTAGGTTGGCGCCACATTTCATCACGATATTGGCGTGTTGGTGGACTATATAAAAGCATATAAAAATAATGTATAAAAATATTTCAGGACTGAAACGTTCTGTTCCTAAATCTGACTAAAAAATGAACCGATACGTGGCTTTTATATTTATTTCAAACACATATTTGACTAGGACGGATCATTTATTCGGATATACCATTTTGTAACGTCAACATTAAGCCGCACAAATAAAAGTTATTTATTTATGACAGGTTATTCAAAAAATATTATTAAATATATACACAAAGCAAAAAAAATTCCATAATTAATAAATAGCATCAAAAAAATCCCCCTCATCGCTGTCTACTGGGAGCGTATCGAATACGCTGGCAGCTTTGCCACGTTGTATGGCAATGCTTAGCCATTGGCCGAAATAAAAGCCAGCCTTTGGGTCACCGAAAGTATCAGAGTTTGAAATATCCTTGAAAAGGAGGTGTGCACTCGGACCACACGGCCACGGAGATACAACCCCAAACGGCTACGAACTGAACGCGCTAGATCGTTGACCCCTAGGTCATAAAACTTTTTGTGGTAAACATGATCTTTAGCATGTACTAGATGACTTGTGAAAATATGGTACATTATTTTTGTTACACCTTATATTATGTATATGTAATGTTTTTGCTTCTGTCGAACTGTTAAATTACTTTTCAAAACATTTAATGCAAGGTTTCTTAAGAAAATCTTTACTTCCCCGTACCGAAGCTGCCCGATACTTCAGCATATATTATGCAGTCACTTACTCCAGTTATTCTTGTTAGTAAACAAACTTTGCCCAGAACTAGCGAAGTTTCTAGAAAAAAAAAATTATCTCTAGAAATATGCGTAACGATGTTCTCCGTATAAAAAGTTCCGATTGTCCTGTAACTGGATTCGATATTTTTTGAATAACTATAGTGTCTTTTGTTAGTTATGTTTGCTTATAAATAAGATGTTTACAGACTAAGTTGGGAAGCTTAAAAATCTTTTGAGAATTTTGCTCATTTACTATTATAAAAGTTGAATGTATTCTAATATTATAAAGTTGAAGAGTTTGTTTGTTTGCTTCAGCGGGCTAATTATAGGACGAACATACTATTTTAATTATTTCTTAATACTTAATAGAGATAGATCAAGGAAGAGTGGGCTACTCTTTAAAGGTATAAAAATAAATTCTTAAACTTAAGAACTTCACAGCTATAACATATAGGAAGTGGTGAAGGGCGGGCATTTTGGGGACTGTCTTTTGTAAAATTTACCTTCAAAAAGTGCTGGTTTTGCAATGCAGCTTACTTTGAATAAATGACTTGTTTTCTTTTTTATCTTATCTTTTATCTAAATATAACAGGACCTTACGGCCATCATACGATGATAATCAGTTCAAAATAAACCGGCTTCCGCTAGCAGTTTCACCCGCTTCATGAGAGAACTCTTTCCCGCACCTAGATAAAAAGTAGTCAATACATTATTCTGATGTATGAACTATATTACTGATAAGATTCATCAAAATCCAATAAGTAATTTTTACGTGAAAGAGTACCTACAAACATTCATCTACACTTCCAAAAAATTGCGTTTATAATATTAGTAGGATTAAAATTATTCAAAACTAAAGGTGTATTCTATAACAGGCTATTGAAAGATATAAACTTTCAAGTACAGCACCATACTTTTCAAAAAATTACAATGTCAAAAACAACAAAAGAAATAAACACAAAACAAAAATACAATCTAGCGATCAGGGGAATCCGGGCACAGAAAATATTACGAAAAAAAAACATATTTCACACATATCGTCACTAATATAAATTCGATGCAAGCAAACAAAAGGTTAACTAAGCCAATATTTTATTTATAAGTTTCGCAACAGCAATTTTCGAGATCAATGTCCCATAAATAAAATAATAATATTTGGTCACTCTATCAAACATTTCTAGTATTTACGTTTTCACAGCTATAAATGGGTATCCAATTAATACGGTATATTTTTTAGCACTTTCAGGCTAGCACTCGAAACATATTGTACTAGAACGCGAATATTTTTTGTATGAATATTTTAATACACAATTTTTCTCGTCAGCTCCATCATTTGATCTGGGGTTGTTTGTTGTGTTTTTTCCTGTCAGTATGCCAAAATGGCGCCTCAGTTTGGGGTACATTTTTCAGTTTTTACTTTATTGACTTGAGAGTACTTCGTTAGTCTATTATACGTATGAGGTTCTATTTTCAATTCCTAGATTGGGTAGAGGTGTTTTTGAACTATTTTTAAGTCATAATAATGATAGTCGGCCATGTTGGTTGTTCTCTTTAAGGAAATCAGCTAGCTGCACAAAACATACAATGCACAAGCATTTGCGCAGACACAGGGCACTCTGTATTCCTTCATACTCGTAATTCAATGGGACGCCAATCCGACACGACCGGACCGTGTGCAGAACTGACATTTACGTGTTCTCCGGTGCAAGGGTTTATATTAATCACCAACTTTCAGACTCCGGACTGCCTTTGTGAAAATTTCTGATAAACCTCAGTAGGTGCACTGATGGCATCTATCTATCGAGCATGGCGCGACCTATCATCTCACATATAATCACTTGTAAACTTATGTCGATCGAAGAAAAGAAAAATTTCTTCAAAAGAAATCTTGCGTCAATCTGTCACATTTCTGCCATTATGTCCATTCTCCGGTAAACAAATCTTATTTCTACGGTTGCCATGCTAAGCCTGCAGGTCATTTAAGTTTCCCAAAACTGGCGCAAACGCTTTCATCATATTCCAGACACGATCACTCAAGCGAACCATCTACAAAAGACCGTTCTCCAAACTAGTCTGCACAGCACGAAAACCCAAGACACATTTACTATTACTAGAAAGTCACCACGGGTCACTATAGTTAGCTCGAAAGGCTTAAACTCACCAGATAAGAGACGGCTGCGAAGTTTAGCACCAGTCTACCTAACCTTGTTCGTCCCGCGTCGCTTGTTTACGCTAGAAACTCTGCTAAAAGTTACGCTGCAGCGCGAAATTTGCTAAATTTACAAGCTCCTAAGTTCTCCGTACTATAATTGTTTGATAGTTTTCCCCCACTTTTTGTTTGTGTGAGCTTGAGTAGCGGGGATATGTAAAGTTGTGATTACCGTGGTACGTAATTGTTTGCTCGATTACGGTGGAAGATTCTGGAAGTTTCTTCTTAATTGTTCTTTATGAGTTTAATATGGTTTGGGTGTAATTTTGATGATTCGTTTTGATTGTTAATGCATTTGATTGATATATTATTAAAGTTTAATTTTTCATAATAGGTATGTGCGGTAGCTATATTTCTTAGTGTCTGTATAGACGTCAGCTCATCAAGCTACCACGATCTGTCAAATTTTATTGATAGATTTTCAACTACATCGTTGAAGCATGTGGTTCAAAGTTGATTGGGAAAATTTAACAGTTTTGGTAGCTTGATGTGCTGGCGTCTGTACAATGATTTTCACCAAAAGGATTCACACCCTGAGAACAAAATTTAGTATTAATAGTTCTCTTTCCAAAAATAAATAATCACTAATAAATCTTTGCAACCAGGTCGTCCCCAACCAACCCTGACCTGGCTCATCAACAACCGTCAGATAGACGACCATACAATCCTCAAGAATGACGGCAAGGTCATCGTCAGCCGCATCAGCATCGGCGGCGCGGAGAGGAGCTGGCTCAACACCAGCATCAGGTGCCAGGCCACCAACACTCCTTTACTGAGCCCTCATGAAAGGACTGCTAGAGTAGAGATGCATTGTAAGTGTCAATTTGCCTGCAGCAGCCATTTTTATATAAAAGGCCAGTTTCACAATGTCCAAAGAGGTGGCTATTCTTGTCAACCAAATAAGTTCAAAAATGGAACACGATTTGTATGGAATTATCTACCAAATAAACTAACTGGAACTTATTTGTAGAAGGTGAAACTGGCCCTAAGAATTATTATGTACAACTGAACAATTTTCAACAAAGAAAAATACGAAATTAGTCTAATCTCGTCTAAATCCAAAAAAATGTGACTCTATACAATATTTAGGTGGCAAGTTCAAACTTTCTATGTAACGTCTATATTACATTTTTAATTGCAAAGCTGAAGTGGCAATGGGCAAGGCACATAGCCCGCAGAACAGATGGTCGATGGGGCAGTAAAGTTCTTAAGTGGCGACCACGACTCGGAAGACGCAGTATGGGCAGGCCCCTCACGAGGTGGAAGAAACGTATGCGGGTTGCTGAAGATCACGCAAGGTAGCGGGGGAGGCCTTTGTCCAGCAGTGGACGTCTTTCGGCTGAAACGACGAACGACGACAATATTATACATAGAATCGGGGAATCGCGGGAATCGAACCCGCGACCTCCAGCATGGAAGGCAGATTCACTGACTACCCCGCCATCTGTTAGTCTAGTAGTATCTGAACTATATTTTTCTCTCTCCCACAGTACGTCCAACATCAGTGATGATCACGAACAAGCCGGGACAGATGTCAGCTGACTCAGAGATAACAATCATCTGCGTCACCCACGGGAGCAGACCAGCGGCGCAAGTCACCTGGTTCAGGGAGAATCGAAGATATACTAGGGGGAAGGTAAGCTAGTTTTAATGGATAGATAGTTTTTAATAGGACTTTCCTATTAAAAACCTTTATTACAAAAAAAACCTTATGTAATATACCCCTTTCTTGTGGGAAATCTAGTTCGTCGAGTTCGTTCTACCATTTCTTCTTCCCAGCGATAACACGTAGGAAGTTGTAAATGGCGTTCGTTTTTTGACATTCAAGAAGTGATGATGAAGAAAGAAATAGGATAGGCAGTTCACACATTTTTAGGATGGATTTAATTTAGTTTTCTCGTCTGTCTATTTAAGTTCTTGGATATTTTCCCAGCTTATTATCAGCTTTGTTAAATATCCCAAACCAGCTTTCAGAAATAGCTTTGCTTGACAATGAATTAAATAATATTTTCACAATAACTACATACGCTAAATTGACATCACCACGCACGCTCCAATTAAAATTATTTTAATATGTCATTATAATTACAAAGCTGTTTTCCTGGAAAATCTTTGCAAAAGTTTATTTATACACACAAAATTGAAACACAGATTTTTTTTACCTAAGTAAAACAAACAATAAAAAATATCTCGCTATAATATCAGTACCGTGACCCATCCGTAAACCAGCCGCAGCAAGCAAAGTCAAACTTCGCCTCTCTTCACAATAGGCATACTTCCCAAAACATCCTTCAAGCAACCCCAGAGGAAATCCAACAAACTTTTATCGCGTGAACAAAATACTCCCAAAATAACAAAAAAAGTTGAACAAAAAATAACAGTAGCAACTTTGTATGATAATACCTTGTTTACGTTGCTAAGAGTAGGTCACAGATTAGCTGGCATCCAAGTTTACGTTGGGAATTAGTCCGATCTCCTTCAAGGAGACAGGACAACGAAAATTAACGATGCTTAGATTTCAAGGTAAGTTTGGAGCAAATTTCTAAATCTTTGGAGCTGGTTCAGACTGTACGAATTTAATATAATAATATTGGGTCACTTTTTTTGACACACAGTCGGTAAGCCCCATGGTAGGCTCTTGATTAGCTTGTGTTATGGGTGCCAACACAACTGATAAACTACATATATTTTACCCTAGCGGTCGCCCGCGGCTCCGCCCGCGTGGATGTCGGTTTTCGCGACAAAAACTAGTCTATTTGTTATTCTGATGTATAAGCTATATTGTGGTAAAGTTTCATTCAAATCCATTCAGTAGTTTTTACGTGAAAGAGTAACAAACATCCATACATCCATACTTACAAACTTTCGCCTTTATAATAGCAGTAGGATATACACACAAATGTCGACCGTGTCAGGAATCGAACCCAGGACTTACCATTGCGAACAGGTTCGTTTGGGTTGACTGCCTCGTTAGTCTGGTAGTTGTATAGCGCAACTGCTGTGCGCGGAGTCTCCGTTTCAATTGCCAGGTCGGTATGAAATCGCCCAGAGACTGAAAGTTGGTAATTGCTACACCCTTGCGTCGGACGGCACGTAAATGTCGATCTTGCGCCTGATCTCTCTCCGGTCAGATGTCGTCCCATCGGACTATCCTATCCTATCTGACTATACTATACTATCCTATCGGACGTATCTGCGCAAATACTTATCCATTATAATATTTCCTGTATGGTGATGGTGACCTGGCTGATCAATTCAAACCAGATGCAATCAGGAACGCATGCTATCTTACTTTAAAAATACTGTGATACTTTAAGATCTACAAATGACAGCAAGAACGATGCTACCGAGGCAAGTAGGTCGAGCAAAATAGGTTGGACCCACTTTTTTTTAATCACCCAATCGCAGTGTCTGAACGAGCTCTAATAAAAAACTTTTAGGTCTCAAGTTGAAAGTCTAACTAAGATGGCTCCAAAACTTTATCTAGTTATTTAGATGTTGTTTTTTTAGATAAGTTTAAGTACTAATTGCGTTGGGATTAGTTGAATAAATTATTTGCCAAAACTATTGGACAACAGGGAGCTATTTTATTTAGTAGAATTTTTTCGTCACTTTATTCGTTCGTATTGGTAAAATACGGTTTTGGATAAACACCAACCAAAACTTTTAATCTATAGAATAGGTTGCATAATGTTCGCCCATCCATAGACCGACCGCGGCAATCGTTGCTTCACCTTATTGTCGATTGATCCGGTGTACGGTTGTTACTTAGCCACGAGCATCACATATAATAATATAATATATGATGCGCTTATTATGTGTGATGCGTTTAAATAGCCTTGATGACAATTTAAAAGGTAATGTCCACCTTTCAGTAAGTACAACAAAATATATCGGTCACGTGTTTTTACTTTTCAGACAAAGTAATTAAAATGAAGATTCAACTCGTTAAGTCACTCTTCGGTACACATTTTACCAAACAGTGACGTCACAACCTCCCACTCTCGACTCAACCTAAATGTTTTATTTTCCAAGTAATTTTTTGTTGTTGTGTTAAAACAAAATAGGGTACCCAATCTAAAAGATGGTCTAATTAGAATTACGTTTTGATCCTTGGCAACATGACTATTCCTCTCTGTTTAGAGAAGAATTTTACAAAGGGGGGGGGAAGGGAGGGGCAGCGGGTCGTGGGAAATCATCAAATGACTCCTCCCGCTGAGGGTGCAGCTGGAGGGAGTGTCAGACTCTTACTGACTAAAACCCACTATGTTCCTTCGGGAGTTCCCTGAGTGCCAGGGCCACGGTAACTCTTGCGAACAACCCGCAGAGGGAGGGGGGGGGGGGGTTACTTTCGCTCGCTCGATGAAATCGTTAACCAGTTATTTGTCATGACTTTCAGATGCGCTCCACAGAAAAATACGAGCAGTTGGTACTGTAAAATATTATGTCTACGGCGTAGTATAGATTAGTGCTTGAATAAATAAAGATAGATGGATGCTGATTCTACAGATTTTCTCGGATATTTCTCTGCAATTAGGTTAAAACCTAGTTACGACTGCATTTGTTCGAGTGCATTGTGGTTTTTAATGTATGAGAACTAAACTATTTTGTACAGTATTCTACTTAATATTAATAATCTTCGTGGAATGCGGTTTAGAGATGTCAACATCTGCCTAGCCTTTTCCCAGGCTATGTTGGGGTCGGCTTTCAGTCTTTACCGGATGCAGCTGAGTATCAGTGTTTTACTTGGAGCGACTGCCTGTCTGACCTCCTAAACCTGGGCTACCCGATACCCCTTGTTAAGACTGGTGGTCAAACTTTCTGGCTTCTGACTACCCGTAACGACTGCCAAAGATGTACAAATGACAGCCGGGACTCACCAATTTAACGTGCCTTCCGAAACACGGTTTAGAGATACTAAATAATTACGTATATAAAACTAGAGAAAAAATATAAGAAATGAAATTTTTAATTGCGACTCTTATATTGAATTAGCATAGTCAAGTAATTATTTCGTTTGTAGCATATAAAAAAATATTGCTGGCTTGGAAAAAATGTTGGAAACAAAGTATTTTAAAGTAAGAGTAAAACTGCTTAGAGAATATAATACGATTTGAAGTAATGTGCTTAGGTACTTAACAACTATTAAAACAGGCTTACAATTAAGTTACAAACAGAAAGTACGACTATACAGATTAAATTACACAAAATACTTAATATATTTTTTAATTTGTGAACGACGACCCCGTTGGCGTAATAGTAACTACGGCGGACTTCCGAGGGTCCCGGGTTCGATTCCCGGTACGGTCGACATTTTTGTGATGAACATACATTGTTGACTATGGTCTGGATGTTATAATAATGTATTTATAAAAGTATATATAGTTTATCAGTTGTGTTGGCACCCATACCTAATGCAAGCTAATCAATAGCTTACCTTGGGGCTAACCGACCGTGTGTAAAAAGGTGTCCCCATATATTATAAAAAAATAGGTATATTGGCGACTGCATTTAGAAAAAGAACTACAGAAAATACTTCTTTTTTTTTCAATGTATGAAAAGTAATCCAAAATCTACAAATCCTTGATTTTCTACAGCACAGCGAGTTCACAAACGAGACAACGACAGTCAGCAAGCTGACGATGCTCCCTCAGCCAGAAGACGATGGCGCGATGATCAGGTGCCGAGCTGATAACCCGGTGCTGAGGATCGCTCTTGAAGACGCTTTCAGAATGAGTGTTGTTTGTAAGTATAGTATTATTTAAATTAGAGGTTCGTACATCATCATCACCCTTTTTATCGTCCCACTGCTGGGCACAGGCCTCCTATAAAACAGAGAAAGATTGAGCGTTATTCACCACGCTTGCTCAATGCGAGTTGGTGGTTTCAAGTTTCTTCGCGATGATTTTCCTTCACCTTTATTCAGTCATTGGTGTCCAAGATATACTGAAAAAGTACAGACGCCAGCACATCAAGCTACTACAAAACTTCCTTAATAGATTTTTAACTTTATCGCTGAAGTCCATGGGGAAAAATTGACCGTTTCGGGTGGCTTGATGTGCTGGCGTCTGTAGAATAACTTGGAAACGTTACATTAGAACCTTAGTTCTGGCCATAAATATCATCGTTAAAAGCACCAAGACCTAAGCGCATAAAACCCTTGTCAATCCGTATGAGCATCAAGCGTCAGTTTAAAAAAAGCAGGTACGCAACTGATATATGCTGAGTTGTGGTTTCCAACCGCGATGCATCGTGGAGACTAAACACACCGTATAGTGAACACACGGTATAGAAACACCGTATTGGCGAACACACCGCTACCGTGTGATTAGGCCAGGGACACAGGTTTCTATTAGCCATCGCTGTGCAAGTGATCAAGGATAACGCAACGTACAGGATAAGACATGACGAAGAGTTGAAAGTGTATTTGTTTGTAATAATTGTAATTTAGTAAATACAATTCCATATTTATGTTATGAATATGAATTATTCATATCCTTTATTAGCTTTCCACAAGTTTTTACAGATGAAGTCTTACCTTTCTTAACAATGCTTATTGACGTCATATCGAACTAGCTTCTGCCAGCCGTTTTGCGCGCGTCCTGTAGGAACTATATATTTTCTACTTTATCGCTCAAGCATATGGTCCAAAATTGATTTGATAAATTTATTTTTTATTTAACAATTTATGTACACAGTATATAAGACAAGAGGTAAATTAGAACAATCAAGTTCAAAGGCACAGCTTATTTCTTAAGAAATCTCTTCCAGCAGGCCCTCTATGGGAGAGTTAGAATATAAAAAAACTGACAGGAAGATTATTTTACATACTACAAGCATCTACAGTCGTAGATCAAGCATCTGAAAAAATGATAATACGTGAAAGATAGTGATATTTATGTGTAATTTTTTTTATTATTGATTGTGTTTTAAAAATGATTTCTCCTTTGATAACGATTACGTTTCTCAACAGACAGGCCAGTCCTCACTATGTCGCTGGGCAGCACCCTGAACCCCAACGACATCAAGGAGGGGGATGATGTCTACTTTGAGTGCAACATCAAGGCGAACCCTAAGGAGCATCGGATCTCCTGGTACCATAACGTGAGTGAGTCGTGACCCTTCTATAATGAATTATCAAATATTTCAAATGAACAGACACCATCACATCAAGCTAATACAATCTGACAAATTTCCTTAAAAGATTTTCAACCTTATCGCTGAAGGCTTATGGTTCAAAATTTATTGGGAAAATTTTTGTAGGTAGCTTGTTGTACTAGCGTCTGTACACAAAATAATATTTTATTATGTCAGTTTTTATTAATTTTACCCATTAATTAAGTTCGGCTAAGAGGGTCTCGTGGCTAAGCATCAGCCGCATAGTTTGGTAGATCTTGAGGTTAAGAAACGCTTGGTACGGTTGATCCTTGGTAAGGTGATCTTGACATGACGAGAGACAAGAAGAGAAGGCACATTAGATTGGTGGATCCCGATGGTCATTTGAACATCTTTAGCAGTTATTGCGGGTATTCAGAGGCTAGAAATCTAACAACCCCTCAACACCGACAGCCTCTTCTCCAGGAGTTATCTAGGGCATCGCTAGGTAAATTGGGTTGAGGAGGTCTACTAGGCAGTCGCTCCACCTAAAATACTGGTACTCAGCTGCATCAAGTTGATATTGGAAGCCGTCCCAAACATAGCTGGAAACGGCTAGACACATGGCATCTAGAAAAAGATCTTTGCCTTGCATAAAATATAAACATTCTCAAACATAATATTTCAAAACAGACAACATTTTTATCGTAATTATCTGAAAAGGTAATCATACTAAAATACTTTAAAGAGAAGTGAAGACTCTTAAAACTGCACGAGGACTCGATTAAGGTAATTTAGGAACGGAGTTCCTCTTGAGAGGTTCTTCGAGAGTGGGGTTCAAGTAAAGGGCTTCGGGAGCCTCTAGCCTCAAGTATTTACGTAACCGCCCATTCAAACATTTCTTTAAAAGTTTTTTACTTCAATGTTCAAGATGCTAAATTGTCTCAAAGGTTGAGAGACTGATAGAAGGTAAATATCAATACATATTTTGTGTCAACTATCAACATAAGAGTCTTTTTAAGCGACTTCATTGTTTTATGAGTGTAAAGGAATTGAGAGTGCACCTGTGTCTGCGCAAATACTTGTGCACTGTAACACGTCCTGCGCAGTTGGCTGATCTCCTCAGAATGAACGGCCGCGGTATTCTTTTAATGAATTTTATCGTATATAAAATATGCCGATCACTTTTGATTTAGTACTAGTTTAGGCATTTTGCATCTTTGAGGGTTATCATCACCTTTATTCGCTTTCTGAGAATTAATTCAGTTATTATGTTATGTGTTATTGACTATCAAAATTGCCAAATTAATTAAAACATGTAAATATTTGACACCTATTTTGGACGTTGCCAACTTTTGGAATATGCGCTCTTAAAGCGACGCATCTTCAAATCTTAACATATCTATGACATCCCCGTATATAATTTTTAAGAAACTCTTTGAACACTTCAGCTGATGATAATTGCAACGTGTGCTATAAACAGCATTTTCCTCTCAGGACGTACAAGTGAGCCAGAACATGTCTTCGGGGGTATTCATCAGCACCAAGTCCTTAGTTCTGCAGAGGGTGACGAAGAGGGATGGAGGGCTGTACACTTGCAGAGCAGCCAACCAAATGGGAGAGTCTAGCAGTCAAGCTGTGTATCTAAGAGTTCAATGTGAGTGATTTTTTGCGTAGGTATTTTTTTAAGATCAGGTTTCCGTTTTTAAGCTTCGGTACCTAATTAAAATGATCACTTAATAAAACTAACCTGGTTTATTTTACTGTACCGTTTCTTTTTCTTTGCTCGAAAGAAGATCTCTATATTGAAAAGTATTTGCAACAGCAACATTGCGACAAATGCAGGAACTAAAAGTAATTTTCAAAAGTAATAATTTTTTTGCAAATTAATTCAAATTCGAAAATAATCAGGATCTAGTCCATCGCAATATCTGTTAATATTAAAATAACACCTTCAATACAGACGCCCCAGTATGCGCACAACCGTCTCCATTGCTGATCGGCGCGCGACTAGACGAGCCGTTGCGCGTGCGCTGCACTGTGAACGCGGACCCCGCTGACGTGACGTTCTACTGGCAGTTCAATAACAGCGGGGAGAGTTTTCAGGTCTCGCCTGCTAGATATGGTGAGTATACATTACTTAGGTGCCTGTTTCATCACCTACGAATAAGTTCCAGTTAGTTTATTTGGTAGATAAGTTCATACACATTCTGTTCCATTTTTGAATTTATCCATCAGTTAGTGTGACCGGACATTGTGAAACTGGCCCTTAATAATATTATAAATCCGAAATTAGCTCAGTCTGTCCGTTGCGCCAAAAAAACTGTTGAACCAGTATAATGAGGTTTTGTACAAATAGAGGGTGACTGGTAATTAGTGATCGATATTTAAACACGTGATTGTACTCATGATTACAAACAACTTTCCCAAAGAAACATTTTTGTTTTTTTTTTTTTATCATTATAGCAAAATTACTGACAACGCGGGCGCGAGGCCTCGCTGCTAACAGCTGATCTTAAATTGAAATTAGAATTTTGTAATGATAAAAAAATAACAGAAAATGTTTCATCGGGAAAGTTGTTTGTAATCATGAATACAATCACGTGTTTAAATATCGGTCACTAATTTACCAGTCACCCTATATAATCTAGAATCTGCCTAGTCGTCACGTATTATTATTTCAATATTTTTCGTCTAGTATCAACGGGAGGCACTTCTAGCGAGCTCCGGTACCGCGCTGCGAGCGAGCGGGACTACGGGGCGTTGCTATGTCGTGCTACAAATGCCGTGGGACGGCAGAAGCGGCCCTGTGTCTTCCAGATAGTTCCTGCTGGTAAGATCTCCTTTATATCCTTTATATAATTTCCTATGAGGTAGGTAAGTGGTAGTGAGGGGTCGTGTTGGCTAAAGAGGGTAAAGAGCCAGCCTCTCAAGTATGAGGGCGTGGGTTCGATTCCAGGTCATACAAGTACTAAGTATATCTTGGACAACAATAACTGTGTTTCGGATGGCACGTTAAACTGTAGATCCCGGCTGTCATTGAACATCCTTGGCAGTCATTACGGGTAGTTAGAAGCCAATAAGTCTGACGCCAGTCTAAACATGGGGCATTGGGTTGCCCGGGTAACTGGGTTGAGCAGGTCAGATAGGCAGTCGCACCTTGTAAAACACTGATACTCAGCTGAATCCGGTTAGACTGGAAGCCGACCCCAACATAGTTGGGAAAAGGGTCGGAAGATGAAGTGGAGCTATGCTTGAAAGGGATTTAGATGTGTTGATCAAAGGTTTAGCGGATGCCGCTGAGATTCACATTACAATAATTATTCTTTTAACACCAAGTAGAATTGCCTACGGGTCGGATCACAGCTCTTGATGAGTGTCCCATACCGCGCGTTATTCGCACTTAATGAGCTAGTACTAGTATGGGATCTGGTTGGCAATGGTTTTTATTGTTATAAGTTTTTGTTTTCATGTTTTAATTAGAATAACATGCTCACCACGCTCTAACTAATTCGTGTCATCAATCAAAATGTGTCAAATGTCATGTCAAAATCCTTTAAACTAACAAAAGACTTAATGTTTAGTAAAACAAATGAAGTCAAACATTTCATTAAAATAAGAATATCTTTTGAAAAAAGTACGCACTTCATAATCAAAATTGAAAAAAAAAAAACACAACGACTTTGAAAAATTCTCGGCGAGGACTTATTACTTTTTTAATAGAATAATTAATGCCCTCACTTCGAAATAGCTTTACACCCCCATTTCTCAAGGGGCGGCCTCATAAACCCCATGGTCAGTACACCATCAAGTTATCGTCGACCCGGAACAATTTGTGCCACAGAGCTACGTAACAGGAGATATGCTATGAGTTAAATAAATTAGTGAAAAGTTTTGGTTAAAATCTTGGTTAAAACTATTTCGTTCGAAATCATCAAATGACCACTCCCGCTGAAGGTGCCCTGTATTGACTAAAACCCACTATATTCTTTCTGGAGGTCCCTGTGTGCCAGGGCCACTCTTGCGAACAACCCGCAGCCCAGGCAGATTACAAATAGGCCTTTGTAGGACTTATGAACGGTTAGACACTAGCTGCAAAATAAGCTGCGATATTTGAAAAAAATAGCGTGGTTTTATGATACAGCTTAAATATTGGGAACACACATAGGTATTTCATTCAAGAGGGCATGTCACTCCCTCTCTATAATCATCTTGAGGAGATTTATTTGATGATTTTATACCAATGTTTTAAATAAGAAAACTAAAAGGTGTCGAAAAATTTTCTAGACTGTCTCCTGGGAGCACGCCCAAGAGGCTAGTAGCATTGCCACGTTAAATGACAATTTTCATTCTCTGTCCAAAATAAGAGCCAGCGTTTGGGTCACTGAAAGCGCATTGATGATATTTCTTCATTAAAAAGACGTATATTTTTAACCTACATATTCATCGATGGTAAATAATTCCCTTAAAAAATAACAATATTGTGAAAAGCTGCTGTTAACCTACGAATTCAAAAATATTTGTGATATCCATAAAAGGGCATTAATTTAAATAAAAACATGTTTTGATTTTTATACGAATGTTTCTTTAAAAAACATTAAAAAAAATCGCACCCATTTTCTGCGATCCGTGTTCCATCGTCCCTTTTAATTTTTTTCATCCATTACGAAGAAAACGCTAATAGAGCCATGTTTTTTGCGAGGAAAAGAATTATCCTAAAATAATATATTGAACGTTCACCGACCCGTGCCTAGGCTTGGATTAATTAAAAAATAACCTACTGTTTTAAAAACAGCGTCCTAATTAAGTGAAAATAAAAACAAGAAACCTGTGTTTTTTATAGCGTAGACAGAAGATATAGTCGTGGTGGCCTAGTGGTTAAAGCACCAGCCTTTCGAGTATGAGGGTGCGGGTTCGAATCCCGAGGTCAGGCAAGTACCAATGTAACTTTTCTAAGTTATACGTACTTTCTAAGTTTATCTTGGACACCAACGACTGATTAAAGGTGAAGGAAAACATCTCGAGGAAACCTGGACTATAAAGTCTGAAATCACCAACTCGCATTGAGCAAGCGTGGTGATTAACGCTCAATCCTTCTCCTTGGGAGAGGAGGCCTGTACCCAGCAGTGGGACGCTAAAAGGCTGTGATGATGATGATGATGATGATGAGACAGAAGATAAAGCA
Organism: Heliothis peltigera; assembly: GCA_958496145.1. Taxonomy (NCBI): domain Eukaryota; kingdom Metazoa; phylum Arthropoda; class Insecta; order Lepidoptera; family Noctuidae; genus Heliothis; species Heliothis peltigera. The sequence goes on from OY292341.1 coordinate 1,434,687, forward strand.
ATTTTATATCAAGTACAATAAACAGACATAGGTTAGAGTATTATTTCCCCTCGCGTCTTCTGCTGTGCCCCGAGGGTATCACTAAACATGGGTAAAAATAAATAGCCTATGTATTATTCTGATATCGATTTCATTAAAAGTCGTCCAGCAGTTTTTGCGTGAAAGATTAACAAACATACCCACATACTTATATCTTTACAAACTTAACTTTCGCATTATAATAACTATTAGTAATATTGTTTATACGTACGAGTATTATAGAAGAATAGATAGTCATTTCTTACATATAATCAATTTTGTGTATCCTTATCCAAATAAGAAAAAGGTGTTCAGGATTAAAATTAAAGAACATACAACTAACTTGGATACTATTACAGCTAAAAAAACTCTAAGTATTACGAAACTGTAAACTTAATAACTACATTACTCACAAAGAAAAGTACAATAAACCTCGAAACAAAAAACACAAACAACAGAAAAGGTTAAACAGTACGAAAAACTCGCACGAAAAAATTGCAGTGTGCAATTTATATGACAAAAATGCAGTAATTCCATCAGGAATCTGACACGAAGGAATGTAGACGACACCAGCGGAGTTGCACGTACTAGCTCGTAAAGTAGAGAATTTAATCGACTTTATAGCCAGGCAAATAACTGGGGGAAATTACTAATTTTATGGCCTATCGAACCTTCCACGCGGTGTAGTGGATTGGGAGTGGGTGTTTAAGACTCATAGTTTATATCGCTTTTACATCATTTTACGGGTACTTTTTATCCGAGTGCTTCGTTGTAGAATAGCCCGACTGCTGTGTTGAGCTCTCGGGTTTGATTCTCAGATCAGGCCGATATTGTTTTGTGAGTTTTGATACTTTCATAAAGTACGCCGGAGTCTGGAAGTTGGTGCATCGTGGAAACCATTAAAGTAGGTTTTGCGCCTGATTTCTCTCCGGTTGTGTTGGATTGCCGACCATTCGGTCTAGGAAAGCGAGGGAATAGAGAGTGCACCTGTGTCTGTGCAAATGCTCGTGCACTATAATATGTTCTGCACAGCTGGCTGATCTTCTTAAGAGAGAATAATATAGTTATTCTAGATTATTAAGGCTGCTGATTATGCTCGAAGCTTGGGTGTTTAAGGCGCTGTTTTTTGTATTTTTTGCCATTCAAAAATTAATGTTTTGTAGCCAACCAAGTTTGAGTTTTATTTATTACACTATTTATTCATAGGTATATTATCTGCAATTTTAACTAAATATAAATAATTAAAGATATTACATATAGAAAGAATCTTATAAAACCTTATCCAAATTTGCTCATATTATATCTAATAAGTCAAAATGGTCTTTACATAGCTAAGAAACTGCCTAAGTAAACTCCTTTGCAATGTAATGTTGACGTACCTCTCCCTCAGTTGAAAGGCAAACCAATATTTTCCTTACATTACGGCGTCTATATGAAAATACACATTCCTAATGTTATGGTGATATGTATACATAGCTAGTTTACATATTACTATTTAGAGTTTCATTCATATGTATGTGTGTATGTGTGTGTTTGTTTAAGGGTGTGTTCACATATGGGTGAGTTGATTACAAAAAGCTTTTTTTAAAGTTTCGAATGTAAAATAGATTGGTGCCGAATACAGAAATGATTATTTTCATTAACTTCATTATCAGCCTTTTAATCGTCCAACGACTGAGCACAGGCGCCTAGAGACAGAAACCTTCTTACAATACGCGCCGGTTCAAGGAAGGACTATTGCGTTCTTAAGATGAATTCCAACTAATCACATTATGAACGATTAGTATTATTAAATTCATCATTCTGAATTGAAAGCAAAAGATAGAATGCAAAATGTAGGTTATTTTAATTATTCTAATTATGATCTGTTCTGTAATAAAAAGGTTGTAGCTAAAAGTTTTCAATAACTTTACAAAATATGATAACTGTATGTTCAGTTTCAGAAACATTTTCGACTATGCATAGACCCTTATATCCCATTTCGTAATTCTGAAGTCCCTTTGTTAATTTTCCCTATTCACATCCAAATTATACATATATTCGATAAAATCTATATATTACCTATATAAAAAATAATGAATCCCTATTTCCTTTGGTCACGCCCTCACGCGTAAACGGCTGCACCGATTTAAATAAAACTTGATAGACACATAGTCTAGAGTCAGAGAAAAGACATAGGCTAATTTTTAACCGGGTGCGGGAAATTGTTCCTTCAGGCGGTCGATGGAACCGCGGCGAACAGCTACATAGTTTGATTAGCTAGTTAACTTCCCCATTTCGATACGTACACATTATAATAACTCATACTGCGTTTAGATTGGTTACCAAATACTTTTTGGTATTCCATCGATTCGGAGTAATTATTCGATACATCGCTCGTATATAATCGAATAACTATTCCATTATCAACTAGCTGGCATACCAAAGCGATGATTAACATTTTGGTACATTAAAACAGTTTCAATTGATATACAGAAAGATACCTTTGAAATCCCACATAACCGCAACAGTTCAATCATTTTCACTTTGCAAATTAATCGAGATCTCATCGACTAACAATTAATCAAACTCCAGTACCCGTTCGGCGGGCATCGGATAGCTTCGGCCGACTTCGGCAGACTTCGTCAGACTTCGTCAGATAATACCTAGAAACTGGTATGGTAGTGTAAATTAATAATTTCGCACCAACTTAATTAAAACATTCCGATTTTCGCGAAGTGATCGGTGACCGAAGTTCGAGCCGGTTTAAAATACGAGGAAAGTTCTGCAATCGGGACTTGGCCGTATACAGGGTTACTGCCTAACTTCTACTACGAGTTGGTCTCAACTTTTCTGAATCCGTTCCGTTTTTCTATTGGATTTTAGTAATGGCTCATTGGTATACCTAAATTAATAGCGTAGGTACTTGATTTTTCTAACAGTCTATGCTAGACATTTGGAGGCCTTACGGATCTAATTATATTGGTGTGAGGTGGAAATTATCGACAAATTGTAATTTGTTAATAACGTTATAATCATTACTTTTTTACTATTTATTATTATTTGTCTGTATTCTTCTTTTTCTTTGTTGTAAAATTTTCTTTCTATATCGCAAATTGACCACTTCCATTTTCAAACCATACCTATTTTTTTAACCAGCAGGCTCAGTATGGCAACCGTAGAAACAAGTTTTGTCTACCGGAGAGTGACAGATTGACGTAAGATTTCTTTTGACATGTAGAAAAGATTTTTTCTTTTCTTCGATCGACATAAGTTTACAAGTGATTATATGCGAGTTGACAGGTCGCCCCATGCTCGGGCAGAAGACATGTTGACATTGTTAGAAAGAGCTTTGTCTTTTCTTGATAGAATAGACATAGAATCGCCATGCTGAGCCTGCAGGTCTGTTACCAAACCCTGATCAGGCACTTATAAAACTAGTAGAGGTTTAGTCATTCTGTTACTTATGTACCTACATGCTCAATTTTTGACCAAGTCATTCTAAAGAATATTTTCTTCATCAGCTCGGCCATCCCCGCCCCGTAACTGCACCGCCAAACGTCTGCTACTCCGCAACGAGCCCCAGTTGTCCGTCAGGTGCGCGGCTGGCTACGACGGGGGACTGAACCAGCACTTCACGCTGGATGTGTTGGGGGACAATGGGAGAGTCCTCGCTAATACTACAGCTAATTTTGTTGGTGAGTTCTTTTTTTTTATTAATGGATTTTTATAGTGACGGATCCTTTACTACCATCAAACCATTTTCATTTGGCGACCAGATGGCGTAGTAGTAAGTGAACCAGCCTACCACACCGGAGTTCACATAAGTCAAACATTTGTGTGCATGAACATGGGTGTTTGACTTAGTTTGGGTGTTTCTATGTATAATATGTATGTAATTACAAAAGAAAAGTATAACGTACGTTTATCAGTTGTCTAGTAGGTACCTATATATCCCATATACCCATATATCTAGTACGTCAAGTACCTCCAGAAGGAACATAGTGGGTTTTAGTCAGTAACAATCTGACAGTCCAGCTGCTCCCTTAGCGGAAGGGGTCATTTCATGATTTTTCACGATTTTCCAAAAAAAGGTGAAGATTACCGTTAAAGCGAAACAAACTAACTTTCACATTTGTAATGTGAGTGGATGTTTAATGTTATTTTTGCAACTACTCCGTCAAAAGTGCAATAGGATAACAGGGGCATTGGGGGGAACAGTTTATGATGCAGTGGGGGAAGTCGGTTGACTAATACTCTACCAAGTTGGGCAGTTTATTGCGCTCCACGTTGGCGTTCATCTCTTTGTCAGTTCTGCTGCATGGTAGTTAGTCTCCATAAAAACTTAAAGTTTTTACTCTGAGGTTACAAAGACGAGTTACTAAAATAGAGGATTTTACTAGGTATATTTATAAAAAATAATCATTAGTTCCCTTGGACATGCCATCACGCGTGAACGCTTGGACCAATTTCTTTTTTGTTTTGTAATATTATTGTGTGGAGATTGTTATGAATAAAAAAAAACAGGACAACGTCTGTCGGGCTAGCTTTTCTAATATATGTAAAATCTAAAATATTTATCATTTTTTACATATTTTACAGTTATTTAAATAATAAATTATAATATCATCGGGACACCTTTTCCACACACGGTCGGTTAGCCCCAAGGTAAGCAAATTGGTTAGCTTGTGTTACGGGTGCCAACATAACTGATAAACTACATATACTTTACGTACCTGTACATATATATTTGTAAATACATATTATAACACCTGGGCTACAGCCAACAAGCGTGCTCATCACATATAATATCGACTGTGATTTATATAACTACCAAGTAAAAGACCTCTTTTACATTTAGAGATAATATTGAAGTCCGTATAACAAAATGGTGTGAGAGATAGAGACAAATACTAGATACAACAAAAACATTACAATCAAGAAATAAGAATCAACAATAGAAGAAATCAGAAACATTAGAAAAATAAATACAAACATCCGAAATGAAGACCTCTTTGTTAAGAAATCGGTTATAAACCCCAAATTACTTGCGCGCTACTACAATTATAGCATGAATCTTACCCGCAAACATGCACAAACCTCATCAAATGTTATATTAACATAGTTCATCCCTGTTATGGCCAAGAACTCAATTGGCTATCCGAACTCCGGTCAATTCTGCACTAGAACAACTTTACTAACGGCATTCCGTACGACGTACAAGTTTGATTGCTGCCATGGAAATGAGAAAAAGGCGCGTTCCAAACAATTTTGAATTTGAAAATGGAAGGCGTTTCTATTGGTTGCTTGTATTTGGGTGGGAGATAAAATATTTTGGATTTAGTGTTACATAATTATGTGTAATTTTATGATCTTTAAGCTTTTGACCGCCACGTCAAAAAAAAGAAAGACGTGCTCTCAGCGCCAAGCTTACATATTTATATTGTGGCCAAGCTAAGAATTCATACAAATACTTAAATACAGTAGTGAGTTCGGATTTATCCTACTACCATTATAAAGGCGAAAGTTTGTAAGTATGGATGTTTGTTACTCTTTCACGTAAAAACTACTGGATGGATTTGAATGAAACTTTACCACAATATAGCTTATACATCAGAATAACACATAGACTACTTTTTGTTGCGAAAACCGACATCCACGCGGGCGGAGCCGCGGGCGACCGCTAGTATCAATTAAAAGTAACTATTAATTTTTAATTTTAAGAGTCATATAGAAGTAACCGTGGCGGTCAAAAGGTAAACAAATATTTTATTAGTAGGTACTTAGTTTTTGAGTTACCAGATGCATATATATATTTTTTTAATTTAAATTAATGCGATTTTTTCGTCATAATAACAGTTTTGTATTTAGAATTTAGTTTATAAATGTTTATACAATTACAAAGTGTTATCATGTAAATGTTAAACAAACAAAAATAAAGTCAAATCTCACGTAAAATAACGCATAACCTATGTCAGATCGGATATTTAACATTTAAAAATGGCGCTGCAAACCATTAATTGGTTTCGCACACCAAAATGAATATCATATCGGTGTCAAAATGTCCATTTTCAATAATGAGATCGGTTTGAAATATCCGACTCGTGTGACGACTTACCATCTGGGCTGGATTAATAGTTTGTTTTAAATTTAAACATTTGGGCAGGTCAAAATGCGTCAAAGAAATGTACATTTCATAAGCTAGTCACATAAGACAGTCGTGGTTGTCTAGGGGTTAAAGCACAGACCTCTGAAGTATGAGTTTGAGGGTTCTATTCCTACACCAATGCAACTTTTCTAAGTTATACGTACTTTCTTAGTATATCTTGGTCACCAATGGCTGATTAAAGGTGAAGGTAAACATCTCGAGGAAACCTGGACAATTAAGTCTGAAATCACCAACCCGCATTGAGCAAGCGTGTTAACGCTTAATCCTTCTCTGTGTGAGAAGAGGCCTTTGCCCAGCAGCGGGACGATTAAAAGGCTGATGATAATGAAGCTAGTAACAGTCACACGGGTCAGTCGATCGTAAGGTTAAGCTACGTTTGGCGGGGTCGCTCCATGGATGGGTGACCATTTTTCATGGTTTCAGAGGTTAAAAATGCACTAACGAACCTCATTCTTTCCCAGATCTAATAGTCTGGTTCAACATCAGCTGGACAGCAGTGGAGTCGCTGGAAGAAGATGAGGACCTTGCAGTGACAGCACGGAACAGCAAAGGCGCGTCAGATCCTGTGCTGCTAAGAGACCTCGTCTTCAGAGACGCAGAGAAGAGAGCAGGTAAGATCTTCAGCAGTTTAAAGAAGGGGTACTTTATGTCGATGCATATTATGACGTGCAGGTAAAGGTCTTGAGCCTTCACCTAAATGTTCTCGGTCTTTATGGATAGACCTCGGAAGGAGACGACTGGTAAAGGAGTCACTTACGTAGGTATGCAGAATTACAAAGCTGAAGTGGCAATGAGCAGGGCACATAGCTCGCAGAACAGATGGCCGATGGGGCAGTATAGTTCTTGAATGGCGACCACGACCCGGAAGACGCAGCGTGGACAGGCCCCCACTAGGTGGACGGGCGATCTAGTCAAGGTCGCCGGGAAGCAATGGATGCGGGTGGCGAGCCTTGGGTGAGGCCTTTGTCCAGCAGTGGATGTCTTTCGGCTGAAACGACGACGTAGATAATATGTACGTTAAACGCTCCTCGAAGAGCACTCAGCAAAATTTGGACAGGCCTGTAGGCCTGAGCATTGCCGGGGCTGCTGGTTGTTCGCAAGAGTTACCGCGACCCTGGCACACAAAGACGACCAGAAGGAATAAAATGTCATCCCTAGGTTTTCTTTCGAACTCCTCATCAAATATATAGGTCAGTTTATTTTACTACATGGACGATTACTTTTGTATTTATAATGTTGAAGAGTACATATGAGTAAGTAAAAAAACACAGAACCTCTTTTATTTAAGTGGGTTAACATTAAATTTGCCACATGTATGCTACGCCGTAGTCATTACGTAGCAAGACGTGCTCGATAAAGGAATAATATATTTAGCTTGTCGTAGTATGTTCAGCTACGTTTTCAGCTCTGCGTAGACATGGCGTAGGCTATTATAATTATTGATTTTATCGAAATAATTATTTGTTTTGTCCTCATAAATTATCAGATTAGAATTCTCTTCTTTGAGACTACAATAAACTTTAGCTCTTGGACATGGTTTCTTAAAACTCAAATCTTTTAGCACTATTTATTAAGAATCGTACTAAAACTTTCAAAATAAACTAGAATTAAGTAGAGCCAATAATATAAATAAAAAAGCTCTTTTAATTGAACTAGTTCAAGTCGTTAAACTAAGTTAAGAATATTCTTAACAGCAGTAAATGTGCGCTAAGAACAAATAATTATAGTTTTAGTTTTCCAAGGAGATTTTTCAAACATTTATTTGCCTAAGTCCAAAAATAAAATAAAACTCAATTTTTCATATTTACTTCCGAAAATATTTTTTATAAGTCCATATTCAAAGATAAAACAATATAATATCCATATTGGTAAAAACTTAAGAATATACCAAATTTATATAACAAGGACTATCTAGCTACATAAAATTTCTAGCTTTGAGTGAACCAAAAACCTGCATCAACCAATTTGACCAATTTGTACATCTCCAATTCCGTATTCCTCCCATCAGCCAACGACGAACGCCTCCATTTTCAAAATTCACAGCTCCCACTTCTTTACGTCACTTACTTCAACAACTGACGTTTACAACTGTCAAACGGCTGTCAAATTTGACAGTTGAATTGTCGGTCAAACGACGGGTTATCGTGATTACGCACAGATTTGCTGTCAACCGAATGATGTCGCTCTGGTATAACGTTGCTATGTAAATCTATAGTTTCCGTTGGGTGAATCTGAGAATTTAACCAGCGGAATATTCATGATTTATCTGTGTAACTTGAAGTGTCAGATAGAAGCCAGTGTTTGTTGTAATTGATACATTTTCTATCCTTTAATTCACTAGTTAAGTTTGTTATTATTTGCACAAAAATTTTGCAGTTCATAATTTTATTTAAAAGGGGTTAAGTACGTAACGTGTCTATCTATATCATCGTTGCTCTTAACGGATGAACTAATTTAGATGCGATTTCATTTCACACACAATCCACTAGCAATGGTCAAACCTATTTTCCAATTTTAAAAATATTTAAAATTGAACCCCTAATACGATCTTGTGTATGAAAAGAGCTTAAATACTAAGAAAATATTATGAAGTACAGACGCCAGCACTTCAAGCTAATGCTATGATTTTCAACTTTATCGCTGAAGCTTAAAGTTGCTTGGGAAAATTTGACAGATTCGGGTAGTTTGATGTGTTGGCATCTGCACATTCAATTTAGAGAAGTTCCATCAGTACTTGCCTGACCTGGAATGGAACCCGCGCACTCATACTTGAGAGGCTGGAGCTTCAATATGCGGCAGAAACCGCGGCAAATACAAGTCTATTAAACTCGTCCATTTTGTATTAACAGCGCGCCTTTTGAACACCAGTAATCGAAGTGTTCAATTGAATCGAACTAGTATGCAAATTAAACCCCGATAGGAATTGGATTTTAGAAATATTTAGTCGAACAACGATTTTGTCGACAATACAACTGTACAATTTATCTACGTTTGGGAGATAGAAATTTACATAAAACTACGTAGTTGATAGATACTTTTTTTAACTTCGCAATCCTTTCTAAGTTGGGAGGTTTTTAATACTAGGCTTTAAATCTTTGCAAGTGTATATTAAAAGACGCAGATGCAGCAGATCTCCGTGACTCCACTCGATTGACACACTGATCCAGGTATAAATTAAGTCCTAACATCATAAGTGTATTTTCTCGGACTTTAGACTTTGTTTAATTGCAAGTGGTTCAGAAGTTTTGGCGTGAAAGCGTGATCTTTTGCATTTATATTATAAGTATAGATAATCACTCTCTTTGCTGTTTAAGATATTAAAAAATAAAAATAGTAGTTTAGTATTTTTATCCCGAAAAGACAGACACGTTATAGGTCTGTGTTTTATAATAGATTGTGATGATAGTAAGCTTTTTGATACGAATGAGGTTCTAGATTCGATTTCCAGCAGGCTTAGCATGGCGATTTTATATCTATTCTGTCAAGAAAAGACAAAGCTGTTTCTGTCAATGTCAACATCTCTTCTGCCCGAGCAGGCCCGAGCATGGCGCGACCTGTCAACTCGCATTATAATTTTGTCCTTCATTAATCTGAGTAATTACTTGTAGCCTTATGTCAATCGAAGAAAAGAAAAATTACTTCAAAAAATGTCAAAAGAAATCTTACGTCAATCTGTCGCTTTTCTGTCATTATATCCAATCTCCGGTAAACAAAGCTTGTTTCTACGGTTGCCATGCTAAGCCTGCTGGGGGGAAAATGGAGTTAATCTCGGCAATATGTTCTTGACGTACGGAAAAATAATCTGGATACTTGTAATAGGCTAGCCCGAAGCTATCACGAAGCTATCTGACTAAATAAAAGTTCTTTCGCAAAATTGCCGATAAGTTATAAAACAAAATACATAACTCAAGTTATTCAAGCAAACAGAAATCATTATTTTTAACGTAATATTTTTTCAGTCCTTTCTACTAACTATGACCTTTGTTCTTGTTATTATAATAATTATTGAGTTCCCCTATCTCGTAATATAAGAAAAACAGGAAAATTGCTTGTTTGTATAGGTAATAAGCGGAATATATATACCTATGTATATATCAACAATTGTGTTTCCGAAAAGGGTTATCGTATTTCGTATATTTTATCCTACAGAAGAAGAAATAATATTTATCTAAATAAAAATGTGATCTAGTTGTACAGTTTCTAATAATTTACGATTCCGTTAGTGAAAATACTACTTAAAGATAAAAAAAATAGCATTTTGTTATTTTAATATACATATAAGCTATAATACTGCCAAGTTTCATCTAAATCCATAATGTAGTTTTAGCGTGAAAGAGTAACAAACATACATCCATTCATACTTACAAAACCTCCGGATTGAATACTGTAAGGATTTGGATAAATACATAAACTACTTATTCTTCAGTAATGAGTTATGAAGATAAGTTATTTTGTTTGTTTGATAACTATCTTCAAAGAAGATTCAGGAAATAATTACGCTGGCTACGATTCTTTTTTGTAATTATTTAACAGAACTTGAACTATTAATATTTTCAGATATAGCTACTGTAAATAATATGAGTGTAAATCCTTATGGCCAGTTTCACAATGTCCGAATAGCAACTATCTTCCGAATAAATTCGAAAATGGAACACAATTTGTATGAAATTATCTAACAAATAAAGTAACTGGAACTTATTCGTAGGTAGTGAAACAGGTCCTTAATGTGGCAAGAAGATACAATATGTCAGATACCACATAAATAATAACAAAAACAATCTTATGTCTGTTCACTACAAATGAAATATTTTTATCACAGAAAGCACAACTCGAGCCGAGACGAAGTTCCCAACGGCGGCCGCGTTCGCGGGTCTTGCTGCTATACTGACGGCCGCAGGCGCCATCGCCGTGTTAGCTGTTAGAAAGTAAGTACCATCATCATCCTTGTTCCACTGCTGGGAGAGGGAAGGATTGATAGTTAATCACCACGTTTGCTCAATGCGGGTTGGTGATTTCAGGCTTTATAGTCAAGATGTTTTCTTTCACCTTTAATCAGTGATTGGTGTTCAAGATATACTTAGAAAATACATACGACTCAGGAAAGTTGCATTGGTGCTTCAGCTGGAATCGATCCTGCACACTAATTATTTATGGGGATGATGCTTTAAATTAATTATGCTTTTAACCACTCGGCCACAGACTATAAGAATTATAACTGTAACATATATATTATAATGATTTGTATGATATATTATAAAACTTCTGTTTTAAAATTTGGTAACTATTCATTATAACCACTTATAGACATTTTTGTTTATAAAAATCAATGACGTAACATGCTTAAGCAGTCCTTTTAGTATTTACTCTAGAAAAATATTCTCTAACTATATCCTCTAACTCAAACAGCACTAACAATTCTACTGAAACATAAATATGCATGGGTAGACAGTTTCCGTATGCAACTAGGTGCAAACTCAACTTTCGCAGCTAGTCAAGTCTCAAAGCAGAACTTATTATTTATCGCCTCTTATAACAGGTCGTATGAGACATGTTCTAACTGCCAATGTCCTACTGACTATTCTTTATGACTAGAAGTTCTATGCTTATATAAAATAGATATAGCACAAGTATAAAATAGATTCATTTACCCATGTAATGCTTAAAATGTGAAGAAATGAACACAAGTGATTCCGTGCCTAATTAAAATGTCATAGCAGACTGTTGCAATGATAATTGCTAAGGAATTTGTGTTAGGCGTTAAGAATCGTGTCGTGTGTTGTCAATTGTCAACTTTAATTGACACTTCCTTTCTTCGTGTTTGTGAAAGCATCCGGTGAGTCCCGGCTATCATTTGAACATCTTTGGCAGTAGTTATGTTTAGTCAGCAGCAACCAGTCTCACCAAATGGTTGTAGGCAGTTCCTCCATGTAAACCACTGGTACTCAGCTGCATCCAGATAGACTAGCGGGATGAGGGACATAGTTTCAGTAACCACATGATGCCACTCCAATAATTTAAAATGTTCCCAAAAAAAATGAGAATTACCATTAATTATATAAAACAAAAGACAACCACAGGAGCACCCTTATTCTTAATCAATTGTAATTTTAAGACATAATAAGACTTGGGTAAATGCCTTCATTGGCACTAAGCCAAGCTTGGCCCAAGTTCCAGACCATACGCTGTACATCTAGTTATGCTTTGGCAAGGCTCCTATTGTCTCCAAGACCATTTAGGGGACCTGAGGAACTAAGCAACTGGGATAGGGTCATTGTCCCTGCTTTCATTAGAGCTTATCTTTAGCCATTATGGTTTGGGCGAAAGGGTTGATTTAATAAGGTCTTTGGTTTGGTGGATTGTTTCGTTAATCAACATACATGCATACATATTCTCTTTATATCTACATAAAGGTAAGATTCTCCATATCTTTTTGGATCTTAAAAATAATTCCGTTAACAGACTACAACGTATAGGGCAACGCAATTATCTAATTAAGGGTCTGTTTCACCACCTACGAATAAGTTCCAGATAGTTTTATTGGTAGATAATTATTACATACAAATTCTGTTCCATTTTTGAACTTATTCGGTAGATAGTGGCTATTCGGACATTGTGAAACTGACCCTTAAAAAAATACTTTAAAAGCTGCAAGGGGGCATTTTATAAAGTCCAATATAGAAATGACTTTTTAATCGCTTCCAGTAAGAATTCCTTCGCGCACCTGCATAAAAAAATAGCAGATAGCCTTCCTCGATAAATGGACTATCTGATATTCAGGGCTTTTTAAAAATATTCGTGCAATTCCTGAGTTATGTATCATCATCATCATCTCAGCTATAGGACGTCCACTGCTGAACATAGGCCTCCCCTGTAGATCTCCACATGTACCGGTTGGAAGCGACCTGCATCCAGCGTCTTCCGGCGATCTTTACAAGGTCGTCTGTCTTTCTTGTTGGTGGACGTCTTACGCTGCGCTTGCTAGTCCATGGTCTCCACTCTAGCACTTTTCCCATCCCCATCGGCCATTTGCTCTGCGAGCAATATGGCCTGCCCATTGCCACTTCAGCTTGCTAATCCGGTGGGCTATATCGGTGACCTATAACGGTGACTTAATGAGATTATCGCGTTCATACAATGAAAAACACTTTTCAGCTAAAATTATTAGTACAGATAGGGAAAATAAATAACTGTTGATAGGTTTTCGAACCTATGGTTGAAAAAGCAACAATCGTACTTGGACATAAATATACTATAATATCGTAAAACAATACGAAATATTGTCAATACACTATTATTACGTTACTATATTTAGATAAACTGTAACGCGTAATCAGGCATATAGATCAACACGGAAGCGTATTAATTATACACACAATATAATACGCACTACACGTAGCTAGGGCTGACTCTAGTTACAACTACTTAAATACTAAAACCCTTATCCGTTAATGATCTACGCCTTTCTTGCTTCCATAGAATAACATACCTACCGCAGGCTTAGCATGGCGATTTTATATCTATTCTGTCTAGAAAAGAAAAAGCTCTTTCTGTCAATGTCAACATGTCTTCGGCCATTTGCTCTGCGAGCAATATGGCCTGCCCATTGCCACTTCAGCTTGCTAATCCGGTGGGCTATATCGGTGACCTATAACGGTGACTTAATGAGATTATCGCGTTCATACAATGAAAAACACTTTTCAGCTAAAATTATTAGTACAGATAGGGAAAATAAATAACTGTTGATAGGTTTTCGAACCTATGGTTGAAAAAGCAACAATCGTACTTGGACATAAATATACTATAATATCGTAAAACAATACGAAATATTGTCAATACACTATTATTACGTTACTATATTTAGATAAACTGTAACGCGTAATCAGGCATATAGATCAACACGGAAGCGTATTAATTATACACACAATATAATACGCACTACACGTAGCTAGGGCTGACTCTAGTTACAACTACTTAAATACTAAAACCCTTATCCGTTAATGATCTACGCCTTTCTTGCTTCCATAGAATAACATACCTACCGCAGGCTTAGCATGGCGATTTTATATCTATTCTGTCTAGAAAAGAAAAAGCTCTTTCTGTCAATGTCAACATGTCTTCTGTCCGAGCATGGCGCGACCTGTCAACTCGCATAATCACTTGTAGCCTTATGTCAGTCGAAGAAAAGAAAAATTACTTCAAAGAATTTTAAAAGAAATCTTACGTCAATCTGTCACTTTTGTGTCATTATATCCAATCTCCGTAAACAAAAGTTGTCTAACGTAGTATATTGTATACTCTTTGAATCTTGTTTCTACGGATGCCATGCTAAGCCTGCTGGTCTTTCTCAAGGTATAGTAAGAAACTAATTCGCCCACTTAGATAGAAAATAACCATCTTCGATAAATGGACTATCAAATACTCAAAGAATTTTTCAAATCCGACGAGTAGTTCTTGAGATTAGCACGTCCAAAAAAACTCTCCAGCTGTTTACCGCATCACCCTTTACTAAGTCACAAAAAAGTAGCCTTTGACCATCTCCTGGGCACGACCTAGCAATGTAAACACCCAACTATACCGCAATTTAGAATCCCCGATTCAATGTTTAACAAATAAATAAACATAGATACACCAAGTAGTTTTATTAGCATGGGTAAAGCCGCAGGGAATACTAGTATTACTAGTACTATGTATAAGGGTTGACAATCCGTGGTCTGCGGGCTGCGGGTTGTTCGCAAGAGTTACCGTGGCCCTGGCAAACAGGGACCTCCAACGAACAAGGTGGGCTTTAGTCAGTAAGAGTATGAAGACCCCGATGGCGCAATGGTTACCACGCCGACTACCGAGCTGCGGATCCCGGGTTCGATTCCCGGCTCGGTCGACATTTGGGTGATAAGCATTCCTGGCTGTGCTCTTGGTGTGATAATATGATATATACATATACGTTATCGTAAAAGTATGTGTAGTTTATAAGTTGCGTTGGCACCCATAACACAAGCTAATCAATAGCTTACCTTGGGGCTAACCGACCGTGTGTGGAAAAGAAATATTATAATATTGTATTAAAAAATTTTTTACAAAAAAAAAACCGACTTCAAAAACACTGAAAAGTGAAAAAAAAAAAGCTTTTAAGTACATCGCTCTAGAAGTCGGTGTCAAGAAGTTGCAACTGTAATACTGTATTTATTTGGACACCGACTTCTAGAGCGATGTACTTAAAAGCTTTTTTTTTTTCACTTTTCAGTGTTTTTGAAGTCGGTTTTTTTTTTGTAAAAAATTTTTATTTTTATCTTTTTAGTATCAGGTCCAAAATCTGTTTTCGTCATCCATTTATACACTCCATACCTTCTATAATAGCTATCATAACTCAAGTTTGTAGGAAATTCTCATTAACAACAACATCATCCACATACACATCGTCCACATAAATCAAACAAATGCTCATAAAATAAAAAGTACTCAACCAAATTGGATGAAATTTTTATGGGACCAAATGGCAAGTATACTGCATCGAACAAAAAAAGAATTACACAAATCGGACTAGAAACCTCGGAGTAATCGGTGTACATACATAAAAAAAAAATAAAAAAAAAAAAACATACCGGCCGAATTGAGAACCTCCTCCTTTTTTTGGAAGTCGGTTAAAAAGAGTCTCATTTGATGATTTACCACTACAAAAAAAGAGGGAGTTGACTACTACAATAACATTGAATTGTATCAGAATGTTGTATGGACTACAATCATGTACGGTTTCTTCATAACACGCATACTAATTTCAAAATTAATCATTGAATACAACACTTCAAACATTGTCACAATGTAGCATCGTTTTGTACATGTTAATTAGCTAAATATACCTTGTACGCATTGTCGGTATTTATAGATCTTTTATTTGGATTTATAATTTATAGTTCAGGTACTATACTTATGGAGCTCGTGGCTAAGTACCAGCCACACGGGTCAATCGATCATACATATATAAGGTTAAGCAACGCTTAGCACGGTCGGTCCGTAGGTGGGAGACCGTTACCGCAATGACCGATAGAGCTATCTGAAACTGTAAATTTTTCCCAATCATCTTTGAACCATATGCTACAGCGGTAAAGGTGAAAATCTATTAAGGAAATTTGACAGATTGTAGTAACTTGATGTGCTGGCATCTGTACTATTATACTTGTGACGGAGCTCGTGGCTAAGTAACAGCCACACGGGTCGATCGATCATAAGGTTAAGCAACGCTTGGCATGGTCGGTCCATAGTTAAGCGACCATCTTGTCATGACGAGTTCCTCCGTGTTTGAGATGGCACGTTAGAGGTTTAGTGGTGGGTGCCGGTCTGGGACATTTATAAAGACGCAAGCACATCAAGCCACTCGATACAGACAAATTTTCCCAATCAACTTTGAACCATAAATGCTTCAGTGGTAAAGTTGAAAATCTATAAAGGAAACTTGACAGATTGTAGTAGGCGTCTGATCTTTGGCAGTGGTTACGGGTAGTCAGAAGCCATAAAGTCAAACAAAAATCACTGAAGGTCTCGTAACCCTGTAACTCACAACAACTGATAACAATTGTTACCGATAGCGAAATTACAGGCGGGACCCACAATCAACCCTGTGTGGCTGTTACTTAGCCACGAGCTCTTCTATACAAATATAAGTATACTAAAATAGTACCTAAAGTTTTTGTTTATTTTCCTAGGAGGGGAGAAACAACTACCACGAGTAAGCGCCCATCACAAAGCGTGGTGCAGGTAGACGCTCAGGGGAGGCGGTTCCTCATAGCTTATCCTGCGCCCGCAGACAAGCTGGAGACTAAGCCTGACATATTGAACCCTAAGGCTGGTGAGTATGGTCTAATTTTGCTTGAGAGATGAACTTTGAGTAAGAATAGAACACAGGCATTTCTGGTTTTCAAATACGTAATTATCTTCTATCTCCCTTTTATATTTGAACTAGCTGTCCCCAGCGGTTTCACCCGCATCTTCGGTTACTGCTCCGCTCCCGTGTGTCTTAGCTTGATGGTATATAGCCTATAGCCTTCCTCGATAAATGGGCTATCTAACACTGAAAGAATTTTTCAAATCGAACCATTAGTTCCTGAGATTAGCGAGTTCAAACAAACAAACAAACTCTTCAGTTTTATAATATTAGTATAGAAAAATTTTTGTTTTCAAGAATACATACATACACGTACGTATGTATCACACACCTGGTCAAATATCTCGAGAAGGCACGAGCAATGATTAACGAAAACATACTATTTATACAATTTGAAGCAACGAAAAATATTTATATAATTTCACAATATATGTATATCTCAACAATTCAAACTTACGCATAACTAAGTAAAATTTCATAAATTCTGGTTCTGTCTTTCCCATTGGTGTCGAAAATTTAGCCAAGAGGAACTATGACTATTTAAATTTATGACAAATTTAGTATTTAGTAACCGTTTAACATTTTCTATAATCAACCTTTTTATCGTCCCACTGCTGGGCACAGGCCACATCTCACTCAGAGAAGGATTGAGCGTTAATCACCATGCTTGCTCAATGCGGGTTGACAATAAAATATATACTTAATTGTTATTGACAATTGTCTTGCCTAGAAAATGAGCCTCCTCGGGTGGTGCTGGAGTCAAATGACAACAAGAGCTACAGCATCAGGGAGGCGAGCAGCGAGCCCCACAAATCAGCATACAGCCCACCACCCACCGCAGAGAATATGGTAAGGAAGCCAGTATGGTAGCTTTGGTATAGGGATATTGTTATTTGAGCCTTTTCGCCTTTCCAACGCAGGGCTTCGGGTTGTTCGCAAGACTTACCGCGGCCCTGGCACACAAAGACATCCAGAAGGAACATAGTGGGTTTTATTCAATAAGAGTCTGACACTCCCTTCAGTTGCATCTACATCGGGACGGGATACTTAAAACACGGATGATTTCCCCCGTAAAAAATGTCCTTACTTATGCTGTATTGGCTAGTTCTGAACTGAATGAACAACAATTTTGCTTGCGACTCAGATTTTTACTTCTCTTTGTCTGACTTATAACAAAATTTATTTCGAAGAGATTCGACACTTTTTGTTTTGTGGCAAATCATCAAATGACCCCTTCCGCTGAAGGTGCAGCTGGAGGGAGTGTTTGACTCTTACTGACTAAAACCATCTATGTATGTTCCTTCTAGAGGTCCCTGTGTACCAGGGCCAAGGTAACTCTTGCGAACAAACCAGCCATTGATCAGTCTCCTTAGTCATGTGTTTGCAAGCGCTAATATATTTTAATCTAGATTTCAAGTACTGGGTTAGTAAAAGCGAGAAATATAGATTTTCTGGACTTGTTATATGCGTCAAGAGTGATACCTCATCCCCTTCTACATACGTGTTGCTAAACTTCATCTATAGTAACTGATAATTTATGCAATATATCCGACATTCCATAGCTACACCTCTGCCTATTCCCTTAGGAAATAGAAGTGTCATGTTGTCTTATCAGTAACAAGATTAGTTGGATCGACGCGATGGTATGCCCCACTTAGTAAATGAAAAGCTATGCTCTGACCCTTAATAAAATAATTGAAAGAAATAATGAACAACAAGCAATTAAAATTGTTTACAACACAATCTTGTTAAATAAATGTAAACAGAGATTGGTGTCATTGACCCCAATCTGTAAAGCCAGTTTAGTCTATAAGCATTTAAGTTCTTGAGAGCCAAAATTCTTTACTGTGGGTATAGACTGCAGCACATTATGCTACTACAATATGTGAAACCTAAATTGTCCTAATGTCGTGTGTAGTGTATTTGGCATTTCTTTTAGATTGACACTCTTATCATGTGCCATATTTATAATGCTAATGATGTGTTGTCTTTAACATCCCCCCCCCCTTTAATTTAAGTTTAAGGTTATTGTTTACTAACTTTAGTTATAGGTTTTGTTGTTACCAACAACCTTGCTGCGCCTATGGGCTCTGTAGGCTGAAATAAATTCATCTCCCGAGCCTTTTCCCAACTATGTTGGGGTCGGCTTCCAGTCTAACCGGTTTCGGCTGAGTACCAGTGTTTTACAAGGAGCGACTGCCTATCTGACCTACTCAACCCAGTTACCTGGGCAACCCAATACCCCTTGGTTAGACTGGCGTCAGACTTACTTGCTTCTGACTACCCATAACGACTGCCAAGGATGTTCAATGACAGCCGGGACCTACAGTTTAACGTGCCATCCGAAACACAAGTCATTGATGTCCAAGATATATTTAGAAAGTACATACAAACTTAGAAAAGTTGCATTGGTACTTGCTCGACCTGGAATCGAACCCACGCCCTCAGACTTGACAGGTTGGCTCTTTAACCACTAGGCCACCACGACTTATCTAGTAGGCTGAAATAAATTATTTTTATTTAATAAAAACTAGGCTCTACTATTTACCTAGGTAAAACTAGTCATAATATAATATAATATATTTTGTTTCAGATACCAGAGAGATAGCATATGGATCAGATCCAGGGTGATATGTAAATAAAGTTCCAAAGACTATAGTAAATTGTACATTTGAACGATGCCAACAATTATTGTTAGTTGCTAAGATAATGATTATTATAGAATTTATAGACGAACTCTTCCATATCAATTTAATTATTGTAAATTATTCTGTTCTTTTTTTTTTGTGTCGGAGAAGCTTTTAAATTGATACTTATCATAGGTACTTCTTTCGCGATAAGATTTTTTTGACGAACATTTTTTTTTCCAACCACGCTTTAAAAAATAAAAAGTATAACTGCTAACAAAAATAAAAACATATCACTAGTAAATTACCTAGTAAATATTTTTTCTATGAACTTAATTAATAAATAAAATAAAGTTCTTAATAAGGTTAAGAAAAAAATACACCACTACGTCAAAAGCGGCCATTTTTAACCGGCTTCCAAAAACTAAGGGTTCTGAAATCGGTCGGTATTTTTTTTAATTGGTAAATCCGATTCCATTTTCGTTATTATAAACCAATCGATTAATTTTTTATACGTCATTTCAGTTATGAACTGTCAGGGATATATCTACATAATTATTAACTCTCGCGAAAGAAGTATAAAATCTTTTATGAATGTGTTTGTAAATATTTAAAAAAGAAAGATTTTTTGAGAAATAACATGTTTTCTAATTAATATCAAAATAACATATCTTAAACAAAATTATCACTTTATTATTTTTTTAAAACTGCTTCTCCGATACAAAAAATCTAAGCAAGTTATTTTTAAGAGAAAAAAATCTATGTAAATTATGTGATTAATATAATAAACGTTGAACTATTAAATAAACGTACGGTTTTCCTATGACTGGTATTTTTATTTTTTATTTTATATACCTATCTACAAAAGAGTTCCTCTTCACTAAGAATCATCATCTGCCTAGCCTTGTCCCAAGCTATGTTGGGGTCGGCTTGCAGCCTTAACTGGATGCAGCTGAGTACCAGTGTTTTACATGGAGCGACTGCCTATTTGATATCTTCAACTTAGTTACCTGCGTTAGACTGCCTCGTTGGTCTAGTAGTCGCAAGGCGCGACTGCTGTGCACGGGGTCTCGGGTTCGATTCCTGGGTCGGGCCGAAATCGCGGGTTTTGAGAAACTTTCATAAAGCAGCCTGGTCGAGTCTGGAAGTTGGTGATTGATTTACCCGTGCATCGGAGAGCACGTAAATGTCGGTCCTGCGCCTGATTTCTCTCCGGTCGTGTCGGATTGCCATCCCATCAGACCATGAGAGTGAGGGAATAGAAAGTGCACCTGTTTCTACGCAAATGCTTATGCACTATAATATGTCCTGCACAGCTGGCTGATCTCCATATAAGAGAACGGCCGCAGTAGCCAACAATCGGCCTGGATGCCATCACCTGGGCACCAAAATGAGACCTCGTATACGTCAGTATCTTCGCCGCGCGTCCGCATGTTTGCGTTTCGCCTAATTATTTCTTTAGAAATATCCCGAAATACCCATGTTATTATTAGAAAACTATTTGTTTGCTTACTATATACGTATAGTATCTACAGCTATACATATCATAAAGGACGATTCCATATACCCACGTGAATAGCGCAAATAAAATTGAATTGTAACCCCAAGAGAGTAGCCAATGATTGGACGCGCGCTTATCGGGCCATACAAACTAAGTTAATACCGCGGCATGTTTCATAACCGTTAAGGAACCTAGCTCTCGATGTTATAATGTGTTTGTGGAGAAACTGAGGCTGTTTCGTGAAGCGGTTTGGTGAACAACATCTCTTGGATAGATGGATATATGTATGGATATAACTTGCGAAGGAGTTTTGCGCTACTATGGGAGTATAAATTGGCCTATAGTTGTTGTACAGACGCCAGCACATCAGGATACAACAATCTGTCAAATTTCCTTAATAGATTTTCAACCTTATCGCTTAAGCATAAAGTTGAAAATCTATTAAGATTGATAATTGGGAAAATTTGAAAGTTTCGGTTAGCCTGATTTACTTAATTACTTCTGATTTTCAGAAGATGTAAATTACCTCTAATATATCAATACGGTAGTTGAGTTCTAGTCAAATTCATAATTTATGTTTTATTGATTGTATAAGCAAAATGATGATTAATTAATGTAGAGATCTAAAGGGGAGTCCTATGTTCAGCAGTGGACGTCCTACGGCTGAGATGATAATGATGATCAGCAAAATAAGTATACCTACGACTTGATCAAAAAAAAATTCGTCATAGTTTGCGATTTTCTAAAAATGACATAGAGAGTAGATAACTGTTTATTTAAGATTGTGGTATTTACATAATTGTATTTACAGAC
Organism: Heliothis peltigera; assembly: GCA_958496145.1. NCBI lineage: Eukaryota > Metazoa > Arthropoda > Insecta > Lepidoptera > Noctuidae > Heliothis > Heliothis peltigera. The sequence continues at coordinate 1,456,670 of OY292341.1, forward strand.
TTAATAATATAAATAAAAAGGACAAAATAAAGCGTAAAACTCATCCGTATCGCTGTCAGTAGGGATCGTGCCCAAAAGGCGGGCCGCATTGCCACGTTGGATGGCAATCATAGAGTTTTTGACACTTAAATAAAAATATTCAATTTGACTAGTAGTCAAATTGGCTTAAAATACAATCTCCAATGCAGCTGTCAAGGATTTAAAAGTAAGTATATTCTAAATATTACACCTTAAACGCTTAAATACATTTGAAGTAATACTTTCATACAAATTCGTTTCTAAATGCAGTTATTCTAACCAAGCCCTCTCAAAAGTATCCACGATATAATCTATACATATAATAAAATCATAGAAAAGAATAATTGGAGCATGATCTACAATCGATATCGAAGCCAAAAATATAGTTTTTAGAATTTTGTCTGTTTGTCTGTATGTACATATGTCCGTGCTAATCTCAAAAAGTACTGCATGGATTTGCTTCAAATTTGACATGAATATAACCAAGAGGTCGGGTCAATATATAGGCTACATATTATTATCACGTACGGGTGGGGTGGTGAATGTTTAATCACCTAATTCCCACGCGGACGACGACGCGGGCAACAGCTAGTTTTAAATAAGATTATAGAAACGGATTTCAAAAACTAAAGTCATTCATTCTTAACCCCTCTGTATGAAGATCTCTATTTCAGTTCTCGGAACTATTGTAACATATCATCATATAATCGATACGAACATAACATAACATAACATATATATTGTTACTAATTGCGTATGCGATAACCCAAACAATTAGTAGTGTATCGGTTATCGAAGCAACCCATGTTAGTTTAGCAAGGATTTGGAGTGGGATAGATACATGATAGAAATATATTTTAGAAGTTCGTAGAAGAGATTATGGGCGTCCGCACTGATTGCCGACCACGGCGGCCGTTCTCTCTAAGCAGATCAGTCAGCTACGCAGGATATACATATTATAGTACACAAGCATTTGCGTAAACATAGGCTTTGGGCCTGAAACTAGATCGTCACACTAGATGGTACATATACAGTAAAGGAAGGGGAGGAAGGGGCAAAGAAACGATGGATGTATTTTGTGAAAGTTGATTTGGCTAGAAAGCATGTTACTTGTGAGATAACGGCAGATAGAAATGCCGGAAGAAGAAAACACTCTGCGCCGACCCCAAATGAAAATTGGGATAAGTTAATGGAGAATCGTTAAAATTGGGATAACTGGAATAATTTGATTGGTCTTCTGCATCTCAGGAAACCTATTAATTTTTACTTAATAATCTAATAAAAAAACCCTGACCCCTGAACCATAATAACATAACGAAACAACAAAGAATCCCCGACATTTTTGATCCTATTATGTTTTGATCAGACTCCGTCATTCAAATCCCAGAGCATCGGCTGCTACGATTTATTCATCCCCACCATATCGATTCGAATCAATTATTCGATTCTCGCAATAAATCGAGAGCTTTACTCGAATGGTATTGAGTTGCTTACAGTATGAAACGTTATATTCATGTGAATTTGCGATGTGTCGATTTTAATGTAATTGTTACGACTTAACTTCCATATATATAATAAATATACATATAATAAAATCGCAGAAAAGTCAAAACTGTACATTGAATATTTTTTTTAAAGAATAGTTGAGGCGTGATCTACAATCGATATCGAAGCCAAAAATATAGTTTTTAGAATTTTTGTCTGTTTGTCTGTATGTATGTCCGGGCTAATCTCAAAAAGTACTGCATGGATTTGATCCAAATTCGACATGAATATAACTAGGAGGTCGGGTACATATTATCAGGCTATCACTACGAGGGGGAAGGGGTGAATGTTTAATCATAATGCCCACGTGAACAACGTCGCGGGCAACAGCTAGTATTAAATATTTACGTACTATAGTATTATTTTTTTGTGTCAAATGGACTTTTTTAATCCCATTGTGCATTTTATATGTTATATTTCACTGACATATTATAATTAATAAATCCGCAATAAAACGTATTTTAATTAAAACATATTAAGTACATCGAATTACAAGTAAGAGTTCGATTCGGTACCACACAGTCAGCTTATAAATATAATTATGTCAAAGATATAATAATAATAATATCGGGACACCTTTTTCACACACGGTCGGTTAGCTCAATGGTAAGATATTGATAAGCTTTTATTATGGGCGTTAACAGAACTGATAAACTACATATACTTTTAACATATAACATATTTATAATTACATTATTATAACACTCAGACCACAGCCAAGAAGCATGCTCATCAGACAAAAGTCGACCGGCAATCGAACCCGGGATCCTCGGCTCGGCAGTCTGGCGTGGTCCACAGATAATCCATTTTCTTGAGAAATCTTTGCGGCAGTGGTAACCTAACTGCCTCATTGGTGTAGTAGTCGCATGGCGCGACTGCTGAGCACGGAGTCTCGGGTTCGATTCCCTTCGGGTCGAAGTTTTAAATATACATACATAATTATATTAAGAAGATTAGTAAGTATAGAAAATTATTAGCTATTCGTTAGTCTAACTAAAACTCGAAAATTACTGGACCGATTTGACTTACATTCGTCTTAAAATGTTTTTAGAGGTCGGAGGAAGATTAAGCTTAGAGCGCGATACAAACTCTGCCGGGTCAGCTAGCAATAAATATAAATCTAAATAGAGAGGAGATCGTGTTCGTCAGTAGTGGTATTAATACAAATTTTCATTCTAATCTGGTTTACGAAGTTAGCGGATCGGCAACCTACGTAATTGGTTGGATGAAGAATATTACCTATATCATTGACCGTTCTTAAAGGTACCTATATACGGTACGATCGATCTTTAAGTTCCGTCGTTACGGTCTCTCTCCGGTCGTGTCGGATTGCCGTCCCATCGGACTATGAGAGTGGGGGAATAGAGAGTGCATCTGTGTCTGCGCGAATGCTTGCGCACTATAGTATGTCCTGCGCAGCTGGCCATGGCTGACAATCGGCCGGGATGTCATCAAGTTCCGTCGTTTCAGACCGATCGAAAAGACGGATTGAGTGTATTTCAATATTGTTAATTTTGGAAAAATAACCGAGTGCCATTTTAAGAGCCTTTAAGGTTTTTTCCCATGTAGGGCAGAATTCATAATTTCGATCAATTTGACGGATATCGTAATGATTGATCGTTTTAAAAATGCCTTTCATAATCCTTTTCAAAAATGGTGTTAATGATCTTGAAATAAACTATTAATCGATCTGAAACGACTAATTATAAATATCGATCGTACAGACGCCAGCACATTAAGCTACCCGAAACTTTCAAAATTTTCAAATCAACTTTGAACCATGTCCTTCGGCTATAAAGTTGAAAATCTTTTAATAAAATTCAACAGACTGTAGTAACTTAATGTGCCTTAAAATATTTAAAATCCAAGAAACACAAAAAAACAGAGATCCGCACACCTCTCAAAAATCCCAAACGAGGCGCAAGGGTTCCGTCACATAAAAACTTTACCCCGCTATCTATAAAGCTTCATAAATTGCAATCTATAGAAGCTTATCGATTTACTTCACTATAATATCTGCCTATCGGTTTATGGGACTAGCAAATCGTTTGCGACCTTATGGGATGGGGTGGTTGTAGACCGTCATAGTTTTTATGAGTTTATACAATGGTGCGGTCGACTGGGAGGGACTATGCACCATTTAGGATCTTTAAGATCATTATAGATGGGAGAGGAAAATTTGTCTTTCATAAATTCCATTTCACCAATTTAGTTTTTTTACTATTCCCGTTATTTGTTGGTTATCATGATAAGATAAAGATAAAAAGTCATTTATTCAAAGTAGGCTGAAAATCAGCACTTTTTGAAGGTCAATTCTACAAAAGACAGCCCCAAAAACGCCCGCCCTTCACCACTTCCTATGTGTTATCGCTGGGAAGAAGAAATGGTGGAACAAACTCCCCAGCAACACAATTCTGTCTGTATGGTTTGAAGAACCGATTTTATGTAAAACAAAGTATGCATATACACAAAGTATACATATTAACAATACATGCAGTGTTGAATTCACTAAATATCTAATCATGTTGGCTAACACACATCTTTCTACCCATACCTATTAAAAAAAAAATATTATTAACTCAAGCTTTCATGACTTTGAAGTACCTTTTTTTTGCTCTGTGGAAGAATTCTATTACGCATCCCCTTCCCGTCGGGGGACGGGACGGGGGCATACGGGACTCCCCGGTAAAGTCGTTCCCGGTATACCCACTAAAATACATTCAATTATACTCAAGACTATCTTAAAAACAAACACATAATATGAACATACAACCAGTTAGCGAAACGACGAAACAATACAATAAGTTCATCATCTCCCGAGCCTTTTCCCAACTATGTTGGGGTCGGCTTCCAATCTAACCGGATTTAGCTCAGTACCAGTGTTTTACTAGAAGCGACTGCCTATATGACCTCCTCAACCCAGTTACCCGTGCAACCCAATACCCCTTGGTTAGACTGGCGTCTGAATGCTCGTAACGACTGCCAATGATGTTCATTGGTGAAATACAGTCATTGGTGTCCAATATATACTTAAAAAGTATATCTCACTCGTTCACTCATACTTGATATTTCCCAAACTGATGTATAACAAAATATAAGTACATTGAAACGAAATCCTTTCAAAATGGCTTCAGTAATTAAATAATAGAGACAGAACAACAATTTTGAGAGCTATTTCCAACAAAAAATAATGTAAATAATAATCACTGCACTCATTACAAACACAGTGTTATTAAGTATTTAATCGCATCTGACATTAACACGATCGCGAGGCATAAGCTTATAGCGATTTATGTAATTTAAAACAGAAAATATTTAAAAAATCTTTTTAACCCTGTATTTATCCTTGGTACTACAATAAATTCAAAACGAAGTTTGTCCGTCTGTCTAGCTCTCACGCCAAATCTACCGACCATTTAACTAACTAGGTTCTAGCTAGTTTTAAAACAATTCTAAAATTATCTAAAGGATAGGTAATTTTATAAGCAATTGCAATACATCGCCCCTCTTACGTCAAATCCACCATTCTTGGTGATCTCTTGGGTCACTTCGTTAGTATAAACTGAATTATCAACGTACTTACGAGGACTTTGACTCTGAGGTGGTGCTTGGAACCGACTTAGCAGATCTCATCATTCGACCTCATTGAAACATTTTCATAATTCGGTATTGGAGAGCAATGATACATATTACACACACATATATAGGAAGGTACTTTAGCAATGATACATACATCACACATATACACATACACATATAGGAAGGTATTTTTAGAGGAATATGGGGTAAATACTATAAAAAAAATATTGAAAATAAAGCAATTAACATTGGGTGTCTACTAAAGTCATACATGCGTTAAGTACAGACACCACGTCATCAAGCTTCTACAATATATGAAATTACCTTTATTTTCTACTTTATCGCTGAAGCATTTGGTTCAAAGTTGATTGGGAAAATTTGACAGTTTCGACAGGCTTGTTTGACAGAAAATTTGACAGGCTGTCAGGAACGTGTTTCCAAAATATGAAGGGCTACTTCAACAGTATTTCTGTGGCCGTCGGAAATCTGCTCTTGTAACTTGGACCACTCAAATTGTAAACCATGTAGTATGCGGCGGCTTGCAGTCAAAGTAGTTCCATGCACTTTAATACTGTGTCAACATCCTATTAGCCCTGTTTTTAACGTAAAATATTGTAAATGAAAATTCACTATTTGACAAGGGATTAAAGCGTGATGGACCGAGGGCATATTTCGTTGAAAATTGTATTTTTGGGCAAATATTTCATTTTTCTTTTAATGATCCCTTGATTTATTATAGTTACTAACTACTACATATGAAATATAGACATACATATGTTGATGTTGATGCTTTCATGAGCTGATGTTATCAAAAAATAATGGAATGTTATGCTTGCCGAGGTTTGTTCATGGATGGGTAATCCATAAACAGAAGGATTCCGAGACTCCGCCGTGCTGTGGACAGGACATTAAGATCATTTGATAAGCGCCACGGGTAGAAAAAGAACTGTTTTTTCAACAGCAGCAGCAGTCAGAAAAACTGCCGTCTACGAGTTGAAGATATAGTATTTTCTTTTTTAGTGGTAAACCATCAAACGATCCCTTCCGCGGTGGGTGCAGCTGTAGGGAGTGTCAGACACGTACTGTCTAAAACCCACTTTTGTTCCTCCTAGAGCCCTTTGTGTACTAGGACCGCGGTAACTCTTGCGAACAATCCCACAACCACGGCACGACTTAACTTATAATCCTTAAAAAGAAAAGACGCTAATACAATATTTCCGCTTAATGCAACATAATTTCTTAAGACCTTTTAAAAATGTAAACAAACAACTTAAGCAACTTCAAGTGAGAAAAAAAAAGAAAAAAATTCTTAAAGAAAATGAATTTACCTTCATAAATCGAGATGCTTAGACGCTGCAGATACTCGAAGATATTGTACTGACGCCAGCACCTCAAGTTACCCGAAGCTGTCAAATTTTCCCAATCAACTTTGAACCATAATACTCCAGCGATAAAGTTGAAAGTCTATTAAGGAAAGACATATTGTAGTAGCTTGATGTGCTGGCGTTTGTACTTGAGCTTCACATAGCAAACTCATCATTTTTCTAGCCTCTTTACAATATCTCAGGGCGTTCCCTTGTATTAAGATACTGTAAATTTTCTCTTTATCGAACATTGTTCAAGGAAGAACTGAAATTCCCTTCGTAAAAGGAGGAAAAACCGGATTAATTTTCACCTACCGTCTTTCTTTCGGTAACTTGAAAAAGTTTGTGCAAACAAAGTCTAATTTAAAAACAAAAGATTTTGGTTGCATTTTTTGGCTTCAAGTGTAGAAAGAAAATATTTTTATTTGAAAACATACTTTAAGTAGATAATAAAAAAGTTTAATTTATTGCCAAAAAAATATGTGCACTACATGATTTTTTTGCTAAATTACAGAAATTCACAAGAATTATATATCAATTTTAAAAATTACCAACTTTTCTTTCACTAAACCCTCCCAAAATCAAAAATCAGAAGTATTTCGGTAACATCAAAGTTAAAATTACACTGTACAACAATAAAACTGGCACCCAAAACTTCGCAGCAGCTATCTATGTAATTTACACTAGAGGCCAAAAATTTGGGGCTAACGAACAGTTCGGAATACGCTCAATCGATCGAGCGAACTTCCTCTTTAGAGGTGATCAGCTAATGAATTATTTAACAGTTCAATAGGACTTGCTGGCAGAAGTTGGGTCTAGAATTATGCACGTGTGTTTAAGCTCTGACTTGGAGAATCTGTGTTTATTACTTTGCTCCTTTGAATATACCCCAAGGTGACCGAAATTAGAACGGCTTGCTGCGTCTACCAGCGAATTTTACGGTCGACTTTTACCGCTTAGAAACGCGAAGATTGTGAGGACGTTATCGCGTACATACTCCTGGCAGCAAACAATTGACAGCTACCAGTTGCAAGTACTGGTATCCTACTCCTACTGGTAAGAGGAGAACTTTTTTTTAGTGGGAAATCATGAAATGACCCCTCCCGCCACCCACTATAATGTTCCTTCTGGAGGTCCTTGTGTGCCAGGGCCGCGGTAATTCTTGCGAACAACTCGCTGACCAAGCAGACCCTGGCTCTAAGGGGTGCTGTGTTTCTGGCATCACTTAAAGGAGCGCGTGGATAAGAACGCGCCGCCGACATGGGCGATAAGGACGACAACGATGAGCTACCCAAACTCACTACCCACAGGCCCACTCACCCAGCGCCCGTGATGTCGACCAGTACCAGCCCTGCTGCGGTGTGAAAGAAGACCTGTGCCCAGCAGTGGGACGGTAAAGAGGCTGATAATGATGATGAAGAAAATCAAACTTTTTATTCGGTTTGATATCTGTCTTTAGCTCTACATACTGATTTAAGAGCCGGATCAAACTATCGCCCGACTAAAAGTTTGCAGTGTGCGGAGACTCTTAATCGGTTTAGTCGCTTCACTGTGATAGGGAAAATTGTATGTTTGTTTACTTTTAAAAACGATTGAGGTATTTATATGAAGATAAGTTTTCCGGTGTTATTCTGGTTGAGTTAAAAGTTTTCTCGGTGGATGAGATAATGAGAAATTTCTTTGTAGTAACGACTTATTTTAAAATATTAAAGTTTATTTTTTACACTCGAATAAAATTAATCAAAAAAGCGTTTTGAGCAGCCCCCTTTTATTATTTAAGTTATTAAAATTTTGTATGAAAAAAACTAGATATGAAATATTTGGAAAATGTTGATAAAATATTAATAATACACGTACGTGAACGAAAACATACCACATTGATTGAATAAGCTTTTTATGAGTACTGAAAAAAGGGTTTGCTTTTAAATAATTATTTTTTTTAACCGACTTCCAAAAAAGGAGGTTCTCAATTCGGTCGGTATGTTTATTTTTATTTTTTTTATGATACTCAGCTGCATCCAGTTAAGACTGGAAGCCGACCCCAACATACGTCGAGAAAAGACTAGGCAGATGATGATGATGATGATATAGACCACATTCACGCTATCTACCAAAAAACCAATACTTTTACATTAGTAAAGCAACTTCAACAAAAAAAAATATTCAAAAAGCATCTCACTTAATTAAACATACATATATCAACACACTATAAACACAAAACCTCATCCTATAACACTTGCGACCAACCAAAATGACCACAAAATTTCAGTTACAATAAATAAAACCGACGGTACGCATTTATTTGCCCCGAAGCACAGGCTTGCGCCCAGGGTCATCGCTGGCCGTTATTTTATGTAAGTTATTGACAAGTTTATTGAATTTCTGACCCAGCGTGTGGCCTTTGAGGTACCAAGCCGTGGTCTGCGACAGTTCAGCTCATAAACCGTCCGAGTTAATGGTACATGTCGATCAAACGCGGCTTTGTGTACCCGAATATTATTTCGTTTAATATTTGAAATGTGGGAAACGACAGATGGATTGGTTTTCTGAAGAAATTTGATGGGATACTATTTCCTTTTATATAATGACATCCAGAGCGCTTGTTGGTCACGGCGGCCGTTCTTTTAAGGAGATCAGCCAGCTGCGCAGGACATCTAGTGAGGGTGGTGGGGACAGTCTTTTGTTTTGACGTTCGAATAGTGCTGATTTATCAGCCTACTTTTAATAAACGAATTTGAGTTTGAGTACAAGAAGTTTGAATTTGAGTTTGAGTCCAATAAATTGCGTAAACCTGTCAGGTGCACTCTCTATTCGCAGACACACTGTGTCTACGTTTAATAGGTCAGGTAGAGGTGTGGTAGCCAACATGGTTAAATATTTAATTGAATTTTATGCTACATGTATTTTTATTTGTCTAGATCCGGTTCTTAAACCAACAAACAGTATTCTGTTGCTGGGAAGTTTGTTCCGCCATTTCTTCTTCTCAGCAATAACACATACATAGAAAATGGTGAAAGGCGTTTCTGGGCTGCTTTTAGCAAAATGACCTTAAAAAAGTAGGTATTGATTTTACTCTGAATAAATGACTTTTTATCTTTATATCTGCCTAGATCTTCCACTCAAGATCTGAGATCAACATATTCGTACCTAAACTTTCATAAATTAAAATGTTTCCTCTTCGCAATCCATTTCTACCATCAAAAACAGTTCCAGTTGTGGAGACAAACAGAAAGTGTTTCGCTTGCAAAATAAATTGTTTGCAGCGATTAAATCGTCAGGAGGGGTTCGACAGCGCGTGATAATCAAACCGAGACGTGATAAACGAGTGAGTTGGGCACTACTATTGGTTTTCTAACTCATCTTCTGTTGTGATAAAATTTTAAATTGTTGAATACAAAAAATGCTCCAGGTAGTCGCTGAATTTAAAATTTTCGTAGTTGTTTAAAATTATAGCTGTCCTTTACTTAGATATCAGAGATACTGAAAAGGTAGATAAAATAGATACACGACGGGCGGTCGACTCACTTTAAAAAACGATTAAATTAATAATATACCTCTAGAAGTACTTTTTTGGTGTAATTTAGCCATCAATGAACATTCCAAAATGCGAAAGAAATCATCATCACAAGATGGTCACCCCTCCACAGTCCGATCCCACCAAGCGTTGTTTAACCTAATAACCCAGGTGCCTGTTACTTAGCCACCAGCTCCTCTTAGCTACGAGCTCTTCTTAGACACGAACTAAATCAATCATCAAAAATAATTCATAAAATTCTAAGTAAAACTAACTCACTAAATCGCTGACACTTCCCGCGAGCCAAGGGCTGGCTTTTATTTCAGCCAACGATTAAGCATTGCCATACAACGAGGCGATGAGGAAGAATTTTTTTTTTACTTGTATATATTAAAGTAAATACATTGTAAATATTTATGTGAATAATAGTAAATAAAACTTTGTTATACTCACTTTTTACTAACGAGAACAAATGGTACCGCAATCCTATAATGCGTTCCGAAGCGTCATCTCCGCGGGAGCGTTCAGCACTCGATTGTTTTGTGATCTCCATTATACGGACGTGGAGTACAGGCAGAGAACCAGCATACATACACGTACCTTTGAGTTACGTATAATGTAATCACTGAGCGCTATACGCATAGAAATCCGAGGAAAACGTTGAATCAGATCCGTTTTGATGTGAGAGAAAAAGATGCGGTTTGAAAAAGATTTTTGTGTTTTTTTTTACCTAGTCCTGAAATGGGGGTCATACTGTAAAGGTATGGTTTAGACGCGCGGGCCGTTGTCGACTCTCGCAAACTATTGACAGCGCGTGGCTGCCGCAAGTCACGTCTTTTGAAATGTCGACTTTAGGTACAGGTTTGATTATTGTACCTTCACGACCGTCAAAAATCTATGAACAAAGATCTGAAGTCGGCCATCTAATGCCTTGCGCAAGCACCGTTTTATTAATTTTGACTGTTTTGCAATGACTTCAGAGCGGTAAAATTTGATGAAACCTACAGGACTCTCGTGGTGGCCTAGTGGTTAAAGCACCAGCCTTTCGAGAATGAGGGTGTTCGATTCCAGGTCAGGCAAGTACCAATGTGACTTTTCTAAGTTATACATACTTTCTAAGTTTATCTTGGACACCAATGGCTGATTAAAGGTGAAGGAAAACATCTCGAGGAAACCTGGACTATAAAGTCTGAAATCACCAATCCGCATAGAGCAAGCCTGGTGATCAACGCTCTATCCTTCTCCGTGGGAGAGGAGGCCTGGGCCCAGCAGTGGGACAATAAAAAGGCTGTGATGATGATAATGATGATGATGACAGGACTCTTTTCTTAAAAAGAAGACGCGAAAATCTGACTATGCTTGGTGGATTGTCAAGTGCAGACATTTCAGTCTTTATGTGTCCATGTTTTCTGACTAAAAGATTATAAGCAACATCAAGAATCACTCTTGGTTATCATCACTGTAACGATATTTTCTCTATTTGACTCAGGTCCAAGCATTTGGCCATATTTCAACTATTGCAATTAGTGTGCCAGCCGTAAATCAGGGAATGTAATTTTGTGATACAAAACCTTGATTAGCGAAAAACGTTGTTTCATGGTTCGAGTTATGTTTCGATTGTAACAAATTTCCTCGTCCAAATTGAGAATCCTCAGTCTTTGAAGTCGGTTAAAACGACGATTAATTCTGTCACTAACAAACCACACGATTTTACTGACCAATTGGGATAATGACTAGGTGAAAAATAAAATACTTTATTATATTCATTTTGTAATGCATCTTAAAATAATGTCGGTTTCATTTTATCGTTTCGAACCGAAAATTTTATATATATTTTTTTAATTGATAATATTATAATTGAAATAAGTAGTTTAACGGCTTGATGTGAAAAATCTGTGACATCATAGTTTGTGTTTTCATACAAATTGCATAGAAAGTAACCGTTCTTGAAAGTTCAATAAAAATATTGAAATTCACATCATTGACTAGTTGTCACCTACGGTGTTGGCCGCAGTTTGACGGCTGGTCACGTTTTAGTTATCATTATGGCGACGAGATTAGACCGAAATTATTCGCTTGCAGTCGTTCGCGATGCAAAATATGTGCATGTCCAATGCCAGCATGCGTTGGGGCACAAAATTCGCAATTTCGTTGACACTTTAGAAATGTTCGCACGCTATTTGTTACTGTTTACTAGAGCGGGTGGACCAGAAGACAAAGTGCATTTCACACATCGGTGGAATCTTACCTTTATAGTTAGGTAGTTATTACAACCCACCCTTTTTTGACCGCCTCGTTGGTCTAATAGTCGCAAGGCGCGACTGCTGTGCACGGGGTCTCAGGTTCGATTCCCGGGTCGGGCCGAAATCGCTTTGTGGGTTCTGAGAAACTTTCATAAAACAGCCTGGAGTCTCGAAGTTGGTGATTGATACACCCGTGCATCGGAGAGCACGTGAATGGTCCTGCTCTCTCAGGTCGTGTCGGAGTGCCGTCTCATCGGACTATGAGATGAAGGGAATAGAGACTGCACCTGTGTCTGCGAAAATGCTTATGCATACATATGTCCTGTGCAGCTGGCTGGTCTCCAAAGAGAGCCATCCCTCTTCAAGGATTCACGTTCATACTTAGCATACGCTTTGCAGCAAGCATTTTACACCTTCCTATTATATACCCATGCAAAAAAGTAGTATTAATTAAACTATTTATAAAATTAGTATTATAATACTTACAGTAATTTTATAAATAAACCATAAATTGAGAAAACAATATTACGTTCATTTTCGTTTAAAAACCGGCGGAATCACAAAGATTTTCCCACAACAGAACCAGATGAATAGTCACCAAATATTTTGATATTTTTGCCATCAAATACTCTTATATTAAACCTGGACTTGATCCCTGACATAGTAGAATTATTAGAGTAAAACAACTCCGTACAATAGGAGGTTTTTTATTATATTTTTTGATTAACTTCGTCGAAAGTCGAAAGACTAACAATTATTTGAAACCTGATCCTTTCCCATTTAAATCACTCTACTATTTGTTTGTGAAAATTGTGCACAAAAACAGAGAATCGCGTCTGATAACTTTCATGGTTCTTATGAAAGAAGAAAACCCAGGACAACGTCTCACGATCAACGTCGGGTCAGCTAGTATACTTATAAAGTGCAAAATATTATTTTAAAAAATAAATATTGATACTGGCCAGTTTCAAATCAACGATGCTCTGATCAAATACTTGAGAAGCCGTTTAGATTTCCACGACCTCAATCCATGTTGGTCCCAACATTTGACAAAAAAATTCTTACATTTTGTTTACATGTTGATTATGTTTATATTTTTATGTTTTTTGTCTGTCTATACTGAATAAAATGTATTTATTCATTGTATGTTTTAATGTACATACATATTTTTATAATATTTTTTTTTATTATAATGAATTATTTTTTTATGTAATGAAAATACTTGGCTTTCTTTATAGGATTTACTATATCCTGACAAACTGACAACCAGTGTGAAAATAATAAAGGTGAAAAAAGTAATCTTTGCTGACAATCTGATGGCTGTCACGGCGTTTATTAAATACAGTGTAAGTTTGTCAGATTTCCGAAAAAAAGGGAATATTATTATTAATTCCTTCTTTAATAGAGTTTTGGGAAAATGGTGGAGATGGGAAGATCTTTGATTTAAGAGTGCGCCACATTATAATATTCCTCACACATTCACTCAACGTCATCTAGTCCCAAAGTAAGCAAGGCTTGTACTATGGGTACCGGACAACTGATAAACATACTTATATACTTTTCTTTTGTAAATACATACATATTACATATAGAAACACCCAGACTAAGTCAAACACCCATGCTCATACAAACAAATGTTTGACTCATGCGGGAATCGAACTCGCGACCTATAGCGTAGCAGGCAGGTTCACTAACCACCACGCCATCTGGTCGTCATTGCCACACACCGATAAAATTTCGCCATATAACACTGTCTCATTAAGCCCGGTCGTACCGGACTGCTCGAGCAGTTAGCGGCTGAGCTACGTGCAGTCGTGAGTCGCTTGTTGATTGCTCCAGTTGTCGCTACCAACCGCAGCAGTTGATTTTCTACCACAGTTAACAGACAGATAGACAACAGAGGAAGGAGACCTGTCGATTGCTCTAGTGCAGTTTATGGCTCCAGCAATTGGTGTATGCCTCGCTTCGGCTCGAACAGTTAACGGCCTGAAGAAGTCGCGACTGCTCGAGCAGTCATGTGTACGGCAGCAAATGAATGACTACAGTTCACCGTGAGCTCGCGGCTTTAAGCAGTCGGTTTCAACTGCTTGAAGCAGTCCGTATACGGCGTCGCTAAGAATATTACAAAGAGTATTTTCGGTTTTTATTATATTAGTCTCCTCGTCTACTTGAAAATTAATATGAATTAACCTATACCTATATTATTTTCTAAGAATGTAACTGAATCTTTTCATAAAGTACAAAATGTCAGTATAATTTAGGTAAAAAAAACACAAATTTCTGGAATATTCGATATCTTTTTGGACGCAACCCGAGATGTCTTTTAGTACAAACGGTAAAAGGTATTGCGTAACAGAATTCTTTAGAAATACTTGTAGGTACGATTGAGGTGAGAGTGCCTGTTGTTGGGCTAATTATTTCTTTCATTTTAGAATTTTCAGGTTTTTCGCTGATATCATCATGATCAAGCGTTTTTTTGTAAAAAGTTTTACTAAACATGAAAGCCATAGAGTGGTATATCCTCAAATTATAAAAAAAATCAGATTTTAACAAAGTATTTTTTTCTTTCGTGGTTATTTTATTTAAATTTAGAACATCCATCTAGTAATCCAGTTGTAACAGTTTCTTTTTTCATGTCGAATGTCACTCATGATTTACAAATAGAATCCAGCATCTACAGTTTGGCCTATAGAATGATAGAAGATAATATACATATGTAGTGTGCGTTGAGTCAGTCCATAATCAATGACGGACTTTTTGTCTGCCATACAGATATTTTGTGAGTCACAGACTGGATGAAACGTCATATAGTCACACTACCAAAAACTTCGATTATTTAGGGCCTGTTTCACCGGTTACGGATAAGTTCCAGATAGTTTATCTGGCAGATAATTTCATACAAATTCTGTTCCATTTTTTAATTTATCTGGTAGACAGTGGCTATCAGTAACCGGTGAAACTGGCCCTTAGACTGCAAAATATTTGCAAATAAATTGAGCTGTGCGTATTACAGGTGCTTTCTCCCTATCCAGGTTCCAGAAACGTCTGTCGGTTGCTCTTTATTTATTTCACTTTGCCGGCGCACAGTACAGTGCTAGTAATTAATCATTTTCCTGACTTTGTCGACTTTCTTGTCCAGTAACTACTAACTACTGAGTACAAGCACTTTGCGTTCGTTTCGGAGTAAATAATTGTTGAATTTAAATTCTGTTTTATGTCAGTTTAGTCACGATTTTCTAGATTTCGTGTTTATTTTATTTTTCTTTGGAAAATTGAGTTTTACCTCAATTTTCCCAGTAGGTACGGTACTCGAGAATATGTAATCAATCGAAAAAGTTACTTCGGTACTTGTCTGACCTGGTATCGAATCCGGACACTAATACATGATAGCTGGTGCTTTAATCTCTCGGCCAGCACGACACATTGTTTGTAATCACTCAATCACGGTTCACCAACTATACAATATATAAATTGCAATCCAATCTAACATATAGGATGCATCTTCCGGCGACATGAGCTCCTCTAGATGCAGACTTCAAGATCTCATTAGAAAAGGCAAATGAATGCAATGATGCACTTTATTGTATTATAAAGTGCATATTCGATTGTAAATTGTCGTTATGCACTTACAATAGTGTTATGCATGTAAATATAGAACTTGTTGAAGCTTATCGTGTGTTGTGAGGGCATGGTCAGAATATTTGCCGACGAGAATAGTGATGTGCCAAAGTTTGTTTAAGCACTTTTGAGTTGCTATTAGAACTCGGATTTTAAAATTTTTATTTTGTATCTTAAACTCGTAATATTTGCTCTCGGTTCAGAACATGCTAGAAACTCCTAGTTGGACGTTTTGCTACATGGACGTTTTGCTAATAATACTAACTGCTCATTAGACGTTTCGCACTGTTGGACGTTTACCTACATAGACCTTCTGATCATGCAGGAAACATTTTTGGTAAAATTGATGTTTTACAAGTATACTAGTAATATTTGAAGAAAAATATTGTTGCTTGCCTACTGACTTAGTAATTACATTTTTTACGGAGAAATATGCATTAATAGTGTATGATACTGCAAATTTAGAATAAATACCAGAACTCATTCACCATTAGTTGTTTCATACACCATAAATATTTCTCAAAAAATCCGCGCAACACTTTCCTTTTACAACCTATATGTATATTACAACCCCTTTCCAAATAAATGACAATCAACAAACACAAAACAGCGATTACGGGTTACAGGGTTCGTAATTCAAAACCGCGTTTCGTATATTTGATATCCGTAACTATCCGCACTATCACAAGGAACATCCCTAGGATTGATTACAATTGCAAAAATATTAAAGAGGAAAATCTCTTCAAGTTGCGTCTGTATTCCTTCTTTAAACAACTGCCATATTCGGCTACTAGTTCAAATTCGTAAATTATTGTCATTTCATATCCGCAACAGCTGTTATAACACATCTCGGACTAAAGATTACTAAGAGACTCATTAATACGAATAAATTAAGCCCAAACACGAGGTAGCTACGATATACCGTTCAGGATTCCCTCGCTTTTCTGTCGTCTCCATTATCAGATCAGGTGGAAACCTCGACCACATTGTAGTGTAATGAGACATATAAATCAAAATATGGAGTTTTTCCCTGATGTTCAGGTATAATTTTCAGGGCTCAAATTCTAAAAGGATCCTGACCTGACCAAAAGGCAAGTGTAAATTGTGAGTGTTATTGAAGATTGTTTTTCTAATCAGTCAAGGGGCCTTCGAGCGAGTTCCAAAGCGAGTAGCAAAGATAAAAAAGCAATCGAATTGAGAACCTCATCCTTTTTTTAATTCGGTTAAAACGACTATTCCTAGCTGTCAAAAAAGTACATCAGTAAGCAAAACTACCGGTTTCTTTCTTTATGAACTATCAAGCCAGAAGCTACTGCTTCGTCAAATTGCTTGGACCACTTGATTCGATACTTTCCTATCGATTCACGTAACCCTGAATTCTAACACCTGACAAAGTTCAATGAACTTCGACCTTTTATAACGTCTGATCTAATTGTGTGCAGGTTTTATTTTTACACATAAATCTTAACAAACGATGGCCAATGTTTTTTTAAAGCCGCTTATGTCCGATTTCAGATTTGTGTAAATCGGTAGAAAGGGATGATGTTATTGTTATGTATAGCGCGTGAGAATGGCAAAGGGGTTTTGTGAGGTCAGTCACCTCAGTTTAAGGTCTCACGGAATAGGGTGTAAATCAGAAAATTTATGTTTTCTATATTTTAGGGTAAGAAAAAAAGTAAAGATCAATACTTTTTTTTCTTAATCTTGTACATACAGACGCCAGCACGTCAGGCTGGAAACTGTCAAATTTTCCCAATCAACTTTGAACTTTATGCTTTAGTGATAAAGTTGAAAATCTATTGAGTAAATTTTACAGATTAGTAGCCTGATGTGCTGGCGTCTGTGCAATATCAATATTGTCAATATTTCTATTTATTGAACAATTACAATTGGTAATTAAAATAACAGTAAATAGCTAGTCATTTCGATATAACTTCTACATGGCAATAAAAAAATATAACTTTAATAAAATAAAACTCAAATCGAGGCACACTTTAAATAAAACTATTTATTAAAATAAAAATAGCCTCTAGTCGAGGCAGCCTCGCAAAAAGGCTAATTATTTATATTAATTTTATTTTATAATTGATAATGTAGTACAAATCATAGTTTATTTTATTAATGCTATGAATAAAAATTGTGTAAAATGAAAAGTCTTTTTTAGTTATTTTTCTTCGGGCACTGTTCTAGAGGCACGCATTTCCCTGTGTTCGTGTCTCTAACAGTTGTTGCCTTACAGTAACAGGCTGAATAGTCACAAGGAGCCTCTTCTTCTTGTGGAGTAGGATTGTCACAAGAAGGTTCAGGTATCATCATCTGGTCACAGTTGGAGGTATAAGCGTAGGTGCCTGGCTCACACTCCTCAATACCTGGAAATCGGAGAACAATTTCGAATTATTATACTTCGGGTTTAGCAACAATGAAGTATTAAAATGCTACTAACAATTCCGAGTTTGGCTCTTGGATCGTAAGTTCATGCGAGTCTCATGCGCTGTTAATAAAACATAAGACGACGTCAAGCGCAAGGCTAATATTAATAATTTACATAACATTAAAAATAATATACTTTATACGGTTTGTCCCCTCAAGTATGAGGGCGTGGGTTCGATTCCAGATCAGGCAAGTACCAATGCAACTTTTCTAAGTTTGTATGCACTTTCAAAATATATCTTGGACACCAATGACTGTGTTTCGAATGACACGTAAACCTGGAGGTCGCGGCTGTCATAGAACATCCTTGACAGTTGCTATAGGTAGTCAGAAGCCATTAAGTCTGACGCCAGTCTAACCAAGGAGTATTGGGTTGCCCGGGTAACTGGGTTGAGGAGGTCAAATAGGCAGTTGCTTCTTGTAAAACACTGGTACTCAGCTGAATCCGGTTAGACTGGAAGCCGACCCCAACATAGTTGGGAAAAGGCTCCGGAAATAATGATAATAACATTATCAATTTAAAGCGATAATGATATAAGTAAATCATTATTACGTAAAAGCATTGACTTTTAGTCCAACATTTTGATACGTAGTTATAACCTGAGCCTTTTTTGTTTCCAACAAAAGAAATAATTATAACGATCTACTTACATAATCCTCTGCTGTCATAATAACATTCTTCGGGTTCAGGCTTACAATACGATAAGGACACAACCGCCAAAACACACAAAAAGATAAAAACCTTCATGACTATTAATTTTAAATTGCCAACAAGCAACTGCCAATCTTTTTAGTTTATTTAACAATGCGTACTTCACGAGTACCACAATTGCACTGTGAATTCTAGAGTAGGTATA
Source organism: Heliothis peltigera (assembly GCA_958496145.1). Lineage (NCBI taxonomy): Eukaryota > Metazoa > Arthropoda > Insecta > Lepidoptera > Noctuidae > Heliothis > Heliothis peltigera. The sequence goes on from OY292341.1 coordinate 1,475,838, forward strand.
AAAATAATCGCACGCCTTCAATAGGCATATAAAACTCACTATCTTTTGGAATAACAAACACTCGATTACAGAGAAAAATAAATTAGTAGAAAATGATAATGGCTGTTAGATAGGCAATTTTTTTAGGTACAAATTAATTTATGCTGTAGCTTTGCTCGTGTCACCAAATATAAAGTATGCCAGCACATCGAGCTACTCGAAACTGTCATTTTTTTCCAATCAACTTAGAACCATGTGCTTCAGCGATAAAGTAGAAAATGTATTACAGAAATTTAACAGATTGTTTTCACTTTACCGAGATTGTAGATTATTACGGTTTTCTGCTAGTCGAATGCGGTCACTATCAGGTCAAAATTTGAAAGAGTCGTATAGGCTTTCGCTCTTATATATGGAAATATTTATCTCTACGCTAGATACTTACATAAAACAAAGTATTTTTTCTGTAAACTCAAAAATTAGAGAGACTTCTGCGGAATTTTCAGCAATAGACGGAGCGGTTAATGAGAGGGGTTTTATTCACTAAAAACCCGTGGGTTTATGTCTTTATATATTGTATTGAATATGTACTAGTTCAGTATGAATGTATCCACTTCGCTGTAAGACGGCTCACAAAAATTCGAAGTCGACATAACACTGGGCGGAACATTGCCTAAATATACAATAGATTGACGTCATAAATACGAGAATAACCCAACAATTAAGCCTGCTGAACACTTAAATATCAAGTAAAATACATATAACAGAAATAAAACCATATTAAACATCGAAATATCAATAAATATAGATCAGTTGCGGCCATGACAATCTCTGAAAGTTATTTATACCGTAGTTCGGGATTTATACAGTTTAAAATATAATAGATACTTACAATGTAGGCAAAATGTGGGTTGAATGTTGCTTGAATTTCTGCTGTTATTTCTCTAATTTATCTGCTAAATATTTAAGAAATAGGGGAAAAAGAAACACACTGTTACGGACAAGTATAGTTTTATTAGTATTATACCAAACGTGAAAAAAACGTGAAGAATTCAGTGTTTACAAAAACCGGGGAATAAAAACTTGTAAGAGTTCATATACATATATTGGTGTATCAATTTAAATACAAATCTTTACAAAAATAATCTTATTTGGCACGAACCAAAGGTACAAGTTACATCAATTTAGTTCACTTTGAATTTAAATGAGTTCATACTTCAAAAAAAATAACTCCATATAACAGATACTCATTCGGCGCTCGTTAATTAATTCCATCCATTTTTAAATACTACTTGAGTCTTGAGACTTTCTACGAAATACAGACTTTGGACTCAAATCGAGGCGACCTCTCAAAAAGGCGGTTCATTACGCCTTTTTGGGGCATTCTTCCAGAGGCACACATTTACCACTGACTGTATCCCTGACTGTCGGAGGGTCACAGTAGCAAGCTGAGTAGTCACAGATTATTGCCTTCTCTGTTTGTGGAGTTGGCTCGTCACAGGTAGGCTCAGGGGTCTTGTGGCCGCAGCCTGTGGTGTACGCGTGAGTTCCTACCTCGCACTCCTTGTAACCTATAACAATAAGAAAATTAATTACAGCACTCACATTATAATTATGGTCTTGTGGTCACAAAGCGCGATTGCTGTCACTGAATTGAGTCAAAAATGCTTTCTGGGTTTTTAAGAAATGATCACAAAGCTGTCCGTAGTGTGTACGAGTGAAGTTCACTCACACAGGTTCACTCTCTATTCCCTCACGCTCATAGTCCGATGGGACGGCAATCCGACACGACCGGAGAGAGATCAGGCGTAGGACCGACATTTACGTGCTCTCCGATGCACGGGTGAATCAATCACCAACTTCCAGACTCCAGGCTGCTTTATAAAAGTTTCTCAAAACCTACAAAGCGATTTCAGCCCGACCCGGGTTTCGAACCCGAGACCCCGTGCACAGCAGTCGCGCCTCGCGACCACTAGACCAACGAGGCAGGCAGTCACACAGGCATTGTAGACCACGTAAATGTCGATCCTGCGACTGATTTTTCACCAATCATGCCAGTTTGTCGTTTCATCAGACTATACAAGTTAGGGAATCCGTAAACACTTATGCACTATAACAATATATTGCGTGACGTTGGGTGATCTCGTTAAAGAACAGGCGATGTGGCCGACAATCAGCCTAGACGGTCTGCCTATCTAATACCATGTCACAAACACACAAATCTTCATCCTTAAATAATCCTCTTTATAATATTACAATATATTATAATTATATTTCCAATTTAATGACAATTAAGTAGGGAAAAGGCTTCTATAAGCGTGTCATTATAATTAGCACAATAATCAACAAAAACATTTGTGTTTGCTAATTAAACAGTTTCACTAAAAACAACGGCTCTTTCTATCTTAACAAAATGAACTTCTATTTATTATCAAGTTCCAATATGTTTATATGACAATGAGTTTAGAATTAGCGCATTGCAATTACAAATTGCATTTCCCAATATGAACAGTTGTTCATGCATTTAAATTTGTTTTATCTAAACTTTGTGATCAAACTCTAACGTAGTCATTTTAAAATGTTTTACATACAGTTAGCTGGCTGCTGGTTTAATCAGTTCGACACAATTTTCGTATTATTCTGTTTAGAGATATGTATAAATAAGTATTAAAAGTTTGTTACATTGTGTGTGAATTAAAATAGTAAATTATAAATTATAGTGTTTTATTTCAATGTACTTTTACAAAGACAATACTTTGGTACATATTTTAAAAGGGACCACGTTTGATTTTTAGATATTGATGAAAAGTATTCGGAAGAATTCTCTGTGTGAGAGGAGGCTTGTGCCCAGCAGTGGGGCGATAAAAAGGCTGATGATGATGATACGGAAGAATAAAAAAGCTGTCTTATTTTTACGTCACTTTGACAGAAGTTTTAATGGTGTCCCAAAACCAATACAAAATGCTTTCAATATATTTACGAATATTTATAATATTATAGTACCTACGTAATTATTATTTAATTAAATTATAATTATTATTCTATTCAGATATTTAAGTACACAGTAGTTACAATCAATACATCGTTGGCGTAGGACTGAAGATAATTAATATAATTACATTTGTCATAACGATCGGCTTAAAACTTTTCATTAAAAAATTACATTTTAATTGTTGGTACATACATATTTTTTGTGTGTAAATGTCTCTCTAAGGATAGGTTATAAAAATAAGCAAACAAAATACCTATATATTTTTCTTAATAAATGAAGACTAAAATACCTCATCATCTGCCCAGCCTTTACCCAAGCAATATTGGGATCGGCTTCCAGTCTAACCGTATAAAAGAAAATTCATATGGAGCGATTGCCTATCTGACGTCCTCAACCCAGTTACCTGGGCCACCCGATACTTCTTCTTAAGACTGGTTGTCGAAGATGTAGAAATGGCAGGCGGGACCCACCAATTTAACGTGCCTTCCGAAACACGGAGCGTCATGACAAAATGGTCACCCATCTACGGATCGACCGCGCCAAGCATTGCTTAACCTTATGATCGATCGACCCGTACGGCTTTTAGTTAGCCACAAGCTCCTCATAGGCTCTGGGTCAAGTAAACAGAATAAACTAATTAAAACATTAAATGACTAATACAAGGCGTTGTTTGTAACTCGAGCCAGGAAGGATGAAGCATGGTTTATTGTGGTACTTGACCTCCATTACTTAAAGTAGTCGACCATAGGTTTCACATAATAGACACATATTAGGGCCATGGCTTATGTCAGGTACTGCTGATGATGAGACAATAAGAAAGTGAGGTATGAGACATGATATGATTTTAAGGGTATGAAAAATACGCTTCAGAAAAAAATAACCTTACCTACATAGATACATATTTCCTTAATTTTTACCACATATACAAAGGGAAATATTTTTTTGTATGAATGGATGATGTAATAATGGCTTCCAGACTGACAGTCTCTCTAAGAACCAACAAAGTGAATTTGGCCCGATCCCGGTTTCGAACCCAAGACACTGTGCACACAGGACGGGCCCCTTAGGGCCAGGGTCTGCTTGGGCTGCGGGATGTTCGTAAGAGTTACCGTGGCCCTGGCACACAAGGACTTCCAGAAATTACCATCTTATTTTACATTGTGGATTTCCAATAAAGATTATGATTATGAACATAGTGGGTTTTAGTCAGTAAAGGTCTGACACTTCCTCCAGCTGCACCCTCAGCTGGAGGGATCCTCGGGAAGTAAGAACTAGTATAATAGTATGAATGGTGAGGCAGTAGGTTAATCCATTAAATGGACTAGCAGTCTCCAGCGATTTCACCCGAGTTTAAAGCAACTCCGAGCAGATAAATGAAGGATTTGGTGAATTTTTTCGACTCATTTTTTTATTATCCTAATTATGCACTTAAAATTGAATCCAATCTACGTATTTTTGGAGTTTTTTTTTTGCCATCCGACGTGGCAATGCGGCCAGCCCTTTAGGCACGGATCCCGCTGACAGCGATGCGGATGAATTTTTTTGACGCATTATTTTAATTCGTCCTTTTTTATTTTCTTTGTAAAAATTTATGAGTTTGTACCTACATTTATGTAAATATCGCTTTTTTAATTTATTTATGGTTGTACCAACACATACAACTCCAGGTAGTAACTGGTTATTTGAAATTGAAACCTGTTCATCTTCATGGCCAACTAAATCCGACCTGTTTATGTTTGATTAAATTATTATCATCTGTATTTCTGATGTACCCGTTTCTAAGTGACCTCGCTCTTCGATAAACTTTGCAGATAATTTCACTGGTGTCAAAACAATAATATTTTCTAACCAACTAAGAATTTATACGGAAATTAGGTAGGTTATATATAATCATCACTTTTTGCCTACTATAAATTATTTTTGAAATTATATACTCGTAAATCACAAAGGCGAAAGTTTGTGAGTATGTGTGTATGTTTGTCTTACTTCATCACGCGGAAACAGCTGTACAGATTTAAATAAAACTTTTAACTTAATTTATTTGATTCATTTATTGTACACAAGGACCAAATTGACCAAAGAGAGTGGAAACAATTGGCACGTAATGATAAAAATCCACAAGTTTGCAGCCACCTTTATCCAGGTGCGCGAAGTTGTTCCCACGAGACGCGGGAAACTGCTAATGCAACTATTTTTTCATAAATAATATTCAATTCACATTACCTTCCAACTATAACAACAAATAAAAAAAAAATCTTTTACATTGTCGCAAAAGGCAACCTTGACAACCAGTAACGAAGTGTACTGCAAACATATTTATGATATTTTTGGACTCCAAAACATGGAGGTTACTGACCTCAGCGATGCAACAACCAAAAAAAAAAATTGCTAAGAAACACAAATACATCGTGGCTGTAGCTTATTTTTCACAAAAACTGCAGGGGACCATTTTGGCGGCAAACAAGGATCATAATTTAAATAAATAAAGACTTTTTATTTATTTTTCTTTAATTTACTCTGTAAGTCGTGGTGGCCTAGTGGTTAAAGCATCAGCCTTTCGAGTATGAGGGTGCGGGTTCGATTCCAGGTCAGGCAAGTACCAATGTAACTTTTCTAAGTTATACGTACTTTCTAAGTTTATCTTGGACACCAATGACTGATTAAAGGTGAAGGAAAACATCTCGAGGAAACCTGGACTGAAAAGTCTGAAATCACCAACCCGTATCGAGCAAGCGTGGTGACTAACGCTCAGTCCTTCTCCGTGGGAGAGAAGGCCTGTGCCCAGCAGTGGGACGATAAAAAGGCTGTGATGAATTTATTCTATACTAAGTTTCCGTATGAGTATTTCAAATGCCATAAAAAGTGCATTTGATTTGCTGCAACGAATATTTACTGATGCAGAATAAATTGTTTTAAATTGGAATTGAATTTCATTGAGACACATAAATGCTGTATTAGGAACGTTGTAAATGCATTAGTTACATATCGATAATGCACTCACGTTTCAATAAATATAACTATAGTTACTAACTAGTAACCTTTTAATATGGCTGCGAGAGACAGATGCCAGCAGGTTTTACCAAAAGAATATTAACCTTCCGGTATTGTGATTAGGTTGAAAATATATTAAAGAAATTTGACAGATTGAGGTAGGTTGATATGCTGGCGTTTGTACGCGAATTTAAAAATCTTCTTGTATTATATGTATATTACAGTTATTTATTTCTTGACTTAGGTCCGGTTGTTCTTACAGACGCCAGCACATCAACCTACGTCAATCTGTCACATTTCTTTAATAGATTTTCAACTTTATCGTTGAGGCATATGGTCCAAAATTGATTAGAAAAAAATGACAGTTTTGATTAACAATCCTATTGTAATATATAGGTATATCATTTATTTATTTACTTAATGCACAGAATTCTAACCTTTATTGGTCAAGTCTGCAGAAATTTTATTTAAAAAAAGTATAGACAGTGTTTCACTCACATCTTCCCATAACATAGATGCAACCTCTCGATTGAGGCTTCCCAGTCGACATAGCCACTACGGCCAAAACACACAAAGCAATTACAACCTTCATGATAAACAAATAAAACTTATATTCAACAAACACGACCTATTAGCGTGAACTATTTAAGCCAACTGAGCATTCTGACATCATGGGATCGCCTTAAATAGCATAGGTCATTGATAAACAATTAAATAAATGATTATATACGATTATATATCGAGCCGCGAGACCGGTATGATCATTAAATGTTATTAAGATAGGAATATTTTTGTCTTTAATTTCCTTGGCCACGTAAATTGGGACTGTCTTAAGTCAGTTTTCCTCGTGTTCATTTGTAGAAGATTGATAATCTACAATAATATTATAAAGCTGAAGAGTTTGTTTGTTTCTTTGTTTGTTTCTTTGTTTGAACGCGCTAATCTCTGAAACTACTGGTTCGATTTGAAAAATTCTTTCAGTGTTAGATAGCCCATTTATCGAGGAAGGCTGTAGGCTATATACCATCACGCTAAGACACACGGGAGCGGAGCAGTAACCAAAGATGCGGGTGAAACCGCTGGGGACAGCTAGTTATTTATATATAAAAATAGCAAAAGATTCAGGCTATCGCTCTATGTAAAACACTGGTACTCAGCTGCATCCGATCAAGACTGGAAGCCGACCCCAACATATCTTGGGAAAAGACTAGGCAGAAGATAATGAAAAATTTGCAAAAGAAATGATTTGTTCAGTTTGATATCAACGAAGGCGCATTAAAGTTATTAACAATTAAATTATTAGAAGTAAGTGATTGATTCACCTGTGCATCGGAGAGCACGTAAATGCCGGTCCTGCCCCTCATCTCTCTCCGGTCGTGTCGGATTGCCGTCCCATTGGACTATGAGGGAATAGAGAGTGCACCTGTGTCTGCGCGAATGCTTGTGCACTATAATATGTCCTGCGCAGCTGGCTGATGTCCATAAAAGAGAACGGCCACCGTAGCCGACAATCGGCCTGGATGCCATCATCATCATATACAGAGTACCGGAATAAAAAAAATCTTAATAGACAGACGGACAACAAAGTGCCTAATAATATAATGTATCGGGACAAATCCGAGGGCACGGCAGTGTCCCAGCCAAGTCTCGAAGCAGGAAACGTAAATCGTCAAAAATCCCAGTCCTAGTCAACTCACCTTGAGCTAGCACATTCCTTCTTAGTGTTAGAAGGGCTCTATAGTGGGACAATAAAAAGGCTAATGATGATGATAAAAAAATATACTCACAATTTCCCAAAACATATACACAGCCTCTCGATTGAGGCTTGCTATACGACACGGTGACGAGCGCCAAAACACACAATGCTATTAAAACCTTCATAATACCTTTTATTTTAAAGCCACGTATAAAATGTCTGAACTATTTAGTTCCACTGACCAATCTGACTAAATAGGTCGCTTATATATGCATCTACAACCAGTTTGCGATTATTATCCTTACAAAAGTTATAAATGCGAAAGTATATCTGTGTGTTTATCAGGCTGAACCAATTTAAATAAAATTTGGTAGACGCATAATCTAAGCATCTAAGTGTATGTATCTTGGACATCAATGACTGATTAAAGGTGAAGGAAAAGATCTCGAAGAAATTTGGACTATAAGGTCTGAATTCACCAACCTGCATTGAGCAATCGCGGTGATTAACGCTCAATCCTTCTCCGTGGGAGAGGAGATCTGTGCCCAGCAGTTGGACGATAAAAAGGCTGTGATGATAGTCTAGAGCCTGAGGACGGACAAAGGCCATTTTTTACCGGATGCGGGAATTCGTTACCTCGGGTGGCGGTTGCACCCACGGGGAACAGCTAGTATTTAATATTTACATTGAGAATCGTGCTAATACGTAAATAAATGTTAAAAGTACGGTCGCCATGTTTGTTTTGTTATTTTGTTATTGGTTTTGTCTTATGAAGTCAATGTTTGTTATGTGCTCGTGTTAATTTGATTCTAGGAATATTAAAAAAAACATTTTTATTGAAAAAAAACTGCACTGCAGTTCGTGGGGTATTAAAATAAATTTTGAACCATTAGGTCCATAATAATGCAACTAAATGTGTTTGTTTTTATTATTATTGGAATATGTATTAAGTATAGAAATTACTCTTCTAATATCGTACTATATTGTGAGGATATTTTGTATTTTGAGGATTTAAAGATTTTTTTTACATAAAATTTTATTTTTACACATTTACATACATATACATATCTATTTACAAACACATAAATGACAAAATATTTACAAAATAAAAACTAAAAGGCTAGCCGTCGAAAAATTATCATCTGTAAATATCATATACCAGCTGTCTCCCGATTTCACATGGGGTAAGTTATTTTTTCTATTCAATTTTGAAATAATTTTGCTTCCCAAACTGTACGACTAACCAATCGTACAGTAGGCATTCAAGAAAATTATGTCCAACAACAATCGACTGTAGTGTCCATGGCTACCCAAGTCCATTATCTTCAAGTAATAGCGATTACCCCCAACAACATCACAAAATTATAAAGTATTTAAACATAATATTATAAACATAACATAATATTTTTTCATCATCATCATCCGCCTTTTTATTGTCCCACTGCTGGGCAAAGGCCTCTCACACAGAGAATTGAGCGTTAATGATATTTTTTTAATGATGCATTTTTAACAGCATATTATGTATTTTCTGCACAGATTTGCTTTGTAATCTAAAAGACACAGCTTGGGAAACAGACTATAACACTTTGTCCCTATCCAAGGGATTTGTAAAACCATTATTAACCATGACCCATAATTTGACCTTTGCTCAATCCCAGAGCGACTCATAACACAAATTCTCTTCATAAGCTTAAGTTGTATATGTTTGCCATAAAAATAGATGTTCTACTAAGTAACATAAAATTACATCTTTTAAGAAAGGGGTATCCCCCGTTCCTCCTCCTCGAAGTTTAATGGTTATGCAGTATATTTGAGTTCATGTTACGATTATATCTGCGTCGTTGGTCTAGTAGTTCGTCTCCGTTAGTTAGTTAGTCTCCGGTTCGATTCCCGGATCCGGCCGAAATGGCTTTCTAGATTTTTAGCTTGTTTTAAGAGACTTTCATAAAGCAGCTCGAAGTTGTACTTGTGCACTGTAGTATGCCCAGCACAGCTGGCTGATTTCCTTAGACTTAAAAACAGCCACCATGGCTGACAATCCGTCTGTTAATGCTTGAGTTACATAAAGGTATGTAGGTGTAAGGTTGAGTGTTAGCCCGCGTGTGTTACATAAGTATTTAAATTTCTTTATATTGTTATATATACATCTAATTACCTACTTACATCATACAAATTGTGTATGAAGAAAATATTGTTTAAATTTTAAAGGTTCTTCAAACCAACAGACAGACATGTGTTGCTGGGGAGTTTGTTGCGCCAATTCTTCTTCCCAGCAAAAACACATAGGAAGTGGTGAAGGGTGGGCGTTTTTGGGGGCTGTCTTTTGTAATATTTGACGTCAAAAAGTGCTGTTTTACAGCCAAGTTTGAATAAATGATTTTGAGTTTGAGTTTGAGTTTGGGTGACCTTACTATATAATATTAGACAAATTTATTGTGAGTCATGAAAGGCTTCCCGCTGTGGGTGCCGCTGGAGGGAATGTCAGACTTTTACTGACTAAGACCCACTATGTTCCTTCTGGAGGTCTTTGTGTGCCAGGGCCACGGCAACTCTTGCGGCAACATCCTCGACCGTCAATACTGAGGCTGCAGTATTGTCCAAAAGAGTTAATAGAACAGATAAACATTGATTTAAACAGTGTCAATGTCTTTTTAAAAACACAGATTAGCTAAATACATGTTTAAGCAGTGTTTAAATATTTATAGTAATGACACTATATTTTGTTTTATTAGCACAAGTCTTGTTAGCATGCTAAAACTCGTTTCATGATATAAACAAAAAATCGATACAGGTTTGTGTTGGTCAATACATATATGTTTAGCCGAAAAAAGGATCCCTACATTGTGAATTACCTACTGGTAAAAATTAAAAAAAGTTTCTTTAAAGGAACATCGTGTCAATTCTATGACTACTTTATAAGCATGTAAATTAGAAGTTAGAAAATTAGAATTTGTTAAATTTCAATCAAATTTCTGTTAAATATTAAAAATATTTTTTGACAAAAAGTTTAACACACTAATACACATACACACATTCACAAACTCTCCTCTCTATGAATAACATTAGTGTGATATACCAAAAGCATGATGGAGGATATAGATTATTGTTTTGAAAACGGGTACTGGACCGACATTGAATAAAGTGTATTACAGATTTTCAATACCGCATCTGTCCCTGAATTTTTTCGCCTAATTACAACTAAATATTTTTCTTAACAATTAATATCATGGATTTCCGTGACGGAACACCTGATTCAATAATTTATTTTAAGCCTGTACATGAACTTAAAATAAATTATCTTTATGTAATTAAATTAGTAATGCCTTCTTTGCTGTGCCCTAACAGGGTCCATAATATGTACTTAACTTTAAGCCCCTTATAACATCATTGTAACATTATGGTATGCAAATAAATTAATATGAACTAGGAATCATACCTTGATCACACAGCTCTCCCACGAAATCGGATCGAACCTACTTATGGCAATATTTCCAAAATGCTGGCAACTTATTTTCTCCACTTACAAAGTAGCCACACAATAAAAGTTTATATAAGCTAAGCACATAAAGCTTGTACCACATTTGCGACAAACAAACTTAATACTACTATACACACAAATAAAATGCCGTTAGTTGATCCGTTCCGTTGACACACCGGTATGAACTCGTTCATTGTGGGGCCATGAAGCCAGCGAGTTTATGCGAATAAGGTTTGTTAACCTTTCTTATGCGGCAATTCTTATAGTAGTACCATTTCGTACATGTATTTTGAAAATTATTGTGTTTGATGGCCTAATGCCTTAAAATTGACCCAGACCCTTGAAAAGCAAGCAAAAATATAAAAGTATAGGCGGACGACACTCGTTCCTAGCTCTTTATTTTGAAACAACAGAAACAGCTGGTCTTTTACAAAGACACAAGTCTTGTTCCATATGCCATAAATTACCTTAAAATAATCTCGAAGGCCTAATTTAATAAAGGTGTAAGGCGACCTCTAGTTGTTGAGGTCTGCCGCGGCTACCGGATGTTCGCAAGAGTTACCGAGACCTCCAGAAGGAAAACGGTGGGTTTTAGTCAGTAAGAGTCTGACACTCCCTCCAGCTGCACCATCAGCGGGGTCATTTAATGATTTGCAACGAAAAAAGGTGGCCTTGTCTGGTTCCAAGATAAATTGGTGACGTATTTTTTTTTTTAAGGAAACAGGTGTCCCAAAATTGTCCAATGTTTCCCACAGTCGTCTTCGTTTCACAACATACTTTTTAGAATGAACCTTTTGCACATTCGCTCTACAAGGAACAGGTTAAGAATGCAGTTGGGGTTGTATTACAAGTTATTATCAGAATATTGTCCCCTGCATCGCGAGATCACATAAATATGTACTTTACATAAGTGCTTAATGTGATTTCGGATGCCGTTACACCGATTACGTCCGATAATTTTAGCCAATTTGCGAGGAACACGTGGAGCGATAAAAATGCATTTGGACGATGCGAGAGCTTGCTTGTTTTGGTCGTATTTTGTTTTGTTTTTGATGCGATTTTTTGGAGTAGTGTTTTTGTTTCGGCGTAAGTGCAGCTATGTGACATTCGGCAATTTTTATAAGTATATGGTATTCATTTATTTACGGGGACATAACCAGCTGTAGGGGAAGGTTGCCTCGGCGGATTGTCCAGCATCAGCTGCCCAATCGCCACTTAAAACTTGGCGTTCACCCTCTGAGCAGAGCTATTAACCTTGCTCTAGCGATTCCACTGTGGAACACCAATGAAGGCAAGCTAAAGGCGTGAGACCTGTCTCCTGGTGTGGTTCATTCCGCCTGTTCAGAGATAAGGAACAATTGCTACTTACATCATCCCAACTGCGAGCTAAGTATATTATTATAACAGTAATTTAAATAAATTATTTTAACTATTGTTTAAAATAATAAGTGATAAAACAAGCAAGGTGATAAATAAATCTACGAGATTCAGTAGCTGTTACTGTTATATTTCATAAATGGGTGAGCAGGGATACATTTCGGTAACAATTATTTATTTAACCAATCATAATTCTACGTGATAGACATATCGTCCCTCTGATTCAACTGACCCCACATCTTATGTCTATCCGCCTATTTCCTAGCCACATCTAGTCGATTGTCACCATCATAAGCTTTTTGTTAGCATACCCACTAACATAGTTCAAGGCATTATTAACCTTATTAAATAAATTATAGTGTCGTCTTTTGATGTACTGTATTGATCTTGTTTTCAGTGAAAGCATAATTAAAATTTATGAATGAATAATGTAGGTGTTATGATTATGGCTCTTCCCTTAGCCTAGATTCAAGATGTAAAGGTACCTAAAATATCGCTTTAATGTAAAGATGACTTAAAAATGTATAAAGTTAGTTGCTTTTGGGTTTTAAGAAGCTTTCTCTAAAACAAACCGGAGTCAAGAAGTTGGTGATTGATAAGCCCGTGCATCGGAGAACACGTGCATGTCGGTCCTGCGCCTGATCTCTCTCCGGTCGTGTCGGATTGACCCATCGGTCTATGAGTGAGAGAATAGAGAGCGTACCTGTGTCTGCGCAAATACTTGCACATTATAATAATGTCCTGCTCCGCTGGCTGATCACCTTAGAGAGAACAGCCTCCATGGCCGACAATCAGTCTGGGCGCCATTATTATTTCTATAAAGTTAGAACATTTGGCTATTACCAAATTATATGACAGATATAGGAAAATCACTCCTTTGGCATTTTTTTATTACATAAGATTTTTTCGACCAAAAGGGACTGCGTACATATTTCAATTCCAACAATTTATCTGCATGATTAGACAATCAACATTATACATAGTACTTACTAGAACCTTTACTAGAATATAATGTCTTATACAAACAACAGTAGAGCGATATATCTTGAACACAAGTAATTTTACAAACCCAAGCACTTGTTAACATAGATTTATTCTAATTTATGCATTCCTTAAGTTGTGAACATCTTAGATTCGAGATAACTCTCTAGGGTACAACCACATACTCCGCTAACAATAGTTGACCTTCAAAAACTGTTTAGGTTTGCAAGCAAACCAGTTTTATACAAACATTAATGTATATTAATAATAATAGAGGTCTATTTTTGTGTTTGTTTGTTCACAAATTATGTTTTCTAAATATGTGAACGATATTGCTTAAAATTGGGTACGGATGACAACCTACACTATATTTTTTTATTTAGAAAATGTTTAATACAACATTATAAAAATATTTTAAGTTATATTTTTTTCAGTTGAGGAGGTCAGATAGGCAGTCGCTCTTCTTCCGCATAGTCTTTTTCTTTTCATTGTAAAATCATCAAATGACCCTCTAACCGGATTCAGCTGAGTACCAGTATATAACAGGAAGCGACTGCCTATCTGACCTCTTCAACCCAGTTACCCGGGCAACCCAACACCCATTGGTTAGACTAGCGTCACACTTACTGGCTTCTGAATACCCGTAAGGACTGCCAAGGATGTTCAATGACAGCCGGGACCTACAGTTTAACGTGCCATCCGAAACACAGTCAAACAAACATACAAACTTAGAAAAGTTGCTTTGGTACTTTGCCTGAGTTGAAATCGAACCCACACCCTCATACTTGACAGGTTGGCTCTTTACTTAACCACAAGGCCACCACGACTATTCTCGCAGCCCCAACTATTGTAATTAATTTTACAAAGCAAGCTCAAAAATATTCATGAACACCCACGTGTTTCTCAGAAGGTCTGATATGCATCAAATTCAAATGAAAGCCGTTGGATGCGCTCGCGCACAATATGATGTATCCATCTGGTCCCGTAATAGCACACAATAGAAGTGTATGTTCTGGTTTAGATTGATCGTATCTATTTAGCCTAGTAACCTTAGGAAGTGTATATCATTATATTTTAGCTATTTTGTTGACATTAAATTTGGATAACACTCATGTTAAATGATTATTACTATAGATTAAAACATTTTTAAGGCAGTTTTGTTAAAGATACATTTTTCTTAAGTAGGTAGATCATTCATCATACCTGTTTTTAGTTGTACTATATGCTTCAGCGTTAAAATTGAAAATCTTTAAGAAAATTTGACAGATTGTCATAGCTGGATGTGTTTGTATCATGCGGTAATCGAACCCGCGACACGCAAAGCACGCAACTTATGCGCCTGATCAGTGCACCATACTTCATTATCATCATGAGTCCATGTCAATACTATTGAGCATGCTATTGAGCTAAATCTTTAGATCAATCACTGCCTGAATATCATTCCCATAACCGCAACCTTAATATTTCATTGGCATCATCACCGCCTCACTCATAGCTGAACCACCAGAGTCCATTGCTGAACGTGACACCTCTTCCATTGATATTCTTCATACAATCTGAAAACAATTATATATTCCCTTACAACTAAAGCCCTTTCTTACAACTAAAGCAGCTACAGGCAACGGTTTTGTACGTAATCTTTCAAGTTTTTCAAAAAATTATCGCTAGATTAAGTAAATGATTACAATATTATTTTCACATAACAATCGATCATATTTAAATTAATGGAAAACTTTTTTTAGATCTAGATTTTTGTTGATGATTCCTGATATTAGCGCGTTTTAACATGAGTATAAATTAGCGTGATTTTGTCCTGTTTTTTTTTTCAGCTTAAATTGCTATTTTATTAAACTCTGCTGAAGCTTTTAATGACTTACTTTTGAGTGCGAATGAATGAATATGTGTTAAAGAAATATACTCTACCCATAAGTCAAGCATTCTACTACAGTTCTATGTATCTACCTCTTTAACCTATATAAAAGTGAAATGTTTATATTAGATGCTAAATACATAACACAAAACTTATATAATTAGCACCACAGTATATGCATATTGTTATCTACTCAAGGTCCAAAGCTAGGTGAAAAATCTAGTAACCTGTTCTTTGATCCAAGAATCCACGACCTCATACTCAACAGCTCTCCCTCAAGCAGCAAATCCTGAAATCCTTTTTCTGCCTTTAACAAGTGAAGTCTGGTATACTTACGATCACGAAGAAGAACTATGTATCTGTTCATAAAAAAACCTACAAAGATAAATTCATATTTATTTCTAAACTAGTAATAATAGTGAGAAAAGAGAGAGTATTAAAAAAATATAAAACCTATAAACTAGACTAGGCTTCGAATTGAATGATACTAACTAGGTCAAGCGCATATTTATAAAAAATAATTAGATGGCAGATGATATGAATGGAAAATATTTATCTTTTGAAGTTAAAAATATTCAGATTAGAGAATTTATAGGTATAAATAAATTTTACACCTTTTCCTAAGTCAGGCTTGCTCGTAAATTAATTTACGTCATTCAACATACTACCTTTATGCGGATATTTACTCATGATTACCTTATGTCAGAGACGGGTAAATAAAATCCAGAAATAGTATTTTTAAATAATTTTATATTACTTACAATTACACAAATTCAGTCGCTCAACATTTTTTTTAATATTATGTAAATAAGATTTGAGACAATTCGCCTAAAACTAAAACTTACAATTACGATCACATTTTAAGCACGAGGCTAGCACAATAATTTTTTTCACGCACTGTTTCCAAGACCCATGTTCATAGCATTTAGTATATCACCATTATCTGCATCTATTTCCCATGCAAATAAACCCCCTAGTTTGTTATTCCTCACATATTTTGCCTTTTCGATCGTCGATCTGGCATCGTCATACGTAATAAGGTCGCCAGTCTCCTTCCTAAATACGTATGGTGCTTGAGCCACTTTGTCATAATGATATTCCCACTTGCCTTGAGCAATTTCATTGGCTATCTCTCTGTAGTCCACCACACCATCCTGCCAGGTACCTTTGACTGGGCCTGTAGCTACACCAGTGAATGGGTTACCATCTTTATAACCGTTGACTCCAGTCCAGCCTCGTCCGTACATAGCTACACCAACAACGATCTTCTTAGGGCTGACTCCCTGAGCCAACAGGAATTTGACACCGAAATCAGTTGTGTAAGTCTCTTTGGGGTTCCATGTGGGAGCGTGTAGAGCGGCTTGGTGGCCAAGAGTGTCGTTCGACCAAGCTCCCTTGAAGTCGTAGCTCATCAAGAAGATGTGATCCATGTACTGTTGAGCCGCCTTGTAGTCCACTACCTGAATCTTGTCCCAACCAGAGCTGATAGCTGAAGTCAGTTCGTACTTCTTGCCAGTCTTGGCCGAAAGCTCGTTAAGCATCTCTCTCAGTTCCTTCATCAGCTCGACGTAGATCTGACCATCATCAGGGCTACCGAGATCAGGGTTAGCGCCCTTACCACCAGGGAACTCCCAATCGATGTCCACACCATCGAAGAATTTCCAGGTTTCAAGGAAGTCCTTAACGGAGTCAACGAAACGCTTCCTCTTTACCTTGTCAGTAAAGAAGAAGAATGGATCAGCCAAGGTCCAACCACCGACAGAAGGTAAGATTTTCAAGTCAGGTCTCGCCTGTTTCAACATCATCAACTGGCCGAAGTTACCTTTGTATGGTTCGTTCCAGGACGCCAAACCCTTCTGTGGTTTCTGAAGAGCTGCCCAAGGATCGTGGATCGATACTTTGAAGTCTTCCCTTCCACTGCAGGATCGCTGCAGAGCTTGGAAACTGCCTTCTATTTCTTTCAAACTGTCGTTGATGCCATCACCACCGCAGATTGGGATGAAACCGTACAGAAGATGGGTAAGATTCGGAATAGGCACGCGATCAACTGGGAACTTCCTGGGGTAGACGCCCCATTCGACGAAGTAAGCGCCAACAACTTTTCCAGAAGTCTGCTTGAAGGGTTTGTTCCTCTCTCCGATAGAGTAGTCCAAGGGTGGAAGATGGCTACCATCGGTATCAGCGACAACTATCTCAGTAGACTCACTGTAGCTACATCCATCAGCGTTGCAGAGTTCCACTTTCATTTGATATCTTCCACCCTTCTTAACCTTGAAGGCTGCTGAGGTGGCGCTGCCAGCTCCAGACCAGAACTCCTTATCATTAAGAAGAACCCTGGACTTGTCTGCTGGATCACCGGACCAGACGTTCCATGTGACGGAGACATCAGCGGCGTCTCTCTTGGTGACTAGCTGATTGTAGGCGGTGGCTGCTTGGTTGACTTCAACAATCGCGAAGGTGCGTTCCCCCCAGCCAAGGGACGGCTTCCCGGGCGGTGCGCACGCGGCGGTCGCGAGCAGCCCCGCGCCGATGACTAACGCCAGCATCGGACGTCCCATAACCAGTTCTAAAAAAATAAATACGAAAAAATTGGACACACGCTTCTCATTAAAGAGCTGAGTTTAAACTGGAGTTGCATCTCAGTGGTATCTTTTATATACGGATCGTATTGTAGGCCAACCGCTAACATACTGGGCCCGCATTTTATGGAATACCGATACCGCAGTGATTTTGATTCGTAATAATAATCGTTAGCACAATTTTCTATCCCGGTCAGTAGGTCGGTCAAGGCGACCAATGTTTATAATTGTTTAATTTTATTGTCATTTGTAAAACCCTTTGTGTGCGGAGGAAAGTGAGAAACGTACTGTTCCGAGGTATGTTACTGATTCACTGTAATTTGGAAGTTGTAAATCGAGAGCATGTTGTGACACCACTTAATTTGTGATCATATTAAGATAAGTTTCGTTAATATTAAACAAACGTTGTTTGCGACCAATTTGTGATCTCCCTATTTCTGACAGATATAAATAAAATGACAGAAAACTATACATTGTCTATGAAACAACTAGACACAACTCTATGCTACAACAAAAAAGGTTACATCGCATTTTATTTAATATAAGATTAATTAAAAATTTAAAAACCTAAATAACCGAAAACTATTTAGCATTTGATAAAATTGTTGTAATTTTCTTCGGCCCAATTTTTTTAAGCCGATCCCTAGAAATAAACATTGTTACCCGAACAACGCCAGGGGCTATACTAGTTCATCAAATGTTAATGTATTATATATCAGTGTCATTGTCATCTCTTAATGAGTCATTACTATTTATTAGTCGTTAGTTGTTTTAACATGTACTTTTACGAAAGACTATATAAAAAAATAATACGTTTTTTCTTTAGTCTATATATACTACGGGGTCAAAGAGCTCCTATTCCGTTTCAACGACTTCCGATCTTTTGTGTGATCAGCCTCAGTGGGAGGCATCCAGGTCGACCCATCCAGCTCTTCCGGGGTCGCTTACAAATATATTCTAACGTATTTAATTCGGCCCTGGTTTATTACGAATGACAATCTAATTACTAATGGTATACTTTTGAAAAATAAGATTTCAGAAATTGAGTAGGCAGCTATATTATATTGCTTACTCAATTATAATAAACTTATTTTAAATTGTTAGTAGCTACCCTTTACCTAATGTAGAAAAATCGGATATATATCTAATTATATGGGTACAATGGCTGACGCAATTTTTATATTTTTTTAATTGCCATAAATTGAAATCTGTTGAAACATACATAGATCAACCGACCCCAAGATTTCATCCCGTTGGTAGACGTGTAAAACCCCAGGATAAGGCTAATATTTCATGACAATAATTCACTGTATTACATATACCCCTTATCGTCATAGTGGCCTAGTGGTTAAAGAGTAAACCTCTCGAGTTTGAGTGCGTATGTTCGATTCCAGGTCAGGCAAGTACCAATGCAAGTTTTCTAAGTTTGTATGTACTTTCTAAGTACATCTTGGACACCAATGACTTGTGTTTCGGCTGTCATTGAATATCCTTAGTAGTCGTTACGGGTAGTCAGAAACCATTAAGTCTAACACCAGTCTAACCAAGGGGCAGTGGGTTGCCCGGGTAACTGGGTTGAGGAGGTAAGATAGGAATACTGATACTCAGCAGAATCCGGTTATACTGGAAGCCGTCCCCAACATAGTTGGGAAAAGGCTCGGGAGATGATGGTGATATATACGCACTATATACCCCTTAAATTATCGCCCGCATACGTAAACCCTGTATTTGGTAATGTAAAGAATTCGACATCAGAGCCCTTCGAAATGACAGTGTTATGATGAAAGAATTTTTAAGATAAGATAAATAATAACTAAGTATTGTGGACAAATAATGCACTATGCATTATGCGTTCACAGGAATATAAACTTTAATGTGTGGTGATAAGATTGAAAATTTAATGATGGGTTTGCTTACAAAGTGATGTAGAAAATTAGTTTGTTTATTTACTTGTGTTAATGTAGCGATTTTTAATCATATATGGGTTTTGTTTATGTTTCTATGAACGAGATTTTTTTTTAAAGAAATAAATTAAAGTAAGCGTGTATTTTGTTAAAACCAATAAATTGCAGATAGAAAACTATGTATATACATAATATTCATACCCAAATTTTAAATTAGTAATAAGGTGATTTCAATAGAATACAATTCTTCTATGTGTGAGAGGAGGCTTGTGCCCAGCAGTGGGAAAATAAATAGGCTGATGATGATGTTGATTAAAACATGTAAATTTCTGAATGTTAATATAATTTGATTTTGTACCTGTAGTTATACTACTTAAGACACGCTTTGTAGCATGTGTCTTAAGTATAATATTATGTCACAGTAACATATGAAAAAAAAAACACGGATTGCATTTCACCTATTTCACACTTCTTAAGATAGTCACTTTATTATATTGGGTGACTGGTAATTAGTGACTGATATTTAAACACGTGATTGTACTCATGATTACAAACAACTTTCCCAAAGAAACTTTTTGTTTTTTTTTTTATCATTATAGCAAAATTACTGACAACGCGGGCGCGGGGCCTCGCCGCTAACAGCTGATCGGGCGACGGCGCGCACAAAATTTGAATTTTGCTTAATGATAAAAAAAATAACAAAAATAGTTTCTTCGGGAAAGTTGTTTGTAATCATGAGTACAATCACCTGTTTAAATATCGGTCACTAATTCATGGTCTAATTCATGGTCATAAACCACAAAAGTGCATTGAACTTGTCATCAACAATTGGCCTATTTTCCTTCCGAGCTATGACTAATAAAATATGGGTAAAGTCTGTGAGTCAATTCGTTACTCAGAGATAATGAAAAATAAATAGAAATTTTGACCTAATTTCACGATGACTAAGTTATTTTTTTTTCCTTTTCTTTATTAAACAGGACATCGTTGTCTATGTTTATTTAAGTTTCCGAGACGTTAAAAGGATTTTTTTTATATTTTGTTTTGTTTCAAAGATTTTGTAGGTATTGTTTTTAACAATATTTTTCTTTGTAAATTGAGGTCAACTTAACTCTCACTTTGAATAATGACTTTCTTTAAAAAAAATAATGGGGATACCTACTGTTTGTTTTTGTTTGACTTTTTCACTTTTTTTTATTAACTTTTTTCGTGAAATTTTACGTTGATTAGAAAATCTTTTTTCAGACTCCTATATACATACATATACTCGTATATCAAGCATAATGATCGCTGATAAAATTACAGATTCTAAGTTTTTTTTCCTCTAATCCTAACTACAGGAGCCATTGATAATAACTCTGGTATCGCAAACCAAAAAAACTAACAGAAAAATATTTAAGAATTTTTTATCTATATTTACTTTATAATAACCAAAAATCTACCGATGAAATCAATCAACAGTATAAAAAATAACTAGGGCACACTTTAATCTTTGTTCAAAACAATGCATCATATGGATTAGAAAAAAAAACTGTCACATTTTTTGTATCAGGCAACATTTGCATACAATGCGAAAGCTTTATAATCTGTGGTCGTATTTTTGAGGTTATTGACTCCGCAAAGAGGTTATGGTGACCGGTGCAAGGATACTGTTAAGCGGAGTCTTAGAGCATATAACTGATCGGACACGCAAATCTCTATGCAAAAAGATTATGCGTGGGCTGAGGCAACGCAACAGTCATAGCTCATATTGTTACGGACACAAACGACAAAACTGACAAACAAGCATAAACTTGAAGCAGACATACAGACGGCAGCACATCAAGCTATCCGAAACTGACAAATTTTCACAATCATCTTTGAACCATGCTTAATCCATTACGATAAAGTTGAAAATCTATTAAGGAAATTTAACAGAATGTAGTAGCTTAACGTGCCGGCGTCAGTTACGAATATGAGAAGCGCGGCCGTTCTCATAACTTTGCCAAAGGCGAGGGCGTATCCGGTTAGTTAAATGCTCTTAGTGTTAAGCTAAGTTCACACTGTCAGGATGTTTTGGTATGCGGTGTTGCATAAGTGATGTTGGCCGTTTAGAATCCAAAATAAATGATAATGGCGTTGACATTTTGGTTTTAATGTAATGTTAACCGTTTTGGGGATAAGTTGTACTTTTTTTTATATAAATAACAATTTTGTTAAGCCTGTTAACAGGATAATAAATCCTATTTATAAAAATGTATTTGTGTGCAGTATAGTGTTAACATATTATATAAAAAAATATGGCATATCGATCGAAAAAAATTACAAAAATATATATATTTTTTAGATTATTATAATTCTCTCAAATGGACAATTAAGAACAGGTTATTTGTTTTATTAACATTCTAAACTTTTATCTTAATATACAACTTTCCATTTTAAACTACGACACATAATTACCATGAATTTCAAATAAACATACAATAAATAAAATTTAAATGTCTCATTTAGTCTTAAATTAAATTAAAAGTGGTATAGTCGGTCATTGTTTTTATGACATATTTTTATTATATATTGATCAACTTTCCTTTTTTTAAGAAAAAAATAAAAAACAAAAAAAAATCATGTTTTCGTTAATAAAACCAATCTCTAATATTAGGTATTCGTGCTCCATAATCATCATCATCATCATCTCCCGAGCTTTTTCCCATTTATGTTGAGGTCGGCTTCCAGTCTTACCGGATTCAGCTGAGTACCAGTGTTTTACAAGGAGCGACTGTCTATCTGACCTCCTCAACCCAGTTACCCGGGCAACCCAATACCCCTTGGTTACACTGGCGTCAGACTTACTAGCTTCTGACTACCCGTAACGACTGCCAAGGATGTTCAATGACAGCCGGGACCATGCCGGGACCTACAGTTTAACGTGCCATCCTAAACACAGTCATTGGTGTCCAAGATATACTTATAAAATACATACAAACTTAGAAAAGTTGCATTGGTACTTGCCTGACCCGGAATCGAACCCACGCCCTCATACTTGAGAGGTTGGTTCGTATACCACTAGGCCACCACGACTTTACTAGGCCACCACGACTTTTCGTCCTTCATTATATATATCCTTCAATAATTATGAGTAACTTGAGAGGCTGGTGCTTTATATTTTATTTTTATTAAAAACTAACTGGATTATATGGTGGAATGAAGACTTGAGATTGTTATTTCAATTTATGTCACTTTTCCAGAATCCACTGAAAACCAACCCTGGCAATCAAACCTACCGTACGACTTCCAAAATCTTCACAACATTCTTCAACAATTACCGAAGTTAATTATTGTAACCGTCTCTAAAGTTATTAATAATTTTATAACGACCAAAAATCTCTGACAAACATTTAGCAATAGCAACAAGGATGCCAGCACATTGTTAGTGGTACATTAATAATTCCAGCTGCAAATGGAATGTAGCGGCAGGATTAAGTCTGCCAACCTTTGCACTGTGAATTGTAAGCGACGCATTGTTTTGCACATTAGAACTTCGTAGGGCTGGTAAGGGCCTTCAGTTTTTTAATATAGGAATAAGTCAACCGCTAATATGATAAATATTAATTTTATTGGCTAATCTCTAAAGGTAGTCAAACTTGCACCTTGTGAATTAGCCTACAAATATTTTAAATATATTTTTTTTGTTAGCTAGACTCATAATATACTAATTTGTACAAGTAAATGTAAATAATTTAGTCCACTAATATTTGCGCAGGCACAGGTGCACTCTCTATTCCCTCACTCTCATAGTCCGATGGGACGGCAATCCGACACGACCGGAGAGACATCAGGCGCAGGACCGACATTTACTTGCTCTCCAATTCACGGGTGTATCAATCACCAACTTCCAGACTTCAGGCTGCTTTATGAAAGTTTTTCAAAATCCACAAAGCGATTTCAGCCCCACCGACCAAAGACCCCGTGCAAAGCAGTCGCGCTATGCGACTACCAGACCCTCGAAGCAGAGAGTGAACTGTATAATTCGTACGGTGACAACCCTGTATTTCCTAAGCTGTTAGAGATTACAATTTGTATTCAAGAATTTACGATTAACGTGTATTTTAAGAATATTTATGGATCGTCTGTAACCTTTAAATAAGTGCAACTTGATATTATGTTAATTTTCTTTCTTAGAGGCCTTGTACTTAGTACCTTTTAGTTTGGTTTACCTCCAAAGGTATGTCCTTATGATTAGTATTTTGATGAACTTACTTAAACTTGTTTTTATGAATAAAGGTAACAAACTTTATCCTTTATAATTTTACTGTCATCATCAGCGTTTTTATCATCCCTCTGCTGGGCACAGGCCTCCTCTCACACAGAGAAGGACTGAGCGTTAATCACCACGCTTGCTATCCGTTAGTTGGTGATTTCAGACTTCATTTTCCTTCATCTTTAATTAGTCAATGGGCCAAGGTATACTTAGAAAGTACGTATAAGTTAGAAAAATTACATTGGTACTTGCTTGACCTGGAATCGAACTCACGCACTCACACTTGAGAGGCTGGTGCTTTAACTACTATGCCACCGCAACTAGAACGTTGAATGATATTTTATTTGAAAACTAACCTGTAGCGGAACCATGTTTGGTCAACTCCGGGAATATAATAAAATATCATATCTATAAATAAAGCTTGTTTTTATTGTTTTACGGATATAATGGCCGCGAATATTTATGTTAGGAGTATCCTAGGTTTTAGTCAAATGTTATGGCCGTTTTAGGATATGTTAGGATTATAGATTACCCCTATAGGTATAAAAAAAAATCTACTGTTGACAGAATGCATGGAAGGCAAACAGTAACAATTTTGACTTTGCTTTTCTGAATTATTTTTTTCGGTTTAATCATGATAATCCCGTATTGTCATCAGGACTCGCAACAACCATTTCCATTCCCTATCAGGGCATTCCTTTACAGTAATATACCTTATACTTATAGTAAGTAAGGAGAACCCTTGTGATAAGCCATATATAAGTAACACAAAAGAATCTACCGTGATTCACTGTGATTGCCAAATGATTTTGTAATAAGTAGAAACAAATGATAGATAAGTTATTCCATAAAGAAATTGTGCTTATCATATAACAATCATACTAATATCAGTGGTTTAAACGCGAAGTTTTGTGTTTGTGTATTTGTGTATGTTTGTTAGTCTTTCACGCAAAAACTATTTCATGAATATTGATAAAACTTGGCAGTTCAGTTGTATAGCTCAAAATAAAATGTACACTACTTTTTATACGCGGAAAGTAAGTGTCAGACTCTTACTGACTAAAGCCTCTATGTTCCTTATTGACGTCCTTGCGTGTTGCCCCTGGCTGGAGGCCTTAAATTCTAGGCATCCACAGGGTTTGTCCGGTTAAGCAGTAAACAGCCTCCTTAGGCTGAACTGCGAGATGCTCACTCAAAAAAAAAAAGTCCTTGCGTGCCAAGACCCTGGTAACTCTTGGGAACACCCTCAACCCCTGCGGGGTTTGCGTCCAAATAAGGGCTAAGTAGCTAGTACTTAATTGTTAGATATTTAGATGACCTTATCAAAGTGATATTAATTTTCCTATGTAGGAATAAGAAAATGTATAATTAGATAGATAGTAAATATAAAAACAAACTGTTTTACATTAAATGTAAACATTCCCACTGGTTTGTCAAACAAAACTGTATACATTTTAAATTTAATTAGCCCGAGACGTTTGCATAAACAAAAATTCAGGGTCAACGGCCACTATTTATCGAACATCGTTAAATGCACTTGGACAAACATATTACAACACCGAAAAAAAAACGAATAGTCCTTAATCCCTAGCAATAAGGTTGAAAATAGGATGGTTTTTTTTCACTACAAAAACATTTTACAAAGGATCCATGCTCTCGATTTGCGAAGGGACACGTAACGGTACAAAATAACGGTTAAACAATAAACGAAGTTCCAATTTTGAATCCCGCTTCGGTACAATTCGGATGGCGATCTCGCCCGATCCGAAACGACCCCGCGAAGATTGCGATCGTCGACAGCGATTTTATTTCAAATTCGAATTTAGAAGGAACAATTCTAAAATGTTTTACCTGATTGGAATCGTTGGAAGAGCTTCGGATGGTTTATAGACAACTTTGCTTGACTTTTCAATATCTGTTTTTAACGGAATTTAATTATAAATTCTATAAATAAAATAATTAACCAAGACCTGGTTCATCGCAAATATTACACACTACTGGCATTGATTTGTATCGATAATAACATTAATCAGATGGCAGATAATACGGTGTTATCAGGTTATTGATACCGTTCGGCTAACCTCGGGCTTCTTCGGCGAAATTCGGTACGCATTGTTTCACATTCAAAATTGGAACTGGTGTGTCATAAAAGGGCAAACACTTTCACGTGGAAATTCTTTTGCGATATAAATTTTTCGAAAGTGATTAGAAAATTCAATTGCTGTTTTATATTTTAGATTGATTGATGCTATTTTAGAAAAAATATGTAAAAAGTACCACTGAGATTTTAATGATAGAGATTAATTAAAAATTACAGGGTAAATACACCAATTACCTGTAATCGAAACCCAAAAATAGGGTGCGAACACCAAATATTGTCACCGACTTGACACTCAAAAAAAAACACTTTTTAAACACACTAGTTTTACGTATTGCACGTGTGTTCGGCTAAGTCCGTAGCGTATCGGCGCAGCTGCGCCCGCGCACGCCTTCCCGATACTAATGCTAGTGCACAATACTATTGTCCAGGAAAGCATCGTAAGGGCCCGAATTAGTATTGCACTCGCGAACTGAAGCCTATGTCATGCGTTTGGTACTCTACTATGGGGTACACGAATTGAGGCGACCAGTTTTTAGTACTGATTTTATTTTACTATATAAAATAGATATAATAAATTGCTATTTCTTTTGTTTTTTTTTTTGCTTAGTACAAAGATTGTGCACATTGATGACTCGAATGACCGGTTTTTGCTCTTGTGTGAAGATGGCAGGACGAGAATATAAAATACTATCATGTATAGCTAGCATAAGAAAAGTACAAATGACGGTCAGTGTTGCATATAACTATACCTATGAAGCTTTTTTTTTTCGTGAGAAATCATCAAATGACCCTTTCTGCATCTGGAGGGAGAGTCAGACTCTTACTGTCTAAGACCGACTATGTTCTTCTGGAGGTCCCTGTGTGTCAGGGCAACGGTAACTCTTACGAACGACCTGCAGCCCAGGCAGATACCTATAAAGCTGAAGTATGATTGTTTGTTTGTAATATGAATGCACTAATCTCAGGAACTACTGGATATGGAAAATTATTTAAGTATTAGATAGCCCATTTATCATGGAAGACAGTTAATCTATCTAATAAAATTCACACGGCATAATATTTTTTATTAAATCCGCTTTCTTTTGTAAGAATGAGCGTAAGTGCATTTCAAATGCGCATTCTTTTGTTTTCGGTCATTGTTTTTGCTCTCTTCAATAATATAAAAAGCAGTATATTAACAGGCTGCTAAGAATCCTTACTAATATTACAAATGCGAAAGTAGCTCCGTCTGTCTATCCGTCTGTCACACTTTCACGCCAAAACTACTGAACCTACAAATATAAATATAATTTGCTAGACACATAGTCTAGAGCCTGAGAAAGGCCATAGGCTTTTTTCCGGAGGCGGTAAGCAGTTTCCTGGCGCGGCGGCTGGAGCCGCAGGGAACAGCTATATTAAATAAACGCATTAACAGTTGCACAATGCAGGTCGTTCCGATCGGATGGGATCACGCGATCGCTATGTAATGCTCACTCATTCATGGAACGGGTACCTACATAGGCCGAGTACACGTAGACAGATGTTTTATCAGCACGCATCGTATGTTATACATGCAAAGTAGCTGTCTGTCTGTCACGCTATTATGTATTAACGGCTGAACTTTTTAGGATGATTTTTTCAACTTGCGGTTGAGTTGCATAGTGTCAAAGTATTAGGTTTCTATTGACAATAACGAGAAACTGTCTGAAACTACTGTTATTTCAGTTTTCATTACTCACTCCTCCATCTGTCTCTTGGTCTAGTAGTCGCATAGCGCGACTGTTAAGCACGGGGTCTCGGGTTCAATTCCTGGTTCAGGTCGTAATTGCTATGTGACTTTTCAGAAACTTTAACAAAAAGCAGCCCGCAGCCCGTGCATCGGAGAACACCTAAATGGCGGCTCTGCTCCTGATCTCTCTACGTTCGTACCGGATTGTCGACCCATCGGGCTAGGAGAGTGAAGGAATAGAGAGTACCTACACCTGTCTCTACTCAAATGCTTGCGCACTATATGTCCTGCGTAGCTAGCTGATTTGAAAACCGATCTAGACGCCATTATGTCGTTATCATTGAGTTATACAATTTTTGAGTCATTCGCTAGTCATAAAAAGTTTTTTTACTCGTATTCACTATTTTTTTTTATTTATCCATTTATTTCAGGCATCAAGGTCCATATAAACATATACAATACTATATTAGGTATACAAAACTATGTATGTAGGTACTAGACAAGCTTCACTGACTCTCGAAGTGGTACGAAAGGTTTATGGATACTTCCACAAAAGGTTTTTCCGATTA
The DNA here is from genome assembly GCA_958496145.1 of Heliothis peltigera. Lineage (NCBI taxonomy): Eukaryota > Metazoa > Arthropoda > Insecta > Lepidoptera > Noctuidae > Heliothis > Heliothis peltigera. The sequence continues at coordinate 1,504,297 of OY292341.1, forward strand.
CCGAACAAAATTTGTTTATTACTTTCAACCACATGATTACGTCATTAAAACGCTGTTTAGAATCGAAATTATGTAACAGTTTTTACTACTAAGAAACAAAGTCTTTTTTTTAAACTGGGGTTGTAAACATTAGAGGCCTTGTAGGTGCGAGGCCTGCTAGGGCTTAGGGTGGTTCGCAAGAGTTATCGCAGCCCTAGCACACAAAGACCTCCAGGAGGAATTTAGTGGTCTCTGGTCATTTAATAATTTCGTAAGAAAAATATATTTCATTAAATAACAATAAAAATGGTTGTAATGATCGGACTATTTATACTTAATCCTTCTATCATACGGAAGCTAGACCTAAAAATTTTGCAATCCTCAATTTGTGAACCCCACAGCACCGAGGTGTTTGGCCCAACAATGAGTCTTTGTCCGTCTCTGTCAGCTGTTAGTATTCTGGACGCGACGCAAGGCCGCGATGCGCTAACTACAGCTCGGAGTTGCCAGCACTGAACCTAAATTACCCTGGAGAATATTGTAAACTACACAAATGTCAGAGGTTGACTACCCTAGTTCGATGAACTGCTATTGGCTAAAATAAAAGTCTGAGGGATTTTTTTGGTAGAAATTCTTTTTTGAAGAATGTTGCAGGTGTGGTTGATAGTATAATGAGGGATGAGACTTTGGCAGGGTTAATCAACAATAGTGATAAAATATGCAGGAAATTAGTATAGACTAATTTTATATTTGACACATCTTTTTGATATTTTTAATAAATTAATAGTACTTAAACGAATCTATAACATAAAATTATAGTTCATTAAGGTTTTTTTAGGTCAAATACTTTCATACATACTTTTATTTTTACAGCCATTATTTATATACAACATTTACTAATGTAACATTCATGAAGATTAATATAAAAATAATATTCAACTTTAAAATAAGCTTACAACACCATGAAATAGACTTAACTTAATTAAACTATCCGTAACGAAAGTATAAAATTAAAAAAAAGCAAAAACAAAACCGCCGAGAACGGGACAAAATAAAAAGCTGGCAACACCGGCTCCACCTCATTATTGCAGTTCCGTATTATTGTTGGAACAGACCTGGTTTCAGGAAATATAATAATTTTTATATCATGGCACTATAGTGGTAGAATTGAGGAAGAAAAACATACATAATACGCGTTACGTGGGCAAAATTATATGATTAGCTGTAATATTATGTAGCTGTTATTATATTAATTAAAGCACTACAATAGTTCTGCTTAGACTGTGGCTTGTAAACCTTAATTCAAATTAATCAATTCTATTTTCATAACCTACAATATTAAAATCAATGAAAAAACAACACAAATAATAGGTACACACATTGCCTACATCCCTTGCCTGCGCACACAAAGACAGTTTGTTAAGCTTTCTCAGCAGGCAACATGGCAAATAATAATTTATTTCAATATCCTTACAATATCAATACTGATATCAATCACAAAGAGTTATTCTTGCCATTTAAGGAATAAGGAAGAAGATACAGGAAAGTACGTGAGGCACATACAACTGAGGTCGAGATTCATTGGTCAAACATTGTTTCCGAATAGGAACAAATAAAATTATGACTGGACTAGCATCTATATAGAATTTTATTGATATTACGTTTGGGTATCGAATTAAAAATCAATATCGATTAAGTATGCGATCTTAAAACTAAATATGATGCGAACTAATATCATAACAGCGAAAATAATTGTCTGTCTCTTTAAAGCGCTTTCACGCCAAAACTACTGAACTGATTTTAATATTTTGGAAATAATTTCGTCTAAGAAAGGTACATAGGTAACTTTTTGTCCGGGTGATGGAAGTAGGTCCCTCAGGGTACGGTAGGTCTGCCATTGCTAATAGAAATTGACTATATAAGGTGGTAAGGTATTAGACCCGTAGGCATTTCAAAAGTTCTTTGCAATTGTTTATTATGGTATGCAGTTCCTTTACAATGGAAACTACCCATGTATCTCCTATCCTAGTTAATCAAAAGGCTTAAAAGCTTTATATTGCTTTAAAGAATATTGCGTTTACCCTATATGTATTGAGATAAATTGCCAAATTCATACTACATAAGAGGTCTTACAACAACGCGAACTCTCTCAAAATTGTATAGCAAATGACGTATCGGCGTAAGTAGTGACAAGCTCAAGTTATGCCGTAATTACATTGTACTGCTCCTAATACTGTTAAAATACAGTTATAGAGATAGATAAAAACACAGAGTATATAGTTCATAGAGAGCGAACTTCAATAGAAAAAATATACGTATAAAAAAGTAGAAGGGTATATGAAATGTTGTGATGTGGTCTACACCTACATTATAATCTAGATGCAAAAAAATATAATTATTCATTAAACAAAGATTCTATAATACATATTAGCCTGTTAGAGAAATATAGGGATATAAATCTCATAGGCTTAGGAAAACGAGGAAAAAAAATGCTCTCTTAAATACATGAAATAAAGTAAGTAATTTTACTGACAGCAACACTTTAATACTTAGTAACATTTTGACCGTCATTAGGTACGTCACCAGGAGTGCCTAAGGGTTGTATTGTGTAGAGTTGTTGTATTAACAACACAGGTCCTCAGTTGCATTTAGTAAGATTGGAAACTGATCTTCGCATAGAAAATCCAGATGACCGATGGGCTGCTGTCATCATCTGCAATTCACTACTAAACACAATTATTCCCGCAAAAGGGATTACCATCACAAGTCATTTCTTTTTAACTTTCGTATCAAAGCTTCGATCTCTGTTCACTATCAACTCCACGTCTGACCTCACTATGAGATATTTGCATAACAACTAAGTCGTTCGCGTGTCTGATCTTGAAATGTTTCCGTGTGATCAGCTTTAAGCTTCATTACGACAGCCGACAAAGGTAATGTTTCTTATTAGTGAACTTCTTGGAAACTATAGAACTACTGCCAATTGGATCAGATGTTAATCAATGCTTATCACACTCTATCTTGATATTGAATTTATGGCATAGCCTTTGTTTGATATTTGTCTAACTACCTACTTATATAAACAGCTGCTAAGCCAAAAAATGGTTGTAGAAACAAATGAAGTCACCAATCTTAAAAAAAAACATTAACTAATTATGACATTTAAGGGAGAAAATTTGTTGTTAGCAAATTAGAAAAATATTATAAACAACAACATATTTTCACATTTTTAAATATCTGTTATAAAAATTAAATGAAGAATGGAATTTTTTTTTTCTCTAGCCTGAACCATCCACATCTCCATGCTATTTCAATTGAGTCTTTCCATCAATCATGGTGGTAGTCCTCAAAATATTCCCGCCATCTTCTTCGAGCCCTGCGGTGACCATCTTGCGGTATGCATTCAGCAACGATATTGGGCCACCTCTCCTCAGCTTCGGCTGATTATAACCTAGTCCCATTATAATTAGGCCAATTTAACATCTAAAATCATCAAAATAAATTAAAACTGCAAACCAGCGAAGTGATCTTCCAACAGGACATAACTCAATATGTTCACTGATCCAACTTATGATTACTCCAGTATCGGCAAGATGATCAAAAAACTTTTCTCGTTACACAAGCGTGCTCATTTGACAACTTGAGCCGTTTGCTACCAAAAGTTTTTGGTGAAACGCCCCCGGATATATTACCGAAGATAAGGCTGGACTAATGTTTTCCAACTATTTTATTTTAATTATTTTATCAATTGGCTGATCAATGGAGGTTGTGGCTGGTCTTCTTGAATTTTTGGTGTGTATAACTTCAATTCGATTATTTTAAGGTAATACTTTAATTTTTTTTTTATAAATGCTAGCTTTGGTGGAAAGCTCGGTTTCATCTGTTTCCTAAGGGAACTTTTTCAACCGGATAAAAAATGCTTATTATGTCATTTTAATGCATACATAAACTATGTATATAGCTGCCTAGTTTCATTAAAATACATTCAATCATTTTGAAGTGACAAACAAAAAATCATCCATCCATCCTTACAAGCATTCGCGTGTATAATATTAGTAGAATGCATTCCGAATGACCCAGAAGTCCTCACATATATTAGATTAATATAAGCCCACAATTTGACTAAATCCAAGATCACCTAAAACATTTTTTTTCTAGTCCCCCATAGATTTCCAACCCTAGACAGTATGAACATTTGAGACTAAGTATGAAGCTAGTCTTATTTCTCTACTTAATTTTCATTAGGTACAACAAAAAACCCAATTATTCTAGTTTCTATCTAAAAAGGGTACACCCAAACTAGGTGAGATAGACCTAGATCTTATTTGCTTTCAGACTTTTTTTCTGTTGTTATGCTAACACATTTCAGTCAGCCCACTAATGGTTTGATTCTCAGTAATTTATAGTCCTAGCTAACATTTTGCTAATTCTTTTGCTGAGCGAGTATAAGTGGGTTACTTCAAATCCGACCTGTCTATGTAAATTGTACGAACATTTTTTTACCGCAATGTTTTTTTTTAGATACTTGAAAGGTTTTGTGTATTTATGTAAGAAATGATGAACAATTTCAACTGCTGTATATTTGCATATATTTGTTACATTTGATTTCGTAAAAACCAAAAATAAACAAAATTATTTGGTTAGACCAATTTCTATAGAACTGTTTACATATTTCAACTTTATATTTCTGACAAGAAAGTAACATAGTATTTCATTAGTTAATCAATCAAAACTTTACCCATTGTGGCACTGGTTCAGTGAAACATAAACAACTTATTTGGAGCATAACCTTTTAGAAACATTCTTAAACTAGTGTTTTCCAAATTACTTCAAAAGCTTCTCTCTCAAATATTATTTTTTAATTCTCAATGGGCTATCTACAAAATTATAGCCGACATTATTACTTGATTAATTAAATTATAAATACAAATTAAAATACCTAACAAAAAATGACTGTTTCGCCTAAACCGAGCGCTCAATCTGAAGTAGTGTACCTATAGCTCTCACCGTACATATCGTAATAGAATCGGCGCGGCCTATCTCTGGACAATTTATTGCGCAACACGTATCAGCCTATTAACACGGGGCCTATTAACGTGAGCCCTATTAAAATAACACGATGTTAGGGACACACTAAGAGGGATTAGTATTGTGGAATTATCTGGAAAAGAAAATTTTGCTGTTGTAATGTCTTAATGTTAATTATCGGTTTGTCCAAATAGAAACATATTTTCTTTCTGTGTGATCAAATATATTGCTTTGATTCTCGTAGCTAAGGAAGAGCTTGAGGCTAAGTAAAAGCCGCACGAGCCGACCGATCATAAGGTGCTTGGCACGGTTGATACGTAGATGGGTGACCATCTTATCGTGTTTCGGAAGGCACGTTAACTTGATGGGTCCCGGCTTTTATTAGTACATCTTTGGCAGTCGTGACGGGTCGTTAGAAGCCAGAAAGTCTGACAACCAGTCTTACCGAGGGGTATCGGATTGCCCAGGTAACTGGGTTGTGGAAGTCAGATAGGCAGTCGCTCCTTGTAAAACACTAGTACTCAGCTGAATCCGGTTAGAATGGAAGCCGACTCTAACATAGTTGGGAAAAAGGCTCGGCAGATGATGATGATGATGGAGGTGTAAATATGCCAAACCCTAGAAGTCAGAGTTTTGTCAAATCGTGTGACAGTGTGATACCACTTTCTGCCAAAGCTGCGAGTTGAGCTCTGTGCTGTTCCTAACTCAGCCTTTTGGACCGTAATGAAGACTAGTTTATAGTTTAACATATTGTTTTTAAAGTGAATCAAAAGCGATTGCAATTGCCATTCAATGGTCAATGCTGCTAGCCCATTGGGCACACTATCGGGTAGTAGCGAAGAGGATCAGTTTTTTGACAAAAAATCTGTAATAATGTTACTGTTTAATATAACATGATGATGATGCATCCAGGCCGATTGTCGGCTACGGCGGCCGTTCTCTTATATGGAGATCAGCCAGCTGCGCAGGACATATTATAGTGCACAAGCATTCGCGCAGATAGAGGTGCACTCTCTTTTTAAGGTATTTTAACAAGGTTAGGTTAGTTTTAATCTCTTCTGAATATAATGTAATTTCTGCATATCGAAATAAGAATTTATCTAATAGCTTTTTATTTACGTACATTATATTTTATGAAGTTTCCTGTTATTTAGAGAATTTGTTATTTTTGTATTCACGCAGGAAAACAGGATTTCGATCCAATCGTTTGGGGCCCTATTTTTAACAACAATATCATGTCTAATAATATCAACAAAAAAAAAACTATAAATAAAAGATGTAGATATCACAACAACAATTTTTCCGAAAGGTTAAACTTGGCTGTTTATAGAAAACGCCCACATTTTGTTCAAGCGTAATTTAAGATCCAAATAATAAGTAGGGCCTTAGAAAGGGAATTTCTAGAATTGATTCGTAGAAACAGTTCTAGCGGTCGATAGATTAGAAGGTCTAAGCAGGTCTAGCTAATATTTTAATTACTTGGATGGCCTTTATGGTCAATCTATAATAGGCTGCTACCCCATCAGAAAAAGGGGTTTAGGAAACCTGTACTTTGAAGTTTGAAATCGCCAATCTGAATTGAGCAAGCGTGGTGATTAACGCTCATTCCTACTCTGTATAAGAAAAGGCCTGCACCTTTTCAGTGTGACGTCATAGAATGACCTCTCCCGCTGTAGGTGCAGCTAGAGGGAGAATCAGACTCTTGCTGACTAAAACCCACTGTGTTCCTTCTCGAAGTCTTTATGTGGTAACTCTTGCGGACAACCCGCAGTTCTGGCAGTGAGGCTTGTGCCTTGAAGTGGAACAATGAGAAATAACTACAAAAATGGCTATTGCTGACGATGACGATGGTTCTCACTGAAATTTAGCCAAGAGAATACCTACAATCCAATATTCTTCAGGAGCAGTAACACAAGATATTTACTGCTTATTTTCTCTTTACTCCAAATTTCTTCTTCCATCTCTCCACAGCGCATGCGTCACAATAAACATGGCTGCTTGCGAACATTTATCATACTCAACACATCGTGTTTTGACAACACATGATTGCAACAAGTGTCGGCAAAGTGGAAACTACATTATCCGTTTAAAAAGAAGGTATACAATGTTTTTAGGGCGTACATAGTCCCATCATCATGAAAATCACAAAAATTATGAAATAGACCCTTTGGCGCAATGTCACCTAGTTGAGGTCCTGGGTTTGATTCCCAGTGTGGTCAACATTAATTTGTGTGATGAACATGTCATTCTTCTAGCATAGGTATTCCATATACATACTTAAAAGAAGACGATGTGCTATGCTGGATACAGTAAAAAAATATGGATATGCTTAGTTGTATCTTTGAATTGCTATATATTTTTTTAGATAACTATCTGTCTATTTACAATACTTATCCTTCTGTTTTGACGGCAATAAAACTACTCTTCATCTCGCCCAGACATCCCGCAATGGCGCAATTCCATCAGCGTTAGGGAGTATGTTACGAGCCGCCATTAACTTTGGCAAAACATATAGGTAATTTGAGTCACTCCGCCTGCCAAATATACTTTGAACTTTTTCTTGGCCATAAGATTTTTAAAACTCATTACAAAGCGGTTAAAAACGCAGTGTGCCCCTAACCTATATGTTTATATAGAAAAAATCGAACACAATAGAAATGTTCGGGCAAGATAATCAGAAATAAAGCTTATGTGTTCCCCTTGATAAGAAAATAAAAGGAAACCAAATGTACTGACTACCTTACTTAGTTGGGCGAATTTATTTACGTACAGACCTGGGGGTGAAGGTAAAGGTTGTACGGGGCATATCGAGGTTATCCTTATGTTTTAAGTGCCTGTATTAATTAACAAACCCCTGTGGATGAGGGTCTGATTTGAGTACACTCAATTCCAAGTGTACTTACGTGGCAAAAATAATGCTTGCTCTTTTGAATGTAAGAATTACAACAATAATATACCAAGTTAATGATATCTTTTAAAATGGAGATAGACTGGGCATATGCTATGTGCCCCTATTAACAAATGGAACAAGCATGACCCCCTTTGGTAACGAAGAGACGGTAAAAGGAGTGGGGGTCTTTAAGTTCTCGAGACGAGTTGAAACAAACGACGACTACAAACCGATAGGTGGACATTTCGGGTCGAGCGTGGCAAGGGATAGGACACATTGGAAGGATTTGGAATTGGCGTATGATAGCAGACACAATAAACTTAGGGTCCTCTTATGAACTTACGTTTAGGAACAAAAGGTTATTATTATTATTGCTATCTGACAATAATATGACGATTACCAATTTTTTTACCAAAAATCGCCATAATTTTCACTTTGAAAATTTAATTTTAGGAAGTTATCATCGAAACGTAACAATATATCGCCAAAAATAACGTTTCGCTCAAAAACGGCGATGATGATGATGCTCAATTGTCAATATTTTAGAATTAAGCCGCTGATCTCAACATATAATGCTTCCATTTATGGACCAACTGCAGCAAACTAATCCCTTGATCCATAGACGTGATGTGTACTAAAAGCTACAAAAAAATAAATTCCCCTGCACCTTGCAGTTGCATTCAAAATTCAGCATTCCAAATCCAAAGTACCTTAATATCATAGCACTATTTCGAGAACCACGCTGATTGCAAGTGGGTACTTCGTTTTTATTTCTTTGCGGTCTGTGGCTAAACTATGCACCGGGTGTATTGAAACCTGAACCAACTATGACAATATGATATGCATTGAAACTTTGGCTCAAGCTTTGAAATCATGGATGATTCTATGAGATTAGGGATACTGTTTAAAGAAATTAACAGTGTATGATAATATTTTGTTCATATCAGCAAAGACGACAATGGGTAGTATGGAGATGAAGAGGAAGTTTGGAAGGGGTTTCGGAAACCGAAATACTATGTGGGCTATTATGTTATTATGGATGCGAAGGAATGAGGATCACGTAGTAAGGAAGTTTTTGAGCATGGACTTGGATGGATATAGAAGAAGGGGACGACCAAAGAAACGAATGGATGGATTGTGTGAAAGTTGATAATTTTGAGTTGAGAAAATAGTGTTCCTTGTGGGATGACGGCAGAGTGTGAAAGAAGAAAACATTCTGCACCGAACTCAAATACTCGTAAAAAGTTGGATAAGGGCAGGAGGATGGTTGATAGACAGATTTTGGAAACAAATCTTCTTCTTAAGGAATGAGCTTGTTGGTGTTATTCATATCAAAACGAAAGGTCAGGAATTTCTTTAATTCGCCTATCAGCTACTGGCTTAGAATTCTAACTACCACCTAACAGCAAAATTTCTCTAGCAACCTATTCAGAAGACTTGTATATAAGAAACCATAATATCGCTTACACTGCTAACACAAGAACGAAGCTACATAAAAGACAAACAGGTACAATATCATTAAAAGTTGAGTCCTTTTCTTTTGGCTAACGGTAACGTCTAGGTGTTAGAAGCAATTGGTAATGTTCGGTACAAACACGTAGAGATGCTGCGTCGCTGAAATCTTCTTAAATAGTCACTCTGGAATATAGGGGAACTTATTTTATGAGTAGCCGTCTGTCATGAGCTGAGCTGACATATTTATTCACATTTATATTTACAACGTATTTAAAAATAAAATATAAATTATTATGTAAAAGTAAAAAAAACACCTTATCAATAAATCGTCATCGCTGCCAGCCGGGGGTGTACCCAAAAGGCTGGCAGCATTGCCACGTTGTATGGCAATGCTTAATCGTTGGCCGAAATAAAAGCCAGCCCTTGGGTCACGGGAAGTGTCAGCGAGTCTCTTTGAAATGTCCTTAAAAAGGAGGTGTGCTCTCGGACCCCACGGCCCCAGATAACTTGGTAGATAACAAATGTCCTTAAGGTCAACGGAACAAGGAATGAATGTAACTTTCAAAGAATACAGCCGAAAAAGGAGCTCATGGCTAAGTAATAGTCGCACTGATCGATCGATTATTTATGGTTAAGCTACTATTAGAGGTATGGATTGTAGAGGGTACGAGAGAAGTCGGTCCGTGGTTGGGTGTCCATCTTGTTGTGACAAATTTATGACCATTATAGACTAGGTAAACTGTAATCTTGCTGTATATCTCAGTGTTTTCTAAAGGTTGAAAAATTGATATCTGATATACTGAACACTTTAAGTTATCTTTGATATTATTATATCCGTACAGAGATCCATTTACAATCAATAATTTCTTGTAACTCTACTACGGTAAGTAATAGGTATGAATGTACAGACGCCAACACATCAAGCTACCCGAAATCAAATTTCCCAATAAAATCAACTTTGAACCATGTGTTTCAGCTCTAAACTTGAAAATCTGTTATTTGACAGTTTGTATTAGCTGGTTGTATGTGCGGTTAAAATTCTGCTTATCCTCTAAAGAAAAACGCTCCTAACATGCCCTCGTATGTTTCCACGAGAAACGCTAGAAATTGGTGGAAGGCTGTAAACGCTAAAGCGGCGCCTACACTGTTCAACATAACGATGGCATTAACGAGAATTTGCGCTAACTACTATGCACTTTATTGTAACCACCATTTCGGGATTTGCGGAGACATTTCCTTGAAAGATTCCTACGTTTTCATTGAGCAATGGAGCTAGAATTTTAACCTATTCTTAATTACAGAGAATTTTTTGAAATACCTTATATTTTTATGTTCGGTCCGTGGATGGGTGACCATCTTGTCAGTGGGTATAAATCGGTGGGTCCCGGCTATCATTCGCTCATCTTTGGCAGTCATCTGACAGAAAGTCTGACAACCACTCCTAGCGAGGTATTAGGTTGCCCAGATAACTGGATTGTGGAAATTGGATAGGCAGTCGTAAAACACTGGTACTCAGCTGCATCCAGTTAAGGCTGGAAGCCGATCAAGCCGACCCCAACATAGCACGAAAAATGGCTAAGCAGATGATGAAATAAAATTTAACAGTTTAAATGACCATATTGATTAAAAAAACCATTCACCTATACTTTGGGATTAATCCCACGAAATTCACAGTCACCCCATCTCAAAGTAATACTGACGGAAGCATTACACTAGTACTCGTTAATATACAGGATGTAAGCAGCTTGATATGTATACATATATACAAATGTATATGTATACATAAGGCTCATACATGAAGGGTAACACAACCTCTTAAGCTTTCAGCCTGATACTGATCTTATATGTAAACCTACCCTGATCTGCATCAGAATATCATATAGGATAATTACATTTACATGCTACCCTGTAAGTACTTATGCATGTATATTAAAATCACCCTTTTTTATGGGAAATCATCAATCCCGCTGAGGGAGATATTACCTCACTATGTACTCAATAATTTAGATATATCTAATATGTTTTTAAAGGACATGTCCAGAATTAATGTTTTTTTATTATTGAATAATCCTAATTTCTAACTTCAGTGGTTCTAAGTTCGATATTTTTGTCGTATCTATATGAGTACACTTTAATGTTGGTTAGATTTTTCTCGGAATTATAAACCAACGTCCATACAGAAAGCGGACATCTCCTTTATTTCCTTTTTTATCATGTTTAACGCTCAGCAGATGCTGTGGGATAGTTCTCAAGAGTTACCAAAGCGGACACACAAGAGCTCCAGTAGGAACAAAAATAGGTCTTAGTCAGTAGAAGTCGTGGTGGCCTAATGGTTAAAGAGCTAACCTCTCAAGTATGAAGGCTTGGGTTCGATTCCAGGTAAGGCAAGTACCAATTCGACTTTTCTACGTTTGTATGTAGTTTCTAAGTATATCTTAGACACCAATGACTGTGTTTCGGATGGCACGTTAAACTGTAGGTCCTGTCTGTCATTGAACATTCTTGGCAGTCGTTACGGGTAGTCAGAAGCCAGTAAGTCAGTAGTCAGTAACCAAGTGGTATTGGGTTGCCCGGGTCACAGGGTTGAGGAGGTCAGATAGGCAGTCGCTCCTTGTAAAAAACTGGTACTCAGCCGAATCCGGTGAGACTGGAAGCCGACCCCAACATAGTTGGGAAAAGGCTCGGGAGATGAGTCACTAAAAGTCTGTCACTCCCTCCAGCAGCACTTACAGCTGGAGATCTCATTTAATATTCCACTCAAAAATACTATTACCACTTTTGTATAATATTATTTATTTGTATGAGTAAATAAAGATAAACAGAAGCACTATTTTTCCCTTTAGTTTTAAGTTATTAAAAGTTGCTATTACGGTTTACATAAGCCGCGGAAGTTACTCGAGTTTATTACGCATATTCGCGTAAAACTAAATAATAAGTTAGAAAAAAATAAAACAATTTTAGTACTTCCAAAGTAAAATATACTTTGGGAACAACTTTTAAGTGAAGGTAAACTGGAAATAGGGGATTTAGCTAGCGTACAGAGAGTTTTTTTAAGAAAAAACATAATATTCTATATTGCCATACTTACATAAAAGCTTCGGGCACGTGGTGAAATATAATGATAATGGTAACATCTCTCACTCCTATTTAACTACTAGCTTCTACCAGCAACGCACAAATAAAATCATCAGCTTTACCTATGTATACAAGTGAAAGGGACAGCCCTCCATAGACTGATGAGGTGAGTTCAGTATACCATACTAAGAAGACTGGTTTCGTGAAATTCTTTCAGGAACGTTATGGAAATCCAGTAAAATTGATTTGTTTTAAAAACTCAAAAAAAAATAAAAGCTGATTTCATGCGTCGATCGTCACGATTATTTCAAAATTCACTTCACTTTACCAGTGAGAAGCCAGGCTAATATCCATGATAGACGCACAAAGACAGACATAACATAAAAAAAAACCAAGCATAAATAGCACTTTTCAGCATACAAGTTTCATACAGTTTTATTAGCTTAGCTAAGTAATTGCACTGCGAAGCGCAAGGAAACTGGGGTATAAAATTGCTCTTCCCACAACCAAATCTAATTATAAGAACACAAGCTGGTTTTTAATAGGACCGCTAATGCAAGCGAAGCCGGGGGAAATAAGTTGTGTAACTAAGTTTAAGGGAAGAAAAAGCTTGAGGGCTTTTTGTTAAAAAATGATGTAGTTTTGATTGTTAAGGGCCAGTTTTACTGGTTGCTGATAAGTTCCAGATACTTTATCTGGCAGATAATTTCATATATATTCTGTTCCATTTTTTAATTTATCTGGTAGATAGTGGCTATCCGTAACCTGTGAAACTAGCCCTAAATTTTGTATGTTGGTAATTGATGTTTCGGTTGTTTCGGTTCTGGTGTCGGGTTGTTCAGGGAATTTGGTTGAGGGGATCAGATAGGCAGTAGCACCATATAAAATACTGGTACTCAGCTGCAGCCTGTGAGAATTGAAGTCAACATCATCATCATCGTCATAAGCCTTTTATCATCCCACTGCTGGGCACAGGTCTCCTCTCACACGGAGAAGGATTGAGCGTTATCACCACGCTTGCTCAATGCGGGTTGGTGATTTCAGACTATAGCGTCCAGGTTTCCTCAACATGTTTTCCTTCACCTTTATGCAGTCACTGGTGTCTAAGATACACTTAAAAAGTACATATAATTTAGTTACATTGGTACTTGCCTGACCTATAATCGAAACCGCATACTCATACTTGAGAGGCTGGTGCTTTAACCACTAGGCCACCACGAAGTCAAGATAGCTTAAGAAAAAGGCTAGCCAGGTAATCCTACATTAAAACTTGCAAAGGAGATAATTCTCAATAAACCCTCCCAAAGGCAAAGTACCGAGTTCTATTTAAAGCATAAACTTAACAAAACTAATTAACTGGAAAGCATTTTCTATTATAGTGTATCCTCATATCCTGCAGCATCCCCGATACAGATAAACAAATCTGAGTGTCACGTACAAATGTAATACGTTGGGTACAAAAGGTTCCACGTCAATCGGATTAGCTGTTTTTACGTGTATCTCACAAAACAAACAGACAAATATATTTTCGTTTCGCAGTTTGGGGTCCATTACTTTAAAGGTTCCTGGCTTTTTTTCTGTTTAGAATTGAATAGAAGGTTGCACTGGAAAGCAAGTTATGGGTGCATGGTGAGTATCAATACTATGGAAACCTATTTTCTTCCTATAGAGAGAAGAATGGAAGCAGAAAACATATTTCTGCGACCCCAAATGACTATGAAACAGAGCAGGACGAACAACAAGCGTTCCTTACAAATAATATCCAATTACCTATACATTGCTAGACTGCCGAGCTGCGGGTTCTGGGTACGATTCCCGGCACGTTCGACATTTGTGTGATGCACATGCTTGTTGGCGGTGTTATAATATGTATGTATTTAGAAATATTTATGTATAAAGTATATGTAGTTTATCACTTACCAGTTGTGTTGGCAGCCATAACACAAGCTAATCAATAGCTTACCTTGGGGCTACACCACCGTGTGTGAAAAAGGTGTCCCGATACATATCCACCTGGCGTTGTTATCTTAGATTCCTGTCTACCCCCGAATTTAAAAATAAGCGTGATATAAAGAACCAATAAACGATAGAGCCGGCTTAATTGAATGATCTGGGAAAGCCGCTTTAAGTGCCTCTAATCCTTATTGCCTTTTAGCTAGCGTAAAATTGCTAATGAGTAGAATCTCTATTCTATAAGAGGGGCCCTAAAATGGCGCTTGTTTTAATAGGTGGGAAGGTTATTTTATTTTTGGATTACGTAGGTGCTATACTGATGTTTTTCTCATGTTATTTATCTATTCTTTGGAAAACAAAGAATAGAAATAGAAAGACAATTATAGGTTTTCACGGATAGCAGAATAGTAACACACTTACAGCTAATTACTGGATATTTTAATGAGTGATACATTATTCGTAGTTAAATTTTAAAAAGTCAAGGTTTCCCTGCCTACGATCCACAGTAAAAGAGTACTCATTTCTCTCGTAGCAAATATGTGTTCTGCCTATAGTTCGATGACGAAAATGACAAACATATGAAAATCTAAATAGATTTTTTATGTAAATTTACCTGAAATGAAGGAATTATTACAAAGTTGTAAGAGCGACGTCTTACCGCCCCCGTGGCAACACCATACCTTTGGACAAAGCTTTCCGACCATTGTGCGGTGTACTACAGAATGAGATCTTATTATAGATTGCCGGTTCACAGGCAGTAATCGATCTCCTCTAGCCAGATAATACCTTTAATATCGCAGAGGTTGAATAGAGCTCTCTTTGTGAGTTATTCTGCAATACGGAGTTGAAAGCGCCATCTTAGAGGCTTTTTGTGTACGATAAGTTTTTTTTGTGTACAAATGGTGCGTGTTCGAGAGAGTTCCCGTTTTGTGTGTTCACGTATTTTTTATTTTGTTTTGTTTGTTAAATATTTTTTTTTAAATAAAGCGTATTATTATTTTATATATTACCATTTTTATATGTTCCTAGGAATATAAGAATTGTAAAATTTGTAAACAAAAATTCAGACATTATTTTTGGCAAAATTTTCTTGGCACACTTTTACGCAGTATGAATTTAAAAAAGTTTTTATTTGCTTTTCAAATCCAACATTTATTTATTTAAGACATCTTAACTATAATAACGGGGTTGATCCTAATGCGACAGCTAAGAACTTAAACTAAAACATTCTATTAAAAAACAGTTTCACAATGCCCCAATAGCCACTATCTGCCAAATAAATTCAAAAATGGCACAGAATTTGTATGAAATTATCTACCAAATAAACTAACTGGAACTTATTCGTAGGCAGTGAAACGGACCCTTAATAAGTTAAATTATAATATAATATTTCGCTTTTAACATAATATTAATAATAATACCTTCAAACTAACCACTAAGACAACCTAAACACATCAATCTAAGAATCAAGATCGTTGATGGCACGGACGGAATCGAACATATTTCTATCCTTTTAGACGCTAGTCTAAAAATTACATTGTCATTTCCAAAAAATATGACAGCACGTGCAGTACGTGAACATATAGTTTCAGAATACAGCAGTATTTTACGACGCTAGGTCACAGACAGAGTTTATCCAAATTTCCTCGGGGACTACAAGCCAACTGCATCGCGAACAATGTCAGCATTCTAATTATTTAAAAAAAATATTATTTATGTACCGGTGGATAAGATGCCTGCATCTCTTGGGGTTCGAAACCCAAGAGGAATTAATCGTTGGCTTAGAATGAAAACGTCGTACGGAAATGCATTTTTGATCAAATTTATTTTATTGTGTTTAAGAAACTATTCGACGAACGGAAGATGACGTCTCAAAATACTTATTTTTTTCTATAAAGTTTCTTCTTTTACACTTACGTAGTTTTCAATCTAGAGCATCGTAATATAACTTTTTCAAAATCAAGTTCTTTCTACAATTTATAATTAAAAAAAATGTTTCTATTTCTAATCTTGAATTTGCTTTGGCCAATAGCGTTAGTCAGTGGCCCGGCTTTCACTGTATAGGACTATCTTTTTCAATTATTTTTTTTTAAATAAAGTAAATTTAGAAAAAGTCTCTCTAGTAAAACAAAAATTATGTGAGACTCGCTTCGATTGCATTTGCAACTTGTGTAGCTATCTTCTTCTTCTTTCTTCTTTGAGAGGATCGACAGGAGCTATCGGTGCAGCTCCTTCTATTTCTGCCTATCATGTGCCAACTCTTGAACTTCCTTATAAGTCCCAACTTTCACCTTCTCTTTAATTTGACTGATGTAGCTATATCTCCGCTTCATTATCTTCGGCCGTTCTACGATGTTTTTATTAAACTCGTCGTGACGTATAAGGTGTCCAATAATTTTCCCTCTCCAGCAGGCTTAGCATGGCGATTTTATATCTATTCTGTCAAAAAAAGACAAAGCTCTTTCTGTCAACATGTCTTCTTCATTAATCTGAGGCCCGAGCATAGTGCGACCTGTCAACTGACATATAATCACTTGTTTAAACTTATGTCGATGAAGAAAAGAAAAATTTCTGCAAAAAATTTCAAAATAAATTTCACGTCAATCTGTCATTATGTCCATTCTCCGGTAACAAAACTTGTTTCTACGGTTGCCATACCAAGCCTGCTGTTCTTTATATTATTCAATAATTGTCTTTTAGTTTCTGTAGATATACCTTTGAATAATGACTTCTACTTTCTACTAATTGTACGCCTTTACAGTACTAAAGATAAACCCGCCAAAGGAAGAACACGTCTATAATTTTCATGAAACTCCAGACAGCTAATTAGGACACAAATGCATTACCATTTCCATAAAGTTTAGGCTATTCATGTGACACTACCGGGAACATCCAATGATAAATATATTATGTATTACAGCTTCAGAGCAAATGAGCTTCAACGATATTAATACCTACTTAAGTTATTATAGAAGTCGATCAATAAAGATGTTCAAATAAGAGTATTTATTCACCCGTTCCACGTACTCCTTGAAGATCAGTCAGCTAGCATGGCGGAGTTGCAGCTATTTAATATTTAGGCCTACCGGGGCTACGGGATTGTCTGTAACAGCTACCACGGCGCTAGCAAACAAAGGCTCCTGAAGAAATAAAAGTGGGTTCTAGTGCCTAATAGTCTGACACTCCTTCTAGCTGCACCCAGGGCGGGTTTTCACTTCCCACTCAAAAAAAACAAAATCGCTACAAAACAAAAAAACAAAAAGCTTATTTATGAAATATCGGAACAACAAGTGCAACATTCTTGGTGAGATGAACAAAGCAAATGTGTCGACCCACTTTAGACATGATACGCAGAATCTTTACACTTTATTGATAGCTACAAGTAACCGGGATCAAACGTGGGTTCCGGTAAAATGCAACCTACAAAGAGCTCTATTAGAAAAAAAGTCTTAAATAGATTTTCAAATCTATCGCTAAAGCATGGTTCACAATTGAATGAAAAAATATTACAGTTTCGGATAGCTTGATGTGCTAGCGTCTGGAACTTACTAATACACGTTTGACGGACGTTACTCCCACTCGGGCTTAATATGTTGAACTACCCGCATATTTTTAGCCTGAGTAAGACCAGTCTTCAACATTCGATAAAAGCTTTGCCAAAATCTTCCGATACAATATTTACTAAATATAGTGTCAATCGATATCCTTAATTTAGAGCTTACGGTCGGAGATCACTCACCTGATTTTACAAAATCGAATCATATACAATGTATTTGGTACTATCAAATATTAAGAGCGCTTGTACCAAAAGTTGGCAATGTCGCAAATAGCTGTCAAATATTTAAACATGATAAACATTCATGTACGTGATAGCGTGATAATATTATGTAGCTTATATGTTGACCTGACCTCTTAGTTATATTCATGCCAAATTTAAAGCTAATCCATGCACCACTTTTTATGATGAACCCGGACATACATACAGACAAACAGACAAAAATTCAAAAAACTATATTCTTGGCTTCAATATTGATTGTAGATCTTGCCTCAATATATATTTTTTTAATATTCAATGATGTTTTTTTAATATTCAACGCGTTTTGACTTTTCTACGATTTTATTATATGTATGTATAGATGTTTTTTTTTTTCTACAGTAAAATTGCCAAATTAATTAAAACATGTAAATATTTGACACATAGTTACGACGTCGATAACTTTTGGGATACGTGATCTTAAGAGCCTCCATAAACCGGATACCTCGTAAGGTATCATAGGTGTATTTTCAAAATGACCTTCCCTTTCATGACGAAATGCATTCAATTTGTCCTGTCTGAATAAATAATGCAGTTAAGTACAATAACTATGATTTTAGGAAAAAGTGACAAAAAAAAATTATGTGACTTCCTTAAAATTCATATAGAAACACTTCGTTCGTAAAGAAAAAATCATAAAAAATTCTCTCGAAAACAAAAAGTGCCTTGATGCCTCCTCGACACCTTTTTAAACTTTAACTTTGACAATATCGTAAAAATATAAACAAACTCACGTAGTACGAGCTACGTGGGAAAGGGGGATGAAGTATGGAAAGTTCGCGAAATGCCCGCTATGGCTATAGCTCTTAAAACGTCCACTTACAATATCGCATTATTTATTTAGGACGCGATGTGGTAGAGAGCTCTCGAGTCAGGGTTTGCGCGACCGTGGAAAATTTTAAGACAAATTTTCTTTGCGCTGATTACCTTTATAAAAGGATATTACTTTGAACTTTAACACTGTAACTATGTACAGACGCCAGCACATCAAGCTACTGTAATATTTTCCACAATCAATTTTGAACCACATGCTCCAGCGATAAAGTTGAAAATCTATTAAAGAAATTTGACAGATTGTAGTAGCTTGATGTGATGACGTCTGTTCCGAATTGTATCAAGAAAATATTTGATTTTGAAAATTATCAAAGAAATTCCTATTGTCAAAATTTAACAAACCATATCTTCGTTATCTTTTGAATAAGAACCCACACTAAAATAAGTTTATATTTTGCCTTGTTATTTAAATTAAATAGCAAAGACATTTCAATAAAAACTTTTAAGTCATTAAAAACTTTAACGCGTAGGTATTGTATATTCTCGAAAATACTAACAAAACTGGTGAGTGGCAACCCTACTGCATTGGGCAGACTCTGAAAATGGAATTCAACTTGAAACTCAATTATTTGATGAAATATACTACTCTTTATACCTGGGTGGTCGTGCTCACCATGTTTGGTTTCTTAATACTTCAGATACGTTGTTTTCAAGATTTCATATATAACTTTGTATCTATTAATTACTTTTATTTCTATAATTTAATTTGGTTCCCTTAGTTGAAGTTTACTTTTAACAACGTTATAACAATCATTTTTTTAGCACAAGACAGCAACCTTGGTTGTCAAACTTAGTGACTAGTAGTTTGGGCCGATCTGCATCACGCCTACAAAGGCAGCTAGCCGACAGTTGTACGGACGGCAGTCAAGTGCATGTGTGTGTGTATTCGTGCACCTCGTTCAGTACGAGCAAACGAACGATATGTAAATTTATTTGTAACAGTTAACACCAAGTAAACCTATAAGCATTATTCGGAATCTTATTTCAAAGTCCTCAAAACCAGAAGACCCGCGCATTGACTGATGTCATAAAGAATATACTACAAATTTTTTTGATTGCCCCGTTGGTCTAGTGGTCGCAAGGCGCGACTGCTGTGCACGGGGTCTCGGGTTCGAATCCCTGGTCGGGCCGAAATCGCTTTGTGGGTTTTGAGGAACTTTCACAAAGCAGCCTGGAGTCTGGAAGTTGGTGATTGATTCACCCGTGCATCGGAGAGCACGTAAATGTCGGTCCTGCGCCTGATCTCTCTCCGGTCGTGTCGGATTGCCGTCCCATCGGATTATGAGAGTGAGGGAATAGAGAGTGCACCTGTGTCTGCGCAAATGCTTGTGCACTATAATATGTCCTGCGCAGCTGGCTGATCTCCATAAATGACAACGGCCGCCGTAGCCGACAATCGGCCTGGATGCCATCACTACAAATTTTTACTTACATACTGTTTGTTTGTATTGCCCTCGCTTAGTATGACGCTGCGACCAACTGCGAGACTAAGTCACAGCGCTGATTTTCAGCGATAGCCGAGGTCTAAGACTGGCCTGACACTCCCTCAAGCTGCACCCACATGGGCATGTGCCATTTAACGATTACCCTCACAAAGAAGTGCTAGTACGGGAATATATTTCAAGAAGTGAAATAGTCTGCGAAAGCTAATCTACCCGCATTTCTTTTCAAAAACTTTATTACTTGTAAGTTTTTTAATTAAATCTAAGTTCACATTAATTCAACACCGTTTCCTAGTTGGCACCCGTCCAGCTTCACTGATGAAAGTAATAATCGCTATGAAATTATATTAATTTCTGTAGATAGCTTAACAAGGCTTCTATTGTGCCAACGCCAGCACATCAAGCTTCAACCTTATTAACAAGCAAGATTTTCAACTTTATCGCTGAAGCATATGGTTTAAAAATGTTTGGGAAAATATTATATTTCGGGTAGCTTGATGTGCTGGCCGCATGTACTTTTTAAAGAATTTCACTACACTATAAAGAGGCAAAAGGTTGTGAGTGTACATGTTTGTTATTTCTTTATTTCTGCTGAACAGATTTTAATGACTAATGAAACTTGGCAGTAATATGGAGCCGTAAAAATTTACTTAATACTTAATTTACCTTACATATTAAAAAAATCTGTAGAATAACGTCTGCCAAAGACAGACAGATAAGCAGTTTCCAGGTCAAATTAATAACACCCCTTTTTTGTTGAGGGTTCAAACATACATCATGTCAATTTATGCGTAAAGCAAAACATGTACTATGACGTCACAGTGAAATATTACAAGTTAGATTGTTTTACGTGTCCATAATACTAGAACGTGCCTAAAAATAACTCTGACATTTATCCCAAAGTGGCGACCCACCCCGGCTTCGCATGGATATGAACTATTTACCCAAACCTCCTGTTATATTTTTCTATCTATTGTTGAGAACCGCATGAAAATCCGTTGTGTAGTTTTAGAGTTAATGCGAATATAATAGAAGAATAAAAAAGTAGTAATAAAAGTAAATTTTCTATTGGTTAGGACACCAGTCTCTCTAGTATGAGTATGCAGGTTCGATTCCAGGTCAGGCTATCTTTGATGATGACTGATTAAAGGTAAAGGAAAACATCTTAAGAAAACCTGGACTATAAAGTCTGAAATCACCAACCCGCATTGAGCAAACGTGGTGACTAATTCTCAATCCTTCTCTGTGTGATGGAAGACCTATGCCCAGCAGTGGGACATATTAGCGTCGATGCCGATCAAGCTTTTTCATAACTTTTTTTCTGCATACAAAAGATATTCTTCTAAATATTTATGTTGTTACTCAAAGTAAA
The DNA here is from genome assembly GCA_958496145.1 of Heliothis peltigera. NCBI lineage: Eukaryota > Metazoa > Arthropoda > Insecta > Lepidoptera > Noctuidae > Heliothis > Heliothis peltigera. The sequence goes on from OY292341.1 coordinate 1,526,139, forward strand.
AACGAACACAATTTAGCGGATCCCAATTTAGAATTAAAAAAGGAAATACACACGTAAGTAACCCACCTAAAAACAATTAAAGCGAAATATGAAAAACAGCAAAATTTCAGAAATAACAAAATGAACTTACACACACAATTAATTTCGCATAAAACATCAGAATACGAAACCCTTTTTAAATTACGTAGCTGGAAATATTTTATCAAAATTGTTACGAATTCCATTATTACGAAAGGAAGAAACTGGAAAATTTAATTGGAAAATATAATTGCAAATAGGAATTAGGTGGTTGTAACTCAATTAAGTCGGAAAGCTGTTAGACATATGAATTAAATGTGTTGCACTAAGCGGGTTGCGAAGCGAAAACGAGGCATAGCGAATTCGATACGGCGAATTTGTGGGAAACAATCCCAAAGCTGCTAAATATTTTCTTTTGTAGTTGTTAAAGAGCCAACCTTTCAACTAGAGTGCGTGGGTTCAATTCCAGTTTAGGCAAATACCAATGCAAGTTTTCTAGGTTTGTACTACGTACTTCTAAATACTAAATTCTAAGTACTTTCTAAATACATATATCTTGAACGTTAAACCGTAGGTACCGGATGTCATTAAACATCCTTGGAAGTCGTTACAGGTAGTCAGAAGCCAATAAGTCTGACGCCAATCTAACCAAGGGGTATTGGGTTGCCCGGGTAACTGGGTTGAGGAGGTCAGATAGGCAGTCGCTCTTTTTAAATACTGGTAGGTACTCAGCCAAATCCGGTTAGACTGGGAGCCGACCCCAACATAGTTGGGAAAAGGCTCGGGAGCTATTTTTTAACTGATTTCCCAAAAATAAGGAGGTTTTCATGTAATAACATTTTTTTTCCAAAACTCGATAAAGCTTTTCTGATTTAACTTTTTAATGACTAAGCCTGTCATCACTTTATATCGGCGACAACATAAACAAAAGAGTTATTCACATTCATTCAATGCAAATTCATCGAAACCATTGTCATATTGTCATGCATTACATATCCTCAATGATGACATTACCGTTTTTCACTAACCACTTTCGATGTCAGGAAAAATAGCCATTTAATATGGCTTACTCATCTTCTTATTCATTTTATTATACGTAGAACATTTTAACTGGACTCACTGTCTTCAATTTCACAATAATGTGACAACGCTTTTTTCCAAATATAAGACATGACTAATTGGTGGGTCTCGGCTGTCGTTTGAATGTCTTTGGCAGTTGTTATAGGTAGACAGAAAGCAAGAAGAAAGTCTGACAAACAGTCTTACCAAGGGTAATCGAGTTGCCTGTGTAACTGCGTTGTGGAGGTCAGATAGAAAGTCGCTCCATGTAAAACAATGGTACTCAGCTACATCCAGTTAACACTGAAAGCTGACCTCAACAGGTCGCTTAAGAGGCTAGGCATATAATTATATTCTAACATTACAGTAAGTAAATTAAATATATTGTCACCGGTATTTCAAATGTTACATGACTCAGCGTAGTACTGACATTATAATTGAGATACAGTTTTTAATTTATTCTTCTTTATAGAAATTAAGATAACAGTTTTATTAAAATACTACAAATCCCATTGTGAATAAGAATAATCGCCTTCATCACTGCCCCAATAATTGAAAATATCACAAACCCATCAAAAACTGAGCACAAAATTAATTCCATCCACAAAGAAAACACGTTTCGTCATCAATTTTTGAGTGAGCGACTAAAATATTCATGTATTTCGACATTCGACAGCGCCCGACAGGCCCAGTGGCCGCTAATGAACCAAAAGCGAGTTATTATTGATGACTATTGCTACAATTCATCATTTTCTGATCAACTGTTAGCAGCTCACCTGAGAATCGTGAATGGTGATGATGATGGGAACACTATAATGTTTCAAAAATGTAGGTACATACGCCAGCACATCAAGCTACTCGAAACTGTTAAATTTTCCCAATCAATTTTAAACCATATGCTTCAGCGATGAATTTAAAAATAATATACATATATCGGGACACCTTTTTCACACACGGTCGGTTAACCCTCATGGTTAGCTTGTGTTATGGGTGCTCACACAACTGATAGACTACATATAATTTACACATATATATTTTTATAAATACATATTATTATAGCACCCAGACCACAGTCAACAAGCATGCTCATGACACAAATGTCGAACGTGCCGGGAATCGAACCCGGGGCCCTCAGCTTGGCAGTCCGGCGTGGTAACCATTGCACCATCGGGGTCGTCAAGTCTATTAAGGAAAAAATGTATTAAGAAATCAAAATCTATTAAGGAAATTTGACAGACTATAGTTGTTTGATGGGCTGGCGTCATTATTATGAAAAAGGTATTTTACTGCTATCAAAACTTTTCCCTGTATCTTGAGGAAACGGTACAGTATTTATTTCACATGAGTGTTCGAGAAAATGAAAACATAGTACACTCATTTCAAATTAAATTTAATTTCTATATAACTAGCTGTTTCCCCGTGGTTCCACCCCTCACCTGGTGGATCTACTTCCCGTACTAGAATAAAAAGAAGCCTATATTATTTGTCTGACTTTAAACTGTATGTCTGGCAAATTTTATTTAAATAGGTCCAGTAGTTTTGGCGTTAAAGCGAGACAGACAGACAGAGTTACTTTCTCATTTATAATATCAGTAAGGATTAAGCCCAAGCCTGCAATTTCACCGCGAACCGTAGTCATGACTTCGTGCATTCAGATAAGGACTACAATCCTGTACTAATCATTCCTAGGTAAATGTGCTATCCAACACTGAAAAGTTGTTACAATTCGAACAAGTAGTTCCTAATATTAGCGCATATAACTGAAAAACAAACGATCTAGACATCAATATTATGAAGCAGAAGAATTTGTGACAGACAGACAGAGACATTTCCTTCAGATAGCCCATTTATCGAGGCTACCTTTTAACCGAGTGCGCGGAGTTGATCCTACGGGTAAAGGGAGGATCCTTTGACCAGACGGGTGTTTTGTCTGGCGGGCTACAGCCCCGACAGTTGTTGTCGGGTTCTTATATATAGGGTGACTGGTAATTAGTGACCGATATTTAAACACGTGATTGTGCTCATGACATCAAACAACATTCCCGAAGAAACTTTTTTTGTTATTTTTTTCATCGTTACAGCAAAATTCAAATTTCGCGCGCGCCGTCACCCGGTCAGCTGTTAGCGGCGAAGCCCCGCGCCCGCTTTGTCGGTAATTTTGCTATAATAATAAAAAAAAAGAAGTTTCTTTCTTTTTATCTTTCTTTCACGTGTTTACATATTGGACACTAATTACCAGTCACCCAATATATGTTGAAAGACGTTGAAAACTCTGCTCATGTGATGCAGATTATACTTCCATGTTGAACTAGATGGCGATGTATATAGTGTCGCTACAATATGAATTAAGTGATGTCTCTCCGACTTCTAATTCAGACTGATTGCATACACAACTACGTTAAATCCTAGTGCTGTTTCAATTCCAGTTCTCATCGTGAACCGGTAAGCTGCTTATAATTGTGCTGACGATATGCAAATACTTGGCTCCTCTATTCTGAAGCCACTTTAAATCGGAAGCCAACTACTGACTGATTAAATTACAACGGTTTAAGGAAATGCCTTGAAGGATTTTTCATTTTGCTCGATTGGTAAGGTAGGTCTTAGAAAGATGAGTATTTTTTTTGTTGTTGTTAACTTGAGATGTACAGACGCCAGCACATCAAGCTACTAAAATCTGTCCAACTTCCTTTAGATTTTCAACTTTATCGCTGAAGCATAATATGGTTCGATTGGGAACATTGACAGTTTCTGGTAGCTTGATGTGCTGGCTGTGGTCTGTTTAGTCAAGTCAGTTTATACACTTAGCTAAATTCAATATTATTTCACCATCATATTTTTTTTATATTTTGGAAGACCTCATTTTTGTAAAATGGGTCTCATCGCAAAGTATGAAGCATTATTACACGTAGAATTTTTTTATGAATTGCTATAAGCACGTGACTATACTTATATGCGGTGAAGGGGTGAAGAAGGAGAAGCTAAATTCTTATATAAAAAAAAATTATGACGCCGAAATCACATTACATTACTTCAAAATCTAGGTATCCGATATTTATTACGATTAAAGTACATTAAAATAACCAAAAAAAACACCGACCATGTTACCCCAAAGATTGCGTCATTCGGAAACAGGCTAATGAAGGCATCCGCGATAAAATCTTGAGCACAACACTATCCCATACAAACTCACTTCCCAACTTTTAACACGAAAACCGAAAACTACCAGTCCAAATCCAAATCAGAAAACTTTTATATTCAAAGTAGGCGAAAAAAAACTATTACACCAAAATCACTATTGATTAAAGGGGTGAATAGGGAGGGGACATGACGTTCGAACGTTTTTATCGATAGACACGATCGTAAAGCTGCTCGGAGGCCGTAAAGTGGGACTCCGTCGGTCCTCCACGATAATGCCGAAATTCTTCCATTTACTCATACCTCACAAAATGCGACGGAGCATTCTGAAAGTTTTATAGGTTTTGTAATGTTTGTCATACATAGCTGTTCATCTTGAATAAGTTTGAGCGAATATCCAGTGGAAGCGAAACAGATGCGAAGAAGAGCGATCTTCCAACTTTTTTGGGGATAATATTTTCATGTTTGATCAACTGTCTATATCACTTGATCATTTGTACGTCAGGAAATGACTTCTCTCTCAGCATCAAGGTTACAACTATCAGACAGACAAAAATCGCCACTTTCGTCCATCGTTCGCCTCTTCGGATCCAGGTGCCACATAGGACCGAGGCGGCTGCTGCAACCGCGGGTTGTTCGCAACAGTTACCGCGGCCCTGGCATACCAAGACTTCTAGAAGGAACATATTGGTTTTTAGTCAATGAGAGTCAGACGCTCTCCCGAGCTGAACATCTGAAGGACGGCGGAAACTCTGTCAAAATTTGCAATCACGGAACGGTAAAATTCCCCATTTTTATAGAAAAACCTAGTAAACCCTCTAAAATCATTTTCTGGTACGAGTTAAGAAAAAAAACATTATTAACCAAGGTTCATTGAGTTCAGAAAAAGGAAGAGGTTCTCAATTCGATCAGTCAGTATGTTTTTTTCAGTATATTTTTTCTTTGTTTTTGTACCCAAAATTGCCAGTAGATTTTTAAATATTGATGGTGATTAAACACTGCACGAGAGGTAGCTTGTACCAGATAGCTGCACCATGATTTCGGGCCCGGAATTCAGGAAATGCCACAATAATACATAGTAATGATAGGTTGCAGCTGAAATTCGAGATCGTTATTTTAACGAGGTCATTTTACGGTGCGTGGCGAAGTGCGGTTGTGTGCCGAGCGGGGTGCATTTGTATATATTAGTGTAAGCACCACTTTATTTAATTTTACAACATTACATACTAAAGGTTGCATGCGGCATGGTTCATTTTAGAGGCGTAAAATTTGCTATCAATGTTTTGTACATATAATCAACTCGTTGTTTTTAGTATTTAGTTTGTTGTTCTTTGTTATGTTATGTTGTCTTGTTCTTTAGTATTTAAAGATTTCCTTGATTTGATTTTATAAATAGGTAGATATTTTTATAGAAAATAGAAGTAGTAGTCTAGACCAATAACGGCGTCCATAGCGAATGTTTTCTCTAACGAAATAAGCTAAGTACAAGGGCTTATATAGTGCACAAGAATTTGCGCAGACACAGGTGCACTTTCTATTCCTTCACTCTCTTAGCCCGGTGGGTCAGCGATCCGATACGACTGGAGAATGATCAGGCGTAGGACCGACATTGCGTTCTCGTATACATCTCCGATTAACCACTGAATCACAAACTTCCAGACTCCGGGCTGCTTTTTGTGAAAATTTCTTAAAACCGTAAAGCAATTTCGGCCTGAACCAGGAATCGATCCCGAGACCCCGTGCTCAGAATTCGCACCTTGCACTAATAGACCTACGAGGCAGTCACCTGAAACAAGAATAAAGCATATTCGTAAATACCACTTCATTTTAGATATAGAATTTACCCTATAACTAAATAATAGGTAAAAACTTCACCAAGTTAAATATATCTTCTCCAACAAAAGTAATTTCAAGCACCGAAAATCTGATTACTTATTCAAAACATAATACACGTTACCTCGCGCGTAAATGAAAAAAAATCGCACCGCACGCGACCGTCCGGAGGCGTCCGGAATCCGTACGGCTAACTACGTTAGTGTCGCCGTTACTCAATTCACATAACGTGGGACATCTCGGAAATTGGCCATTTGGACCCAAACCTAATATTTCGATGCCCCGTCGCTACAACCGTCATATTTTTTGCCAAAATATTTGTACATTAAATTCTTATTATATGATCACTGGAGTTGTCCTTGTTTATTCGCTTATAGTTCTAAGACTTAGTTTAATACCTTCTGACTTTGTTCCGGATGGCATGTTAAACTGTAGGGCCCGGCTGTTAGAACATCCTTGGCAGTCGTTACAAATTAACAAGGGAGGGCTCTTTAGGGCCAGGGTCTGTCACACAGAGCCTTGGCACACAGGAACCTCCAGTAGGAACATAGTGTAGGAACATAGTTTTTAGTGCGTAAGGGTCTGACACTCCCTCTAGCTGCACCATCAGTAGCGGGAGGTATAATTTGACTATTTCCAACGAAAAAAGCACTTCAAGCTACTCTAAACTGTCAAATTTTCCCAATCAACTTTGAACCATGTGCTTCAGCGATAAAGTTAAATATATGTAGATATTTAATAGCCTTTGGGCACGAACCCCGCTGACAGCGATGCGGACGATTTTTTTTATTTTAATTTGTTGTTTTAATTTTAATTTGTCTCTTTTTTATTTTCTTTATTCATAGTTTTATTAAGTTTGTAAATATAGTCTGTACATATTTCCTTTCATTAGTATAGATTTTATAATATGTATGTATTTATAATGATGAGAATAAAAACAATTATTATACTACTTAAAAAAATATATATATTTTAATACATATATTTTAAAACAAATTTGACAGATTGTAGTAGCTTGATGTCTTGGCGTCTGTGCCTACCAAAAGATGATAACTGATGGATGGCATTTATTTGGAAAAATAAACATAATACCGAGGTAAAAAGTAGTTAAGTAATTAAAACATTGTACTTAATTTATTTTCGCTGACCCATTAAACAATTTTGTGGCAGAAAACACACAACATTTTTACACAGAAATAATTATCCCAGTAACTGTGTAAAACAAGGATAAAACAATAAACACATTTTCGCATTTATCACCATGAAATGGGATTAATTAATTTTGGTGAATAACGTTACGACAGAAAATAAACTCGCGCTACTGAGATCATTAAGTTGAAGTACGAACATAATTATTATCTAGAAATAAAATACAAGTTTTATGTTTACTAATCACAAGCTTTCGAGGCTTAGGCCTTAATAAACTTAATTTTGTTTATGTACGGACGGACAAACAGGTATAATTTATCACTTCAAGTGATACTTGACTCTTTAATCTGCCATAGGTAGGAGGTACAGACGCCAGCACATCAAGCTACCACGAAACTGTCAATTTTTCCCAATAAATATTAAACCATATACTTCAGCGACAATTTAAAAATCTGTTAAGGTTTGACAAATTGTAGTAGCTTAATGCGTTGGATATCTGTCAAATTTCCTATTTTTAATGTCCAGCACATCTAAGTACTACAATCTGTCAAATTAACTTAATAGATGTTCAACTCTATCCCATAAGAATATCGTTCAAAGTTGATTGGGAAAACTGGACACTTCCGTGTAGAAATTTTCTCCGAGAAACATATCCCTTTTTCTAGCGCAGTCGGGTAAACAATACCAAGTTCCTTTATTCGAATAACCCCTAATTTTAATCGTAATCGTCTCAGATACTAACTTCTTCACATCGCATTCAACTACCGTACTTACCAAGTAATACGTCACAAACAAAATATGTTGCTACGTACAATAATGAAGTATTGTACTTCGAAGTCGTTTTATGACGTCAGAAGTTTGTGAGGGGAGTGGAAACTTATGTTTCCGTTTTACCCTTCATAAAGACTGCGTAATAATGTGTGTCTTCGACGAGGCCAGTGTGAAATATGAGTTCATAAGGACAAACACCTTAGACACAGGGAACACTAGATTCTAATGTCTGAAAAATAAGAATTTAAATTGCACTACAGGCAATGTATGAAAGACTAAATAAAAATATAGTGTTCAGAAGTGTTACTCGTACGTATAAAAGTGAAAATAAAAGTCATCAAAAACCCTCATTTATAAGGCAAATAATAGGCAAAATATTTCTTTTCAACTTTTCGTTTATTCTTTTTAGCCGGAAGACGTACACTGCTGGACCAAGACCTGATGGCTCGCCACTTTGAGCTGTTTTCAGCGAATTGCATCCACTGCTTCCTGGCGACAGCCAGGTTGTCCGGCCATCTGTTGGGCCTGCCCATGACACGACACGACACAGACCACGTCTTCTGGTTCGTGGTTTTAGCCCCATCGGCAATCTGTTCTTCGAGCTATGCGCCACACACAATCTTTGGAAAAAAAACTTCACTATTAGCTTGTTTATCCCTTCAAATATCTAAATCAAATATGTCACATGCATAAAAAGTTAAGGAGCAATTTTGAAAACGGGAAGACACTCAACTCCATTTAAAATCTTATCTATTCTTAAAAAGATCGCTCCGAGACTTAGAAACGTTCCGAATCAGCTAGCCAAACTATCTTTATCTATAAAAATCTAGATTGCGATTCAGTCTAGACTCAATTTAGCCGAGTCAGCGTGGCCACGGCTAATTGCTACTAGACGGAAATATCGTGGGGTTATTATCTGGAGACATGAAAGTACTATGCGATTAAGATGAACCCTGTTTTGTGGAGCGAATGCAATTGCTTCCGTTATTAGTACGGGTTTTTTGCCGGCTTGTACGGTACATGTAAGGTTTTAATTATATTATGTTATGTCTGTAATAAAATTCTATAAATTCGTGTGAGAAATTTTATGAAAAATAAAGTTTAAAAAAAAAGTATAAAACACGTTTTTATAGTGAAAAGTACATTTTAAAATAAACTGTAAATAGATATTAACGCACAAAAAATATTTGAATTATGGTGAAAAAAGCGTGGGCTGCTTGATTCCAGATTTCTCGTAAATTTTGCGATTTTATTAGACATACATATGTATAATACTATTTTATCACCAAATAACATCAAAAGCGATTCAAACGCTTCACCGAAAATTAACTGAAAATAGCGTTCACATTTATCAAGTTATTGTTACCAATAAAACAGTTACTGGAATATATAGTTAGAAAAAATAACAATTCAAAATTACTGAGTCAGGCGTTACTACGGAAATCTGTTACAGTAAATGTTAGGAAAGAATATCTTGTTTTAATTCCGCGAGACAAAAATCCAGCATTGGGTGCAGAATGCACCGCAATACCACCCTCCCGCCCACGTACACATGCACAGCAGGCCTAGCATGGCGATTCTATATCTATTCTGTCAAGAAAAGATAAAGCTCTTTCTGTCAATGTCAACATGTTTTCTGCCAACTCACATATAATCACTTGTAAACTTCTGTCGATCGAAGAACAGAAAAATGTCTTCAAAAAATGTCAAAGGAAATGTTACATCAATCTGTCACTTCTCTGTCATTATGTCCATTCTCCGGTAAACAAATCTTGTTTTTACGGTTGCCATGCTAAGCCTGCTGCACACGGCGAAGAAGCAGCAAACCCTGCAACCAAGCGGAATCGGCTGGCAAAAAAAAATATCGGATTGAAACCAGTGTGTAACCCTAATAAGGGTATAGACACACCCGACCGCAAGTCCACAAATAAAACACTTTAACGATGGACCACATAAAAGTGAGCGCTGTTTACATCGGTACGAAACGATTATTTGTACACCGTACATTGCATGCTCAAACAGAAAGCTTAGCCTTAAACATCGTGTTTACGCTGACTTGTACAGCGAATCGTAGGAAAATACCAAAGCTTTTTTCCTCGATTTATTTTTATCGTTGTGTGTGTGTTTTCTACTACTCAAATAATGGAATCATGAGTCGGTATAGGGTAGTGTAGCAACATTGTACATTTTTTTCTGAAGTTTTATGATTACCTATCCGTATACTCGTAATTGTCGTAGGTCAATACTTGCCTGAAGCTATAAAAAAGATATAACGTTCATGTTGATTAAACTCGATCATCATGCAGAGGGTTATAAAAAAGTTTTGCCTACTACATCAAATACACTTTAGCAGTAAAACTCGAACGCATAGCCCGACTGCTGTGCATGGGGTCTCGTGTTCGATTCCCGGTTCGGGCCGAAATAGCTTTGTGGGTTTAAAGAGACTTCATAAAGCAGCCTGGAGTCTGGAATTGGTGATTGAGAGCACGTAAATTTCGGTCCTGCGCTTGATCTCTATCCGGTTTACCGACCCATCATACTATGAGAGTGAGGGAATAGAGAGTGCACCTATGTCTGTGCAAATGGCATATAATATGTCCTGCGCAGCTGGTTAATCTCCATAGAGAGAAAGACCGCCGTACTGTAGTTTCATAACAAAGGGGCTGATAAATAAATGACACTTTCAGCAATAGGTGTAAGAAAACTATAAATTGGACTAACTTCAACCCGTAACGTATTTTCACCCGCGTTTCATGGGTACTGCTGAGCATACCCAGATTAAAGTAGCACATAGCCTACGTCAATAAATGGGCTATTGAGACTAAATATTTTACAATATAGAACACAACTTAATAATAAAAATAGCTTTTTGGACCCTGTTCCCGATATCAGTGGCTGTTTTTTATATTTTTTAATGTTTTTCTATATTAATATTAAAAAATGTAATGAATATGTTTAAAAAAATAAATAAATGATCATAAAAATAGCTTCTAAGATTAGCGACATTAGAATGCCTATCTATCAATCCTTGAGCAGAATAATACCTTTTACTATGGCAGCTAGAATCACCAACTTCGCAATACACATATAGGTACCTATTATATATTCATAAGATTTTTTTTCTTTTTTCATTTTTTCATGACAGTGAATAGACAGACCGACAAGTTGAAAGTCCGGTTAACGAATTGACCATAAACATGCTATGTAACTCATATATTAACATGTTTATAAGCAGTTGAGTATCAAATACAACATGATTTATAATAAAAATTACAAAGAAATTAAAAAACACATGAAAGTTACACAACCGGTAAAGATATTACGTGAAAATAATAGCACTGCAGTTGCATTCTCATCGCAATGCAATTATGAGTTACGGCACGAGTGCACCATACGGTAAGTGGTACACGGAAGCTATAAAAGACTGATTCCCGAGCTGCAGGCTCAGCATGACAACCGTAGAAACAAGTTTTATCTTTTTGACATAATGACAGATAAGTGACAGATTGACGTAAGATTTCTTTTGACACGTAGGAAAGAAATTTTTCTTTTCTTCGATAGTAAGTCTACAAGTGATTATATGCAAGATGACAGGTCGCGCCATGCTCGGCCAAAAGTGTTGAGATTGACAGAAAAAGCTTTGTCTTTTCTTGATAGAAAAGACATAGAATCGCCATGCTGAGCCTGCTGGAGTTATTAATTTCTAGGCATACATAGGATAGACAAAAGCAGTACATAGCCTCCTAGGCTGAACTGCGAGATGCCATATAGAAAAAAAAATTCCCACGCTATGCAAAATTTTGGGTTTAAAACATAGAAGAAATATTTTGAAAAGGCACTTTAAAACACCTCGTTACCCTTAAGTAACTGTACCATGGTCCAGTTACAGACGCCGGCACATCAAGCTACTACAGGCTGTTAATTTTCCTTAGTAGATTTTCACGACTATCGCTGAAGCATATGGTTTAAATTTGATTGGGAAGATATGACAGTTTCATTTTACTTTAACAAATCAAGCCAGTCAAATCCCAGGGTCTGCCTGGGCTCCAGGTTGTTCCCAAGAGTTACCGTGGCCCTGGCACACAGGGACCTCCAGAGGGAACATAGTGGGTTTTAGTCAGTAAGAGTCTGACACTCCCTCCAGCTGCACCCCCAGCGGGATTCATTTGATGATTTACCAGGAAAAAAAAAGCCAGTCAAGTCGGCCTAACCCTACTTTAACATGCCCACAGACCAACCAATTGAAAATCCTCGAAAATTAAGCATTTACAAACAAAGTACCAAAACATACCTCAATTAGTACAAAACAAACGGTTAACATTATCATCTAATCATTTGAAATTCCACAGTAAATACCTTCGCAATATTATTCAAATGAAATTCAAATATTTTATCGACAATAAATATCTTGATTAACAATACTATCATGTCGGCCAATTAAAGTAATTACTTCATAAAGGTCAAAAGTAATATTTAAACAAATTCGATTAGGTTAACTCGATAATCATCGATTTTCGCTACACTTTGCAATAGTTTTAATACAATTGGCAACAATAATTTATTGAACGCTTAGTGAAAGTTTAAGGTTAACGATTAGGGGCAAAAGGGGGGCGGAGAGGACTGTGGCGTAGGAAGAGTCGATCAAGGTTATGCTTGTACAGATGCCAGCACGTCAAGCTACTACATTCTGTCAAATGTCCTTAATATATTTTCAAATGTATTACTGAAGCATTTGTTTGATTTGTTGGTGTCTGTAATTATCACATCCGGTCCATAATAAAAAGAAAATTGGCGTCAGGATGCAGATTAAGCTATATATAGTAGATTAGGGTCTTGACAACCCAAGCAATCGCACAATTTTTTTTTATTTTTACATTGTTTACAGATCCATCCAGTCCTAGTATACTTAAAAATTAAGCTCTTTCAAGACGAAAAACAGTATTTCTGGATACGGCATGCATCGTAAGGAGTTTTCTCTCTATGGAGCCCTGACCTGATGTCGGTGGGACACTATTTTAAAATTATAAATATTTTTTATATGAAATATTTAAAAATGTAATTGTGTGTTGAACAAATAAACGGTGAAAAAAAGAAAGCTCTTTCTACAAAAATTAAGTAGTCAGTAAAATATACGAATTTAGTAGCATCCGATTGCCAAAAAACTCACAATTAATAATTCTGAAAAGAAAAAGAACTGATGTCAAAAACGTATTTTGAAAAAAAAGCAAGCCGGTTGTATAAAACGGATATGCTACATATGTCGCCGACTGTACCAGTGTCGTGACACATAATGGGACCTATCACGATCCAATAGCTGGCAACACTATATTATTTAATAGCTTTGAAATGTCACGCGCATCCCTAACTAGCTCACTTTACTTAAATGGAATTAAAAAGATTGCTTTGTCGTTTTGAAGTTTAATACTTTATCATGTTTGCGATGTTATTCTATGTGATTATTCTTTTTGTGTGTGATTATTGCATTTTATCATATGGGAAACCATCATGATTCCTCCCGCTATGGGTTCAGTGGGAGGGAGTGTCAGACTTTTACTGACTAAGCCCATCTTTGTTCTTTCTGCAGGCTTAGCATGGCAACCGTAAAGACAAGTTTTGTTTACCGGAGATTGGATGGATATAATGACAGAAAAGTGACAGATTGACGTAAGATTACTTTTGACATTTTTTGAGGTATTTTTTCTTTTCTTCAATTGACATAAGGCTACAAGTGATTATAATTATGCTAGTTGACGGGCAGAAAACATGTTGACATTGTCAGAAAGAGCTTTGTCTTTTCTTGATAGAATAGATATAGAATCACCATGCTAAGCCGGCTGGAGGCTTTTATGTATCAGGGCCACTGTAACTCTTGCGAACAAACCCGCAATCAAATCTTTCCAAATCTAAATCGAGAGCTTAATTATTTTCTCACTTAGATAATTACCCATTGCATTCAACCATTACCAATCCTTATATCGAGAAAAGACCACCTATCCCTTTGTCTCTTATATATTAGTTTAAGCGACTTTAAAAAAAGGAAGAGGATCCTAATGACGATGTTACATTTGTTTTCAGAAAGAATAAGTAGTAATAGTTCTACAATCACCCCTTATAAAAAAAGTATGGAGGATAACAATTTTCACGGATCAATTCGCGTTTTATCCATTAACAAAGAATATTGACAAATCACTGAACTAGTTTCATTACAAAACTGAATTTCCAATATATCTGTATAGTTAGATACCTATACATTAGCGCCTGACACGGAGTAAGTAGTACATGGAGTGTTCACAAACACTTTTGTAAAACATCGACTACGAATGATGACTTAAGTGATGAGAAAGATGTGGCTTATTGCTAAGAAGCTAGAGTCTCGATTGTTTAAATTTTACTGCAATGAAACTTTCAACTTCCAACCAGTCCTTTGGAATTCAATCTGAGCTGAGATTCTGATGATGAAGATGTTATATGAAGAATAATGATACATATGTACTTCTACACAATTCAAACTTTTGATCGGTATCGACAATATCAATAAATCTGCTCTTTTTATTATCATCATCATTATCACCATCATCCTCCTGCCCTTATCCCAAGTTTTATTTGGGGTCGGCGCAGCATGTTTTTGTCTTCCACGCTCTTCTGTCTGCCGTCATCTCACAAGTTACATTCTTTCTAGCCATATCAACTTTCACACAATACCAACCATCGTTTCTTTGGTCGTCCCCTTCCTCTATATCCATCCACATTCATGTTCAAGACCTTCCTCACAACATGATCCTCATTCCTCTTTTTATTATATGACAATAGATTCAGAACTTCTTCCCGCCCCCAAATAAAAAGCTAGTGTTTATCTCAACCGTTATACGCTTGTAAACAAACTCACTGTCGTTATTTCATAGTAGTCAGGATTTGGTCGAGTAAACACTCCATTCTTTCATTACTCCGTACAAAACCTAGTTTAGTATTTATACAATCATTCGGTTGGCTAAACACGGGCTGGTTCGATAGTTTGTATTCAAGTTCAAATAGGCATCTATATTAGTTTCATTGATAGATGTTTCGCGTTGTTTTCGTGTTGATTCCCAATTATTGATCTGTTTGTTCAGGCTAGATTTACGTGAGGAAGATAGTAAATTACTCTTGACTTAAATTATTTTAGATTAACATGTTATGAGTTTCAATAAATATATGCGTAGTATTTTGTAATGAGAAGAGCTTACTTAGTAACTTGAGATAAATGATATATATTTTGCATATTTTGGTGTTATTTACAATTTAATTAGAAATAAAACTATATACAAAGAAAATAAAAAAGAGACAAATTAAAATCAAAGTAATGCATCAAAAAATTCATCCGCATCGCTGTCAGCGGGGATCGTGCCCAAAAGGCTGGCCGCATTGCCACGTTGGATGGCAAAATGGCAATATTTTGCATACAGGTTGAAATCAACACTTTTACAAGTCAGTACATTTTTTCAGAACGAGATGAGGTCGGCATTTCCTAACTGACTACCTTGAGAAGAAACGCCGAAACTCAAGGGTCACAGTCTCTTTCAAAGTCCAGACATTAAAATAAATTATATACTAATGTATGAGGAAGAAGATAGTGATAGTATTCACACTAATACATATTATAAAGCTAAGGACTTTGTTTATTTGCTTAAAAGCGCTAATCTCAGTGATCTCTTGGATCGATTTACAAAAAATCTTTGAGTGTCAGATAGTCTAGACCTGGGAATCGAACCCGAAACCCCATGCACAGCAGTCGCGCTATGCAACTATTAGACCACAAGGCAATTAAAATTACATTATACACGATTATTAGAATAAGGACCTAACTAGGGTTTTTTCGAAATTCCCATCTGTATAACCTAAGCCTTACAAAATAACATCAACACTTACTACGCTTACATAACACGTAAGTGTGGAACGTTCCCAGTTCAATCAGCAAATGAGGGCCCAGTATTGTCTCAATCACTTATCGCGAGAATAAAAGGCTTACACAACAATACTCTTGTTAAACTATGCTTTCTTTTGCTTTTAGAGAAAAGAATTTATTTTTTGTGGATCATCATAAACCTAGCCTTTTCGCTAGCTACGTTAGGGTCCTTCCATTCTTAACCGGATGCAGCTGTGTACCAATATTTTAGGTGGAGCGACTGCCTATCTAGCTAATATCCTCAACCCAGTTATCAGGGCAATCCGATACCCCTTGATAAGACTGGTTGTCAGACTTTCTATTTTCTGGATACCCGTAACGACTGTCAAAGATGAACAAATGATAGACGGGACCCACCAGTTTAAAGTGCCTTCCGAAACACGCAGGAACTCGTCTTGTCAAGATGGTCCATCCACGGACCGACCGCGCTAAGCATAACGCGCTTAACCTATGTATGAACGTACAACTCATGCGGCTGTTACTTAGCCAAGAGCTCTTCTATTTTTAATGTAATCGTCACTAAATAAATAAAGCTTATAACCTTCTTAGTAGCTATAGACCGACACGACTTGAGAGAGATCAGGCGCAGGATCGACATTTACGTGGTCTTCGATGCACGGGTGTGCGTTTGTCCTATGAAAGTTTCTTAAAACCCACAAAGTGATTTCGGTCCGACCCGGGAATCGAACCCAAGACCCCGTGCACAACAGTCGCGTTATGCTACTACTAGACCAAAGAGGCAGTTTTTTCTGCCTATACCAACATTTCAGCAGTCAACTTACTTTACTCTCGAGAAGGGAACTTCTCAAAACACATCTGCCAATATCTCAGTACGTTATCGTAACTAGTTGGAACAAGGACGTACGGCTTAAGACCATTGTCTAGAATTGGTTGAGCATTAATTACCGCGGTTGATGCGGGTAGCTACATCTTTACGCGGGACTATTACGGATACTTTAAATAGGTTAATTATCTCGAAGCAGATAATTTTCCCTGAGAAAAGTATTAATCATTCATCTGCCTACCCTTTTCCCAAAGGCAGCTGTACCAGTGTTTTTCGTGGAGTGATTGCTGACGTTGTTAGGTATCTTTTTACAGTTTTCTAGTGCGACTTATTTTGTACGCCATGAATGGCAAAACATGCAGCTACCTCTATTTTCAAAATAACATATTTTGCGAGCCCTACACTAAGCTAATACCACCATATTACTTTTCTAAACAAGTATTACTTTCTTTATATTACCCAGACATCAATGTCAACTAATAGCTGAAGAAAAAAGTGAACTTAAAAACTTTAAAATCACCAACCCGCATTGGACAGCCGTGCTAGTAAACGCTCAATCCTTCTCCGTGGGAGAGGAGGCCTGTGCCCAGAAGTGGGAGGACAAAAAACGGCTGATAATGATAATGGTCGAATGGATAAGTTGTGGACTTTCAAACTTGCTTTATAGTTAACAGATTAACAAACAAACAAAGTTATATCTCTAATCCAAAGTAGATAGACAAAACAACTTATATTGCGGTCAAATATATGAAACAACAGACAATAGACAAATAGGGGTTCAGGGTCATTATATATAGGTTCAGGTTATTATATTTAGTTCTAAGACTCATAATCATAATAAAACAGCGACCATTTAAAATATGTTTTACACTTTACAAAAAATACGCTTGAAACAGCTACCGAAAATGTAGTTTTAATTTGGTCGGTAATCTTTAATTCCGATGGTATAGGTTAATATGTCTTTTAACTATTACCATCTTTTTTTTATTAGCGCCTTCTGAAGGAACCTCTTCCCGCACCCGGACTAAAAGTAGCCTATATGTTATTCTGGAAAATTTGTTATATTCCTGCCAATTTTCATCAACACCCATTCACTAGTTCATCACAAACATCCATGTACCCCATTCTTATTTTCTTCTTTATAATATAAAGGATAATTCACACTATACTTGCATTGGAGCCGGGGCACGGTCGGGGCACGGCCGAGCCACGGCCATGACACAGCATGACTTACTTCATACAAAAAGTATAAAATAATTTTGACCATCCACCGGCTAGCGCACGGTTTGTCCACGGCCTGGTGTAAATCATCCTTTAGTTGGATTCATTAAATACAATTGCATGTCTAATTCGGTAGGATTTTATCACCATCGCGTGAATCATCCTTTAGTTGGATTCATTAAACACAATTATAAGTCTACCTCAGTAGTTAGCCTTATTTTATCATCCATATGACTCATTCCCATCCAACCAGATTACGATCAACGCCTTAAGGCCGTAAGTCCTAAGCGAAAGCAAATTATTTCCTTACAATATTATCATCTCGTTTGTTTTGCGGCTGTTTATCAAAACCGCAGTAGGAGACAAAACCCTAATCTTATCTAAAGACGAAATACTCGATTGTTTGTCAAAGGGATTTAGTTGTTTGAAGGACTCAGCCTTTTTTGTTGCTTGATGTGCTTACCCTCTTACAGCAGATCAAGACGTGTTTGATCTGCCGTTTACAATGTATTTTGTGATGAATCTGTTTTCAATAACAAAAGGATTTAATCTTATTTTTGTTGAGGTGGTCACAAATGTTTTCGTTTACGGGTTTGTTTCATTTTTAAAGTTGTGAAAAACGTGTGTAGATTTAATATTAATAATATGCAGATTTTTGAGGTCTTGATTAATAATTTATGCCTCAGAGAAAAAATGGTGAAGGTGCTATGGTATTTCCTTATCATTATCGAGCTTTATTACCCTTACGTTCTAGTCTTTATAAAATCAAAAAAATATTCTAATTATGTAAAAAAAAACGGTAGAAAACAAAACCTCTTAACTAGATTCGTAATTGCGCCTTAGAATTCCTTAAAGTGCAGTGGTTCTACATAATAAACTTCTCTTTTATTTAGTTCATTATTAGTGATTTTCAGGGAGATGGGCTTTTGTTTTTCTGTCATTATGCTTAACAAATCTTTTAGTACATTTTATAGAGATTTTTAAGAAGATGTACTTAATGCTCGTATGTTTTTATATGAAAAAATCTATGTCTATCTATATCAAAACAACCCGGAACCCTATACAGTACCGTGATTGAAGAAATCTTCACAGATTCCGTTCCCCCGTTCGTCGCCGTTTACGTCTCCGAATTCCCGTAATACGTATCCTACGATATCAAGTCACTCTTTATCTACAAAAGTTGGCCTTTGTCTCCCGAGTTTAATTTTATCAGCGCCAACTTTGGACAACTAACCGGCGAGCGATTTGGGAGTTACCCCCGAGTTATTGGACCTTTTCGATGTTCTAGTGCTTTCGATTCGAGATAAAAACTTCCGATTCTCGATTTTGAATGGGGGTTATTAAATTCGCTTTTAGGTGTGATTTTTAATTTGTTCTTTTAGAGTATGTGCTGAATGATGGCTGACATTCAGAAGCTGATATTTTTGATCAAATATTTAAAATACTAATATATACTTTTAACAGCACCTTTTAGTAGATTTCCTTCCTCAGATGCTACAGCTACCCAAAACTGTCAAATTTTCCCAAATAACTTTCAACCATACATATGTTTCAGCGATAAAGTAAAAAATCTATTACGGAAATTTGTCAGATTGTAGTTGCTTGATGTGCTGGCGCATGTACTTTACCATCTTGACCTCAAAAGTATTCCGAAGCTTTCCGTAGAAGATTAGCATACAACCCCAAAATCTACTGACAGAATACAAAAATAATTAGATATTTAGATGGTATTACAAAATCCGTTAATTACATTACCAGGACACTCAAAAAGAACATAGTCAACTCGAATAAAATTGCTAAAAAAAAACTAAATTTGTAAGCGCGATTCCGTGGTCGGAGGTAAATAAATCAATTCTGTTGCACCCGGCTAAAGTTTGCCGACCAATGAGCGGTGATCAATTAGTACCGACTCGCAAAAAGTGCGGAGTCGTAGTCGCACTCCGTGATTGAGTGTAAAGTCTCTTTGCTATTCTGAGTTCCTGGTACATGCAGATGCGGGGTGGCAATTAATTTATGATTTTTTTTTTATCTTGTTTGGGTAAAAATGATAAATAAATGTGTAACTACCTATATGTACAACTTCTTCAAAATTGGTTATGAAACTGCGCTTTTGCATGTGAAACTTTTATTTTCTTCATCATCATCAACATCATCAGTCTTTGTATCGTCCCACCGCAGGACACAAGCTTCCTCTCACACCGAGAAGGACTGAGCGTTAATCACCACGCTTGCTCAATGCGGATTATTTTCTTAATGCTAATTAATGATGCTGTCATCCAGACCGATTATCGGCTACCGAGCCAGCAGGACATACGTACACAAGCATTCGCGCTGTCACAGGTGCACTCTCTATTAACTCACTCTCATAGTCCGAACGGACGGCAATCCGAAACGACCGGAGAGAAATCAGGCGCAGGACGAATTTCAGCCTGACTCAGAAATATGCAACTACTAGACTAGACCAACGAGGCTGTTTGTGCGACTTTGAATATAGAATTTCTTAAAACCAAACAATATTTTCGATTTGAAACTTAAGACTGGCAAACTAAATAAATAAATCTATTTGCATACTCAAACGGACCAGTCATTTCAAATCCAAAATAGGACAGACAGCAATAAAAGCCGCTTTAACTGACAATGGAAGCAAAAATTGCCTATGCACTTCCAAATCTGATCCCGGAATAGCGTAAAAACTAATTCCGGGAGCTTTTCCACTTACCTTCAATTAAACTGGCCATCTATTGCTGAACTGGCTGATCCCGCGGTTTCTCCTTCGCTTATAATTTTTTACGGCATTTTTTCGCTAATCGGTCTAATAAAACATCTACGAACTTTGTATGGAATTTTGTTAAGCTATTTTAGATTATTAATTTTGAGAAAATTGGTGTACTTATCACCTATAAGCTAGAAACAGCCTTGCTTTGGTAGTTATTTTTTAAATATATGACTTGAAAAATAAGTGCACTGATTATTGTATTAAATAAATTAGTTTTTAGACAATAAAACAAAAAAGAATAGCCCGAATCAAAACAAACTTATTTTTTTATGTACCTCCACAAATTAAAGACTTTATTAATATACTTTTAACATACTTAAAATGTATGTAATAAAATAAATCGAAAACGTAAACTAACTTTACGAAAATATATAAAATTTTCTCTATTTAGGGTTCCGTACCTGAAGAAAAATAAACGGATCCCCTAAAAGACCAATTTATTGCCCGCCTGTCAGTCTGTCACGTCTTTATTTCGGGAATTTGCGGAAGTATCGAGTTAAATTTAATCTATAGAGTCTACGGTCCCATGAAGTAGTCAAAATATCAAACTTCTCGGTTAACTTAAAAAAAGGTACGGCCATTCAGGTTCATTCGGTAAAAAATGCCTATTTAAGATTGATAGTCAGACTTTCTGGCTACTGACTATCCGTAACAACTGCCTAGACGTGCAAATGACAGTAATGATCCCCGAATTTAACGTGCCTTTCGAAACACGGAGGAACTCGTCATGACAAGATGGTCACCCATCTGCGATTACTAAGCCACGAGCTCCTCACGGGTCCATGTTTTTATAGGGGATCAAAATTTCAAAATAAAAGTACTAAGTTCAAATGGGGTATCAATTTTTTTCACATTAATGAAAAATCACCTTAAAATATCGATTTCTAAACTTCTAATGACCGTGCAATGGGTACGGAACCTTCGGTGGGCGAGCCTGATTCGCGCTTGTCCTGTTTTTTATTTTTATATTATATACTTAGATATGGTTCCGTATCACTTTAAATTGAGTGGCGCAGACGATGCAGATTGGAGTTCTCTCTCTATGTCAATGAATGAATTTGTAGCTAGTTAATTTTCTTGTTCGCTACGAGTTTGGATGTTAGAAACATTGATTTTGGATGTTCCTGCTAAATTACATGTATTATTAGGGCCAGTTTCACAGGTTGCTGATAAGGTCCAGATAGTTTATCTGGCAGATAATTCATTACAAATTCTGTTCTATTTTTCAACATTTCTGGTAGAAAGTGGCTATCCGTAACCTGTGAAACTGGCCCTTATTATTTCAAATCTCTTATTTGTATACATGATGCCATTTTGATATTATTGCTTCTTACCCTTGAAATCACAGTTAACCTATTACATATACAGATAGTATAGGATTAAACATTAAAATAAGACACATAATTTGTTTTTAATTCTAGTATAAATTTGATATACGATAACATTAAGCTTTTCGTAATAGTCGTGTTGGCCTAGTGGTTGGGTTCGATTCCAGGTCAGGCAAGTACCAATGCAACTTTTCTATGTTTGTGTGTACTTTCTAAGTATATCTTTGACACCAATGACTGTGTTTCGGATGGCACGTTAAACTTTAGGTCCCGGCTGTCATTGAACATCCTTGGCAGTCGTTACGGGTATTCAGAAGCCAGTAAGTGTGACGCCAGTCTAACCAAGGGGTATTATGTTGCCCGGGTAAACTGGGTTGAGGAGGTCAGATAGGCAGTTGCTTCTTGTAAAACACTGGTACTCAGCTAAATCCGGTTAGATTGGAAGCCAACCCCAACATAGTTGGGAAAAGGCTCGGGAGATGATGATTAAGCTTTTTGTAATACCTTCAATAAATACTTTTGCATATACCACGTCACGCCAAAGGCAGCTACTAGTATTCTATAGTTTAATTAGGACAGAACGCTCTGTGACGTTCTACTAAAGTACCACATCTACTGCACAGAGAATTTTCCGTCTCCGTGCATAAGGTCGAAAGTGCTCCACGGCAGTAATTACCCAGTTTCGCTACACAGTTCTACTTTGTCGCTTCGTCTCAACATTTTTACAATGTGAACTGTTATATTTGCCTTTTAATTAAAATAGTTACGCCGCAATTAATGTTCGGTGTTATTTTTACTGAATTGAGTCTTTTTTTAACACGCTTTTTTAGGGAAATTGTTGTTTTGAAGTACGGACATGGTAAAGGCTCTCTTTAGGGTAATGACGTCTTTATTAATTATTTTTAATAATATCGCAAACTTAGAAAGTTAATGAATGTATTTTCTCAATACCGAGATAAACTATTTTAACTCAAACTCAAATTCATTTATTCAAATTAGGCTGATAAATCAGCACTTTTCGAATGTCAATACAAGAGACAGCTCTCCCACCCTTCACCTCTTTCCATGTGATCTCGTACAATATATCTTTCATTTTTTTTTCAGGTTTCTTTATTCCTTTGGTTAACGTTCAGTCGTCATTGGAACTACGATACATATTTAGCATTTTATTCCTTTCAACATATTTCAAATATAATTTAAAGTTCATAAACAAGCATACAAGTATACAAGCCTACATTGCTCATCCATACTTTAGTATGTAAACTCTTTTTATGTCTGGACTCTAAAAGAGACTGTGACCCTTGAGTTTGTTTCGGCGTTTCTTCTCAAGGTAGTCAGTTAGGAAATGCCGATCTCATCTTGTTTTTTATAAAAAATGTATTGACGTGTAAAAGTGTTGAGTTCAACCTATTTGCAAAATAAATATCATTTATATCCTTTCGTATAGTTGACCTTTAAAGGCATTGTATTATCGCCCTTATTGACTTCACCCTACAGGGTTATAAGTTATAACCTACAACTTTTTCAATTCACCAGTCACCGGTCTCGCAAAACTATACTCGCATTTAAA
Organism: Heliothis peltigera; assembly: GCA_958496145.1. Classification (NCBI taxonomy): domain Eukaryota; kingdom Metazoa; phylum Arthropoda; class Insecta; order Lepidoptera; family Noctuidae; genus Heliothis; species Heliothis peltigera. The sequence goes on from OY292341.1 coordinate 1,549,725, forward strand.
GCCTTAACTTTTTAGATTAAAAGTTCAACCGATTTTTTTCTATTCGATTATAGATTTACTGTATACTAGGATTTTAGTTTCCGATTACAGCTGGTTAAAGTCAAAAAGTCTGACAACCAGTCTTACCAAGGACTATCGTGTTGCCCTGGGTTGAAAAGGTCAGATAGGTAATCATTCCATTGCATAAACTCCAGGTATTCCGCTGCATCAGGTAAGACTGGAAGCCGCAGCCAACATAGTTTGGAAAAAGGCCAGGCAGATGATGAATACAGGTTGAAAAAATCAAAAATGGTTTTGAAAATAAATCATTGAAATATTTGAAAGGTGATGTTTCTTACTTTACATTTACGAAGAAGGGAATTATCTACGAATCGTCCAAAGGTTACCTTATTCTCATCAATAAGAAAATCCAATTTGTTAATTTTACGGATAAACTGCTGAAACGATTGAGATGAAACTAATTATGTATAACTTGAGCGTAACCACATGAACCAGCTAGTTAAATATTACTTAAAAGAGTCCATAAACTCCTAACTGAAAAAGTATGAATATCATGTCTTGATTAGACCCAGGAACTACTGAATAGTCAAGGAGAAAATTAAAAAAGTTATACGCCGTTAGTTAGGTTACCCAGTTAGTTTTAACTTGGGAACTATAACGTACTGCGTTGATGTACCCACTAATAGAAAAAATAGGTTAAGCTTTTGGTACCTGACTCTTAAGATCTTTGATAGATGTTAGAAGTCTATGTTGTGTTAAATATAATATATTATAATATATAATATAATATTCCTCACACATTCACACAACGTCATCTAACCCCAAACTAAGCAGAGCTTGTACTATGGGTACTAGACAACTGATAAACATACTTATATACTTTTCTTTTGTAAATACATACATACATACATAGTATACATAGAAACACCCAGACTAAGTCAAACATCCATGTTCATGCACACAAATGTTTGACTTATGCGGGAATCGAACCCGCGACCTATAGCGTGGCAGGCAGGTTCACTATCCACCGCGCCATCTGGTCGTCATTCGTAAATATGCACTCGTTTCATTTAAAACATTGATGCCTGATTGTCGATCTCGTTATAGTGGTTAATAGGCTATACATCTATATGATATACCTCGTTGGTCTAGTAGTCTTATGGCGCGACTGCTAAGCAAAGGGTCACGGGCTTGATTCCCAGATCAGGCCAACATTGCTTTGTAATTTTAAGAAAGTTTCACGAAAGAAGCCCGGAGTCTGGAAGATGGTGATTGATACCCTCGTGCATCCAATGCACGTAAATGTCGGTCCTGCTCTCCGGTCGTGTCGTATTGCCAACCCATCGGGCTAGGAGATTGTGGGAATAGAGAGTGCACCTGTATCTGCGCATATGCTTGTGCTATAATATGTCCTGCGCAGCTGGCTGATCTTCTTGAAGAAAACAGCCGCCATGGCCGAAAATCAGTCTGGGCGCCATTATGAATTATTATAATTATTTACAGTAATTAATAAAAGTGATATTTGAGACCAAAGCCATACCTACCACAACCACCATGCTTACTAACTAAAATAATATAGTTCCTTTTGATAAATTATAGTGAACGCAAATTAGATTCGCGAACATTGTTTAACTGTCCAAATTTAACCGAGACGCCATCAATTAAGCTCAGAGTTAACTGTTGTAGTTTAATTTCTCTAACGGTTAAGTTTTAGATTGATTGCCGCGGCATAATTTTACATAAGAAGGAATGGAACTTTCATAATTTATATTATCTCCTATCTAGTGGCTGGTGGATACTTCAGGGCATAGTGTTAGTATGTTTTGTAACAAGCACTTTCTCGCGGTTTCTCCTGCGTCCGAGGAGAACTTCTTCCCGTATCCGGATAAAATATAGCCTATGTTCACCGGGGATAGTGTAGCTTCCCAGCAGTGAAAGAATTTTTCAAATCAGGCGTGTAGTTTCGGAGCCTGTTCATTACTTACAAACTTAAGTTTTCTCTTTATAATATTAAGTATAATACATACATATATGGTACAACTGAAAATTTCTTTAGCACAATAATTAAACGGAATTACGGTAGGTAACTATGACAATTTTTTTTGGGTTTAACTTCTTGAACCGAAATCCTGACCTAGAACCTGGTTAAAGCACCGGCCTCTCAATTAAAAGCCTGCGGATTCGATTCCAAGTGATACAAGGACCAATGTAACTTTACTAAGTATCATCTTGGATACCAGGACTGAGTATAGGTAAAGAAAAACACAAACAAAGTCTTAAGGACACCTTGACTTTGAAGCTTGAAATCTCTAACCTATCTTGAAAAAATGTGATGTGTGTGTAATACATTAGAAAGATATATAGGCTACTGTTTATTTCGTAGCGAGAAGTATAAATACATTATTTGTAAAGCAATGAAGCGCACTACCCACACCCAAACCGCTAAACTGGTATTTTGGTAAAATTTTGGTATTTGTACTTTATAAATAATAATTAATAAATAAGTAATTCCATTAAGCAGCAGGAGAAACCGACGGCGGCATCGAGTAAGAAATAATACAAAGTTTTCTCCGAGCATCTGTACAGAAATATCTAGATGTAGTTTTCCAGTATTTGATCACAACTAAATGGAGTAGAAACGAATATTAAAGACCAACCACCATTTTTACGCGCCATTTGCTTTCAAACGTTACAACTCTTAATCCCTTTAGTGGGAACTTCGCGAAATACTGCCAAGTGGCGGGATTTAAGAAAAATGCTGCCATGCAGAAGTTTGAATCATATTGAAAGTTTTGTTACTTTAATAACTTTAACCCTGGGGTAACATAGATATTCTGTTACTTTGTCATTGTAAATTTGCGCCCATATACATATAAGTTTTAATGTTTTTGTAGAAGCATATTTTCCTTCTCTTCTCTTCTGTATGGCTGAAACCAGCAGGCTTAGCATGACAACCGTAGAAACAAGTTTGTCTACATGAGAATGGACATAATGACAGAAAAGTGACATTTGTCATTTTTTGAAGGAATTTTTCTTTTCTTGGATCGACATAAGTCTACATGTGATTATATGCGAGTTGAGAGGTCACACCATGCTCGGGCAGAAGACATGTTGATATTGACAGAAAGAGCTTTGTCTTTTCTTGATAGAATAGATATAAAATCGCCATGCTAAGCCTGCTGTGGTTATAAAAAGCCCTGAAATGTTTATTCAAAATGCACTATCATTTAAGACTGAGGGTCACCCGTGGATAAAAAGACGTCAATAAATATCATGGAAAAATGAGTTTTTGATAACTCTAGATTCACCGGCACGTGGTGGGGCCACGAACATTCTCAACCAATAAAAGCCAGCACGCCAAAAATCTTATTAAGAGAAAATAACAAAATTCGAGATCACATCCCACATTCGAGATAGGATCTTTGAGCTGGGACCTAATTCCGTTGGTGGAATCTCAACGAGGAAGCCACAACGAATCATGTTAATATTTTCCTGCGGGCCTATATATCTTTGTGGGGGTTCAGACAGAGATCCCTTGGGCACGGCGGGCATTTCGTATCGCATCCCTACTCTGAGATTGCCCTTAGTTCTTCGACATACTGAACTGAAGGATGGTTAACAAACTTAATGGCAATTTTGGTAATTACAAAAAATAAGAAATGATAAAGCTTCACTAGGTTTTATGACAATAGTGGTTCCAATTTCAAATGTATTCCAATTCAGGATTTAAACAAATGATAGAGCAAAGCTTCAAATATCATAATGGAACTCAAAACAATATTCAAATATCAAATTTAGAATTAAGATAAAAATATGGACAACATACCATTTCAGGTGGCTCTCCAGCCATGACTAATGAATGACACAATTTCTGTCGGTTGCCCCTTCTACGAGTCCGTGTGTCCAATTTCGTATCCGCAGATAAGAGCCGTCGAAGAAATTGAAGTAATATCGCCAGTTGTTACTTGTTTGCGGGTAAACACTGAAGGATATCCGCGCGTTCTTTCGAGACGCTCCAAGCCATCTTCATGATGGACTTAGTAATCTCGTGTAGTAGTTCGTAATGCTTCGGGATTTTTGGGGATTTTCGCCAGATAAACTCCCTTTTTTAGTACAACTACGCTTTTTAAGAAGACTACTGTCGATACCCGAGCTCGATTGCCATTTATGGGTATTTTTTTTCGGAGGGTAGTTGTGAATTGTTGGTTTTGGCGCCCAACATGGGACTTGCATATTCAAGCTTCTTTATCTCGCTTGTCATAACAGCAATTATGATTATGATCTTAATTTATGTTATAAACTAGTAGGTAAACCCTGCCCTCCTAAAGTAAACATAGCAATTACATTTTTTATAACCCTTTCGCCGCAGGAGAGTATAAAGTGCCGGAAGATATTAAAATAATACGCTATTTCCACAAAAATGGTGGCAGAGATATGAAATTTTTCGAAACTAAAGAAAAACAAATTCATGTTTTTCTACGACATTCCCACGGCGATGTCCTGGTATCTTTTCTGAGATTTTTTGTAACTTTCTGGTTCACGAGATAACAATGTCTATGTATATAATAATAATATTTTTGCTTTTGGTATTCTATACTTATATACATATATAAAGAGGAAAGATTTGATTGTTTGTTTGTTTGGATTTAATAGGCTCCAAAACGATTTGACCGATTTGAAAAATTCTTTCATTGTTGGGAAGCTACACTATCCCCGAGTGACATGGGCTATATTTTATCCTGGTACAGGAAGTACATGCCGTGGGATGCGAGTGAATCCGCTGAAAACAGCTAGTGTTACATATTTTTTGTCAACCTACGCGTTTTTTGTGAGCATCCACATATTACTTATAGATAAATATAATGTGCTTGTTTGTATCAAAATACGATTTTTTTTTAATTTGTAAGCTTGAATTACTTTCTATACAAATATTAGGTGGAACTAATTTCAGCAGGATTCTTATATAACATTAATTCTAATTTCATCATGAGCACTTAAATTATTTATTTTATATTTTAAATTATTTCAAGCTTATTGAAACCCGCAACTCCTCGTTGGCCCAGTTGAAAACCAGCGTCAGGCACTAGTTCTCTGGCATAGCTGCTGAACTGAAGTCCATTTTGCAAAACCATATTTTTAATATATATTTATTAATATTTCATGTTTTGTGGCCTTGTGTCTATAAATGTATTTTCTTTCTTTCTTTCTTAAAAATAAGATTGTCATTAGTCTGAGTAATAGCACAACAGAGATATTAGTCAATCTTAAATTAAACTGAAACTGTTAAATTTTCCCAATCAACTTTGAACCATATCTTTCAGCGATAAAGTTGCAAATCTATTAAGTAAATTTTCAGATTGTAGTAGCTTGATGTGCTGACGTCTGTGTAAATATCATAGTAGGTACTACAAAATATATTTTATCTTTCTTTCAAAGCATATTATTTTCATTGTGTTTGTTCGCTGGAAATCACTTCACAAAGTATAGCTTACTTATTGAGCTTAAAAAAAATGTGGTTCCTCTAATTGGTTTACAATTTCGCAATAACTACGTTACTGTAAAACTTCTTAGAACTGAGATGGGAGGTAAGAAAAATAGGTTTTCAGTGTTCCAATTAATTAATAATTCGTCGATCGAGTCTCGTCGGGAAATGGGTAGTGGATGAAAATTTAATGAGCCCCAACTCGTTTGGAGAGCGCTGTATTCTGTTCCGCTAAATGTGATATAATTCTACTATCGAAGTTTTATTTATGTACATTTTTAAATATTTAAAAGTGTTCAAATTTTGTTGGAGTACTGACAATCTTTGAAAACACTTAATTAAATTGCCTGAATAACTTTCAATTATACATATATAATGGCAATATATACCGTGGTGGCCTACTGGTAAAGCACCAGCCTCTCAAGTGTGAGTGCGGGTTCGATTCCTGGTCAGGCAAGTATCAATGCAACTTTTTACAAGTACCAATAAATAATAATATAAATAAATATATATATATAAATAAATAAAAAGCAATAAAAATAATAATTACTTCTACTTATAAATCTGAAACCACCAACCCGAGAATCTAACCCGAGACCCTATCAGACAGCAGTCGCGTTGTGCGACTTCTAAACCAACGAGGCAAGATAATATAATTTGCTCTATAAGAAGGTATTGAATTGTATTTTCAAATCAGTTTCATCTTTTTCTCTTTAATTAACAAACGAATAACGAATTTTCAAAAAATCATCACTTCGTTTGTATCTGAAAGCTAAGTTACTTTATACCATAACTTTAAGTAACAACGCGAGCTAAGCCGGGTGTGAAAGATAGTCTCACAAAATTGTACTAATAAAATGCAAATATGGTACAAAGCCGTAGTAAAATCCGTGTCTCTTAAAATGTAGTTCTTTCTGGAAGCTTCTGGAAAGTCCTAGTCCTGGAAAGTCCTATATACGACATTTTGTTACTTTCATTAATCCGTTTTATACTAGCCGTAAACTTTTAAAACCTTATGCTTTGAGAAGAATATGGTTCTTTATAAAGTTAGAAATTTTAAATTGAGAAAGGACAGAGTTTCAGAATATTATTATCTCTTAAATGAGTATGTTTTACGTATAAATGTATTAATATTGTATATAGTATCATCATCTCCCGAGCCTTTTCCCAACTATGTTGGGGTCGGCTTCCAGTCTAACAGGATTCAGCTGAGTACCAGTGTTTTACAAGGAGCGACTGCCTATCTGACCTCCTCAACCAAGTTATCCAGCCAACCCAATACCCCTTGGTTAGACTGGCGTCAGACTTACTGGCTTCTGACAACCCGTAACGACTGCCAAAGATGTTCAATGACAGCAATTTTACGTGCTATAGGAAGTACGTAAAAATAGGTATGTACTCATAAGTAATAACTAAAGTGTATAAGTAATAAGCAAAATAAGTAAGGCTTTGTATTTTTCTCTAACCCTCTTACTAGCTCTTAATATCACAATGCTTTTAAACATATGACTCATTACAACCTACAATATAAGTAGTAATAACTATTCAGTAGAAAATCTAATCCAGATTGATGACCCAATAAAAAGCACATCAAAGGAACTGGTAACAACATGTTTAATGCATCTTTTTTGGACGAAGTTGGTAAAGGAATCGCTGCTAAGTAAAATAGCCTTTTAAGCAAGTACTTTGCTAAAGGCAACATGTTAGAAACTTTAGTCTTTGGATAAGCCAATGTCAGATGGTAAACGGAGCTAAGATTTTTGTCAGTAGGTCTCTCTACACTTCGCTTTGGCAGTCAAAAGAGCGCCTTTTTGAGTTAAACTCGTAAGCTAGAAAATAATGTTGAAGTGCAGTTTCTGTGGTCCGCAAAAAAAGGTTAGTAATAACAAACACTATGTTGCCTTCTTTGACTTTGTTTTTATTTAATTTGAGAGGTATTTTTGGCAAATAAAAATTATCATTAAATGTTTCACACACAGGTTGTATTCAGATATTTTTTTCTTGTATTCCTAATTTCCGTTTTAACCAACTCCTCATTAGAAGGACTATGTAGATAACTCGGAGTAATCCGTGTACATGCATAAAAAAAACATACCGAATATCGACTTGAGAACCCTTTCCTTTTTTGGAAGTCGGTTAAAAATCAGGCACATCACACATTTCGCTCATCTTACAATCGAGTAAACAAATGACTATCGCCACCTATTCCATCTCCGCTCACACCTCGCTCATCTCACAATGTGATGGCGCCTTACACAGTGACCACTTATCGTCAGGTCGGCTTCACCTTTTAGCTAAAAATAAAAGCAGGTATCCTTTGAGACTGAACGTATGCCAAGATTACTATGCGAATGCAAAGTTTTCCAGTGTTCCTAAATTATGTGCATTTAGATAATGTATAAGAGTACATGAGAGCGCTATTTTAGCAGACTGTATCCAAATTACTTCTCGTTTGTGGCGAGAGATATTTATGTACAGTATTTTTGGGCAAAATTTGTATAATAATGTAATCATTAAAGGCCAAAGTAGAAGTTGATACCTTCTGTGTTTAGCAAATAATGGGATCATTCGGCAGTATGACGCATTATATAAGACATGACCATTTATAGATAAATATTATATCATCCTCCGAGCCTTTTTCCCAACAAGGTTGGGGTCGGTTTCCAGTCTAACCAGAGTTAGCTGAGTACCAGTGTTTTACAAGGAGCGACTGCCTATCTGACCTCCTTAACCTAGTTACCTGGGCAACCCGACTGGCTGTCAGACTTTCTGGCTACTCGTAACGACTGCTAAGGATGTTCAATGACAGCCGGGACCTACAGTCTAACGTGCCATCCGAAACACAGTCATTGGTGTCCAAGATACACTTAATAAGTACATACAAACTTAGAAAAGTTGCATTGGTACTTGCCTGACTGGAATCGAACCCACGCACTCATACTTGAGAGGTTCTTTAACCACTAGGCCACCCAGACTTATCTAGAGAAATATTATATCTCCCCATAAAATAGGGACACAACACATTTTACCAAACAACTCGTAATACTAAATACCTATACATCATATTGTTAAATCGAATGTAACAACGAAAACGGTAGCAAAACAGATAAACAACCACAAAACAGTACGATTGCACATTACAATCTAAACACTAACAAATAACTAACTACAGTGTAATGAAACGGGGGCCCGCAGCGCTCGTAAAAACTCGATTACGAAGAAACTCGCGTGCAGCAAAACCGACCGAATTGAAAAAGGATTGTTATTATAGACAGTCTCATTCCATCCAACCAATTGCAATGCCTAAAACAATACAACAATCAAACCCTATTGGAGAAAATCTTCCAGATAAGCAAAATTTCGACACTCCAAATATTCGTGCCTCCAATCTACTAAATTAGAATTTCGTTTTATATGAATTTTGCACGAAAGTTGGCCTGTCCAACATTTTCAATTAAAATCTATTCGCTCATAGTGCATGTTATTTTCCATTTATTTTAGTTTGTTAAAGTATAATTTTATGTCACTCGATTTTTAAGGGATTTTAAATTTGATATATTTTTCGGCCAGTGTCCAAATTATTATGTACTTTTTTCGTGGGAATTCATCAAATGACTCCTCTCGCTAAGGGTGCAGCTGGAGGGAGTGTCAGACTCTTACTGACTAAAACCCACTATGTTTCTTCTGGAGGTCTTTGTGTGCAAGGGCCACGGTAACTCTTGCTAACTTTTCTTGGAAGAATTATAAATGTAGGTACTTAAAATGGGAATTTTGGTGAATGCAGTATCAGCGTGGTTCCATATTAAGTGAGCTGAGCTGTGAGGTTAAGCAGAGTATCCAAGCGTCATTTATTTATTTAATTAACATTAACAGCAAAAACGGCCGTAGCCAATAAAATTTTCTAAAAAAAAGGTGTCATATACCATGAACAAGTAACATTTATCAAAACTGACCTCCATTCGAAAATCGAACGTAATCGAACAATAAAATTAATTTGAAACTTTAAAAAAGAAGTACTTCCTAAAACTGGACCTGAAAAAAGTTTTCGTCCAAAAAAGTCCAATATAAGAGTTTTATTTAGAAAGTTGGTAAGACTGGAGTCGTAATTAAGTACCGTGTCGTGTTCCTCGCTACAAATCTTCGCCGATAAAAATCCTTGTTTAATTGACTACTTGTTTTTACACGGATGAGAACATCCGAGATGGACCGGCGTTGATAATTGCTGCTTGAAATATATCGGAGAACATTTACGAGAGTACTGAGATTTTAAAAAGGTAAGTGTTTGTGTATGTTATAGTCTTTAACTTGACTTTAGCCTTCTCAAGAGTAAGAGCTCGTTATACCTAAGAAACTTAATTAAAATATGTTTAGCCTATTTATTGTGAATCACAACAGAGAGACACATATAGCTATTGACTATTTATTGAATAAAATTGCTTAAAGTTACACCGATTCATCCATTTGATACGCGAACCCCATCATCAGCCTTTTTATCGTCCCACAGCTGGGCACAAACCTGCATTAATCATCACGCTTGCTTAATGCTGGTTGACAATTTCAGACTTTATAGTACAGGTTTCCTGAAGATGTTTCGTTTCACCTTGAATTAGTCAGTGGCGAACAACATACATTTAGAAAATACTATAACATAGAAAACTTGTATTGGTACTTGACTGACCTAGAACCCAAACGCTCATACTTGAGACACGGACGACGGATGATGACTAGTTCAAAAATAAAATACTCTATCATATTCAATTTGTAAAACATCTTAAAATAATGGCAGTTTCATTTATCGTTTTAAACCGACATTTGTTTAAATTTTTTTATGATAATACAACCGAAATAAGTAGGTATACGGCTTGATGTCAAAAATCTGTGACGTCCCATTATTGACGGTTCAATAAAAGTAAGGTATTTGACTAGTTGTCATCTACCGTAATTTATGTAAAGGTGACTAATATCCTTCCACTAGAACACATATAAACTTAAAAGTTTCTTTAAGAAAGTTTCGAAGATTACTAATTCTTGAGTCCCACTGAAAAGTCCGCTATTGTTAAATCGGGAATATATTTTTGTGGGTTCTTACGGAGTTTTAGTACTTATTGCTTGACCTAGTTACAGTTTAGTACGTAACGAGAGGTCGCAAGTTTAGTTCACAATCGTGACACTTTTTTTATAAAATTAGTAAAAAGGTACTTAAAACCGGCCCAGTGCGAATCGGACGGGAACACGAAGGGTTCCGTACACATCTACCCTATCTATAAAAAATCAAGCCCGACTTATATACCTATTAATTTTATTTAATTACTTATTTTGAAAGTAAATAATAAACTCGATATTCTATGAACATTTCAATCGTCTACCTATTGCAGTTATTAATATATCGAGCAAAAATACACGTTTGTTGTACGGGAGTTCCATATAATATTTATGTTATTATATTTTCAGTATTTGTTGTTATAGTGGCAACAAAAATATCTATCACGCTATCAAGATTCGTGAAATACAGCCTGAACAGCGCAGCCTTAGTAATAGGGTCCGTTTTTACCTTTTGAGAACAGAACCCTAAAATATATTCTTAGGTACCTGTGGCGTAAGTTCTTTTTCTATGAAAAAAACTAGATGACCAGTTATGAAACCAAGACCTATTCTTTGCTCAAAGTTTTTTTTTTAAGTAAAACACAAATGAAAATGTCAGAATTATCTAAAATCTTTGTAGTAAACTAAATATGTTTAGCAGTTTTTCTTAATCTTAATATAAGAGTAATGAAACCCGCCTTTTGAAAAATTCTTCAAAAAATCAGTATTTTGTCAAATTTTAAGTAAACAAATCGATATTACTCGTATATACCAAAACAATTACCATTTTTCTGAATGCTAACCTATATCCAATTAAAAGTCGTATAAGTTCTGGATAATAAGCGTTTACTGGAACCCGTTATTGTTAAACATTAAATGGAGCAAAGTTTGGCGAAAGGCCAACTCGCTACAATAACTTGAACAAATGTTACGGTATTTAGACAAAAATTGCGATATTTACCTGCTGCTAAGGTTTTCAAAGAATTCTATTTTTATATAATCGAAGTATTGAAACAGTTGATTATACACAGAGAGTTTTTAGTCGTCTTACAAAAGTAGTCCACCAATGTATCCGACGTAACATCATTTGCCTAGCCTTTTCCCAAGCTATGATGGGGACGGCCTCCAGTCTTAACCAGATGTAGCTGAGTACTAGTGTTTTACGTGGAGCGACTGCCAGTCTGACCTCCTCAACCCAGTTACCTGGGCAACCCAATACCCATTGCTAAGTCTGGTTGTCAGACTTTCTGGCTTCTAACTACCCGTAACGACTGCCAAAAATAAACAAATGACAACTGGAACCTACCAGTTTAAACCGACGTAAAATACCTCTAGGCGAGATTATTATTGCCTTTTCAATATTAATAATTTTGTTCATTTATAAATAGTTACATTAAAAATATGAAACACCATGTTAAAAATGTCTTCATATCAAACTGTAGAATATACCTACCCAGCGTACGAGCAGATTATTCCATCTTTATTTTCTATGAGACTAGGGTGATTGTAACCACGTCTTGCATCATAATAATGATTGTTCGAGACCTCCCCACCCTAGAGTCAGTAAGAGAAATCCCTGAGCCTTTCAGCTCCAACCTTGGTACCTGTAATAAATATGCTATGTTAGAGGAAGTAACCTTCCTAAAAATAATCATATGGTTTGCTGCGGATGGAAGTGGGCTGCCCGAAACTGGGATGTTTGGCTCTCACTGGCGGCCTATTCGGCAGTTGATGGGAATAGGCTGATGTGATGGCTGATATGCCAAGCAGAGTATAGTGTTAGAGTGAAGACAGAAGGCTTTAGAAGGGAAGGCAAATTTAGTTCACACTATATTTTTATTTCTGTTTTAAAGTTAATTATCTATCCATTTTTCCTAATTTTCGTGTTTTTTCTTCCGTGAAGAAAGTTTCGTAAATTAAAACGTTATCATAATCAGAGTGACTATTTTATAAGAAATCGTTGCGGATTTAATTTACTTCCAAACTCACCATGGTGTCTCACCTCAATAGAGCTAGTAGTTCACAAGAAAACCCCACATTTCTTCCACACATATACATATATTAAATTTTGAAAGAATAAATACTAGTACGACACACGAAAGTATTTGAGATTCAAAGTGCAAAAATCCACCCGTATGATCCGCTTAAAATACGTTATCGAAGCTTGAAGTAAAATAGTGCAGCGCTTGAATTCTAGTAGTGTAAAACAGATGCCTTCGATGTAGAGTGGGCACGCTTATTTTTTATTTAGGATAGATTTATTTATTTATACACTGTGATTTTTTAGTCGTCTTACAAAAGTGGCCCACCTAAAGTATCCGACATAAAATACCTTTAGATGCGATTATTATTTTTATGTCATTAATAATAATTTTAAAAATTAATAAACTAGCATTGAAACACCCTATTAAAAATGTTAACGTATCAAATGATAGATTATACCTACCCGGTGCACGAGTCGAGCAGATCATTCTTTCTCCACTTATCAGAATACAAGGGAGTCTCTAACGACGTCTTGCGTCATAATAATGTTTTTTTTTTTTCATTTTTTTTTTATGAACCTTTACTAGTCATTCGATACATGAACTGGCCTGCTTTTGTAAGACGACTAAAAAATCACGGTGTATATTGCACTATGTAGTTGACAGTTACACATTACATAATAATAGTATAAACTTTAACAGACATAGGCCCTTTGCGAGTTAGGCTAGGCGTTGCAAGGTAACATAATTTTGCAGATTGAAATTAATAATTCCAAGAACTTATTACGTGTTTAATCCGGATAAACTACCCCCGCGAATAATATTTCATTGATTTTAGATTATAAAAATATATTTTCACTTTGCTATTTACCAATTTTGATAAATACAATACTATATATAATATACAATAGCATTATAAAAATATATGTACATATAAGCTTGATATAAAAAAGTGGGTAAAAAAAATAGAATATAATTTCAAATAGATATTTGGAAGAGCTTTCAAATCGGATACACTTAAAATATTCATGTGATTGTGGGCACACTAGCGCTGCACCCTCTTGGGGGACGTTGTGTCTGATTGCCCGGGAATTTTCCGGGAATTTGCCGGCGGTCCCGGCCGCGAGACTGCTCGCGCGGCTGACTCGGCGATATGTATCGAGTGGTACAAGTTATAAGCGGTAATTAGCACACTAGTGCAGTTTAGCTGTACAGTAGAGTTTTAGGGGTTTAAAAATAGTTTTTAAGTTCTACTGTTGCTTCCATAACTACTCATAGCTGTAAATATTACTAGGGGTAGCAGAAACTGAACCAAATGCCACTCTAGGACTGCTGAACACAAAGCCTCGGATTCGTTTCCTGGGTCAGGCCGAAATTGCTTTGTGTGGAGAGCACGTAAATATCAGTCCTGCGCCTGATCGCCGATCGTGTCGGATTGCCGACCCACTTTATAGATACCCAAAAATTGGCAAATGACAATAGTATTCTCCACGGATCAACGGTAATTTTATTGATTTTGTTTAAATTGCTTCTAATCTTTTCATTTATTAATTAGAATATGTAGGTAAAGAACTATGAAAAACATATGCAATTTAAGTCTCATCGTATATACTTTAACACAATAAAATCACCTGAATCCTGAAAACCGCTAGCGGCTTATGAACCGCGCCACTTACAAACGAATTAGCGAACAATAGGGTAGTGTTTACTTGAAAACTTGGTGTCTAATAATGTCGAATTTATAACACGAGGCTTGCAAAGTAGTGAGCGTTTCTATTGCTGGCCTGCCTACTGCTGATGGGAGGGAAACTGGTAATGGCGGTTTTGTATTAGGCCTCCTACACGCTAATTTCGACGTTTGGTTAAAAAGTTTTGGTGAACAATCATATATTTCTGGACTCTTCATGATTATTTTAGTTAAATAAAATGTATTAAAGTGTAATTAATCAAATTACTGATGAAAAGCCTAGGCAGATGATGACTGATGATTTTGGAATACCATGATCGACTCATGCTTTCAATGTGATTAGTAAATGTGAGGTTCAGGATTAGGATTTTTTGTTTTTCACAATATTTCTTTTTTCATTAAAAGACAAAATTTCTGTTTATATTAACTTAAGCATAATGATAATGGCGTGCTAACCTATGTCGGCTGTTCTCTGAATAAACGTCCTAATAAAGAAATCAGCCCACCTGGCTGATTTCCTTATGAGGACGAAGGACATATTATCGTGCACAAGCATTCGTGCAGATATACAGGGGCCTCTATTCCCTCACTCTCATAGGCGCAGGACTGACATTTACGTGCTCTCCGATGCACGGGATGCTGTAGGCCTACACCCAAACATTGATCACCAGGCTGGCTCAAAGCAGATTGACAATTCCAGTATTTTCAAGATTAACTACTTTCTAAATAAATAAAGCACTAGAAATAAAACCAAGACTCCAAGAAAAGCCAGGAACTATCAAATCACAATGTTCAAACCAGCCCCTCCAACTCCGAACTGCTGTTAAAGTCGTTTCGTTCGGAAACGGCACGAATTACTACCCCCATCTGATATATCTACGTGAGACAAGGATAAATTACTTTAGAAAGGGATAGAAGACGATTTCTTCGTTTCAACAACATATGTAGATGTCAGATTAACGGAAGACCTGATATACGCAGAGTTAATTTAAGTTGAACGGAGGTGTACAGGTGAGAGCAAAAGTGACATAAGTATTACGTTTGTGTAAAGTTTTTATTAGATTTTTTGGCGTGCGCCATGTGAAAATATGTAGCTTTATTAACACGTTTATGAAAATGGAAAAATATTTTAGAATATGAAATATTTTATGCATTATTAAATTAAGAAGATTTCTTCTTACTGTAGACAATTTTGTACTCATATACTATTAGTTAGAATAAATATTCTGTAGTTTTAGTTAGAATAATTATAATAATTTCATTATAATGCAACTCCACCTGCACAATATACACATACGGTACATAAAGCTAGCCGAAATTGTAAAATTTTTCTAATCAACTTTGAACCATAATAATATGCTCAAGCGATAGAGTTGAAAATCTCTGAAGGAAATTTGACAGACTGTAGTAGCTTGATTTGCTGGTGTCCTTACTCCTTATTCAACAGAATAAATAATATACTTTAAAATACTCTGAGATTAATAATTTCAGCTTGATTAAATTCAAATAGGTATAGTCAAATGTCTTCTGTGCTCGATAGTACATTTAACTTCAGTGGTTCCCCAGAGGCCCGTACAATATAAGTCTCTTGCAGCCAAACTAAACTTGAACCACCTACCGTACAGTCGCGCACTAAATTTATTATAATTGCGCCATCGAACTCCGGTATTTTCACTATGTTCTTATATTTCTGTAAAATAGAGTTTTAAGATTTTTATGTTCAGTTTTGAGAATATCATTCATGATTTTTTTATATAAAACGATTTTTTTTTAACTTGGTAGTCTCAAGCTTGGTTATCAAGCTATTTATAATTATTTTATTATGCCTTAATTAGATTTAAGTTGAATACAACGACTGGAGCGGAAAATACAAATAGTATTTAACATAATTCATTTAAAAAAAGTGGTGGCCTAGTGGTTAAAGCACCAGCCTTTCGAGAATGAGAGCGCGGGTTCGATTCCAGGTCCGGCAAGTACCAATGTAACTTTTCTAAGTTATATGTACTTTCTAAGTTTATCTTGGACACCAATGACTGATTAAAGGTGAAGGAAAACATCTCGGGGAAACCTGGACTATAAAGTCTGAAATCGAAATTATATAAATTAAAAATATAAATCACCCGCATTGAGCAAGCGTGGTGATTAACGCTCAATCCTTCTCCGTGCTAGAAAAGGCCAGTGCCCAGCAGTGGGACGTTAAAAAGGCTGATGATTATGATGATTTACATAAATGCAGATATGAAGCGTGATTTTATCATATATGTACTTCAAAGTAATTTTTGATCATGATCTGCCAAGCCTTTTCCCAAGCTATGTTACATCATGTACAATAATTATAACCTACTGAGTGAATCGTAAAACATTCTTCACCTACTTTGCTAAGAATCAAAAACACTTATACCTGTGAAAATGGAAAAACATTGAAAAGGAAAAATGTAATTTATTATATAACCTTCGTAAGTACATATTGAATCAGTGTTTCTCGAAGCCACTTATCTCAAAGAACTCTCCTTCTTTGAGAAAATATCCAACAATATATTACCATTTCAAATAAACATGTTTGTTTATATAGTCACGAAACAGTTTTATAGGCGAAAACAAGAAAAATACTGTTTATTTTGTGTTTCAGAAAATAGTGGGGAAGAAATCTTCATATGTCAAAGACTGACTGTTATATCCGCCATCTAAATGGAGGCATCTCTCCTGTCTATTAACCGGTCACCTAGACTAGCTAAACCTTCAGTTTCTTAATCGTGGGAAATCATCAATCCCGTTGTGGGTACAGCTGCAGGCTTAGCATGGCAACCGTAGAAACAAGTTTTGTCTACCGGAGATTGGATATAATGACAGAAAACTGTCAGCTTGACGTAAGATTTCTTTTGACATTTTTTGAAGTATTTTTTCTTTTCTTCGATTGACATAAGACTACAAGAGATTATATGCGAGTTGACAGGTCGCGCCATGCTCGGGCAGAAGAGATATTGATATGGATAGAAAGAGCTTTTTCTTTTCTTGACAGAATAGATAAACAATCGCCATGCTAAGCCTGCAGGAGGGAATGTCAGATTCTGACTGACTAAAACCCACTATGTTCCTTCTGGAAGTCTTTGTGTGCCAGGGCCACGGTAACTGTTGCGAACAATCCGCGATCCCGGCAGGCCTCGGCACTGCGTGGCAATCCAATTCTGCTGATTTTTCTTCAACGAACGTGTGAAAAACAACGCACTGCAGAGGCGTGTAGCCAAACCTAAACCTTGCAAAACATATTTATTTTTTAGACAAATCCTATCTTTAGCATACATTTCAACTGATTGAGTTGAGCTCAGAACTTTATAATAAGTATCGTATCTATCATTATGAAGCAAATAAACCAAAAATGCGTTTATGAGGTGAAACCAATTCCACGGGAATATTTACATATGTGACATGCAATCCTTATCCTTTACTTGATATAACTGTTAACGTAAATATCTGTCTGTCAGGCTTTTCTTGAAAAAAATACTGAACCGATTTAAATAAAATTTGTTAGACATTTAAATAAAGTTTGGCTACTTTTTATCACGCAATAGTGAAATAGCATGCTTTATTTTTTTCTTCACAAGCAAGTAGCAGTAAAAACTGACAATCTTCCGTTTAAAATCGAAACCTTAAAACTTATCAAACATTAAAACCTCGCGGCCTAATTAACGACATTACATAGATAATAGCTAACAAATATATATAAACTGGGACGGCTATCGAATCCGTGACTTATCAGCCTCGGCGCCCGGTGATCAACCTTCGTCACCCGCCACCTAAGTGTACCTAAAAGAAAATACAGAAAATACACTACGATCGATCGAAAAAAAGAAAGCCATTTATAAATTTTAAGTTATCCAGTATTAATGTACATATGTATATTGCTATATAAATTTAAAGTATTTTTGGGCCTTGATGCCTGACATAAATGGATAAATAAAATAAATTATTTTTCCTAGAAATGTCGGAAACTAAAATAGTTGCTTTTGTTTAAATACTCAAGGCGGAGTTCGTCCCAAACTTAACGGGAAACGGTTTTGTCGGATTGCCGACTCATAGAGCTAGTAGACTTTGGGAATAGAAAGTGCACCTGTGTCTACGCAAATGTTTGTACATTATAATATGCCCTGCCCAGCTGGCTGATCTCCTTAGAGACGCCATTATTTTATTTAAAAATCAAAATTAAATAAATGTAAGTTTCAAACACTGTTACTTCTGAATTACTTGTATGATGGTAACCGGATGAGCTGGGTTGATTAGGTGATAGTAACGATCTGTCGCGCTAAGCTTATTATAATAGAGCAAACATTTTGGGAAATTCATTAAGCCCGTTGATAATTTTACTTCAAAAAGTTTCGTAGTTTGCAGTCAATGTGTCGTAAAACGTGACGTTTTGCAAAAACACCGATATCTATGGATACAAAATATAGAACCATTATGCAAATCAGCTTTTGTATTTCTTATTGAGATGGGAATCAAACAATGACCCGTTGTAGGTGCAGTTTGAGGGAGTGTCAAACTTTTACTGGCTAAAATCCCCATTTATTTTTCCTTCTGGAGTTCTTTGTGTACCAGGGATTCCGAAACCTCAGCAAGCAGCCTTTGTATTTCAAAAACACATTTTTCAAGTGTAAATTTTGGACTAAAATAATCATACATTGTTTACCTTTTTTTTCGTGGGAAATCATCAAATGACCCCTCCCGTTGAGAGACTTTTACTGACTAAAACCCACTATGTTCCTTCGGGAGGTACCTGTGTGCCAGGACCACGGTAACTCTTGCGAACAACCCGCAGCCCAGGCAGACCCTAGCATTAATGGGAACATTGTATGCCTGCGTTGGAAAATAAATTAGGCTTTAATAATGTTAATAAAATATTTAAAAATAAAATAAGCGTAAAAATTAATTGAAAGGGTTTCACTAACAAATAGTCCATTAGCCATTAGTGCTAGGATCGAATTAATAGCAGTTCCGAGCATCCGCTGTATCAATGATTAAAGAATGAAGTAAAATTAATTTAAATGAATTAAAAACTCAACTCATTTATTCAAACTTGGCTGCAAAACAGCACTTTTTGAAGGTCAAAATTTGCTAAAGACAGCCCCCAAAACCCTTCACCACTTCCTATGTCTTTTTGCTGTGAAGAAGAAGTGGCGCAACAAACTCCCCAGCAACTACCAGCAATTACCTATAATATACGTAATAAACAAGCACGTAGCTATATAATAGATGCATGGACCGATCGATCATATGGTTAAGCAACGTTTGGCGCGGTCAGTCACTAGATGAGTGATTATTTTGAAATGGCGAGTTCCTCTGCATTTCGGGGGGTACGTTAAACGGCTGGGTCCCCACTGTCAGTTGTTTGATGTTACGGATTGTCAGAAGCCAAAAAACCGGGCAAACAGTCTTACAAAATAGTATCAGGTAGCTCGAGTAACTGGGTTGAGGAATTTCGATAGGCAGTCGCTCTATGTCATTATCAGCTTTTTTTTTACCGTCCCACTGCTGAGCACAGGCCTCCTCTCACACTGAGAAGGATTGAGCGGTAATCAGCACGCCTGCTCAATGCGGGTTGGTGATAGTCGCACTATGTAAAATCAAGACAGGAAGCAAACCTCAACATTGTTTGGTAATGGTCTAGTCATATAAACAAGTAAAAACAACATCCTATCTAAAAAATCGCTTGCAAAAACATTTTCGAAAGTGATTCACGCAAGTCCCACTAAGCCCAAAAAAAATATGGCCGTAAAGAAAACGCGAATTCAATGAAGTAGCAATCACGGATGGTCGACGATCGTAAACTGCGAGAGAAAACATTTATTCACAACAAATTGTGTAAAGAAAAACAAAGAGACATTCTCCAAGCAATAAAACTCACCTTTTATTGTGAATGTTACGTTTTTTGCTGCACTGTGTTTACTATATGCCGAAAGGGGATAAGATACATTTTAAGGACGCGTGTTCGAAAATCTGGCAATGTCGCAAATAGCTGTCAGATATTAACAAGTTTTAATTAATTTCTCAATTTTATTTTATGAAATCATAAAATAATGTTCTATAGTGCAATAGTAAAGTTAATAGAGAATGCAATTACTAATATCGTAATACCGAATATATAGTTTTATATGTAAAAAACGTATTTGGAGACTTTCCAAGTGCCTTTTTTACAAGTAAAACGTTTAAAACATCAAATTTTGTGTTTTAATTGCAATTCCTATTCAATGTTTTAGTGCACTACAGAGCCATATGTCTTACTTTCATATAGTAAATTGGCCAAATTAATTCAAACGTGTAAATATTTGACAGCTATTTGCGACGT
The DNA here is from genome assembly GCA_958496145.1 of Heliothis peltigera. Taxonomy (NCBI): domain Eukaryota; kingdom Metazoa; phylum Arthropoda; class Insecta; order Lepidoptera; family Noctuidae; genus Heliothis; species Heliothis peltigera. The sequence continues at coordinate 1,570,298 of OY292341.1, forward strand.
TGCCAACTTTCAGTGCACACGCTCTTAAAACTGTACTTTACTTAAAGGACAGGTTATGGTGAGACCCGGTCCTAATGTAGAATTACTATAAAAATATTGATGACGACTGAGGAGAAGATTGGTATGGATTGAAAACTTTTACGCAGATTACGCAAGACGATAGTTGTATCCGAAAAAGACAGCCAGTTTCACCGGTTACGGATAAGTTCCAGATAGTTTATCTCGCAAATAATTTCATACAAATTCTGTTCGATTTTTTAATTTATCTGGTAGATAGTGGTTATCCGTAATCGGTGAAACTGGCCCTTATACTTTTTTTTACATCACTTCCTATCATCACTTCATATAGTCCCTATTTTATCTAAGTCAGTTCAAAACCGTGCGCTGCGGGATTGTTCTCAAGAGTTATCGCGACAGTGGGAAACATAAACATACAAAGGACTCCATTTGGAACTAAAGGGTGCAGCATGGAGGGATTGTTATACTTACTGACTAAAACCCAGTTAGTAAAAGTCTGACACTCCCTTCAGTTGCACCCACAACTCTTATCCCCACTTCAAAAAAAAGTGCAGAACCGTGCTTTGAAAGTTACACACACGATTCATCATCATCATCATCTCAGCCTTTTTATCGTCCCACTGCTGGGCATAGGCCTCCTCTCCCACGGAGAATTAATCACCACGCTTGCTCAATGCGGGTTGGTGATTTCAGACTTTATAATTCAGGTTTCCTCGAGATGTTTTCCTTCACCTTTAATCAGTCATTGGTGTCCAAGCTAAACTTAGAAAGTACTTAGAACTTAGAAAAGTTACATGCCTGACCTGGAATCGAACCCGCAACCTCATACTCGAAAGGCTGGTGTTTTAACCACTAGGCCACCACGACCAGTGATAATAAAAATCCCTCATTATCCTTTATCCAAAAACACAGAACATTAACGCCAGCTCAAGATGAGCTAACACAAAACATCATGATACTCCATACATTAGCCAAAACCACAAGTGTATCCCTTGGGACATTTAAAACGTTTTTGTGGGCTGTAACGTCGGAACTGTTATTAGTCTGCCGCATTATTCTCCCCTGTGTCATATTCCAATGAGCAGTAGAACGTTCTGCCGTTCTAACTCTGAATAAACAAACTTCAACCGGTTAACGTTAACTTAAAGATAACATATAACATCATGTCTGTTTACCTCTAACTGGCGAAGTTATAACTACTTGGTTATACCTCCCACATCTCCCGAGCCTTTTCCCAACTATGTTGGATCGGCTTCCAATCTAACCGGATTTAGCTGAGTACCAGTTTTTTACAGGGATCGACTGTATCTGACCTCCTCAACCCAGTTACCCAGGCAACCCAATACCCCTTGGTTAGACTGGCGTCAGACTTACTGGCTTTCTGACTACCCGTAACGACTGCCAAGGATGTTCAATGACAGCCGGGACCTACAGTTTAACGTGCCATCCGAAACACGGTCATTGGTGTCCAAGATATACTTAGAAAGTACATACGAACTTAGAAAAGTTGCATTGGTACTTGCCTGACCTGGAATCGAACCCACGCCCTCATACTTGAGAGGCTGGCTCTTTAACCACTAGGCCACCACGACTGGTTATACCTCCCACATTGAATGAATATTGTGACTGGGTAAAATCCGGATTGGAAATGGTAACATCGCCTTTTCTTCATGACCATCATTCTCCTGGTCTTATCCCAAGTTTTATTTGGGGTCGGTACAGCATGTTTTTATCTTCCACGCTCTTTTATCTGCCGTCATCTCACAAGTTACATTCTTTCTAGCCATATCAACATCGCCTTTTCTTAATTATTGAAAATCATCTAATGTCCCGTTGGATACAGTGGAAGGGTCAAAAATGTGAATAAAAAACTTCTGTTCCCTCTGCAGTCCTCTATGTACCAAAACCGCGGCAACTCTTTTGAACCAATCTCACAGAAACTTTGGGTAAAAATGAGCCTGAGTCTCAGTCAGGAATAAGACTTCTTTCAAGATCTCAACAGCCTTAATAGTCTATTACTGCCACATTTTTGGGCTGTCTTTGCGTTACCAGGTCAAAAACTACAGTCGTGACTTCCCAGTGGTGGATATATGAGGAAAGACCTAAGTATTAACCCCGCCAAAACTCGAAGAAAACCCAGCAAAATACTTATCTCCACTCTCTTCGTACTTTTCGATAAAAATATTCTAAGATGCTCTAACATTTAAATGAATTTCACATAAAAACAAGCCATAAAAAAAAGTATTTTCTTTAAAAAGTTTCACATCGAAATTGTTACTTTACCGCGTGTCAGGAGTCGGGAGTTGTAATCGTGAAAAATAAGGGAATTATACCGTCGGGCGAAGCCTGAACGTATAAATTTTCAATCCTTCACAGAGTGACGTGTTATTTGCGGTATCTTATACAAAAGCTTCTTTATAGTCAGACATTGTTACCAACTTATTTTGCGTTTAAAACTTGCAATTTTGTTTATTACAGCGTCTACGTTGCGGTATTGTAATTTCGACTAGACTCTTGGAACAGTTCATAGTATTAGTTGCCTTATTCCAAAAAGAATACTTTAAAAACAAATGCTCATAAAATAAAAAGTACTTAACCAAATTGGATGAAATTTTTATGGGACCAAATGGCAAGTATACTGCATCGAACAAAAGAATTACACTAATCGGACTAGAAACCTCGGAGTAATCGGTGTACATACATAAAAAAATATAATAAAATAAAAACATACGGACCGAATTGAGAACCTCCTCCTTTTTTTGGAAGTCGGTTAAAAAATGGCAATGCGCAAAAGGGAGCAAGATAATCGAGGCCCGATGTAATAATTGAAGACAATAAACAAAATTGTACGTGACGATAATAATTATAAAACATTGGCATTCATCTTCTTCCAGCTAAATTAATAAAATTTTAATTGTCAAATACCTTTAAGTTTGAGATATTTAAAATTAGCTTTCCGCATCTTGAATTCACGATCGTGTAACGTCACGTATGCTCAATATGGAATTGAAGCTTACTAGAAGGCTCGTTTACATTGGTTCAACAAGCTAGTGGGTGTTCCAATGTTGGAAAAGAGTATACATTTTTTACGAGCAGATTTTTGCGTACGAAGTGTCAAAGTGAAAAAAGGTACTTATTTCACAACAAATCATTACAAAGAATAAATATTGCCATTCAACATGGCAATGCTGCCAGCCTTTTGGGCACGCTGGCACGACCGGGGCAATTTTTTCGACGCCTTGTAGTATATACATTCTTTTTTATTCGTGTCATTTATGTATGTAGTAATTTTTAAATATGGATATGTCACAACTAAAAATGCAAAGGCAAAATGATGACTGATCTTTCATCATTCATGTTGAGCGATTAAAATGTCTTTCTAAAATCGTAATCTAAAACCGCTTTAAAAAGGACGTAAAACATGTATAAATAGTAAAAAAATCATTTCGAATCACTCATTATATCTTGAAATCGATATACATATGTACATGTGAATGAACCAACATAATTAAGTTTCACTAGCCATCCATTAAAAATACTTTGAACAATTAAATAAAAGCTCAATTTAGTACAATATGTTAGAGATAATACTGGCTACAAAACCAATTTATGCCAGTAGGTAATCCGATCTTACTCGACTACTCACTCGACCGCACGTAAACGAGCCTTAGAGGATTTCTGTGTGAGCTAAGCTCATAAACGAAGCAGATGCTTACGATCAGAACTAGCATGGATATATTGAAAATATTTCTGAAAATTGCACCTAAATATTATACACTGATTTTGAGATCACCCATTTGGTTTTAAGTCGTCATTTTTGCTAGTATTTATATCATCATCATCATCAGCCTTTTTATCGTTCCACTGCTGGGCACAGGCCTCCTCTCCCACTGAGAAGGATTGAGCGTTAATCACCACGCTTGCTCAATGTGGGTTGGTGATTTCTGACTTTATAGTCCAGGTTTCCTCGAGATGTTTTCCTTCACCTTTAATCAGTCATTGGTCTCCAAATAAACTTAGAAACTACGTATAACTTAGAAAAGTTACATTGGTACTTGCCTGACCTAGAATCGAACCCGCACCCTCATACTCGAAAGGCTGGTGCTTTAACCACTAGGCCACCACGAATTCTTGTTTATATGGCATATGGCATACAATTAAATGCATACGAAACGGTAGGTATTGGCATCAGAATAAAATTTGAGTTCGTGAATTGGGATTTTCTGCAGCGTAGGATACGATTTCAGGATCGGATGCAGAATGTCAATTACATTGACTTCGTATGTAGGTAGGGAATGCGTAGTTCAGGTGAAAGGTATTTTGTTGAATTTAACAGCTTTATTTTTTTTCTTTTATGCAGTTTGGCAATAACTACTTAAGAGTCATTTTTTTGGACTATCTCTTAGTCCGTTTAAAGTCTGATATTCTTACTAGCTTCCACCAGCGGTTTCACCCGCGTCCCGTTAGGATTACTTCGCCCAAAAAGAAGCCTTAACCGAAAAAAAGTATTTGCAAAATAAATATCATTTATTTATCATTTATCATTATCATTTATCAATGGATGATCAGCTTCTAAGCTATAAAAAACATTATTCAAAACTACCCACATTCCGCAATAGTCATTCTCCTTAGCTTCATTGGTCGTCACCTTTTCAAACTATAAAGGCTGACCACGGAATCTGTATGGTACACAACAAATATTGGTAAGGCCGTGTGTTTGTTCTTCGTGTGCATTTGTGTTTGTAATGTTCCCCTGTTGGGTATTGCTGAAGTGACGGTATACCGGTATTGGACCCATTGAGGACCATAGTTACTGTTATGGCTGGTTCAGTAGGTCGGTCGCTGTAGTTTAAAGCAATTGTGAGGTAATAAACACATGGTTCGACTTAGTATAGGTATTGTATGCTTGATGTGAATCTAAGCTAATATTGTAAAGCTAAATAGTTTGTTTATTTAGTTGAACGTGTTAATCTCAAGAACTACTAGACCGTTTTGAAAAAATATTTCGATGTTAGATAGCTCACTTATTGAGGAAGAGTATAGGCTACTTTTTATCTGGGCGAGCGAAGTAGTTTTTCCACGAGAGTACAGGAGCTAGACCTATGTATAAATAAGGTTTCAAGTCTAAGGCTACAGACTTTTCTTAAGATTTTCTAAATAGAAGCCGTAGACTAAGAACCTAGTTCGAAGTCAAGGTTTATTTTAAACAAAACCCTTGTAAAGTCGGCATAAAAAATATAAGCATTAAAACACCTTAAAACCTCACAAAAACCACATGGTACACATTTAAAACGGAAAACGTATAGAAAAATCCTCACATTCGTTGCACAGTTGCAGCATCAAATATGACAGTCGGTCGGGGTCTTCGAACTCGCTTAATATTCGTATATCGCAGTTACATTCAAACGCATTCACAGTAAATAAAATACCAATTGTCAACATCAAATTCAATTCGATTTTTAGTCGTTTCACTCGGAAAGAATTTCGTCGGAGAGTGTCGTAAAATAGCTGGGGACTGTCGCACCGACCGTTCCCGCGCTCTGAAGCTCTGAACCGAATAATTCACGAGACTTTCCAACAAAACTCAAACTGCAATACTTCTAGACCTTATCCCAGACACATAAGATCCATTTTAGATTGCACAAATCATTGTTAAGTTAGCAGAAACCGGCTCCAGCAAGCAGCCGCATCGAAAATCCTTTTAAAAAGAATTGAGCGTCCCCTCGCTGCAAACCTTTGCACAGATAAAGGTTTATTTAAAAATATATTATATAGTATATTAGTTTGAAAATATGTAGCTCTATTTATTACGGCATATTGCAAGCTATATTTTTAACTCATAGAGGTGGAAAATCCTAAGTAACGGTGATAGTGACCTTTCTATGCTCAGACGCTGTTTCATTTGTTAATGCATAATTATATACGCTACGAGGACAGTAAAGGAAGTCTTGTCCCTAAACCAATCCATCCTTTATCAATATTTCTATCCTTCACAATCAATCCTTTCTAACGAGCTGAAAGAGATTAACAGGAGAAACGTTATTAAAATTAATCCTAAGCAAATATTATCGAAAGTTAAAGTACCCGTTCCATTCCAAACAATAACTTCTAAATCTACACTTTGTGTGGCCGTATTTCGTACAAAACAAGATTATTTCGCTTAAGCTACAAAGGAAGGTGGGATTCGCTGTATCGATAGCCATTGATAAAGAAAGAATATATTACTTTCGACTCACACACAACTTGGTATCCTAGATATTTTTCTTGATATACAAAGTTGATTCAATGTAAACCTACCTTTGTTTTCAATAAATTGCTATTTGATAATCAGGAAACATATCATTACTCAGTAGATTTAAGGGCGCGTGTTCAAAAATCTGGCAACGTCGCAAATAGCTGTCAGATATTTACATGTTTTAATTAATTTCTCAATTTTATTTTATGAAAACATAAAATAATGCTCTGTAGTGCACTAAGAAATTTAATAGAGAATGCAATTATTAATATCGTAACACCGAATATATTGGTTTATATGTAAAAAAACGTATTTGGAAACTTTCCAAGAGCCTTTTCTACAAGTAAAACGTTTAAAACATCAAATTTAATGTTTTAATTGCAATTCCTATTCAATGTTTTAGTGCACTACAGAGCCATAAGTCTTACTTTCATATAGTAAATTGGCCAAATTAATTAAAACACGTAAATGTTTGACAGCTATTTGCGACGTTGCCAACTTTCGGTATACGCGCTCTTAAGTGAGATAAGTGATTATTTGAGCTGGATAAAAAAAATGATTAAAGTTCATTTTTTACAAAATCTTTGCATATAAAAAACAATGGAAACGAATACGCTTTCATACATTCATCGGCCAATAAGTATGTATTCATTGTATAAAGATGGGATTGATGGGAATGGCCCGAGAGCCGAGTTAAAGGAATTTTACGGACTGAAATTACTCTATTTGTAAATTTGTATAAGATGTCATAAATGTTTGTTATTTTGTTACAGTTATGATTAGAATGTCATTTTGTTAATTACTGATTTATTGCGTTCAGCTGGAGGCTAATTCTGTAACGTAAATTAATAAATTATAATCTAATAATTAAAATATTGGATTTTACATTTTCCAAATTGTAAATTGATTTCTCACATTTTGAAATAAGAATCAATATTCCTAAGGGCCAGTTTCACTATGTCCGAATAGCCACTATCTGCTGCATAAATGCAAAAATGGAACAGAATTTGTATGAAATTATGTACCAAATAGACTAACTGGAACTTATTTGTAGGTAGTGAAACTGGCCCTTAGTCTTTTTAAAACTTTGTCTGAACATATTGCAGTTTAGCCCAAAAACCGTCTCCTTTTTGGCAAAAGAGATCAAAAAGGACTTGTTCGAAAATCGAACTGGCCACCGCGTACATGTAGAACAAAAATGAATGCAAAAAAAAAGGCGCGAGTACTGCAAATCTGTGCAAATCTCTGTGATTCCAGTACCTACTATATTGCTTTATATTGTCTCGTTAAAGGTGCAAAAAGAATAGGTACTCTTAATGATAATTTATTGACTATGACCAACACATTTTAACTTATATATGTCCAAAACTTATACGCGGAAGACGCGGGCTAGCCAACATGGTCAATTTCATTGAATTTAATACTTCATGTATATTTTATTTTGGATAGAAACGGTTCTTCAAACCATACAGACAGGATTGTGTTGTTGGGGAGTTTGTTCCACCATTTCTTCTTCCCAGCGATAACACATAGGAAGTGGTGACGTGCGGGCGTTTTGGGGGCTGTCTTTTTAAAATTGACCTTCAAAAAGTGCTGATTTTCAGCCTACTTTGAAAAAATGACTTTTTATCTTTATAACCTTTATTAAGAACTCCCAACCCTCTTACACTTACAAAATTGTAAAAAAATAAAACAGCATTCATAATTTGTATTTATTTATTTTCTTCTTTAATTGTAACTTCCGTCATTGGAGAAGTACCAATTCCTATGAGCTCAGAGATATCCTGCCATGTAGACGCATCAATCATCAGCACCAAGTCTGATTCTAAATAAGCAGCCTCCACTGAAAGAATAGATAACCATACATTATTGCTCATGCATATGCTCATCCATACTTAAGTATGTAATCTCTTTTTATGTCTGGACTCTAAAAGAGACTGTGACCCTTGAGTTTGTTTCGGCGTTTCTTCTTAAGGTAGTCAGTTAAGAAATGCCGACCTCACCTCGTTTTTTTATAAATATGTGTTGACGTGTAAGTGTTGATTTCAACCTATTTGCAAAATAAATATCATTTATCATTTCCTTTATCATTGTACAGGATTGCATTGACCAAGAAGAATCCGATTAGACTGGAAGCCGACCCTAACATAGCTGGGTAAAGGCTCGGGAGATGATGATTGTATTGACCAAGGTTAAACCATGCTTGGTCCATGAATAGGTGACCATCTATGGCATAACGAGTTGGTCCCGGCATTCGTTGTAAATCTTTGGCAGTCATTATGGGTAGTCTAAATGTCTGAAAAGTAGTCTTATCAGAAGGTATCGCGTCACCCGGGTTTAGGAGACCAGATAGGTAGTCGCTTCATATAAAACACTAGTACCCAGCTGCGTCCTGGAAGCCAACCCAAACATACATATATGTAGTTGGGAAAAGGCTAGGCAGATGATGAACATAACGACTTTAGGTCTTGTATTAATTAAATTATTGAGGTGTGTCTTTCAGATAGGTAAAAACATGTAACACACTGATACCAATTGGAAGTAGGCTGTACTGCCAGGACTGCGAATGTTAGGAAGAGTTATCGCGGCCCTGACGCAAAGACCTCTAGAAGAAACAAAGCGGGTTTTAGTCCGTCAATTAATGTCTAATACTCCCTCCAGCAGGCTTTGCATGGCAACCGTAGAAACAAGTTTTTTTACCGAAGAATGGATGTAATGACAGAAAAGTGACAGATTGACGTAAGATTTCCTTTGACATTTTTTGAAGAAATTTTTCTCTTCTTCGATCGACGTAAGTTTACAAATGATTATTATGCGAGTTGACAGGACGCGCCATGCTCGGGCAGAAGACATGTTTACATTGACAGAAAGAGCTTTGTCTTTTCTTGACAGAATAGATATAGAATCGCCATGCTAAGCCTGCAGCTGCACCCACAGCGGAATAGGCCATTTTGATGATAACCCACATTAAAAAAAAGTCAGTCTCTAGGTAATTGCTAGACAATTGAAGATGTTCCAGCAAAACTAAAATACCTGCAGCATAAAGCCAATGCCAGGTGTTGCCTACATTTTTGAACTATGCAATGCAATGCAACTCATGCAAGTTATTTCAAAGCACCCCTATGCACCGAAATAACACGAAAAAGTTTAAACATTCGTAGTTTAGTTGTGCTACTAAGAGTGCGGGAAAAACTACACGTGTACTACTTTATACTTTGCCTGCTTAGAACATTTAATCGACAGGAGCCGCCAATTTAAGCATGAATCAAATGCAAGACAACCCAACAGATAGTGATAAGTCATTTCTGCATTATCGATTACGTTGTTGGGCATGTCACATGACAAAATTGACAAATTCTAGCATAAACTTGATGTACCGAATAAGACTGGCTAGAATGAATTAAATGCGTCTCTCGTTGGTTAACTGCTCTTAGTTCGCCTGCCTCATATAAGTGCGGGAAATTCAAGCTGCTGGTTTTTACAACGAACCTATTTAAATAGCTAGTTTCGCAGCACATACTACATACTTAACATTCTTTTTCGTAATATACAACTAGATTCCGCTTTGAGTGTACGCAAATTCAAGCGTACTTTTGCCTACTGTTAGAGTTTTAGATTAAATTTTTAAAACAGTTAAGTTGAAACCAATGAAAAGGGCGGACTCAGAATAATTAACTCCTGTTACCAAACCATGAGAAAAAGTTACCTTATGATGTCAAGATATTTCTCGTTGACAAATTCCAAAAACCAGCCAGTTTTTTTGTAAAATAATCTTACCCGGCTTACCCGAAGCCGAATTATATTATAATGGGTGAAAACCGCATGAAAATCCGCATGAACAGACATCATACAAAAACGGCTGGACTTAGTTTCATAAATTGCATTCTCAAATCAATAAACATACAATAACGAGCAATCAAGCCCACACAACAACAAACAAACATCCATTTCAAACCCCGATAAGATGCACCTCTGTTTATCTAGAACCTAGGAAATGTGCGTTCATTAGCAAATGTACGGCGATTAGAGCTTGCGGTCGTTTGACGTACTGCCTAATGATTTGAGCTCCCTGCGCAGGAACTGAGCTCTTCGCCTATACCTGTGCTGTAATCCCTTTTTAAGCTGCGAACAGATTGCCCGTAAAGCCTGAATACATTCGTATTGATGGGCTGCTTCTTGATTCAGAAAATTCTGGATAACGAATTAAATCGCTTAAAATGAACACGGTAATTGTTCAAGAAATTTTAGTAATGTCGACATTTAAGTGAAAGGTCAAGTTTTTTTTTCTGATGTACAAAATGCGATCTGTTAACAATTAAATAATATAAATTATATAATAATTTACCCAATTGTTAATAACATAATATCCAATAAGAGACAGAAAATAGTTATAGGTCCGAATAACGAGTTATAATATTACCTATTATAAGAGTTATTAAAAATCAGAGATCTTATTATTATAGGATCAACCCTAGTTTTGCATAAAAATATAGATTTAATATCTGTATAATATTGACCTAATAAAGGTCGCCGGAAGACGCTGGATGCAGGTCGCTTCTAACCGGTGTATGTGGAGATCTAAAGGGTGTTCAGCAGTGGACGTCCTATGGCTGAGATGATGATGATGATGATGATTGATAGAAGATAAGTCACGTACGGCAAATGGGAGAACTCATTTGAAACTAGTAGATAATACAAACAAAAGCCGCTAATTGATTGTTCTATGTTTAAGATGAAATCATTAAAATTTTATGAGGTCAAAAGTCAAGGCCAGAAAAGGTATATGCCACGACTAATTAATTAAATAACAATTAGCCAAGCACTTCGTCATATTATATTATGCAAGCGAAATGAAGGTGACCCGGTTAAATTTGACGTTATCATGCCGGACTGCCGAGTCGAGGGTCCTTTTCGTGGGAAATCATCCGATGACCCCTCCCGCTGAGGATGCAGCTGGAGGGAGTGTCAGACTCTTACTGACTAAAACCAATACTATATACGATAAAACCAAACACTATGTTACTTCGGGAGGTCCTGTGCGCCAGGGCCAAGGCAACTCTTGCGAACAACCCGCAGCCCAGGCAGAGTCGTGGGTCCTTTTTTTTTTTTTTTTTTTTTTTCGTGGGAAATCATCAAATGACCCCTCCCGCTGAGGGTGCAGCTGGAGGGAGTGTCAGACTCTTACTGACTAAAACCCACTATGTTCCTTCTGGAGGTCCCTGTGTGCCAGGGCCGCGGTATCTCTTACGAACAACCCGCAGCCCAAGCAGACCCTGGCCCTTTATGGGCCCCTCCTGTGTTGCTGACATCTCTTCGAGGAGCGCGTGGAACAGAACGCGCCGCCGACACGGGTCTGTCGTCCTTAGACGTACGGACGATGAGCTACCCACACTCACCGCCCACAAACCCGCGCCTACGGTGGTCGGGAGTCATCTCTCGACACCCGGCGCCCGTGGTGTCGACCGGTACCAGCCCTGCCGCGACGGCTGGGATGAGCGGTGCGGTCTCTTAGCCGCTCCGCCGCCTCCTTTGCTAGCATAACTGCTTCACAGAAGGAGGCGACGGCATCCCATTCTCCCTCGCTCCGGACCATGGCCTGGATCAGGGCCGGACGCGAGAGGTCGCCGCCGCCAATTGCCGCTGTGAGGACACGGCGGTGCTCCGCCCAGGCAGAACACTCCTCCACCGTGTGCTCCACAGTGTCCTCTGGCTGGTCCGCGCAGTGGTGACACCCAGGCGTCTCCTCCCGCCCGATGCGATGCAGGTACCTCCCGAAGCATCCATGTCCGGTGAGGACCTGCGTCAGGCGGTAAGAGAGGGTGCCATGACTCCTCCCAATCCACTCCTCGAAGAGGGGCACTATGGCCACTATTGTGGCGTGCCCTGCACGGGGTTGCGTGAGGCGATCTCGCCACTCCACCATGAGATCGCGCCGGAGGACTGCCCGCTGCGCAGCGACTTGCCGCGGCAACGGGGACTCCCCCCGACGCAGTGCCTCCTCGCGCCAGTCGTACAGGCGCGAGAGGACCCTCGCCTCCAGATCCCACGGTGAGAGTCGTGGGTCCTGGGTTCGATTCCCGGTACAGTCGATATTAAATGTGCTATGGAATGTTTGTAAGATTTGGTCTGGGTGTTAAAATATTATGTAGTTATAAATGGGTTAATCTGTAGCTTACCTTGGGGCTGACCGGCCCTGTATGAAAAGCTGTCTAGATTTTTTTTATATAGATATAAATTATTAAATTATCAAAGAAAATAAATAGTACGAATTTGAATATTACAAAAATATTTTTTACGATATCACTCGTATGCCAGAGAACTACTCTCCATGCACTAATCAGACGCCAGCACATCAAGCTACTACAATCTGTATTTTTTTTTATTTATTCTTTATATATGCATACATCCATCGGCCATCCATATATGATTCCTCTCTAGTAGTGTAAAAAAAGTGTGTAGCAACACCTAGAATGCCGAATTTGAAAAAAGAATACAAAAATATCACTTACGTAATACAGAAGTGAGTACACTCTATATAAAAAAGAAAAATCAATGCAATGGGTACCTACCTCTCATTTGGTTGATATTATTAGTAATTTTCTTCATTTTATCAAGCTCTTTTTCAATAGCTGCTTCAGCGTTATTGAAGAAATCTGGATCGGGTATATCTTCCGAGGAATTTCTTGGAAGCTCCATTTCTAATAACAATTTTAGATACAAAAGATAAAAATAATCATTAAAAGGGCCAATTTTGCTTAATTATTCTATTCAGATTTAACTATGTTTTATTAATGGCTCCTAGGGACAGTTTCACGGGTTGCTGATAAGTTCCAGATAGTTTATCTGGTAGATAATTTCATACTAATTTATCTGGTAGATAGTGGCTATCCGTAACCTGTAAACTGGCCCTTATTGTTACAAAAAAAACAATCATGTTACCCTTAATGAGGCCCTTGACTTTGAATAACTTCATTATATGTCAAAACAAATTTAACAAAATACTTTTTTGACTAAAAAATACATGTTTTCAGTTAAATCAGTTAAAACAAAAATAATACGAAACTCATACTGACCTGTTTACCTATCCCAGTGGTAATAAACACTAACAAAATCTGAAAATATTTACACAAAATATTAAAAACTTTATTTGAACTCGGCGCCCTAAAAAGTTTGACAATCGGAAACGCAAACGGAGCGGGAAAATGTACGGAACTTTTTTAAAATCAGAATTAGGTCAACGATTGCACGCGATCGTCGACAAACAGCCAGATTATACGAAAAGAGTTTTTAACACCCAAAACTGTTCATACAAAAAAAAGTAGTGAATATCAAATGAAAATATAAATTAACATGAGCTTTGCTATTTTCCTTTGTTATAATTGTTTCGAATAAATAATTTGTATAATATACAAAGAGCCCGTAGATATTGTAAAACAATGTGAACAATCTAAAATATTTAAGCCTTTAAACAACATTTTACCATAATTCACTGAACAAAATTATTTTATCAATGTCATTAGAAAATCTCTAAAATGTCGCCAACAAAACAGGGCTTTGTCTAAAACTTTTAGTAATTATCCGTCATTACGGCTTTTAACATAATTTTCTTGACTAACATACTTCTCTGCCAGTAAGATTGTGTTAATTACTTTCTTTGACTTAATAAAATGAGAGATAGATTACATTAATTTATCAAACGACGACGGTTAACTTCGGTATAGGGAATCATTAACTTAAGATTCAGTAATCTTTTCCCAAAAAAAAAGGGAAGAAAAACAAACGAACAAAAATATCTTCGTGTTTACCTATTTTGTTTTCAATACATTTTTTTTTCATGGCTGACAACAGCAAACAAGCTCATACATCCCACAGAACGGAACCACCGAATATTATTATTCGTAAAAGCCATCACAATGCATGAAATAACGATCAATTAGCACAAACAGTCGAACAATGATGCCAATCATCTCGGTCGAGCGAACTAAATCTGTTTTTGGATGAGTTTTGGTATGTCAGCCGCGTCACACGCCGAATGTCATTGGATTTATAAATACAATCAGCTCCAGAAATAGGTGGCTACAGGTTTTCCAGGCGTACCGACCTAAAATAAAGCAGCCTGGATTCGTTAACAATATAATTGTCTCCACTTGGGACGTGCAACGGACTGTGAGCGTAAGAACATTTGTGTGCTTTCCGTAAAGTAAATAATTGTGGCCATGGATGATGAGGATGTACAACAGTTTTCTTTGCGCTGGCACAATCATCAGGTAGGTGAGTAATATTTTATTTTATCAACACACCCACCACAGATGAACAGGTACACTTACAATTTTTATCCTTGAACACATTTTTTTTGCTTTAGTCATACAGCCTATGCATCTTTTTTTACTTGACCTGAATTCGATTTTTGAAAATATGTTTTTAAATGTAGAATTCGTAGTCACAGAGTACTTTGAATAATGTTTTTTTTTATTGTGAACACGTACGTAGATTTTGATAATTCGATTAATTATCTAATTGGAAAAATATATATTTATAACTATTCAGTGTAATATTAATGACCTGATAAATAGTATGTATAGATAGACAGTTTCAAAGTATATCAAATATGTAGGCGTTTTATTTTAATAATTGTATTTAGGAAATAATTTTTTGTACTGTAATATATTTTCGTTTGTAATGTAAATATTAGCACCCTTGCTTAGCTTTGTACCTTTGCCGATGATACTAAATAGAGAGGTTACTAATAGATCACACGCACACCGACTAATCGACTACAGAGCTATACTAAAATCGATTAAAATTAGTAAATAAGTTTTTTTTTTTCTTTATCTTTATTGCAGCAGCTTTATGGTTGGAATCCATCTATGGTACAATTTATTTCCTTTTATCTATTGGAGTTTTATTTGAATTTTCTACTTCAAGGATGCGGTTGCTAAACAGTTAGCTGCCGCGCCGCGTGCCGTTTGCAGGTTCGATTCCAGCAATCTAAAATGTGTTCTATTTATCTGTGTAGTTGAATGTATTTTTCTAAGCATTTAAAATGATGCGAAAATCACCATTAGAGACAGCAGTACAATAGATTCTATTAAATTGTTCTACTTAATATCTGACTGAGTACCTATTCAAATACATATTTTTTTCGTAAACAAAGGTATGACCTATATTTGATGTAATCATTGTACGTTTACGTAAACAATATTATTTATTTTGATAAGCTGCTTAAGATATTGTTGAAAAAGTTATTCTAAATATAAAATAAGCACCTTATTTTATGGATTCTTTTACTTATCATGGCTATCTAGGTCGAGTTCCAGCCGTGTCTGTTATGGATTATAGTCTATTCTTGGGAAAGACAGAAAAAAACTGATTTTAGTACTAGATAATATTCAGATTAAGGCTTAAATAGATCTTATAATAAAAATAGCGATGAAGTATGGGCGGAAGATTTTGGGAGTCTCATTATTATCTTTTAAAATGAAAAATGCTTAAATGTTTAAATTTCGAGTTTATTGAATCTTTAATACTTACTTAGTTTTAATTTTATGTACTGACGCCAACACATCAAGCTATTACAATCTGTCAAATTTCTTTAGAAGATTTTCAACTTTATCGCTGAAGCATATGGTCCAAAGTTGATTAGAAAAGTTTGACAGTTTCAGGTAGGTTGACGTACAGACGCCAGCATATCGAGCTACTACAATCTGTCAAATTTCCTTAGCATATTTTCAACTCTATCGCTGAAGCAATGGTTCAAAGTTGATTAGAAAAGTTTGACAGTTTCGGGTAGCTTGATGTGCTGGCGTTTGTAACAAATCATGACTATGGAGTACCAACCAACCTCTTTGTATCATAGATGGATTTCACCTAGCAAGCTGCTGCGGGCCAAAGGAATAAAATGCAAATTTTACTCAACAGAACAGCTTGATAGGAGCTCTAGGTCGTATGTTGAGCAGCGGCGCCCTGACTGACGTCACGCTGAGCGCCAGCGGCACCTCTGTGAAGGCACACAAACTCGTTCTCGCTTCTTGCAGCCAGTATTTCGCTCAGCTATTTAAGGTAAACATCCTCGCCATCAGCCCTCATCCTAATTTTTATTTGTGGTCGGCGCAACATGTTTTCTTCGTCCACACTCTTCTATATGTCATCATCTCACAAGTAACATTCTTTCTAGCTATATCGACTTTCAAATAATCCATCCTTTGGCTCGTTGGTAGTTCTCTTCCTCTATATCCATGCACTTTCGTCCTTCATGCATCCGTTTTAAATTAAAAGGTGGAAAATGGTTAATTTGATTTGCACTCTACAGTGTGGCGGCTTAATTGCTTATAAAATATATTATCCACTAGCATCCCACCACAGATCGGCGCAAATATAAATCGTATGCTTAAACTTTTAACATGAATACCTATTTTTTATTAATTGATGTATAATGAAAATGCACGATGACTCAGTAGTTTCGGAGTTCATAGCGAACAAATTGTCAATACTTATCTACTATAATACTATTATTTATAATAATACAGAACTATCTGAAAAGACTGCTTCGTTGGTCTAGTAGACGCAAGGCGCGACTGCTGTGCACGGGGTCTTGGGTTCGATTCCCGGGTCGGGCCGTAATCGGTTTGCGGGTTTGAGAAACTTTCCTAAAGCAGCCTGGAGTCTGTAATTTGGAGGGAAATTTATGACGAGTATTCACATATATGTATATTTATTTTTGATTCCCTTGCTCAAAATTCCAGGAAGTAGAAGCAGAGAACAACACATTGGTGGTAGTCCTGGGCTGCGACGCAACGGAACTGCGACTGCTCCTGACATTCATGTACACGGGGGAGGTGACCGCCTCTAAGAGAATCTTGCCCTCGCTGCTCCGTCTCGCACAGACTTTGAAGGTGTCGGGACTCACTGATGCCGATACGGTGAGTGGCTGCTACTGCATATTCAAGTCAACAGACGCCAGCAGATCAATATACCTGAATACTTAAAATTTTACCAATCCTTTCGTAAATGTCGGTCCTGCGCCTGGTCTCTCTCCGGTCGTGTTGGATTGCCGTCCCATCGGACTAAGAGAGTGAAGAAATAGAGAGTGCTTGGGCACTATAATATGGCCTGCGCATTTGGCAGATCTCGCAAAAAAGAACGGCTGCCATAGCCGACAATAAAATTGGTCAGGACACCTTTATTTAGGATTACATATTATCACACAAATGTCGACTGTACCGGGAATCCAACTCAGGGTCCTCAGCTCGGCAGTTCGGCGTTGTTACCATTGCGCCAGGAGAGGTTTATATCATACCAACTTTATTTAAGTAACACAATTTTTATCATTACAGAACTCAACCCTTACGCCGACAGAACCTGAAATGCAAGAAGAATTCAACCCCCCAGTGAACGTAGAGACGAAGACCGACGCCCAACCGCCCCTCATCATCAACGATAACTCCAGTTCCAGCTCCAAACTCAACTACGACGAAATACTGTCCCCAACGATCGAGAAAGACGGCCATTTTGTTAATGACTTCATAGGAAAAACCGAGAAGGATCGTTTGAGCAAATTAGACCAGATCGTGCAGAATTTGTACAGCACACACAAGATTGGAAACCCTCCTGCTGCAACTTTGGTAAATTCTGTTGGTAAGGCAACCTTTTGTATATCATACATCATAATTATCATCACTATAACAATAACCGGTCGATTTGTGGGTTTTAAGAATCATTCACATTTTTGGTGGTGATAAGATATTCTCACGACAGCTCTTGTCGTGTCGGATTGCCGTCCCATCGGACTACGAGTGTGAGGGAAAAGTGTCCTGAGAATCTACCTGGCTGATCTCCTTGGAGAATAACCACCGTGGCTCCAGTATCTCCTACCTAATATTCGCCAACCATTCTGATCTAGGAAAACCCGGAGTCATACCGTCGTCTGAACAAAATTTTGTTAAATAGCACCGAGTTTTTATATCATAGAGACAAATTGTGAATTTGCAGTTTTTAGGCATATTACAAAAAAATAATACAAGACATAAATCTCCTCAAATTTTAAACAATTCAAGAATGAGTTAAAAACTTTCAAATTTCGCGTTTATTTAATACATTCCGCCAAGTAAATTCTTATCCCATTAGTGAATTTAGATATGAATTTGATTTAACAACAATGAATTTCAAAATTTTAAGAAGCTCTTAGTGTCTTTAAGTTTCTAAGATTTTAATTACTTTGTAACACTTTTAGTGTACAAAGGTATATACCTAGCTTTATATTTTATCATGCATTACATTATAAATTATAATGAAAAGCTAGGCCGCTACTTCAGTAGGGTATTTAAAATACTAGTTATGCTTTTGTTTAGATTTTTTTTACTTATTCATTGCAAAACGTATACTTATGTACAGTTACAATTACAAAAAAAAATATTCTTATAACTAGGTACACATTACCCTATTAGGGCGCAGAAAAATTACTTAAAATTAGGTTGTTTAGATCGATTTTCAAATCCAATATACCTGTTGATTACTCGGTGTCACCAGTCCTGTTAAGAGCTAAATCAGAATCAGGATTGACATTCCCAATATTGGATATTCAATTGAATATCCAAACAAGTCAGTCTTACGAAGGGGTATCGGGTCGCCCAGGTTGAGGTCAGAAAGGCGGTCGCTGCACGTAAAACGCTGCTAATCCGGCTAAGACTGGAAACCGACCCCAAAATAGCTTGGGAAAAGGCTAGGCACATTATTTATATCCAAATAAGTATTGGATATTTGAAAGGCTTTTCCGTATCGTGATTTCCTCGTGTATGTATATAAGTACTTAACTCAAGTACAGATTTTTTTATAAAATAAACAATCATACGTCACTGTCAGAGTTTTTCCTCGAATACGTGGACGTTGCGCCTGTAAATAATTTCTATAGAAGATAAGGAAGGAAATATACCGATATAGGTATGTATGAGGAAAATGATATGATTTCTTAGAAACGAACGACCTGAAACAAACATTGCCTTAGATAGCCCAATAGCTAAGGCCTGGCGATTGAGAGATTGTGAGTTCGATCCTCACAAAATTCACTGTTTGTAATAACCAATTCAGATAAGTACAGACTTAGTTGAACTGGGTATTTGCCTGTGTTTTATTTTGTACAAAATTTTTAACAAAACAAACACACGCACAAGGAATTTTTTTCTGAAATCAGCGTCAAAATTGGTCGATAAATGGAGCAGCAATCAACATCTTTTATATTCGTATGATAATTTTTTTTTCTTCCAACATCTACTCTTCCTAATTACTTTCTAAACCTCAGTTTCAGACCAACAAGACCCCTACGACAGAAAATGGCGCATGAACAGCTCAATCTGCACGATTTGCAACAAACGGCTCTCAAACCAGTACAACTTGCGGGTGCATATGGAAACGCATGCGGGGAGACGGCATGCCTGCCGTGCGTGCTCGCATGTGTCGCGGTCGAGGGATGCGCTGAGGAAACACGTGGCTTATCGACATGCACCCCCACAACACAGGGCGGGGAGGGACTTGTCTAGTTTGTAGGAATATAAGCTATGGCCTGTAATACAAGGTGGATACGATTTGTGTAAGAAGACAAGTAGTTCAAAGAGGCTAATATTTATTTAAATTTAAATCTAAAATAGAAACTGCTGATAAAAAATTACATTTTCATACTTTTCATTTATTGCAATTTTCATTGTAATTGTGAACAAAAAATATTTTTTTTTAGAAAATACTGCAGATTGCTTCTTAGAAAAAATTGTAACAATAGTAATTTTACCTGTTATAGAAAAAACTATGGCCACCCATAAATCGTATCCACTTCGTATTAATCTATATAATACGGAAACTTTACAATTAATACTCGAATAAATTGAAGCGCTAAGTAAAACCACTATCAATATGAATATCGCCAATGATAGCGGAGTTGCTGAGTTTCCGTATTATTTAAAGAGTATGGGAGTGCTTTAACTTTATTGAGAAAAGAAAGAAAATTTTACGAGTTTACATCTTTAAAAAAAGACAAATTAACATCAAAATTATAGTTGCCAGATACTGTCATCGTTACTTCCCTCTGGCGCGGACAAATCGTCTGTAGAATTTTGAGTATAATGAATATTATGAGTAAGTTATATGAAACTTATAAAAGTACCAGTGTCGAATACCCACCGACGGTATATTACCAAAACTAAAGTTAAAAAAGACGAATCTGTTACATTTTTATTTACATTATTTTAATTATTATTTTGTTTTCAGTTTTTCGATATTTTATTAATGTAAACAAAAAGGTCGTAGCTAAAATTTGATTGACATTTCATAAATTGGTAACACTCTCTCTAATGTTGCCATAATTTAAGGACGGTTTTGATGGGTAGAAAAATAATGTTGGCTACGTACTATTAAAAATTGATTTAAATAATAATGGTTGTGAAACCCCGTCACTATTGTGAACTTGGCCTAAAACAATTGCATAATAGAACAATTTTACAATGCTAGGAATTTTTACTCTGTATTTATTATCCATGTTTAAGATATAATAGGAGTGTTGTTTTTTAATGTTCATTTGTTTTTTTAATTATTCTGTGATAAAAGGAACTTACGACTGGACTGTCTTTGAAACCATTTCTACTTGGATGGATGGATGGATGCCGACTTTTTCTAATCTAAACACAGGTCGTGTTAGACTACTGGTCGATGGTTCCTCAGTTATTAATTTTGATGTCACTCCAACCCAAAATTATACTATGTTCGTTTAAATATGTACAGTCGCTAGTACAGGCTACTATAATCTGTCAAATCTCCTCTACAGATTTTCAACTTTATCGCTAAACGTAAACGGTTTAAATTTGATTGGCAATATTTTGTAGTTTCAGGTAGCTTGATGTGCTGGCCTCTATACATTACCTGCAAACTCAATAAAATAATCTAGCTGTCCCTGCAAACTTTGTACCGCCTTACTATGTATACACTTGTGTATTCAAACTATGGAACCCATTGAAATATAAATACAAAATTGTACAAAAAATTTCAACCAAATCGCTTCAGCGATTTTGGAGTTAGGTGACTATCAAATGGAGTGACATCTACAGTTTTGTTCTAGTCACGTTTATAGGCACTATGTTTACTATATTTAGCCTAAGCTAGCCTAAAAAGACATTTTATTTAATATAAAAGACAATTTAGTTAATTTTTAATAAATATTTTAACGTTATGTGTGGTTTTTATTAATCTCCTACAGTTTCTTAGACAGTTTGTTATGTCAATGGAAAATGAACTCTAAATACGTGCTAAAATAAAAATCATTTTACAAGTGTATACAAGTTTATTTTTTATCATCTTACATACTTCATTTTAGTAGAAATCGCGTAAATCTAAGAAAAAATACATCAGAAAATTAGTATAAAAATACTGTTTAGAAAATGTTTTTGACTATTATTTGGAAAGATAACATGAAATGTGTAATACTATTTTGTAGTCAAATCACCCACAACTTATTGTTTAAAAATTCTTCATATAGTTTTTTATACAGTGCTAACATTTAAAATAATTTCTACATAAATAATAAATAAGTTAAAATGTTACAGATCGAATTATTTTATTAAATTTAGAACGAGATTAAGAATTTTAGTAACAAATCTTATTTTTTTATTTTAATACTGGACATAGTTTAAAAATATTTACAACTTAGCACTGCACTAAGACAAAAAAGTTTTTAATATGAATAGTTTTGCTAACATAGAGTCCCGGATTTTTAGAAGGCGAACGTGGGGCCGAAGCCAACACGCTGAAGCCCTTTTGAGACAACTTTAATTAATGTAATGGTGACACAAAACAAGGTCTAAAAAATATTTTTATAGGTCTTCTAGTACATGCTAAAGATCATGTTTACCACGAAAAAAAATTAATGACCTAGGGGTCAACGTTCGAGCGTGTTCATAGAGACCGGCATTTTATCAAAATTATAATTTAGCAAATGTGATAATAAATTTAAAAAACATGTTGATGTTTTCATGTCTTTTCTGTGGTAAACATGATCCTTAGCATGTACTAGCAGCCCTGTAAAAATATGGTTCACTAATTTTGTTAGACCCGATATGTATACGAGCAAAGACTGGTCTTGTTAATATATCAGAAATTCCAATTCAATTCTAATTAACTGTCTTCCAAAACCTTGAGTTTGTTTCGGCGTTTCTTCTCAAGGCAGTTAGGAAATGCCGACCTCATCTCGTTATTTTATAAAAAATGTGTTGACGTGTAAAAGTGTTGTTTTCAATCTATTTGAAATCATTTATCATTTAAACACTCATTAAGACATTCCAATAAATAAAATAAGTCGTTATTAGTTTACTTATCTTTCCAAATAATTTAAATATATAAATCTCACTAGGATTATAAATGCGATTTCACACTGTTAGTATGCAACAGGTATAAAAAGGACCGTTCAGATCGCACCAAGTACAAACGCCAGCATATCAAGCTACCACAACGTGTTAAACTTCCTTAATAAATTTTCAACATTATCGCTGAAGAATATGGTTCAAAGTTAATTGGAAGAAAATGACAGTTTCAGGTAGCTTGATTTGCTGGCGTCTTTACGATATAAAAAAAATCACAATGCTCGCACAGAAGTAGGACTGATTCATACAAAAAAAAAACATATTTTTTATTTTATTAGTTAAGCTACTCGCACCAGTGCAAATTATCGCTAAATTCGATTTATTAATTGTCATGCAAGCCTTATTTATTAACTAAATAATAATAAAATGGATGATGATGACAGTAACTTCAATAGGGATGCGGACAACTAGTCAAATTCAATACTTTTATAGAACTGTCATAAACGATTACTCCCTATGCGATTTGTATGAAAACACCACATATGACGTCACAGATTTTTCACATCAATCCGTATACTTATTTCGATTATATTATTATCAATAAATAAAAAAAAAACAGATTTCGATTCAAAACGATAAATTAAACTAACATTATTTTGAGATGCTTTACAAAATGAATATGATAAAGTATTTTATTTATGACCAAGTCCACATCCCAATTTAATATTTCAGGGAATCGATTATTGAAATCGAGTATTAGCTACGATTACTGGATTTGACTGGATAAATAAGTATACAGAAGCCAGCACATCAAGGTACCTCAAGAAACTGTCAAATCTTCCCAATCAACTTTGAACCATAAACTTCAACAATAAGGTTGAAAATCTATTGAGGAAATTTGACAGATTGTAGTCTTTTGTCGCGATGTGCTGGCGTCTCTACATAAAATTATCGATTAAGCACTTAAGCTTAAGAATAATCGATGTCGATATCCCAATCGATTTTATTCTCAAAACTAATTGTTATCAGTAGCATGAAGCACCACTGGTCTGACAGCCATGTCGTATGAATGTTGATGCAAGACTAGAAATAAATGCAAGGGTATTTGACTCGCTATTTTCTTCCAAGTCCAGCAGGCTTAGCATGGTAACCGTAGAAACAAGTTTTGTCTACCGGAGAATGGACATAATGACAGTCTGACGTAAGATTTCTTTTGACATTTTTTGAAGAATTTTTTCTTTTCTCCGATCGACATAAGTTTACAAGTGACTATATGCGAGTTGACAGGTCGCGCCATACACGGGCAGAAGACATGTTGACATTGACAGAAAAAGCTTTGTCTCTTCTTGATAGAATAGGTATAGAATCGCCATGCTGAGCCTGCAGGGAGTAAAGATCTTCATATCCCGTAGTACAGGGAGAATCCTCCGACCAGACAGGTGGTTTGTCTGGCGGGCTACTGCCCCGACAGTTGTTGTCGGGTTCTTGTATATTATGTTGAATGACGTTGTATTATATCAGTCCATAGTTCTAAATGCGAGCAACTTCACTCACTATTAGTAACAAAAATCATATTTATTGTTAACTAACTGAGACGGTTCATAACTTAAGTTTAAGCGAAATAAATACATTAGTATTCTTCTTATAATATGCTAGATAATCTGAGTTATTTTATTACTATTATATTATATGTTTGGGGAGATATTCTTTTTAATGTACCATGCATTTTTATTTTCGAGAATAAACTGTATACTTATACGCCAATAATTATAAATTTCTTTGAAAAGATTTTGAATACAAGATAAAATTGGTAATTAATCACTCAATCGTAATTTAGCTAAACAAAATTTTGGTTCAAATACCAAAGTCATAAATGAGTAACATTTTTAAAGTAGTGGTGAAAAACTGTTTTGCGAAATAAATTGAAAACCGAAGCTAGCAAGTTTGATTTTGTCGAAAGCTAGGAAGCAAATAAAAAAAAACAGTTCATGTATTCAGGTTTTAACCAAAAGTTCACCACCTCAATAAGACATATCAATATTCAGGCTAAAAAATGTAAATATTTTGAGTAAAGAATATAGCCCCAAATGTGTAGGAAGATAAGCTTAAGCCTTAGGCACGTGCCAGACGCGCGTGTTGGCGTCCTGGCCGACGGACACGATGGTCTCGTCATCCAGCCACGCCACGCCCGTGATCTGACTTTGTGGGTGAGCATCTGGAACAAATACAATTTTTATTAAATGGGTTTTGGTTGTAGATTTTTTTATTTATTTGTACTTATTTTTAATTCGTAGCTAAGTAGTGGACTTTTGTTTCTTGGGAGATTTACTTCGACATACTCAGACATTCCTTAAAAAAAAATCTTTTGTCGCAGACGTAAGTGTAATATTTGTGTTGTTTATAAAATTGAGTGGCTTTTGAATATTTCCCAATAATTATATGTAATACTAGACCTAACGATTTCATCGTTTTTAGAATTTAAAATATTTTCCGAAGAAAAAAACAAAAGTATTTCTTTGATGTTTAAGGTTACAAAAAAAAAATATCAAAAAAGATCATGGGAGGATCAAATTAGGATCGAGGATCATAAAAGGAACATTTAAGAAATATTTATCTTTCATGTGTGTTAATAGACAAAGGATAAGATCTTTTTTTTTCAGTGGGAAATCATCAAATGACCCTCTTCCGCTGGATGCAGCTGGAAGGAGTGTCAGACTTTAACTGACTAAAACCCACTATTTTCCTTCTGAAGGCCTTTGTGTGGCAGGGCAGCGGTAACCCGCAGGTCCGCAGAAAGCGTAGATTAGAGGAGCTTAGGTAGAGAGGAGGTACTGACTCTTGATGATGATGTGCTTGGCGGGCGCGTCGACGTGCCACACGATGAGGCAGGTGTCGAGCGCGCCGGACGCGAGGCGCAGCGAGTCCGGGCTCCACGCCGCGCAGTTGACGCGCGCCGAGTGGAAGCCCCACTCCTTGTTGTGCGCCAGCTGCCGGGGGGGACACACAATCAAACTCATTTATTCCAACTTGGCTGCGAAACACCACTTTTAGAACGTCAACATTGTAAAAGAAAAACCCCTAAAACGCCCACCCTTCTGCACTTTCTGTGTATTCTTGTTCGGAAGCAGAAGTAACGCAACAAACTCCCCAGTTGCTAAACCCATCTTAAATATATCTTCCAAAATAAACAATACAGAACCACCAAACCAGTAGTGCATGTACCCAAAATAGAAACTATATTTTTTCAGATATAAATTCAGTATTACTACCAGATTAAGCATCTTTAAGAATATTAAATATTAATTGTAAAGACAGTCCTTTATTTTTTAGGCAGATGAATACCTTGTCACCATAATTTGGGAAAAAAACTAGGCAGGTGTTATAATTCTTTGTAACCATATTTTGAAAAAAGGCTAGAGTACCTTGTAATCATCAGTGGAGTAGAGTATGAGCTTCCGGTTGGCGTCGGTGGCGACGAGGTAGCGCGAGTCGGGGCTGAAGCGGACGTCGGTGACGGCGCCCAGGTGCTCCAGCGTCACGCCCGGCGACAGCGTGCGGATGTCCAGCGTGTACATGTGCACTTTGTTGTCCGCTCCTGGAAAACAAACACATTAAATATCGGTTCAAATGTAGACCAATGTTCGGAAAAGTCTTATGTGTGCGTGGAGGCACCCAGATAAAAAGTAGCTCCGTCCTGGGCGTCTCAACACTAGGCGTCCCGACGCTAGGCGTCCCAACCCTAGGCGTCCAAACGCTAAGCGTCACGTCACTAGGCGCCCCGATGCTAGGCGTCCCGTCGTAGGCGTCCTAAACCCAGGCGTCCGAACCCTAGGCGTACCGTCGCTAGGCGCCCCGACGCTAGGAGTCCCTAGGGTAGACGTCCCGACGCCAGGCGTTCCGACGATAGGCGCCCCGACGCTAGGCGTCCCGTCGCTAGGCGTCCTAAACCCAGGCGTCCGAACCCTAGGCGTACCGTCGCTAGGCGCCCCGACACTAGGAGTCCCTCGGGAAGACGTCCCGACGCCAGGCGTTCCGACGATAGGCGCCCCGACGCTTGGCGTCCCGTCGCTAGGCGTCCTAAACCCAGGCGTCCGAACCCTAGGCGTACCGTCGCTAGGCGCCCCGACACTAGGAGTCCCTCGGGAAGACGTCCCGACGCCAGGCGTTCCGACGATAGGCGCCCCGACGCTTGGCGTCCCGTCGCTAGGCGTCCTAAACCCAGGCGTCCGAACCCTAGGCGTACCGTCGCTAGGCGCCCCGACACTAGGAGTCCCTCGGGAAGACGTCCCGACGCCAGGCGTTCCGACGATAGGCGCCCCGACGCTAGGCGTCCCGTCGCTAGGCGTCCTAAACCCGGGCTTCCGAACCCTAGGCGTACCGTAGCTAGGCGCTCCGACGTTAGGAGTCCCGAGGCTAGATGTACGACACCAGGCGTTCCGACGCTAGGAGCCCCGACGCTAAGCGCCCCGACGCCGGGCGTCGGAACGCTAGGCGTCCCGTCGCTAGGCGCCCCGACACCAAGCATCTCCGTACGTCTTAGGACGGTTCGGTATTCGGTTTCTCGGTATACTTCTAAGCAATAATAGAATCGTATTGAATAAAAATTGAAAAACATACCACCGACGGCTACATGTCTTGACTTAGGGTCAATTGAAACGCAGGTCGGCTCGTACGATAACGGCAGAGTAGACTGCTTGCTGTTGCCGATCACTACAATCAACTGCAAATAAAAATATTTGTTAGAATTAATATTAAAAAAAAAACAAGCCTGTTGGCTCAATGGTAACCAAGCCTGCCGAGTTCTATTCCCCACAGGGTCGACATTTGTGTGATGAGCATGCTTATTGGCTGTGGTCTGGGTGTTATAATAATATGTATTTATGAATATCATATATTTTATCTGTGTAGTTTATCGGCTGTGCTGGCACCCATAACATGACCGAATTAATAGCCTACCATGGGGCTAACACCGAAAATTATTATATAACACACATTTGACGATAGCATGATGAGCAGATTTTTAACATTTTCATTTTTTTTTTCTTTTACCGCAGACTTGGGGGTCCGCACTTTTGTTTTGATATTATTTATCTTATTTACTGATTTACATTTTTAACTTTATCGTCTTGTCCTCACTAGTTTTCAACTTAAAAACTAAATTAACTTAATAACTACTTGAGTCCACCTCGTTTATAAACACATTTTTTTTATTATATACTTTTTTTATTTATTTATTCTATTAAACTATGTTTGTCTCTACTCACCTCCTTAACCGTAGCTATGATAGTAGTATCATCTTCAATGATGTGGTCCATAGCCCGCGGCTGTGATCCCAGAGGTATCGACACATCCGTGTATGTTGGTACTTCACCTGAATTGAATATAGAAAGGGAAATTAATAATAATTATGTTTGATTAACCGTTGACCGCCGACTACTACCCGATTAAAAAGTAGCCAAGTTCATCAGCTACGAGAGATATTTTTTTTATCAATTTTAGATATTACCGTAAGTTACCTTGGCCCGGGCACACAGGGACCTCCCGAAGGAACATAGTGGCTTTTAGTCAGTAAGAGTCTGACACTCCCTCCAGCTGCACCCTCAGCGGGAGAGGTCATTTCATGATTTCCCACGAAAAAAAAAGAAGATTTTTTTTGTATGTGTGAATGGGATTATACATACGTACATACCTAATATTTGCATTTTTTTATATAATTATTGTCTTAACTTTAAGATCTGATTTAAAAAAAAAACATTAATTCCTTGCAAATAAATGTTCGAATTTAATAAATAACGAAATGAACAAAATCATGAGTATGAGACTTACCTTCGGCGGCAGGGACGGCCTTCCGCAGCGTATCGTCAATGCCGCATGTTAACAACGAACCGCCGGCACTCGCTCGCATGCCGTTCACCTGATTGCCGTGACCTTGACCCAGGATGTGACGACCTTCGCCTGGTAACAACAGAATAAGAGGCTCAGGGCTCAGTGTCTAAGTTCTAAGTTATGATCATCATTTACATCTAGAGAACGGAAAATAGAGAGTTCAGGCTAAATAAGGCTAAGTTCAGGTACATCCAGGCTAAACAGATGCAGCTGAGTACCAGTGTTTTACATGGAGCGACTGCCTATCTGACCTCCTCAATCGAGTTACCTGACCGACCCCTTGATAAGACTGGTTCACAGATTTTCTGGCTTCTTGCTACCCATAACCACTGCCAAAGATGTCATGTCGAAACAAGGAGGAACTCGTCTTGGCAAGATGGTCATCCATCCACGGACCGACAACTCAAAGCGTTGCTTAACCTATGACCGATCTTCCGTGCGGCTGTTACTTAGCCACGACCTCTTCCTTATGTTTGCTACTAAGGGCCAGTTTCACAGGTTACAGATAGCTACTATATACCAGATAAATTCAAAAATTGAACAGAATTTGTATGAAATTATCTTATAAATAAACTATCTGGAACTTATCAGCATCCGGTGAAACAGGCCCTTAGTGTTGTAATACTAATGCCAAGATGGTCACCCATCCACGGACCGACAACTCAAAGCGTTGCTTAACCTATGACCGATCTTCCGTGCAGCTGTTACTTAGCCACAACCTCTTCCTTATGTTTGCTACTTAGGGCCAGTTTACCCAGTTTGGCCAGATTTATCTACATCGGCTGGCAGCTATTATCTACCAGATTTACTATCTGAAACTTATCAGCAACCGGTGTAATACTAATGATGTGTGGTTCATCCACAACTCACCAGTAGAAACATTCCAAGCAGTCACACATCCATCATGGCTGGCAGTGTACACAGTATGTCTGTCAGGATGCAACGCTAGGCAAGTGATAGGCTTGTTGTGGCCCATCAGCACTTGGCGAGGCTTGTCTGGGTTTTCCACGTCTAAATAGTTGATGACTCCAGAGAGGGAGACGGAGAGGAGGTGCTTGCCTTGCCAGAGGCAGGAAACCTGTTGAAACATAAGTTTAAAATATAAGATTTTTCATTTTGCTTAGATTAATCTCCAAAAAGGGAGACTTTTGATAAGCTGACTGCAAATTAATTTAATTACTACGGCTTTTTAACCGGGTGCGCAATGTAGTTCCCGGGGGACAAGGACGAAAATGCTTACGAATTTTTTTTAATCTTAAGTTTGAAGAATTTTGTGTCTTTGTTCTCTTAAACGCGATAATCTCAGGAACTACTGGACCGATTTGAAAGATCCTTTCAGTGTCAGATAGCCCATTTATTGAGAAAGGCTATACTTTTTATCGGGATACTTGCATTAGCTCCCAGTCTCGGGACGCGGGTAAACCATTGGCAGAAGCAAGTTTAAAAATAAAATAACCTGTTGATTCTCAACAGCATTGCCCATGTTGAACAAGACAGAACGCTGCATGGTCTCAATGTCCCAAATGGCGCAGGTTTTGTCCCCGGAACACGAGAGCAGTTGTTTGCCGTCCGGCGACCATGCGATGCCGTACACGCCGCCTTTGTGGGCCGGAGAACCGATCTGCAAGTTAAAAAGAGGATTTTTTTATAAAATAAAGTATTTGGTTTTTATGAAATGTTTGGGACTTTGGGCACGGTTTTAAAAAAATATTCTTTGTATCGCAAAATAATGCACAAATGACTTTTTTTTATACGTTTCAACGCTAAAACGACTGAACTGATTGAGATGAAATTTGGCTTGGATTGATAGATATTTCATCTAGGTGCGTGACGTAGTTGCCACGGCACGCAATTGAAATTGAGGGAAGATCTAGTTTAAGCCTAGGTCTGGTCTAGGTCTGCCTGGGCTGCGGGTTGTTCGCAAGAGTTACCGTGGCCCTGGCACACAGGGACCTCCCAGAGGAACATAGTGGGTTTTAGTCAGTAAGAGTCTGACACAGTCCAGGTGAGATCAAGTTTAAGAAAAAAATATTTAAGAACTATTTTTTTTTAATTTTATTGGTTTGTTCAGCTGAATTCATCATCCTCAGAAATTAGCAGCCCGATTTTAAAGTTTTGAAAGAATCGATTTCTCTGAATTCGATTCGATTCGATTAAGATAAGAATTTATCACAATCAACTTGTAAAAATTGTCAATACAAACCTCTCCCTTCAGCTCGGAGGTGGCGCCATCAAACAGGAATATCTTGCCGTCGAAGCCAGCCGACGCGAAGAGACTGCCGTCGGGACTGTAGCGGACCGCCTGAGCGAAACGCGTGTGCTCCTGTTTAAAAACAATAAACATTTGTTAATATAATGGCAACCGGACCTGTAGAGCAAGGACCATGGTCTCTCAAGAACATCAGACGGCAACTGGTATATAAAACTGCAATACTGCACGGGTGACGGTCGACTAAGGGATGATCACCGATTCTTAGATTTGTGTTAAAGCCCCCATGTTATATTAGTTATGCAAGTCCCCGGGGAACTTCTTTTCCCGGATAAAAGATGGCCTACATATGTTTACCAGGGATAATGTAGTCTCCTAACAGTGAAAAAAATTCTTAAACCGGTCAAGAACTTTCGGAGACAAATCGATACAAACAAAAAAACAATCAAATATTTCCTCTTCAAAATATTAGCAAAGATTGAATAAACAAAGCTCAAAATCTCACCTGCTTGGTACACTTGAATTTGAAGGGAGGTCCCTCAAACACCGCAATGGTGTTGTCCTCCGAAGCGGTGACGATGCGGAACGGTCTGGAAGGCTTGAAGTCTACGGAGTTGATTGGCTTGGACTGGCCACTGATCTCGCCCACCGATGTACCCGTTTCTGACATGAATACATGACCGAATCTGTAATTAAAAGTTGAAAATATTAAAGACAGTAAAAAGTACCGTATTATGTTACCTTGAAAAGCTATGTGGGAACCGGCTAGCATGGTATGGGCATGTAATGCGGAGGTATGAGGATCATGTTGTGAGGAAGGTCTTGAACATGAATGTGGATGAATAAAGAGGAAAGGGACGACCAAAGAAACGATGGATGGATTGCGTGAAAGTTGATATGGCTAGAAAGAATGTAACTTGTGAGATGACGGCAGATAGAAGAGCGTGGAAGACAAAAACATGCTGCGCCGACCCCAAAACGAAAAAACTTGGGATAAGGGCAGGAGGATGATGATGATGATATGTTACCTTGATGCCTATTGTATTTGATTCATGGGGAATGTGATTTTTTTATGCACATAATATCCGGTGTAAAAAACCTTGAACCACGTAAAATAACAGATAACCAGAACCGGACTTCCGTTCGTCACATTGACCGACATGGATCAGTGAAAGTGGTGTGTAATATAACTAACATTTGGATTGTTTGGATTTGACACGCTCATACTTGCGAGGCTAGTGCTTGAACCACAATGTCACCTCGACTTCATACAAAAGAGGAACTGCATACCTTTTAAGTAATCATACATAATCATCATCATCATCTCAGCCATAGGACGTCCACTGCTGAACATAGGCCTCCCCTTTAGATCTCCACATACACCGGTTGGAAGCGACCAGCATCCAGCGTCTTCCGGCGACCTTTATAAGGTCGTCTGTCCATCTCGTTGGTGGACGTCCTACTCTGCGCTTGCTATCATACATAATGTAAATAAATAATTACCTCTCCCGTCCCTCTCCAACGGCGACCATGCGTTGGTTGTCAGCACTCCACGCGATGTCCTTGATAGGACCTCCAATAGGTTGGAACTCATTCTTGAGAATATGTTCCTTGTTCACCGTATCCCAAATCCTAATTTTGCCAGAGGCATCTGGAACAAAACGGATTTTGAATTTAAAAACGAAACGGGTCATAAAATGCCTTTTTGGCACAAAAGGACAGCCGAAGTTATGCCTAATGAATCTCCAAATGTCAAACTAGCTTCTGACCGCGGTTTCTCGCACTTTTCGGTACGAGAATGTCTCCGCGACTATCGCAAGCAATAATCGCCATAACATAATCGTAACAAAATGTTTACATACAGGCAAGAACTAAAATGCCACCAGCGAGATTCGTATATTTAGCGAAATGACACACCCCTTGTCGCCCATGTCAACGGGCGAGAAGAGAGAATGTTTGGACGAAGGAAATGTTTTTATTTCTTCAATTCGTACCATCGAGACGAGAAACTCTGCCGTCTGAATGGGCCTTAATTGGAAACGTAAGATTTCTTTCCCCATATGGAAAAAGCCTCTTGGGCTTGAATATGACCTAAAAGACTATCCAATTCTTTTTGATATTGGTTTAATTTTCATAGTATTAGTACCTAATAGTTTTTAAAACAGCATAAATTCATACCTACATGAAACAGATTGCCAAAACTTAACGTTATCGCTAAACGAATTTATAATAGGTTCATAATCAGATAATACAGCGTGTTTATTTAATTTATTGCTAAAGTAAGGAGAAATTTTGTTTATCTGAAAATCGTATCTTTGTAATCACAAGGCAGCTTATTGCTTGAAGTACATATATGTAAATAAATAAGTTATAACGCGAATGAGGTCATAGAATGTATACCAAAATGCATGTATTAGCTATCCGACAATGCAATATTTGAAAATATCAACTCGAATTCTGCTGAAATTACATTAGCACTGTTTTATTAATACGAGAGGTAACTAGACAGATGGCTTCAAATAGAGACGCATGAAATATGGGAGGGGATAATGGTGGATAAAGGATGGGAAGATGGGATAAGGGTGGGAGAATGATGTTAGGAAAGCTACTGATTTGGACGGCAATACAACACGACCGGGGAGAGATCAGACGGGTTTATCAATCACCAACTTCCAGACTCGGGGCTGGTTTTGCGAACGTTTCTTAAAACCCACAAAGCAATTTCGACCCGACCCAGAATTCGACCCCGAGACCCCGGAGTCGTGCCATGCGATTACTAGACCAACGAGGCAGTATACATACATACTAGTGACTGGAAAAGAGAACTTAACCTCTTTTACTTGGTAACACAATTTTGTTATGAACGTTGCCTTCACAATTTTTCAAGAACATCCACATTATCACGAGGAAAACGCCATATTGGTGTTAAAATGATACCCAAGCCATATAGAGAACCGCCTTGTCATTTACATGTATAAGTAGTTTAACCACATATGTTTTACGATTCTATCGCACGCAAAATAGCGTGCATAGTAGTATTAGACTTCAGTGAACCGATTGATGAGAAATCTTTATTATTGAAGGAAGGGCCCAGATAGGCACAAGTTTTTTATTAGCTACCAGCGTTTTCCCGCGACTCCACCCACTTCCCGCAAAAAAATTCAATGTATAAGTGTCATGCGTCTCGCTGCCAAGTTTCACCTATTTCTGTTCAGTAGTTCTCGTGTGAACGGCTCAAAAATATAAAAAGCACTCTAGGTTTAGCATTTATAATTTTAGAATGATACCAACATAGTATAATTTGTCTATTAGGTACAGACACCAGCACATCAGTCAGTCATCAGTCAAATTTCCTTAATAGATATTCAACTTTATCGCTAATGCATTATGGTTCAAGGTTTAATGGGAAAATTTTACAGTTTCGGGTAGTCTGATGTGCTTTTTTTTTTTTGAAGAATCTTACAACCTTAAGATACTACAGACAGACCCTATTCTAGCAGAATACCCTACAACGCTAATCTTCTATCTTCTTTATCACTTCATCTAAGGAGTTTGATTTCACAAAATAGTGTGCATTCAACAATCAAGATAATCTCTCCAGAAGATATAATTAGCATTAAAATCTCTTCGTCGTAGAATTTATTCTTCATTTTGCTGCAACGGAGCAACGGATCGATGCTTTTTTTGCGTACTAACGATAGTTTATTGACCTGAGAATGACTGAACTACTATTTAACCGCGAAAATTTCACAATTTCTGCGGTATTGGTTATAGAAATCGAGAAACCTCTTGGAGAAGATTGCTTATTTAACTAAGTAACATTTAGAAAATGGAATCTTAGCGAATACAACGTGATACTAGTTCAGTTTAATTCTGGAGTGATCCGCTCGCCGGCTGGCGTGGCGCCAATGACCGCTGTTACACTAGAAACCATAATAAATGCTCTTAGTTTCGAATGTTTTGATAATCCTGATGTTGACATACGACCTACAGGTTTCATAAAACCATATTACATTACAATGTATCTTCGATATCGGCAATTTTATAGCAAAATTTTCAATTTCTTGACAGCGTTAAAAGAATAAAGATTTGTGCTGAAGGGGGAAGACTACCTAGCTAAGAAATAGCAGTACGGATCGTCATATTAAAGTCGCGCGATATTTCCGTGGCAGTGCGAGAATCCTTCGTGATTCGGGTGGCCTGGTTCCAAACGTAATTTTCAGATATTTGCTAGCTAATCGTTAAGAATAGTCAAAAACAATAAAAAAACGTTAACGTTAAAATCTATACTATTATTATAAGTTTGTTTATTGCTTGGACCGCTTTGAGACAATTAGAGGTGAAGGTTCCTTTCACTTTTTATCCGCGCAGAGTTGTATTCACGGGACGCGAGTAAAACCGCTGGAAGCTAATCAGTAATAACAAATAGGTCGAATGCATTCTGAAGTCTTAATGTATGCGTTTGTAGCTACCAATAGCGTTCTATAATTTACCTCGGTGATTTTCACATGAAATCTTCGTTAGCCGCTATGCTTTCAAATAAATGCTATGTGACAAAACGAGGTAAACGTACATAGGTGTGATTGAGCAATTCGAAACAGCCGCGTCGTTACATATAATTGCATCACGGGAGATATGATTTGTTTCGGGTAACTAGGTCTCAGTTTTTTTTACTACATTATTATTCTTACTGAATTTATTTTCTACATTTTATTAAGCTGTAAAAATAAATGTGTTTGTCTGTTCTTAACAAAAACGCTCAAACTTCTAGGTAGGACCAGGATAAATATCAATAGCAATGATAATATTCACAAACGCAAAGCTACTACCACCCAGGGTCTTATCACAAAGGGCAATGTCATTGTATCAACCTCTACGTGAACTCGTCTGCGAACACTGGAAAGAGATTGTCCTACACATCTAATGAAAGTCGCTTCTTGTAAAAATTATTTGGCATAAACTCCACGATGTTTTGCCCAAAGAAACCGTATATTCATCATTATTTATTGCTACGGAAAAGATGGTTACGTTAACGGTTAACCAACTTCGCGAAAGTAGGAAAAACCCTCGTAAATACTGAACCGATTAAACAAATTTCGCGATGTAAAGATCTAGTCAATATGAAAAATATATGTATATGACAGTCCTTTGGGTAGTTCGCTCTCTGTCGCTTCTAGCTATAGATTAGCTCCACCTTCCCTGTTTTTATTCATCAGTAATCAGTATACACACCTGATTGTCAAGTTTTTATGCGATTCATGCCTACAATGATCGATAGTTGCCCTTGATTTGTTAGGGTTTCCATCATTAGATCTTGAATATGGGACAGTTTGAGAAGCATTGTTCAAATGTTAGAGATCAAGGAAAAAATCTCGAGGAAACTTGGAGCATACAGACACAAAAGCGTGATGATTAACTCTCAATTCTCTGTGTGAAAGAAGGACTATGCAAAGCTGTTGGACGATAACAGGGCTGAATGAAGATGATGATGTTCCAATGGAGTAATGTCAAGGTCACAGTTCAAGCTTGAATACTTCTAAATGGGGTAAATATAGAGGTAACACATAAATGTGTATATGTAATTTGTTCATGGACTCGTGTTTCTTAGCATAGTAGGAGAGCATCATCTTTTACATTTACTCCAAATCTTGAGAACAGTGCCAAATGTCGAGTAAACGAGTTTAGCAAATCTTAAGAAAATATGATCTAATACCAAATAGACTTGGCGCACATTTCAGCTATCATAAAATATCTTTAATACTCATCACCTGATTATTGTCACCTACAGTTTAACGTGCCATCCGAAACACAGTCATTGGTGTCCAAGATACACTAAGAAAGTACATACAAACTTAGAAAAGTTGCATTGGTACTTGCCTGACCTGGAATTGAAACCACGCCTTCACACTTGAGAGGTTGGCTCTTTAACCACTCGGCCACTACAACTTTTAATAATAATAAATCCAACATGCAATAATTAGATAAAATAATGCATTAACAATACTGAAGCTCACTCAATCAGAAAATTAAGTGAAAAAACTTGGCAACTACACTCTAATTATTATGAGTTCATCCACCTAAAATTTCTAAATTAAACTTAGTGTCTATTTCTTTGTTTAATAACTAACGACTTGGTAACAAAACAACAAGCTGTTAATGATTTTGGCAAGTACCTACTCCATGTATCATAGACTACAATAGTTCATTGTAAAATTATTATGACATATGAGCTTAAAACTTGGGTGATAAATTGATTGTTTAGTGAATTTGTTAAGATGAGGGGGCTCATGGTTACATTGATTTAAAGATACATCTATCTTTGTTGCTGCCAGTTCATCAGGGAAAGATGAACGCATTCCCATTGTAATACTTAATGTAAAATGCACTAAGCCTAATTCAAAGAACAGACTGACTGGCTGTCTATCATCAGTTTGTTTTCAGCACTTAAATGGCTTGAGGAGACTACACCCACCACCAGCCTTAAGCCATGAAAGTATAACAAACAAACAAACAGACTGACTTTCATATCTGTGTGATATTAGTATGGTTATATTGGGAGTGTCTTTATCAATATGTGTGACTATGACTCACAAATTGAATCTAAAAGATATCTAAGTCATGGGTAAGGTGAATTATGAATCATTATGAATTACGAAAATAACATGTTTTATTTGATACACTTAATAAAGAAGGAAATCCTTTAACTATATAGATCTACCCATGTCCAAATTTCATTTCAATTGGATCAGTTGTTTTGGTGTGAAAACACAACAGACATACAGAGTTCCATTCGCCTTTATAATCTATAGATATAATAAAATCTTAGAAAAGTCAAAACTGTACATTGAATTATTTTTTTAAAGAATGATTGGGGCGTGATGTACAATCGATATTGAAGCCAAAGATATGGTTTTGGAACAACAGCTAGTATAACAATAATCCTATGTTTAAATGTTCATTATCTGATAAATATGAATGATAATACAGAATACTATCACATTTCATATAAATAATAGCCTTGAAATTGAGTTCTGAAAAATAATGTCAATGTCAAGTTTGTTTTTTTATTTATTTGTTGTGGTATGATATTATGAATATTAAAGGTGGAAAGTAAAAAAAAATGAAAATTAGTATATGTATATGCAAGTCATATTGTGTGCAACTATACAATTTACTATGGTTGCACTGTAATATGGTATGAAAACCTTAGGATTTTAAAACTAAACTTTACCAAACTTGCTTACCTACTTTAATTAATTTATAAAAATTAACTTACTACATTGATTCAGATTATAAACAATAACAAAGTTGTGACCAGGGACCTTTTACTCTAGAGACTGACTCTTATAAAACTATACCAACATAATTATGAATAATACGGATGATTCACTCATCTCCTAATAAGTTTTAATTTTGATAATTAAACAAAGTTTATGAAACAATCTAACAGGTATTAATAATAAGGAAAACAGGCTAACACATATTCAGGTGCTTAAATTCGAAATATTAACTACATCACATACTATTTATTCATAATTAAATTAATTCATGAGTTTGTAGAATGAGGAAGTTTTATAAAGCATCACAGTTTAAAAAAAGAATATTATTAATGTGTTGGTAAGAAATTCCAAATTCAAGATATGATTACCTACTATAAGAATGCATAACCTTACCTCCTGAAGAAATGTAGAAGCCACTCGGAGAGTACTTCGCGACATTCACCTGGCAAGAATGCTCCGTGTATGTATCGGAGATCGCGGGGTTCTCAATATCTCGTATGATAACGGAATTGCCGTTGGTATACAGGAAGTTTCTGCCCTTCGGATCTCCGCCTAAAACTAGCGGTGTACCTCTCTGGGTCCTTGGCAAAGCCGCCCAAGTATACTCTGCGAACACAAAACTACACTGTAAAACCACTGATCACTTTTATTTCCGTACACAGACAGATTTATCATCATGTTTCACCCGCTAGTTACAACAACCATGCTGCCCCGTATAAGATTCAAATTAGAACTTACTATGAGAATAAGACATTTTATAAACACACTTTGCTAACTAATCACTACTTTGATAATGCAGTAACTATTGGTCACTCGGTAATTTTATTTAATTTCAATGAAACACAGTCAGCCGCTATGCCCCATAGCCTACCAAAAAAATGACGTACAATAATATTTTTTTGTATGGTTGGCAAGTCTGTAGGTCTGTCGCTCATTGATATTACCATATATGGGCAGAGGAATACCAATGATTTTTTTAGTAACTTTATTTCACATTGATTTTAGTTCCGATTGATTTTATTTTATTTTTTAAATACTTTTGAATTTAATCTAGTTGCAGAAATTCTTTTTTGCAATAAAAACCCATTTATAACAATCTAGTCGATATTTAGCAATAGAGCTGTTCTTAGTCGAGTTGTTTGTCAATAAGAACGCAGTGTTGTGTTGCCTATGATAAGGAGTGCGTCATTAAAATTTTAAGCCCGTTTTCGAACGAAGTATTTTTCTGCTCACGCATTCTATTTGTCAAAAATGCTGTACGACGAGGGAGCTCACAGCGCCATGCGATGAAATTATTTTAAATACAGTTTTTGGTGACATTTATTGGGCGTTTTTGTGATTAACCTGAATGGGAAGAGTGATGCTTGCGTGCAATACGAAACATTTTGGCAATAGAATTCCTTTGGTTGCAATTTTCGGCTTGATTATTTGACACTTGTTTCCACGTGGTTCACGTCATAATCGGTCGACGTGTTAATTTTTTACATATAATTTAAAGTTCGTGACTGTATTTAAAAGAAGAAATGGAGTCATTGAACATCTCGAAACTCAACTTGTGCAGCGGCAGGAGCCGGAGCTCCCAAGACAACGGTGTGAAGTTTGAAAGGACTGAAGAAAAATTCGAAACAAATGTAAGGCATACCATGTGTTGTAAAATCATATTAACACCACAAATATTGAATAAAACAGTAGGAAATAGTTCTATATGTTATGAACAGTAGGTTTACATCCTAGTTTCTAGAGTTTTCTCGAAGGAATCTTTAAATTTGCATGGAGTTTCAATATCCAAAAATCAGATCATTTTTCATGACCAAATACAGATGTGCATAGAATCAAAACACTTTAAAATTATATTTTTCGGGAGCTTAGAGTGTTTTAGTGATAAAATTATTACAGTAATATTTAAAAAAAACTGCATTGTTTTTACATGTTGTGCAAAATCACTGCAGATAATGTTTTTATGATGACATAGAACAGCTGTTTTGTGAAACTCTAACAATAATCAATAATGTGTAATTCGCCACAGTGCCTAAATGTTTGTCTATGTGATTTAAATGAAAAACTAGGCATTTATTCGATTTTTAATTTTAGATTATATTTTTTTCTTAAAAAGCTTTGCACACCCTTTGCTACAATGGTAGTCATTTTCACAGTTAGAAATTTGATTTTTTTTTTTTGCTACTCTCCAATGTAAATGATAAGAAAGCCATATTTTATAGCTTAACCACATACTGATAATTGTTTGTATCTGGTGTGGTTAGATTTGTTTTTTAAAAACATTGCACCAGCTAAAGTAATACTTTGCAGGCCCAATGTAACAAGCCAGTTATGTATTTCAGTCAAGAATTATCAAGAAAAAATTATTTATTGTATTTTAAAAAGTTACCACCAAAACAATTTGCTATCAATTTTCGATAATTTTTCACAGAGGAAAACAACCTATCATAATCAACCATTCTTATTAAATAAATCAATCAATAAATAAAAACATGGTGACTCACATTATACATAGTTATATTATAGCCTGGCAAACTGCCATTTCTAATGATATCACAAAATCTACACTTAACACCAAGCTAAGTTTCATCATACTTGAAGAGGGTTTTTTTGTTGATAAAAAGAAATATCATAATCATCTTAACCAGCCTTTTAATCGTCCCACTGCTGGGCACAGACCCCCTCTTACATGGCGAAGGATTGAGCATTAATAAAAAAAGAAATAACAATATTAATATCCCACTAACTGCACAATGTCAAGTTTGTTCACAGGACCCACCCCACACATATACATACATAACTACTTTTTTATACATAACCCTCATTTCATTTGTAAATTTATGTAACTAATAGACTTTTTACATATTTATGTGCCATTCTATAGCAATTTTATTTCTTGCAGGCACTCACAGACCAAGATGAAGAGTACCACTGCGAATACAAGGAGGAAATATGGAGGAACCTTCTAGAACAAGAAGCTGAGAAACCAACTATTCACCTGCAGTCACCACAGGTAAGCATTTTCTATCCTTGTCCTTCCCTATGTTTAGTCTAGGGGTATTATCATACACATTACTTTTCCAAAATATATTTTTATGTGGTCTGTACCCAAATGGTAAAACAAGACCCTTATTACTAAGGGTAATAAAACCTCTCTCTGTCCATTGGTCCATCTGTCACTACCCTATACCTCATTGACCATGATGGATAAAAAGATTCATGATTGAAATTTTCAGTTTTCTAGTTTGATCGTTTTTAGATAATGGTATAAAAGCATTTTTGTGCAAGTCTGCTTGGCACTTGTTTAGGATAAAGTAGGAAAGGTAGGTAATATGCTTTTTTACTGTAAGGGCTAATTTTACATAAAAAAAATTGGTAAAGGTTGAGGGTATCTACAATTGGGAGTTAATTCTAACTTAAAACACATACAAATGGGTAGACCAATTTTGACAGAACTTTAACTGGCGTATAGCATGAAGCTTATGTATCAGTATGGTTTTTGATTTCATTTGATTGATAGGTTCCTTTGGACATGGGTGAAACCGTGAGGAGCAGCAAATAGTCAATAAAAGAGAACACCTATTCACAGACTACACTTTCAGTCAATCGATCCATTGCCGACTTCTTACTATACATAAATAGTAAAGCACCTCAATAAGCACTTGAAGTAATATCAGAGATAAGATGATAGCTGATGATTAAATTCAGGAACTACGGTTTATCAAGATTGTACATACTTGAAATGTTGTTATTAAAATAATGTTTATACCAATTAATGTTATCTTGTGTTTACATTTTCATAATTCAATTCAATATACATGTTTAGTACCAAGTTTCTTTACATCACAATCTCCTGAGCCTTTTCTCAACTATGTCGGGGTCAGCTTCCAGTAGAGTACCAGTGTTTTACAAGGAGCGACTGCCTATCTGACCTCCTCAGCCCAGTTACCCCTCCCCTCCCCCCCCCCTTGGTTAGACTGGTTACCAAGCTCGTAGCTTGACATAAAAAAACATAATCCTCAGATCCTACCCTCAAACCCCATATGTTAGCTATGATTCATTCATAAAAAGATAACAGTCACCTTAAATCGATATTTATGTGTTATTCAATAATTGTTGTCGCCTTGAAAAATAGCTAGACAGCGCGGCGGTTGTGACTTGTATAGCTATTTGGAGGGTTGTAGGTTAATCTATGCTAATACTACAAAGCTGAAGAGTTTGTTTGTTTGAACACGCTAATCTCAACAACGATTGGACTGATTTGAAAAAATATTTCAGTGTTAAGCCTTGTAGCCTGTTATCCATGCAGTAACTAGCTGGTTTAAGCTAGTATAATATGTGTGTATGAAATGCTTCATAGTAAGCCCTTATTGTAAGCAACAGGCAAATGTGCTTACAGAAGCTAATAATTGTTCAACAATACACTTCTGTATTGCTAATCAGAAGCTCGCATTACGTAAACCAAAATCAGCTTTAATTATAAAGAATTTTTCCTACAATATTATCGAAGGTGTACAACAAAATATGACGAAATATACTCAATATTGATGTAATTATTTTAACAAAGACAAATACTAATGTTGTTACATTAGTATTTGTCTTTTATTGAATATAATTACATGATTCATATCTGCTATTTATTGCACAAGCTATTTCATCACAAACAACATTCACTTTTACGCCATTTGCATTAGAGATTAAAGTTGCTTGTATTATCTGGTGTTGCATGCACACATTGAAAGTATTGCAACAGATTAACGGTAAAGCGTCCTTGTCTCCCCCTTCGTAGCAGGTATTGTGTTAGATAATTCAATGGCGCCTTTTGTACAATAACAAGATCACATTTTGAGAAAGTATTTCAAAAGATTCGCGATATTATTTGAGAAGTCTTGCGAGGACAATGTACTGTACCAGCTGCTGTATAACAAAGAAATAATGTTTGCTAGGGTGCTAAACTTGGGGCTGAGAATAATATAAGTAATTCTGTTCATTTTCGCTACAAACAGGTCTCAGGTAGTCTCCTAAAATAAGATGGCACATTTTGAAATAAGAAATTATTTCCAAAGTTATTTTAGCGTTTGTTCTCAATTTTGATGGTTTCAGTGTATGGACCTTAATTCTTACGGCGATTGTTCTGTGACAGATGGATATGAACTGCAATAGTTATTTATCGCAGAGAAAACAAAATTTAAAGAATCGAATCATAAAGAAGAAATTTATTTACACTGCTCTAGTTTTAACATTTCTTAAGACCCATTTGGGTAAGGTACTTGAATTTCTCCGCAACTATCGCAAGCAATAATCACTATAACATAATGGTAACAAAATGTTTACATTCAGGCAAAACTTAAATTTCGCCAGCGAGGTTCGCCCATATCAACGGGCGAGGAGAGTGAATGTTGAGACGAAAGAAAT
Organism: Heliothis peltigera; assembly: GCA_958496145.1. Classification (NCBI taxonomy): domain Eukaryota; kingdom Metazoa; phylum Arthropoda; class Insecta; order Lepidoptera; family Noctuidae; genus Heliothis; species Heliothis peltigera. The sequence goes on from OY292341.1 coordinate 1,613,672, forward strand.
GTTTTATATTCCTTCAATTATCGTACCTTCGAGACTAGAAACTGTCCCCGTCTAAATGGGCTTTAAAACTCTGTTGGTAGAAAGGCTCGTCCTTACCAAGTTTTTTTTTGTTTTAATAAAATTACCTCCTTTGTCCTGAATAATTAGCTGTAATTATACAAGGGGATTACCGAAACACGGTAGCCTACTCTCATTCTGTCCAAAATGTCACGAAAGCAAACCATGGCTTAGTGACCTGAAACGGTAACATAATGTGCCGAATGACGTAATTGATAAGTTTTTTGTTGAATTTACTTGCTCTCGCAGTGTGAGGTCGTTGACTGATTAACGAGGTAAATTGTTAATTAATTTTCAGGCTTCTCACTTTTTTTTGATAATTGCAAAATGTATAGGTTATCTATCATAAAGTCTATTCTAGCTTACCTGTTTATAAAATCTTTTTTCTTTCAATTTGAACATGGGTGTTTGACTTAGTCTGGGTGTTTCTATGTACAATATTTATGTATTTACAAAAGAAAAGTATATAAGTATGTTTATCAGTTGTCTAGTACCTATAGTACAAGCTCTGCTTAGTTTGGGACTAGATGACATTGTGTGAATGTGTGAGGAATATTATATTATATATTATGTTATATTATATATTAATTTTACTAACTCGTATGTGTTTGTAAGAGAATAATTGATGAGGATGACATATATAAATTGAGCACATAATTTAGTTTTTGTAGTTTGTGTGAAAATTTGTATAATTTATAATACGAATATTTCCAGAATGAATACCTAAGATACATGTCGACTCCCCTTACTAAGTTCTTTGATAAAACTAAAGCATCTCGCATTAATTCGCAAAAAGTATTATAATTTATACTTGACGCTATAAGTATATTACATGCGTAATGCTTCGCAAACACCCTCACATAGAAGGGAGACACGAATTTTTATCAACATTGTGTCCTCATTATCTTCTATGCCTTTGCCGTTAGAAATTGCATTTAATTATTTATTCATTTATACAACACAGAAGACTTACAGCAAGATAAAACACATTGTAATTCTCAACAGTAATCGGACAGCCAATAACAAGTCCTCATGTTAAACAATATTTAACGTTAATAATATTTAAGTGCACACGATAAGGAATAAAGTCGTGCGTGTCTGTTGCTTTTGTCGTGTCGTGTCTATAACTTATTCCAATTAATTCAACGTACCTATAAAAATAATAATTTTCTTCTGCGCCACTAGCGCCTTGAAGTAATTAAAACTTGTAGGAAAGTACTGAAATCGGGCAGTTATTTCACACAAACGCAAGAAATAAAGGCACATTCGTAATTTAATATTAGCTTGGTAAATCATTCTTCATCATCATAGCAGTAATTGTCCCACTGCAGGATGCAGGCCTCTTCTCGTAAGAAGAAGAAATGAGCGTTAAATACCACGCTTGCTCAAAGTGATTTTAGACTTATCCCATTTATCGAGGAAGGCTATAATCTACTTTTTATCATGGTACCCGGAGAAGTGCCCACGGGAGGCTCAAACCGCTCTCGGAAGCTAGTATTAATATAGATTTGCACTATATTATAATGACTGTCATTAAACATTCTTGGCAGTCGTTACGGGTAGTCAGAAGCCAGTAAGTCTGACGCCAGTCTAACCAAGGGGTAGGGTAGTCGCTCCTTGTAAAATACTGGTACTCAACTGAATCCGGTTAGACTGGAAGCCGACCCCAACATAGTTGGGAAAGGGCTCCGGAGATGATGATGCACTATATTATAATGTTGTTTATTCTTATCTTTCAGCTGGAGTTCCGGGGCGCTTTAGTGCAGCAACTCCGTGATGTTACAAAGAAGTTGGGGCTGAGCATCGCGACTTTACACTCGGCAGTGGCCCAACTGGACCTGTTCATGGATGCTCACAGACTGAGAGCTGACCGGCTCACACATGTTGCCTTGGCTTGCTTGAGTTTAGCAGGTGAGGAAATATATCTTGTCACAATAGGGAATATGCATGTAATTTGTTTATTCACTAAATTAATACACTTTTGGTTGTAATAAATAAATATTAAAGATTTTTTTTAAATATATTTATCGACAAGAAGTTATAAAGCTTCAAAACTGCTAATGAGAAAGAGAAGTCCGAGTATAAAATTTACGTCACAACTACACACGTCCGTAAGGCTGTCATTGAATATAGAGTTTTGGTAAGAGGGACAGGTAAACTTGTTTAAAATTGTTATATCTCGTTTGTTTTTCTACTGATTTCCATATTTTTTTCACAGTTAGTATTCTATTTTTGTTTATTTATTGATAAACTAGTTAGATTGCAAATAATTTTTTCATGCATATTCCCTATTAATTTGATATTGGCCCCAAAACTATTGCCTAGTTTCTTCTAGTCTTGTGTCGTATTTTAAGTTCACAAATGAAAACTTCTCAATCTTTCTTTGACTAGTAACATAATTTGTTGTTCATGTTTGGACCCCACCTCTACGGTAAAACAACGAGCTATGATCAAAATAATTGGCAAAACTTTTGTATTTAATTACTATTTTGTTGTTTGTAACACGAAATAAAATTTACCAACAGCAAAGAGCGAGGAGAAATTCAGTCGCGCGCCCACACTGAAGACTTTGTCCAAGATAAGCGGGGTCCAGCTGTGTGGAAAGACATTCAGGCAGTTAGAATGGATGGTGGGCCAGCACGTTCGCTGGCGACTGCTGGCACCGACGCCGGTGACGTACGCGGCACTCCTGGCGCAGTACGTGGTGACCGATAGTGACCTCACAACCAGGCATCCCAAGTTCGTGAGGCGGTTCAAGAGGGATGGAGCGAAACTTCTCGAAGCTTACTTGGATTTGACGCTATCGGGTGAGTTGTTCAATTTATCTATAATTTTCTTTTTAATGGTTCTTTAACCTGAATAGACACATGGCTTGGCATATTTCCTATGTTGAAGTTATACTTCATCGTGAAATTTCAATTAGATTCAGATCAGATTAATTAACTGTGTTCCGTGTTCCAGACGTGCGGCTTAAGGTGGTGGAGTGCGTGGACGTGGGGTGCGCATGCGTGGCGTGCGCGCGCGCCGAGCTGGGGCTGGCGGCGTGGCCCGCCTGGCTGGCCGCGCGCGCCGGCCGCCAGCCCGCCGCCGTGGCGCCGCTCGCGCGCCTGCTGCAGAGGTGCGTACATACCTAAATAACGCCCAAAACTGGGGTACACACTTAATAACTTCCTCCAGACCTATTTCCGGCCACGGCCACTATACACGAAGATGATCAGCCAGTTGCACAGGACAATTATATATTGGGCACGAGTGACAATAGGGCATGGTTGAAGAAATAAAGATCAGGTGCAGTGCAGTGTGACATTCAATTTTATGTTTTGCACCAGGTTGGGCAAGACCTAAAAGTTACTTACTTACCAACCAAGCTATTTCAGCTGAACCCAGAAATAGAATCCGAGGTCCCATGTTCTTATACCGATTTATTTATTCATGACCAAAATCTCACAATGATGAACAAAGGCCGAAAAGACGCTCATACGAGCTGCCTGGTCGATATCCCTTTTGGTTGATGTCCCTATGTGGTTATAACACCGAAGCGAATACCTGAGTACACCAACTGCACCCTCTCCACAACAAATCGCCAATAAAATACCTAACCAAGTTTTATAATGTTACAGGATGATGCAAATTCTAAAGTCTCGCGAAACATCCGTCGAATCTGAAGTGGATCAAGGCTACAGCAGCGCTCGAACATCTCCGAACCAAACACCCTGTACTTCGCCAAGCTTCCACGTGTCCCCGGCCTCTAGCACTTGCAGCACTTCGTCCCGCAGCCATCTGAACGTCGACACCTCCTACCGCCAGCGACCCGTTGAACGCCGACCTGACAGCAGCTACTCCGTTCTAGACTTAGAAGATTCGAATGTGCCTCAGAATGTCAACGTTGACTACTATACACTGCCAACTGCTGTTGACATGACCCTGCAGCGGGTGAACTCGGCTGCAGACTACAGGTACTGTAGATCCCGTAGACTGGTTGATGCTAGTTTAGAAGTACAACCGTCTACAAGTATGGCTGTGAAGCGTGGCATAGATACCAATGTCGATATCGAGAGGAAAAGGTACCGCCTTGCCTCACAGATGTCCCAGGTAGTTCTATGATCATGTCTAGTCTCTATTAAGTCTGTATTCATGTTCGGTACATTTTTCGTCCTATGACGGTTTTATGACACACTCAACATTTGTGATTAGTTTCTTATTCTTTTCAAAATTGTTTTTCTTGAAAGTCTGATTACGAAAATGTACTGATGCGGTTACGGTGGCCGTGTGAAATGAATCCAGATTATTGACTATAAATACTTTAGGTTTTAGCTTTTAAATTTTAATGATGTACGTTTCTATACTTAAAACTCATATTTATTATTGGAATCGAAAGTATTTATAGTCAACATATAGGTTAGTAGGATGCATATTCCAGATTGTTGTTTAAAAGTATAGCTGATTTTAACAAATACGCTTTACTGTGTTGCAAGTGGAAATAATGTTATATCACTGAGTATACATAGTTTTTACTTGCATTCGGACATTGACTGACCATTAGACATGACCGGTTTTTAACCTGAGCTGAACTGTGTCAAAATACTCAATTGTCATTCATTTCTAATTAATATTGAAAGCTCATAAAACTATAATGTTATGTCCACTTGTAGTAAAATGTATCATCGTATAGCAATAATGATTGAGAGGTTTAGAAATATTGCTTCAATTTAGAGGTAGGATTTTTTTAAATTGGACCCTTGAATTTATAAAAGAAATTTGATTAACTATATTGAACATAAATAGGTTGTTTTTTTTATGTGAAAGACCTACAAATACTGCTTTGTCTTGATCTGCTGCATGCTCCACAATAGGCGCCATGTTTCAGATATATATACATATACAGGAGCAAATTAATGTTTACATGTCAATAACCTTGTTTATTTGTACTAAAAAATGTTCAGTCACCTAATATTCTACTCTAAAGCAATAAAACTTCTCAATTAAGCATTTCCTAATTAGCAATAGTTAGTGAGAAATTGTTGGTTGATCATCAGAACTCGAATTAGTAACGCAGTTTGCAACAGCCTAATTACTTAACGCACGGAATTTTAGAAATCTATAAACGCGATATTCAAATTTAAATTCTTTCAAATCGTACATTCTTTTGATCCACAAAATGTCAAATGCCAATTAAAAGTAGAAAATTAATTTGTATTGTTAAGCAATTAGGTTGTTGGTTAGCATTTAAATGGTGATTATGACGTAGCTTATAGACCGAATGGGGTTGGCATAACATGCGCAGGCGCAACTATCCTCAGATCACTTTTACTAAGCACATAAATAATTAATACTTGTCTGTAGACAATATCTTAAGTAAGTACTTAAATATATACTTAATTATGATATGTACAACCTTCATACAAAATCTGTTGTGAAAAAGAGATAGAGCTATATAAAATGAATAGCTATGTCATTTGCATAAAACATCCTAAAAAAGAACTATCAAATCAATCAACCTAATTGTTCAAGTCAATATCTTATTCATAATGTAGATAAAGGATATTATATGAAATAGACCTACCTAATACATAAAATTTAAAACACAGCTAAAGTATTAAAACCAGCATGTTATGTCAATCCGGTGTTGTACGACTGCCTTATTATTACTATAATGGATCATATTACGTGATAAAGCAAACCGACGATCATTATTTCCTTAATTTATGTTAGTTAGAAATTTTCATCGTATATACGTTGTAAAGGTGAAATTACTCATTTTAAAGGCGTTTGGTTCATCATTCGGCTGAATATAAACGTACGCTTTCTACTTGTCTCTGTCTTACAACGGTCAAACTGTAAAAACAAGACAGAGATAGACATATCAACTATCGAAAGAACTAGAAAGTAGTGTTTATTTCGGCATTCAAATTGTCAAAAGAAGCTCGATGTAGCTGGCCTGTGATTGGTCTAGAATAATCTAGAATTGACTGATCGTTCCAAATTCAAATTAACAACAACGAGATCTTCACAAATGGACATTCATTCGTCTTTAGAAAACTCAATTTCACCTTGATTTACCAATCTAGAATAATTTAATACTGTATCCGAAATAGCAATTTTAGTAAATTAATGCCAATTTCTTTTACGTCGAGTCATGTTACTTATAGAATAACTTATTTGAATAAATTTTTGCTGTTTTGGGTGTAGAGCGGTTGTGATTACGTATGTTTTAAATTATTGTTAATATTTTAATGTGTTTCTGCTTGTAAATGTTATTTTGTCACTCTTTTTTCTGCTTTGCTATAGGCCGGTTACGTCACGCCATATAGCGTGATAGTTATAGAAGTTTTATTAAAAATTCAAAAGCTGTTACACCATTTTGTAGACAAGTGACGCACACTATTTAATTTACAATGTCAACACAAATAGTTACTTACACCAAAAACTATAAAACCAAGGGTCAGTTTCACCGCTTGCTGATAAGTTCCAGATGGATCCACTACGGATAGCCACTATCTACCAGATAAATTCAATAACAGAACAGAATTTCTATGAAATTATCTGCCCGATAGACTATCTCGAACTTATCAGCAACCTGTGAAACTGGCCGTAACACACCCATTATTTTGGAATATATATAGACTTCAAAATTGTGGTGTTACCCGTAAAGAGAAGGATTTTATATTATGCCTAAAAACAAAATGTTTTTTTTTTTTTTTCATTATATATTTTAAATTCAAAGCCGGTAATAAAGTAACCTTTATAAACAGAAATATTGTTTAAATCGTGGTATGGAATAGAATCTTGATTTTAACATTTAACATTTTTATTGCTCATTTACTACATTGTTTAAGTTATTTTTCTTTTAATATTTTTTTTATCAATGAAATGTAAGATTCCGTTCCATGTTCACATTTAATGTGTAAACTGTTATATGACAAAATATGTGGTGTGACTTGTCAAAATTAATTGACCAGTGACAGTTGATGTCTTGTTTTCTTTTGACTAAAATGTTGATTGATGCGAAATTCCATCACATATTTGGGCGTATGGTATAAACGTTTTATTTCACTACCTTATTTTAAGGCGTTTTACAGTTGTCTATGGGACCGCGGGGGTGATAATAATAATAATCTTGTAGGCTTAATAAAAAAAGTCTTCTGCTAACAAATCAATTAATTATAATTATGTATCTATATGGTCCCAAATGTATATTTATGTGTTAAAAATACCGAAAAATTTATCGAATCAATTAAAACCCCCCCTTTCCCCTTAAAAAGTAATTTTTATACGGGTTTGTAAACGGTCTCGTAATGTCTTTTATTTTGGTTTATTCCTGATGATGTTGTACAGTCACCCGCACATCAGTGGAAACATTTGAACTGCGAAAACAGCTCTTATGTCGTTGGAAATAGAGGCGGTCTCAAGGTCAAAGTGTGTCTACTGATATGCGGGTGACTGTACCAATAGTCTAAATGTTTTATTCGTAATTTTTATATTTACTACAGTGGTAATTTCCAAGGTTATTTGGTACCTCTTACTCATGTTACAACTGAAACTCGAATGTATTGTTTTTCCAACGCAAGGCCTAAAGAAATGAAGTTACCACAATTATTTTTGAGTTGAGTATTTTATACTATGTTGCATATCTTAAAAATTTAAGTGTATTTAAAATGTCATTGTTCACTGCATAAACTTGTATTTGTTATTCGCATTTCATTGAAACATGTAAAAGTATAGTCGATATAAATAAACAGTGCTTCCTTAATAATTCTGCCTTACAATTCTTATTTGTCGATAACAAGGGTAAAAAAATTAAACTCATATAAGTAACACAGGTTTTAATTCCCATTTTATTATTACGTTTTTATTTGTAACTTTGGTTTTTATATATTATTGATTTTAATAGAATATTCAATCAAGTTATCGACAAATAAAAGTTATTAACCCAAATTAAAAGAAAGTTTTCTGCTTGTAATAATAGAAAATTTTCATTGCTTTCAACATTCATTTGTCAACTTTAGTGGATTTGTACAGTCACGAGCAAACATATGTATACACTTTTGCAAAATTAAGTAGCGTCTCATCTTAAACTATCGAAGAAATCGCTTTTAAATTTTGCTAAGTGAGTACATATTATTGCGTGACTGTACGAAACTTCCAATCGTAAATTTCGTAATGTATGCAATGTAAATTATCTATCGTATATATCTAAATAGCTTCGAAATATTATAAATATAATAAGTACATGTTTAACGACGTAGAAAATGAATGATTGTACGAAGACTGAAGGATATGTAGTATACATTTGCATTGGACTGAACAGAAAATGAAAATTATTTTGTACCTATGAAAACTTAAGATAAAGACACATTATAAACCTTGAAATAAATATTTTACTTCTTTATGAACTGTTTTGCCTTTTAAAAACCTATTCTTACTTCTTATACACATTTATACAGAAATTGAAATGTCTCGTACCCTGAGAGAACCTGCCGAGAATATTTACTTATCGTAGAGTTCATGAATCTGGGGCTACGGGTTGTTTGCAACACAGTTACCGTGACCCTGGCACAGAAGACGCGAAGGAACATAGTAAGAGTAACACTCCAGCTGCATCTGCATCGGGAATGGTAATCCCCGAACAAAAATCATAAATTGGTCGGTTTATTTGACTCATGTGACTAACTAGAAAAAGGTACATAAATTTCGCTTGTATCACTATCAAAAATTAAACGAATTTTTGTTTCAGTATTTTTTATTGGCATCTTTACAATAAATATTTAATTTTTTTAAATAACTTGCCATCATTCATTTACGCCTTCAAAATCTGATTTGACGAATATGAAATAAAATGTCGACAGCTCTTCATATAAATATATATTTACACAATATATTATTTACATTCTCACTATCGAAAATATAATTTTGTGCTCGTTTTTTTTTTAAGACTAAGCTAGTCGGTAGACTGATGTATCATCGGGGGAAAGAGTAGGCAAGCGTGGGGGGCGGCGTGGAGGGCGTCGACGGCGGCGCGGCTTGCACTCGCAGTGCAGCGCGCAAAGCCCTATTCCGGCACATCCCGAGAGGAACAGCGGCACCGCCAGGGTCCTCGTCACGGTCGCGACTTGCTCCCCCCGCGACCAACGAGGCACCACGACAGATGTATCGGCTCGCGACCAGAAACAGGGGTACCGAGCACCCACATACCCATAGCTTGTCGTAAAATTCTCACAGTCGACTGCGGGTGGATAACCACATCCCTTTATATTGACAAATAGCACAGCTGGACGCCATTCCTCTGCATGAGCTTTGTACTTCACGTGCAGTTGTGTACACTTATAAGCGTCGCTGGTGCACCCCTCTCTGCACGATGCCCAGGTACAGTTGTCCAAGCCGAGCCTGTCATCCCGCCTCTCAGTAACGCACTCCGCTGGCACAGGATCGAAATCAGCTGCTAGAGCACTTAACGCTGGATCAGCGTACAGTGGGACGAGAAAGAGCAGCGCGGAGCCACCACCTCCTAACAAGGTAGCTAGTATAACGGTGATATATCGCGTAAGCTTAGCGCGTGTTTCTCCTCTACGACGAGAGGGCCTTACGACCAAACGTTCCGAACTTCCACCCCTCATTTTATGAGCACTGCGTCAACCCATGCTGAATTGAAAACCTTGCCCCATATACATTAGCGAGCTACGCATGCGCCAAAACAATACATGCGCTGTTTCACTGTTCAAGATTCTTTACATTATTTGCATGTACGATGCTATTTGTGTAGGTACGTAGGTATGTTGTCTGTGATGCGGCAAACTACTTATTGTAGGTACTTAGATATTGTAACTAGCATAATAAAATTATTATATTTGTGTGGCGTGAAGGTCAAAACTTGGTCAGTGGGTAGCCTTAGGGGCGGATAACTTTTCTTGAAAATTCACTAGTAGTTAAATCACCACCTAAACGGCGTGTTCATGATCTGGCCAGGGAGTATGTATAGTTTGATCATCCCAGATACACATATAGATAAAATCCTAGGGCCGCCACACATCGCTTATTCTCTCACCAAAGAAACCTATGCTATAAGATGAAACAAGTACCTACACACTGATTTGTAACGACGGCCAATTCACGGACATCGACGATCAATTTATATAATATGTTGTCGACATCTCCCACGCGTATTATGAACAATATCCTATCCAATGAACCTATCAATTTAATTCTTCAAATAAGGTAATGAGGCATATTTTAAGGACTGATGTTTATTATAATCGTACCTTTCCTATTTTAATCATATTTTCGGATGTGTTATTTTATGATCAAGATGGTTGAAAATACATAACAAAATTTAAAAACCTTCGATGAATCTAATGTATTATTTTTTTTTAAACAATATTACAACAAAACAATATATTATTATATATTATGTAGGAAAGGAAACCTAGACTTTTTTTTCAAATAAGTTGCTGTCAGATTCCATTCTAAGTTCCAGTGCTTTACTTGCCCATTTGACTTCCTTAACCGCTGGTCGCTTCATGGATCGACAAGCATTCCGCTGTTACTTACCCACGAGCTCCTCCATTTATAGTCTAAGATCCCACTGCAAAATCGTGCACCGATCGAGTTTTGGAATAAAACCATTTTATTACACATCTTTACGATTAGGAGAATATATACGTACCGGGTTGCCTATAAAAATTTGGCCGCAACTATGTTTAATTAAGTAATCATTAATTGATATTGGTACAAATTTTCCCCCCACTTGTTTTTTCAATAAAATTTCGTCCACTACACGGCAACATCTATAAGGACCCCGAAAAATCAGGGTTGCCACCGCGCACTTGGCCGCAACTCTGCGCAGCCGGGTTAACAAGGGTACGACTGGGTACATTTAAATACACCCATAACGTACACTTATAAATTATATATCAAATAAAAGCTATTTTTTTTCTGTTTATTGTGATATAGGGTTGCCTAATAAAATCTGGCCGCAAATAAGGGTTGCCAGCTGTTAAAGATAGTAAATATTCAGATTAGAGTGAAAGAGAGCTAGCGCGCATCATCACCACTCAGATGAGGATATCGATTGCCAGCTATAGGAAAGTAAAAAATATAGCAAAAATAATACTATAAACACGTTTTTATAGTAAACTTTACTGTACTGTACGGTGCTCAATGTACGAGAAATGTGGAACAAAACAAAGCACCCCACGCTTTTTTCACAATAATTCAAACAAATATTTTCTGTTCAAATTAGTTTTTTTTTTTACTGTTGAGTTTAATTTACTATAAAAACGTGTTTAAATTTTAACAGCACTTGTACAAAATTATTTTGTTTTACACATTGAGTAGGTACCCTTAGTTTTATTTTTCATCAATATCGATTTTCTTTTGTAATTTTTAAATGTGTTATATTTTTGTATATAATTGGTAAACGTATTATTTTTACTCGTAGTTTATACTTAAAAATTAACATTTTGAAAAAAAAAATACTTTCGAAGTATTTCTTATTTAAGGTCGTTCCTACTCAAAACTCAAAATCATTTATTCAAACTTGGCTGTAAAATAGCACTTTTTGAACGTCAAAAATTACAAAAGACAGCCTCCAAAACGCCCACACTTCACCACTTCCCATTTGTTTTTGCTGGGAAGAAGTCTGTTGGTTTGAAGAACTTTTATTAAACAATATTTTCTTCATACACAATTTGTATGATGCAAGTAATTAAAAATATATATACCACACGCGGGCTAATACTCAACCTTAACACCTACATACTTTTACAACCCAAGCATTAAATATATTTTATAATAATGTGCAATAAAAAAAACTAAAACTAATCAACACTTCAGCCTCCAATTATATGATGCTAATAGGAGATAAGGAAGTGCCCACCTACATGTGCTAGTCTGTTGTAACCATAACGTACAACATAAGCCGTCAATATAGCAAATTAGGGCCACAGTATAGAAAAAACAACAACAATTAAATATTGTATATAGTCAATGAGATACTAAGATAACACTAGCATCCCACGCATGCGCAAAGGCTTCAAACTGTCCTACTTTTTTACTATCTTTAACAGCTGGCAACCCTTATTTGCGGCCAGATTTTATTAGGCAACCCTAAATCACAATAAACAGAAAAAAAATAGCTTTTATTTGATATATAATTTATAAGTGTACGTTATAGGTGTATTTAAATGTACCCAGTCGTACCCGTGTTAACCCGGCTGCGCAGAGTTGCGGCCAAGTGCGCGGTGGCAACCCTGATTTTTCGGGGTCCTTATAGATATTGCCGTGTAGTGGACGAAATTTTATTGAAAAAACAAGTGGGGGGAAAATTCGTACCAATATCAATTAATGATTACTTAATTAAACATAGTTGCGGCCAAATTTTTATAGGCAACCCGGTACGTATATATTCTCCTAATCGTAAAGATGTGTAATAAAATGGTTTTATTCCAAAACTCGATCGGTGCACGATTTTGCAGTGGGATCTCGTACTATTAGGGCCAGTTTCACTGGTTACGGATAGCCACTATCTACTAGATAAATTCAAAAATGGAACAGAATTTGTATGAAATTATCGAAAAGATAAACTATCTGGAACTTATCCGTAACCGGTGAAACTGGCCCTCAGTGTTATGTTAAGGAAAATAGAATGTAAGCCACCACAGATATTAAAAGTCGAATCAGCTACAGCAGCGCCAAAACTCACATTGCTCACTACTGACTTAAACTCACGCTGATAACTGTCAAGTCAATCAACCACCTCCGGTCCAAGATGGCTGAATTGATTGACATCTTGTTGAAAAATTAAACGTTGTCATTTATAATAAAACATTTTCAAGTTTTGAGTTTAGTGTTGTGAGTCTAATTAAGTGTTTCATCTGTAGGTATGTCCGTCACGTTATTCAGATTTGTTGTAAATACATTGAGACAGAATTTGCCGAGACATCCCATTAGATCAGGTAACAAAAAGTCACACATGGGATATGGCGGTATTTCTATTTATTATTTCGTAAACGCAAATCATCATTGCTTACACATAACGATGTTAGTTTTCGCATCATTGTTTGTTTGTTATATTGCTATCTATGTAAATGATGAACGTTTACTGAAAGCTTTTGTTTTGTACGCACATAATATATCGATCGCCGGCATATAGTAGCCATACTAATCCATTTTATATGAACCAACGTTCAGATTTCAAAAGATATAATTAATTATTGTTTGATCTAACACAGTACGATAGCTATATACCGCAACTTAATTCATAACAACTCGTATTAGCAGTCCTAACCTCAAAAACCATTTACTAATATGTTACGTAGATATTTTTTTAACTTAGACGACCCACTGATCTTACCTTATTCCTTACCTTAACTTATAGTTTCATAAAATAATTAAATTCATCCATGGTTGTCTCTTGAGTACAGTGAAGTTGTTTTGTGTTATAAATTAGAGTAGTTGAATGTTTTTAACAAAATTTTCTTTGCAGCATTTCAAGTGCGATCCGTATCAGCAATGGACGTAGCAGCTGTAGAGAATAAGGAGCCCGAAGAAAGCCCTAAAGAATCTCAAGAAATAGTTATGAACAAGAATTTGACTAGATTCAAAAAGCGTTATATGAAACGCCACTGGCAAACTGATACAAGCACTGACGAGAATGGTGAATCAAAACAGAGGAAGTTATGTGAGAGACCAGTGGAAAGAATTAAGAGGAAGAAAATGGCACTTCTTTTGGGATATTGCGGGGTTGATTATTATGGCATGCAACGGTAAGTTTTGTCCACTATAACACATAATAATTAAGTAATATTTACAGTTCTAAAATACCTTTGCTTTTGTGAAGTACAGCCCTCACATCATGATAATACAATTTGTCAAATTCCCTTAATAGATTATCAATTTTATTGCTGAAGTACATGGTTCAAAATTGATTAGGAAAATTTGACAGTGTCATAGCTTGATGTGCTGTACAAAAAAGGTGTCCTTGTGACTTAACAATAGTCAAAGTTTTTAAATAAAACACTACTGCACAAGAGCAAGGCATCCGAGAACTCACTTTGAAGAAGCAAACTTATTTAAAGAAAACAGTAAGAAAAGTATTCTTTGTAGTTTCCAAATCTTGACACTAGTCCAGATGTGAAAAAATTGGTAAGTAATTAATAAAATTCTTGTTTTCAGTAACCCAGGAGTTAGAACTATCGAGGAAGACTTACTCAGAGCTCTTATGGAGGCAAAGTACATAACAGAAGATGACTTCAATAACCAGCAAAATGCTCAGTTCCAACGGAGTTCCCGGACTGACAAGGGCGTGTCCGCTGCCAGACAGGTTGTGTCACTTAAGCTACGTTAGTATTCTTCTCATTAATAACACATGTTGCACGATTGTGTATCCTGGAACTTGGCATGACCCTGATTGATAACTAAACTATTTGGTACAAAAAAAAATATGTTCAATTTTCATATTGTATATACACTATATATACTATACTATTGAAAGATCAATTTAGCTACAAAACAACTATCATATGCTAACATGTTGTTTTACACATGAGATGTACCACCTACTGAAAAATTAATTGCATGTATGTCTATGCACCTTTGTGCTAACCTAAGCTTGTAGAAATATTATTCACATCTATTTAGTGTAACTTCCAAATATTAATATTACAATTATACATCATGATTTCACTTCAATGTATAAAACAGTTATATTTTTTTTCTGTTATTTCAATGGTTTTTATCTAGTAGTATAGTCCATATCCATATAGTTTTTGTATGTCCTAAGGCTTCAGGTCAACCTTTATTCAATATTGAATATTGTTTACAGCTCTTGAAGTTGATGTAGCTGAAATAAACAAAAGATTGCCTGACTGCATCAAAGTATTTGGTGTAAAGAGGGTAACAAATAGGTTTAATTCAAAATCAAAGTGCAATGCAAGAACATACAGCTACACCATTCCCACTTATACATTTGAACCTAGTCTAGTCAGTGAGGATGAGAGAAAGCAGTATAGAATCACGGAAGAAAAACAGGAGCAAGTAAAGAAGATTCTAGAAGTATATAAAGGAACAAAGAGTTATCATAACTTTACAGAAAAGAAGTAAGTAATTAAATTTTATTTCTGTATTAAGTATGAAGCCGACTAAGCGTGGGGAGGGCGGTAATCAAGTGCATTTTCACCAACATCAATATAAGGAGTATAAAGCACACTTTTCTAAGAAGATTTCTACTCTTTTGTATTGGCAACATTCTCAGATTTAGCTTCTTTTAATAAATAATGATGAGGAAAATAACAAGAGTGATTGTTTCAGGCATTACCAAGACCCTTCAGCATTAAGATTCATAATGGGCTTCACGTTAGACAGAGTATTCATTGATTCAGACATGGAATTTGCTGTTCTTCTAGTCAAGGTGTGTATAGTATACATAGTGGTCCAGCTTCTGTCTGTCAATATCTATGATTAGTAAAGTACTGTACGATAAAATAGTGTTTTTTTTTTCAAATTTCTAGGGCCAAAGCTTTATGCTTCATCAAATACGCAAGATGGTGGGGTTGGCAGTAGCTGTCCTACGTGGTCATGCTGACCATTCAATACTTGAAAAGGTGTTTGGCAAGGACAAAGTCATGATACCCACTGCGCCTGGGTTGGGCCTTGTCCTTGATACGGTATGGGTACTTTAATTGCTTACACTTATTGATCCTTGGAGTACCTCTATTAATTTGTTCTGAGTTTACTCACTTTCGGAAATGAACCTATCACATGTAGTTGGTTAGTTCCAAAGTAAGTTATTCACTAACTCGTGTTATGGGTACTAACACAACTGATAAACTACATATATTTAAATACATATTATAACACCCAGACCACAGTCATCAAACATGCTATAACCCACAAATGTTAACTGTACCAGGATTCGAACCCGGGACCTCAGTTGACAATTGCGCCAATGGCATCGTCAAATTTTCAAAGTTTGGGAGATTAGAGTGTTAAAAAAAAAGCATTTTATAATTCTGTGCTAGCATTCATTTTGAATTGGAGGAGAGGCTTTCCAACAAAATTTTATATACTCTCAACCTTCATGATTTAAATAATTAAGATGAATAAAACAACTGATGCTTATTTTAGGTGCACTACGACAGATATGACGCGAAATTTAAGGATAGTCATGACAGTTTGACCTGGTCAGCCGAAGAGGAAGAAATTCATAAGTTCAAGCATGAGCACATATATCCTGTGATAGTTAAAGGTGAAGTTGAGGGCCAGTCTATGGCAACTTGGCTAGAGAAACTCAGCATGCACTCATATGAGCCATCTGAAGAAAATCAGGATAAAGTTGATGACAAAGAGATGGTAGGGGATGATGATGACGATGATGGAGAAATTGGTGATAATGGTGATGATGACAAAAATTTAAATGAAGATGGTGAGACTGCAGTACCTACAGCTGATGATGAAAAAGTTGAGGTGAATAATGGTGGTAAGATTGACGAGAGTGGGAATAACAAAACTGAGCAGTAATTGTATTCAGTAGCCCATTATATGTATATTAGCATATTCAAAGTTAAGCATAGTATGTACTTGAAAACTGCTCACAGTAATCACTTGCGCCAGGTTTTGGAAATTAACTATTTCATTAAACCTTTTGACTGCCACAGACATGTACAAATTACAAGCCAAAAAGTACCCAGCATGCCACGGTCACTTCTACGTGACAAAGTTTTGAAGTTCAAAATTAATAGTCAGTTTTGATTAATATAATTCCAAACCAAAACCAACTACTATATTGTAGGTATTTATGAATTTTTTTTTTGGTCAAAATGAAATAGTTAATTTCCAATCACTTTTTAGTGCATAATATTTTATAAGAATCTTCATTTTTTTTGAATGTGCTAATATAGTAATAAGTGTGCACATGGGTTAATATCCATGTCTACTTTTTAATTTTTTTTAGATAAGAATAATAAGCTACATTGATAGATTCTGTCATAATTGTAGAACTAAGTAGAACTTAGGTATTTATATTCTTTGTCTTTGATAAATAATAATAATATGTAATGTGAATCAAATAGCCAAAATGGCATTTAAAATAAATGGCCGAGCCATACATCATAGAAATACAATTTGTAGTTTTGAATTTTTCCTATTTTTATTTGATTTTTCCCTTACTAATAACTAATAATGTCTAAAGACTTATTTTTTCAGGATAATCCTGGCCATATTATTTGGCTGCAATGTATGTTGACCTGTCTTGCAAAGGATATCATTGGTAACTGGATTTTCAAGGACAAACAGGGAGTCTTTGTAAACTGGCACACAAAGGGCTCTATAAGGAACAAAAGTGGGTTTTACTCAGTAAAACTGTGACACTTTCCTTAGCTGTATCCACAGTGGGAGGGATCATTCGATGATCTCAAAAAACTCAAAATAAAATCATAGTTGACGTAAAGAAGTGGTTGATTGTCGTTCTATCATCAAAACAACTCATATTTCTATTATCTATACATATATATATATATATATATATATATTATCTATACATATATATATTATCTATACATATATATATTATCTATACATATATATATTGTCCATGGTATTTCATTCTTCCATTATTAATTGCTGGTTCATATGTCAACAAACATTCATAGTTGTGGCAGAAACTGAAAATTTATATTGTAGTCTCTCAAAAGGGATTGTTGTGTCGGAGAAATGTTTTGTTGAATTTTAAAAGTTCGATCTGTGAAATATCGGAATAGAAATCTTTGTGTCGAGTTCAAGTCGTAGACGAAAAAGTATAAAAAGTCGCTTGATTGGATGAAGTATTAATTAAAAAGTATATGGAAATGTCTGAAATCGCTTGGTGTTGTTAGATTTGTCAAAAGCATTTTGTTGTTGTCCGCTGGTTGTTGAGTTTGGTTTGGTGGTTCTAAAATAAATACCCATAGTTGTCTTTTAAAAAATGCTGATTGAATATTCAGCATAGGAGTAGGTAGACATTGTTGTAAATCGAATGCAATAACACAAATATTCGTGTTAGTTTAAGCCAAAGCCTTATCTTTGCGTTTTTTAGTGTAAGCACTTTTTTAGCTTGTCTGATGTAGTCTCAGTTGCTCCCGTTAATGTCTTACTAACACTAGTCTATAAGAATACTATTAGTAACATAATGGACATAGTCTGAAAATAAACGTATTATTATTTGTATGTCTCTACTAGACCACGAGACTATAGAGTCCTGGACTTTTAGAAGGCGAACGTGGGGCGGAAGCCAACACGCTGAAGCCCTTGAGAGGCAACTTTAACCCTTAACTTGGCAGGAAGTAAAAATCTCTAAAATAGAAAGTAAAAATCTGAAATATATCTCTCTAAAATATAAAATAAAAGTAAAGTTATTTGAAATATTTGGTGTTAATTATGATTAAAAGACGAAAAAAAAGTGGTTTATTTTTTTATTATTATTTTTTATTATTATTTATTGAATAAAAGGTACATATTACATTTACAGTGTGTACGATGTCCAACAAAATTAACCCCACAAGGGATTGCCTCTACTTTATGTATGCGCTAAGTGCAATAAGTTTGAATGAGTTTTTTTATATAACTACATCACAAAGTTAATGAATAAAATAAAAAATGTATTAAATTAAACATTTATTATAAAAATACTTAAAAATCACATAACCTTTCCGTGAATTTAACAAAATGATCTTAAAACAAAATAAAAAATCAACAAAAATATTTCTTAAAATTAATACAATTATTTTACTTATTAAAAAGGGTCCACCAAATAACTTTTTTTTAAAAAATGCTATGAAAAAAAAAATAAAGAATATTTTTTCAAATTTCTTTTTTTTATTTGGAAGTACAATCTTTCCGGTTAATGATGGATGATAATTTCATTCATATGGCTACCTCGGCTGGCCACGATCGGTCCAATTTTCAAGCACTTTAACGATTGTGTGCAGCTGTATTTCACCAATGGCTTCACGAATATTGTCCTTTAAAGCGTCAATTGTCTCTGGCTTGTCGGCGTAACACTTATCTTTGACGGCACCCCACAAATAATAGTCCAACGGTGTCAAATCGCAGCTCCGAGGTGGCCAAACGACATCAGTTCTGCGGCCTGTTGAAACCAAATGTCGCCAATATCCTCATATTCAATTTCTGTGAACAAAAATTCGTTCAACATGGCACGATAACGATCGCCGTTGACTGTAACGGCCGCTCCTTGCTCATTTTCGAAGAAAAATGGCCCAATTATGCCTCTGGACCAAAATCCGCACCAAACCGTGACTCGTTTTGGGTGTATCGGTTTTTCAGTGAATGCGTGCGGGTTTTCTGTGCGCCAAATGTGACAATTTTGCTTGTTTATTACATACCCTACAAGATTGAAATGAGCTTCATCTGAAAAGATGATGTTTTTGGCAAAATCGGCATCTTCTGCAAGTCGATCACAGGCCCACTTAGCGAAGCGAAAACTCATTGGATGGTCAGTTGGCTTCAACTCCTGAACCAATTGGATTTTGTAGGGCGTCATATCAAGGTCTTTACGCAAAATTCGTCTCAATGATGTCTCTGAAATGTCCAATTGTTGAGAACGACGGTGAACTGATGTTGATGGCGTTTCACGCACACTTTCGGCCACAGCAGCAATATTCTCGGGTGTACGCACTGTTTTTGGCTTTTCGCGCGTTCATTTATCGATGAGGATGCCAGTTTCATTCACTTTTTCACAAGATAACGAACATACGGAGCTGACGGTGCTTCATTTCTTCCAAAATCCGTACGCAATTTTCGTACACATTCTGCAACATTACCATGATTTTCAAAGTAATGCCGCAATATTTCCCAGCGTTGTTCAAGCGTATACACAACCATATTCGTTCAGCGGAAGGATAAAACTAATTAACTGTCAAATCAGACATAAGCTAAGTGTTGCAATTCACGAAATAAGCACTAGTTGAAAAAAAAACCTTAGATGGCGGACACTTTATAAAACTAAATATATTTGGCTTTATAAAAATTATCACAATTAGCACTTTATGGCTATATAAGGGACATCATTCGTTATCTAAATCAGTACAGTTTTGACACATCAAATTCGCATGTTCCTTACATATTCTTGCATCTTTTCCGAGATAAAATGGTTGAGGTGTATCATCTAAATATGGTCCAAGATTATTTTCAGCATCTTCCACGTCACTCGAACTTCAGAAAGTTTTCATCGTCCGACGAAGTATCAGTTTCTTCCAATAAGGCCGCCGCAATACGATCATCCTGAAGGTTGTTAGACATATTAACTAGCTGAACCTATAATACAAATAAAAAAGTCCTAAAAAAGCACTAATTGTAAGTGTAAATAACGAAAAACACAGAAGTAGGCACAAACTTTTTTTACGACGTCCAATACAACGTGGGGTTAAAAACGCCCGAGAACCACTTTGCGTGCGTGCACACACAACGCCGGCGCGCGCAATACTGATCCAACGCTGTGATTCGATGCGGCAATATTTAAACTCCAGCTACTGTGAAAATCATGTTCTATATAAAGATAAAGATATTAGCATGTCCGCCAAATCCACCCCACCCATGTGTTTATTGTAATGTTTTAAAATTTGGGGACATTCTACATGTGTCTTCTTTTTCTCATCTTTATCATATTGCTTGATAGTTTCGATGGGGTGCGAGTCTATATAAGAGCTAATAAGTGTGTCAACCTTATTATCGTCCCACTTTACAGCCTACAACTTGAGTGCTAGAACCATGCTTCTTCTCCTTCATTTGTTGGTCCGTTGGCAATTCCTGACACCCTCGTAGACGATTAGTCCTTATAGTACCAAGACTTAGAATACCGTACTCTTCTCTTAGTATGTGCGTTAGTTCAGGAGACATGAAAAAGTTATCGGCGTAAACAATTGCCGGCTTTTGCCTTACCTACTCGTGACACACAAGTTAT
The DNA here is from genome assembly GCA_958496145.1 of Heliothis peltigera. NCBI lineage: Eukaryota > Metazoa > Arthropoda > Insecta > Lepidoptera > Noctuidae > Heliothis > Heliothis peltigera. Next base: position 1,634,676 of record OY292341.1, read on the forward strand.
CTTCGAATACTAACTAAGGAGCCATAAACAAAAATAAGAAGAATACATACAAGTTCAGATTGTGTTTACATACAACCTTTCCAACACCGGCCCTGAAACACAAGCTCAACTATATTTCACAATATAAAAGGAAAATAACACTACTTATGAGTCATTTCTCACTAATTAACAAACATCAGTGTAACTTATAATTTACACAGTTAACTCAATAAAAAAATTATACATTTTAATTTTGTATACATATTGCAAACTTGCATAAAACATAAGACTCGAACTGAGATACATTCTCATATGTAATAGTTTTATTTACTAAATCAAAAATCAACAGTAAAACATGTTCCGTTATAAAACCAACAAACTTAAATTACAGTTAACATCTGGCTTACGAGACGACTATGTTTCTCTTTACAGTGCTTTGGTTAGTACATATGCTATCATAACTATAGTTGTCAAGTAGTTAATTTCAACAATACCTTTAGTTACAATCTCCTATCCTTAAATGCATAATAACGTATTTTCAATCGGAAAAAATATATCTGCTAAAAAAAGTGGTCTAGATGATCGGAAAAATAAAAAATAAACATTTGTTTTTTAAATATTTTTTTATTTTCAAAAAACCTACAAGTATCGTTTTCGATACAGTATGCATTAGTACACTATATTATACTACGGTATATACGTACATATAGACAAACATATTAGATATTGACAGAGCTGTGGAATACTGTGTATGCTGTATTATTTGTGGGGTTTGTTGGGAAGGTATTGTTTGAGGAAATGGCCTATTTTCGTTGAGCACATTTGCTCGTCTATGGATAATCTTTGTTCTATTGTAATGCTTGAAAATTTTGCATTGAGATGTTCTATTATTGGTCTAAGTTTGTGAAGTTTGTCAAGGTGAGGATGATTCACAGGTAAATGATTTTCATTGTTGTTGAAATATTTACCGGCATTGCATCTTTGATAGGGCTGAAACCAAACTTTGCGGACCAGTAGGATCGTGTGCTGGGCAGGGCCGTCTTTAGCCCTTAAATGCATGATCTTTTATTTTATTGTTTCCTTAATTGTTCATGGCCCACGCCATCGAGTATAACGTCGTTTGGGGGTAAACCTTGACAAGGCTTTCCTTTCCGTATCTTGGGAGGCGGGCCAGCTGCTGTAGTTAATGTAGAACGTGGACGACCCCTCGGTATAGGTGTGGAATATTAGCAAAGTCTGTCTGCTATTTCAGAACGAAAGTCTGCAAGATTCATGATATCTTTGCTGGCTTTTCCTCTTTGACCATAACTTTTCTGTAAAGAATCCAGGCGTTGATGATGGTCAGGTCCAACAGATGATAAAATATTCTGATGTACCATTTTCTGCTTTTAATGCGAATCCTATACCTGCCAAGGTGAGAATCCATCAGGTCGACGTCTCCCATATGAGCGTTATACTCTTTTACGAGTTTGGGGCAAGCAATTACGATTTTTCGGAAATAAATCCTTTATTGCCGAAATGGCGCTTATCTCGAAACTCATGGACTCGTGTGAGGATTCCATTGTTTTACTTGGCTTTTTATTATCTGAAATAAAATTTCATACATGTACCACTTGTTTTATCGGGAAGCAATGCATATAATAGCATGTGAACCATATTAACACTCTCTTGATTGCTGCCGATATTTGCATGAGGAGTGTACACTTGATAGAAACACTTCGGACAAATTTTGAATGTGCCATCCATAAAATATCTTGTATAACAAACAATACATTTTCATACATTTTAAGAATTTCCAGTTCGCAGGCTCTATTGAAGTAGTTTATTTGTGCCTTGCGATCGAGTCCTATTTTTCTTATGTAGACGCCCAGTAAAGTTTAGATTTTTTTATATTTAATTTTGCGACACGTTATTATGTAGCTTCATAGCTGACTTCAAGCTTGACTTTCTTTTGCACACAGTTTGTTAGGTTAGTAAACCATCAACCAAACAGTAGTTAGGAACCATCTGTCCCCAGAGATTCTCAATTGGATTAATGTCTGAACTCGAAGTCCATCGAATGAGTTCTATCTCGTGTCGCGTTTGGAACAATTCCTGGACCGCCCGCGAACTGTGGACCGGCGAATTGTCCTGGCACAGATAATGTAGGTAGATATATTACGCTCTCTGGGTAGTTCGTGCGCACAGTCGGCACCATTGTATCACGCAGCACCTATATATTTTGGGCTGCGTTCATACGCACACACTTTCACTAGCTCGCCGGGGAACGCAGACTGAATTCTGTGAGGTAAAACATTGATGGCCTCATAGCGCGTGTTGTTGCGCCCATGTATAATAAAATTTTCGACCGTCTTCGTCACTTTTGAATGTATTCTTATCCAAAAAAAATAACAATATCTTCCCAGTTGAAATTAACATTCAAAATTTCATCATCACTAAATTGAGCACGTAGTAGGGTAGGCCAAACTTTTTCTAGCCAATCGTGTACATCACTCTGTTGTACTGACAAAGACTCGCCAACAGTCTTTCCACTGACGATGTTGTGTCTTACTTTAAAACGGTATATCCAACATATGAAATTTTGCATGTCTATCTGCCTAGCAAAAAAATTTGCTTTCTCTTGTAGCAGAGGTTCATTAAGAGGTATTCCCCGGTCGCGCTGAAGCTTAAACCACTGTAACAATGCCTTATCCAACTGCTCATGAGAAGAAGTTCTTACACGTTTGCATTTCAAAACATTGGCATTAAATAGCGGCTCGATCTTGTATTTATTATTGATATTGTAGAATGAGATCCGCCAAATTCCTTTGCGAGGGTCGCATTTGATTCACCAGCTTCTAATCTGTGTAATATTGCACTTTTTTCTTCAATTGTAAAACACTTTCTCTTCACAGAACTCATTTAATGGCGCTTATGAACTTGTCATAACAGGTGACAAACACTGACTGTGATTTACGCGCGCCAATAAGAAGTATTGAACGGGAAGCGCGCGGGGAAAGTGAGGGAGCCGAGGTATTGGTCATTCGTTACCTTGAAACAAAACACGGCGCGTCGTTTTAAACGGACGAATTATGGTAAAAAATCGTCGCTATAAACGGTTTGTCGCTCAAACCGAAGTCGCACTAAACGGTTACATTTTCTTAGTATCTAACTATTAAAACAAACTTGAGTAAATAATATCGACGCTAAAAACGGTTAGTCATTATAAGCGACGTCGTTTTAAATGAATTCTACTGTAGTTTATTTGTGCCTTGCGATCGAGTCCTATTTTTTCTTATGTAGACGCCCAGTCATTTTCTGCATAAGTTTGATGAGTTTTAAAAGTTTATTGAAGTTTAGACTTTTTATATTTAATTTTGCGACGCGTTATGGTGGCCTCGCGTTTAATTACGCGTTATAATGTAGCTTCATAGCTGACTTCAAGCTTGACTTTCTTTTGCACACAGTATTTAAATTACAGTGATGGAAGACTTTGTTAGGTTAGTACTTCAAGAACCATCTGTCCCCAGAGATTCTCAATTGGATTCAGGTCTGAACTCGAAGTCCATCGAATGAGTTCTATCTCGTGTCGCGTTTGGAACCATTCCTGGACCGCCCGCGAACTGTGGACCGGCGAATCGTATTTTTTTCATATTTATTTTATATTCATTTTGAACTTTACAAATATATGTAAACATTATTGAACCATATACCGTATACATTGAACCATATTAACACTCTCTTGATTGCTGCCGATATTTGCATGAGGAGTGTACACTTGATAGAAATACTTCGGACGAATTTTGAATGTGCCATCCATAAAATATCTTGTATTACAAACAATACATTTTCATACATTTTAAGAATTTCCAGTTCGCAGGCTCTATTGAAGTAGTTTATTTGTGCCTTGCGATCGAGTCCTATTTTTCTTATGTAGACGCCCAGTAAAGTTTAGATTTTTTTATATTTAATTTTGCGACGCGTTATTATGTAGCTTCATAGCTGACTTCAAGCTTGACTTTCTTTTGCACACAGTATTTCTGTACCTAAAAGGTATACAACATTAACTGATAAAACAAAAATTTTACAGGACAGGTAAAAATGCGCGGAACGAAACGTTGAATGTAATTTTGACATAGTAGCTTTAAAGATATTGCAACAAACTTAAAATTATTTTTTATTATTATTTGTTGGAATTATATTGTATTACATAATATTATACTAAAGTTATTTTTTATCTGATTTTGTGGACTTGAGGTTATTTACCTCGCAACATATACTGACTAAAGTGTTTTAAGATAGCATTAAGATATCTTACTTTTGTTACGTGTACCTCTAAATAAACTTTGTGGATGTTATTGGAATTTGGCATTCAAAAGCATTATGTCTCTTGTCAGTGTATAGCGTAATGGAATTATTAAGGAATTTCTTAGGGGTTTAATAGCAAAATGAATCAAAAGTTACTTCACAAAACTAAAATCAAAATACAATTTATTTTAAATAACCAAAACAGCTACTCGCACGCTTCGGATAAGTCCGTGACATCTGCACATGGAAGAGTCCTGTAATAGTCATGGAAGTATCCACTGCAACGATTTTTGTAAGTCGTTATACTTGAGTCTCGAAATAGGTCTTGGGTTTTCTCGTATAGGTTTCGGCGTGGGTATAGAAAATCTTTTCCGTTTATTTCTTACGAAACTAACTTCTTCGAATGTTTCCTGGTCAAAAAAAGTTTTGTAAAACATCGAACCAATCTCATTTCCTTCGTGGATCTTTAATGGCATCTTCGTGGTGTGCCGTAATAAAATAGTCTTCCACTTCTCTAAACCCACGCTCTTAAACTGCTTTCCTGAACTAAAGCACAGGTTTGCGTAAGATTTTGGGCCACTCGCTGGCCTGCTTAAGGCTGCCGCTTTATGAAGGCTTCAAACCAGTGACGACCTGGTCTGCCATTTTTGAAAGGGTTTTCTCGCTTTAATTTTTTAATAAGTAAACTTACACTATCCAACAACTGCGCCTGAGTTACAGGAAATCCACTATCTGCCATAAAAATTAACCATCTTCTTAAATAATCCTCTTCATCTTTTGACAAAACTGTAGCAGGTCCTTTGGAACATTCAATAGAATAGCGGCCGCGTATTTTGTCGTCTAACGTTGACCGTGTATATAATATTAACACTCTTACCTTAACGTTATCGGTCGAAGTACGGCTAGATGATCTCTGCGAAGGGGTGGTCTCGTAGTTCACTGACAGAACTTTGAACTTACAGATAATTTTATTCTATCGTATTTTTAAGTTTGCAAAGTTGTGACGCCATTAAACTTTTTTGTGAGTGTTGCCACTAAAATTGTACAAAATAGTAAGTACCAAGAATAAAGTTTAATTGCCATATGCAAACTTTTTTTTTTTTGGTAGAAAGACACAAAAAAAACTGACTAGTTAACGGGTACTGGGACACTAACGGGAATACGTACTTCTACCTTCACAGATTTAAAGTAAACTCTAATACTCAATTATTGTTTTTTTTTTTTAATTTGAATGTTGAAAAAAATGTTTTTTTATTATTAATTATTGATATTTTGAATGTTGGAGAGGATAATTGCTTGTCAGGTGTACAAGTAGCTACTGCAGAAACTGTGGACGAATTGACCATAGTTGATGTTCCATATGAATATACACCAGTTCCTGAAGGTTAGCATATTGTTATATAAATGAAAATAAATAATTAATTAGGTAATTAAAGTATAATTGTATTTTTAATAATATAACTACTAGTAATAACAGGCTATTTTAAAATAAGATCTTTGAGAAGGTATCTAGAAAAACACATTTTAAAAAGAAAAAAATCTCAATTTTAAGTGTGAGGGATATGAAAAAGAGCGTGACCGAATGGCAAATGAATTGGAACGAGAAAGGATTCGGCAGCGTGATGTAGAGCTGCGGTTGCAAGCTGAATGGTTGAATTTTATGAAAGAGGGCTTAGAATTACTGAAAACATATTTATTGGGAGAAAAGAAGTGAATTTTGTCCGATTTTCATGTTATAAGTATAAAGTGTTACAAGATCTCATTAAAAGTATTCACTTCTATTTCTTCAAAAGAAAATATTTTGTGTTTGTTTGATACATATTTTTTATTTAATTTTTATTTTACTTATTACATTTTTAGATATAATATACTATATTTTTTATTCTATACCTTTAGTAGTAAGTTCAAAATGCTTACATAAAACTCTAATTAATTATTTACATTATGAAGCGAATTAATCCTACATACTAACGCGGCTCTTAAGGCTCTACCGCGTATCAGATCGTCTCTAGAACCACTGCCGTGATAAGTTTCTTCTAGAGAAGAGAATGTCGAAACGCCAGATCCTGAAGAATATACTATATCATCTTCAGGATCAGCCACCTTAAAATCTAATGCTATGTTGTGTAGCACGCTACATGCCATTATAATAACAGCACACCTCTCAGGGGTGTAGTGTAATGTCCGGTCCTTACAAAGGCACCTTCACCTATTTTTAAGCCGTCCAAACGTATTTTCAATCATTACTCTGGCCTTTCCATGGATGGTGGTATATCTTGCCTTATCAACCAAGGCCTCTGTGGATATCCAGAATCCCCTGGAAATATTTTTTTGTATATCAAATTAAATAATCTTGCAACAAAATGTATCATTAATTATGAGAAGTTATCTTAAAATTGTGAACTTTATAAACTTAGAACAACATACATGTAAATAACATTACCTAAAAGCCACACTTGTTCATTATTTTGGTGTAAGTCTTGGATGTACCTATTGACTTGACTGTTTTCAAAAATAATAGCGTCATGGGCGGCACCTCCATACTTGGCATTAACATTTAAAATTATGCATTCACTGTCACATATCTGAAAGACATATTTTTAAATTAATAACCATATACAATTTTTTCAATTTAACACATAAATATAAATAAGTAGAGTATTATCTCACCATTCAGTGAGTCGAAATGCTTTCTACAGTAAAATAAAGGTTCTATGTCTCTTTTTGGTGTGAATATATGAAAATGAGATCCATCAATGCATCCTATAAAATCTGTAAATAAAATTTATTGCAAGTAAAATTTTATATAATAGGTAGCTTTCATAGTAGTGGTTATTCTAATAAATTATTTATGTTTTATTGGCATATTTACATTACTTCGCTGCTCTCGTGTTGTAGGAAATTTTATAAATTGATTTAATATTAATGGATTATGAGCATCCGTAACTTCTCTTTACTCACTGTAGTCTGCCCTAAATATTTAGCCTCTCCTACTATCCTTTGATAGGAGCCTGAAGCATAAAATGACAAAGCACATAGCACCTAGAAATTTAAATAGTATTTTTAAATTTCGCATCAAATTTTTATACTTACTTTCTGTTCCAGGCTGACCCTTTTACTTGATTGTAAACCGGATTTTTCCTTTAATTCGCCCTTAAGTCTTTTACACGGCCCCAGAGATAGAAATCTAGGGGCGTAAGGTCGGGCGAACGAGGAGGCCAAGCAATAGGTACTCCACGGCCTATCCAGTGGTTAGGATAGGTAGCGTCGAGGTACGAACGAACTGCTCGGTGATAATGTGCAGGCTGTCCGTCTTGCTGGAAAAAGTGGTGCCTTGTTTCAGAAAGGGACACATCTTCCAGCATGTCTTGCACAGATTGAAGCAATCCCATGTATGTTTCACCGTTTAGACGTTCAAGGAAGATGGGTCCTAGTATCGTCTGTCCAATGATTCCAGCCCATACATTTACAGAGAACCGGTGCTGAAAATGGTCTGGAACCACAGCGTGCGGGTTTTCGTACGACCACCAGTGAGCATCGTGGATGTTAAATAATCCCACTCTACTAAATGTGGACTCGTATGTCCATAAAATGTTCCTGTCAGGTTCTTCCACCAACCACCTACAAAATGCCTGAACCTGATTGATTCCTGTACTCTAAAAAAGTGGTATGGGTGCTGGCCTTCTTCACGCAGAATATTCCAGGCAGTAGTGTGACTTATGCCTAAGTCCCGACCAGCGTCACGTGTGCTAAAATTACTACAACCCATCAATTAACAGTTCAGCATGGCTCTGCCTTGGATGAGCTCATTTTGGCTACTTACAGTAGCAATGGATGGTGGATCGTGCATTATTATATCATCTACATCATCATGTGGTGGAGGTAAGCCAGCTTTCAATGCTATGTTGTTGAACACACAACATGCTGTTGTGATTTGGCTGGCTACATGAGGATGATAATGAAGAACCCTGTCCCTTAGCAAACATCCCCACCGTGCTTAGAGTAATCCAAAACAGCGCTCAATACAGTTCCAGGCTTGCACATGCTTTTGTGTGTAATTATCTTCCCTGGATCCTTAAACAGCATTCAATATAGGTACCATTAGCCAAGGGTGTTGTGGATATCCAGTCACCTCAAAAATTGGTATTGTATGTAGACAAAACCAAAACATTTCATTTATATGAATACATACCTAATACCCATACTTGTTCATTATTCTGATGGAGTTCATGCATATATGATTCCACTCTACTAGATAGATCTATCTCTCTCTGAGTCATGTGTAGCTCCACCAAACTTGGCATTCACATTTAAAATGCGAAGATTACTGTTACATCACTATACATATATCTACCATTTGAACATTTAATAAATGATATCCTTTTCTATTATAAAAAAGATGTTGCTGCATGGGTACAATCTATGCAGCCAATTACACCGGGCAGGCAATTTTCTTTGGAACCTGAAACAATTAATTATTAGGTTTTAACGTTATTTTTAAGTGTTACTACATACTTTGGTTAAGTAAGTACTCACTCTTGTTTCAAAATCATCCTTTCTTGTGGTGTTTTAGGAAATACAATCCAGTTTGCCATTATATTGGGATGATTGAGTGCGTCTACTAATTGTCGTATACATCGACTAGCTATGCGTTGGACAAGATGCTGAGTGACACCATCAATACGCTGATAAGACCCTGTGGCTAAGAAATTGAGACCACACAAAACCTACAAAGACACAATTATTGAGTAAATTATGAAAATAACTAGTCGTAGACTACTTAAATAAATTATAACAGAACACAACACTTAACACTTGCAACCTACCTTCACTTTCAGAAGAATCTCCTTGGTTCCTTTCAATGATGTTTTTTGGTGGAGTTCTTCACAAAAGGCTTCTAGAGTAGTCTACCTTTATAGTCATTCTTAGCAAACATGGTAAGATAACCCCTTCTAAACTCTATACATTTGAGGTTATGGATATTAAAACCTTTCGGGTCTGCAAGCTTTGAATCATTTGAAAATACAATCATATCCTTGTGACTAAGAACAACCACCTCTAAGTTTTTACGCGATGTTTTTATGTTATACACAAAGTCGTCAAAGTCGTAGATTTCTTGAATCATTTTGAGCTTTTTGGTAATTGCTGCGTACACGGTGTCGGCAGCCATAAACGTGTGCCCGCTCTCAAAATACTCCAATGTCACTGTTTCGATATCTGTAATTTTATCATTGATTAATCGTACTAATGTTGACATAAGAGTTTTGTTCTTATTCTGTGCGCTGCAATTATCAAGGAAAAAGTAAACATGTTTTTGATCACGACAGTGATTTCTTAAAAAAATAGCATAAGTGGTAGCTACATTATAAGCTTTCCTGCCGCTCTCTCCTTCATGCCATAAAATACATACTGCGGTCTTGTTTTTGCCTGGTGGAACAAAAGGTTCATTAAAAAGTGTGAGTTTACGGGAGAAATAATATTCTTTTGTTGTCAGTAACGTCCATATTCCAAAACTGTTCATGTATTTGTACTCTTTTTATCTCGCTAACAAGTTCAGTACATAATTTCTTACAGTTGCTGCAAGGGGGTTTCATGGGGTGCTTCCTTTTTTGGTCTTCTAGAAAAATTTTTGGCTCTCTCTGTCTCTTTGCTTTTTTCGGTCGTAAAATTTCAACTTGATCTTGGTTTTCTATATTGTTGGACCTATCTTCACACGTAACACTATGTTTCCTTGACGGCTCACTATCATATTCAGTCATTGGAACAATTTCGTTGAAATCGATGTCACTAGCTGCACGCGGTTGCCTGGTAAGGACAAGCATGTTCTTTTTTTGACGAGAACTAGGTTGGTGCTCTATAATAGCCTTTGTATTTATTTGGACACAATCATGGGTTGGAGTGTACGTAACGGGACACTGAGGTTTTTTGTATTTTGTTTATTTTCTCGATTCTATCGTATAGAACACCAAAAAATAAGGCGAAAAGCATCTGGGTGATTTTTGTCTCCGACCAACCGTTTGTCGTAAAAACGATGTCGAAGGTGCGAATGGATGGAATGGATGAATGTTACAAAATGCAATATGTACAGGAGATTTTAGGGGCTTTGCAAGAGCGAGCGATGGAGCTCAGGGCTTGGGGACTTGCTAGCGACAGGATCGACACCTACAGTTTATAATTCTTATACCGCGTTTACCGGGTTCAGGATAGACGCGGTGAATATCCCGTATAAATCGACGAAACCGGGCGGCATCCGAATTAAGATTTCGGAAAATATTTTTGCGGTACATAAACTCGCCCATGTACCATTTTAAACGCCGTTGGCTCCTGCAGGTGCGGCAATGGCGTTTCAGTTCTAGCCACTGGCGCTCTATTGTGTTCGTGTGAATTTTTACATTCACATTAGGAGCGCCAGTAGCGACTGGTTCCCCTAAACTAGGATGAACTGGAATGTCAACAGTGCCGGCAACAAAATTTGTGCTGTGGTTAACCACATAATGGCCACCCATATTGAGCCGTAAGTCGATTCCTCGATAAGCCCTGTGCATATCCGACATAATGACTGTCCCTGGTCGTACATTTGCTACCACTATGGGATCAAGTGTTTGGCGAGTTTTGTCGGGAATTAGCTCGACGTGAATTTTTTTTGTTAGGCGGCTGATGCATCCAAACGCCCATGTTTGACGTTGTAAAAGTCGACCTCTGTGGTACTTATTTGAATATAAATGGGTCTCATCGACTTGTACAACGTCATTAGAACCGCCTAACATTTGACGGTCATGAGCCTCCGCCACCTCACACACTTCTCGCAAGTAGTGGTATACTTGTACAGCAGTTTTGCGAGATACACCCACATCCCTAGCCGCCTGCGAAACCTTATCATTTCTAAAGAAATGTAAAATTAGTCTCAGTGTACTGAGCACTGAGACTTTAAACTTATCAAAAAAAGTGTTACTTGTTGGCGACACTGTTTTGTTGCAGCCCTGCCGGCGACATCTCCATCTAAAATGGATTTTGTAATCGGAGCGCTGTTCTACATTCATCATTTGCCTGCAGTTCGGACAGCGAGCAACCCTATTAGGTAGCAACAACCAATAACGAGCAGTTTCAACTGCTCTTTCTTCGTTGCTGATAACAGCAGCGTAATTCCAAATATTGAAATTACGCGCTAGAATTAATTGGAGGGCATCCATATTTTACTAACTAAAAAACTAACTAACTAAAAAACTTACTAACTAACTATTAAACTAACTAATAAATTCTAACTAACAAATACTTACTAACTAACCACTAAACTAACAAACTTAAAAACTATAACAAACTTAATAACTCTATAACAAACTTAAAAACTCAAGAAATAACGATTATTAGCAATGATAGAAAACCCCAAAACAGCGAAAATTCGTTAATATTCAGAATATTTCAGAATTATCTCATTGAATTATGCTTCGGGGTCTATAACCAGAACTTTACCGTATCGAGAGCCACATGGAAGCTTTGAATTAGCCGAATTACTAATTTTATGAAAAAAAAATTTATTAATTATTAAAAAAAAAACAATATTACCTATATGTACAACATTATGCGGCTGGGGTGACACAGGGGGTAAAATTTTCATTATTTTTGCGATAGAACACACCGTTTTCGAGATATCAGCTTTAGAAGGAAAAAGGAATACTGTTTTTGCACTTCAAGTTAGGGAGTCGATAGTGTTTCAAAGTGGGATTGTTTTGTTTTTCATTATAAACAATTATGTGATCATCTAACATGATATCTTGAAAATCAATTTCATTGACATCTACCGCGTCACTTTGTTTTTTAGAAAATATTTCATCAAAAGTGTGGAAGACTGAGCAAAAATCATCTTCGCAATTCGACCCAACTGCATAATTGCTACTTAAATTATTTATTAATAGTGAAGCAAAGGCAGCACACGTAGGAGAAACATTTCTTAAACCGTGACTACGTATGCTGCCAAAAAAATTTTCCAAAGGGTCTTGGTTCAAATGCCTACACCACAAAGATTTCATGTTATGTTCATTAAACAATTTGTCTCTTAATAGCTCCATATTTTTTACAGTATGTAACCAGTTATTTATAGATGGTACAGTACCAGCAGATCCTGTGGCAGATACAAACTTCATTGATTTTAATATATTTTTTGATTGAGTCCATACATTTTTGTGCAGAGAATTTGGTGTGACATTTCTTAATAATTCTTTGCCACTGCGGGTTTTTGAATTTTGAAAACTTCCATTCATCGAATCAAATAAATTATCTATAAAGATTAATAAGTCTGCGGTGTCCTTTGCATCCTCAGGAAGAATTCCATTCTCTGAAAAAAAAGGAAAATATATTTTAGTTGCCCAATGAGTCAAAAAAGTTTATTAGCATAAGTAGACCAACTAATTTATTAACTGCAGTAAAGTGTATCTTGTATGTTGAAGAAAAAAAAACAACAAAATTAAAAAAGTTACACTACTGCTTCAGTTTTAATCGCATCCAACTACTTCATGCACCCGAATGAATGAAAACTATCCTATGTACTCCAGGTTTCAATCTATTTCTACACAGAATTTTATCTTACTCGCCGTTTTCCCGTGGAAGCGTAACAGACAGGTTACTTTCACATTTATAATATTAGTAAAGATGGCAACAGTATTCATTAATTTTTAAAAGGGTAGTAATAAAAGTATCGACAAAAAATTGAGAATTACCCATACACAGACACAGATTGCTGGAGATTAATTTGTTTGTCGGACACATTATTATTTCCCTTTTTAAAACTGAAAGAATCATACTAAATATTCAATAATAAATATAGCTTACCAGCTAAATAACCCATGGTTTTGCCAACTGTTTGGCTAAACAATTGGGATGCAAATTTTACTTTCATCTTAGGTATCTTATCTTTATTGCAGTGATTCTCAGACAATTTTTTTATAAGTTTCAGTCCCTTGTAGGTTGGGTTGTTTCTATATAATAATTGTATGTGTTCCCACTTTGCTACTTTTTCTTGGCCATCCATGGAATATTTCAAATTTTTTGTTATAAGATTATTTCGTTAACCTTTCAATAAATGAGGGAGGTCATATAATGGAATCACAGTCTTCCCTTCAACCTCAAATATTGAGTGATTTAAAATTTTATTGTTTCTTAAATACTTCTGTCGAGTGTCTTCAATTAAATAATTGATTGCGCTTACATTTGACGTTCCCTGGTCACATACAGTAGCCATAACAGTAAATCCTATTCTGTTCAATTCTTGGATTATTTGTTTTATAAGTCGTGCCAAAACTTCTTTTCGTGTGCTCCCAGCAGAAAATGAGTAGAAAATCGGCTGTTTGTAGTTTGTTACAATGCATGGACCGTGTTTCGGATGGCACGTTAAACTGTAGGTCCCGACTGTCATTGAACATCCTTGGCAGCCGTTACGGGTAGTCAGAAGCCAGTAAATCTAACACCAGTATATCCAAGGGGTATCGGGTTGCCCGGTAAAGGTCAGATAGGCAGTCGCTTCTTGTAAAGCTGTTTAAAGCTGCTTGTAAAATGTTTATGAAAATAGTATGTACATAAATTATTTTGATGAGTTATTTTGGTATTTCAAGCTTGTTTGATAAATAATGGAGCCGGAAAGTGGCCATAGTAACAGTAGTAAATTTAGTACTGAACAGCTAAGTATATAAACATACAAATTTTTAACATGTATACATAAAATTTTACTATAGTTGTTTTGTCTTTTGTTCTAAACAAAAAAGTAAACCAGAAATTAGTAAAAATACATACCCAAATTCAATGTAGGTATTGCATTTCTGGTCAAAAGTTTACTCGGTGATTTATAATATTCTTCAAAATGTCTGTGGCATATACGAACAGAATTATATATGTAATTATTTCCTCTCTCTTGGGTTGCGATGCTGAGTACAGACTTCCACTGATTAAACCTCTCCGTGTGAGGATATTCCCATTTCGGGAATCGGTGTAGCGGTCCTTTAAATACAATTTTAATAAAATGTTAGGTACTTTATTTTGTACAGAATTTATACAAAGTTGAAATGAATCATTAATTACTTGAATAAAACATACTAAATAAGAACTTACCATCGATAATACATCCAAAATAACATTTTAATGCAGATGCTTTCGGCATTTTCAAAATCCCAAATCGTAAAAGTTTTAAAATCGAAGTCAATGTGAAGAAGCCAAGTTATCATAAACGCTATCAGTTCGGGGTCCAAATAACAAGCCAGGTAATACGTTGCACTCAGGAAAATCAGAATCCGTAAACAAGCCAAGTCGGTATAAAAAATATATCACTCAATACTCAATACTCAATACTCAATTATTTATTGCATTCCATATGTTACATAGATGGTAAAATTAACTTAAAAGATACAATATGGACCCTGTCGGGCACGCAAAAACATTTTAGGAGAGAGGAAGGGGCTGAGTAGCAGTTTAATCAAAAACAATAATATCTATTATCAAATTGTTAGACATGTTTCATTTATATCTACATATATGTATATTGTGTTAATGTACATAGGGGTGCCATTTTCATATGGTGCCATTTTTATGTCTTTTATTGTCATATTATAAGTTTATATTGCGTAAAGTATAATATTCAATTATAGGTATACATATAATAATACATATATTTATATACATATTTATTTATATATTCTATTCTATATACTTATTTATAAATATATTTATTTTATATATTTATTTATTTATGATAGGTTATTTATTCTTCTATTATATTAGATTTATTATTATTTTAGATGCATTATTTGTGTATTCATATTTATATTTGAATCATTGTTTTATTTTGGTTTGTGTTAGGTTTTTTTTTTTATTTTCCAATAGTTTTATCATCTAGAAACTCCTTTACTGTGTAGTATGCCTTGGATTCTAAAAATCTCCTCAATTTATTTATAAATATGTTTGTCTTGCTAATCTCTCTGATTTCATTTGGCAATTTATTGTAGATTTTGATGGACATTATTAGGGGGCTGGATGAGTGCATTTTTATACGGGATTGAGGTTTGTTTATTTTGTTTCTGTTATGTCTGAATGTGTATCTATTTTGTGTCTCTTCGCATTTGGTGTAGTACTCCTGATGTTTTCTGACAAATTTGCATAATTCTAAAATATATAAAGAGGGAAGTGTGAGTATTTTATGTTTTTGGAAGTGTGGTTTGCAACTATCTGTTTGTTCTATGTTTGTTATTATTCTGATTAATTTCTTTTGTAAGATAAATATGGTTTGTGAATCTGTACTGTTACCCCACAATATGACCCCATAGCTGAGCCATGATTGGGCATATGCATAATAAGTGACTAGTGCAGTTTGAAAGTTTGTAGTTTTTTTAATTTCGCGTAGGGCGTATGAGAATTTGGATAGTTTTGCTCTTATTTTCTGTATGTGGGATTTCCAATTAATGTGGGTATCTATAGATAAACCGAGTAGAGTAAATTCGTTAACTTGTTGTATTTTTGTATTATTAAAAGTGAAATTGAGTTTTAATGGGGACTTTTGATGAGGGTGAAATGTAATTACTTTTGTTTTTAAGAAGTTAATTTCTAGGTTATGGTTGTCCATCCAGTTTGCAGCTAAAGAAAGAACAGAGTTTAGTTTGTCGTTTACGTTATCATCTGACTGGCATGAGGTGAGCAAAGAGATATCATCCGCGAAGAGAACACAAGGTCCGTTTATAGTTTTAGGAAGGTCGTTTATATAGATAAGGAACAGTAGGCAACCTATCACACTACCCTGGGGAATTGATGCATTTACAGGTTTAACGTCAGATCTCATTTTAGTTATTACGTTTGCGATGTGGTCGAAATATTCGATTTCTACTATTTGTTTCCTATCCTTCAGATATGAAGCAAACCATTCATGGGCTTTTCCTCGTATTCCTATTCCGTGTAGTTTGTCTAACAGAATGTTGAATTTCACCTTATCATATGCTTTGGTCATATCTAGCAGCAAACCTACAGCGTAGTTTTTATTGTTAATAATAGACAGAGCCTCTTGTACGTATTTATAGACTGCCAACGTTGTAGATCTGTTTTTACGGAAACCATTTTGGCAGTCGTCAAATATTTTGTATTTTTCGCAAAATCAAAGATCACAAAAACAAAGTAAAAGCAAAACGAACAAAACGAGAGATAACAAGTGATTCAAATATGGCTGACAGGTAACAGATTTTTCCGGATGTTGCCGTAGTGAAAATGACGACTGAAAAATCAACATTTAAAAAATTTACATAAAATATTAATTATGTATTTTTATAACACAATAGAAAAAGTAATATAAATATTTGAATAATTATACTTCAAAAACTTTGCTTTGAGCATAAACCTAGCTGAAGCTCCTGCCCTCTAGTGTTTATTTTAGTCAATAATGAAGAAAAATTACGGTCCTCGAACACTAGATGGCGCTAGTTTCTTAGGTACTTTTCGAGTTTCGATTTTGTAGGAGAGTTTCATCCCCCTGGTTTATACGGTCGATTTTAGTCACCAGTCGCATGCGGCCGGTTGCCGCGCGGCCAAAGTCGGATGCTACCCAACTTTGGGGCTTGCGGCTTTAGTCACTTGCAACTTAGCCGAATTGCCATTTAGATGGTCGATTTACGCCGCGCGGCAAAAATCGTGCGGCTTTAGTCATCCGTGTAAACCCCCCATTATCGATCAGCTGCGCTCTGATTGGCGCGCTCGTGTCGCAAGATATTTTTGACAAAACACTGTATCTTGAAACCCGCGAGAATTATTTTGGCAACAAACTGCATCTTCGGTTACCGTGTTTTGCTATTTTAGGCATTTAGTCTTAGTACAGTGTTTTTTGCATGACGATTTCTTAGATTTTTATGAATAAAGACCAAAGTATATAAATGCAGGACCATGTAACAGGCAAAAAGAAATCGAATGGACGTTGTTAATTCAAAAGACTGTAACTTCAGATACAGTGTATTGGATTCACAGGGTACTAGACTTATTTATCCGAAAATGCTGCACAAATAATATTTCCGGCATTTCATTTATTCCATGCACTGACGATCTATGTCTCTACTTCGACGCCTAAGCCACACTTCTTCATTATGAGCACACCACTGTTACATTAATTTATTTACCTTATAGTTACGGAAAAAAGTTATTGTCATACGGCGGACGTGACGAATCTATAAGAGTTCCATTCCAGTACAACTTTAAAAATATAGACTTCTAAAAACATGCAACGCTCGACAAAATTAAGACGAAGACTAACTCCTGATGGAAAATCGTGTTATTTACTTAAACAAGGCAGTGATTTGTGGCAATTCTGTCATTTCACTAAATTCAGTTTAGTGAAACGACATATCACTAGATACTTTTAGGAAGAAGATTTAATAAAAAAGAGTGATATCCCCAGAGATTTCGTGAAATACCTGATATCTTCATTGCAATATCTATATAATATCGGGACACCTTTTGCACACACGGTCGGTTAGCCCCATGGTAAGCTGTTGATTAGCTTGTATTGTGGGTGCCAACACAACAGATAAACTGCGTATATGATACACATATATATTTATGTGGGCTAGAGGACTTTGGAGCCGACTATGCCGTCAATTATGTATTTTATGGCGACGTAATCAGGCATTTTTCCGCGCTTTCCCATCTCCTTCATGACCAGCATGTAATCCAAACACTTCTCGTCTTCTTCTTCCTGGCCGTCATCATTTCGTGAATGTTTTGCTGTCGATCGAATCAGGAAATTCCTTGAGTAAAGCGGTCTTGAGATCGTTCCAAGTTTTGAAAGGTTTTTCTGACTTCAACCACAGGGCTGCAGTACCAGTCAGCGATTTCCTGGCAACTATCAGCGTCTGTAATGGCGTCCATTTAAATATTTCTGCGTTTTCATAGATACCTTACCCATCTAGCCGTAGAACGTGCTTTGTCTTGGCCGCTGAACTTCGAAACTAGGTGGTCGGTACCAAATGCCGTCCAAAATGGAAGTCTGACCGCGTGGTCATTTTCGTCGTGTCCACCCATTTCGTGTTTTGTCGTCTTAGTCTTTTAACGTCTTTCGTCGTAATTCTTGATCTTGAAAATCGTGTTGCGAACTCGCCGGCCGCCACGTCTTGGTACCGGTTCTTTCTTTTGCTCCCGTCGTGTTTCGGCTCCGAAATAAATCCCTATCCCGGACGAGCCCCCGAAATCTTGTGGTTTAGAGGACTTTGGAGCCGAAGAAAAACACTGATTAATCACAAAATCTTAAATTTAATTATTTTCTTTTCGAGAGCAACGTCTTTGCTTGTTCGTCCTTTTTGTCTCTCTCACGTTCCATCTTGTACATCATGCTATTTATCTCTTTTACACCTGATAACGAACCCTTTCACTCTTACTCCATCATGCTTCACATCTGTCATACATCATTTAACGTTTCATTACATTCATCTTCATTACATTCCTACATTTATAAATACATATTATAACACCCAGACCACAGCCAACAGGCATGCTCATTAAACAAATGTCGACCGTGCCGGGAATCGAATCCGGGACCCACAGCTGGGCTGTCCGGTGTGGTAACCATTGTGCCATCGTGTTCGTAAATTATCTCTTTATTTGATATTGCTTCATTTTTGCAGCATTTTTATTAAATTGATGTCATCATCGAATCCTATAAACATCTGATGTTGTTGGGATTGCACTATACAGTATAACTCAGGCGACAGAATACGTTTTCCTTGGTGAAATTGTGGATAGGAAGATTTATTTATTCGTTCTCACTCGCCTATATGTATATACATATGTATATAGTCAAATGCACCTACTGGATACCACGCCACAAATAAGTGCTTTTCAGCCAAGCCCCATCAGCTCGGGTTCCCTGTGATATTACCGGCAGAGTTTGTCGGAAATCACCACAAAATAAAACCGCACATTAGTCGATCATTTTGTCTTATATCCCTTAAAGTTCTGTCTACCGCTTCTACTTCTTTTCGATGGGGGTCATCGTACTTTCATCCCATATGATGAAATTTCACTCTCGTAGTACCTTAGCTTTGTCGCTATTTCTTGAATTACTACAGGTTAGCAACAGGTAACCAGGGTAGCAATGTTGTAGCTATACCTAATAAAATGATAGCATACCTATTTCTGTACGGAGTTTATATGCAAATGTTCAGGTAGTCAGGTTAATTGGACTGACCTAAACAATAAATTTACTTTCTATGCTAATTATTGGCACAACGGCACGATGTAGTTACTTAATCGCCTTAGTAGGCCCTGAATTAATTTGAAAATTATGGGCATTACCCATTGGGCAACAAAGCACGTATAATTTAAATCCCATTTGTGTGGTTTCTTCGGCAAATACTGCTTCATAAAATGGCCAATTTTAGTTGAGCACATCTGTTCATCTAATGACTGTCGATGTTCAAAAGGAACTGATATAAATCGGTTATTGAGATGGTCTACTACTGTACGTATTTTATGTAAATCACTTGGCAGATCTTCTTTGATTAAGTCTAGTACTTAAGTAGCGAAAGCTTTGCTGAATCTATACTTTTTCAAAGCGTCAAAAGTGCCGTGATCATTTTAATATAATTTTCTTTAAAGATGGCAATGCACTTATATTTTTGCAACCAGCGCGTTTCGCAGAGCATTGGTATGTTTGGCACGAGCTTATGGCGTTGAGCCGATTCTCGGAAGAATTTTATTATTTCTTTAATTGTGCCGATCGCAATACGTATAGAGGCCATTTGATTTAAATCATGAACCACTAAATTCAATTTATGGCTGGCGCTGCCGATGAAATTATCTAAGGCAGAGGCAATAGATTTAGCGTCCATGGCTATCAATTCGACGAACCCTAAAAATTCTTCACGAATCGCCATTTTTTCTCCGTCGAAAAATCTGACGCCAATAGATAATTGCTCTTTGCCTGCTATGTCGCAGCTTTCATCAGCCAAAATGTGCCCTCTGATTTTTTCACGCTGTCAATGGTATCATCTCTGATAATATCTCCAGAAATGTTTATAATCTCATTTTGAATCTGAGGCGACATATATGTTGCATTTTTTGCACATAATTCTGTGTGTTCTTTTAAGATTTTATCACCAGACTCAATCTTGAGTTTAATTAGGTCTTCAAATAGGACCTTCATGAAGTTCCTTTCCTCTTAATAGCAGATCGTGCGTACCACAAAAAAAAATCGTATCAATTACAGAGGCTACTTTTTTTTATTTTCGTGTATTAATTTTGCATGTGCACTCACTAGCTGCACATCCACGAGCATATTCTGAACAAATTTTTTAGCGGCTACGCCCATGTGAGCGTAACTAACATTAAAAAGGTTTATTAAAATGGCAACAATCAGATAAAATGTGTGCCATTTTGGAACTCGTATTCTTATGTTGGTATGTTGTAATATGATCTTGATTTCGCGAACGTGGCGAACGAAACTTACTAATATGTATAATACTCGTAGCCTTAGCGGTCACTATTCCAAAATGGAGCTATTTAACTGGGAGGACTGTATATAGATAAACTCAGACTGTTCACTTAATTTTATTAATTATGTTAAGTACAAACAACTATGTTACTTTCTAATCGTTACACTGCTAGAACAATTCTCTAATCCAATATCTCAAGCGGCGGTCCGGGGAGAAATGCCCCGTAACCCGTTGCGCACTCGCTTAAAAACCACACAACCCCCGACCTTCCTACCATCACCCGCTCTACGATTGGGCCACGAAATCAGGTGATGTCAGGGAGGGTCGTGGACCAATCGTAAAGTCATCTATTACCCCGCTACGCATTAACCTTTGATCTATATTGATCGGGAGAATGCGTTATCAAAAATAGACATTAAATGCTTAAACAACATACCTTAAAACATACATGTTTATATAAACAACAAAATGCTTACAATTTAAACTCATTTTAAATATTATCTTTAAAATATATAAGGTACTATTTGTTATCAGAAACAAAACCTAACACTACAAAGAGCAGAGGTTTGTTTGACATAGTTTCTATTCGTGAAATTTAACGCCGTTTTGATTAAATCCTCAGTTTGAATCTTCAATTCTGAGAACTTAGGATAGTCAGCTTGTAACATGCAGTTAATTAAACATTCCAAGAGCGTAGTCTATAAAATGCATTTGACTTTTTATCAAAGGGTTTTTCAAGGTTTGGAGAGTGTGGCGTTTTGCGTGTGTTGGATCTTCGAAGTTTAATACTCTTCAATGGATCCCACTGTTCTAGTTCTTCGCACGCATGCTTGAAGTGACAGCCAGAAACACAAGAAATTATAAAGTATTCTATAAAAAGGTCGGTATTAATAAAGCCTGAATCGAAAACTAATCTAATACTGCAATATTAAAATATATATAATGTGAAAACTGTAAGTGTAGAAACCATTGAGAGAAAGCATGCAAAAAAAGAAATAAGTAAAGGTAGTAAAAGAAGAACACGTTTTGTTCTTATAGCCGTGCCTCTGACGCAGACACTGAATATGTCATATAACAAGATTAAGACTGAACCTGGCAGAATGAGCAATACAGATGGAAAAAACCGAAAAATGCTAACTAGATACCAGGAGCCGTTGAGTGTTTCATTGGTTTCCATAATGTTTGGAGAGAGTTATGCACAAGAAAAATATACGACTTTCAAATAAAAATTGTATAGTTTTGATGGAAATGGGAATAAAATCACACTGTTACATCTCAAATAGTACACAACAAACACAAATCACGAACCAAGTCCTTATCGCGTTTTTCTTTGTTAAAAGGGAGAGTGGTTCACTGATACCAGGCTAGGTTTGGAATGAATCTCCTGTACCAGGGGTCTGTAAAAACATCATCAAATGCTTTGAATTCTTCGGGGCTGGATAAGCTTGTATCGTTTCCACCTTCTCGGGGTCAGTCTTTAAACCCTCTGACGTAATAATGTGGCCTACAACAAAATCGGCACAACACGGCGGTTAAAGTTCTAATTTTTCCGCTAGATTTATTGTTTTTTAACGCCATAACTTCATAGCTGACTGCAATCTTGACTTTCTTTTGCTCACTGTATTTAAATTACGGTTAGTAAATATTTTATTCGACAGCCAGGCGATCAGTTGTAGAAAAAAAACTTTAAAGAATTTTCCCACAATAAGTCATTCTTACACCACATACATATGATATGCGAACATTCGTTAGTTAAATAATGACAGTATTGCAGAAAATTCATTTTGTTTAGGTTGCTCTTCAATAAAAGTAGCAATACTACAATTTTTTGGACATTGAAGAAAAACTTAGTTTTTCTAATGAAGAAGGACAAGTGACTAGGGAGGGATTCAGAAGATATTTTTCTCATGAAGGAAGAGTTGATTTCCAAGATCAAATGATTGTTTAATAAATTATTTTACCTAAGTATATAATGTGTTTAATATTTAATACGTAACCTATTTTCTTCGATCAAATAGAAAAACTAGGTAAGTACGTCCGTAGAAACACTTTGACCTTAAGAGCCTTATTCCCTAGCAGTAGCGGTGATATTTGCAGTGCAAGTGTTTCCACTGACATTCGTCGACGTTCGGCAATTAAGTTATAGTTTTAGTGTAGGTATATATGAGAAATATGTAGACTACGGTAGTTGAGTGTTTAGTGCATTTTGTGTGGCATACAATGGGAGGAGGCAGTATTTTCAGCTGCAAAAGCCGCACCGAAAGAAAGGAAGATAAAAATGTTACTTTTCACTCGTACGTATGCAAAGGACATCGCTCGTCGTCCATACATACGAGGGAGCGTTTTTATATTCGCGGAATGGGGGGCAAAGGGTCCAAATAAAAAAAACAAATTATTTTTCCTTTTCAATATATTCACCTGCAAGACGGATACATTTTTCAGATCTTTCTATTAATTTATTTATACCCTCATAAAAAAATGTTTCATCTTTGTCTTCAAAATACGCCGAAACTGCCTCCTTGACTTCATCATCGGTGGAAAATTTCTTACCCCGCAGCTCTTTTTTCATTTTTGGAAAAAGATAATAATCACTCGGGGCCAGGTCTGGACTGTAGGGTGGGTGATTTAAAATATCGAACCCTACTTTATGCAGAGCAGCCAATGCAACGCGGCTCTTGTGGACGGGCGCGTTGTCGTGCAAAAGAACCACACCTCTCGTCAATTTTCCCCGTCTTTTTTCTCTAATAGCTTCTTTTAATCGCTCCAATATCGAAGCGTAGTACTCTCCGGTTATAGAAACACCTTTATCTTTATAATCGATCAGCAATATTCCCTTTGAGTCCCAAAAGACCGTAGCCATGAGTTTTCCAGCTGACTGCGACACTTTAAATTTCTTGGGGGGTGCTGTGCCCTTTTTGTGCCATTGCATGGAGTCTTGTTTCGACTCAGGTTCATAATGATGAACCCAAGTTTCGTCTCCAGTAACAATTTGACTCAAAAAACCATCCTTGTCTTCATTGCAGAGGTCCAAAAATGCGCGTGAACACTCTACGCGCTGTTGTTTTTGCGGCGGCGTGAGCATTCTCGGCACCCATCTTGCACTGACCTTCATGCCAAGGTGGTCGTGCAGAATTTTAAAAATGGTTGTATCCGATACTCCAACCATTTCTGCCATCTGTTTCTTCTTCAGCCGAGCATCGTCGAGTACAATTTTTTCGACTTTTTGGATAAGCTCGGGCGTGGTCACCTCGACGCTCCTGCCCGGCCTCGGGTCGTCTTCAAGTGATTCTCTTCCTTGTTTGAATAAACTGTGCCACTTGTAAACCATTGTTTTTCCAGGGCAAGAGTCACCGTAAACCGATGACATCTCATTTACTATGGTCGGAACTGATTTTCCTTGCTTGGTAAGGAACTTTATAACCGCACGATATTCAATTTTTTCCATTTTTCACTTTTCACTCCGGATTATGTTACTTGATTGACGATAACTCAAAGACTAGTCATCTTATAACAATGAAAGCTCGTATTTAAACTAATTATGAGTCACTGAACACGTTACGGTCCTAATGAGCATAATCACCCCCCTCCATCCCTCTCATTCCCTTAAAAACGCACCCTCGTAGTTCGCCTAAGAACCAACAGAGAAGCGTATTAACTTTTTGGGTTTTAGATAATGTATACATTCGATTGAACCTAAATTAAAACCACGGACACTTGTGAGAATTCTGAAAAAAATCAAAACACTTTCGGATTTTGAGGTTATAATTACGTCAATAAAAACATTCGGTATATGTACCAATAACTTCATTGGATTATAAATAAATGTTGGTAACGTTTTATTACCATACTACAATGATGTAACATCATTCATCAAGAGCATCGTCTATATTATCTACTAATATATCGTCCAAAAACTGTGCAGGGGGGGTCGACGAATAGGGTTTTGATATCTTGCCCAGCTCAAGTACCATATTATTGTCATTACATGGGCGCAGCAACCAATAGTTCTGCGCCCAACAATACAGTTGCAACAGTACTGTTTAATGGCGACTCTGCCAGTTTGAGTAGTGTCTACTAAAATGTACACAAAATATATTTTTTGTCTCATATGGCGGCTACGTATTTTGCCTCGAAGAAGCCATATACATACACTCAGCATCTGTTACTTGCAATTCGCGTAGTAACTCTATACTCTCCCTGCATACTTCAATAATATATGAACCATTTTGTCTCACAAGTTCACTATGGTACGAGCGAGCCTGTTTTATTTGATACACTCCTAGTGAAATCAACACTAAATCATTATATTCCATTTGTGGAAAGTCTTCAACATTGTCTCTTTCTACAGTTATACTTTGAAACTGTGCCCGTCTCCTGTTTAATCTATTAGCATCTACAAAATCTGCCAAAGAGTTATTAGTGAACATATTTTCTTGGATTATGGATATTATTTCCCTTGCATCATCTCTGTCAACCTAAAGAGGGTGAAATCTATTTATTAAGGCTGCTGCGACTTTGAAATCAATCATTAAATGTTTTGAGGCCCTATTAAAATATTCTTGTCGCAGCAACTTAAAATCCCGCTTGAAGCGCCCCACATAGGGGTATTTTGACAATCTACGCAGCCAAAATTATTTTATGTTGTTATGCTTTTATTTGTTTTATTATGTTCTTAAGTCGTGGTGGCCTAGTGGTTAAAGAACCAACCTCTCAAGTATGAGGGTGGGTGGTTCGATTCCAGGTCCGGCAAGTACCAATGCAACTTTTCTAAGTTTGTATGTACTTTCTAAGTATATCTTGGACACCAATGACTGTGTTTCGGCACGTTAAACTGTAGGTCCCGGCTGTCATTGAATCAAATCCTTGGCAGTCGTTACGGGTAGTCAGAAGCCAGTAAGTCTGACGCCAGTCCAATCAAGGGGTATTGGGTTGCCTGGGTAACTGGGTTGACGAGGACAGATAGGCAGTCGCTCCTTGTAAAACACTGGTACTCAGCTGAATCCGGTTAGACTGGAAGCCGACCCCAACATAGTTGGGAAAAGGCTCGGGAGATGATGATGCTTTTCTAAAGGATATAACTTAGTAGAAAAAATACATTTTGATATTTAAAAAGATGTTTTATTATTACATAAAAAATAAAATTTAATTTATTAAAAACATAAATCACATAAATAAGTAACTGGCTCAGATGTTGAGGTAAACAATTGGTCTTAATAATAATAACGATAACAATTGTAAAATTAAATTAATCTAGGCCATTACATACAGACTATAATAAAACAGTTCTAATTTTAAATATAGGGACCACCCGAACTAGGTTTATTTAAACCTGTGTTTCAGGCTATCAAGGCTCAGAATAATTGTCGGTATCATTTTTACCTACTAATCATATTACATAATTATTAAAGACTAAGCAAGGCCAAAGTGTCCTAAATTATTAACATACATAATACTAGTTATTATATAATTTACTAAACTAAGCAAATTATTTTAACTCTTCCAGCAGTTTTTCCGTATCTGAGTAATTGAGGGACTGTAAATATTCTGTTAGTACTATATTACACTTATTTAAATTTACACTACCTTTAGCAATCTATTTAGTTTGTTATACAAATAAGGTCCTAGAAATAAATAAAATCTGTTAGTAAAAGCATGTCTCGTCCAAGAGTTAGTGCAAACTAAATCCTTTCTCCTCTTGTCAGGAGGTACAGGGCTAAAACCAAGTTCAGCATGTTGGAGTAGTACTATATTCAAAATAAATAACTGGCGTACTGTTAACACTTTGCATTCCCTATAAAGCTGGTGGGTGGGAAATCTGAATGGACGAAAGCTAGCGACTTTCAGGTTTGCTCTTTGAGCACGTTCCAGGGGTAAAAGGATAGTTTTAAGAACCCCACCCCAGGAGCTAATACAATAGGTAAGAATAGACTGATATAAGGCCATATACACCTGCCGAATTAATGTAAAATCTGCTATGTAACGAATATTCACTATATAATTTTTTCTAGAAGCAAATGTGAAGAAAGATTAATCTGCTAAGTTTACTTTTAATTATTATTAGTTTTCTTCCTCGCTCTCTGAAGAATTAACATTGGGTTCCCCAGGCATGAGAAGTGCGATGGTTTCTTTCAAAAAACACTGCATTTTTCTTCTTGTTAAGCTTCTCATACTACTAATAAGGGGATCCCTCACTCTCATAGTCCGATGGGACGGAAATCCGACACGATCAGAGAGAGATCAGGCGCAGCACCGACATTTACGTGCTCTCCGTTGCACGGATGAATCAATCACCAATTTCCAGACTTCAGACTATGAAATTTCTCTAAACCCACAAAGCGATTTCGGTCCGACCCGGGAATCGAACCCGAGACCCCGTGCACAGCTGCGCGCCTTGCGACTACTAGACCAGGCAGTCACAGCTTATATTACTAACCTCGTATTTACAGCAACAACAAATTGTTTGAGGAATTTGCTGACAGTAGTTTGGCCAATGGAAATATTTTCTTCTAGGCCAACACCTCGTTGGTAATGTCCTGTAAGCAGCACTTTAAGTGAACAGAGGACCTGCAATAATTGGGCATTGTTAAATCATTTATTTTCTGTTTAATTAGTTCAGCAATGAAGGGCGATAGAAAATACTACAAAATAATCTTAGTATTAATAATAAACTAATGCATTTAATACATTATATTTAAACAACACAAGGACAGAAGCTTTATCATATTTAGGTCGGTTACAATTTGAAAGCAAAACGAAATAAATTAGACTGTACTTACCTTCACAAGGACAGGCAGACCCTGAGAGGTTTTCGGAGACAGTTCCTCACTTAATTCTTGGCACAAATACTGCACCATCTCCTTCGAAATTTTATAGTTTGCGAGGAACTCGCTTTCGGGAAGGTCGAGAGCCCCGGATAACGCTCGTATCGCGTTTCTTTGAGCTTTGCGATAATTTTTTTCCTCATAAAAACTTATTTGATGACTACGGTAGGATCCCGACATAATTTTTAAAATATAATTGATAATTATGCAAATTTAGATTAGATCCGATGACAGACTATGTGACATTTCATAGTATAGAGTTATTTCTACCCCCAAGTGTCAAAAGTAAAGAAAATAAAATCTGCATGCTCGGCGTTGTAGACTTATGTCGGTCGAAGAAAAGAAAAAAATCTTGTCTACGTGTCAAAAGAAATCTTACGTCAATCTGTCACTTATCCGTCATTATGTCCATTCTCCGGTAGACAAAACTTGTTTCTACGGTCGTCATGCTAAGCCTGCTGTGGCATAAAAACGTAAAGCAGTAAGCAACTGACACAGTGGAGTAATAGGCAGCCCTCTCTCTGAGTCTGATTGTAGAGGCTCGGTTATTTTCGGTAAAATAACATGTTGCACAACACGTTTGGAAAAACGAAATCTCTTTTTAAAGTGATCTTCTGAATAGTCTTAAATGGGATCCACATCAAGAAAATAAACTTTAAATTTCTAGGTACAGTAGGAACTTCAACTTCCTCATATACGTTATCTACACCATCTATAACAGCAAAAATCGCGTCGATACTCTCCAAAGCTTCCATTTTCTCAACCAAAATAACCTCAAAGTATTTCTTAAGTAAAGGAATTGGTGACTATTACTTGGCTAAGAATTCTAATTTTTGACATTTCTTACTTCAAGCTAATTCTTAACTAGAGAATAGAAATCGTTGCTTAAGTAATTACTTCTACTCAAGTAATGACTTTTTTAAGAAATAACTTAGCAACAAGTAATCACTTGTTTATAAATACGGGGGTAACAGTAAATGTAGCCTTTATTTACAGATTTAAGTAAAGACTAATACTCAATTAATGTTTTTTTTAATACAATGTTGGAGAGGATAATTGCTTGTCAGGTGTACAAGTAGCTACTGCAGAAACTGTGGACGAATTGTCCATAGTTGATGTTCCATATGAATATACACCAGTTCCTGAAGGTTAGCATATTGTTATATAAATGTAAATAAATTATTATAAGGTTATTAAAGTATAATTGTATTTTTAATAATATAACTACTAGTAATAACAGACTATTTTAAAATAAGATCTTTGAGAGGGTATCTAGAAAAACACATTTTAAAAAGAAAAAAACTCTCAAGTTTGCAGATGAATGGAATACTCCTGGAACAAGTAGTCAACCTACAGTTGCTCGACCTATTCCTTCTCCTACCACCACCTGCCATTTGCTCCAGTGCAAACCCAGCGGCAAGACCTTAGTATTAAAAATATTTAAGGAGTGTGAGGGGAATGCTAGGGATTATGAAAAAGAGCGTGTCCGAATGGCAAATGAATTGGAACGAGAAAGGATTCGGCAGCGTGATGTAGAGCTGCGGTTGCAAGCTGAATGGTTGAATTTTATGAAAGAGGGCTTAAAATTACTGAAAACATATTTATTTGCATATAACAAATGCCCTTTTCAATGATGTATGACACTTGTTATTCAATAGCTATCGAAAACAAATATATGAAAAGAAATATCACAAATCGGAAGAATGGACAAACCACGTGTGCCATAAAGCCGGGGTTACATGAAGTGCACATTCGGGTTCAAAGTTATTATTTTTATTGAACACAAAATAAAAATAGAAAAAATATATATTTTGGGTCCCAATCCCTGTATCAATGGAAATGTTATGATTTTTATTACCCGACTGCCAAGCCAAAAAAGGAGGGTAATGTTTTTCGAATGTATGTAAGTAATATTCGTTGCCACCGTCTACAGGCTAAACAAATGAACCGATTTGGATAAATTAAATGTCGTTAGGTTTGTCTTAGTAGCCTGAATGTCATTGAAACAATTTAATAAAAAACTGTCGGAATCCAGGCGCCACATGATGCGTTAAAAAAAAACTTC
This sequence comes from Heliothis peltigera, assembly GCA_958496145.1. Classification (NCBI taxonomy): domain Eukaryota; kingdom Metazoa; phylum Arthropoda; class Insecta; order Lepidoptera; family Noctuidae; genus Heliothis; species Heliothis peltigera. The sequence continues at coordinate 1,664,270 of OY292341.1, forward strand.
AGAACCTATCGAGTTTGGTATCAAAATAAAGGGTTTTAAACGACAATTTCAAAACTATGATTATCCATCGGCAGTCGGTTTAGTAAAATTGGTTGCTTTAAAGATTATCACTTTACCAGTCCCCGAGAAATGTGATAGTCTTTAAAGCAACCGATTATGCAGAGGTTCACGTTGCAAGATTCGCATTTATAAGCTGTGCAAGCATCAACTTTTTTTAAAGCGCACCACTTGCAACGTGACTTCCTCACAGTTGTTTTAGCAGGGAAGTGGCTGGTTACAGCAAGCGGTTGTTCTATTATTGGCGGACGAAATCTCTGTATGATTTCATCCGCCAACAGCACCCGAAACTGCCGCTGTGTTATTTTGACTGTCCCTGACTTTGAGAACATGACAAAGGCGTTGTGGATGGACACGTTGAAAAGCCGACGGAAAAGCTTCTTGTACCAAATTAGATTACGAACCCTTTCTATGGGAAACGCCTGCAAAAGTTGATCCTTTTTGTCGACGCCTCCCATAGCCAGGTTGTAATCTAATACTACTTTCGGTTTATACCGAAAGTAGCCGTACTTCTCTTTGCCGCCGACCTCTACCCTGTGGTATGTTGATATCAGTGATACCACATTCGCGTCCTTCCACACCGTAATTGTCATGTCCCGTGTCTGGCTGAATGCCACTTCACTAGACCGCATGTTTGCCTTACTTTTGTGGCGCAAACTGTCAGGCACGAACTCCCGGTTCAGACGCAGGGTGCCCATTACGTCCGTCTTCTGGGCCTTGAGCGTGCGTGCCAGTAAAGGACTGTTATAGAAATTGTCCATTACTAGAGTATGACCTCTGTTGAGTAATGGACGAACTAACTTTAAAACAGTCCTTGACGTCGCACCCTCAGGCTCAGCCTCGTTCACATTATCCTCGACATTATGGCGTTCCTTCTTCCCAGTATATATAATCATCTGCCAGAGGTATCCCGTCTTGGACTCACAAAGTTCATAGCTCTTTATACCTACCTGAGCAGCTTTAGTTGCTATGAGCTGAGAAAACGAAAGTCTGCCTTTCCACAGCATCAGCGACTCGTCAATAGCAATTTCCTGCTCAGGTAGATAAAGAGCTAAATTTTGTATTGAGGTGGTCAATTATTGGCTGTAACTTTGCGAGTTTCGTCGGGATACCTCAGGCACACAAAATATTGTCTACAAAATGTAGACATCGCTTTATGAGCGAAAATCGATAGAACGCCATAATGACGGAGAATTTACCCAGTTTTAAGTAAGGCAAACATGGGGACCAGTATTCCTTCTCTACAGGGAGTGGGACGATGCTTTGCAGCATAATGACACCAAAAAACGTCCACAACTCTTGTGGCGTTATTGGTGTCCATTTTTTTAGCCGTGAAAATTGAGGAAGGGTGGAGGAGAGGAGATTTGCTGCATATTTATTAGTCTCATCGACGATGAGGTTGATTATGTCTCCGGCCCAAATTTTCGAAGGTAGGAGCATCTTGAATGTGTTGCACTTCATGTGATGGGAATAGATTACGATTATCCTGAAACATGGAGGTAAATTTAACAAATTATTATGGAAGTGAGGTTTGCGTCACCTACGTGTGTGAAGAGATCGCCGCGCTGTCGAGGAAGCGAACCTCGCGGGTGCTTCCAGTACTACTTACTACTGCATGTCTACATTTCTTACCGGAAATATCTATATGCCAAGATGTGCATCTCCTATGGAGAAGCTTTCTCCACCACATAAAGCCACACTTTTTCCTCAAACTGTGATAACTCCACTTGATCCTCAACCCCACCGCCGTCCTCCGCCTAGCAGCAGAGCGTATTGCAACTTTCTTCTTGATGGCACATTTTTTGTCCGACCAATACTACAGACATGAGAAATTATAAAACTTGCTGTTATTAAATACACAACGTGTTTATCAAACTACATTAAAATCTCCATTTTCTTATTATTAATAGTCAAAAGATCAGTAAAATTAATGCAAAATTTCAATAAGATAAATGTTAATCGGTTTTAACATGTGAAAAAAGCACTGGTAACCTTAGTCCACTGTTTGTATGTTTTGATAGTGCAACCTAAACTATTGAGGCGCACGGCTAGTTCCTCCCATTGTCGTCGGCTTTGCTCTCTGGCATTTTGACTTCTCAAGAACCCCTTAGCTATGCCAGGGTTTCTCTCCATGTAGTCTACCAGAGCTTCAAGCTGAGCCGACGATGGTTGAGAGGCACGTGTCTCATTTGGACTGAAACATCATTGTCGGATTTGAAAACAAAATAAACAGTTCTTTAATTAATATTATTTTTAATCAGAAATATACACTTCACAATTATTTCATAATTACTAGGTATCAGATATAAAAACACAAAACAATGCAAACCTCGGATACAAACGATGAGAATATATACAGGGAAACCTTTACAAAAGGGATATATTACTTCGTATCGACAATACTACCGCAATAGCATATGTAAACCGGTACGGAGGAGTACAATACCCACACAACGACGTAGCTAGAGAAATTTGGCAGTGGTGTGAGCAGAGACAGTTATTTATATTTTCCTCCTATATCAAATCTAAGGACAATACAGAGGCGGACCAGGAATCAAGAAGTTTAAACATCGATACCGAGTGGAATCTATCACAAAGCGCTTTTGATAAAATCACAGCTAATTTTGGGGACCCAAACATAGATTTATTTGCTACACGAACAAACACAAAGTGTGAAAAATACATATCTTGGAAACGAGATCCCCTGGCTTACAATGCATTCACAATAGACTGGGCTCCCCACTTTTTCTACGCATTTCCTCCTTTTTCACTTATTCTAAAATGCTTAAGAAAAATCGTTAATGACCAAGCCACTGGAATCATGGTGGTGCCCCACTGGCCTAGCCAGCCATGGTACCCATTGTTCTTATCTCTTTCCATAAGCAAATTAATTTATCTTGATCCAAGCCCTACATTATTGTTATCACCTTTCAGGACTCCTCATCCACTCTGGGAGAAACTTACCCTGGTGTCCTCAGTATTATCGAGCAGTCATACATGAAATTTAATTATAAAATGTATTTCAGTATTATAAGTTTTTATACGCTAATGTGGGGTGCCAGGGTCGCATTTCCGATGGTGGTGTATTTGCTAACTCTTCATTCTGCAGAATGTTATATAATAATGATTTAAATTTGCCAGATAAAAAACCTCTACCTGGAAGAATTATGCCAGTACTTTTTTTGGCGACGATGCGTTTCCTTTACAAACCAATATTTTAAAACCTTATGATGGTAATCATGCGAAAGGGTCTCCCAAGAGAGTGTACAACTATCGCATGTGTCGAGGTCAAAGAGTAGTTGAAAACTTATTTGGACAGTTAACAAAACAATTTAAGATATTTAACATTGGCATGTATTCATTTGTTCAATTATGTTAAACGACATGGTATAATACAACAAAATGAATATGATACTGAAAATAGTAGGGGAGAAATCAATCCAGGAGATTGGCGCAGGGAACCACGTGAAAATAATTTGTTTGCTGACTTGCCTAGACAAGACAATACACATTCCCTTGAGGTTACAAGGACACAATCTCCTGAGGTTATAAGGACAGAATTGGTTCTATATTTTCTTTCCGATGTCGGGAGATTACCATGGCAGAATGATCAATGACTAACTCGTAAGTTTTAACCCGGGTTAAAACTGCTAAAATGTAACAATACTACACAATACTCGCTACCGGGTAAAAAATACCACATAATGATAAATGACATTATCTTGGAAAATAAGATTGCATTACAGACTTTAATTGTGTATTTAGTTTATTGATATTAATATCTAATAAATAAAACAAAATTTAAAGTTTGAATTATTATTTATTTCAAATAACAAAATTTAACAAAAACTCTTCAGTCTTAGAAAAATTAACAAAAAAAATATTTTCTTAGGTATCACGTAAAATTGAGATCAAAAATTATAAATCGACCTTATACTCTACTAAAACAATAAAAAATAAAATACTGTTTACATATAATAAACATCGAGAAAATAATCGTCAAACATTATGTTTCAAAAAACTTGTACCTAATCTAACTATTTAGCTTTGACATAACAATCCTCGCAAATTGGGGTCGTATGCTCACAGCATATTCTTTTGGAACACAATTTACAAGATATCACATACTGCACAGCGAGAAGCAGAAGTGGACGGTCGTGAAGCTGAGAGTGTGCATGTGTGTCTTCGTCATTCGAGTCAGCATTGAGCATACAATTAATTTTTGTTTTGATATTTTTTGGTAAATTAGCTACTGTTGACCTCTTTTTTATCTGTGGCATCACAAGGGCCAAAGCCAGTTCTTTCAAAGCGATCCTTCTCTGAGCTTTCACAGCTCCACTATTTACTTTATTTACCTTCACTATCACGTACGCATTGATGCCGCCGACGTTCAAAAGACCATAAGACAAAACTAATGGCCATCTTTTGGTAGCTCGTGCTACTGAGTAGGTAGCACACATCTCATCCACAACATCGACGCCACATTTTGTTCTATTATAATCCATTATCATCTCGGGCTTTTTTTCTTCTCCAGAATCTTTTTTGCCATCATGGTGCACAGTTGACGCCAAAAGCACGACTTTATTTTTCTTTGGAACATAAGACACAACAGTACAATCATCTTGAAATCCAAAAAGGTAATGTGAATTTCCCGGTCTTTGGTAGAGGTAAATATAGGTGGAATTTCAGCCTTATTCTTTCTCAAAGTACCCAATGCTGTCAAACCGTAATCTTTTAGCAAATCACGTAATAACGGAAAACTAGTGAACCAATTGTCCATCACTATGTTACGATGACTATTCTTTATAGGTTCTACCAAGTTCCTCACGGCTACCCGAAACTACCGGGTAAATAAATCTTGAGGATGTAACGTTGTAATGTAATAAATGTTCTATGTCTCTTTTTGGTGTGAATATATGAAAATGACCGAGATATAACCTGCGTGCGCGGAAACCAGTCGATTATACAAACGCATGTATCAACGCTCTCGCGGCAATTGACGGCGATCTGCACAGGCACTAAGTAGACCTGATCGTGCACTTTGGCAGAAGGCCATCGACGATGAGTTACAATCGTTGAAGGAGAATCAGACGGGGACAATCGTTGATTTACCACACGATAAGAAGCCGATTCAATGTAAAAGGGGTCTTTAAGATTAAGCGACACAGTGATGGTAAGGTGTCAAAGTACAAAGCTAGGCTGTTAGCGAAAGGATTTACACAGGTACGTGGCGTAGACTATAACGAAACGTATTCACCCGTAATAAGGAGCTCGACTTTACGAATTTTATTCTCATTACTGCTTTCCTTTATGGCAAATTAAAGGAAGAAATTTATATGATGCAACCTGTAGGTGCTGTCACTAAGGGTCAAAAGACTAAGGTATGCAAGTTAAGTAGATCGTTGTATGGTCTCAAACAAGCATCGCATGCTTGGTTCAATGAACTTGACCGAGAGATGCTTAGTCTAGGTTTCACACAATCCAAGATAGAGCCATGTTTATATCAAAAGTTACTAGGAGACAGGAATAGTGATAGGATAGTTATAGATATTTACGTAGCGATATTTTTATTTTTTGTAGTGATACACACTGAAAGGAAAAAGAAAATTTGAAAACCAAGTTATTAATGAAATTTAAAGTCAAACATCTAGGTCGTGCTAGACATGTCTTAGGAATGCGAATTAGGAGAGACGAAAAGAACATTTATCTTGATTAAGAAAAATATGTTATGAATGTTTTAAAGGATTTTGAAATGACTGACTGTAAACCAGTCATTACCCCCATGGAAACTGGTATCAGACTTGAAAAAGCTACGGAGTCTGATAGTAGGTTACCCTATCAAAATCTTATAGGATGTCTTAACTATTTCGCTCAAAATAGTAGGCCAGATATCGCGCACGCTGTTAGCGTTTTGTCACAGTTCAATAATTGTTACAATGAAGTTAATTTTAAGTGTGCAAAACGGGTGCTGAGATATCTGAAAGGGACATCGGACTTTGCATTAACCTTCCGAAAGTCAGGTTAACTAGAACAATATTGAATGAGGCGGTACAGGTGGTGTATGTGCCTTCACATGACATGCTAGCAGATATGCTAACTAAGTCTGCCAGGACCTAAATTCAAAAACGCTTTAACGAGAATACCCATGAAGAGGGCGGGTAGCGAAAGTGTTACTTGTTTGTATAGATATGTACATACTTTGTTAAAATATATATTTTTGTTAATTTAGTGTAATGGTTTAATCTCTTGTTTTTGTATGACAGAAATCAGAATAGTAGTAATTCTCACCTGATATGGAGCTGTCCCTGGATTTGAAAGTACCAGTCGTGGTTGGTATTTATGAACCATCGACTTTCCAAAACCTATTTGAAGCTGCTTTTGCTGGAAGTCGGGATTAGAATCCCGACTTCCAGCCACCGATAACTACGGTTGCAGTTAACCTTGGAAACTCTGGATTCCAGCAGCTAAATTGCTTGCCTGGGACTTTTCTTAAAATTGGTTTTGTACAAGGTGTACTGCGCTTTGCCAGTGTTAAATGCTACAACTGCGGCGTGACATCGAGCTGTGTACGAATATTTCAAAGAAAAATTTATGCGTTTTCCACCAACGTGTTTTGCAACAATGATATTAAATTGTTCGGCACGATTGTTATTCACATTACGGAGCAAACTTTTCGAATTTAAAGCAATTTGTGTTGTGTGGACCATTAATTTTATTAAAAGAGTTCTCTCCGCAGCCGGAACAAAATTGGGCTGTGTTTTTCTTTCGTCTGAACAATAATATTCCTCACAGGCACTATGATCACCCAAAATATGCTTTGGCCTGTTCAGAATATCATATCATCTTTTATAATTTTGTCGTAACTACTCGTATTTTGAGCATTACGAAATCGAGCTGCAGCTCTTACAGCTGTACGAAATCCAGTGATACGTTCCATTGTAAGGATTCTTCGTTCAGAAAGTGGAATATCCTTTTGTAGTTGCATAAGTTTATCACCGTAATTTCTGAGTAAGTGGTTCGAACATTCAATATTTTGCACATATGTGCTTGCATCAGTGTTGCCAGATGCCTTGAACCGTTTATCTGTAGTAGAAACTGATAAAATCTGTATTAAATCTGTATACTATTTTAACTTACAACTCTGTACAATCAAATAAAACAAAAAATAGAATTATTAATCATGTATTAAATAAGCAACTACAACAAATTGTCATATAACATAGATATATATTATACACCACTCGGCTCTCCTGATCCTACAAATAAAAAGTTTTTTTTCAACTTAAATGTTTTTTATTTATGAAAAAGGGTTCAAACTAAAAAAAAAATTCTTTAAAAATTGCCTCTGCGGGAACTGCTCATTACCAATCTCACTGGCGCTTCATCACCACCGTCTTCTTCTTCTTCGTAAAAATCATGTGTTTGCATTGCAATATTTTGCAAAACTGCCAATGCAACAATGTAGAGCTTGGTATTGTCCAATTTTGTAGTGAATCCTCGCAGTACACACCGAAACCTTTGCTTCCACACCCCGAAACATCGCTCCACAGTGTTACGGGTTCTTATGTGTGCTCGGTTATACATTTCCTTCTTTTGAGTAGTTGGATTTAGGACTGGTGTGAATAAGTAAGAATTACAAGCATACCCTGCACGATTTGGTACATTTAAATACACCCGTATTTAAATGTACCAAATCATACCCGTGTTAACCCGGCTGCGAAGAGGTGCGGCCAAGTGCGCGGTGGCAACCGTGATTTTTCGGGGTCCTTATAGATGTTGCCGTGTAGTGGACGAAATTTTATTGAAAAAACAAGTGGGGGAAAATTTGTACCAAACGTCAATTAATGATTACTTAATTAAACATAGTTGCGGCCAAATTTTTATAGGCAACCCGGTACGTATATATTCTCCTAATCGTAAAGATGTGTAATAAAATGGTTTTATTTCAAAACTCGATCGGTACATGATTATGCAGTGGGATCTTAGACTATTAGTTCTATTTTACTTTATTCTTGAACTTGGGACACAGAGATGAGGAACAGGTTTGGGCTCATTTTCTGCTAGCGACCAGGGTGTTGGAAATATCTGGGTTGATAAATAAAACTTGAACTTGAATAAAAATGCCAAACGTGTATTACATAGAAAAACTTTACATTCATGAGCAAACGAAGCGACGCTACAAGAAACAAAAGAAAAAAGTGTTGCCAATATAACAGGTACAAAATCAGTACCTACTGGCCGAAATAATAAATGTGGGTGCGTTCTCATACTCCAACAGGGCTCTCGCAAGAAGAGGTACCATGACAGTGGCGGGCGTCTCGATGCTGCATGGCCGTCTTGAGGTTGTAGTCGACGACCGCTTTTGTTGGCGCATCCATCGCTTTCTTTATAAAGCCGGCTGGCGGGAACTTTAAATAAGCGCGGTTCAGATTTTTTTTAAAATTAATTTTAATTAATATTTTGCAATTTTGTGTGTAAAAGTTAATTAAAACAACAGAATTAGGTGTGCAAACCCGCGAAAATGGTGGTAAATGAGGGGGGCGGGGATAACCCGCCCACCTATAAACGTCCTCGGCCTGAGGCTCGAGAGGACGGGACTCAGATGGACTGCTGTGGTGATGGCGGCGGCGGTGAGCGTTTAGACTATTCACCATATATTAAACCAAATTATAAAAGACTGTATCCGGAAAATGCCACATACTTAGACTTTAAAGTGTTCATCGAAACAGTCGACAGGAAAGACAGGATAGGAAATAAGAGCCCTATTTACCTTAATCACATATTGACGTCGATACAGCGAATCAACGCTAATAAAATAGCAGTTATTTTTAAACAGTATAATACTGCAAATAACTTTATTAATAATACCACTTTCCTTAACAAACATGGTCTTAAAGCGTTCATTCCGGCTGCGCAAATAGAAAAAACAGGCATAATTAGATTTGTACCAGCAAACATTTCCAATAAAGAACTATATACAAAATTGACATCAATTTATGAAATAATAGCAATACGAAGATTTACAAAGAAAGTTGGACAAGAACATGCGGAGGAATACTTCGATGCCTGATGTATATATTAGTTTGTTAATTTAGATACATATATATATTTTTTGTTTTAACTTAATTTTAGATAGTAGTTTAAGTATTATTGTAATATAAATATTATTAATAATGTGTATATAAATATCAATTAAAAGTATTACGTACTACAAAAAAAAAAAAAGAACATGTACCACTTCAAACAGTTAGTATTACTTTTCTCTCAAATGTACAATATGACTTATTTTCGTATCGAGTATTTGAATATGTCCCACCATTGCAGCAATGTTTCCGTTGTTTTAAATTCAACCATTCAGCTAAAATATGAAATGGCAAATAAAGATGTTCCATTTGTGGAGGTGAACACTTATACAGGGTGGCCAAAAAGTCGTGGATCAAACGAAACAGGGAGACAAAGGAGGTAATTTCCAACAAAAAATCTTTCTCCAGCATTACCATAACCTCTTCGCACGAAATGATATGAATTATTTTTGTTTTTTCTATGAAACTACCGAGATTTTTTACAATTTAATCAGTAGAAAATTAATTTGATTAAAAACAATAAAACAAAAGGTGTTGTACTATGACTCGATTATGTATCAATACTACAAAAATTGTATTGCAGCTCTTAGTATCAAACTCAACGAGCAATGAATTTTTTTCCGTAAATTTTGAAGCGTTACAGAAAATTACTTCTCACTTTAAGACCACCATTTGAAAAAAAAATGTATTACGGAAAAGTGACCCTGTATTAAAAAAACTTGCTGGTTTAATGCTGATTCGAATGAGGTACAACACTTTACTCTTTGATCTTTAGTTTTGGTTTTACGGTCGTTTTTTCATATCAAATTGCAAATTTAATAAAATATTGAGTTTAAAGGAAAGTTTAGATTTTTTATAAAAACAACGATTATGCCTTAGTAATTTATTTAAATACAATTTTTTACATTAAATGCCCAAAGTTCCTACCTCTAACCATAATACACAATCTGCACCGCCTAATAAAATTCGCACGTAATCGGCGGAATGCACCTCTGTTATTTAGAATTTGTAACTTAGCAAACTCGAGCTTTTGTCGTAGTTCTTGTTCGGTGTTATTCTCTCCTTGATACACTATTTCTTTAAAATAGCCCCAAACAAAAAAGTCTATGGGATTAAGGTCGGGCGACCGGGGTGGCCATGCAATAGGTCCGCCTCGACCAATCCACCGGTTAGGGAAGCGCTCGTTCAAATGTCCTCGAACTGCTTTAGCATAATGAGGCGGGGCGCCGTCTTGTTGCAGCCACATTTCTGCCACTCTTTCTTCAGGAATCTCAGCTTCGTTCAGTATTCGGTTCAAATTATTTTGTAAAAAATTCAAATACACAGCACCATTCAGCCTTGGTGGCATTTCATGTAGGACAAGCTGCTGGTCAATTATTCCAGCCCACATGTTTATGCCAAACAGGTGCTGGAATCTATCATTCCTGATGATATGTGGGTTCACTCTGGAGTAGTAGTGTAAATTGTGGATGTTAAAAATTCCCATTCTTCTAAAATTTGACTCATCAGTCCATAACACTTTGTTGAAGAACTGCGGATCCTCTCTGTGTCTTCTAAGCATTTCTCTGCAAAACCTCACTCTAGGTTCATAGTCGGCTGGCAGTAAAGCTTGCACCCTTTGCACGTGGTAAGCGTGATATATATTTTTTTTAATGATAAGCTGCACCGTTGATCGTGGGATCCCGAGATTTCGTGATATTTGGCGTTGGCTAATACCAGGGTCCAATCTTAACTGTCTCAGTATTTGTTCTTCATTGTCAAATCGTACTCCTGGTCTGCCTGTTCTTGCAGCATGCTCCCCGGGTAAGGTTCCCTCCATGTACGCATTATGCACGCGCATAAAGACCCTGTAGTCCGGGAAACGGTCTCGGTTAGGGTAGCGTTGTCGATATTCTCTGGCAGCAGCCCGAGCATTGCCGTCGCAAAAGCCATAGAGATAATGCATTTCTGCATACTCCCGTTGGGTATATGGTCTCCTCGCAGCAGCCATCTTTTACTTATCTAGCCAATCCGCAGCGATTACAAAATCCGATTCACACAGCGCAGGTCACAAGTAGGCAAGCAATCACAAATCCAAAAACAAAGCGTAGGTCACAGGTAGGCAAGCAATCACAAGTCCAAAAATGAAGCGCGTGTCACAACTAATCACAAAAAAATACCGTGCAAAATAATACGTGTGCGTAATCACAGGCAGAAAGTGAGTAAGACACTAAACAGAGAAAGATACTCACGCGCTTCCACCCCCATCGCTCTGCTCCACCCGGCATTCTACTACCTGAACTAAGACGAGCATTCTGCCCTTTTTCAACAAAGGATTAAATGGTTAGTGTGAAAGAGAGGCACAATTTCTTTGTATCGGCTGTTTTCACAGAGTTGTCATGAACCTTTTGTTTCCTAGAAAAGATAAATCGTTACCTGAACGAACGAATACTTAAAAAAAACGATTAAATGGTTAGTGTGAAAGAGTGTCTATCCATCTCATAAATCGTAAGTGTGACAAGAACAGAACAGTTCTAGCGTTCCAACGTACAAAAAACGATCAGTTTATGATAAACTAATCAATTTAAAAACAAGGCTAATTTAATGAAATATGCACCTTAAAATGAAAAACGACCGTAAAACCAAAACTAACGATCAAAGAGTAAAGTGTTGTACCTCATTCGAATCAGCATTAAACCAGCAAGTTTTTTTTAATACAGGGTCACTTTTCCGTAATAAATTTTTTTTTCAAATGGTGGTCTTAAAGTGAGAAGTAATTTTCTGTAACGCTTCAAAATTTACGGAAAAAAATTCATTGCTCGTTGAGTTTGATACTAAGAGCTGCAATACAATTTTTGTAGTATTGATACATAATCGAGTCATAGTACAACACCTTTTGTTTTATTGTTTTTAATCAAATTAATTTTCTACTGATTAAATTGTAAAAAATCTCGGTAGTTTCATAGAAAAAAACAAAAAATATTCATATCTTTTCGTGCGAAGAGGTTATGGTAATGCTGGAGAAAGATTTTTTGTTGGAAATTACCTCCTTTGTCTCCCTGTTTCGTTTGATCCACGACTTTTTGGCCACCCTGTATAAAGAATGTGACAAACCAACAGAGATCTGCTGTGTCAATTGTAGTGGGCCTCATCTTGCAATTTCTAGATTATGTCCAATTAAGTTAAGCAAAATTTTTGAAAAGAAAAATAAGATAACTTATGCTAGTGCTACAATGACGAAACAACAAATAAACGACTACATTCAATTTCCACCTCTTTCACCTCTAAAAATGAAAACATTTGACAATGTAAATAAATCTGTAAATAAGCCTGTACATACACCTGTAAATAAGCCTGCATCTGTAAATAACCCTGTTAATAATGTAAATAAAGCAAAAGATGTTCCCCCTAGGGACATCAAAGACCAAATTGTTGCCAACAACGATGTACTTATGGCCCTAGTACAAACGTTGGTGGAACTAGGCAATAAGGGAGATAATACTCCTACTACGATAAAAAGTATTAAAGAAACTTCACTTAAAAATTTAAAGTAATGGATCCTAGTCCCACACTGTCTAAGCTACGTATTGCTCAGTATAACATTCAAAGTGCTTATAGTAAGAAACCCTTATTGATTCAATTTCTAGAAAAACAAAATATTGACATCTGCTTACTTAACGAAACATGGTTTAAAGACAATAGTTTTAGAATACCCGGATATAATATTTACAACAATAACAGAGATTACACTACATATAGATAGATATCAAATAAATCCTCCTGTAGATAGGTTTATATATAAAAAAGCAGATTGGGAGAGGTATAAAACTATCTCTAAAACAATATTCAATGATTTAGTCCTAAAATTGTATGATCCTATTTCAACCTATAATGAATTTTGTTTTCGATTAGATACTTTAAAAGAAATGACAATTCCTAAACTCAGTAAACCAAATTATTTTAAAAGCAGACCTCCAGCTCCTTGGTGGAATGACATTTGTGAGGAAAATGTAATTGCCTCTTATAATGCACTAAAACTATACAGAAGTGTTCCTACTATGGAGAATTATATAGAATACAAAAGAAAAGATGCACTTAAAAAAAGAACTATATTAGAACAAAAAAGAACAGGTTGGGACAACTTATGTAATACTTTCAATAGAACTACTCCTATAAGTAAGATTTGGAATCTCGTAAAAATGTTTAAATGTATAAGAGCTGGCAATAAATCATACAGAGATGAGTTTATTTCTCCATTTCTAGATAAATTATCTAATAATAGCAATTTAAATAACGCTGATAATTTAGGCAACATTTTTGAATTAAATAATCACAACCCAAATTCAAAATTTTTAGTAGTTCCTTTTACATGGACAGAATTTAACATGAGTTTGAGATCTCGGAAAGACACTACACCTGGCTTAGATGATTACCCATATTCTATCATTAAAAATTTAGATGAATCTGCTCAAAAAATATTTCTTAATATTTTTAATTTACTTTGGCATTGTAAATGTATCCCACAATCATGGAAAACACAATGTGTCATTCCAATACTCAAACCAGACAAACCGGCAGAGCTTGCCAGCTCTTATAGACCGATATCACTGTCTTCATGTCTAGGTAAAATATTTGAAAACATGATTAAAAATCGTCTAGATTGGTATATGGAGTCTAACAGCATCATTCCACATGTACAATATGGATTTCGTCGAGGGCGAAGTTGTGCAGACAGCTTCATTTCTTTAATTTCGAATCTGAAAAATGCAAAGGACAGAAAGTTGAACACTGTTTGTGTATTTATAGACATTCAAGGTGCATTTGACAGTCTAAATCCAGCCATACTTGTAGAAGTTATGTCTAGATTAGGAGTGCCTGGTAAACTTTGTAAATGGATTTTTGATTTCTTAAATAATAGAACACTCTATGTAAGGCACAATAATACATTGTATGGTCCAAAATACACATCTAAAGGTACAATGCAGGGTGCCACACTTTCTCCTTTGCTGTATAATATATACACAAGTGAAATATGTAAATTTGTAAATAGAAATGTAGATATTTTGCAGTTTGCAGATGATATTGTCTTGTACAGTAGTAGTTATAATGTAGAAATAGCAATTGAAAATATTAACAAAGCTCTGTCTGAACTATTCCACTATTACAATGAAATATTACATTTAAAAATTAACCCCTCAAAAAGTAGTGTCATGATATTTGGAAGTGAGAATACAAATTCGAAAGTAGTTTATAATGGCGAAATTATAAACACAGCTAATTCAAAGAAATTTTTAGGCATAGTAATTGACAGAAAATTAACATTTGAGGGACATATTAAACACATATCACAGAATGCTCTAAAAGGTTTAAATATAATTAAATGTCTTGCAGGTGTTTCTTGGGGAGCAGACCCAAAAATATTGTCAATTTTGTACAAGAGTATAGTTAGAAGTCATTTTGATTATAGTTCACTGGTGTATTTAAATAGTACTCATGTAAATAAATTAGATCTTTTGCAGAACAGAGCTTTGAGAACAATTTCTGGTGCAATGTGCTCTACTCCCATAAGGGCCATGGAAGTGGAGACTAAATTGTTGCCTTTAATTCTGAGAGGTGTACTACTTGCAGAGAGGTTCTGTCTTAAACTAATTGCTGCAAATAACAGGAAAATAATAAACAAAATTGTACCTTTTGAAAATAGTCCTTCTGGTCAGCTAACTACAGGAGAGAATCTCCTGGGTGGCAAATCTCCAACATTATCCAAAATATTGCTGGAAACAGAGAATAGTTTTACTGGTGTTAGAAAACAGTGCCCATGGCCATGCTACTCCTTCTCCTATCAGTGTATTACACATCCTATTAGTGTATTCCAAAATCCAATTAATAATAATTCAGACATGTTACAGTTTTTGGCAGAAAATAAGAATTATTATATCATTTACACTGATGGTAGTAAGGGGAGTGATTATGTACATGCTGCTTTATATGATTCATTTACAAAATTCTCTCAAAGCTTTGTCCTTCACAATAAATGTACCATATTCAGTGCAGAGGCATATGGGTGGATTTTCATTTTATGATTTAATATGATAGTTTTTGTGTGAAATTACTTTTTACTTGAATAACTAAAAAATATCAATAATATTACAATGTTATTTGAAAAACTAATGGTTTTGTATATTTAAACTATAATATAAACACCACATTTAAAAGAAAAATCATGAAATATAAATATGGCATTGAAGTGACTGATGTTGTGTAGATGTAAATGATGTCTGTTGAAGTCAATGATAAGGTGTAGTCGTTAATGATGCAAATACAGATTACAATCAGCTCTTTATGGAAGAAAAATGAACATACGACTACTAATTACTTAAGATATATATCACAATAATCTTTGATTTGTTTAAACAAAATGCAACCAAGCTCAAAAAATTATCAACTTTGGTTTAAATCACAGAAATCTTTGATTTGAAGTAATAAACAACTAGCTTATATTAAATATCAAATATTAAATATTGTTATTAATAATATTAAATCACCTTATGTCTTATTTCGTGATAGCTAAACATGTACTTAACAAAATAAAATACACAAAAATCAAAAATCGGAAAAATCTGATTTTTTTTTCAAAAAAACTGCTAGTCTCTAAAAAATAATGCGCAGTTAAGCTCGCGAAATTAAATTTTTCTTAATTTTTTTGCAATTTCCAGGAAGGTGTCAGGTTGTATCTTGATCAAAATTTGATTCGCGACTAAACACATTGTTCTTATGGTACAAATCTAACTTAGAAAGATGTATTTATGTATCTATCCTATCAATGATTCTAATAATTCCGTAAATACGTACATGTTATATATAGTTAGTCGCGAATCAAATTTTAATCAAGATACAACTAGACACTGACCTGCAAATTGAAAAAACGTAAGAAAATTTGACCTTAGTGATCCACATTTTAATTGCCAACATGACATAATAGACAGCATACAATACAAATAAAAAAATCTTAGTTTGATTAAAACAAAAAGTAGCTTCTACAAAATAAAACGGTCAGCCTTCAATCAAAATTCAGTAACCTCACATTTTTTTTTACATGATTTATCTAAAGAAATGCTGTGTTGATTTAGAAGTTGATGGCTGGTTTGCACAATGCAAGTTTATATCATTTTGATCCTTAAAAGTTAAATCTTGTAGTACGAAAATTCTTTTATTTTTGTTCACACTTCTTTTAGTTGCAGAACTTGCGGATAACATCATTATATTTTCCGATTCTTTATAATTATTTTCAGTATTACAACTTTGTATAATGTCATAGAATCCAAGGTGTTTGCCATGTATGCAATGCTCATCAAAACCGCATAAAAAAACAGCTTAGTTTTCTTAAAGTAAGTTTCGTAGAGAACGAATCCCAAAGGACTTGGTGAACGGAAAAGGTTCCTTTGAAAGCCTTAAGCTTTTTTGGAAGTAGAGTTTCTCTTTCTTTAATAGAATCTTCTTTTACTATAATGATAATTATATTTTCAACATTATCTTTTAATACTTAACAAAATGAATCAAAATCACCAATATCTCGTCCATAATGAACCATTTTATCGGCAGTTCTCTTCAAAACGGCTCCAACGCCGTCAGGTGCACCCTTTCCATGCCCTGCCTCTGTATAATTCCAAGTAATTCTTAAAATGTATTCAAAATCATTCCGAATCTGTGATATAACATAAAACATGAATTTGTTTCGGTACTGTGAAATGGGCGAGTCCGACAAGAAATGTATTGTTGTAATAAATGGATTGATTTCTAAAGCTTGTTTTATCAGTGGAATTAAATGCGCCCAAATAGCAGCCACATCATGACGAACACAACTACTAATAGTGCATACAGATATTGGTCGTAATGCTCCTAAAGAAAAGTTATGAGTATAAATATGTATGTAGGTATGTAAAGTAACTTGTTGTCTGCTTCCTCCAAAATGAAAAGACTGAACTTCCTCAGCATACTTTAAAGCATAATTTTCTGAAAAATCTACGTGAATAACGGCTTCTGATGCTGTTAAATTTTCCTTTAAGTTCTTCATTGTAGTATATTGGACTTCAATATTATGAATATGTACGAAAAATGGACTTATCAACGATTCTAATTCTTTTATTGCTGTTATTGGTTTTGTAGTTATTCGTTCCTTAACCGTTACTACTTGATTCTTTTTAAGTCCCTTTTTCGTCACTACCTCTTTGGTTACTTTTTTCCACTTAAAATAAATCAGATTGGAATCATTCGAAAACTCTTTGTAGTTAATATTCTTATCTCGACAAGAAATACACTCTCTTATGGGTCCGCGACACGATCAAGTGCACTGGACAAGTCTACGTGATTGAAGTGAATATTGATCGTTTACAGCGTTGACTTGACAAGTCCCGTCAAGTATCTACGTGCTGGACCATACTTGACAAAAATTTTGATTGACGGCACTTGAACTACCTTGCGCTTGATGCGACTTGACGCGACTTGACAAGTTTTATTCATTTGTGGCCGGAACATCGAAGATGGCGGACGACGAACCGAGCCGAGGCGTTGCTTTGGCGGCAAGCGCCGACCAAATTACCGAGCGTGATTTTGTTTTTTTATTAATATCTCTCTATAGAGATTTTCCTGTATTATGGAAAGTAAAAAGTAAGGAGTATGCAGATAAGAACAAAAGGTCGCTTGCTTTATCAACCATAGTGAAAGCACTTCGAGTGTATAAACCTACATACACCGAAGATTTGTTGAAGAAAAAAATTAATGCCTTACGAACGAACTTCAACAAAGAAAGAAAAAGGATTGAACAAGCACAACGTTCTGGCGCATCTCCCGATGATGTACCAAAACCGTCACTTTACTATTAGAATGAACTGTTATTTCTGTCAGACCAAATGTGTTTAAGTGATACTGAAAGCAGTTTAAGCAGTGAGGTAAAACATTTTTTATTTACAGTAGGCTTGTGTCCATCTTCTATACCAGGGGTGGCCAACTTGATTGAACCCAAGATCTCTTGTTCAATAACGAGACCCTGCGCGATCGACCAATTACATACTTACTTCTAGAATCTTAAATGAAACAGCATAGTTGCGTACACAATCATGTAGCATTTTTTATTTTATTAAGAGAAAAAACATTAGTATGAAAATTATATATACTAACTACTTATTTACATATTATATTAGTGTGAGCATTGCGTCTGAGTATCTTCCACTAGTTCAGCATAATCAGGTTTGTAGTTGGAGATTGCCAGCCTTAAAGAATCCAATGTATGAGCGTCTGTCAAGCAAGAACGGTGTTTACTTTTTGTTTGCTTTAAGTAGGAAAATGCCGATTCACATAAATATGTTGAACCAAAACACGAATGAAGTTGTTCAACACACTTCTTCAAATTTGGATATTTTTCGTTGGAAACCAATGCCCAGAAATCATGACCTGACGATGACCTTGCTTTAAGAAATATGTCGCAGCGCAGAGTAATAATTTCGTTTTGTAACATCATGGGCTCCATTTGAAATGTATCTGCAAATTTTGTAGCCAATTCATAAATATCACTATGATCAATGGAATCATTGAACGGATAACTGATGAATTGAACCAACTTCTCAATTTTTTTGAAATCACCAAAGCGAACTTCGAAGTCTGCTACCACTGCCCTAATTTCTGACGTATATTTCTTAGCAATAAAATTGTATGTAGGATGTTTTTCCATATGATCCTTGATGTTAACAAATTGTTCAAATGTTTTCTTCTCTATGTCAACTATCATAGACCCTGTTTGACATTGAAACGCTGCAATAGAACTCATCGTTTCTGTTAATGTTTTATTCTTGCCTTGTAGACTCAAATTTAATGTACTCAGTTTTCCAGTAAAATCTGCCAAAAAAGCTAAATCACATTGCCAGTCTAAATCACGCAATTGCTGATAATCATCACCCCTTTCATCAAGAAATTTTATTATTTCGTCCAATAGATCTCGAAATCTTTGCAAAAACTTGCCTCGACTCAACCACCTCACGTCAGTGTGCATTGCCAATTCTGGTTCCTTCTCATCTAATTGCTGTTTAAAGAGCCGCCTTTGGAGGGATTTTCCCTTTATAGAATTTACAATCCTAAAAGAAATATCCATCACATGTTTGGTGTTTAATCTCTTACTAGCCAGTACTTGTTGATGAATTATGCAGTGGTAGCTAATGAAGTCTGGAAAATCTTCGTCTTTGTGACAAAGAGCAATAAAACCATTGTGAATACCTGTCATTGCAGGAGCTCCATCAGTTGTCATTGATACTAGTTTATGCAAGCATAACTTAATCTGGCAAATATATGCTTTGAATTCCGTGAATATATCAAGGCCACGAGTTTTTCCTTTTAAGGAAATCATACCTAGCAGTTCTTCTTTGGTCGAGAAATCTTCGAAGACCATCCGAATAAAAACAAGTAATTGTGCAGTATCAGTGATATCTGTTGACTCGTCAAATTGAAGCGAAAAAGCAACGCAGAGGGCGATATCTTTTTGTAGTTGTTCGTTTAAGTTTTTACTTATTATTTCTATACGGCGCATCACAGTATTTCGCGACAACTGTAATCCATGAATAGCTTTTTTAATTTCGTTTTTATTTTTGAAATTAACGAACAGTGAATCTGACACTTCTTCGAAGATTTCTTTGATGTATTCTCCATCGGAAAAAGGTTTGCACTTTTGTGCAATTCTGTAGCTTACTTGGAAAGAAGCTTCAGTTGCAGCCTTACTTTGCTCAATAGGCCCAGAAAACATGTTTTCTTGGACTTTTAATTGCGATTTCAGTGCTTGCAATTTACTCTTTCTTATTTCGCTGTTAGGTGGAAAGTCAGTCTGATATTTGCTATGCATTGATTTAAAATGTCGCTCTAAATTTCCTTTTTTGGGCATTGCCAGGGATGTATTGCATATTAGGCAGCAACATTTTTCTTTCACCATAGTAAAGAAGTAGTCCAATTCCCATTCTTGGTGAAAATGGTAAACTTTTGATTTCTTTGGAGCACATTTATCAAGAATCTGTAAAAAATGAAATTAAAATTTTAAGAACATTATATGTATAATAACAAATGTAGAAATCCAATTTAATGAGAATAATAATATTCCTAATGATGGCACAAAGTAAACGAGCGGCCAATATTTTCTAGTTTAGTTTTTTACCCATTTACTAGGTGGATAATTAGATTGATACACCAAGTACAGACGCCACCACTTCCAGCTGCCCCAATCTGTCAAATTTCTTTGATATATTTTCAACCATATTACCATACAATAAGGTTCAAATTTCACTGTGAAATTTTGATAGATTGGGGTAGCAGGACGTGCTGGCGTCTGTACTTACCTAAAATAATATGACACTGACTAAAAGAGGCAGTTTTAAATAAATAGTTGTTTTGGTATGTTAAAAATTATAAATAGCACATTAAATAACTAGTTCAGCAGTGAACAAAAATTTGTAATAAAAAATAATTAAATAACTGCTCAATATGTTTTTCAACTGATCAAAGTAACATCACGAATATTTGAATAGGTAAGTAACAGCTTAAAAAAAATTGTTCCCAAATAATAATTGTTTTAAAATATACTACAAAAAATAGCAGCATACACCATTAGCGATGCACGTGCATTGACTGCGCGAGCCGCTCGGGCGAGGCAGATGACAGCAGCGCGTCAAATGCCTCAAGCGAGACATTTTTGTTCAATTTTCTCGGGCGAGTCACGTCCTGACCGACCGAAGATTTCGTTCGCGTCAAATGCTTCGCCCGAACGGCTCGCTCAGTCAGTAAATAATCACGGCTATAAATTAATACATAGTTTGATGTATTATGGGCGCGAAAACTTTGTAAAGCGTTTGGGAGTTCAATGACATTAGCGCGGCACGTAGGTACTTTATTACTCAATGTTTCGCAACGATCGGGTTTATTATTTGTACTTCCTTATTTTTATTGTAAATTTCGTGATTCCTGTAGTATAGACAAATTATTAAGAAGTGGTTCGCAGTAATAACAATATTAAAAATATTAACTTACTTCACTGGATGAACCTTCAGAAGCATTTCTTTCCTCATTTGATGTTCCTTCAGCGCTTCTTTTTAACCACTCATACATAATGTACGTAAACAATTATGAGGCGTGCCTAATAGAAAGTAATCGTGATTTACATCGACAATCGTTGAAACGTCGTAACCCCGGTAGTCTCTGTCGTCAACTGTCAACAGACTGACTGTACGTCCCTATCCCTACCCCGCGTCCCACACACTTCCCGAATCGCGAGCCGAAAACAAAAGACTATGCTGCGTAAAATAGAGAATAAATACCGTGAAGGTTGAAAAATTATACAAGATGCGTCCAGCAGTAGGTGATTACGTGGGACAGAATGGTTTACGTATTTATATTTTTTGCCTTGCCACGATCGACTGGTCTAACAGTCGCGATCGACCGGTCGATCGCGATCGACCTGTTGGCCACCCCTGTTCTATACTAATATTATAAAGAGGAAAACTTTGTTTGTTTGGTTATAATAGATAAACTCAAAAACTACTGGACCGATTTTAAATATTCTTTGACCATTAGAAACCTATATTATCTGCGAGTAACATAGGCTATATTTTATCCCGGTGCGGGCAGTAGCTCCCACAGGACGCGGGTGAAACCGCGGGAAAACGGCTAGTTACGAATAAATACAATAGATAGGGATTTATTATGATTAATTATATTAAGGAGAAAATAATAAAACAATTTGTATTGTTAAAAATGTATTAAAACAATATTAAAACTTTGTCAACTAGCCTATTCAGAGATAGATACATTTGAACTTTTAAGTATGTTTTTAAGTAACTAAATTAGGCAATTTTTTTGCCAAGGGACTGAACCGTTACCATTAAAGTACTCGCAAAAGTCATCTCTCACTCTTTTTGCCTCAGTTGCCGAGTTTCCTCGTACTCGCTCTATATTTAACAATTGGCGTCCTTGTCTCCACGCACCTCTTGTGACTGTGGTATTTGGTTCTTCTATGTCAATATCTCCTGGTTGAATATATTTGTTTTTATTTTTTTCACACAAATAGTTGTGTAAGTGACAGGCAGCCAAAACAATTTTTCGCGTTTTATCGGGATGCAGTCCAATGTCTTTTTTAAATATTTTGAATCGCCAAGACAGGATGCCAAAAGCATTTTCAACCACCCTCCTGGCTCTTGACAATCTATAGTTGGAAATCCGTCTTTCGTCTGTCAAGACGGCTTTGTTGTATAGCTTCATGAAGTTAGGAGTCAGTTGGAAAGCTTCGTCACCTACCAGTACAAACGGAAACTTTTTATCGCTTTCTAGTAACTCACATGGCTCCGGAATATTAAGTTTGTTTTCATTTTCAGAAAACAATTGCCAAAACTTTGTATTTTTCAAAGTTCCACCATCTGACATCCGCCCATTTGCTCCAACATCAACCATCATAAATTGATACACATCGAAATAGAAAAACCTTCAAAATCTGGATCTTACTATTTTAACTATAAAAAGACGTTAAGTATTGTTCTTATGGCTATTGTAACCAACCAAATCAAGCAAGTAGTTACAGGGGTGCAACAAGCAGGGTTTATAGTCGTAGCATCAGTCTGTGATCAAGGGTCAAACAACCGTCAGGCAATGAAATGTTTAATAAATGAGACCAGGGGAGTCTACTTACGAAGAGGGGAACCACCTAAAGAAAATATTATTTCAGAAATCATTCCCCTTTGTGACCCTCCACATCTTCTCAAGGGTATTAGGAACAATTTGGTCACAAAAAATTTACAGTACAATAAGGATGGAGTGACCAAAACCGCCAAATGGTCTCATTTATTAGAGTTACAAAAAGAAAATCCTGGCTATAAAGGCATAAGATTGATACCTAAACTTACTGAAAACCACTTAAACCACTTAAACCCTGAAAAAATGAACAGAATGAAAGTGAAGTTTGCATCCCAGGTATTTAGTCGCACTGTAGGGTCCAATATGGGATACCTAGCAGGTAATTTACATTTTTTTTTTTAATTATTGGTATACTAACAACTAGTTTCCAAGAAATATCTTACAGTGTAATTTTTAATATGTTTACTAAATATAACCAACTACCAACCAACCTCCGAGTTGTTACAATAAAAAGTTTAACAGTCATTACGGCAATAATAATTAGATTTGTCTATGAATTCATAATATTTTTTGTTTTTTTTTTTTCAGAAAAATGCATTCTACGCACCTACAAACAGCGGACCTTTTAATATTCATGGATGATGTATTTGACTCTCTAAATGGGAGTCAAAAGAAAAATAAATTTGCGAAACCACTACTTGGTCCGGCGACGCCAACATCAACCCATAAAAAAATATGGTCAGAAGCAAAACAAATTTTTCACTCCATGAAGTTTATAACATCCACAGGCAAGGTGGAATCAGTACCTACCGTAAAAAATTGGGTGTGGACATTGGACGGAATACAAATTTTATTAAAAAAAGTTACATGACGATTACAGGGTCACATCAGTCTGGTTGCGGCACCTTAACCAAGATCCGCTTGAGAATTTCTTCGGAGTGGTTAGAAGTCATGGGTGCCGCAACGTTAACCCGACATGTGACCAATTCGAATCTGCTTTTGCGACTCTATTGATTAACAATTTAAACAGTGTCCACACCCAAGGAAAAAACTGTGAAAATGACTTTTCGAAAGCTTTATGCTCCTTCGTACTCAACGAAAATACAGAAGCCACGTCGACCTGCACTATTGACATAAATAAAATTCTAGAAATTAATTTAGAAAACCTGGAAAATAAAAAAAAAAAGATCCAAGAATACTGGCACCCTTACAATACGTGAGCGGTTATTTTAAAAAAAAGCAAGCAAAAATTTTCAACAAGACTTTACCAGCCAGGATGAAATTGAATATATAAGGTACAGGGAATATGCAGGTCGACGATGGCTTTGTACTGCCAGTCAAAATTTAATAACACTTATATCAAATTTCCAAGACATAATTAATCACATTTTAAAAGAAATCACAGAAACGTTATATTTAAAAGATATAATTAAATGTCTATATTCAGTTTGATCAATTTTGATTTTATAACATGTAGTAGACATAAAAAAATAATTATAGATTATTTAATAAACATCGCGATTCGATTCTTCACTTTTAATTACTGATTGACAAATTGATGAAGAAGAAGATAAAGTTCAAATAAAAGCAAAAAAATATCACAGCAAATGTTTTAAAAGAAAAATGTAAATGTCACCAACATTCATAGACCAGTGCCGAAGCCTTAAAAAATTATAAAAAGTGAAATAAATAATAATAGTAGGTTGATCAACTGATTAGCACCTAATGGAGGGAAATATGATAAAAATTAAAGGAAAAATAAATTACGGGCGATCCGAGTTAACTTTTTAAGGGTAAAAAAATGGTTCATCTTGATTTCCGCCAAAATTACAAGTCTTATGGAAGAAAGTCAAATGGAAAACTTGAAAGTACACACTTTACATGGATCGTCCGTAATTTATTTTTCCTATTATTTTTATCATAATACCCTCCTATTCTAATGGGTTTCATCCTACTATTAATATTATTTTTTTTCTACTTATTGGCACTGGTAAAGTAGTCCCTGGCCAAATCTTTTAACAAACTTTAAGATGATTGTAAAATGTTAATTTCAGTTGAGATATAATCGTCAATAGAGAGCTAAGAGCTTTGTTCTTTTTACTACATATATATTTTTCATTATCTACTTAATAATCTTTGTTTCAACACAAATAAAACATTAATATTATTACAGATAAATATGTATTTCTTTACTCCTGTAAAAATAGTTTTCAATCATAATTCAGAAAAATGTTTAACAAAAATTTTAATTTAATTCGAACTGTTCACACAGAAGCATTCACAGTAGCATCTTGGAGTTGCGTTTTTATCAGTTGTGTGAGAGCAAACTTATTTTCAAATTTTTGTTAAATTTCTTTCTGACCTTTGAGTAAAGACCAATTATTTTCAAGAGTTGATAAAGTTGATAAATACATATTTTTTCAATAAAAAATATTTTTATTTAAGTGGATAATAAAAATATACACTGAATCTTTGTAGTAAAAATCACCTGAAAACATTTTACATAATATCTTACAGTCCGTCTAATAATTTGGCTAAAAAGACTATATTCAGTCTATGTATAGTGTTTATAACTAGAACCTCTCAGTGTTGAAATTTCACTTTGGTTTTCTAACTAAGCCTACGCCTTTTTTAGAGCTCTATGCTCACATTAAAATTTGTGTTTTAAATACCTGATATAAAATTTCAACACTGGATATAATAGTCCTCAGTTCCTGCATTCTGTAATAAGCTGTAAATAAATAAAGTTAAAAGTTTTTCCATCTATTCAGATGAGTAGCCTCATTGAATAGAGGGAAAAGCTTTTAAGTTGTTTCAATATTTTTAAGTGAATGAAACAAATGATATATATTCATCTTTTTCATAGTTCAATGTGTCCAATTTTGATTAGTTTACTAAAACTGCAACAAAATTGTAATTTTCGAAAAGTAATCCATTCCTCTAGCCAGTATCTCAAACGGGTTGTTTAAATATCAAAACTTTACTTTTATAATAAAAACATAATTGCTAAATATTGTATTTCATTTACCAATCCTTTAAACCCGCCTTAATGATTTAAACCATGCAAACCTGCATATAGCAACCTATATATAGGTAGCTATGCCGCCTATAGCTATATATATAACCATACATGTACTCTGTTCCAGGCTTAGGCCTCGTTTACGGAGACGCGGGGCGTCCCGCGTCGCGTGTGGCGTGGCGTCTCGCGGCGCGTCGGACGTTTCTTCTGTTTACGGTGGGGCGGCGCGTGAAGCGGCACGCATCATCGCACGCGTAAACACAAACATATGATAACTAGTGGTTTCGTTTATGAAGGAGCGGGGCATACGGATTAGTGGTTTACGGCGATGCGCCCGCCGCGTAGTCCGCAGCGGCGCACGCGGCGTCGTCCGCTGCGGCGCCCGCTGCGGCTACCGCACCCGCACCTCTCCTTCCCCTTCCTTGCCGCGTCCTTCGCGGCGTCAACCGTCGCTTTAATCCGCCGCGTCCTACGCGGCGTCACCCGTCGCTTCATCCGCTGCGTCCTTCGCGGCGTCGCCCGTCGCTTCATCCGCCGCGTCCTACGCGGCGTTGCCCGTCTCATGCGACGCTACAATTCAAACAAACGCGAGCAAAAACGCTTCTCCTTGAACGCTCCATACATCGGCGTATGTTTGTGTTACCGGCGGCCCGCTTCGCGCACCGCGCCGCCTGACGCGTCGCGTCTCCTTAAACGAGGCCTAAGTACCTACTTATACAATCAGATGGCGCTAGTTTCTTCACGAATTCAAATGACCCCGTTCCACGCAACAAGATTGGTCTCTATTTCAGTATAGTATAATGTACTTTGTGATGACGCCTCGGCATGTTGGACACCGGGGCGTCCGGGCTGGAATAATCAGCCATGACTTGGCTGCAGCCACCGCACTCTCCTCATCAGGAATTGCGCACGCAAAATTCCATATATTGTTACGTGCCAGAATTAATTGCAACGGATTCATTATGAAATTAAAACAAAAAATTAAATAAAACAAAATAATAATTTAAAAAATACTTAATCTAAAATTACGATCTAAATCTACTACTACAACAACTACTATAATAAAAGGGAATAATATCAAAAAAATAAAAAACTTAAAAAATTAAAAACTATGAAATAACTAAAATCTACTAATTAAAATGTTAAAATAGAATGTTCAAAATTAATACACAACACAAACAATAAGAAATCGCATACGCAAACCGAAATTTGAGTACAAAATTTGCTCGGAAATGCATCGCTTACATCAACTTGGTCGAAATTCGGTGAAAACATCGATATCAAGCGGACACCGGGTCGCGCGGGCACTCACGCGCACCAGACGTCTTAAGAAATTTTGTATGGAAATTAATGTAGTAATTTTAAATTTCATTTTAGGTAAAAAGTTTAAGTAAGGGTAAGTCCATTTTTTTATTGTACAAATTTTTTAAAATTATATAATTTTAAATTGTATTTTTCGATTTTTTTAAGCAATATTTACTTTTCAATTCGTATTTACCGGAGAACGGCTGAAGCTAGCTAAAAAGTGGTAAGGGTCAAAAGTATTTATTTTTTACCCCCCTACACAATAGAAACGAAAAAAAAACAATTTCTAAAAAAAAATTTTTGCTCAAAAAATTTTCTGTTTTTGCGTTCATTGCCGAATGACGTTCAGTGCTCATTTTCAGGCTAACCTGAAGTCCTAGACAAAAAGTGCCCAGATGGTTTTCGCCTTATTAATAGTTATTCTATGCGATGAAAATGAAAAACTAGGCATTTATAAGAATTTTCATTTTTGTTGAAAAATTTCCAAAAAAAAAATTGAAAAATCCCAAAAACCTTGCACACCCTTTGCTAATCGTTGTGACATTGTGTTGATAAATTAAATTACTATTTAAAATTACTTTTCAACGGTGTACTTCTACAGATTTTGAATTCTTAATGTTTTTTAATACGAATGATCATAATTATAGAAAATCTGTCGGTCTTTATATGATTCGGGCCTATTCTTGGCATTGTTCTTTTGCTCGTCATTTACTCCGACACCATATTTATGAAACGGAAGTCCAAAAAATTGTGTCGAAACCTAAAATAAGTCTTGATAGTGTTATGTTGTTCCTTGTTATCTTTAAGAATAGGTAAAAAATAATAAAAATTATAAAACTACAAAATAAATTAGAATACATTTATTCTAAAACTATTAATAAACACCTTAATTAATCTAAGAAACACAATTTACTACTTAATAACTTAAAATACTAACTAGAGCTACCTAGGTCCTGCTGAAGACCTAGAAGCGCAACCGAAAGCACGACCGTCGGCGGAGCTGCACCACTGTTCAGGCCAGTGTTCCAGTGTTTCCTCAACCTGGACGTGATTAGGGCAACAGAAGTTGGCTGAAATAAAGTACTAGTTAGTTGCTATCCAATTGTGTACTTTATTTGGACCCCTACCTACCTACCTGCCGGCCAAGTGCAGCAACGAAACAATTAATTGCAGCTCTACGTAAAATAGGAAACTACCTTGTAAATTCAAAAGAGGTCACTAAACCGATGCGTCAATTCAAATTTACTGATTATTTGCCGTGTACAGCGTGTCTGGGATTCTATTCTAAAAAACTATTGTGGAAACATAAAAAGAAATGTAGTGGTAAATAAGGAAGTAAAAACATTCAATCTGAGGCTCAAAATCTACTGATACATCATCTCCCGAGCCAACTATGTTGGGGTCGGCTTCCAGTCTAACCGGTTTCGGCTGAATACCAGTGTTTTACAAGGAGCGACTGCCTATCTGACCTCCTCAACCCAGTTACCTGGGCAACCCAATACCCCTTGGTTAGACTGGCGTCAGACTTACTGGCTTCTGACTACCCGTAACGACTGCCAAGGATGTTCAATGACAGCCGGGACCTACAGTTTAACGTGCCATCCGAAACACAGTCATTGGTGTCCAAGATATACTCAGAAAGTACATACAAACTTAGAAAAGTTGCATTGGTACTTGCCCAACCTGGAATCGAACCCACGCCCTCACACTGGAGAGGTTGGCTCTTTAACCATTAGGCCACCACGACTTTTTTTTCACGACGAGATTTTGACGTATCAAAATCTACTGATACGTCATCTTAAAATCGACGAAAAACTTAAGGAAACTGTATTTCCCCGAATGCGGGCAGACAAAATATCACTTATTGCAAAAAAAAGATAACTTAATATGTGCTTTCGGATCTCAATATTTAAAAACTCGACTTCTTTTCTGCCTTAAGACCAATTCATTATGATATCATTGTACAAGCAACCAAAATACTGGGAAATTATGACAGAAAAAGATAGGTATGAGACACCTACGTTCGCAATGAATCTGTCCACCTTGAAACAATGCTGCAATATTGCAATAATGTGTGCATTAAAAAAGCAAGGGCCTTACACGGAAGTAGATACTGGTAAAATAGAAGCCGACTTGAAAACTTTGATTCAACTTATTGAATCAAATTGGAAATATGATGTGTCTACACAAGCTGCAACAGATTTAAACAAGAAAAGTGGAATAAGGTAACTATTGTGCCTATTGAATAAATATAAATTTATAAGGTGTCTTTGTAAACATTTTGTTCGAGGGTGCCTTTGTGAATGTTATGGTTAAGTTTCCTTTTTAAGACACTGTGGCGTTGTTGTTCTTAATTAGAAAATTTGAAATTGATTTGAAATGTCTTGTCAGTTGTGCTCTCAAAGAATAAAATATCGTGCTTAAGAAATCTAACGATTTTTATTGAAATATTGCCCAAAACCCAATAGGTTATGGGCCCAGGCACATAACGAGGCAATATTTCAATAATTATTTCGTTAAGAGCAAAAATTCCGTTAAATTTAAAAGTCACGGCATAATGGAGGTCACGAACGCTATGAAAATCGAAAAGTTCGATGGTCGAAATTTCAAACAGTGGAAATTTCAAATAAAATGCGTTTTGAGAGCAAAAGGATTGAATATAGAGAGAGCAAGACCTACAGAAAATTCCAGTTCGCAAGTGCAGTGGGACAAGGATGATGGTATGGCTATGTTTATTTTAACATCCTCCATGGACTTGAATCAAATATCCCTAATAGAAAACTGCGAAACTGCGAAGCAAGTTATGTCGAAATTAGAAGCAGTCTATGAACAGAAGTCAGAATATAACAAAATGTTAATTCATGAGCAATTCTACCAATATTCGTATAATACTAGTGATAGCATGGCGCAGCATGTATCCAAAGTGGAAAGCTTGGCAAAGCAATTACGAGAGATAGGGGAGAAAATCAGTGACACGGCAGTAATGACAAAAATTTTAAGCACGCTACCGCCGACATATCGTTCGCTTAGACAAGCATGGTTGTCACTTGATGAAAGAAGTCAAACTATTCAAAACCTAACGTCTCGTTTAGTCGACGAAGAAGCCAGCCTTGCCAACGATACGAGTAGTAGTGAGAATGCGTTAGTGACGTCAAAAGGAAATTTCAAATCGAGAATTGGAAACAAACAAAATAGTACGTCAACGGAAGAAAAAAATTCAAGTCATAGATTTATTTGCTACAATTGCAATAAAAGGGGTCATTTCGCCAGAGAATGCAGAATGCCTAAGAAAAGGTACTATGAGAAGAAACCTAACAATAAGTTGGCATTCAGCGCAGAAGGTTGTTCATCTGAATATGATGAAGAGGCATGGATTTTGGACAGTGGAGCGTCAATGCACATGACCTACAACCGTGACTACTTCTGTGAGTTGAACGAGTCTCAATGTAGCAATTCGGTTAAATTGGGCAATGAACAGAGTATCAAGGTATGTGGCGAAGGAACTGTGCTGATAGACAAAGAAGTTAATGGTACATGGGAGAGATGTAAACTTGAACATGTGTTATATATACCGGAATTACGGAGAAATCTTTTTTCTGAAGGAGCTGTCACTAGGAGAGGATATACCATAATCAAGAACAATAAAAGAGCATTAATTCTGAAGAATAATATTGTTGTTATGTGTGCACAGTTAACAAACAACAATTTATATGAATTGAATATAAAAACGATCAAACAAGAAAATTGTAATATTGTTCAAACTGATATAAAAGTATGGCATGAAAGATTAGGGCATTTAAATGTCAAGGAACTTCAAAATATGTCTAAGAATGGTATAATCCCAGTAACATTGAGTGGCGATCACAATTTTGTATGTGAAGCGTGTCAATACGGAAAACTAGCTAAGCGCCCCTTCTTGAAATCTGTCCGAGGTCCAACACAGCCTGGTGAAATTGTGTACAGCGATGTGTGCGGTCCTATAGAAGAACTATCTGTATCGGGTATGAAGTATTTTGTTTTGTTCAAAGATGGAGCTACAAGCTATCGTCATGTTTATTTCATGAAACATAAGAGTGAAGTTTTTCAATATTTTCTGAAATACAACGCAATTGTGAAGAACAGATTTCAACGTGATTTACACATACTACATACAGATAATGGTTGTGAATATGTGAATCAAGAATTCGCATCATATCTAGCGAGCAAAGGCATAACGCATGAGCGTACTGCTCCGTATACTCCACAGCAGAATGGTAAAGCAGAGAGAGAAATGCGTTCTATAATGGAGTCTGCAAGAACAATGCTATATGCAAAGAATATTTCTTTAAACTTGTAGGCAGAAGCTGTCAACTGTGCAGTATATTTGTTGAATAGAAATACATCAAGCCAAACTGGAAATGTTACATCATTTGAACTGTGGCATGGAGTAAAACCTAACTTACAACATATAAGAATATTTGGATCTATTGGTTATGTACATGTTCCAAAAGAAAAGCGAAAGAAGCTTGCCAAGAAAAGTGTGAAGATGTTGTTAGTTGGATATGACCAAGATAATTATAGAATGTATGATCAAAATACTAAGAAGATTACAATATCACGCGATGTGAAGTTTGATGAAAATAGTCTTGTAGAAGAAAAACAAAGGTTTGTAGAGATGAAAGTTGAACTAGGAGAGAAGGAACACTCTACAATATCAACTCCAAGAGATGAATTTCAACGTAAGGACGATGTACCCGAAGAATACTCATACTCATCAGACGAGAGTATGAAGAGTACAGAAGACGTGGATGAAAGTTATATCCCTCCTAAAAGTACATGTTTGCAACAAGAGGGACAAAGAAGCATGACCTTACGTCCTCGGCGAGACAAAAGAGTCGAAGCTAATTTCACGGAATTAGAAATTCCTAACACGTACGAAGAGGCAATGACTAGTTTGAATTCTCATCAATGGAAGAAAGCTGTGGCTGAAGAGCTTCAGTCACATGAAGAAAATCAGACGTGGATACTAACTGAGAGGACTGAGAAGAAGCCTGTTTCTTGTAAATGGGTGTTTACCATAAAGAAGAATAGAGATGGAAAAATAGTACGATTCAAAGCACGATTGTGTGCACGAGGGTTCACACAAGTCAAGGGCTTTGATTATAATGAGACTTTTTCCCCCACTAGCAGGTATGATTCCATCAGGGTGCTGCTCAGCATAGCCGCACGAGACAACCTACAGATGAAGCAGTTCGATGTGAAGACGGCCTTCCTGTACGGCGAGCTTTCTGAGGAGATATACATGGAGGTTCCAGAAGGGTTAGAAATTCAGCCTTCCAAAGTATGTAAGTTGATTAAGTCTATATATGGTCTTAAACAGTCTTCAAGATGTTGGAATAAGAAGTTTTGTTCTTTTCTAACTAGTTATGGTTTTAGAATGTGTCCAGCTGATAATTGTGTATTTGTAGGATATTTTAAAGATGTAAAAGTTATATTAATTCTTTATGTTGATGATGGATTATTACTGTCGAAAAGTAATGATGTTTTACTAGACGTATTAAATAGTCTCAAAGAAAACTTTTCCATTAAGATTTTAGACTGTAGTTCATTTATTGGTATGGAAATAAATAGAGAAAAAGATTGTATAAGTATAAGTCAAAAACAGTATATTAAAACGATTATAAGTAAATTTAATATGTCTGATGCTAAGTGTAGCAGTACTCCTGCAGATGTAAATGTACATTTGTCTAAGAATACAGGTAATGTGCCTATTAATTTCCCATATAGAGAAGCAGTGGGAGCTTTGTTATTCTTGTCATCTGTATCTAGACCTGACATAGCGTATGCTGTGAATGTTGTTAGTAGGTATGTCAATGACCCAGGTCCTTCACATGTTGTAGCTGTGAAAAGAATCATACGTTATTTAATTAATTCGAAAGATATATGTATTGTTTATAAAGGTAATGTTGAGTTAGTTGGCTACTCAGATTCTGACTTTGCAGGTGATTTGGATACTAGAAAATCTAATACAGGTTATATATTTTTAATGAATGGAGGTCCGGTCACTTGGTCTAGTCGTAAACAAAATACTGTGGCACTATCGACAACTGAGTCTGAGTACATGGCGGCTAGTGAAGCTGCTAAGGAAATATTATGGCTTAAGCAATTTTTGTGTGATATAAAGGAGCCACAAGACACAATAATTTTAAATGTTGATAACCAGAGTGCAATTAAATTGATTAACAACCCTGTGTTTCATAGAAGGAGTAAGCATATAGATATAAAATATCATTTTATTAGAGAAAATGTGGCAAAGAATGTTGTTGTTATTAAATATATTGAGAGTTCAAATCAGTTGGCTGATTTCTTAACTAAAGCTTTGCCAGTACATAAATATGATACAATTAGGAATAGGGTGATGAGTAATGTTTAATGTGGCTAGTTTGTTGTGTTTTGAGTTTGCTTATTTTTAAGTTATTGTTTAGAATACCAACTTATAGTGATGTGAGTGTGTAGCCTATAAGTTGCAGGCAGAATGATATTTTTCTTTAAGTTTTATTGAATTGTTATGTTTACCTTATAAATTTAAGTGGGAGTATTGAATAAATATAAATTTATAAGGTGTCTTTGTAAACATTTTGTTCGAGGGTGCCTCTGTGAATGTTATGGTTAAGTTTCCTTTTTAAGACACTGTGGCGTTGTTGTTCTTAATTAGAAAATTTGAAATTGATTTGAAATGTCTTGTCAGTTGTGCTCTCAAAGAATAAAATATCGTGCTTGAGAAATCTAACGATTTTTATTGAAATATTGCCCAAAACCCAATAGTGCCTTTAGCAAATGATTTAAAAATTCTTAAAGAATACCAGAATAAAAAATCCTTGGATGCTGCTATAAAAATTAAAGAAGGCACAAACTACTGAAACCTATAGTACACAACTTGTAGAGACTGTGTATTGTAGGGTTTTATTATTAAATAGGCGCAGGCCTGCAGAACTTCAAAGAATTACAGTGCACGATTATTTAGAAAGCGACAATAATGATAATAATAAGTATGAAGAGTTTGATCGTGCGCTTACTGCCTCAGAAAGGATTCTGGTAAAGAAATTTAAACGTGTTGTCTGTCATTAAACGCGGCCGCGGAGTACCAGTTCTGTTTGACCATTAGAAAACTTTTTCGGTGCTATCAGAAGTAATGGTATTAGAAACATTAATCCTAATTGTAATCAATTTATAAATGCTTTTAAAACATTGATTGTAAATAATTATAATTCACTTCACTCTGTTGGAGCTAATTGTGAAGAAGATTTTAATAAAGTTATGCTATCACTATCACGTCTGATTATAAATAATCGTGATAATTCTCGCACTGTTGATTTTGCATGTAACATTGATTCGTTGCTGCATGTTATGACAGAAATTAAAAATAATTATTCATGATTGCATGCTGAATCGAAAAAATATGTAACAGGTTATGTGATTAAGAAATCAAAAATCTTCAAAAAATCTTCCATATGTCTGACTAATTTATGTAGATCTGGTATTGATTTTGATTAATTTAATTATGAAATTGATTACACTAAAAATTCACTGTTTCATCCAAGCGATGGGTTTATAAATTTAATGAATAATATATATTATGTGATTGTTGCATGCCTTCGGGATAATCCAACGTTAAATTGTATAAAAAATCAATATTTTTTTTATTGATTCTGCGTGTGATTTTAGTATTAACTTGTGAGAAACATAAAGTTGATTTGGTTGATTTTATTTGCAATTTATCTATTAAAATGATGGTACACAGTTGGTGTTTAGGGGTAAATAGATTATTAAATGGTAAAATATAAATTTTTGATAGGAATGACCATGTGAAAAAACGGGCTTTCGAATATTATTATAAAAGAAAAAAAAATACAAGATTGCTATGTAATGTTTACCTTTAACCACCTGATGTAAAGTATATGTAAAATAAGTTCCACTTGTGATTTAAATGAGAAATGTAAAACAGCGTTTCTATTTTTAAGATTGCACAACTTGCAAAATTTTGAAATAATAGTGTTTTGTAATACATTCCAAATAATGTTCATGTTTTAGATAAAATTATAAAGTAAATTACGAGTACCGTCACAAAAATCGCTTTGTAGATCATTAGGGCTATATTTCACCGGGACACCATGGCGGCGCAACCAGTCGCCGCTGCCAACAAAATGTATACAGCTCTATAGAGAGTTACTCACCTGGTGTCCGTTTAGTTGCGCAACCAATTTGGCGGCGCGACCAACTCGGACGCGTGCATAGAATGTTACTGGTTGCGCCGCCACGCTGGTCGCGCCACCACTAACTACTATAGCGCGATATGGTGTCTCACTCACTCGGCCGCCAGTCCGGCCGCCAGTGACGCTCCCACCTCATTGCATGCAGCACGTGTCGCAGTTATGTTTTATTTTTTAACTGCTTATTTTAATATCTGAGTAGTTTGTTAACTGCATACGATGGATAATTTCGATACAGAAAGGTTTATTATCGAAATTCACAGTAGACCATCAATTTGGGATAATTCCTCGTCAGATTATTCCGATAGAGATTTGAAAAAGAAATGTTGGGAGGAAGTTGTAGATTTATTTGGAGAACAGGAGCAAACCGTTGAACAAAAAAAGAGCTTTGGTAAGTAAACAACATTTATTTTTCTGAATGAATTTGTCAATCAATAAATGTTCATGATGCTTCTGGTGTAACATGGAAAGCCAAAAGCTCGTTGTAAGTTGTGTATGTATTTATTAATGAATATAATTATTTTGCCATGGAAGTGGGTTTTCGTTTACAAAATAATGTGTAAAATTATCTCGAGTGGTAGTAGCAGCACGCCCTCCTCTATTGAAATTTTGCTGTGTTGTTGTTTGAAAGCCCATTATTATCAGAGTATCATCATATGAATTCTCTAGAACGTACAAAATTGTGTAACACACAACATGTTCTCACAATGGATTTTGCTAATTCTGTGTGGACATTTAATGGTCTGTGGAAAATTCTCCATTTATTTGTTAAGATGCCAAATGTGCACTCGATGTAACGGCGAGCTCTCGATAGTCTGTAGTTAAAAATTTTCTTTTCGGCACAGAGGTTGTTTCCTCCGTATGGACGCATAATATTTGTGCTCAACCCGAATGCTTCATCGCCTATAAATACGTAAGGGAAAAGCGTTGGGTTATTTTCTGAAATTTGTAGGGGCTCTGGAATATTTAAAGTATTACTTATGAGTTTCTTATACAATTCAGTTTCTTGGAAAATTGCTGAATCGCTACTTTTCCCATAGGCACCGACGTCTATATAAATGAAATTATAATTAGCGTCACATGCAGCCATCAGCACCAATGAAAAAAAGTGTTTATAGTTATAATACATCGAACCAGAATCAGCAGGTTGAATCAGTCTTATGTGCTTTCCATCGATACTACCGATGCAGTGTGGAAAGTTGGCATGTTTTTCGAAACCATCTGCTATTTTCATCCAGTCATTTGCAGTAGCCGGAAGTGATAAACATGTTTGCAACTTATCCCAAATCACAGCACACACTTCTTTTATTATTGTGCTTAATGTTGTTTGTCCTAGACGAAAGCTATAATGCAATTCTCTCATCGTACATCCACTTGCGAGGTACCTGTAATTAACAAAAAGTAATAAGTGTTATAATTTTATTTCCAGGGTTAGTGTTGCAAAAAAGGTGGAAAAGCATCAGATCATGCTATGCGCGGGAAGTCAAACGCCAAAGAAATGTTAAGTCCGGGTCTGGAGCCACTAACCGCAAAAGCGAATATATATATTTTAAGCAGTTACAGTTTCTACAAAAAGTAGTAGCTATCAGAGAAGAAGGTGAAGAAGAAAAAAATTCGGAGAGCACTGAAGTAGGCGAGCGACCAAAAAAAGTTACAAACAAACGTAAACTAGCAGTAGACGATGATCCTTTTATTCAAGCATTAAATAATTCAATTGAGCAAAGACGCCGTGAGACAACAGAGCAGAGACTACGCGAGACAGCTGAGGTTGACGAAGATCGGCTATTTTTGCTTTCATTGTTGAGCACATTACTCTGGTGTCTGTATGGTGTCCAGTTTGGTAGCTTACGGACACCATGGCGGCGCAACTGGTTGCGCCGCCATGGTGTCCCGGTGAAATATAGCCCTAAATGTTGCAAAATTCAAACAAAGGGTGTCCTATGTCAAAAATGTCTTACTCTCATCTCGGGACGAAAAGGGTCATGTATGGTTTGCAAAAAAATATATTGCAGCGAATGTATTGGTCAGCAAATATATCCTGATTTTATATGCAATCCATGTCTGGAAAGCTAAAAAATAATGTGGGTATTAATTTCTTCAGTACCTAGTATAAAATTACTTCCATCATAATTTCTTTCGCAATTGAAAAGCAATCCTATTCAAATTATATGGTTTGATAGCGTAATATTTGTTGCATTTTTACTGACCTTGTTTTTTTTTCAGATTGATCTCCTACAAGAGCTACAGCATGGTTATTTATTACGATATTCATAACATTCTAACAAGATATGATTTTGTACAGTGTTACTACAATCATTTTAACTGGCCTTGGCCTGTAACTCACTTTGTCAGAGTTGAATATTGCTATGGATGTCGAGAGGAGCTACATACGACCAATGCACAAAGACCGGCGCATTTAATGCTATGACTAGAAATGATATTTTTTACTTATTGCAAACTTCATATTTTTGGTGCAATGATTGCCAACTATGTGTTTACGATCATTTTCCTGCAGAAGAATGTGTAATTTGTTGGAATCAGTGACCTGAATCAATGACCTGTTCTGATTTATAATTTCATTTAGGAAGTACGCATATTTATTCAGCTCTATTCAGCTTTTGTCCAAAGAAAACTACAATTTTGTATCTCGATACACGTTTCCCTAAAGATTCGCAATCATTTATTTTTTTTGTTTCCACATGGTGCCCATGACGAGTGCCAGTTTTGATTTATTGTTTATTGTTAGCAAATGCTTGTAATACATTCATTGAATATAGTATTGGTCAATTCATTATGATAACTCTTAAATATTATTTTAGGTACAAAACCCTACCTTTCTGTTGTTTTTTGTTTCATTTATAGTAGGTTCAATTATAGCCTTTATTATCTACTTGATTATTTAGTAACTGCCACAGCCACCTATATTTATATTATTTTTTATTACAAGTAATTACAATATGAATGACTGACAAATTATGTAGACGATCTCAGATTTAACCTTGATCTCAAATTTTTAGAGTAATTAATATTATTAAAATTTAAATAAAAGTAAACTAAGCGTTATTTAATGTTTTATAATAAAAATTGCCAAAAATTTTGTGATATCATTATATTCAACACCTAGTAAGTGGACATTTTACTAAGACCAATGTTGACTTCTTATAATAATAAAATGTTTAATAAAATAATAACTTTATAGAATATCAGATTTATACTGATTTGGTTTGTTAATATTATAGAAATTAAGAAATAATCAATGGCTGTAAAAATATTTTAGGTATTACGTGAGTTGTAAAAGTAACAAATAATAATTATTATTTTTAGATTATTTTGATAGTTGAAATTTGATCTGATTTGTGAAATAAGTAATAAAAACAGTTAAAATATATTTCTGTTTCATATTATTCTATCGCATTGAATTTCTCTCAAAAATTTATTCATGTAAGCCGGGCAGCCTTATAGGAAATGGACTGTCAGTTTTGTGATTGTCCTGTGTTTTACGACGAGGGATTTCTTAGTTTTTGTATATTTTTAATATGAAAGTCTACTCATTATTCAATTTCAATATTTAAAATAGAAGTGTATGTTAAGTTAATCGCGTAGGTCACTGAGTACAGTAAAATGAAAAATAATACTTATTACCAGATACATAGAGATGCATACATTCACAATAGTTATTATTATTTGAATATTTATCTAATATATTTTCTCTTTTAAGGTCGATAACGAAGAGTTGACAATAGTCAAAGTCGCTGGTGACAGATGTTTCTTCGGACAACGAGAAAAAACAAAAATCAATGCTGTCAGTCTGCAGTGATTTTATTTCTTTAGAAGAAGAGGAGAAAGAAAATATATCAAATGGCGGACAGACTCCCGAAGAAGCGTAAATATTCAAGCAGGTTTAGTACAAAACATCAGCCACCCAGGACTAACTATGTATATTTAGAACTTTCAAATAACACCATTCAAGGATCTTTACATGGAGACACAATTTATATACTACCAACACTATAAAAACAAATTTTTCATGACAAAGATGTATATTTCTTGTAAGCCGCCTGACCTGACCCTTCTTAAATGAATAACTGCATAGACACACACACCCAACTACGACACACGCCTAAGACAACCTATTGACCACGCTTTTTTCGCAGAACTTATCAATCAACCATTTCGGAATCGAATGAAATAGAAATATTTCCCAGATATCATGTTTTACAAAAAGTACCCACAACAATATTTCTAAACGAAGCAACAAAATCAAAATTGTGGCAAGATATTGTGAGAGTATTTTTTAGAAAATTCACATTTATCTTACACCATACCTGGGATAAAAACATTATTAATGAGTGTCAAAACTTTCGTAATAGTTGACCATACGACGACCCACTGACCGACTTCACTACTTAGATAATGAATTCATTTTAAATATTGTATTTTAATTTATTTTAATACACCTACCACTAGAATCAATGACCACATGCAATAACAACATTTTAGAACAACAAACATCGACTGAGAAGCATTCATGAACCAACCAGCATTTCTTGTTCAAACTTATCGTTTTTATAACAATGGACAAGCACCAAAGCACTTTTCTTTTATAAGTAATTTGTTAGCCGTAAGGAGTAAGAATAATGATATAAATGCAACCCACAACCACAACGCAACATTCATAATAAAATAGAAAAAAGAAACAAAATAAAATAGTACAAATATAGTCTATGCTTGGCATTTCATCCACAGATTATAACTTTATAAGCCAGCAGTCAGAGATAATCTGAGGGCACGGGAGTGCCCTAGCCAAGTCTCAAGCAGAGCGGGCACGGCGGCCGTACCATCTTTTCTCGAAGCGATTCACTATTCTACCCCCTATATCTTCGATGTGGACAAAGCTAGA
Source organism: Heliothis peltigera (assembly GCA_958496145.1). Lineage (NCBI taxonomy): Eukaryota > Metazoa > Arthropoda > Insecta > Lepidoptera > Noctuidae > Heliothis > Heliothis peltigera. The sequence continues at coordinate 1,704,515 of OY292341.1, forward strand.
GCTTTAGGTTTTCGGTGACCGACAGAAAGCATTATAACAAGCTTATGCTCAAAATTAGCTGATATTTGATTAAAAAGTTTACGAGTTACGGTCGATCAAAGTTACACCATTCTGTCACGTCACGCCATAAAATAAAAATCTATAGAAAACAATTTTATATTTGCAGTTTTGCTAGAGTATTGCGTATGAATTTCGACTGCATTATTAACTTTGTTCTTTGTTTACGTATCTACAAAAAATAATAAATAGGTTTATATTAATAATGGATAAATCGTTATGTATTAAATACAACACATAGAGCTCAAAGAAAACTAAAAATTCGAATTCAATGCAATGCTACTCTACTCCACTATTATACTCATGGCTATGGCGTTGTATCTGGTCTAAATCGCGCTATGGTTTCGTTACATACCTTTTACATACTCGTTACATAGCTTAGTATTGGTAGTACTTTAAAATGTTTCTAATATTTTCATTGGTAGTCTATTCAAGAAATAACCACTTTAAAACTAAAAATAATTGAAACAGTATTATATTGTACATAAATAAAGTATATAAATTAATATTTATAGTATTTATAGTTATTATTACCAGTTTACAAAATTAATTATATGCCACGAAAAACATTCATGTAAAAAGGTGCCAAGTCTTTCTATGCAATCTTTTCAGCGTAAATTTTTTTGAGATTGCATTGTAGCCAAGTCCTGTTCAACTTATTTTGTAATGATAAAGTTTTACTTATATTATAATAATAGTGACTTGGCAATGAGCACAGGTTAAAAGCTATTTGCTTCATGGAATTATTTTAATCTGAGATGTGCAAATAGTCTCTTTGCTTCATAACTATTTTGGAGGCATTTTGCAACGCTTGCGTTTGTAGTCTGTGCAATATTTTTGACATTGACGTGTGGTTGACATTAGGTCTCATTTTTTTTATTTTAGTTATCTGTGGAATATAATATCCTTGTTTCACTTTTTCATTCTCTTGATTTTGTCTGGCTTTCGTATTTATTATAATAATTTATTGTGATTCTGAGCACCATATATTTTATTGTAATCAATGTAATCGTATTTAGCCTTTGTCCTCAAAATTCGTACGCAGGCAATTTGTTTGTATAGGTTGGTTTCGTTTATGTATTTGGTTTGGGACTTGTTCCACGTCGGGAGCATTTTTTCATTTGTTAACAGTGATTAATGAAGCAAATTAATATAGTTTGTGTCAATAGTCAAATGGTTGGTTTTAGTACAAAAAATTAAGTTTAGGTCAGTGGGTCGTCAAAAAAATGTCGGTTCGGAATTTTAAGAGAACTTGGTTTTACACATTATACTAGGACTTGTTTCAGAGGCTACAAAAAATATTTGGTGTTTTGTTATTCGTTGTGTTTGTGGATCCTGTCTTGTTAGTGCTAAAATGTTGTTGAAACTGCATGCACAAAGTAATTGCAGCGGTTGGTGGCATATTCTAAGGAAATTTTACTCATTTAAAAGGTCTTGTAAAATATCTGTCTTCAGCAAATAAATGCTGCCTAGCATTTTTCCTTAGATTATGTGTCATTATATCAGCTTCAATTAATTCCAATCCTCCTTGTTTCATACATAATCAAAAAGACTAAATGCTTAAAATTTACATTCTAACCTGTGTGGCCTAATTGACTTGTCAGGTTGTTTTTGCTGTCTCAATTCATCTGAGATAGGACTTATTTTGTATAAATCTGGTTCTCCAAACCTAACAGACAGACATGTGTTGCTGGGGAGTTGGTTGTGCCAGTTCTTCCCAGTGAAAATTCATAGAAAGTGGTGAAGGGTGGGCCTTTTTGGGGTCTGTCTTTTGTTTGACGTTCGAAAAGTCCTGATGTATCAGAGTATTTTGTATTAACGAGTTTGAGTTTCCAACATGGATTTGGAATAATTTTTATGTTGTATAAAAAGACCATGTGTATCATTGAATGTTGACAATTGTTGAAAATGACCAATGTATTCGTAATAGTTTTCCAATTAATGATGCTGTCTATCAGTGTGTGAATTATTCTGCACAATCTCAGTCAGACTCGGCTAGCTTGTTGGAAGGGGTGTGGTTTTATGCAGCCATCGTTGCTACCTTGTGGATGTGACGGATGACGGGTTAGGTTATTTACACAATTCTTAGGGCACCACCGAAGCCTCAAAGCTTTGGAATAAATAAATAATTAAACTATAGTATTTTTAAATTAAAAATCTATACTAATACCTAGGTAACTAATTTATTAGAAATTGGTTATCATAATATATGAGCATTTGATACAGAGGACTGAGAAACATGTTACGGCCAAAGTTCTAAGTAGGCATGAGTATAAATGCGGATGGCTATATGAGCAGGTAAGAAAAGATCAAATAACCAATGGAGGGATTGTGCAAATGATTATTATATAATATGTATGCCACTCTATCTTCAGGAATCTCAGCTTCGTTCAGTATTTGGTTCAAATTATTTTGTAAAAAATTCAAATACACAGCACCATTCAGCCTTGTTATTCATGACGGGTATTTATCATTCAATTATAAATTCATCATCAATCTCTGATAGCACTTTTCTTACGAAGTTTCTTGATTTGCAACTTTGACATTTTTAGTTTCTGGCGCAATCTTCACTTTCTGGTATACTGTGTTTCAGCCTTTGACTGCAGAAACTCCAATGTTTCACCTGAAAGGTTTATTAAAGGTTGTTAAAGGAGAATGACCAAACTGGGCACCGGTCCAAAAATAAATAATAATAAAAACTCCTGGCAAATAAAACTATTATTTGGTACGTTCCTAACGCAAACATAAAAAGTTCTTCCTCAGACAATCATGGAAATTCTCTTTAATCAGGTAATTCGGCTGACATACATACTTTGAAACGGAATCCGCCGGCTGTTAAGATTATGGTCAATGACATATTGTGCGAGACAGTTTTCAATATTGAGTCTATTATTAATTCTCTCCATAAAACCAGAAGCATTAACATTATGTCGGTGTATGGTCATGGAAATTTGTGGTGGCCGCGGCATTCTATCTTGCCTGAAAATCTTTAATTCTCTCTTGAAGCGGCCATTTACTACTTCCACGACCCATCGAAAAATCTTCACTAATCGAGACTTATTGGCGTCATCCGTTGTTAATTGAGTTTCGCCCCTTGAAACAGATTTAGGCATATGGGCATTAACTTGACTCGATCTGCCACAGAGTAACCTGTACTCAATCTGGGCGACAGAAACGCGGTAAAAACCATACGGTGTACATTCCGGTATGCGATCGGGTCGACGACCATATAGTTCGTACACTTTTTAAACAGCCACTGTGTGTAGCAACCCACGGCCCGAGTTGTTACAACCGCTGCAGTTTTCTGGACAGAAAAGTCAACCTGATTCTCTGCGGTTAACCATCACCGAATCCAAAATACAAAGCTTTATTAATTTTATCGTCTACGTACATATATCTTGTAACGCTTGTTTGGATTTTGGGTGGTTCTCACGAAAGGCATCTTGCCTTTGGGAATCCCTCTTTCTTTGGGTGGGTGGTCTGCTCCTGCGCTTCTGTCGCTGGGGTGCCGCTTCCTCTTCACGAGGCGGCTCGCGCCACATCATGCGATTAGACGCTTGTTGGAAGGGGTGGTTGACGGAACTTTCTCTAAATTTGCTGCCAACAGCCGCGAAAATTGGACCGAAACTAATCGCATACCTACATATCATGATATCAGCATAGTTCCAATGGAATAAAAATAGTAAAGGTAGAACGAAAACAAAGAATTATCATGAATTACTTTTTATTTTTAAAGTGCTTATATTTATTGTAATACATTTGTGCGTTCATTTTAATTTCATCTTCGTCGCTATATGATTTTTTCCTGCCAAAATGAAATGCAGTTGACGGATCTGCACCAACTGCACATTAACAAATTTGACGTTCGAAAAGTATTTCTTTTTTTGTCACCATGTTCCTCACAGTTGAAAGGAAAATCAACTAATACATTTGGAATTTCTAAAATATTTTTTAAGGTTTGTTTTTGGAACATTTCAGAAATGAAATTGTAATATTTTGCAGAGCAGAGAAGCAATTTTCTGATTGTGTACTGGGATAGTGTAGCAGCAGACTGTAGATATTTTTTGAACTGGTCCTCTTTTTCCAAATAAAAAACACCGGAGGAGAGTTGTACACGTTTATTCTTTGTCGAACCAAAAAGAGAGAGACAGAGAGCGATATACAAATTGTTGCCCTATTTATAATTTATATATCAATCTATTAATATCAGTGTTGCTAGTCGCAACAGATAGCACAACCCATTTTTTTCGGCTATTCTTTTATCCTTATGTACATAAGCATGGTTGGAATTCATATTTTCATGATCTATTAGGTTTTGTCTACACTTTTGGCATGACTTAAAAATATTTTAAGGCACTTAGTCAAAACCCAGTCACGATCAAAATTTTTCTGTTCAGCATCAGCTTCATTAAATCATTAAACCTACTTACTTAAAATATTCTTTTTTTCCACCGTGTCTTCGCAATTTCCAAATATCTCCACCAACTCTTGCCAAGCTCGGTTCTTGATAATTTCATTTGAGTAATCATCACACTGAATGTCCCATATTGCAGGTCTCTTCTCCACCTCATCAATAAATAGTTCAGTGTCGAAACGATCCATGGCGAACTCACGAGCAGTGACGTGCTCACCGCGCGGTATCCGCAACGCAACTGAACGCGAAGTAAAGACTCCATAGTAATAGAAACGCGCGGGAGCAGCGCGATTCTATTTTCTGGCGCTTGGGTTGCGGTAACCGCGCGGTTAATCAAGCCGCGCGGTGTGTCTGGACGATAAATAACTAACTCTTATAAATAAGACCCGCGTGATTTCCATGCGATTCTATAATCGCGCGGTTCCCGCCGTGTCTGAACTAGCGCATAACTTCGGATATTTCCTAAGAAATTCTCGACTGGATCCTGATTTAGATGTCTCGTGAAAAATTATCAAAAGCTATACTTGACATGTAGAATTTTCCAAATGCTTCTATGCGTTCTATGGTTTTAATAAAATGTTGTACAAAGATTTGTGTTGCGGACTTATCTTTCAGTTTATTAATTTTATCTGGATTCACATGCTCTTCTGTGAGTTTATACATATATCATTCTCAACCCCCCATACGTTTTATCTGCCGCATAAAGTTTTAGACAATAAGGTATCAAGGCTTTCTGAAGTTTTTTGACTACTTTATCAATTTTTAAATATTTTTTAATTTTATTATGTGAATTTAATTTATTCTGAACTAAAGTTTAATTGGTCAAGTCAATTGTTACTATTGGCTGATTACAAAAAGAATCGGACACACTGCCAATTAGCTCATTGTACGGACTGCAGGTGTTCGCAGACTGTTCGCTGGACTTCGCAGACTCCAACTGTGTGATGGTGTTGTGGGCCCTGCTGAGTACATGTTCCAGTTCAGAGTTCCTTCGTAAAGCAAGTTCATTAGTGTCATTGCACACTTGGAAGTTTGACACAACTTGACTGAGATGTTGGTTTTGATCAAGTATGTCCATATGTGCTATATGTAATTCAGCCAACTGGTTTTTAAGGTCAGTGTTCTTGTCAACTATGAGTTTAACCTCCGCCTCGCTGTCATGCCGCTCTTGTAGCAGCTGTTTACAGAGGTTTTTGCTGGATTCCAACTCTTTCAATGTAGCCCTCTTTTCTTCCAAATATGCAGCTCTACGGGTCAACATGATGATGCTTACCCAGAGGCTCCCTGGAATTTGTAAAGAGACAACTAAGTGAAGGAAGGAAGGAAAGGTTAAAAGTAAAGTTTAGTAACAGAAACTAGTGACTGAAAGGAAACTGTAATTAATGATAATTAACTTACTACTGCTTAATACAGAGTTAGATATATTAAATTAATAAGAAGTAAAAGAGTTCTCTGTATTTCTTGGAGAAAAAAAAAGATAAGGAAGTTTTTAAGATATGAGAATATGAAATGAAAGTTGATGAGGGTATATTTTTTTCTTCTAATGTCAATTATTATTGTAAATTAATGTTTTTTTTTTATTTTTTTTATGAACTAAAGTTGAATTTTATTGCTATGTAGTCTTTCAGAAGACTTTAAAATATTTATCTTCCAACAATCAACAAAAAACAGCTGATCTTGGTTATATGTACTGTCAACAAGATAATAATAATTTTAATGTGCAGCATATAGAAATATGGTTAAATGAGGGGACTGGGTATACTAATACATAAAAAATAAGCAAATACTCCCCGGGTTTTATGTTCCTCTTGAACACTTTTAAATCCGTCCGTTGGGATGACAGCCACTTTCTTTTCGATGGATTTCAATAGTGATCTCGCAACAAAATCACTCACAAACACTAATCCTTATATCCAATCACTAAATCTATTGATTCTAAGGCCATTTACTACAATTAAGGCACTAAAACTATTTAATTCCAAGTTAAAAACTAGGACATATATTTTTGACAACCGGCTGCCAGTGTTGACAGCAAAAAAAAAAGTTGGCTCTTTAACCACTAGGCCACCACGACTTCTAACTATTGCTAAGACTCTTGACGAAAACTGTTGCTAAGTATGGACGAAAAACTACTTGGGCTATTGTGATGGGATGCTAGTGGACTAGGGAAGGGAAAACTATGGGTAAAACTATAAACTATTGCAGCTTTGGCGTTTATACGCGGTTTAACTTAAAATGTTTTATATAAAAGAAATTACATGAAATCAGTAGTTTTTTGCTTTTTTAAAGTGGTGACGGGAATAAAAATATTTACATAAATACAATAAAAAAAATATATTGAAAATAGTTACTAAAGCTAACCTGCTTTACTAACTTTAAATTAGCTACAGTAAAATATAGTTTTGTTTCAAATTATGGTTTTTAATCATTGTTTTTATTTAATATATTTTATGACCATATTAGCGTTTATTTATAAATTAAAAAACTGTAAATACAATTTTCCTATAGCTAATTTAAATACCAATGATTAATTATAATAGAAAATGAAACATAATATAAATTTAAAATTTATCCTGTTTATTTAAATATATAACAGTAACTTATAATATTATATGTACATTGATAAACTACAAACTATTCTAGATAAAGTTTAAACATTATATATTTTTACAACATTACTATAAAATTAACTTTATAACTGCGCAAATATAATATTACCAGAATCAACTACAATACTACTACACAGCTAATTATGGCTAGGTACAATTATTTTTATAAACTTAGATTAAAATGTGATTTATACGTTACATTTTTAATATAAAGATTACAATGAAACTTGTGATGTGTGTATACAAAATAATAGAAATATCTTAAAATTAATAACTAAAATCTACCTATATTATTAACATACAAGATATTTACATACATACAAACGATTATACCTAATGATAACTATAATCTTCACAAAGTTTTTGGATATTTTGTTTATTAATGCCTGTGTCTCGTCCATTATATAGTCCACAGGCTCAGTCAACACGTATTGCGCACTCATCACTACCACTTCCCCGTCAGGGGTTGCAGGTTCTTGTTGTTCGTTAATGTCCAACACTTGTACTTGAATGAGTCGTACACCTTTTTTCTTCTCATTGTTGATGACGAACGATTGATACATTGGAGTCTGTTTGGCGTCTCACTTTAGGCTTCTTACTCGAGTGAGGTTGTGACTCTGGTGTATGCCAGCTCAAAGTTGGAGTGGGAAAACCTTGAGCGTATTGTGAGAGATGAATGTCAGGAGAATCACACATTATTGATGATCTGAAACAAATAAAACAATAAGTAATTTTACATCAAAAGTAATAAAGATATACATATAGAAAGATATATGGGTCAACACTTACAATGTTTTATTTTCTGTGAGATGTAACCACTTCGACAACTAACAGTGCAATGACGAAGGAAGTGAAATATTCTCATGTGAGATAGTTTAATCAATGTAATGTTTTGACAAGTTTAAACCTATATACTTTATACGGGTGCACCTGTGTGGTGTCATATTTAACACCAGATACGGCACTATCGTATCACGCAGCACCTCAATATATTGTGCTGCGTTCATACGCCCAGACATTTCCACTAGCTCGCCGGGGCCCGCAGAGCTCATCCACCCCCAAAACCCTAAACTTAATCGGCCGCTTACCCTGTCTTTATCGCTTTTAAAAGTTTTTTCATCGACAAAAATCACAATATTATTCTCCCAGTCGAAATTATAATATTCCAAACAGAAACACATGCGGTCTTGTTTATGTGCCTCGGTTAACGGCAGTTTACGCGCCGGCTGGCGGCACATTATGCCCGGTTTACATTATTCCAGTCCAGTGATCTAGCGAGATTTCCAGTACAGTGCTGGACTCAATTTACTAATTATTTTGTGAACGAAGGAAAAGTACCATGGCAAAATCATATGATACATTGATAAATTTGTGTGTTTTCACAAATAATATGCTACTAAAATAAAAATAAATAAAAATCTTAAAATAAATACCTGTGATTTACGCTTCACCATCACATTTTTTATAAATGAATTGAATTCGGCGAACCATTTTACTGTGGGTTGGTAAACATTGCCACTAGCACCAAATGTGGATGATTTCTTAATCTTGTCTAGTTCAAGGTGGTATGTCGAACGAATACTTTTTATTTTGTTTTTCACATCTTCCGGTGTGAATCCTTCAATTTCCATACCAATGCACAGATTTTGCAAAGCAGTTTGGCGCATAGCTTTGTTTTTATAATGTTCTGATGTTATATCCCATAAACACGGATTTTCTCTGTATATAGTGACAAACTTTACAGTTTCGTCTTCAGATAACTTCTTCACCATTGTTAAATCCTTTTTCTTTGCAAAAAAAGTCCGCAAAAACAACCAACACATGTGTACCTCGTCAGCACTGGAATAGCACTGGATTGGCCATCTACATTATTCCAGTTGAACTGGATTGGTCGCACTGGATTCAAAAGTAGACCGCAAATCCAGTTACTGGACTTGAATGCTTACTGGATTCATTTACATTTTTCCAGTAAGCAATCCAGTACTGGACTGGATCGCTGGACTGGAATAATGTAAACCGGGCATAAAATGACTTTTACTACATTCCAATGGATCTGGCACGTTTTCTGGAGCTTCTTGTTCAACTTCCATTATTTCTTCTGCTATTAATAATTGGATAGCTTCTGGAAACATACTTGATGACTTCAATTTGGTGTATTTAGGTTTCAGATGAGATACATACATACATACAGCCTTGGCCAAAAGTATTGAGCACCCTTGATATCTTTCAGTTTTATGCGGAGTATCAAATAGAAATAAAACAAAACGTTTTATACGGGTTTATTTTACTATTTATTAATAGAAAATTAATATTTTGTGGGTCCACCCTTTGCCTTAATTACGGCAGAAATTATTTTTGGTAAAGAGTTAACAAGTTTTTTACAGTCGTCAACAGTAATCGAGTTCCATTCTAGGCGCAGGCAGTGTTTTAAATCTTCTTTGTTTTTAATTGTGTGGCGCCTAACCCTGCACTTTAATAAACCCCATAAATGTTCTATGGGGTTCAGATCTGGAGACTGAGCTGGCCAGTCAAGCAGTCCCGTGCTATTTTCCCGAAACCATCTCATTGTGCGTGCAGATTTGTGGCATGGCGCGTTATCCTGCTGGAATTAGACACCATCCATATTCGTGTCGCCAAAAAGTTTCGTAAATGAAGGCAGTAACGCAGTTTCTACTACATTTATGTACTTAGTAGAGTCCATGCGACCCTCACACACGACCAATTCGCCAACTCTAGAATCAGTCATGCAACCCCAGACCATTATGCTGCCTCCACCGTGTTTAACGGTTGGGATCACACACTCTGGCTTAAATTCTTCGCCCACACGGCGACGCACAAAGGTCACACCAGGTGTACCAAAAATCTGCAATAAAGAAAAAAATATTGAGTTCCGTAAAACTAAAATAAATTCAACTATGCGTTTGGTTTTTTAAACATTTTATAAAATTGTATCAGGGCATTAAATTGACTTACTCACCTCAAAGTTTGATTCGTCTGACCACACAACATTTGACCAATCTTCAGCGGTGAAAGTTCGGTGTTTTAAAGCCCATTTCAATCGAGCTTTTTTGTTGTTGTCGGAGAGCCATGGCTTCTTCCTAGCTTTACAGCCTTTCAGACCAGCTTCTTGAAGTCTTCTGCGAGTAGTTCGAGCAGAAATTGGCTTCTTAATTTGTTCCGACAACTCAGCAGCGAGCTCTGAAGATGTTTTTTTCCTATTTCTTAACCACTCTCTCAGTAACTGACGATCTTCACGGTCTGTGGTGATGCGTTTGCGCCCGGTTCTCGGTCTATTTTCATGTGATCCGGTAGTAGAGAATCGCTGAATAGCATATTGCACGGATCGGCGCGAGCATTTCACAGTTTTAGAAATCTCTACTTGTGATTTCCCTTGCTCATACAGAAGCTGTATCTGCACACGTTTTTCTAAAGTAAGTTCGTTTTGTTTTGGCATATTGCAACGATAACACTTACAACTTCTGAAATAAAATACAAAAGGCGCACTAGATCACTGGATGTGTTCACAACGAGCGATGGTAGCGAACTGATAAATAAATACAAAAATTGTAAAAACACATTTTATTCCACCCAGGTGTTTTATTGCTAGCTGTGCGGCGTGGGTCATTGTTTAAACCTTTATAGATGGCCGACAAAATAATTCTTCAACAATAGATTTGGTTTACTCCCATACTTTCCGAGAACGAGCGAAATTTGTAAGGTGCTCAATACTTTTGGCCAAGGCTGTATATATTGTGGGATTCGAGGCAATAATAAAACGATATTTTAACAGTCTTCACTTTTATTTAGCACTGAATAATAATTATTGACTTTAAAACTACACCGTCACACTCATCGTTCGTCGTCCTTCCGCCATATATCTTTCATCCTTCTCTCGCCTCTCACTCTTACATCCGCTGCGTTCTGTTACCTCTTAAACCTAGATATCCCACATATATGGATCTGAAGATATCAAAAAATTGTGCATAATGTCTTCATTATTTTGCAATTTTCCCGTTTTCCTCGTGTGGCGCTCTCTGTATTTTCGGAAATCCTTATTTCTTGCTTCTCCTGCTTCTTCTGACAAAATTCCGATGAAAAGGCAAGAGAAATGTTTGCATATATCAGCGCCATGTATTAGCATTTTGTGTATACTGGAAGGCATGTTGTACCAAGGGTAGTGATGTACAAAGAGCTCAGCAGTTTCCTTGCAATATTCACGGAATTCATCGATATTGACAGCTTTCCCAGAAGATAACACTTGCAATATTACTGTGAATTATTTTATCAAATCAGCATCAATCTTGGTTATTGAAGCAATCTTTTCGTATTCCCGAAAAAAACCTTCTGGCCGTTTTCCCGTTATTTGTCGTTCCAAATCCCTGCTTCACAATATCAATCAAAAGTCCCATCTGTTCTTTGAACTCCGATTGCCCTTGCGAAACTTAAGGTTCTTGTTGTCACCTCGGGCACTCCACATTTCGAAATCTAAGTTATACGATATGTGTAAAAGACACTCCATGCTTCGAATCCACATATTTATTTATTTATTAGGGACAAACAAACAGTAACACATTATTTCTATACAAACAATATAAACAAAGATATTATATAAATGTGAAACTCACACCGTTATCCACAGCTTATACAATACATATAACTTTACTATTGAACAATCTAAGCGAGTAAGACTATAAGTCTATTTAAATAACTATACATCGCAATCCTTAAGTCAGTGGCGTGCAGTGGGTTCTGAGTAAGGGTAGGCCAGGCTATAAATGTAAAAAAAAACTCACCAAATTATTCAGTGTTCAAATCACGATGAGAGTTTTCGTCCACTTCACTTCAAAAACTCACCAGTTAACGTAAGATTCAAAACACGATTATTATTCCGTCCAGGCAAATGTTAGTTATGGAAGAAAGATTTGGCCACCTCAAATATCTTTCCAAGTGAGTTATAGTTACAAAACAAGTCACTTGCAAGATATCCAATGTGGCCTTTAAAAAGGCCCTATTATTTCATGTGACTCGCTTCGCATGTATATACGTATATTTAATACGGTATGTAACTAAAAGTTTAAAATCTGTGATGTTTTTTAAATTATATTCATTTATAAATTAAATCTACCCGCCTATCCTTTTTCAAATATGATTTCAAGACCTCATCATAAAATGAAGGCTTGCGTCGTAGTTCGACCATCAGTTCTTTTTCTATAGAAATTAATGAAAGATTTGTAAGTCGTGGCTGACTTTGTGTGTTTCTTAAATACGTGTGTATACGCTTTAAGGACGAAAATGAACGTTCTGCCGATGCGCTGCTAGCTGGGATAGTAACAATGAACTTAGCTAAACGTAAAACCTCTGAAAAAACTTTATCTAAATTATTTTTATACAAATTTTGAATCATAGAATATATGTTACAATTTGAAAATTCAGGCGATCTGTAAATACAGCGCAATTCATTTTTTAATTTATCAAAATCAAAATATGCCTGATAATTATTAGTGAACTGTCTGATTTCATTTTCAGGGAATTTTTCACTATATTTACTAAAGTTTTCAGATGAAAGAAGCTCAACGAATTTTAAATTTTGAATATTCATATAACGATTTCTTAATTCACTGAGTACATTATCAATTATTTCTGAAAAAATTCGCCGATAATGTATTTTTACATCATCGACATTGCGCTTTCTTTTAGGTGGTCCAGTAACGATGGCAGTTGCATTGTATTTGATCTCGAACTTGTCTCTGTAACGAGCTAAAAATGACTCGAATTGTTTTATCTTTTTTACACAATACGCGATGTCACAAGTTTTTTTCTGTATAATATCATATAAAATATCAGTTTGCTCAAAAATATCCGCGAATGTTTTTAAAAAAAAGCAAAATTCAAATTCTTTCATGTTAAATAAAAATGATGTAACTTGTGACAATGTATCACCATCCCAGTGTTGTGTATTTTCATTCATATCTTCAAACAACTGAAGGAGGTGTATATACTCGTTATTAATTATATTTAATGTACGCGAGTGATATGTCCACCTAGTTTCGGAGACACGAGGCAGCTTTTTCATAGCGGCAAAGTCATTATAATACGCCATTCGTTTCGTACTAGTGTGAAAGAAAACCGCAATTGATTTTATTATATTAAAAAAGCGCTTTGTTTCAGGAACCCGTTCAAAAGACTTTGATAAAACTAAATTTAATACATGTGCCGAACACCATACGTACATTGCTTGCGGACATTTTTGCCTCACCAAAGCCTGTACGCCATTAGTTTGAGAGGATAAAACTGCTGCCCCGTCATAAGTCTGTGCAATTAATTTAGAATGACAATCTAAATCTCCTAAATTTTCCAAAATAACAGAACTTAAAGTTGCAGCGGTCCGATCCGCGCTGACATCTACGTATTTAATAAATCGATCAACTACTTCGAAACCACGAAAATATCTTAAAATCAAAACTAACTGTTCTCGGCCGCTTACGTCGGGTGTTTCATCCACCAATACAGAAACAAAATCGGACTGTTTAATTTCGTCTTTAACGTGATCAGCCATCACAGATGCAACGCTCGAGATCAAATCATTTTGCGTTCTGTTCGACATGCCTGTGAATGTGGTACTTGCATTTTGTATGTGGGTTTCTAAAACCCCATCGTATTTGGCTAATAAATCTATGGTTTCTAAATAATTACCTCTATTCACCGATGATAAAGATTCATCGTGGCCACGAAAAGCTAATTCTTGTTTTCCCAGAAAGCAAACAACATCGATAAGTCTTTGAAAAATGTTTCTATTTCTATCTACTTTAGCATTATGCCGCTCTATATCTAATCTTAACTGACTGTTTATACTAGTGTCAATACGCGATTTACCAAATGTATTTAACTTTAAGCAAGCCTCTATATGTTTTTCTGATCGGTCATGCTTTTTTGCCGAGGAATGAAAATTATGCAAATCATTATATCCCTGAGTCCAGTTACTAGAAGTATTGAACAGAATGCAAGGAAAACAATACAATTTATTTGTGTGTATACAACCACACAGCCAGTGAAATGTTTCATAACTCTGAGGATTGAAATGACGAGTACGAGATGAATTATTGTATTTCTGAATTAGTTCTCGTAACTCCGGTACACATCTACCTTTAGACACAACTTGAATCTTATCATTATACGTTAGCTGTGAAAACTTACTGCTTTTAATCTCTAACAAACACACATTGTCAGCACAAACTTCACAATCTAGGACCATTGTTACGTAAACAAACAAATAAACTTTAATATTTACACTGCTTGAAAAACGAATTACTTAAAACTCACTACGAGTATTTAAAAATACAAAACAATCACTATTTAAAAATATTCGCGCGATGATCGCTAGTCACAGAAACAATATGGCATCTTTGAAAAAAATAATAATAAAGAAACGCCCCGATAAAATACTTCTAAATTAAATTTCCATCATTGCATAATGTCATGTTCAAAAATGATGTTTACAATATTTTTCGGATAACCTATACAGATACTAAACAAACATGACAGAAACAAAACACACGGAGTTGCCGACACTAAATAAATAAAAACTGCCGCAAACTTATTAGACCCGGTGGTCATTTTGGAAATAAATATTTATTATTATTATAATAATTATTGGAACTACGAAATAGGTATGACTATTGAGACAATTTTTCTGGTATGTTTTATAATTATTTTCATATTTTTAATATGGTTTTTATTTATTTGTTATAAGGAAATTATCGTTTATATTCTGTGGGTTTTTATTTATGAAATTGGCAACATTCGTCATTCTGCAAAGCTCTTCACTTTCATTCATTTAAAATTTGTGGCATGACCATTGACCAATCACGGCCATCTCCCGCGAGCCTATTTTTTTACATGTGTGCCGTTCATATACACGAAAACATGAACACACATATGCATAAATTTATGAATGGATATTCATGATGGATCAAGCAAATACTATCTAGCCGCACTTTACAACTTTCTAAGATTTAGTTATGTTTACTGTGTTCACAGTGTGAGTTACTCGAGCGCGACGCGACGCGCTGTTGCTATTGCTATGAGCATTTTAGTAGGCATTTTTTATTTTTCAATATGTTGTGTTTTGTTATTATATAATTGTAGAAAATGCATTTGTTTTATTTATCCGTTGTTTTGGTAGGGTAGGCTTAGCCTATGGGCCTATATAGAGCGCACGCCCCTGCCTTAAGTTTATTTAACAAACCAGAACGAAATCTATTTGCTGACACTGAGAATAAATCTAATTCTGTAGTTTCTGAACAAAAATCATTGTAGTTTTTGCACAAGCGACGTAGAGGCGCCCGCAAACCAGCATTGGTGCGGCAATGAGACACAGCAAAAAGAGGACGTGCGCGCACCTCTCGTCTTATAACAGTTCTTGGGACATAGTAGCATATTTTGTTTGTAATCTCAGAGCAGTTATACCTGTTATGACATACGTCGAAGAGAAACATAATTTCTAAATATAAACGTCTAGACTTTAGGGTCATTAGGTTGTATTTATTTAGTAGATTTTTATAGGTTGGGAAATTGTGGTGGCACCTGTAGTGCATCGATCACATATGAAGAGTTGACAGTCCATATTGATATACATCTTCCCGAACAGGTCTTGAAAACATTTGGCAAAGATTATTCATCTCGCTAGGTTTTGCAAGACAAACATAGCAAGTAGCTGCAGATGGAGTATCTGTAATTATCGTAGTCACTTTTCCATCAATCATTGTCATGTGCAACTCATGAGCAACTTCGAATTTTCCGCAACTTGAAATGCATAAATTTCGTATTTCTTCCTCCATTGCCGCCTGAGGAAACGATTAACTGGTCTACAATAAGATGTTGAAGATGGCTTTGGATTATTCCAAATAACAATATTTCCAGCCTCTAGCTTCAGAGGAACGAGGCTCGTCATGAACACAAAGGAGTCGTCAAATTCGGCCAGTTCACTTCTTTGCTTATAGTTGCTTTGTGCTGAAGACCTGAGAGGAAATGTTTAAATCATCACCAACGACGTGCAGAATCCTTCGAGTTGCCACATCTAAAAGTGCTTGTAATTTCACCTTCACTCCATCTTCTGATATAGCAATATCTTTGGCATCAGGATAACACCTCTTCTTAGCTTCTAACAACTTGAAGTAAGACGGAAGCTTCAATTGTTGTGACAATGCCGACCTAAAAGTGAGGTACTTCCATTTTGATAGATCCAATGAAGTAGTAAGGGCCAAAACTCGATCTTCCTGCATAGTCTCTTTCTTTCTGTTCATTAATAAAAATGATTCAACTTCTTCAACCTTTCAGGTTTCTTGATAAGATGATCGATGATGCGTGCAAGAACTTCTTTCCCATTAGGTTTTTGCTTTGTAATAAAAGCAAAAGCGAGTTCCTCTTCCGGATAGTCGAGTAAAGTACCCGATTGCCTTTTCTTCTGCTTATTTTTATTTCCCAAATCTTCAAATGGCTTCCTTAATATTACGTCTGTAGAAGTGCCCGTCACTAGTCGCCTTCGAAGTAGATGCAATAGGAACAGTTGCTTCTTCTTCTGGGAAATGATGATCCAAATTTTCGCTCGCTTCAAAGATTTCGGTAAGATTTGCAGAATCACATTCAGGCCACTTAATTCTTGTCTCTAACCAGTTAATATGCTTTTTCATGAATGTTTTTTGTATTCTATGTGCTTCGGTCCATCGACGATTTAAGTTAACAGTGAGAGATCTTGCAAAATTCAATATTTTTTCACTATCTTCTTGCGAAATTTCAAGCGAAATGCAGTCCATAATTGCTTGATGTAGTCTTTTGTAGTCCTTGAGGTCTCCTTTTTGTAGAAACATATAAATGTCCAGGTAAGTACCAAACCAGACATGATTAAGTAGGTTTTCTTTTCTTTTCTTCACGTTAAAATTTTCAGGTATGTTGACTCTTCAAGGGTTGAATGTCTAATAACGCTCTAGCAGGAGCTCTCGTATCTTTTATATGATTCATTAGGGCGCAACTAGCAAGGGTTGATCCTTGGAGAAAAAGGGTGGGGGGGTGTGAGCATGCAATGCGTCATTCTGTCACGCTTTGAGTAACAGCGCTATCAACAAAGAAGTAAAATATTATTATGATTTATGAAATTAAATTGTATCTATTTTTCAAAATAATTGAAAGTCAAAAATCGTCTAGGATCTTATCTACGACCCAACAGCGATGGAGACCCTACAATGATACTGGACCCTGGAGCTTCATCCTCGGCCCATTAAAACACAGGGCCTCGGACAGACAATACTTTACCTCCTAATATCGTTTCACACTCGCCAGCCAGGCCAAAAGCACTCTGTGTTTATAATATTTATTATTTTATCAGTAGTGTTTGAGAGGCTGAGTATAGGCGTATTGTTGCCCGTACTAGCACGTGTAGCATTGGTGGCACAGTCTTGTTGGGTCCATATTCTTTCAGCAGCTGCTGAATACGGACCCATTCTTCATCGTGGCCTTCTCTTCCCAAGGGACCCCGATACTCTCCATTGGCAAAATGAGTGTGGGTAGACATACATATAGTCTACCGACATCTTGATCTGTCAGGTGGTACTTCTTATTAATATTTGTAACGGCAGTAAAAACTAACAAAAAAGAAGGAATAGAATATTATTATGTTCTCTTGTCATTGTATGGTAGCATAATAATACACAACCAGCAACCTACAAGTTTAGTTGTACACAACCACTTTATTTCGTACATGACAGTATATGTAGAGCATTACTCTTAACGCACCGTCCTGTAGTGTTTCCCGCATAACATCACAGATGGAGTTGTGCATTGACCTTGTTTTTGTACATCGCGGTATTAAGATTTTCCGCTATTGAGGCTCATCTCAACTTATGTAACAACTCTTGGATCTTAACAAGCCTTGGATGACGTTCAAGAACTTGATTATTTGAAGGGTCATTTAACCCTTAAATTGGCAGAACCTTTTACATTAGAATTTTTGAGAGTTTTTCTTAATTATGTATCTATTTAGGGATAAATAAAGACAAAATGTATGAAAAAGAAATAAATTTATTTTATCTTCACAGGTTTTTTATATGTCATTTATAAGTGACATTGCCAACTAGTCTATAAAACTGAGCACCATTGCCAGTTTGGGTATATATGAAAAAATACAAAGAGATATAAAAGTAAATAGAAAAACCTTAGGCTTATAACTAATCATGAGATCAGAACATAGGAACTTTTGGAATATAACAAATACTACTCTCAACAAATAAAACTTTTTAACAAAACTAACTTTTGTACCTTTTTTGTCATAAAAATAAACTTAAAAAAAAAATAAACAAAACAAATTACTTATTCTTGTGAAATAACAGAAAACATTTTTTTTTGACAGTAAAACACAGTCTTTGTTCACACTTTGAACATGTCACCATGGTCTTTCCGTTTTTACACAAACGGCATCGTCCCTGAGCTGTATAAAGGGGAAAATGATCGAAACAATCAAGACGTGATTCGTCGACGGGACGGGGTATGAAAGGCTTCGTGATGGTAGCAGATGCAGGTTCAAGGCTCCCTCTTTGCAAATGAGATTTGGTGTTGGTTTTTATAAGCGCAAGAGCAGCCTGAATGCGAAACTTTTTCAGCGCCAATTTGTTCTCATTTCCAAGCTGTGCACAATCACGGCGGTGCAACAGCCAATATTATTGAGAGCAATATCCATAAGCTGGGCAAATATTGACATATACCATCGTCTTCATGCGTATTCTGTACAATGCAGTCAACATGTCAGCAATGTCGACACCGCCCATGTGCGTATTATATATTTTGATCACATGTGTTGTACTGAATATAAGTTCGTCATGTCTACAATAAAATCCAACAGATCGTCACTAAAATTTTTTTTGAAATATTGCAGGGGAGATTGCATTTGATACTGTTCTGCAAAACTAACATTTGTATCTACTTCCACGCCTCCTGTATATTTAGTTTTCTTAAATGTAAATACTAATTGTTGTAGTTTGCGCTTTTTCGCAACAGGTTCTGCAGGTAAAGGTGGCAAAGGGGACGACTCAATATTGGCAACTTGTCTAGTACGGCGACGTGTTGTAACTGTACTTGGTGTGAGCGGAGATCTTACTGAAGATGTGGATGGTTTTTCCGGTATAATGCAAGGTGGTAAAACTGGAGCTACTACCGAAGATGATGCTGATGTCATAGGCGTTGGATTTCCATGCTGGTTTACGTGGTTATCTGATATAAGATCCCTAGAATTTGCCTCTTGTTCTTCACCATCGCTGAGATCTTGCATGAGATTATACAGATCAGGTGAAATGCTTCTCACCGGCGAAGAAGTGTGAGAATCAGCGTAATTATTTCTGAAGTACTCACGCGCTAGTATTCTTCCCTCTTCATCAGCATCTGATTCAACTTCTGAATCTTCAGAATCGGGTGGAGGTAAAAGTGCAAGAATTTGCTTAGACCGCCAACCTCTCCTCGCCATATTGCTGAAATGAATATAGTCAATTTTAAAACTTATAGTACTATAGTACTATAAGTATGGACAAGTGACGGTAAAATCAAGAACAATACGAATTTTTAATCTACTAGTACTAACTGGCATTGTCCGTTATAATTGACTAATAAAAAAGTTACTCCTTATGAGAGTAAATGGCAATGTCCGTTATAAATGACAATAAGATTTTTTTTGTTATTGAAAAAAAACTACGAATAATTCTGTAATAAAAACTATGAAACACTATTGTTTTATCATTATTCTATCTAAAATAAATATAAAAATAATATAAAACAAGGAAATACTTACATAATAAAAAAAAATTCACCCCTGCAAATGTAGTCTGCCGTTGCAAATTTTCTAAATGATCGACGCGACTCATCCATCTAGCGAAACAGCGATTCAAATGCGCGAGTGTGACAAGGATAGCCTATATGACGCGTATATCACGTGACATGCGGCGGGCGTAAACTCAAATCATACTTGTGTGCGTTTTTATTACATGTCACATGAAACGGACAAAAACAATTTAAGGGTTAACAGGGGAGGCAGAGCAGCTGCTGCGCCACACCCCGGTAACCGCTTCCAATTATGGAGTGTTGGTCAATTTTAGTTAAAAGATACGATAGCAAACGATTTCTTGCTAATTGTTTGTTAAAAAGGTTTATTAATCAACCAAATATTAGTAAAGAAATAGTACCCAATTTCAAGTCAATACTGTAGATTGTTTGCAAGGGTTGCAGAACTTAGACATAGATATTCATTCTTGGGACGCCATTGTAATTTACATACATACATACATATATAGTTAGTGAAAAGTTAGATTGTCAATCACGTAAATTGTGGGAGACGAGAGTCAGTGCGTTAGATGATTTATCAACATTGCACGAATTTAAAACATTCCTTGAATCCCGGTTCAGATCATTGCAAACCTCAAATTGTTAAATTGTAAAGAGTTTTCAAAAAAGAATTGCAATGAACGTCGTGACCTCGTCCGAGTCAACAACCTATGCTTTAATTGTCTAGGAAAGAATCACTCTTGTAAGAAAAAAAACCACTCACTGCTTCACTTAAATACTATTGTAGGTTTTGGTTCACAAGTGGTTGGAGAAGTTCTTTTAGACGGTTTGGTCAAGGGTCCGCCTGGAACTTCAGTTGCACAGAAGACCAAACTTGGATGGATCCTCTCAGGCGAAATCCTATCCACAGCTGTCTCTAGCCCAGTATGTTAATACACAGTAGTACAGTCAGTTGGAATCGGAGCCTTCGAACTAAAGTGCGAAGATTTCTACTCTAAAACCACCAAACGCGATGCGGGGCGGTATATTGTAAAATCGCCACTCAAAACGGAATACCCCAGTTGCGCACTTGGAGGGTCATCCGAGGTTATTGCTCGCAGACGCTTTGTCAACCTATAGAGAAGATTAGTTAAAGAACCAGAACTTAGGGAACAGTATAGGGTGGAGGCTCTACATGGGGGTCGTACGGTCGATGGCGCTTTACGCCGCGCCAGTTTGGGCGGATGCCCTGACGGCCCGCAACGTCGCCGCGCTGCGAAGGCCACAGCGCGCGATGGCCGTCAGGATCATAAGGGGATACCGTACGATCTCCTTTGAGGCAGCGAGCCTCCTAGCCGGATCCCCGCCCTGGGATCTCGACGCAAAGCTCCTCGCGTCGCTCTATTGGTGGCGCGCGGAGGCGGTCGAACGGGGCGAGCGCCTGGTGCCTCGACAAGTTGAGGCACGCAGGGCAGAACTCCGCCAGGTCCTAGTGGCGGAGTGGCAGACGCGCTTAGCGCAACCCACGGCGGGGCACGCCGCTGTAGCGGCGGTAAGGCCCATTTTGGAGGAGTGGCTCGATAGGAGCCACGGCGCCCTCAGCTTCCGGCTGACGCAGATACTTACCGGACACGGATGTTTCGGGAAGTACCTGTGTCGCATAGGCCGGGAGCCGACGTCCCAGTGCCATCATTGTGATGATTGCCGCGTCGACACGGCGCTGCATACGTTGGTGGAGTGCCCAGCTTGGGCTGAGCAGCGCCGTGACTTGGTCGCGGCCGTAGGTGCTGCGGGAAATCTCTCGCTTCCGACTGTTGTGCATACCATGGTCGGGAGCGAGACAGGGTGGGGTGCCGTCGCTTCCTTTTGCGAGTTTGTGATGCTTGCAAAGGAGGCGGCGGAAAGGGAGAGAGAGGCTGCCTCCTCTCTCCCCTCCCGCAGCAGACGCACTGGGCGTCGCAGGGTGGCCGATTTCCGGCCACCGTAGGGCGCGGCCTGCGGACGACAGACTCGGGGCGTCTAGTCGTCCAACCAGCAGCAGGCCTCGAGGCGGCGGCGTCGTGTTCCGCGCGCGCCTCTTAGTGGAGTCCCACGGCCGGGGTGACGGCCGCAGTGGGTGACGGGGCCCGCCTGACTATCTGGCGGGCCAATACCCGTCGGGGGGTTGCGACGAATGCTTCGGCGATACCCGCCCCTCCGACACATGGGTAGATGAGGAACACGGGTTGGTTTTTAGTCAGTAAGAGTCTGACAGTACCCTTTGCCCTTCCCCCAGGGCCTAGGGTCTCCATGAGGATTTTCCAACCCGATATCAAAAAAAAAAAAAAAAAAAAAAAAAAAAAAAAAAAAAAAAAAAAGGGAACAGTATAGGGTTGTTATCAATGAGTATATTCAATTGGGACACGCTGAAGTTGTTCAACCGGTGGAATTAGGTAAGGAGGCGTTGTACCTACCACATCACCACCAAGGTTAGGGTCGTCTTTGACGCTTCATGTTCTGGCCACAACGGTGTATCCTTAAATAAGGAATTAATGGTGGGCACAACCCTACAACCTGATTTTCGTCAAGTTAATATGCGATGGCGCCGCCATCCGATTAGTTTAGTTGTGGACATAGTCAAAATATACCGTCAGGTTATGGTTAGTAAATTAGTAAAAAGGATGCCGATTACCAACCAGCAAGTGCGAAAGTGTGGCCGCTGCAGCACTCCCTCGTCTTCAAATAAGAGAATGCAGTGAGCACTGCTGCAAGTTCTCCGATGCCAATGCCCGTCATTGCACTCTCTACGAGCCTGTTTACTGGGCAGCATTTCAGGCGAGTTTTCGATCATGCTGTTAGCAAGTAGATAGCTACGCAAAAAATAATTAACAAAATGATAAATATACTGAACAAGTTGCCAGCGCCTTGAAAAGAAACGAGATATTTATGGACACAATGCAAAAACATGCACACACACCCATTAATTAACAGAGTGGACCCGCAATGCATTTAAAGCATTCTCGGCTGCTTGGAACAACTATTGTTCCGCAACCCAAATTACAAAATGGTTAGCGGAACAGGAAGGGCGAGCATCTTATTCAGCGTCATAGGCTATGACGCACTAAAAAAATATGAGAATTTCGGTCTCACGGACGCAGAAAAAGCTTGCAAAACATGCAATAAGATACTGCAGATTGTCTACCAAAATGCTCCCTAAAAAGAACAACATCTACAATAGATACATGTTTTTAAGCGGAATACAACAGAAATATGAAATGTTTGATGTTTTCTATGCAAACCTAACAAGGTTGATTGAAGACTGCGAATATGCTGGTTTCAAGAAGAAATGTTGCGAGACAAAATTGTATTAGAATTAATTGACATGAAAACAAAGAAAGAATTACTAAAAAAAGATAATCTGACTCTATCAGTCTATCAAGTAACCACTTCATTAAATTGAATCACCTTGCCCAGTCTTGGCCGTTTTTATTTGCTCCTCCAAAAGAATTTAGGGTTGTTGCCAAATTTTCCCATTTCCTCTTTGTCTCTAATTTCCCCACTGTCATTTGACTGTCAAAAAAATCATTGCCTACCGAAACTTCCGGACCAGAGTGCATATTTTAGTAGGCAATATAACTTTTATAACTTCACTATTGTCATTGGCAATTCTAAAAGTCAGCTAACTACTGAAAATGTATTGTGTTACTACTGGTATGAAACAGAGAGGCCCAAAGGTTCAAATGGAATCGCAAGTGCAGTTTTCCATACTTTGAAGACCCTAAACATACCAGAGCACATTAAAATATTGAGGTTATTTGCAGACGGCTGTGGTGGCCAAAACAAAAACACAAC
This sequence comes from Heliothis peltigera, assembly GCA_958496145.1. Taxonomy (NCBI): domain Eukaryota; kingdom Metazoa; phylum Arthropoda; class Insecta; order Lepidoptera; family Noctuidae; genus Heliothis; species Heliothis peltigera. Next base: position 1,728,224 of record OY292341.1, read on the forward strand.
TTTTGGTATGTGTTGCAAGTGGCTGTATTCATTCGCACCTGTTCAACTAAAAAAAATCTAAATTATATTCCCAGTAGTCGGTCACTCCTTTCTTCCTGCAGACAGAGTATTTGCTAAAATAGAAAAAGACATTCGAAGGAGAGAAGTCATCATGAAGCCTGAGGAATATGTGAAAATTTTATCATTACCCGTGTCCGCGACGGCATCCCTTATATTCGTCGCAAAGAGGTCCGCCTTTGTGCTGCCTTGGGCCCCCGAAAATACGAGCCCCCGTTTGGGTCTTTCGGCACGTGACCCTACCAGCCCCAAGTTGTGTAGTGTCAACATTTGTACGAGCCCGCCGTAGTAAGGACTCGTACGTCTCCTGTCGTTCCGCTGCCTCTGGCGTCAATGTGACCACCACAGCTGCGGTTTTTGAAGGAGGAGCGAGCTTCCTTTTCTTTTCCACCAAAGCTGCAGGGGCCTTGGGGGCCGACTTCTTCCCCTTCCTTCCTTTTATCTACCACCTTTATCCAAGGTTGGTTGGAAGGGGTGGTGGAGGGCAGGAGTGGATCTTCCCTCTCCGTTTCGGGTGGGAATGACTGGGCAGTCTGAGCCATAGCGGTTTTCTTGCCCTTCCCCTTGCCCTTGTTGGTCTTGGGCACCTGGGGCTGCTCCCACGGTGCTGGGGCCGTTGAGGGGCCCGGTGCGCTTGGCATCCTTTCGGCTTCCTTATCCGCCGCGAGCGGAGGGCGGAGCCGCTTCTCCGGCAGGAGCCTGACTTCAATTCCCGCGATGCAGGCCCTGGTGAAGGTCCTCTCTTCCATTACGACCTTGCGGATGATATCCTCAAGGTTTCTCGATTGGTGGAACCGCAGGTCGACCCACTCATAAGAGACTCCGTCTCGCAGAAGTCCGACCGGACGTCACTCCCTCGGACAAGACTAACCACGGATGTCGCGCGGCTAGTCCCCGATGCCGAAGCATCCCGGGACATGGGTTGGCCCTGAAAAGGGCCATTAGGCTGGCCCTGAGGAGGACCTTGGGTTGGCCCTGAGAAGGACCTTTGGGGAGAAAGCGCCCGGAGGCGTCCCTCGATTTTTTTGCCGAGGCTACCAAATCTAATGGGAAGGGAAGCTTAAAGTCACCCTTAGTCGTCCAAAACCATATTAAACAGAGATCTAAAGGTGCTATGAATGATTTTGACAACTTTTTCTAAAAGTTGTGGCTGTTTCCATAACAAACACATAACGAAGACAAAAGATACACAACAACACACTAGACAATAGTTTCATTTTCTTAACAAAATCTGTGTGTGGGCTTGTTTGTTGAGGACCAATTGATGAAATGTGGTATTCCTCGCTGTAAGTCTGGGCTGTCAGCGTTCACTAAATCAAACAGCTTGTCCATGTCTGCCATTAGACTGGCTATTACAGCAGCTTCAGTACTAATTGAACCTGCAATTGAAACATTTTGATGGTTAAATGCCAGGTGTGAAGTTAGAAAACATTGGTATTTACTAGCTTTTTATCAATACCACAATGATATCCTTAATTTTGTTTTTTAACATTCTATAGTTACCATTTGATATTCACGCCAACATGCCTCCAGCTACAAAGTGGCTCAGCACTTGTGCAGCTAGGTTCACTTTCATCTTTTGTTTTGAGTTGGGGTCCAGATGGTATTTTTTCAATACTGGTGCAAACTCAAACTCAAAATCATTTATTCAAACTTGGCTGCAAAACAGCACTTTTTGAAGGTCATAAATTGCTAAAGACAGCCCCCAAAACCCCCATTTTCACCACTTCCTATGACTATGTGTTTTTGGTGCATACACAAAATTGGGATTTGTGATGTCCACTTCATAAAATTCCTTAATGTAAGACCATTTTGCAATACCTGTAGACAAATTATAATATAATAATACCAATCTGCTATCAGCAGGTGCGATAATCAATGCTTGCACCTTCTCTGAAAGAAAAGAGGTGCCTTACAGTGGGAGAATGATAGGCTAGTATTATTATTATTTTTTAATTATTATCTTTGCGGCACCATACAACCCCTGTAGAATATTTTTTGTAAAGACAACCATTTTTGTATCATTATTTTTAAACTACACCTAAATATTATTACTTTAATTTGATATTTACACTAATCTTACCTTTGCCAACAAGCCATCAGAAGAAATGTGTGTAGTCATCTCAATATTATATGTATTTCATAAACAGGTTTTGGAAGCATTTAAGTAGGTGCGGCGGGTCGAAAAATGTTACAATTTCTTTGTTATTTCATTATATGTAGGGGTGTTCTACGTTGAACCCAGAAGGGTAAATGCTCGTCTATTGACTCCGTCCATATCACAGACAATAGTTACAACATTTATGCCTGCTTCAAAGCATTGGTATAAAACCTGAAATTAAATAATAAAAGTTTACAGGGGTCTAGATCATAATAATGATCAATAATGATACTTTCACTAAGCTTTATTTCAATTGTGGTACAGTTTAGGATGAATGAGAATAAAAAAATTGCTCCCCTCTTATAAGTACTGCAAGTCTGTCTGCAGTTGAAAATCCATTGAGAAATAGTGGGCAATTGGTTGCTTCAGTCTTTTTCTTATGCCTGAGATCATAAAAACCAGGGCATATGAAACTATATATGGTGACCTACGACTGGTTCCATGGTCCTGGTAACCTTCTATAATATCATCCTTGGGATTGTACTGGAAACATTTTTAATGGATATTTCATCAAACATCAAAGTACAATAGTTATCACTTGGTGCTTGTGTTACTGAAATGTTTTTAAGCACCGTAAACATTATTGATATATTTATTCCAACTCCAAATGGCAATTTCCGTAACATAGTTTTCGATGTACTGGCTGATGGTAATGGGAACAGCCGTCGTAAAAGTCGGTAACACGTTGGAGAGCGTTTATAAATTCTTAAAGCTGTAATTTTTTCGTCTTTTGACCATCTCCGGCCAGTAGATTTGTTTTTAAAGTTTCTTATTTGTCCTTGTAAAAGCAGGGCCAATGCAGGTGTAATTTTTTCAGACAACTTTTTTACTGCTACATCTTCAGTAATAACATTTTATTATCTCCTTCTTATTTGAATTCTTCAATCGGTTTCGCAGCTGGCAAACTTTTTGCATGTATTTGCGACATTTCCCCAGTAGCAGCTCTCTGGTTTACTGTGCCGGGTGAAACAGTTGATGGTCCAGCCACTGGCTGAAAATTGACTATTGCCTGAGGGTTTATACAGTTGATAGTCTGGTCACTGGCTCATTAACTTCTGCCTTATGTTGTGGTACAGCCTCAGTATTCTGCAAATTTGATATGTCGCAAAAGGGCTTCTGTTGTCCTACAAAGGAATACGTTAGTAAAGCAGGTTCTCCCTGAAATGCAAATTAATAAAGAACAAATTAATTCAAATTACAGAAATTCTGAAGAAATTTTTACTTTTATGTATATAAATGTATGTTCCGTCGAATAATATGATGGCTTTTGAATCTCCATATAATGCTCTCGCAATAGTAGTGCTGTTGATTTATTATTTCATCTCGGCCGATGTGGTTGCATCCTAGATGAAGTGCCACAAATTCTCTCGTTAAGCACTCTCGGGCTGTATTCAGGTAACGTCCCACTGTTGTCCTGCTGACGTTTAAGTGGCATGCTATTCTGACAGCTGAACCAGATGCTCAGCTGACCTTATTTTCATAAGATAGCATGCCAGCACAGTTTTTGGCTGCCTTGTGTGCTGGTTAAAAGATGGTGTGTCATTTAAAACAATAGCAAACTGCTCGTGGGTTAGCCCTGTTCTAAAATAAAGTTCTTCAGGAGAAATGCTGTCTATATTTTCAAAATCCAAGATTTTTTTGTTATTATATGCATTTCTTAAAACGTCCATCATGTCCTTTAACTGGTCTGATACAAATGTAGTATCTGCAGAATCATATAATAGGTTCCATTCATTGGTCCGCATATGATTTGTACAAACCCTTGCACTGGTAGGGACATATGTAGAAGCTGTACTCGATCAGTGAATGTATTTTTAAGAATAGTGGTATTCTATGCAGATCTTGATTTGCACATTCCATAAACGCACAGTGACGAGACGTATTTGCTAACCTAACCTTTTGTAGGTTGGGACTGTAATTAACTGCTCGGCAACTGCTTGTTCATCGGCTTGCTCATCAGGTTGTTCCTTGTTTTGTCCACCTTCATTTCTCATTTGGTGTCGATGTGCTTACTGCAGTAAAGAAACAAATGTATATGTACATATATCGCAATAGCTTACTAATGATAGCGCCCCACTCATATTTCTTAATATCGCTGTGATAGCTATCTATCATTTTTAATGGGCCAAGTGATAGCAAGATTAGAAATAAACTAAAATCGTCGTACACACTTAAGACATAAGTCATATTATTTGGCCCACGCAGCGCGATAAAGTCTGCGCTACTAGTGGTCTCGCGCCACGAGGAACCCGCTTTTAAACAGGAACTGAGTTTTTTAGTTTACTAAGAAATTGCCATAATGTATCATTATTGGGTACTGATGAATAGGATGAGTGAGGAGTATTAATAAAACGTGTGGTGCTTTGGGGTCTGTGGATTTTACCAATGTGGATATTAAGACCTCTCTTAGCTTTAAAGTACCGTGCCTGGGTACAGTGAGGGCAGCGCTCAAGGATATCCAGCGATGTAGAAGGTTGACTAGCACTTCTTCCCGCATCGCTATCATACATTTAGGCACTTTTAAGCCCTAACTATTATAAAACAGTAAACTTATAATACTAAATAAATAAACTAACAGAAAACAAAAAAGACAGTTCAACTTGACACCCGTCACTCCGGAGGCCTGGAGCGTCTCGCCAATGGCGCCACCGCCACGGCCCTGTCTGCGCAACCTTCAGCCATGGAAACGGTTGCCGGAGCGACCACTGAAGGGGTCGCGTCGCGTCGTGTCAATTTGTTTCTGATGTGATGACCGCTACTATCACTAGTATATTATTTCTTGGTTGTTCGTTATTATTCAGTATTTTGCTTATATTAGTGCGATCCATTGGGTACTTTTACTGGCAATTGTGGCCCCTTCAAATTTTAAGACTTAAGCGGTCGTGCTTTAGCTTTGAGATAATACTTTTATAATAGAAATTTATATTTATATTAAATTTTATATTTTTATTGCACTTCAAAGATACTTCACAGGTTCCAAGCTTGAACATGAACATAACAATATTGCACTATTTTTGATTTTATTGAGTAGCTTACAGTACATAGAAAACATATGTATAGGAAGTTTTGTATCAAATTGTTTAATTAAATAATAAAAAATAAAACTTCAACACTTTAAAATAAATTATTCATCTATTTGTAAAATTATTCATTTTCGTAAGTTTTATTAAAACGTGGTCTAAAACCTGGGCCGGTGGAGTTATATTTTCATACCTGGCCCGGCTTAAATGCCATATCACAGACATGATGTGAGCGCAGCAACCCACAGTCCTTCGGCCGACTATGCAATTGCAGCAATAATGCTTAGTAGCTTGTATGCCTTGATTTTGATCATAATATAATATATATACAAAATCTATATTTTACGGCCTATAAGTCGGCTTTGTATTTTCCCTCGCAATAATGTGCAATTCTCGACTGAAGGAAATCCTTGTAAAAGGTCACTGGCTCTATCGATGCACACTTCAATTGTATAGGAACCATCATTTCTTATGTGCTCCCTAGGGTTGCCAACATTTCATCAGCGAAATATAGTATTTTCCAAAATAAGGTGTAAAAAAATATAGTACATTTAAAAGAAATATAGTATTTTATGGGAAAAACAAAAAAAGAGACAAATATATATTTGTTAATTATTTATTTTTATAAAAACTATATTTTTTGCACTTCTTGCACTGTGTAACAGTTTTTTGTTTAAAATAAAAGTGTCACATGCTTTGTCACATTCAATTTTTAAATTGATAAAAATCAAAAGCTCATTTTTTATTAACGATATACTACTTCTGTTTCTTTCATCTCGCCACTTCGCATTCATAACCGAAAATATCCTTTCTGTGAATGCCGAAGTGGCGGGAATAGAGAGCAGGAATGAAATTACTTTAAATAAATTTTGTAAGTCATTTTCAGTATTTTTAAAAATATGCTGTCATTTTTGGCCTGTAGTTTTGTCAGTAAAGTCACTACAGTCTTTTACTTTAGCAAAGATTTCATTCAATATCGTTATTTCAGAGTATAGGTCGTCCATTTTGATACATAATTTTTCTTGTAAATTTAGAACTTCTAAAATTGTCTCAAAGTCATTAAATGAAACCTCTTTTTTTTAATTTAACTTTTGGATTTTACATAACCAGTTGCTTTCACCAAAATCAAACCATTTATTAAGATAGTCTAAACATTTATCAATAAATAACAAAAAAATCTTTTGAATTGCATAACTTTCTGTGGGGGATTTTGCTTCTAATGATTGCAACATTTTTTTGGTTTCGTAACCAAAAAAAAATATCATTTTTACGTTGTTCTAGTGCCGATTTTAAAATTGCCATAATATTATACACATCTATGACTATGATGTTATTGCCTTCAAGTTGTTTAACAGTTTTATGAAAGTTATGTAAAAAATTACTCGCGAAATGTAAAAAGATTAGAACTTTACTGTTTCCATTACTTTCGTTCATCATCAAAATATTTTGAATATGTGTAGGACATTCCTCACCTAAGCTAAAAAAATAATCACTCAAAGCCTTCCAATTCAAAAGTATGTTGTCCACGCAAGGAAGCAATGAAAGCCACCTAGTACCAACATGTCGTTTCAGCTCATGCCATTCACCTTCAACAGCAGCAACAAATTTCTTAAGCTCTTCTCTACGGACTGCAGAAACAGAGAAATGGCTGTAGATTTTTAAAATAATATTTTCAACATCAATGCTTAAAAAATTAATTGCATGCTTCACTGTGTTGTGAACTACGAGGGAGCGTTTTTATATTCGCGGAATCGGGGGCAAAGGGTCCAAATAAAAAAACCAAATTATTTTTCCTTTTCAATATATTCACCTGCAAGACAGATACATTTTTCAGATCTTTCTATTAATTTATTTATACCCTCATAAAAAAAATGTTTCATCTTTGTCTTCAAAATACGCCGAAACTGCCTCCTTGACTTCATCATCGGTGGAAAATTTCTTACCCCGCAGCTCTTTTTTCATTTTTGGAAAAAGATAATAATCACTCGGGGCCAGGTCTGGACTGTAGGGTGGGTGATTTAAAATATCGAACCCTACTTTATGCAGAGCAGCCAATGCAACGCGGCTCTTGTGGACGGGCGCGTTGTCGTGCAAAAGAACCACACCTCTCGTCAATTTTCCCCGTCTTTTTTCTCTAATAGCTTCTTTTAATCGCTCCAATATCGAAGCGTAGTACTCTCCGGTTATAGAAACACCTTTATCTTTATAATCGATCAGCAATATTCCCTTTGAGTCCCAAAAGACCGTAGCCATGAGTTTTCCAGCTGACTGCGACACTTTAAATTTCTTGGGGGGTGCTGTGCCCTTTTTGTGCCATTGCATGGAGTCTTGTTTCGACTCAGGTTCATAATGATGAACCCAAGTTTCGTCTCCAGTAACAATTTGACTCAAAAAACCATCCTTGTCTTCATTGCAGAGGTCCAAAAATGCGCGTGAACACTCTACGCGCTGTTGTTTTTGCGGCGGCGTGAGCATTCTCGGCACCCATCCTGCACTGACCTTAGTCATGCCAAGGTGGTCGTGCAGAATTTTAAAAATGGTTGTATCCGATACTCCAACCATTTCTGCCATCTGTTTCTTCTTCAGCCGAGCATCGTCGAGTACAATTTTTTCGACTTTTTGGATAAGCTCGGGCGTGGTCACCTCGACGCTCCTGCCCGGCCTCGGGTCGTCTTCAAGTGATTCTCTTCCTTGTTTGAATAAACTGTGCCACTTGTAAACCATTGTTTTTCCAGGGCAAGAGTCACCGTAAACCGATGACATCTCATTTACTATGGTCGGAACTGATTTTCCTTGCTTGGTAAGGAACTTTATAACCGCACGATATTCAATTTTTTCCATTTTTCACTTTTCACTCCGGATTATGTTACTTGATTGACGATTACTCAAAGACTAGTTATCTTATAACAATGAAAGCTCGTATTTAAACTAATTATGGGTCACTGAACACGTTACGGTTCTAATGAGCATAATCACCCCCCTCCATCCCTCTCATTCCGCGAACTTAAAAACGCACCCTCGTAGCTTTGAGATAATATTTTTATAATAGAAATTTATATTTATATTAAATTTTATATTTTTATTGCACTTCAAAGATACTTCACAGGTGACATCTATCATCTATAAAGGACATCAACAACTTTGTATGGCGTTTGGGCTTCAACATGAACATAACAATATTGCACTATTTTTGATTTTATTGAGTAGCTTACAGTACATAGAAAACATATGTATAGGAAGTTTTGTATCAAATTGTTTAATTAAATAATAAAAATTAAAACTTCAACACTTTCAAATAAATGATTTATCTATTTGTAAAATTATTCATTTTCGTAAGTTTTATTAAAACGTGGTTTAAAACCTGGGCCGGTGGAGTTATATTTTCATACCTGGCCCGGCTTAAATGCCATATCACAGACATGATGTGAGCGCAGCAACCCACAGTCCTTCGGCCGACTATGCAATTGCAGCAATAATGCTTAATAGCTTGTATGCCTTGATTTTGATCATCATATAATATATATACAAAATATATTTTACGGCCTATATGTCGGCTTTGTATTTTCCCTCGCAATAATGTGCAATTCTCGACTGAAGGAAATCCTTGTAAAAGGTCACTGGCTCTATCGATGCACACTTCAATTGTATAGGAACCATCATTTCTTATGTGCTCCCCATAATAAGACTTTGCCTGTTTAATCCGATATGTTCCACACGCTAATAACACAAGTTCATCAAATGTTAATCTAGGAAATTGAACAATTTCAATAGTAGTACTTCCATCAAATATTTTAATGTTTTGAAGCTCTCGAATCGAAACATCGAATATCGATATTATTTTTTCTGAGTTTTTATTTTGGCAACCCTAACTCAATGCATCCCGCATGTTGTACAACAACTGTCAATTTTCAACAAAAAAATAATTGTAATAATTTGTAATGCAAAATTTTTACAAAATGGTGTAACAAAATGGGCTAAATGGGAAGAGACAAAATTCCAAAAATGAAAGTAAAATATGCTGCACAAGTGTTTAGCCAGAGGGTGTCTAGTGCACCGAGATTTCTAGCAAGTAAGTATTTTTGAATACTCTGTTATTGTAACACCTTGTTAAAGATTATAGTAGTCTGTTACTAGAGCGATAACAATGTTTACATATTAATCAATTTTGTAAACTAACTACTGGGTACTCCCTTATCTCCTATTGCCATCATATCCACGTACCGATGAGTGTTCCACCTATGTAAATTTTGCTGAGCGATTCAAAATTGGAAAGGACGAAACAAAGCGAAACGATCTGAGGATACTACAAAGACTCCATCGCCTCCGAGCTAACGCATTTTATACTTTTCTCTAGGAAAAACACGAAGGCATGAAAACATTCTCATTTGATTGTCAAATAAACCTTCTATGCAACACTGTTCTACTACAAACGACAATTCTTCTACTACTAGCCTCTACGATCATGTGTCCATCGAAATAAGCTTTTGTAGTAATCGTATCATAATGAAACCGGAAGATACACCGACGAAATGACTCTTAACACCACTTTTACTCGATCCATTCGCTATCACTAGTTTTCTATTCTACTGTCCACGACCATAAATGTATATAGTGTGAACAGAATTAAAATCTTTGTGGTTTATAATAGCCACAAACTATATTTTTCTTTGATGTAAAATTGTTGTCAGTTTTTGGTTTGATCTCAATAGAGTGTGTCAGTTATTTCTAATAATGGGTGTTTTTTTTTCGATGTATAGAACTTTAAATTGGCATTACTGTTCAAGATGATGACCGATTTAACTGCTGTCAAGTGATTTATTCTCAGTTTGGTTTGGCAATTCATCATGAATAGACTTACGCCTGAAGAACGCTTGCAAATAGTGCAATTTTATTTCGAAAATAATGGTTCTGTGCAGAATACGTATCGCGCCCTACGTCCATTTTATCGTCGACAAAATCGTCCATCAGAGCAGTTGATTCGATTAACCATGGAACGTTTTCGCACCACGTTTACTGTTATTGACAATACGCATCCCCAGAGACGCGTACAGAAGAAGCTATTGCTGCTGTAGAGCGTAGCATTGAGGAAGACGCGAATCCAGAAAAACTGACTTTATGGGCTGAGTGGCTGGACTGGGCTTTCCTAAATTGAATAACCATGATGTCCAGGAGATGTGGTTTCAACAAGACGGCGCACAATCGATTTATTGAAAGACACGTTTGGTGACCGCTTAATTTCACGTTTTGGACCTGTGAATTGGCCTCTAAGATCTTGTGATTTAACACCGCTAGACTACTTTTTGTGGGGCTATGTAAAGTCATTGGTCTATGCAGATAAGCCACAAACGCTTGACCATTTGGAAGACAACATTCGCCGTGTTATTGCCGATATACGGCCACAAAAGTTGGAAAAAGTCATCGAAAATTGGACGTTGAGATTGGACTACATCCACACCAGCCGTGGCGGTCCTATGCCAGAAATCATTATTGCCATAAGATTATCTTTCAGATGAACGAAATTCATGTCAATCGAATAATCCATCGTTCTTTTATTGCAACTTAAAGTTCTATACATCGAAAAAAAACACCCGATATTAAAGCGTTTTTCCTATGTAAAAACTGCATTTTTATGTTTTACTAAATATACTAGTGACCATATACCAGTACCAAATATACAAATCCATTATTATATCGAAGATAATTTATAGATCAATAACTTGGTGTGAAACATAAAATTTGGTCCTTCTGAAACAAAAGAAGATCGATGGCTTCTTCAATATAAGATTTTTTTCCAACTTTTTAATACTCAAGACACCTCATAATAAACCAAAACTCGAGGGGCTGGAAGGTGCCATAATTTGTGCCGTGGATTTTAAGAACATGTAAGGTTGTTCCTGCCTATTTGGAGCATTACCGCTGCGTGTATCTGATCTCCGTGTACCAACGCAACGAAGCAACGTGAGCGACGGGACGAGTCGACCAATCAGCGTCAGCGAGGGAATTCGTGCCGAACGTGAACGCGAATCGACCGTTTCCGAACATCGCATCGACTTAGGTTTTCGATCGCCATTTCTTTTTTCTCAAAATTCTAGTGTCATTTTTTTTAACGGAAGTGTATTTTATACATACAATTGTAACATGGTTTATTGGGTTTAAAAGTCAAAGTTGCATTGAATCTTTTGCTTAGCTGCATATAATAGCTGCATAAAATATCACAAGAAGATTTGGCACAATTAAGTTGCGTAGGGGGTACATAAAAGGCGCCATCAGCCGAGTCTCTTACATTGTCACTCTGTTGCCACTTGCTCTTTGCTGCAGTTACTGTTCCAAGTATACTACTTTTTTCTATTCTCATACATTTATCTTAATATTACTGGACTCATCATCATCGACATTTCGGAACCATTTCGGGTCTTTCGGAACCAATTGCGTGTGTTAATAACGCATACCGATAGATTTTAAAACTTCAATTATTTATTCGACGCTTACTATCCGGTTTTACTAACGTGTAATCCATAGTTCAAAGACTACTGTAACAAAGACATCACCGACATTACCGATTTTTGCTGTAACTTATTGTTACGAATTTTGTTTGAGAATAATCAATCATCAAATTGCTTCTTGGTAAAAATTGTTCTAATATCTCCACCTGTTTGCCTCATTTTTCTGTTGCCACTTTGTTGTTCGTCTTACAGCATTTGCTTGTATCACGGTTCTTAATTTTTCGTTGCCTTCAAATATTCCGCTCGAACTTTAATTATATACAACAGTTTTCTAGAATTTCAACATCTTCATTCTTGCGTACTCATCTGGTATAGGATCAATTTGAAATGTTTGCTAATCACCCTCATAGTACGAATTCAGGCGTTTCACTTGCGGATAATTTTTGCGTTAACATTTCCGGGAATTTGTGTTGGGCTAATTCGAAATGCGGCAAATTCAAGGCAAATCGACGTACGCGTGGCGACGAAATGAGGCAACCAGGTTGATGGAGTTTGGAGATGTGATTCCGGCTAACATACCTTAAGAAGAAGTTGCTCGCAAGGCAAAGCAGGAAGCTCGTGACAAGGAGTTAGGTATATTCAAAGTCAAATCAGCTCTTACATCTGTGTGGGACATGAGATTAGTCTGGACAAATTCTTTTTAATGTATTGGACTCCCACACAGATATACATGTATAATAAATTTGTTTTGAATCGGGTTCAAAAATGAATAAAATCTGATTCCAAATAACTACGAATATATTTCACGTTTCACAATAGTCTTTTAAGTTAGTCGTCGTCTCCAAGATGGCGAGAGTGAGCGGAACAAATGACTTTACGTCAACCATTCGCGGCTAGTGACGTGCGCGAACATCCTCCGGGGCCTTGGAATCTCCAGACTCCAATGAAGCATCCTCTGTAGCATCCAGCAGGGGACATAGATATTTCACGCCTCTTCGATAGTTGCCGGAAGTGGTCTTGACTTCGGCGACTCGAGCTACTCCGTCCTTGCCTGGGAACAGAGATTGAATACGGCCCAACTTCCAGGCCATGGGTGGACTGTTCTCTTCCTTCAATAAGACTAAATCACCCGCTCGCAACGGCCGAACTGGCACCTTCCATTTCTGCCTCTGCTGCAACTCAGCCAAGTATTCGAGCTTCCAACGGTTCCAAAAATCTTGGCGTAGTCGTTCAAGCCGTTGAAAGCGATCCAGCCTATTATATATATTATATATCCAGCCCTTTCAAATGGCGAGAGTGAGCGGAACGAATGACTTTAAACCATTCGCGGCTAGTGACGTGCGCGAACAAAATTTATTAAGGAAGACCACATTGGGAGCTTTAGTATTAACGCAACGGGCAGCTTAGTGAAACAAATATTTGATATTTGTTTGCCAGATGGTTCAAAACGCGTTGTTTATCTTTATCAAGCAGTATGTGGATATCGTCAAAAGATATTGCCCTTATTCCAATTTATATCAGAGAAACACGACACAAATACTTTAACATATTGGATTCGGGAGTGGTTGCGTTCTGGGGACTCGTGTCCTAAACAAGTCGTTACAGATTACTCGTTGGCACCCCTAAATGCTACTTCTCTTGCTTTTAACAACGCGTGACCCTGGTGAGCGGGGTACCGCCTAAAGTGACAGATGGCACTGTGTTTCCCGCTTTGAAGACCAGGATCTCACTTTTAGTAACGTTGTACCTGAGACCGTGGGTACACTGCATAATCCTCACAAACACGGATGAGTCTCCTCAGCGCACTGATTGATGGGCTCAGCAATACCAATGGTATAGTGTCTCTCAGACATAACCTCGCATTTAATTTGCTTTACTTATAATATTATTATTTTTTTACATGGCCACTCAAAACACAGATAGTATAAGCCACCAAAACGAGACAGCAGTGAAAGATACATAAATGATGATGAGCAGATTGAGGAATGGCCTAATGAATTAGAAGAAGAACACGGTAGCGATTTTGATGATTCGGTAGAAATCCTAATTATGTGGAAGGAAATGTACAGCAAGAGGAAAACGAAGACCTTGAGGAACAGAATCCTCAATCGAGTGAGAGTGATTTTAACTCTGAAGACGAGGAGCCCCGTAGCTCTTTAGTTTGTGGTGATCAAGATGGTCCAAACTACATTGGAAAAAACGGATTTTTATGGTCTAAGAAGGTGTGTACAGTATGCATTAACTAGGAACAATGAAAATAATCATATATTCAGTTTCATAATAACGATAGCTCTACTTATTGATGAAATTTATAAAAACAATTGTTGTCTTTGTTCAAACACAACTCAACACGACACTTTTCGCAATATATATAAGTTTTTCCCTTGCATTGTGGATATTTACAGCGTTGTCTCTTCTCGCCCCATATAGGAAGATGATCAAATTTGTCCAATCTGACATCTCGAGGGGGAAGGATTGCTGCATTTCTTTTAATCTTCTTCTCAATCACGTCTTCTATGGCAGTAGACGGTCTTCCCCTTTTTCTTTGTAATGATGGACCACACATACAAAGACTTTTAGCGATTTACCTTTTAGAATCTTTTAATTTTATCAGTGTTGGTTCATTCTTTTGCTCTCCCACCTTCTTGTGCAGTAGCCAGCTATTTATGGTGACAATGTCTAGAAAATGGTAAAATAAACGGAGATACCATTTCCTAGTGCGCATTTTTATTTTGTACTTCCCAAGAAAAGAGTCCAATAAATCCACTCCCCCCATATGCTGATTATAGATTTTGACTATTTTAGGACAGTCCACTTCAATATATTTCTTTTGTTTTTTACAATATCGGTTAACTTTTTTAATGGGCTGTTGACCTACAAAGGATGAAGACAAAACAACAGGCTTATTATCATACCACATCACTGTGCCAACTTCCGTGCCATCTACATCAGCTACCCATTCTTCTGAATGCCCTCGTTCTGTTTTAGTACTCTTCAAGTCTTTCAGGGATGGAATTTTCAAATCTTTGCCTAGTCGACCTTTGTTGACCGTTCCCAGTGACTGGATACCTTGTTTCGAAAGGAAAGAAATAAGTTCAGCTGAAGTGTAGTAATTGTCGAAAAATAATTTATATTGTTGGTATCTCGGAATAGTTCGTCCTAGGTGGACTACTATATTACCACTTGCACCCAAGTCAGGCTCATCAGCATATCTCAAGTCAGAATTATTTTCCATTCCAGAGCATATTTCGAAGTCGTATGCCATGCCTCTATCGTCACATAGCACGAGAAGCTTATATCCCCATTTGTGTGGTTTGTTCGGAAGATAGTGACGTAGGAAATTTGCAGCTTTCGTTGCGCACATCTGTTCGTCCACTGATAAAGATTCCCTCTTAGGTATACTCTGGAATTTCTTTCTTAGACTTTCTAGTATTGGCCTTATTTTATGGAGGCGATCATGTCCTGGATGACATGATGGTGCGTGTAAGAAATTGTCGTTGAAGTGCAGGAACTGCCTTATCTTCTCAAAATGATTCACGGTCATAGTCTCTCCTACTAACGGTATACCTAACTCAGATTCCCAGTACATCCGTATATTAGGCAATGGAGCAACGCTCATAAGCAAACATATACCTAAAAACTTTTTTAATTCGTATGTGGTGATACAGAACGGTTTAGATGGGTCTTTTTGGATGCTGAACTTATGCATTTCTTCAACTATGTGGGTTAGTAGGTCTTCATCAAAAAAATATAAAAAATATTGCAATGGAGTATCGATAGTTGTGATTGGCGGCTCTAAAACTGTATTTCCAGAAAATTGGGGATAGTTAGCCTGTAAAGACTTCTTTTTCCAAATTAGATTTCTTTTCTTTCTTTTAGCAGCGGTATTATTATTTGAAATCCGATTTCTGGTAACTGGCAAAGTGTATGAACTTCTACTTTGGCGTGATGACGTACTTGGCTCGGAAATGCTGGCTTGAGGATTTGTTTCGGTGGAGGAGTTGTTTCCGGCGAAGGGCGTGTATATAGTAAGTGAAAGATAATGGTGCATACCTAGTAGGCTCAGTTTCATTTTCAGAGTCACTATCTCCAGTCATTTGGTCCAAGTTTTCTCTTATTTTCGCCATGTCATCATCACTTTCCGCACTCGAAAAGTCTTGACCGTCTTCGCTTCCCGAGGGTATATCTAAATACTGCTCAATCATCTTATTACATCGTACCTTCTTCGCCATTATCTGTAATCAAATCCAACCAAAACAAAATATTAGAAGTGAACTAATGCATGGTGTGCCATATCTGGAACGTTTAAATAAGTAGGTATATTAGTACATAAAACAGTAATAATTTTTGAAAAAAAAACTATTTCTAATGTTAACTTATTTTTTCCACTTTGAAATATTGTTCAAACTATTTTATTCAGATTTTTCAATTTACGTAAACAATGAATTCAAACCGATTGTCCAACTTCTGTACGAATCAATGTCAATCGATAGCTTACGCCATCTAATACATACATTTGTTATTTGTAAACCGTTGCCAAGGGCTTAAAGAACATTCCGTCGGTCAATAGATGTCGCTATGTATCTCAAAACAATCAGGAAACTTGTTTATTTTGTTGTACCACATATGGAACAGTATGCGCTGTAGGGTAGTTTTGTAAGTTTAAGCGAAAAAATAATGAAAATATCGATCTCAATAAATTATTCCATACTCAACTCGTTTTTTATTTTGAGAAAGCTTATTCATTTTTATTTTATTGTAGATAAACCCATTAATCATAAAATAAACCTAGTACTCTTATATCTCTAAAAGTTATTAGCCAATCATACTGTATGTAGTGACGCCTGCCAGACTACACCTCAGTCGAATGTTGATTAAAAATTCACCTCAGTTGCAGAAGGTTAAACAATACTCACTTTTTTATTTCTTTAGCTAATTAGATTCCTTGACTCATTCTTATTTATATTATATGCCCCTTTTCGTCGTCCTAACGTCATTTGATCCGCAGCCTTCAAAATCGTATTATGCCAATGATTTGACGACATAACTTTTCTATTTGCTTATTTTCAGGTTGATTACAGTTTTCAAATATTTTAGTATTGAATTTAGGATGCATAGGAGTTAACATATCCTTACAATTTTCCATATTAAACCGTTTAAGAATACTTTTTAAACAACTACTTTGATCAAGTTCTGTAACACCAGTTTCAATATTCTGCTTTACATTTAAGCCTAGAAAGTTCGAATTTAATCCCACGTCTTTCATTTTAAATTATATTTATTATTATTAAATTCCTTGTTCAAAGGAATTTTAAGTTGTGAAATATCACTTTCATTTGAACCAAAATACAAGATATCGTCAATATATAATAAAACATAAGTTTTATCGTTGCCAGAGGATTTAACATACAAGCATGAATCACTTTAAAATGTTACATAACCTAGTTTAGCCATGATTGTATTGAATTTTACATTCCAACACTTAGGTGAGCCATATAATGATTTATTTAATTTAACAATATATTATATCCAGAATAGGCCGCTTCTGGCAATCTAATTAATACTCTTTCATCTCTATCCCCATGCAGAAATGCCCCGTGACGTCCACTTGGTAAACTAATCTAGCTCTATACTCCCTTTTGTCCCCCATTCCTTTTAACTTTAAAAACCCATTTAGTGCTAATGACATCTTCACCCTTCCCTGAATCACAAAGTTCCTAAGTATTATTATATATTTAATTTTGTAACTCCATATTAACCTTTTGACCGCCAGTGCCAAGTATAGACGACAAGCTAAAAAGTGCCCTGCACGCCAGTGTCAAGTATAGACGACAAACTTTTAAACGTTAATAAAGCTTATTAAACAATACTTACTTTTTTATTTCTTTAGCTAATTAGATTCCTTGACTCATTCTTATTTATATTATATGCCCCTTTTCGTCGTCCTAACGTCATTTGATCCGCAGCCTTCAACATCGTATTATGCACAGATGTCAACATTAACTCATAAACAGCAAGATTTTTCGCCCGAAATTGTACGACCGCTACCTAAAGCTGGACCAAGAAAATCTGCCATTTTGACGGATACACCAGTAAAAGAAAGCCTACGTAAGGGTGCGTCCACAACTGGCGAATGTGCCGCAAATGTGCAGCACGCGAGCCGATTGCGAGCTGCCCGCGTGCAGTCACTGCAATGGTTTGGTGCGCCTCTTTAGCGCAACTCATACAAGGCTCGTATAGAGCGCGCGAGCGGCGCGCGATCTGCGCGCGCTCAGTTCTCGCCCTTACAGTTCCGTTTACTGGCTCAGTACTATCGAAGATGTCAGACGACACTAGTGTTTTTTAATATAATTGCTGCATCATTAGCTATTATATTACTGATAAAAAGGAAAAAAAAGAGACAACGGCGTTGGTGGCAAAATCCTATTTTTAAAAGAAAACAGAATATAGTAGCGGAGTTGAAAAGCCATCAATTAAGCGGACACTATGCAAATTTTTTAAAATTGTCACCAGAATTATATGAAAATCTATGACAGATGGTTAGTTTTAAGATTGCTAAAAAGGAAAGGCATTTTAGGCTACCAATTTCAGTTTAAAATAAATTAAGTTTGACATTACGATTCTTGGCCACTGGAGATTCCTACACAAGCTTGCAGTACCTTTTTAGAATTTCTAAGCAAAGTATAAGTATTATTATTCCTGAAGTGTGTTTAGCGATTATCAAGTGTTTAAAGGAAAACGTACGTGTGAGTATTTTTCTAATTATCTTTATTTAATAATCGCAAAACATATAAGTTTACGAAAAGAAAGTAGGTAGTTATTACTATTGAAACAAATCACTGTAGCTGTCATTCGTATCTTCTACCGAATAATTACTTTCCTGACTGTGCGGTCTGGACGTAGAAGCACTTTGAGAATAAGTTGTATTATTACCTTGCGTCGACACTTGCATATTTGATTGATAATCATAGTGGCCAGAATTGGTTTTCATTATGACATCAAATATTGCCTGTTGAACCATATTTTTTGTGGAACGTGAATAAGATTCCATTTTGGCTCCAATAAAATTTATAAATGAATGTACTTCTTGTGGCAACTTGGAAGTATCGGTTAATTTTTCTGTAGCAGTCTTTAAAACTTGTAGGGCATAAGTAGGTAGTTTTTCATTTGAACCACGAAAACAGCTCTGCTGTTACCTACAAAAATGATGAACAGTCACTTCACAAGATTTTGATATGTTAGGTTATAAAAAAGATATGCTTACCTAAATGACCACTGCCAACAGCTTGGCCACCTCCAGGAATTTGACCACAACGCCGACGCATCATCACTATCACCATGCTGAGGTCCCGAAAGTTTTCTGAAAATAAGAACGTAACCCTTGCCAACATGCCAAACACAAACACCATGAAAGCATATCATTTACAAAAAAGAAAGCTATACCAGCGTCAT
This sequence comes from Heliothis peltigera, assembly GCA_958496145.1. NCBI lineage: Eukaryota > Metazoa > Arthropoda > Insecta > Lepidoptera > Noctuidae > Heliothis > Heliothis peltigera. The sequence goes on from OY292341.1 coordinate 1,747,357, forward strand.
GACACCATGTCCCAAAACTGATTTGTTAGTACAATGCATAGAAAGTCCAGTAAGTATTTATGTAGGTACAACATTTACCAAAATTATTTCTGATTTCGTAGCATCATTTTATAACCAAAAAAAAATGTTAAGAGATCATTATATCAGTGTAGCATACAAGTGCAACATACATTATTATAAATAAAAGTAGGTACAAGTTAGAATAACTTACCTTTTTTCAGCCATTATATTCAGGATTTTTGTCTTTTAGTTGTCGTTGCGTATAGGCACCAAGTGAAATACAATACCAATACCATACAAATATCGATCGAAATCCGAGTGAAATACGAATGTATACGTTCATTCATTCATACATCCATTCGTAATTTTTGGGGCTGCTATACTAAGAATAATTTTACCCTCAGTACGGAATAAAAATATAAATGTTAAAACATTTAACAGTATGGTTACAAGTAAAATTTGAAAAATCTACATCTATCTAAAAATGTAAAGCTGAAGAGATTGTTTGTTTTTTTTTATGCAATAACAAAGGCCTATATAAGCTAAGCTAGCTTAAATTTAAAAAGATATTTCAAGCAAAGTAATTTATACTTTATTTTTATTATTTCTAGATGCTTGCATATTTCTTATCAGTACCCATAAATAAACGTGAATAGGTTACACTAATCCTGTTTTCTCTTAATAACAATAGGCAGGTTATGGTCACTACGAGCGGCAATATTTAATAATTTTAGCGCTAATTCCATGTTTCTATTGTTTTATTTTTTAAGTCCAAAACGTATAGAACGGCGGCATCGGTCAAAAGGATTAACAACCTTTTATGGCCGATGCCGCCGTACGATGCACGTGCAACATGTTACAGGCGTAAGGGTGGGAATTTAAATGTGTGTCAACATAAGCATTTAGTCTTCTGCATATCTTTGTGGAAGGCGCACCTCCGTTCTCGTTTCGTGTTGACCCCGGCTTGTTTCACGGTATTCCGATTCTACTACTCTTGACGACCCCGGCTGTGTTATAGTGTTTTGCTCCTGATTTTACTGACGACCTGTGCTTTTGTTATATTGTGGACTGATCCTGCGATTTCTGACGACCCGGCTCTTTTAACTGTGTTTCTGATCCTGTATTACCTGACCGTATTCTAATGTAAGTACTTTATTTTGTTTTTATGAATTTGCCCTATCCATGAAATGATATTGGTAAAACAAGGAAATTGATTATGTTAAATTATATGCTTAGACTGTAGTTATGTTGTTGTGTGTATATTTTTTCGTTTCCTGAATAATATCAAAGCTTATGAAATATATTTTCACAATATACGTTAATTTTAATTCAGTCAACGTTAATTTTAATGTTTGTTTTTGATAAACAGAGATAAAATGATGACTTAATATTATATATTGAAAGGCTTATACATATGTTCGTGTGTTTGTTACTCAGTCAAGCAAAAACGGCTTTACGGGTTTGAATTAAGAGCGCGTATACCGAAAGTTGGCAACGTCGCAAATAGCTGTCAAATATTTACACGTTTTAATTAATTTGGCCAATTTACTATATGAAAGTAAGACATATGGCTCTGTAGTGCCCTAAAACATTGAATAGGAATTGCAATTTAGACACTAAATTTTGATGTTTTAAACGTTTTAGGCGTAAAAACGGCACTTGGAAAGTTTCCAAACACGTTTTATTACATATAGAACCATATATTATGTGTTACGATATTAATAATTGCATTCTCTATTAACTTTCTTAGTGCACTACAGAGAATTATTTTGTTTTCATAAAATAAAATTGAGAAATTAATTAAAACATGTAAATATTTAACAGCTATTTGCGACGTTGCCAGCTTTTCGAACACGCGCCCTTAACTGTTCAAGTAACAACTATCTTTGTGCTTATAGCCAATTCTAGCTTCGTTGCCCGCTTCGTCGGGCGGTAACCATTGTAACTTGACAGCTCTGTTGTGAGAGTTATTTTACCGCCTTGCTAGACAAAAATTGAGTCAGTTCGGCTAATATGCCTGATATCCTTATAATTTATAGCATATAATGTAGCTTTTTGCCAGTGAAACAATTTTTTAAGTTGTCTTATGGCTTCCGGAGATTATTCCCTACTTACAAACTTACAAACAGATGTTACCTCTTTATAATATTAGTATATAATGGGTGTTTTTTTTCGATGTATAGAACTTTAAGTTGGCATAACTGTTTAAGATGGTGACCGATTTAACAGCTGTTAAGTGATTTATTCTCAGCTTGATTTGGCAATTCATCATGAATAGACTTACGCCTGAAGAACGCTTGCAAATAGTGCAATTTTATTTCGAAAATTACGTATTCTGTGCAGAATACGTATCGCGCATTACGTCCATTTTATCGTCGACAAAATCGTCCATCAGAGCAGTTGATTCATTGTTTTCGCACCACGTTTACTGGTATTGATAACACGCATCCCCAGAGACGCCATACGGTGCGTACAGAAGAAGCTATTGCTGCTGTAGAGCGTAGCATTGAGGAAGACCCGAATCCAGAAAAACTGACTGTTTGGTGCGCTTTATGGGCTGGGTGGCTGGGCTGAGCTTTCCTGAATTGAATTACCATGATGTCCAGGAGATGTGGTTTCAACAAGACGGCGCACAATCGATTTATTGAAAGACACGTTTGGTGACCGCTTAATTTCACGTTTTGGACTGTGAATTGGCCTCTAAGATCTTGTGATTTAACAACGCTAGACTACTTTTTGTGGGGCTATGTAAAGTCATTGGTCTATTCGGATAAGCCACAAACGCTTGACCATTTGGAAGACAACGTTCGTCGTGTTATTTGCCGATATATGGCCACAAAAATTGGAAAAAGTCATCGAAAATTGGACGTCCAGATTGGACTACATCCGCGCCAGCCGTGGCTGTCCTATGCCAGAAATCATGAATGCCACAAGATTATCTTTCGGATGAATGAAATTCATGTCAATCGAATAATCCATCGTTGTTTTATTGCAACTTAAAGTTTTATACATCGAAAAAAAAACACCCGTTATTAGCTGTTACCCGTAACTTCATTCCAGTTTCCCATAGAAATAATGTATTTTTTTCAGAATCAAACGTAACCTATGTATTAAACCGGGTTATTAAAAATATGTGTGCCAATTTTTACTCGAATTCTAATAGACTATTTGCGCGAAAGAGTAATAAACATCCATCCCTCCTCACAAACTTATATACTGGTAGAATATATAGATTTAATTTATCATAATTATTAATTCGATTTAATAATATGGATTAAGACAACACTATCGATTAATTTAAGGTAATTGCTATACAATTTTAGAAAATCAAATTTATCATCATATTGTAACACTACAATAAGGTTATTAGTCTTTAAAAGTATTGTTCTTTTTGTTAAGATGGATAACATCGAAGAAAATTTGGCCATGATTTTCGGCGATGACGAGGCCGAAATATTCCGGCAGGAAAGACGTCGCCGTACTGCAAGTACTTCGTCCGAGGCGACCTTCCATGAGTCTGAACTCTTCGACATCGACGATTTAGACAGGTACTTTAATCTAACTATATTTTCATATATGCGTGCATCAATCTTTATTTTCTAAAAGTTAAACTTGTTGTCAATGTTTATTTATTGACACATGTTTAATAGTGTCTTTTTAATTACAATGCCATTAGCAACTACCAATAATCAAATCACAAACTTAACAGGTCCATTGAATCTGCTCTGAGTGCCGTGACCGATGTCGAGGAGGCAGGTGATGCTTCCCAGGAAGCTTGGACCGAAGACACAAGAGTTCCTGTCGAGTTTCCATTGACAGGAAGGCCAGGGCTCTAATTGCCAACAGCGCAACAATGACGCCGTTGGATTATTTTAAAATATTTTTTAATATTAACTTTTTGACAACCTTAGCTAATATGACCAATCAACATGCGTGTGACATTTTAAGGAAGGGCTTTAAACCCGCATGCAGGTTGAAAAGGTGGAAAGACACCACTGCTGAAGAGCTTTTGACATTTTTGGGCATTCTGTTTTTTATGGGGTCCATAAGAATAAACAAAATAAATACTTACTGGGCTAAATCTCATATAGTGAGCTTTAATTTAGGACTAATAGGTTTTTGCTCATTATGCGAATGATATATTTTAAGTTTAATGATAATACTAATACTAAATATGACCAAGTCGACCAACTTATAAATTATTTTAATAATGCTATGAAAAGCTCTGTGTACCCCGAAAAGCAATTATCTATAGATGAGTCCATGGTATTATTTAGAGGACGACTGATAATACGCCAGTACCTTCAAAATAAAAGACACAAGTTTGGTATAAAGTTGTATATGTTAGCTGACCCTAATGGACTTGTACATAGAGTTCATATGTACAAAGGGTCAGCTGATAGTGAAGTCGGAGGTACTGGCCATGTCAAAAAGGTCGTCCTCAAATTAATGGAGGACTATTTTGATGCTGGTCACTCGCTTTATATGGACAACTTTTATAACAGTGTGGAATTAGCCGAGATTTTGTTGCATAGAAAAACTTACTGCACAGGTACCCTACAACGAAAAAGAAAAGGAAATCCTATAGCGGTGACCAGCAAAAAATTAACCAGGGGTGGTAGTGTGCATAGGACGAACAGGAACGGTGTATGCGTCATGAAGTGGAAAGACAAAAGAGAAGTTCTCACTCTTTCCACAGAGCATACACCGGACCACTCCGATATTACTAATAGGCGTGGTCGTGTTGTGTCAAAACCCAACATTATTATTAATTATAATAAATATATGAAAGGCGTTGACCGACACGACCAAATGCTTGCCTACTACCCCTGTGAACATAAATCTATTCGGTGGTACAAAAAGCTGGGCATCCATTTGTTCCAATCAATGTTTTTAAATGCCTATTTTATGTATAAAGCCGGAACCGGAAAAAGTGTAAGCTTAGACGACTTTAGAAAAAAAGTTTTGTATGGTCTTTTGCCTCCAGCAAATAGAACACTTCCTCCGCAACTGCCGACACATATGCCGAAGGAACTGGAGAGAAATGCAAATGGAGTACTTAAACGGAGGAAGTGTTCTAGATGCTGGACGTTAAATAAAAAAAGAAGGACAGTGGAATGTTCTGTCCTGACTGCGATGTAGGGCTGTGTATCGCCTGTTATGGTCCATACCACCTAGAAAATAATTTGCTAAGGTAATATTCTTTTTTTATATATGTACATGTGGGAAGAGTATCCGAACGTTAGATGATGAATGAATGCGTTTTGTGTGTGTATCCGATTTTAGAAAATGACAGATGAACGAGTGAGAGAGAGGGCACGAAAGACGAACTCGAACGATGTGTTAAGACGATTTAAATTTAATATTTTATGTAAACTGTGTTTTTTTCTGAAAAATAAACGTATAAAAGAAGACTACGACGTGTTGTTCCTCTCTCCAACCCACAAATTTTGGAGGATCGTCCGGGATTGCCTGAATACTTAAAGCTGCAGCGGTTCACCGGCGTGAGCAACCGGCGATACGCTAACAAAGACGTTGAAGACGAAGTAGCTGGATATAGCGGCGAGGTGGCTGCTACTATTCGCTACAAACGAAGATTTTCCACTCGAAGATGCCTGTGGATAAAAGTGTCGACCCCGGAGTGATCACTGGCACCAGCACGTTCGCGGCGGCGACGGCGTCGGCGTCGCACATAGGGGTATTTAGCTAATTTAGCTGGCCAAAAACATTTGTTTGAGTTTTTGAGTCGGGAATGATGAAAATAAAACAAGCGCAATATAAACAGTAGTAAATATTTTTTTTTCTTACATTTTTTATTTAAATAGAAAAAAAAATTAAATTAAAATCATTTTTTTCATTTTTTTTTTTAGCCATATGCCTACACTAATATTACATAATGATGATTATGTCACATGATTACATTATTAATATTACATGCGATGATTTTCCACACTTACAGGCATCAAAAGCTTTTTTCTACTTCGTTGCACGAGTCGGAGAGCTTATTATATCTTGGAGTACGCGGGAAGCATTACGATTTCCCGATTTTCTTTTTACTTGAGCTGCGTGGACTATAACACCATCTTCGACATTGGAATGGATCTCTTCCGTTTTTCTTCTTTTGCTCCTTTCGCTAGATTCACCAAATGATTTACGATGGCGACCTTGACGATTTGTAGTTGTGACTGGAATTTCGAAAGTAACTTCAAGCCAAAGATGGTTATTTTTAAAAAAACCTCTTCTTTTTTGTGCGATAAAATCCACCTTTGATTAATTTCTGATTTTAAATGTGCAAAATTGTGGTTCAGTTTATGTAACTGACTTTCAGTAAGGTTTTCTTGAGAGAAAAGGTGGTCTCTCAAAAAACATAGTTTTTCTTCTAAATTACGTAAATTTTTACTCTTCATCTTTTCAAAGAGTGATTTACTAGTCACTATTCTCACTCCAGAGGTAGCACCTGAACCTAAAACAAAATTTAAACATAAATTAATATTTCACTAATTTCGACTGTAAAAGATCAAAGTTCTCTGCTTAGTGTATCCGCGCTATTCCGCGCCTAATTTATACAGCATTCGTTACTTAAGAATATATATTTTAAATATAAATGACAAAAAAAGCCGGATCTACCCCGATACTAAAACAAATACACCTTTAAAGATACATTTTTGTAGTTAAATCCTCTCATTTTAGGCATTACTAAGCGATCACTAAAAATATATTAAACGGAATCAAATTTTATTAAATATATTACTTATAGATTGCCACATACCTGTAGTCTCCGAATCCATTGCTTCCTTGCACCAAGTTAACACAGAAAACTGCTGCTTAGCACACAATGTTAACGCTTTCTAAACATCGCCGATAACTGACACGTACACAAAGTTCGATGGTCAAGTATCGACTGAGATTGCCGGGTAACGCGCAATCAGAGAGGGGTAGGAAAGGCGGCTTATGGTCCGTTGGAGTGTCCCCTGCCTCAGGTAGTCCAATTCAGTAGCATTTCTTTAACTTTGTTGTTCTGACTTTTGGCCGCGTAGATGGTTAAAATACCCGTATGTGCGTCGGCCATGATGCCGTTAGATGCTACGTACGGCATTAGCAAGTTCAGCGGCGAAGACAAGACGTATCCTTCGTCAAAATGGGCTGCCGACATCGACGATAATGCCGAAATATTTGGTTGGAGCGCCCAGTAGAAGCTCGTCATCGCTCGAAGATCACTCGTGGGTACCGCTGAATTATGGCTTAAATCTGAAAAGGCTTTTAAGTCCTACGATGAGTTGAAGACGGCATTACTAAAGGAGTTTCCAGATGCGCTCAATATTAAAGAAATGCATGAATTCATGGCGAGCCGCAAAAAGAAGAAAGATGAAACTGTTTACCAGTACATGCTTATTATGAAGGAGTTGATCAAATGGGCAAAATTTCCCGATTATATTGCCATACAATATATCATAGACGGAATATCGGATTACGAAAGCAATAAGGCGATATTATACGGTGTCACCACATACAGCGTTCTTAAAGAAAGACTCGCCATCTACGAGACAATGAAGTCGAAGATGCGTAGAAGCAACGAAGGCAAGCATGGTGCGGCCAGCGCAAGTAAACAACGCGATGATAAGCTGAAAACATCAACATCAGGCGAAAGAAGGCAAGTGCATTCCGGTCGCATATGCTACAAGTGTGGTGAAAAAGATCATGTGGCGAGTCAGTGTTCCAATGGTGTGAAATGTTTTCGGTGTAATAAGTTCGGTCACCTAAGTAAAGATTGCAGCAGCCATATTGAAAACGAAGCATCATCATCAAAGTTGAAAAGAACGAGCGGAGCTAATCATTCAATGTGTGTGACCGACTCAGCGACCGGTAAGGTTGGCAACACTGATTACACCAAACGAGTAATGGAGTTGACCGACGATGGAACGAATGACCTATTCCGATCGACCATAGACATGCGTGAAGTTGGCACCACTGATTGTAGTTGTCAAAAAGTTTTGAACGTAAACAATAATAAAACGAACAAGTCGGTGAAATGTGTTAAAATGTGCGGCGTTACTGTGAATTGCTTAATAGATACGGGCTGTGACTATAATTTAATAACCTCTGATTTGTTTTTCGAATTGAGCGGCGTCGCATACGTCAAAGATAAAGTTACACTAACGGGACTAGGATCCGCGCAGGTATGTACACTAGGTAAGTTCTCCAGATACTTAGAAGTAGATAACAAAACTTTTGAGACGTGTTTTTATATTGTTCCCTCAGGTGTTATTCCTTATCAAGTCATTTTAGGTCAGTCCTTCTTAGTAAATGCAACTTTCTTATTAGACAAAGGTGCAGTCAAACTTATGCCACAAGATGTGAAAGTGAGTAAAGGATTCGAAGATAAATGGCATTTGCCCCATTGCATTGGCGCAATAGACGGCAAACATATAGTCATACAGGCACCTCCGAAAAGTGGAACTGAATATCATAATTACAAATCTACTTTTAGTATTGTTCTTTTTGCACTGGTAGACTCAGATTATAAAGGACATTGCCACCCGTTGGGCCCCTTATTTGTGATAGAGTGTCAAGAATATTTTATTATTAAAAAATCAAGTCCTAATTTTATAAAACTATTTTTTTTTTCAGAATTTTTTGTACCCTAGCATTGGAAAACATAATTAATTTTTATTTTATTGAATCTAAGCTAGTTCCGCCATTAAAACATAACCTGAATGTTGCCAGGTAGACGACAGACTATCTCATTTAAATGAACGAGGTGATCGATTGAAAATATCGATAAAATATATTTCTATTTAAGTCACTAAAAGTGCCAAGATGAAGTTACAATAATAGTCAGTAAAAGTCTGACACTATTTTCCACTCCACCCAAGGGAGGGGTTGCCAATCCGATGATTTTAGCTCACCAAAAACAATTATGTTATGTTTTGGCGTCGGAGCTGGATCCGCCCTTGATGGCCAAACCAAGACTTTTCACTTTAAAAAAAATGTGGGCGGTCCCTGTCTTGTAGCGAAGAATTAGGTTGCAAAATAACATTTTTCTCTTATATCATAATGTACAAGTATATATCTTAAGTATGCACTCGTAAATAGTAAACAAGAAAAGAAGAAAGAAAAACTGTTTATAACTGTTGCACAAACAATAAAATATCAACACTAACAAGTCACCACTATATCTATAAAACGGTTACACCTAACACCATACATGGAATACAACAATAACACAACAATTAGTAAATTATATTATTTAAAACAAATCGATTTAGGAAATCGATTAACAAAATATTTAACATGGTAACATCTACTCGGAACGCGAGGCTATGATGTATCTGTCAAATCAATACGTCATTCAAATTGTTTTCGTGCCGGTTGTTATGCGTAGAGTTGAATTTATTCCTCCGTATTTGCTTCTGATCGTTACAATTTGCGTAAACACTGTCGAGCTGATCGTTTTCGGGCCTCCAGTGGTTTTTTTTTTTGAGATATTGGACTCTTTTCTTAGTGATAAGTGAGCACATTGACTCGTGAGCATTGGACTCTTTTTTTTAGTGTTCAGTGAACAAATTGACTCTTATTTAGTTTAAGTAGAGAAGTGTTTTAAGTGATATTTTTGTTTTACTCCGGAAAAATGTCTGCACCTGGTAGAAGTCGAGTAAACTACTATTTGTCTCGCCGGTGTGTTAATTGCTCTTTATGTATAGCGCCTAATCTTCACGTCAAATTGAAGATATAGATGAACCAATGCTTATCCTTCTAAGATCCTGGGTAACACCTACATTGGTAAGTTTGTTTTATTATGTTTGTGGATTTCATGTAATGTGATTGGTCGATTCCCACACGTCTCTAAACTGTCTTAACTACCTTACATTTTATTTTGTCATTTTTTCCAGATATCGTCTGATGACATCCTGTGTGTAGAATGTTTTGTATTATTACAAAACCAGACAGCATCTAACTCAAATCTGTCACTTGTATCCCCTGCTCTTGGACACCTAAACATATGTTACGCATGTGGCTTGTCAATAGCAAGTCGCAGAACTCATAGAGTCAGTCAAGATTGTCCTCAAAGGAATGTTATACTAAGATGGACACCAGCACATCACGTAAGTGTTTATTCTTATTTATTTAAACTTAATGTATGAATGCATATGTATGTGTGTTGAACTAATTAAATATTAATGAATATCAAGTATCTAAATATAATATTTTTGTTATTAGGTGTTGCATTTGGAACGAGTTTGTCTTCCTTGTTGGGCGGCTGCATCAAGACAAGTCCAGAGGCAACCCGTTGCTGGCAGTAGCCAACACACTGTGGAGTCTGCACCGGAGACTGGTATCATAGATAGAAACATAATTACAGATATGATGATTCCTGTACCACCACCACTGCCACCGCTGGTTCCACAACCAACATCACCTGAGGCACAAGAATTAAGTCAATCATTTTCAAAGATTAACTCACAAAAATATAAACGGGTATCTGCAAGTTCACGTCATTGCCTATTCCCTGGTTGTGAGAATACTGAACGTCTGTTGGTACCAGGTACTTTAAAGGAAGTTCTTTTATTAAATTATAAAGTGTATATTCCCTTGTCTGCAAGAATTTGCCGATATCATTTAAATAGCAATCGTTGGGATGAACTAGAAGCATCATATTCCGATTTTACTGGATTTCAAGTAGATGATATTTTCAGTAAACTTGAAAAAGCTACTGAGAGACAGTTGGACTTTAATGACATAAACTCAATGGATTCTCATTTATGCCATTATTGGTTAGGACTTACTGCAGAGCAGTTCAATGAACTTTTAAATTGTAATCCTTTGTTATACAATCACTTTCCAAATCCTTCTGTTGCTCTCAGTATATTTTTAGTAAAACTCAGAACAGGTGACAGTAATGAAAGACTATCAACTCTTTTTAAAATGCCAAGATCCACATTGGAAAAAAAAATGAACATTGTGAGAAATTGTTTAAATGAACAGTTTGTTTCTCGATATTTAGGAATAAATCACATTTCTATTCAAAATGTAGCATCACGGAATAGAATCATTCCAGAGAGCTTTTTTGGGGATGCCAATATGGCTTCAGACGTTAAACCTGCGATTGTAATATGTGATGGCACATAATAATATGTTTATGTCCAAAGCAGCAGTAATTATTTGTACAAAAAAAAAAACGTATAGTCTGCATAAATATGCCAATCTTGTCAAACCGTTTTTATTTGTTTGCTGCGATGGATATATTTTAGAGTGCGTAGGGCCATATGAAGCCACAAAAAATGACTCTTCGATTATGAGAACCTTGTTTGCTACTGAAAATAGTCCTATGCGCTCATTTTTCAGACCCGGTGATGTGTTCATTTTGGACAGAGGATTTAGGGATGTGATTCCTGAATTAGAAAATTACAATTATAAAACGCACATGCCACAGTCATTATCCGAAAACGAACATCAATTAACCACTCAGCAAGCTAATAAATCTAGATGTGTAACTATGTGCCGCTGGGTGGTAGGGGTTGTTAATGGGAGAATAAAAAGAGATTATAAATTGTTTCGGCAGGAATATTTTAATAGAGCGTCAAATCATCTCATGATTGATTTCAAAATAGCATGTTCCCTTTTAAATAAGTTCCATCCTACAATTGACGATAGACCCGATGCTTTGGAGTATTTAAATATTGCTTTGTCGAGATTAAATACAGTAAATTATTTATCAGAATTTATTCAAAGGGAACATATAAATAGAAGACGTACGATTTTCCAAAATATAAATAGCAATGCTCCCCATTTAAATAACTTTCCAAGATTGTCATTAATCGATTTAAGGAGATTTGCTTTAGGATCTTATCAATTAAAACAAGCAAGGTTGTAAAGCATTTACTATATTTTAAACTCCTTTATAATTAAGCCCTTTTAAAAATAATCTACAGCTAATCATGGATGTTACAGCGATCTTACTAAGTAGCAGGGCAGTGATTTTACTATGTCGCTTGCAGTAGATGCTGTCATATATGTCATACATACTCTATATACTAGGTACCTAGCAGTTTGCCAACAATCTTGGGGTCGGCTTTTAGTCTAACCGATGCAGCTGAATACAGTATTGCTCAAAGAGTGATTGCCCATCTGACCTTCACACCCGATACAGTGGGTTATAACATGTTACCTCCTGGTAAGAGGTTGTCACACTTGCTGGATTCTAGCTACTCATAACAAGTATATATATAACAAGTATATAATGCACCCAGAATCAACAGTTTAAATGTAAGTACTAGCAGCCACCCAGCTGAAGTTGGTAATGGATGGTCACCCAAGTGCAATCTGACCAAGTAGCTTAACTTAAGATCTCCTTATATCCTTGTGGTTGTTGTAACGTAGCCACATGCTCCTCCAACCAATTTAGCCCTAAGTATATTTATTTCTACTGGTGCCAGCAAAACCTACTTCCGCTGACTGCAAGATAAACAGTTTAACATATTATTTAGCAAGAAAAGATGATATCTGATGTTTTCATTTCTAAAAATATCTTTTAAAAATATTTTATTGTTTTAACGCAAATTGTTTTTGAAAAAATATTGTCTAATAACCTCAATTTCTTCATCAGAAAAAAAATCAATAATTCTCGGAAACTAGGGTGAAAAATTATAAATTGTTTTCAGGGTCTGTAAAGTTCTGTTATGTTCATGTTCGTTTTGATAAATTATTTGTAAATATATTTATTTAGTGTATGCACCTTGCCGAGACGGCGCCAGTATGTGTCTAGGGCTGCCTCGGAACTAATTATATTTCCGAGGCAAGGACACGTGGGTCAGCGCTGAAAACCAGCGTTGTGTCTCGTGCCTGCGCGCACAAGACACAGCATTTATGCTGAGCGCTGCCCCGTTTCCACATTTGTGACGCAACTACAGCGTTTTTGTGTGTTTTTTTCCCCATGTTGTTTGTTTGTCCTTAAAATTATTTGTATGTTGTGTTTTGCGTCGCTTTATGTGTGAAATAAATGGTTTTTCTTTCTTTCTTTCTTCTTCTTTCTAAAGGTAATTGTAGTTCTTCAAAATAAAGTTAAAACCACCATGGCACGCAATTTTTTTCTGGGGGCCCAAATCTCCTAACAAAACGAGCATTCTCCTTTATGTTTGCTGATGTTGGTTGCCAAGGGCGTATATCTGATGGAGGGATATTCAAAGATACAGAGTTCTACAAGATGATGCAAAATGGCTCTTTAAAGCCGGGTATTCATTAGGCAACATTTGTTAATAAACTGTTTATGACGGGTACTGTGCCTGTGCAATTGCTTGAGGGTTCTTGGCTCAGGGAAGCTTATGACTTTCTATTTTTATATCGGATTGGAAAATCCTCATGGAGACCCAAGCCTAAGTTTATTGAATGCCGTTTTAATCTTTGCTTTCAGGTGGAAATCGTAAAGAGCGTTTATTTTCTGCTCAAAAAGAATCTGTTCATAATTTTATACAGCAACTACATACGTTGTGTCGAAGCACACCATTGTAGACAAACCAAGACTATGTTAAGAAAGTACTTACCCTCAGCTTTGAATATAAATAAACTTTTCAAAATTTATAAAGACAGTGAGTATTCAAATGCTGCTGTAAAAAATTATATTTCCGTAATATTTTTAACACGAACTACAATTTGGGATTTGGTACTCCAAAAAATGATGTCTGCTCCAAATGTTTAGAGCTTTCTGGAAAAATCGCTGCTGAAACTGATCCCCAGAAGAAAAAAATATTAATTACTGAAAAAAGGGCTCACTCATTGAGAGCCAAAGCTTTTTATGATAAACTAAATGATGCTTCAGAAAATCTCTAAATATTGTCTTTTGATTGCCAGAAAAACCTGCCGCTGCCAAAGGTTCCGGACCAAACAGCGTATTACTCTCGGCAGTTATACTTTTTTAATTTTACTGTGATCGAGGGACCATCTAATGCTCCTCTTGTAAAGGAGCGGGTGTTTACCTATTATTGCACGGAAAATTAATTTACAACTTAATCGAGATGTCAGTATAACCTTCACTGGAAGATTTCCTGCAATTCCTGCAATGGGTTTCGAGTGGAGCAACTATTTCTTTCCCGAAAAAATCGGCAAGTCCCAAAATTTTTTTTTTGTTTTCTTTGCTGCTCATAGTGCCCCTAAGCGTATACTCCTACAACTCCGCCCCTAAGACGACCCACTGACCCGTAATTGTTTTAAAAGTTTCCATGTTTTTACAAATGAATAAAACTTTTACTGTTCAATCTACATAATTATGTTTTATTATAAATCCTTAACCTTACAATAGGTGAGCGAACGCCGGCGTTCGCTCGGGAGGTAATGAATTAATAGAATCTATACATACAGATAATAAACATAGACAATAGAAATATACAGCACATACAGAGTACCTGAAAACTATTTATATTAACGGATTATTTACCATATCTGCATGTTGTTCCAAATGTGGAACAGGGGGTTTGATTCGATTTTTATACTATGATATTTCCATGTATTTATAATTTTATTATTATTTTTCTAGGATATTTTACGGGGTAACACATATCATAAATTAAAGGTAAAGGGTTAAACATTTCATTAATGTTGTCAAACCATCACCTACAAACAAAGTGTTACTTTTATTAGACGGTCATACGACACACTCGAAGAATCTAGAAGCGTTAACCTTGGCCAAAGATAACGGTATTATAATGCTCCAGCTGCCTGGACACACTACTCACCGACTACAACCCCTGGATGTCTCTTTTTTGCCGATGCCGAAGCCGATGCGATGAGCACATATTATATTCAAGCTGTGGAAAAATGGTTAAGGACGAACCCTGGTCGCCAAGTCACTCAGTATCAGGTGGCAAGTTTATTTAATGAAGCTTACGGACAAGCTGCTGTCATTGGTACTATTTCTAATGGAAATTTATTATTCAGGAAAATCCAGGTATATTAATTGCATAATAGGTGAAAATATAATAAAGTTTCAATATTGTTGATATATGTCATTACTTTCAGTGACCTATGCAAGTGAAGAAATAGAAATAAATGAGGTACAAGATAATGGACCCAAAATTAAGAAAAGAGATTGATTACACAGTATTTTAATTCATTTTTGTTTAGTATGTTTTGTTTTAAGGTTATCTTTTAAATTTTAAGAGAAATGTGGTCGGGTACAAAAGTAACATAGCCCTATGGGTACACAAGTAACATGTTACTTTTGTCCCCGTACTGACTTCTTAACTTTTTTTTGCTTATATTTTATATATGTATGTGTATATTTATTTTAACAGGATGCCGCGACAACGCATCAGAACTACCACGCGAGGAACTGCTGACACGGAAGTATACCGAACAGCGGCTGAAGAGTATGCAAGAGATGGTACAAAAATTAGAGCCCTGGCAAAAAAATATGTTTATCATGTAACATTATATAGATATATAAAAAAAATTGAAGCAGGAAATAATATCGCCGTTGTGGGTTATCGTTGTGTCAATAGAGTTTTCAATAATGATGAGGAAAAATGTCTACGGGACTATTTGATCGAGTGCTCTGGAGTTTACTTCGGGCTATCTCCACCTGAAGTTCGTAAACTGGCATATGAGTTGGCGGTAAAAAATGGAAAAACATTTCCTGAACAGTAGCATGATACTCAAATGGCGGGTAAGGAGTGGTTGACTGGTTTTCTGAAACGCCACCCGAGCCTTTCTTTGAGGACACCTCAAGCAACAAGCCTGTCGCGAACCTCGAGTTTCAACGAACATAATGTAAGTTTTTTGATAATCTTGCTGAAGTAATGGACAGGTATAAAGGAGAAGGGGACTTCTGGGCCCAGCAGTTAACTAGATGAAATGTGTTTTAAAAAAACCGTCATATTTTTCTAAGGGAAATCACAAAATATGGTACCTGGTTTCTATCTAGGAAGCGAGTAAACTTAAATAATTTATTATGGAACTAGTTCATAGCGAGGAATTCGATTCGCTTAATTCCTCTTTTATTATTTCCTCTTTTGTTTCTATCTGACATTAGTCTGTCATCGATGGACAGATGGCACTCGTTCGTTGATTTTCGCTCTGAGTGTGCACGTATTTTCCTTGATTTATTGTTGTACCCGACGACCTCGGCTTTAAATAGGACTTTTGACGGATCTTACATTTCTTAATTACCTGGCTCTCTATTTTGGACAATTGTTTACGCCTATCGATTGGATATTGACGACATGGATCGCTGTGTTGCATGATTGCGACTGGTCGCAGTAACTCTATTGGCAGAAGAGTCTTGGAAGATAAGGCGGTTTTAATCAGTTATTCGTAGGTGGCGTGCATCTCAACCTCAAATGATAATGGGCGACGATGTGTTTTTGCTGGGAAGAAGAAGTGGCGCAACAAACTCCCCAGCAACACATGTCTGTCTGTAGGTTTGAAGAACCTTTAAACATTATTTTATATACACAATTTGTATAATTACAAAATATAAATTATAAAAAATAATTGATGTACAAAAAAAAAATATATAATTTTTACCATATGCAGGTTAACACTCAACCTTATACCTAGATACCTTTCTTTTACTCAAGTATTATAATAATGTGCAGATAAAATAAAAACAAATCACTAAAAAATAAAAAAACCACAGCCTCCAATTATATGATGGCAATAGGAGATAAGGGAGTGCCCACCTTCATGTGCTAATCTGTTGTAGTCATATGTAAATCACAACAAATACACCATGTACAACACAAGTCGCGAACGTAGTAAATCAGGACCACAGTATACATATAATAGACAAAATAGAAAATAATAATAAAAAAAATAAAAAAAACAAAAAAAAAACAACAATACCGCTACAGTCAGTAAGACGACCTGGCACCACAAGCAGCACCCGTTCACGAGCATAACGCGAGGATCAGCCATCGCCTCCCTCGCACATTTTTGAGGGAGGGAGGCAACCCGACCGCCGACGCTACCGCAAGCAATACCGACAAAAGGCCTACGCAGACCGGGACGGAATGGCAAGGGATTTTAATTTTTACTACTGTTGTACTGTTACAGAAATACGACATAAATTGCTATGCTTTAAAATGATGCCGTGGCATTGAAAGGGATTTAATCGAAAAGACACGCCACAGGCTCCCGTGGCGGGATGCCGCGGCATACTGCGGTAGGCAACGGCATGACACGGACTCCGGCGCTCTTCACAGGCTCCCGTGGCGGGATGCCGCGGCATACTGCGGTAGGCAACGGCATGACACGGACTCCAGCGCTCGTAGTAATATACTGCGGGGTGCGGCGGTGGGGGTAGAGAAGCGGGGAATGCACACCATTGACCATCCATTTGCGCCCGCGTCTTTGACGACTGTGTACCTACGTGTTTTTTTCGGAGACCAGTTTTTTACGTTTTTTATTCCAACATGGAGGAAAAATTAATAACATTAGTTCAAGCCTATGATTATTTATATAATATGTCATCAAAACATTATATGAACACTCAAATGAAGAACAATGCGTGGAGAATAATTGGGACAGAAATGAATAAAACAGGTAAATATTTTTGCAATATAATTATATTTTAATACTTCACACGGTATTAATGTCTATTTACAATATCGTTTTGCCATGGAATCGAGCCCTCATCAGAGTTAAAGTAATCTTTAAACATCTCCCGTACTGTCGTACCATCTAATGCATTGTTCATATTATTATCGTTTTCTAAATTAATGCTTACACTTGCTATACTTTGACTTTCTGTGCTTGTACCACCTATGATGAAATTGTGTAAGCAAGTACATGCTAAAATGATATTATCAATATATTTTGGTTGAACCTGAATTCCTTTTTGACATAATTCGAAACGTTCTTGAAGTATACCAAATGCATTTTCGACGATACGCCTGGCTCTACTCAAACGATAATTGTATATTTTCATTGCTTCATCTGTCAATCGGTCGCTACTAAATGGTCTCATAATGTTTGTGGTTAACGGAAAAGCCTCGTCTGCTATAAAAACATAGGGCAACTCAAGATCTGTCCTCGGTAAACGTTTTTTTGGGGGAATATCGAGGGCATTAGAAGTCAATTTTTTTCCAAATATTGAGTTTTGCATTATACCTCCATCACTATTTCGTCCATATGATCCTACATCTGCAATCACAAATTTATAATTTGCATCCACAACCGCTAGTAGCACGATACTAAAAAACTTTTTATAGTTCATGTAGAGACTTCCACTATTGCGAGGTGCCCTTATCCTAAAATGTTTACCATCTATTGCACCGATGCAGTTCGGGAAATTCCATTTTTCATCAAATTCCATCGCGATTCGCGTCCATTTTTCCCTTGTTGGTTTTGGCATAACACTAGGCCTTAGGACATTCCAAATGACTTGGCAAGTTTCATGTACTATAGAGCGCACTGTACTAAACCCCATACGATAGCTGTAACCTAGAGACTTGAAGCTACTTCCCGTGATCAAAAATCTGAAAGATAATATAAAGAGGGGTAAGTGAGGCAGAGTGAAAGACAGGGTACAGTTAAACAAAGTCAATTAAATAATACGATATATTTATTTATATATAATTATGAATTCCTCACGATATTTTCCTTCACCGTAAAGCCAGTGGTAATTTTTACTTAGAAAAAAAATTAGCTCAATATAATCCCATAAACATAGCTGGTGCTAACCTAGTCACCTAGTCACTATCTAAGGCCTTTTCCCATTACCTACTTATTCTGATTCTATACCATTTTACCTGCTTATGTTTTGTTTTAGGTGAAGAATGTCAGAAAATATGGAGTAATATACGTAATAATTTTAGGAAAGCTCTGAATAACAGAAAAACAAAGAGTGGTGACCCGTACACAAAGCGACGCCCTATCAAATTTGAAAAAGAGCTGGAGTTTTTGAAAAAATTCATTCAGCACAGAAAACAAACCTCGAATTTGGACTCCTCTTCAGAGGATACGCAGACTTCTTTTGCAGAATCCGCTGTCGTTGATAGCGATGAACGTTCAGTTTCGCGAATGACCAATGATTCACACCATTCCTCAATAATACCAGAACCTACAACAACTGCTGAAATACTAAATAAATATATTGAATCGAAAAAGGAGGTGGACGCCATTGATTCGTTCTTTCAAACAATGGCTGCCACAGTAAAAAAGCTACCAAAAAGAGAGCAGGTCCGAATAAAGAGACAAATATTTAATATGGTAACTGACGCCGAATTAAACGACATAGAGGGAACTCCAGCTCCAACATCTGAAGATGTCTCTACCAATTTGCAACATCAACGACCATGCCGTACCGCTTTTACTTCAAGATCTGGCTGTGGAACCGCGGCAGGCTTGGGCTATGAAGCTGTATCAGGATCTGGCTATGAAACCACCTCAAGATCTGGCTATGAAACCACCTCAAGATCTGGCTATGAAGCAGCTTCGGGGTCTGACTTTGGAACCGCCTCAGGCTCCGGTTATGAAGCAGCTTCGGGGTCTGGCTTTGGAATCGCCTCAAGATCTGGCTATGAAGCAGCTTCGGGGTCTGACTTTGGAACCGCCTCAGGCTCCGGTTATGAAGCAGCTTCGGGGTCTGGCTTTGGAACCGCCTCAGGTTCTGGCTATGAACCTGCTTCACGGTCTGGTTATGAAACCGCCTCGGGCCCTGGCTATGAAGCTGCTTCAGGGTCTGGCTACAAAACTGCAGTTTCTGAATACGAAACTAATCTAAACTAGTAGGTACTCTAAATTAAGTAAAAAGAAATAAAGATCCAGGAATTATCAGTGAGAAGATTTATCAGTGCAAAAACATAAAAATCGTTATTATGTGTCTACAATTCATGATTGTATTTGGCAAAAAAATTTGTTTTTTTAATTAAATAAAAGAAGAAAATATTAAACTTATACAATCATTTAACTGCCCACCTCAAACACAAGGATAATCTTTGATCGGCTTCAATGGGGTTGCGAAAATTGGTCCTCTGTTTTTCGATATATGGTCGACATATATTCAACAGTGCTTGAAATTTCTCATAATCCATTCTATGATAGTCATAAAATTTTTGCACGTCGTATTTTAAGTCATTAAATAAATTATTGAATTCACCCTTTGATTCCCTTTCTTTCCATAAATTATCAACCCAAAATCTTCTTCTATTCCTATTATTAGCCTGTGCACTTTCTTCTTCATCTGCAATAATCGATATCAACACTAAATCCCAATCTACCATTGTAAAACTGAGGCACACCAACACTCAATCAAACGCAACTGAAGACTGCAGGCAGCAGGAGTCGCTGAGGCGTGCTTTGTCATGCCGCGGCACCCCGGGGCATGCCGGGGCATGCCGTGGCAAAGTGCTGGAATGCCGCGGTACGCCGTGGCATGCCGTGGTAAAATGCTGGTATGCCGCGGTATCTAAGCAGCCGGTGTGCGCTGACTCACGGCAAAATCCCTTGCCATGACGTCCCGGTCTGCGTAGGCCCAAAGGGAGCATGACGTACTCACTGCTAAGCAATTTAATAACATCAAAGTAATACTCGATCAGTACTTGTTAACTAGTGGACCTTACTTACTATATTGCAACCGGAAAAATAAAGTCTAAAAATATATTATATAAATACAATGAATGTATCTTGTCAAATGTGTAAAAATTACAATAATCATGAAGCTGTCCTGCGTTCAACATGGCGACCAACTATGCTTATCATTCAAGTAATCATTAATAGTATAATATGCCTTCTTTGCAAGAATGGTCTTAACTTGTACTTTAAATCTATTGAATGGCAATTCAAGCAAAGACAAAGGAAGTTTATTATAAAACCGAATACCCAGTCCCAAAAACGAGTCATGCACTTTATGAAGCCGGTGTAAGGGTACACACAGTTTATGCTTATTTCTGGTATTAAGATTCTGAACTTCACTTTTTTTGGTATACAAATGTAAGTTCTGTCTAATATACAATATATTGGCAAGGATGAATTGTGATGCCACGGTAAGAATACCAATTTCTTTAAACAGCTCTCTAAGGGAAGTTCTGCTACCTAACTGGTATATTGCTCGAACAGCACGTTTTTGTAGAACAAATATATTTTCTATATCTGCGGCTTTGCCCCACAACAAAATACCGTAGGACATGACGCTGTGAAAATAGCTGAAATAGACTAATCGAGCTGTGTCAACGTCAGTAAGTTGTCTTACTTTTCTGACGGCGTAGGCCGCAGAACTAAGCCTTCCTGAGAGGCTAGAAATATGTGAACCCCATTGTAGTCTTGTATCTACTGTTATACCCAGAAACACGGTGGATGCAACGGTCTGAAGAACCTCGTTGTTCAGGATAACATTGGGTCCTAGGTTTTTAATATTAGGCATAGTGAACTTGATGCATTTTGTTTTTTTGGCATTAAGCACTAAATTGTTAGTTGTGAACCAGTGCGTAACTAATGAGAGTGCACTGTTTACGTCGTCAAAATGGTCTCTATTTCTGTCAACTTTGAAAATGAGAGACTTATCATCTGCAAATAATACAACATCGCAGATATTTTTGAGGTGGAAAGGTAAATCATTAATGTAAACTAAGAATAAGAAAGGACCTAATATGGAGCCCTGTGGTACGCCTAGCTGTACCAGAAGGCCTGATGATTTAGCACCATTCACATCTACACATTGCAACCTGTGATTCAAATACGATTCTAGTTCACTAGGGAACTCATTAAAGAAAGAAACTTAGCCATACCTAGTGCCTTATACGAAGGAGATTCTGCTATGTAGTTATTAGTTAACATACAGTTTGCATAAATACCGAAACTTGTCCAAACCTTTTTAATAGTGTGCACAGATGGCCATATTATTGGTGTGTTGGGCCTTTTCCAGCAACCTCGTCAGACTCGGATATAATGAGACATGAATTCTTAAGTGAAAACCCACTCCGGGATTTTTTTCAAGATGGTGATGTATTTATACTGGATAGGGGTTTCCGAGATTCATTACCATTATTAAATCAATGTGGATTTAGGACATACGTGCCTGCTACCATGGCGCAGGGTGAAACACAGCTGTCAACACTTGACGCAAACAAACCGAGAGCAGTCACCATTTGCCGTTGGGTGGTAGAGGTTGTAAACGGTAGGTTTAAAAGAGATTTTAAATTATTTAGACAATGTTATTTTAACACAGTCTCAAGAAGCTTAATGAAAGATTTCAAGGTGGCTGCTGCTCTTGACACTTTCATAATGCATCGTTTCGGCATGTTACACAAAACATGACAAAACCGGTCCAACTCTTCCTTCACATGCAGTTGCAAACTGCAAAGAAAGATAAAGGTCGAAGGTTTACTTTAAAAGAAAAGTACTGGCATTGTCCCTGTATAAAAAACTCCGAAATGTTAAAGACTTTCTTCGAAAACCATGAAACGACTCAGTGAAGATAATGCCTGGTGTAAACAAAATCATTTTTGAAAAGTTAAAAAAAAACTTATGCAATTACCTGTGACTGAAAGATTATGCAGCCTCATTTTTGATGAGATGTCCTTGACACCCCAAATATTTCATGACACCTAGCATTGTCCCTGTATAAAAAAAGTCCGAAATGTTATAGACTTTCTATATAAATATTTTATCATGCCATCATCGAAAACCATGAAACGGTTACTCAGTGACATAAAGATAATGCCTGGTATAAACAAAATATTTTTTGAAAAGTAAAAAAAAAAACTATTATGCAATTACCTGTGACTGAAAGATTATGCAGCCTCATTTTTGATGAGATGTCCTTGACACCCCAAATATTTTAAGATACTCATAAAGAAAAATTTGATGGATTTGCTACAAAACAATACATTTGCAGACCATGTTCTTGTTTTTATGGTAAAAGGCGTTTATTTTACTACAGCCCTTAAAAAAAATTAACTGAAACAATTAATTAGAATAGTAATCAAAGAAGCACACGATGCAGGGCTTATTATTATATAAATACTGTGTGTGACCAAGGCACCGTCAATGTAGGTGCCATCACAGAATTGGTGGAAGAAACAAAAAAGAAAAGGCTTGTAAGGTATAGAAACGCGATATGATAAAATTACATTGAATGGGAAAAACATAATACCCATATATGACGTGCCTCATTTAATAAAAGGTATAAAAAGTAACCTTTTGATGCTTATGCACTATAAATGATGAAGAAAAATTACAATCTCAAAACCGAAGTACCCTCTGTTGTGGCACCAAATCAAGAAGCAAATGAAAATGTTGTAGCTGCAAATGACAATGAGAACTCAACAATTATGAACCAGCCTAGTACGAGTGGAACAACATTGAATACAAAAGAAAGCTTTCTAAAAAAAATCAAAGAGTTTTGAATAAAAAGAAGAGAACGGAAGGACAGAAGTACCTAGGGTTTCGGAAACCAAAAGGACAAAAACATACATTTAATGATACGGAAAGATTCGTAAGAAAATTACTACTTAGATGTATTTGTAGCAAAAAAGACACAAGAATCACAAATTCGACGAAAAAAATGTTATGAGATAACCGAAACAGATCGTTAGGAAATATTTAAGGATTTATGAACTAGAATGAATCAGAGAAGAGTTTTTGTTTCTAACTCTGTCTTCACCCGTGAACCTAAACGTAAGACTACAGAAGGAAATAGCAGGCGTTCTAATTCTTTAGCTTACCATTTGCAAATAAGAAATCATTTATTACTTGTTTGTAAAACCATGGAACACGGGCAACAGTGAATCATTTTGTTAAAACTCGGTATCTATTGTACTCACGCATACACGCGTCGGTTTCTTTAATGCTATCCCCTACCCCGCGTCACCTGACCAGTCGCCATCACTGAGTCACAGCGAGAGGACGCGCGACGGCGCGTCGGTCAGTAAGTAAGTACGAAAAGAATAATTCACGTAATTTGTGTGGTTGAAATATCTAAGTTAAGTAACTTTTACTTAGATATTTCTAAGTCTTTGCATATTTTCTTTACGTATGTGTCTAATTGTATAAAACTGTATGAAGTGGTGTTATATAAGCGATGTATATTTTGCTAAAATTATTATTTCCGTTATTGGTAAATGGGTGACAGTGAATCAAGTGGTAATGGAGTTCGTTGGATCATGATCCACTGTTCCCCGAAAAGGTTTGAGTTTCAATAAAATTATGCCTTCTTTTTTACAGGTCAACATGCCACGTGATAGACAAAGGAAAACAGATTTTGGTCTCCATACAGAAGAACAAATGCGAAACGCTCTAAACCTGATAGTGGAGTTATCAAGTCTTGGACAAACCTCATTCCCCATGTCCGACTACATTTCAAGGTATTTTTTCAAGATAATACCAATTTGTACCATTACTGTTCATGTCAACTGGGAATTTGTATCAAATCAGATATTTGGAGCGATGATCATAATAAACTAATACATAGTTTTAAAAATGCTTTCATGGTTTGAATGGCATTCAAATTACAAAAAAGATAAAAGTTAAATTGGCAACGCAAATATTCAGCAATTCTTTTGCAGCAGCAATCGAAACTGCAATCACAAGTGGAGATCTAAAAACTGGCACTGCTAAACACGCGGCTGATTTTGTAACATTTATTAATGATTTATTTGATTACTTAAATTCTAAAAATAAATTCGATAAAAATCCATTTAGATGTGCTATTACCGAAAATAAAAACTCTTATGTTACTAAAACGCTAATAAAAAGTATAGGAATTTTTGGTGATTTTAAAAAGATTGTGATTAGAAATGATGAATTAAAGTTAACCCGTCCCCCTGCTTTGAAGGCATGCTGCATTCAATTAATGTCGTACTTCAGCTTTCCACCGAAGAGTTTTCTGAAGGTAGTGGTGTCAAATTTCTTATGACTTAATCAAGACATAATTGAAAATTTGTTTGGAATTTTTTGAACGAGGGGTGGGTGTAATCGAAATCCGACATTGAGAAATTGAAGGGCAATGTTCCGCTCTCATTTATTGTATACCTAACTTAATTGAATTGGAAAATACAAATTGAGAATCAGACCAAGATATCTTTACGTTTTCGCCAGCTAAAAACCAGCAAAATACTCAAATTTCAACCGCATCAACTAATGAACCTATATTTCGGGCCCATCGCATGCAGGGCCCTCATATTTTTTCAATATCCCAATTGATCCTGAGGATGCAGATGAAGAAACCTCAGAAATGTATGATGTAATGGACCCAATAGCAATCATAGACCTATTGTTCATGTTTCATTCACCGTATAAGCAAACTGACATACGCAATGTCACATCCCTATTTCAATGTCCCACCCCTACCACTTTCCGCTTCCTATAACCAGTGCGCGACGAAACGTCAACAAGTACGTCACGTATTCGAAACTCTCGTTCAAACTTTCTTACTCAACGACACATTGTGTGTGCCAGCTCCTGAAAATATCAGATATAGTTAATAGGGACGTCCCTGAACAATAGAAACAATTCAGTGCAGTGTGTGTACTAAGTGGAACCGGCGAGCGAGGTATCTCAACGAAGCGGCGCACCGTAAGTACCTAAACTCACCATCCCTTCGTTCCCCATTGCAGTCATTTTTCCACTGAACTATGTAGCCGACCCAACATGCTGCTGCGTCCAGCAGGACCCAACATGCTGCTGCGTCCAGCAGTACCGACAACGCTGCTGTATGTGTCCAGATTGCATATTCCACGAAAGTTGAGGAGGTCGTGGAGTACATGCGCGTGAAGACCAACTGGACTTTGAGGGTCGAGATGTTGGAGCCGCGTCACAAAACGAACTTCAAATCATTCGTGGTGCGTGTTCCGACACATCATCTCGAAAAGTTCCTCAAGGAAGAGTTTTGGCCGAAGGGTGTTATGTACCGCCGGTTTCGTGGCCAGCTACGAGCCACCAGTCAGCGAAACACGACGCCGACACTTCGTGTACATTAGTAGTTAATTGTGTTATAATATGTGTATTTATAGAATTTTTAAGTTATATTTCAGTATTGTATTGTATATGTTTATATGGGCCTGAAATAAATGGATAAAAAAACTCATTTAAAGCGAAACAGACCCCGAAATTACATTAGAAACATGTTCTATTGTGTATTTTTCTGGATAGCTAGGCCAAGTGTGCATAGAAAAATTTGATTATATTGCATGTAAAAGCGTTTTGATTAATGATAAAGTTGATTTAACTGATAAAAAACAATTATTGTTGATTAACAAAACTTATTCAAATTTGATTGCACCAAGCCTCAAATCTCCAAGTGATTTTTTATATAATAAAATATTTACTTGATTTGTGTAATGACAGCATTCGTTTTATTTACAAAAATAATTTGGTGTCTGGTTTGATGGAAAATGTGAAAGTTAATCTGCCTGAGGATTACCACGATTTCAATCACATATATTTTGTAATTAGAAAATTATTTGAAGTAAAAATATATGATTACTGTAAAAGTAAATTAAACAATAAGTCGATTGATGCCAAACCAAAAATTAGAATTCTAAAAAACAAATAATTCATTTCCTACCCACCCACACACACAATTTATGTCATTTATAATAATAACAACACACTGTATAATATTTTAAATAAAAGTTTTAAGAAGACCAGAATGTTTATTTTTTCGTTTTCCTCTGTAGTATTTCGTCGATAATTGCGTGAAATTATTGTAATTTATTTACTGTTCACATTTTTTCTGAATCTAATGAATAGTCGGCATCAGCGCCGTGTTATCGATTCCCATCCATCCATTAATCCCAGCTTTCCCAAAAAGCGCGGCTCGGATGCCGCGTGCGGCTGGACGTTAGAGACACAAACAGTCACGGCGGCCGGACGTTTGAATGGATAAACAATGGAAATGAAAAACTAGGCATTTATAAAATTCTTATTTTTTTATGAAAATTTCTAAAAAAAGATTTCTAAGAAAAGTCCCTAAAGCCTTGCACACCCTTTGCTACACTCTGACTCAGTTTTCATCGACCTCGACGTTTTATTATAATGTTAGAGTTCAGGCAGTAAGACAGTATAGAGATATTGTGAACACTAATTTGAAAACGGCTTTTAATAATTAATAATAAAATTAAGAGTAATGTTTAACCGACTTCCTAAAACGGGGGAGGTTCTCAATTCGACATGTTTATATATATTTTTTTATGTTTGTTCGCGCATATCTCCGTCATTTACCGACCCATATGAAAAAATATTGTTGTTGGTCAAATGGTCCCATTGCCATCAGGTTCGGGATCTGAATATGGAAACCTCGAGAAACCAAGGGCATTCTGAATAATTCTACTATAATTTTCCAGGCGCATCCAAGATCGCATCGAATCGAACATGCCATGTTCGACCGCTGTGCACCAAGTCCAAGCATCTTCGGACCGAGATATCCCGTCGACGCAAAAGAAGTCAAATATTCAAAGAAAGATTGAAGAACGCTGAAACACTCTTTCATAATGCATCGTTTCGGCATGTTACACAAAACATGACAAAACCGGTCCAACTCTTCCATCACATGCAGTTGCAAACTGCAAAGAAAGATAAAGGTTGAAGGTTTACTTTAAAAGAAAAAGTAGTGGCATTGTCCCTGTATGAAAAAAGTCCGAAATGTTATAGACTTTTATAGAAATATTTGACCATCATCGAAAATCATGAAACGATTACTCAGTGACATAAAGTTAATGCGTGGCATAAACAAAATCATTTTAGAAAAGTTAAAAAAAAAAAAACTATTATGCAATTACTTGTGACTGAAAGATTATGCAGCCTCTTTTTTGATCAGATGTCCTTCGACACCCCAAATATTTTATGATACCTGGCATTGTCCCTGTATAAAAAAAGTCCGAAATATTATAGACTTTCTATATAAATATTTTATCATGCCATCAAAAATGAATAAATAAATTATCGAAAAACATGAAACGGTTACTCAGTGACATAAAGATAATGCCTGGTATAAACAAAATCATTTTTGAAAAGTTAAAAAAAAACTATTATGCATTTACCTGTGACTGAAAGATTATGCAGCCTCATTTTTGATGAGATGTCCTTGACACTCCAAATATTTTATGATACTCATAACGAAAAATTTGATGGATTTGCTACAAAACAAAACAATAAATTTGCAGACCATGTTCTTGTTTTTATGATAAAAGGCGTTATAAAAAAACTTTATGCCACCTATCGCTTATTATTTTACTACAGCCTTTAAAGAAATTGAACTGAAACAATTAATTAGAATAGTAATCAAAGAAGAACACGATGCAGGGCTTATTATTATATTGTGTGTGACCAAGGCACCGTCAATGCAGGTGCCATCACAGAATTGGTGGAAGAAAATTGTAAATTATAGAATAGATTATAGTTAGGTAAGGTTATTTAGGTTAATTATTCTTGATTAAAGTTATTTAATTTCATATTATTTTTAAGTGTTTAGTGTTTAAAGGGGTTAAATTTTGTTTAATATGGGTAGGCCTGCTAAACGCGCTGCTCAAATGAGACAGCGTCGTTTGGAAGAAAGTAACGACTAAAAGGGAAGAACGTTTAAAGAAAAGTAGGGAAAGAAATACTAAAAATATTTCAAATGAGAGTGATGAGCAGCGAGAGTCTAGACTTTCTCAGAAAAGAGCAACAACGAAATTATCAAGGTTTAATGAAAGCCCAGAAAGTCATGCTCTTGATTTAATTCATAAACGTTTGTCTCACGAGAACCAGCAGCAACGTGCTCATCGTCTGGGTTTAATGCATGAACGTTTGTCTCATGAGACCGAGGAGCAACGTGCTCATCGTTTCAGTTTGATTCGGGAGCGCTTATCAAACGAAACCGAGGAGGAACGTTCTAATTCTTCAACTCCCACCGGTAAAAGGGCATTGGTGTTTTATTCAGCCAACATGGTTTTCGGCTGAAATCAACTTGTGGCAGCAGTTTTCATTTTGTGAACTGACAATAAACATCGATCAGCGAGATGACGTTGACTTCATTGACCTCTTAAACAGCTTGCGGGTTGGAGAACTAACGACAGCTCAGCTACAATTATTGCTTTGTGAGAGGCGACATGTGCCTTTGTCAGGAGATTTTGCCGATGGAGTTGTTGTCAGTATATTCCCTACTATAAGACAAGTTGACTCATATAATGAAAAAATTACCGCTGAAAATGCTAATGAAAAAGTGAAGTGAATCGGTAAGTCAATTATTGTAAAAAGTGATGATCAACATTTTTAAACACGCCAAAATGGTCAATTGTAGATTGCTATTATTTGTACCTATATACCTACACCATTTTGGAGATTGCTTAGCTGAGACTAAGCGGACGTTTTAATTGTTGTGATTATAATGAGTCATTATTAATTCTAAATTATAATTACTGAAAACTTTTGCAGACTTGCAAAAATAAAGTGTGTCGCGCGTTTTGTACTCTGAACATGTATGAACTAAGTACTTTTTTAAAGTAATAAATAGTGTTTTCTGTGTTAGTATGTCTAACCCAGGAGTAAGCCCTTTCGGGCGTAGCCAATTTCTACGGCGTAGTCCACCACCGACGCCATCGCCGTCTGAACAGCATCATCTTAAAGACCCAGAGCCGTTAGCGTCCACCGAGCCTGAAATAGAATTCGTTTCTACGCCGGAGATAAAGAAATGGTTGTCTTCTATTGACGCAATTATGTCGGAAGTTTGTGGTATTGTAGACGGAAAAATGAACAACGAGCAGAAACTCCGAGTCACCAATCTATGCCGTAAGGTCTCTCACGGGACATCCCAGATGGCGGTACTATACCAGTCCTTGAAGCAGAATACAATCCAAGCCCATGTTACCATCCAACAATTGCAAGGACAACAGGAAATTGCTAACTCTATTCAAGAACTAAAAAAAAATGTTGAAGCTGAACGTAAGTCAGAATCCACTTCCTATGCCAACATGGTAAAAAAAGGAGAAGACAGATTCATACGACCAGAGCAGTTCTTTGAAGGTTATATAGATGAACAAATACTCTTATAAATTGTGGATTGTACAAACAGCAGTTCATGTAAAAGGCAGGTCACTTGGTCTTAAAGTTAAAGAATTAGAAGTTTATATTGGAGTGGACAATGATTATGGCTTCATTACAATATCTTCAAATAGACATGAATTGGTCATCTAAATGGCAACAGCCTATCATAACATCAGCTCTGACACGTCTGCGTTTTTACGCAATTAGAACGTCGTTAAAAGTGGTGTATGATCTTGATGTTGCCGTCGAAGAGCATCAAAAATACGAGATTTGGAAAGTGCGTCCCCTTTTCGAGAAATTACGACAAGGATGTTTACTTCAATCTTGCACAGCATAAATGTCTATTGATGAAATGAGCATTCCCTAACAAACCTTATCCCTTAGGGTTACACAGACTCATGGTGCCATGTGCACAGTGCCATGGAATTAAGCTGTGGTTGAAAGTTTCAGAACTTCAAAAGACACTCATGGACTAATTTATTCAAGATTGATCGCTGACGGTGATGCAAGTACACATAAGAATATAGAAAAATCAAAACCGTATGGCAACATGTTAGTAGAGAAAATTGAATGTACTAATCATTTATTGCGAAATTACTGCACGAAATTAGATGACTAGAAACACAATCTACCCACATTAAGGTATCGAAAAGCTGTTCAGAAGAATAAAATGCGTTTAAGGCGTGCAGTTACTGGCGCTATGAAATATGTAAATGCGCAAGATGACAAATCCTTTCATCAAAAATTTCTGGAACTGAAACAGGATTTGTTAAACGGACCACACTACTTGTTTGGAAATCATAGCTCATGCAAATCCTACTACTACAAAAAAAAACTGACCGAACGGGAGTTATCGACAGAAGCAAATCTGGTACCAATGATGAAAATTAATTATATAGCTTTATATTGCCATATTCACTGCCAGATTAGTAATTGATGTTTGAAAAATGTTAGACCAAATATTACTCCGTGTAAACTATTTTTTTCCAGTTAGTCACTGTCCCATATTTTTCCGAGACAATAAAATGAAGAATAATAATAAGAAATATTTAGTTAATTGATAAGATTTATATAGTTTTATTAGCCCCTGATTTTGTTGTTTATATTATCTGTAGGTACAGTGAAGTGCAGCCATCTTAAGTGTTATCTTGATGCAGTTAGAATGACATGAAAGATTTATTACCCTACCTTGTTCCCCTACTGGATTTATATCATTATTATTCCAGTTTTAGAACCAAGAACCTTAAACATGAAACTGTAGTCCAAGAATCCGGCTAGACTGGAAGCCGACCCCAACATAGGCCTCCTACGCACTGGCGACCATGGTCGCCGCGACCTGGCCGCGGCGGCCAGTGAATTCTGGACTTTTATAGCAATCGCTATTAGCCCCTACGCACTTAGCGGCCAGCGACCAGCCGGCCGCGGCGTCCAATTTGATGCCACGCGACCAGCGACCAATCGTGGCCGTCGAGAACATCACTTCTGTATAAATTCATCAGTGCTACCGCATCGGCCGCGGCGACCAGACGTGTAGCTAGCTACAGAGTGATTATTTTACAATGGCCAATTTCGACACGGAAAGGTTCATAATTGAAGTTGAAAATAGAAGAGGTTTATGGGACTTAGAATCAAATGATTACTCCAATAAAGATGTTAAGCGGCAGTTGTGGCTTGAACTGGTCGATATATTTGGCGGTGAATCCATGGAAGATAAAGAAAAGGCAGAACTTGGTTAGTATTTTATTTTATTATGCCTAAGTAAATTAATAATGCGATGAACTACAATAAACGCAGCAGGTGATGTAGTAGCATTCGACACGTATATGTGACATGAGTGTTTTTTTTTAAAGTTGTTCCGTTCATTCAAAATCTAAGAAATTTTAGCAAATAGGTAATTGTCAAAAGTATAACTATTTTATTTCTACTATTTTTCGCTTTGCACATGAGTTTTGACAATTATTTGCTAAAATTTCCCAGGTTTTCGTAATGATTGGAATAACTTTTTGAAAAGATTACTCATACCGCATGTGCGTTTGACGCCATTTTGTTTACGGCGCGCAATGGCGGCTCGCGGCGAGCAAGTGCCTCAACGCACAAACTGAGCAGCCGTCGTAGGTACGCACCCATATATTTACAAATTGTGCCAGGGCAAGCGACCATCGGTACTGAAGTAGTTTGCGAATATATCTCGATATTCGGTTGATGTTCTATTTGCTCTAGTAGGTAAACATGCAGGTATTTCTAATAAAGTCTCTGGTACAGTTAACGTGTCCTTGAAATCATATCCGTCTCTTTCTCGCACAAAATTATGAAGCACACATAGAGCTTTTATAATCACAACTGCAAATTCTTTCTTGACGTTTAGGGGTCGGTGAAGAATCTGCCATTTATTGGCTAATATTCCAAATGTACATTCAATATAGCGGCGGGCACGGGATAGTCGATAATTAAAATTAGTCTTTACATTATTCAAGTTTCTCCCAGCATACGGTCGCATCATATGTTCCGATAGTGAAAACGCCTCATCACCCACTAAAACGAACGGCATTGATTGGCCATTTTCTTTGATGGGGTTATTGCTCGGAATATCGAGATCATTATTTAAAAGCCTATGATAAAATACAGAGTCTTTGTAAATTGACGAATCACTGCATTTGCCGTATGCTCCAATATCTACGTAAAGAAATTTATAATTTACATCACATATTGCAAGTAACACGATTGAAAAATAATTCTTGTAATTGTAATAAAGAGATCCCGAATGTTGTGGTTTGATAACTCTAATGTGCTTGCCGTCGATGGCTCCAATGCAATTAGGAAATTGGGCGTATTTTTGAAAACCTTCAGCCGTTTGAATCCACTTATCTCTGGTCAATTGTGGCATCACAATTGGTTTTAATATCTCCCATATTGCTTCACAAACATCAAATACTATTTCCGATACTGTAGGAAGCCCTATACGGTATTCATGACTTATATGAGATAAAGAACACCCAGTAGCCAAATACCTGAAAATAAAATTCACATTAATAAACATAATATTAGTTTTGTAATATGTAATACATTTATTTATTGATTTACAGGCATTACTCTCCAAAAAAGATGGAAAAACCTTAGAGACTGTTTCACAAGAGAGCTGCGCCGTCTTAAAGATGTCAAAAGTGGTTCTGCTGCAAAACGTAAATCACAATACACCTATTTCAACCAATTACTGTTTTTGAAATCAGTGCTGGACACAAACGCAACAGAAAATAGTCTCGAAGAGGCAAGTCAAGAAAATAAAAGTGCAAGATCTTCTGATCTTGAGACTCAACAGTCTGCATCAAAGTCGCTTAGAACAAAAAGGAAGAAAAAAATACCAAACGAAGAATCCGATACAGACCCTCTAATTTCAGTTCTGCAAGAGACCATAGCGACTACACAGAATGATTCAAATTGTGACAGACTGTTTCTTTTATCCCTCCTCGAAAGATTTCAAACAATCCCTGCTGCAATGAAGACCAAAGCGAAAATGGAAATCATGGAAATTATAGAAAAATACCAACCGAACTGTACACCTACAACAGCGCGCATAAACTATTCAAGTAATTTCAATACTCTTAACGACCAAGAATATGACCCTAATCGACCGAGTTATTCAGGTTATTCTACTACCAACAGGATATCAGATGATTCAAATTACAGCGATAATCATACTCATTATTCTGATATTTCTCAAAATTCAGAAATGATAGACCTATTTCCCAATTTCAATGATTAATTGTTCACAATTGCCATTTTTTAAGTTATGAAAATACAAATAA
This sequence comes from Heliothis peltigera, assembly GCA_958496145.1. Taxonomy (NCBI): domain Eukaryota; kingdom Metazoa; phylum Arthropoda; class Insecta; order Lepidoptera; family Noctuidae; genus Heliothis; species Heliothis peltigera. The sequence continues at coordinate 1,781,112 of OY292341.1, forward strand.
TTTGATTATCTACTTCAGTTTTTTAATATTTAAAAACATGTTATAAGCAAGCCCTTTTCCTCTCCTTTTCAAAGTCGTAAAATAGAATACTACTGAACAATAGTTCATAAATTTTTTAAAGTGGCAAAACCTTGGTCAATGAATTTTACAGGTTGTTGTGAAAAACACAACAGTGGTGGTTTAGGGCGATTCAGAAACGAGTCTTGTATAATTCAAATTTACAAAAAAATCCATTTAGCAGTTTAAGTAAAAAAAAGGCCCTATCACATTATTTTTATTTTTCCTGTACACAATACTCCATTCCGAAACACCCTTTAAAATATATCACGTATTTTTTAAACATTCTGTATTTAAAAAAGAAAAAGCTTACCTTATTGTTATTACTAATTTTTCTTCTGCTGGAATGCATTTCCGATAGTTGTTACCAGTTCCAGTAATTTTTGGTTTTATTGTATCCAGTAACAGGTTAAAAGTATTCGTTGACATTCTCATGTAATTAAAGAATCTCTTCTCATACATTTTTAAATCCAAAAAATAAGTATAATATAATCCTTTAGTCTTTCTCTCGCAAAGTAATGGATGCACCCAAAACTGTCTTTTACGTGAAATCTTCCGTTTTCGTTTTCGTAGTAAATACACAAGCACAGTTAGCGTGATTATCTTCTGCACGTCCATCTTGACACACCCTTGGAAGTCGACTGCAAATTTTTCGGCCGTCCACATGTCGCGCCATGGCCGCGGCGGCCTGGCCGCGTCTATGGTCGCCAGTGCGTAGGAGGCCATAATTGGGAAAAGGCTCGGTAGATGATGACTCAAGTCGAAATTTTTTAACCAATGTGTGCACTGAGGTAACTCGATTGACTTTCCCAATTTTTAAACAAAAAAAATAATTAATTTAATCGTTTTAATAGGCCAATTTCCAATTGGTCACTAAGTAAATAGCGTAACTAAGTGATACCTGTGATAATTTCGAGTAATAAGTGTAAACAAAGTGCATTGTTTTAAAAGTTTACCTGTGACAGTTGCTGGCTCAAGTGAATGTTGCATTGTCATCCTGCTTACAGGTATTATACTTAATTAATACCTCTTAGCTTTGTTGTTTACGTATTTTAACACCTTATTTACATTTTCACAATATTAAACGGCAACTGATAACTGCCAAAGAACAAGACGTAAACATAACCTGCAATTAGTTTGGTGACACAACTTCAAACATTCCACCTTTTATTACACTAGTTTATTACTTTCTACTTTGAACAACTTCATTTCTTCTCATTATTTATAATTTCTCATACCTGCACTTAGAAATCATAACTGCTTCTTTCCTAAATTCTCACTTTCCTTTTCATTATGTTTATGACTCGGAAAGCTCATGCTCCTCTTCCAAGAGGAAGCTAAACTTCACTTAGTATTGAGCAAGCTAACGACATGTAAAGAATTATGTAACAGGCTAAAGAATGAGTAGGAGGACAATGAAGGGAGTTCCTTGAGGTTTTGGAGAAAAACCGGAAATTAAAGCATGAACTGGCTCAGAAAGATATTCAATGCACTGATGCCATAGATGCTCGTGATAAGCTTCAACTTGTTGTGGACAGATTCAGCGAATGTAGCGTTTGCAGCAGCGTAGCCCAAACTCGAAATATCACTACTAGAAACAACTAACCTTAACATCAACATCAACGCTGAATCAAAGTTTGTTCAACGAACTGGTGCCTATTGCCCCCAACATGGTTTCTGCACAACTATCTAACTTCAATCCCATCTGTACTATAGACTTGACAGATGGCGACGCAACAATCACAAAATTACCTAAGTGCAGTAGAAATAAATTTAAAAAATATATCAAAATCAATAAATATATAACAAAAACAAAAAACTAGTTAAGCGGCAAAAGTTTTTTTATCAAAAATGTAAAATTAAATCGGGAAAAGTTGCAAGTTTTAAAACAACTTGATATGTATTCACGTAATCTAGAACAAAGCACCAGGAAATATAAAACTGATACAGACGAACTTCAGTATGAACTACACCGTCTCCAGGAAAAACTTAGTCTCATGACTAATAAATGCAATGTCTCCGAAAAACAAATGCGGGAATATGTATTGGCAATGAATGAACTAGTCAGTTTACAATCAAACAATTACTGTAAAAAATGACAATTAGCCAGTAACCAACAGTCACTTGGGTTCGCAAAGAAAGAAGGTTAGATTTATTTTTAAAAGAACACGAAGATTTGAATTTCAATATGCTTGTGGCACCTGAAGACTTATCACAACCAAGCACTAGTGGTGGCAGACCATAGAAAAGTTTTAAAGAAAGTTCCGAAAAATAAAAAAAAGTAAAGTGCAACATTTGTTACATAATTACAGCAGCGATGAGTTAACTTTTGCGACGCAAGTAAGTGGCAGAGCCAGTGGGACGCGAGAGCTGTCTACATCCTCACCAAAGCGTGCCACCAAGTATAAGAAAGCTCGCAAAATTTTTAATACTCCAAAAGAAAAAACCGTATACTCCGAATGAAGCCTGTTTCATTCTCATAAAACAACTAACTTTTTTATATCCAATAACTTGACAGTCCAATTTACTGGGATGTGAGGAGTTCAACGAAAGGCACACCAGCGAAAATCTAACAGAAATTTTGAAAAGTATCATGCGATAATGGAGCATAGAAAACAAAGTTACCGCAATCCCCAGCGATAACGCCGCCAATATTACAGCAGCTATAAGAGAGGGTGACTGGCGACAAATTCCATGCTTTGCACACACTCTGAACCTTTGCATCCAGTCGGCACTACAGCACATAGCCCCAATTGTAAATAAAGTCAAAAGCATCGTGGAGTTTTTTAAGCGCAGTTCCCAAGCGAACCAAAAATTGCTGACAATACAGAACAGACTAAATGTTCCAAACTTAAAACTAAAACAAGATGTCGCAACCAGGTGGAACTCTACCTACGACATGCTGCATCGACTTATCTCCTCGAAAGATGCAATAATATCTACAATAGCCCTCACCAGACCTGACCTCGCACTCTCTGATTACGACTGGCAAGTAGTTTTTTTATTCGGTTTTGTTAAACAAAATTGATCCTTTTAACCTAATTTTGGAAAGAAATTTTAGTTTGCGGAATTATGCTTCGGCTATTTCTACAGAGGAACGGGCCATTGAAGCGGCGAAGAGGTGGCTGCTTATTCCATCGCAAACGCCGCGCTGCCCATCATGTACCAAGGCGGCCGATGAATTCAGAACGCAATACCAATTATACATAAGTTGGGGTTCAGATGGCGTTGCAGAAGGGCAGGCTGCAATGTGACAAGTGTCACAGGCTGCTAGAGACGTAGGGGTATAACACGCAAAACCGCCATTCAGGTATTCCACTACCTACGCGAGGTGTGCGAGGTGGCCGAAGCCAACGACATAGTAGAGGTCGACGAAACCCACCTGTTTACGAACAAATACCACAGGGGCCGATTATTGCAGCGACATACGTGTTCCTTCGGTTGCATAAGCCGACTTACAAAAAAAAATTCACGTGGAGCTAATACCAAACAAAAATAGGGCCACATTAGATCCAATCATCCAACAAAATGTTAGACCTGACTCGTACATTATGTCTGACCAGCACATGATGATCATACATGGGCGAGCACTTGAGACTGGGTATGCGTGGGCATTCCAGTGTCAATCACTGCCGACAATTTACGGCAGGGACTGTCAGTATCCCTGTGGATCCCAGTACCAGGCACCAATAACGTTCGGTGCAACGCCGTCCTCATCGCCAAGCCGGCAATATGGCGCAAGGTGATAGAGATGGGACGAGTCTGCGTGGACTATCAACGCGTCCACGCAGAGGACTTCTCCACATAACTCCAGTGCAGGAAGTGTCTACAGTTTGGACATATAAAAACTAAATGCACCACGTCTCAGTCACCTTGCGCATACTGCTCGAAAGAGGGGCACTCTTCCAACACCTGCCCCCTGCGAGAGAGGAAGGGCGCTCCCAAGTGCTACAATTGTCTGCAGCACAACACTAAATTTAACACTACCTATGACGTCGGACATGTGGCCACCTCTAACATTTGCCCTCGAGTGAAATCAATCAAAACAAAAATAATTCCAAATATCTAGAAGAACATTTATAGAGAGGAAGTTAAAAATAGCGAGAGAATGCTGCGTGGTGTTCCCCTGCTTCCCAGTACCAGTAAGTACCCAATACCATTCATTTTATCTATTAGCCTGTTTTTAGTTAGGCAGATTAAGAGACGCCCCCCGCGGGGCGTGGAACTCAATCAGCGACTAATGCCATAATAAATAAGAGCCATATATCAATACACTCTGCTATATTTCGTTTGTGTCCGCCATGGGTCTGGTTTCCATACTAAGGCACCAATGACCTTTCCACAAATATTGTGGCGAATAACTCACCCGGTAGAAATATTTTTTTTTTGGTGATGACCGTCACGTAATTAGGATTTGGAGGCCAGCGAAGGTGAGCTATTTTCAGATGCTTTTCATGAAACTTAACAGATTTGGAGGCCCCAACCCAGTGTTATGGTGTGGGTAGGAATCTCAATATCAGGTAGAACTGAGTAAGTAATTTTCAACGAGGGCACAATTTCAGCTGAGCTGGTATACAGCTATTGCCGTGGCCTGCAAACAGTCCGCATCTTAATGCCATTAAAAACAAACACAAGTGGATTTACTGAAACGCAGTGTTCGAAGCACAAACCAAACCCAATGAAAGATAGCTAATAAACGTTCTGAAAATTAAAATGGAACAAATTCCTCAAGAAACAGTAGTACAGCTGGTGGAAAGTGTATCTTCCAGGCTTCAAGAGTGCACTAGAAAACGAGGAAGACGAACCAGATATTAAGGAGAGCCACAAATCAACCAAAACTTTTTGTTTTGTTTTTTACTTTTTTATCCCTCCCTAATTTTTTTATGAAAACTAATTAATTAATCCAATCTAATTTTAATCAACCCTGGAACCTCAAGAAGTCATGAGAATAATGTAAAAACGTGGTGGTCTTTATTTGGGCCATTGTCAAATTTTGAGCAGGTAAAAGAGTCCCTCAACATTTCTTTATTTTTTTATTAATAATGTCAAAACCTCTTAACAAATTATATATTAAGTATAAAATACATCGCATTAGCGAACATCCATTATTGGAATAAAGATTTAGAATCGATCATTTTAAATTTTGTTAAAGTAACATTGTGGTCATTGGTGGTAACAGAATGGTTTTCCTTAGAAATTGTACCTATCCCATGTAGCATTCCGTTATAATAAAGATCAACTTTTACTAACAATTCACGACAGAAAATGGAGATGGCGCTGCTTTTGACACTGTTTTATCTTGCGCGGTTTGTCTACATTCGTCGTGGTAGTTCGGTAGGTCGGGAGGAGGGGTACATCGCTTGGCAGTCGACGGCAAAGTGTCGAACGTTGTGCGCGTAATAATTGCGCGTCCACTTTGTTACCTACATATTCACGTAAGTAAATGAATGTTTTTTCATTAGTTTACTTTGAGTATGTAGTTTAAGGGGTAAATGTGATTTGTGTGAACGAAATATTTTACTTTACGCTTTATTTTATGACTTATTTGTAATGGAATGTAAAATTTAATACTCTGTTACTAGCGTGTAGTAACAGAGTTGTTTAGAAAGTAACAGAGTTGCATGAGCCATTATATTCTTTAACTTGCCTAGAATTGTATGTTTCAAATGACTTTTTTTTAATAATCTGTTGTTTCAAGCAATGGACAACTTTGTTTTATACAAATAAATCGAAATAATTATAAATAACCCAAAAAAGTAATTGTTACAGGATATTGCACCTTGTTTGCGTTTTCAAAATGCCTCTAACGGCTGCTGAGAAGCAGCGACGGTACGCGTACGCGTACGGAAACTAAAAGAAAAGATAGAGAAAGATACCATGCAAAGAAACGCTTAGTACGAGATTTAACAACACGTGAACATCGAGCAATAAAAAAGAAATGGAGATCTGCGAATGCTAGACGGAGATAAAGCCAGAGCTCTCAGTATTATTATGCACACTCCAGAGTCATCACCCCCTCGTTCAAATAGTCCAGCTCAAGCAGATCAACATCAAGTTATTTTAAATGCCTATCGTCATTTGTCTACACCTCAGCTATCTAGTTCCCGTGAAAGCACTCCTAGCAGTACATCAGCGGCAGTTCGCGGCAGAAAGCAAATAAAAAGAAATAGATCAAAGCTATTTAGAGATAACTTGAAATTGAAGGAACAATTAGAGGCAGTAAAAAAGAGATACGAAAAGTACAAAAAACGATACAACAGGGAAAAACGAAAGCAATTTCAAAATGAAGACGGCAGTCGAGCTAATCAACAGAAATATGAGATTTTATCAAATGCTATTAAAAAACGCTATAAAAATATAAAAACCCGGAAGGAAAAAGAAGCTATACAAAAAATATTTGAAGAGAAGACCGTCAAAGAATCTAGGCAGAAAACACAGATTATAAAAGAATGTCTTGCTGTGGACCAAGGTTACGTAAGGAAACGACAACCTCTTCTTAATGTAAAGGTTTTGGGTTCTAAAATCAAGGAATTTTTCAATCGTGACGATATATCAAGGGCAACTGCCGGAAAAAAGGAAACCGTATCTCTAAAGAAAGATAAAATACAGAAGCGCTACTTACTCGATAATATGAAGAACCTTTAAGGAAAATCCTGCCTTGAGATGCAGTTACAAAACTTTTACACGATACAGACCATTTTACGTTGTGCCTCCTACTGTCGCTGCGAGAGAAACATGTTTGTGTCGAACTCATACAAATATCCAATACTTAGCATTTGCTTTGTGTAAAAACAAAGTTACTCCAACATCAGATCTTAATAAGATTATTGTAGACCAAGTATGCAATCCAGATTCACTAGCATGTATGACAGGAATCTGTTCCGTATGTCAATCAAAAACAACTAATTTCGATCCGTCAAAAGACGAAATCATAGTAAAATATCCTCAATGGATAAGTAAAACTTAAGTGATAGAGAAAGCAGGCAAGAAAATCAAAGTTACAAAAAACGTTAAAGAGGAAACAGAAAGTACGGGAAAGGCGTTAATGAACAAGTTTGAAATTACACTAAAGGAATTTAAAAGGCATGTTTATTACATCAAGATACAGTACAGAAACTACAGAAAATGTATAGATGAGTTGAACAATAATGAAATAGCACTACATATTGACTTCAGTGAAAATTACAGCTGCAAATGTTTTGAAGAAGTACAATCTCATCATTTTGGTGGTTCCAGAAATCAAGTATCCTTGCACACTGGAGTGATCTACAGTCGTGGTTCAGACAATAAAATAGAGGTATCGTCGTTTTGTACCGTGTCTGGTAATCTTTTACACAATCCAGCTGCAATATGGGCTCACCTCCATCCCATCTTTGCTTCAATTCATGAGAAATTTCCGCAAGTAAGTGTCCTACATGTATTTTCAGACGGCCCAGCTACTCAATATCGCCAAAAACAGAATTTTTATCTGATATGCACAAAATTATTCTCTGACTATCAATTTACCAAAGTTACATGGAATTTTTTCGAGGCAGGCCATGGCAAAGGTGCAGCAGACGGGATCGGTGATTTTTTAAAACGGGCTGCTGACCAACTGGTTGCACATGGAAGTGATATACCTGATGCCACAAATTTCTATTTTGCTTTGAAAGATGCGAGTAAAGTGAGGTTACATCTGATAACAAATGAGGATATTGAACGGAGTTCAACACAGATCCCGAACAATATCATGCCATTATTAGGAACAATGAAGGTTCATCAAGTTTTCACTGATGAGCCTGGAGTTCTGAAGTATAGAAATTTGAGTTGTTTTTGTCAGCGCGGCTTTTGCACTTGCATGAATCCGAAGCACTACTTTCCATTGAAAACTGCAGTAGAACAATCAACTCCCTCCAATTGCGATAAAAATATGCTGTTTGATATAAGCAACCTTTATCAAAAGCGAACAACAGGGTTTTACAGAGTTGTCTATAGCTCAGACTCCGATGATGATGATGATGCCCCTTTGATATCTTTAAAAGAAAAACCTTCTACCACCTACTTAGTAGAACAACCCTGCACATCAAAGGAAAATGAAGACGCCTTGATTGAAAAGGAAAATATTCATGCTAATAAAATAAAACAAGATGTTTGCGTCTTAGTGAAAGTTTCCAGCTCAAAACAGGATTACGTCTATCTGGGTAAGGCCTTGTCCGAAGTAGAAGAAGATGGCGAGGTTAAAATTATGTTTTTTAAGGCAATTGACAAGACTGCAACAAAATTCTAATTAGTTGAGACTGATTTATCCTATGAGCCTTTTAATAATTTACTTGCCATTGTGCCAGAACCTAAAAAGATCTGCAAGGGTAAAAGAGTACACTACCAATTTGATACTCCCTTAGATATATTTGAGAAATAAATAGGTAACTGTAGCTTTTTAGTTACTCTTCCTAGAAACTCTTATTTTTATTGCTTTAAAACGAAAAAAATATATAAGAAAGTAAGCTCTTGATTGGTAAATTACAGTCGTAAGTTAATTTTTATTGGTATTAAAGTTTATTGTTCACATGATTTAGATCTCAAGCTCAACTAAGTACAAATTATTACATTATGTAGAATAAAAACTTACTGTGTTACAACTCTGTTACTTTTTTGTCCCAAAGATTAAAGAACTTAGTAAGATTTTATGGAAAAGCTAGTCAACATAATATAGCGAATACCACGTGTGTTAATTTATTAGATATTTATACAGTATTGTGTTCCAGTTAGCTGTTAATATATAGATATTTGGAGGACTTGGGTAGAATTTAAGGTATTTTAATATTCAGGAAGTAACAGAGTTGTTTGAGAGTTTAGATTAATGATTGTTAATCTTAAAAAAAGACTGTTATGATTCTAATTATATGTAAAAGATATAAAACTGTTGAATATTAATGACAAAATATTGGCAACTGACTTGTTTAATTTAGTAATAAAAGGTAAAACGTAATGGTAACAAAGTTGTATTTTTTTACACCCTCATCCACTAAATCTGGAATAAATCTTAAATTATTGGTAAAACATCGCGGCCAACTATAATAGATGATAATTCAAATGTTTTAACAGACACGGACATAAAAAAGTAGTATCTTAACAGATTATTTATTTTAAAAATTTTATCATTTTAAGTTGCATTTACCTGCGCAAAATTTGACAATGACCCATTTAGTTTTGACTAGTATACATATTTGCTTCATATTTGTGTCAGACGGCTCAAACGAAACGCTTAAAGTCGCCTTTAGCTCGCTGTCAAATGGAGTCCTGCACGGCGTATGTCGACTACACAACGGCCCAGACAGAAAAACTTCGAAATCCAGGCGCCGTTTAACGTGTGAAATTAAAATAGTGTGCCTTCGGAGAACTGGAGAAATTTAATATGTTGAAAAAGCACAAGGCACACACATACTTTGAAGAATTACATTTTTTGTTATGTATCAATTACGACGAGACAAATCTTTCGGATGATCCTGGTAGAAATCTGGCATGAAAATTTTTTGATCTTCAGACTGGATAACGCGGCTAATATGATGCCCATAAAAAAAATTAACAACATAAAGAATACATATAGCAAAACAATCTGCGGATTTAAATATTTGTTTATTTATTTATCAGAGAACAAAAACAAAATATTTCAACTTTACATAACCTAATAAAAGCAGATAAATTGGATGAAACTTTTCCAAACGCAGAAATTGCTAAAAGAATATTCCTTTGCCTAATGGTTACCAATTGAAGAAAGATAAAAAATAAACTGCGAAGAACAATGTTACAAGAACAACGAAGTCATTTGTCAATTATAAGCATAGAAAGTGATATCCTTCAAAAACTTTAAGGATACAACAGATTTTGCAGACTGCTCAACAGAAGTACCGATAGAAAAAACCGTTGTCGTAATTGTAACAAAAAAACCGCCAGCATTTTATATTGTATTTAACTTCCTATAATAAATGTAATTTTGAAATTTAGTATTTTTTTAACGATTACCAGCTTTTTTTACATTTCAAAAGGGCCCCAGATTCTTGTGTGCCGAAAGGCCCCAGCCTAGTTTAAGACGGCCCTGGTCACAAACAGTGATAAAAATAGTTACCAGACTTTTTTTCAATTTCAATATTTCTCCCTGACAACTATGTAAAGATATAAAAAAAAAAAAATAACATACAAATAACAAACACACACAATATAAAAAAACAACAACAATTTAGTCTACACCATAACACAAAATAAACAATAGTAATTTTGCGATTTCACTCAATTTGCATTTAAACACTATCACATCATTATACCATGATAATTTCTATACCACATTACCCTTGATGTATTATTTTGCTAAAGAAGGAATTCAATCAAAGAAACCGACTAGGTAAAAATCTATCCGAATTCATGTCAGAGCTGACTGATATCTTATGTACCTATGGTATTACAACCCAGCCAACAAGAGAACATCCTAGCAACAGCAACATCACTGATACCACAAATGCAAAAAGAAATAAGGGTGCCAGGTTCTTCCACCTGTTGAAATTTGGTTAGACAATCTTAGTTATAGCCAAATTAAAACCGACGAACACATGAGGTGCAAGAGACGTGGCTGTAAGCTAAAGAGCTTTATAAAATGCACCAACAACAATTGTTTTAATCTATTTCACAGATTATTTAACTAAAGCATTTTTGCATAACATCAAAAAAATACACATCAACGTGATTTTAAAATTAAAAACCTACTAAATATACATAAAAAAATATCTTTTTCCCTTTTCAGAGCTTCTAAAGAATTGAAAGCATTTTTTTCCAATAAAATAAAAGTTAATAATTTTAATGGTTAAGAGTAAGATGTATCACGAGACATATGTACATATGTTCATGAACTATGTAACCCTCAATATAGCTGGCGGGTTTGATACTAGATGACACTCATTACTCCCTGAAAGAAGTTGTTTTGGCACATATGTGGACTTGTTATTGCAGTTGCAGTAATGATCAACTTATCGCACTTGTATAAAACTGACTATTCTGCATTGCCTAAATATCGGGACCAGGTTTGAAATTATAAATGCAGAAAAGTTGTTTACCCCACCAGAAGCCAGCAGCTATCAAATTATAAGGGCTTAACAAATGGAATTGTTCACCAAAGTAAGTACTGACCAGTATATATTTGTAAGTAAATTTATTGTATGGAAATACATGGCTCTGCTTCTAAACTTGTGACCGCCATTTTCAATGCTCCGTCTCGTGTTGTATTACCACCAATGAATCCAGTGCTGTGACAGAATATACAACCTTCTATACCAGCAGCTTCACTTAAAATGTCATCCCTGACACCCCACCAATTTTTGTGTAGCGGTTTCCTGCAAATTATGGTACTGTTGATAAAACCTGTTTATTGGCAATAATATAATAAACTAAACTCCTATAACGCTAAGGGCCAGTTTCACCAGTTACGGATAGCCACTATCTACCAGATAAATTTAAAAATGGAACAGAATTTGTATGAAATTTTCTGTCAGATAAACTATCTGGAACTTATCTGTAACCAGTGAAACTGGCCGTAAATGTCATAACCAATTAAGATTTTATTTATACTACTTTCGCGATATGATGAGATCCCTGATAAATCATAAATATAGTATTAGCTATGTAACATAATGAAAGTTTATTTTGTTTCGTAATATCAAATAGGTTGGCAAATATATAATATGGGATCGAAAAGACTTTATGTTACTTCAACGCTCCAGGGGAGGGTGGAATATAAAAAACAAAGAGACAATTTTAATTAGTTATTTGTGTTAATTTGACAATAAAATAGCTTAATCAATTTGATCCAACGAATAGCTACAGGTTAGAATTTGATGGAGGAGAGCAGTAGGTCCCTTAAAATTAAGGGAAAAGTTGAGGACCAGACTAATCATTTTTCATTTCTCCTTAGAGAAACTGGTCTTTGAAACAGTCAATCATTTCAACCATAGGGGGTTGACCTCCTGAATGTAGACCTGCTCCATTGTTTTCCAAAAGGACCAGCGGGAAGCAGGTTGCAACCAGTTTTCTGACTACATAGTCAGGTGGTATCCTATGGCTATTTGAGCAACTTTCAAGTTTATAATCAGGCCTATACAAAGTTTTAGAGCTGTCAGTTATCATTGGTAAGAAAACACATATACTGATGAAAAGCATGCGGACAACTAGTCAAATTCAACAATTTTATAGAACTGTCAAAAACGGTTACCTCTATGCAATTTGTATGAAAACACCACATATGATGTCACATATTTTTCACATCAATCCATATACTTATTTCGATTATATTATCAATAAAAAAATAAAAACAGTTAACTTATTGAATCAGGCATTACTTTGCGGAAATCCATTACAATAAATGTTAGAAAAGAACTTTTCTAACATTTATAATAAAAACAGTTTTTGATTCAAAACGATAAATTAAACTGACATTATTTAAGGATGTTTTACTAAATGAATATGATAAAGTATTTTATTTTTGACCTAGTCCACATCCCAATTATGTATTTAAAAAACTCACCTAGTAACAAAGCTCGTCGGATTCACAGGAACAGCTTGAACTCTCCAGGAGTTTGGTTTGTCATTGAATATAACATACTTGATTTCATGTCCAATATTCATTTCTTCCTCTAAATCAAACAAGTGCTCTTTCCATGGGAATCTCTCCTTGAATTCAACAATTTGGCCAGATTCATGTACTTCAAATCTGCTGTCTAATGATGCTCTGACATATTCTCTTGCAGGAAACCACACGGTAATAAAATAGTTGACTGTGTATAGGAATTCTTCACTTACTAATGCCATCGCTTTCTTAAACACTTCGTCTATGTTAACGTCTTGCTTGGAATTCCACTCTGGGTTCAGTCGAGCTACTCGACTGCTTAAATTAGTGCGTATTTTGTACCTTGGTTCTTCCGAAGCAATTGGTACACCATTGTCTATAGCGTCAATTTCTTCTATGAAATTTTGATATACTTTTTTATATATAACAGTCAAATCCGATGGGTTCAATGATGTATTGGTTGGGATCAGTTGCTTTATAACATCTTCTCCATAGAAAGTGTACACCAGGCCGGCAGAACTTAATCTATGGAAGGAAATAAATTACATTAACAATTTGCAAGTACATAATTGAAAATTTACGAATTGTTCATGGGGATTTTTAAAGATAATGTTCATTCACAACTGTATGGGTCGATCAATCATAAAGGTGTTAAGGTTTGAAGAATAAACAGTCACAGCAAACTTGTACTTAAAGCATATTACATAAATTGCACTATAAGTATTTTTATGCATTAGATAATCTTAATGCATATGATATAGATTAAGATTATCTATATAGTATGTTTATCAGTTGTCTAGTACCCATAGTACAAGCTCTGCTTAGTTTGGGACTAGATGATGTTGTGTGAATGTATGAGGGATATTATATATTATATTAACGTTATTTTTTTTTAAAGTAATATAATAGATACCTTCAATGTGAAATATATGCAGATGAGTTTTCTTAATCTATATCATATGCATTAAGATTTTCTTTTGCATAAAATTACATACTTGCAGTGCTTGATGCACGGCAGCATCAATGCTTTAAAATTATTATAAGAAAAAAAAAAACAATTACTTTATTTTGAATTTATCACCCAATTCAGGCCTCAATGTGCTCAGGGACTCATTAAATTCTCTCTGGTGGTGATCATATCGCTTCTTTGCATGATCAAAGACAGCACCAACATCAACAACAATGTCACAATCGTCGAGCTTGGATGTATCCCGAGTTCGGACAATGAGAGCATCTTTGTACAGCGGAAGTAGCTTGAGCATGTAACATGCCAGAACTTCGTCACAGTGGAAGACGCCATCATGAGTTCCGATCTAAAATAAAATATATATATTATTAAGTAGGTACAGTGCAACTCAATCAATTTGAAACGCATAGATGAGATAATTAAGCGTCTGTGCAGTAAGTACGTCAAAAATACAAGTCTAAAGAAATTTATGGGACACTAATCGGCTAACTTTTAGGTTATTATTACGTTAATTGAGATGTATTATACTATTAAAACAAACTCACGGAATGTAGCCGGTGATAGTGTAGGACAACAAAACATTGAAATTAAATAATGGCGGACTACACATGCCCATGGAGAAATAATAAAAAATATGAATAATCTTATCCTATAGTTTTAAATGTGAAAATCATTGCTACTTTCTGTTAAATACCGTAAAATAAAGTAACCTTAAAAATAGGTCAGCTACATTTTGCACGATTTCGAATTTAGAATGATAAAAAAAAATCCCACCTTCATATTCCTAGACTCGTAGAAAAACCGCCGACTAACAAGATTATTGTACGATGAAATAATGTAAATTGAACTACGAAAGTTACGTACAACTTTTCTAAACATTTACTCAAAAAAATGCAACGTCTGTCTGGGAGCAAGCGTGCGTGGTACTTACAAACTCGTAACTTGGCGTGTGCCCCTTGAATTAAATTTGGCCAATAGAGCAATACCTAAACAGATGCTTGAAACGCTTTTGTGTTGTTTTGTATAATAAAATTAACTAGGTATTAGGTAATGAAAGTATTATGCACTGGGAAATGAAATCAATAATTTGCTTTTATCGAAATAAAAGCAAATCTTGTACGTATTATACTCTGTCTGTGGGTAATGTGGATATTGGCTTATTGTTTATGGTACCTTACCTGCCCCGCCACAGACTAAATTGAAACAAACTAGATTTAATTACGGTTTTTAATGCTTAACATACTAATGCATTATTTGAAAATCCGGTTAGACTGGAAGCCGACCCCAATATAGTTGGGAAAAGGCTCGGGAGATGATGATGATGATTCAAATACACTATTTTAATTTACTATACCTATTTTATACACATAATTGTTACAATGAAAAACAATGTTATTATTTAGTCGAGTTTCTAGCTCAGTTTGACATCACAAATTTACGGTTTATCCGGAGAATGTGTTTCGCCGTCCTAAACGTAGATGGCGCTATAATAACTTGAATTCTTAGTTTTGTTCACAGTTTTGACAATAGATGGCCATAGTAGGCTTTTAGGCGTCTCATATTTACATCAGGCTATCTAACGTAGATTTAGACTGGGCAGACCTGCTAAGTAAAAATGAGTTCATAGCATTTCATAGAGAAGACCCTATACTCTATTTAAATTTTGTAGTCATCATTACCCTTACTCTCTAATATAATCTAGGTTACAAACGCGTTTTGAAAAGCCAGCTTGATGTAATGGGATTTAAAAATTATAGTTTCATTATTATATTAATTAACATTTTTACACTACAGATCCAAACGATATAAGTCTAAGACGATTTTGATGAACCGTAACTAAAAACTACTGCTGGAACTACCACCACCTTTCAACTAAAAAAAGGCGCATCCAAATTCATCCGTTTAAAGAGCTACCGTGTCACAGGCAGATAGTGTTCTTTATAACATCGATTTTCGACGCTTAGGTAAGTATGTAAGTACCTGATTAAAATTGTTTCAAATTTTGCGGTTGGTATCCCGAGCGTATTTTGTTTTTACCTTTTATAAGGTTTGCGGGTTGTTCGCAAGAGTTATCGTATCCCTGGCACACAGGGACCTCCGGAAGGAAGATAGTGGGTTTTATTCAGTAAGAGGCAGACATTTGATGATTTTCCAAGAAAAAAAAATGGTTCTTGCGACGAGAATTTAAAAAAAAATGTTATTTATTTAAAGATTCTAAAGTATAAATCACAAACACAACATAATATCTGCTATGTCGAGTCTGAGATCCCTGCCGCGGTTCCACCCTTTAGGAGATAAGGTATAGGTAGGTTTGGACACTTGATCACACAATTTTGGGTGATTTTAATTATGTATTTTCGCATAACTACGTCTAGAAAAGAAACTGTGTTAATGTGTTTGTTTGTTTTTTACACTTTAACGGCAAAACGACTGGACTGATTTAGATAAAATGTGATTACTCCGGAGAGGTAGAAGTTTTTCATCCGTATGAGAAGCAGATTCCACATAGATAAATATAATGTTATTAGCTCCTGCCAGCGCCTTACGGCCCTGCTAATTCCAGCATCTGGATAGTGAGTTCTCACTAAGTTATTTTAATGTATAATCTATATTAGTATATTTTTTACTTGAAGGACTAACAGTCCATCATTCTAGGTACAGACAGCACATCAAGCTACCAGAAACTGTCAAATTTTCCCAATCAACTTTGAACCATATGGTTCATCGATTAAGTTGAAAATCTATTAAAGATTGCAGTAGCTTGATGTGCTGGTGTCTGTATTTACATACTACATACCGTTTATAATGTGATCATTTCTCGCAAAATTCAGTTATAACAAGAAAGCACATTTATTCCATACCTCCTCCCGCACCTCTAATACCTACAGATTATAAATTTATGTGATCTTACGGCATCGACGGCAAACAGTTTGGCGAGAACTGTATACTCATCATTTACAGACGCCAGCACATCAAGCTACCCTAAACCATCAAATTTTTCCAATCTACTTTGAACCATAATACTTCAGTCATCGATAAAGTTGAAAATCTATTAAGAAAATTTTGATAGATTGTAATAGCTTGATGTACTGGCCTCTCTAGGTATATTTATATTTACTTATACTTATAAAATTCTCGGTAAACTTTTTCCCGTTGATATATTCGTCGCCGGAAGATCACAGAAATAATATTATTATGTAGACAGCATAAACGCTTAATTAGTCGTAAAATAAATCATCATCTCCAGAGCCTTTTCCCAACTATGTTGGGGTCGGCTTCCAGTCTAACCGGATTCGGCTGAGTAACAGTGTTTTACTAGGAGCGACTGCCTATATGACCTCCTCAACCCAGTTACCCGGGTAACCCCTTGGTTAGACTGGCGTCCTGCTACCCGTAACGACTGCCAAGGATGTTCAATGATAGCCGGGACCTACAGTTTAACGATGTTTCAGTATTTCAGTCAGAGTTCAGTGTGAGATAGTTTATTAAGTTATTTGCCTGCTAAAAGAAAACTAATCTATTTTAACACAACATTTATTTTACGACTAATTCGTGTCTACTAATTTTAAGTAGTGATGGCCTAGTGGTTAAAGAGCCAACCTCTCAAGTGTGAGGGCGTGGGTTCGATTCCAGGTCGGGCAAGTCCAATGCCACTTTTCTAAGTTTGTATGTACTTTCTAAGTATATCTTGGACACCAATGATTGTGTTTCGGATGGCACGTTAAACTGTAGGTCCCGGCTGTCACTGAACATCCTTGGCAGCCGTTACGGGTAATCAGAAGCTAGTAAGTCTGACGCCAGTCTAACCAAGGGGTACTGGGTTGCCCAGGTAACTGGGTTGAGGAGGTCAGATAGGCAGTCGCTCCTTGTAAAACACTGGTACTCAGCCGAAACCGGTTAGACTGGAAGCCGACCCCAACATAGTTGGGAAAAGGCTCGGGAGATGATGATGATGATCTTTCACTTGTTTTTTAAGAACCAAGATACAAAGTAATGTAGGTAGGTTATAACTTAATTTAATATACATACTACGTATAATATTTGCCTCCGCCTAATTGGTCTAGCAGTCACATGGCGCAACTGATGAGTACGGATTCTTGGGTTCGATTCCCGGGTCAGACGGAAATTGCTTTATGGGTTTAAGCTACTTTTACAAAGCACTAAAAACTACAAATGTATGAGGGTTTATATCTAAGCACTACTGTATGTTGATACTGACCATCTATTGTTTGTTTTTGGATTCTACATAAGGAGTTTTGCATCATAAGTTTTCTATTTGGTGGCTCGCCGTCTCGCTGACGACGCGTTCCTTGAAGAATAGTCCGCAAACTTGGATGGCCCAAAGTGGGTTTTATTCAGTAATAGTCTGACTCTCCCTCCAGCTGTATCCACAACGGGAGTCATTTGATGTATTACCACCAAAAAGGGCTCCGTCTATGTGTGTAAGTATGCTATCTACGTTTTTAATCGATATGTAGGTAGAAATTCATGATTGTTTTTGAAACTTCACCTTTAGAAATAAGTAGAGTATAAACCCCCACATTTTTGTAACGCCTGAAAAAGACCGTTAAGCTTAACTTCATATTATCATGTACATATTTAACAACTTTATAACCTTATATAATATTTAGAGTTTTAAGTTTGAGTTTTTCTTACATTTTTTTATGGAACTAGTAACTATAGCACCTATGTATGTAGCTTCTGCTTTATAATATTAGATATGTACGAGTTTATGGGTTTTTGTATTTAATTGGGCCCCGTTTGAACATTTCATTATTTTATTCTAAGGAATAGAGTATATCAGATTTCAAAGTACGGACTTGTAAAAAAGAATTCTTTACTTTATCTTCTTAAAAGATAATTTGTAGATACATTCTCCAATACCTATTTTTTATAGTTTTTTTAATTTAATAATATTTTTTTATGTAAATATTTTAATTCACTTTTGTAAATTAGTTTTATAGTTATTTAAGTGTACTCAATTAATGTTATAGATTATAGAGTATACTTACATTACCCTATTTTTTAGTACGGTTGGCAACTCTCGTTAGTAGTGAATAACCTCATAATTTAATTCATAGGAATTTAGTTTTACTTTAATACCTAAACTAATGTACATATATGTGTATCGTATATAGATAAGCATAGATTAATTTATACATTACATAAACCAATATTATAAAGCCGAAGAATTCGTTTTTTGCTTGAATGTTTGAACACACCAATAGGGATGGACGCAAGTTGGGCCATAATATACCAAAAAAATATTTCAGCCCACCACTGGCCACATAAAGCTTGCGATAGAGATAAGTGGAAAGATATGGGGGAGGCCTTTGCCCAGCAGTGGGACAGTACAGGCTAATTAAAAAAAAATGTCAAAGAAGACTTCAGGCGTTTTAAGCGGGAAAACGAATTGGTACATGGGACTCTGTTAGCATATTTATTAAGGAAGGCTGCCGCGCCAAACGTAGCGAAACCTTTGGTTAGTGGAGCCCGTTTTCTTTTGCTTCCAGCTTAACTAGACGCAGCTGAGTATCAGTGATTTACATGGAGCAACTGCCTATCTGACCTCCTCAACAGTTATCGGGACCACCCAAATGGGTAAATATAGCTCAAATCTTGATATTGGCAATTTCGAAATGACAAAAATGTGTATTGATAAATAGTAGTTTATTAATTAATGATGATGCACTCATCGTCAAAAAAGGCTGGATAGAAAAATCCAACTTAACTTTGTTTCCGTGTACCGCAGTCAATAATTTGTTACTAGCATTTAATTAACTTGTGTTTCGGATGGCACGTTAAACTGTAGGATGTTCAATGGAACACGTTAAACAGCCATAAGCTGTCATTGAACATCCTAGGCAGTCGTTACGGGTAGTCAGAAGCTAGTAAGTCTGACGCCAGTCTAACCAAGGGGCATTGGGTTGCCCAGGTAACTGGGTTGAAGACGTCAAATAGGCAGTCGCTCCTTGTAAAACACTGGTACTCAGCTGAATTTGGTTAAACTGGAAGCCGACCCCAACATAGTTGGGAAAAGGCTCGGGAGATGATACCATTTAGTTAACTGTTTGTTGTTTGTAAAACTGTACAGGAATCGGTAAATACGCTGAAATAGTGGCAGTAGCGAAGTGTTAAGTGTTAACAGCATCGATGCACACGGACAGCTTTGCAGGCATTTGGCGCGAAAAAACCGCGAGTTTCATCAGTCGGCTGCGTGGATGTCGCTACAGCATCTTGCTTGGTATAGCAAATAGGGAAGATTGTCTAATCAAGAGAAAGTCTAATCTTGTGGAAATTAGTACAGCGGACACCTGCTTACTATTGTCTATTAATGTACCTATATAAATGTATGGATCTCAGTTACCTGATTTTTTTTTCTAAGATTTATATACTAACAAGTTTATGTTTGTTTTGCGGATTTACTTTTATGAAATGAGTAATTTTTAAAAATGATTGCAATATTTGTACGCCGTCACGGCAAAACATAGCGCACTTATAACAACCTGATCCACATGTAATACACCTATGTTTCACAAATAAATAATCTGATTCTGATTCTGGTATAAAATTGCTAGCTGTGATGATTGTTAAGGTTTGTTTGAGAAAAACGTTAAAATAGATATAAATTAATATTGACCAGGCTTTATTCTTCATCCCTGATAAGATTAATGAAAGAGAAAACTTTGAGGTGCCTTTATGTCGCGCTGTCGAGCTAAGTCACCAATTTGTATTTGACATTTCGACTGAGTCATTTGTGACAATTGTCAATTGTTTCTCATCATCAAATACATGTAATTTTGCTTATGTATTGTGTATTTACTTAGAGGCTGTTTCTGGTGTAGGTTAGCGAATATTTGCTAGAAGATTTTAGTAACTACATATGTGTGCAAAAAGTATTGTCAAAAAGTGCCATCTTATTTTGTTATATTATGTTTTCTTTTGTTATTATATAATGTATTCCCTATCGTTTTTTTTTAATCTGTGCCAATTTTTATTAATTTGCTATATTATTTACTTTGTCTATATTTTTGTCATTGGTCCGCTGTGGGTGCAGCTGAAGGGAGTTTCAGATTTTTATCGACTAAATCCCAATTTTGTTCCTGTCAGAAGTCTTTGTTTGCCAGGGACGCGGTATCCTGCAGACCCGGTACGATAGGCGCTCCAATTTTTTAGGCTGCTGTTCTAGAAGTGCGTGGGAGAAACTCACCGACCACAGATCCGCGCCTACGGTGGCCATGAGTCGTCTTTCGAGACCGTCGGTGGTGTCGACCAATACCAACTCTGCCGCGGCGGATGGGATAAGCGGTGTGGTCTCTCAGCCTCTCCGTTGCCTCCTGCCTGTCGTAACTGATCCTTGGACTGACCGTAAAATTTTTTTTTTTTTTAATATAGTATAGTATGTAGTATGTATAATGTGCGCCTGCTTCATGATTCACGACTCATTCCGTTGGAACTGCGCAAGAGTGCCCTTTCAGAGACTATGTTCAGTGAAGTAGGGGGCGGTGATAGGCTAATAATGGACGAATAAAAGGCGAAATATAATGATGATAATCACCTGATTGTTATTCAGTCAAGTAATAAAAATTTAGTCAGCTAAAAAAGAAAATTCACCATCTTTAGGTATCTTGTCGTTGTTCTAAGTTAAGGGGTATCCTGTTTTGAAATATCTCCATAATTTATTCATTATCTCCAGGTTAATAAGTCAGACATTTTTAACACTAGCCGCACACATTATTGTGGTCATTATTCTCGTGATCAATAAACTTAATACGGTAATTGATAAAAAAATACCTATTAATATATCAGTTCATCCATTGACTCCCATGTAATAAAACAAACAATTTTATGTAAATATATTTTTGTTGCCACTTTATAAGTAATTGTTATCATATGGATCATATTTAGACACACTTGTTGACTTAATTAATGGCTGTGGCTCTAAATTAATTGTTAAATTCAGGAAAAAAAATGTCTTTTACAACTTTGTCATTGATGATGCATCGGTTCCCCGAACCATACGTGTCGTCATGTTCCATTATACTACATGGCCAAAACACGAGGTCCACGTTTTTTATGACCGTACATTCGTATACCAGTTTTCGCTGCTGACGGTACCGCTAGCACGTTAGGCCGAGCTTTTTTGAAGACGTAAAGTGTATCGGGCCGCGGAGTCCAGATAGCAGTTGGGCGCGACGCCTCAGTATCGCGCGAGTTACCGCCAGCGCCGGTCACGTTATGCCGCTCCACGAAGTCGGCCGAGCGCGCTCCCGAACACGCTCACGATAAATCGCAGCCGGTAATTGACCAACATGTGATCGGCAAATACAAAATACCATAGAGTAATAACCTCAAAGTATCACCAAAAACTTTCCACCGCTTTCTCTATTTGAGGTTAGGATTTTTCCGGTTAACGTTTTTCCGAACAACTTCGCGCATTCGAAAACCTTAGTTTCGCGATTTGGCAGCCGGTCCGGCGTTTTGCAATTGCATAACAATGCAGCGAAGGCCGGACCGCGTGGAAAAGTTGATTTTATCATTTTGCACAGGTGAAAATTGGTGTTTGGTGCCTAGGTGGTCTGTTTCCACGCGGCGTGCGTACGTGATCTCTGCTTTGGGACGGTTTCAGTGTAACGACTTGTGCGCTCAGCTCGCCTGTTACGAAACGCTCGGGGCGCACACTTTCTTACCGAAAAAACTTTTTTTTCCGTTCCATCTGACGACAGTTATCTGCTAATTGCTTGACAAAATCTCTTTTGGCACGGGGCGCACTGTAAGTTTGCGCCTCAACATACGTTGTACGCGGCGCACCAATTATTTGAGTAAACATTTGCAGACTTACACGTTTTATCGCGTCCTTTATCGATTCTTTTAATTTTCTTATTGACAGTGTAGGCTATTTTGAATTTGTTTATTTTTCTCCCGCGTGACGTTGCCGGCGTATTTATTACTCTATGATATTTAGTGCCGAAACTTAATAAGTGTATTTTTAAGTGGTTACTGTGTTAGCTAATAATGTGCGTGATTTTCAGTTCGCAGAGAAACGACGGTGGGAAATATTACTAGTATCGATTACCTTCCCTGTGTGATGTCTATTTGCACCAATAATACGAGTGTTGAGTTATTCGAGTTAGAGTTACAATAACCACAAGTGAACACGATCTGGTCGGAAACTGTACGAAAGTGACACGCCGTTGGGAAACTTACGCGGTTTTGAAAAACATCCATTTGTGTGAACTAGCGTATTTCGAAAGTGTGACTTCGGTTTCAGGAGGAAAAAATTCAAAGTGTAACAGTTTATTGGTTCGAAATTTTTGTATGTGCAACATCTGTCCCCGGCAGTGTATACAGATTTGAACAGGTGAGTTTCGTCTCATAAGTAGATATTTTTATTAGTCTTAAACTAAGTAGTGTGGTGAATTTTAAATTTTATTACTTATACCGTTTTATTAAGTCGCTTGTTCAAATAGTGAGCATTAAAAATGAAAATAAATTATATTATTGGAGTTTTTTAGCGGTTCGTAAATGACAAAACGCGTTATAGGGGAACAGGGGTATGTCGTAAAATTGTTATTTTGAGAAAAAAAAAGTGTGAGTGGAGAGTAAATGAAAGTGAGTTTGTAAGTGCATCAATCATCGCACTTAGTTGTAATAAAGTTTGTATTGAACAAGGTGTAGTTTATGATAGTATTGATGGTCAACGTGTACTGAAAATTAGTTTATTTTAGAAGCGGTCTAGTACTGGTACTGTTGTACGATGTGGGATAGAAACACGTGGTCATACGAAACACATTCTAGTTCGTATCTTTACGGTGCTGTTACAAATGGTAGGCAGGGTTCAACAGATTTTTAATGTGTGAATGAAATTAAATGCAATTAAGTTTAATAAAAAAAAAACAAGATTATGAAAAAGTTTTATATTCACGAAATTATATTTTGATGAATTCTTTGACGCCATTTAGTTAGTTTTAAGTGTTTTTTCTTCATGTGAATATAAAATGTGGTTTCTTCATTATTTTTTTATCTAAAGTATATATGTATCTTATACTATGACCTAAACTTTCTATATTATTGTGAACTTTTTAACACGGAGTTCAACCATTTCTATTAGTTAGTCATTTGACAAATGTCTGAACTATTTAGTCTCTCTTTAAGAAATTAGTCTTGTGCCCAGCAGTGGGACAGTAAAAAGGCCGATGACGAAGAAAAAAAAATGATTTGACAACACACTATTAATATTTCAGCTATGAAGGTTTAACGTCACAATTAATAAAAAAAAAACTAGTTTTATTATAATATGTAGGACCCACTAAAAGAGACAATTTGAAAAGGTATGTCTCGAATTAAAGTTTTTGGTTGTTTGATACAAAGTACTTGTCTGCATATAATAATGAAGAATCACTTTTCCTGTTAACAAGATTTAATTTTACTTTCATTTGAAACTTGCATTGGAATATATATTTTTTATATCCAGCTATATGTTTATTAATGCTATGCTGAATATATATATAAATTATAAGAAACGATCCTTGCTAGGAAGAGCTTGTGGCTAAGTTGAACCGCACGGGTCGATCAATGATACGGTTAAGCAAATCTTGGCGCGGTAGGTCGGTAAATGGGTGACCATCTTGTCATGACGAGTTCCTCCGTGTTTCGGAAGGCACGTTACATTGGTGGCTCTCGGCTGTTATTTGTACAACTGTGGCAGTCGTTACGGATAGTCATAATCCAGAAAGTCTGATAACCAGTCTTACCCAGGGGTCGGGTTGCCCAGGTAACTGGGTTGAGGAGGTCGGTTAGGCAGATATATAAGAAATGATGGATAGATTATATAAAAGTCGATATGGCTAAAAAGAAGATGAGTGTGGAAGAAGAAAACATGCTGCGTCGACCACAAATAAAAGTTGGGATAAGGGAGAGAGTATGATTATGTATTTATTTATTTATTTGATAGGGATAACAAACAGCAGTATATTACAAAGTAAGCATACAATATAAAACTAGCAATAAAGGTAACAAATACACTACTCAAGACGTTATCCACAGATTACCTTACATAATAGCTAGCTGTTAGCAGACCAAGTTAAAAAAAGAACTTATTTTACTTATTAATTATATTATATATTAGGGCCATGATCTCTTAAAATAGTCGTAATTTCACTATATTCGTAAAAAACGTATATTCTTAACTATTTTTTTATGCAGTTATAGATACAACTAAGATATGAAATTAAAATGTAGAGCTACTTTTTGAGGACTTGAGATTCTTTGAACATAAATCAAAGGTTTAAAGACTTTTTTTGCCAATTTTGAAGACTTCTCTATCGGAGAAGATGCGTGTTCCCCTGTCATATGTCTTCTATAAAAATAAAAATGGAATAGCATTCTAGTGACTGGGAAGGGTTGATGAGGACCAATCAGCATTTGTCCCGTACATTTCCTGAAGTTAATTAAAGGAAGCAGATTACGTAATGAGTCTTGTAGGCGGTGGGCCAACAACCTGTCATTGAAGGTGTTGCCAGAGTTCAATGATTGCAAGCCAAGCGCCTTTACAACCCATAAATTACTACCATACTATATTTACTAGAATACCCAAGACATTTTTCCCTTATTTTTTATGTCACAGGTACATTTAATTGTTCACGACAAACTGGTAGATTGACTATGATTGATAATAAAATCTTTGAAAGACAATACACTGTTTAGCTCTCATTTTTTTTTTTAACTAAATACGTTTGGCTGATAAACGTTACTGCTGCCTAAGTGTAGGAAAAAAAGTTTATTACGGACCAAAGACAGAACCAGTGACAGTATTTTTTTTTTGTCTAAAACCAGCTGCGATGCGGCCACTACCTTTTTTACATCATAAAAACTAATCTTATTTTAATAGTTTATTTGCAACCACTTAACACATATAAAACTTATAGCCATTTTATTACTTCGAGACTAATATTTATTAAATTTAGGTATTTTGTACGAAATTTTATATGCTTCTAAGCAATGTTGCAGATCAAGATTATTAACTTCTAATGATGTGCGAATAACGTGGGTGTGAGTCGATAAGATATCGACGGAGCGCATGTTTTTTTATCTTATCCTACCTTCCTGGTTCTTTGCCAGAAAGAAAGGGCTGGTATTGGTAACGGATGTCTCTTTAGCAGCTATGTAAAAAAATATTTGCTTTTAAATTTGTCCATATAACTATTTGCTTCTATTAAGATTCTAGAAATATTTTTTTCAAGTCCAGTGGATTAGAAATGGAAGCGGTGCTGACCAAAATTTCTTAAAACTGTGCTGTTACACACAGACACTCATACATGTGCCTTCTATTATATTAATTGAAACATTCTTTAACTCTTCAGTCTACCTAATGAGATAACGCACACGTATTGTCCACGCGAACATAATAGTCACAAAACGGACTGGAGCTAACACAAAGTCCGAGTTTACACACAGTCTGTTACGAAGCAATTTATACAATACTTCAGTAATAAAATTGACAAATTACGTAAACGCCACATATGCTTAAATATATTTGTGTGCGAGACAAAACAGCGTCTGCGGACGCCTGTAAAACAATGACCTCGTAATGAAAATTTTCTTCTCAACTAAAAATACATCGGCCATGATGGCAATTTTTGTCACAAAGTTTAGAATCGCACGGAATTTTTCGTTTCGCTATCTCGTTTCCCGCCTACCGGTATCTGGCACTGATTTGATTACGACGATAAACTGAAGAAAGTATACAATGTACGATAATGGTTGCGATATAAATTACTTATCTGCTGCCCCGTTTAGTGTTATCTATACCGAAAATGTGGCGGTAGTTCGGTTTGATTGATTGCTTCTGAAAAACGTCTTGCCGAAATTCCGTGTTAGAAAAATTAGGTTTATTTTTTCTAGAATTTTTTGTAAGTCAGCGCCCACTGGGCGACACAAACTTGTTGAATTCTAGAAGGAGAGATTTGACCTTGACCAGTTTTCCTTTGGATGTTTGGATGAACTGTTTGATTTTATTTATATAAAGCATTGTACAGTTCAGGGTTAGCAGAAAATTCTGCGCCAGAGACACGTATGTTTGCAAATATTTTATCTGATGACGCGAGGTGCGTATGCACTTAAGTACTTACATAAGCCATAACTATGCCGCTAGTAAAACTGATTTAATAAATCCCTTCGTACTTTTAACGATAGGTAATGCCAAATGCGGCATTTTATTTAATCAACTCGATTCTTTCGATAAAAAAAGAAAATTAATAATTAGTGTAAACAATTTTCCTTCTTTACATTTTGACCAAAATTTTGATAAAAATACATACGTAGATACCGCTCTACTTAATAATTTAAATCGTTGAATCAATCATTACAATTCCGCTGTAAAGTGATTGATTGGATCAATCAAAGTGATATGAGATATCTTAAGTAGATTTTGTCTCATAATAATTCTTAGCTTTAATTAAATGAGATGACTTGTTATTCCTAGTTATAATAAACTATTTACTTATTCATTTTATTGGTTCAGATAATATATCGTTTCGAAATCAATTGTATTTTTAAAATTATTCTAAAACTTTGGGTATTATTAGACCCCCTCTATCAATAATGAAAACCGCATGAAAATCAAACAGTAGTTTTTGAGTTTACCGCAAACAGACAAAATAGACTGTAGAGAACTATGTTTTATGACCGTGATGGAGCTGCCAAAATAAAGGGCATGCTTTCTAAAAACATTGCCTTTGTTAGAATAGATATACATTGCTAGGCAGATAGTGATGAATGAAGAACTATCTATCAGCTGCTTATCAGTCAGTTGTAAGTCAATACAAGAGATATAGGTCAGTGATGTTGTCCTACGCTACCTATCTTATTCATAGAATGTTAACTAGAATTTTATAACGTCTGTCTTTCACTATCAGCATCGTAATTAGCTACTTGATTTTTTCCTTTATCTTAAGTTATACCCAACAATTTTTATTTTCTTCAATTGCAACGTGCTTGTATACAAAACATGTTGAGATCATGTTGGCATCTGATAAATTATTTATAGCCTTAATATGTTTTATAAATGAAAAAGTAAATGTCTGTTTGTCTGTCCAGATTCTACGTCAAAACTACTTAATCCATTTAAGAAGTTCGGTTTAGGCCTTGAGAAAGGACATAGTATACTTTTTGTCAGTTTTTATACGGGAAATAATATAAAGGAAATCATGGCGAGGGCTAGTTTTAAATATTATAGAAACGAAGTTGAAAAACCTGAGCCAAGTTTGAACTATAAGCAAAAACTAATCTAATAGGTTTTTGAGTTGGAGGGTCCCGTAAGGCCGAGGCCTGCCGGGGCTGCAGGTTGTCCACAAGATTTTACCAAGATCCTGGCACACAAAGACCTCCAGAAGGCACAAATGTGGGTTTACTCTAACACTCCCTCCAGCACCATAGCGGGAAAGGTCATTTTAAGATTCCTCACCCACAAAAAAGGCCTTAAGTAAACAAAATACGTAAAAAAAAAACACAGCTACTAAAACAAATATCATACATATTTATATTTGATTACAAAAATGCACATTTACATACGCTTAACGTCAGCGTGCGGAATTTTATTGGTCAGAAGAACCACAGTTTGGTACCAGCTGGAGAATTAAATGCAATCGTTATATGGTGATTGATACACAACACGTGGAATATATTCCGTGTCATATACTTAACGTTAGTGTGAGAACTGAGAACCATCGCTCAGTCGCCATTAATAAGCTATTCGGCTATTTTAACAAACAAATAGACAGTTCTAAAATCAATAACGTAGACGAAAAGTGAATTAACCTTAATTTTGGGGGGGTAGCTAAAATGCTGCTGAGGGCGTGAGAGTTGGTAGTTATTTTTGATTGTCGACAAAGAGTGAGTATGCGGAGTATGAGTGTGCGGGTTCGATTCCAGGTCAGGCAAGTACCAATGTAACTTTTCTAAGTTATATGTGCTTTCTAAGTTCATCAACCCGCATTGAGCAAGCGTGGTGATTAACGCTCAATCCTTCTCCTAGTGAGAGGAGGCCTGTGCCCAGCAGTGGGACGATAATAAGGCTGTGATGATGATGATGATGAGGGAGACAAAGATATATTGTTGAGGGTTTTGACCATGACTAACAACGTTTTTAAATAAATTCACATTTAATAAACATAATTTATCACTAGATATATATGAGATCACTAGATAATATAGTATATATGAATGATAAAGTTTTTGATGGTCCATAGCTACTTATGAATGATTATCGTTTCGTTGCGAAAGTGTCAAAAGTGGCCTTACTAAAAATAGTAAAATGGCTTCCGAGTTCATTAGAGCCATTAGCGTGTTAACGTCACTAGATGTAAAAGTTCTCATTTGCGTAAAACAATATTTTTCGTCATACGTACTTTTAGAAGGGCTTCAAATGTGTTATTATCGTTAGTTATACATATATATAAACACACGCGGTCGGAAGTTATTTATTAGCTTGTGTTAAGGGTGCTAACACAACTGATAAACTACGTGCACTTTCAATAATTATACATTTATAACTACATAAACACTATAACACCCAAACCACAGAAAAAAGCTTGCGCATGTTGACCGTACCGGGAATCGAACTCGGGACCCTCTATTCAGCAGTACGGAATGGTGACCATTGCGTCAAAGGGGTAGTCTAATTTCATGATCGTTCATGATTTCTTTAGTAGCTGACTCAATATTAGAAACAATTATGGTTATTGTTGGTATTGTAATGATTTAAAAGTAGCCCTTTTTATTCATACACTTCTCGGCTTTATCTTTGCACTTGTAACAAAAGTAAACATATCTTAGTTCCAAGTGGCTTGCGTGGGACTACTAGCTAATCCTAGTGTGTTGTTCTAGTAAGAAAAATACAAGATTATCGTAAAAGCGTTTACGGCTTCATTCACGTGTATAGACAAGCATTTTATTTTTATTGACGCAGAAAAGGACATTTTATTATGAACTGTGTATGTTTTAACACACATAGACAGGGGACCGTTAATACATTATGTGTATAAGGATTTGTATGTATGTGTATGGAAGCTACTGATTTTAATACCAGTTAACATTTTTGGTTTAACAATGTGTCTGATTATATTTTATTAGTTCCTCTTTAAATTGTTTGGGTCTTACTGAAAAGTTTATTTCGGTCAATTAGTTAATTTAACGTGTATCTGTTTCTACATGTGTTCTTGTCAAATTGTCTCAAGGCTAGCAATAAATTTTCTCAATATCTTTTGTTTCTATTCTTTGCTGTATTTTATACACATTTGGTGAGCCAATTTGATACGTAATCGTAATTACTAATAACTTAAAAGGCAATTAGCACAAAGCTAACAATGTATATAATAGACAAGAAAAAAAACGCAATAACAAATTTTAAGATTTATGAAAATGTATCTCAAAAACTAAACGTATTTTTTACGGTTCGCGCAGCAGCATCTTAGCGGCCAAAAAAAGCTGTAGAATGCGCACGAGCATCCGAAATTCGAGATAAAAACGTAGGAAAGTTACACAAACGACTGTTACCCGTATAAACTAAACAACCGGACTTGACGAAGGGCCCTGAATACATTGTATAAATAATTTAAGTGATATTTTCGGTATTTTCCCTAAGTGACACGTGCTTCGTGGTACAAAGTGGAACGAATCAATTTATTATGCATTCGAATAGATTTATTCTATTCGAGTTCGTTTTTTTAATAAGTATTTTATCGGCCAACTGAGTACAGTCATGCAAGTATTTGATTGAGATGTTTTTATGCAGAATCTATTTATTATTTATTGAAATAGAAGAGTCTTGAATTGCAACTGTATAAGATAAGCGTGTTTCTGACATGAGTAATGCTCTACTTCTGAGTAAATAATTGTATTTAATTGCTCACTTTTTTTAAGAGTAGGTATTTTATGAGTGATATGCCTCAAATATTAAAAAGAAAAGTAGTAGCTGATATTGTATTTATGAAGAGAAAGTTCTGCTACAGAAAATAAACCGCGAAATAAAAACAGATGAAAAATTATTCAGTAAGTAAGATAAATAAATAAAATACAAACGACTTTAATCGTGCGAAAATATAAGGAACAATAAAAATTTAAAATATAATAAATTAAAAATAACATTTCGCCAAATGTCAGTACAAAATAATGTGTCCATTGAATTCATATGAAAAGTTTTTAAAAGTTTTGAAACGTGAAGTGAGGTTTACCATGTCCACGATACGTATTGCCGATAAGACCGAATATTTCGTGTTCGGCTCCGATTTTCGGCCCTTTTGCCTTTGGGCGAATAAATTATTGTAAATTTTATTGTTTTACAATTTAATGTAAAGGCTACTGAGATTTTTCGGTTGCTTTCTTTGCCTTTTTATTGGATTTAAATATTTATGCTTAGATGTAACAAATAAATGTTGATACCGACATAAAATATCGAGAAGAATGATGTTTTGGCTAAGATTATCTATGTCACGTGTTTGATCGAATAGCCCATAGAAGAGCATAGAAGAAGAAAAAATGTTATGCCGACCCCAAATAAAATTTGAATTAGACCAGGAGGCTGATGATGATAGTAAATACTTAATAAATGCATCATTTGAACCTATTTTTGTCCTAAACTTCATACAATATTAGCATCAAAAACTGGTCTTATGTCCTCTGCTTTATATTGAGACGTTGCAACAAATCTCTTTTGCACACTAAATACATGCGTAAGTCATTAAATGAATGAAAAAAGACTCAGTCCAAATATTTTAAAAAGTCGAGCACCAACCTGCCGGACCGGCTTCTGCCGTGTTCCGGTTTGTAATTCGCGTAATTCTCGTCACAAGTTGACCCCTAAAATGAGATCTCATTACCGAAGGTTAACATTTACTGATTTTCAATATTGCATAAGTGTCATTCAAAACGGTTTACTGGCCAGCATTATAAGGAGTTCCATTTTCAAAAAGCTTATCTTATAATAGAAACCTAAAAAATGTACCTCGTGGAAAATGGAATGCTATATTTGAATTCTCATCACTATTTCTCCAACTACGGAAAGGTTTAAGGATTTTTGCGCGTTTGTTTTGCAAGCAAGACATTTCGGTACACAAGGTTACTTACAACATCGTTCTCAATCGGCCATCGTGTTTAACTAGTGACAACAGATCACAGTGGCGCGTATTTATAACCGGCTGTAAATAGTGCGTCTGATTGCTCCACTAATCACTATCACTTTCAGTATATTATACTAAGTAGAGGTGTATGTTCGCCTTTATCAGGTTCGTCCAGGGATAGGACATCCCTTTCACTTCTTCTGGTGTTACACAAACAGTCGTTTCAGCGTAGGTAACACTTTTCTTATTATGTTAGTCATTAGGTTTTAGTCAAGTCAAAGTTTAAACGATATTTTTTTGCATTATGCTGTTACGATCATTTTCTTGCCTGTCTTATAGACTGGCCCACTCAACTTCATGTATTTATTGGCGATATATATTATCTTACCAAGTTGAAATGCCTATACTATACAAGAATAAAATTCATAAACTCGGCTACTTTGAACTTACCATGTAAATTTTACACATTCCGATGCGACTAGACATTAAATTAACAAATTAAATATGAAGCTTACAACTTTGGCTAATTTGACGATTTAACTTTAACTAGCAAACAGTAATTTATGGCAACTGCGATAAGTAGGTAATGTTTTGAGATTACGTTAGGTCAAACTGATAACGACATAATTTGGTTGGACCTATACATTCAATCAGTTTCTAAATCAGACGTATTTCTTGGATAAGACGCAAATAATGAACCGATATTTTCCGTTGAAATACTAGTAGGTAGCAATAGTTATAAGGAAAAGTAAATATTGTATAAAAAAGGTGATAATATTTGTATTCAGGAATAACCAGAAATATACTCCACAGTATACTTTGAGATTATACAAAAGTTAGTTGAGCAAACGGTCAAAAATTATGACAAGATATCATAAAAAAAGAAGAGAGAAAATAGAATTGCTACTAATTGTTGCGGGATTGTTCGCAAGAGTTACCGTTGCCCAGGCAAACAAAGAGCGCCAGAAGGAACCACAGTGGGTTTTATTCAGTTAAAGTTTGACACTCCCTCCAAGTGCACCCTCAGTGGACAGGTAATGTGATGACCACTCAAGAGAAAAAGGTGAAGATGAACAAGTTAAAGTATAAAGACATACGTAACATCACATAGCGTAGAACAAATATGTTATATCAGTACCAGTATGCAAAATGCAAAGACATTAAAACGTAGTAACTGAAATTTCTGCTATCTACTCCAAATGATCGGGAGGTGATAAAATTATTCAATGAAGTACTGTTGCCTAATGACATAATTTCACTCTAGTCCATAAAGTGTACAATTTATTGCTGAAACTGTACCGAGAGACGGATATTAACTAGATGACGAATAAAGGAAAAATACAGGAAACAATGAAATATCTGGAATCTATGATGTACGGCTAAAAGTGATAAATAATGGAAAGAATAAATTAATTTAAAAACTTAAGTCCCCTATCTACCTAAATAAAAGACAAATAGAAATAGCATTGACACAAAGAACAAGACCACACTAGCTAGTGTCTCAATCGCCAAGATTTCTCTCAAACATTCGCAACAAGATAGACTGTAATCGAAAGTTCTTAACTCAATCTATACAACGACAACCGCTTCAGTATCAGAGTCAAACATTATTTATGGTCAACAATACTTAAACACAGCAAGTAAAGTTGTCACACATTTCCCATGATCTTTAGTCCGCGATTTGTCCGACAATATCTAAGTAACGGCACCGCTAAACACGTGCATCTGTCCACTGGTACATTGAATTCAATGGACTTTCTATGGTGCAAGCCATAGGTTATGGGAACAAGTGTAGCCGAGCGGAGACAGCTTTGTGGACATGGGTATTGAATAGGAAATTTATAGGTTTGCAAGTCTTGACCCTGCGTGGTAGGAGCTTACTGAGGATGAAGCGCCAGGCGAATGCAGTAGCATGTGGGTTTTTGGAAATTAGCTTGCATTACAGATAAAGATAAACACTCATTTATTCACAGAAACTCGAAAATCAGCTGTTTTTGTAGATGAATTTTAATTGGGAATAAGAAATGATGTAACAAACTTTCAAGCAACACAATTTTCTCTGTATGGATGGAGGACTCTGATTGGTATTTCTCTTTTTAAAATTCAGCTTTTACTGTATCAATGCATTGGAAATACTTAGGGCCGATTTCACAGGTTACGGATAGCTGCTATTTACCAGATAAATTCAAAAATGGAACAGAATTTGCATGAAATTATCTGCCAGATAAACTTTTTGGAGCTTATCAGCAACCGGTGAAACTGGCCCTTAATATAGTAACATCTGAACAGATTCCTGGATTATTTCTATGAAGAAATGTGGTCTAGAAAAGTTCAAACGCAGTCTACACATAATCATAAGTCTCGAATGAGCTACAATTAACAATCATACGGGGTCACGTCCCAACATACATCTAGTACTGCAAAGATTAATGTGTTAAAAGACCTAGTTGGCAAGGCCACTGCATCAGCTAACATTAGGATGTGGCTAATATCCGGTCCGGTCCCTAAGATATGTATGTTTGAAGGTTTCATATCTAAACTGTTAATCGATAGTCTAAAGGTGAATTACTATATTCTGTAGCCTTGTAGGTGTCGAGACTCAGATGTGAGAATAAAATGGTTTTGAACTTTTTGAATTTGACTAGAAGTAATGCGTTCTCGTTTTTTTTTCCTAACATTTTATACAACATCATGCAGTCAGAAATTGAGCAGAGCTTGTACTATGGCTACTAGATAACTGATAATCATACTTATATACTTTTCTTTTTTGAATAAATACATATTATACATAGGAACACTCAGACTAAGTCAATTTGCGGGAAACGAACCCGCGACCTCCGGCGCGACAGGCAGATTCACTTACTACTACGCCATCTGGTCGTCTTGCCTTGTTGAATGTCTGATTTCATGCTTAATTGAGTGTTCCTTACTAAGTCAGACAATATGGAGACTGAATTACAAATCGATTGACAGCTGTAATGTACCGTCCCACTATACTGAATCAGCGGATTCAGAAATCATCAGTATAGTATACTCGTCCTGAGGAGCTTTGCTTAATCGGTTAAAGTTCTCTCTCTTTATTGCTTAAAAGTTATACATGAACTGTTGGTTTTGAATTTGGTTTGTTGGTTTTTTAACACACAACATGGCCAGTGCTATAATACATATACAAGAATATATGTGATGAGGACCATAATGTGAACAGTTGTGGATCGGAGGCGATGATAATGCCGACATGCCGTAAAAACCGACAAAACCGGACGTTACAGAAGCAAAATCGAATATGTCAGAAGACTTTTGGGATACTAAAAACATAAGAATAACTTCGTGAAAGGCCTCGTTCTGTTCTACGACGTCAACGGCGCGCTCTGTTCTACGTGCGTGGTAGCGAACATTGCCCACCCCAGTGCTGCATCAGCAGCACTCATCCAGCCCCCTAAAGTCCCGTTCCCCTGTTCCGGAATTTTAAATATAACACTTTTCTAACAGAATTCTTCCTGTAGTAAAGTAGTTTGGCTCTGTTTACTAAAGATAATTAGTAAATACACAAACTTGTATCACAAGTGCAGCTGTGTGTAGTTTGTGTTAGCGGCCGGACGGTATGCGTACGCGCCATTATTCAATTGTTATGTAAGGCGACGACCTAAAATCGAATCGGACTGCAAGTGCCGTGGGCTCGGCGGCGTGGCTTAGTGCTGGCGGACAGCGGAGCGTTCAGCGGGGAATAGATCTCCTGTATTGTTTTTTTGAATTTGTTAGCTTTTTTGCCACTTTTCGCTAGATATTCTGTCAAAAAAGAAAATATTAGCCTTTTATTATTTTCCTCTAAAAGAGTAGAGACAATTTTGACAACAATGACGTTGCAATTGATGACTAATACCTCATTCAAAGCAAAGGTTACATATGTGATATGCTAAATTATAATTATTTATTTTGCAAATAGGTTGAAGCCAACACTTTTACACGTCGTACAAGACATTTTACCTGACTTTTTTTTAACTGACTACCTTCAGAAGAAATGCCGAAACAAACTCAAGGGCTATGAAACTAGAACTCAGTAACTAAATTTTCGAAGCAATTAAATTGTCATTCATAGCCGTGAACCATTGCATATACTAGAAAACATTAAATAAAAATAATAAAACAGCTTGCAATCACACCTCATGACTAGATCCGCTTACTACTGAGCTAAACGTTTAGTGTAACTTTGCTTTATATAACGTGCGTACGTTTCAAGGATGAATTATTATCTAGTGCATGTGTACTTTGACGTATCAGCTGGTGCTGTGATACTTACATAGCCTTCCGTAGATATTTCCTGAGGCTCCATCCTTAGAGATATACATAGGCTAGATAGGTTTATCTAGCTAGATGTGTTTACTTAAAAGTACTATTCCGTTACTGCGGGTTGCGCAAGAGTGCGCAAGAGTTACCATGTCCCTGGCACACAGGGACCTCCAGAAGGAACATAGTGGGTTTTAGTCAGTAAGAGTCTGACACTCCCTTCAGCTGCAAAGGGTGGGTTATTTGAAGATTTCCCACGAAAAGCAATAAAGTAGAATATTGTAGCAACAGTGGGTATTGGAATTTTAACCTGGCAACAAAAACACGTAATAGGCACATCACGAAGTTTCACAAGCTACTTTTTGATAGTATTATTGACACTGCTGTTTGTTTTGGCACATGGCTTGAGATAAAAAGTGCATTGACCTACAAGTGACGCAGAATTCATAAAATTTGTTCAGATTTTAGATAGCATTTAGACAATCATTTTGCTGTCATGCTTTTAGTTGCATGCGGTAGTTGGTCGATTTATAACAACGAGATTAATTTTAATGATAATGTTTGACAGGGTTCTATCATATTCTTTTGACCTTAGAAATCATAAATCCTCAGTGTTTTAACACATACTTACGGGTTATATTTTTAATAATCCCAATCCCCCCATGTACGTAAGGTCAGGTCCTACTTGGCAGTTTTTAACACACTCAGTTTTCAATGCAAGCTGGACCTCTAAAATGTGTAGTATACAGATACGTACGTGTATAGTGTACAGACAATTTAGGTTAAATAGATAGCTAAATAGGCTCTTTGTGAATATTTCCCATTTTCTGGCCTATGCCTAATAATAATATCGCATCTTAATAATAATTGTAGGTTACGTCATAACTCATCTATGCCGTCTTCACCTATTGTGACGTACTGATAAATAACTATTCGTTAACTATAACATAACATACATAACATGTAATAACTGTAAACCTCCACCAAAGTTGGGAAAGTCTAGGTAGATGAGATTTTTTTTGCAAATACATTCAACAGATTCTAGAAATTGACCATTTTAATCTAATACTGTGTTCATCGGCTCCTATCGTATTGAACATTTATTAACCTAAACGGTTGACCCACAAACCTTTCGCTTATCTTAGCAGCTACGTCACAATATCTAGATATTTCGTTGTTAGTATATTGGACCATATTCACATGTGACTAGAGAACGGTAGGACATTCTAAACTTGTCGAGGGTTGTCACCATAGTTATTTACGATTCAGTAGATTATTTTTTGGTCTCCTTATTTCATTAACTATATTATAAAAAAATGAATCCCTATCTCTTTGGTCAAGCCATCACGCGAGAATAGCTGGACCGATTTCACTTTATTTTGTTGTGTTTCTTTTTTGTCAGGAGAAGGTTGTTATAAAAGAAAAATACTGGATAACGTCTGTAGGGTCATCTAGTTGTTAATATTTACATATTAATGTGACATTTAGTACATAATTTTTGAAACTGAAAAAGAGATCGAAAATGACCCATAGAAAATAATCACGTAAAAACTGCAATAACGAGCTTAAAGACAGTCTCATTGATCAGGTGGGTCCGATATCCACCGTTTTTTCCTCAAAAAACTGTTTCACCTAAACGAATGTTTTTGTGTCAAACTGTATATAAAACACAATTGCCCTAAATACTTAATCTCCAAGCAAAAAGCTACATCTGTTTAATTGATTTTTTCAGACAAGCAAGCAAGAAATTTACCGCTTTATTAACTACTTAACAAGGGCTTCTGTCATTGTCATCTATACTAATATAATAGAGAAGAACAAAAAATTGCTTGTTTGTTTGTATCGAATAGGCTCCGAAACTACTGGACAGATATGAAACATTCTTTCACTATACGCGGTGAACATAAGCCAAATTTCATCTAGGTCCAGAAACGAGTTCCCCTGGACGCGGTATAGCTATCACCTAGCCTAAAAAAGGGCTTTTATATAAATATTAAAAAAATATCAAGTTCTTAATTCAAGCATGATTTACGAAATTCAAAAATACAAATAAAAGAATTTCAACCCTAGTTGCACCGTCACTGGCCCGTTTGGCATACAAGCGACCAAACTCGAGTGCCCAACGTCGCCCAGTCAAAAAACGCATAACGCATAACTGTATATTGCATTACCTTAGATAATAGAGTAGCGGACGAAGTTTGACGGACTATTTATTATGAAGAGGTGCCCCGAGACGTTTATCTTTGTTTTACGATTATTCGTTGGTACTTTAGATTTAAATCGGTAGCAGATTATGAAACAGGTTTGTTTTACCCGTGTGATTGTTTATGCCTTTGTCTTGAATTTTGTAGTACAGACGCCAGCACATCAACCTACCGAAACTGTCATGTTTTCTTAATCAACTTTGAAACATAAGCTTTAGCGATAAAGTTGAAAATGTATTAAGAAAATTTTACAGATTGTAGTAGCTTGATTTGCTGGCGTCTGTACAAATAAGTGGATGGCTGACTATGGTATCATGACGAGTTCCTTCGTGTTTCGGAAGGCATTAAATTTGTAGATCTTTGGCAGACGTTATAGGTAGTTAGAGTTCAGAAAGTCTGACAACCAGTAAATGGGTTTCGGGTTGCCCGGTTAACTGGGCTAAGAAGTTAAAAGAGGGTTACGATTAGACTAGAAGCCGAACCAACACAGCTTGGCAAAAGGCAAAGAAGGTGAAATGAGTATTTGCTGAGGATTTTATATGAGCTCTCGTTATTCTTGATAAAACACACGAAGGAATAAATTCAACAAGGGTTTTTGCATCTCGCTGCAAGAACGCACAGTTGAACGTGTGTTTCCAAAAGATTCAACCGTCTAGATTAGAAGAATTGAACATTGAAAATTCAAGGTAATGTCAGGCGTGAACCGTAATAATGCAATATAAATCACGATTCGGATACATACAAAATATTTCATGAATTATTCAACGAACATTTTCAGTTTTGAATACGAATATTACGATCGGACTTTGTTTCAATAACAAAAGTCGAAGAGAAAAGTTTAAAACTGTACTTAAGGCCTTAATATCTTTTTTTTGGGCTGCGTGTTGTTCGCAAGAGTTGCCGTGGCCCTGGCACACAGGGACCTCCAGAAGGAACATAGAGGGTTTTAGTCAGTAAGAGTCTGACACTCCCTCCAGCTGCACCCTCAGTGGGAGGGGTCATTTGATGATTTCCCACGAAAAAAGGCCTTAATATTTTTGCCGTTCAAAATCGGCTTACTTTTTTTATGAAACTTTCTAGAAATCGTAACTGGCTATCATAAACTCCAGGCTGCTAACCTACTTCTTTGGCATCTTAAATTACAACACTAAGATTTAAGTAAGCCACGAACATTTACGATTTAGTGGGTAGTTCTCTAATCTTTAAGGTGTGCTGAGTACACATGTGCGATAAATCTGTTCAGTTGATTTTAAGCCTGATTTAAACGCGTCTAGATATTACTGTAGTATGAGCTAAATGCATAGGTAGGTATGCTAGAATATATCGTGTAAATCTTTAATGTAAAAACAGTCCTACCTATTTAAGTTTAAACTTAGCTTGAACCAATTTTAAGCGTTTCAATCTCTACTCGATTGAATTTAACTATAGATAAGATTACTGAAAATTTAAAAAAAAAAAAACTATTCAAATACTGTTAATAATCGCAAAACATTTACATTTAGATTCCTAATCGTATTTTTTTGGAACTCAAAATTCATAACCTATATTATAATAAAGAATGTAAGGAAAATGCTCATGAATAAATAACTGAATACAAAAATATCATCAAAAATCGGAAAACCCCAAAAAATATTTTAACGATAAGATACCTACTAGTTTCCGCGTCATTTTACCACGCACAACATTATTTCCAGCTACGCTAGCCAGCTTTATTTTTGTCCCACATATTTATATTCTAGCTCGGAAACTATTTAATGATATATCTTAACAAAGACTCTAACGAGACAGGCGTTGCTCGGGCTGTTTGATCTAACATCAATTAACATTTAATCGGTTAAACGCAAGTTAGAAATAAGTTCGTACGACAGGCGAGAGCAATTAGTCTCTTTTAAGGATAGTGAAGTGGTCACAGACGGTATTAAGCTAAGTATAGACGACAGGAGTTGCGACACTAATGCCTGCTAGTTCTTCACACTTCATCAGTTTTGTATTATGTTAGTACTACTTAGTTAGAACAATCTTTATCGGCCTATTGTTGTCTACTAAATTATCCTAGATTGCCTCCTCGAAGAGAAGACAGCAAAATTTGGAGGGATCCTTAGGCTGAGGCCTGCCGGAGTTACGGGTTATTCGCAAGAGTTGCAAAAGAAAGAAAGACACAAATACCTCCAAAAGGAACAAAAGTGGGATTAAAAAAAAAAGGCCTCCCCCGAGACCGGCCGATATCCTTGTTTTGTGTGCAGCTTGACAAAAATCTAAGACATTTCAGTCTATAAAGTCAAGGTCCTCGGAGCTATTACCAATCTTCAGAAAAAAATTACAACATTTCACTAGCAAATATAGGAATATATTTGGTGGATGGTATCATAGTCTTATGTTAGCTTAAGAATAAACGATTGAAACACGACTGTCGGAAAATGAATATTGTAATACATTTTTCATATTCTGACAACTGCGTCTCGTCGAATAAATGTCTACTACCTATTATGAGAGAGCTACAAATATTTTGCGTGACAAAGAGAGAAGTGAACAAGTGTTCAGTGATTCGACCACAAAGCTATAATTAACACTATTTTAAAGAAAATAAAAAGTGCTAGAGAGGAGACCACGGGCCAGCAAGCGCAGCGTAGGACGTCCACCAAC
Organism: Heliothis peltigera; assembly: GCA_958496145.1. NCBI lineage: Eukaryota > Metazoa > Arthropoda > Insecta > Lepidoptera > Noctuidae > Heliothis > Heliothis peltigera. The sequence continues at coordinate 1,821,972 of OY292341.1, forward strand.
GAGATGTACAGACGACCTTATAAAGGTCGCCGGAAGACGCTGGATGCAGGTCGCTTCCAACCGGTGTATGTGGAGATCTAAAGGGGAGGCCTATGTTCAGCAGTGGACGTCTTATGGCTGAGATGATGATGATGATGTTGATGAAAGAAAACGAAACGAAGTTAAGACATGCTATATAAAATTTTGTAAAAATCCCGTTAGGGCTGGGGTTTTTAGAAATACATAATTTATCACGGCCTTATTATTGAGGTATATAAATTCGTCACGAGGACTTCCCAACTTTTCCCAACTCAAACAGAAAACAGATAATGATGAATCATAACCTCAATCATAACATTCGGTAGATAGACAGACATCTGTCATAGTCATGACATCGGATTATAGTGCAGTGACAGTGAACCCTAGTTCGATTATAAATGCGTTGAACCTGTATCCTAAATTGCTGTTTACAGACCCCCCCTAGTAATTTGCGAATTGTGTCAATTTAAAATACGTCCTGCGATTTTGGGCATCCAGATCTACCCTATCCTGTTTTGTGATTGGCAACTTTTATATTTTCCCTATTTGGGAATTTATATTTCTTATTATCATCGTAAGTATTCGGGAAAGCATCTACCGTGTCACTTCGGTTGAAATAAAGTGTCACTATAATATTTTTATTAGCGTTAAACCATAATGATAAATGATATTTATTTTGCAAATAGGTTGAAATCAACACTTTTACACGTCAACACATTTATTTATAAAAAACGAGATGAGGTCGGCATTTCTGACTGACTAACTGACTGCCTTGAGAAGAAACGCTATTAGTGGTGTAAGTGTTAAAACATATACTACTATATATACATATTAAACATAACATGACCATACGGTCATAGTTACATTTTTGCAGATATACCTAATATTTGTGAGATTTTTACATAGAACCAAGTGATACAAGGGTAAATTATCTGTGTGTGTGTTCTCTGTTCTATGTTCTAAGTGTCTATGTTCTTCTAAATCTTGTTAAGACTATTACAGGGAACTTATTCCAGAAATGGCGATATGTAGGAGTAGGATCACGTAGTGCACACCCACATCTTAACTTTAATATCATACACTTCCCACCATTTCGGGGAATACAGTCGTAACCTCGTTATGTTATTTCCACTCTAGTTTACGCACCTCTACTGATAAGATTGGATCAGAGGTTTTATAGACATTTTTGCATCTAATAAGACTTTCATGTTCTCAGCTTTTAACCGAAAAAGCAATATAGGACTGAGTGCATCCATATAGAAGTGAACTCTTGCTTAAATCATCATCTCCCGAGCCTTTTCCCAAGTATGTTGGGGTCGGCTTCCATTCTCACCGGATTTAGCTGAGTATCAGTGTTTTACAAGGAGCGACTATCTATCTGACCTCCTCAACCCAATTACCCGGGCAACCCAAATTCCTTTGGTTAGACTGGTGTCAGACTTATTGGGCCTTAATGACCGCCAAGGTTGTTCAATGACTGCCGGGACCTACAGTTTAACGTGCCATCTGAAACACCAATCCAAGATATACTTATAAAATACATAACAAACTTAGAAAAGTTGCATTGGTATTTGACCTGGAATCGAACCCACGCCTTCATACTTGAGAGGCTGGCTCCTTAACCACTAGCCACGACGACTTAAACTCTTACTTAAATAAGTGTTATAACGCTAAAAACCATGTACATATATAACATCGTTAATATATCAGTAAAATACTGCTACTATTTCCGATCACAAACAGATAAGTTAACCAGTACTGGACCACACCTGCACAATATCTAACACTGTTTCAACTACGTAATGGTGCAATCGACCCCCACTCCAAAAGGACGTATGTGTAGACATTTAATGATGAAGATATGTCCTTTTTAGACTAGACGGCAGTGTCGGCAGTACACGTGTTGACATGGATTTCATTTCTATTTTATAGTCTTTTCTCTTTGCGGTCGGCGAGACTGTGTTTTGAATGACCTTTGAACTCTGGCATGTCGAAGAATATTTCTTGTTAAGGGATAAATGGACGTATGCAGGCCTTGATGCCTGAAATAAATGGCCATATAAAATACAAAAAAATGGCATACTTTATGAATGCTGATGACTGAAGATGGCATCCAGGCCGATTGTCGGCTACGGCGGCCGTTCTGTATTATGGAGATCAGCCAGCTGCGCAGGACATATTAGAGTGCACAAGGATTCGCGCAGACACAGGTGCACTCTCTATTCCCTCACTCTCTTTTTTCCAATAGGACGGCAATCCGACACGACCGGAGAGAGGTCAGGCGCAGGCCCGACATTTACGTAAATGCTGATGACTATTCTCTATTTCAAAGAAATGGACATATTTTTCAAACCAATATCTCTTATTCAAGAACAGTTTTTTTAAGCTACAGGTACAAGTTTCGTTGAGCTGATCCAGAATATACGACCAGCTTTCTTTTATGCAAATGATTTAATCATGAACTCTTTTATTTTGAGACACTTATGACAAGAGAAACGGATCTATAACAATGTCAGTCCGATTCATTATATAGACCTATTTATCGGACTATCTGCATCCGACATCTAGATACTGTAAAGGTAATGTTCCAACATTGAATAAAATATACATACTTTATAGCTTAAGTGAATGGTTTTAACCATACTTAAAGAAACATTTTTGAAATCTATATTTTTTCTGTATTTTCCAACTAACTTCAGAAAAAGGATAACGTTGGTATTTTTTTTGATATATATATGTAGGTGCAGATTATTCCGAGGCTTCTAGTCCGATTCATGTGATTTCTTTTCTGTTCGATGACGTATAGAATACTTCACATTTGGTCCCGGGAAAATTTCATCCAATTTGGTTCAGTCTTATTTGAATAAAGACACGATTTATAGCGTGCTTTAAAATCTGTGACGTCACTTTAAAGTGTAAAAAATTTTACTCGTATTGAAATTAAAGTTTATAGCAATCTATCGCAATTGCATAGCTCACCACTGGACTTCAGCCGTTATTTAGATAGTAACAAGTTAAGCAAAAAACCTTCAGTGTGCCATTTCACCGCTGGCAAAAACCTGAGCTGTGAGTGATTGTAACGGGTAAACCTCCCATTTTAATTAAGTTTCTATAGGTTACTTTTTTAATTAGGAAAACGGTAGGGGTTTTGTTGGGTTATTCGTGGCATACGACAGACTACTATAATCTGTAAAGGACATTGTTCAAAGTTGGCCTATGAATCAACACGCATGAAACATTTACCATAATTCTTAGTTATTTTAATAATATACATTACACATATTACAATACAACGGACACTTCATAATTTCGAAAACATTTTAAAAAGTATTCACTTCCGTCCTTAGCTTGTGATCCTTGTCCTTCGGTGATAGTTTTACTATTTTTTTGGTTCAATTCAAGGTTTTTAATAGGCAAAGGTATTATAAATCATACAGCCAAGTCTTTGTAACAGCACTCAATATGAGTTTGACACAAACAAGCGTCAGTATTCTCAACACTTGATAAAAGATAATGATTTTTAGTTACAAACAGTCCCGCTATGATGTCGCAGAACCATATTACGGCTTATAAAAAAACACGATTGAAAGCGCTCGCTGTTTGAAACGAGCAATATCGACACTGATGAATTGACAGATGACATTTGCTACATATACCGAATGTTTTTATTGACGTAATTATAACCTCAAAATACGAAAGTGTTTTGATTTTTTCAGAATTCTCACAAGTGTCCGTGGTTTTAATTTAGGTTCAATCGAATATATACATTATCTAAAACCCAAAAAGTAAATACGCTTCTCTGTTGGTTCTTAGGCAAACTATGTATGAACGACGAGCAATGTCCTTTCTGTAATACATTTTCAACTATATCGCTGAAGCATATGGTTCAAAGATGATTGGGAAATTTTGACAGTTTCGGGTAGCTTGATGTGCTGGCATCTGTACCTAAATTACTATTAAAAGTGTTTTTTGTAATTACATATGTATTAGTGTTAACGATCAGTATGATTGAACATAATTATAATAAAAAGCTAAGCATAAAGATTTTAATATAATATTTAAAATCTAATAACAAGCAACAAAGTTGATACGGCTAGAAAGAATGTAACTTGTGAGATGACGGCAGATAGAAGAGCGTGGAAGACAAAAACATGCTGCGCCGACCCCAAATAAAACTTGGGATAAGGGCGGGAGGATGATGATGATTTAAAATCTAACAATAACATTGAATTTGTGAACTGTCATAGACGAATGGTGCACGAAAACCCACGTCTCATATTCATGCAATATAGAAAATAAAGATTACTAGAAGATATTTTTAAAAATGAAAAACGCTAGATTTTCAATTTTCTTGCCAGACATTCTACGAGGAATAATGAACCTCGTTTCTTGACTAGATTTCTGTCTAGATCGTAGGATAGTGTCGACAATGATAAATTTGTGAAAAGCATCTACTTTCGTCGCGGTGACTGAACATCGCGCTCATAACACATGGAATATTAAAATATTAAAAAAATGAATATTTTTGACACCTTATGACGTCATAAGGCTTCCTACTATAATAGGAAATGACCAGTGAAAAACTATTGACTCTACAAACATTATCTCAAAACTTTTTTTTATCGTCTCTAAAAGTTAACATAGCGTTTCTAACTGACTAATTATAAATGCAAATTCGGCAGTTAAATTAAGCTTTTAACGTGACGAATATAACGTTAACCTTCGGACTGTGATGGCTGTTAAAAATATATTTAAGTCCTGATGAGACTATAAAGATACAGACGCCAACAGGGCAACCTACCCGAATCTGTCAAATTTTGCTGGATAAATATTAACCTTCCTGTATTGTGATAAGGTTGAAAATCTTATAAAGAAATTTGACAAATTGTCTGTACTTGCAAATCCCTTTTTATAGAAACGGTTCTTCAAACCATACAGACAGTAGGTATTGTGTTGCTGGGGAGTTTGTTCCACCATTTCTTCTTCCCAGCGATAACACATAGGAAGCGGTGAAGGGTGGTCGTTTTTGGGGGCTGGTTTTTGTAACATTGACTTTAAATAAATGACTTTTTATCTTTTTTGTCTTTTAATCTTTCATCTGAAGGTTCTTAATCCAGATATGACTATTTCGACAGTCAATGTGACGAAAGAATGCTGTTACGTTATAGTCTTAAATAATAAAATATGTCATAAAACTGGCCTACGTATTAATTAGTGTCGCATTATTTTAGTTAGGATTAGGTTTATTTGACATCTGCAATTACTCGAGAGATCCATATAATCACCGTATAAAAGAGTTAAATAAAAATTATTTTGTGGCTACCTGCGGTCTTTAATTAAGTTAATAAAGACTCAGGAAGAATACAGTTCTGTGAAAAGACGACCATATGGGTAGTAGGTAGTGAATCTGCTTGTTACGTTCGAGGATCGATTACCAACTAAGTCACACATTTGTGTACATATATGGGTGTATTTTTATTTGTGTATAATCACATCCAGGTACTTTTTGCGGTTTACTAGAAATCGTTACGCGAAATTTTTTATTTGACTTCTATCAATAAATCCAGTTGAAATAAATTATCTTACCTAAGCTAAGTAGGTACCACAAATCGTCATACACAGCCGAATACAAAGTGAGACTAGTAAATTCCCACGATTTTTTTCTCACATCTAATCGGCCAGACTCGACTCTGTCTATGCGTATGCATGTTTACAGCAAACAAAAATAGTAATCAGACGGTAGTGCCACGGCTAATTGCCAACGTCTGAGTAACGGACAGTCTGACGTAACAACAGGGGCATAGACAACGAGCGATAGCATTCTAACCTCCCTTGACAATGTCAGTTTGAAAATGGAATGATGAGGTCAATGAAGCTTTTAGTGATTTTGATAGAACTGTTGCAGTAAATACTCGTAATGACATTTTTGAAGATGGAAACGAACTGTTATTTGAAATCGGAAGTCCTTGATATGTATAATGCGACGTGGATTCGACGAATACTCTGTATCAATTGGAGAGCGATTTAAAGCAGGTATCCTGTTTTCATGGAAAGGAAATGAAATAATATCTTGATATTTCAATAAGTTATAGCTAAAGACGGTCGTAAATTCTATCCTAGGAATATCCTTTAGCTACCAACGGTTTTATGTTAAGAACTAATAAAACCTCTTAAAATTTTCTACGACACAGAACATGCTCAGTAACGCAATTTTTAACAAAAAGGTTAACACACTAGTCAAGGATAACTATTTATTAGCCGATAAAGGATAAAAAAGCGCAAATTAACACAGTCAATAAAACAAAGTTCGGACTAGTCAATAGTATTAAACCACAACGGAACTGCTAACATGGGCCTACGCAACGCAGAAAATTGATTAACAAAACAGGTTTAAAATACACGTCACCTTGTTTTTGCGGGCAAAATGTGTCAACACGATTCAAAACAGCAATGTATGTGACATATGTAAATTTTCACGTTCGGTAGTAGTTCTAGCAGACATGCGGTAGACGAGTCACTTGGTGCGACTAACGGTTGGAGTATATGATTTATTGGTGGAACCGGTTTCTTATTTAGGCATAGCGAAGTTTTTTATCAGAGAAATTTGTTGCTAAGAAGATATACATTGTATAGAAAATTATCGTATAGAGTTAAACGATAAGCAATATCTTTTGACACATGAACATTCTCATCCACACACCTGTTTTTTTATTCAAAATCACCCCAACCATCCATATATAGTCAAGGGAGTGTCAGTCTTTTACTGACTCAAACCCACTTTTGTTCCGTTTGGAGGTCTCTGTGTTCTATGAACGCGGTGACACTTGCGAATAATCCCGCAGTCCCGGCAGACATGTTTTATCACCTTCAAACAATAATTTGCACATAATCCTTTTAAGGCTTGTTCTCTTTCCTTACTATCCACCACAGCTTGTTCAATCACTTCTATATCATTCGAATCATTACAATCAATATTCCCAAGAATGTCTAGAATGTCAGAGAGCTCAATTATACTAACAATTTCAAGGCATTACAAGTTTGTTATTGGTTCAGCCTAGAATCACTTGTTCAAAACGAAACTACCTTTAACAAAAGCTCGTTAATCTCTTGGCCTATTTACCAGCTCACTAGTTTAACTAGTTAAAACATATGTAATAGAAAGCTTCGCTTTACCAATTACAAATGCTGCTAATATTTTATCATCATTAATTGGACCGGAAAACGTTTCTTTGCTTAATGTAACTATTGATTTGTAGGCTTCTGTATTTTTAAGTGTGATCTTAATTTTAATTAAATTTCAAGCCGTTATATGATAAGCCTTTTTTCGTTATTAATTAGATTTCTATTTTTGTTCATACGTTCTTTGAATTTATTTCTTGTATCTTATTTATACGCAACACAGTTTATTGAAATTTGCATCTAATTTAAGCTTCCTTTCATATTTTTTGAGCTTCTTGTGTACGTTAACATTACATACTAGTTTCTTAAGTTGAAGATGTTTTTTTTTATTTCGTCACTAACTAGCAGGTTCACAATTTCACTTGAAACATCTATAACTTTAAAGATGTCTTTGATCTCAATCTATGTAATGCCTCATAGATCTGTGAGATAAATTCTGGAAGAGCTTAATGAAGTAACTTTAGGCCCCCTGTCGTTAATTAATATGTTGAAATTCTTAATTGGTTGTTAATTGATTTCAACATCAATTTTATTGGAAATTAACAAGCCTAGGCGTTTAGAAGTAAATTATGATATTTTGGCGTTATGTCTCTTAAAATACTTCTACGTAGTATTAGGACCACCTTTGAGATTGGTACCATTTCATAGTTAAGTATCGTCAAATCCTATCTGTCTTACAAAAGTCAGGTAAGGTGTAATCGTTGCTCTTTTCCCCGCGTGGTCGTACGGTGCTTGTGTGAAAGGTTTGAGCGGATTTTATTGGAGATGGAATTTCATGTGAGGTGGTTTGGATTGCTGTGTGTGAATCACTATCACTCGTCCTCTGTCTTCTACGAGTATTATAACTGATATCTAGAGAAATTTTGAAAATGTGAGATTATGTTTTGGACTATTTAAAGCAAAATTACATACCTTAATCAGAAAATCATCTATCATGCACTAGGTCTTCATTATACTAGAAAAAAGGCCAATGTATTTAAATCCATTTTCCTAACATAATAACAAGGTGTTCTAAAACTAGTTTGTATGCCGTACACATTAATTTGATAAAATCTAAGCACAATAAATCAACTTGGTGTCAATTAAATGTAAATACTTATTTTATTTAAATAAACCTAAGAACTGCTATTTGATACGTTTGCAATTGTGTGTTAATTAGTTATTGAATTAATTATGTTATTTATTTGGGTCTAAATTAGTATATTACGGACTTTAATGGTGTTATTTTATTAAAATTTTAACAAACGTTTGACACGTGCTTAGAACAAATTTTGTATTGGATTTTTTAAAACATGTGTTAATCGTCTGTTTAACTTTTTCCTTTTTTAATGTAATAAAGGACTTAGGATTCATCTTCGAAATGCTTTAATAGATAAATAGTAATAAGTCAAAGAGTCAGCCAATCTATTAATGTAATATAAATAGTAGGATAGTGTACGGAACTATAGATTAGATGGTCAAGTTGCGCTAACCGCAGTCAGTCCAGGGATGGGTGACCATTTTTTTCACATAGGCATGTCTCCGGAGAGCGCGTAAAGCTGTCGATCCTCTGCATGATCTCTCTTCGGTCGCGTCAGATGTCCCTTCGGACTATGAGACCGAGGAAATGAAAAGTGCATCTGTATCTGCGCATATGCTTGTGCACTATAATATACTGTGTAAATAACTGATTTTATTTGAAAACAGATGCCAGATTCTAATTTAGGGTGGTTTTCTCTTCGGAAGGTGCTTCAGTATGACCTATAGTCTATATATATGTATATTATATCATGCTTTTCTCTTGTATTACAATAGGAGCCCTTTCACACATGTCAAGTGCGTTATCATTGAACGTGTTGACAGTTAATTGGTATGGCCGACGTATGTTTGGCCCTAACATAATTATTTTATTGCTGCATTCTATTATCAGCTAATTTTGTAAGTGATTGATGTACTTGACACCTCTCTCGGTTAACTGCTCTGCATACAAATACAAGGTACTTCACGGTTTATTTATAGCTTGTCATATCTTTTCAAGGATGGCCCTTTGATGGGAATTTACGAAAATTCTTCTTACGCCCATAATCTATGTATAGACTAATACTAATATTATAAACCTGAACAGTTCGTTTGCTTGAATGCGCTAGTCTCAGGAACTACTCGACCGATTAAAAAAAAAAACTTTAACAGTGTTAGATAGCCTATTTATCGAAGAAGGCTATAGGCTACTTTTTATCCGGTTGTGCGGAATAGATCTTACAGGACATGTGAAACCGCTGACGAAAGCTAACATTCCGGATAAAATTGATTATCATCGTCGGTATTTGTATTCTTTCATGGTCAATAGTTCAACCGCTGCAGCGCGCTGCTAGGAATTTCGAATGGAAATAAAAAAAATACTGATTAAATGTGAAGGAAAACATCTCGAGGAAATCTGGACTATAAAGTCTGAAATCACCAACCCGCATTGAACAAGCGTGGTGATTAACGCTCAAACCTTCTCCGTGCGAGAAGAGGCCTGTGCCCAGCAGTGGGACGATAAAAAGGCTGATGATGATGATGATTATTAACACCTGGTAGGCATGATCGAGACTATTTCTTTAATACGCTAGTTAAATGTACTCACTAAAGTTAAGTTCACTTACAAAAAATCTTGTGGTAACCAGTGCACTTCCAATTATATTAAAAAAAAGTAAAACCACAAGATTACAGCTAGAGATAATTTTAAGCATAAATCTGTGCAGGAATTTGGTTTAACAACGTGCACCAAATTTATTTTATGACGTACAATTATTACAAAATATTATGACAAGTCTAACTGTTTAATAGTAAAACGGATTATGCAAGGCTTACGATGCAAGCCGTCTTTATTATGCAATGATGCGTGCATAAAAAAAGATAGATTTACGTCTCTTTCTTTACTATAATTTTATAGCAGTTATGAAAACTGCATAAAAACCGATTGGATTACTTAAATACCGTTAGTTACAATATTGACTGCCACGTTAGGTCCAGTAGTCGCATAGCGCGACTGCTGTGCACGGGTTTCAATTCCCGGGTCGGGACACATCGCTTTGTGGGTTTTCAGAAACTTTCATGAAGCATCCCGGAGTCTGAAAGTTGGTGATTTATTCATCCGTGCATCGGAGATCAGGTAAATGTCGGTCCTGCGCCTGTCGCTCGTGTCGGATTGCCGTCCCATCAGACTATGAAAGTGAGGGATTAGAGAGTGCACCTGTATCTGCGCGAATGCTTGATCACTATAATAGGTCCTGCGCAGCTGGCTGATCTCCTTAGAGAGAACGGCCGCCGTAGCCGACAATCGGCCTCGAAGCTATCACAATATTAATTTTATTTTTATTTACTGGTTGATATTTTCGTAAAAATATTTGTTATAATACCTCCATTTAGAACAATGTATTTTAAATTTTAGTAACAATGAATAGGTTTCATAAATATTTTAGTTTGGGATGATAATAATACGACTTTTTTGACAGTAATTTATTTTATTTGAATCTAACTACGATAGGTAGAAAAATAATATACAGAGCTACATAACAATTACTGTTCTCTATAATTAAAACAAAATAAATTCAAATGGCGTTTGTCAACTTTTTTATTGTTCTCAAAGTCTCACAATAAACTATTCGTTTATAGTCTTGATGTCACACGTTGCTCGTAAAACTTAATCCGATGTTAATGACTGAGTTTAGTTAAGTGAAGATGCATTTCGACGTTCAGGGATGGAACTTTCAGTAAGCTTCGAGTTTTATTAGCTGTTTAATGTTAATGCTATGAAAAGTAACGATAATTGATCCGTTTATTAGGTGGTAATTGATTTATTGTTACGTGGTTTTTTTTATTTATGAAACTAAAATAGTTTGGTTTATGGTTTATTTAGCCATAGGTATCCAGCTCTGCCATTAGTTTACCTATACTCATTATTACGTAAGCATTTTGCAAATCTTTAATGTCGTATTATATCAGAGGTCCAAATAAAGAAAAATAAGTCTATTAAAAGACAGATTTATTTATTTTATTAGGTCCCAATACATAATTATATAGCGGTATTGTAAATTTAAATACATACCTACTTTCAGTACTATCTAACTAAAATACTTTCAGTGTTTAATAGCTTTTTGCGTAGTAGGTTGCGTGGCGTAGATCTCACAGAACGCAGGTGAAACCGCTGGAAATATTATAAATATGAAGATTTTATTTGTGTTTGTTTGAAAGCGTGGATCTGTGTGGATCTCAAGCATAAATAAACCAATTTGAAAATTCTTTTAGTGTTTGTTAGCCCATTAATCGAGGAAGAATAAATACTATCTGGGCTCGTGGAGAAGTCTATGTCACCCAACGGGAGACAGGTCAAAATCGCTGGCTCAAGCTAATTAGTATAAATTTCGGTGGGGCCCCGTAGGGACTAGGCCTGCTGGGACTGCGGGTAGTTAACAAGAGTTACCGTGGCCCTGAAACACAAAGACCTCCAGAAGGAACAGCAGTGGGTTTTAGTCTGTAAAAGTCTGACACACCCTCCAACTGCAACCTCAGCGGGAGGGGTGATTTGATGAATTTTCACGAAAAAAGTTTACTTTATAAAACCACGTGAGAGACGTCCTTATTTGCTACATTTCATTAAAAGTAATGTGTTACTTGTATATGAGTCATATGTCTATCTTCCTAAATTCTGATTTCCAGGATAAGTAGAGATAATTTCTTCGAACAACAACAATACAAATTGCTGTTATCTGTCTGCAGTATGTAATGTGTGTTTATAGTCTTGTGCCAAAACCACGACGCATGATCAAAGATAACATTCAGTTTTATGCCTAAATAGATAAGAATTTGTAAGTACTTATCTAACTGGCATATTTACTCGACTGAGCCCAATGTTAAAAAAGCAATTTATTTTGCTAAGCTACATCCTGCATATAAGTCGTGGTGGCCTAGTGGTTAAAGCACCAGCCTTTCGAGTATTAGGGTGCGGGTTCGATTCCAGGTCAGGCAAGTACCAATTTCTAAGTTTATCTTGGACACCAATGACTGATTAAAGGTGAAGGAAAAAATCTCGAGCAAACCTGGACTATAAAGTCTGAAATCACCAACCCACATTGAGCAAGCGTGGTGATTAAAGCTCAATCCTTCTCAGTGGGAGAAGAGGCCTGTGCACAGCAGTGGGACGATAAAAAGGCTGTGATGATGATGATGTTGACATCCTGTATAGTTAATCCTTAGTAATATTATCAATGCGGAAGTTATCTGTCGGTTGGGATTTGACGCCAAAACTATTGAACAGATTTAAATAAAATTTAAAAGCCACATAGTCTAGAGGAAAAATACCGAATGGAACCGCTAGGAACAAGGACAGCTTTTTTTCTAAGTTCGTATTTATCTTCAAAATTAATACGTATAATAGTAAACCTAGCCATTTGATTGAAACGAACAAATAAACCAACATTTGCATTTATAGTTTTTGTTAAGATAACGATTATCTGATGTATTTATTTGGGTCACAAACATTAGGACTATGTAGATAATATTTAGTGGCAGCCCTATTTGTGTAACATCCGAAAACTCTCAGGCATCTATTAGCAGAATAAACTGTTGCCTTATAGCTGCTTGCATTAGGGATGGACAAACATACATTGTAAACATAAGACGACTTTATTTGTATAGTTTTATGATACTCTGGTATAGACGTAAATTCGTTAAGCTTACTACAACAGCTAGTCTAAGGAAGCAATGATGGCATCCAGGCCGATTGTCAGATACGGCGGCAGTTCTCTTTTATGGAGATCAGCCAGCTGCGCAGGACATATTATAGTGCACAAGCATTCGCACAGATACAGGTGCACTCTCTATTCCCTCACTCTCATAGTCCGATGGGACGGCAATCCGACACGACCGGAGAGAGATCAATACGTACTAGCAAAATATAAATTAATTAGGGCCAGTTTCACCGGCTGCTGATAAGTTCCAGATAGTTCATCAGGCAGATAACTTCATACGCATTCTGTTCCATTTTTTAATTTATCTAGTAGATATTGGCTATCCGTTACCTATGAAATTGGCCCTTATTGTAATATTCTCACCGTAGTACTACATTAATTAATTAGATGTACAATTTTATGAAATAGTTGATAGTTAAATTGCAGCATTTTTTTCAACTGCCACGATAATATTTGTGATCATCAAAGATCGGCATAGTAAACTCCTCAATCCAATTATAAGTGTGATTTAATGTCAATATGACAATAAAACACTTAAACACACAAAATGAATAAAACACACTAAAAGCGTAAATAAATAAAACAAGTTATAGATCACCTTATTTAAATAACACTTATAGACATAGAATTTTCTTCCACTAAAGTGAATTACAAAATTTATAGTCGGACGTATCTTTTCTGACGTTTGAGTGCAAAGCGGACTAACCGATCGTTAGTTTTCTTCCGAGAGATTTATAACGATATCTAAATAATACACACTTTTCTGAAGATATTTAGAATCCAATTAATCTTTTCCCAAGCGACCGAATGAAGAATGCTGTATAAAATGGCGCCGCCAACAGAAATGACAGTGACATTTAGGCTGAAGTTATTAATAATAATAGGTTGAGAGCTTTCATTAAGACAGAATTAGAAGCTGCTAAAGTTCAGGATGGTAATTAAAGTCGGATATTTGCACATTCAAATGGAGGTATCATTGATAACACTAATACTATGATATACTATACTAACATAAAATCAGTCGATCATTTCGATTCAATAGGTGTAGACGAAAGAGCGGACAATGAAATGAATAAGTTGAAATTGTGTAATAACAGTGTATAATTTATAATTGGACGCTAACTTTAACCATTAGAAGAAATTTTCCAACGTGTTGGGCAACTGTTTAATATTCATGATTCGTATTTCAGTCATTTGAATGAACGATGAAAGTATGATTTCATTGACCTTTACACCTGTTACTCAGTTTAGTGAATTTTTCAACGTCACATGTTATTTAATTTTGTACCGATCGTGGAATGATATAAAACAAAATATGTATAAATCTTTGGCTAGTTGTGAGAATACCACAAATCCGGAAGAGTTGTAAATCTTTTGAAATGTACATAATGTTAAACTAAATGCCAATGTAGTGTTCTCATGAAAACCTTAAACTTATGTATGAACGAGAAGAGTTTGATACAAAGGTATAATTTTATTATTTTGAAAGACTAAAACATTGAACTTAAAGTTGTTTTTAAATGAGATGAGGATAAATTTAATACAACGCTAGTCAATTTGAGTCTAGCTACATCTAACAGACTTGACAATGAACCATTTCTGAGCAAGATGCTCGCAGAACTTAATAAAGAAGGACAGGTGACACATATATTTAGATGACGCTAATTCCCGTGAGACAAAAGGCAACAATTTCATTGAAGCACTAATATTAGAAATATCAGTAACAGAACAGAAACATCTGGACAATATTCGGGACATGTGACAATACTAAAACTAAGTGGCCATCGTAAAAAGCCATAAAAGTTTTTAGTAAAGCATTCGCAACACTCGGCCATGCGATAAATTGGCGAAAATTAAAACTATTTAACATCATTTTCGTCTAGTTCAATGTACTTATAAACTACAATCAGTTTTATAACTTCTGTGTTTATGAGAAAATTAAAAATTTTAGAGATATTGTATATTCTTTATGTGGCTTGCCTTGTTGGACTGTCTTTTCTTTGATAATTTCGACTGCAATAAAAAAACTATCACGCTTAATGTCCTTGATATTTCCTTACCATTTGTATTTTTATTAGTCATCCTTGAAGATTTTTTTAGATAAAGTATGTGAAAGTAGTAAGGCACCCATTTCTATTTTTTCGCATTATTCTTTTAACATACTATATTTATGTTTGATTGATCATAGTTTATTTTTACTGCCAATACTGTTTATTTGGTGTTTAGGTATGGTTTGTTTAAGTCTACACCTGCCTGGATCATGGCCGTACAAATTCGATATACTTAGTCAGTTAGTTTTTCGTCTATCTAAAAATAAATAGCGTGGACTACGTCATACAAATTATAAGCTTCTTCGTAGTATTTTTAGTCTTTTATTTGTGAGTAGTTAACATAACATCTAGGTTTTGGTTGGTACAATTCTTCAATATAGTAAAAAATCATCTCGTACAAATATTACAACTGCATTAGTCACTTTTTTCCTCGTAGTATTCGCGGTAGTATCCTCGATGATAAAGCAAAATAAACCGAGTGTGTCAACAGGGTCTATAACCTCTCAAAAATCTAGACAAAAAATCTAGGTCCGTTCTAACCAGCTCTAGGCAGTATATTGTTTAGCATTCCTATGTATAAACTGCATTTCATTGCCATTATTACGACTGGTTACTTTGTCGCAATGTGCTTTATTTGACGGAATATATTTTTCAGTAGAACTAGTAGTGTCACCAAACAAGTTGGTTCTACTGTTCCAGATTTTTTTTAAATAGCAAATCAGTGCCATGACGCAAAAGAACCACGTGGCAACTAAGTGCATTCAACTCTGTTTTCCGCAGCCGTTATCACGTAGATTATCACATTTTTATCTGACTATTTCACTGATTTTGAGACAGCACGAAATATTTTATGCATTTTATTACACATGAAGGTATTTTTACATATGAATAAGACATAAAAATCAGTATCTGTGAATCAATGAATGTGTTTTTGTCTAAATAGCATTCGTACCTCATTACTCGTAGATCTACGCCAAACATTTGAACAGAATGCACGAGTTATTTCGTTATCTCGTTAAGTGTGGGAAACGGGTTATCTGATGAAGATGATAGATGCACATGCCAGGATTGTTTGCAGTCGCAATCTCTGCCCCAAATGTGGTACAGTTGTTCGTGCATACTCCCAAATTTTTAAAATCTCTCGTTGACATCTGACTACATATCCGTCTAATAAAAACTATTTAAACATCAACAATGATGAAGAAAACATAACAATTTCAGCTGTAACACTTTCATAAAATCTTTCAGTGTCATAAATCGGCCACAATAGCATATACAAACCCATTTTACAGATTCCGAAGTGAATCTATGAATCTAGATGACTATTATTTTTAGTCTAAACAATTCGGAGTACTAATAAAACTAGAATATCAATTTTACTTTCAACGAAGCTTAAATATTTATCCACAGCATGCGACATGCCAAAGTTGTCATCTGTAGGCGGCAAAGCATTAATTTTACTAAACCACTACTAAGCTCTCAACTTCTAAAGAGAACAACAATAGCAAAGAATGTAATTCACGTTAATAGAACCACGGCTAACCTTGAAGATTCACAAAATCGAATCACAGATTCAGATTCACAATCATAAAGACATCACAGCAAGGTAATACAATTTTATTTAAACAATACAACAGACATAAAAAAAATTCAAAATCAGTTACATGTACTCAGTAATGCAAACCTAAGTGATACTAAAATTCCCGCAAGTGCTCTGTTTGGCGCTAAAAGTTACGTAACAAAATGTTTTACTCAATGAACCGAACCGGGAGAGTCTGAACTCATGATCTACTCTAGAATAGTTTCGATCGAAGAATAAGTTACAACAGAAGTCCCATTCTACTACACCATCGTCTACGTAGTAAAATTTTAAACTGGTGATCGAATTCTCGCTATGACAGACAAGGTAGCACTTAATGTTCGGAACAGTGACGCTAGATGTGTATCCAGAGTTCATTATCACGTGTTGGGAGGAATGAGTCTTCTGAAATCCACGTGTCCGTGGTCTCGGTGCCGCACGCTCGCAAAATATCGATGCTAATTCTGTACGCAGACCGAAGTTATGCATTGTCCGTTGTCGCTACCACTTCTGGTTTTCGTTCTAACGTTCGCCGGCTATTTTGATTCGTAACCTGTTTTTAAGCATCTTTTTCATCTGTATTAATAATATGTTATATAGATTTGGAATTAGGTCTTATATTTTCAATACGGGTCAATTGATTGTGCGGGTAGATTTTTTTTGCATATTTGATAATATTTAGGCACTTACGAATCTTTGCAAAGTTTTGAATATTCATATTGAGCTAATGGATGATGTTTTATTCAACAATATTATACTCCAAATTCAGACACTTTCCTTTTCAGCTTATCTAATGACGAAGTCCATAAAATTTAATATAACAAGAGTTTTATGATAGTTTCTAGAAGTTGAGTAAGCTTATCTAAAACAACTGAATCGCTCACAGTCTCGACTTTAAGATTCTAATTCGGAAAACTCATTTTCTCCGAGGAACTGGAAACCCTTTACCGATATCCGCAACTACACTTTAGATAACGAGTTCATTGACTCCGTGACGTCTTAGCCAGAAATAAGCTAAGGAAAACTAAACTTCGGCAATTAGAAGTGATCGTTATTTGTGTCCCTCATTTTTTAGCAAAACTTTTGGCAGCTGCGCAGTGCCCGTTTTAGATGGTTGACTAGCTTTGATCTATTGACATCGGCTCGACGTTTCCCTTGTTCCGCGATTCTGTTTCTCGCGATCTGGCCACATGTTTAGACAATATTGTGATGCATTGCTCTGACTACGTGTCGAGTTGATTAAATTTGTGAAAGGTGAAAGTTACTTTTTTCAATTTAGTGTTGTAATTGCATCTCATTAATTCTTTTACATGACATTTATTTTTTTATTTCACACTAAACTTCTTTCGTTATTTACCTTGTGTAACAACTGTAAAAGTACTTGAACGTCCAAGAAATAGTGGAGTACGCACTTACACCGTCAACTGAAGTGTAAGGTTGTAAAACCATACGCGTGCCTCTGAAACGACGCGACGCTTACTTTCAAATCGGCATAAGCGATAAAATTTACGATCAGCGTTCATGTGCAGTTGAATTCTTTAATTTGTTCCCTGAGCTACTTGGGTTCATAGAATATGGTGAAGTTTCTTATTTTGGTAGTGTTCAAACGACTCAAAATTATTGTAATCTATTTCAACGCTACGCTAAAAAGTCTTCAGTTCGGTCTTCATTTCGGATGAAACGGTGTTCTAAACTTTGCAGATACAAGTATTTTACTAGCCAATAGCTATATAGTAAAAGAAAACATAGGAGGCTACCTGCCAATCATACCGAGCGCGTCGCATGAGTCAACGGAGGCAAATTGGTTTATTAATATCTGTCCACGCACATTTAGAGTCTCTTCAGGGATATCGGACGAGATTATATCTTACAGATGATGACTATTGACTTCACGAATAAGGTTAAAATATCGTTAATCATAATTTAAGAATATAGATCTATTAGATGAAAGAAATAATTAGACATAAACATATTTTTTAGTGTCTTTAGGGAATCATCCAATAATGAGATAGCATTAACCGATGTTATTAAGCTTAGTGATGGATTTTTAACCGTATTTGACAATACTAATAAGTACATTGCACCTTTTGCACCGTAGAAGCCAACTGACCCAGTTAAACAGGCTCGTGAGCACAATAACTCGTGTTAACAAGAAAGTAATACTTACTCGACTCATCGCTGGCGTTTCAACAAATAAGATTAGTATTTTGTGTATGTAGACTGCATCTTTATGTTGTGACGTCAGAAGTATTACAGTTCTTTTCATGAATTGACTTTCTTTTAGAGACTACTCTTTGTAAACGAAGCTGTGATTTGTCCAATGGTTAGCTGACAGTTTATTTAATCTCATCAAACATTTTATTTGAAAACATGCTTAATCCATGAGAAAGTAAAAAATGTTAACAAAAACATGAATCAATAAGGGAAAATAAAAGAAATAATTAAACATGAAAAAATTACAAATATCTTGTCACAATTAGAGCCAAATTACAATTTACTTATTTTTACCTGACTACTATGAAGGGTAATCACTTGTTCGGTTTGATAATATAGAACAAACACCTAATAAATAGTACCTACTAGAAAAATCAAAAAATACTCATTCATTAGCACCTTATCAAAAAATGCATATCTCCATTGCAACTCACATTGGTCATTCACAAATAAAGTTCCCATTAAGTAAAACGCTTTAAGACCCTACAACAATTTACTCAGGAATTAAACCTTCATAAGAATTCTCATAAAATTAAACGAATATGTTTGTGGTGCGTATAACACCTTATTTTCCTGTTTGGTTTTTTTTTGGTCAATCGTTTCCAAGTAAAACGGTGTTTAGCTGTAAAATACAAATTTTATTTTAATTGTCATCAAAATCTTTAATTCTAGGCTTATTATTTACAGCATTTTAACACAAGCGAATTAGATCACGCGTATATTTATTTACAAATTTATTGCACTAAAAACACATGTATACCACAAAATTTTGAAAGTTTATGCACATCTACAACTATCTGTCAAATTTCCTTAATAAGTTTTCACCTTTATCGCTGAAGCATTATGGTTCAAAGTTGATTTGGAAAATTTGACATTTTCGGGTAGCCTGATGCTTGATTCCTGAAAAAAACTATCTGTCGTGTGCTTTCAGACGTCATCGTTTTAGTTAACAATTGTTTGTTTTCACGTGCGATACCGCCCGTACGAGCCTAGCGTTGCCGCGTGGAAAAACCCATCGGAAATTTACTACTGTGAAAGTACTTTTAGGGTTTAGTTCCAAATCTACATCTAGATAAGGTAATTTGTATAAAGCCTTATTACCCCTAATTTCACTTGGAACTCTTATCTTTAAACAATAAGGAAGTCCATTTGTTTCTAAGCGCCAGAACTTCACTTTATCACTTTTAATACCTAGAAACTCATTTTAAACAGTTTGTTTATCACTTTCACCAAGTAATTTGAATCCGTCAAAAAGTTTCTTATATGTATTTAAATTATGTTTGCTTCAAAGTTCTTCCCTGTATCAACGTTCCAAATGTTGAAAAGCTTCTTCAATCCATTCAAAACAAATAAACAATTTGCTACAAAATTCCTCCCTATATCATTTCGCAGTAGAAGGGTGCAAGTCAATTATTCAATAATGTCATAGTTTATCTGCCGCCTGTCATTGTCAACTGACACCTTTAGAGATAACATCGAGCTTATTGAATTCATTCTTATATGTTTATCGTATAGCATTCTGAGCTATATTGTTATTTTTTCTTTCATTCATACTCCCCTTTTTATCAACGTCGACGGAGAGCATAAACATCTCATCACTTAGTCTTTTAACGAGAATAATATCTAAAAAATAATGATTAAGTTCCTTTAAACTATTATAATTCCTTTTACCATCGGAATATTTGTGATCTAAAGCTGTATTTACTCACCCTCTCTTTCTGTTTTCATCATATCCTATTTGTATCAGTTTCTGGTTTCCACAAAATATGCATCAATATTTATTACACGTAGCCACCCAATTATGCCGATTATGCAAATGCCTTTTTATATCGCATGTACATAAAAACCCATTTGCACATATGATCGCCCACCCAGAACCACCACCTAATTGAATTGACAGTTACCTTTATTTTTATTGATAAAGTAAGATCAAATAATTCAGTATTAAGACGATTGAATTCTCGATTATGGATGATTATGACCTTAAATATTTCATTTGTATGCATGTCAAGGTCATTGAAATAATATTAAATCAACCATATGGAACCAGTCGGAGCGTTTGACATTATTGATCGTATGCTAATGCTCTTCGTGGATAACTCGATTGAAATGTAAGATTAATTCGTCGAACAAGAAATTATATTGCAAGTTCAATGAACTTGGTGAGGTGAAAATAGTTTATGTGAATGCCGTTTTATTTTTAGTAATTTGTAATCATTTAAGTAATGATTGAAGAAATATTGAAGGCTACCAAGCTGATAATGAATTACCGATTCTCGCGTTTTTATCATATGATAAAATATGGCCTATGACAATTACAAGTAACGAAGCTTTATTCTGGTAAAATATTTTTGAATTCTGTTCAGTAGATTAAGAGATTACAAAATCGCAAACACAAACTTAACATGTTTGTAATAGTAGTATAGATGTAGAGATGTACGTTCAAAACTTTTAGTAACTTTAATTTGTACATGTGGTGATCTGATCTGTCATGTTGAAGCTATCATTTATTGTTTAATTATCAAACAGTACAAACCTTGGCACTTGGCCCGATACAACATTTTTTTTGTAGAAAAGAACACACGCTTGACCAACATTTCAACAGACCTTCAAAAATTCCGGAACAATTGACTCTTCATACTTCAATTTATTAGCCAATGGCTAAAACCACAAACGAAATTCATCAAAAGGAATGTGTTGTAATGTTGACTCGGAGTTAAAATCAAACAATTATAATGGCGATCAATAGATTACATGGCAATAAAGATAGATTGCTTGGTTGGACTGCACTATCTATAGATAAGGAGGGGAATACAGGTGAAGGTGTGTACCGAAGCTTTAATGGACCCGTACATCGATTTATGCCGATAGAATTTACCGGTGTAAGTAGTTGCGTGGCGGAGGTCAGACGGGAGTCGATGCTAGTAAAATACTGGTATTCAACTGCAGTTTCTGAGATTGGAACCCGCCCATATGTGATTTGGGAAGTGCTAGTGCTAGTTACGATAGGATACGTTTAGGTTTTCAATGCAAATGAATTTGGGATTTCACCATTTTTGGAATTTGGTACACAAATTTTGGTAGTCGACTATACGAGTGCAGGTGTTCTTTCAAGACACCGGTGGAAACCCGGGGAAATCCTAGTGATTTACAAATGCCATTAGGTACTTAGAATATGATGAATACAAATGTATTATCCTTAGAAGGATGTGCTAAAATATTTCTCTGTTTTCAAAATGCTTAAATGTCGTTGGTTTGTAAAACTCAAGAATTTACGGAACCCCAAAATTTACAATTCAGATGCATAGAAAGCTTATTGTAATCGAATGTATCGCATGAATCTCTTCTTATCTTAACGCGTTTGTTGACGCAATAACGGGTTGAATAATTTGAGATAATGGGTAAGTGAATTCTTGAAACAAGTACCTTCCCATTGAACCTCAAAATGCTTCCACCAGAGTGAAGCTTGTAATGCAGAGAAAATACTGTAAAATTTAAAAAGGAAAATAAGTAGTGCGATGATAATTTTTGACTAAAATTCTTGTTCGATTTTTAGCAAAAGCACTAAGTCACGTTTTTTCACAGTTTCACAATAATTTATTTGTCAAGCTCTTATTTGGAAAGCCAAGATACAGAGTTAATTTAGTTTGATGACATTCGACCCATGTAATTGACGATAGATATCTATCTAGGTTTTCCTGTTAACACTGGGAATACAAGAAAAAACCCAAGACTATAATATCTTTAGCGAATGGGATATTAATTGACCTAAGTAGAATGGTAAAAAATACAATCACGGCCTCTCCTCGTTCTTAATTTTTTTAAGCCACTTAGTATAGGTAATGAAAAGTCTAAAACCAGTATCAATTTATCATATTCACGCACTCATACTATTAACGTCATCACAACTGAAGCATGATACGATGATAAAAGATGATTGACAGCCACAGAAGTGGAAAATGATGATCATGATCTGATATTCATAGGTGTTACAGCTATAGATGACAAAAAATACAATCATCAATATCTAAGAACCTACTGATTTTATTTTGATAAGTAGAACGTTGCAATAAAATACATCAAGCAATACATCGGCGATTCAATTTTTCTTTTTTATTAGATATAATTTGAAAGCTTAGATAAAAGCATAGTATAACGAAAGCATTTAATATTTTTTTTGTTGTTGGACAATATCTCTGTATACTGGGTTAATGGCATAAACGCTAATGACAAAAATGGCACGTGGAAGTCATAATCGATAGAATATGAGTGTTACAACCTCTGTGCTACTGGCTTTTAGATCGAATAATACAGAAATTATGCCATTTTAATTAAATACATACATGACATATTGACAAACTTTTAAAACTAAAATAATACTTTTTCAATCATAATTTATGCCTTCTGGGTTTACATTAAATACTTTCCGCCTATCTGTTAAATCGCAAATAGCGCAGCTTAGAATTCTATACAACCAATTAGACTTACTTGATAAATAAGAAATAGAACTAACTTCCACCATTTGCAATCTCAATCCATTGTCGGCGAGTTTCTCGCTCCATTCAATTACATGAAACAGGTTGACAAATTGAGACCAGATTGTGTTACTGGATTGCCTGATACTTACTTAGGAGAAAGCTATTATAGTTAAGAAGACTTTATTCTCGTTGTTGTAGATAACAGGAAAAATAGAGCCAGGAACAAATCTAAGGAGGCAGATGACAATGCCTTCATTGAAAATAAGGATAAAGTACCAAAAAATATCTTTTGAGACGCGATTGTCGTCCTTCTTTGAAAATTGATGACTTGTATGTTTATGAAGATGTACTTGAAATTGGCGAAACAACGGTAAAGTCTAATGATGAAATATGGGAGACAAAACGATGACCCGATCTAGATATATTGGTAACATGGACACTACAATCAGATTCAATCGTTACCATCCACGATTCGATCACGTCAATCAATAAAATCATCAATTTGAGTATGTAGAACACACAGATCATTTTTAAGCAAATAAAATATTTAAGCAACTGTGATGTTTTCAACTCGTAAGTGTTGCTTAAATGATGATTTAATTTTAATAATAAGGATACAGGTGACCTTAATTTGGTTAATGAAACATCTGCCATCGCTATTGGCGTGCTGCCGCATATGAAATCGTTAATGCATATAAGTAAAAGTCCACAAGGTTTAAGTAGATATTAAAAGTCAATCTGAAAGGTTAAACACCGGTGAGAGTTGGTTTTTATCATTTTGTGAACGATGGATACAAATTGTATGAAGGATACCCAAAAGCGTTTATTGAAACAGATCTCATTATTTTGTCACCACTTAAACTGTCCATTGGTTCTTAAAGATTTATTTCGCTGTTATTAGCGGCAGCATTCAAGACTGGCTTTCGAAGAGTTCCTTCTTTGAAAGTGAACACGCCTGAATCCAGTACGAAACTAAGATAGCTTCGTTAGGGATCTCAGACGCAGGTCTACAAATAAAGACAGTTACTTGTTCCTTATCTTTGAGTGGTCGACTGCTTCACGGGCGATGCGATCGCATGTAAATGTTGAAAGTCGGACAGATTGTCGACCTACAATTTTACCGATCGGTAGCTTTACGTTATCGACTTTCCTTGGCAATGGTTGCCGAATAAATTTTGTAAAAAAGTCTACTTTATTTTTATTTTCGGCCAACCTCAAAATGTTTTGATGCTATATATTTTGTTTTCAATGGTCTCCGGCTTGGTATAAATATCCGAAAATCTACGTTGCAGTCTAATGTTTTAGTTGTAATGTTCTAACGCCATTGTAAAAGTAACAAATGCCTAACATTAAGTTTTATCTAATGGTGGCAGTGCACCTTGAGTGCGATTTCTAATAAAACAGTACCACTGAATGTTCCTGTTTCGACGATATCAGTGTGAAGAACAATTGTTTCATGTTTTTGCCTATCAAATGAAAGTAGTGTCATCATCATCAAGGTGATTTGACCTTACCGGGCTCTAACATAAAAATAACCACCTGATTCAATGTTATTGTCTTATTCGAGTCTCTTATTTAAACACATTGTATTTATACAATAGCCGTTTCAATCTCGCATAAATATTGTTGCGTCCGCTGTACCGCCAAAACGTATTCGTCTTACACGAAAATTCAAGATATTCTCATTTAAGTCAAACTTCACCACAATCGTCTGTAAAATTCTTTACCGCGAAATGTCTAGACTTTGTTAACTCAATTCTATTTGCTTTTGTATCGAACAATTGTTCACGTGACGACGTGGTGTATCGGTTACCAATTTGTCCACCACACTCTATTATTAAACACAAAATTATTTTGTTTCAGATCGTGTGAACAACCGGCCTGCGGCGCTTGTAAACCGAGAAGCTGTCAATAATATGGTGCAATAAAAGTAATATGAGGGTGTTGGGTATGATGCGTATCAGAGTCGACCGAACTGATTTATAAGTAAAGAAGGAAGGTATTGAATGAGACTGGGTGTGGTCGTCGTGGGGGCTTAAGCGGGGTATGCGCGGCGGTGTTGTGCAGTGACGGCGTCCGGGCGGCTGCCATGGGCGCGGCGCGCCATGCGCTCGCGCACGCGCCCGCTGCGGCTGCTCCTGGCGGCGCTCGCGCTCGCGACCTGCGCCGCGGCGCCCGCGCCCGAGCCGCGCGCGCAGCGCTCCGCCAACCTGAGCCACATAACAGGCACCTCCCGCACCATACAGATGTTCCTCAAGAATCGCTATCTGCAGCTGCTGCCGGATGGCACAGTCAACGGCACCACAGATTACAACAGCGTTTACAGTGAGTACTCTCTCTCATTTCATTTTAAGCTTTATACGTATAATGTATATACTATTTGACAATAATATTAAACATGTTTCGATTTGGTAAGAGTTTGCACCCAGAAGCGAAAGCGAACGGAACTTAAACATTTTTGCAACTTACTTAGCTTACAGCAGTTAAATTACATTTTAACTATTTCACAATATCCAGTGCTTTGGCGCAAGGTTTTTTATTAGTCCACAAGCACCGATCGGCACGTACTATCGAGATCGCAGCGGTACATTGACAGTGCTCCCAATTATATCAATTGATTTTTTTATTCGTTTTGACTCACTGAACACTTTTATGTTTATTTGCTCTTTGAATTTGCACGTGCGTACAGTTTCTATTGGGCGAAGATATGCGAAAAAAACTATTGTGGTATGATAATTAGCAATATCTTCTATGTGTATTGATCATAAGCTAGTAATTAAGCCCAAGCCGGGATAAGAATACATCGATAATACACCTTCTCTTTTCAATCGTCCGTAATTTTGGAGTCATTACTCCATTTATGCACTTCTCTGTGGCGCGAAAATCGACCACTGTAGTTTTCATGTAGTTGCTAAGCTGTTGAGTAATGGACAACACTTTCTCATAGGGATACTAATACTTAAGTTTCTTACTTTCATGCAGGCCTTTGTGGTTATCGCGTTTTCCATATTTTTCATATTAAACACCCTTTACAAGACTAGATACAAGACGTTGTATAACAAGAAAAAAGTTTTGTATTACACACTGAGTCAATCTTTGAAGTTGGGTGATAAATTGCGACAGGTACTGTACTCAGAGCTGCTCATACGCAGCCTTGACATGTGTTTGTATTTTTGCTATCGGTAATAACGTTTTCGTATGTTTTGTAAGATATTTTAATAGTAGTGAACGTAGCTTAAGAGAAGTATACCCCTCTCGCTGTGGGTGTTGGAGGGAGTCTCAGACTATTACAGACTGAAACCCACTATGTTCTTCTGGAGATTTGTGTGCCAGGTCCGCAGTGGTTCTTGCGAACAACAAGCAACTCCGGATGGTACCTAGGTCAGAGACTTTTTCGCCCTATATTTATTAATTATTCAAATTGGATTCTTTTATCTACGTGCATTATTATTGGATTCTAAATCTTGTTTTTCAAATGCTATTACATGTGCTTATAATGCTAACCTATTCCTAGGGCCTTATGCACCATCTACGAATAAGTTCGACTTAGCTTATTATCTTTGAATTTATTCGGTAGATAGTGGCTATTCGGTCTTCTTGGAACTGGATAGAGTTCTCAGAATACTTCGTCACTCTTCCATATTCTTAAAAGGGCATACAAATAAAATACCAGCGAACATGTGACGTGTCGTGTTACAAGTGTGTCGCTAGTCTTGTAATAGCGTAATAACAATATGTCGTTAAATTTTACGGGAAATAACTTATCTATGTAGCGTCTGCAGTCCGATTGACTCAAGGAGTTGTGTTTTGTAATCTGTAAATATCTTCATTTTACTGTTTATTTTAACTTTATAAGTTTTCTGTGATGGATTAGGAATTAAGTAGGTACTGTGTGCTTATATTTGACAATGTGCAATGCTAACCACGCCGGGCAGCCGACCTGAGGGTCCCGGGTTCGATTTCCGCTACGGTCGACATTTGGGTTTGGCTGTGGTTTGGGTGCTATATGTATTTATAAATATATATGTGTAAAGTATATGTAGTTTATCAGTTGTGTTGGCGCACATAACACAAGCTAATCAACAGCTTACCATGGGGCTAACTGACCGTGTGTGAAAAAGGTCTCCCGAAGATGTATCGACGCGAAAATTGATCGGGCTGTCTTAAACTTTGAAAATCAATAGAATCTCATTTTTAAATTTATAATGTAAAGTATGGAATGGATAGGATAGGAGATTTATTTACAGAAAATAAATTGCTATTCTATAACTTCTCATTTAAGAATTAACCTCCACACCTGCTATAGAATTTTCCATATTTTATGGAGATGCAGAAAAAAGTAATCACTTCATGCTAAATGCTAATATTGTCAATTCATTTACTTCGAGTATGGCTTAGGCTGCTGTTACACTGTTGAAGTTGCGTTACCAACACGAAATGTACAATACACTTTCTATTCATGACAGTAGCTGTAATGTAAATGCCACGTATAAAATTATTATACCTTGTAAAATTTAGCTTGGCCAATCCGGCTGCGGCCTAAGCCTATTGCTTTTAGTTACATAGGCATAGGTAATTTGCGGAGAATGATTATGCAATATTTTTTGCTACTATGTGTATAAGGATCTATAGATTTTTTTTGCGACTGGCAACGCGAACCAGACACCTCGTAGACTCAGTTAGATATCTCCAAACCAGTTCAAGACCAATGACATAAATCAGTGCTGTCCCATTTTTAACAGCGGAAAAATAATAGAGACAGTCTAATTACATGTCCTGATAGACATTGAAATAGTTCCGTAATAATACCATAGATGTTAATATCACTCTAATCTAGATCATAATTACATATTGTGTATTCATAATTAGTTAAACGGAATCGTGATAATGGCTCAATACGAAGATTTGAAATGCCTCAAGCGTTTGCTGCGGTGGTCCAGCTGTAAGATTGAGATCGTAAAAGTCTAATAACAACTTTATGGACTCCGGATAGAGATTTCGTACTTCGATAGCGGACAGTTTCTATCAGGTGGTATGCGATGCTTTTTTGTTTGTTTTTATCGATAAGTGTGTCGATTTCGTAATGTCGAAGGTAAGTGAGCCGAAATTGATGACCTGTGAAATTAATGTAAAGATTGAATGTTGACTCGCTCGTCAGATTTTGAGATTAAGGCCGGTTGAGAGTAAAATATGTATGTATTACTTATACAGTTTTGGCTGTAAGTACATTTGTTGTAGGAACTATTTTCTATTATTTCACAATATTTATTTAGTTGTTCGTTATTTTAGTAATTTTAAGGTTAATTCATTAATTGTTATCGAAATAAAAGGACGACAAATTATGATATAAAAATTTTGCATATCAATTTATCTCCTCATGATATTTAAAATATGCGCATACGAAGACATGAACTAACTTTTAACAAAAATTAAGTTTATTGACTCGTAAAGGTAATTAAACTAAAATAATTTTAATGTGAACACAGTTTATATAAATTTCAACAGCGAATATTTTATGACAGCACTTTTCTTAATTTGAAAGATCTGGAAATAACTAGAACTTCATTCAAAATTTGACTTTAGAAAGTCTCAAATTTAAATCAATCAATCAGGATCACACAACACTTTGGATAAGTACCCCTCAATTACCGTTATTCTACTAATTGAAACAATAATTTTCACGCCGGGGCCTACCAAAGAGGTTATAACACCAAATTCAGTTCTAAATTCGAAACCGTACCAAATGGCTGGTAATTCAATAGCTTAATTGTTCGTGGACTATAAGGGCCAATAAACCTGCTGATTGTCGTTAACAAAGCTGATTAGTAGCTTATAAAATATTGATATTATTACTCAGCTTGACGACCCCGTTGGCGCAATAGTAAACACGTAGGACTGCCGAGCTGAGACTCCTGGGTTTGATACCTGGTACAAGCGACATTTGTGTGATGAGCATGCTTTTTTGGCGTTACAATATGTATTTAAAAATATTTTATGTGTAAAGTATATGTAGTTTATCAGTTGTGTTGGTTGTTGCTTACCTTGAGCTTAACCGACCGTGTGCGAAAAAAAGGAGTCCCAATATTTTATATTATTATCCTTTCACAAAGAATGAAAATCTTCAAACGAATTAAAATAATAATTGAAAACTATTTACAAAAAATCCGTAGATAGCAATCCTCTTTTTAGAAAAGTTTATTAAAAAAAAAAAAAAACTCGCAGCATACTCAATCTCTCAACAGTCATTGCTTTTAAAAATATAATTCGTAGATGTCGACTTGGTCAAGCACAAGTATAGTTATAATTACTTTATGAATAGCTTGGTCTTCCGTTCCGGGCGTCCGGGATCGTGTGTGATGAATGCCTTATATTCGCTCTTAAGAAATGATGTGTATCACGCCTTATGCTGTGTGAAAATGATGTATTGATGTACCATTTATGGACTTAATCAGTGACAGCTTAAAAAATCGTGTATGTGGTTATATTATGTTTCTATACTTAAGTTTTTTAGTGGAATGAGAGACTTATTTAAGTTTATTTTTTTTGTATGGATTTCTAATATATGTTTTAATCATGCCTAAACTATTATGTTAGTATCGCATGTAGTGTCATCATCTGCCTAGCCTTTTCCAAGTTATGTTGGGACCCACCAATTTAACGTGCCTTCCGAAACACGGAGAAACTCTTCATGACAAGATGGTCACCCATCCACGGACCGACCCTTAGCCACAATCTCACTATAGTAAAGTAAAGTAAAAAAAAAAAAAATACCGATTGCAATAAATTTAATTAAGGTGATAAATTTATAAATTTTCACAAACACCACTTCAAGTCAAGAATACTTAAAGCGTTTTATAAAAATAGAGATCAAAACAGCATTAAA
Source organism: Heliothis peltigera (assembly GCA_958496145.1). Taxonomy (NCBI): domain Eukaryota; kingdom Metazoa; phylum Arthropoda; class Insecta; order Lepidoptera; family Noctuidae; genus Heliothis; species Heliothis peltigera. The sequence continues at coordinate 1,852,085 of OY292341.1, forward strand.
ATTATTTTTATTACCACAAAAAATGTAACCTACCTTTCTCGACTTCCCGGTAGCAATTTCCCCAGATTGCAACATTTAAGTCCACACCCGCTATACATGGTCTCAAAACAAACTTATATTTACAGCTGCCAAACACCCAATCAAAGTGAAATGAACTCTATTACCTTTACCAAAGTTCTGTTTTATTATGATATGTTAAAAATTAGGTGAATCTTTAAAGTTGTTGTAGTCAGGCCTTGTCGTGTAATCTACTGCTCTGATTATATCAATTACTTCTTTATTGAAGGCGATTTGGCAGTGATCGTACCACAGACTGCGATTGCATTGTATCAAAGATCTTAATTCTATTATTTTGTAGATACAGAACAAATAGAAAGAGTTGCTGAACTTCAAATAAGCCGGTTGGTTGCAATGTTGCAACCGAAAATGAAGTTTTGTTATCTAGAAGATTGTAATGAATACAAAAAGATTACTTTGTTAATGATGAGACTGTCTTGCTTAATAGTTTGGTAATAACTGGTGGTCAGATTCCTTTATTTATAGTTCCTAACAAAATAATGTCTTTCTTACAAATACAGTTGCAATTTGTTTGACACGTTGCTTGCAAAAACTTATTCACTCGTAATATCTACCTATACAAAATGGTGTCATGATCTTCAATTTCTCAGACCTTCTCGTTAAAAACGCGATATGAGTATGAAACATTATTTAGGTTTGAAGCGTAACTATATTTATTGTGAGACTTAATGTGAGATTCCACTGGTTTGTGGCACTGTGGCGGTCAGTGCTGTTCGCGAGTATGTGAACCATTTTGGTGGAATCTCACATTTATATAATAAAGTTCACACACACTAGGACCACTGTAAACTAAGAATATATAATAATATGCACATAAAAAATAGTAACATATAAATACGAGGGATATAAAAAAAATTAAGAAAAAAATGGTAATACCAATTTAAGTGTATCAATGAAGACCAAACGCTCACATGTGCACAACAAAAAAAACAAGATTATTATCAAAAATATTAGCAGATAAACTAGTTTACGCTTTTGTTAATAATACAGACAATATAGATTGCTTCCATATGTATTCCATTGTTTTTTACTTATTGTCTAGCAAGAAGATGGCAGCTTTATTAAGAAAGAGTTCAAGGATCACACAATATCGTCTGAGACCCCAAAACATGAGTAATTTGATCATTGAAATACTGTTGACTTGGGGACAAGTCTTCCTGAAAGCAAGGCGTGTCTAGAGAAACAGAAATATTATGTGGAATGCTCAATTATCTGAAAAACTCAAACTGAAAATCGTTTACTTAAGCCAAGCTGATAAGTCAGCACATTTCGAATGTCAAAACAAAAGAAAGCCCCCAAAGCGGCCAGCCAGCGGCGTGTGTTTTTGCTGAGAAGAAGAAGTGTCGCAACAAACTCCCCAGAATACAAAATAGTGAATAAATATAGTTGAACATTAGATGGAATCTAATCTCGTATCAATAATGATTCGATATTTGACTATTGCTTAACACTTGGCATTAACATATCTCAAGGTCACTCATAGGATGTAAAAAGGACATCTTACATGCTAAAAGAACGTGCTAAAAACAATAAAAAACTCCGCATTTTTGTTCAAAACGCAAACTTGAATAAAATTCTAAACTGGACTATCTGACAGAAGCAAAACCTATCTCAAAATTCAAATCGTTGGGCGCCATCTTTAACGTATAAATCAGTCATCAGATGCGCATGCGATTGGTATATGAGTGTAATCAGCCATCTTGGTGTGGGCAGAACAATACATGGTCAATGGTGTCAGTTTCTCCGTTCGCTGTTTAGCTTATTTTCTCTTGTTTTAGGGAGCTAAGAATGTTTTATGAGGTGGTTCAGGGAATTTTTGATGTCATGTGTGATTTTGAAAATATTTTAGAAACGAAGACAAAATATCACAAAGTTTAATGTTTTTAAACTTTCGCGATATGTACACATATTAAACACAACACCCCGGTCGAGAGAAATAGAGGTAGTGTACATACATGCCTTTATAATTTTTCATCGCGAGTTGTGTTTAATATCACAAAGTTTTTCAAGTATTTAGTTACATCTCGAATCTCGGTACTGTCGACATGTGTGTGATGTGCAAGCTTGTTGGTTGTGGTCGTATTGTTATAATATGCATTTAAAATATATATGTTGGTGTAGAGTTTAAGTAGTTTATCAGTTGCGTTAGTACCCATAACACAATAGCTTACCTTGGAACTAAACGAACGTGCATGAAAAGGTGTCCCGATATTAATTAATTCATCATTCCTGATATATAATCTCATTGAGAAATCTCCGTCGTTTTACTTAGAAAAATACTGAAAAAATCTTAAAAAAACAAGCTTTCTAAACCTGACTATATTATCCTGCTCCCGATCACACTTAACCAATCAGTATCAAAAACTTCGACCAACTCTTACACAAGTGAAGTAAGCCCATCATTATTCATGTTAATATTGATATTAATTAACGACTTACGTCATGTTAGGTTAACTAAACCGTTAAATATAAACCAGTTTTGGTTCCCACACGGGTCGAGAAAAGTTAATAATGTGGTCAACAAGAAAAATCTATTAATGCTCCTATGTTTTGGTGATAGGTCGGTTCGAATTAGCACATTAGGCTGTGATTTAGAACGGTGATTCGAGTAATATGTATGATTTAAGTGCTGTAATGTCTTTTAGTATGTTTGACAGAAGAATTATCAGCAGGTCCACATCTGTCTGGCTTTAAATGTAGGTAAATGGAGATAGAGGTGGCCTTCTTCACAAATGTGTTGAACATATGTAGGTTCATTGCCGATTCCTAAATCAAAGTAACTGTACGCTTCCAGTGACCCAAAGGCTGGCTATTACAAATATATCAAATCAAAGAATAAGCATTGCCATTCAACGTGACAATGATGCCAGCCTCTTGGGCACGCTCCCAGTAGACCGCCATAGGTATGAGTTTTTTGACGCTTTTATGTAAATAAACTTTAGGTGATGTTTTGACATACGCCTTAAAGACGCAGATATTATTGTTGTATTAGGATATTGGGTATTAAAGAATACCTATTTATCCTGGTATAATAAACATTCCACAAGGCAATAAAGGCTAATGGAATAGCCCTTCTGACTTTCCCTCTTATGTGACAATAGCAGGCAACTCCCAGTTATTAAATAGTACGTAATAAAATAACATACATACGATGTCTATCGTTTCATGGTGTGTGGATACCGTTTAGACCCGTGTCTTGTAACCAGCCTCGTTTTAAATTACAGCAAATCATTTTTTAATGGCTTACTAATAACTAGTTATGGGGTAAGTTTAGTTCAGAAAATATTGGTCTCCAAGTTCGAGTTGTACTATCAGATTATATTAGCAATGATTGGTAGAATACTTCGAAGAGACTCGGGTGTAATTTGCCACCAATTCCTCTAAATATTTGAGTACAAGTTTGAGATGACGGCAGATAGAAGAGTGTGGAAGAAGGAAAGGTGCTGCGCTGACCCCAAATAAAAATTGGGATAAGGGCAGGAGGATGATGATGACGATTTGACTATAAGTTTGAGTTTTGGAAGAGTTAATATATACAGAAAAGTTTTTTATTCGTGCCTCAAAAATCTTTAATATTTCATAAACAACATAAAGTTATGAGTAGACTTCTAACACTGTTGCCTAAAGCTAAATAGGATTAAATAAAGTATTGCAAGCATATCGACCACCATGTCGCAATTTATAATATTCTTAATTTAAAAAAAATAATCATCTTCTTCATTAACATAAGCCAGATATAACAATTCCAATTTTAAATCTCACTACATACTAAGACTTTTTTTTTCTAAAATCCGTTTCGCACCAAAGAGATCCGACTCGAAAAAGGTCCCAAAATTTCCATACAAGTTTGTATAAACTGACAGCGGTATCATTACGCTACTAACAAACAGAGGTTGTCCGAACTGAGTTCTCGTTATATGTTTAAACTTGTTGCATCGTTGACAGGAGGTACGAAAGTTACAAACTGGCCGCTTGCTGCTACGTAGGTTTGTTTCACTTGGGACTTATTATTTTTATTTAAGAACGTTTTTCTTAGGAATTTTATTTTGAAATATTAAAAAAAAACAAAATTGCACCGGCAAAAAGTCCACATGATTTTTTTAAATCTATTTTAATATTTGGTGTATGTTTTTTTTATTACTGTGAACGAAATAAGCAGTCCATATCAATATATGTATAACTAAATACAATATAACATTAACAAAAAAAAAAAACATAATAAGAATGATGACAGTGAAATATTGCCTACCATTCTTTGGCCAATGACTCATTTCTATTTAAAATTGTACAATGGTGAAAAAAACTACTTAATATGTAAGGAACCGGTCGAATCATTGTTATTATGACGACTGAATTAAAAAAATATCTTTCCGGATTTGGTCATAATTGTCTTAAAAAAAACTTTGCGATTAATTAATACAAACACCCAAAGGTTGGCTTTTATTTCGGTGAACGGATAAGCATTGCTATCCAACGTGGCAATGCCGCCAGCCTATTGGGTACACTCCCAGTGAGCAGCGATGAGGAGGAATTTTTTGACGCCATTTTTAATTATTTTTTTAAATATTAATTATTTTAATTAACTTTTGGAAATAAATTGTAAATATGTATGAATAATATGAAATAAAGACTATTAACATTAAAAAAATATATAAAACAAACATATTTCTTTATAAAAGAAAGGTGATATTCTCAGAACAAAAACGGCAAAAATTTTCGCGCGGCTAAACGACGCATCCATATGCATGGGACGTGCGCCCGCGCCGGTGAAGACAGAAAGATTGATCGGACTCTTTTAATATAGCAATTTACACCTGTTATGCTTTACAGCTTCCTTATACAACGTCTTGATCATCTTCAAACGATTATCGATGGTGTGAGAAAAAATCCAATTTATGATTTGAATTTTAAATGCACGTAAATTATTTGCTGGTTACATTATTCTTCCATATATGTACAGACACATCAAGCTACCCGAAGCTGTCAAATTTTCCCAATCAACTTTGAACCATATGCTTCAGCGATAAAGTTGAAAATGTGTTAAGGAAATTTGACAGATCGTAGTAGCTTGATATGCTGGCGACTGTACAAGGCTCGTAACGTTATCAGATAAGCGTCTTGCGTTGAAAAACCAACAGCCCTTTAACGTTGCACAATTTGTGTTTTACAAGCTAGCAATATTATTTTAATTTATAACAAAATTGTTGTTGATTTGATGAGGTGATAAGTAAATTGCATGTGAAATAATCTAAGCGAATTTTTAGCACTTTGAAGTATCGATCGCCTATCTTGTTTCGCGAAATGATCAAGGTGTGAAAAGGTAATGTGCCAACTTAACAGCACATCAAGCTAATATATTCTGTCAACTTTCCTTAATATATTTTCTACTTTATCGCTGAAGCATTTGGTCCAAGGGAAAATTTGACAGTTTCGCTGCTTTTAGCTTGATGTGCTGGCGTGTGTACCTAAGTTGGCACCTTACCTTTTTCTTTCTCTATTTATTTCTTTCATTTTTTGAGATATGCAAATAATTTTACTATTCCAAATATCAAATAAATAACACTCAATAGTCTCAAAACGAATAAATAACAACTTGACAAACATTCCACGAATTTTTACTCGAAATCGAAATTTAATCGAATAATCGTTTCATTTCAATCGGACTGGTTAATGGTCAACCGCCTCCTACTATTGGACATCTTTATTTCGGTTCAGTATCGAGTTCAATCGGAATTGTAATCGATTCTGACGTTTTAATGGTTGGCATTACTTTAAGTGACGAAATTGAGTTTAATAGTAAAGAAATACGTGTAAACCAGATTTTCTAAAGTGAAATGATGATCTTTAGAGTTAACATGGCATATTGAAATGACCTGATGAAGGTTATCTTATAGTTTTCTTTTAGTAAAGAACAGATTTAGATGAAACAGAACTGATTATCATCTTCTAGCTATTCCCCCCGGTTCCACCCGCCGTCCAAAGGAACCACTTCCCGCACCCGGATAAAAAGTAACCTATGTCCTTTCTCAGACTCTACACTGTATGTCTACCAAATTTTATTAAAATTGGTTTAGTAGTTTTGGCGTAAAAGCATGACAAACAGACAGATAGTTACTTTCGCATTTATAAGATTAGTAAAGTCACTAATTAAAGGATTTGTGAATGGTACTCTTATAGGCATAAATTACATTTATATGCTAAGCACCAAGAGAAAATACTTTATTACTCTGATAAGTATTTTTCTAAATTGTTTGGTTCGTATTATATGTGAATTGGTCGGAGCCGCATTTATTGACATAACCCAAATAGTTGAGACGCGTGCTTCCTCACCAAAATCAATGGTTATATCATTGGCCAGGCCTATTAAAGAACCGTTATAATTTACACTGATATCACGTTTCACGAAAACTCAGTCATTTTCAATCTCATTAGCTGCTTACGGAGGGCATGTAATCGTTTATTTTAATTAATTATTATATTGGCGGCCATCACTTTTATTTTGATAATGTGTATCGAATTGCTATTAATAATGTCATAGATTAGGTAGGTGGAACAGATGATTTAGGCACGAATTTAAAGGCTAATAAAATTGATTATTTATTTTATGACAGGAACAAGTCTGAGTATATCATTAGAGGAATAAAAGATTTCATAAAGTAAGTTAAAGTGAAAGTATAGAACGAAAACTGTTTAATCTATACTAAAATCTTTGAACTAATACAAGCTACCGATGCTGCACATGTTGAAACGACAAGGAAACATGAAACTGAGATAACAAAGTTCAGTAAACTTAGCACTAAACAGAATTTCACAAGCGACACGGTTCAGGAGACGGCAAATATTAATATGCACCATTGTAGCCCCAAGTTAAGACATATTAAAGTGGAGGAACTGAATAGAGAAGCCAGATTGCTAGGCTGGGCTAGTATTGTTTAACAGCGAGTCCCACAATATAGTCTGCGTCAGATAGCTACAATGACTTTCTAAAGCAAACACGATCTGAACTCGTAAGATGGTGTCAACTTGTACAAATTTTGAACAGAATTGTGTCTGCAGGTATGAGTAATTGATCCTGTGTGGTCTGCAGCCAATTGTGGGCTTGTTTTAGTTTGCTTTGTAACATTGTATAATTGGCGTCTAGCAACAGCTGTTTCTAACGATCGTTCGTGTTTGAGAGCTGAAGAAAATGAATCAAAAATCTATCCAATAAATGTTGCATATATACATATTTCATTAAAATGTATGTGTATTGTGTAATGACCCAAAATAATTGTAACAAATCTGGCAACTTTTCATCAGCTATTAATCCCAACAAAATCTGCTCACGATGCAATTATTTATTTAAGTGCACTATCGAAATGTTTAATAGCAATGTCACAATTATCTTGTGCACTAAATGTACTAGAATTAGCTTAATGTAGCGTTAAATTTATACAAAATTGGCGTCAACTGGTGCCCTACAAGATGTCCGCGAGATTGTTGAATTAGAATTTTGGATTTAAACAATATTTGCTTTGGGTTATAACATTAAAATGATGGCAATGGAATATAAAAGGTCTTGTCATCTATGGGACTTACAGATAATGTGGGTATATTGTCTCAACCTTACCCTTCAATGACAACAGGCGTGATGTTACGCATATGTTTTGTCCCAAAACATAGAAGTTCTAAGACCGTTTGCTCTTCAAAGCAAACATTTCCATTCAGTTAGAAGATAATATCGTTAAAACCGAAGACACGTCTTTAAGACTTCCGATACGGTTGGGAAGAAGCAGCTGGCAGCGATTCCGTAAAATCCACACGTTGATATTTTGCTATTCCATTTTCTAAACGGTTTTCATAGAAGCAGTCTGAGACACCGTTTTAAATGCATGTCTAAATGCGTAACATTACAGCTTACAGAACAGTTACTGTCAGTCATAACTAAGATTACGTATCGAATTCCGAACACACATTTAGATTATGAAATGTCGAAAGTCATATTTTTTCAAACGCGTCGCGCAGAATGGCTTTTTTGATAAAGCATTTTTTTCTTCTCTTGTAGTTGGAGAAACTGTTGTTTCTGAATATTCGTTTGGGATATCATCATCTTATTGTATATGATTAAAGTATTTGGATGACTTTCGATACGGCTTTAATTGAATTAACCTGTCTAGTAGTACAAGTTATTCTGCTCTAAAGACTCGATTTTCTCTTAGTCAATTGTTAAGAAAAAATCGTTCTTAAGGTCTATGACATGCAAAATGACATCAAGAAGAGTTTTGATAGGTCGTCTATATAATAGTTTACGCGACAAATTCAAGACTGTACGAACGAAATCCCTTAACAATTCCTTCCTTTCAACAATTTGTATTGTGTTTACCGTATCTAGAATGTGAGAGTTCTAACTTATCGCAAATAAATTTCCAGATACACAAATAAATTAGTGTCACAGTTGATATGAATTCGCTTGTAATTGAATATTACGTATATTTTTGCGGTAGGTTATCGCGTTATCTACGGTTATACATTGTTTAACTGAGTTGAACGATTTGTATTAAAGGCGTAGTGTTCCATATTGTTGCTAACGTGCGTTTAATGGGTGTTGATAATTCTAAAATTAATAATTCATAGTGTGTGATAATTAGGTCTACGTTTGATGATTGCAAAGTAAATTTTAATTATGAAGGGTTGTAGAGTAAGGGCCTGTTTCACCACCTACGAATAAGTTCCAGTTAGTTTATTTGGTAGATAATTTCATACAAATTCTGTTCCATTTTTGATCTGATTCATTTGTTTTAAAATCTTTTATTTTTGTGTAATTCGACGTTTTATCTATATTTGTTCTATTGCTCTTGGACATGAATCAGCGTGGATGGCATTTACGGAAAATAGGTTTATGTCTGAGACATTGTATTAAGCTCTACCTTTACCTTAGTGTTCACTATCTGTTACTGAATCAATATCTTTTCCATCTCACATATAACAAACCTCAGATGGGAAATTCCACACGTTGAGTACACACTTACAAACACAGGTGCAATGTGACCAATTATTACTTATCATAGCAGTCCCTTATTTCAAAAGCTTGTAGGCAGAAAACAAGATTTTGTAAAATTTTGGGGTTTCGTTTTTAATTTTATTAATCTTTGTTTCTCATATTTATCTTAATACGTAATTGTTGCTAATTTGAAAATGTGTCTGACGTAACTATAGTAACCTTAGGTTTTGGTTATTTTTTTATCGTGGTAATGATGAGTGATAGTCACATTACTTATAATCGAAAAACAAATAAAAGAAGATTTTTTTGAGGTTTCTTTGTTATTGAATTGCCTGAATAAACCAGTAACCTTGACCGTACACGTGTCCAAAATACATTTATTTGGTACATGCATAAATAATAACACGAGACGTCTCGTAATCTGAAGCCCATAAAATCTCAGTACAAAGCTTGGCAAGTGTCGCGTCTAGACAAACAAGATAATCTTTGGTTCATATCAGCTTAGGTGCGTAGTTCCAAACTACTAATGCGCGTATTTTCGATTTTAAAATTGCAAGAGAGAAAGGAGAACTTATGTTACATGACCTATGCTGGACACGCTAAGGTTTTATTAATCCATAGATAAAACTATGTTAATAAATACTAACAGGAAACTTTTCAGGTGTCCAAAACAATGACGCCTCTGTACATTATAATAATCTCTGCAAAATATTGGAACAGGTGCGTTAACTCAAGTAAACTAGTCCAGTATTACTCGAGTTACCGAAAATGTTATGACGCTAAATTGTGCATATAAAATCACTGTCAACAACTATTACATTGCAGTATTTAATAGAAAAATTTAAAATTTGTTGTACTAATTAGAATCGCAGAGAATAACAAAATAATAAAGAGGTCAAAGATTTAAGTAACGACGAGATTTTTACTTGTTTATTTGGATAAAATGAAAAATGACGATGCGGTAGATGATGATGATGTTAAATTCATTATGAAAGTAGAAACAGTTCTAGTTCAAACTCAAGAACTGAATCCATAAATCTTTGAACATCATTACACCAGTTTTCATAGACCAATGCAAATACTTGTCACGAACGAAACTCCTCGATCAGCAGGCTTACAAGACGAATTGCTTGCAGTTAATAAAACATTTCATACTAACAGGCCAATTACAAAGCTTATTACAGCTTCATCTGTAAAAGTCAGAGAAGATTTCTTAACTAACTATATTAATTAAAATGGATGGTCTAACAAATTATGTAGGTACGATATATGAACAGTTGAACGTATTGCTGTATCATCAGTTGGTGTTTTTTCAGAATCATTACATTTTGACAAAGCAAGTGTCTTGACACATGAATTAGGCATAGATTTAATACATCTTTTATCCTTATTTGTGACTTTCTATCAGGCAAATCCTACCGCAGACGATAATTAGGAATTTCTTTTCAAAAATACCATTCCATAGGTCATGGATGTCACTGTAGTAGGCAACCCTAGTAATAAAAATGACGTCCGTAACTGAACATCAAGTCGAACTAAGGATAGTAATCATTCACATGTTGATTGCAAGGCGCATTCGCGATGCGTATCTTCCTTGAAAAATTACAAGCCACATCAGAAATTAACTTGTAAAACATGGATCTATTAGAAAGATTTATAATTACTTGAGTTAGTTTAATGACTTCCTTGTCCATGTTCTGGTGAATTTATGGCTATTTAAGAAGCTGCCGTTTGACCTTCAGAATAATGCAGGAACTCTGGTTTGTATGCTGGAATGCGGTTATTGTCTATATCGATTACAAACAACGGCAAATGCTGTAGTTTTAATACAATTTTACTGTCAAAGTCAACTGCTCTAAGTTGATTCTTGTCAAAACTGCGCTGTCTAATTTCCTTGTCACTGACATGTATTTTTTGTGTTATCAAATATAAAATAACTTTCTTAAAGCGATCTTTCTACTAGTACTTCTAGTATTAGTAGTTCTTTGATTTGGAGATTTAACCATGCATGGATCTTGCTCTATCTCTGTCTAAGAATTTTCATCAGAAGAACAATGGTAGCATTCGGAAGTTGATTACAATCATTTTTTTCTTCCAGATCATTACTTCGACCTTGAGAATTGAATTGATCGAATCTCGTACTGAGATTTATAAATTATTCATGAGCTCAAAGTATCGTATTACCAAGCTGTGTCTGCATAATTAGTGTTTATGTCGAGCGGTGTTTGTGAATTCTATGCTAATGTAGTTTGAGGTACAATTTGATATCCTCTTTGATAGCCTGTGCTTATCTATCCTAACATTAAAAGATTTCTATGTTTGTTTTTATACAAACAAGATCCTTGAGTTCGATAGTTACTTCTCTAGTTTGTGATTAGCGATCGGTAAGCATTGTATTGCCAAAAATTGCTTCATTCAAAATTGTAACCTCTATCTCATTTAAATTCCTTACCTGTTTATTATCGAGTTTGATGTTTTGACGCTTCAGCATCTTTAATCCATAACAATAAACCCGTAGAATTCCACCACCTCTAATATCTTAAATCTATAAACCCAATTGTTATTTACAATCCATACCGCTAGCACCTCTTCCTACCGTTATCAGAGCATTGGCACTAACAACACGTTATATTATGACGGTTATGTAAAGTACATAAACTTTGGTTCCCGGTAGCTTGCTAACGAACGTCAGAGATCGGGATGTCTCGTAGATAGTCGGAAGAACTCGGGTGTGGTACTGTGGGTGTAAAGGCTGATATAGACAAGCGATTAGATCGCCGTGGATTATGATCGTCACGCTATTCGCTGTTATGGATTTAGTGTTATGAAGGCGTTGGAGGTGTATATTTATTTATTAAATCTATTTCGATGTTGTCATCTAGATCTTTATCTTTGATGGACAGGGTTTAGTTGTGATTTAATTCACTGTTTGAATGGTACTTATCATTGATAGTTTCATAATCTACTTTCTTTTATATCGAAGACTATAGGCTAAATTCATTTCTTAAGATACTTTTAAATGGAGAAAGGCTTACTGCAGTAATTGAGTTTTTTATTTCAAGATAAAAAATGTATCTACTTCCATTTCCACCATAATACTTCAGTTTCATTGTTCATTTCTTGCTCAATATGACCTTTTTCTGTGTCGTTATTTGAATACAATGTTATATGTATAAATATTTAATTTACTCAACTTCTATATATCATGAATTGACGAAACTGTATTAAAAGTCTTTATTACTTCTTTATATATTGCTCATACATGCTTAAAAATTGAATCACATGGTTATGACTCAGCTAAAAAGACAAGCCCGACAAAAATCTATGTCTATGTTTACATTTAGATAGATTATTCAAATGCTATTGAAAAATAAATTCATGAGTTCTGTTTTCACGTTTTCCACCTCATGCATATTATGTACAGACTCCAGCACATCAAGCTACTACAATCTGCCAAATTCCCTTAATAGATTTTCAACTTTATCACTTAACTATATAGGGTTCAGAGTTGATTTAAAGTTTCGGGTAGCTTTATTTGCTAGGATCTGTACCACTAAGTGAGGCATTTAGACTACTGACCAATTCCCTTATTTGTACGCATTATTTTATTTTATTTTTATGACTTCTTATATTCGATTTTTAACTGTCGTTACAAAAACAACATAATCGTTTTCCAATATTATTTCAACACGAGTAAATCGAATACAATCGACAAGCCAGTAAATCAGATCGGTACAATCGGTGAATCGGCGATATCGCGCCGTTTGGCACCCACCTTTATCTAGCACTATAACTTAAACCAGTCTATCTAGCTACATCTCTTTGTCGGTCTGTCAGTGCGTCCATAAAGTATAGTTTAAGTGTATTAGGAATATATTTAGCCGATTTGCACGCTCCGGGGTATAATGTGTTTGACATAACGAGCTAGACGCACAATGATGATTTATGTTTTTCTCGTAATTGTACTGTTCCTGTTATATTTGCCGTAAGTGTAATATTGGGTTGGATTTATGTGTTTGTGGAGGTGTAGCTTTTTAGGAAGTGGGCCGATAAGTATGGCACTAGCTCAGTGTTTAAAATGAATCAATTGACGGGATCATATTATTTTGTTGAAAATATATTTTTTTTCCTGCAAAATGTAGTTGCGTTATAATTTTATAATAATTAATAATAATAATTCATTTATTTAATGATGCTACAAAGGCTCACGTGTTAGTATTTCTTATATCTCATCATCTCCCGAGCCTTTTCCCAAGCTATGTTGGGGTCGGCTTCCAATATTTATTATATCTAAGGGTAACTAAATCTGTTTAGCGTAAGGGTTTGTCCTGCCGCACTAGAAACCTTATCAAATGACTCATTATAGGGAGTCATATTGTTCTGATAACGTCTTCAAAATCCTAAATTTATGTTCCATCCATTATTTCCAAGTTTAAATAAGTCACAAAGTTAATCATAAGAAACATCATGTTAACATTTATTTAATTCCTTCGTTACTAGAATAATTTAACTGAAATAACATATTATATCAGATAAGATTATGCTAATCAATCTTCTTAGTGAGCTGTCCTCAATTTGTCTGACAGTATTAATATTAATTAGTACTTCTAAGGACTTGTGTTAACATGCAGGTTTATTTTATTTTATAAACTATTTTTTTTTTACAAATAGTCAAACAAAGATGTCTCTATTGATTTTTCATTAACTCATTGTTTATATTGGGTGTAAGTGACAGCCCTCCACAGACTGATATTGATCTCCTTATTTTGAATCATATTTCACTGGAATTATTCTCAGGATTTTTTAATTTTTTTACCCATATTCGGTATATTTCTTTCTTTCAATGCAAAATTACATTCTTTGTACACAGTTATTATTGTCTTATTTTCTTTAATAATACCGCTAAAATTAAAAATCTAGCAATTGATTTTGAAATAATCGAAACGATTGACGATCAGTTTTATTGGATTCCCATAGCGTTCCTGAAACAATTTCATGAACCAGTCTTCTTGGTATGGTATACTGAACTCACCCCATCAGTTTGCGGAAGGATGTTCCTTACACCCTGAACAATACACTACATAATAAAAAAAATAATTATACAAAAATATTTGCAATCGATACAGAAAGTTCATTGTTATTCTTATAGTTTCATATTAAAAAAAGACATCCCTAACTATAATATATGGAAAAAAAATCATAAAGACAGTATTTTAAAAATAAAATCAAAGACGCGTAAAAAATGGACAAGTCACCAAGAGACTGATACAATAAATAAATTAATTCATGCTTCATTTAAAATGAACTTGCTACTTTTTACAGTGGCAACATTGACGCCACTCACGTCGTCCCAACCATGTCATTCTAATCAACAACATATTATAAGATACATACTAATTACGCCACTGACAGGATAACTAGTTAGAAGATAATTAACTTATGTTATCTAAAGGATAATTAAAATGGACGACATTTCTTGATAATTTAATTGGGTTTCAATTTTATTGGTAGTACATCGATCGTGTGTAGAGCATACTTTGTTTCGTATCGGAAAAGCCTTCACTAAGATGGATACACCATCTCAAATTACAGCGTTATTATCACCAATAGAAAAACATAGCGCACTATGCCTACTTACGATATCTACATTTTTATACCTACATATGTTCTACAAATAATAAATGACTTTGACTTTGAAAGAACTTGATATAATTATGGAACACACACAATATTATCCATCTACAAATCACTAAAATACAATTTCTTCTCGATTCCTTCTTTATTTAAAGACTATAGACTTTAACTGCCTCATTGGTCTAGTAGTCCCATAGCGCAAGAGCTGCGCACGGGGTCTCGGTTTCGATTCCCGGGTCGGGCTGAAATCGCTTCAAGAGATTTCCATAAAGCAACTCTGAGTCTGGAAGTTGGTGAATGATATACCCGTGCATCGGAGAGCACGGAAATGTCGGTCCTGCGTGTCGGATTGCCGTCCCATCGGACTATGAGATTAAGGAAATAGAAAGTGCACCTGTGTCTGCGCAATGTGCGTGCACTATGACATGTCTGCGTAGCTGGTTAATTTCCTTAAGGAGAACGGCCACCATGGCCACCAATCGGCTTGGACGCCATTATTGAAAGAGCTTTAAGAAGCCCATCATTTATTACAGAAGAACTTTCATCGTCTGCTTTATATTATCGACTTCACATTAATCAAACTAGTGGTAACGCAACGATGCACTTATCAAAATCCTATTGTCATTTAACAAATGAACTAGCGATTCAATAACAAGAATTATCTCGACCAATGAACAAAACTATTCAAGGAATGTCTTTCATCATTAGAGATTTAGAATATTATCTGTACCAGAGATAAATCTAAGCGCAGGGTCCCGTATAAATAAAAATTAATACGTAAGGGACAGTCTAGATGTACGCGATGTTGCAGATACATAAGATGAAGGAGAGACAGCTACTATAGTATGACCACGTAAACAGGAGACCACCAGACTACGCGGGAAAGACGCTGCAACTTTCCATTCCCGTTCGAAGATCTAGACAAAAATAAGTGATGGAGGGATGTAGCACTGAAGGACATGAAATAATACCAAGCGACGTCAAAGATAGAGCGAAGTGGAGGAAAAAAATTAGGAACGCTGACCCCACCACCATGTGAGATACATAGCTGGAAAGAGAGAGAAGTTTCATATAAACAAAATGATACTGCAACACGCTCGTGTAATGATGTTATCATTTTTATAACCCATCTTCAAGCTCATTTGCCTTTAACGGATAGAAAATCTGCAGGCGGCATCAAGACAAATGCATAATGCATTGAAATGACCCTAAGAGTGATCAAATCACGCGACTATATTGTGTACATTCACTGCAGAATTGCAAATGTTATACTAAAGCGCGTGTATCTTATACTAACAAGTAATAATAAAGGCTCATTTTAGTAGTTATAGAACGTCCATTTTATATTATTTCATATTATCATCATTTTCATATCGTCCCACTGTTGGGCACAGGTTACCTCTCACGGAAAAGGATTGAGCGTTAATCACCAGGCTTACTCAATGCGGGTTGGTGATTTCAGATTTTTAACCCAGGTTATCTTCGGGATATTTTCCTTCACCTTTAATCAGTAATTTGGGTCCAACATATATTAATTATGTAAATATAACTTAGAAAACTTGCATTGTTACTTACCGGACCTGGAATCGAACCCGCACACTCTTACTTGAGAGACTGGTTCTTTAATTACAAGACCAAAATATAGTATTTAAAAATAAATAAATGTCTTATACTTTATGCTGAATAAATGTTTGTTTGGACCTTTGAGTGTCATCAGAAAACTGTTTTTCAAGTTCCATCAAAACTAATGAAACCCTCTCCCAAGGACTCCAAAAAAATTTTAAACAATGTTCATCGATTCAAATCTATACCGGTCTTCTGTTATCATAATGAATAATTCAAGTGCAGTGTGCCACTGCTCAAATCGAAGTCTATAAGGCACTTTCTCCTGAACAATAGCTCAGCAGGTACAATGAATGTGTGTAATGCAATGCACATTACCGATGCATGCATGCATTATCTTACACGTGTCGATGTTGCTCAAATCTGGGCTTCATTTTAGGGTTGGGTGTACAGCGAAGTTATTGATGAAGAATCTGATTAATTTGTTTGCTTTAGTTTAGGAAGAGTAGGTCAATGACCATTGTAAGTAATAGTGTATCAGTAAGACTAAGGTTACGTATAGGACTTTTAACACAATGAGGTTTGATGACTGGTAGTCATCCGATGTTATGATGAATTGAGAAATACCTACTGATAGGAATTACAAAATGATGGTTGTCAGATTCCTAGCCTAGCTTTTTGACATAAGTAAAATCTTTTAAATGAAGTAATTGTTACATTCTTTTATTTCTTTAGTTCATTTATTTAGGCAACAAAAAAATATATTTTTTATATTATTTTATATAAAAAAATACTTTATATTATTAGACCAACGTATACTCTATTTTGTTGTAAAATAAATAAATTGCATTGAATTATATAAAGATAATGAATAAAGGATTCGCCTTCTCCGTGTGAGAGGAGGCCTGTGCCCACCAGTGGGACGATAAAAATACTGATGATGAATTAATTGAAAACTATTTTCATTGATACATTTTAATTAATTTTGTTTCAGCCCTAAAATATATTTCCTTATAAAAATAGGACGCTATTTAAAAACTACAATGTAACGTTTTAATTTATGTAAACTTGTAAATAGCTGGTGACTACCAGCAACTATGAACAATTATTTGTTTGGAGACAAAACAATACCTTGTTATATTGGGCTCCCGAGTTAGTTTTGATGATACCTTCAAAATTAATTCAAATAGCTACTGTTTTGAATATTCCTTACGTTGTTATGTAACTTTCCAACGACATAATTTTAACTATAGGTACTTGGTGTCGTAGGTTTCTATTACTTATTGTCCCACTGCTGGGCAAATGCCTCCCCCAAAGTCTTCTAGGGTTCCTTTGGCTGGTGATCTTGACCCACTTATTTGGGTGAGTCCAACAGATATCACCCGCAAAAACCAATGTATTATGGAATTTGGAAAAAGATAATTTGTCTCAGATTATGGAGCTTTAGTTGGTAACGATTGGTCTAGATGGCGGCCATACATACACAGTATACAGTGGACAGTATACCTACTGATATAAACTATAATTGTCTGCCTAACCTTTCCCTACTATGTTAAAGTCGGTTTCCAGCTTAATTGGAGTCAGCTTAGTGTTTTTCATACACAGTAAATCTGTAAGCGTCCATGATCATCATTATTTATTGACTGACCTAACAGTAATTTAATTAAGCCGTTCAGTTGCCTCACATAATTGGGTACACGGAATACAATAAATTAACCTACAAATGTTATCTTTTTTATCTTTTATCATTCCATCTTTAATGGCGATAGTAATAAAAATGGTAGTCCAATTTGAGTCAAACTTTTATACTTATTTCAATTTACGCGCCCAATAAATGTTTGTGTTATAATGTTTTTTTATTTTATTTTTTACATTTACATTTATTGTATCAGCTATTGTTACAATAATATGTAACACAATTAACGGTTTACTTTTATTATTCAACATTTATTGAATGTTGTCCGTGTTTTTTGTTTTTATTAAATTGACATGTCCGTGTGTTATAGTTTATTGTAAAACGTTATGCAATTGCGTAAGTAGGTACTTATTTTTCTATAGAATCATTTAGCTATGCCTATATTAATGCAGTGTATATTTATATATTATATTTAAGTGTATGCAAGAGTTTCGCGATTGTAGGTCTACCATTGGTGACAAGGTTTGCTGGGAGTTTGTTCCACCACTTCTTCTTCTCAGCGATAACACATAGGAAGTGGTGAAGGGTGGGCGTTCTTGGAGGCAATCTTTTGTAAAATTGACCTTCAAAATGTACTGATTTTCAGCCTGCTTTGAATAAATGACTTTTATTTATTTTATCTTGGGCGCCAGAATTAGAGGGATTCCTTAGTGGAATGTATGAACCATGAAAAATGGGCGCCCTAAAAATTTACGGGGCGCCACAAAAGTTATCAGCGACATAAAAATAGATACTTTATCTATTGATACTTTACATATCAACAATAACATTCACAAACATGTCAAAATCATAGTCTACCGTATCAATTCCATAATACGATTTACATAATAGGAAGTGAAACCGGGCTACCTCACCCTATTATAAATACATGAGCCTGTAGGTGATCGGGTTTTAAAATCAATGACATGATATGAATAGGACGCTAGACGGAGAAGTATGTGTTCATAAACAAGGTAAAATATGTTCTTAGCTTTGTCCCGGCTGTCATTGAACTGTGTTTTGGATTGGCAGTCGTTACGGGTAGTCAGAAGCCGGTAAGTCTGATGCCAGTCTAACCAAGGGGTACTGGGTTATCCGGGTACCTGGGTCGAGGAGGACAGATAGGCAGTCGCTCCTTGTAAAACACTGGTACTCAGCTAAATCCGGTTAGACTGGAAGCCGACGCCAACATAGTTGGGAAAAGGCTCGGGAGATGATGATGTTGTTGGCTTTGTATTGTTTAAGAAACTGATACTTTTACTGCGTAGACCAACCCGAGTCTATAAATCCAAAGTTCGTAAAGACATAGGATAATTTGACTTCGTGGCTACGTGAAGACCACACGGGTCGATTGATCATACAGTTAAGTAGTCGGTCCGTGGATGGTTTACCATCGTGTTTTGGAAGGCACAGTAAATGTATGGTATGAGGTGGTCAGATAGGCAATTGTTCCATGTAAAACACTGGTACTCAGCTGCACCTAGTTAGGATGGAAGCCGACCCAAATATAGCTTGGGAAAACCTAGCCTTTTCTCAAGCTAAAATTTGCAGATGAGGTTCTAAACATTAATTCTCACATGATGAAATATAATTTATAAATGACTAAATATTGAGTAGCTTCATTTAAGACATTAAGCCGTTAAGACATTATAGTTTCATTATACTTAATAATTACATTAAAATTTTACAACACATACAGAACCATAAACATGACATTATGATAAAATACTACGCGAACAGTACTAATTGACGTTTGGTATTCGATTAAATTATTACCCGATTTTGACATCGATAAAAATCGTTTTCCTACAATTAATCTTTTTAATAAGCTCCGAATTCGAACGAAAAGCGATAGAATTTGTTTCGAAAAGAGATTCGGCTACTTTTCACGTTAAATATGTCAATGAAGTGTCAAATTTAATGTTCAAAGTAAAACTACTAATTAGTTCGTTGTATTTGATTTACTATGATAGTGATGGAATTCATGTTGTTTTTAATTAATAAGATATAAATTTTCTTTCCGACTTTCAAATACTTTGTAGTTCGTATATCGATTAAGTTTTTGTATTGCGTGGTATTTCGTGGTGGCTTAGTAGTTAAAGAACAAGTGGTTAAGCAAGTACCAATTTATTTATTTATTTATCTATTTAACAGTTTATGTACACAGTATATAAGACAAGAGGTAAAATAGAACAATCAAGTACAAAGGCACAGCTTATTTCTTAAGAAATCTCTTCCAATGTTGATGTTTTATTTTATTTTTTATTTTAATCAATGTTGGATTCAGACTGTGCATTTCTTGTGCATGTTGTACGAGGAAGGGTTGGCGGTGAAGGAAAAAATATCGATAAAACATGGATTTTAAAAGACTGAAATATTCTATCCGTCTTTTTATTCTTCTCGGGAAATCATCAAATTATCCCCACTGAGGGTGCAGCTGGAGGGAGTATCAGACTTACTGAATCTAATCCACCTTGATCTAGCGTGTAGCAGTGAGTCTATAGTAAATCTCACATACATTTTTCAGATTGATCAATCAATCAATCAACAACCATAGACGTGACCCAAATTAATATCGCTTTAAAATGAGCGGGCAATGTGTTTACATTTTTCCTTGACATCAGCCGGTTAGTGCTCACATTATCAATAAGTTAATCTGCATACACTCCAAGCCAGTATTATGAACGGTTATAAATAGAATCTCGCACAATGTGCAGCCTTCAGAGATTGGATAAGCACTAAAAACTTCAGCTGTATGTGGGTTTATTAGCACTAGTGTATGATGACAGCCTCGTTAGTCCAGTAGTCGCATAGTGCGATTGCTGTGCACGGGGTTCGATTCCCAGATCGGCCGGAAATCGCTTTGTTTATTTTGAGAAATTTTCATAAAGCATCTTGGAGATTTCAGACTACCCGTAACGACTGCCAAAGATGTAGAAATGACAGCCGGGACCCCCCAATTTAACGTGCCTTCCGAAACACGAAGGAAATCGTCAAGACAAAATGGTCAGCCATCCATTGACCGACCGCGCCTAGCGTTGCTTAACCTTATGATCGATCGACCCGTGCGATTGTGACTTAGCCACGAGCTCTATAAAAAAACTGTTTTATTTAAAATATTTTATGCAAACACAAAAAAAAATAAGCAAGGAAAACAAATATCTTGCTCAAATGACTTGCACACTAACTGATAGTTTAATAGCAGAGTACTAACTACTCTATCAATCCTCTGCCCACCCTCAAGATGGTACAGTCACCCGCACATCAGTGAAAACATTTGAACTGCGAAAACAGCTCTTATGTCGTAGGAAATAGAGGCGGTTTCAAGGTCAAAGTGTGCCTACTGATGTGCGGGTGACTGTACACCATGATGATGACGACTTTATAATTAAACCTATATGTACATGGGACCACCAGGCATATGCATTTAGTTCTAAAATTACGCCTTAAAGTAAAACCTCCTTTGATAGATTTAAATTTGACACATGTCATTTGTTTGGAAATGTGCGAAGTGGGAAAATAGGGGTGTATTTGCTTCTTTAACAAAATGGTTTAATGTTTTTATAACTTAGTTTGTTTTACTACCGTCAGTGGTTTTACTCATGTCCAATGGGAACTTTTTTTCGCACCTGGATAAAAAGTAGCCTTATAGCCTTCGTAGATAAGAAATATTTTTTTAAATTGGAACAGTAGTTTTTGAGATTAACACATTCATGAAAAAAAAACATACAATCTTACTTTTCAGGGAATTACGTACCGAACCTTACCGGATTTATTTAATTATTAGACCTATAGATAGTGGTACCAGTAGGCTGATGCACGCAGTCAGATTTGATGAAAGTGCTTGAATTTATAATATGTAAGGATTTCCTGGGACGTAATAATGGCAAATTTTTGCTTTAAACATTTTATTTGCAAAAATGTATTAGGATCTATTTTTATACCGAGTAGAAGAGTGACGAGCGAACAACTCCATATTTAAATACGTAGGGACACTATTATAGCCATTCATTAGTCGACCATAAACAGTTTTGTTCAAAGTTCGTTACTCCTGTTAATCTCTAAAATTAAAACTTCTCACGTATTAGTTATAGAATGTTTAATAAATTACATGTTGCGAAACCGATTAGGCAAAATCAAAAGAATATTAAATCAGCTTCAGATTTAGTTGATTAATATGTTTGGCGCGGGTTATGATAAGGTTTGACATATTAGGTACCTAGATTCCAGGTGTAAAAAAGTAAGTTGGCAAGTTCGCAAATACTTTTTTTACATCTAAAACTATATATTCGGGTCACGTGTTATGATATCAATTATTGCATTCCCAAAAAAATTTTTAGCACACACATATACACTGTACAGGGCATTATTTCTTATTTTAATACAGTAAACTTGCCAAATTAATAAAAAACATGATACCTACATATTTGAAGCTATTTGCGATGTTGCCAATTTTTGAAATAGGCGCTCATGACATATCAAAATGGTAACGTCGAATCAAAGCTATCAATTGATAATTATGTACAAAATGCTCGGTGGGTTTACATTCCAACTTTTACGTAACACGTGTCAAATTTTCCCGCCATTTGGCACCACCATATTTGGATGCGTTCAAAGCTGCCTGTTTAGGACGCGATCGAATATAACAGATGGATAGCCGTAAATTAAATTATCAAGTATGGAAATTCTTTAGAACTGGTTCATTTAAGATATTTTAAATAATTTATACCATAAGTTTCTTGGGATTATTTATATCTTTTATAGTTTTATCCCGTGAAACATATGGCATAAATTATTTAAAAAAATCTAGTGGGTCCGTATAGACATAGATTAATGGTATGTTATAAAAGTATAAACATTGGTGCCGCTAGTGTAATTAACATAATTAAAATGTTATGATAGCCCAATAAAAACTTGATATCTTAATCCTTTTAACACTATCAATATTTTACCTCATGAATTGATTGTTCATGATTGTAAGCCTTAATTATATAGAACGGTAATTACAAACACGCTGCAAGAATTTTTTTTTTATTTTACAACTCGTTTGCTCCGATAAAAAATATATTTTAAAAGAATCAACAAAAAGTTTTCAGCAAAAAAAGTTCTATATGCATTTATCTAAACTAATATTATAAAAAGTATTTTTTTTTGTTTGTTTGTGCCGAAAGGCTGCGAATCCACTGAACTGATTCGAAAAATTCTACCATTCTTGGGATGCTACACTATCCTTGGTTACATAGGCTATATTTTATCTGAGTACGAGTAGAAAGTATCTCGGGACGCGGTTGAAACCGCAAGAAACAGCCAGTAACAAAATAAATACCGGCACATATAAACAAATGAAATTCAAATGTTTAAACATAGAAACACAATTCTCACAAACAATAAAAAAATAATTGCCGCGCGATATTCACGCGCGGGTTGCAATTTCGACACGTAACATTGCATTACCAATAATGAACTTTATACTCCTGTCATAAAGTTTGAAATTGAGTGTCACATCTGACCACCCAAGCGTTTCTCAGGCTGTCGCAGTTAGCACCTAATTGATAACATTGTCGAGTCATTGATAAGTCTTATCTCGGTAACACAAATTCGGTCTGATTTTGCATAGACCACGTGGTGGGCTGGTGTCAATTGAATCAACAGATAAGGTTTGGGATCAATGAAACCATTATTTACTTACACAATTACGTAAGTTGTACATGTCGTTATTTTTGCACGGAGTCAGTTAAAAACGACGAACAAAGCGCAATAGTGAGGAAAGGCTGAAAGGCAGGAGTCACTGTATTTTTTACTTTAGTGTTAATTGTAGCATCACAACGCCTTAAAAAAAGTAGAACAAGTTGAAACTTGTAGCAC
The DNA here is from genome assembly GCA_958496145.1 of Heliothis peltigera. NCBI lineage: Eukaryota > Metazoa > Arthropoda > Insecta > Lepidoptera > Noctuidae > Heliothis > Heliothis peltigera. Next base: position 1,875,880 of record OY292341.1, read on the forward strand.
TTTCACTTGACACTGAAAATTTAACAAATATGGTACAAAGATAACACAACACACGCCGTAAAATAAAATTCTCAAAATGGAATAGAATTTTAGTTCACTAAATTAATCGGTAATCTTGCGTAATAAGTAGAATTTCAATTCTATCACGATATTCCCAGGAGCGTAAAACAGTTGGATAGGTACTTCATCTCCCGCTTAACAACCATCGGACAGCTCAAAACACCTGTAAAGTTGAACTTCCTTGTCCAGTGATAACTTTATCCTGTGAAGATTGTATAGGGCTGCGAGCATAGAAACTATTTTCCCTATTTATTATTTGGTATTCAACATTATTGGTTTTAAAAACTTTTATTTAGTAAATTATTTATATTTTCCATAGTATATAGTGTTGAGAAAGTGAGAGATTTTTTTTTCATGATATTATTATGTAGATAGATAGAGACCATGATACAAAAGAATTCCACACAATATAGCAAAGACTGAATATTCTGACAATAATCTGAAGCAATCTTTATATATTATATATTAGGGGAAGGTACAGTAATTATATGCTTGAACTTGGCTTGACACGCTGCCACATGACTAGATATACATTTTAATAAATTAAATGTTATTATGTAAACTCCTGATAGATTGATGACAAAATAAAAAAAATAGGTCAACGTCTTCTAAGCATTCCATCATATCGCTTAGACTTCAAGAGGTGAGCAGATGTACCGCCGCAAGAGCAACTAGGTGAAGCCTTTACGTCAAAATGAACGCACGAATAGGGCTGTCACTTTTGAAATACAACTTAGCTAATGACACTAGCAAATCATTTTCAATTTGATATACAAAGGATGATGATGATGATGATGGCATCCAGGCCGATTATCGGCTACGGCAGCCGTTCTCTTTTAAGGAGATCAGCCAGCTGCGCAGGTCATATTATAGTGCATAATAATAATCGAGCACATACAGGTGCACTCTCTATTCCCTCACTCTCATAGTCCGATGGGACGGCAATCCGACGCGAACGGAGAGAGATCAGGCGCAGGACCGACATTCACGTGCCCTCCGATGCACGGTGGATGCTCTCGGATGCATGATATACAAATATGAGAGGGAAAACGTACCAGTGAAAGTTACCGAGTTTGTCAAAATAATGATCGTTTTAATCTCAACGAAAATAAATCGTAGACCCAGCGTACCTGTCCAACAATTATAACAAGTATCTTTGCACCTTTCATTTCATGTCAGCATGTAAGCAAGGCTTTCAATTACACAGACAGGCGAAACAAATCGTGACACTAGTGTCCTAGACATCGAAATTTATGTCTGAGCTCAAACATGGTCGAGAACTTTCTACAAATATGATTTCGGAAACAGTTGGACGAAACTCAAACTATTTCGAATTTACACAGGAATTTGTCTTGTTTGCACGTAATAAATTATAATCGCTGAATGTTACAAAATATATTTATGAGTTACATTTATCGAGACACTTGTGTCTGGGAAAGCTGTTAGGTGGCAACCCTAGGTTGGTTGTAAATCGCGACCGTCGACGGATTATCTTTCACCAAACACTAAACAATGTGATGGATGTGGTCGGTACATTGTAGGCCAAAGGCGCAAAGATTTAGGAAGGAAGTGTAGGCTCGTGAATATTATAAAAAATATGTATGTAGGAAGTAATTTCAGGTATCAATATAAGTTATTATTTAAATAAAATTTGAATTTATTAGGAATATAGGAAATGATAAAGTTTTGGGGCCAGTCTTTAAATTTAGATTTTGATAACTTATACTACTAATAAATCCTTATATTGTCTACATATTTTTACTAAGGTAGTATTCATCATGTTGTTCAATATTAGAGCCATTGAGATAGTTTTAATTTTATTTAAAACAACAATTCACATTTTAAATAGCTTATATTTTGCAATGATTCACGTTGACATAATAAGAAAAAAATATTTAAACCTAATCATATATACTCATAAATAAATGAAAAAATATGTTTCATAATTTAATATTAAAACAGTTAAAACTACACATGAAAGGGCCTTTATTAATGTGACATTTAGTTAACATATTTTATTACTTTTCATCTCGGTGGGCCTAATAAAGTTGTCTCATCTTGTCACTTTTGACAAATTCAGACCACATAGCGATTATGTTAATAGTTGTAATAATAAGGAAAAAAACACCTGTTTTACTATTTTACGTGATTTCTGATGTATGCAAATCTATGAAGGTTGGTGATTTACGCCCACGATTGAGAACTATGTGGGTTTGATGGGTTTTAGTAAAATATATGAGAGCATTACAACGACCATGGTCTTACTATCAGTTATTATGGTCGTTATGGTAGCTGTAATTTCTCCTGGATCATTCTAAAACATTGTCTTGTGTTTTAATTCGTTTTTACATTACTTTTTATGACGTATTTTTAGAGATTATAAAAAAATGACGACGTAATTATGTTAATTGTGTGTCACAATGAAAGACTAGGCGGTATGGTCAAAGGACCTTAGCCTGCGACGGGCAAAAAAAATCAAAATGATGTGTTTTCAAAAGGTTCTAAGGATAAATAAAAATTAGGTTTTATAATTCTAAGTGTATAGTGCATAAAATCTGTTTAGCAAAAATCCTATTTACAAGACCTAAAAGTATCTACTTATATAATGACTCCGTATACTAGGTACATATATGCTGATATAGATATTTATTTCAAAACCTATTTGATATTACGATATCAAACTTTGCCGTGCTTTTGATTAGCAAGGAAAAAGTTTATCCTTGCCTTGATAACACCATTTGTCATTTGTCTCAATTCGTTCCGCCATAGTCCGTATCCAAAATGGACCATCTTGCTGACTTGACACCATATCTTGATATATGAGAAGGTAGTTCTAAATAAATGAGCCAATTAATTTTCAACGAGATTAGGCGTGAAATTGAGACATCAGACAATTATAGAGGTGCTTGCAATTAATTTTAATTAAATTAACATGTTTTTATTTATTTTTTTGTTATTTTTTTCTTCCAGGTAAGTACGGAATTTGCTGATTTGGAGTCTTTGTAAGTAAAATCATTTGGTAAATGGCGCTAAGTGTTATATTAACGAAGGTATGATCAGATTTTACTAGAAGTTAGAATTTTTACTACGTCTAAAAAGGAGCTTTGTAAAGAAAGGCTGCGCTTGAAATCGAAAAAAAAAACAGAATACAACAAAATTTACTTATTTTATCATTATTCCATTTATTGACTTTTTTTATTTAAATCAGACATTTAAGAGCGCATCTTATAAAAACATATCAATATTTGACAGTTATTTGCAACGTTTCCAACTTTTGAAAAACGCGCTCTTAACAATTACAATCACTTACAGAAAAATCGGGCACCTCCTTAGTATCAATTTCTGAAATCACATTCACGCATTCACATTGACAAGCTTCAAACCGGGGTCGGCAATAATATCAGATATCGTCATCCGATCCGGTCAGTCTGCCGGCCGTCTGTATCTCTGACAGACGAGCTAACAATGTGACATTACCGGAACGCCGTTATACGGTTTTATGCGATACCACTCACGCTTAACAGAAATGTGATTGTGATGTTTTGAGATACGCATCGGAATTAATAATGTTATGTATTTATGTAGGCTTATTATTGTTATTCGACCCTTTTGGATTAACTTAAAGAAATATATAGGTACTTAGTACAAAATAACGTTTAGAGAAGAGAATTGAGAGTTTTCCTTATATGTTATTCGAAATTTAAAAGGGTCCCAAATCTTACTAAAACTTTATATACTATAAAACCGTATATCACTATCACTACATAGTATAAAACAAAGTCGCTTTCTCTGTCCCTATGTCCCTTTGTATGCTTAAATCTTTGAAACTACGCAACGGATTTTGATGCTGTTTTTTTTAATAGATAGAGTGATTCAAGTGGAAGGTTTATATGTATAATTTAAGTATCAGCATTGCACCCGTGCGAAGCCGGGGCGGGTCGCTAGTAAACTATAAAAGTTTGATATATATTTGTTTCTCTCTCATGCCAAAAACTCATAGACGGATATTGATAATACTTGCCAGTAGTGTAGGTCATATCAGACATTATAACATAAAGGCTATTTTATATCCATTTGCGTGAAGTACTTTCCACAGGACATGAGAGGAACCGCAGGGAACAGCTAGTATGTCACAAATTTACTGACTACCTACCACTGACATGTGTACACTGCATGTGCAGGTCAAAATGACACATGATTGATCAGTATATCTGTTGTTCTAAGACACCAGCCCCTCTAGTAATTTCAGCGTCAGCGTTCGTGGAACCCGGAGGTTCAATGTACCAATCAAATGATGTTAAAATCAAGATCCTACATACGGCATTGTCTAGGTCAACATACATACGTCTATGTAGTGTGATCCTCGATTATTTCCAAAAGGGACAAAGATTTGTTCCTCTATATATAGTGTATCTTCAAGCTTCACCACTGCAACGTGGCCAGTAGGCATATGTCGCAAAAAAAAAATTTAAGCTCAATTACATCATGCTAAAGTATCCTAAACCTTGCATATCCTGAAGCAAGTAATGAAAGATTTGATATATTTATCCCAAAAAATCCTTATGGAGAAGTCGGTAAAAAAGTGCTTTAAACAAATTAGCAAGCAGGTCGACGACACAAAAAAGTGACCACATGAAATATAACGTTCATAAATCTGTATCTAACTATAAATCTTCAACCACAAAAGGAACTCTAGGAACAAATCCACGAGGAGTTTGTTCAACTTGTTCGATGTAATAGGCTGACGACACACCTATTTCCGCTGCAAAATTCAGCACTGTTCAACTATGCGATAGGATGCGAGCTACCCTGAATGGGAAGTGAACTGGAGATAAATCTTAGCAGCTAATTTAGTAATCTGTTCACGTATCTCCCTTACATATATCAATGTTGGCGGACGTTGATTCAATTATAGAGATGTGGTTGAAGAGATGAGAGGTTAGCGAAGAAAAAAAATGAGTTTGATTGACGAGAATATAAAATAAGAGATTTAATAATGTTGTGTATAGAGATAGCCTTAGATCGCTAGTGTAGGCGAATAGCGCCATTAGGAAGAAAGAAGAAAGTAAAAGAGTTTATTGACACAATACAAGAATAAAGAGAAAAAAACAGCAGGTACATAAAAAAAGATGTAGGTAAATCTGTGTGCCAAAACGCAAATAAGTAAATAAAATAATAAGATGCGCCTATTTTTCCTTATAAAAAGTAACATTTTGATAGCCTCCCAAAGAGCGCCACCTGTTGCGGTCTTGAGTAACTGGCAAATATCCTACAAGACAGACTTTACTATGTAAAAAGGAAAATTCAAAAGGAATTAAAAAACAAAACAGTCAGACAGATGGAAGATATTTAGCAATACAATTTTGTAAAAGTGCTATCGAATTTGTAAATTCCGCTAGACGCTTCTAACTTAGCCTCATACTTCATAGCATGCGTGGGCGCAGCTTCCTGCGCTGACAGTTGACAGCACACTGAGGCAGCCGCCACCGATGCAGCCGCTGCTAATACACTGGTTCCTACTGCTATAAAAGCGATGCTCGATGCAGCTCGATTTTGCGTGTGTTATCATATGGGTTTAATCGATGATCCGTATAATCGATGAAAGAGATTAATGAAAGATTAGCCTTAACGTAGAATGACGATATGGTTAGGTCTTATTCATATACATTATTATTTAATAATGTTTGTATGCTTTATTATTTATCTTTGTGTCTTTTTTGTTGCTGAATTTTAAAATCGAATCTAAGAAACAGTGAGTGGTAGTTTAATTTCATTATCGATTCATATTTTTTATTCGCGTGTCATAGCTTCGTACAAGTATTTTTATTTGAACTATCCACCTATATTATCAATGACGAGCATATTTTTACTTATTATCTAAGATTTACATAGGATCTAAGGAAAAACTAATTCTAGTTTTGATATGACTACAATATTCATATTTACCTTATGTTATCGGGTTTGAATTTTGGTCACCCACTTTGTGATTTTCATGTCCGCCTACAGAGGCTTGGCTCGCTTGTTTAAAAGATTACCTTAATGGTTTTACCTAGGTACTGGCCTTTTAGGTAAAATATTAATATTTTTATCATTGTTTATCTATACTCTGGCTACAATTTAGCCTATTTATGATTAGTTTATTTTTAGCTTAGTCATGATTATACGACTAGAATTTTTTCAAGTTTAGACTTGTTGTCTTTTTTCTAGAATTTATATAAAACTTAGCATTCGTTTTTGTATTGCCTTTTTACATCTGTGGTTATTCTTTCGAAGCCAAAGAGCATAGATCATCTGCTGTACTTGTGAGAATAGAAAACGTACAAATCTTAGATTTGAATTTGGAATACCTATAGGAGCAGACTATTAAGAGACCAATTTCCTACCTTTGAACCTAGAACAAAAAAATGTATAAGTACCAAAAGAACAGTTACTTTGGAAAAGGAACAGTCCCTAGATACGTCTGATTGAGCCATAGATTACTAAGCTTTGTGTGGGCGTTTTTTGCACCAGCAACGTCTATCCTGCATTTAATTGTTCCAGTCTTGATATGAAGATATTACGGAACGGTAACGGCTACCCACGTGTAAATACCTGTTCCATTTAATACTTGATTGTAATTGTAACAAGACAATGATTAATATTGTTTATGTTTGTAAAATGTTGCTTAACGCAACTGGTTTCGTGAGTAGATGAAGTTATTTTGAAAATATTGGCGGCACCATTTTCATTTTCGATCGCTTTTAACCATTCTTCATCATTTAAATCTCGTTTCCTTCACTTTTTTCATCATCATCATTATCATTACCACCGTCCTCCTGTATTAATCCCAATTTTATTAGACATCGTGGGAGCATTTCGTTTTAGTCTACACTTTTATCTGACGTCATATGGCATGTAACATCCAAAATCCATCTCACCGTTTCTTGGGTTGTCCCTTTTCTCTATATCTATCCACATTTACGTTTAGAATCTTCCACAATACATAATGTTTCTTTTAGATTTTCTTACTCCGCTACTCATATAAGCATCTGGCGCCTCCAAAGTAGATTTCTTACGAGAATAGATACTTGAAAATCGTTATCCGTCAGTTTGTAAATCATTTACAGCTTTAGTTTACTCACCTATAGTTTTAAATCACCATTGGCCCACATATTTTGCAACATTTACTCAGAAACAAGAGTCTGGCTGTTATTATTTGTATACTGCTATAATATGTACTAGATTACTTATATATACTTTCTTTATAATGTGTGTCAATGTATGATGCATATGAAATTTAAAAAAAACGTGTTGTAAGTAAATATAGACATGCATCTGAGTGAAAATTCCAACATTCAAGCAGGTCGCTACCAGTCTTTAGGATAAAATCTATCTACCATTAGAAAACACCACCAGTACATTCTAGAAAAAGCGTCACATTCACTCTATAACTTCACAAATCCTTCCCTCAAAATAGGATTTTCGTCACCTAAACCTTTCATCACATTTGCACTCAACCTGTCCGCTTTCGGACATTGCGTATTAAAATACACACTCGTGCATGTGTACATGTGTGCGTGTACATTGTATGTATGTATTGTCATGCGCGTACGCACTGGCCACGCTTGTTTGTCCATACGTTTCCTGCTCACAAATGTTTGTTTGGTAATATTTCGCTATTAGATTTATGTTAACCGGTTTTCTATGCGGCATTCTGTGGATTGAGATGGCTTGTGGTTAGACCTTAAAAGTTTTTAGCTAACAATACTTTCTATTCTTGTCGTATCATTAAATTGTTCAACATTTCTCTGTACGGTTTTACATGTGAAGTTAAATGCCTATTGCTAGGTTGAGAACATAGGAATCTTATTTTGAAATTATATATAGGATAATATTTTTGCGTTCACCAAAAATCTAATGGTACATCTATGTATGCATTTCTAAAATATTGATCTTAAACCCGTTTAATTTTTTTACTATAATTAAACTACTCGGCCAACAAAATATGTTACATCAAACAAATTCCAAATTAACACCAAGATATAACACTTTTTTATTGTACTGCGCTGCCAATATTCTATTGTAACAATAAGTATTTTATTCTTCCCCGAAAAATACTGTTCGTGCACCAAATATTCCTGAATGTTACACAAAACATATAGTATGCATCCTAGTAACGTATACCCATTTAAATTAGTGATTAGTGAACAACTGATTAGTGTTAAAAAAAACCTTTATAGTAAGCATTACATTTTATAATGTGTTCATTTTTTATTAATAAAGCTACATTGGGCATTAATTGGTGTTTGATTCAAATACATTTAGCAGCGCATTATCTAAAGTAAAACTAAAAAAATAAATGCTTGTTTTTAAAATTTGGTGTATTACTATTTTTACAAATTTGCAACAGTTGTTAAATAGATGCTAGTTATGACATATTTTAATGAACATATTTTGGTGCACATTCAGTATATTTGGTGGAACACAGGCAAAATTAGTTAAATGAAATGGGAATAAATTGAAGTACTTTTAAATACCATCCTTATATATATAGACGATATTGGTATCTCTCGGTGGTATCTATCGATCTATATCTCGATATGATATCTCTAATGCATCTATTTTGCTTCATTATATTAATCTATATGTATTTAACAAGTTATTTTTTAATCGTCAATTACACTCTTTCATCAAAGGTAGACAGTAAAACACTTGATGTATGTAATAATTTTATCTCATATGGTGTGTATAACTGTTACCAAGGCCACATAACAACCTTGACATACAGTCATTCAAGGGAGAAAATGTTGAGGCAGTGTTGGTGTTATGTCGATAAAACGAGGCTTCAAAATGCGCGAGTAGTGCAGCCTAAGCGAGATTGAGAGAGCGAAAAGACATCATGTTTTCTAAAATTTTGTACGAAACTAATAAATAACATCCTGAATTAATTTCTTCATTATAAACTAAAAACTTCATTAAAAAATAGAAGAAGTTATTTTGAAAATAAATAAAGACGCAAAGAGCTGTTGACGACTTTTGTAGATTCTTAGATAATATGCCTAAATGAGGCTTACGGTTAAATATTCTCAAAGTCATATTAACAAGTCACTCGATTTTCGAAATAATATCGTACTTTGTAACTGGTCGCCAATATTAAATTTTATACATTTAAAATTAAAATTTATCTCAAAATCCCTGGTTTCAAAGCCAAACAAGTTAACAAAGCAATAAACACTCATATAACTTAAGATTCCTTGAAACCTTCACTTGCCGGCGTTATGTCAACCAACTAAAATGACATGCATTTAATTATCAAAGCTGAGTTTCTCAAACTTTTACCAAAACTGACCAGCTTGAATGTTTGATTATCTATGATATAATTCAAATTGTTTAGACTATTGAAAGGAACCAGCTTTATAAAAAATGGGTCTACAACCAGTTGTGAAAAATTATTAAATAATATTTGAAGCAGTGTAAACCTTTAGGGTTTAAAAAGAAAAAACTCTAGAGTTTATAGATGGTAAAGAACAGCGAAAGTCTAGAACAAAATTTTGTACTTTTTCTTAAATATTAAGAAAAAGTACGAGAGTAAGAGTTGATTGTATAATCATGTGTTTGATAAGCATTTACTTGAGCCAGGCCTATTGGTCCCCCGTATTGTTATCCCGTTCCCTTACAACAGTTTGAGAAACACTGTTTTGCAGCAACCACGGCTACTTTGATATGGTAATGTCGCAGGAATGCGTAATATGATCACTTGATGTTATAATAACTTTACCGTAAGATTGGACGTACGATGTGGATGTAGGTCGTAGATTTTATTGTGAGTAGTTTCGACCCATTTTTTTGGTACATAACTGCTACAAAACTTAGCTTTGCCCCGCTTCTAGTCTGATCGGATGCAGCTGAGTACCAGTGTTTTATATGGAGCGTCTGCGTATCTAAATTTCTGAAACCAGTTACCTAGGCAACCAGGTATCTCCTGGTATGTCTTGTTGTCATTTTTTTTTTGCCTTTTGGTTCCTGACTACCCGTAACGACTGCAAAAGATGTTTAGGAGACAGTCGGGACCCACCTATTTAATGTGCCTTCCGAAACACGTAGGAACTCGTCATGACAAGATGGTTACATAATATCCAAGTATACCTTAATTTTATGATCGATCACGAGGCGGTTACTTAGCCACCAGGTCCTCCGAATACTTACAAAATAAACTCGAAAAATCAGAAGTCACTATTTAGTGTTCTTTTAAATACACAATAACCGGATTTTTGAGACACACAACAGGGTTATTTATTCATCTTATTTGCTTTTTACTTGTCAGCATTGTAAGGTCCTAATGAAGGGAGTTTTATGTTCAGCAACAAATATTTGTAACCGTGTGTTTACATTGTCATACGTCACGGTTTTGTTATGTAAATACTTGTATTGTCGGACGAGTTCTGGATGACATTCTTGTTAGTCATCGCAAAACAATTTGGTTTCAAAAGTTTGGGTGTTACGAGGTCAACTGTTTTGAGATTTAAGATAATAATTAGTCATGTTTGACAATGAGAACACTTCTGAGTAGATACTATATTTTTAGACGGTTAGCTTCAACGTGAATCAACTTTTAGTAATAGCACATGTTTAAGATAAAAATTTAGTCATCTAGTTAAAGTCTATCTAGTCATGTCATGAACATTTGGGTGAGCTTCCTAAAATTTTAATCTAACCGGATAGAGCCGAATACCAGGAGTCTATTATTCATCTTTTTCTTTCCTACGCTTCTTGTTGAGTACATTAACCCGTAATAATCTACCTACTGTAGTTTCACGCCAGGTCAGGCACGGTCATCAGTTATATCGTGAAACAATGGAAACAGACGATGTTGCAAACTACGTAATGGCGAAGTTGTCAGTTCAATGCTGTCTTAAGTAAGTCTTCTGTTTTAATATATTGTTTGTGTTACTAGTTATAGTTTGCAAGTCTTGGGAGACAGCAGACTTCGTCCTCTCAGTCATAGAACGTCCACTGCTGAGCAAGGAGAGGCTACTCTCATTTGTTTCCCAAAAGGAATGGTTGAAAACGGTCTGCATCCAGCTCCTACCCTCAACCCTTATCCTATTGTCTGATAGGTTTCTTAAATATTAGCCATGATTAATTGTTGTTTTTTTTTACTATGACGGACTCTAGCCTGAACTTTACATTACACAATTTCTACAAATTATCACAATTACACAATAAATAAAGATTTACTTAACCAAAAAAAAAAAAACTGCGCATTGAAGAACTTAATCGTATTTATATTTCATCAATATAATAACTCTCTCAATACTTGGACCGCTCACAGAGTCGTCTATTTTGTGTGTATTGTCCACTAGCCAATGGCGGTTTGCGTCAATATTGCGTACAACCTTATTAAAATGCATCTCTACCATTTTGTATACGCGTCAATATTTTTTAATTAACCATACTATAGCTAATGGGAAATTAAACGATCAAATTATTCAATTAAATTCAAACAGGGCTGTTCCTTCATTTATTGTTAATTAATTATAGGCCTCTGAAGGTGCACAAAAAATGATGACGTCACCAGTAGCAAAAGCAGCATGAAAGCTACCTCTATATACCCATTAAGCATAAGTAAGTTTCCTGACACAACAATTAAAATAACTATTAAATTGTGCGCACACGCATAATTACAAAGCAAAACTAATTACATTTCACTAATTACCATTGTAATTTATCGTAACGGTGTTACAATTATCGTCTATTAGAAACTATGGCGATATTTTGATGTGCGCAAGAGCATTTTTTGCTGTCAAAGTTCAAAATGATTATAGGGTTTAATGGTATGGTAATTATAGTTTTTAGATCTTGAGTTGTACTTATGGTGAATGGATATTTGCGTGTGATTGGCGGGAAAAGATTGTAACTGTCTTTAATAATGGTTTCTTTCTTTGGTATGTTGTATTAGCAATTGGAAGAACGGAAACATTAACAATTCGTTTCTATCATATAACAATTGCTTATCCATACTATAAGTATGTAATTTTTTATGTTAGGTCTGTAAAAGAGACTATGACCCTTGAGTTTGTTTCGGCGTTCTTTTTATTGTAGTCAGAAAGAAAATGCCGATCTCATCTCGTTTTTTTTAAATAGTCTTGACGCGTAAAAGTTTTGATTTCAACCTTTCAACATTATATTATGTTCCATTTTAAGTACATATATTTATAAAATAAAACCTAGAATAAGTGCTCAGAGGCCATTAGTCGCAGAAGTTATTGACATCGAAAATAACCATGTTGCTACCTGTTGTACCTGTATAGATCATAAAAAAATACCAAATACCCTCTAGCCGGCAGTCCTTAATTTTTTACAACACAACGAGCCGTCAAAATTCTGATTTACGACATCGAAATAGACGTCATTATTACTATTTTATTAAACAAACAATCGAAAGGTATTCCTAGCTAACCGATCTGAACATAAAACAGTCGAAAATATGTTTTCAAAGTAAATCACGAGTCAATTTAGAGGAGTATAGAAGCCAGTGAACTTATCCCTAACAATATCCCGGCATTAGTTGAAAAAACGCAGCCGGGGCGGGGCAGAGACTAATGAATGATGATAAATGGTATAAATAAGATGTCAGCTCTTATCTCAGACGCAATCTCCAGGTATCTACTGAACTCATCTCGTGTGTTCCCCGTTTGTACCAGTTTTGTTGGTACCGAATAATTTGTGACAACTTTTTCAAATCATATTATTTTCTCACTAACAAAATTGTGTGAATTGAAAACAAATGTCAAAAACAGAATAATACCACATTTTATTTAAGTTTGGAATTCCATTCAATTCAAAATAATGTATTTATCGAAACCAAATTTAAGTACATACTCTATATAAAAAATATATATATGTATACAAAATACAAAGCATAAAAATCGAAATACTAAACTATTAAATACGTATACTACAATGGGAACAAAATTTTATACAAATCGGGAACAGACCTCATTGACGCTGAGATTGCGCGCCCACCTCACACGCGGGATGCGGGTGGAACAAAAGGATATATTTTATTAAGATTACAAGACGGCTTCGATACTATCAGCATCCGTACGTTATTAGCAGACAAATGTTATTCGATTATCTCGCTCACATTTAAAGGTCGATAATATATTTTAAAATTGTATATTAAAGACGGTTGTCGATTTTTTTGGCGGTAATTTTATCGATTTCAAGTTTTTGATCGTGATTTATTCTGTTTGATAAGGCTTGATAGCCTGTGAATAATTTAATTATCGTCACTTTAAAAGAGTATCGTAAGAATATTTTAAAGACGCCAGCACATCATCCTACCTCAATCTGTCAAATTTCTTCAATGATTTTTATTATATATTTTTATTGATATTCGGTTGGTAAAATTTTACAGAATCGGTTAGGTTGACCTGTCGGCGTCTGTAGGTACATCCAAAATATCTGCTATTTTATTCCTGTGGAGTTAAGAATTCTTTGATCAAAATTCTAAATTAAAAACACAACAAAGTTAAAACACAATTAAATTTAACTGGACCAAAAAAGCAATAACACGGGAATAACTCATTCAAATTCACCATCGGGCGATAAAAAGATCGATAAAGCTGACTTAAAAATACTTTACGGCCGCGCCGCAGTGCCAGGTAAGTGCGGAAAGCAAATATTTGAGAATTAGCGACGTTCCACATACCAACAGGAGTTCAGTGTACTCATTGCATAAGCAATGTGCGTCAAAACTCGATCAAGGTGATTCGTCATCTTGATGCCATATGCATGCACTCATTAAATTTAGTGCTGAAGAACCTAGCTTACGAAATTTGTATATCATTATTTAATCCGATAATAAGCGAGGAGCTCGTGGCTAAGTAAACTATACTGGTCATTCGATCATAAGGCTAGACAGAAGGTTTCGGAAGACTGGTTAAATTGATGGGTCTCTCGTTTGTACATCTTTGGCAGTCGTTACAAGTAATCAGTAGCCAGAAAATCTTACAACTATTCTTACCAAGGGGGATCGGGTTGCTCAGGTGACTGGTGGAAATGATGGGAAACTCTGCCGCATCAAGTTAGACTGGAAGCCGACTCCAACATATCTTGGGAAAAGGCTAGGTGGGTGAATCAAATCTGTGTATTGACATCGGCAAATGTTCGATAGTTCCCTAAAATTCTTGTAGTTTTTAAGCATGAGAATATCATAAATGGGAACTATCCCCTCCTACTACTGCTATTTAGTTCGTTTGTTTGTACGTGTGATCTCAAGAAGTGATGTTCCAATTTGTCAAATCATTTCGGTGTTAAATAACCAATTATCAAGGAAGGCTATAAGTTAATTTCTATCATGGTGAAGCGGGCGAAACCGCTAGTGAAAGCAAGTTACCTAATATACGTACTCAATATTTTAATTGACAAGTAATTTTATTTTATTACGTAAAAATAATAATTAAACAGAGTAGAGTAGAATATCCATTGCGTGCATTGCACCCGTAAACGAAACTGACCAACTCCAATATTGTTTTTTACTAAAATGCTTCCAAAAAGTTCAATTATCCTAATACCCATACGTTTCAGCTCATTAGATATTTAAAAACCGTTAAAAATAGAACATCGCCCCTTCCATAAGGGATTAAACAAATATATTACTCTAATGCATCGCAGGTATATTAATCAAAATTCTTATTGATTTATCGGTTTTATGTGTAATGACCTTTTATCACGCGATGGGGTGAACAATATTGAATGGATATCGATAAATTGGTAGTTTTTTGTTGTTTATTTTACTTTTTTTTTGTTGGAGCCTTCTGTTCCGATATTTTTAATAAAGTGTTCCAACGTTTTAAAACGTTTTAATTTATATTGTAAGCTGTCTTTGTTAACGCCATGGGGTGTACACGAAATAAATTTGTAAATTAATGTTATTATGGTTAAGGTATCAGCCTGTCTTAATTTTGTGCAAAAATATTTATCGACGTCCTAAAATATGTGACGACAATACAAAATATTTTTATAAATCGAAAATTATTGAAATGATGTCAATGGATACACAAAAATACCAGTTCAAGGGCCTGTTTCACCACCTACGAATAAGTTGCACTTGTCCGGTTAAGCAGTTAACAGCCTCCTAGGCTGAACTGCGAGTCGCCAGCATAAAAAAAAGAATATGTTGCAGTTAGTTTATTTGGAAGATAGTTTCATACAAATTCTATTCCATATTTGAATTTATTCGGTAGATAGTGAAACTGGCCCTAAATCTCATAATATTGTTTTATTGATAATTAATAGTAAATAAATAAATGCAAAATATTGTATGAGCAGCCTCATCAATGTCTATTCGAGTTTGTTCAAAATTATAACTGTCTTGTTGTTATTACACTACAAAATGTTTTCATAATTTTTTGTTACAGGCCATTAAGGTTTTTGTTCTAATCCTTACGCATACTGATGATACACTCATTATTTTTTTCTTTTATTCATTAGCTTCACTTGTTTTAGTGAATCTTTTGAATTGAGACCGCTATTTTATAGATCTTTTATTGTTTCTGTTGGAGTCGAATATTTTTTCCACAAATGCGATTTAAAAATCACTTACATCATCACGTGTATTAGCACTGTTTCTTAATGTCCTAAAGTAGCAATTTTTCGCGATTTCCCACCGCATCCTCGGGGAACTTCCTTCGTATTTACTTCGTACCCATATAAAATATCCTATAATAATATGTTCACCGGGGATTGTGTAACTTTCTAACAGTGAAAGAATTTTTCAAATCGGTCAAATAGTTTAGAAGCCATTTTTGATAAGATATAGGAATATCATGTTAAACTATACTTTTTTCCCAATACCTAACACTGAAAAGTCGTCCCTCAACAATATATTCCGCTTAAAACCAACCGACAAATTACTTAACTCGCTCCATAAACCTCCCTAACATTCAATAACCCTGATTGGACCATTTCCATGGGAGACAGCATTACACCGAAAACATTATTACTTTTATAGTGGTTATAAATAAAAACATAGGGCATAAAGTTTCAATAAATGCTCACAATGACAAGAAATGGACGACATTTGTGCTTCAGTGAACAATTTTTATTTAATGCTCGAAGCATCACTAAAGACGTTGAGATTTTTAGTGTCAATCTTCCGTGATATTTTTAATTGATTTCTATATTAGTCTGTGGATTAATTAAAATTGGAAACTTAATGAGAACAATCAATGGATAGTGGTGTTTGTCAGATAAACAGGTTGGGTTTATTGTGAGTTATTGAAAGTGAAATCTTTGAACGCTACATAACGACTCAATTTTATGTGGTAGATAGGATATGACAATGAGAAAGCCTGTTTTAAAGCTTGAATTAGTTGTAATGTTGCTTCGGAAATTGATGGTACCTACATACTACCGTCCTTTGTTTCTTTTTTCTTTTTTGACTGGGAAATCATCAAATGACGAGTATCAGACTTTTACCGACCAAAACACAACTCTTACGAACAAACCAGAAGCTTCAGACATATACGTACTACTGTCCTGATAATAGCATTATGTTCATCACACTAATATTTAATAAATTATATATGAATAGTGCCTAATAAATTATTTTTCTCGAAAACTTCTTTCAAGCTACAATTAAAATTAAGATTACTTTATAAACTCCTTCGCTTTATGAATTTTCAACTTTATCGTTGAAGCAAAACGTTCAAAGTTGTTTCGGAAAATTTGACAGTTTCGAGTTGCTTGATGTGCTGGCGTCTGTACAACTAAACCTATTAAAGTTATTTCGAAAGTCGGTTGCTTGTCTATCATGATACCTTGTTTTACGGCAAATATTAAAACTCAGTTCAATAATAATCTATCACTTTTATTTAACTCCAGTAGTCCATAAATGTACCATTAAATCTTCAGCGACAATTTCCGCGTGCAATCCTCATCTATTAATAATGACGTTTTGTTCTGTGCGCGCGATGATTGATGAATGCGCCCACGACGCGAAAACGACGCCTTTTATGTGTATACCGACTTCCTTAGACTGGACTATTCATTCCTTATTGGAGGTATTAAGGTTTTAGGCAAAGAGTATTTATTTAGTTTGGAAGAAATGACGATTTAAATAAGGATCGAGTTGTTTTTTGTTTTTTTTTTTCAAACATAACACGCTCTCCTGTGATGTGAAACAAACATTATCGTAACTAACATTAGTGGTTTCAAGCTTTTTTTAACGTTAAAGTTTACGCGACTCTTTCTGTCAATTTGACAGCTAACGTCAACATATGGATGGTACTACTCCCTTTCAGATAAGATGTATGTATCTAACAAGACGCAAGTTTCTGAACGTGTCGTTAAAACTTTCAAATCTTTCTTCAAATTATTCACATCCTCCGTACATAAAAATAGACCTCTATTTTTCACTTACCGCCAGTAAATACGGAAGCCAATACACGTACCCGATATCCATTCACACAAACCCACAAACTTCAGACAAACGGAACGAAAACAAACAGACATTTCATGCGCAAGCGCAGATACAAACGTTACCATACCATTTATGTCATCGCCGCAATATTTGCCGTTCTCAGGCATTTTATTTTTATATATTTATTTTATATACGCATCATCTACCACCTGCTTTTCCAAATGATTAACCACTCGATTTCCTAGAGCAAATGTATGTTTATGGTATGTCAACGGGCAGTAAATATTGTGTCTAAACCAGAACCGTTTATTTTTGCTATACCAAGATTGATTGGAGTCATTGACCCCTTATTTTCACTGGAACCAATTTAGATGTTGAGTAATAATTACGTGATTTGCGTATTACTTGAGTACTAATGGTTTTAATGGAGCAATTTGGTTAGGATTGCAGCCATTGTATTTGTTCTATTTGCCGAATTACTTTATTGGACTGTTTACAAGATTATCGGGTTTTTATACCTACTATTTGTTATACGACTGTTAATTTCTGTTCCTACGTAGGGCATTAAACCTTTTGCTCTATCAACAATAACGGTGTTGTTTTGTTTTTATGTTTCATTAAAATATTAATGGGTTGAAAGGAAAGTTTCCATTCCCTTGTAGTGACGCCGCGAAAATAGATACAGGGATCTGGAGCCCATTATCAAATTTTTCCCCCCATCAAACGCTTTATAGACACTTATCGTTTTTCTCATAGCAATAAAATAGAGATGAGAGACCACTCGATAAATACAGCGTTAAGTTTGTCGGCCAACAAACATCCTTTATTTCGGCCGTCGTAAAAATATTTAATATCCCTAAAGCTGGCTGTTCAAGGCGCGTTTATTTTGTGTGTAATACAATCTTAGCAGAATATTACAGAATTAAAGTACCTAGGTATGTGTATTCTGAGCAACAGTGAAAAAAGTTTAAAAATTAAGAAGAATAATAATTATAATAATATAATCTTGAAATCAAGTGCCATTTTTGCGGTTACAGTATTACTGCTTACAATAAGCGAATTACGTATATGGAAAATATACAGTTTATCAATAGGATATTGAACTTTCCCTTGCGAATATGATAGAACTGGTCATAAAGAAACTCATGGGTTTTTAAACTTATGAATAAATAAATAATTTCAAATTTAGTAGCTATCGACACCTGTCCATCAATATCTTGTTGAAATGAGAACGCAAAGATTTTTTTCGTACAAATTGCTGAATAAAAGATTTTTTTAATAGGCAATTACAGTATGTATTATGAGTTAATCAAGAGGTACAAAATATATTTATTACGACCTTTTTTACCTTCTATTATATTTTATTTATATTATTCATGCCTATCGCAAAAAACCAGTTGAGATCTTTTCCTTGCAAAATCAACGGAATTTACGATTAGTTTAACAGGTTTAGCAAATAAAAAAGCTATTTTAATGATTCAACGTTTTAAAAGGAATGTTCAACATGAATTAGCACGTGCTAGATTTTTTGACGTCAGTACAAGGTTTTATATATTATGTTCTTCTTCCCTTGATCGGCTGGACCGATTTCACTATTTTTTGTTGTGTTTCTTATTGGCAGGAGAAGGTTTTTACTAAAGAAAATAAAAACAGGACAACGTTTGTAGCGTCAGTTAGTATAAATAATGTATTTTTTTTAATATTCGTTTTTTTTTCTTACTTAGGTATTCCAATTTGTCTTTACAAGCCATCGCATCGTGCACAGCGCGCTTTATACCAACGGGGTTGTTACAAAAGCGAATCCAGGCAAAATTTTAGATTAGACCGTAGTAAAATTTTTATGTAGTACCTACACTGCCTTTTGATTGCCCAAACCCGCCGTAAGAGATAACTAACCAATAAACCTTATCTGTCGTCCTGTCTGTCGGTGTTTTTAATATCCTGTATTTGTTGATATTGTTTTAATAGTACATTAATTGGTTTTTTATGTCCTGTAATGTAGTGTTTAATGGAGTCGCAAAAAAGCTTCTTAGTGTAACGGCTATCTCGGGCACTTTTGTCATAATCTGGTATAAGTATAAATAGAATATTGCTGTGGGAACAGGGTCTTGGTATATTTAGAACGAATAGGTTTATCTCTATTGAAGTATTGCTCTTAATTGTTGTACAAAATAGTGTTTGTTGTATGCTGTGTCACATACATACATAGGTACAGTTACGTACGTAGGCAAAACTAGACCCACTTAAAGCTAACGCAATATTGTAAATACCTGTAAACATCTCCACTAAACTACAAACATATTTTTACAGACATATGTTGGTTCATTTCATATCCATTTTTTCACACACTTCTGCAAGGAACGGTGGAGCATACAAATCTTGAGAGATCGATCGTAGATTAAGCTAGTATCTTAGACCCAGACTCCACCAAAGCGGAGCGGACCAGGGAAGTTATAAAAAAAACAATAGAATTTCTCCGCACATGACTACAAGTCGGACGGGTGGACGCGGAATTCGAATAACAAAATTCTATTTATTGTTTTAAAATGTCTTCGCTCCGCTCCGCTTTAGTGGAGTCTGATCCTAAATAACATTAATTTTATAGTCAGCTCTGTTACCACATTAAACATATTCTTGTATCCTCCATCCAATCAAATCCGCGCGCAAAGCTGACTGATAATAAACGACTTTACAATAAAATGAGGTAAAATATCTATATTTGCTCATGTTTACAAGAAGTATTAAAGTTTTACGAGCTGTAGTCTATTTTGATATTATCACTGTATTTTATGTTCTTTAGTCATCAGCTGCCGTTTTATGTAGAGGCGGCTGAAGGCATGTCTTGACTACACAACTTGTGATGTGACTCGATTGAGAATTCATCGATTAAGATAGTTCTCGATGTAATAAAAAAGCATTGGATTATATACTACGATGATACAGGTAGTTATGCGGGCATACACGCATTTATATATAAAAAGGGAAGGGGAGCTCTTTTTTCGAGGGAAAAGTCTTCAAATAAAAATTCACTCGACTGCCCGCTGGGACAACCGACATCTGGAGAGAGGCTCAAATATTACTTATTAAAACTCACTTTTGTTCCTTCTGGAGCCTAATGTGGGCCAGGGCAGTGGTAACACTTGCGAACAGTCTAATAGCACCGGCAAGCGTGTATGCCGTCTTAGAAACATACCTTGAAAGCTTTAAAGAGGAAAATGAAAAAAGTTTTTCATTAGAAAATCTCAAACAAATAATTTCTTAAATTTCCTGTAAAACACCTCCATATTATTCTCTACCCACCGCGGTTGCAATCGCACAAAATTTATCTCCCCCAATCCCGCAACTGTCGCAATCTTCAAAAATTAACATAAAAATCCCGACGCTAATCCAAACAGAATTGTTTGCAATAAAAATCGAATCAAACCAGCAATTTAAATTAAAGTTTTTAAAGAATATCTGCTACCAGGCCACTTATCAAAGTTCGTTTGTGATTAGGGACCCATCTCAAGAAAGTGAGCACAAAAATATTTAATTACCTACACACAGATTTCGAAAACGAGCGACAAAACTTTAGGTTTCGCGTGACACTTTTAATTAGGGATGCCACTACTGATCTTTAAAAAGAAATCAATGATATTCATTTTGTACGCAAAAATATTATTATTGATAATTATGAGAGTAATATCTTCTGAGACGGTACCTAATGTATTTTTTTACTCCTTTAGAGACATTTTCATTTCCTACAACTTAGAAGAAAAAAACCGTTTCCAGGTTTTTGCCTTCTGCATACAGGTATATTCTACCTGCCCTGTTCGCAAATAAAAAAAACGGCTTCGATTCTTCTCTGTTACCCGTCAAACATTCACTCCCTTCTTATTCATCTCTCAGGCAATCAATTCTAAATCTTTTCCTTAGTCCACCTCTGCATACCGGCCTTCTGTATCATTATCATCCTCTTCCTCTTATCCCAATTTTATTTGGAGTCGACTCAGCATATTTTCTTCTCTTCACTTTCACGATTAACATTCCTTCTAGCTTTCCTTCGATAAAATATTAACGGAATAAGCAAATAATAATGAAATTCTTGCTAAATGTATGTATTCTTCCAAGACTCCGTAAAAAAGCTCTGTTTACCTTGCCTGATAGCAGTATATTACATTCCTGCAAGTCATCGTGAGCATGGAATTTGAACACGTGGGAACCATAATATGTTTCAGTATTTTTTTTTATATTTTTCCAGAATTTTGTGATACCGTTCGTTTGGACCAAAAAAGACAGTGACCAAAAAAATCGTCATTATTGTTTTAAATTAATTTATTTTCTTATATTATGTACTTTCATATCATTCAGTTTTTATCTTTTTAATACAAATGATTAATGTACACATGCAAAAAAGGATAAAAGGTGTTTAAAAGTCGGCATTTAACACTAAATATACATACAAAAAAAGTTGTGAAAAGTGACACCCCTGTGAATAAAATAAGAAAGGCTACAGACGGGGGTACGTTGTTATCAGCTGTTACAACTTTGGGCTGTAAACCACTCACGCCCCGCTTGGCAAACAAATTTTCGAAATAATATACATATCGCGTTGGAATATTGTGGATAAGTTTTGAAAAAGAGTATTTTCAACTCCTTTGAGCAATTGAAGAATTGATATTTGTTTGAATTGAATAGGTTCCGAAACTACTTACCGATTTAAAATTACCTATTCATTTTTAATGCATTTTTTCAGTTACCTCAACGTACAGCATGAGTCCTCTTACACTAAGGGCTAATTTCAGAACGTCTGAATAGCCACTATCTAACATATAAATTAAAAATGGAACAGAATTTGTATAAAATTATCTACCAAATAAACTAACTGGAACTTATTAGTAGGTGGTGAAACAGGCCCTAAATATCGTATTTAAAATAAATATATTGTGACAAAGGCAGGTCCAATCAATTCCACAGTTTCTCCATTAACAAATCTGTTATCTTTCCCCCTCCCCTTCCCGTGAGCTGCGCAAACGCACCGCGTTCATTAGGCACACGTAACAGGTAGAAACACACAATTATAAATCTTGGTTATTGATAACAATCGGTTTTGTTCTTTTATAGCCTAATTTTGAATAGGTTTTTAAATTTAAGTTTAGACTCAAAGTTGAGGATTGTTATTTACGGGTGCTTTTCCGAACGAATTTGTATTACAATTTTTTTTTTAATAAAATTTCGCTGCCATCAGTCTCATTTTAATTGTTTCTCATGTAATTTCTTTAAACACCCTGAAGCAGCCGTATAGTTGACGTTGTTATAAAAGCCACTTCAATTTTTTTTTAATCCATGCTGATGATTTGTATCACTTCTAATTTTCGCTAGAATGGCATAATTACCCAATTACACCGTTCAAATCTGAGAATCTACAAAGAAAACTGCACCTCCCATTTTACCTCGTGACATTTTCTGAAAGACAATCAAGATGACAGGCATTTCGTACACAAAATACAACTTGTTCCTACAAAATAGTTTTGCATAACAAGTGATATTTATCTTTCATTAGACTGGTACAACAATATTTTCTCTGCGGATTATAAAGGCGTCGCCACACATACATTGTATGCGCATTTGTTTACAAGCTGTGCGTTGTCGGATTTGTACTCAAATTCTTATTTATTGTTACCAATCCGTTATTGTTATTGGTTCTTAAGCCCAAAAATCTCGTAGCTCTATTCTTAGCGTTACTTTAATATGTAGGAAATTTTTCGTAACTGATTTATGGGTTTATCCCAATTTTTATAATTACAAGCTTGTTAGTGATGACGCCATAATACACAACTTGTTTAAGTAGATAATTTAAATCATTATGTGTAGAAGCACCATAAGTCAAATGCCCGTTAAAGAGAGCCCATAGCACTCATGGACAATGAAGTTTTCATTAATCAAACAAATTCTGGAACCGCAGCTGTATTATGTAACTAAACCATCTGTATAAAATTGTATGACCACTGTGTAGTACCAATTAGCCCTTAACGTATCTTGCTTCACTTTAAAACAATTCTAAAAGAACTCAATTGTCATGTCCTTAAAGTATGATTTACGATGCCATTCGTCATCCAAAACTGTTCGAAAGCGAATATCCTTCACCTTAAAGATCCTTAGCCATTCAAGGAGGCACCTTCCGGGTGGCCACAGCCACTGGTCCAAGTAATACGACATAACCCAACTTTACGATGGACCTATAACTCAGCCAAGATTGTGATGCCACTAATAAATACAAATATTTTCTTGTTATGTGATTTAATAGGGTGACTTTTGTAAGAAAGAATTGTGTGGATATTACCGGTATTGTGTAAAAATACTCTGTAGGTATATAATATATGTTGGTAGGTTGGACAGTCTCTTTTTTGTGGGAAATCATTAAATGACCCATCCAGGGAGCGTCAGACTCTTACTGACTAAAACCCACTCCGTTACTTCTAGAGGTCTCAGTGTGCCATAGCTACGGTGACTCTTGCGAACAATCCGCAGCGCCGACGGCGGCGGTCAGACAGTCCTGACTCCATAAAAAGCTCATTAATCTGTTGTTTTGTTGAAATAAATATATTTATAATCAATTTGTAGAGTTCGGTCATAAAGATAATATTTGCATTTAGCGATACTAAAAATTAAAATAATAATTCTGACATTTACAACAATAAAATATAATGCACCTTGATATTATTTAATGCAGCTTTGATAAGGAAATACTTTAAAATCCCATAAAATCGTACTAATTGGTTAATTAAATAATCTTTTGTGGAAATGTTACTTTTATTACAGAACAAGACGTTTACGAGTAAAGATATGATCTTTTGAACTCTTCGGAGTGTTTACACCAGGATTCACGCGAATGATTTTAAAAATACCATACCGATATCGAATTATGGTAATTTATTAATTTTGAACAGAAAAGTTACGACCAATTAAAAGCTTTTCGCCAAATGGGTGGCATTATATCAGCATTTGTTTTGACTATTTACATAAAATTTATTATACATTTTAATGTGTCGTAAAACCTTTCGGACCGTCATCAATTTCATTTTTGTTTAGATTTTTAATATTTAATGACATACATATAATCCAGTAGTAATGATTTTTACACTTCACAATAAAAAAATAATAGTTAGGAAACTGGGCCACAGGACTAAGTCAAAAGGCGGTACTCCTTAAAACGGCACGTATTGTGAGGAGATTTTTGTGCCTGGAGCCCTAACCACCGGTAGCTTGGACCCCGATTCCCATATCAGTGGTCACCTATTTTTTTATATATATTTTTAAATGTTTTTTTTTTTAATGAAATATTTAAATAAAATAAATTGCCTAAATTAAATAATGTAAGGTTATATTATTTGTAAATTAGGCTAATATAATATAAAGAGGCAAAAGCGTCAAGTATAACATTGATATACAGAAGCATGTCCTTACTAAGCCAACACTTGAAGATATAAGTAGAAAATTAAAATCAGTTTAAGTTTGTTTATAGGCAGCCGCGGCACCGTTAGGGCGGGTACACACAAATAACTACTAATCGATATTGGAATCAATGCGTGGCACGCTTGCATGCGATGCTTAGGGTGTTCTAAGATCCTGCCACCTGTAGCTAGTTTATTTACCCGGTTTGGTTCGCGCAATTCGTTTTAACTGTAAATTATTTTATTTTTTAGTGTATATAGGTAATCAAGGAGGAGCTTGTGGTTAAGTAACAGACACGGATCGGTCGATCATAAGGTTAAGCAACGTTTGTCGCGGTTGGTCATTGGATGGGTGACTATCTAGACATGAGGAGTTCCTCCGTGTTTCAAAAGGCACATTAAATTGGTGGGTCCCGACTGTCATTTGAACATTTTGGCAATGCTTACAGGTAGTCATAAGCCAGAAAGTCTGATAACCATTCTTAGCAAGGGGTATCGGATTGATCGGGTTTGAGGAGGTCAGGTAGGCTGTCGCTCCACGTAATCTGCATCTATATATAACAATGCTGCATCTGTTAGATTTGAAGCTCACACCCAACATAGTGTGATGGAAACTTTTCATACACACTTTTTTGAAACACCCTGTATGTAATCCGAACGTCTTTTATGTGACCAGGAAAACAAACAGCCTGTACTTAAAACAAATAGTTACGTACGTAAAGTTTATTGTTATTGGTTGTCTGAGCAGGCTCAGGTTCGATGCTCGTGTAGGTGAAATAATTCAAAAGTTTTAGATACATAACTACTGTAGGGCTGCTGCTCTCAAAACTTTGTAATCCGTGAACCAATTAAAGGAAGGTAATAACTTGACCTTCTTTTGTTTAAGTAAGCGATTACAGTTATCTGATAAAGAAAGCATGGATTTATTTCTTTTGCCAACCCTTGAAATCCTAGGTGCAGATACCGTTAGCAAAACCATACGCATATAAATCATTGTTTTAATCAAACAGCTCGCTTAATATTAGCGGCTTATATAAGTATGTTTAAATATATTTTATTCTAAAAAAAGCACGTCACTTACGGAGAACAATAAAAAATAGTAATTCATAAAAATGAACGAATTTGTCTATAAATGTATGTTGAGTAAGTATTACATATGTTCAAAATATTCAAAAAAATGTGCTTATCTCTCAAGCCAAGATATTAGAATAACCAAAAAAAAAATCTCTCCGATAAAAAAAAAACAAAACCCGACAATAAAAGATGACGTCACAAATAACGAGCAACTAATAAATCTTTTTATAACACGATAATAATTCCGTACATAATGTTCTTAAACACACATCATGCAACCAACATGTCGGCCAGATGACTTAATAAGGCCTAATAAAATTATACCAACTCACGAAAAGCAAACACTGATGAAAGCGAAAGTAAAAAACCCCACAATTTTCTGTTTCAAAATTTGATAACTTCATCTCACATAATAATAGTGCAGAGAAAATTACGACCACCAATCACGTGCGTCAGTTTAAACCGCCCGCGTTTGAAATTCGAACGCGAAGCTCAAACGACGACTGACCTCCGACGTAGGCAGACGTGTGTTTAGTCGGTAATTTGATGATAATTTGCAAAATGAGAACGTGCACCGTTTTGTGTGGATGGTCCTTTTTTTGCTGAGTTTTTCATATTAAAATGTCACTGAACCCTAAAGGTGAAAGTACTTGTTTGGTAATTGAATATTTTATCGGGTTGGGTAATAGGCTCGTTTGAGGGTTCATGAATATAAAAGCTTTGTTCCCGGGTGATTCAGATAAGCGTACCCAGATTTTCATTGGGGGTAACTGCCGGCCCGGCTTTCGTTTATGACTGTTGGCGGATCAAAATGAATATTTTATCTGTTATAACAAGGTGTCTGGCTGTTTTGCCCTTGAATATTTACTTTTAGATCTTTTTCGAAAATTCCGTAGTATTGTTTTGAGTTATAATCACGACGACGAGTGATGACCTCGTTGGCGCAATGGTACGCCGGACTACCGATCTTAGGTCCTGAGTTCAATTCGTGCGGTACGGTCGACATCTATGTGCATGATTGTTGAATGTGGTCTGGGTGTTGTTATAATATGTATTTATAAACATATTCGTATAAAGTATATTTAGTTTAACAGTCGTGTTGGCACCCATAACACAAGCTAATCAATAGCTTACCTTAGGGCTAACCGACCGTGAGTGAAAAGGTGTCCCGATGATATAGGTATATAATGAAATGACATGTTTATCTGACATAATTTTGAACGAAACTGTTTCAATGTTTATCAGGATAGTAATTAGTTGAACTAAATTTATAGTGGTATTAATTGCATGAAGACAGTTCGGAGCATTTTATGCGAATTTTATAGATGTTCGGTGAATTTATTGTGGACATAAGCTAATTGTTTTGCATTGATAACAACAATAAATTATTGTATAACTAACTCCTGACTGCGGCGTCTTCCGTGTTGACTGTGCGCATGCGTGCTTTGTCTAGGCTAAGTAATGGCTAGCATTAGAACTTTTGAAATTGGATGTGTGGCTGTGGTTGATAAGCTTTTGCAAATATAACAAAAGATGAGTGATCTTTATTGGAATAGTAAAGAATCAAAATAAGGTAATGTTTTTTCCAATTGTTGAACTTTTTCGGAAATAGATAAAGTCCCTTTGTTTAATTCCTGTAGATCTGTCTTTCTTTAAGTGGGTATCAATATATCCATCTTTAAAAAAAAACACAAGAACAGGTAATTTGTTTAACAATAAATTCACATATGTCTTGTTGATTTACGAAAACTTTGGACCAAGCGCTGAAAATGTAATGACATTGTTCAAATATATCGCTTGCCTCAAGGCATTTACTGAGGTAATTTATTGTACGGGACAGAAGAAGAGATTTATTTTTTTAAGGAATAATACTTAATTTCGTTAAAGTATCAATTTTGCAAGCAACTGTTTTAAGTGAACTATTAGACAAGAAGTCAGTATTAATAAATCGTCGACAGACGCCAGCACATCAAGCTACTACAATCTGTCTTGCCTAAACAGATTTTCAACTTCATCGCCGAAGCATTTGCTTCAAAGTTAATTGGGAAAATTTGGGTAAATCTACTAAGGCAATATGACAGATTGTAGCAGATTGTATTGAGTAACTTGATGTGCTGGCGTCTATACGTATCAGCAATGTTACCTAGGCTTACCCAAGCTCATGCTCCTTTACGGGCTCATTAACAGAAAAGACGTCGATATCTAATTTCATAGAAAACTTTTAAAAATCAGGACTACGTGACAAAACACACGTCCGCAATTCAAAAATTATCACAAAGTACCGCTAATAATTTGTAAAATAATATCAAATCCATTAAATAGGTTACTTTATTATTTACTCAAAGACTAAAATCTTGCTTCAATTCTTAAAATCTTGAAAAACGATTCGTTCTCAAAATTTGAGGTACAATGCTTTTTGGTGGTTACATAGTCGTTCCATCTTATCGTTTAAGCTGGCAATGTAATACTTAGTATAAAATTTATCGGCATATCAAGTGCAACGTGGTAAGGTCAGGTTAATTGAAGTCAGGGGCCAAGTAATAATTCTCAGTGTAATAAACAAAGATGACTGCTGCCTCTCTGATATGATACGCATCTATGTTTAATATTTTCTTTAAGATGGCGCCCGCGCCGTTGCGATTAAATGCATAGGTAACTTATTTTTGTGGGTGTATCATTTGACACTTCTAGTTAATCATAGATTTCTGTGTTTTGATTATTAATTTAAATTAACTACTGTAAAGATATATTTTTTAAGTGTATTTTTCTTATTAAAAAAATTGAATTTTAGACCTACAAGATAAGCCACATATTTTTGATAAATATACAGATAATAATGATCTGGGAGTTTGCAATATTATTTTTATGTCACAATTTTGAATGGTATATGGTTTAAAATCACGGTAGCCTAGTTGGGGTCCAATTCCAGGTCAGGCAAGTACCAATGCAACTTTTCTAAGTTTGTATGTCCGTTCTAAGTGTATCTTGACACCAATGACTGTGTTTTGGATGACACGTTAAACTGTAAGTCCCAGTTGTCATTGAACATCTTCAGCAGTCGTTACGGGTAGTCAGAAGTTAGTAAGTCTGACGACAGCCTAACCAAGGGGTATTGGGTTGCCCAGGTAACTGGGTTGAGGAGGTCAGATAGGCAGTCGCTTATTGTAAAACACTGGTACTTAAGTCAAGTTAAATCCGGTTAGACTGGAAGCCGACCCCAACATAGTTGGGAAAAGATGATCATCATCTCCTGAGCCTTTTCAGTTCCAAAGTTTATGTCCTAGGCAAGATTTTATTGTAAGTACGTAATATTCATGGTAAAAAGGTATAATAAATATTTAGTATCGGTCTCAAAATGTAGACACTTATACCTACATTGTAAAATTGAAGCATAATATTTTTACCGGCTCAACCATAGTGGTTTAGAAAACGTGTCTTCTTTGCCTCATCTAGTGTTAAGTTACATTATAAGGTCTATGGCATGGGAGCGAAGTATTAGCGATTTTGAGTAAAATTTTCAGGAACAAAATAAGCATTTGTTTCTAACAGCATTTGTAGGTATAATTTTTAAGAATTATGCTGATCAGTTTTCCATTATATGTATAACTAGTACTTACCTTTCCGACTATTGTTTCATAAATTGTTACCCTGTACATATAGGCTGAGCTTGAACTTCTTGCTAAAATACAATTAAAATCGGGGGGAACGTTTCACACACGGTCTATTAGCCAAAAAGTAAGTTATTGATTAACTTGTGTTACGGGTATTTTCACAACTAATAAACATACATTTATATAAATACATATTATAATACCCAGATATAACCAACAAGCACGCTCATCACTTAAATGTTGAATACCTTGAATCGAACCCGGGACCCTCCAGGTTAGTCCGGCATGGTGACGATTGTGCCAACGGGGTCATCAAAGCATCTCGATAGTTAGTAGTATGGTAACCCATCTATAAAATAACCGAGTCACTAACAGCTTAACCTTGTCAATCAGTTCCTCCCTTAGCGCTGACATAAAGGTCGTCTAACACTTAAACAGAAGTATTATAGTTGTTACTCGTACGCATTTCAATCACCAATTCACCTCAGTACAATCATAACTGCCGATAACCCTTCACATTATAACCCTGTAACTATTTACGTTTCGTTATACGTATAAATTGAATTGTAAGTGCTTTATGCTACACTAAACAATTGCTATCACACTTGTAATTCACTCTTACTTTATTGGAAATTGGTCGTAAATGGCAGGGGAGCTCGTGGCTAAGTAAAAGCCGCACGGGTCGATCGCTCATAAGGTTAAGTAACGCTTAACGCGGTCGGTCTGTGGATGGGTGACCATCTTGTCATGACGAGTTTCTCCGTGCTTCCCGGCTGTCATTTTTACATCTTCGGCAGTCGTTACGGGTAGTCAGAAGTCAGAAAGTCTAACAACTAGTCTTACCAAGGGGTCTCGAGTTGCCCAGATAAGTGGATTGAGGAGATCAGTCAGGCAATCACTCTACGTAAAACACTGGTACTCCACATAGAGCTCAGGCGCTTAAAAGTTTAAAGGTCAAAAAGTTCCCACTAACCAAAAACACTGTTAAAATATGTGTTCTCAGCTAGTAACATCAAATAAGCAACCTTATATTGTCTACTAGCTTCCGCCAGCGGTTTCACCCGCTTTCTGAGGGAAGTACTTTCCATACCCGGATAAAAAGTAGCCTATATGTTATTCTGATGTATAAGCTATATTGTGGCAAAGTTTCATTCAAATCCATTCAGTAGTTTTTACGTGAAAGAGTAACAAACATCCATACATCCATACATACAAACTTTCGCCTTTATAATAGTAGTAGGATGGATACGCTTCTTGTCTATGCCTAATGTAACTTCCTTTTTCAAATGAACGTGTTCGTTGTCAACTATCGCAGAGGTACGTTGTTTTATTAAACACAAAATTAATAGTTTGAGCCTATAGGTATCACCATGGAGTCCGCTCCTTCTATCACAATGTTGCCACCCCTCAAACACATGATCGTAAACTTACTCTCGCGTGCAAGTAGACGCACGCAATGTCTGACACCACGCACGTGCAAACTTGGACTTTACCACAAAATATTTGCGCAAATATTAGTTCAAGAATTAAAATAACGTCAGCAAAGTCCCTTAATCCTACTCATTTTATAAGGAAAAATACTTTATACGGATGTACATTTGTTAATATTTCACGCAAAAACTACTGAATGGGATTTGATTTGACTTGGCAGTAATTTATTTATTTTATTTATTCAACAAAAACTTACACTATTATTACAGGCTTCGCCTAATGCAATAGGCAGTTATGTTCCAAAAATAGGTATTCCTATTTTTATATAACCTAATAGTAATATAACCTATGTCCATGTGCGGTAAGAAGTCCCGTTGTGCCGCGTCTAAATAGTCCGCATATCATAAATGCGAAAAGTAAGTTTGTGTTTTACGCTTTCTCTCTTAATGGCTGAACCGGTTCAGATGAAATTTGGCATTACACATAGAGGCTGCGGGACGTAGGTACCTCGGAACATGGACTAAGTAAAAAAGGTGAAAGCCTATAAATTAAAGTACGCACCTCCCCAAGGTATAATCAAGAATATTATGAAAAAAAAACATCTTAAATTCACCAAAATGTCTTCTGCATTGACGCAGAAATTGCGTAACAAAGTAAATCCTTATCACAAATATGTTTTGTGTACAAAATGAGCGTGCCTTCGTTATACTCGTATATTTTAGCTAAGTGACCCATATTCACAATCAATGTTATTGCTTAGATTCGGCTAATACATATTTAGGTAGGTACTCTGTTTAGTTTGTATGCAGTTTAGTGTTTTATATATCTAAATATATTTTAGATATAAAACTAGTCACGACGATGTTTTTGTGTTGACATCGATTATTCTGTGTATTTGATATCAAAATAAGCCTAAAACTGCTATTGACCTTTTGACCGCCACGTCAAAAGAATGACGCGCCCTTGCCACCCAGCTAAGAACTCATTCATAAATACCTACTATACAGTAGTGAGTTCGGAGTTATATCGTTTAAACTGACTATTAATTTTTAATTTAAATAGTCATGTAGTCGTGACTGTGGCGGTCAAAAGGTTAAATAAAATAAAACGTTATGTTCCAAAATACGAAGGTAACATCATGTCCTAATTTTTTATACTTGTAGTCATGGTTAGATACCCTAAATAGTGACCTGGATATAAAATATTACATATACAAAAAAATGAAATGAAATATATGGAAAGAATTCGCACGCAATTCTGTAATTTCATGCAAATCCAATCGACACGACGACGCACGCCCACTGGCCTTGAGAAAGACATCAAATACCACTATCTATGTACGTTCAAACAGACGTATCTAAAAATCGTGATTACGTATTTCCGAAGCAGATTCTCGGGGTCAATGACCGATATGAGGAGCAGATACGTGTCTCGCCTTATGACAAAAAATTCTACACATAAGTGTTTATGAAGAGATCTCTTTTTCTCACCGGATGAGATAGCAAAGGAATTGTTTATTGTGGCATTAAAATTCAACACTTTCATATATTTAATTAATTATATTCTTTTGAAGATGTCTTGTTTAGTTGCTTAGGTTCAGTGGCACTGTGGTTTGTTGTTAGAAGCCACATTTATTTTTCTATCCCTAATGAAAGAAAATCTCGGTGATTTATCATCAAAGGGAGTGTAGGCAATAAAAATTGCTTGCTGAATGAGTTTGATATGACACAAATAGATCTAAGTGGACGAAGATATCAAATGTTTAAGCTTTCGAGAACTGTCTATCTGTATCGGGTCATCCTATTTGCCTACTGATAAATATTTGCAGTCTACGATCTATTTGAAAATCAAATGAACATCGGTCTAGCGAGTGATTATGAAAGCGCTCGTCATCGTCGTTCGCCATTTAAGGCGGTCAAAACTGACAATAGCAAGCGCTATCCTGCTTACTGATGATGATGATGGCATCCAGGCCGATTGTCGGTGACAGCGGCCGTTCTCTTTTATGGAGATCAGCCAGCTGTGCAAATCATATTATAGTGCACAAGCATTCGCACAGACACAGGTGCACTCTCTATTCCCTCGCTCTCATAGTCTGATGAGCATCAAAGAGATCAGGCGCAGGACCGACATTTACGTGTTCTCCGATGCACGGGTGAATCAATCACCAACTTCCAGACTCCAGGCTGCTTTATGAAAGTAATATCCTGCTTATTAAACAATCATTCGGAAGCATCTACCAAACTCAGGAGTAATATTGTGAAAAGTACGCAAACAGTTTGTAATCTTACTTATTTGATCCTAACGGTATTTTGGCTGGCTGCCAGGTTCGAGTCCGCCTGAAGAAACCAAGCATGCATTCATTGACAACTGCATGGACGATGTGATGAACCACGCCCACTTGCGACCTAATTCGGTGTAGAATTTCCTTCTAATCACTACTGGAACAAACAACAAGGAATGTGTATTGTACAATCAGAGCAATCATAAGCAAAGAAAAATGGTTACGATGAGACCTTAATGATATAGTATTCAAAAGATAGATGCGAGATGCGCACTACCCTACATCTGCAGATAAAAATGTTGTGACAAATTGGTATGATGCCAATGTTTTTTATAATGGTTTCGGTCAAGCACCTCACGTAGACACCGAGTCTGCGACTTATGCATGGAATATTTTCAATGCTACACAAAAATCTGCAAATAGCGCGGAAATCGGAGCATCTTAAAAAAAAAAACAATTTTGGTTTACGTAAATGTTTCATAATTTATTGCTTTTCTTTACTTGATTGTAGGATGATTTTTTTTTCGTTCGTACGAACTTCTTGTTCTTACCAACAGAGAGTCGCGAGGCCAGTTTTTAATACATGTATTGTATCCATAATTAAAAGTATTTTCAATGTCTCTGTTTTAACTATCATATACGTCTTTATCCTCTCTAGGTTTGTACGTTTAAGTACAAAACCTAATATTGTTCTTATGTAATACATTCTCAACATGATTCTCATGCCAGTTTGTTTCAGTAGGTTCATCCTACACATCTGCTAATAGTTCATGCGTGAACACTTATTTTTGTATATGACAGCCAACGCGTCATAGCTAGACATAAACATCTCAATAGTGCGGTTCTCATAAATTCCGTCAGTAATAGATAACAATGGTTCTGACGAGTTAGTTATAACGTCTACGACTTTACTTTGGGAAATACCAATTGGTAAATCAATCGCTGTTGACAACAGTTTACTTGAAAATAATCATTTTTTGCACATGCATAAGTCTTTTTACCAAGGTATCGTAACTCCTCTAAAAAGCCCTTAAAAGTTCAGGTGAGGAAGAGCCTGGGTTAAGGAGGACAGATAGACAGTCGCTCTCAGTAAAACACTGACACAAACAGTTGCGTAAGGTTTGACTGGAAGCCGATACCAAAATAGTTAAGGTAAAAGGCTAGCCAGATGATGATGTCTTTAGAAAAATATTTGGTAATATACAAGTTAAAGCTTTCCATATTAAAGCAGAGAAATAAAAATCTTTTGCTAAAGACATTAACATCCGTACTTTTATAAAATGTACACCATAACGTTTCGCATCACGAGATTAATTCATATCCTCGCCTAATGAAACCATTTACGGTCCGTTAATTATGACTGACGAGACTGACAGGCGAATTCTTAATTTTGCTGATCGGCAAGCAGGGAGTTTAAGGAGGTTAATCATCCTATTTGTATCTGCTGCCAAATATAATATACATGATTGATGGACCGATTGACAGGGCTGAGTGGTGATCGCAAAAACCTTGGGAGGCAGATTTCATGTGAAAAAATATTTGTATAGTCAGGCCCTGCTTAATTTTGGATGACAGTTATAAAGAATTGTGACACTCGTGGTACACCAGCACTGTAACACACCAAAACTGTAATATTTTCCCAATCAACTTTGAACCGTATGCTTCGGCGATAAAGTTGAAAATCTATTAAGAAAATTTGGCAGACGGTAGTAGCTCGAAGTGCTGGTGTCTGTACATTATTATAATGTTCTGGTGGTAAATGACGATAGTTTACTAACAGATGCGTATTGTCACTTGACTTTGACTCATATTAATTGCTCTTTATATTAGAAAATGAATAGTTTAGAAAACTGTTTCTTTGCTGTACCTCTATAGGTAACCTAAAATAATGGTTGACGTAATTTTGGGAATGCGTTCCTCAATTCAGTCTTCATGTTCATGATCGCAGACCAAAGAATTTAAAGAACGCTCAGTTCATGGCTACGGAAATTCTGACGCATCGAATCCGTTCTGTTTATGATTTACATTTTTTCACGGGCCATCTTCTAAACCTCTCTCATACCCATAAGTTTTGCTATCGCTTGAATTATTTTCATACGGAAAATCGTAGTTGGTGGGGTATTCAACTTTTTGGCAAGGCCGTCTGTCGAGCGAGATAGCATTATTGAATTGTTGCGGGTTAGAGTGAGATGGAGGGCACGCTGAAAGATATTGCCGGCATGATTTATTCTCAATAGCATCTCTTCAACAGGTGCGTAACCCATTGCGTTGCGTTATTTCGATTCCATGCCAAATTTTATATTAATAGTATTCTGTGTCGTGAAAATATATCATTATCGTTGAACCCTTTTATCTGTTTCTTTGAAGTCGCGAATGTGTGCTAAGATAGTGGTCGCTATTGCGGTATCTTTTATCATTGCGTCTATTTCTGTTAGCGTCGTTAACTGTGCGGTTATTGTTAAGCTTCATTCAGTATTTCTTATCTGTTTCGTAGTATTTTGCTGTATGTTATTTTTGAGGCTTATATAATTATTTCTTACAATATTTTACTGATGTTTCAAGATTCGCCAGCAATCTTTATTGTTGTAACACAGTTACTATTTTTGTCTCAATTTAGTGGATTATTTCTAGAACATAGTAAATCATGTTACTCGTAAAACCCAAAGCCTCGTCCAAAAGCTTCTTATTCAATCCTAGCAAAATGAACAGTATCTTGTTTTTATATGTATGAATTGTTTGCTTGTCCTCTATATTTGATATTCTTTTGTTATTTTCAGGTAAGTTCGTAACCAGTACAGACCTATAGAAATTTCAGTAAGTTGAACTATTTCTAAATAAACATTTTTTTACGACAGCTGTTTGTTCTTACATTTGATTTCTCTTGTCAAATATATTTTAGTTTTATAGCTTAAAAGCATTTCAAGGAGCCGCAGTAGGTACCAGAATAAAATGTTGTTTTAATTTATGTGTTAGTTGAATATGCTGGTTCAATTAATGGGATCTATGTGTTTGAAGATTATTTAATGTTGTGTAAGACCTATGAATGTTTTGACCTTCATAAATTTGAAGCTACAACATTTAAAAAAATCGAAAGTATCAACTACATATTTATAATATTAATCAATGGTACATTTCTATAAACATAGAATGTCTATGAAGTATGTAATATATAAAAGTAATATCTATGAAGTATTAATACTTTTAAATCCAAATTGATTTTCAAATATTTGCTTCAGAAGCGATTTATGTAGGCAGGTTACAATGTTGAAACAAAAATGTATACACGGAAATGTTGTGTATACATAAAGATTATAAAGTATGATCTAAATATTGACTCAACTATCCTATTTAGATTTTCTTTGCTTGACTAGACAGGATATTTATTCTCATGTCCATCAACTGAGCCTACCGACTGTTTCTCTGACTACCTAGTCCTATAATTTTGATAAGTTCCGAAAGAATTTTTCAATAATACCAGCTCCTTCATAGATAGTTAGAGTATAGGAGTATAACTCATTAATGTTGAAAATGTATCTATCAACGAACGTGTTCAAAATAGTTCGACTATGAATGTTATGACAGCAGGACGTCATATTAATGAAAGAGATGATGATGGTGATGATTGAGATGATGAATGTGATGTAGGTATAGAAAATAGAGAGGGGTAGTTAGTGACAATGGCTGAAATAAACTTTGTATGGTGTTTGTATCATGACGATTAACAGAACATTATACAGCGTCCATTAATAGCTTGTCGGAGTTAAGGGATTGTTCGCAAGGTTTACCGCGGCCCTGGCACTCAAAGAGATCCAGAAGGAACAAAGTGGATTTTAGTCAATAGAAGTCGGACACTCAGCTGCATCCGCAGCGAGAGATATCATTTGATGATTTCCCTCTAAAAAATGGCTTCATCATCTTCCTCCTGCCCTTATCCCAAGTTTTATTTGGGGTCGGCGCAGCATATTTTTGTCTTACGCTCTTCTATCTGCCGTCATCTCACGAGTTACATTTTTTCTAGCCATATCAACTTTCACAAAATCCATTCATCGTTCCTTGGGCGTCCCTTCCTCCATATTCATCCACATTCATGTTCAAAACCTTCCTCACAACATGATCCTCATTCCTCCGTATTACATGCTCATACCATGCTAGCCGGTTCCTACATTAAACTCTCAAAAAAGGCTTATTACTAGTAATTAAACAACATGCAATATAAATTTAGTCATATATGTATGCACAGGATTATTACATATTTTTTTAAGTCAAATAAAAACAATATTATTCTATGTAGGTATGTAAAACAAACCAGAAATGAAAAAAATACATACTACTTATTTTATCAATACCTCAATTTTAGAAACAAAGTGAGAAGTAATTGGCTTGCTAAGTAGGAAGAGACTAAGTTAGCATTCAAGCTGTAAGTAGATACCATTATTTTCTTACAAACGCCAGCACATCAAGCTGACTAAACTGTCAAATTTTCCCAACTAACTTTGAACCATATGCTTCAGCAATAAAGTTGAAAATCTATTAAGGAAATTTGACAGATTGTAGTAGTTTGATGTTTAGTAGTAAGTGTTACCCGTTTAAAATATTATATCTGTTTAGCGTTGATTTAGATTGTTACGTGTTTTCTTGTATTGCAAGACCACGCAGCTATTTACTTAAGGCACAGTCGATAATATGCACCAAATATAGTATTGGCATTTTTTTATTATCTTCTAGCTCCGATTTGGACAAGTAGGTGATAATATGCTTTTGCTTAGTGCTTTAGTTAGTACATGTTTTTTTGTGGTTATGTTAAATTATATAATATTCAATATTTGTTCAGAGGCCAGCATATCTAGCTACTCGAAACTGACAAATTTTCCGAATCAACTTTAAACTTTATTTTTCAGCGGAAAAGTTGAAAATCGATTCAGGGAATTTGACAAATTGTAGTAGCTTAATGTGCAGGCGTCTGTACATTTTTAAGCCACAAAAAAATAGTAATTCAAAAAAATCTACTTCACTCTTCCCCGATAAGTATCGGAGAAGCTAAACTTGATATACACTTCCCCTTAACAGTCATTGGAAATTTTGGCATTTCGCCAAAACATTCTTATGAAAAGATAAAAAAAAACTAGAGATAATATCGTTGTCTGGTCTCAGGAAAAGTGACGACTGATGGGAAAAAAAATGAGGAAATGCCATAGACCCGTTGACAATTGTGTAACGAGTGATGCATTCATATCCTTGGAAAAATCATATTTTTACAGGAATTTGTATAAAGAATTACATAACAACAAAAAACATCAAAAATATGCATGTGGAAGTTTGGATATGTTGATGTCTTTCACGCAAAAACTACGAAATGAAATATGTTGATTTAAACTTTAATGGTCACTTACATTAATTATGTATATACCTACATACTCTATAAATTGTACCTTGTTGTAGTTGTACCTTTATTATTATATTACCCAAGTGGGTATTTTAGGGAACTCAATAAAATGTACATGGTAGCAATCTCGTAACTAATTATTCAAACTACGAAATGAATTTTGAAAACTTTTCACAAAATGTTTTCCTTCGCCTTTACTCACTCACTGGTGTCCAAGTTTATACTAAAAAGTAGGTACTTATAACTTAGAAAGCTTTCAATGATACTTGCCTCACCTGGAACTAAACCCGCACACTCGTATTTGAGAGGCTGGTGCTTTAACCATGACCCTTATATAGCCCTTTTTCATCATTTTTGCCATGAAGATCTTCATCAAACAAACAAGAAATATTAGAGTTTAAATAATAAAGAGTTTTATAAAACTCTAAAGAGTAAAAAATTGCAATATAAAAGCTTGAATATACAAAATTCCGCTGTCAGATCAACAGTCCATTACTGAGGTAATTTTAGTAAAACATAGTCAAGCTTTCAACAAATATAACGAATGTAGGAATGTATAAATTGACAATAATTACCAAACAATTTATACAATTATAATTATGGCACAGTGCAATACAATTGCCGAATACCCACTTCATAAGACTTTCAAAAATTACATTATTTTTCAATTTACATAATGCTCTGGAAATTATCTACTGCATAGACTTATAACTCTAAATATAAATAAATTATACTATACTAATCAAATCATTTCTAATGCATACTTAAGATTTTGTCTAAATTCTTACAATATCCAAAGCCTTCTGTTATTATTATATACAGTGTACACGAGCGGTTGATAAGTCGCGGGCCGGCGCCTGCGCACCGCAGTGCAATTGTGTCACCTAATTGTTCGCTTGTCGGTTGCGCTGAAACCAATAGAGTTGACTTACAGCTAAAAAACATATGCTTAAGTTAACTAAAAATACTATGATAAATCAACAAAGTGATTGATTCAAGAGGTCATATAGGCAGTCGCTCCACGTAAAACATGGTACTTAACCGCATACACTGTGAGGCAACCCTAACATGAATAGGAAAAGGCTAGGCAAATGATGAAAGTAATTAAGTATCACGGCATTCAAACTCAAACTCAAAATCATTTATTCAGACTTGGCTGCAAAACAGCACTTTTTGAACGTCAAAAATTACAAAAGACAGCCCCCAAAACGCCCACCCTACACCACTTCCTATGTGTTTTTGTTGGAAAAAAGAAGTGGCGCAACAAACTCCCCAGCAAGCCCCTCTGTTGATTTCTCCAGACTGCCGGTTTTTCCTTTGTAGTCCTTATATTTTCCTTTGTAAATATTTACCATTATAAGAAATAAAACTAGAATGGAAGTCGACTCTATCTGTCAAAGCCAATGCTTAGCCCGATCGGTGTAAGATTTGATTTATACATGTAAAAATGACGTTTAGTTAGAGTATTACCTGTTTTGTCTGAAGCGGTTTTACCTGTCTCCTGTGGGAGCCTATATATTCCTCGATAAATAGGCAATATCATCATCATCGTCTCAACCATAGGACGTTCACTGCTGAACATAGGCCTCCCCTTTAGATCTCCACATACACCGGTTGGAAGCGACCTGCATCCAGCGTCTTCCGTCGACGTTTATAAGGTCGTCAGTCCATCTCGTTGGTGGACGTCCTACGCTGCGCTTGCTGGTCCGTGGTCTCCACTCTAGCACTTTTCGACCCCATCGGCCATCTGTTCTGCAAGCAATATGACACTGTTTTTTTTTTCAAGTCGAACCTTCTGGTTCCGTTTCCTAGCGCATTCAAGCAAACAAAGACACGAACTTCAGGTTATATAATTGAGTATTGATATGCATCTCTAGATCCGTATTCTATGTAATACAAACCACCAATTAAGAATTCATTGAAGACAATTTAATTGCATTCAAGGTTATAACGGCGTCATTTTAATTAACAAACACGATTATTGCAATCAGTGCAGCGTCTCACAAAATCTAGTTCATATTCATAAATCATTTCAACAATTATGATGTGTCTATGTATAATATAATGTCTATTTGATTATGTTTTATTAGTTTTAATATAAGCTTACGTAATGCAATATACTCGTGTGTCCATTATTTAGTTTTTATGCATAGAATCTCGTAAAATTAGTATTCATAGCTATCGCAAGATGGCTAACGATTTATTGTTTATTATTGTCATAAAATACACTATAATAATAAACAAATATTTACACAGCGTTATCTCAATAGACTATGATACTAATATACCTCTGTATATACGGAAAAAAGTCTATAACCCTTGATAATTGAGCTATCTGAACACGGAAATAATATGTTTAAAATCGAACCAGTAGTTCCTGAGATTAGCGCGTTCAAACAAACAAATGCAATGCAATGGGAAAATAAAAATGCTGATGACTATGATAAGTACCTACCTGAAAATGGTAAAAGAAACTTTTAGTACATTATACCTACACGTAAAGTTATATCTAATAGCTAAAGCTTGGAAGCCCGGTCAAAATCATAGTTGACATAAAACCCCATAATACTTCAAATATTTCCTTGACACATTGTCAGTCTATCATTAAGATATAAGCTGCCTAGCTGCTGTCACCTGGCTCCACCTCGTTGAGCACAAAATTAATGTTTTCAAACCAATTTTGACGCCACAAAGTAATTTGTAACGATTTGTAAGCAAATTGGTGGTAAGTGGACTAGCATGACTAAAAGTTGTAACTTTAATAACTGCTTGTTTTAACCTTATAGAGTAAGTCTTTAAGACACCTCTAGTTTTTACATGGACCACACTTATCGATGGAAAAATGTATCGATAAATGCAAATAAAATACCAGCTCGCTTTTTTTGTATTAAGGACTACCGTGCACGCTCCGGTGATGTTGTTTTTGTCTGTTTTATGGAACGGCAAAGCCGGGAATATACAACATATTTCTAAAAGAGGCATTACTTTCTATGTTTTGTTTACTATTCCTAATGCAAGAGTTTATTAGATAAACTATACTTTAGGTGTTCCTTTGCGTTTAATTTTTAGTTATTTTTTTCGCGGAATTAACTAAATTGTTTTCCTAACTTTTAATCTATAGTCTTAGTTATAAAGTATCATCTTTAGTCAATGTCGGCCCTGCGCCTGATCTCTCTTCGGTCGTGTCGGATTGCTGTCCCATCGGACTATGAGAGTGAGGGAATAGAGAGTGCACTTGTATCTGCGCGAATGCTTGTGCACTATAATATGTCCTACGCAGCTGGCTGATCTCCTTAAAAGAGAACGGCCGCCGTAGCCGACAATCGGTCTGGATGCCATCATCATCTTTAGTAGACATTATCGTAGGTAGTAGGTACTTATCGACAAATTAAGGTGCATTTTGTTTCTGTCAATATGTCTTAAGTAACGCAACTTGAATCCAGCGGTTTTTAGTTTGGCCAGAAGCGGGTCAATGCGGTTGCTTATTTGATGCAGTGCAAGTTATAAGCGTTTGATACCAATTATTTTTAGTAATATTGGGGAATTAAATAATAGTCTCTCTAGAGATAAGAATTCGGACCATAAAGACCAAAATCCTGTAAATATGTACATACGTGTATATTTTAATAGTGACGTTAAAGTTTTATATCGCATTCATGCCAGGCTATAACAATTAATGCGGCAGAAATGCTGAGACAATTTCTGAAACAAAAATTTTGATACTTGACAATCCTTTATAATCCAACCTGAATAGCGAAGCAAACTATACGAGTATGTTCCCAATTACATTCCTAAACACTTCTTTATAAATTCAGTTTGTTTAAAACAAATTTATTTAAGTAAAGCAAGCCTATTGGGGACAATCCTGGTTGACAGCGATGATGGGGAGAGACTCTTTTTATAAATAATGTATTTTTCTTGTTATAAAAACGTTTAATAATATTTTTTAAATGAGTTTTAAATATATTAATATGTATATTTTTTTTATATAATTATATAATTTTTATACTAAACTTTTTTAAACTTTATATAATTAATTAATTAAATAAAGTTATTAAGAGAACAAACTTTTGGCCAGTCCCTGAGTATTTTTTTTCACGACTTATCAATTTATTAAATCACTGACAAAAGTTCTCAAAAACCGCTTATTCTACACGCAGAAATTCAGACTCGCTTCATCTTATCCTTTGAAAGTATAACTGACGCATGGTCTAAACATTACAAGTAAGCGGTTACGTACACAAATCTTTAAATGTACAACAATATATTTGTGAAATAATATCAATTTACACGGCATGTAATGACAACTGTGTTTTACGATCTGTTTGCTTACTGACTGAATAATTAATTGTGGTCACTCTTGCTTGTGATAATGAGTAATAATGTGCAAAGATTATGGAAGGTTGGGAGATGCTTAAGGTCTTTGATAATGTATGTAATTCATTCGTTGGTCTAGTAGTCGCATGGCGCGACTGCTGTGCATTAGGTTCCCAGGTCGGCCCAAAATCGCTTTGTGGGTTTTGAGAAACTTTCGTAAAGCAGCCCGGAGTGTGGAAGTTGGTGATTGATACACCGTACATCGGAGAGCACGTAAATGTCGGTACTACGCCTGATCTCTATCCGGTCGTGTCGGATTGCCGTCCCATCGGACTAAGAGAGTGAGGAAATAGAGAGTGCACCTGTATCTGCGCGAATGCTTATGCACTATAATATGCTGTTTTCTCTAAACCGTGACAGGTAGTTAAGATATATTTTAGGGGCTTCGCATACAACAAGCATGATGAACCGTTTATGTGCTTCAAATTCGCACTTAACTGCCTTATTTTCGTATTTGTTTCTTTTTAAAAGTTGATCAGTTTTATGAGTACATTGTATATTACCTCCCTTCGCATGTATAACCCCTTTCCGTTACACCCTGTATGTATGTTCTTCTTATAAAAGTGGTCATAAAACTATGCCATAGAGATTGCAAGTCAACATCCAGTGCCATATCTATATTATTATTTAATCTGTAGCACTAATGGTTACAACATACATACACACCCGAGGTGTTAATAAAACAATAATAATTATTAAGTATATACTATTATAATAATATTATGCGGAGACAATAGATATTGTATACATATTTGTGCTATTATTTTATACAATTTTATTTTATTATATTAGTACCTTGTTATTATATTCACATTTAACGGGTTTAGTGTTATTTGATGTCGAGGCTGTGAAAAATGCTTTGCTCCAATTGTACATATATGTACTATTGTGTTATTTATTAAACGAGCGGTATTGTAAAATTAATCAAAATCGTGCCAACTTCGTCTAATTAATTTCAAGCTCAAACTCATTTACTCAAAATCAGAACGTTTCCAATGTTAATTATGAGGACCTTTATTTTAGATTATCTTATACTATAAAGCTAAAGAGTTTGTTCCTTGATTTTAAAGCGCTTATCACAAGAACTGGTCTTATTTGGAAAAATATATCTTTCATTTTTTGACAGCCTATTTATCGAGAAAGGAAGACTAGCGCGGTAAGTATCTCTATGGCGGGCGAAACCTTAGTGTTCTCCACGTATCCTAGCATAACATAGAAAGCATCTTCCATCTCTATTAAAATAAAACTATAAACAAGGATGGCATTAGTGGCGTTAACGCGTGACGCGCCGCAGGCGGCGTGACGAATTGCTTAATACAAGTATTGTGTGATGCTGTACAAACATATAGGTATATTTGTTATACACATATACGTAGGATGAAAGACAAAATTCTTTTAATCCTATTTTAATAAGTGGTTTCGTACGAAATATCGTAGATAATCACAATTGTGTTGAATTTTAGAATGAAAGAAAAATATATTTTTGGTTGCCTGAATGTAAGTAGGTTGAAAATTTTTAATTCTCTTTCTGTAAAACTGAAAATGATTTGAATAATGAAAAAATATAATATCCTTTTTTTATTATTTCATTTGGTGATTAATTTTCTAAATACGCATATTAAAATTGTTTTAATGTATTTTCTAATAGCTCAGTCCAATGTTGA
The DNA here is from genome assembly GCA_958496145.1 of Heliothis peltigera. NCBI lineage: Eukaryota > Metazoa > Arthropoda > Insecta > Lepidoptera > Noctuidae > Heliothis > Heliothis peltigera. The sequence goes on from OY292341.1 coordinate 1,920,604, forward strand.
TGTGGAGCTATACCCAACTGACAGAGAACAGAATAATTCATTCACAAAACGTAATTCAGCAGTCGAGTATACCCGTCATAGATGATTACTGCCACCTCAGTCTATCTCGATATTTATTTATAGTCAGCCCACCACACTGTAATGACGTCTCTATTTATTTTGCTATCTCCTCGCCCACATCAATTTATTGTCAGCAGAATTGAGCGTGTTTAATGCGAATTGACACTGACTTCAGGTTCGCTAATCGATTGCAAGACGATACGGTACACTGGTGATTATATTGAGTTGCTTTTCTGATTGTTCTATATTTAAAACGGCTTCTTTATCAGTCTATTTATGTTAATAAAGCTTGCGAGATTTATTCCCCACTAGCTTTCGCCCGTGATGTCACCCGCATTCTGTGGAAACTATTCTGCGCATCTGGATGAAAAGTAATTTTATAGTCTTCCTCGATAAATAGGCTATCTAACACTGAAATTATTTTTTACACCAGGCAGGTTCTGGGATTAGCGCCTTCAAGCAAACTACATCGTTCTCCATTATGCTTAGTTGAAATAAGATTTGCTGTAAGGTTTCTAAATATTAATCAATGATAAAATTATATGAACGTAAAACAAACCTTAACATTTAGAAATTACAGTCAGAAAAAAAAATCCAATAATAATAATATCATCTGCCTAGCTTTTTCCCAAGCTATTTTAGAGTCTGCTTCTAGTCTATGTTCTATCTATAAAAAAAACTACTAGATATGCAACAAACAAATACAGATTCCCACGAACAAACAAATGAAAACGAGATCAAACACAAGAAAGCCCACAGACATCCATCCATCTTTAACTAATCAGCGTGAAAAAATTAAATTAAAATATAGTTTCTTAGTAATCCCAGATGGAACCCAAACGTAATCCCTAGTAATCCGAACTGTAATATCAGGAGTGAGGAGATCAGGGAGTCGGCAAAAACGTTTTGACAATGTACAGGTATATTTAGAAGGTTCAGTACAAAATGTATTTGAAATATAGGGGTAGGTTAGGAATCTAGTGCTTGACTTATTAAAAAGTAATACGACTAAGTATAACTGTATGATAGGTTACGGTTAAACATAACATGAAGAACAGACAATAGCAAAAAACTCAAACCCTTTAAATTTTTGCTTTTTTACTGTAAAATTTAATAATTAATTTCCTGGTTACTAAATATGTTAAGTAAATAAATAATAATAATATTAACACATATACCCGTGACATATTAGAAACTAAAATAAATATACAAAAAAGAGAAATTAAAATTACCCATCAAAAATCTCATGCGCATCACTGCGAAAATCATGCTCAAAATTTTCGCATTGCCACACAGGTTAGCATTGAAATGAAAAATTATGATTAGGCATAAGGCTAACCCTACACTTCCCAATGAAGAGCATTTTTATTTTCAATACTAATATTAAAAACAACGCAAATGTTAATGTCATTAACTTGATTAATTTGCAATAATAATAACTGGCGTCATATAACTGCTGTAAGATCGATATCTCACAACAACTATAATAATATTATAATCCATTATTACATTGTACAGTATAATCTAGATTTAGCATAAAACATGTTATTTACACCTATTAGTCACAACAAAACGCAACTTCCTACATCCCACACAAGAGCAGTTAAATTATAATACTGAATCGGTTAGTTAAACTACTGCGGTTAACTGTCAGATGTAGTTAATCTCAGATTGAAACGTTAGCGGTAACGCTTTGATTGTTGCGCCGCCAGATCTTTGTCAGATGTTATGATTGGTAGCGGTTTTTTGCTTGCCCCTGCCGTGTAGGGCAAGGCATGAGCGAACAATATCCTTACTACGAGTAATATTTGGATATAGGTTGGTTTGTTTATTTTTTACACTTTCAGAAGATTTAATTGAAACGATTGGAAGACAGGAAGTCGCAAACGAAATCTAGTTCGGAAATGAAATGATATACTTACGACCCAAAATTGACTTCTAAAACTGGCTTCTGCCATCTTCTGCATCATTATCAGCCTTTTTATCGTTCCACAGCTGGGCAGAGGCCTCCTCTCACATAGAGAAGGGTTGAGCATCAACCACCACGATTGTTCAGTGCGTCTTGGTTCAAAAAATAGCTTAAATATTATTCTGATACAAAAGCTATATTACTGCTAAGTCTCATCAAAATCTATTCAGTAATTTTTGCCAGAAAAAGTAACAAACCTTAAATACATGTAAAAATTTTGCACATTCGTTTCTCTCGCCGGATAAAAAGTAACCTTACCTTTCCCCCTACAGACTATAAATCTCATAAATTTCATTTAAATCTGTATAGTAGTTTTGGCGAGAAAGCGTCACAGACGGACAGACAGAGTTACTTTCGCATTTCTAATATTAATAAGGATTAGTCCCGCTATCAGCTCCAAACTTGACCCTATACAAATCAAGCCGCATTTTAATATGCCGACTGGTTATTGGTTATACGCTAATATGGTTCGCCATTTCAAGGCGCTAATTACTGACCATAAGTAAAAACTATACCATAAATATTATATTAGCTGTTAATCAGGAATTTTAACATGTATGCCATGTTGATCTGACCGAGGTGACATGGAGATTAGTGTAATCCCAGTTGGAGATGTTAATTCTCTTGTGTGACATAATCGATCTCAATAGGGATGCGGACAACTAGTCAAATTCAATACTTTTATAGAACTGTCAAAAACGGTTACTCTTTATGAAATTTGTATGAAAACACCACATATGACGTCACAGATTTTTCACATCAATCCGTATACTTATATCGATTATACTACCAATAAAAAAATAAAAACAGTTTTCGGTTCAAAACGATGAATAAAACTGACATTATTTTAAGACGCTTTACAAAATGAATATGATAAAGTATTTTATTTATGACCTAGTCCGCATCCCTATTTATGAGCAACTCTTGTATTGTAAATAACGTGTAGGTACAATATGTATCTCTATAAATAAACTCCCTTCAGTCAACGGTTTCATTCGCGTCCCGTGGGAACTACTCCGCACCGCCGGATAAATTGCTGCCGATAGGCTTCCTCGATAAATCGGCTATATCTAACACTGTAAAAAAATCGGTCTAAGTTCCTGAGATCAATGCGTTCAAGCAAAAAACAAACTCTTCAGCTTTAAAAGCTTAAAAATAAAATCAAAACATGCATAGAAACAAACAAAGAAAGAAAAATAGTTTAATTTCGCGCAAGCCCATACAAATTAACAACACGTAGGTACAAAAATCATAAAATTATATTAAAAACAGTAAGCATAAACATTAAATTTGTCTTCATGAGCAATCTGGAATTCTGAAAGATTTAAATTACTTCTTAATTTCTCAACTAAAAGGCTTTAACAATCCTTCTGGCATTCTCCTGTACTAAACTACTAGACTTTGCAAAACAATTGAAAAATATACTCTTCTGGGGCAGTCGAATAAAAAAGAAAAGAATAAATAACAAACACTATAGATTTCTAATCTTAACATTGCCATAAACACCATAACAACCGTTCCCTATTTAGGCAGACACTTATGCGCGCGCGCAGATATAATAAGCGCTCCAATTATCGCGTCATTAACACGTCGAACTGATTGACAGCGATATATCCTAAGTTAACTAGCCTCGTTACTAACTGATGGACGTTTACTAGATTATATGCATTTAGGTTAACTTGTACAGGTAAATTGATATTTAGATTAACTAGGTTTAAATTTTGTTGTGTCCCGGAACTGGTAGAGCTATTGTTTTAGCCTCTTGAATTGCCGTGGTAAAATGCAATAAAGACCTTAATTTTTTCAAGAGTTTTCTAAGTTTCTAATTAGTTTATAATGGTCTTTTTTTCTTGGGAAATCATCAAATGACCCGCTGAGGGTGCAGCTGGAGGGAGTGTCAGACTCTTACTGACTAAAACCCACTATGTTCCTTCTTGAGGTCCCTGTGTGCCAGGGCTACGGTACCTGTTGCGAACAACCCGGACCCCGTTTGTAATGGTCTTTAAAGGCGTTTTTGTATTAATGAAAAGAAAATTGAAAAGTAGAATTCCCTCGGAACTCGAAACCTCAACATTCAGGATGAAAGTCTTAAACATTATGGTATTTGCGACCAAAGTTGCAATCGAAGATCTAAGTTAAGCAACGCTTGGCGCGGTTGATCCGTGGACGCATAATCATCTAATAAATAAATTGTGTGAAATTGTTGGTCCCCGCGGCTGTCATTTGTACATATTTGGCAGTGTTTTTGGATAAGCAGAAGCCAGAAGCCCTGACAGCGAGTCGTACCAAATAGATTGAGGAGGTTAGATTGGCTAACTTCTTGTACAACACTGGTACTCAGCAGCATCATGTTAGACTAGAAGCCGACACCAACATAGATGAACAAAGCCTAGGCAGATGATGATGATGAGCCCCTAAATACCCTTCTAATCACCACGCTCCCGGCCAGTGATACGCGACACTCGTATCGATGATTGCACAACGCAACAAAAATAGACGCAAGCGCATGCACGGCCCACTTAATGGCAGTTTGTTTGAATTCCGAAGCTTATTCGAACATGTTATTTGCTAATTTGTTATACAGTGTTCAATTACAACGGCTGTTATTAATTTGTAATTGTGTTTCCTGGTTCTGAGTTAAAATTACATATTATGTTTTATTTAAAAAAACAACTTTTTTAGCTTTTTATAGACAGGAATATGAATGAATGAATGATGGTCAAAAAGAGGGCCAGCACATCAAGCTACCCGAAACTCAAATGATACGACTCAACTTTGAATCATAGGCTTCAGCGATAAAATTGAAAATCAATGAAATTTGACAGATTATACAATGGTCAAGAAAAAGGCCAGCACATCAAGCTACCTGAAACTCAAATTATACAACTCAATTTGGAACCATACGCTTCAGCGACAAAATGAAATTGGCCAGATTACAATACTTGTAGTAGCGATTATACTTGTTTAGCGATGATAATTGGCGTCTATACCTATTCTCCTTAAACCATAGATCCGTATCTTTTATTAGCCATATTTACTTTAAGTTGATGCTAAATATTCGCAACAGTTATATTTCACACTTCGGACACATCACGCTACATAAGCAGCGACTTCAAACGCGAGAAGGAATCTCATTCGTGGAGAAATCTTGAAATGAAAAAACCGATCCAAACAGTTACATCCCTCGTAATTACTAATGTAATTATTTATTCCCTTCGAGGGAAGTTTAGCACAAACCACTCGTCTATAATGACTGAAGATGTGTCGTAATGAATGTCACACAAAAAGGACGGAATATTCAGCTTTATCAAGATGGTTCAGTGCCAATCAATCGGTGCAATTAAGAGGGTTGTCCCGTTCGATTCCCGACTCATTTCCTTATGCGAACTCCTGAGTACACGCGATGTAAGACCTCGCCTTTTTTGTTTTATTTTAAAGATGCCACTGGCTACATGTTTTATGCTCGTTAGCTGTTCTTTTTTTGAACGTTGAAGTTCTTTTTTTGAAATTCTCTCGATTCATTGGTGTATTATGTAATTTGAATTATTATGGACTGCTGATGTTACGAAATCGCCTTGATCGGTATTTGTTTTTAGTTTTTCGTTTCTTTTTTGTATTTTGCATTATTGGGTGGTTGTCTAGGTTAAAAATGAAATCCAATATGATATTGATTAAGTAAAGCAGCTTGAAATAATTTAACTTTCATATAAATATCGTTTTGAAAAAAAAAAACTATTGGATTTTTTGATTGGTTATTTAAGTAAAATAAGTGTGGCTTGATGTGAAAAAAGTGTGACGTCATAGTCATAACTTTCATACCAATTATATAGAAACTAACCATTTTCGATAGTTCAATAAAAATAATGCATTTTAAAAGTCGTCAAATACATAGGGTATTGGGTAATACAAATAACGAAAAAAAAATTGTGTCTGCAATAGTGAAGTTACGAAATCGATAACTTCGAAATTCAAAGTTCCAATTGCGCCATTTTGTAATTATTTGTCATAAACTAAACATGCGTACTTAATGTCTGGAATGTTCTATCCGTATCCTTATATGAAAAGAGGCGCCTTTAAACCAATTATGCAGATTAAGATTCTTTACACGTAGTACAATGATATTAATCATAACAACATTTGCCTAATGAATCACCAAGCGTTTTTACAACACGTGCTAATACTTTGCATAGTCGGCGCCAATGGTGGTTTAAGGAAATTGTTGTGATTATGACATAAACTAACTATTTCCTGGGGTTTCGTCCGTGTTCCAAAGTAACTATTAAAGGGATCAGAGCCCAGACAAATAAAGCTATCTTCTTCCGTAAATCTTCTACTATTAAACACAGCAAGAAATTTTGAAATTTGTCTGTTCTATCAAGAAAAGACAAAGGTCTTTCTGTTTATGTCAACATGTCTTCTACCCGAGCATGGCGCGACCTGCATTTCTATGAAGAAAAAGACATTCCATAGCAACGTAGAAGTAGATAGTAATGGAGTCATTCTGCTGCCAAAAAAATGTGTCAAATGGACTATTTTTATTAAATTCAGCATGCTTGTAGACTTATGTCGGTCAAAAAAAAGTGTCATTTCTTTTATACGTGTCAAAAAAAGTATTTCTTCAATCTGTCATTATGTCTGTTCTTCGGTAGACATCACTTGTTTCTACGGTGGTCATGCTGAGCTTGCAGTAGTTCCTGAACGAACATGCAACCAAACAAACAAACTTCAGCTTTGTATTATTATATGATGATTATTACAGTAGTTATGTTATAAATAAGCAAATTACGAGCGATGTTGGTAATTGCCCCATCGATCATGTTGTGGTGTCAGTGACTATAATTGTAGGTGGACCGCTTCCGTATGTAAAGTGAATTTAATTATTTGCTGGCAACATTTATAAGGGTTGTGTACACCGTTTAATGAGTATAAAGGTATGTTTAGATTTTAATAAACGTTTTGTTAAAGTTGACATGTACTTTAAGTAAGTATTTTATGCTGGTAATTTAGTATGCAACTAAAAAAATAAATACCTGATATATTTTTTCATAGATTATTTTTATTTCTTACAAATTTAAAATAAATGTTATGAAAGAATATCTAGTTTTAATTCCGCGAGACGAAAATCCGGCTACCTTTCCTTCTTGTGCATGTGTACGTGGGCGGGAGGGTGGTACTGCGGTGCATCCTGCACCCAATGCTGGATTTTCGTCTCGCGGAATTAAAACTAGATATTCTTTCCTAACATTTATTGTAATGGATTTCTGCTAAGTAACGCCTGATTCAATAAATTACAAATTTAAATATTTACAAGTTATTTAAAAAGTTATATTATGATATAAATATTTACATAAAAAAAGTAAAAGGCGTTTGACAATCTCATCCCCACCCTTAGGGTTTCACAAAAAGTTCAACATAAATTTACAATTTTCAACATTGAATCTTCTTGATATACTTTAGAACCATTTTCGAGTTCTTGTGCGCATATATATTTTATATACTAATATATGTGACGATGCACGACACATATATTAGTATATATTTATTATATACATATATTAAAGACTTGCCTTCAAGCACTCTTGTACCCCTTGTCACATATTTCTAACAAACATCAATAAATCGTTACAATACCATTTGAATTGTCATAAAGAACTAGAAATGTATTTTAATATGCAATGCAAATGAATCGATATCCAATAGCTTTGTAAATAACCCCACAATGTTTATACTAAGAACAATCGATTTATTTTATCGATTAGATTTATCGATGTTTTGAAATATAGCAATTATTAAATTGAAAGCTTTGTTATGTTAACGTTATATAATGAAGTTATTAAATATAGGTTTGTGGCAAGTTACTCATGCGGCTGAAACACTTTTTTCAGGCTTTAGGCGTAGTTATCTTGAAATAACTTGGTTGTGCAAGTTTAAGTCATTTGGCTGACATTAAACTGAATTTTAGGGTTCCAGCCAAGAGCTGAAAACTAAACGACAGCGCTAAGGGCACCCCCCGTGGGGTAAGGACCTCGGCTCAGGGCGTCGTTGGGGGCAGGATCGTAAGGGACGGGCTGAATCTGTTAGTGTACGTGAAATGTACTATTATAACAGAAAAATATGGTTACAATAATCATGGCATCCAGACCGATTACCGGCCATGGAGGCCGTTCACTTTAGGGAGTTAAACCGACTGCTTAGCATGCCGATTCTATCAAAAAAAGACAAAGCTCTTTCTGTCAATATCAACATGTCTTCTGCCCGAGCATGGCGCGACCTGTCAACTCGCATATAATCACAATAGACTTATGTCGATCGAAGAAAACAAAAATTTCTTCAAAAAATGACTAAAGAAATCTTACGTCAATATGTCACATATCTGTCATTATGTCCAATCTCCGGTAGACAAAACTTGTTTCTACGGTTGTCATGCTTAGCCTGCAGGACATATTATAGGGAACATGAATTTGAGAGGACACATCTGCACTCTATTCCTTCATTACCCGATTAGTCGGCAATCCGACACGACTGAAGAGGCGATTTCGACCAGAAAGCAATTTCGACCAGAAAGCAATTTCGGCTCGACCCGGGTATAAAACCCGAGATTCCGTGTCAGCAATAACGCGATGCGACTACTAGACCAACAAAGCAGTTTACTTAGTAGCATATGTACATATATAAAAGTAAATAAAATAGTTGTTTATCTCATGAAAACAATAATCTCAAATCATCATCCCAAAAACTAGTTATTTTTTATCTCCTAGATAAAAAGATATAAAATCTAGGCTACTTAAATACCTAATCTAGGTTTGTTTCTCTACTTCATAATCTTAAGAACGTATACATCATTTACGACACATCTAGTTCGCTGACGGACTGACAGATGGGTCGACACCCGCTCCAGATTATGTGGTGCACCTAAATTGAATTGGCTTACAATTTTTTGAACATTCATTTTTTGAAGAAAATATATCCTTAAAAAGAAAAATATGTACATCGATATATATACAATATGTATATTAAGCTTGGATCATTTTCAAGAATATTACATACTAAATGCTTAAAAATTATAACTTAAAATCAACACTTAGTTCTATAAGGTCCATTTTCACCAACAAGATGAATATCCAACTAAGAAAAACAGTCGTTTATCATAAATTCAAACTGCCAATACCCGAAGGTAAACAATTTTTTTGAGGGTTTTATCCCTAAAACGATTGATTCTCACAGTAATTTTAAGACAAGAAATAGATTTCGCAAAGATCCTAGCAGCGTAGTAAAAAAAGTTGTCGTGTCTAATCACGTAATTGGCTGTTGGTGAATTTTGCCTGAAGTGAAAAACTAAAACAAAACTGTCATTTAAACATAAAATAAATCTTTGAAATTCTATCTCTTTTCTTCCTTCCCTTCCTATCATGACTTCAAACAGCTGACATTTTACCTCTTGGACAGGCGGATATGTTAACTAGTGTTTCCCATTTTTTGGCAACATTGGAACAAGAATAATGTATCTTAATAAAAAACCTGGCAAGAATATCAATATGTATACTCCCGTTACGAATACAACTACATTATCCCGTAATTTTGTTTCTTTCATTAGGTATTACTGGTACAAGTTAAATGAGGGTTTATTGGTAAACTTATACCCCTTTTTATAAAATGTGTTACTAGCTTTAGTACTAGGTTTAAACCACCATCTCGAACAAAGTTAATCGTCTAAACGTAGCACTAAACTCGTTACTTTTTAAAACCACGTTTTATAATAAGGGTATCAATTTTCATATTTTATTATCAATTTTATAAATAAATACAAACGTGATAGTCATGTTATAACAGTTAATCGATTCTGATTTCTATCGAAAAGTTTTGTAATCGATTTCAAATATAATGTGAGATAATATGAGTATGTATTTGTTTATTTTGTAATCAAGCCATTAACAATAATTGAATCAATCAAATGTTGAATTGCCAAAGAAATTGCAATTCATGTATTCTTTATATTAATTGTAGTTTGTATTATCGACAATTAGTCATTATATTTAAGTAAATACAGGATCGTGTTTGCGCTAACATGAATTTTAATGATGTAATTATCATTGTTGCTAGTAAGTACGGAATTTTGAGGTCGCCGTTTCGAGTTTTGTGAGTAGGATTTATCTATGGGTCATCGATTATCAAGATTGTAATGAGAAATATATGTTGTTTATATTACATTGCGTGGTATGTATGTTTTGTTGCTAAATAGTACAGTCTCCCACAAGTAATACTTACGGCTAGTGAATGTAATAACGTGGGCATTAGAGAATTACGAAAGTAGATGCACACAGCTTTTGAATTTGATTTTAGTGTTTTTTGTGATTGTGTTAATACGTTGTAGCGGACGGTGAATATTTTGATATAATAATTAGATTATTTTATGTCTCACAAAGAATGATATTAGATTTTACGTAAACAATATTGACAAATGACTACTAAATTGGACCATTGCTTAAGCTATATCAAAATACCTAGATGTCCCAGCTGACAATATCTGAGATATTTTTTTTAATTCGTATCACGGGTTTTCCATGAGGGGAGTTTTTACTGATTTAGAATGAAATAAAGGGTACGTTTAAACCAATCGAGCATATTCTTTATTTATAACCATCAGACAAATGTTTATTTAAGCAGAATTTTTTAAAACCGATTAGCGACAGAATCGGATGCGTCTTCTTATATGAGAAAAAAATAATGCTAAAAGTTTTTCATTAATTCTAAACGCCACTTTGGATAGAAAATTATGACCCGATGAATACAGATTCTATCCAAGATGACATGTAACCACGGGAAAACATAACATTTAAATATCACCGTTTTATAGACACAATGACTATGTTATGTGGATATTACGAACACCGTTAAAGGCTCCAAGTTCCCATCATCAGAACTTTAACTACTTCATCAGTTATGTCATCAAATTAAACTTTCTGTCTTAATTTTATGCCCATACACGTGTATTTAATGCCCTTTCTTCGTAAACCAGCGTTCAATACAAAGGAGCCGCGTCAATTTTAACCCTTTACGACTACCAAAATTATATCGGGCTCAATCAAGCGGTAAGCGTGGGGCCCTGAAGTAGGCGAGTAATTAAAAAAATATATAAATATGGGTATTTTGGGTACGCGATTTTTGATATGGTTATTTAGAAGTTTCTTAATTTTTGTTTCATTCATTGATGCAGTATTTATATTTGTGTTTCTATAAAAAAATATATTGTAAATTTTGATGGGATCAAATAGTACGAGTATCTTTTAATTTGTTGCGTTCGTAACTTACACTTTTAATTAAGTCATCAAAAGAATCATCGTAATCATTAATTATAATATTTCGCTCCACTAAAAACTTTATTCGACAATAATAAAAAAGAAAAATAGCTTTTTCACCATCTGACGAGATAAACGATGCCATACCACGTTAAATAATTAGTCAATTTTTGGACGCAATCCAAAAATAAAACTTCAGAAGGATATGCACGATTAAAATAACGTATGGGCCATATATTTTTCACAAATTAACTGAAAACAAATTGGTTGTGTTATATTATATAATTAGTTATTTTTATAAAATCCTACACTTAAAAAAGGAATGTCTTTCGAAAACATAACAAGATTTTAGAGAGAAATCAGGCGCAGGACCGACATTTACGTGCTCTCCGATGCACGGGTGAATCAATCGTCAACTTCCAGACTCCAGGCTGCTTTATGAAAGTTTCTCAAAACGCACAAAGCGATTTTTGTACCTACATTCATAGCAAATAAATAATTTAAGGTTTTCTTAAAAAGTTGTATACCTTATTTTTTTAAACTAATACGCAAATGCATATAGCCAGGAATCAATGAGCAACTTAAAACGTATTTACTTAACTTAAACACAACTTATGCAACTGCAGCCTAGTTAGTACATTACATCTTCAAACAGCTAAAAGCACCCACAAATCCCGCTTTCCCAAGAGAAACCGCGTCGATAAGACTACGGTGCCAAATCGCAATTAAATTAATTTTGCATTGCTTCGCAGAAATAATTTAATTAATTCGCGGACTTAATGGCCGATCGCCGTATGAACGGATAATGGGCATTTTGCATGCGTTCGCGGAAGCTTATCGCGCTTTGCGCCGGTCAAGTGTAAGCGTACCTTAAAGACGTGTACTTATTATCACTTTGATGTGATTGATGATGTGAACACGGTTGGATGGTTATGTTTGGATATCGTAGCAGTACACGATTACGAAATTAAATCGTAATTTTACATACGTGATACTATAATAAATTAAAGGCCAGATCCCATAAGTACATTGCGCTGCGTTAAGTGACGTCGTCGCAAGGGAACAATACATTGTGTGCCACATGAGGGTATGCTGACCGTCGTAGCTGCATCGTCTTCAAACATCTGGTAATTCTGAAACATTCGTTCATTCATTTGGTTTACGGAATTAATCATTGTAGTGTTCGTGTAACGTAGGTGGGATACCTACCTACCTTTGGATCCTTCTGGACCAAGTAGTTAGTTATATAAGAAATTCTATATCAATATTATGCTCGCTTGTTCTATTCTATTCCAGTTTAGCTTCCTCTATCTAGCATTGGATCACTGTCTGTCGTCACACTGAACTCTGACAAAACAGCGCCTCTGACAATATCCCTCCCGCCACATATCTTGTCCGTCGATCCGTTGAAATGTTATCAGCACGAAAGCGAAATGAAATATCAGCGAAATGAAATATCAGCGAAATGTTATCGTTGAACTACGGTTTACTCGGCCTTAAGTCACCAGGCACATTCACAGTTTCACAAAATACCAAAAGGTGTTAGATGGTATACTGACGACGTCCAATCGGTACGTGAGACGTCCACACGTCGCAATCCGTGGCCTGGTCGACATAATGAGTTTTAACCTCAAACTCATTAAACAGAGTTTAACAAGAACAAATCGCGATTAGTTAACGGTGAAATCGGCCCAACTTAAACTCAAATTGAATTACCATAAAATGGTGGGATCCCCATGACTCTGAAAGTACGGTTTAATTCAATGGCACTTTAATAAACATGGCGGACGGCTATCGAAGTATCGGCGTGGCTTAATTTACAACGCTTTGCCTCGAGAAAGCGACAACTAAGCGAGTATTAGATTTCATCCGAATAATTTATTGTATTGACTGCTGTTTTTGTCTGATTGTTTGTTTGTTTGTTTGTTTGTGTATGAAAATTAAAAGAGAACGTCTCCCGTAATTGGAGTGAATTGGTGCTGTCAACATTCTATTATGATCTGTTTGTATTCCAATGTAAAGACACCAGCACATAAAGCTACTACAATCTGTCAAATTTCCTTTATAGATTTTCTTTTCACTTCATCGCTGAAGCAAGTAGCAGGAACTGGCTCGGGTAGCTTGATGTGCTGGCATACTAACTAGTACGAGTATTTACATAAACCTTATTACACTAGATTAAATTTTTAATTTCTCCATTATTTCGATAATTTATTTACGTTAACAAACAAAATGAATAATTCACTTAGGTAACTGAAAACTAAAACGCTTCTCTAAAACCAAGCATCATTAACCTTAACAGTCAATACGTTAACTGGAGTAACGGTGCCAACATCCCGGTATATATGCGTTTGCGCAGTTGCCACTTCAGATATATTGGGTTCAGATCCCGCGATAGGATCGCGTTCCCACCACTAACTGTTAATGACTGGGAAATGGTTAAAGGTTAAGATATGGTACTTTACACTGCAGTGCATTTTAATCAATGTTATTGTATTAGTCTAGCCTATTATAAAGCGGTGTTTGTTTGTCCATATGTAACGGGTAAGCTATGAAAATGCTGTATTGATTTTACTAAATTTGAAAAGTGGCGCCTGGGTGTCCTGAGTAGAGTTTTCTCAAGAAGACTTTTAGTAGCCTCTTTTTTTAATTAGGCCCTTTATTATATGTACATATTTACTATTTTTAACATATACTGATTTTCTAGTCTAGAAATTAAAGGTATAGTTAGCGAACTTTGAGGAATTTTGCGAGAACTGTTTTTGTTTGAGGTAAAATAAAAATCTACTTTACTAGGGTAAGCCAACAAAATAGACCTTAAAATTTCTTTATTGGATTGTTCTTTCCAATATTTTCTCAAATCTTTTTAAGTAAAGTTTTGTAGTAAAACTGAAATCGTTCAAGAGTAGTTAAATGCAACAGCTGATACCGTATAACAATGCGCTTGTCGGTGTTAACACATTTGTTTAGAGTTCCTCATTACCAGAAAGCAGTTGTTTTACTCACTTTTACTAGAAAATAACAAAACAAAAACTTTTATCGAGAATTTTACCTACCATGGTTGATGATTGAAGAAATAAAATATTTGTTAAATAAAGTTCTGATGATGAACATTAGCGAATATTTTTTCAACAATTTCGCAAAATTGATTTAGCAAAAAAAATCTGAGTTTTTTTCATGTAACAATAATAAATCAGTTTCACAATTTTGATTCTGACAGTTATACTAGACATACAGAAGTATATAAGCGTATGCGCAGGCACAGGTGCACTATCTATTCTCTCACTCTAATAGTCGGATGGCACTACGGCTGCAAGACCGACCTCTTGTCAAGCTCTCCGAGGTACGAGTACCACCAACTTCCAGACCTCAAGCCCAAGTTCGTTTCAGCCGACACGAGAATTGAACCCGAGACTATGCAGATCAGTCGCGCTTGTGATCACTAGACCAACGGGAAGTCGCGAAAGCATAACAAACAACAACATTTGCATTAACAACATTACTTAGAAAGTTATTACGACTCCACATAAAACCAGCTACAACCTTTTCAATTGCCTCCCAGACTTCCAAACGGCCGTCACTATATCTTTGATCTAAGACTAAACTAACTGCGTTCGCGCTAACTCGATCATTACGGACTGCCCACGAGATGGGACGATTGCATAATTTAACTGCTCAATTGAACGAGCTTTATCGGTTACGTTAGATAGCTTTGTGTTGGCTGTTATCAGATCGTGTTAGATAAGCGTTGTATTACAAGAGTCGGCTAAAGATTAGAACAGTCAAATAACATAAGAAGCCCGCTATTTGAGTCGTCGCTTAATTTCTTGTTCAAAGATTTTAATCATTATATGCCTAGCCTTTTCCCAAACTATATTGGAGTCGGCTTACAGTCTTAACCAGATGCAGCCGAGTACCAATGTTTTACGTGGAGCGACTAGTAATTTAGGCAACCCGACAACCCTTGATAAGACTATTTGTCAGACTACTGACTACCTGTAAAGACTATCAAAGATGTAGAAATGACAGCCGGGACCCACCAATTTAGACTGCCTTCCGAAACACGGAGGAACTAGTTATGTTATGATGGTCATCCATGCATGTTCGTAGATTTTAATACCACTGTTTACTGTACTACTCTGCTCACGTATCAACGCTCAATTCCTCTCTGTCTGAGAGAAGGCTCCTGCTCAGCAGTGGGACCGATAAAAACGATGATAATGATGATTATGTACGCCAGCAAAACAGGCAACAATCTGCCAAATTTCCTTAATAGATTTTCAAGTTTATCGCTGAAGCATAAAGTTCAAAGTTGATTGGGAAAACTTGATAGTTTCGGGTAGCCTGATCTACTGGCGTCTGTAGTCTTCTACGCTCTCTGCTTTGGCCTAAAATCCCATATCAATCCCACGACAACCGTTATTACCGTTAAAAAAGTCTACAACCTAAAGGAAAGTCTAACTACACTTGCTAACACAAAAACAGTAACGTATTCATCACGATTACCGTCCACATTTACATTGCACCAATTGGTTTTACTTAAGCTGATAAATAGCCCATAGCTGTCCTCGGAGCGAGTTCACAATTTATTGCTAAACGCACGATAGTTCTAGCTTCCTACACGAATGGCACTTGTTACAAGGCACTCCTCTACGACGAGTAAATCTTTGGGCTTTCCCAAACATTAACATATACTTTGAATGTAAAGTTTTGTAGCGAAATAGCTAGCCGTGGTAGTAGTAGTTAAGAAAAGGTGGTTTGGATAATTTATGAACAGTTCCACTGTACGTTGAAAGAGCAATTTGTGTTTTACTTACATGTAGGTAGATAGTAGTAGGTAGATATTTTCATTATTTTAAACACAATACATTCAAGTAAAAGTCAAACATTGTTTGGTTAAAATGGTGATAATACAAGCTCAACAACAATTGTTCTTAAAGTTCATAGTATAGTCACAGAATACTAAATAGTAACTAGCGTTGTATAGTGTGAGCTATCAATTGCCAGTAATTTCATCACATTACAAAACACTGGCATATCATCATCATCTCCCGCCTTTTCCCAACTATGTTGGGGTCGGCTTCCAGTCTAACCGGATTCAGCTGAGTACCAGAAGGAGCGACTGCCTATCTGACCTCCTCAACCCAGTTACCCGGGCAACCCAATACTCCTTGGTAAGACTGGCGTCAGACTTACTGGCTAAAACACTGGTCTATTAATCTATGAAAATGTATCACTCTCCTTTGATTTTATTTTCGTTATGAAGTATTATTTAAAGATGTTCTTTTTTCACATTATATAGATAATTGCATAAGCTGCGTGCACCTGTAATGGGCGTGCATTTTTTATGCAATTTATGCTGTTCCATAAATATAAAATTAGTTCATTTAATCATTATTGATAGAGTGCTTTTGTAGTGTTTACAAAAACAGTGACATTTTATGACCACTGATTGAATACATGTGTACAAGCACATCAAGCTACTACAATCTGTCAATTTTTCTTAATAGATTTTGAACTTTATCACCGAAGCATATGGTTCACATGATTCTGACATTTTCGGGTAGCTTGATGTGCTGGCATCTATACACAAACACTTAAACGCGTCTCTTTAACAGCTGCAATCTTATAATTAGTACAAAAATACGCGTTACATGTTAAACATAAAGAAGACCGGACCAACATTGGCCTAAACTTTCATCCACGTAATTGAAACAAGCAAATTTCCAACCACCGAATTTATGACCGACCTACAACCACTAGTACAGTCACGACCAGCGTACAAGGGTCTCTATATCACAATTAGCCAACAAGATGTTTTCCTGACCTCGAGGGCTGTAACTTCGGAACAGCTTTCCACAACTTACAAGGTTATTACCCTGAACCTAATTGCTGTTAATTGGTTGAGACTAATGAGAACATCGTTTGGTTGCCGTAGTCGCTGAAACAGGGCTAACTTTGTATTAATTAGTCTGGTAGTGAATTAGATAGTTAACTTAGAAAATGCGTAATGAGGTTTTCGTACGTATAGAGCCATAGTTTCATAAAATAAATCGGATTGATATTATCATGTATTAATAATTAGTTCGACATTTCGGACTACTACTAAAGAGCCGAAATGTGTGATTTATTTCGATTCATTACGTAGGTGATTATACATATATACAAACTTAATATCTAACAATACTTAACTATATATAAATACAAATTAAAATATAGGACCAAAACATTTCCTCGTCATCACCGTCCACTGTAAGCATACCCAAGAGGCTGGCAGCATTGCCACGTTTAGTATGGATTATCTTCCTGAAAAGGCATAAAAAATGCATTTCCGAGGTTTTCACTCTAAAAATACGACATAAGAATAGAAAAAAATTATATCATATTGTTATTTTTTAGATAGATTCTCCAGACATGCAAAATGCTCTATCACATCACCTTTAAAACAAGTGCTATCTACAAAAAAACATTCGACAATCACAACTATCCTAACTACTCGTATAAATCTCACTGTTTGCAGTCCTTGTCATGGGTCATAACACGGAACAGGTAATGATACACAAGGGAAGGCGTGAAGCGGACAGCCGGACACGCTGAGACCCCCGGCGATCACCACTTAATTACTTTAGTACTTGTGCCACAAACGGCATCCTGAAACTAATAAGTGCCAGTCAGAAGTAGCTCATGCGCAGTCCTTCCTTATTTATGAGCCCCTACTACTGGTATCGCAAGTCTAGGAAGGTTAAAACTCGCGAGAAATGTGAAGTGATAATGATAGACGGAGATTGTTTTAGAACGAAAATTATTCTTTAAAAAATCATTCTTTTATATTCTGATGATTTTATCCTGATGTTCGTGTTTTGACCAAGGAAGTTCATAAATGTTTCCTGAACTTCATGGAAGATATAATACATAGTCCAATGAGGAGGGGTTGGGTTGTTTTTCATGCGAATATATTATGCGTTTTAAAACAAGTCATTGAAGATCCCCTATATGCGCACCAGCTTACATATACACACACATTGTATATATATTAAATACCTGACGATCTATGACGGAGAATTGCTACTGATTCGAATTCGGGGATGCCGGCTTCTACCCCCCACGCATGGGGTTGTAACACCGCCAACTCCGGGCCTCTGTGAAAGTTCCATAAAATAAAAGAATAACACCGTTTGTACCTTACCAGAAAATCTCGCATAAAAGTCCACTGTCTCTTCCCCAAAGCTAGGGAGTTTACCTCAATCTTCACTTAGAGTGCCCTCTACCAGGCCTCCGTCACTCCATGTACTTGCGCGCTATAAGTGCCTACCGCCCAGTCGAGCGGTCTCGGTCCGCCGGCGGAGCAAATACAGTGCGGCTTTCGCAAGCGAAGCGCGCGCACGCCGCACATTGGGTCGAAACGATGATTTTAGTGACTTAGGGTTCAACTTCGTTTTTTTGCATTTTTCTTTATGCGGATGGATAGAGCTCATTAACCTCAATAATAATTGTTCTGATGCTTTTTTTCCTAAACTTGCTCCTTTGGGTGGAAAAATGCATTTTGATATTTTTTTATATGGAGCGGATCAAATTAAATTAAATTCTGGCGAAATACCGTGTGATCCCGCTTTGAAACGGTATTTTTCTTAAAGCTTGTCCCGTCTACTATCATTTGATGCTAAAAACATGTGCATAAACTTGCAACTCTGCCAAATAAATGGATCGAAAAAAAACGAAAAAATACATTGAATAAAAGCTTCATTTTTTTGTTTCGGAAGTTCTTTTTAGTGATAATTGATATAGAATAGTAAGTAATAGCACTTAATAATTCACATAATTACTTAACAACTAACAACAATACATTTAAAGGTCCCTAATTTCCTTAAATTTAATAATCACGTATAAAATGTAGGTATATAACTTCTCTTTGTTTATTTAATGAACTTATAAAATATTTTAAACTAAATTTAATACTAAATAGTGAGTAAAGATACATGCAAGACACATTTACTAAAGGTAAAAACTTAAAACTAAATATTTACAACAACAAAACTATTTTCTTTCAATCATGACATACAAACTAATAAAAAAAAGCAAGAAACTACTACCTACCTTCTACTATCTACCAATAATTTTATTCACTATCGCTATGACTATCTTGTAAATTATCTACATCAATAAAATCAAAATCGGATTCTGAAGGAAAACTTAACAGAAGCTCTTTGACTTTTGGAGAGAGAACCATTCTTGGCACTTAAACACTTCTTAACTTTTTCTAGATCTTCGGGGTGATTTAGCAAATAGTTCATTATTTTTCCTACATCCTCATTTCCAGTGTTTCTTAAACAAGCGATTGTAGAAGCTTTCAGTTCATCCGGGGATAACGAAAGCGATTGGTTAATTTGATCAACGCGTCTTCGTTTTTGCCTGGAGCCCAATTCTTCGAAAGGTTTTCGAGGTGTAAATGTAGATGTTGAAGCTTCTGTCGTAGATGGTGGCAGATTTTCAACATCTTCACTATTACAAATCTCGAGCCTTTCCTGTTCAGTGTTCACAATTTCAGGTATTACTCCTTCGGGCCAGGTTATCGCACTTTCTAACCAATCACCATTTCTTCTTAAAAACTGTGTTAACGAGCGACTACTTCGTTCCCATCTTGCACTTATATTTGAACAAAAGCGCGTACAGAATTTTTGGAGCTTAACACTGTTCTCTTCGGTCACGTTTATTTTATTTTGTAGGTATTGGAAGAGTTTTTTACTATCCGACAGCGACTTAAGCTGCTCTCTTAAAATCATAAATAAATCTAAATTGTTAACTAAATTCTCCATTATAACGAAAAGGGACGATCACAATCACTAGATGTTAATAGTAGTACGAATAAACGAAAACTATTAAATATATAATAAATATAGTCATTTTATACCACCAGTTACAAACAAATGTTTACAAATTTTTCTACTACCCTCATTAACGAATTACCCTCATTAACATTAAAGTAATGACTAAAAGTGAAAAAAAGTAGTTTTTTATAATGTAAAAGGTTAAGCTAATTACAGTCATTAAACAAACAAATAAAAAATATAGATAATCATCCATATTTTTAAGTAATACGTAATTAGCAAATTTTAGCTAATAACGAACCTTTTAAATGTATTGTTGTTAGTTGTTAAGTAATTATGTGAATTATTAAGTGCTATTACTTACTATTCTATATCAATTATCACTAAAAAGAACTTCCGAAACCAAAAAATGAAGCTTTTATTTAATGTATTTTTTCGTGTTTTTTCGATCCATTTATTTGGCAGAGTTGCAAGTTTATGCACATGTTTTTAGCATCAAATGATAGTAGACGGGACCAGCTTTAAGAAAAATACCGTTTCAAAGCGGGATCACACGGTATTTCGCCAGAATTTAATTTAATTTGATCCGCTCCATACAAAAAAATAACAAAATGCATTTTTCCACCCAAAGGAGCAAGTTTAGGAAAAAAAGCATCAGAACAATTATTATTGAGGTTAATGAGCTCTATCCATCCGCATAAAGAAAAATGCAAAAAAACGAAGTTGAACCCTAAGTCACTAAAATCATCGTTTCGACCCAATGTGCGCCGTTCAATTTTTAACCGACTTCTAATAGTGCTGTTCGTTCATACGCGTATTACGATGCCGTGTGGTGCCTTATGTGCTGTAGATGGGTGTAAATGTCGGTGCTTTTTCGATTCGTATTTACCAGCTGTTAGCACCAACATAAAAAAAAAAAACAAATTATTTCTTAGTGCCTTTTTTGAAGTCGGTTCTCTTTTTTTAAGGCTTTTTTTTTAACATCAACGAAGATCATCATCAAACTAAGAAGTATTATACTTATTTTAAAACGTTCTCCTAAATGTAACAAATCCTTTTCTGAAAACCGCATCGATATCGGTTTAGCCAAACGCGAGATTATCGCGCACAAATATACATACCTACAAACCATACAAGTCAAACTTCTCAGTTTGGCCTGTACCTATGTCTGATCAACTCCTTTTTTTTAAGTTGGTTAAATATTTTATAAATGATAAAATTTTTAACTGCCACATAAAAGTCAGAACATATTAACAGTTCTCAATAACATAGATAAAAATTTTTGTTAATTTAATTTTACCGAAGATGCAGCCCTGCGATTACTGTGGAATCGCGCGGTGCGAAGCAATTACTGCTGTACGCTTGAGCATTTAGGCGCATTTTAGCATACAGTGGTTGTTGACGCGAAGGAGTAGGCAATTATCGTAGTAGGTATTGGAAATTTTCTACTGAGTGAAGTATCTGTTACGTATTAACTATTCAGTAATCTGTGCCTCTACAGTAATCATGAAAAGTCATCTATAAACTATAATTATTACTTTCATATCCTAAACCCTTTAAATGAACATTACCACTAAACGGTAAAATAAACTACACCAGTTATCTTCTAAGCCTAAATGTAGCTTTCAATTCGAACAAATGTACCCTCTATTCAATATAATCTCTTTTCAATTTCCATGACTCACTATCTGTAACAGTAATGTTAAAACAAATTAACCTTCATTACAGCTTATGATCCAATTACAAGTAATCGCTTTATCTAATACAGTGTACTACACCATAATTAATGATATTGTAATTATACGCTTTAAGATTTATTTTATAAATTATTGGCGGATGCGATAGAGCTGTGAATGTATAGATGTGGACTGCTTTTATAATAAGATGGCGCGATGGCGGTTTACATGGGATCGAGTATTCTTTTATTGTTAATTTGAATTCTGGAGAGGCAAAATAATTTTGTCTTTTGCGCGTGGCTTCGCTCCCGTTGAGAATTATTATTATTACTTAAGATTAGATTTAACTTTCATCCCCTATTTTATCCCCTTAGGGATGGAATTTGTCCAAATCCTTTCTTAGGGGATGCGCCTACGTCGTAGTAGCGTTACGAATGCAAAGTCTAAGCCTCTCAGCCCGATCTATGTATAATGACAAAGTTTCATACAAACTTTCATATCCTATTTTATCCCCTTGGACATAGAATAGATCAAAATCCTTTCTTAGCGGATGCATATCTGATCAGTGGTTATGGCTGTGCGTTGATAGATCACTATATCACCTTTCAGTTATTGAGATTGTTTTTTTTTTGGGTGGAATAAGTTGTTATTAATTAATACACAAGGCGAAAACGCAAACGCCTCTCTTGCTAAGATTTTATTAAAAGATCTATAGCGGATACAGATAATCATTTAGAAATGTAATTGCCTGTTACCTTTGAGATACTTTCGTAATTTTTAATAGCATAAAATTTATTAATTGCGCAGAAGTGGGTTTTTCTCTTTAAAAGGCTCGAGCGAGTACATTTTTTCCCACAATTATGAATTACGAAGTCTTTTTACGAACTATTTCCTAGTAGGAGTTCTATTCATATGTCACCATTAATATATGGCGTAGCTTTGATATGTGCGCCACCACATCAACCTACCTCAATCTGTCAAATTTCTTTAATAGATTTTCAACTTTATCACTATACCGGAAGGTTAATATTCGATTGGCAAAATTTTACAGATTCGGCTGCTGGCGTCTGTACTTGAAAATGTATTTAAACTGCGTTATAATAAGGCGTAGATTTTACAAATGCGCATTTTTTTTATTGAGTAGCAGTAAAGATTGAGATTATTTTGGCTATATGGAAAATTGGATAATGACTAGGTCAAAAATAAAATACTTTATCATATTCTTTTTTTAAAGCATCTTAAAATAATTCCAGTCTATAAAGAATATGGCGGAAAACTACGAGCTTCGTCATAGACAAGACAACAAAAGACACAATTCAACAAAAAACACAATTCAACAAAAAAATCTTATTACTAGCTCATCAACTACCGAGCCTTTTCCCAACTATGTTGGGGTCGGCTTCCAGTCTAACCGTATTCAGCTGAGTACCAATTTTTATAAGGAGCGACTGCCTATCTGACCTCCTCAACCCAGTTACCCGGGCAACCCGATACCCCTTGGTTAGACTATCTATTAAATTATTACAAGCTATTAATTATTAATTTTGAACTTGGTAAAACAAATAGTAGGGGCTACACGCGATCCTAATGTGTTAAGAGCGGCGAATCGCGACGCGAGCGCATCAAAGATTGCCGCGTAAGATTAGCGCATTCATTACCGCTTGAAGCCTGTTACTATATCAGTTGTGCGTATCTAGAGCGCAATGTATGTTGAAGGAAGTGTTGCTGCAACAGATTAAAACTTAACTGATTTCCTTGTGAACGCGTGGGTTGGAAGTTCATATATTGCGATGGTTGTTCATGGATTTGCTACGGAAGACTAAGCACGGTATAAATATTGTGCTTTTTAATTCATTATGTTGTTTTTTTTTATTTGGAGAACACGATTGCTAGTATACTAACTATACATATATTTTTCATAATTAGCACAAGTAGTATGATTTAGAGTAATAAAAATATAACTTTTTTTTAAATTACCTACTGAATAACTTTTGGATATTTTTTACGAACTATTTCAAGTTTCTATACCTACCTATACTTGTAACAATTGTCAAAAAGTGTAACAACATGGGTTAAGAGCAGATAATTTTCAGATGAATATATTCCATTTTAACCATCTAACATTATTTACAGAAGCCAACACGTCAACTACCCGAAACTGACAAATTTTCCGAAACAACTTTAAACTATATTATTCTTAAACGATGAAGTTGAAAATATATTAAGGAAATTTGACAGGCTGTGGTAGCTTGATGTGCTGGCGTCTATAGAGCAAACAATGTTCTGAAGTCATTATTAAAGTTGGTATATATTGATTAAAGTGATTTAACTTATTTTATTAAGCTTCAGGATAATATTTTATAATGCATCCATTTGCGAAACACACGTTCATTAGAAAGATGTTAAGTGTCAACGTCATGTATGTATGTTTATGTGAAGTAAGCTCCGAAACACCTATAACTTCCGCTAGCGCCCCGCTAAGTTACAACTTAAACATAAGTTATTTATAGTTTTAAGCCGATTTACACGATTTTGATGTAACTTTACGCTTGTGTTAAGTAAACTGGTAATATGATGCCCCGCGGCGATGCTCGCCGATTTAATTAATATTGAATTATTATCGGATTTGTTAATTGATTTTGTAAAGAGAATATAATTGCTGATATATTCAAACGTCAGTGGTTTTTCCTTGGGAGATGAGCAAATATGCACAGGTAGATGTTTCATGCATATGTATTACCTACATTTATAAATTTAATTGTGAATTATTTCATCGTTAACTTCAAGTTATGACGCTATTAAGTACTTCCCGGAAATATTAAATACCTAATCATTTTTTTTACCATTGAACCTATATAGGGTGTTACAAATCTCGAGGAAACCTGGACTATAAATTCTGAAATCACCAACCCGCATTGAGCGAGCATGGTGATTAACGCTCAATCCTTCTCCGTGGGAGAGGAGACCTGTGCCCAGCAATAGGACGATAAAAAGGCTGTGATGATGATGATGATGATGAATGATACTACATTAATAGAACTAAAATCCCCTTTAAATAAAACCTTTAAATCAATTACGAGTCTCAGCGGCGCGTGAAATCGTCCTGACAACTTGCCATTGTAACATGGGCTCCGATTGAAAAGATAAAATGAACTATGGGATTAATATCATTTTAGTCTCAAAGTATTTACGTCTAGAAGTCACTGCTTGTTATAATGTAAGCTTAAAAGATTAGTTTTCATCGGATGTTCATTTTGAATAGAGGAGTAAGAAATTATTTAATTTTTCTCTCAATGATATAGTATATATAAAAATGTCTGTTTTCAGATAGCTTTTAGCACCTAGTCCCATGTACTTTAATTTGTATAGCTATATTAATATGGTACATTCTGAATCTTTGATTACAAACGTTACTTGTAATTTTTTTATAACCTCAATATATAGGTACTACTATACTAGGTACCTGCCGGGGCTACGGGTTCTTCGCAAGAGTTACCGCCACCCTGGCTACAAAGATCTCCAGAAGGAACATAGTGCGTTTTAGTCAGTAAGAGTCTAACACTGCCTCCAGCTGCACCCACAGGTGGAGGAGTCATTTGATGATTTCCCATTAAAAAACAAGCTCAATATATTCACAAAGTACCCTTTACATATAGTTTCTACATACAAGAGACCTAGGCTAGGCTTACATAATAAGCTAGAAGACACCTCAATTACTCTTTCTACAAAAGCCCAATATATCACTATTACATTCTAAACAAGGCATTTTGAGTTATAACCTTATTTAAAAGGCGGTAACTTAATACTGTATTGCACATGAAAAATCCGCGCTAATGCAGACATACCCCAGCGGCGGTCATATATCGTGGCGCTAATACTCCGAGAGCCGACTTACGGCTTGAGTTATGTGGCTGTTAGTCGGGCTCTTAGCCTAAGGGATCATGAGGGCGCGGAAGGACTAGGGTGATAGGGCATTGATCATGATTGGAAGGTAGATTTGTTGGATGAAGTATTTACATGGTTTTTGATGTTCATTTTATTGATGACTTTTCTAAACGAGGAAGGATAATAAGAATTATAAGGACAACAATAGTAGTGCTAGTTACCCAATTTGCCCACGATTACATTACTATTTAATTACTTAACTTGTAAGTTAAATTATTTGGAGCTCTTGGCTAAGTAATAGATGCAATTAACGATGGATGATAAGGTTAAGCAGTCGCTACGTATAAGCCGAAAATTATGAGTAAATTAAACTATTTCATTGAATAAATACCTTTTCTTTTATTTCTTCGGAATGATCAATTAACCCGTCTCGCTGATGCTGCAGCTGGAGGGAGTATCAGACTCTTACTGACTATAACCTAATAAGTTCCTTCTAGAGGTTCCTGATAGGACCACAGACAGAAGTAAATAATTATACCAAAATTTGATAAAATGAAAAGCAAGCCGCGAAGTGTTCTTTAAGCAACATTACAAGTATGTGCACAAATATTATCCAATACAAGTTACAAAATACAGTCATCTTAAACAGGGTATGTTACCTAGGTACGCTTAGTATACAGCGAACCTCATTGAATCCCAAAGAAAGCCATTTCATTTAGCAAAGCTCGTTTGAACCAACTTGTAACCTAGTTAAGTACTTCTATATCGGTCTAACAGTACCGTATTAAGAATTCCTTGCATTCCGATCTAAATATAGAGATGTATTCTCTCTACCTGGGACTTAAAGACATCCATCTCAAAAATAAGTACCTACGTAGTTATAAGACTTTTATAAATCACCATAGTACCAAAAAACACGTAGGCATTTGAAAAATATCAAAAACAGCGCTAAATGTACAATAATGTCATTATTATCTACCTTTTTATCGTCCCACTGCTGGGCACAGGCCTCCTGACGTCACGTTAATCATCACGCTTGCTGAATGTTGATGATTTCAGACTTTATGATCCAGACTTCTTCGAGTTTGTTTTCCTTCACCTTTAATCAGTCATTGGCGTCCAACTTAGAAAGTAGATATAACTATAGGCATGGTTCCCCTTTTACGTCTATGCAGCTCGTAAGGACGTACTTACCCTGAGTTCCCCTTAGAGTTCAGATTAATATGTTACTATTAGCGCCACACAGTAGCCGTTAAGTTAAAATTATCTTTCGAGTGTTTAGCCCACTCGGGACCACTCAACACCCCGTTGGGAATCAACTCAAACGGTCTTGATACTTGTTCAATTATTTTGACTAAGAATATTGGGTAGCTCAGATATCTAATTTATCTGATGACCGTCATGATGTTTTTAGCACTTTTCTGGTATGATGTATAATGTTTTGAAACGGAAAGGAGTTTAGTAATCTGACATAATTTGATAAGATTATTTGATAAGATTTTTTTTTTATGTAGGGAGAAGTTTATTTCTTCTTTTAAAAATGAAAGCGATGATATATTTTTTTTATAATTCTTATCAATTTGAACATTTTATAATCCTGATTATAAAATTATGTTAAGCAAATGAATGTAATCATAAGGATAAGTTAATGCTGTGTAAAAAATCTTAAAAGCATCATTATAGACGTAACTGAACTGTCAAGTACATTTAAATACATACGTAAATTGTATCAGAGATCATCATGAAAGCTCTTATATATTTTTTTAGTTTAGTTACATTAAATGTTCCCAGAGCTTTCAGTTAACCAAAGTATCAACACTACTTCGTCGTTGTTCGCCGTCTGCGCCTGCACACCCAAGCACGTGCCTCTAATATAAACTACGGAGCCGACCAAATTAAATAATTCATAAATTAATTATAGACTTTTACTAACACTACAAATGTTATTATAAATTATACCTTTTTTTAATTATTTCAATATTCTGTCTGTCTATAACGAGAACAATGGGCAGTTATTTCAATTCGTAATCAGTTAATAAATTATTATTATTAATCACTTATTATAAGGTAAATATAATATAAACATGATTTTTCAACATACACTTTTTGTAAAATAGTATCTTTCTACTGTAGCTACATATTATTTTTTCAACTAAATAGTAGAACACTTATGGGAGATTTATATCTCAAAATGGTAAACAGCCAACGATAAATCTAGCATCCAATCCTAAAAGGCAATCCATACAGCTTGCAGTAATATCAATATTGATTTCGATATCAATGGCACTGATACACCAAGTTAGCTACTAGCCCCCTCATCAATTGCATCCAATCCTAATAATCAATGCAGCTCGACTTTCCAACAACCCGTTAAATGTAACGTTAACCGTTAACCTAATAACGTTAATTGTTGGATAAATAACGTTGAAGTATAACTATATTGAGCGTAGCGCTTATATTTACACTTGTGGAAACAATAACAGTCAATTCCCCGTAGTGTATAGTACCTTATTCTATAATAAAATAAGCTTTCCGTAACTGTAGTGTTGTACTTCTTGAATTATATCGATATCGATGTATAAGTTAGGAGCTGTAATTTGTTTTACTATCGCGAAAATGTCAAATGTAAACAATTATGTACAAGATCTGTATTGTTATATATTTATAACTGCGCGATTGGTTCTGTAAATATTACTAACCTTATTAGATATCTTCGGTATATCGTTCTTACCATGGTATGTTGAATTTGATTAAATTTGTATGTGAATATTTTTGTTCATTAAAGATGAGCCATTGGCTTGAGCCAATACATTACTTGAAATGAAAATGACTCATAAAATAACACATACTGATTGAAATATTTTAAAAACCGTATTGATTCATTGTGAGTGAAGTGACCAATAAAATTAAATTTGAAATAAAAATCACAAATTGCTAGCGATGATGGGTTTTCTTTGAGTGGAATCAATTTTATTTTCATATACGCCGACCCATACAACTGACAACAGCATTATACGTAAGAGAATTTTAGTCTCAAATTTATTACGATTGGAATGAAATTATTCAAGTTATTGATACCACTTATGATCGAGACGTTGGTTAGAGGGAATCCGTTCAGATAATTTTGTTTTGAACATCATAATGTACAGATGCCAGGTCAACCGACCCGAATCTGTAAAATTTTACTTATCGAATATTAACTTTCCGGTATTGTCATAAGGTTGAAACTCTATTAAAGAAATTTTACAGATTGAGGTAGGTTGATGTGCTGGAGTCTGTACCTTGAAAAAGCTAATGATGGACTACTAATCAATTTTTAATTATTAACAAGAAATTAACAATACAGACACAAGTGATAGGCATTATATTTCAATCGGTTAGCTAAATTTTGGATGAATGAGTAACAAAACAAACATTCAGACTTTAGCATTTTTAACACCACTCCGAGATAAAAGAAATAAATTAGCCGAACCGTTTCTGCACTGATTATCTTGTGATGTTCGACATCGACAGATTTATCGATATTTACGTTAGCACAGCACTGTTTGTTTTCGTTCTTCGTTTCGATATTTGAAATGCATTTTAGAAATGTATTTCTTTTTTGTTTATGGTGATTCATAATGCGAATGTAAGTAACAATGTGTTTATTTATACGTTCAATAACAGAGATTATTCAGATTTTTTTTTTTTCAGTTTTTTAACGTATTAAAATTGCTTATAACTGTCATTAAGTGCCTTTAAAATGCTGTCAAAATCAGGAACGAAAATATTGTCCTTAACAGCACCTTAGTTATAATAAGTAGAATCTTTCGAGGAGTTCTCAAAACGATAGTGTCTTCATAGTAGACTAGTTTTTGAAAACGGTGGAAATGAAGCAAAAATATATTTTGCCCCTGAAGGTTAATTAAAAAAAAAGGATCATTATTGTAATATTTGATTTGGTATACGTGATATGGCCGTTGCCACTCCTCGTAAAAACACTGGTACTTAGCTGCATCTCGTTAAGACTGGAAGCCGACCCCAGCAGAGCTTGGGCAAAGGCTAGGCAGATGAAGTGACATGACCGTTGGTACAGGTGAAATGGACTTTAATCAAAATATAAACGGAAATTATTATAAAGGACTTAAATTCTCAATTTCAGTCATAAAACTACAACAATTGTGAGCTAAGCTGACTCATGAATGAAAGGTTATTGCAATAACTGTAATATCTAGCTGTCATCTCAAGTGTCACGCGTTGGCGTACGAATGGCTAACCATTTCATTCGTGAATGAAACACAGAATGGAACTAACACCTTCATTCAGATATTTCAACACCTACG
The DNA here is from genome assembly GCA_958496145.1 of Heliothis peltigera. Lineage (NCBI taxonomy): Eukaryota > Metazoa > Arthropoda > Insecta > Lepidoptera > Noctuidae > Heliothis > Heliothis peltigera. Next base: position 1,950,637 of record OY292341.1, read on the forward strand.
AGTATTATGACTGCGAAAGTGTGCCGTTTGAGTATTAAGATTGTCTTTAATGAAATTTAAAGTATCAAAATTGGATGTGTAATCAACTGAATATTGTTTAACAGAATCTGTATCTTTCCTCTATATGTTACGCTGTACTGCCTCGTTGGTCTAGTAGTCGCATAGCGCGACTGCTGTTCACGGGGTCTCGGGTTCAATTCCCAAGTCGAGCCTGCAAAGCAAAGCAGCCTGGCATCTGGAAGTTTGCAATTAAGATTTGTGCATCGGAGAGCACATAAATGTTAGTCCGATCGTATCGTATGGGGGACACATTGGAAGTGGGGAGTTAGAATAGAGAGTGCATCTGTGTCCACGCAAAATGCTTGGGCATTATAATGTCTCCCGCGCAGTCAGCTGATATCCTTGGAATAATTGGTGTACAAAAAAAAACTTAAAAAGTACATATAACATATAAAAAGTTACATTTGCCTAAATGTAACTTTTATATGTTATGTGTACTTTTCCTGAAAACCTGGAATCAAACCCGTACTTTGTTAATTGACAGGATAGTGCTTTTATGCTGGTCAAGATACAACAAATTTTCTTATTTTCCATGAAAGTCTCGAACTCGAAAGACACTCTACTGATGGACCACTAACTGACATGTTTCTTCCTCTACTTCATAAAGTGTGGTAATTTAATAAAATAGCTGTAACTATGTAAGGACCAGTTAATTTAAATGACAAGGCGGCACCCGCTCTACAAATATTCATAGCACCAGAATAAATAATATTTAACATATTCACAGGATCATTGACGCAGGATTAGTTTACTTTGTCTTAGGGCTGTCTCGCCATAAATTTTAAAATAATAATTTTTAAAAATTAAAACTGATTTCGCCTTTTGTTTAAAATTCGTCATGTTAGATTTGGCGAAGGAAAAGGATATAGTGAATTTTGCGTGTATGTATCTCAGATCTGCCCATATTATGTGTAAGTTATTTGAAAAAAGCAATTTCTGTATAAGTAGATGCAGTCAATAACAAATCCTACCTAGAATAACTACGAGTATTCAAAGTTGGGTGAAAATTTACAAAATACAGCGTAGAAACGCCCGCCGTTCACCACTTCCTATGTGTTATCGGTAGAAAGAAGAAATGCTGGAACAAACTCCCCAGCAACATCATCCTGTCTGTGTGGTTCTAAGAACCGCTTCATACGATATGAAATATCAAATTCAGTTAAGTTTTGGGATTAGGTATTTTGTAATCATTCTTTTGCTTCTGACCTTACGAGTTTTGAAAATATTGAATAGTCATATGCTTGCAGTACCTAGCAACTATGCAGTCATAGCGACCGCTAAGTAATTATGAACTTGGTAAATTTCGAAGTATTCATATAAAATAGTAGTAAACGCTTGTGCTGTGTAATTTGCGTGCGATCTTTATGACTATGCATAAATTTGAGTATCCTGTTGTACAAACTAGTGTCATTTTATGACGGAAAAATTAAAAGCTTTGCTACGCTTTAGATTATTTATTATCTTCTTAGTTGCTTAATGTGCGACTTCTATATTTCCTTATTATTGCGATTATAATGTTCATACAGAAGGTACATAAAGAGAACAGATTTCTTAAGAAATGCTCTCCTAAGCAAATGTTGTCTATGTTATCTGCTTTTAAGAACAATTCGTCTCTACTCGATAACGAATAGTAAAAGAACCGAATCGCTGTACAGTTATAAGTCTTAATATTGCAAGCATACTCCTTTTTTATTGCAAACACTAGCTGTTGCCCGCGGTTCCATCCCTAAGAACTACCTTAGCCATATAAAAAATAGACTATATCCGTTCTCGGGCTCTAGACTGTCAGAGTGCCAAATTTAATGTAAATCAGTTTAGTATTTTCGACGTAAAAGCGTGACATATAGATATTAAAAAAGTAATATTTCTAAGAGATTAACAATAAGTATGTTTTTAAAACTACCAGCCCTAAGTATAAGGACATTACAAGGGGTGACAAGTTCACAGTTTTAAATTATATCCTTAAAACATCTGATAACTTCGGTGCCACAAAGAGAGGCTCGGCCTTCAATAAATAACCCAAAATATTACACAAGTATCTTTAGTGAAAGATCTTTATTTATTAAGATGTAAGCTGTGATACAAGCAATTTATGAAGTCGGGCCTTCTCCCCATTATGTAGATAATGACATGAGATAGAATGCAGACGATTTTTTTTTTGTCGACTGTGTCACATCCCTATGGGGTTACCAAATATGTTGATTGGTGATTGTTGATTTTTGTTAGAATGGTGTGATGGTTTGGAAGTATGAGATGAAGTGAATAACTGACGGTCTTGAACTGAATAGGTACAGTCTAGATGTCTCCTGTATAGATTAGTGCGTTTACATTAGATTTCTTGATACATCATTTTAATAATTCTTTTTTTTATGCTCTTTAAATTATCCTTGGAAAAAAAAGGAAAGCTACTTACATTGTCATGATATATTAATGAAAAGTAACTGTAAACATATTTATAAACTTAAAAATTACAATAAAAAAATTACTTCTAAACTTACAAGTTAAAATAATGCATCAAACAATTCACCCGCATCGCTCTGTCAGCTAGGGTCGTGCCCAAAAGGCTGGCCGTATTGCCATGTTGGATGGCAATGCCAATTTCGCCAGCCCTTTGGTCACGTGTGGGCTCCACTAAGCATTTGCTTATGGGTATGATAGTATTTATATACACTCGTCAGAATTGTTTTCCACTTACACCATATAAACCAATTGTACTTAAATAGGTATCTATTTAAGAAACAACAACCTCAAACATCTACCAAACGTATTTTATCGATAGAAATCGACACAGTTAAACTGCTTGTTAACAACACTACAGAAAAACATTCAAAAATGTTTTGAATAGAGAAATTTCTCCGTCCTGTATTTTCGACATAAGAATCTGTCGCTACAAATATTATAATTTCAAGGAACAACTGGAAACTATCAAGGTTTTATCTAAAACGCGTTTGTCTGTCCCAAGTAGCCGTATCTCACGCTAACGAGTAACTAAACGCAATTTATAGTAGGAAACTCACTTGTAACACTGACCAATTTGTTACAATAACATTTTTTAACTAAGGTTTTTTGCAACATTAAAACCACACACGAAGTTGCATTTCATCTTTTTATTAAAAATGTTGCAAGAGTTAAAAAAAATAAGTAGCCAGCAGTTAAAAAATAAAATTGGATTGCAAACTGTCGATCATCGTTAAATAATAAGATAATCTTTTATTAGTATCGATAAAAACATCGTGACAATGCGAAAAATATGCACTAAAACTCTGATTTGGAATAAAATATTCTTAACCCAACAACTCAATACAACTCAATAAAAAATATGAATACAAGTCAAATCACGATTCAATGCAAAAAATTATCAATTTGAAAAAAAAATCAAAGGCATTTTATACGAAAATCTCGTAACTTTGAAGTTAATAAAGTCGAATGCTTATAAAAGAAGATGAATGATGATGGATGCAGGCAAACCCGCGGCGCGGTCGCTAGTTCAATACAAACATGTCATTTTAAATTATCCGATCGATTCTTCGTGGACATTTTTATTGGGTTGCAATAATTTAATGTATCACTTAACGAGAATAAAAAATATTTATAGTCTGGTTCTTGGTGTGGGGTTATATTGTTGTTGAAATAAATAATAAATCGATATTGGTTTGCAATTTAGTTATTTACGTCAGCATAACTTACTTATAAAATTATTACTAGTATTTTATTTAACGAATTGTTTTGTTATAATCACTGGGTACACGGCTCATTTTTATAATATAATATACGTATATACCCAAAACCTTAATATCCTTTTCAAAATCAAAAATCTTTCAAATTAGGCTGATAATTCAGAACTTATCGAATGTCAAGTAACAAAAGACAGCCTCCAAAACGCCCACCCCTCACCACTTCCTATGTATTTTGTTGCTGTTTTCAATCTCAAAATTTTTTGAGGCAGTAAAAACACTCTCAGTTTCTTACAATCCTACAAACGGACGCTACTGAATCAATCTCGAAAACTGATACATAAAAATATCAATTACAAACGGCGCGAAGACACACACGTACTAGACACATTACATTACAAAAAAATCGAATAAGGCACTCGAATAAATCGAATAAAAACAATTAAAGTCGAGTCGACCGTGAAAAGGGACAGTGTCGCCTGTCGCCCCCGCCTGTGGGGCCATATTAATACTGATTTGACAACCCTGACGTGAACTGTCAACTTGTTTCATAATAATTGGACGTGAGTGACAGCCCTAGTTGATTGATACAACTGACTCCTGCCCCTTTATTTGTTCGCTTTTGATTTTATTAATTCTGTGATCTTGTAAGTTTTTTTTTTGTAGATTTAAAATTGTGTTTGGGTTTATGGATGCTTACGTATTGTTTTGTAACTGCTGTACCTTTGATTTATTTCTCACCGTTATATTTTTATCATTATAAAGCATAAATTGTTCAGTGGCATAATCTTTCAAAATCATCGTGGACGCAGTTGAAAGGAGTGTCAGACTTTTAGTGACTAAAACCCACTTTTGTTTCTTCCCGACGTTTTCGTGCGGCAGTTGCTAACAACTCGTAGCCCTCTTTATAGAACATACCATAGTTAAGTTTATAACACCTTAACCAAAACATCGGTTTCCCACCTGCGACAATAATCGCAACAATGTATAAAGTAGGTAGTAACATGATTACTAGACTTTTACGATCATTGGATAATCCACACAATTACATTAAATAAGAAGCATTGACAAGTAATAGACAGGATAAAATAACGTTTTAATCCAGCACTAGCCGGCAGCTAGCATTAAGTAATAATATAGAAATAACGGCGATCCGTCGTATTATACGACTTATTCGATTCGTAAACGGTTTATAGCCGATGTATAGGTAGTCGTTCATCGATAAACGCTGCCGTTTGAGATGGACAAAGTCGGTAACTAGTATCGATTAAAACATAAAACGTACAAATTATAATTTTCGAATAATTATTATGCGAAATTTATTTTTGTAATAATTCGAAAAATAATTCTAGCGTACAAAAGCCAACATTGGTCTAACCGTAATAAGCGGTACTTAATCTCCTTAGTCAAGAGTTCCTCCTACAATACAGTACAAACATTTAAATCTGAATAATATCACACAGAATTTAAAGGAGCGCCCAGGAAATGTATTACAAACCGTGAAATAATCTATTTGTAAACAAGTTTTCACTTTTGCCGTGTTGAGTTACTGTTAGGCTAGAATGCATACCGACAGACATACCATTTATTTTAACCAACATCAAAACGAAGAGGTTTGGAGATGCACTGTTCATGGGTTGATGCACTACTTTGCTTACGTAATATAATCTAAGCTTAAAAAAAAGGTCTTGATTCGATTCCCGTTTCTGGCTTTATTGAAACGAAAGTAATATAAGATTCTGTATTCTTATGTACATAAAATACCTACATATAACATATAAGGTAATTCTTTTCCTCTCTCTCTCCCCTTTTGTTCCTTCTGAAGCCCTTTGCGAGCCGTGGTAACTTGCGAATAATCCCGTAGCTCCGACAAGCACGCAAATTTTGCTATAGAAAAAATTGAATTAAAAGTCTGGCTACGCTTTTTCACGTCCTTATGCCTTATGTTAGTTTAATTGTCCTCGTGGATTCTTATCTCCTAACCTTGCTTAAATATTATGTAATATAACTTCTAAGAATTTAAATTATACCAAACAGTTAAAACAAAGAACGATTGGAATTAAAACTACTTGTCCTTACTATTGACACGTTGACCCAAAATTTCTGCAAACATTATCGCTACGACCCTGATATTATCTTAATTATTCAATTATACAAACAGTTCATTGTACTGTTATTAAGGAAATGTGATAAGTATTTTATTTTTAATTTTGTTTTAATTTTTTCCGCTCCCTTGATCTCTGTGTCTATTATGTTCGAACATCTTTAGAGTTATATTATCATGCTTATGTAACGGCGACGTTGAATCAAATGTTTATCATTTTTCTTGCAAATTTGAACAACGAAAAAGTATTTAAAATGTAATTCAATATCAAAACAACACCTCAACAATCATCTGCCTAGCCTTTTCCGAGCTATGATGAGGTTCGTCGAGAGCGGCTTCCAGTCTAATTGGATGTAGCTTAGTAGCAATGTTTTACATGGAGCGACTGCCTATCTGATCTCGTGAACCCAGTTAAATACCTGGTTCTAGCTTCTGATTAACCGTCATGGCTGCCGACGATGTACAAATGACAACCGGGACTTTGTACAAAAAAAGGTGCTCACCCATCCACAGACTGACTGCGCTAAGCGATGCTTAACCTTATGATCGATCAACCCCTGTGGTTGTTACTTAGCCACGAGCTTCTCGTATTTTGTTTTACCTCAACAAAATATTTTACACAACACACGGGTCTTACTCGCGATGGAAATTATAAAGTTATACGCTACATATTTTCTCCATGTTTTGGCCGAATTACACCGACCGTGGTCACGGGTGGACTGTCCGAAGACTCGAAAATGTAAAAAAAGAAAAACATCAAGAAAAGATTTATTTAAATTCATAAAACTTCACGATTATTTTACTAATCAACACGTGTATCTAGGCACAGTATAAAATCCACTTATTTTTTTACTCATTCCATTAACTAAACTAAGTAAGCTTGAAACATTTTTTGTGTTAGGTTGTGCAATTCGCCACGTCCCAAGTTACAATGAACCTGGTTTTTTCTAAGACTTATTTTAGAACAACTGTTACTAGATAGACTTTATATAGGTATTTACCTAAGTATAGTTAAGGCTAATTTGATGTTGCTAAATAGCTTGAAATTGTGGTTATTGGTTTGTATTTTTGTGGTTCTGTATGTGTTTTTATATTGTTGTACTTTTCAATATAGAATGATTAAGCATATTATGAAATAATTGACACTTCTCTAAAATTTTGAATCCTGTTAGTTCATAGGTAGTTACTTCGACATTTTTTTTTCAAAACTTATTCTTTATAAGCAATCAAGGATATATTTACTCTCCCTACCTGAACCGGGAATCGAACCCATAACATTATGTGCTACTATCGCATTGGAAATCACTCGACCAAAGAAGCAATTATACTGCTACATTTTCAAAATCAATACTGATAATTATAAAGCTCAAGAGTTTGTCTGCTTGAACGCGCCAGTCTTAGGAACTACTGGACTATTTTTAAAATAAGGAATACTTTTCTAGAAAAGCTAACTTTTGTCTATTTTTTTAACTAAGTCCGCGGTGTCTGTCCTACGGGACGCGTCTGAAGCTAGTTACAAATTACAAATATATAAACGACAATAATTCTGATCAATTTATCAAAACGCAAAATTAATCATCATTAAATAAATAATATCCGCCAATAAATATTCGCGTCAAATGAACTCTAGTATCTGCTGCTTATGATTTTCCCAAGAAATTGCGATTAGTGCCGACTGTCACGGTTGTCGCTCGGATACTGCGGATACAGTATTCGATTTGCTCCAAATATGACAGGTCAGATGGTCGCGGGAAATAAAATGCCGCTAGATTCTGATTATTGCTTATTTTTTTGGTGTTAGTTAGACTCCTTTTAGTTCTATCACTTTGACTAAATAAACTAAACCATCCATCTCCCGAGCCTTTTCCCAACTACGTTGGGGTCGGCTTCCAGTCTAACCGGATTCAGCTGAGTACCAGTGTTCTACAAGGAGCGACTGCCTATCTGACCTCCTCAACCCAGTTACCCGGGCAACCCAATACCCCTTGGTTAGACTGGCGTCAGACTTACATGCTTCTGACTACCCATAACGACTGCCAAGGATGTTCAATGACAGCCGGGACCTACAGTTTAACGTGCCATCCGCAACACAGTCATTGGTGTCCAAGATACACTTAGAAAGTACATACAAATTTAAATAAACTTTGACTAAATAAACTAAACCATAACAAAGAAAAATATGAAATTGAAATTATATGAAAAAAAAACGGGACACCTTTTCACACACGGTCGGTTAATCACAGAGTAAGCAATTGATTAGCTTATAATATCATATGAAGAGTTATGAATCAACTCTTCGGTTTAGTAAGAACAAAAAGCTACAAAATTCAGCTTCGAACTTATTAAGAACTTTAGAATCAACATAAGTCGTTACTTAAGTTAAAATATGTTCTATTCTAAGTTCTTAACACACAAGTGCCCGCGGATACGCCAGTACCTAACTTACTTTATGATGACACAAAAGATAATAAGAGGGAAAACGCACTGGGCAGTTTTCCTGCGCCGGGTAGTCTAATCATTCGACACGAAAATGCTAATATTGTGAAAAGTCTTGTCAAATTATAGTTTGCCTCAACTTTGCACGAGTTATATGCATGCGCTACTGCACAGTAGTGTATTGCTTCTACATTTGACAGCTCTTCTTCTTCCTGCCCTGTTCCCAATTCTATTTGGGGTCGGCGCAATATGTTTTCCGCTTCCACTCATTTCGATTAGACGTCATACTACTATCCACTCCCTTCTTAATCATATCCTCTCTCAAGCAACCAATCCATCTCTTCCTTGGTCTACCTCTATCTCTCCATCCATTCACATTCATACTTAAGACACGCCTTGTAACATTTGACAGCTGTAGTGTTTACAAATCAACAAGACAAGTTGCCAACTTTGCTACTGCCTAGTAATGAATACCTTTATATTAAAAGTTTAAAGTAAGAGTGATTTCATACTCTGGATTGTCCTTATTTCTTATACTTTAAAATAGTCTTTAAAGACATCAAAGACCTTATTTAATATACACAATATTATATCGAAATGAAGAAAAATTGTGTGGTTTTTCCTAAGTACCACATTATTTCAGCAAAACTTTGAAACGCAAAAACCGCTACAGTTGTCTTACCCAGTGCGTCGTCACACACTTTCCTATTATGAAATATTATGTTTCGTGTGCCAAAGTTTCGAACAAACAGATCTTATTTGCTTTCGCGAATTTCCTTTGCAGGTTGTTGAGACTTATTTATTTTGTGAAATGGAGTCAAGACAAATACAACGCGAAAACCATAAAGTTTCGCTTGTAAAGGCAATTTATAGGTCTCGGTTTTTAGATCAGGGTTTAGTTATGATTTGTGACTTTAAAGATATATTTTGTGTCATGATTATCACGCGAGCGATGAATTGAAAAGACTATTTTATTCGTTGTTTCAAAAGTGTTACATGGAATGTATGGATGAAGAAACATTTAGATTTCATACATACAGTAGTAACTTATAATGCTAAAATATCAGAATAATATGTAGGCTGTTTTTTATGTAGCTGCTAATATGTACATATTTAAGGTGAAAGGTAGTTATCATAGTAGAAATATATTAATTTTATGGAGGTGATTGTGATGAGGTTTTAGAAACGTGAGTTAGAGCATTTATACACTAGGACTACTTGGATGATCTATAGAGCTTTACACGCTACGAATTGGTGACGGCGACGCAGTAAGCATGTGATGTAAAGTTTACTTGGAAAAATGCTACCGCTGCGATGTGTCATTTATTTCGTGTACCCCTACCGTTGGTGGGAGGGTCAGACTCTTACCGACTAAAACCCATTATTTTCTTCTGGAAGTCTTTTTGTGCCAGGGCCATGGTTACTCTTGCGAACAATACGCAGCCCTGATAAACATTGGCCTTACAGGACCTCTCTTCGTGTGTAAACGTCCTTAGATACTTACACATACTTAGGGACCTTATCTAAGGGCATCTACATATAAAAAATCGTGAAAAAATGCCATTTGTTATTCATAGCAAATTTAACGACAATATTTAAAACAGTCTTTTTAAAAAAAAGCAGTTTTAAGCGCTATTTTTATTGCTTAGGAATTAAGATTTCACAACTGATAAGGAGATCTCTGGCATACGTGATATCGATCGTAAGCTCGATACTAGATCGAATTAAGTAGATGCCAATTGCGAAATTGCTATAAATAGGTATGTCAATGACCAAGTGTATGCATTAACTGTTTTCCTTTATTTAGTGTGGGAAGCGTGAAAATTTATGTCTTCTGATCCTAGAATGTAGCTACACAAAACAAGCAAAAACGCTTTCAATATATTTTAAACAAGCTGTTCAATGATTTCGGCGAGTAGTACACATGTGATTTTTTCATTATATGTATATATATGCATCTTGTACTAATGTTTACATTGTACACCATTTTTGTTACATAGATTATTATAATATACAAACTTAAAATCTTTAATCAAAACTGTTCGATCATCTCCCGAGCCTTTTCCCAACTATGTTGGGGTCGGCTTCCAGTTGAATCGGATTTAGCTGAGTACCTGTGTTTTACAAGGAGCGACTGCCTATCTGACCTCCTCAACCCAGTTACCCGCGCAAACCAATACTGGTTATTTTTTTTTTAATAATTATATTTATTATTTGGTCATCTAATTTTAAGTTTGTTAATATACCTATTATGTTTTGCTAGTATTCATTACAATAAATACAGTAGTGTATAATAGTATAATATACATATATGTATATGATATATATAATATATATGTATGTATAATAAATAATGTTTTCAATTCTAAATGTGTGTGTTCTTAAACCAGTGTGGCATCTGTAAATCTTGCAGATAAGTAATAAATATCGCTTAGATAACAAACACATTTCAGTTGATTCTATTAGCATTTAATAGAGTCAGGTGGCCGACACAATCAAAAAATCATAAGAATACTATCGACTATGTAAAAACCAGCACATCAAGCTACTATAATCTGTCCAATTTCCTTTATAGATTTTCAACTTTATCGCTGAAGCACATGGCTCAAAGTTGATTGGGGAAATTTTGCAGTTTTGGATAGCGTACATCTTATGCTAAGATATTAGGGATAAATGCCCAAGCTTGGATATTAATGCTCAATCCTTCTCTACATGAGAAGAGGCCTGTGGCCTGCAGTGGGACAAATAAAAAGGCTAATATATTGTATATGATCTATGTCTATGTCTATTGAATTAAGTACCACGAAAATAACAAATGCAACAGACGAGCAAAAAATACACATTAAAATTCAAAATTGAATCATAGGAATTAGATGTGATAAGCTCCAATAATAAAAAAAAAATAAGACAACTATTTAAATTGTCTTGTTTTTTTTATTGTCAAACAATAATATCAATATTTTTGAACTCTGCATAAATCGAAACAAAATACTTAATGGGTATAATTTAACATTTATTAATCGTTAATTAGATAGCAATAAATAAAATGGTGACTTAACAAATGATAATTAAGTTAATGGTGAAACAAAAAATTGAGAATGAATTGTTTCCTGCAGCTGTATTTTATCACATTTAAATAAACTCGTGTAAGCTACAACTACACTCAAGCTTTTTAAAACCATTTTGAAGTTGCTAACCTAAATGTAAAGCTATAGCCTGGGAATATATTGGGTGACTGGTAATTAGTGACCGATATTTAAACACGTGATTGTACTCATAATTACAAACAACTTTCCCAAAGAAACTTTTTTGTCTTATTCTTATCATTACAGCAAAATTACTGATTGTATTTCTTGAACATAACGTAAATCATATTACATAAGTAGCAATATACGCATACAACATTTCAAGAGAGAAAAATATTTTTTTCCAAATTAGACCACTACTTCCTGAGATAAGTGCGTTCAAGCGAACAAACATACCAACAAACTCTTCAGCTTTGTTATATTAAGAGCCTAAATTTCCCCTACGAATAAGTCCCAGATAGTTTATTTGGTAGATAATTTCATACAAATTCTGTTCCATTTATGAATTTATTCAGTAGATAGTAGCTATTTAGACATTGTGAAACTGTCCCTAAGTAAATCTAGAAGGAAAGGGAAATTTTCAAATATACAAGTAAGTTCGTCAATAGCAGAATTTGGTTATTTCAATCAATACATAAGTTGTTTTCATAGTTGTAAGTAGGTATATGCTACCGACACTCAGTACTATTTTCAAGAATACATACTGTGTCCATTACAGTAATGCAGAAACAATATGTACATACATTTGTATAAATAGAGACTACCGTGATTGTCTTAAAATGTTCTTTCATTAGTGTTGTGTGTTATTCTTATCGAAATATCGATAAAAGTATGTTGATTATAGTAAAATATTATAATGAAAGTTTCGACAGTGGTTTTACCCGCGTTCTGTGGGAACTGATATGCGAACCCGGATAAAAAGCAGCCTGTCTTAGTAGCGGGCTATCTAACAATGAAGAATTTTTTAAACCGGCACAGTAGTTCCTGAGATTACGTTCAAGCTAACAAACTATTCAGCTTTATACTGATATTTGTTTACATGTAATACGGTGCCACTTTTAATATTCCTCAGATTTCAAAAAGAGAAAATACTATCTTTCTTATCGTAGAGAGGGTAAAGATTTGTATATTTCTAGCATACAGAAACATATGCGATACTAATTTGTTACCGCAACTGTCATTAATTTACATAATTTAATCATTTGCACCGCAAAAAAACTCATTAATGAATAAATTACTCATTCATAAAAATATTATAAAATGACATAGGTATGATAGTAATGAATATTTTGACAGCTTTAGTGATGGGACAAATCGAAGGCGAATCACAAATATCGATAAACTACGTCCCACGCTTGCTCGCAAAATATTATATGACGCGTAAATACGACTAATTGTGAGTCATCTGGCGTTCACGATTACAAACGACATTTTGTCTCGGCCTCGTGTTAAAATAGATCTAACGGCGCTATTCTTATCAAATCGACACTGTATAACTGTCCTAGACATCTACTAATCGCACTGTCATGTAATAAACTCGAAGAAATAGTGCGGGGAACGATATGACGTGAAAATTATGCTTTCATTAAACTGATCTATATAAAGAAAGAAGGAAAGAAAGAAAAATATTTTATTTATTAAAAAATATAAAATATATTATTTTATTTAGGCTCTCAATAAATATATCTTCACATTCGCAATGTACATTTCTGAATGTCTATTCAATCGATAAACCACATTTCATAAATAATCAAATTAATTAAAACTTCTTAGCTTTTAACTTCACTCTAGAAGTCTAGACTCTAGACCATTAATTCCAACAATCACACTAAAATCAATTGTTTCGCAGTTACACAAACACGTGACGAAAGTGAACAAACATTTACTGTTCCGCTTTTATCGATATTTACGCACGCGTACGTCACTAAAGAGTTGCCATACGTGCGCTAGAGCACGTCGGTTGCCGCGCTATGAGTGACGTCACGAGCGAAGTCGCGCGAAAATCGCCGAACAAGGCCGAACATCGACCTCGGAACCTAGAAACTGACAGCTCCGTGAGAGTATCACGTGCTTTTCTTGTGATAAGTCTGTGGGCGTCTTACATGATTCATAGAGAACATATGTAGCAGCCGATAATGTAATTGCTATCGTATTAGGATGTGAGATGCATTTGCCAAAAGTGTTTCATGGAAATACTCGATATCAATACATTACAACCAGTATTACTTTACTTAACAAATTGGCATCTATACAAATCAAATAATACCACTATTAGTTTCCGATATCTACTTCTTCGATTTAATGTTCGAAACCTATGATACGATCGCATTTTAATTTAAACTCATAAACAATATTGGCAGTTCCAATTACGTTTGTGAGAAAAAATATTAGGTAACACCAATAAATAAAGGCGTACGTAAGATAAAAAGAATGGCCAATGTCAAATGTGTTACTCCCAAATCTAGTTTATTGAGTTTTAAACAACTCAGAATTGTATGATTTATGGCAACAATTGTGATGATACTAGATGTAGTAGAAGTTGATAGTCAGTTTAATAGACCTAGAGATAGAGACTCCCAGATCTAGTGTTATTTTAAAAAGGCAAGTTCAGGTCGATGTTTGACTCAAACGGTGTCTTTGGGAGATGATTGATCTCTTGCAGGAGAAAACATATGAGCTAACTAACATTTGTGCAGACTTGTGTTCTATATACTTCGAGATAAACAATTACTGTCGTATAAGAATATAATATTTAAAATTCAGCAGGAATAAAATTAAGTTGAGTAAGGTTAGGTTTTTTTTCTATTTTCCAAAGCCACCGTCATTTTGCAGAACTCTTTTATTAACCCCACACATCACACACACTCACAGCAGAACAAACTACGCCTACTTTTTTATCTCCTTGCAAGTTAGCTAGGTTCTTTTTTTTATTTTTTCTTTTACTTTATAATCTTTAACATACATTGTTATATTAATAAAATTATGAGTTTAACAGATTAGTTACAGATGATAATATTAATTTTTAAATTTCATTATTATTTTTTTACTTTACCTAATCAACAAGCCACAAGACACGAGCAATGCTTAACCTTGTGACTCACTAATGTACTGTGTTTTTTTAATTTCTTCCCAAACAAAATTTTAAACCCACTGTAAAATGGATCATCATCTCACACAAAATATCAGCCTGTATAAAATATAGGTGGTCTGGCGTTCGCTGGCTCTTGATCTATAAATTTGCGGTCTATCTGTCACGGCCAATGAACATAAATCAATTAATAGCTCCTATTAGAAGTTTGATGAGGAGAATCACGTAAAATTCGTCGCGACATTGTCGCAAGAATATTAGACATTGTTTAAGATCTTCAAAGTTTGCTTATGATTCATATGTCTGAGTATTTTTTTGTAAGTCACACGTACATCATAGGATATGAGAACGCACTTTACAGTACGTATTATACAAAACAAATCCTAGAAGATAGATTGTATCGTTTAACGTATAACATATTTGATTATATTTATTAGTCTTTCTATTAATAAGTATTAATAAATCGTAATCGTCACGCCTTCGTCCACGGGTAATACAGGAGATACGATTACGAAACAATCTATTAAACAGTAGTAAGTTACCAGCTTTCTATCCAGCCCTGCTATTAAACAAACCGCTTCCCTCACTTTCCTACGGCTAATTAAGGACCGTAAACCTGCTGCAGCCCATATTTTCCCCATTCCCAGAGGCACATCATTTACTATCTAAAATGTCCCAACATGTATAGATAGGGGAGCTATAATCTCTGATCCCAATGACAAACTACTTAATAAAGTATCTGACCAAATATTTTCAGTCATAATCTAATCGTCGCTACGGTGGGCCCAAACCGGCCTCGATGCACCTCAATGCTACCAACTTTCTCCGTAATTATTATTTATACCAGCTTTGGTTTTATCTTACACTTTATAATTTCATTACTTGACGTGTCTTGATGTATTATTATCTATCTTTGTTTACCTGACGTTGAGTTGCCTAATGACTTCGAGTATACTAACGAAACTATTGACGCAATTTGGTTGACGTCGACTGTTCGATGATTCAGCTTTGCGGGAGCATTGATTGGTTACAATTTAGGAAAGTGTCGTTTTACTCTTTGAAATAAAAATTATAATGTTTAGTTTCCAATATTTTATTTAAAATTTGTTGCCAATAACCAAATTTAATCTGAAGCTGAAATCGTTTTTCAAAGTTTGACCTAAATGGCCACCTTTCAGACGGTTTTTTGTGAAAC
This sequence comes from Heliothis peltigera, assembly GCA_958496145.1. Taxonomy (NCBI): domain Eukaryota; kingdom Metazoa; phylum Arthropoda; class Insecta; order Lepidoptera; family Noctuidae; genus Heliothis; species Heliothis peltigera. The sequence continues at coordinate 1,966,280 of OY292341.1, forward strand.
TTTCTTAAAACTTTGACTGGACCCGGGAATCGAACCCAAGACCCCATGCTGAGCAGCCGCGCCACAGGCAGTAAATTACGAGTACACTGACAGCACCATTCCACCGTTCCATTGTCATCTTAACTGTACAACATCCATAAAAATATCTTCCGCCATCACACAGGTCAAGGCATCACCTTCTAATTAAATTCTAACAACAATATCATCCGCTTAGCTTTTCTTCAAAAGTGTCACCTAAGATAAATGCGGTAAAAATGAGACAGTTATCTTACGTCACAGTAACTGATAAACGAAGGTGAAGAGGTGACTAGCTGATAAAAACTTCCCGTTATATTTACACTGGCTACTTAAGATGCCACAACAGATTATGTAGGGGAAATGAGATCTCGAATCGGGTTTGGCCGTTTGAATCTATTAATCTTGGTATAATTATAAAATGTTATGTGTACTTGATAGCTTCTTTAAGTGTTGGGTAAGCAGATTGAAGAATTTAAGCGCAAGACAGTATGTTACACGAAATATTAATTTTTTGTTAATTATTAGCGTGATTTGCTAGTCGTCAATTTTATATAACTTCGTATACTATATATGACATTAAATGATCCCTGATTAGATTCACGAAATCAACCCACAATTTTTTTTACCTGGACTTATAGCTCAATCATGAATACCTACGACGCATCATCATTTGGTAAAATAAATAACAAGACAATAACAAAAATTGAGAAGGAACACAGGTTCATTCTGATGTTGTATTGTTTTAGTAATTTGTCATAAATTTGCCATACTACCACAAAATCAATCAGTCACATAATGTAAAACATTTTTTTTTACAAACACTGCTTACAAAAATAAGTATTCACGTATGTCCGAACATCTAATAACAGTAAAAATAAATTCCTACCCATCTCTTCCGAACGTGTTATTCGTAACGATCATTACGTACTTAAACCCTACAATAATAGAAAACACTCGTGCCCGCTTTATCCGAGCGTTAATTAGATAAATAACAGTGATTGCTCTGCTCTTGACACGTCCGCGCTCGTGTGTGGCCGTCGCGTGACTGACCGCTATTACGTGCTTGCGCAACTAGTGCCATCTATTGGACGTGATCTATGATTACGTTTTTATTTTTATTTAATTCCAATGAGCTGTGAAATTGTCTTTTATAGTAAATTTTTACGGTAAACCAATGAAGTGAGTTAAAACTTTCTCTTGGAGATTAGGAAAGGTTATACAATTTTAATAAATAGTACAGACGCCAGCACATCAAGCTACCCGAAACTGTCAAACTTTCCCAATCAATTTTAAACCATATGCTTCAGCGACAAAGTTGATATTATGATTAAGGAAATTCGACAGATTGTAGGAACTAGATGTTGGTACGTCTATACATTGCAGAAGCAGGAAGGCGTATTTTTATAAATGCATAACATAAATACCTATATTTTATTTTTATATCATTATTTATTTGAATGGCAAAGAGCACGCCGGCAAAAAACTTTTTAATGTGAAATCATTACAGTAAGCTCGGCGTATCTGACCCTAAAATTAAATAAACTTTAAACTACATTTTATTTTCACTTAACAGTGACTGAGGTCTGTTATTTAGTCCGCTAGCATCGTTTAGTGTCGATCGTATGTATTTAAGGGTGATTTTGTATCAATTTAGTGATTTACACCTCGGGGGCACGTATTGTGAAGCTACAGATGTGAAAATACCTATAAAGATCATCTTATCGATAAAATATAAGGATTGTTATATTACAAAATTGTACTGCAAAATAATTTACACACAGTGAACAAGTATGTTATTTTTGGTTTAGGTATATTATAAGGTTGGTATCCGGGAAACTAGTAAAAGACTAAATTATCGAAATAATTTCTACAATGTCACAGCCTATCTTAATCGCATCACTGACTCTTTAACCTGATTTGAACACCATAAATCTATTAAAGATTAATTAATCGATAATCCTCGTAATAATCGACCACATCCCCGCACTAGCCGTCAATCGCTCTCATTACTATCTTGGCGGCCACTCACTGCAGCTCGGTATCGGCAAATTGCACAAGACACTCCATTCACGCTATTTAGCGTGAATATTAACTCAAGTTATCGATACCCTGTATTTATCGACTAGGTTACATGACTATTTTTGTGAAATAAGGATAAAAAATGTATCGTAATTGAATGGTGTTAATTAAATTTTAAGTGTCGTTTTATTAAAATGAATTATTTTATTAAGTTTAATTGGACTATCTCTAAAGTAGATTAATTTATTATTTGTCTATAATAGAACTTAAAAAAAGTATGCTTATTTAATTAATTTGCTTTTCAGAAACTGAAATTTTACAGATTGTAGTAGCTTGATGTGTTGATGTCTGTTGTTCCAAAAGTTACGCATATTCTGAAAGACACTGACCGTCAAATCGTCATTCAATTGTCCTTACCAAAACTTATCGGAACATCTAACTAACTGATCCTTTTTTATTCATTATCATGATTTATTTAATTCAATCAAATATTTAGGTTTTTATTTTTGTGTTGGTACAGTCCCGGACGTTAATGATTGAGCCTTCTTCGTACGTTCGCATTTTTGTGGTAATAAGAATATTCAGGATATTACGTGTTTAAACACAACTCCAATAAATACACTAGAGATGCTCGTAATTCACAAATGTGTGAAGAACACCTTTGTTTTTTTGTCCTTTTATATTAGGTCTAACAAAAGTAGTGCACCATGTTTTTACAGGTCATCTAATACATGCTAAGGATCATGTTTACCACAAAAAAAGTTGAATGAGCTAGGGGTCAACGATTTAGCTCATTCTTAGAGACCAGCATTAAGCGTAGGAACACTTTTAAATTTTGGCGAATGTAATATAATGTTCTTGTTTTCATGTGTTTTTTTTTTTGTGGTAAATATGATCCATAGCATGTACTAGACGACCAGTAAAAATATTGTGCACTAGCTTTGTAAGACTTTGTATTATACTGGTAAGATACGAATAGTGGCTAGTGACATAAACTTGAATGTCCGCAACTGTACAATACACTGTAATCCTAATTGAAACATGTCGAACAAATTGCACGATATTGCATCGTCACCCTACTCAGAGAAGACAATATAAAAATCGATGACAGTATTTTAGTTACGTATAAAAATAATTCTTTATGTTTTCCTGTCATGGCTATCAAGTATATCTTGGACACCAATGACTGTGTTTCGGATGGCACGTTAAACTGTAGGTCCCGGCTGTCATTGAAAATCCTTGGCAGTCGTTACGGGTAGTCAGAAGCCAGTAAGTCTGACGCCAGTCTAACCAAGGGGTATTGGGTTGCCCAGGTAACTGGGTTGAGGAGGTCAGATAGGCAGTCGCTCCTTGTAAAACACTGGTACTCAGCCGAAACCGGTTAGACTGGAAGCCGACCCCAACATAGTTGGGAAAAGGCTCGGGAGATGATGATGATGATGTTTTCCTGTCATGGCTAACTTATATAAAAGTTAAGGGTTTTAGCGGGAACTCGTTGCAGAATATTGTCTTTGGCTGTAAATGAGTTTTGGATTGTAATTTCAAAATCTCAATATTTTTATAAGACAAAATGGCTAAAGAAAATAAGGAAAAAAGTAAAAAAAGTAACTACCCTAAGACAACTTGAAGTATTAAACTAACTTCAAAAATACGCTTTGCAAACAAATAAAATCGCTACTTAATAACACGAAAAATCGATGTAAAAACTGCACACAAGAGACCTACTGCTTCTCACTCGACGTTGTCAGCGGCGCTTGCGCATCAGAAGAACGCCGCGAGCGCCGATACGTTAACGATACACTTGTGCGTCAAGCAGAGTCGTGACAACGAAAGTGGGAAGCTTCACAAAGCGAGAACCTTTTGTTTTTTTTTGTAATAATTATGAAAGGCTATCTAAAGTATCAGGCAAAATATGTGGTGAAATGGAATAATTAGCGTTAATAGCTAAAAATAATATAACACTTAAATCATCGATTATTTGATATACACATAAAACACGCAAGAAGCTCACACAAAAGTTGTAATAAAACATGATAACAATACCTTCATAAACTATTCATATCAGACCACACTGAAGCTAACAAATGCAATCAAATAAACTGACCTCTACACTGCAGCTCGACTGAATATTCATCTTTATACAACTGCTATTTAAATATTTATGGGACAATCGAGGCTTAAGTCATTAAGGTTGCTATTTAACACATTTGAGACAATTTGGGAGCTGAAGATAATGTTGAATCAAAGTTATCGTGCCAATTTAACCTTGTGACCACCACAGTGAAGCCAAAAAGTGCCCGCACGCAACGGTCACGACTACATGACAGATTTTTAAAGTTAAAATTAATAATCAGATTTAATCTATGTAATTCCGAACTCACTTCTATATTGTAGGTAGTTATGGAGAAATTTTTAGCTTGGCGCTTATTTTGACGTGGCGGTCAAAAGGTTATTGACCCTTAGAAGACCCTGTCTTCATTAATATATACTATAATTTCGCATATAGCGTTTCTGCCATGTCCTGTAGAAACTACTTCAAGCATGCAGATATAAAGAATCATATAGTATAATAAATTGTCCTTAATTAATATGCTATCTATAACTGAAAGAATCTTACAAATAGGTTCATATGTTCCTGAGATTGAACGCATTCAAGGAAAGACATTCTTCAACTTTATTATAACGGTCGAAATGCTAATTAGTGTAAGCAACTTTTTTGCAATATTGAGTTATATTCATATACGGAATCAGCATATTTTTCTCCATCGTTTGATCCGTCTTCCTGTAAGTTTTGCAAAATATCGCATAGATCATGTATAATATAGATTTTGAAAACCACAAAAGTATATCATTGCCATCTTCAAATAGCCGCTGTTAGCCACACAATAGGCCAACATATATCTTAAAACAAAGATCCTATCTCAAATACAATTCACTTCCTTTGGAACACATTATTGAGTAGATTTCAGTTCGATATCTGGGCAGCAGTTACTTACATCACTGTGTTAATAACAATTAAATTAAACATCCCTTGTAGCAATCTTTTGATCTTCATACAATGTAAATTGTTTTAAATAGTACCACTCTGTGCAAACTCGAACCTACATTTTGTGGCAAAATAAATAACAGCTACGAGACACCGACTTCTAGAGTCAGGACTAAGTATTTTTTCCCCTTTTAAGTTTTTTGTGAAGTATTTTTTTGTAAAAAGTTTTTTTTTTAATATTGTTCGCGACCATCGTCATCCGAGCGAACCGCACTCGACCAGTGCAAATGTGAAATGAACAGTGTTTGTGTCGTGCGTCACCATAAAAAGTAAAACGCTAAGAATTAGTGCGGGTGGCAGTGAAAAAACTAGCGAGAAAAAATAACGATTCGATTTTCGTGTTTACCCGCGTAGTTAATTTGTCATGATAAAACAGTGCATGTTTTTTAGCAAATATTTCGAAAATTAGGCTGTGTATAGTGTTTAAAATTTCGTAAGTACTTAGTAAATAGTAAAATAATATGTTTTTAAAGCAGTTCATAGCCATAGTTGTTGTTATTTGTGAATTATACTCAAATATGATGTGACAGATAATAGTGTTGAGCTAGGTTTTCATGTTTTACAGATACTGTGTCATTAGTGCCTAAAAGCCTAGGTCTCAAATAATAGAAAAATAGTTGTCACATGAAAAATAATGTTAATATTTAGGAGATATAAGCAATAAAATAGTGTTTGTTTTGGTCTTTTATTTTAAACCTAGATAGGTTCTAGAACACTTAGTGCATATTGTTGTCATAGGTATCCCCGGATAGCCTATGAGATGCCCTAACACAGACACTTTATAGAATATGAATAACACATATAGTTTGGGAGTTATTTAAATATTTGTCTTCAAATTCGGGCTGTTTTCGTTAGTTTTTCATAGTTTATTCGTTATAGATTTTCAGCCATGAAGACACTAGGTCTGTGTTATACATAGACTGATAGGGCATCTCACAGGGAATCTGGCAACACATGTTACTTCATAATAGTCAAGTGTTTTCATTGATAAAATTGTAATAAATTGTAAAACCGATAATGAAAATAAATAAAGGCGAGGGCCACATAGAGGGCGCTGTTAGCAGGTTATCGATACAGTAAAATTCCGGGGTAAAATAGTGCACGAGAACCAGGGAGATTTTGTAGTCATCGGCATAGTTATTTTTAACGTAAATAGTGAATAGTAAATAGTGAAGTCTAGTGCTGCTGAGGGCGCCCTCTGAAGACCTATGTATATTGTATGAAGATGTTTTATTTCGTCGTATCCCTGAAGCCACCACGTTATAGTACTGCTTGACAAGAATATACAGTCCACCGATATTTCGACGTGTCTTCGCGCGTACATCGAACCAGCGACCAACAGGACGTCAGCGTCTCGCTAGTTATAGAAGCATACACCTACTTCGAGTTACGCCCGTCTTGAATATTTTCTGGTCGCTTCGAGGCCGGATCGAAGAAACTTATAGAAGATCAAGCATGCCTGTAACGAGGTCGCAAGGAAGAAGTGCTGAAGGCTGGATCGTCGGTACCGGACAGCTCCGTCGCACCCCTCCTATCGTCCACGAGCAACCACCGTTCTCGCCATCGACCACGGAGGGTGAAGAGCAAGTCCCCCCTGCCCCGCGGGGGGGTGAAGACCGACCCTGCCCCCCCGCGCGAGGGGAAGTGATGACCAGCCGTGCCCCCCCCTCCCCGCGGGGGGTGAAGACCAGCCGTACCCCCCTACCCTGCGCGGGGGTGAAGAGCAGCCGTGCCCCCCCGCCCAGAGGGGGGGTGAAGACCGACCCTGCCCCCCCCTCGCGAGGGGAGGTGAAGACTTGATCGCACCGGCATCGATGATCCAGACTACAGTACTGCCAACGCCGATGCCTGCCGGTTCCCGTTTTGAAGATTGTTCAGAAAGAACACAGAAGACTTATACCCGACATATGCCGATGACTACCCGGGGTGACGCCCGTACCGAACATAAACAATTTCAACATAAGCCTCCGTCGAACAAATCGACGGCATCGATTAGAAAAATCAGGAAGGCTCGTGAAGACTTACTGAAAATCAAGTTGGAGCTAGCCCAGTTAGCACTTCAGCGCGCCGAGGAAGAATCGGACGATGAATATTTAGATGATAGAGACTCCAATGAAGAATATGTACGTTCCTGGCTAGAGGAAGCGCCGGAACCGGACCCGAAGGAGGGCACCGCCGCCGAGGGAGGACATAGAATTTCGAGCAATGTGCAACCGCCCCCCTCTAAGGACATCGTTAATACAGCCCTGCCTTCGAAGAATTTCGCATCGATGGAGGACACCGCCGCTGAGGGGGGACATAGAATTTCGAGCAACGTGCAACCGCCCTCCTCCGTGGACATAGTGAATTCAGCCCTCTATTCGAAGAACATAGCTTCAGGAAGAGACACCGCCGCCGAGGGGGGACATAGAACTTCGAGCAACGTGCAACCGCCCCCCCTGTGTACATCGATATTGAAGTCCTTCCACCACATACAACACTGAAGAATAAGATTGAAGATACTGCAGGGGGGGGCTCCCTCCGTCCGTTCATAACGGAGCTCACCTCTGCCATCGCATCGCTAGCAAGCAATAGAAGCGAAGAGAAGCACACGCCGCACAACCCTGCCGCATCGAAGGTCATCATGCCCCTACCGAACTTCAGCGGAGCACATACAGAGTGGCTGTCGTTCCGCGCCATCTACGAAACAACTCGCTCGTACTTCAACGATGTGGAGAATACAGCAAGACTGAGAAGAAGCCTAAGAGGAAGAGCGCTTGACACCGTCAGCTCGGAGCTCATCGGTCACGCAAAACCTGACGACATCATGAGGGAACTGGAACTCCAATTCGGCCGCCCTGATTCTATAGCGCAAGCTGAAACCGATCGACTTCGAGGGCTGCCGCGCTGTGGAGAAGCACCGAAGGACATCTGCGCCTTTGCAAGCCGTGTCAGAAGTGGCATCGTGACACTGCGTGCACTGAAGAAGGACCACTACCTCATGAACGCTGAACTTATGCGCATCCTCACCGAGAAGCTGCCGAATTCTCTACGCGTGCAGTGGTACAGAACGTACACGGAGAAGCATCAATCGACACCGAACTTGAGTCTCTTCAGCGACTTCATAACGGAGCAAGCCCGCTACTGCAGCGCATTCGCACCGCCTGAGAACATTCGAGAAGCCACAGAAGTCAGACGTGTGATACAGAGAACTCATACCGCAGTGGAGAAGCCCGTACCGAAGTGCCGCATCTGTGAGAGAGATGGACACCACTCGTCAGATTGCCGCCAGTTTACACAAGTGTCAAGCAACAAGAAGTGGGAACTCGCCAAGAAACACAACATGTGTTTTCGATGCTTACAACACCGTCGCTACGGACACAAATGTCAACGCAAGAACTGCGGAATAGAGGGCTGCACTGCATCGCATCACCGCCTGCTTCACTACCGGAAAAAGGAAACTGAAGTCAGACCAGGGACGCAAGAAGTAGTTGCGAGTTCACGCAACTGTTTCAGCCAGGCGTTCTTGAAGATAGTTCCTGTACGACTTATCGGACCGGCGGGAGAAGTTCGCACGTACGCACTGCTAGATGACGGCTCAACCGTGTCGCTGATTGACGAAGAACTCGCAGACATGATCGGCGCAGAGGGACCAGTCGAACCGATGAAGATAGGCGCAATAGGCGACGTATCCATAGACACGCCTATGTCGAAGAGAGTGGACCTCACACTAGCAACGCTCCACAAGAAGATACCCTTCAGAGCGCGCACTATCCCTCGCATGAACTTGTCGCCGCAATCAATCAGCAGAGAAGACGTCATAAACTGCAAGCACCTGAGTGACCTCGCAGATCAAGTTACCTACAACATGGGCACGCCGAAAATTATCATAGGGCAGGACAACTGGCATCTGCTCCTAGCTACAGACCTTCGAAGAGGACCGCAGCACCAGCCAGTCGCATCGCTCACTCCTCTGGGCTGGGTGCTGCACGGCGCGCACACTAGAACAATAGGACAGCAAGTGCACTTCGTAAATCAGATGAATAGCGGCGAGGAAAATATAGACAAGCAACTACGTGATTACTTCGCACTCGAATCACTATGCATCAACCCGCGTCGTCCAGCTTCCGACCCAGAGAAGAGGGCAGAAGACATACTGCAGCGCAGCATAGAACCGACAGAAGACGGACGTCTTCAGACTGCGCTGCTGTGGAAAAGCGACGCCGTACAGATGCCCGACAGCTACGCGACAGCGATGAACAGACTCGTATCAATAGAAAAGAAGCTCGACAGAAATCCTGCTCTAAAGGCTAGATACACGGAGCAGATGGATTCTCTGATAGAAAAGGGATATGCAGAGAAAGCACCCCTCACAAGTACACCAGGTAGAACGTGGTACCTGCCGCACTTCGATGTCTTCAACCCCATGAAACCGGAAAAACTTCGCATCGTTCACGACGCAGCAGCCAAGTCGAAAGGAATGTCGCTGAACGACTATCTGCTCACAGGCCCTGACTTGCTGCAGTCACTGCCCGGCGTCATGATGCGCTTCAGACGTCACCTTATCGCCATCTCCGGAGATATAGCGGAGATGTTTATGCAGATCAAGGTGAAACCCGAGGACAGAGACGCTCTCCGATACTTGTGGAGAGGAAACCGGCGGGAGGGAGCGCCTGAAGAATATCGCATGACATCAATCATCTTCGGCGCAGCAAGTTCACCGTGTACAGCAATATTCGTGAAGAACTGGAATGCAAGGCGCTACGAAAACGAACATCCAGAAGCTGTAGAAGCGATAATCGACAACCACTATATGGACGATTACCTGGATAGTTTCAAGTCCACAGAAGAGGCAACGCGCACAATCAAGATAGTACAAGAAATTCATAGAAAGGCGCAGTTCAACCTCACAAAATGGGTGTCAAATAGCGAAGAAGTACTACGTAAAATAGAACCGGGGCAACAACCAACTACAATAGTCAACCTCGGTAACATAGAAAATACAGAGAAAGTACTTGGCGTGATATGGAAACCGCAAACAGACGAGCTGAGCTTCAACTTGAAACTCGCGCGTCTTCCCGCTGGCCTATTAGAAAAGGACGTCCCTACGAAGAGAGAAGCGCTCAAGATAGTGATGTCACTCTACGACCCACTCGGCCTCGCTTCGCCCATCACGATCAAGGCGAAACAAATATTACAAGAAGCCTGGAGGCGAGGTGTTGACTGGGACCAACCTCTCGATGAAGAACTGTCAAGCCAGTGGAAGGCGTGGATAGGTCACCTAGATCAACTGAAGCACGTCTGCATTCCGCGCTGCTATCCTGGGTTCAGCGAGGCTATAGAACTACAAGTACACGTGTTCACCGACGCCAGTGAGAAGGCCTACGCAGCAGCAGTCTACTGGAGGGCGATGACGTCAGATGGCAACATACACGTCAGTCTGGTCATGGCCAAAGCAAAAGTATCACCGCTGAAGTTGCTATCTATACCGCGCCTCGAACTACAGGCCGCGGTAATGGGTACTCGTATCGCTGCAGCTGTAATACAAGAACACAAAATCGTGCCCGCCTCTGTAACCTACTGGAGTGACAGCAAGACCGTCCTGACATGGATAAGGAAAGGTGCCAGATCATACAAGCCATTTGTCGCACATAGACTAGCCGCAATTGAAGAAAATAGCAAAGTTGAAGAATGGCGATGGGTGCCTACAAAAATGAACATAGCGGACAGTGCCACCCGTGACGCTCCTCTACACTTTGACGCAAGGCACGAGTGGTATTGTGGCCCTAACTTCTTATACGGCGAACCATCGACCTGGCCCTCAGAAGCACCTTCTATGTGTCAAGACACCGGCGAAGAAAAGACAAACACGCTATCGCTCAAAGGCGCAGCGCTCGAGAAAGAAGTCGTTCCTGATCCCGTTCGATTTTCTAAGTGGGAACGATTACTGCGCGCCACAGCAAGAGTACTGCAATTCGTATCGTTGTGCAGGCAACGCATAGAAAAAACGTTCTACAAGAGGACGCGAAAAAACGTAGACGTCGACCCTGACTGGAAGAAACAGAGGCGAGCAGCACGACCTCTGCATAGAACAACGCCTACGATAAAAAATCCGCAACGAAGATACATAACCATAGAAGCAGAATATTTACGAAGGGCCGAAAAATTACTTGTACGAGTAGTACAACAAGAAGCATTCGCACAGGAAATAATCGACCTCGAAAACCGCAGAATAGTCGCTAAGGATAGCCGGCTGCACTCGCTGCGCACAGAGTTAGACGACGGCATCATCGTCCTAAGAAGCCGCATAGCTGCTGTCGACAAAGTCGCTAAGAGCGTGAAGACCCCGCCTGTGTTGGACGGCGATCATCGCATTACACAACTATACATAGATTGGACACATCGTAGCCTACAACACAGCGGCACCGAACTTGTAATAAACGAAGTTCGACAGCACTACTGGATCGTGCGCCTGCGCCCAATCACGAAGCAAATCATCGCGCGCTGCCTAGAGTGTAAAATTCGTAAGGCGATCGCGCCGGCGCCGTCTACAGGAGATCTCCCGAAAGCGCGCCTAGCACATCATCGCAGGCCGTTTACATTCACAGGGCTAGACTACTTCGGCCCACTGTCCGTCACCGTTGGTCGTCAGCATCAAAAAAGATATGTAGCACTGTTTACATGTCTCACCACACGAGCAGTGCACCTGGAGATCGCATCAAACCTTAGCGCGGACTCAACTGTTTTGGCTTTACGCAGGTTCGCAGCACGCCGCGGCTGTCCTACCGAGATATACTCGGACAACGGCACCAACATGCACGGTGCTGATCGTGAGCTGCGGGAGGCCTGCCGGGAGGAGGCCAGTCGACGAGGCATCGCATGGCGCTTCATCACGCCTTCCGCGCCGTTCATGGGCGGCGCCTGGGAGCGGTTAGTGCGCTGTGTCAAAACAGCGCTGGCCGCCACACTGCACGAGCGGCATCCTCACGAGGAGGTCCTCGCGACGCTGCTCTGCGAGGTCGAGTACGTCGTCAACAGCCGGCCGCTCACCCACGTCTCAGTGAGCGGCGACGACGACGAGTCCATCACACCGAATCACTTCCTGCTGGGCGGCTCGGCACGCCTGCCGAGCCCCGGCACCTTCGACGAGCAAGACATCGACAGTAAGAAGCACTGGCGACGCGCTCAGATACTCGCCGACATGTTCTGGCGTCGCTGGGTGCGCGAGTACCTGCCCGAGCTGCAACACCGGCGGGAGCCGCACGCCCGCGGCCCCGCACTCGAGCTCGGCGACCCCGTGCTCATCGCCGACGGCAACCTGCCTCGCAACACATGGCCGCGAGGTAGAATCGTGGCCGTGTACCCGGGCGCTGATGGTGAGGTTCGGACCGCTGACGTGCGCACCGCTGGCGGTGTGCTCAAGCGTCCGACGAAGAAGCTCGTGCCGCTGCCTAAGTAACAGGGCAGCGCACCACACAGTGCGTGAGCTGCGCACGCTCCGCAACACCACATAGTCGCGAGCGGTGCCCGCTCCCCAGCATCACATCGCGAGCGGTGCCCGCTCCCCTACATCGCATCATCGTGAGCTGCGCACACTCCGCACCATCGCGTCATCGCGAGCTGCGCCCGCTCCACCGCATCGCATCATCGCGAGCGGCGCCCGCACGGCAGCGCCGCATCACCGGTGGCTGCGCCCGCCACACGGCGCGGCTACACATCGTCGCTCACCGGGCAGATGCAGCATCGCTACGTGTTATATCATCATATCATCGTGTCATCGTGTCATCGCGTCATCGAGCCACCGTGTCGCCAGGCCTTCGCTCTGCTGCACGGCGGGAGAGATGTTCGCGACCATCGTCATCCGAGCGAACCGCACTCGACCAGTGCAAATGTGAAATGAACAGTGTTTGTGTCGTGCGTCACCATAAAAAGTAAAACGCTAAGAATTAGTGCGGGTGGCAGTGAAAAAACTAGCGAGAAAAAATAACGATTCGATTTTCGTGTTTACCCGCGTAGTTAATTTGTCATGATAAAACAGTGCATGTTTTTTAGCAAATATTTCGAAAATTAGGCTGTGTATAGTGTTTAAAATTTCGTAAGTACTTAGTAAATAGTAAAATAATATGTTTTTAAAGCAGTTCATAGCCATAGTTGTTGTTATTTGTGAATTATACTCAAATATGATGTGACAGATAATAGTGTTGAGCTAGGTTTTCATGTTTTACAGATACTGTGTCATTAGTGCCTAAAAGCCTAGGTCTCAAATAATAGAAAAATAGTTGTCACATGAAAAATAATGTTAATATTTAGGAGATATAAGCAATAAAATAGTGTTTGTTTTGGTCTTTTATTTTAAACCTAGATAGGTTCTAGAACACTTAGTGCATATTGTTGTCATAGGTATCCCCGGATAGCCTATGAGATGCCCTAACACAGACACTTTATAGAATATGAATAACACATATAGTTTGGGAGTTATTTAAATATTTGTCTTCAAATTCGGGCTGTTTTCGTTAGTTTTTCATAGTTTATTCGTTATAGATTTTCAGCCATGAAGACACTAGGTCTGTGTTATACATAGACTGATAGGGCATCTCACAGGGAATCTGGCAACACATGTTACTTCATAATAGTCAAGTGTTTTCATTGATAAAATTGTAATAAATTGTAAAACCGATAATGAAAATAAATAAAGGCGAGGGCCACATAGAGGGCGCTGTTAGCAGGTTCTCGATACAGTAAAATTCCGGGGTAAAATAGTGCACGAGAACCAGGGAGATTTTGTAGTCATCGGCATAGTTATTTTTAACGTAAATAGTGAATAGTAAATAGTGAAGTCTAGTGCTGCTGAGGGCGCCCTCTGAAGACCTATGTATATTGTATGAAGATGTTTTATTTCGTCGTATCCCTGAAGCCACCACGTTATAGTACTGCTTGACAAGAATACACAGTCCACCGATATTTCGACGTGTCTTCGCGCGTACATCGAACCAGCGACCAACAGGACGTCAGCGTCTCGCTAGTTATAGAAGCATACACCTACTTCGAGTTACGCCCGTCTTGAATAAATATATTGCGTTTGTTCTTATCAAATGGCTTAGACCATAAAATAAATAAGTTCAGTCTACTTCGGAAGACTTAAGTTGAGTGCTAAACAAATGATAACCGTTTTTATGTGTTTTATTTTTCGTATTTTAGATTCAATTAAACGGCGTTGATAATATTATAAATGGATTTTCTACCTTAAGTATTTAAATGAAGAACTAAATACTAGATTTTTTGCAACAAAGTTTATATGTGGCACTTCTGCAAATATCGCTAAGTTTCAGTACAGAGATTGCCAAGTACAGATAGATGGTACATCTTTATTACAAAATGAAGTCTTGTTTATTTCTGTTTGCGTTAATTACTAGAGTTCCTGTTTAGCTTTGTTCTATTTTCGAATGTCTAGACTACATAGATGACTGGTGTTTATGGTATGATCTGTAAACGGTCGATATGAGTATAGATAGAGGCAAATGTTCCTAAATTGGAAATGATTAACTTTTCTAGTACTTACACGCGTTTTTGACTGTAGTTTTAATTAACAATTATCATGTTGAAATATTATTATAATAACTGAATCAAACATTTCAAGGGAAATCATAGGAATCTTTAAAATCATAGTGACAATGCGGACAGCCTTTTGGGCACGATCCCCGCTGACACCGATGAGGATGAATTTTTTGGTTATTTTTTTTTTTATAACTCTATGTCATCTATCTAAAATACAAGTAAGCTACAAGATAAACTTTGTTTATGTACAAAATAATAATTTTGTTTAGTAACGGTTGTACTTTAAAAGTGCGAATTATGTAAATAACAACTTTTCATAAATAAAAAGCTCAAACTAAAAGAAAAACCTAGAAAAAAGAATTATGACACAAGCTAGCTTCTGCCAGAGGTTTCACCCGCATTCCGTGGGAACTACTTCACACACCCGAATAAAAAAACAGCCTATAGCCTTCCTTGATAAATGGGCTATCTAACAGTGGAAGAATTTTTCAAATCGAACCAGCAGTTCTTGAGATTAGTGCATTCAAACAAACTTTTCAGCATTATAATATTAGTATAGATCATATTTTGTTGTTTGTAGGTACATGTACCTACTAAGTGGTAATATTTATACTGTCTGGACTGTATAACTTCAGTAAAAGCCAAAGCAGTTTACGACTCAACTTCATAACTTAACCCGACACATTAAACACAATCTAGCTCAGATTGTGCTAACAACAAATATGTTTCCTTTATAATCCCTTTATATGATCTAATATAGAGAACACGCTTACAATGGCCTAGCAGTCAGACTAGGGTCGTTTAAGTAACATCTTCACATGCCCTGTGTTATGATATCGCATTGTCACGTCGCCATTTTGGTTCGCGAGCTACAAAACTGCTGCATTTAAACTTTCAGTACGTTTACTGGGATAAGGGGTAGAACTATCTGCTGGTTGTTTGTATGAGATAACGTGGGCCTGGCACACGGAGACCTCCAGAAGGAACACCGTGGGTTTTAGTCATAAGAGTCTGACACTCCCTCCAGCTGCACCCTCAGCGGGAGGGGTCATTTGATGATTTCCCACGAAAAAATAGGGGTAGAACTGTCATTTGCATAGACTTTTCCCAAGCTGTGTTGGGGTCGGTTTCAATTCTAATGGGATGCAGCTGAGTACCAGTGTTTTACATGGAGCGACTCTTGCCCATCTGACCTCCTCATCCCAGTTTCTTGGGCAACCCGATAGCCCTTGGTAAGACTGGTGGTTAGACTTTCTGGCTACTGACATACAAATAACAGCCGTGGTCCACCAATTTTAACGTCCCTTCCGAAACACGGAGAAACTGATCATAACAAGATGGATACCCATCCATGGACTGACCGCGCCAAAAAAATATTTCATTGTTACATAGTCAGCCTTTTCATATAGGAAGGATATAGGCTACCGTTTTATCCAAGGGTGCAGAACTACCTTTTTATCGAGGGGTGCAGAGTAATTCCTATGTAAAGTGGGTAAAACCGCTGATGGAAGCTAGTTTTAAATAAAAGAAGGTACTTACGATAACGAAGGCTATATTATCCCTAGATGATACCAATAATCACAACTTTCATTTTCACACGTCAGAACAAAGTTTACGACACGGTTAAACAAACGTCAAAGCTGAACGTAAAAGCCTACGCTTACCGAAACCGGTTCAGTAGTTTTGGGGATTAACATTGACAGACAAACAAGCACTAACGAGCACTGAAGATGATTGACAAATATTGCTCACAGTTAGTTCGGGAGGCAAATGTTTGATCTTTAACCGGAACCAAAGTAACCGACTGTTTAATAATTAACAAACGTAAAGTGTTATTAGTTATTCATACATAATACATTATGTAATAGGGATAATGAGGATGGGTGGGCGGGAAAGCAAACTTTGAATTTATATTACTTTTGATCCTGTTATAGTAATAATTGTCCTGTGGTCATTAACCAAAATGAAACCTTATTTTTTTAAAAACCGTCATGTACAGACGTCAGCACGTCAAGCTACCCGACACTGTCAAATTTTCCCAATCATCTTTAAAAATCTACTTAAGAAATTGGACAGATTATAGTACCTTGATGTGCTGGCGTCCGTACCTAAACAGAACACATGATGATATAATATATGCAATTCTGTCGGCCATTGACTCTCACATAAACTACACATATTATATAATATTCCATAAGCTCGTCTTGACCTTAACATATTTTTCCTTTTCCCCATTTACGGAGAGCATTTGAAACGCGTTGAATTTGTTACTTTGAACATTAGACGCATGAATAGTGTTGTCATGCAAATGGCGGACTATTAAGATCGCCATTTTAGTCGACTCAATGAGTGTGGAACGCGCTTTATTTATACTTAAGATTATCTCGCATTTAGAGATGTGAAAGATGTTCCGATTTGTTTTTAGTCGATTGTGTGAAATGACGGTTATCGTTTTTCATAATGAGCTCTTTCACGGAGGAACTGTCTAGGTGTTTTCTTCCCGGAATGTACGTCTGATATTTATTACAAGGAAACGTTTTGAACTTGGAACTTAGATCATGTTGGGTAGCCGTGGAGATTGTTAACGACAAATAAAACGGGTTGCGGTACTCTCGCCTTTGACAATCAGGGATCTTGAACGACTGTGATAAATAAATGTTTTGAGCTTTTATTAACCTGTGTAGATAGTTACTGGATATTGCCCGTTTAGATTTCAATATCCATTTTGATACGCATCATGGATATCTTCTGTAACGTTACTATAAATCATATTCTTCTTTTCCATAACAGTTGGTAAGCAAATAAGAGTACTGACCTGTGACAGAATTTATTTTTTATGTATAAACAATAAACCTATTTGGGAATTTGTTAACCACTTATGGGGATAAATAATAGGTCATAAGTTAGAAATTTTTAAAAGTTACATTCTGCTATAATTTTTTTGAGTTTATATTTTTTATACATCTGTATGTTTGCTCGTTTGTTTATTTGGACGTCGTAATCTTGGGAACGTATATACGTAACAAATCGTAATTCCGATTTGAAAATTTCTTTCAGTGTTAGCTTTATCATTGAGCGGGGAAGGAATACTTTATAGCGTGAAGAAATCCCTATGGTACGCGGGTGAAACCGCTGTTGACAGCCTCCGAACCAAGTGTTATTTTCCTAATGTAGGTAACTAATCAGAATGTCTGTTTGTCCACAGCGATACTTCGGCGTGCGACGTACAATGCAGGCCTCCTGACGATCCAGGGGGTCTCCACCTGCCTCTACCTCTGTATGGATGCCTGCGGGTTCCAGTACGCTCATGTGAGTACACCTTTATTCATTTTTACCAAAAACAAAATACAGTAATCGACAAAGAACTTTACAGTTCAGAATCAGCTGTTTTAGACGCCTCACGCATGCGTCGCAATGTTTTGTTCAGAGATTTTGACTACCTTTTTTTACGTGTGAATTTATCAAATGATCCCCTCCCTCTATGAGTACAGCTGGAGGAAGCGTTATATAGACTGTTACTGGGAAGCTGGTGATTGATTCGCCCGTGCATCGCCGACATCTCTGTCCGGTCGTGTCGGATTGCCGTCCCATCGGACTAAATAAGAGTGAGGGAATAGAGAACGCACCTGTATCTGCGCGAATGCTTATGCACTATGTGATGATGGCATCCAGGCCGATTATCGGCTACGGCGGCCATTCTCTTTTATGGAGATCAGCCAGCTGCGCAGGACATATTATAGTGCACAAGCATTCGCGCAGATACAGGTACACTCTCTATTCCCTCACTCTCATAGTCCGATGGGACGGCAATCCGACACGACCGGAGAGAGATCAGGCGCAGGACCGACATTTACGTGCTCTCCGATGCACGGGTGAATCAATCACCAATTTCCAGACTCCGGGCTGCTTTATGAAAGTTTCTCAAAACCCACAAAGCGATTTCGGCCCGACCCGGGATTCGAACCCGAGACCCCGTGCACAGCAGTCGCGCCTTGCGACCACTAGACCAACGAGGCAGTCATATCATGTCGTATGCACTATAATATGTCCTGCGCAGCTGGCTGATCTCCTTAGAGAGTACGGCCGCCGTAGATGACAATGGGCCTGGGAGCCATCATCATCATTATCATCAAAACTCACCTTTGTTTCTTCTGGAGCCATTTGTGAGCTTGGGCCGGGGTAACTCTTGCGAACAATCCCGCAACACCTTATATAATTACTAGTAATTTCCATTTAAAGCTCTCTCATTTTCGATATTGTTAAAAAAGCATAAAAGTTACGTTAGTTACGCGAACATTAACGGTTTTGGTAAGCAATTTAAACAAAGAATTAAAGAAAACAAATGGTTTAAGAAAGACTGAATTCTTTTCAAGAGGCCTAAACTACCTTACAAAAACGGAATAATAGAAACATCTGAAATAAGTTCATCCATCCTTTGAACATTTTATAACAGCACCAAGAATATTATTGAATAAGCTTATTTTAATACCGATGAAAGACTAAAGGCTGTAAAATTTAATAAAACAATAACACGTTACCAGAATGGAACTTTTTCAGTGTTGCCAGACGTTGAATCAAAATATCCAAGTTTTTGTTGATAGATTATAAAAACAAACGATGTTTCTATCAACGCGGAGTGGTCGCCGCTTGTCGTCGCTTGCGCAAGACGCACCGGTTAGTGTTGCCAGCTGCTAGCAAATTGCGGGGCTTAGAGGGGGAAGTCATATGGTATTAAAATGGTTAATTATACAATAACTAAAATTTGTAATTGCAAAAAACATCTTAACTTTGTTATTTTTGTTTTTTTCCAAAAGTATAATCGTAAAATTCAAAACAAGACATAAGTAATCCAGCCTTCAGGTACTCCTTCCATTCAAAATGTACTTATTTTGCGAATGTATGTAAAACATACAGAAATATCGAAAAAAATATCATGAAATAGCAAAAATATTCAAATTAAGGTGACTCTAGGTACTTCCAAAAACTACTATAGAAGTCTATAAAAATACCTCACCACAGAATTCCTAAACACAGACATCTTAAAACAATTATTACCATAATAGCCCGCGTAATTATCACCGCCATCTACCGTTAGAAACCAACACTAATTACGTTTATGGTGCAGGAAATTAAACAAAATGGCGTCGATGATCGATCGAGATTTGTTACCAATCAAGGGAGCGATTAGGATAATGAGATTAATTAATGTTAATCGTATTACATTAATTATTGGGGAATGGGAGATTTATTACTAATTAAGCTATCTTGTTGGTAAATTGTGTAAGAGATTCGTATGGATATTGTATCTATAAAATTGTAAGTAGCAATTGGTTTTAGTATACTAATGGTTACCTAATTGTAATTACTTACATCTTAATACTTCGAATTTAACTTTACAACGGGCTTGTCAACATAATTTAGTACTCGTCATTTGGGTAGCTTACTAAGTAAGTTCGTAATAATAAGTTATCAAAAGCCTTCTACGAGAGGAACTCAGCTGGTGTAAATTAACTAAACAAAACTTAATTTATTATTATAGAAGTATTAGCATAAAGTATTTACTTACATAAAACCATAGAACATAGCTATTAATTTTATACAATAATACCCGAAATAAAAATTGTCTTCATAATTATTTGTTTCAAACAACACTCGCTACTTTGGTACCTACATTTCAGGTATATATAATATATCTGCAATTCTACAATGATGAATAGTAATAAACTTTATTGGAGCTATAAAATGAAGGAGTCTGGAAGTTGGTGATTGATATACCCACGCATCGGGGAGACGTTTAAATGTCGTTCCTGCGCCTGATCTCTCTCCGGTCGTGTCGGATTGCCGTCCCATCGGACTATGAGAATGAGGGAATAGAGAGTGCACCTGTAGCCGCGCGAATGCTTGTGCACTATAATATGTCCTGCGCAGCTGGCTGATCTCTATAAAGAGAATGGGCGCCGTAGCCGACAATCGGTCTGGACACCATAGTTTGAATTCGATCGAAATTGCATTAAAGTGATGACATTTCGCAATTAAACTACCTTTGTCAACAAGTTTTAATAAAACCAACATTATTTTCAGTACTTTTCTAATTAATTTAAATGTTCTTTCTTAAAGGTATTGCATATTTTGTTACGAAAAAAGGTAACACGGACCTTTTCTGAGAAATAGAAATTGCATTGAGAAGAAAGCTCGTTAATTTGTTAACCTATTTGTAATCGGATATCCGGGCGCCAAGAAAAGAGGCGAAAGTGCATTTTATTTATCTAATTGCTTGAGACACAAACTTTACGGCTATCATTTGTTGTTTTCACATCTGATTAAAGGTTTTTAATTAGGTTTAGTCAGTCAGTTTTAGTTAGGTTATTGGGTCAGGTGTTAATAACGAAGAAATACTTTTGATGAAAGCACAAAGTCTTGCAGAATTCATTATAACTTGATAATAGTATTTAGAAGTAAAGTTTTGAATACGTATGCGTTTATCCAACTTCCTACAAGGCGAGGCCGAGCATCATTTTTGTATTGAACTTGGCTCTCCTTTTTACATTTATATTTTTGATGGGATAGCATTTGTGATGATATTAAAATTTGTAAAATAATGATAGGTATGCTAGGTGCATTAAAACCTAGGAAAATATATATAGGTAGCTCGTATAAAGGTAAGATACTAATAAACTGAAGTATATTACTTCCGTATTCATAAAAAAATACACTTTAAATGCATACCTAGTTAAAACATGATAAAATATGAAGTAAAAAGAGACATCTGATGTCACCATTTAATAAACAAACGACGTACGTGCCTACCGATACCTACTTCTCAAGATTGCATATGTTCTATGAATATTCAGGAATTTATTATTCCTATATTTATTCTTCTATTCAGAATATAAAGCTTTAGGGCTATTCGTGTGTGGATTTACGTGAACAAACATAATATATTTATGAAATATCACCTTAAGGTATGGTAGAAGACAAACAGGAGTTTAAACTGAGATAGGTTTTATAGCTTTTACGTGAAATTTTACTTTCATTGTTCCTTTAGAAGTAGCTCATTTTATTTATGTAGCATTATGTTTTTTACTTACTTTATTTATATGGAAGGTTCCTTGTTAGATGTCCCTAGCATTGGGTCTAAACAGAGGAACATAATTCCAAAAAAACGGCTTCTAAAGGCACTAAAATGATTTTTGTGTTTGCTTTTCGGTTCCTGGGTCTTAAACGACAATCTTTTTAAAAATTTCACCCACAGTTTCAGTTGTGAGCTTTTAATATGAATAAGGCCAAAAACTGTGTAGATTCTCCAAACTGAAAGTCGCAATCATAACAATTAATATAGTGTAGAAAGGAAAAAGACTATAAATAAATATTAATTATATAATAGAATAGATTATATTTCAGAACGATAAAAAAGAAAAAGATATCAATGATCGACAAATGAAGTCGACCTCAATAATCGACAATTTTATCAATTCACACCCGCAATAGTTCTTAATTCAAAAATAATATCGACTGAAGACGCCGAACAGATGCAACGGCGCTTACACAACAAAGATCCATTACTATATCTCACTTTCACCTGCTCCAGGATAGCGATTGATCGATGGATCGATAAAAAATCTCTTTCATGAACATATTTATTGACTTCACACAAAACCTATTTTGCTTCATAATATTACGTGTAATGAATGACGCCTACATCGAGAATTACAAAAAGATTTTTTATTTTAATTGAGTCTTTATTCTCAAGGGAGTAGGGTTCAAATTGAATTTAAAAAAATTAAGGAGTTTTTTTGTACACTAAGGGCTATTGACGCCATTGTTAATTGAAACGTTTCGACGTATGATCTGTTTAGTCGGGAATAGCATGCGGGTGGTATTTTCTGTAGGTGTTCTTGTATTGTTATGGTGACACTATCGGTTTGTACAGACATCACATTAAGCTACTGTCAAATTTTCTCAATAAACTTTGAACCATATGCCTCACCGATAAAGATGAAAATCTTTTAAGGAAACGGACAGATTTTAGTAGCTTTATATGCTGGCGTCTGTATGTCACTTCACGTTTGTGTAAGCTTTGAACGAGTTTTTAAGATGTCATTTTTGGTTTTGTATGGAAACTCCCAAGTAGGAAAGGACATTAAATTTAATGGGACCATCTTAATCTATTTTAAATATGAGACATGTCACTTAAGCTTACATAAGTTTACTAGAAATTATGGAAATATCATATTATTAATGTTGGATATTTTTTTAAGTGAAATAAGCGAAATTTTATTTGTTGATTTGACGTTTAGAACCATACTGTTCGTGAAATAATCTTGCTTATTGTTAAAATGTATGTAAATCGCCTAAATAATGTTCGAGATTACCTCGAAAATTTATTTCTTTATTTAATTTTAAACAAAATATCTTCTTATATTTTCAAAACAGTATGATAATTTCTATACCAAATATTTACAAATCTCTTACCTAACTTGTTAGCAGTTTATGGTAACAATCATAAATTGGATTTAAGTCAAGTTTTAATGGGTGCTATTGTAGGAAAGACAAAGTTAAATCTATAATTTATGGGTTCACATATTGACTGTTATATGTTTGTACAGACGCCAGCAGGTCAACCTACCCGAATCTGTCACATTTTCAGTTTCAAAGTCTATTAAAGAAATATGACAGGTAGGTTGATGTTCTAGCGTCTATACAAGATTGAGGGCCTGTTTCACAGGTTGCTGATAAGTCCCAGATAGTTTATCTGGCAGATAATTTCATACAAATTCTGTTCCATTTTTTAATTTATGTGTTAGATAGTGGCTATCCGTAACCTGTGAAACTGGCCCTAAGCGTCATAAGTTATATCCGGGTGAAAAAAACAATCATACAGTTATCATATTATTTTATTTTAAAAGTGAATAACAGTGTCTTTAATATTTCTAGAAATGCGTGAACACACAATAAATGACAATATCTAATCGAATAGTAAACATAGTTCCATTTATTCAAAACTATTGATTTCTAGGCTGAATATTGACACATTATCACTTAATGTCATCTGTCACAATTTGCACATTTTTCATTCGCGCCCCTTTTCGTGGGGAGCGACGACAACTCAATATGGACGACAAATGACAAATTATTTGCTTTCGACAGCTTGCTGTCAAGATAGCATTGTTATTCCTTTTATTATTTACATGTTCGTTGACATGAAGGCACATGTGTTTGAAGAAAACATAATGAAAACTCCTATACAATCTGAATTCTTTCTTTTGCAGTAGGGAAACGTAGAGAAAAATAACTTTGGATAAAAATCCACATGGTGTTGGATAAACTAATCAACATGCCATTTTAATATAGTTAAGATTTTTTCCAAAATCGTAAGTACCTAGTTCCTTCCAAAAGCGAGAGAAGAAGGAAGAGAGGAAGGCGGGAAATTACTTCCTAAAAAGGAAGAGGTTCTATACTCGTCTATGATAGAGCGTCTGTTATATTTTTTTTCTTATAAAACAATTTATCATCCAAAGGAATTTATTACAGTTCCAAATTCAAACACTCAAACGTCCCGTCGACGCGTCTTGCTTTATCACTCAAACGTAGTCGCTTTGAAAAATAGAACCCGATTCAAAAATCGAGCACGACACTCGCCAACTAGGCGAAGACAATAATAAGGATACAACTCTTAGTAAGCGGAGCGATTCTAAAATTTAAAATTATTAATATTATTATTTACGAAAATAAACTTTTTAATAAGATATTATCCATATATCCATATAGGCGCCAGTCATAATATTTCTTATGTTACTGATCATCTTCTTGTAAATCGTAAAATTCAGTGAAAACTTATGTTTTAATGGAACTAAACCCCAATTGATGTAATTTAATGCCAGTAGGAACTTGAACCACTCGTTTTAATTGTTTCATTACTATTTTATGGACGGTAAACATTGCTGAGATTTAATTAAGCATAACTATAATACTGTCGCATGTAAGCCATGTTTTACTACTAGTAATATAATAAAAACCTTCATTTCTACGTATACGTGGTAAAACTTTCCAAATTTAAAACCGCTGTTCGTTTGACAGTGTCACCAACCTAACCCTAGCACCCAATTTAAATTGAACAATAAAGGATACGAATAGCTAATCGATAGCTCATTTTTCTACTCGACTAACGCACGGGTGATCCCATTAAGAAGGCGCAACACTAACATTGGGCGCGATAAGGATGTAGTGACACCATTAATCAGCGAGTTCTCGATTCATTAACGCGCGCGGCGAGCATCGATTTGTCATAGGGATGTGCGTGAGATACGGGGCAAATTGTTTTTTGTACGATAGCTATGTTTGTCTATGATAGAGTGGGGGGCGGGGAGATTGTTTGTTGCACTCAGGGGTGCAAGGAAGAAAAATTGTAGAAAAATATTGGTGTAAATCCGCTTAGGAAAAGCTCTTGATGGATTGTTTGTTTGCTCTAGTAAGAATAATGTGATTATGCTAGGAAAGTTTAGAGCGAAATTGAAAAGCTAATCCATCATAGTGTTTACTCGTTTTAAGTTTATAGAACCACATTGTTTGTACTGCCAGTAACTACCTACGCTTCAGCTTGGATTGAAACTTAAAGGATTTTAGTTTAGTGCTTTTCTCATTTGTTTCTTAATAAAAGAGCATCCTTTTGGAGAATTGCAAAATCCAGCACAAATATTAACAGTAAGTTTAGGGAGACAGAATTGATTTTCTATTGTCTTATTACTGCCAGCATACGAGAGATAAAAGCAACTGTTAATCAATTATATCCTTAAATAAGATAAACTTCTTCATCATCAGCCTTTTTATCGTCCCACTGCTGTCTTCTCATACAGAGAAGGATTGAGCGTTAATCACCGCGTTGGTGGATTCCTTGAGATGTTTTCCCTCACCTTTAATCAGTCATTGGAAGCTAAGATATACTTAGAAAGTACATGTAAGTTACAAAAGTGATGCTTGCCTTACCTAGAATCGACAAACCCATTCATATTCGGGAAGCTGATGCTTTAACCACTAAGCCACCACGATTATAATGACTTGCCTTATCATTTCATACTCCTCCGGAGCCGCAATATTGATTCAGCAGAACTCAGTTACTGGCCATACTAAATTAAACATGAGCTATTTTTCAATTTACACGTTTATTTTACTACCGTGAACTTGGGAAAACGTTACTCCTGTGAACCCCTTAGTATGTCCGGAACGCAAAGCACTCGTGCCCCCACGAATTTAAAGTGAGCGTCTTTACGACTTCAGACGGCAAAGATAAAGCTAAAATTGGATATGAACATTTAAAATGCGTTTAATTATAATGCTGAGTGTTACTGGGTGCTGGTAATTAGGAAGTTCCTGTTCTTGATGCTTCTCAGACGAGTTTTATGGTTACAAGTGTAAATTCTTGGATTAGTTTAACTTCCTATATTTTAACAATTGTGTCTCTTCAAGGCGGACTAGAAACTGGTCACCTAGTACGATGTTTTAAAATCTCATTTCATAATAAAATAATTATTACACCAATTATAATAATTGCAGTCTTTAGTTTTATACGACATAAAAAAGACAAATTTAATAAAACTGTTTTCTGTTTACGAGGTGGTTTGTAAGGAGTGCGCTAATAAAATTATTATAACGACTGTTATGTGCATAATGTAAACTGATACAGAGAAAATAATTAAGTCGTAGTATGTAATTTTCTAAACAAACCGTGTTAATCCATACTACTGCCATCATTGGTCTAGCAGTCGCATAGCGCTACTACGACCTCGGGTTGTCTGGAAGTTGGTGATTGATATACCCGTGCATCGGAGAGCACGTAAATGTGGGTCCTGCGCCTGGTCTCTCTCCGGTCGCGTCGGATTGTTGTCCAATCGCGCTATGAGAGTGAGGGAATAGAGAGTGCACCAGTGTCTACACAAATGCTTGTGCACTGTATAACATTTCCTGCGCAATTGGCTGATCTTCTTAGAGAGAATATGCCACCGTGAACGGCAGCATTCAGCCTAAACGCCATTATAAGTTCACAAACAAGTTATACATAATAATAACTATAACTATGAAGTAATGAGCATTTTCGGTTAAAAAAGTTCATAAATTTTATTCACAAAACTATCCGGTGGTTTAAAGAATCTTCTACGCCAAGCCTACAAACTGAATATAATCAAATAGTTCGCATAGCAGAACCACAGTCTGGCTGTTTCAATGTTAATTTACTTTCACTGAACAAAGGCTAGAACTTTGGAGGCTACGAAGATTCCACGGCTTTTGTATACAAACTATTTGGACTGAATTTAGGTATCGTGAATTTATTTCAAATTGAAATCAGTCAGTTATTAACCAATTCACTTAATTACGGTGACTGTTGCCGTAACTATCGCCTATAATATTTAATGGACAAATGTTATCAATATTTTTCATGTGTCTTATGGAGCGATTCCTAGAAAATGCAGTATTAAAGTAATGGCATAATTTTGCACTGAAAATTTTTAAATAGAAAATTCATAATAATGATACCCTTTCAGAATAGTGAAACTTTTTATCCTTGATTGTAATTTACAAAAATCAGAAAGATCCCCGTTCCCTTATAACTGTTCATTACCTAAAATGGAAGACAGGCCCGATTACATATATCAACCCAATGTCTAACTTTCACGCTACCGAATCCAAAACTAATTGGATACCAATAGAATACTTTGATAGCTATTAAAACAAATGATAAACGCAGCAACGAGCATCCATCATTCATATCTAGTGGCTCTCGATACGGTAACTTTCTAAGTTAAGGACTACGGGAATTCAGTTTTAATCAGCTGGAGTTTATTAATAAAAGGAATGTGTATCTATTGGAACTAATCTCCGCTCATGAGCGTAATGTAAATTCCCATTGCTCTATAGAAGTTTAGACAAGAAAACTTTCGATATTGTTAGTAGACAATGGTTAAGTAACCCTATAATCGTAACAGTAAGCAATGAATAGCTTCAAATGTTAGATCGGGAAATGAAACTTAATTATCTAACTTCTTAGTCTTAATGAATGCCATTTCCTAATTAGTCGTTTTCTTACAAAACGCAGACAATGTTCTATTGAAGCTGAGAAATTGTCAATTCAAACTAGAACAGTAATAGCGACTTAAGCTTGATTATAATTCATCACAAAACATTTACAAAGCAAGCTGTTACTAAAATCATTTCGCCATCTTAGTGTTCAAGTGCCCGTATAATCCAATTACAGTGACCGTGAGAATCATTAGGCAGTCTCAGGATTATGGTCGCATATCAAACCTGTCTAACTATTTCCTTCTTGGTCAGTTTGAATTCCGAATGGATTATGACATGAATATACGATAGATATTACGATTGCCATAATGACAGGTTAAGATGCTATTGCGTAAACGATTGCAGTGTTGCCTTTTAGTCGAGTCAGTCTATTTGATTTAGGCGATTTGTTAACTGAAGCTTGTATTAATACATATGGCATTAAAATAACGACCGTATTTTATTTAAAGTGCATTGCTATTGCAATTATCGTTCAACCATCTTATAACCGGAAGCATGTAATAAGCCCATCACTACGTTTTGTAACTTTTTAATTTATTACCTGTCATAATGCAACGCAACGCAATCCGTGAAGCCTTGTACGGTCACATCAAATTGTAGATTATCCAGATATAAATTTAAGCGAATATGTCCATATTCAATTAGTTTTGTTTACTATTTATCTGTTGAGAAGTATTTAACAGATAATTATCAAACTTAATGACTTATTCGACGCCTTATAGATGCGATCAAAAATCAATATTTTATGTAGGTAACCTTTAACGGTATAACAGACTGTAGAACACAGATTTACCATTTAAGTAATACCAAATGTACACAATTACGTGGTGTTTTAATCGTTTTTGGGAGCTCGGTCATTCAAAAGGCAAATTGCAGCCGACACCCGGGACAGTAAGTCAAGAATTTATAGCTCCATCGCAGGACACAAAACGAATCCCCTGAAATGGACAATAGGCACCGCTTAATGAAATAAAGCGTTCTCAGATAATGACTAGAAGAGTATTAATAACCTCCTTAGACGATAGCAACACCGAAACAGCCATTACAAAAAATACATTTTAAGAAATAAAACTATTTTTAAATTTGGACTAAAGGGTTTCGCCGCGCCACAGGCGCCGCTCGTGTTGCCATCACAAAAAAATCAAGGACAACACAAAAAAGTGTAAAACGGACCACAAAATAGACATAATTTATATTTGAATTAACGATCCCATTGTGTGTTTTCGTTGTAATTTTTATTTACGATTGTTTACCCTATTTTATGTTTTAATATGACGCCATATTTATGGGTGTTTGATTCTCGGCTAGGAATTTGTGTTTTTCTAAGGGGATGTTTTAATTTATAGGGTAGTTTGTATCGACATTTTGATGCGACTGGGTTGTTTTAGGACTTTCTTAAGTGCTGAAGATTCTTTCTGATAGCTTGTTTTTTAATGGACAAAAAGCAGTGAATCAAATAATATTTATGTGAACTGCGTAATAAATGTGTCTATTGTTAGAATCTGAATCCGAGTTTTATTGGCTACTAGCGACCCGACCCGGCTTCGCACGGGTGCAATGCTGATACGAAAACCTTCCTCTTGAATCACTCTATCTATTAAAAAAAACCGCATCAAAATCCGTTGCGTAGTTACAAAAATTTAAGCATACAAAGGGACATAGGGACAGAGAAAGCGACTTTGTTTTATACTATGTAGTGAGTAGTGATAACTAATTATTAGGCGTTTATTTATACACTTAAAAATTAAATCGTTGTGGTCATCAAATATTTTTATAGTAAAAGCAGGTCCATAACAATAGTACAACTGCTTCAGTAGTGAAAACTGTTTTATCATCTTTTCTAGTACATATTTATGTATGTATTCTATATTAAACCAAATTGCATTGTTATTACGAATTCATATTAAATTATTCAAAACGTGCTTTTAAACGGATGGAATTGACCATTTATAAAGAATTTGAAACACATTTGGTTCTGTTTTATAAGCCACAAACATTTTTATATCGCCGGCGATCTATAAACAAATTCAAAAGATTTTAATTCTGTTCCTTATTTGAATAAAGTTCAGGAACATGGCGGTGCCTAAACTAGATCACACGGTGTCTGGCCGCGCTCATAAATAATTAAGAAATAGCTTGTTTTAAATAAACCCACTAAACCTTGTGTATACATATCGACAATCACATATTTTACTGCTTTTTTATTATCGATGGAATTTCCGAAAGGACGACTAGGGGCGGTTTACGAGTCCGAGTAGATTGGGAGATTATAATTCGATATAAATTTAATAATGATTAATAATGATATCGACTTTTCTGGTATCGAATGAAATTTCGGGATTGAGTACCGTGGAGCTGCTCGATCAAAAATTATTTGAAACGATCTAGAATACAGTTGATTTGTGATGAAAAAAAAGAAAAAAAATAAGAAGTATTAAAATAGTTTTTCGAATTCGATAATACGCAATGACACCAAAACAGTTAGTTCGCATGTAACCTCGCAATGTTTGATTTATCGTCATCTAATATGATGGATGACAGATAGCCAAAAGGTGTGATATTACTGTTTACTTCGCACGCGCGATTAATACTACAGGGTTACAATGTCTAAAATAAAAAAAATACGACTCTCTGTCCTCCAAAAGCATGATACATTTCTGAAGCTTTCAACATCTTGTTTTTAACTATAGTAATAAATATTATTCCAGTTACAATGAATAAGATTTACATTAGTCTATGTAGTTCTTCTGAATGAATACTGAGTAAAGAACCAGTATATTTGTGAACAGTTTTGGACTGAAACTCTCGTACCACGGGATACGAGCGCTCACGTTCTAACTTAGCTTAACTTAGCGTCTGGTTGACACTTTCCATGACACAAAGGTTGGCTCTTATTTTACCCAACGATTAAGCATTGTCACCTTACGTGGCAATACTGGCCCGGTGACAGCGATGAAGTTTAGTTTTTTGATGCCTTATATTTGTTTGATTTTTTTCTCTGTTCTTATTTACAAAACAAGATAAGTTTTGTATGATTTAATTTGTTTTAATACATTGAGTTGCGTAACGAATTTTAGTTTAATTGGTTTTATTATATAATTGTATAAATATTTTTCAATTTTTCTTGAAATTTTCCTATGAAAATGACGAGAAGACGTCTCCAATCCCTGTTCCTATACAGCAACCTAATATGGGAGTTCTTAAACCCCCATAAACCGAGAGCGTTAGTGATGACAATGAGGTAACGGATCGTAAAGTTTTTATCTCTCAATCCCCTTTATTTCGTTTTTATGCCCTTTGTTTTAACTGAACACAATCAATATAAACCGTTTGGCTAAGTGTTCGATTCGATCGTTATGGCTTTTAGTAACCTATTCGAACATCGATTTGAAATTAGTCGATTCTGTCTGTCAATCGATATCAATTGCTTTTATAATAATAATAATAATTGTGTCACCATTACATATATTTGTGTCACCATTACATATATTAAAGTTGTCTCAAAAGGGCTTCAGCGTGTTGGCTTCGGCCCCACGTTCGCCTTCTAAAAATCCGGGACTCTGTAGTCCCGTGGTCTAGTAGAGACTTACAAGATAATAATAATAATTTATTTAGTCAAGTAATACAACTCAGATTTGCAACAAAATATATATAAAAAAAAAGAAACGTTTTTCTTTTTCAAAACTAAGTTATTGTGGTATAGGGCCTGCAGAAATTTGGTATATTTTTAGTATACGTATACGCTGTTTGTATTATTTTATTTTTTTAACATCATTTTAAAACGACAACTACGATTCAAAGATTTGTAATAAAATATCGTATAATGCTTGTTAAATATGTTATATTTATATACGCCACATTTAAATAAACACTTGTCAAATTTATGTGGAACACACGAGTGGTTTTTTTTATAAAAAAAATCTGGTTGTTGTGTAGCAGCGCTTAAATACCTAAAAATAATTCTAAACAGCTGTTTCAAATGATCTAATTACGACCGAGACATCTTAGTCGATTTTATAAACGGAAAAATCTAACTCGACTATTAGAAATAATATTGTCATCTGCCTAGCTTTTTCCCAAGCTATGTTGGGGTTAGCTTTCAGTCTTAACCGGATGCAGCTACCTGTTTTTCACGTGTAGCGAATGCCTATCTGACCTCCTCAATCCAGTCAACTGGGAAACCGGATACTCCTTAGTAAGACTGGTTGGTTGTCAGTCTTTGTGGCTTCTAACTACCCGTAACGACTGCCAAAGATGTACAAATTGACAGCCGGGTCCCACCAATTTAGCATGCCTTCCGAAACACGGAGAAACTCGTCATGACAAGACGCGCAGCTTAACCCTTATGATCAATCGACTTGTACGGCTGTTACTTAGCCACGAGCTCCTCTGATGACTATTAGAAATATAATATACGCGATAAAATTCAAAAGTGTTCATTATATCTTTGCTAACAGGCGATAAATCCAAAATGTCGTATTATAGATCGTTTGTTGTATTGATAAATTGGGTTAACTGGCTCTGAGTGATGGCCGATTTTATTTTTATGAGCTTTTTTACGGTCTTTAATATTGGTATTATATTTTAAGTTTTCTTGTCTGTTTAGATTAGGCCAGTGGTCATTCAAGCGATGTTATCTTAGTAAAAGTTTTTATGATCTTATTACTCGAAGCTTGGGAAACAAAAGATTAGAAAAATAAGAATGACGTAACGGTATTTTTCGAATTTTCTAATATACTCTATTAATATATTATTTATTTCAGGACTCCTTGTACGTTTATTATAGTTGAGTAGGTTCAAGGGTATTACTTATTGAATGCATAAACAATTTCTTATTTCTCGTTCTTTTATATCTTTTAATACAAATAACTATAAACCTACTAAAATATTACAACCATTAAAAAGTCCACAAAAATAAGTCTACACTCCAAAGACCGTGTTTAAAAATCTGACGCATAAAATTGCTAACAACTTTCGTCTCAATTAATGATTCAATGTTCAGATTTAGGTCTAGATTTGAAAAAAGAAACATTCGTTCTTAAACCAAACCTATCATTAATGTTACCACATTATCATTCTTTAGTAATGTTCATAAAACGTCATAAAGTTTTTTAATCTGTTGAAAAAAATAGGGAACTATACCTCGATCGCAAATGTCAGTGAAACTAATTATCGATTAAAAAAATAATCACGATTATTAGAGTCTGTGTGTTTAAATTGGTCTAGATGCATACTTGACATTTCATTAATTTATTTAATTACAGTCTTTGATCCAAAATTATTCGTTTATTTATCTTATCTATAATTCTGATCTACGTTGCCCACGTTTGTCGTGAGAAAAACTATGTTAAATAAATATCTACTATAATAAAATTTAAACAAGTATTGTTCACAGAATAGATCTTCATGTATAAGTTTATGTGTATGTACAGACGACTGCACATCAAGTTACCCGAAACTGTCAAATTATCGTAAGCAACTTTGAACCGTAAGCTTGCGATTAAGATCAAAATCTATTAAGGAAATTTAACAGATTGTAGCAGCTTGATGCGCTAGCGTCTGTACTTTAAAATAAATATTGTTATGATCTTCGATATTTCCAATAATATAGGAACGAGTACCTATGATGTGGAGGTAAACACATTTAAACACTTATTTTTGAATACTGATGGTGCAAACTTAAGAATTTGATGACAATTATTTCCTAGAACGATTTCAATCGAAATCAGAGCTATATTTTATTATGCAAATGTTACGTTTTGCTCGACATACATAAATCAAGCCAATTATAGAAACATTTGAAATCAGTCTAAAAACTAATTCACAAAAACTTACGATGGCCATTCAGACCAGATTCTGATCAGCCCCATTTTATCTAAGTCAATTCTACAGATTAGGAATAGTAAAACGGAAAGAATGAAGCTATTAATTCTGGCTGGCCGGTGGTCTACGATAGGCTATTCCAAAAATTATGAATGAATTTTCAAAAAACAATTCGAATCGTTCCACAGACACACACCATTAAATTTTATTAGAGGCGCCGCCGTCGAATAAATTAACACTAGATTCACAGACGACAGGTAAATGGCCACAAAGATTCGTGTGACGAGAACCCTTGTATTTCTGCCTGACGAAATCCCATCAAAATACCTGGAAGTGATGTTCTAACCTCAAGATCGATGCATCTTGTTATTGATCGCGATCATCGATTTCTAGGAATCGACTAACGATTGCTGGTAACTCTACTATGTGTCACGTTCGTTTTCGGAACATCGCCAATTAAGAAATTGTTTGTTTTTACGTTCTATCTAGATATTAAACCTAAAATTCTTTGCTTATACTTTTCAAAGAAAAAATGAGGAATCTCTAATTTTCCTGTTTACTTAATCTTATGTTATTTTTATCCAAAACTCGCTTATCGTAAAACACAATACGTTTATGTTTATTAACAATACACCTTAAACATGTCATC
The DNA here is from genome assembly GCA_958496145.1 of Heliothis peltigera. Lineage (NCBI taxonomy): Eukaryota > Metazoa > Arthropoda > Insecta > Lepidoptera > Noctuidae > Heliothis > Heliothis peltigera. Next base: position 2,000,440 of record OY292341.1, read on the forward strand.
TCCCGTACAAATATCGATAAATTCAGACATTTCATTCAGGAAACTATCTACATGCCGATAATGCATCGAATAGCGCGCATTCACTTGACTGACATTCGATTATTGAATTTGCATTCGAAATATGAATTGTTGATGTTTATCTTTAATACAAATGTGGGGACATTAGGTTTATTTGTGGCCAACCTCTTTGGCCTTTGGATAGTTTATTGGCGGGATAAACGGAAGGAGGTCGCATTGAAAGATATTTATGCCATGGTTTTGCACGGTGGTCTCGACATTGTTATGAGATTATCCCCATATAGACAGTTTTAAATTTCAATTCAAAATCGGGAAGAGTAACCATACATCATTCTTTAACAAAATCTATGAGGTTAATAGTTCATAACAGGTCAAAGACAAAAAGTGAGTGTCAATTTATCAATTCTATCAATTGCGATACTTATATTAATGATGCAAAATACTAGCTCATTCTCTAAGCAGCTACGATTTGATGCCTACTTGCACAGCGCACATGAATGGTCTACCAATTGATGTGTCTAGTCTACAATTTCTATGACTAAATGACTTACAAAATTACATGACCAAAGCCTAATTTTTTGGAACTTGAAAATCATCAAATTACCCCGCTGTTGGTGCATTAATAATATCGTAAATATCGGGACACCTTCTTCACACACGGTCGGTTAGCCCCTTGGTAAGCTATTGATTACCTTGTGTTATGGGTTTTAGGGAGAAACGTCAGACTTAAACTGACTAATATTAACCCTTGTTTCTTCTACAGCCCTTTGTGTACCAGGGCCACGGTAACTCTTTCGAACAATCCCGTGGCCCTGGGAGGCTACATGACCATAGTCTTGATTAAGCTTCAATGACCCATAGGTTTCATTAGCACATATAGACCATCGACTGTTTGCTAGTAACTGTCACCTAGAACATTTTAATAATTTAGAGTGAGTACTATTAATTATTGTTGAAATAAAATGTCAAATGACGTCACATGCCGTGGCAGGTCGCCAGTGTGTATTCAAATTTTGTATGATGAATTGTTATTTTATGAGATGAGCTTGTTCTTTGGGCTTATTAAAGACTTTTCTATTCAGCAAAAATTATTAAGTGTAAAATCTAATATATTCTTCTTCTATGACCAGGTCATGCATATATCCGTACATCGAAGAGCATGTACCTAAGTGTCGATCCTGATCTCCACCGTCAGATTGCCACACATACACATCTCACATCGGGCTAGCAGAGAGTTATGATGTTAAAACTAAGGACTGGTGGTCATGGGTTCCTTACTATGAAGGTTAATTCAACATACATTATGGAACTCCAGTGCCATTCTTTTTTTATTGTTGAAAACATATTACCTACTAATCTACATACATAAGCCCTGAGTCCAAGCCAGTACAAAAATTGTTATACGGACTTTCAACCTCTTTGGTTGGATTTCAGTTCAAAAGAGGTTTTGATCATCACACTTTATTCCCTTCACTATTACTCACCCATATGTTTGGTCCACTAATGTGAACTTATTTGGCCCATATATCTGGCATGCAGCTAACATGGCCGGCCCAGTTCCACAGCGGTTTGGCAGCCGTATTTATTTTCACTTATTACGTGAGGGCTGCCAATGTGTTACGTTCATTTTATTGATGAGTTATAGTGTCCTAATTTGGTCAGAACTTTGTGTCCATATATAAGGTATGTCAAATGTTAACGGATTTCAGGAAATGAGAATTAACTACCACCAAAAATATATTTAAGACCTAAGTAAATTAAATAGATACACATTTTTCTCAAAGGAATATTTATTTTAAATAATAACAATATAACTTAATCACAAAATATATTTATATCTGCACATAATCATTGAAGCATTTATACTGCGTTTTAATACACCTGTCTTTATATAAGCATATTTCTTAATACATCGAACCTTTATTCCGTATCTCTGACTGTACGTGAATTCCTCAATGAACAATTATGACTAAGTACTTCAGTGTGAGAGCCAGCGACCGTCAGACCTTCCATGTTCTATAAAGGCTGAAACGTTGTTTGCGTTCCCATCCTACAATGAGTACCTACCAGCTTTGTTCAGGACGAAGTTTGTCTGTCTGTGGATTTTGGAAGATACAAAAATATTAGTTGGGTTAACTTTTTTTACAGTTTTAGTAAGCTTTGTATTAAAGACTGATGTACAATAAGAACAATTATATGACAGCAATTGTTTATAGTACGGGACCAAATATTCTTCTCCTGAAAAGAAGGATACAACTGTAAAAAATATTTAGGTTAGTTTAGAATTTTCAAAGCCACAATCGGTCAAACTTCACAATGTAAATTTTGCTTCAGCAGAAAAGTTGAAAATCTATTAAGTAAACTTGATAAATTGTAGTAGCTTAATGTGCTGGCGTACGAACACAAAAAGTATCAGCATTTATAAAATAAAGGACGTCTGACTATCGCTGGCTCTTGGTCTATTAACATCTAACTCCTAAATCCCTTTTAGCCGCTAAAAACTCCATGCAAAAGACTTCATTTTAAAACACGAGTGACAACCCTGTATAAATCTGTCTTGGCTAGACTACTGTAATTGACATATTTATTGCAGAATAAATAACTCTAGAGACGCGTAAATTAGGATCCAAAGCTTTCTAATTTAGCATTTACATTGCTTCTTACTGTTATCCGATTTCAGAGGGAACTTTCATTCTTTCAGTGTCAGGTTGCGTTCTTTTTTTGGATTTAAAAGTTGTGGGTGGGTTCTTAAGTGAAAATATTGAGTAATTGGTATTCTGTTAAACCTTTTACATGGTTTTATTCGAAAGTTGATGATTTGTGTCTTTTGTTTATGAAATATAAACGATGTAAAATATTGGGTGGGAACTACTTTCCTAAAGAAACATTTTTGTTTTTTTTTCATCATTATAGCAAAATTACTGACAACGCGGGCGCGGGGCCTCGTTGTTTGTTGTTTGTAATCATAAGTACAGTCACGTGTATAAATATCGATCACTAATTACCAGTCACCCTATATATTTGGACAATATACAAACAGCCATTTTTAAAAAAGTCTGAGGGAGTACTTAAACATGATAGTGGAAGGATCATACTTAAATGGTCTGTTTGTGACGGATTTTGAAATAAGAAAAGGGCCCAGGATATTTTAGGGTCATAAAGTAATGTGGTGGGTAGTCCTCCTTTATAAAATACCGTCACAAATAAAACCTGTACCTTTACAATGTTGGCAACACCCTAATAACCCATATAGTGGGTGTCTATGGGTCTTGGTTAGAGAAAAAAAATACTAAGAACCATAGATTTTATTTTATTACTTCGAAAGTGACATACGAAGGAACATGTCAATAAGGACACTAAAATTTAATTTCCTCATATCATATCCTTTACAAGGAACACGAAGGGAGGGACGAGAATCTTCTTTGGCGATTGTTTTTAGTCCATAAAGATTGTACGCGATAACCCTATCTTTTGCTAGTGTCGTGTCGCTTATTCACTATCGATAGTCGATCATCGGTGTCGATAAATTCACGATCGTAAAATGTTTGACCCTCGAGGTTGGCACGATTTATCGATTAGAAAATGTATGTAAATATTATGAGTATCGATATTTACATGTTGCAGGGAATCATTGAATTAGAATAATCTTGTTAGTCTTGTTTGAAACACCGTAACTTAAGTTGGAAATATTAAATTGCATGCGTGCATGCATGTATTATGCATGCTTTCACATAAACTTGGGAGTAGGAACTTACCTTTATTCAGTCACATTGAATAACTTAGGAATCTTTTCATAAGGAGACAGCAAGTAAAGTTATCATGCTAAGTATGGCTGGTTATTTTATGACAAAATTCTGTACAGTAACTACGGCATATTTACTACTAATATAAGTGTATTTTTATGTTTTTTTCATGGTCAGAGCAATAAACTTCGCTTTAGCGGTTGCAACTTTATACAGCCGTAACTCATTTCTGTAATAATTGTAAAACTTAGTAGCCCTGACACACTGACCACTATAATCTTATCTAAGAAAACTTTTAACTTTCCATTTTAATTGATCTTATCCCTTTATCGATATTTAAATCGACTTTATCGATATCGGAATTGCTTTCGATCAATCTCTACAGACCTTATCTTTGCCTACTTCTCACACCATTTGCCCTCTGAACCAATTCTCTACTAAACGAATCCTGTTACTATTATTGGGAATGGGTCCCAATGGCGATAAGATAGCGTATATTATGACGGTTACCACATAGGTGCGATTTAATTGATAATAACGTGTGCCACCTGCCTTAATTGAACTATTAGTAACGGTTAATATTATCTGTGGCTGATAGTGAAGTTAAAAACCGATTTTTTGTTAAAGGATTCCGGTGTCAGTTTCCTTAATTAAAGGTTTTGTTCGACTCATTTGTATTAAGCTGTTTTGAGACAATTAGATCTTAAGTTTATTATCCTTATTGAAATGTACCGAGGTCCTTTTTATCTATAAGTATAGTATTTAATATAGAAGTCACAGTTTGTGTTTCCAACTTTGGAACAGCTAATTAGACTACGAAACATCTATTCTTTATCGAAAGCTTTTTGACTTTAAGTAAATGATAATGAAGGAAAATTTGTATTTGATCGTAGCATTTTTGACGTCAATTGATCAAATACATGAAATTTAAGGCAATAGGTTTGCTAATTTTACTTCAAAACCTGGCCTTACAAAGTACTTTTTAATTTTTATATTACGATTATGTCATGTAAACACATCTAAACTGTTTTGCGGTATGTAAGTAAAACATAGATATTAATAATATTAACGTCTTGTTTAATCTTGACGGTAAATGGCGACCTCTAGTGAGCTGTAATGAGGTTATGATGTGCAATGTTGCCAACTTAACTATTAAAACTTGCCTTAGAAAGGATTGATAAACGTCCCTAACTTGAAACACTTGACATTTCATAAAAAAAAAACAACAATTTAACAACATATTCTAATAATAACGAAAATACTCTTCTCCAAAAAATTAATTAATGAAACACAAAATACTGCATTTTATTTTAGTACATACATATTATATACTTAATTATAAAGAACTTACAAACACACCTTATGAAACATAGACTCCATGGGTGGTGCACAAAACACGACGCATTATTTAGTGGCGACTGCTTTAAACAGATTGCATTCCATTGCGTATTTAGTAGGCGAACGCTGACTAATCAGTTATACAGACACAGCTTCCTATATCAAACGGGAACATAATTATCGAGTGCACTAGTAAAATAGTTTATGTGGTATTAATATTATTTTTTATTGGTATTAATAGTTTTATGTGGATCATTTGTTTAGGTAGCCACTGTAAGATTTTAAAAGTATGTAGTTGTTAGCTAACATCTTTGATGATGTTTTTAGTTCAGGTATACCACTGAGGCGAGGTCGGAGTGCCGCTGGGTATTTTTAGTGGGTATATCGGGAATGACTTTACTGGGGAGTCCCACATACCCCTCTCCTGTCCCTTGACGGGAAGGGAATGCGTAATAGCATTTTTTCGGAGCGCAAACAACCCGTAGAAGTTTTAGTGTTACATTATGTAATCTGCTTCGTAATATGACAGTAGACAGCAGCTGCAGACGAGGAAATACAGAGGAGCTACAAATTGTCAAATTTCTTTAATAGATTTTCAACTTTATCGCTGAAGCGTAAGATTCAAAGTTGATTGGGAAAAATTCACAGTTTCGTCTGTGACGTGTCTGCTGTTGTCTGTACCAATTTCAGTTTCGGTACTGCGACAAAGTATGAATCTTAAAAGTCAGTCGCAAATGCAGAACGCATATATCAAATAGTTTATGCTCTGAAATGTCTGATAAAGTTTATCTATGCGTTTTGACACACAGGCCGACAGCTCGTTTTTCGCAGGCGAAGACAAAGGCTAAAGCCTAAGGCTTCTTAAAAAAAATACAGTCCATATCTCTACAGAACTCCTAAACACAGGAATGGGACCAAGGATCTCATAGTTTCAACGACTCAAATGCATAGCGAATGCAGCAATTATTCTATCATTATTAAATAAATGCAAAACCACAACTGCCATAAAGCAAAACTAGTACCGCCCAGGAAATCAGAGGTTTTCACTGCATGTCTATGGCAAGGAAAGTGTGTAAAAATTGATTTATTTGCTCAGGAACACTGCGGTTAATTGAATTCGCATATTCATAAACTGTACCTGTCTCACGAGTGTCGTGGCTTACCTACCCGTTAAGTGTTGGGAATTCTGCAATAAATTGGTACCTATATTTAAAACATTTGGATATTCATTGTCTACCAGAGAACCCGATAAAAAGCATCAACAAGATATTTGTTTCTGATACCATTCAACAGCTTACAACTTTCCAAGTACGTAATAAAGTCGGACATTGATAGCTACCACATAAAATACAAATCAACAACGGTATGCGAACAGCATTTACTAAAGAACTTCCGATAGGACAAATTGCTAACACCATAAATCTATGGGGCAATAATTTTCACCCACCGGCCGCAGTAACCCGCAAACCATCGCAGATTGAATTTAATGTCCGCGATATTATGTCTTGGGACAATTTAAGAGGCATTAGTACACCCTACAGCGATTCACTTATACATGTTTATGAATAAAACAACCAATTTGTATGACTTCGCGCACCCGGCTGCTGCAGCCATAACGGCACGACCGGGGGGAATACGGTTATCCTAAAAGGATAGCCCCAATTTGTTAAAATTGTCAAACCAATACCTTGTTCGCCGCTGTGCGCTCCGCTCCCCACATAAAAGGGAGTTTATAGCGGATTTATAGAGTGATAAATTGTGTTCTGATAGTATAATTGTGGAGTACGGCCACCGATTCCTAAACCAATGCACAATACAAATGAATGTGCCTCCATTTCTTGCAATGGTTTCGCTGGCAATGCTGACCCCGATCACGATAGTGCAATTCTGTAACAAACACCAACAATCCCAATAATTACCGCCTACTTTGACAACTAATCGCATCTTTTTCATTGTTTCAGAAGGATCTCTCGGACGATTGCGTGTTCACGGAACATATAGAGGAGAACAACTACAACACATACTCGCGGTTACGCAACGGGAAGAAAACCTTCTTGGCGCTCGACAACAGGGGGAGAGCGCGACGGACGCAGATCCCCATGAGTCGGCCGCTGGGCAACCTGTCCCCGTACGCGCTCACGCTGACGAGGCGCTGGGATGGGCCCAAGCAGTCGCACTGCCCGCCGCGGCGGCATCGCGGCCGGCTGAAGCGGCCTCCGCCGCGGCATCGAAACTGCCACATACGCCTTCAGAAAGCGAATCTGAGGCATAAGAGGAAGCACAAGAAGGCTAACAATCCCAAGAAAAAGCAGCGGCATCCGAAAACGAGGAGAAAACATGAGAACGGGACGACGACCACGACCGAGGTGACGTGGGACGAGTCGACGATGTCGACCATGTCTACGACGGACGTCGAGTTTTTTCGGTCGGCGACCGCGCAGGAGGCGGTCGCACGCGCGTGAGTCGGGCGCTGGTCGCGGTTGGGGCAGCCGTCGCGCTCGCACACTAGCACCGTTCCACACTTACACGTGCAAGAATCTCTTTATCATTCCTATTTAGTGCCGTTCCCGTTGATACACGGAACGGCTCTTCAAATATTTACGACAAAGTAGCATTGCTCTCTTACGAATGGCGCTCCAATTTGACTGTCAAGTTGAACCCCGTGACGCGTTCATAACGAATGTTTGTCGAAACTTGTCCTTCGTTTTTCCTTTACTAGTAGTATATATACGAAACATAATACTCAATGTTGAGTGAGGCGGTGTTGCCGTTAAAGTCGATACATGTTAACAATAAAACGAATGATATTATTCTACCAAAGCTACTGAAATTATCTATCTCAATTTATATTCCTAGTTCGCTTTAAAACGTAGGTTTATCGGCAAGATTCCATTTGTTAGTTACTGTTACTTATCAAGAAATTAACGTAGACGTATGTTATTCGATAATGACTAGAACATTGATTGTTTTTAACGTCGAGATTATCGTTTGGTAAGGTGGAACTGTGTTAGGCGAAGGCAAAAGATTCCTGTCAATTAAAATTTAGCCTAAATACTTATCGTTTCGGAATCACTCTCTCGAACGTGCGTCGCTTCATTTAGCTCCTCATCCTCAATGCTAATTTCTAATATTTCTTTAATTGGTGTATCTTAAAGCTATTAAGTAGCATTCTTGTAATATGTTTCATTAATTAAGCTTAAGTTATTCGTTAATGGATTTGATCGGAGTCCAATCCGTTCCGTTACAAACATACATATAAAGTGACCAGATATCTTAAATGCTCGTAATTTTCCACATTTACAAAGTGCTCTAAAAGCTACGGTATTCAAATTAAGAAATTAACGCTCCATTGCTTGTTATGCGTCAATATTGAACACGACTTTGACGTACTTTATCATCTAAAATTAAACCATCGTAGGCCACCATCACAATTTGCATCCAAATGCTTCAATAACCGAAGAGAAGAAATTCCGAAACGTTTTTGTACTTAGATACGTGTGTTGAGGTGTAATTTCATAAGAAATTGACTGAAAATTGGACTGAGTAATGTAGTTTATGTTGGTTTCGGCCTAGGCTATGATAGGATAACGTAGTGCGGCGGACGGCATGCTTCTGTTTTCATTTGTAAGTTATATTCGAGTGTCGGACGCGAGCGGCCTTGTATTAATGACTCCGAAATTATAATCGACGGGGATAAAGTTCCCACGCGTGCCCGTAGCTTGGTGACACCGCGGCTCCGCATCCCCCGCCGTCACGATTAAACCAGTTCGAACGACTAAATATGAGAAAGGCTATAAAATTATAATTGCGCTATGCACACCTCTAGTACAGGCCCGCTCGCTTCGACTCGTCCAAAAATGTAGTGATAAACATTAACGACGACGAAGTGACTATTAGTAAGTAGTTCTAAAACGTGTATCTAATTTGTAAATTTATTTATTTTCCATAGAGAAAGTGGTATTTTGTTAACGTTTTAGTTGATGTTTTTTATTCTCTCGTCCCCTTTAGTTCCAACCGACTGTAGGTGTGTAGGATGTCATACGCTTGTACTTTTAGTGAACCTATATTATTTGTATTATATTATTAAGTCCGTTCGGTAACAATATGTGCTTTGTATGCAGTTTTGTATAGTGTGTAATGGATGCATTTGCAAATATTGTGATTGAATGGATTTTACACGATTACATTCTCTTTAGTGATGTCCCTCGCATTCTGAATATGTGCGCAGATTTGTAGCAGGTGTATCCTGAACTTTGTCAGCGAACATTTTTTATACTGGCAACATTTTATTTTCTACATAACTGTAACCTGGTCTCCAGGGTCAAAGGTTACTGTGTGAAGGAGCATATGTTCATGAATTATGGAAAACGGGTGTCCCACTTTCAGTTTTAGATTATAATTAGTGTTGTATATATTTTGAATTTCTCTTGAATTCCACGCCGCGATAAGATCGATTGAACAGGTTCGTCGTAGTTGCGTGGCCCAACTCTAAGATTGAGAGTAAACAAGGAAAATTTCAATGTACCGTACAAACCTATTCTTTTCATGGGTATAATCGATGTTCGCTGATCAAATTATTCAGGAGTTTTTTTTGTGAATATATGCAGCAAGCTTTATGAATGTACCTACGTATGTTATACGAATGATATTTTGAATTTATTTATATGTATGTATAATATTTTAGGTATCACATGAAAGCGACATGGAATACGTACACAACGAAGCATTTACTCATCTAATAAACATTTTATATAAAATAATCACGATCGTACCGATTCCTTGTCGTTTTCGTATAAGTCAATAAATTATTCGATTCTCGGATTCGTTATACTTGACTCGTTATTGTAAATGAATACCAATCGATCTTTATGTTAGTGTAGAAGCAGTATTTCGGTATTGTAAAAATGGTTCTCCGTTGCAGTATCTAGTTTTTGTAGTTTTTATATTGAATAGAGATTGTAAGAAACTTCAGCAGATGTCAATTGGTTTTATTTTGTTCTCCTATACGTAAATATAAAGTGACAGTTCATACAGGTGCCGTGTTGACAAACTCTGCCTCGCTGTTCAAAATATTTAAAAAAAATACAATGACAGTTCTTTTTTTAAAGTGCCAACCAAGTTAATAGTCATACTCAGTCTAATAAGTAATAAAATATGAATAAATGTAATTTATCAGTCTGCTACATACAAATTATGCGAGAATTCGTGAGTTTGCATAACAATGTGCCGATGATGGTGTAAAAATATGAGTGTTATGTTAATTTAATGCCCATGTGCCATAATACTGCCCTCTGGGTTAGCCTACCGATTCAATATTCACTGTTAATTTTCACGATGTTGCTATACTCAAGTACATAATGTCAATATTGTTAAGAAATAAGGGGATTGGCCACTTCACGGCCAATAACGGACAATATATTTAAATGTAGATAAATTTGCTATGAATTTCTTCCCCCAACGTGGCGTAAATACCCCTTGTTTCTCGAAAATTATATATAAGAATGTCAAGAGGAGTCAAACAGTATTACTTACTTAATTAATTTCGATACCTTTTTACAATAATTAATACATACTTTTAAAATGTTCGTGTTTGCTTAGTGCATTTATATATGTACAATTATTAAAAATTAATTCTGAATAATTTAAAACTTTTTGAATGTAAACAAAATAAAAATAAATTATCTTTAGATGTTTATTCTAAAGTAGAATTTTAAAATTATACCTATTTACCTACTTAGTGCTACCAAAAGAAAGATTGATCGAAACTTTTAGACAATAACTTTTTACAGCCTCTTATACCGACGAATAAATAAAAATGATTCTATAATCTCTGAGTTTTCTTTACCCAAAAATGTATTATTACGTACTACCACAACATTAGATATAACCAGTTCTACGAGTACCTACATAAAAATGCCATACTTAGAAGATTATACCTAGGTACAATACTTCTTCTTCTTCTTCTTCTTCAACCTTTAGTCACCCAATGCTGAGTACAATAAATATGCAGGAATAATTAGAGTAAGTATAATAAACCTATAATAGGATTCTCTATAATAGGAACGAGTATCGAATAATCTTTTGATTACTCAGCTGTAGACCGACTCGATTGTTCATTTGTCTGGAAAATATAAACTGATGGGATCCATCCGATTGTTTGCTCGTTTCAATATGGCGAGTCCCAATCTTGTTACCTATAACCTGTTTATAGATCTAGGAGAATCTGAATACCTACTCATATTTTTTTACCTGAAAGAAAGGAGGTTCTATGTTCGAATTGTTTGTTTTATAGCCGATTTCTTCGTCATTAGTGAACCTAATTAAATTGCTTAATAAATTAAGCATGACATTTTTACAGCATCAGAACAACAACTAGTACCTACTTCGGCTACTTTTATATGGATGCGTGAAGAGGTGAAACAGCTAGTAAACTCTGTAGAAAAGTTATACAATGAAATCGATTGAAACAGCTGGTTACAATTCGAATTAACTATAAGTATAAAAAGTAGAAAAACACATTGAAGGTAAATCTTGTAACTACATTTCCATGAAATTTCTAGGCTCGCCGACTTTATTTTACCAAGATCTCTTTTTTTGTAATTTCTTGGTAATTTATTTACAAAACTTAATTAAAATATTTAGATCTCTTTATACGTACATTTCAAATATTATTGGTATTCGTGAACATGGAACTTAAATTTCGTCTTGGTAACCACATCTTCGGTAGTATAGTGGTAAGTATCCCCGCCTGTCACGCGGGAGACCGGGGTTCGATTCCCCGCCGGAGAGAATCTTTTTGTACGCATTGAAACAATTTTACCGTTATATAATTACATAGAAGACCATTTTTATCTGTTTTTCGTACAGAAAAAGTAGAATAAATATTTTTTTAACTAGATTTTGTACGTAACCATAAGTACCCATTTAGTTTTTGCTTTACGACCTTGAAATATATATATTCTTGCCATATATAAATGGAGCCCGACATTTCAACGTAGGATGCACTGTAGGTGTGCGGTGTATCTAAACATGAAAACATGAAACTCCCTAAAGAAGCTGACGCAGATTGAACAAAGTTCTGTTAGATTCGCCAAGGAAGAGGCACATTGTGCTAACGACTGGAAAGGTCTGATAAAAAAGGAACTTGAGCTGATCAGTCCGTACTGGGTGATACAGGTTATCTAAATACATTCCCAGACACCTAATAGAAAATCTTAAATTATGGGTATCAAAATAGTTCCCATACCAAATGAATGAAATACCAAGGATCTTGTCAATGGAACGCGCCAGCCATTGATCGTACTCGCTCCAATTTTTAGGAAGTTGGCAGCACTACGGTTCTGACGCATCGACGACCAATAAGCATACGTGCGAAAGAGCTAGATACAGCGTGGCTTCCATATGAATGAAAGAGTAAAATAATAAATGAACGATCACGTGTACGAGCTACCAATTTACTTTGACATATCAATGAAGGTCATAAGTCCTGAGCAGTAAGACTAATTTTCGTGTGGCAGAAGTGCTTTAAATATTTGTAATTCTTATCAAATGGCGTTGCGGCTAAATCGAATGAAGGTCGCTCACTCGCTTAGTCGCTCGCTCGATGTTTCATTCGATCGCCATTTTGTAGAAGTGTTCAACTCGTGATACTTTTGATTCGATACACACCTTTAATCGTTCCTTTTCGATTCAATAACCATCTGATTTTAGGCGGCAAATTGACTATCAATCTCGTATCGATACAAAATGAAGAAATGTTCTTCGCTTGTGTGGAGGTTTTTTGAACGCATCGAAGAAAACAAGAGATGCGTTGCAGTGGTGTGCAAATTATGTGAAACTCAATATAAATACTTTGGAAATACGACAAATCTTAGGGCCCACATGATAAATAAACATCCTATTCAGTGGGAATTAGCGCAGAATGGAACATTGGACGAATCCCATTTCAGAATTGAAGATGATGATACAAATCAGTCATCTACGCCTAAACGAAAAAAGTACACGCCGAGAGCTCGGAAAGACCAAAACGTACGTTATTCAGTATCAGTTAATAAAGAAGATTCAGCCGGAATGGGTGCTATGCCTAAAATCGAAATACAACGGGTACCTATATTGTTATAATTAGGTTATATTTTCTTATCAGTTATTATTGATACCGAGTCCGCTATCGAGTAGTGGACATCTGTTGAAAGTAAATTGCTGTTGATAAAAGAATTCAAGTAATCGATTCGAAGTTCGGCCGATAACAAACTGATAATGACGTAACTGATAATCGATACTCGTTTGTTGTTGTTTGTTGTTATTTCGTTGTGATTGTCGTGCATGCGCTTCGTAAACGAATAATTTGTGTACGAAAATACTTGTGAGTTCTAAGTGTTTATAAAATCGTCGAAAATAAACAGTAAAATCTACTCGATTCAATCATATTTAGTATGTTTGTAGGTTATGACGCTATACTTGTGTTTACTTATATAGTAATGGGCTGAAAATGACTGTTTTGTTTTTCCGCCTATCATAAAACAACACGGCACTGATACGTATTGCTTTTATTGGTTGTTCTGAATTAAAACAATTGCTCCGTTTGTATTCGTCGCAGTGACAATGAGATAGGTTATGTTTCACTTTCGGAAAGAGGTTGTTTCACAGTTTTACTAGGATAGATTTATGGATACATCCAAGTATATGTTTAATTATTTTGCATAGGTACCTAAGTTGCAGGCATTTTGTGATAATGACCCATTTTAATAAATGTATATATTTATTTTCCTTCATATTGATGTTCCCTCCAATCAAGACAAATGTCACAATAATTATGTACTAGTTTTTGTTTTTGATGTCTTTGTGTTTGAAGTATTCCATCCAATTAATAGTTTCTTAATTTTCAGGTTGACATATTAGAAAACACAGATTCTGACGTTGACCAAGAAGGTAATGAGGCAACTATAAACCTCGTTCAACAAATGCACGCCGGAGGCAACTCAGACGAAGAATGGTTAGAAGAGGATCCATATCAAATCACGCATATAGAAACTTATGAGCCCAAACGGAAGAAAATGAAGTACAGGAAGATAAAACGTGAAGTAGCATCCCCAACCGGCTTACCTGGGTTTTATGTAGCACCAAAAGCGGAAAAAACTCTTATATTCGATGACTCACACAAAAAAGATGAATACTCAATATTTGGAGAGTATGTTGCGAACAAACTACGGAAGTTTAAAACGCCAAGAACAAGGGGGAATTTACAACAGTTGATCACAACTATTTTATGGCAAGCAGAGTATGGTTTATATGATAATGCAGACGCTGTGAAGAGGGTTCTCATGTATTCCATACAGGCTCCTGAACCAGAGACAGCGTCAAATGTTGATATGGAATCACAATTAGAAACAGTTCAGGTCCACGCTGAGGAAATTATAGAGCATAGAGAAGATCCTATTCAAAGCGCTGAGGTTTTAGGAGTAATTAATTAAAGTCTTAATATTAAGTAGGTTAAAAATTATGGTTACATATTACAAATAAAGCTTTTTCAGTCATTATCTTATTGTTACCTTTATTTTGACAGAAAACATTAATTTTCGTTGTTCTGGTCATCGGGGTCATTCATCAACACCGGGTTCATCGGATGTCTAGCCATTTGCCAATAATGCTGTGGTTGGCTTTTAGTCTACACTATATCAGTGCTTAATATGGATTAAATGCCTATCTGACCTCTTCATGCCGGTTTCCCAGACCTGATAGCCCTTGGTAAGACTGGTTGTAAAATTTTCTAGCTACTACTAACAACAACTGCCAAAGATGTTCATATGACAGCTGGGACCCACAAAAACTTTTCTTCCGAAACACTGCATTTGTTGGCCACCCATCCACGGGCTGACCGCACCAAAGGTTGTTTAACCGTACTTATAATCGGTGATGGCTGCTCTATATGCCTTGGTACTTTCTAATATAAGAAAAACCTCGGGTAAGTTATAAGTTAAGTACCTTCTTACATCCTTCATGTAGGTTTATAGGTAAGTAGTAAGTAGGCCACACAAGGGAAGAATGGAAGACTGCATGTAACGGAATTCAGAATTACGCAAGTGGATAGAATAAGAAGTTTGCAAGTGGAACTAACCATGGAAGTTCAGTGAAAACCGACTGTCATAGTATATTCATTTTCAATTATGTTGTGAGGAAGGTGTTCAGGTTTTGTGGATGGATATAAAGGTAGAGCAAACGACCAATAAAATAGATGGATCTTGTAAATATCGCCTTTCGACTTGTGAGGTGCCGTCAAACAGACAAGTATGGACAAAGTTGTTTGAATATTGCGCTGACCCCAAATAAGAATTTAAGATCTGGGTAAGGGAGTTGCGACGACGAGTTTTGCAACAATAAAAATACAACACAGCGTGTCAAGTGAATTATTATTATTACTTTGATTAATAATTAATGTTCATTACAAACTATTGAGTACATACAACTACATAGTATGGGATTAGGTAAAATACCCCTTTACAACAAATCCAGTTAGGTGCTGTAGAGATTGGCGCGAACATAAAACAGTTTCATCTACTCGATACGTGACCAAGCCTACGCATTTTGAATCACGTGAAAATTTGTTAAGAAACAATTCCGGGCTATTTCTGTACCCCCACGAAGTCATCGCACTGATAATGATTTCTTTTGCAGAATTTTGTAAAAGAAAACTGTCTGTGTTTTTTTAATAGGTACTAGGTCCACTCGCACGCACTTTTTCGGTGCGGTAGGTACGGATAGGTAAGATTACAGGCAATACGATATGCATGCTCAGAAAAATACTTTCGGTTCCTTTAAAGCCATTTTGGTTGGTCCATGCGGGAATCGAACCCGCTTATAATCACGCACGATGTAGATATTATTAGCTCGGTTCGTCTTTTCATAGTTGACCACACGGACGTATAGGTAGGGGGGGAGGGGGATTGAGGGTCCGGAACCAAAACTTAAAACTAGGTTGAAGAAGTCAGGCAGTCGTTCTTTTGAAAAACTTTGGTAGTCAGATGCATTCGCTTAGACTAGATTCCGACATTCGTATCCACAAAGTATAGTGGTAGAGACGCCAGCAGGTCAACCTAACCGAATCTGTAAAATTTTACCAATCGAATATTAACCTTCCGGTGGGTGAAATAGATTAAAGAAAGTTGACAGATTGAGGTAGGTTGATATGCTGGCGTCTGTATAAAACACCGAAAGATGATCAAAGATGCAATTACCACAGTTTAATACCATTTTAACTCCAATAGGACCAACATTACGGCGCATAACACTCATTTACGAACCAAGCACAATCGCAGGTCAACTGCTGTTCAGCCCTCTAATTAACGATAAGGATCTTCTTAAATTGGTCCTTCATAGTTCATGGTCTTAATGACTGGCTCTTTGTAAATTGCATAGACCAGAGTGCGAATGACGTTACAGATAATAAATAGATGGTGTGAAGAATTTGGGTCGGCTGTTCAACTCACAACCAGGATGCAACTTAATTGTGATACTAAATGATGGAATGGCGGTGGACTGGTAAGGTAATTTAGATGAGAATGTTTCACAGCTGTTAAACAATACTAATTGTGAAGTTTATGGACCATATGGCTTAGCTGGTTAGTAGGATCCAGTAACTCTAACTTATTGAGTTGAGATGGTACTGAGGTTCATATCTTATAGGAGAATTAATGTATCCAAGCGCAGTAAACTCATTTAGGGGTATGTAATTACTTTAGTTCTTTATCTTCAGTCAATCGGCCACGCTGGTGGTCACAGGTTCGATTCCCGCATGAGTCTAACATTTGTGTGTATGAACACAGGTTTTTGATTTAGTCTAGGTGTTCCTAAGTATAACATGCGTATATTATTGAAAAGGAAAAATTATACTGTAACTGAAATAGGTCGACAAGTTTTCAAGATTACCTATTGCGATGAAGAACTCTTAAGTTTAGAAGTACATATTTAGTACGAATTTGCATAAGTTTATTTAGAAACGTTGAATTATAGTTCACTTTATGAAGGTAAATTTCTCGACCAGCCAGGCAAGTATTTTCATTTAAATAAAATTTTCTTACTTCCGAAACTGAAAAAATGCGATTATTTTTGCACTAACGTCATAATATATCACTATAGCCCTTATAACATCAGCCATAAAGTTCTATTTGAGTAACTTTTTCTTATCATACTTGGACAACACGCGCGCATGCGTACACATGAGCTTACTCTCTTACTTATATCTCCATCTCGCTCGCACACGTCAATCCCCCGTTCTGCCAACATGGCCACGCTAAGCCGTACTTCGACAAAATTATTAAGAAAAATACAATTTTCCCCAGTTTTTACGCGTAATTTTAGCAATGTGAGAAGTGATAACTCATTAAAAAAGGTCTTGACGACCTGTTTTTGTGTCGTGGGTGGCGGCGTGGCGTTTTATGCAGTAAATAAATATGGGAGGAAGAACACCGTTTACGCTCTCAAGGCGAAGGTTAGTCGTATTTTGCATTATTGCACCTTTATTTCTGCACAAACAGATCCGCAGTAATGCCTAATGATTCATTTTCCCCTTTGCCTCATAGGCTATGCTTTTCTAAAGGTTAGTTTATGTCATATTTTTTATTATCATCGCATAATCGAGAAGTTGTTTATAAATAGCACCGAAATTTGACATTAGGACGAACGTTCCGAAATGCGTAATCAGAGAAATTTAGTTTAACAAGTTTTTGGAAATACGTTTTCGTAGGAAAATATTTGCATGGTAGGTATACTATTTTTTATCATTTTATCAATTTCTGTAATATATAATGAAGAAATAATTTGTTTGCGTCCGTTTGCCTATTAAATACCTACTACATTCGGCTGATAATAAGTAGGTTATGTTATTGTTATTTGGTACCTAGAAAAAAAAACTAAATTATATGTTCAGACCCTGTAGTCGCGCTGTCGGCTGTCGGCTGACTTCACAGCTATCCCCGTGCAGGTGTGAAACCAGCCTTAACCAGCTTCCTATATCCTGCTGCATCAGGATCGAGAGAGTATGTGTAATTGTTAACACTGCACTACTATTCAATTCGCTATAGAGATTCGGCAATTGCGGACGTACTTGCCGTCTTTTTGCGAACCATAATGTTATCGAGAGGAGCCCACGTAACTAACGCAAGCACGCGTCGATTGACCTTAAGGTTAAGCAACGCTTAACACGGCCGGTCTGTGGATGGGTGACGAAATCTTGTCATAATGTTACTTCGTCTTTCAGAAGGAACGCTAAAGGTTCCGTCTGTCATTTGAGTAGTCACTGGCGGTTGTTACGGGGTATTCAAAATCTGATTATCACTCTCACCAGTGGGTATCGGGTTACCCGAGCAACTAAATTAAGAAAGTCAGATACGCGCTCCATGACCTGAGTTCGAGTGTTTTACATAGGAAGCAGAACCGAATCTGAAGGAAAATATAGTTCACCCACAGAACTGACAATAGCTTAGCACCCTGCAGCCGCACAGTACAACAGATGATAAATCCATTCCTAATTCAAAATTCCCAAGTTCCGATCGTAATGGCATCGATTAATATCAAGCCTCTGCATGAGAACTCGGTAGGCGAGTTTGAAGTTATTTTTTAGTTTAACACGTGTTTAACGAGATAATGAGTTCCTGGGGTGGTGGTGAATGGTTAATAAGACAGGAGAATAATTGCTGCCATCGTTTAAGGGTTCCCGGTTTAAGTGTTTTGTCTTTTTTTTTAAAGGAATGTGTTGATGACGGTGTTAGTTACGTGTTTTGAAATTATCGACTACTTTTTCGGGTTTCTTCCCTTTGCTTTTAATCGTAAAAGTATTATTTAGCTCTGACTTTGGTGTAAGAAACTTATCAGAAAAAAAACATATTGATAATGAAAGAAAGAAGAAGAAGGAAAAACCATTTATTCACACATAAAAGCGACGCAACAAACAAAAAATACAAACAAATAATCACCAACTCGCTTTGAGCAAGAGTGGTGATTGATGCTCAATTCTTCTTTGTGTGAAAGCAGGCCAGTTCCCAGCAGTGAGACGATAAAACGGCTGATGATGATGATGATGTTTGAAGGGAAAATATTTACCGAAAACGTTACTAAAATAAAATACAAAATTCCATTCCTATTTCGCCATATTTATATGACGTAGATAATAATCCTGTTCAACACACACGACCTAACATGCTTATTGAGGATTATAACAAATCGCAACGCGTTTACTTGCTATCATCTCCATTTGGAATAAGTTATTCTGATAAATCTATATCTTAAGTTCCTTATGACTCCTTAAGATATGTTATATTGGATATCGGACATAGAACATGGTAATATTTTCCTTACAAGTAACATGTATAAGAAAATATCAGGTCCGCTTATTAATCTGAATCGTATAATTTATTATATTAAATATTCCTGTTGGAGTGTTTATGATTATTTTATGGTTAGTTAAGAAACGAGGCTAAGGTTTTAAGATTGAGGTGGCTATAAAATACCGTATGAATTACTTATCTCATGTTCTTCGGATTAGGACTGGCTGCCTGGTGTACAGGGTGGTCTTTATGGCGAAAGCTAGCAATACAATTTTATCTTCTTATGTTCTAGTTTGTTAAATAGTACAGTGATTTTGTACCCAGTAAATATAATAGACTATACTAATAATAAAAATGGCCTAACAGCTAGGTCAACTAGAGACTGATTTAGAAGGCGGTACTCCTTGAAACGGCACGTATTGTAAGGAGGTTTCTGTCTAAGTCCTAACCACCGGTAGCGATATCGGTTGTCAAATATTTGTTATTTGGAAATATTCATACGCTTACCTAGCTGATTAGCTGCAGCACGCTTCAGATAGAGATAGATGGAAGACTTTGGGGGAGGCCTCTGCCCAGGAGTGAGACAGTATAGACTAAGGAAAAATAAATGAATGACAAAATAATAACTGGCCTAAATAATGATGGCAGACGCATTAATATTGCCACATAATTGGTTTACAGACACCGTCCTTCTACACATAAATATTACAGTAAACAACACTTTCACGAACGATAAACCATCAATTAACCCCAACGTTGTAACACTTGCCATATAACCTGAATAAAATACAAAATAAGCTTTTACAAATATCGTTTAGGTGCATAGATAGCGTTAATTCAGGCTTTAAAGCAGCTGTACTCAACCTTTTTGTTTTCAGAGTTTTTTTGGTGGCCGTAAAAAATGATTCTGGATTAGAAGTTAATATTTTTTATATTTATTATATTTCAATGCTATGAAAAGAAGGATAAGAAAAGAGTGTATGTAGAAGAGATGAGAATGTTGAGATGAATGTGTGGTATAACCAGGATGGATAAAGTGAGGAATGAGTATCAGAGGCAGCCTGAAAGTAGCGCCAGTGTCAGAAAAATGCGAGGTTAGCGTTTGTCATGGTATGGGCTATGGGCATGGGGTTATGAGATACGCATGCTACAAAGAGTATTAAGTGCGAATGTGGATGGAATAGGCAGAGATACGCTGATGATACACTTAAAACATTTGTTTAGACTTTATTGAATCATAATTAGTATGGTCCTAATAGAATACTATAATTTGAACGTTGCGGAACACATCTTGGATGGGATACGAAGACTCCAAAATTTTTCGAACGTAATTTAGATGTCGCGAAGTAAAAACTGCTTTTCAATTTTTTCAAGATGGGCCACATGGGTTGATTATATCTGCTTTAAACCATCCCGTCCTAACACCACTTAGCCTACATATGAGCGAGCAAATACTTTATAAACACTAGCTGATAATACCATAATGTACGCGTTTCGCTCGAAAGCCGATTAGCGATCGAGTGATCAATGCGTGGATCGTGGAGGCAGCCCCTTTGCCTTGTTTCCACAGGTATTATAGTATGGAGATAGGTTTTGTTGCTTGCCACTTGAAATGGGATAATCCTGACTATATCTTTGATGGCCTATTTAATGTATTTATAATAGATACTCTTTCGTACAAATACTAAATAGCAACAATAAAGCCAATGAAATTTTATTTTGATCCTTTGATGAAAAGAAGGGGTTTCATTATGTACTAGCTTCAGGGAGTGATTTCACTCACGTCATATGAAAGCTACTTTACGCACAGATAAAAAGTACCCTTCCTCGATAAAAGGGGCTTTTTTCGGAAGCAAATCGGTCCAGTAGTTCCTAAGATTATAACGTTCAAGTAAAAATCAAACCTTCAGCTTTATAATATTTGTAGGTATAGATAACTCAGAGTAAGAGCGAGCAGTGGTATCTAATCTTGCGTGACATTTATTTCCAATCATTTGGCTACCAGTCCAAAATTTCCTTATACAATATTTTCCGTTCAGGATAACATTATGGCCACTGAAAAAAAACTATACATTAAAAAACAAAAAAACAATGAAAAATATAAGTTTTATTCATCAGTAACACCCGATACTTCATTTAACAATGAGTGACACAGTTTAATAAAGGCCATATTAATCGGATCCATCGCTTTGCTGTTCCAATCATGCGCATGCGACGGTATCTAGATCGCACTGATCGACTGGGATGGCAGGACTTTTTTGCGTTGTTGTAGCCCCGGTATGGTGGGTATAATTAAATTGATATTTATTGTCTTATGCGCAGAAGAATTGGAGTAGGTATATCTAAAGATTAATACTGCGACTCTAGTATCAATGTTTTTTGAGCTGTGTCAGAATTGCTACGCTCAATTGTAGTGAATGAATCCTGTTTAGTCCTGTTAATGAGTAATATCTCTGGCTGTGTAATAACTATGAAGTACAAGTGAGATATTGCATCGTGCATCTAGATTTTTTCTTGATATATATTTTCCTTAACATTTAACGTTATGGATTTCCGCAAAGCGACGCCTATTTCCATAATTTATTGGGAATGATGTTCACATTAAAAACAAAAAAAAAACAATCAATAAAATCGAGGCGCTTAGGATTAAACTAGGAGTATACCACGGCCGACTCCTGTCAGATGACCCCGAACCGCACATTCGTGCAATCACTCCCGCTGCCTGCGTCACTCGCCATCCGCGGGCTTATGGGAGTGTCAGTAACGAATTTGCCAAACTAAATCCATATTTTTGAACAGTGTGGTTTACCTATTACTTATTTTTTATTGCAGAACACGTTATTTATATGAATCCCTGACTTAAATCAGCAATAATATAAATACAGTTAGGAATCGACTAAGCAAAAAGTAGAATATAGTGATGATGAAGCGACGAGTTATCGTACTATTGTAACAACATACCCGTAGCGGCGGCTTTCATCCGCAAATCCTGTCATTATCCGCAAACGCAGATTATAGCAGTGATGTACTGACTATAATTAACGTCGATAAAGGGCTTAACACGTCGATTAAGAGAAAGTGTGTCAATGTTTGGCGTTTTTGATCTTTTGAAGATTAATTGCTTTTCTTGTCTGCTGGAGACCACACAATGTATGAACAACGTTTATTAAGTATTGAGATTCTCATATTTATCCTAGTAATTTGATGGCATTACCGACTGCTGAAAGATGGTATATCTTTGAGAAAACCGAGAATTTGGAAATGCAAGAATGTAATACTAATACTCTTTGAATCTAAATCTAAAGGTCTCAAATACAAATCTGTTTGATTTTTCGTTTTTTTCCCAAAACTAATTTAATACAAAGCCGGCGACCGCTTTATCCTTTCATTTAATTAACCTTAAAATTAGCACGTTATCTTGACCGAAAAATACGACTGCTAAGGTCGACAAGTCGCATCCCTTCACTAAAGTCAGGTAATAAGAGCCTTGGCTTAAGCAAATCCTTTGCATCGTCGCCGCTTCAGATGCACTCATACGCACCTCATAATGTGACAGGCGTGGCTTAAATACTACGTTTATTTCATCTTATTGGCCATTAATGACCGACCGCCGCCGTTGAGATGCATTTAGAATGCACAGCGAAGATTTTGGAGCGAAATTTTGCTTTGGTTATTGCGATTTGCGATACCATTGAACTTTGGCCTGTCACATTTACAATAGAATAGAGATCAAATGTTCAGGCAGTTTCAAACGCGTGTTTTGCTAACGCATACATATTTTGAACCAGGATATACTAAATGAAAAACTCCCTAATGCTTACCAGCTCTTACATTGTGTATGTAGTCCTTTAACGAAATGACAATTCTGGTCCTAAGAAAATGCTTGATCTAAACAAAAGGAAAAGCCTTATTGGACATATAAATGCCTTTCCTGGTAAAAGAACTACCTGGTACAAAGTTGACGATATACATATATCAAGTGCAGTCCACAGGAAAGTCTTCGAATATTTGTCACTCTAATAAATAATTCAGTCGGACTCCTTCTGCGGTGACCTAACCTAGATCAGTCTGATCGGCGTACAAATTCATTGAAGGAGCTAAAACAATACCACAACGGCGCCGGTCATGATTCACGATCAAGTGTGCTAAGTCCAGGACTTCCTATTAAAACAACAAGTGGCGAAAATGGTAATTTTTAGCTTTGTTCTATTGTTTCTTGTGTGATTTGTGGGCAATAGCAATGAGGTTATTTTTGAATTTGGCCTTTTGATAGAAAATCTTTTTGTCGCCTATATTTGATTTTGCATGTCTGCATCATAAGTATAGTCTAATTCTTTTGGGCTCTTAAGTTGCAATCTCCAAAATACAATAACATAATCACAATATTAACGATGACTCATTTTTCCAAAGAGAGCCTTGCGAATTCCATACTCTGTCATCAAATGATTCAATCAAAACTATGATCGCATCTGATAGTAGTCACGTACGCGATACCAATTCATGCCCCGTCGCGGAACAAATATCGTCACAGGTCCAACAATGTCACTCTGTGGTCTAATTTCAATCGATTTTGTATAATCAACACTTAACATTGCTGTGACGCCTGACCACAGGCAAGAAAAGGCAGTGGGAATGTCCCGATACCTTATATCCTAGATGCGTCATCTGCCATAACTTGGAGCATTTTCGTCACGTACTTGCCTTGAATTAATATTATAGGCCTATTAGTTAGGTATGAAGTGAAACTATTCAGTCATGAGTCAGCTGGGGGAAATAGGTTGGATTCGTGGGCGATGGTTTATTAACTTATCACTAGGCGATATACAATGTTTCCTAATAGATTACCGACCTACGTGAAGTCTTACTTCAATGTCTCCGCTAGCTAATCAGGGCCCCTAGGCGTGACAATATTGGATCGGCTGGTAATACAGCTAGAAGTAGTAATTATGGGCCGTATAATACCGAAGTGGTAATTGCGATAAGGAACAGGCAAATTAGACAGATAAAAATCGTGCTTTATGTTTGAATACCTTCTTTAACATCTTTGTATCTTTTTACTATACCACTGCAGGACCCAGGCCTCTTCTTATTCAGAAAAGCAGCAATAGCAATGAGGTTATTTTTGATTTTGGCCTTTTGATAGAAAATCTTTTTGTCGCCTATATTTGGTTTTGCATGTCTGTATCATAAGAGTTTTGTCCAATTCCTTTAGGCTTTAAGTTACAATCTCCAAAATAAAATAACATAATCACAATATTAACGATGACTCATTTTTCCAAAGAGAGCCTTGCGAATTCCATACTCTGTCATCAAATGATTCAATCAAAACTATGATCGTATCTGATAGTAGTCACGTACGCGATACCAATTCATACCCCGTCGCGGAACAAATGAACGTTAATCGCCACGCTTGCTCACGGATTGGCGATTTGTGACTTTTTAAAGGCCAGGTTTTCACGAAATGTTTTTCTTTACCTTTACTCATTTGTGTCGCCATTGGTGTCTAGGATATACTGCGAAAGTACATAAAATAGAAAAGTTATGTAAGTGGTCTTTTTCTGAATTGGGATCGAACCCACCACTTAACTTTTACTAAAGTAAAAAGATAAAGCAGCTTAAACCATATCACTAACGGTTATATATAAAACCATGTCCTATCTATCCTAAAGCTTTCGTCAAATATTCTTCTTACGCTGTAAAAAGATGAAGTGCAGTATCTGTACTTAGATTAACATATATAAAAATATATTTGCCTATGTTTCACCAAGGGTGCCAAAAATCCCTTGTTATCAAACTATAGCCTCGACTAGAATTTAAAGAAAAAAAAAAACATTAATACTCAATGTTGTACAGGCACCTACAAAGCGACCTAGCGAAATTGTATACATGATATATATTTTTTTGTTTTCTATGAGAAGTTGTACATCAAACGTTTTGTTTTGTAGCAGACGAGACCCATGTTTCTCAGTCGACTACTTTTTTCTTGTCGAAGTAACACAATCCACTGTGTCGCACTAAACTGCTCGGGAATCTTACTATTGGTTTCTTTGAGTTATTGAGCTTGTTCGTTTGCTTGTTTGGGCCCGAGTGTTATTTGTAACTATGGTAGTTTTTATTTATGAGTTTTTTTGCTGGCTTTATCTTATGAAAGAATTGTTTCAATATTTTGAAATAAAATAAGTTTATTAAGTAAAACTCTTGTTTCGAAACTTTATTTATTCTTTTTAATGTGTTCTTTCTAATAAAATTCAAATTTTCCATTCATCCATCACAGTCCAAGCTGATATTAAATCTTGTCAATTGTAACAAATTCTCGAAAAGTTATCACGCATCATTTCTCATGACTGCCATCAATTAATCAGACAGCAAGCGGGAACAAATGGTAGGGCCCTGGCGCGCTCGTAACAAAACACTTGAATGGCGTGCGATAATATCAAACTCACGATTAAAAGTAAATCAGTCGATGCTATTCAACGGTTTAGCCCTAAATTGTAGCAACCCCCTATAAACGGGACCGTATTATTGTCCAACGGCCATTAAGTAAAGGGTGATTCTTAGAAAAGACCACCTGCATCGCTATTGATCCAGATCCAAATATTGGTCAGTCTTTCAAACGGATTTTTTGTCAACCTTTATAAACGTTGTCTAGTGATATAATGAGATAATTTGTTGTCAAATCTTTTTGTAACTTTGTTAGCTACATGTAAATAATGAACTTTGAGTTATGTTATTTGTAGAGGCGGTAAATTGTTGCGACGTTATGGGTTGTGATAAATAAGAAGTAGTTGACGCCTTTTTAATATCAAACACGTTAAAAGAAATTCCAGAGAATCTGGTATCAGTTATTTCAATATTGTTCTTATAGTTAATGAATAAGAGGTATCGAAATAGTTTGGACATCAGTCAGTCACATTGCGGCCTAAGTGAATTATGAATACAATGACGGTCAAGAGGCAAAAAATATATTTGTTAGGGCACTTGAACATCTCCATGTCAATATAAGAATGTTGTGTGTTGTGTGTTTTGAATTCAGAACACAATTTTTGTACCTAATTTCCACTAAAGCAAGACCGTCTATTGGCTTGCTATTGGCCCAAAGCCCAAAAAGTATTTGACCATCCTAGGAATTGGAACCTATACCTCAAAGAAGCACTTGTGTCTAATAGATCAAAACAATCTTCGTAACTTGCTACCATTTCTCTAAAATATTGCTACCGAACCGGAACTCTCCCGGAACTATTTAAAATAAAGCTGGTAACAAATTTGTTGAAAGTGCTAGAATGCATTGACAAGTCGTTTACGAATGTTAAGACATTATTCCGTTTTAACGAGATGTGGGTAGGTAAGAGGCTGATCTTATGGTCAGACGGGAAAATGCTCGATTGTATGTTGATGCTGCTTGTGTTAACACCGATTTCTTGCCTCGTAAATTCACCGTGACACCTGTTGACGCTGATTAAGACAGTGTTATTGTGAAACTTGTGCTTTCATGTCAGGATATTGTAGAGATCTTTATACAATCAAACTCTGTTAGAGATAACAGCATAGAAGATCACATTATGAACTAAAACTAATGTTTTAGTTATTTTAGTAGCTTCGAGAATCCTCATTTCAATTTCATAACTATCTCGGCTTTACAGCTTCCAATATCAAGAAAACTCCGAAAATCTGTCCCTTATAATTCCATTAATATATCATGAGACTAATAAACAAACGTTCTCCCCTACATATTCAGTTCCCCATCAGTGACAGCGTCTCCGCTAATTTAGCCTTCGTTTTGCAGACGATTAGAGGTCCGGGTTGACTGTAATTGATTGTTTCTCTGCACGTCTGCTTCTGAGGGTCCCCTTAGCAGTCTCGGTGTCGTTAATTATTTACCTATCTGTTGAACTTTGGGGAGGTTGTATTGTTGTTTTGGAACATTCTAGAGTTGTGTTTGAGTAGTTTAAATAGAGTGATAGTTATTTAAATATAAAGATGAGATGATGTTGCATGTTGCTAACCGTAAGCCACCGTAAATGGCCTATTTTACCCTGCCAAAATTCAAATATTGTAAAAAATACAACAATGTTTTTGTTTTAGTTTCCGTTCAGTGGAAGTTCGTGCAATTAGAATAACGTTCGACAATTTTAGCAAAGCTGATCCAAGAATGCATTTTGGCATCGACACCGAACGAACGCGGTCACGTATTCAGAAAAAGTCTGAAAATAGTTTCGGTACAAAATCCCCATTACCTCAAATAGCGCACAAAATAAATCGCAAGGGGCCATGATCCCCTAGAAATGTCACTGACAAACAAAACGTTCAACTCAATCCCCTCCTTTTGGAATTTTTCAATCAACCACAAACATGTGACTTCATAATTCGTTTCACAGTGGGACCGCTTGAGAACCCCGGTGATAAAGATCTTTCCATATTAAATTGAACCTTATCCCTTCTGACTTTGAGTTGAAAGTTTCAATAGGAATGTAACGGAAGGTGGAAAAAAAGTGAAATGGCGCGTACAATAGGTTATGGCGGTCATTGAAACAAATCTGTTAGGGGCGTTGTCGAGGGTAAACACATCCTTAACAAGCTTTGAAGAGCTAAGAAGGATGGGTATGGATGATAAGGGGAACTTGACTTTGTACTTGATTGTTTTGATGATTAACTTAAGACGATGCAAACAATATAGCCCAATAAACTAGCTATAGCGCCTAGTATCGGTACAGGTATTGAAATATTTAATTTTATGGAACTGTAGTTTTAATTTTAGAACCGGTAACTACCGGAAGCTGTTGTGTTGGTCAACTTAGAGGTTAAATTAGCAGCTCCAGATAACGTGACAGTTTTTTTTTATTTTATCTGATAGTTAATTGACATTATTTATATCAGAAAATGAATTGGTTTCTAAATTGTTATTATCTATGGAATTATCAGTACTTCCTTCTCGTCTGATTTCTAAATAAACGGTTCGTGTTGGAATCTCTTCAATTCCATTCTTAAATCGGTAGTTTTGTTTGTTCCATATTCTCCAAATAGATCTAAATAAAGTTGTTTGTTTAATTTAGAAGCAGATTCGCTCTTCCGTGTTCCGTCATTTCCGACATTGAGCACGTTTTTATTTTACTTAAGTTAAAATAGAGTTTGTATTTAACCCATGCTTTCAACTTGGTAAATAAGCTATGATGCCTTAAGAAAAATAACGAACTCTCATTATATTCAAAAAATACCTATAAGATACTTCCAGAACTGGAATACACCCAACTTATACCAGAATTACAATCGTTCGGTCATTTTCTGATTTGAAAATATTACCGTGTGACAGTTCTCACACATTCATAAGCATCGCCAGATCAGTTCATACATCGATACTTCAAATTTAAAACACATTGACCTGCGCCCGAGCAGCCACACGCATTGTTCACAGATAAACATCTTGTTCGTCAATCACTACCACGACCTACCCTCATAAAAGAACTAAAATAATGCAAGAAATTATGTACTCTATGGCTTGTTCCGTAAAGGTAAAATTCATATGACCACACGCAGTATAATTTATGGCTATTAATGGAAAAATAGGCTATCATGTGGGGAAGTGTTTAAAGGTTTTAACATAATTACTGAATTGTTGGGCGTCGTCTCCTGATGCACTGTTTACATAATCTATTTTGCTTTAACTGGTAACCTTTCTATAGTTAAATGCATACAGTAATTTTTTAAACCGCATTGACGCAATTGTCATCATGTGGGACTGCTAAAATAATGATTACGGGTTCGATTCCCGGTTTTTTTTTGGGATGAGCATGTTGACTGTGGTAAACGCTAATCAACCGCGTGTGAAAGATGTCCCGATATTATTACGTAAAGAAAACTTAAATGTTTTAAACAATGGGTTTTCAAATCGGAGTCTGGACAAATGACCAGAAAGAAAACATGCCTGTGGCTATAAATATACTCAATTGAATGATGACCACGCAATCGACTATGCATCCAATTACTACGCCAAAAGCAGGACATGGAACCTTGAAGGAATAATGTCTTCCTTACAAAGTAGAACGCAGTAAAAAGACCATACAAATTAGGTAAGCACAAGAAGCGCTAACAAATGGTCAAAACAAATCATCCGTAGATTTGGTTACTAAACCGGAAAAATCGGCTCCCATACCAAACAATGTTCCTACAACATAGGGCAAAGTTAAGACAATGATCATTTTTCAAGCCATTTGAAAGGTTAGGAAAGAGTTTTGAGGGCTTTCAGCCGCAAAATAAAGTTTGTTAAGGAATAAAGGCTGATTTATATAGAGCGAGCCGACTCAGTCTGAGACGATGTGACTAATAAATCTCAATCAAGATCAGAGATACGATATGATTGGTCGGTCGTCTGTCGGCGGGAGATGCCGATGATAGCTTACATAACTAGATTTGCGGTGGTAATGAACCTGTCCTTTTATTTTAGAATTAGCCCTTTGAGGAAGAATTGATAGTGTTTTGTAATGCCTCGTCTATAATAGTGTATTATCTGAGTTTTATGATTGAACAATCGCTACGATGAACTTGTCTCCACAGTAGAAATACGTACTTATTGTGTACAAAATAATACCAATTAATTGATTCTTTGTTAATGCAACTTTGATTCAATCTTATGCACGATCAATAGTGTATTTTATAAGACTGCACCAACGCAGAGCTACCAAGAAATTTTCAAACATCCAAAACAGCATTTCTTTATTAAAAAATCTGACTCAGTATGTAGTATCCCTGAGCGGAGAAATCCATTTTTTTTTTTTACAAAATCATCTCGGCTCCACTTCGCTTTGGTAAAACCTAGACCTAACATTGTTCTGTTTTGCTGTGTTCTATGAATTAATGAAATAAATCGAATACGTCAAAAGCTTGTTAGCTTGTCAACTGAGACAAATTAGACATTGACGAGAATTCCTGGCTAGATGCGAGTGATCAGTCATTATTAATATCTATTTCTGTACCTAGTTCTAAATAAACTAGATATTTAGCAGTTCCCGGTTCGAGTGACACCGCTTTGTAATCATTTTAGTTGACAGGAGGATTTATTAGGATCAGCAGCAAAGCGCTGCGAGCTCTTCAATACTTTAATTGTAACGCTTTTATTTTAAGATTTATTTTAAGATATTCCACATACAGAAAATATGATGATTTTTCAAAGAAAATCTACCAATATTTGGCTAACACTAGACTATAGTTTGTTACGTAGAACCCTATTAAGCAATACTTAGGATTACGCAAAGCCTATAGCTCAGCATACAGTTGAAGAGTTAGCATGTTAAATAATACAATACTGATAAAACGTACAAATACCATCTATCTGTATAGTAAACGACGCTTTAGTATTAGAATCATATCCTATCATACGGTTGCAATCTCAGAGCTAAGAGCCTAGTCGGCTAGCCGATCTTGATACTCGTAGCTTATCTTTCTTTTTTCGTAGTAAACCCTTTCTTTGTCCTTATCTGAAGAGATTTGCTTTCGTCTTTCGCTTTTAGATAAGTTTACTATCCGTATGTAGTGAATTTACTAGGGCTTAGGTTATTTCTAGCTTTCTGTTGAATGTGTCTTCTGTTTCCTACCAAATTATTTATGTTCTTGGTCTTCTCTCTTTTAATAAAGTTATAAAGGTCGAATTTTAATCTGTTCTAGACATAGCATTTATATCTAGCATTTTTCAGTAACTTTTGAAACGCATCTACCTCTTAATCTGTTAGCACATTAAAATTCTCTTCATAAACATTGGTGACACAATTCAGTCGATTATCCTTACACGTCGATGCCGACATCTCAAACACAGGCACTTAATTACTATAATTCCAGCTATCTCTCATGAGAAGTTAATCCGTGAAACACCGCCCATCATTGTCTGCTGCAAGTGTTTCACGCTAAACCATCTGATATAATCGTGATTCAATTTGCATACAGTTAGTTCTATCTCTCAGATAATGTGAGCGACAGTTAAACACGTGTTTTAAGGCTGTTCTTATTCCAAACGAGGTTTTAGTTTATTGGCTTTTGTTATGTTTGGTCTTTAGGATAATTTGCAAGTTCTGAACCTGAAATGAAGTTGACAAAAGTAACCAGCTGTGAAATGTGATTCACAAATTATTATTATTTTTTTATTTTGTTGCAGGTAAGCGTAATTTGAGTGCCTTTATGACATTCAGACTTAAGAAGGCTCAATAGTCAGGTAACAAATAGAACAATACTAATCACATTTACTATAATTCTACTGATGCAACTTTCGGATAACCTCCACTTAGTTCGTATGACTTCGCGAATCAGAAAACCATGTCAGTATTAAACTTTTCACCCACGAAATTTAAAATGGTTTTCGACTTTGAGTCAACACCCATTCACATGCACCGATAAGTATAAAAGAACCAAAAACTAGAACTTGACAATGCAGCGTTACAAATGATGTATTGGTCGATAGGATCGATATTTGTGGTATAAATCACTATGCTTCTACAGTAATGCAGCTTCCTTATCATTGTTATCATGCGTTGTCCGCTTATAATTTATTTTAAGCGTCAATACGACAAAGGACAAACGATTTCGGGATGTTAGAATGGACACTTCTTATTCTTCGAGGGCAGATTTCAAACTGTAGAAAGATTATTTTAAGTTCATTACAATGTTTAGTTGTTTTGATCGCCCTGAGGTCAAAAATTCGTCTCATCAAAATCGAATTGTTTACTTTTTCAAATTCATGGAACATTTTTTTTATCAACACCTTTATGATGTAATCACTTAAACCTTCCATATAAAGAAGGTACCTACGTTAAAGATGAAAGGTGGTCTTAATGTAGCGACACAATAATCGTGCCCATTACATATTCTCATATTTTGACTTCCTACTCTCGGGATAAAAGCCGATTTTCCCCAGTCAATCTCCCTAACTGTATAACAAGGGTTTATGCGATTACTACGGATCTTAAAACAAGCCGACAAGCGGAGCCATCAACGTGTCGCTTCCATATTAATAATGAAGCTCCATTTTCATGGTAGATTCTTCTAACGGAATTCATAAGAACAAACGGTATTAGGTATTAAAACGAGGGTTGAAACATACAACATACAGAAGTAGGTGAATATACAAACGAAATAGATATAACATGCATAAAAGCATTGCTCACAAAAATTGATCCTTCGATTCATAAAACTGCTACATCAAATACATAAAGTGGTCCTCCACTCACCTTAAAAAATTGGCTAGCACAAAGTATAAAGAGTACCTCACACAACTTGACATAATACAGTCTCGTCGAATGAGCTTGAACTTGGCCAACTGATCGAATTAAATCATCGCTTTAAACCGGTCGTCTTCTGAATGGCCTGATTTTGCGGACTTATGTGCACGCTACGCCGGATTTATAGGCTCACGAGGAGAATTTAGACCCTGGACTGTTACAAGACAAGTAGTTTTAATAGAAGACGGTTAGTTAATGCGTTAAGCTTGGCGCTTCGACGTGATTGGACGCGAATAGTGGCTGTTTTACGTATTTAGTTTTTAGTGCCGGATTTATTTTATGTGCTGTAATGAAGATATTTATGTTTATTGAACATGGGGTGGAAGTTAGGCTTAGGTCATCAACGGCTCTCTCTAAGCATTTGTAGGTTCTCTTAGAAGACATTAATAGGAAATAAATAAATGAATCGATCGTTATTTACATATTTTTAACATATTTTATTATGATTGTAGCCAATTGCCAAAAATACATATTTCAGAAACTACGAAGTTTTTTTTTATAAATTGATGAAAAAAAATCAAATACTTTCCACTCACCATCACTCAGTTTAGACGTAATTTATCAAAATCTTCAAAAATATATTATCAAATTAACTTCCACTCAAACCAAATGGGACTCAAGTTCTGGTTATTGTTTTGAACTTCCATTATGTGGATTTTCTAAATCAATAGAAATCGTAATAGCTAAGTTCAGCTCACGAAATAAAATGATCATCGAGGCAGAAAGATGCTTATTATATCTTAGTGGTTAAAGCCTGATTACAACGTTGTATGCACGGGAGCGATTCATAGTCATTAAAATTCTAATGTAGTTACTTATTAGGTATTTCTTTGCTATCAGTGACAAACATTCGGAACGCAGAACAGGCAAATGTGTGCTTCTTTGTATGAGACAGAAGGAATTGATGTAAAAAAAACGACAAGATACCAAGAGCTTAATCATGAAGCAATCACAATAAAATACGCAAATTAAAGCTTTAAAAGCGGTATCATAGAGCACAGAACCTGTACTCTTAAAGAATTAATACATTAAAGGACAGGACATTACAGGTCGAGATTATAATAACAAGCCGACAGCTTACGATCCCCAAGCGAACGAAAGTGATATTTTTTCCTACATTACTATCAGCGCACCCATATACATTTGTGTCGTATTAAATCGTTGCGCACGCGCAGGGCCCATCGAGAGTGAAACAATGGCGGCGAGGCGCTCCGCGACGGACGGTCACGCGCACATCTGTCATGTCTTCCGAGCAAGACCCCCGTGTGAGACCATTTTAATATAGTTCGTATCTATTTTAATTTGTGGAGGGAAGATTACCTGTTGTGGTATCAAAGAAAATATTTGCAATTTTGTTTAGCGATTAACGAGATTGCATCGTGTAAAGACTGAGTGAAGTCCAATTTGTTTACGCATTTTTTTATAAATAATTTCATAGCTTTCTGGCATGAGTCATACACTGAAGCTAACATCTATCACCAAACGGCAAAACATCAAACAAAAGCCACAATAGACATGAATAAGACAGCAACTGTCAATTGCAACACCCAAAAACTCATCGACGAATATCAATCGACGTCCAAGCGACATTTACTGCGAGTGGAGCACAATAAAAACCGAACCTTTTTAATAACAACGAGCACCATTGTGCGGTTGTCGTCACAAATCATGTCCAAAATGACGTTCAGTTAATTTGGAAATTGGCAGAGCTGTGCGAACTAATAAACGGAGTCAGTTTTTTGGGAGATGGGATCGCTCGTAATTGAAATTATTCTTCCTTAAAAAAGGAATGTGTATTAAAGAGCAAATATTTTTGTTCTCACACGCTTGGTGTCAAGAAAAAGTTAAAATTTCAATTGATTTTTATGACAACCTAGGAAGAGCTAAAATGGCAGTCGCAAATGATTTTGTATTTTTGATGAAGATTAGAGCAAACTTAAGAACCTCTCTCAAATCAAATGAAACAATACGTCGCTTGGTGTCAAGAAAAAGTTAAAATTTCAATTGATTTTTATGACAACCCAGGAAGAGCTAAAATGGTAGACGCAAATGGTTTTGTATTTTTGATTAAGAGTAGAGCAAACTTAAGAACCTCTCTCAAATCAAATGAAACAATACGTAATTCAACTAAAAATACGTAAAACAATTAAATTCTACTAATTGTGGTGGGAAAAATTCAAGCGGACAACAAACTTAATTCATTCGCGGTGGAACACGAATTTTGACAGGTTGCATCGCGCCAAATTCGGCAGATGCGTCCGCGCATGGGAACACACTGTCGCCCTCAATCATTGGCCCGTGACAGACGGGCGTTTTTGATCGATCGCCTTGACTTTGACAGCGAGACAAAACCCATGTTTTGCCATGTTCGAATATGAACTGGCCTTGCGGCTCCTGTCCAAATGACTCAAATGAACTGATTCTGCGGGCTTTCAATCTGCTCGTTTGATGAGGGACCCACAGTTTATGACGTTTTGTGGAACAATAGTATGTGTAGTGTGCCTGGAAACAATCGATCATCGTATTGAAAATCTAACTTTGTTTATTCGACATTTTAAATTGTTGTTTGTCCAATAAAAACTGTTTATTCAAATCTATTCCATGAATACAAATATAAGAACCCTTCCGACGTATGAAATGTCTTAATATCCATACAACAAAAAGTACAGACGGTTTATTCGGGTTATGTGGGCGAGTACTGGATGAAAAGAATTCACTCAATACCAAATAGCTTTCACTGGTAGAATGGGTGTATGCAAATGGACCAGTTAAGGTATCTATTAACAAACTAAGTACACGTCCAAATTGATGTCGACTTCAAAGGAATCCATTTTTTACCAGTCTTAAAGTCTGTTACAGTTAAACCGATAAAGAGTTACCAAACATGTTCGGGAACTTCCATGTAACTTCGAGCTGTATCAAAATGTTTGTACCGAAGGCCTCGACTCCCTAGATCAGATAATCGTTCCATATTCTCTAAACACAATAGGGTATCGTTGGAATGTCACAACATGTCGAGCGAAGATCTTTTTATGTCCGTTCAAAACACGGACGCTCCCAAATTAGACAGCAATTTATGTATCAAAAGCTATAAAACAATTTTACAATGCGGTCTACTACAAAAGGCGACAAATCCCACGTATGTTGATCGCACAATCATGCTATTATGACCCTCCTTGAACTGTGTTTGGGGATTGAATGCTCATCATTGTTGCAATTTGAAGTTGGCCATTACAATGACTTAGGGACTATTGGCTCTCAGGTCAATTTGAAGGTGGCGACGTAAAACAAATCTCGGTTATATTTACAGCTATTGAACCTGAACTTCAAATAATACTGTACGCAGCTTCTGTTGGTTAAACATCACGTAGGTTTATTTATTGAGGATTTCATACAGAATTGTTTGAACTAAATGATTAATACATTGATCGGGTACAATTTTAAATTCAATATTTATCCTCAAGTCGTGTAACTAAATTTCCCCTTTGACAATGAAATACATGTTTTGAATAGCTTTAAATAAACACTTGTTGCTATTT
Organism: Heliothis peltigera; assembly: GCA_958496145.1. NCBI lineage: Eukaryota > Metazoa > Arthropoda > Insecta > Lepidoptera > Noctuidae > Heliothis > Heliothis peltigera. The sequence continues at coordinate 2,036,655 of OY292341.1, forward strand.
AGGCTACTGGGTGTTAGAAGTTAAAATTGGCTCTGAAACGAGGCTCGGGATTTACAACAAAAAATATCTTAGCTTCGGTCCACTGCGCTAGTACTTAAATATAGGCGCAGAAGAATACCGTTAGTTCTAAGAATCATTACAACTCGCGACTTCTTAAGATATTAGTATCACTCGTATAGTAAATTAAATCTACGGAAGATAATGAAGTTCAGACTTTTACGACCGATTTTTACGGCGCTTTTTTCCGCTTCTCACCTTGTTTTACTAAATTTAGATCATCATATAAAAAACCAGTGACCTCCACCTCATTTTGATTGGCTACTTTGAACATAAGAAAATTATTAGTATCAAACTGAAAAGGGGAATTAAAGTTGATGAATTTCAATATGATACAGATGATGCAGGATTCAAACGACTCCCTGACATCGAAATCGTATCGCAAACTCTAAAGGGCCGATTTGCCGAAATGAATTAGTAAATCGGCGTCGACATTCCCGATGCGTCCCGTCTCACGAGTAAAAAGAGCGGCGACAATGTCTAATTTATTTATGAGAATCGGTAGCCCCTCACAATGGAACTTAGAAAAGATCTTCAAATGGGCAAACAAAGATAGCGTCAATCCTTTGAAGGGAGACGGTTTTAATTAATAAAGGGTGCGTAGACAATAAGATGTTGAACGCCCTGAAAATTGGCTTGATGAATTATTGATAGAGGAGGCAACGTTTATTGTTATTGAATGTTTGATGGGCCTTGAATCCCCCTGATCTTTGTTTTAGTGTTCAACGATGAATCAGTGGTTGTTTTCAGATTACGAAGGATAGTCAGTCAGAGCATTTAATTTTAATGATACAGAGTTATTGGTTCTTGCTGGTTAGATAATTTATTCAGTCAAAGGGAATGGCACTATATTCGTAAAGTTTAATGATGATGTTCGTGTTTGTCAATTGTTGTTTCTCATTAGCTGTAGAAAGTGTACAGGTGTAAAATACATTCGCAGTTGTCAATGCGGGTTTGTTTAATATAAAGGTTAATTATGTTTTGCTCTTGTCATAAAGACTTTCTAACGATCTGTTAATTATTCAAAACATCTACCTTTAATTGGAAAGCTACATTAATCAAGGTTTTTCACTGTAACACGGTTTATCTGAATCAAATTTAATACGAAGAAAAATCTTGTATTCCATTTATTATTTATATGTCACAACATGTGTCCCTGTTTGTTGTTTTGGCCTGTTCCAACTTAATCTCAGCTTATTAAAAAGTCAATGAGACGGCTACGTCGACGCTCGTTACATCATCTCCCCTGATTTCCTGTCAAAATTATTAATCTATACGATTTCTCTCATCTTAAGCTTTTGTTTAAAGTGTCACATTTATTTCCTACAATGACGCAACTTGAACTACATACTTGAATAACCACAACATGTTAACACATTCTCGATACCACAGCATACGCGATATTTCATTAATTCATACACCCGTCATCTATGCGATTACCAATACCGATAATATTATTAACTCAACTATTAAGCACTCCATTCCCAAACTTACGACCAATGCCTAAAGCTACTTTAACATTTTAATTAGCTTCAAACACATCTATGTACGGACCAGATAAAATAATTAGATCGTCAGTAACTGCTTGTCCGTTAGTACAGGTTTGCATTCATCTTATTAGACGTCAACGCATCGTGCTCTAACTAATGTATTTTTGCAAATGATCCGCCCTCTCATTTGGTTATGTTAATTGATTTAATTGGATCCCATAATTCAGCTTTTGAAATTGATTTGAATAATCGGTCATTAAAATTGCATGAGTATAATATTTACTACATCTGTCTTCTCGTAAGTGGATGTAGATTTAAGTAGATCTGTTGAATCGCTTAGAGGCTGGTTCTCATTGCATTGAATGTTTCCTATACCTCTTTCGGTCACAGTAATTGGATTTATGGACTTAAGTATTTAAATTCTCGCGCACATGAACAGAATTGGAGCACTTCCCTTGTATACTAAACGATAACAACTCACGAGTTTCTCTAATACAACATTTACTACTTAATTTCAGTATAAATTCGAGATTATCCTGTTTTGTTGTGTTTTTATCCGACTTCATTATAGAAAATTATTGTTATCGAACATGCCAATTTGATTGCTAATAAACGTTGGACCCTCTACAAATATTAGTGTTCGTCATCTAAACACTGCCTGTGCTAATATTTGGGTTGAAACAAAAAATGAACGCAGGCGAAATTAAATCGCGTGGATAAATTTAATGGTAGAACAGAGATATTATGTTAATTCAGTCATTAAGTCAATGGGCTTCTACAGAAATTATTGGTGGTCCTACTATATTATTATCGTGTTTCTTGTGAGCCACTTCATTATCCGTTGTTTGTTCAGCGCGGCTTTTTAACATAATCATTGCGGGGACGATGTGTTCAAACTTGTATTTTAGTCTGTTTGATGGCTTTATCAGTGAAAATTGATAGTTACAGTCGCGCTTCGAGATTTTTTGCTGGACCTCCTAAAACGATCTCATTGTTGAAATTGCCGTAATTTTCGGCAGTAAATGTGATCGCCACCCAGTTTTCTATTATTACTGTTGTGTCAGCTATTAGCTACCGTTTAAGGATAACAAAAAATAGCAATCTCGTCATTATATTAAACAGCTTAGGAGGATTATAAATAGATATGACATTTCAATTTGAAGTCATTACTCGTTGAGTTGAAAGCTTCTTAGAAATATTACCTCAGACGCTATTGTAATCGTCAATCGATATCAATGCTCATATGTGTAATAAAAGTTTTTGCGCGTGTCAATAGCTATTGAACTGTATCAAATATATAACATGTTTGTCGATAACAAAAAAAATATATAATGAGCAAATTCGTTTGATGTGTTTCGCTCGAGGCAGTACAACGTTTGTTAATGAGAGCTTCGGGAATAACTCACAAACTGACAATACGTGTACGATTTCGAAGGTCGTATATTTATAATCAATTTGTTCCAATAAATTCTTTTTGGGTGGCATTTGGAGCAGTTTGATTTGTGTAGTCATTGGTTTTAAATTACCATCACCAAAGCTATTAATAATTTTATTACCTTTGCTTATTTTCATTTTTAATTTTATAGATATTAAAAGTGATGTTGACTCTTGTTGAATATGATAAATAGCAACACATCAAGTTGTTTCATCGTCAATATGCGAAATAACTGCGGAGTAAACAATACCGTGCATAGTACTAGCTATAAACATTTTATCGTTTAGCCCTTTCATAAAAGGTCTCCATGAAATTATTACAACCTTATTGTAAGGTAAACACGTTTCGAATGCAAATTATTGTTACGTTATCTTCCCCAATCATTTGAAATCATAAAACTCATTGCTTATTAAGATCTTACGACGCCATTACAATAGGCATCTAGAAGATATAATTGCTGAGTTCATTGCTCTCACGTAACAAATTTGCATTACTGTTGAGTAACAGCCGTAGTACATGAATTGATTGAAATTTACAGCTTACCAAATTTTTATTGAATGCCTTCGAAGGCCGATTCAATGTTGGTGGAGTATGACGCCGTACATCGTAAAAGGTTACTGGGTATTACACTTGACCCGATTTGAATAGAAAATAGGCCTGTTATGTATTCATCGTTATTTTAAGGAGGATGTTAGCTTGTGATGGCGATGATTCAGTATGGTATTGTCGAATGTATCATGTTTAGGATGTTTCTTAGTATGACGATGAGATTAAAGCCATGCCTTATCACATTTGTCTTATAACAATGCACATAAAAGTAGTTATTTGTTCTCCTAAGTACTGTTTTATTTACTTTCTTCAAGAAGTCGCGAATAAATGATTGATGAGGGGCCGAACTTACGTTACGTATTTTTTATGCAGGCACGGTCATTCCTACAGGCAATAGAAAAGTTAATAATCTATCGTTGAATATGGAAGTGTGTCTAACAACACCATCTAAAGGAACTAAGATCATTGGAACTTTTCTTTACGGTCTTGTCATTGTTATTCTTTCCAGATTGTTTGTCATCTATAGGAATAATGAACCTATCATAGATCCACCGAGCATTCATTTCAGAATGCTGCTAGAATTTATTTAATGTTGGCATTTTCAAACATTCTCGTTAAAAGTCTTAGTTAATAGTCAAGCAATTGCTTTTCTGTCTGCTATACTCTTCTTCTTTTACTTTCTTCTATACTCTTCAAATTATTAATTGCCTATCAGATATGTAAGTATATTTTGTAATACAATACTCATTATTTTTTATTTAAAAATAATAATCTCGTTTTCTTTGTTATGGTAAGGCAGACTCGGTAGGTATGTAAGATTTTCATCTGTCGGTATTATAGATGCACTGTTAGGTATTAGTCTCCATTTCTCATTGAAACCAGTTAAGTTTGACCCCACATATACAAATCACACACTACTTAATTTTTGTTTATATTCAAATCCACTAAAAATAAATTTCGTTAATTAGGCAAACGTTTAATATTATGCCAATAATTTATTCTAAGAATCTTCATTGTATAGCTCGAAGCAAAATGGCCGAGATTCTTTGAAATGACCAGAGAAAAAACATTGAACACCGTGAAATTAAAATCAGGTGTGCGACAGGGATAGTAAGCTACATCCTATTCTTGTCTCTTTCTTAATTAAGGAAATAAAGTTGTGCATAAAAGCGAAGCGTATGATTTGCAATTATCTGGTACATATTGCAGAATGAAACGTAATTGGAAAACAAAATAACTGAGACTCATTGTTTTATTTTGTTGGCCTCATTGCTACTTTTATGGGGACAATGATACCTACTTAGTTGGAGTAAATCAAACAATATCTGTCTTGGGAGTTTTCCTAGAACGTTGACAGGCATAAAATTTCATTTAGAAGATTGGGAGAATCATGTGACTGTGTGTCTGTTATCATTGCTATGATTTCTTAATTAATTTTAACTACATCTTACTTGTTGCCGCATCCTATTATTATGTTGATACGTTACAGATCAAATTGAGTAGTTCCAGAATTAACTAACATGATCGTCATATTTTGGGTCTCTTTCATCATTGTCTGATCGGGAAATCATGTGAACGAATGTTCGTGTATAAGGCTTGTTACAACCAGCCTCCAGCAATATTAAATCAGCATCTAATAAAACCAACAAAACGGTAATTCCTAAAGCCATCCGCTTCCTCTAAACTCGCTCAACAAAATTTATACCTTTAGAAATTGTAGAGAAACCTTGTTCCGTCTTTGTTGTATGCAATCAATTCGTTTGCTAATTAGTTGGCCACGCGAACTGATAATTAAGGCTTTCGCAGTTCCCTCTAAATCATCAGCCGTTGACGGCTCGGTTTGTGGGCGGGGGACCACACAGCCTTTGAAGCTAACTAAATGGACCAATCTTACGGTGCCAGACTATCTTAATTACTGCTATCTATGAGGAACGTGTTGAGCCTATAATTTGTGTCAAATGAAATAGGTATTAGGATATCTGAGCGTAAGTGGTTATTAGGTTTTGACTGTCTGGGATCAAGGAACTACTGGCCTTGTCCAGTACATAGACTAATCCTCACGCTGAAGTATTTTTAGTCTTGGAGCGAGGCTTAAAGTCAATAATTAAACAACCCTCCAAATAGTATAGCATTTAAGAACACCCTTAAATGTGGTCTGAGATAATAATGGAAGCCTGCATATGAAGTAACAGTCTTAAAAAGGCGAAGTTATAATACGAATCGCCTCAAAGCTATTACTACAATCATAGGCGGTATTCCAGCAACCTGTCACTGCACTTCTCCAAGCTCTGCTCAACCTGCTAAACGATAGCACAATATTAATATCGCCGTAGGTTCTGTTTACCCCATAAGGGATAAACGTGAGCGATATATCAAAGCCGTTCATTGGCGAGACATAAATCATGGACAGATACGTACCGCCAAGTTCGAGCCGCTTTGCATTGAAGAAGTTCAATAAGCGTTTTGAGATATACTTAACGTATAACTGGTTTAAAATAGCAATGAATTTCAATAAAAGTACTAACTAAAACTTAAACACTACTAAATATACACAAGAAGCTATATCATTTAACAGTGCTCCAAAATCAATTTACGCCTAGGACTAAAATAACATTCATTTTGCTGTCTTGAAATCCAATGACTAATTTAAAAGCAAAGGAAAACAAAGCTATTCTGCTGAATCAAAAAAAATAATAATTTCTACTTAATTTCTTCCTAAATGTTTAAACTGGGAAGAAGTAGCGCAACAAACTCCCCAGCAACATATGTCTATGTTTTAGGTTTGAAGAACAAGATTTATAAAAATACAAGTTCAATCTCACATTACTTAAGAAAAAAAAATATCACGTGATAAACAATAAATAAATTAAAAACAAATAAATACCATCATCTATCTACATTTAACTGGCTAAGTGATTCATACTTGCCTTATCTTATTTTTAAGATACTTGACCGGTTGATTATAACCCGACAAACAATCATAAACACATTCCGATTCATAGGTGACAATCAAATAGAACAAGATTCGATAGAATTCGTTCTAGTTTGGTCACGCACGTCACTGCTCATAGATAGGCCATAGCAATAAATCGATGGTAATGGCCTGCCCCCATGACCACAAGCAATAACAAACAACACAATTGTTCCACATTGAGCCCCATACAAAATCACCATGGAACCACGGTATAATTCAAATATAATGTGGAAACTGATGACGGAAATGTTCGTACTTATTATGTGGAACTCAGCATGGGTTGAATTTTGAATATTGGATTAAAGTTAATGCAAGTAAATTGTCTTTATTTACTTTGTATTAAAATGTCATTAAAGTACGTTAATAAAAAATATAGGTAAAGGAGACATACTTCAGATAACTTTCTTAGTATTGTCTTTTTAAGTTGTCGTGTAACTAAACTAATGGGATTGTAATAATTTGATGGGAAGCTTCGTCAAAACCAAGTGTAGGATGTAACCGTGTATATTTTTTTATCAAGTGCCTCAATTTCATTATCAGTACATCATACTATTATTATACTCGTAAAACTATAGAGTATTTTTTAGCTAAACGCAGCTAAAAAAACTCATTTTGATCATCAACTACTCCGCGCACCAAGATACTCGTAAGACGTAGCCTTCCTTCGATAAATGGGATAACTAACATTGGAAATCAGACAAACTCTTCAGCTTTATAATATATGTATAGATACATTGACATGGGAAAGGCTAAAGCATATACATTGTTATCCGAGTTTCTAAAGTACCTACAAAAAGTTACAGAAGCGGGCAAGATTTTAGTACTGAATATTGTTTCACGTACCATATACAGTAACACGATCAATCTGTACATTAAATGTATTGACTATATTTGCTTGAACTCAATCTGTTTAACAAAATGTTGAACCCCGATAAATCTCACCTCGCCTAGGTTGTCGCGGCGGAGAAAGTGCTTTCAATCAATCTTATCGGGCAACCAATCAGGAGTCGTTGGGGAACTCTCCTAAGACGTATTGTTCTCGTAGCTACTTGAAACAAAAGATTTCTGGCTTGTCTTGAAATTTAACTTGGCTGTCAAGTTAAGGTACCAATGTAATAAGTAACCATAGGTCTTATTTTTTCAAAAGAATGCGTAAAAATTCTCACCGATTGAAAAATATTATAAAAGTAGACCATTGTAATCATCAGATCCAAAAAAGCGCTGCAAATGTGACCACCTTTGTAAAGTTTATCGTAGGAATTGATATAAAATTTTTAAGGTCAATTACGGCAGTCCAAACAACTACGAACTACTCACAAAGTGCTCTCACATACAATTTGTTTGTGTGTTGTATTCAAACAGAGCGTACATAACTCTTTCACGCCCGGGGCGTCCTGTCACACAACCATCACTTGTCAACCATTTACATTTTAATAAAATAATAAAGCTATCATATAAAAACGCTTTATGTTCCGTTATGGCTGTCTGTACACCCCCTAACTAGGGGCACTGGGAGGTAATGCTCAGAGGTGCCACTTACCAAAGCTATTTGTATTGCTTCTTAAAATGTCGTAGAGGCATTCGAATGACCAGCCACAGTACCCTTATCTGCGGTTACCTCTGCAAGCGCCTCTTTCCCGTAGAGAGATAAAACTAAATTACAAATCTGTGTAAAATTGTTATGATAAAGTTTTTGAGAGACTGTGAAGAGAACTACCGCAAGCTTCTCAATCAAAGCCATAATATCGTAGCTTCACAGCTGAAGATCCGTCTTTCGTAGGCACCTAGGAATGTTCCTACTGGACTCTCTGTATAGTGCCTTAGCGTGATGGTTGTTCCTTTTTTTGTTCTAACAGATTGAGACATTTGAATTTAGATGTGATTTTATTCAAATCACGGATATGGCGGGATTATTTAGATTTGATGTGCTTTCCTAATATTGGATGGCTAGATTATTTCTGAGTTAGCGTTTGATAAATTGTTATTTTAGGCGAAAGTTTTTATTAAGATGGTCAGTTCGATTTGAAATTTGTGATGTGGGTGTTCACTTTGTGAATGTTCTATGGGACATTACAGTATATTGAAATCGTCACTGCGTTCTTCCTAAGCATCACTTCTATCCAAGAGATTTAGGGCCAGTTTCACAGTTTGCTGATGAGTCCAGATAGTTTATCTGGCAGATAATTTCATACAAATTCTTTTCCATTTTTTAATTTATCTGGTAGATAGTGGCTATCTGTAATCGATGAAACTAGCCCTTAAACTTTTACTCAAAGCGTTCTTACTTTGCACCATTCGTTCTGCTAGTATACGACTTCTTGATAAACAAATTTAATCTATACATGGTTTTACTTCATAGAAGTTGAAAGAGCCTGACGACGCAACGTGATGAGTTGCACCTTCTCGAACTTTACTCAACGTTTATCACAGATGAAACTTTCCTTTTATCAGTACCCAGATAAAAGCGCCCTCACTTAAAATAACCATATGCAATGAGGAAACAGTGGCATATCTACAGTTATCTTAATAGTGTCGGTCGCCGTTCAACTGACAAAGTGCCGACGATGTCTTACTCAAGATTTTATGACCGATATTACTGTGATAAATGTTTTCAGCTGATGTGAGGAGCATACAATTTGATTGGGACAGTATGACAGACGTTTTTGTCTTCACTATCAACATGCAAATAGAGAGTAATGCTAGTTTGATGCCTAAGTCCAATATCTGGAATAGGTAATTCTTTTTCTATCTTCTCAAAGAGAAATATCTCAAAAGATGCTGGCGCTTAGCTTGGGATGTTAATTTCAGAATTATGATATTAAAGCTTCAAAGTATATAGACGCACACAAACTACCAAAAATCTTACCTTTCACATGATAGAAGAATAGCGAAACACGTTTGTTGAATGACCAGAGAAAGAATTAAGAAAATACTTTCATCTATTTTCAGCATTATTCCTTAGCCCTCTAATAATACAAATTCTAATTAAACACCGATACCTGATATTCTGCTGAGCCGTCACAACATACCTGTCGTTCGAAGCCTGTGGTCGCCTCCCATTCATCATTCGACCACCAGATAATAAAGCGACTGGCCGTGTCTCCTCGCCTAATCGAATCGTTTTCCACGCTGTGAGATATAAAAGGAACAGAATATTTGTGGAGTAGCTTTTGTTTATAAAGATTTGGTGGTTGCAACATCTTAGGAGAACAAGTTTTTAGGTGAAGTAGGTGACAGCGTAACGCCGCGGCAAAAGGCTTAAAAGAAATTGAAATTTATTCATGCATAGATCGAGATCTACAAAAGAACTTGTTGAACTCAAGCCCAAGAGGTAATTAATATACAGAGAGCAAGATTTTTTGGCAGTAATTATGTATTTACTGTTTCAGAAAGTTCTGATTAATTTTCAGGTATACATCTGAGTCTCTCTCATCATATAAACTTACTTCAGCCTGCGTTGAGAATTTTTTAAAATAGCCCTATCATATAGCGCTTAAAATAAACGAAATATTATTTAAAAATTCGAAGCCAGTCGTCTCCATTCCCTGCTCTGTCCGCGTGCATATTACTTTCACTATTATTATTTCTATTACGTTAATATCGTCAAGTGCCATTATTGTCGCGTCCATGTGCGTTCACAGCACCGGATCATTATCTTGTGATCTTATGTTATGTCTTGATGCCACCATGTTCAAGTCTATCAGTGTTATAATGGGCTTTAGATCTAGAAAATTATGTTAGGAACTTGTTTTATAATGTAAAGTTATATACGCTTTATGTAGCTATAAAAATATACTCGTATCTATATGATGAGCTTAATCTTTTTGCCCACAACCGAACTAAAATATTTAGTTTTAATAATACCAATGGATTCATCTGGGCAAGTGCAATAATACGAGGCGTTTCGGTTCGAATCTAGCTGAGCCTCGTGTGGTTGCTCTGTTACCCACACCGTATCAAGCTCTACAGCTGCGCTTCAATGGTGACCCAAGTACACATTCTTATAAAGAGCTGTCCCAGAATGTATATTGAAATATATTAGATATTCTAAAGCTAGTAAAAAGTCCGGTTAACCCACTAAAGCACGCGACCACAAATCCTCCGCTTCCAACATACATAAACTCATAATGAATAACAATTGCGTAAGTGAAAAATTTCAACACCTAATTATTTATGGAAGCGCCTCCCAATAAATGTTAGTAACATTTTAATTTACGTTCAAACAATTTTTAATTATGGTAATACCGAACATCGATAACCAAGCTTTAGATATAAATTGTTTTATCGACAATCTGTCGGTGCGTGGGCGATGCACCGAAATTATTTCGAAGTTACGTAACAAATACTTGTATTTAGTTGGTGACATTTCTGATGAATTGTTTTGGACTTTCTTAGTGGATTTGAATTCATTAAATGAACAACTAGCTAGAGGGTCAGATATCTAAGGTAAATTCTTTTAAGATTCATTATGAAGTACGCCACAATTTTCTGATAATGCTTTTTTTATATGACATGCCTCGAACAGAGCATAATAAACACCCTTCTTTTCAAACACAACGGTTGTGAAACTAATTTCGATACATCCAAACAAAACAACAGTAATTAGGTCGAATGCTCAAATCGATTTGAAACTCGAAAAACTTAATCGATATATCTAAAAAGCCCGGTGAGTCGGCAAAGGCTTGGGCGGCGAACCTTCAAAGGTGATTAATTACAGGCAAAACGTTAATTGTGAAACGGCCCAATTTTTATAGGCTGCTAATTTGTGTGAACGTACCGCGGATTCGTTACAGGGATTCACACGTAGGTTTCTGTTTTTCGTTCCATGCCTGTAGGATATATTAGAGAACTGTGAGATGTGGATTAAAAGAATTATCGGTATTCAACAAAAAATACATTCTTTTTTTTCGTGGGATATCATCAAATGACTCCTCCCGCTGAGGGTGCAGCTGGAGGGAGTGTCAGACTTTTACTGACTTAAACTCACTATAATCCTTCTGAAGGCCTCGTCCCTGTGTGCTAGGACCACGGTAACTCTTACGAACAACCCGCAGCCCAGGCAGACCCAGGCCCTTAGGGACTCCCTTAACAAAACATGCCTGAGAGAGAGTTCGTGAGACGAACATCAGTACCTACCTTATCATCTTTAAAAACTCACGCTGACAAAAAAGCAAAAAATACCTAGTTCAAATCCGTGAACCTACTTGATTCACAACTTACGGGGGATATAATAGGGTCAACTGATAAGGCAAAAACGACCCAGTGGTCATCTTACCATATTGCCTGGGCCTTAAACCTCATAGCTACAACCTAGATCCTAGACGCAACCTTAATGATGCCTTTCACACCCTACTAATTATCCACATACGATTGCTCTGTAGGAAAAATAATGACTCGATTCAAAGGGCCGGCCTAGCAAAAACACTTCCTATATACTATACGGCTAGACTTATTATCGCTAGGACAAGTAATTTAATCACAGGAAAACGTACCGAAAACCTGAATATAAGTACTTAAGGCCATATATCAATGTGTAAGCGTGTTATTTGCACCACCCTGCCTTATATGGTGTGTAGGGTTGCCATCTGTACTAATACTAGCTCCCAGCAATGGTTTCACCAGCATCCCTTGAGAACTACCGAGTGAAGACAGATAAGAAGTAGCCTGTAGCCTTCCCCGATAAATGGGCTTTATAAAAAAGAAATAATCTTTTAATTCGGACCAGTAGTTTCTGAGATTAACGCGATCAAGCAAAAACCAAACTCTTCGGATTTATAATATTAGTATATATCTTTAAAAATGAATATACCTATGTGTATATGCTTTTAATCAGATGACTAATCGATCGAAAATGTCTTCTTGGCCATCGTCTATACGTAACTTTAAAGGAAATAAGTGATATGATTTCTGAAACTCACGTATTAATTTCTGCTCAAATATATGCTAAAAGCTAAAAATAACAAACATTTTGTAAAGAATAGATAGAAGAGATTAGTTTAAGAGTGCTTGCGTGTAATTTCTTTACTTAAGACAACTTTCGGATTAACTTGAATTAACACATAATTAAGGTATACAAAAAGAATTTAAACCTTCTTCTTTCTTAGTTTACCCATGCCATAAAATACTACACAGAGAAATCGTTTGAAAAACACTAAAACTGTAGCCTTCATCATGCCAACCCTACAACCCCACCAGCGTGCCATAAAGGCGGCACTACCACAGTGGTCGATAATTGAGACGTTTTCACGATAAACGCCCGCTAATTGACCGTGCCATAGACTGGTCAGAGCTTAATCGCCGCCCCAAGCGTGTAATTCCATACACGATTATATGCATTTTTTGTTGAACTTCGTTCTAGTTTTCGTATGATTAATAGCGTTCCTTGTTGGATTGATGTCTTCATTATATGTACATATGTGTGTGGGTGTGTGACCATGGTTCCGGGACTCCGAGATTGGCTTTCGCGGATTCCGTTGAAGTCTGTTTTGTTGGCATTGGTAGGTTGGCATAGGTAATTTGGGGAGGGCCGTTTAGAGATAAGGCTCATACAGCCAATTTGGCAAATATTTGTTACAAAATCAATGCACCAAAAATAGTTTATATTTAGACAAAATTTACAGCGTACTTGATAAGGAAAACAAAAGCTTTAAATAAACAAAGCCATTACGATATTGATGCTAATATGACCCCACTTTACGTTCGTCATAAAATATTCAACCATAAACACATAGAGCATGCATTTTAACGTAATTTATTAATAATGTTATAAGTTCATAATGGCATGTAAGAAAAATATGTATGTAGGAATTTCGATAGTACCTTATCAGTAGGTGTTTCTTTATGATGATGTTGAGGATTAATTACTCTTTAATTTGTTACTTTCTTAGCTTTATCCAAATGCGTAATAATTTTACTTTCAAAATGATGTACTGATTTGCATGAAGCTACTGTCTTAAAAGTGCTATCATTATAATCCTTATATTCATGTCATAAATAAAATACAGGGACATGTTAAATTAAGCATGTTTCATTATGTCAAACGGGAACATACTTCGCTTATGTTGTTTAAGGAAAACCCTTCGGAATACAAAAACAAATGCTTATGCTTAAGGTTCAGCTTGTATATTTTTATAACTATGGAATAATGTTAATGATATAATGCTAAAATTGTGTTCTATTGTTAAGCTCAGCTCGAAAGAGTAACCGCGGCCCTAGGAAACGACTAAGATGAGTTTTAGACCTTCTGATCCTCTCTCTTACTGCAATTACAGCGGGAGGAGCCTCTTGATGATTTCCCATCCTAAAAAAAGACCACACTTTTATCAAATATAGAGAGACGATTTTTTTACTAACACACTTGTCTAATGCGACCAGTTAGATTTTTCCTTTGGAAAGTACCACTCTTCCGTACTGTAGACTTACAAACTTTTACATAACTATGAATAAGCATTAACTCAGTAAGTGAAACAATACATTACAAAACTTGCAAATGAAGTTTCGTTAATATAAGCAAAACAAGGAAAAACAATAGAACAACATACATATTTGTATCAAAAGAAAAGTTTTTCTTATTTATCCTTTAGTCGTTTGTAAACATAAACTAAGGGATTGTGGAAAACTTTTTGGTGAAATATTTCAGTGAATTATTCTATAATTTATGAGATAACTTTAACTAGTGTTTACATGCAATATGTAGATACGAAGAGAGAAAAAAGCAAAATAAATCTTCTTCAGCTCAAAACAACAACAAATAGTTTTTATTATTAATGTATATTAAAAAAAGAATATTAATTTGACCTGACCAACGAAAAGGTGGCCTAGTGGTTAAACCCTCTCAAGTATACCTCTGAGTTCGATCCTAGTTCAGCCTAGAACCAATACAACTTTTCAAAGTTTTATGTACTTTTTAAGTGTATCTTGACACCAATGACGGATTAATGGTGAAGGAAAGCACCTCGAGGAATCGTCGTCTATGAAGTCTGAAAGCACCAACCCTCACTGAGCAAGCGTGGTGATTAACGCATAATCCTTCTGTGAGAATGTAAGAGGAGGCCTGTGCCCATCAGCGGGGTCATAAAAGGCTGATAATGAATGAATATTAATATAAGCTACCATAGAAAACAGAACACTATCAACTTTATTCGCTTAAGTTCAGCTTGTTCTGAACACCCCTTAACGTGTATATACTCAATCAATGTCAACATTACTGACTGTTCTGATTGACTACCGAACATAACTCAAATAATTAGGCTATATTTGTATCGAGTATCACAGCTCTAGCGCCGATCTAATCCAGGCTTAACCTACACAGACAACAATGTCGTCCACCCATCTTGTCGACCGATATTCCCTCTTCTTCCGTCGCAACCCGATTCTTGATATCAAAATCAACTCGATTTATTTGTAGGTTAACTCGGATTATCGCTTAAAGGTACGTTTTATTAAACCTAGTATCATTTATGGTTTCCGTTTGAACGATAACGATGTATAACAAAGTATCGATATAATTATGTGCCGCATAATTAATATCGTAAAGTTGAGATCTCTCGTCTCTAGTATTAAATTAGTCGTAAAGTAAGAGAAAATTGTTTAGTAGAAATCAATGCGTTAGCCTATCATTGGTTTAGTAATGTAAATTTAATGGCTGAAAGTAGGTTTTATTTCAAGTTAAGTTCAAACACTGAAAATAAATATTTAAGGTCGTCTATCTGGTGCCAATGTCTAAAACGATCGAAAAAAATACTCACTTCCAAAAATTTATACACTCATCATTCAAAAACCCATTCATGACGTGACGTAACAACTGTTCAACATCGCAAACAATGGTAAACTCGTCAATGATTCGAATCGCAATCGTTACGCTCGTGTATCGAATGAACTCATCACTTGCACTATCATGACCGTGTTAAAACGCGTAGTAACGACTCTATACCATTGATAAAACTTAACGATTATGTTTTGTTTGGTATCGAAAGCTATTTAGCTATTCGATTGTTTTGTTTCGCTAAAATATTAACACGCTAAGCTTTTATGCGAGTACAATCGTAACTAATTTGTTTGTAAAATCTTTCTATTTTTTTTTTTGTAAAAAACAGCTGAAACTATCTAGATTCAAATTGATGTAAAGATAGCATAAAATCTGAATGATGTTAAAGTTGTTAAGTTATATCATTTGCATGTGGGAGCATCGATTAAATTCTTATAGACGTGGTGTGACGGGAAAAAAATAGTCTTGGCTGGTCATCTGTAAAACCATAAGTAAATAGCTCTGGTGAAATGATACGGAACCCTTTAGGTCCTATAGGGCTTTGATTGCGATGTAAGACTGCAAGATATATGAATATTTGAATATTCAATACATCGCCTGTAATTTGTCACGATCGTTTGAACAAATCGCCATTGACCTGACCCGCTTTTCATTGGTTTCTAATATCCAAAGGTGAGCTTAGCATTCGGTATTGTAAAAAACATTTGTAAATTCAAAGTGATGAAGAAAGCTTTTTCCAAATCCAATCCAAACCCAAGTTTCACCAATTTTCTTTAGTCACAACACAAAATATTGATTTAATGTTCCTCCGAAAAAGCGGACAGAAATTTTTGGTCCGGCAAACAGCCGCCAGCATAAGTACTTACATCATCCCAGAACACAAGCCTATCTCCTGAGTTAAGGCACCGTTGCAATGCCGTACTCTAGGGGCCACACGATAACCTCGCCTATGATACGCATACTCATGAATGTAAATTACTTTAGTCGCCGACCCTTCATGTAGATTACCGTTGAAACTGAAGCACTATTTCCTGGATAATGAGGCGTTTTAAGGTCGGTCATGACTCTGACCCACGTTAACACCTTGTACAAGATAAAGGATGTTCGCGGTCGAATGTAATTGAAATTGTTTGTATAGAGTTCAAAGGAGCTTTGGCTAGTGACACTTAGATATATACACGGTTTGTGTGACGGCGCGGGCGTAAAGTCCAAGTATAAACAAATGCCTACTAGGGTTTGCTATTAAAGTAATATAAGTAGTGCTAAATGAGTGTCTTATAATCCAATTTGAAGATATAATGAAAAGTCTTTACTTTTAGTTTTGAATCGAAATAAAGTAGGGTCCACCTTCATCCTCACATTTGCAAGTTAAACTTACAATCGCAATTATCGCAATCATTGTATACCGCGACAATAATTGTTTTCGATTCAAATCTTGAGATAAACCTGCCTCGCGACAAAATATTTGCAATTATGCGCCCACACTGAATGTCCCTTTAGTTTCTATTATTGAAGTTATCAGCAAAGCGAGTTGTAGGTATGCATAATACTCAGATCAAGGAAAACTAATTGTAATATTATGCATTGTAATTTTCAACCTCTAGTTATGCTTCGGAGTTAAAAAAAGTTGAAAAATCTCTAGAAAGTAAATGTACCTCTTGCTGATGGCTACGTCTTCGAACGTAAAAACAACATTAAAACACCCATGTTCCGTCTCTTAATTGGGCGTAGACATTTTAATTATTTTCATAAATTTAGAAAACTCAGATAAGATAAATAAAATTCTCTGTTTCCTCGAATATTGAACACGGAAATAGGTTACCATTGTTGTTCGTATATCAAAGGCTACATAGATGCTTGGAGTCGAAATTTCCTTATCTTAATACCGAAATTTATTGGTGGACATGGCATACATGGTGTCATAAGTCCCCGATTCCGTGTTCATGTAGCTGTCAGGCGGTGGGCAAGTTTGCGGCTCAATCGCGGTGCACTTTCCACCCTGGTACCGCCCACGCCGGTACTTGATGGTATCTCAAAAGTTACGAGCTCGAAGAAGTTGTTGGCTCGTGTTAACGATCCCATGTGTGTGTATGGGGATTTCTTGGCCATAGATGCGGTATGTGTGAAGTTTGAATTGAAATGATGGAAATGTTAGGCGGCAGTGGAAGTTGTAGAATGAGAAATCGATTAAAAATTTAGGTTATGGGCTAAAGATGACGAAAACTTTAGCTAAGTTTTAATGAAGTTACTGGAGTTTTTAGTCAACACCAGTTGAATTTGCTTTGCTGATTTCGTTTAAATTATGCATCATTGTAGTTACAGTGACTTTAACTGACTTACTTGTTGGGGTGAAACCTTCAGATAAATTTTGTCCCTCTCTGTACACGTAAAGGTTCGACAAATTCAGTATTTTGCTATTTTCATTATTCTCAGTAACAAAAGTTTTGTCGCATCCTCCTGTTTCTTCTTCAAGGTAAGAACAAGTCTAATGGTGCGGGAATAGTTCTAATATCGACTGTATCGCGAGTGTATTTTGTTAAACGGACGTATCTGAGAAAATCCCTTGGCATTCTAGTGTTTAGATGAAATTCATTCGTATGTTCCTTCGGGATGTTCGAATATTTTGTACTATTTTTCTCTCAGGTTGGACTGATGTTGAAATTAGATGTGTGGTCTAAAGCTTTGCTTCTACGAGTATTTTCGTTGATATGTATACAAACATTTTCATCTATACTCTATCTCATATTTTATTAGTGGTTTTTCAATGAGCCTTTTAATCCCACAAAAATCAGTTTCTCACCTTGGAAGTACCAGCCCAGGAATGAAAATCATAACTCAAATAAAACTGTTAACACAAAACAATTTCTTGTTGATCATCGCCTTGTACCGTGTTTGTATCCAATAGATAGATGCGCCTCTTAATCACCTCCTGCTGGGACTCCTTCACCGTTAGATCGGGGATAAGCAACGTGTTACATTTCTGTACTGTTACTATAACGTGTAACTGTGTTATTGTAACGGTTCTCATTGCAGTCACAATATGAGCTTCATAGAAATCGGGTTATGTTTGCTTATTGTCAATGTCAACCGTTGTGAGAGATATAAAGATACCAGTCATTTATATGAGATAGTGTTATGCGAAAATTATGATCAACTAAAGTGGCCTATGGAACTGGAGTAACGAGAATACCTTAGCTCGCCAAGAATATGTTTAGCTTCGTCTTTGGAACATGTTTCGAATGCCCAGCGTCATCAAATACTGTCCTGTGCAGATTTGAACATTCTGATATTTTATAATGCTTCGTCATTGACATCTGGCAGACTTGACACTCAATTTTAGAGGTTATCAGTGCAAATTTCTTATTTATTTGCTTTGAAAGCATTATTATTTATCATGTAAATTAGATTTTTCTTTGAACTCAACCCAACGCAATGAAAACTGGTTACCTGTTCAAATTCAACTGTTTGTAGCTGATCCTTGTTTTCATTAACCTCGACCAACAAGGAGTGCCCGACATCGAACAGATATTTACGACCGAATTTAACATAGATTCGTACATAATACAACCTACAAAAGCCATCAAACGAATCCTTATAGCGAACCGGCTTGTATAATTCGGTCAAGTGCGAGTCTCGTGCTAGCCTCGACATCTAATCTCGATCAGCTATCTGAAGGCGCCATCGTAATCATGAGCGGCGCCCCACTGCTAATGTGTTTTAGTATAATGAGAACTAATTGGCAAGTGGTTTGTTACTTATTAAGATATTAAATTGACTTTAGATATTAAATAAACAACTTATTTTCAAAAGAAGACAAGAATTATCCCTTCATTCAACAATCCACCCAAAATTAGCTACGTCACCGAGAATGGTCTTAACACATAAGTCTATTTTATGTTCGATTTCACTGTCTTGAATGCTCTGAGTATGGGTTTCACTTAAATCACTTACATACTACGTAATTTCGTCGTTCATCGTAAGTATTATGTAATTTCCTACATATTTTCCAAGAAAACTAACCAACCATGCTCGGGACATAGAAACAGTATATGCATAAAAAAGTCAAAGAAAATTTCACATTCTAAACATTTAATCAATATCCTGTCTACGTGATCGATATTTTTCATACAAGGCTGATGCAATTCGGTCAAGTGCGATCGTGTTAAGCCTCAGCTCCTAATCTAGATCTGTATACAGGGCGCCGGTGTCCCCACTTGCCGCCTCACGACGTAATCGCGATCAGAGTCTATCGACGTATCTTTACTTTCTGTAATGAAAGATACTACCTTTGGGAGTAATTGACGGGTTCGTTCCATTTCTACGATGATTTATAGAATAGTATTTAATTGAATATTGATACTGTTGCATATACATCTAGACTTGCAAGGAAATTAATATTTGGATACTCTACTCTCCAATTCCTAGATCAAGCTACATAGAAGCCGTAAAATATACTTGATTCCAATACAATAAATATTTCACTGTAAGGTTTGTAGTGATTCGGATACCCTGACAAAGCCTAACAACCCCCAAACATGATACAGATCAGTGATAACTACTTGACTTAAATGGGGATAATTCCCATTGTAATGACAATATTTATCTTTTCAACCGTTTCTCGAATTTAATAACGAACAGCATAGTAAAACAAGCTTATCATAAGAAAGATGCCGTTACAGATCAAACAACACAATCACTTTACCTCACACCCAGGTTGAACCATTAATTGCACGTCAAGCGTCGCAGATGCAGCTAATCTCCGATCGACACCCAATCGTTTACTCTCAACAAGAAACCTAAACTGCGCTTGTGTAAACGAAACGAATTAATTTAAGTTTAATCTTGTGAATAATCGAGAAGTATCCACACGTAGTTTGTCAGCCGTCTCGCTTACACTTAGTAAAGAAAATGTTTTAATTACCGATTCTTAGATAATAGTGCTAGTTTAGTTTTATGCAGTAGACCAGCTAGTTCTTGGTTAGAAATTCTCTGTGTATATTTTATATTGTACCAGCGCTCGCCAGTAGTATCACCCGCGTCCCGTGGGAACTGATTCGCGGACCAGGATAAAAGTATTATTATTCTTGCAAATAAATAAGTGCATTCCACAAGAATATGAAGGTGTAACAAAAGAGCTTAGAGCTTAGTGATGAGCTTATTTTTCTAATCGGACCAACACTTCCAGTGAATAGCGCATTCAAGCAAACAGGATATACTTGTTCGTTATAGCTTATGTTTATATACATACACACATGATAAACATTCGACATTATCCCTTATTTGCAGTTATACTTGTTATGTCAATTATCGTTAAAGTATATATAATAAATTTATGCTATTTGGTATTTGGTCTGGTAAACCAATACTATTAAATCAGTCAAGTATGAAAGCCAAGGAGGATCCTTTGGTTTTATTTCGCTTCAAGAAGACTTCGCATCGTAAAGTGATGTTTGAAGCGAGTTTTTTTAGCATCAGAGCAGTAACTTGAACATCGAATAATCTAGGTGTTAACGCTTCACCGCCTCCGTAAACAATAAACAGAAAAGGCTTCAGTCGCTAAGTGAGCTACATGCAGCAATTTACCACGACAATTCACACTCGTCCTTCGAAATGAGAGG
This sequence comes from Heliothis peltigera, assembly GCA_958496145.1. Taxonomy (NCBI): domain Eukaryota; kingdom Metazoa; phylum Arthropoda; class Insecta; order Lepidoptera; family Noctuidae; genus Heliothis; species Heliothis peltigera. Next base: position 2,057,545 of record OY292341.1, read on the forward strand.
ACAATCCTACATCACTTGTCACTTTACAAAAAATAAAGTTTTTCACGTCTTTGGTAGCCAGGGACAGAACCTTTTTAGCTACTACGGTTCAATATTGTGTTAGACGTTTTTCGCGGATTCACTTGCGTATCGATTGAATTAGGTACTTCTCGTACACGTATAGAAAATGAAAGAAAATGTAACTGTTTTGAGGATTTCAAGGCAAATTCCGCTGTTTTTCCGTCATTCTGTGATCGAACAGAACTTACCACGTCGGATCATCGACCTGAGGATCCCGGGTTCGATTACCGATACGCTCGACATTTGTATGCTGAGCAGGCTAGTCGGTGGTGATCTATAATATGTATTATTTAAGTATGTGTAGTTTATCAGTTGTGTTAGAGCCCATAACACAAACGAATAAAGTGTTCCGATATTATTATTAGTATAAACGTTTTGTACCCAATGAAGGAGTATCCACAAGATCAGACATGCAGTCTTATAGTAGCAGCTAAGATACCATGATTTTCAATCTTAGAAGTCACTATATATCATCGTAATTAATCCACAAACTAAGCACAACTTCACAGCTCTATTGATTATCAGGAGCTTTTCAAAGCAAATTTTCCTTCCATCCTTTGCATTTTCCAAAAAGTCCGAGTATAGTAGTAACTGATTTGAGTCTCTGTAAATTTTAGACTATGGCCGGTTGAGTTTCACGGGTGATGGCCGATACAGCACCGAGCCGGTTCCAGCAGCGATCACTGTCAGTGTCAAACTTTCACTGCACAGGTGTCGGATAGTCCTGCCAAACGAATAGTGCGTGATAGCTAGGGTTGGTTCCTAGACTAGTCAACTATATGATTTTGGAATTACTCGCGGATATTTCCTTAACGACATAGAATTAAAAGCAGTTCAAAATCTCTGGTTGGGATGCTAGTGTAAAAAAAAGTACTATACTTATATTTAGAATGGTCAATAACAATATAGGGATGTTAGATAGAAATTTATGGAAGTTTTTTTTTAATATTAACATGGAAAGAAAATTATGTGTTCTTAGTTTTGGTCGTATAGTAAATGCGTAGAAAATAATTCCTGTTGTTGAACTTACCGATCAGCAAGCCTGATTCAAATCTACTTGAGATTTTTCAACAATTTGTTTAGTATGTCTATAGTTTATTTTAGCTTGGCTAATATAAATTCTAAGCTTGTTATTTTAGCAGCTTTTGAATCAACTGATCTATAGTTAACACAAAATATATTCAGTGAATAAACAAACTCCTGTGCAGCAAACTTATTTAAAATCTAAATACAGGCTTCCTAACTTCAAATCGATTGATCGATTCTTTTATCCAGTAATCAACGTACAGTAGCGAGGAAGTGATTAGAATACTGCAAACTACCGTCATGTGGGCGGTAGACAGTAGGAATTTTGATTGAGTTAGCCGCGCCGGTGGCTCCGGCGGCTGCGCGGGCGCAATCGACACCTTCCACGATTTATCGACCATCGAGTGACGTAACTACTAATAGATCGACGTTCTGTACGTGTTGTAATCTAGTTGTTTGTAATTTAATAAAAACGTGGGTAGTTTAAATATTTTTATGCGATGCAAGATTTATGGTGTTCTTATCGTAATTTACAAATATTAGATAAGTAACATGCAAGGTAAAACTGGACGTACGTGAACACTCGATCATGTTGCAACAAAGCTTGATAAAAATGCCTATAAAATTTTAATTCGAATGCGTTTTCTTTAGAAAAGTTATGTCTTAATGTACATAAATGCAATAATTTAGTAAACGCTGACTAAACCGTATAAAATGCATAAAAGAAAATCATATTATCTGTAGCAATGCGTGAAACTGTGGCGTGCTCCCTGTCTCGTGCGCAGGCGCTGACGACGCGACTTTGACTGATTTACAGCGAACACACAAACATTAATACAAGTCTAGTAATTAATATATACGAGTTAAATGAAGAATGTGATTGTTTGTTTAAGATAAATAAGGTTCAGTTTGGCCTGCTATTTGTCTTTGAGTGAAGTTCCTTAGCATGTCTTTTGGGAAATTATTGTTTTTGGTTTGTGCCAAAGTACAAACTTTTACTATACTCGTATACATATTTACTTTTTCAGTCTGCTGTTCGGTTATAGATTTAACGTTAGGGAAATATGGCTATATTCCTTTAAAGAACTGCTGTATTGCTAGATGATGAATGACGAAAAGTGATACCCGTAGATATGTAGCAACAATGTTCTTTGTATGTAAAGGTAGACAGGGTAACTATTTAGGATCAAAATATAATAACAGTACACCATCATCATCTCCCGAGATTTTTCCCAACTATGTTGGGGTCGGCTTCCAGTCTAACCGGATTTAGCTGAGTACCAGTGTTTTACACGGAGCGACTGCCTATCTCACCTCCTCAACCCAATTACCAGGGCAACCCAATAATATAACCCCTTGGTTAGACTGGCAAAACATAATAACAGTACATACTAGAAAAATAATATTAGTATTAAAAAATATACTAATAAAATAGGCTTTAAAAATAACGACATACACGTAGATCATAAGTCTAATGTTACATAATTAGGATTCTGAAACCCTATCTGACATAATTTCGTAAGACTTCGGCATTTTCTAAAGACCCGGATATCTTAACTCAAAATGTTCTTCGCTATCAAAATGACATAATCGAAATGGAAATCAAAATATCATTGACAGTATTAGTTCGAATAGTAACTAACGTAATACTAGACTTAGATAAGTTCCTAAATTGCGTTATTTACGTCATGATTATGATCATGGACAAGTTGGCTAAATACTTCATTAATACCATTAAACCTTCAAGACATCGACAAACATTAATCATCTGATACTAATTATTTAACTATCTCGTTGGTATAGTAGTCTCATGGCGGGCATGCTGAACACGGAATCAATTCCCGGGTCGGGCCGAAACCGCTTAATGTTTTAAGAAATTTTCACAAAAGCAGCCCGGAGTCTGGAAGTAGGTGATTGATACACCCGTGTATCGGAAAGCACGTAAATGTTGGTCCTGCGCCTGATCTCTCTCCGGTCGAGTCGGATTGCTGAGCTATCGAGCTTCCTTGGAGAGTGCACCCGTGTCCGCGCAAGTGCTTGTGCACTATAACATGTCGCACGCAGCCGGCTGATCTCCCTAAGAGAGAACATCCACCATGGTTAGCCATCGGTCTGGACGCTATTATAATTTACATTATTAAAATTCAAAGGACTAGCTTAACAAATGCGCATAGGTTTTGGCAAGATCCGATGCGGTCTTCTGATCTGTTTTCAGGATTTAGAATTGTTTTCTAGTACCAGTCCTCAAAATACTACGTAGGCCATGGTCAGATGGGTTGTGGACCAGACCTTGTATATACCATCTAAAAAACTCCATAGAAATGATCAACTCAGATCCGTTAAGTATCAGATAATGTATTATACGTATGACATTAAAATAAACCAGAAGCGCCACTAATAAACCGTTGTTTACACCGCGTTGCGCGTATGTTGACACGCTTGTCACCGCAATGTCGCGTTATTTATACGCGAGCGCTCGCCGCACTGGATTTATATAACGTTAGGACTTCACTTCAAGATTTAAGTCCTATCACCAAGCATACATCACTATAATATTTTTCTTTAATAGGTAAAGTCAAATATACAGACGAACAGTCACTCAAAATATTGTGAAAATATGGCCTGTTGGTTTCTATTACCTATATTTTTAGCATTTTTTTTAATATGTAATCGGAGAGTTGACGTCATCAATGAATCATTTCATAGTCCATTAGCACCTAGTATTAACTGCGTACGAGACGTTTTTTGTTTTGTGGTCTTTCTCACGGTATTACACCATCTACCACTACTCTGAAGAGGTTTTCAAATACAAATATTCAAATAAGTACATCTTTGTAGTTCTTGCTAATATTTATATGCACAGTTTTTGCTATCACACAAAAACGTCACCTTAAAAAATAAAGAACCTATTCATGGTTCGCTGATATTTAAATAGCTTATCACATAACGGTGAAACAACAATCGTCGGATTGGTCAAGCTTCATTATGCATTTCCGTCCTACCACTACCTGTGCCTACTTACAACTAATAAAAGAGCAGCGATATTCGGCCGGAACCCAGCTTCCTGCATTAACACCGAATAGTTGGAATGATACATAAAGCGAGAATCCCTATGTTTATGTAAACATCAGAACAAAGTTTGCTTATCCAGCAGCCTCGGCCCACTTTGCCACAATATCTCATTGTTTGGCGCCATAGCTAAAGAACGCTGGAGTGCATGACACGCGTGAAGATAAGTTGGGTCCCGTAGTTGTGACGATTTGAATATCAATGCGGTTTTATATTTCTTATACTACTTTATGAATATTATAATTTTTATATTTATCCCATCATTTCATGCAGTATCTTTATTATTATTTAGTTTTATAAGTTCATCCTCTGTCCTCCCTGTCCATTATTTATATTATAAATATTCATATTAAGACTCGTTTTCGGTGTCATACTTCTAAGAGGTAATAGTATATTGTTTTTATTTAAATGTTCCAATGCATGTCTGCGGTATTCTAAAAATCCTGTTTGTCCATCCATTCCGCTGGTCAAATGCTAATTGAGCTTAAAAGGATCACAAATTGGCACATAGTTGCGAATCATTGTTCGTTTCTGAAGCCGAGTTTAAGCAAATTGCTTCAATCTTCAATTCCGTCGAATTGCCCACATTCCCAATGTCGCCAATCGTTATTTGTGTTAAAGAATTCCTATTGTTCGAATAACTGTCTCAAGTGATATTTATTAGAATTTTCGGAATCGTAACGTGGCTGACTGATCTGCAAAAATGCTTTGTGAAATGTTTTATAGTTCCAACATATAGATTCCTCAAATATCGAAGAACTTAGATAATAAGAAGGAATCAATGACACAAAAAAATATTTTTTATCTAAAATTCTAAAATCATCAAACAATGTATTATTACCGACCAAAAGTCAGTACGAGAAATGACACACATCATATTTAAATAAGAGGCCAACATCTTACGACAGGCATATCATTGAAATAAGTGGGCTCTCTCGCACTCTCCACGTCGAGTACACTCCAGCTGAGTGCTAACCCCTCAACGCTACTCCAAAAACGTATCTAATTACAGAAATAATCCCACAAGTCGAATTTTAACTAAAGGGTGAATCGTCAAGATTAACGAACGTAACAATTATGGTAAAAGCCCTTAGTGTCGGCTGTCAGGCGTCATTTATTTAGATTATATCGGCGGTCTCACTCCCCCGTAAGACTCCCTGGAGACCATTCTAATTGCACTGTCAGATGTCAAAATGTTGGCCCAATAAAGTTGGTCCTAAGTGCTACCAACTTGGATCATATTGTCACCTAATGTCAGTGTGAATTGTTTTGCGACTGTCATTTGTATGATGATCCGATTGCTATGTGCTTGTTGACAGTTTTATTTTGCTTTATAAGTACATTATATGTGCAAACTTTCAACGCAGCTTCTGAGATCCTTGCAACAAAGAGTTCATTGTTTCCTTGAGCTAACTTGTCTTGATTCTTGACAGTAATACTCAACAAATCAGAGCCATACTAAGCCTGATTTTCGCTCCGATTACAAACTAAAACAGCAGTTAATCCAAAATTCAAAGGATTCGCTGTTTTACTATCCTACAACTTGCAGACCTTATAATAATCAAAACATACCGAACTTTCAAGTTTCTACGCGAAAGTCTGCACAACTGTTTAGATAAGGCAAAGTGTTCTGTAATATCGGCATTACCAAGTGTTACTTCAAAGGCAAGGAAATAAACACGATATAAATAAGGGTTTTATAAACACTTTCTACTGTTATCTTATTTAATATGTAAACGAAGAACTCCTTACGTGAGAATCGTTAACCTATTTTGGTAATTTGCTTCTGATGTTACGGAAGGATCTGTAAGGTTATTACGTGTATACTTTGTGGTATGATCTTATCTTTCGCGGATATGTATACTTAAATTTACTGTAGTCACCCTACATATGTATGTATATTAATAGAGTATGATACCATTTGGCTACATTTTAATCAATTAAATTTTTTGGACATGGACTGAAAGCTTCTCTTAGAAAATAAAAATTATAAGAAATGCGAATTCGACATAACACTTTCAGACACAAATCTGCCTTAGATAGTACACGTTCCATTTCCTCAAGAGTGACATACAAAGAACGCACGTGACCAAACGCACCCGTGACGCATTCACTTTGAGTCCACCTCTTAAGAACTAGGTTGAAGTAGTGGGGTGGCTACAGCCGTAAGGAGGACTTCTGCAGGAGCTTTCTTAAAGCAGCCTTCCTGAGAAAATAACAAAAATATATAAAAAAAAGTTCTTGTAACATTTGCAACGAAAATAACAACAAAGAAAAGTACAGGCTTAAAATAGCAATGCTTATGAAGAAATTTAACAAATAGCGATTCCCTTCAAGGAAGTGTCAGTATTCACACATGGAAACCATTCGCGATAGATTACGAGGTTGTAAGTTGGGATGGTGACCAACATATCTTAATGACAACAGCTATCTAAACGATGATTGGCTCAGCCTGTCTCGTTTGCTTCGACACCATCTTACTATGGAAACTCGAAGGTTAAGAGAGAAGAAAAAAACTTCAATATTTACAAGACTGATTACTTGAGTGTAGCCTTTGAATTGAAAATACAACAAATAATTTGTCATCATTAAAATATCTTCAACAGCCTTCTCTACACTCAAGAGTCTCATTTTCTTAATGTTTTTCCAAATCCGAAAGCTTTGCTATTTACAAAGCGTTAATTGGAACTGGCTGTGTAAAAAAATGAGAAAGAAGGTAAAATACCCGATTGGCTTGTCTACCTTCATTAATTAATGACAATATTTTCTACTACAACGAAAGTAATCTATGAACCAGCCACACGAGATAGTTGATACCATCCTAACTAATTACAAACTAGTTCCCGCGAGTTTATTCTAAGCGAGAAATGAACGAACATAAATGGTACAACTAGACATAATGGTAGTTCGCGCCAAACGTGGCGCAGTTGAAACAGAGATTGATTGTAATAGTCGGTTAGTGCATGATTGAAGATCAGCGGTCTTGACATCAATGAGTCTGGATGTTGGAGACTTGACGCCGATTACTGGTGATAAACGGTTCAGATAACACAAATTTTACAAGGTACCTTGTGTAACCGCTCATACTAAAATCTACCGAATGAATGCAATAAAGTGTCAAATATCATACTCATATTGAGGCACTGCCCATCAGTGTGAGTCATTTCGATTTTTCAAACGTAAAGATAAGATCTCGGAATACATTCCAAAAGCATTTCAAAAATCCGTGCTACTGAGATCAAACTACACATCATAAAATTGAACATCTGAAAAAAGGAAATAGAGGCATAGAATCTGTAATAAACAATAGGTGTGATTAAAGTGATCCAAGCAAAAATAATGCATTAAATAATTTGAAATAAGTTAGGAACATTGTGTTCAAAGATGTAATGAGTAGTGTCATAAATTGCATCGTATTTTGCAAACTTAATATTCTATGATTATGTAGATTTTATTGCTGCGAGGCTTCCCTTGCGACACAGTTTGTAATCGTAGCTGGTAAAGAGACTTCTGATTATTAAATGAGGTTCGTAATAACTACTTGTCTACATGTTAATGATGGAATAAGTGCCGCTTTTTATGTATCAATGTACAATTTCCTCAATGGTTTATTGAGTTCAAGTAGATATCATGTATTTCTTCAACGATTATATACGTTTGTTTTGTATAAATTACCGTTCTTCTACTATTAAGTTTGATCTGCGATTGTCTTTTTTTTCATTCTGCTCTGACTGATATTAAAAGATCATTAAAATATTTTTTGTGCCTGTTCTGTAGTAGACTCCAATCAAACCTTCCTATTTTAAAATTAATATTTTGTTTCCGCTATTGGTTATTTGCGTTATGAACCAACCATGGCTACCACAAGCCAATTCGCCTTGCCCTAGCAACACCAGTGTTAAAAAAAAATATTGCTTCGCCAATATCAGTTTTTTCACCTTCACAAAAAACAGCCGAATTGTAGACACGGTTTTTCCGTGTTGAGATTTTTTTTAGCAGCTTTGATTCATCAGCACCTAATTGATACTGTACTGTTTTAATGAAAGATTTTTCTTCAATTAGAATTAAAGTTCATTGTTCTACAGAATAATGTTAAATTCAATCGTTTTTTATATGGTATTGATGAACCATGAATTTGATCTTAATGTGACTTTGATTCGATACGCTTCGCCATTTTTATGCGTTTTTTATTCTGGAATCTTTTTTAAAGCATTTTGTCTCTATCTCAGCTTCTTAATTGCTTATTTAATTAAACATGAGCACCTATGCTCTTTCTCAGACTGGAAAATTTTACCAAATTTTATTTAAATCGGGTCAGTAGTTTTGGATTGAAAGACAGACAGAATTACTCTTATATTCACCACTTACTGTAAGCAGTTTAATAAATACCCACACGGTATGAGAGTAGACACCATCTATTCCTGAACCCATTCATATTGCATTTCAAATATTCGCATACATTTTCGCAGACTACACAGTCGGCCGAGATTAATAATGTACTTTATCATAAATACCATGGTCTTTACGTAATGCCTACGAGTATAACAATTCATCGCTTTACGGTAAAATCGGGGCTTTAAAAATAAAGTTTAGTTCAATCAGCCAATAAAAACTAATTTCACAAAAAAAACTGATTGTTGTTTCTAATAGTTGGTTAAGCACTTGTTATACTATTGGCTGCATTGATTAAGATATCTGACTCAATAATAATAATAATATCGTCCATATAGACACATAGATTATTGAGGCAATAAAACTTACAACAAATTAGTATGCATAAATGCAAAAGGTCATACAAACCAGGCTCAATCAAATTACGTTCCATATTTTCCTGATAAGGCAAAACCAATTTGTTTCAAAACTCATATTTGATCTTCAAGATGTCGATTCTAATGGATCTTGTACACTGTTGGACAAGATTAATCACCCACTTTACAAAGCAGAGTCACGTACTAATACGTCCATTTGACTTGGTTACCATGCTAATGCTAGGTAACTGCAGTGGTTACCAATTTGTCTTATTAACAAGCTATAGTTAGCGCCAGTTTATCTAGGGTAATGGAGGAATAATTGATCTATGTGGAATACATGATCAAGATAAAGAGTCATTTCGTGTAGCTGCTATAGAGGACCTTATGTGATCAGACAGATTAGACATTTTTTTTTTCAAAATGCCTTCCATCCTCAGTCCCTTTCACACACATGTCCTCTCTCTCACATTCACTCATGCTAAAAGTTCTACGTGTACAATCCTACAGTACCAATATTTAATTTGTTTAGAATAAACATTTGAATGGCCTATACTTATCATTCAGATCATTTTTAAGGTCTTGAGATTTCATGCATGTGAAATATAATGTATGCCTACAATTGATGTTCAGGGACATAAAACGGGCCAATGGAATTTGGTATCGAAAACCTACCATTTATCCTTGGGAATGAGCAAACTTAAATTCCTTACGGCTAACTATTAAAACACCATAAACTTACAGCCTCATTCCTCTCCCAGAATTTCTCAGCTAGATTCAGCACTTCCACTTTCGTTTTCGATATTTATAGCAAAATGTAAGGTGTGCCGGGCGCCAGTAATCTGCCATTAGCCGCTATCCTCGGCTGTAATCGCGATGAGAGTTTATCATATATCAACCAGTTTCTGCCGAGGGATATGATGAAGATGCTGTTCAGGTATTATCTAGATAACTCGGATATTGAGAGGTGTTGTTATTACCTTAGATCTATCGTTAGCAAAAGATCTTATTGTCGCTTCAATATAAACAGTAAAAAGATTTTCGATCATGATTTTGTTGAATATCAGGATTTCTTAGGAAGGTTTTGGAATAAAACAATGTAGTCGACAGCACTCCGCAGAATGACGGCATTTATTCTTAACTCAAAGACAACTCTAATATGATAAAGTGTAGACAGTACAACGAAACTCTTTTCAATACACAACACTTCATTAATCAGAAATGGAAGTAGAGTCCATAGCTTGTTAAAATTAGTGTGCAGAAACATGTGCAATGAGGGATGGTGAAACTTAAAAATATGCATAGCACTCGCTGCAACATACTGTCGCTTCTGCCGTCACACGTTTCTAATGAAGTAAGCACCAACTTGTACTATGTCAAGTATATTTACAAAGTTCCAGCTACTGGGACACGTCAATCCAAACAAAACAGTGCAGCTCCGACCTTTAGCCCACTTACTGGGAACCAAACAAAGCGCTGTCTTCAAACATTCTCTCGTAAACAAATGTCCAAATGTCCGACACAAATGTGCGAGCCTGTCTCCTGGGTATGTAGAACGCGTTGCTTTCGACTTGATGTCACAACCTTGAATGCGGAAATATGTCGAATAAAACTATGTACGCGAAGGGCGCGCATGGAGTATTGAATTGAGGGATATGCCAACAGTCTCGCGATCAGATCTTAAAGAGCCTATCTTGTCACTTGTACAGTTCTTGCTTACAACTTTTATTCTAATATTAGTATGTTCTTCTATCCGGTTGTATCTCTATGATTTTCCTTTATATGTATTTATTGCAGATTGATAAACATCTTTAAGTATGGACTATAGCAATAATTTTGTCGTTAACTTCCCCACAAATAAAGATTTCATAATCCATGTTTACATCACTTTCTGGAACTGCTGGATTCAAAACTATCTTACCATATCCAAATATCTTCAGTCATCTTATGAGTATTCTCAAACTATTTTAAGGGAATGTCCCCCACTGGCTGGCTGATAGGATCATAAATTGTATCTAGTTTTACTGTAATAGTGCTGGCGAAAATATAACGCCTAATATAACTGTTTAACTTTGTGTTTACTTACATTTATTGACTATAAAGTCTCGATTATTATTAATGGTTCAACCAATATACTGTGTAACGGTTAGAGTGCCCGTATAAAATAAATGACGATATGCAATTCAATGTATTAGGTCTTGTATGTAGGTTTGTGCCTTAATAAGACCTACTTGGACAACATAAGATTTTTCTGTATGATCTGAGATTATTTTAGCCTTTTTTAACTTATCTGTGTCTACTTTATCATGATCATTAGCTCCACGTCTTCATCCAGTTTTGCATAGACAAAATTAGAATTCAATCTTTTTGTTACTGGCGCTAACTCAAGTGTAGGGCAATTCGTTTCACATAAACACGATTCAATACCTCGAAACTCACCCACACATCAACAATTCCGCTTATATCAATCACTCACACAGCTGTATCACCATCTCCGTGTATTTAGCAAGTATTCAGATAATCTGACGCCTCGCTCCGAAGCCGACAAACAAACATACGCATCAAAGCATCCGGAAACATTCAAGATTTCAAATAAGAGTAACAGACAAGTTGATGTTCAATATATTTGTAATATACGGGATTATGATATCTGGATAACGATGTTCTAATGTCAGGTGGTAGTATTTTGGAACATGTAATACTACTTGCGAGAAAATGGAACAACAGTTATGACCATTTCATGGCATTTAGTGCTATATTATTTTAATCAGTGTGATTCAAGTGATATTATTGGTTTCAAAAATTTACAAATCAATCTTCACGGAGAATAATACTAAATAATGTAGCTTTCAGAAGTAGTTCCAAATATTAACCCACTAGTATGCAATCTTTACTGATATTCCGAAGAGTATTGTGGTTGCTTGCTTGAACGTGCTATTCTCAGGAAATACTGCTCTAGTTTGAAAAAATGTTTCTGTATTAGATAGCTTAATGATCGAAAAAGGCTTCCTTTTTATCCGAATGCATGAAGTACTCCCGATGGGACGCAGATGAAAACCTCTAGCAGAGGTTAGTATTAAATTAAATAATGTTAAAGGAAATACCTGCTTGATAACTAACCAATAAACTTACAGCAGCTGCCCTTCAACCAAATAAATGTCAATTGAATGCAAAGCAATGCATAAAAAGTATAAATAGTAATAAAATTGCTGGACGCATTCCGAACATAAGTTAGTCTAAGTAAATTATTGGAATACCAACCTGATCAAATATTGGGAAATGAAATTATAGAATAAAATTAAATACTGACGTTCTCTGTATCCAATTTTTATGAAGAGGTAACGATCTCATCCATTATGGCTTGAGCTTTCTTTGTGTTGCTTAAAATATTATATCTATCTAAAATATCATCATCTAGTCTAGTCTAGCCTTTTCCTTAGCTATGTTGGGGTCGACTTCCAATATTAACCAGATGCAACTAGAGTACCAGTGTTTTACGTGGAGCGACTGTCTATCTGACCCCCTCAACCCTGAGCAACCAAATAACTCTTGGTAAGACTGGTTGTCAGACTTTCCTAGCTTAGTTTACGATGACCCGTAACGACTGCTAAAGATGTACAAATGATAGACGGGACACGTGCCTTCCGAAGCACGAAGGAACTCGTTCACTCCCTCCAAGCGTTGCTTAACCTTATGATCGATCCTAGGATGTTATGCGGATAGAATCAAGTTGAATGATAACAAACCTTTTTCCCCAAACCCCAAATGCAATTTTTCGACTTATTTATATCTCTTTTAACACGATCGGGTACGTTATTTTTCATAAAAAAAATCTCTTACAGCGCAGGCCTAGTAATACTGGCGCGTAGTGCGCTTTGTGAGTCGTTATCAGTAATCGATTATGCTTTATAGCTAACTTTATTGCTGCACTGGAAAGTATGATTGATGTGAACATGTATCGAACGTGTTGGGAAACTATTTTTATTCTCAAATTTTTCGTTAATTGAAGTAACAAGTGCTGTGAAAGCTCTATGTTCAATATTTCTGATTGTGAACATTAAGATAATGCTGACACGTAATTTGGTGAAGACACCTTCGCAAAATCATTCGATACGGTATTTCCCACACATATTTACGAAAATTATGTTACCTCCAGCCTTAATAATGTCGGAGATTTAACCGCAGATAAAACAAAAGTGCAGTAAAATACCAAAACGATGCACTCTTATTTGAACCACTTTACGATTTCCATGTAAACGTTGATTGTCAATAACTATTTTTGTTAATTTCCCCTTGAAACAAGTTCTTACAAAATTCTAGAACGTTTCTCGAAAAGTAGATAAATAAAATAGGGTGATAGAATTATTACTAAGATAGGCAAGGAACATAAACTCTATACGCGATAGAACTGCAATAGTTCTATTTAATACCTCGGCATAAACGAGCGTTTTACCTCCGTTCCGTCAAAGTACGTAATACTACTAGACAAAATAATTATAGTAATATCGACCAAATAGCACCTCTTTTGATCAACATGGTACTTTTATGATACACTGACTGTAGGGGAGACAAGAATGCTAAATCGGTAGGAATTTTTTACTCAACGGGATGCAACCATTTTCCCAAATTATTTTAATCTGATGCGCTCGAGTTACTTCAAAAATCCCTTCTAGGGCTCTCCTGCCTTAGTTGATCAGATTCTATATTTAAATCCTACTTCTCATATTCCCTATTTTTGATCCATTCCTTCTAAGTTATGTCAAGTATGTCCAGTGTCAGTTATACTTTATCATACCATATCATACCATTCATTTCTTCTCACATGACCTTTAGCTTTTATATCGCTCGCATCTTTTATAATCATCCTACTCAAGACACCCAATAAAAGCGAAAGTCTCTACAAGACCACACACCTTGAATTTTTCACCAACACAATATCTAGGGAAAGTTTTATTCCCATAAAATTCAAAATCATAACATTTGCTTAACAAAAAACGGACGTTATTAAATCGATTGCATGAGATACACACGGGCGCCTAACCCAGCGTACAATGCGTGTCAAAGGTAGGTGACACACGGGCGGTAAATCACGCGAGCCGAGCCATTACGTTCGGACGTGTTCGGCTAATACGATACAAATGTTTGTACAATAGAGTGTTTAAAACTGTCGCTTCACGATTTATGGGGGACGTCCAAGAAAGACTCGCAGGGACGGACTCGGAATTTGTAATAGAAATGTGGTAAGAAAAATGTATGCTTAGCTTACGAGTACATATATACGCTACTTGACCCTGTTCAGCTGATGTACTGAATTAAATTGTCTAGCTAATTAGCTATTTCTGTGAAGGTTAAGAAAACTACAACATACAATAAGCAGGTATATAAACTAAAACCACATTATGGCTGCTTGGAAATTAAACATAATTTAAACTTACCTATATACGAGTAATATACAAACTTTCAGACATTTATTCACATAGCCAAATACTTCTTATAAAATTATTTAATTCAATGAAAGTAAATTTATATCAAAACTGTAATATAAAATTAGTCCCTGTAGTCCTGTCGGTTCTCACAAATCCATCCCGGCGCAGCGCGTCAGTCGTGGCGCCTGCGCACCTAAGTCGCGACGCACTGTTTATGTTAATGCGGACAATTTTATATTACACCCTCGACTGGCTCGCCTAGTGCAACTTTATAACACGTCAAATTACTCGTAGGATTTATTTTAAATATCTTAGAAAAGAATACATTGCTTTATTATATTTTAAGGATGATGTATCAGAATAAAATTTATTCTGAGCATTTATTACTAAGAAATTATTAAAATTTTGTTATGCATGTAAATCGAATATACAAACGATTAGTTTAGAAATCAAATTAGCTTAGTTTCGTCCTCCTGCCCTTATCCCAAGTTTTATTTGGGGTCGGCGCAGCATGTTTTTGTCTTCCACGCTCTTCTATCTGTCGTCATCAAATTAGCTTAGATAACAGTTACTTAAACTCCCCCTGAATATCTTAAAAGGACGTCAATTAAACATATTTTGGATGCTTGTAATTTTGCTCTCTCAATAGTTCAAGAGCCAAACTACATTTTACTAAAATACCTATCACGTTCAAACCTTTCAAAGCAATTGCGTTTTAATTTACGATCATTACATCGTCACCAGATCTTGTTTGAAATTGTTTGTTGCTGAATAAGGTATTGCTGAATACCTCACTCAGGAGATTAACTTCTATCCAATTATCGCCTGAATGATTTATTTGTGTTTTACTATCTGTTTTTACGGTTTGCATTTGATCCCAGATTTAATGGCGTGAAGATGGCAAGATGTGTGGTACGATGTTTATTTTGGTCCTTCTTTAACTTGAGGTGTTAAAGAATCTACTATATTGGATAGCAGTAAAGGTTTTGAGAATGCTTCGATTGGGACGCTCTGGACGTCTGAGCTAAAAAATCGAAGATTATTTTATACGCATTTTGTCAATGTAGATGTTGTTTGTGATGTTTCGTTACAGTTTTGATATTCTTCTGTATGAGAATTACAAATGGGATTGTGGATAATTGGATTATTGGAATATGAATAATCTAGACTGAGCAGCTACAACTTTTGTATTTTCTTTTTACGCTCACTACTTACTAACTTAATGTGTTATACAATAAATTACTAAATTGTAAAGCTGAAGAGTTGAAAAATTCTTTCAGTGGTAGATAGCTATTTAATCGAAGAAGACTGTAGGCTTTTATTCTGGTGCACGAAGTAGTTCCCACGGAACGTAGTACCCGTGGTAGTAGGTACCTACGCAAACTAGTATACGTGTATAAATAACTATCCATTCCAAGATTGATCATCACCAAAACCTCAGATCCAATAATAAATCTACTAAATAATTTGTGCTTACCAACATAAGTTTGCCCCCAATGTGTTATTTTAAGGTAAATTGGATGATAGAGAAATTTTAAATACAAAAGTGGTAAAATATTCAACGGGAGCTTGAAGAAGTGTCTCCGTAATTATATATTATAGACAGTGCATAAAAAAAGGAGATTATAACTTTTTATCCCTGCCGTACTTAGTTAAAAATTGATCGATGGTGTCAAAGACGAGCATAGAACATGAACTCAACCGATCCCAGATACAAATGGTACGTATTTTGAGATAATAATCGGACATTTAACAAAATATTAATAAAGTCCACCTATAGAGTAATTTGTATTAATTAAAATGAAATTGCCGCCAATGTATTTATTTTAAGCGCCACGATGTCATGTCGAGTTAGACTGGCCACTCAGTTAATACGACCAATTTTATACAGCAGTAGTTGCGCACGAGTTGCACTGACATTTGCCGTAATAAATGGCGCATACAGAAGTTTTATGTTGTTGTTGTTTTTTGTCCGATATGTCCGGTTTTAGAATGTGATCTACTTCGGCCTGTTCCGTGTTGTAATCAGAAGTCAATAATGTTTGATATATTGAATTAGTGGCGTATGAGGTGATTGAAGAGATAATTTTGTGTTGCGAAATCTTAACGTATGTTATTTAGTTCGAAAATTACTGTGTGAAAATTCCGCTCATTAGCAGCTGTTGTTAGGATGTGGATGACCATACAGAAATAAAACACGATTCGGAAATATTTTTTGATAGTGTTGACTATGTCATATTGCCAAGGAAATTGCAGACATAGTCTAATCACTGCATATTATGAGACAAAGTCCTGCACCGCGATGAACTCAAAAACTGCTGCAATATGTATATTGTATGAGGAGTTTTTACAAATTTCAAATGTAATTTTGGAAATATGATGAAAAATTGAGTTCTTAGCCTAAATCATAAGCTTCCCTTCCATAAACCCCATAGCTGCTTATGTACCTACTTAAAACTGAGAGTATTTTGTAAATATAGTCAATTGCTCCATTCCCAGATTTGCCTACAATCTACACTTTGATAGTTACACAATGTTCTGTCACTCCGTTACTAAAACATTAGCAGTTATTAGTTGTATTACCAAACATCTACCCACATTTTGAACGCCAATGTCTCAACAGGCTAGGCCGATCGTTCATACTTTCATTCACACAGATGAAGCGATACAAACAATATTTACCGTGGCTGGTAAAATTGAAAGCTGAGCCGGTGGTCACTAGGGCTGCTAAATTGTCTAAGAGCAATAAATGAACCGTCTGTTATCATCGGAACTTGTCAATGTCGAAAAACTGTAACGACGATGACATATATTGAATAAATATAAATTTATAAGGTGTCTTTGTAAACATTTTGTTTGAGGGTGCCTCTGTGAACGTTATGGTTAAGTTTCTTTTTTAAGACACTGTGGCGTTGTTGTTCTAATTTGAAATTGATTTGAAATGTCTTGTCAGTTGTGCTCTCAAAGAATAAATATCGTGCTTGAGAAATCTAACGATTTTTATTGAAATATTGCCCAAAACCCAATAGGTTATGGGCCCAGGCACATAACGAGGCAATATTTCAATAATTTTTCGTTAAGAGCAAAAAGTCCGTTAAATTTAAAAGTCACGTCATAATGGAGGTCGCGAACGCTATGAAAATCGAAAAGTTCGATGGTCGAAATTTCAAACAGTGGAAATTTCAAATAAAATGCGCTTTGAGAGCAAAAGGATTGAATATAGAAAGAGCAAGACCTACAGAAAATTCCAGTTCGCAAGTGCAGTGGGACAAGGATGATGGTATGGCTATGTTTATTTTAACATCCTCCATGGACTTGAATCAAATATCCCTAATAGAAAACTGCGAAACTGCGAAGCAAGTTATGTCCAAATTAGAAGCAGTCTATGAACAGAAGTCAGAATATAACAAAATGTTAATTCATGAGCAATTCTACCAATATTCGTATAATACTAGTGATAGCATGGCGCAGCATGTATCCAAAGTGGAAAGCTTGGCAAAGCAATTACGAGAGATAGGGGAGAAAATCAGTGACACTGCAGTAATGACAAAAATTTTAAGCACGCTACCGCCGACATATCGTTCGCTTAGACAAGCATGGTTGTCACTTGATGAAAGAAGTCAAACTATTCAAAACCTAACGTCTCGTTTAGTCGACGAAGAAGCCAGCCTTGCCAACGATACGAGTAGTAGTGAGAATGCGTTAGTGACGTCAAAAGGAAATTTCAAATCGAGAATTGGAAACAAACAAAATAGTACGTCAAGTGAAGAAAAAAATTCAAGTCATAGATTTATTTGCTACAATTGCAATAAAAGGGGTCATTTCGCCAGAGAATGCAGAATGCCTAAGAAAAGGTACTATGAGAAGAAACCTAACAATAAGTTGGCATTCAGCGCAGAAGGTTGTTCATCTGAATATGATGAAGAGGCATGGATTTTGGACAGTGGAGCGTCAATGCACATGACCTACAACCGTGACTACTTCTGTGAGTTGAACGAGTCGTCTCAATGTAGCAATTCGGTTAAATTAGGCAATGAGCAGAGTATCAAGGTATGTGGCGAAGGAACTGTGCTGATAGACAAAGAAGTTAATGGTACATGGGAGAGATGTAAACTTGAACATGTGTTATATGTACCGGAATTACGGAGAAATCTTTTTTCTGAAGGAGCTGTTACTAGGAGAGGATATACCATAATCAAGAACAATAAAAGAGCATTAATTCTGAAGAATAATATTGTTGTTATGTGTGCACAGTTAACAAACAACAATTTATATGAATTGAATATAAAAACGATCAAACAAGAAAATTGTAATATTGTTCAAACTGATATAAAAGTATGGCATGAAAGATTAGGGCATTTAAATGTCAAGGAACTTCAAAATATGTCTAAGAATGGTATAATCCCAGTAACATTGAGTGGCGGTCAGAATTTTATATGTGAAGCATGTCAATACGGAAAACTAGCTAGACGCCCCTTCTTGAAATCTGTCCGAGGTCCAACACAGCCTGGTGAAATTGTGTACAGCGATGTGTGCGGTCCTATAGAAGAACCATCTGTATCGGGTATGAAGTATTTTGTTTTGTTCAAAGATGGAGCTACAAGCTATCGTCATGTTTATTTCATGAAACATAAGAGTGAAGTTTTTCAATATTTTCTGAAATACAACGCAATTGTGAAGAACAGATTTCAACGTGATTTACACATACTACATACAGATAATGGTTGTGAATATGTGAATCAAGAATTCGCATCATATCTAGCGAGCAAAGGCATAACGCATGAGCGTACTGCTCCGTATACTCCACAGCAGAATGGTAAAGCAGAGAGAGAAATGCGTTCTATAATGGAGTCTGCAAGAACAATGCTATATGCAAAGAATATTTCTTTAAACTTGTGGGCAGAAGCTGTCAACTGTGCAGTATATTTGTTGAATAGAAATACATCAAGCCAAACTGGAAATGTTACATCATTTGAACTGTGGCATGGAGTAAAACCTAACTTACAACATATAAGAATATTTGGATCTATTGGTTATGTACATGTTCCAAAAGAAAAGCGAAAGAAGCTTGCCAAGAAAAGTATGAAGATGTTGTTAGTTGGATATGACCAAGATAATTATAGAATGTATGATCAAAATACTAAGAAGATTACAATATCACGCGATGTGAAGTTTGATGAAAATAGTCTTGTAGAAGAAAAACAAAGGTTTGTAGAGATGAAAGTTGAACTAGGAGAGAAGGAACATTCTACAATATCAACTCCAAGAGATGCGTTTCAACGTAAGGACGATGTACCCGAAGAATACTCATACTCATCAGACGAGAGTATGAAGAGTACAGAAGACGTGGATGAAAGTTATATCCCTCCTAAAAGTACATGTTTGCAACAAGAGGGAATGAGAAGCATGACCTTACGTCCTCGGCGAGACAAAAGAGTCGAAGCTAATTTCACGGAATTAGAAATTCCTAACACGTACGAAGAGGCAATGACTAGTTTGAATTCTCATCAATGGAAGAAAGCTGTGGCTGAAGAGCTTCAGTCACATGAAGAAAATCAGACGTGGATACTAACTGAGAGGACTGAGAAGAAACCTGTTTCTTGTAAATGGGTGTTTACCATAAAGAAGAATAGAGATGGAGAAATAGTACGATTCAAAGCACGATTGTGTGCACGAGGGTTCACACAAGTCAAGGGCTTTGATTATAATGAGACCTTTTCCCCCACTAGCAGGTATGATTCCATCAGGGTGCTGCTCAGCATAGCCGCACGAGACAACCTACAGATGAAGCAGTTCGATGTGAAGACGGCCTTCCTGTACGGCGAGCTCTCTGAGGAAATATACATGGAGGTTCCAGAAGGGTTAGAAACTCAGCCTTCCAATGTATGTAAGTTGATTAAGTCTATATATGGTCTTAAACAGTCTTCAAGATGTTGGAATAAGAAGTTTTGTTCTTTTCTAACTAGTTATGGTTTTAGAATGTGTCCAGCTGATAATTGTGTATTTGTAGGATATTTTAAAGATGTAAAAGTTATATTAATTCTTTATGTTGATGATGGATTATTACTGTCGAAAAGTAATGATATTTTACTAGACGTATTAAATAGTCTCAAAGAAAACTTTTCTATTAAGATTTTAGACTGTAGTTCATTTATTGGTATGGAAATAAATAGAGAAAAAGATTGTATAAGTATAAGTCAAAAACAGTATATTAAAACGATTATAAGTAAATTTAATATGTCTGATGCTAAGTGTAGCAGTACTCCTGCAGATGTAAATGTACATTTGTCTAAGAATATAGGTAATGTGCCTATTAATTTCCCATATAGAGAAGCAGTGGGAGCTTTGTTATTTTTGTCATCTGTATCTAGACCTGACATAGCGTATGCTGTGAATGTTGTTAGTAGGTATGTCAATGACCCAGGTCCTTCACATGTTGTAGCTGTGAAAAGAATCATACGTTATTTAATTAATTCGAAAGATATGTGTATTGTTTATAAAGGTAATGTTGAGTTAGTTGGCTACTCAGATTCTGACTTTGCAGGTGATTTGGATACTAGGAAATCTAATACAGGTTATATATTTTTAATGAATGGAGGTCCGGTCACTTGGTCTAGCCGTAAACAAAATACTGTAGCACTATCGACAACTGAGTCTGAGTACATGGCGGCTAGTGAAGCTGCTAAGGAAATATTATGGCTTAAGCAATTTTTGTGTGATATAAAGGAGCCACAAGACACAATAATTTTAAATGTTGATAACCAGAGTGCAATTAAATTGATTAACAACCCTGTGTTTCATAGAAGGAGTAAGCATATAGATATAAAATATCATTTTATTAGAGAAAATGTGGCAAAGAATGTTGTTGTTATTAAATATATTGAGAGCTCAAATCAGTTGGCTGATTTCTTAACTAAAGCTTTGCCAGTACATAAATATGATATAATTAGGAATAGGGTGATGAGTAATGTTTAATGTGGCCTAGTTTGTTGTGTTTTGAGTTTGCTTATTTTTTAGTTATTGTTTAGAATACCAACTTATAGTGATGTGAGTGTGTAGCCTATAAGTTGCAGGCAGAATGATATTTTTCTTTAAGTTTTATTGAATTGTTATGTTTACCTTATAAATTTAAGTGGGAGTATTGAATAAATATAAATTTATAAGGTGTCTTTGTAAACATTTTGTTTGAGGGTGCCTCTGTGAACGTTATGGTTAAGTTTCTTTTTTAAGACACTGTGGCGTTGTTGTTCTAATTTGAAATTGATTTGAAATGTCTTGTCAGTTGTGCTCTCAAAGAATAAATATCGTGCTTGAGAAATCTAACGATTTTTATTGAAATATTGCCCAAAACCCAATAACATAGACTTACATTAATTGCAAGATATATTCACCTAAGTTATGATTCAATGAATTTTGCGATCAAGCGAACAAAAGAAATAATAGCCAACAAAAATTCCGTGCTATATAAAAACCATTATCAAGTCCAATAATAATAAAACTTAATTAATAAAGCGTACAGCCATCACGCACGTAAAAAATAAAAAAATAAACGCGAATTTAGATTCAACTTGTGACCGACTTTGAAAAAAGGAAGAGAAGAAGTTCTTTCATCTTATAAAACGGTATATTTTTCGTTTGGTCTCATTGTCATTAGATCAGGATCTGATGATGGAAACGCTGAGAAATTGAGGACAACTCCTGAACTAAGAAATAAGAGCTATTTCAAAATAGGTAACTATTTTTTCCTTTTCAGTGGTTTTTAAAATCGGATTCCTAAGAACGAGCGACCCTACTGAAACGGGTAAATGAAATGCTACAGATATCGGGCCGTTAAGGCGTAGGTACAGGCTTACAAAGCTAGTATTGATAGATAACGCCGTCTGTTTTAATTGGAGTTTAGCTGGAACATTCACGCTTTTTCCCATTGAAGACTTGACGGCATGAAGCTGTGTACTATGAATGGACTGTTTGTTTTGTTTAATTTCAGAAGTTCGTTATAAAACTTAATGACATGAATTTTGAAAATAAATCCGAAACTTGTTTGAGCTCTTTAAATTTGGACCTATGTTCACGTAGATCGACATGCGTTGGACGGGCGATGCTGCAGCTATATAGAAACAGCGTAAGAGGTAATTGATCATACCTTGTGTATTACATTCGGTATATGTGGTAATTCTGATCTCTCTCCGGTCGTGTCGGACTGCCGTCCCATTGGAATATAAAAGTAAAGGATTAGGGAGTGCAGCTGTATCTACGCGAATGCTTGCGTCCTGCGTAGCTGGCTGATCTTCTTAGAGCGTGCGGCCGACATTGCCAACAAGTGTTCTGGACGCCATTATTATTATTACATGGTTAGTGGGCCTAAGCAGGTGTAATGACTCCCAATGATAAAATATTCCGTAAAAGCTCATGCTCAGAAACAAAACAACGCTACGCCAATTAGTAAATACCGAACAAGAGAAGTCGCTAATCACAAACAAACAGACATTCATATAAACCACGAGCCTTAATAACTATCTGTGTGCGCAAAACTTAAAATTATGCTAGCTAACGGTGAAACGAGTCCCCAGTAAAATATGTACAGCGTAATGACGATTTCTATCGACGAAGCTGGCCGATTAATCAGTGCTGTTCCTTGTAACATTAGTACCAAGACTACAAGCCTTCATAGCTGAGCCAATGAGCGTGAGAATCGCTTGCATATATTAGTCTCGATTCATCTGATTGATAAGGGGGATTGACAGAGGTGTAGCAGCAAGCAGACTGAAGTATTTACAAAGCTATCATAATAAATCAACAAAGAAACATACGATTTTAGGCTGTTACAGATGCATTGTATAATATACAAGTTAATTACAACTTAAAATTAAAACATGACGTCAAAAAATTCATTCCTAATCGCTGCTGGAAGCGTAACCAAGAGACTGGCAGCATTGCCATGTTGGATGACAATGCTTAACTTCTTACCAAAATAAAAACCAGTTTACTTATAGATTAAGCTTCAAGGTTTAGTCTAACTAGGCTATCAAACCCAGAAATAAAATGTCAATATTTGAAACCATTGAACAAATCTTGAATTATCCCCAAGTTATATATCTACATGTAATATAATTTAAAGTTTACAGCTAATAGATCCATAAGTTAAAATATGCATTTATTGAGATATCTTGCAAAGCCAACGCTAGTTACCTCAGCATCGTTTGCTGCATTCCGATAAAATACTTCACATTCATTTAAGTAATTAGCAGAATACGATATTGCAAGTGAGAAAATATTTAACGATGGGCAAATTAGCCAGAATGTTAATACAACGTAATTGGCTTCACAATGCTGGATATGTCCATTGTGATGCAATTGATTACGTCTGTAACCCATAATTATTGTACTCCCGAAATCTCAGATATTTTGTGCACGCCTGGGATGTCCTGCTAATACATCATTATAAACGCGAAAGGTTGTAAGTATGGATACATGCTTGTTACCCTTTTTCGTAAAAAGGACTGAACGGATTTTGAGGAAACTTGGCAGGAATGTAGATATACATCAGAAGATTATAAAGGTTACTCTTGTAGTTCCCTCAGAAAGTGGGTTAAGCACCTTTCACCAGAAAGAACTAAAAACCACCGCCGGCCGCGATAATTCGGAACTCGCGAACAATCCCGCAGCCCCGGCAAGAACTCCGTATTCACCTTCATATCCGGTGATACTAAAAAAAATTACCGGTATAATGAGTTTCGATAATATAATCAATATAGTCTACCGGTTCAAATTGTATTTTTAAGATCTCCTACGTCGTGATATCTCTTAGAATTCTCATATAAGTCCATGTTTGAAACGCATACTATAAGGGAGAGTCTTCGAACACCGACAAAGAGTTATCAGATTACAAGATATGCCATTGCAGGTCACTAGCACATATAACCTGTACGCTTAGTAATCCTAGCACCTACCAGGCTTAGTCCAAAGAGAAATCCATGGTAAGATCCCATATTCATTGGATACCCGTGATCCGTATCATTTGTAACTTCCCATCATGAATCAATGATGTTTTCTACTAACACATGTTAGAAGAACAATTAGAGGTCCAGGCTATCGTGATGCCCTCCCTCATAAAGTGCTCATTAGGTTAGGTTACCACAATTATCGTCTTTCCAACCTGTTGTAGCAAGTCCGTGTGTATGTATGTGACCTCAAGACAAATTAACTACGTCTAATATAATGCAAATTGGTGTTTTCAGTTTGTGTGTCGGTAAGTGTTTATGTGGCTGTTTGAGAGAATTGTACTTTTAGGTTATATATACATCTAGGTATTTAATGCTTAGGTTGTTTATGCTTTTGTAGAGGAAAACTCAAGAATCTGATTAAAATATTCGTCATAAAGGTAGATGAATAAATGGTAATAATGGTAAAAATGGTAATAAATGATCAAAATTCATTTTTGATGATGCCATAAGACTAACAATATCATTGATGAAAATCATAACACAGAAGACTACATAGTAAAACCGTAACATCTTCAAACGGTACCAGTACTTGAAACTGAATCAAACAACCCACACCACCGATGTTAAGCACTCGTTCCACCGATATTAAATTCATAGCCCTTCACATTACATCACTTGGCGAACAAACTACACGACAGAAGCTGGGGCGCGCAGCTAGTTCAAAACAAACAGTATTTATTAATGTCCGCGACGGATAATACGCCTCTAAATTGTTTCTAATGGCTACCTGTATAAATGGAATTAATATTGTGTACTATCTGATACATGGTACCCGTGATTTAATATCACCATCGGAGGAAACATTTAACATTATTATAGAAAGTTGTTTGCGGATTTTCTATCAGTATTGTTAGTTTCGCCTTTTTTGGTTCAGGGAAAAGTTGTGGAGAAGCTCACAAAAATTGATGAAACCATACAAATTCTTCAAGAGCAAACAGAAAAATAATTCTCTGCGTATGTTTATGATTAGCAAGAATACTGCGAAAGCTCTAATTTTTATTAGGAAGGTTTTGAACATGAACGTGGATGGATACAAAGAAAGGGGACTACCAAAGAAACGATGTATGGATGGTATGAAAGTTGATATGGCTAGAGAGAATGTTACTTGTGAAATGTCATAGAAGAGTGTGAAAGAAGAAAACATACTGCGGCGGCAGAAGGGGATGAAGATGAAGAATGCTCTAGTTTTAACTCTAGTTATTTGTTTGGTTTAAGCAGACCGTAAGACAAGCTTCCTTCTCTTTGTCAAAGACTATCGGCATAACCCTTTGACGACCACGATCATAATATATTCACATGGCGCCTGTACTCATGAATCTCCAAGCTGACCTGACAAAACCCAAAAAAATACCCCATTAAAAACATAAATTGTTCAAATACACATTTACCTCATTTGTTGGGATTTATAACTCCTTTAAGGGGTGGTTCCGCTTTATTTATTGCTATATTTGTGACAAAACTACTATTAAGTAGGGGTTGCTACAAGCCTGATTTATTGGGCCGATAAGGGAATTATTTGTTTAAAGATTTACTGATCTTGTTGTGATTTTAAGGGTGGGTTTTTTTTATCCCAAAAAATCTTTGTTGAAAGCGAAAACGAAATAAATCGCCTGAATGTATATTACAAGATTGACAAGAGATTTTCCGAAATACTCTCTATTTACGCCACAGTGACATATTAAAAACAAACAACATTTTGAATGATATAAAATGCTAGCATTCAACACTTAATCTCGAAAAACACTGCATTAGGATCACGCTGACACGAAATACAAATCTATTATCACTGTCCTAAGCCCAAAATTTAGTAACCAGTATAATTTGAGACGCAAGATTTTAAGAGTATCAGGATTCGATGTTTGTTGGGTTGGCTCATGACGTTGACTTATGAAAACCCAAATAAATTAGTCTATAAATTTAAATCGAACGATCTCAAATAGGGGCAAATTTAGAAATCACCAAAGAGAGAACAATATTGTACAACATTCCTAATTTATATTTATTAATTATAATAATACATAACTTATTGAAGTTTATTTTTTATCAGTTTGCATTAAAAATGTGAAAACGGAACTGAGTCCTTACATAATTTCCCAGAATTATGTGCTTTTTGCAATGGAGCGTTATCTTTGCCCCGCACCACCCAGTATAAAAAACACGTCTAAAATAACTAAGCCATTTGAAAATCATTGCCATGAAAGTCCAAAATACACTGGTTACAAAGTCAACCAAACCAAAATAGTATCGCCCAATTTAGCGAAAGTCGCCTCCGCGTCCGTTTTCGCCGTACAACGCATTACTGAAAATATTATTTTAAGCTCAACGAAACGGGGAAAAATACTTTTGTTCCGCGTATCTTATTACTTGTTTCCACTTCATTTATTTTTAGAGTTCTTAGCTTTTCGCTTTAATTGTATTGTTAGTGGAATTGAGCATCCGACCGACTTTTTTGTCGGGAGTTTTTTCACTGTTCTTGTACAATATGCCTTTAGTATTACAGAGATGCTAACTTTTTGGATATTATAGTTTAAAGTTAAGATTGTTTTTCATTACAGAATAACTTTTTTTGTTCGAAATTTCTCTCTCGTCGAGACGCTTTCATCGCTGTTGGGTTTCCTAATCTTTTTATTAATTTTCTTTTCTAAAATATCCCATTTCTAAAATGCAGGCATGTTGCCTTTTCTTAAATGCAGATATGGCTCTGGCTAACTCAATAAATGTAGTAGAAATTGTAGGGTTGCAATTATCTGTGACACGGCTAAAACAGCTAGGTACAAAACAAGGCATTTAATCACTCCAGATCGATATCCTTACAAACAGATTAACAGGACTGGAAGTGACGTAACGCAGCGCCAATCAAACCCAGTTTTATCTTCCAGGAATCTTACAAAACGAACTCCTGTCAATAAACATTGGCAGAAATTTATCTCTTCAGTGACACTACAAATTGTAGATAGAACATTATGTAATTGTAAGATCTAGACTGAGAGAGTTGTTGAATTATGTGGCTGATTATAAAATTCCTAAGTTGAGGAAATAACATTTGGACCAATTTACAGAAATGTACTTATCGATCAAAACAAGGAATATTTTATGACAAACATCATCTTCAGCAACATCTTGACGGTGGCTCTTTACTTTTCATCTGTCGACCATAAAAGCCCTTCCAACTTTTTCTTCTCAAAATAATTGATTCTCTAGGATCCAACTAAAACTATTTATCTTCTAAATTACTAATAATACGGATTTTTTCTACGATGACTTACATATAGTCGCTCATCTACGTACCAAATTCATAGATGAAATTGTACCGATTGATATCAACAGCGAGTGTACATACATCGGCCCGCGCCATGTTAACCAAACATCACTCAGCCGCGCCAAAACACGGAACAGACCGATTCCATTAGAGCTTTCGTACCATTTATTGATACAGTACTAGGATGAGTCGTTACTATGCTCCTAGTTTTAGAAATGCATATCAAAAAGGATAAACAGACAATCGAAAAGATTATGTTAACAGACGGCTGATTTGATGATGATGATGATTTGATTTTTACTCCTACTAGTCTTACTCTCTCTGTACCTTCATTTCTATCTAGAGTTTTAGCTATATCCCCAAATCGCATATCAATTGGTTAATAAATATGTATAGCCGTAAACATTTTCACAATAAAATAAACCAACGCTCAACCCATGGCTGCCGAGATGCGGGTTGTTCGCAAGAGTCTGACACTCCCTCAAGCTGCACCCTCAGAGTCATTTGATGATTTCCCACGAAAAAAAAGCTCAACCTATGACCTTTCCTATACTTTTACATTTGTATACCATTTAGTTTAGGAAACTCGTCATATTTTTTGTTTTTTTAAATCTAACGAAACTGTATTTTGTTCTAGCCGGACGAGCTTGCCAAATCGGTGAAGCTGACCTCCCGGGAGCGGCGGTTCATAAAGTTCGCGAGCGTGGAGTACGGAGGGCAGCTGTACATGACGCCGCAAGACTTCCTCGAGTCCGTGGTGGAACAGGAGCCTAGGCGTGAGTTAAACTACAGTTTGTTTAACCTGATCATAAAGTTGCAACCTATATGTTCGTGGAAAATCATCAAATGACCCCTCCCGCTGACTAAAACCCACGATGTTCCTTCTGGAGCTCTCTGTGTGTGTAAATCTTGCGAACAACCCGCAGCCCCGGCAGATAAAGTTGACACCTTAAGCTGAAATGATTACGGAGGACCAGAAGACTCTGAAGCATCATCATCGGTAAAAGACTGTTATTTGCCTTGAAAGGGATTAGTCAAATCTAGACATAAATGTTTCTCTTATCTCAGCGATATGATCAATAATATTTACTTCATAAATGCTTATTATCACAGCTCGTCTGAAACGTCGCGTGCTGACCACGAAGGAGATTGAGTACCTGCGCGACCACACGCCGCAGCTCAAGAAGGGGTCTTCCCAGATGTTCCGCAATATGAGGGACAAAGGTAAACATCAGTGACAGTCTATTTACAGGCTCTGATTGCAATATACTAGCTTCTGCCAGCTCTGCTCTGCTCTAGCTCTGCACACCCTGATAATGTTTTAAGTACCTGGGACACTGATGATCTGTCGGACGATGCGGATTTGGAGCGGGAACGTAGAGCATTGGCAGTGAGGTGTAACATGCTGGCTCGCAGGTTTGCGCGATGTACAGATGATGTAAAAATCACACTATTCAGAGCTTACTGTCAATCTCTGTACACGTGCGCCCTGTGGGTCAGTTACACCAAACGCTCGTACAATGCTCTACGAGTCCAGTACAACAACGCTTTTAGGGTGATGCTGGGGCTGCCGCGCTTTTGCAGTGCGTCCGGGATGTTTGCGGAAAGAAGGGTGCCAGATTTTTTTGCACTGATAAGGTCGCGGATAGCATCCCTGATGCGGCGAGTGCGCGACAGCTCCAACAGCCTCGTGTGCATCGTTGCGGACAGATTCCAGAGTCCCATTATATGGCACTGGATGACGTCTCATTCAGCGTCATTCAGATATTTAAAATAATATATATATCTTTTTTTTTTATTTGTTAGTTGATCTTTTTCTTGTTTTTATATGGACTGCAATATTGGTCTGAATTAAAGATTATTATTATTATCTACTAGACCACGGGACTACAGAGTCCCGGATTTTTAGAAGGCGAACGTGGGGCCGAAGCCAACACGCTGAAGCCCTTTTGAGACAACTTTAATATATGTAATGGTGACACAAAACCGACGATTATCCCTGTATACACTATAGAAATGTACCCAAGGACAACCCCCGGTTTGTGCTAAACTATTGCTAAGTATGGAAGAAAATCTACTTGGGTTATTGTGATGGGATGCTAGTGGACTAGGGAAGGGAAAACTATGGGGACTATGACCCCTGCCGATAACAATGTAATAAATACATGTAAAAATGGCAGGAGGAGACTCGCCAGCTCACTTACCGGGCCCCCGGGAACTAGTCGCTAAGTCGCAACAAGGGGGCAACGGGGACGTGAGCGGCTGAAGGGTGAGGTTGCCCCGGCCGGCTTTCTACCCAGATCACGCGCCTTAAAACCGGCATCAAGCCAGGGTCCAGCATCTCTGTGCCCACTCGCCACTTACCCGAGGCATTCACCCTCCGAGCATTGCTCTAGCGACTCCACTCTGGACGGCCAATGAAGGCAAGCCAGAGGCGGGAGACCTGTCCCCCCTCAGGGTTCACTCCGGCGAGCCGGAGATGAGGGACAGTATCCTCTCCCTGGAGCACTCGGTACCCGCGGGGTCGCTACTCCCCGACATCCGCCTCAGATGCCCTGCGGGCATTATTATTATTTTGTATGTCTTTTTCCGACCACGGGACTATAGAGTCCCGGATTTTTGGAAGGCGAACGTGGGGCCGAAGCCAACACGCTGAAGCCCTTTTAAGACAACTTTAATATTATGTAATGGTGACACAAAACCGACGATTATCCCTGTATATACTATGGAAATGTACCCAAGGACAACCCCCGGTTTGTGCTAAACTATTGCTAAGTATGGAAGAAAATCTACTTGGGTTATTGTGATGGGATGCTAGTGGACTAGGGAAGGGAAAACTATGGGAACTATGGCCCCTGCCGATAACAATGTAATAAATACATGTAAAAATGGCAGGAGGAGACTCGCCAGCTCACTTACCGGGCCCCCGGGAACTAGTCGCTAAGTCGCAACAAGGGGGCAACGGGGACGTGAGCGGCTGAAGGGTGAGGTTGCCCCGGCCGGCTTTCTACCCAGATCACGCGCCTTAAAACCGGCATCAAGCCAGGGTCCAGCATCTCTGTGCCCACTCGCCACTTACCCGAGGCATTCACCCTCCGAGCATTGCTCTAGCGACTCCACTCTGGACGGCCAATGAAGGCAAGCCAGAGGCGGGAGACCTGTCCCCCCTCAGGGTTCACTCCGGCGAGCCGGAGATGAGGGACAGTATCCTCTCCCTGGAGCACTCGGTACCCGCGGGGTCGCTACTCCCCGACATCCGCCTCAGATGCCCTGCGGGCTTATTATTATTATTATTATAATATTTGTGTACCGATAGCCTTCCTCGATGAATAGACTGTCTAACACTAAAATCATTTTTTAAATCGGTTCAATAGTTCCTGAGATTAGGGCATTCAAGCAAACAAACAAACTCTTCAGCTTTCTTTTAATACTATTGATTACTATAAAGATGAGGCAATCAGACATTTATTGAAACTTTTTATTTTTCAGGCATTATCTCTTACACGGAATACCTGTTCCTGCTCTCAATTTTAACGAGTGAGTATATCTTCAGTGAACAAAATTTGACAATCGTGACCCTGCCCCTATAAAGTCACTTAAGTTTATTTTTCCATGAGCCTGAAATCAATTCTGCCTCGGTTTTCTAGTACGGGGTCTTGGGTTCGATTCCCGGGTCGGGCTGAAATCGCTTTGTAGGTTTTAAGAAACTTACAAAGCAGCCCGGAATCTGGAACATGGCGTTTGATGCACCCGTGCGTTGTAGAGCACGTAAATGTCGTTCCTGCGCTTGATCTATCTCCGGTAGTCGGATTGCCATACCATAAGACTATGAGAGTGAGGGAATACCTGTGTATGCGCAAATGCTTGAAAACTTAGAGACGCAACCGCCCTGCAATAGGTCTGGACGTATTGGTGAAGGTATAAATAAGTAACTCAACTGTAAATTGAAAAATAATATATTATTAAATGAAACGACACAGTACAAATAATTCTTCGGTCGCGTGTGCGCGGTGTGCGCGGCAGGGTGCCTGTAGCCGAATCTTCTTCTTCCTGCCCTGTTCCCTATTTCTATTTGGGCTCGGTGCAATGTGTTTTCCTCTTCCACTCATTTCTATTAGACGACATACTACTATGCACTCCCTTCTTAATCATATCGTCTTTCAGGCAATCAATCCATCTCTTCCTTGTTCTACCTCTGTCTCTCCATCCATTCATACTTAAGACACGCTTTGTAGTCTGTGGCCGAATAAACATTATAAAACCAAATCGTTAACAAAACCATCCTTTAATTTTCTTAGCCCCATCTGCCAGTAATCTGCAACACATAATTCGGTGTTTCAGAGCCAGCTTCAGGCTTCCGCATCGCGTTCAACATGTTCGATACGGACGGCAACCAGCGCGTTGATAAGAACGAGTTCCTAGTCGTGAGTATGCACATGTGGTATACAGGTGTAAGGCAGGAGCGGAGAGCGATTCTCTACAAGTCATACTTTACTGTTGAAATTTTAAAAATCATTTTTCATGAACGGTTTTGGACTACGGTGTATATAATCAATTGTTTTGACTATGCTGTTGTCACCTCGTGCATACAATTTACCGAAGTATAAATAGGTATAAGACACTCAATGAATAGAAAAACATTACCTTATTAAAACAAAACTATTGGCAGACTAATAATATTGGGATATATTCTTGAACTTGAAGAATCGCTTACACCATCATCTCATTGTATACATAATCTACCTAGATTAAGGATAAAATAACAGCATATGTAGTATAGTAACGCAATAATTCATGTTATTTACTAGTCTCACAGGTATCGGGTCGACCAGATTACTGGGTTTGGGAGGTCAGATAGGCAGGCACTCCATATAAACACTGGTAATCAGCTTCATCGGGTTAGACTGGAAGCCGACCCTAATATTGTAGTTGGGGAAAGGCAAGGCACATGATTTACTACACTCATTGATTTTGAACAAACAACATTGGTATCATACATTGTTCACATTTCATTTCTAAAATCATCATCATCATTTAACAATTATATCACAATCTAAAAGAAATCGCTCTCCGCTTCCACTTGCGCCATGCCGTAGGAAAACTGCATAAAAAATTGCACAAGCTACATTAGCGGCTGAAGCACATAGCCTTAGATTATAACAATATAGAGAGGGAATAGCAAGGTTTGCTGAGGCGAAATAAAACTTTTTTGGTAGAAAAATAACTTAAATTGTCCGGTGATGGCTTAACACTAGTAGCATTGACTAAGTAAAAAGATTGTAGAAACTAACCTTGAATGATTTTCAAAAATTTTGTCTTGGTAAAGATGGTGGTAGTTGGTAAACAAATTATTGGCCTGTAATTAAATATATTTTCGCCAAAGCAGATCGATTAATTACACTATTTTGTCGATATAAATCTTATTTCATTAAAAAAAAAACAATATTGAAACAAATCAAAGTCGACGCAATAGTGCTAATTAATTATTCAGTGCTGAATAACACAAAAAAAATGTAGACGCTAAAAAGCACACAGCATGTGAGTCTTATACGACAAAGAACCAAAAAAAATATTATATTATATATTTTTATATTTTCTTTTTTTTTATTTTCTTTTGTTTATTTTTTCTGAATGTTTTGTTTCTGCGATGTGTATCTAGATTCAGCGACTGCTCGGTGGTACGTTTAAGGAGCGTAGAAATTTGGACGCCAAAAGTCAGGAAGCAGTGAGTTCAATATTAACCGCTTTGTGGAGGGGGAGCCTCGCTAAACAACATTTTGGGTCACAATTTTGATTCGATTGCTTAAAGGAGAATGGGAAAAAAATGGTAGTTGGTCTACCCCTCCTACAGAATAAGTCATGGATTTAGTTAGATCTTTTAAGGACATCAGTTGGTTTTAGTACCTACTTAGCAGATATCTACAGTATTTTTAGACATATTGAGAATTTTTTAACTCATATTATGCCAGTACTAGTGTTCAGCAAAGTATTTTTTATAGCACCATTTGGTTGCATTGTACTGAACATCAGTAGATAGATACATTTATACATTTTGTACATTATGTATGTATGGATAGATACATATTATGTGGATTGAAAATTAATTGTATTTTCTTAGTACCTAATGCATCTGAGAGATATTATTGTCTTGCTTTCTAAAATACTGGTATTCAGCTACTTAGCCTGAAAGACAACCGGTACAGGGCTAGATGATGATGCTGATATCTCTTATCCTGGTAGACCAAATGACCCATTCTTCTCTCAAAGGTAATTAACGAATAACGCATAAGGCAATATTTAGTGTTTACGAGTAGTATTCGTAGTTTTTTTTATTATTTTTTGGCAAATCGAATCAAAATTTTAACCGTCACTTTCAACTGAGTCTAATGCCGCTCTAACGTGTGAATTCCTTTTAATTTTTTTTTATTTTGTTTAATGGTTTTGTTTCCTTCTGATAAACAATCAACTTTATATTTTTTTTTATTAAATTCCCTATTCAAAATATAAATTGTCACTAAAACTGTGTTTCCCTATTTTATATAAAAATATTTGAATTTAATTACTTACATTGTTTATACCAGAGCGGCATAAATTGTCCTTTCGCTTATCTTTTTCATTTTTATTTTGTATCTATATCTATATAAAAATATATAAGTATGTAAATAATAATGTTATATTTATGTGTGTATTATGTGCTCACCGCGATTAGCTGCTTACGTTAGTGTCCACAAGTGCGATGCGGAACCGGGCGAGTCCGGGCGACGTGCACAATCCGTCCAGAGTAAGTCCAAAATGGACCGCGTCTGTCTGTCAGTCTGTTTTTTCGTGACGTCATATTTTTTTCGTTGTTGTTAAAGCTTTTACGGATTTATTCTTGTAGTTGATATGTATGTAATTGGGGGGTATATTTATAAGTAATTTGTGAAGGTTGAAAGTATTCCAAGGTTTAATGTAGTGTTGAATACTAAGGAGTCGACAACAGTCAATGTATTTGTTACAGACTTTTTGAATTGGGTATTCATTTGGTAAAACATCTTAAAATGATGTCACTCTTATTAGTGGTGTTGATTGATTTTATAAGCAAATAAGTACACAGCTTTGTGCGAAAAATCTGTGACCTCATAGTTCTTATTCTCATACAAATTGGATAGAAAGCAACCGTTATAAAAAACGGTACGAACTGTCAACAGTTCAAAAAAAGTAATGAATTTGACTAGTTGTCAACTACCGTCTAACTAAAGTTTGATATGACTGTAAGAGAATCCGTAATAAATGCTTTTGCTATATACTTACGTACAGTAATTAATTGAATTGTTCGCTATTGCATAATTTGTTGTTGTGCTTTGTATGTTATAATTGTTAAATGTATAGATTTAAGTATTATCAATATTTTTTTCTGTGTAATTTAATACGATTTGGCACGGAATTTTTATAATATGTATTTCTTTTTTTTATATTATTATTACAGGGTTTTGGTGTTAACAATAAATCTAATATATTTTTTTCAACAGTGTCTGTGTGTAACACAAAATGCAATTAACACAACTTTCAAGCCGACCTAAATTTGGATTTTTACGGCCAGTTTCACAGGTTACGGATAGCCAGTATCTACCAGATAAATTAAAAAATGGAACAGAATTTGTATGAAATTATCTGCCAGATAAACTATCTGGAACTTATCAAGAACCTGTGAAACTGGCCCTTAATCTTGTAATCAGTTTCAATCCGACTGCGTAAAAATATAATTTCTACCTATTTCACAACAACATATAACAATATCACATGTTTTTTCCTTCTTCTTATTTCTTTGCACTTTAAATAATTTTCTCTTTTTCAATCAATTTTTAATTTGACTGTATTTACTGTAAATTTTATTCTCTTTTTTCTACATTTTGACACATCAGCACACGTGCACTTATTTAGACTCAAGACACATTAAAGCAAGCCCCATTACATAATAGTCCGTATATCTACCTGTATAAGGTACATATTTGTTTATAAAAAAATCCACTAGCAATACTTCAACTCCATGCAAATTTGAACTTTATGTGTTTGACATAAGTTCATATTCTATCTGTAGAGTCTGCTTCAATATGCCTTGAGGTACACTTTCAAACGCAGTCGGGCTAGCAAATACAGTAATAATTCAATACTATATTCAAAAACTTCAGATGGAGAAAATCTTCAGTTTCGCGTGGCGAGGCAAGCGGGGGATGACAGAGGATGAGAGCAAGGAGGAAGGAAAGGGGGATGGTAAAGAGGATCCGAATGCCGACGGGAAGGCACATGAGAACTACGTCAATGATGACCAGGGCCTGCAGAGGAGGCACAACGTGGATACGTTTTTGCAGGTAATCACACCGTGTTATTGTTTAATCTTACCATTAATATTCTTCTTAGTCACATTTAAGTTTTCACATATTTTTTAAAATCAAAGTTACCTATAGAGAAACCTAGGGGTTTAGCCAAGATGTCTTTCTATAATCGCAAACGCATATTTTGACTCACGTTATGACCACGTGATTTATCGATTTCAAATGTCATTTCCATGCATTGATGTCGTTTCTACTAGCGTTTACGATTGTAGAAAGACAGCTTGGCTTAGCCCCCTGATAAGTCAAAACTGTGTCATGCAAGAGGGCACACACAATGTGTTTGTTCAACAGTACCTATTATCTACCACAAGCAACTAGCGATTCAACGTCAAAAACAAGACCATTATATCTTCAGATCTTTCGTATTCCAGGTGCACTTCTTCGGAAAGAAAGGCACGAATGACCTGAAGTTCGAGGGCTTCCGCCAGTTCATGGAGAACTTGCAGACCGAGGTGCTGGAGCTCGAGTTCCACGAGTTTGCTAAAGGTCAGCCTTATTTACTGGTTTTTGTAGGATGTTAGGATTTTGCTTGAAGCTTTGTGCTGATACTACATATGTATATGCATCATTAATCTTTCTGGACACATTTTGCACAATCTGTTCAGTGATTTGGTTTTTGATAAAATACCCCTAAAAAAAACTAAAGCTGCAAAGAGTACGCACAAAACAGTTTTTGTATGGCTTACAAAGCTCACAAAAGGCGCTTAATATTATTTTGGACCAATTGACGTAGGTCTTCCTTTTGCTACCTTCCAGACCATGTTGATATTTGAGTCTTCAGAGAGAATGTAGAGCTTCTATATTCTATCTAAAAATAAATATATATTTGATAGAATATCTCTATATTCCCTCTAAAGCGTCAAGTTTAATTTTGGGCGGAGGAGTGCGGATCATGAAGGTTTTGAGCATGAACGTGGATGGATATAGAGGAAGGGGAAGACCAAAGAAAATATGGATGGATTGAGTGAAAGTTGATATGGCCAAAAATAATGTTACATGTGAGATGACAGAAGAGTGTGGAAGAAAAAACCATGCTGCGCCAACCCCAAATAAAAATTGGGATAAGGGTAGGAGGATGATAGGGCTAATTATACCCTCTAAAGCCTCAAAGGTCTGATTTGTCTTCCCCAGGTCATGAAACAATATCCGAGGTGGACTTTGCGAAAATCCTGCTCCGCTACACGTACCTCGACACGGACGAATACGACATGTACTTAGACCGTCTTTTGGACCGAGTCAAGTACGAGCACGGCATCACCTTCGAGGAGTTCAAGACCTTCTGCCAGTTCCTCAACAATCTGGAGGACTTCACCATCGCTATGCGGATGTATACGCTCGCTGATCACCCTATCTCCAAAGGTAATTTCGAATATACCAAGGTCAATTTTATGCTGTTTACTTATTTTTGGGAAATCGAAAAAATACATGCGAACATGGTAAATAAAGCATCGTGAATTAATCAAATTGCCAATTTACGCCTATGCCCGAAGATAATTTTGCCCAACAGTGGGGCAATAAGTACCCCGGTTCTTTAAGTAAAGTATGTGTTCCTGATAGGTCGCAATAACTTAAATGTGCAGGTTCGAGTCCAGGTCATGCAAGTAGCAATGCAACTTTCTCAGTTGAATGTACTGCTAGTATACCTTGGACACCAATTACTGATTAAAGGTGAAAGATAACATCTTGAGGAAACCTGAACTATAAAGTCTGAAATCACCAATGCGCATCGAGGAAGCGGGCAGATGTAACGCTCAATCTCTCTCTCTGTGTGAGAGGAGGCCTGTGCCCAACAGTGGGATGACAGAAAAGCTGATGATGAAGCCATTTTATAATTTTCAGACGAATTCCACCGCGCCGTAAAGATCTGTACGGGCATATCCCAATCAGAGCACCTCGTGTCTACAGTGTTCGCGATATTCGACGCTGATGGTGACGGCCTGCTCAGCTACAAGGAGTTCATCGCCATCATGAAGGATCGCCTGCATAGAGGATTTAAGGTCAGTTACCTCCTCTGTGAAATAGCGAAGTTTTTTTTTATAATTGGCGCGTTTGCTATTCTGAATTTCAAAATAATGGCCATTTTATTTGCCATTGTTTTAATTTTCGTACATATCATGTTTTTTTTCAACATTGGGTGTCGTTAAATTCAGTAAAAAAATATCAAGAACAACAATAACCTTATCAGATCTCTTTTGTACCAGATGATGCGGGATATAGTATCTAACACAAAATAAAAACGAATTTTATGAATGTTTAAATAAAAAAAAATTAATGTAGGTATATATAAACCAGGTCTATTTTTAATTATTTTGAATAAAAAACAAAAGGTTATCGCGACCCTGCCAGGATTCGAACCTGGAATCTTCTGATCCGTAGTCAGACGCGTTATCCGTTGCGCCACAGGGCCAGTTGGAAGGGGTGTCGAAATACATTGTTAAATAATACAGAGAGTAAACTACTAATTTTTCCATGAAAATGTAACAATAATACATCATTATTTCGTAATAATACCAATATTTCTTATGAAAAATTTACGTTAGATCTTTTCAATAATTTTTTCATTATAACGAATAAAAAATCTGATGAAATTATAATGTAATAGCGAACTTTAGACTTTTGTATGTATATATTTTTTTTAATAATATAATGGTTGTTTTTTCAGTCTTACGCGAAGAACGAAGGTTGGGAAGCGTTCAAATCCTGTGTAAAGCAAGAAATGAAGAGCGCTGTTTAATATCACAAAATTATCAATCACGTACTATGTACAGTCGCGGACATTAATGGCCGAGCCACTTAGCACCACAGCTCGTATTTTACCCGTATCATATACTGCAATCGTTTGAAAAACTTTAAAGGTCACCATAAAAAATATCGAATAAACGTATGGATTATTTATTGGTAACATAATATGGAGGATCATAGCTCTATGCAAAATCGATTGCAGTATTTCATGATGTAATCTCGCAAATGTAGTTAACTACAAAATTGCGAAGATATGAAAGTGGATCAATCATTAATGTCAGCGACTGTACAGAGTTACCTAGACATTTGCCATAAATTACCAATATTTCAGATCCCACAGTCACTGTTTATTCTTTCTATTTTACATTTTACTCATACTACACTAGAAATATGATACTATTATATCAAAGATACATAATTTTCTTTGTTGATTATGAGCTTTTGATACCTGATAACTGATTGGAAGAAATTTAAATTTGCACTTTGCTCAATTACTTGCCGTGCTTATAAAAAGTTGCGCAGAACAAGACCAAAATGTAATTTTAATAGAACTAGTGAGAAGCTATAATTTCTATAGTATTAATATAATGCCATGGCCTAGAGTAGGTATTGGAAATCTTGCCTTAAGTTATTGTTTGGCTTATTATGTATGAAATTATTTATTATATGTACAAATAAGTAATACCTATATGCAATATTTAATTAACCATCGGGTAATATCCAAAGTTTTTTCAACGGGTAGTTTGATATTTCAATACTAATATTACACATTAATTAATTAAAATATTTCACTGCATTTAAATATAGGTTTCAGAAAAATATGAATATTTACGAAGGTGGTATATGGTAGTAATTTTTACAATATAATCTACTTATTTACTAACTTAAGAATATTTCGTGGTTTTCAACAGTGAGATTAATATATTTTATAGAACTAGTAAATTATTTCAGTAATTACTATACATATTTGTATTATATTAAGAGATCAAGAAACTGCTTTTTCGTGATTTGTAAACGATACTCGCCTATTTATTTTTTGGGTTTAATATTATTATTAATGATTTTATAAGTATGTCTAGCAACTGTATACAGGCCCCTCTTTCCCACTGGGCACTATGGGCACGTGCCTAGGGCCCCGCGATCGAATGGGGCCCCATAGTTCCTGCCAGATTACCAAATCGTATAATCGTAATCGAACATCAAACGTAATACCACAGATATTATAATACTTTACTAGACAGATGCCTCGTCTCATACAACGAAATAAAATTTCCTATCCCTGTTGTTTGTCTACTTTCTTTATCTATTATAACTAAATAGTGTTTTCATTAGGTCATAGGGGCCCCATGATCCTAATGTGCCCAGGGCCTCAAATAGTTTAAAGACGGCCCTGACTGTATAAAAAGTGTACGTAACAGGTAATGCCATGAAACTGAATTTTTTGATACACTGTATGAAGAATTTTTATATGTACCCGTTGTTAGCCGAACCCCATTAGAAGTTTCAATATTTATTATGTTTAGAACAATACAAATTTCCAGGGATAAGATTATTGTAATAACAATAATCATTTTCGGTTAGTGAGAACTCTGAAGTTCAAAGTATAACAAACAGTATAAACGATACTTAATTATTGTAAACTGCTAGTCATGCAAGTCGTACAAACTTAGTTTGATACAACTTGAAGTTACCGATACTGCGAACATTTATAATGTAGTTATTTAACGAATTATATTCACGTGTTGTCATAATTAGCATGTATTTATTCGGCCTTTTGATCTGAAAATAAAATGTTTGAAACATTATTTTTTAGTGTTTTTATTGTCCCCGACTTTATTACACGCGTTCACCTGAACTTATGATTATTTTGGGATATAGCATTTACATCGTTCAAAATTACCGATTTTTCAAGCAAATGAGTGATGAACATGCTTACTTGGTGTGGGTGTTATATGTAATTATAAATATATAATATGTGTGTCTTGTGGCATCCATAACACAAGCTAATCATTAGTTTATCATGGGGTTAACCGACCGTGTGTGAAAAGGTGTATAGAAACGGGTGGAAACAAACAAAACAAAATATGAATTAAATATATCTTTATTTCATTTTAAACATCAAATAGCATCTGTACAATCTATACAAATTGAGAGATAAGTGAAGGCCTTTACACGATCACGTCAAATCGCCATTATACAATGTTTATTGAAGAAAAACTTAAGATGACCGTGTGATAGCACTTAATAACTAAAAAATAAATTAATTAAATTCGAGAACAACACAAAAATGATAAACTAAGGCACTAAAGGTACCTTCATAGTGAGTAGTGATGGATTTTAATACTATAACAATACTACCAACCTAACAGGCTTTACGTATTCCAGAACAATCGACTTACTACTTGAATTCTGACCTTTAGTACGAAATATTAGCTATTTCCGATGTTGAGATCGATGTTACGAAGTGATGACAATGAAATGAATAAAGGAACTCTCTTTAACTTTTAGACCGTTACGTAACGTATCACATATAATAATGAATAGGCTTGTTTTTTTTAATAATAATAAAATAACAGTTTTGTGTCACCATTGCATAATAATAAAGTTGTCTCAAGAGGGCTTCAGCATGATGGCTTCGGCCCCATGTTCGCCTTCCAAACATCCGGGACTCTATAGTCCTGTGGCACACAGAGACCTCCCGAAGGAACATAGCGGGTTTTAGTCAGTAAGAGTCTGACACTCCCTCCAGCTGCACCCTCAGCGGGACGAAAGAAAAATGGCTTGAGAAAATGATAATATGTGAATTTGTTTTAGTGATATCACAGTGTTTGCGAATTACTGAGCAAAACACGTCCGCAGCGATGTAAAAGTTAACAAAATGAGAAAAAAAACATTCACTTAAAATTACGTAATTTCACAAAAATTAAAATTAGAAACTTTTAAATCTAAATTAAAAGAAAAACTCACTGTGAGCAAAAGCTTAATATTATAAGAATTATTAACTTTTTTGAACTTGCATCTAAAAATATTTTCGTTCATTCAAAATTTATTTTGTGAACGCGTTCACATTGGTATCAATTAATTTATTTATTGGTACAGACGCCAGCAAATTAAGCTACTACAATCTGTCAAACTTCATTGCTGAAGCATATGGTTTAAAGTTGATTAGGAAAATTTGAAACTTTCGGGTAGCTTGATGTGCTGGCGTCTGTACATATTACTAAAACTTTAAGACTTGAAATTAGAATGAAAAATTTCGAAATACTTTAACTTTTTTATACTTACTGCCATTTCACCGGTTACGGATAAGTTCCATACGGATTAGTTTATCTGGTAGATAATTTCATAGAAATTCTGTTACATTTTTTTTAATTTATCTGGTAGATAGTGGCTATCCGTAACCTGTGAAACTGGCCCTTAAACTATTTAATTAAGCTTGCACAGTAACATTTTATTACACATTAAAATATATCTAAAAAGCCAGTGCTAATAATGAATAGGTATACCAGATTT
Source organism: Heliothis peltigera (assembly GCA_958496145.1). Taxonomy (NCBI): domain Eukaryota; kingdom Metazoa; phylum Arthropoda; class Insecta; order Lepidoptera; family Noctuidae; genus Heliothis; species Heliothis peltigera. Next base: position 2,099,767 of record OY292341.1, read on the forward strand.
TTGTGCTAGTACTACTAGTACCAATATGAACGCGTCATTATATTTTCTGCACTTTAACCGGCTAATGCTTGGCGATTATCGAACACTCACCGGACAAAGTACAGACGCCAGCACATCAAGCTACTACTATCTGTCAAATTTCCTTAAGAGATTTTGAAATATATGGTTCAAAGTTACTTGGGAAAATTTGACAGTTAGATAGCTTGATGTGCTGTCGTCTCAACATGATAATGTTGGAATCATTCTTGGATACTCACAAGAAATTGTAAGTACTTCAACTGTTTTCAGACTTATATTAAAAGATTTTTATACATTTCTTATTTTATAGAGAATTCTAGTAAAAGTTTTACATACAACCGTTATTATGAAAGACACTTCATGTAATATTAGCTGCAACAGAAACACTCATTTGTATTCAAACAATATGTAACACTGCTCAACCTTTTGACCGCCACCGTTACGAATAAATGACAAGCCAAAAAGTGCACAGCACGCCACAGTCACGACTACATGACAGACTTTTAAAGTTAAAAATTAATAGTCAGCTTTAATCGATATAATTCCGAACTCCGAACTGCTATATTGTAGGTATTCATGGATTATTTGACAACATTTCAAAACTGATACGACATGGAAACAAAATACCATTTCTTTACTTTGGTATTCTGAGTTCAAATATATTTCTTTTCTGACAACTTTATTTGTAAATTTGACATTTGCATGAGTCAATTTGATCTATAGATTAAAAAACAGACTTTACTTTTCGGTTTACTTTTATATAACACAATAATACATGCATGTTAAAAATATTTCTTAGCTTGGCGCTGAGGGCACTTCTTTATTTTTTTTTGACGTGGCGGTACTTCAGTAAGTAATTGAAAACAACATTTATTACGCTCTGACATAATTGTATACTGTATATCTTACTATTGCTTGTCTAAAATTGCTTACATTGGTATTTTCCGTAGTGTGCACAAGGCTAATCATAAAGCTATGCAAAACCAGTTTGTCTTGGCCTCGCTTCATATGGTCTTTCTACTAATTGAACGGTCAGCTTATACTAGTTTTCTATAGCTTGATGTGTAGACATGTGTACTATTACAATATTTTATGAAAATATTCGCAAAACAGTATTGGCTCTGAAAGCAGACATTAATTAATTAACACAAGGCTGCATTATTACTATTGCTCACGGACGTATGTATATAGGGGGGGGGGGGGTGTCTTGGGGTTCGGGACCCCCCATTCATATCTATCTTACTTGTACGACGCACATCTTGTAGAAAACGATAGTTAGTGTAGAGCGTGTCCGTCTGTACTAGCGTGTTATACTCGCAGGCATTGTTTTATTTGTAAATTATATACTCAACTGGAGTTAGGGCTCTGGATTTTGCCTACGTACGTACGTCCGTGTTATTGCTTAAGAATTAGGAACATAATCAAGACATAATCAGCCTGAAATATTCAACACACAACCATCAAACTTAGCTTCCATAAACCATTTAATGATTTTATATGCCTCCACCAAATTAAAATACATAACACAACCATAGACAGGGTTTAGTAGGATTCTCTTTAAAATAATAACATTTGGTCAGTTGACATTCTTAGTGAAGGTTAAATTGGCCAATATAACTTGAATTATAGCGACAGTGGAATATTTTGTAAAACAAACCGTGATTCAGACATTTTCTAATTTTTAACCAACTTCAGAATAAGGAGGTAACAATTCGGTCAGTATGTTTTTTGATGTGGGTTGAAAACTATTTAAATAACCTCATAACCACGCTAGCTTAACTCTATGGTCCAATTAGTTTCATGGTAAAAATATTAATCTCCTTTCATTATCTGCATCACAGAAAAATATAAGTGAAATTAGCTTCCAGTACCACATTTTATACAATGAAGTGGTAATTTGTAAATAGTCATTTGAAATTGAATAATTTTGAATCATACCCATATCTTATTCTCTCAACTCCAAGTCCTCGTGTCGTATAACATCAAGTTATATTGGTCATTAGGTATAAATAAACAAAGTTCAGCATCCGGGCATGGCGTGCACGAGTTGCATCTGTTCGCCGGCTTCTGTGGCGGAGGTGAGGCGGTGACGTAGGGCAAAAGCTGCCACCACTCGCGCTACCTGTAAGTATTATTAAATATTAGTTAATAATTTTAATATCTTGCATAATTTATTAACATGTAAAGGTTTGATGAAGTGTGTTTGTTTCACACAAAAGTATGGAACAGTCACAATGGTAATGTAATTTTTCCATTAGAATTATAAAAGGTGTAACAATACTAGTGGACCATATTTTTATAGGTCATCTAGTACAGGCTAAGGATCACGTCTACCAAAAACAAAAAAAGTTAAGAAAACAACTTTTATTTGATCTCACCTCGCCAGGCGTGTCTTCGTGTACAGCGTGACCACACCGCGTCAGCACTTGCATTTGGAATTTACCTGAAAATCAACATATTGTCTTAAACTAAATGTTACACATTCTAACTCCTAATAACATACATCAATTGTCAAAAATATACAAATAATAATCTGGACCACAGCTTAGACTTAGTCTAGACTACGACTTTCAGCATTATTATTAAGATAAATGTCATACATGAAGTGATTTCATATCAGAACTCAACCTAGTTGATTGGACAACATGATTACTAATGGTTAGACAGGATGTTTAGGGCCAGTTTCACAGGTTGCTGATAAGTTCCAGATAGTTTATCTGGCAGATAATTTCACACAAATTCTGTTCCATTGTTGAATATATCTTATCTAGATAGTGGCTATCCGTAACCTGTGAAAGTGGCCCTTAGCGTTTTAGAGATAGACAGTCTGCTGTAGCTAGTGCCACATACCCTGCATCTGTCCGACAGTGAGTTCCCTGTCGAGGCCGTCTATGGAGGCCAGCAGCAGCAGGCGAGGGGCCCGCAGCCCGAGGAAGGCGGCCGACAGCCCGCGGAACCACCCCGCCCAGTGACGCTCTGTCTTCGATAGGTCGATGCGCCATTTGTACCTGGAAATGTGTGAATAAGTTATTTTACATAAATATAGGTTAAAAAGTGAGTTGTATAAAATATACATGAATGTTATGGATGAAAATTAATACTTCATGACATATGACGTCATAACATGAGATGTCTATTCTATTCTTATTTATGGCAAACGACGTCAATCCAGCGTCGACGATTTTGCCAATGGCAGATGAAATGAGAAGCAGGTATGGGTAACATGAGATAACATGAGACGTCAGAACAAGAGACGTCAGAACATGAGACATCAGAACATGAGACGTCAGAACATGAGACGTCAGAACATGAGACATCAGAACATGAGACGTCAGAACATGAGACGTCAGAACATGAGACGTCGTAACATGAGACGTCAGAACATGAGACGTCATAACTTAAGACGTCAAGAAATTGATCGACATTAAACAAAGTCGAGAGAGTGAAAAAGGGACAAATACAAGGCATCAGAGATCATGATGACAACCTAGTTGAACATAGCATCATAGTATGATAAGTTTTAAGGACTAATAAATAATAATAATAGTATGATAAGTATTTCCTAGCTAATTAGTGTCAAAGCGATGTGGAGTAGCCATACTTCATAGCATGAGGCCCGTCCCCGACAGGCGGCGACACGAAGGTGGTGGGTCCGGCGCCGTCGTCGTCTTCCTCGGCGATGCAGTCAGCGCGCGGCGCGGGGGACGCCTCGCCGTCACAAGTGTAACTCTCCACTTCGTTCGTGGCTAGCAGCCCTGTTTCACAGCTGGAAATCAACATTACTTTTTATTTACTTTTGCAACATTTTCTTTTTTTTCATTTGGCACATAGAAGAAGTAGCTTGACATAAAAAGAGCTTTAAATTAATATTTTTCAACATGATCTGTTTTGCTAGCAAGTACTTAGCACACATCTGTATTCAAGAGCGTAATTTTGATTTTTTTTTTTCTTGGTTAAAAAAATATAGCTTACGCGATTTAACAGGCTAAGGTGCTTATGTAGCGTAGGTAAAGAAAACTTTAGGCAAAGGATTACAAGAATGCATGTAACAACTCTACTAAAGATTAAATAAATAAGGAATACAATAAATCACTCACTTCACAATTTGACTGGGCATCGAGACTTTCGCTGAATCAACGTTACGAACTTGACCACTTCGGACACTGAAAAATAAATATCACAAAATAGTTTTCAAACCTAACTTTTTAAAATTTTAAACAATCATTTAGTCTCTGTTAACATACCACCACTCTATGGCGTGTTCGATGCTCTTGAAGTGTGTTGGCCTACTCCGTAAGAAGCTCTGCATGCTGGCAAGTGCATCCATTGCAGTACCTAAAAATATTGTATGCATTGTTTAATCATCTTAATTAGTATTATAACTGTCCCACCCTCTGTGGCGTAACTATAGGGTGGTAGGGCTGGCAAAATGCCACAGGCATTTTTTTTACATTGTGCAGACGGCAGCACATCAAGCTATTACAGTCTGTCGAATTTCCTTAATAGTTTTTCAAAGTTGATTGGGAAAAGTCGGTTTCGGGTAGCTTGATATGTGGGTCTGTAACCTGAGTACTTTTTTTTTACTTATGCTCCAGTACCCTTAAAGTGAGACTACTTAAGACCTTAATATAGCCTCTCGAGTATGAGGGTGCGGGTTCGATTCCAGGTCAGGCAAATACCAATGTAACTTTTCTGAGTGTTGATTAACGCTCAATGACTCTCCGCGTGAGAGGAGGCCTGTGGCCAACAGTGGAACGATAAAAAGGCTAAAGATGATGATGACATGTTCTGTGATACTTGTTGTAGTTAACTAACCTTCGACGACGTCGATGACAGCGATGCCGTGTATGCAGTGCTCGAGCGAGGGGCGCTGCGCCACCCGCACGGCCACCGCGCCGCCCATGGAGTGCCCCACCAGCACCAGCGACGGGATGCCCTCGCCGAACAGCTTGTGCAGCACTTGCTCTACGTCACTGGAAGGGCAGCACTACTCTACACATGCCACTTAAAAGTGTATCCTAAAGACCCAACAGTATGCTAGTATGTACTGCGTCATGAAAATCTTTTGGACAAAAATATTCAATACCCTATTAGAGGAGATTGTAGCTAAGTAACAGCCGCACTGGTCGAACAACCACTTCATAAGGTTAAGCAACGCTTGACGTGGTCGGTCCGTGCATGCGCGACCATCATGTCATGACGAATTTCTCCATGTTGGAACGCATGTTGAATTGGTGGATGGTAGATCTTGTGTAACTTCAGTGTATCTTTAGTCATTACAGGTAGTCAGGAGCCAGATAGTCTGACAACAGGCATACTAAGGGGTTTTGGGTTGCCCCGGTAACTGGGTTGAGGAAGTCAGGTAGGCAGTCACTCCATGCAAAACATTGGAACTAAGGTAAATCTCTTTATGACTGGAAGTTATGCTTAACATCATTTTCAGAACGGAAATGGCTAGGCCGATGATGATCATTTGACATTATTACTTTCATATCTAACTTATGTACTACTTTTACTGCACAGTAAGCGTAATATAGGCAAATTCTTATCAATAATAACAGTAACATATAATTTTGTAGACTGGAAATTATAATCATCGATTTGATCTAATGAGATTGCAATTTCTTTGTGATAAAGTGAACTAATACCTGTTGCACTATCTTATTATTTTGGAGAAAAGATAAAGGTTTGTAATGTATGTTATGTTATACATTACTGAATTAAATCATAATATATGACTGCATGATTATACTCTAACATAAATATCACATAGCTTAGCAACATGAGACATGTTAATTTAATAAGTATGTTGTTTACAAAAAGGGCAATGCTCTGAATAATAATACATACTGCACAAGAGTTTCAATGCTGAGATCATCAGGATTTTCCACTTTGGTCTCCCCGTGACCTCTGATGTCTATTGAGACCACCTGACAGTGTATCATGCTCGTTATCTCCTCCTACAAATTGGGAATAACATATTAGTATTTTGTATTTATTTTTGTATTTATTAATTTCATAAATGCAAAGATATGTCTATGCTGTTAATTTTGATTGTTTTAATCCCGTAGAGGATTGAATTGGTGCATGAAATACTATAGATGATTGAAAAACTCCTTGTTTCTACCCTCCACGGGATTAAAACAATCAAAATTTTACCATGTATATTTTGACCCAAATATTTTATCAATACTCAGTTTGATTGAATGCTTACATCAAATTATAGAGCCTGTAGTAGTAGTAGAGCTGCAGTATTACCTCTTAGACCCATTTCCAAATATAAATCATATTCTCTTAACAGATTGCAAAAATATTAGGTCCAGTGTCAAAGACAATAGTAGTATAAGAAAGCAACAGGTTATCAACATCACAGCATGTAATTCTAAATTGAAAACAAAAACCAAACTTCAAATACTACTCACAGTGAACAAAGCCCAACTAAGACCCGAATAACCGCCTCCATGTAAAGTCACTATCCTGGGCCTGTCCGGATGATCAGGCTCCGGAGATAGATACACCTTGAAGGTTCCTCCATCTGTCTCAACATCTACTGTCTTCTCAAAGTACTCCTTCCAAGGTACAGGAGTGTAGTCCTTACGACGACCTGCGCCGAATGGCGCCAGCCTGAAAAAAACATTATTGTATTAAAAACATATTTGTGGAATATTCTGAACTGTATTTAGAAAGTGTATGATCTGTGTGTAGGGTAGCCAAGAGAGAACGAAGAAAAACTATAAAACTATGCTTTAAATAAAAACAATCTTGATTTTGCGTACATAATATCAATGTTTGAAAACAATAAACATTAATCCAATTACATTTTATATCAATGAAAATGAATTAGCACTTGTTTTCACTTTTCCGTATATGATAGTGTAAGAACAAAATTTAATTTTAGAATAGGAAATAAGGTTGATAAATGAATTTGTTGTCCTATCTTACTTTGATACGCCAGAAGTTCGGGGGCATCTTGGCGGCAATTTGTTTTTCATTATTGTCTTCTGAAGAGCAGACATATTTAACCTTTTTTCAGTTAATAAAACACCGTCGATTCATACACTAAATGTAATGTTTAATAGAAATTCCACTTCAATTTGTTTTTATTCCGATAACATTTCCAAATTGCCCCGGTATTCTATCTCCGACATTTTACAAAATGTTCTCTCTCATCACACTTCACAGACTGCATTTCACAAAATTTCACAAGTTTTGACAAATTACTAATCGACTAAATTGACAAAAACCGTAAAATAAACAATCTTCACTGGATTAGACCATGGTGAGACAGATCAGGACAGATCTGGACAGATCAATATCGCATGACATTGACGTTCGGTTTATTTGGTTGGCAGCTTGCAGCGCTGCCAAATCTAGGGAAAATCCCTAATTTTCAGGAAATTGCGGATAAAGTGGGGAAAGCGCGAGAATAATAATAATCGGGGAATTTGCGGACTTTCAGAATAAACTGAATATTATGATGAAAAATATAATATATTCTAAACTATAAAGGCTAATAATACTGGTTTTGAAAATGATTGTGTAATCAAATATGACTGTTGTTATAATTGGAATATAATAAATAATAAACTTAGTGGGGTTTATGGAAAAGAATTTAAAGTAATACGTGGATTGTTGAAAAATGTTCTAATGAACTCGCGCTAATTCGTTCTTGAATTCATTCATTCTAGTAAGATTTTTTTCTTTTTGAGGCTTGTTTCGCTTGAATTTTATTTAAGTATTATATTATGTATTTGTATATAAATATTTATTATTTCAGAAAAACGACGAGAACGACGCCACAGTCGCGGGTAATCAACAAAATTTTATTGGCAGCACTGAGCATGAGACAGCTGGCGAAGTGATTGGGCCGGGATTATTGTTTGTTTTGTTCAGATTTGTTTGTGCCGATTTTTGCATAACATTGCTATCGTATTTTTGCTTATAATCCTTAGAGTGATTTCCTAAATAAAGAAGCAAGTCGGTTTGCATATTCTTAAATATGTCGTCGAACGAGCTGTGGTCAGAAAACAGAAAAATATGTCGTATTTGTCTCCGAATAGATAAACATTCGTACAATATTTTCAACAGTTATTATGTGGAGCGAAATACTTTATATTGTGATATGTTGGCGTACTGTACTAAAATAGAGGTAAATATTAGCACATTATACTATTTTAGAGTATTTTCAGTAAAGCAGAGTTCCTTAAAAATGTCGCCGAACTTTATGGCGCCTCGCAATTTATTTATATATTTTTAAACACAGCAAATAGACCCAATTTTTTTGGCTATAGTCAAACTAAACAAAATGAACCTAAAACGGACTACATTATATTTTACAGTTAAATGTGTGAGACTCCGAAAGCTATTCAATAAAATAGACTTATATATGGCAGTCATAGACTATGACTCATTCATAATAAATACAATCACAGAAAAATCTTTCAACTTCAAAAATCTGTCATGTAGTCATGACTGTGGTTTGCTGGGCACTTTATGGTTTGTCATCTATACATGACTGTTGCGGTCAAAAGGTTTAACTATAAAGTGTCCTATGAAGCTGATGCTTCATCACAATGAAACTGTCCAAATTGCTTTTTTCTACTGTACATATTACAATGGTAATAATAACCCAATATTGCTTTTCATTCCAGCTACACATGAAGGATGGCCTGCCTCCGTACATGTGCAAGAACTGCATAATCCACCTTGAAGACATGTACGAGTTCCATCTCGAATGCGAAGAAAGTGAGAAGAATTTCCACTGGCTGCTCTCCGTCAGATGATTTGTGGAAGCCAGTAGCTTACTCCTTGAGATGTGAATTAATTTTAAAACATATACTTAAACTATTTTAGTGTATGGTAGTGTATGTAGGCCCAACGCAAACCGGTGGAGGCTCTATAAATCAATTTAAAATACACTGCGCTTGGTTTGCGTTGGGCCATATTCTACTAGATATAGCTGTCATGAAATAAGTATTAGGCAGGTTCTATATTTATTACTATACTTCTATGTTTAAACTATTATCCATTTTACAGTTAGACTGTAATTTTATAATATATGAAGATGAAGATGGTTGCAAAGCTAATTGATCTATGCAGCATTTTGCAAATCTTGTAGGAAAAATTGCTGAGGTTGAATACGTATATAACTCAATATCGCAAAAAATGACGTTTAGACTAATTTCCCTTTCAACCATCGATATGTACTTAAATGTTAATTACTTGTAAGTTTTAAGCTATGTACTTATCCTACTGGATTGGTTTGTAAAAAGAAAAACCTACTTAGGTTAGGTTGTTTGTTTCGTTATGTTTCAATCTGGATAATTATTTTGCTAACATTACAATGTAACTTATATAACCATATCATGTATATGTTGTCAATCAATGTAACATAATGAAGTAGGTATCCTAGTCATTGAAATTGTAATTATAAATTACTTTTAAATCCAATAAATGTTGGTAAATTAACATGGAATATAATTTTTATTTTATCTCCTGTAATATAAATAACTCCTCCTGAAAGTTGTGTAAAATTTGGCGCGAAACCTCGGTATTACTTTCTTCCCGTTCTAAAACACTTGCACGGATACCTACAAGAAGGTGTATAAAGTTATAAGGAACTTACGTCATAGCTGAATATTCCGTCTTCGATTTATTTTTCTGAAAGTAGCGCAACTTTTATTGTTTACAACATGGGGTTTAGTTACAATATATTGTTCCTGAGCTTTTTATCGCAGTTATATTTAGTAATTTGCAATGTCAAGGCGAAGGCGTTGCCCTGGTGAAATCGAATTTTCGAGCCTCGTTTGAATTCTTCTGACCTGTTTGAGCTATTTCAGAATACTCAGATATATAAGCTCTAAACCGATCCGACTCACATATTCAAAAAGGAACGCATAAAAAGTAAATATGAAATTAAACAGAATTTAAAATACTAAAATGGACATGAATGCCTTTTTTAATTTTCCCGCGTATTTCCCACTATATTACTTGAGATATTACTATACTTACTCGACTCTCAGATTAAGGAAGAATATGGATCTGCCCTAAAGTCATGACAGCAAAAAATACTGAAGTTGAACTGATAAGCATAGTGTCATCTTTGTCTAATATGCGGCATTAGAAAGAGAAAACTATATGATTATCAGTTCTTTTTAGTGGCAACTTCATCTCTCATTTTACATGCGTGCCGGGTCCGCCATCTTAGTGATCGGTCGTTGACTCCTGTCTGTTTGGCTGTGAGGTTGTTTTTGTGTTATTTTTTGGTTTGCGAGTGAAATATATAACGTTTTTTCTGACTTTTAAGTGAAATTATTAGAGATAATAATTTAAAATGCCTCATAAATGCAGTGTAGTGGGATGTGGAGCTACAAAAAATAGAAATTACCCAAATCTTACGTTTCATAGGTTAGTGCAATAAAATTTTGAATAAATCGCAAACAAGAAAAAATATTTGCAATAAACGAAGATAGTAACATTTACATTGGTTAGGCGTATTGTTTAAATGCTCAACTGCAATTAATTTCGTACTTTATTAGTTTTAATAACATTGTTTGTTTACGTAGTGTTGGACCAAACGACGATATTTTTTTATCGAACCTCAATGCAATAAAATTACTTATGTATTTTGTTTTGTACACAGAATACCTAGAAACGAAAACAGAAAACTAATTTGGTTGGAAGCCATGGGAAAAGAAAATTTAAGAGCGAATGCTAAAGAAATTTCCATTTGTTCACAACATTTTGATGAAAATGCATTTTTTGACGAAATAAATGTATTTGAGTTAGAATTAAAACATTGATTATCGCTTATTTTGTCTTATTTATTTATCCTTCATTCTCCTCCCTCAGATTCTGTACTATAGAATTCGTATACGAGGAAGCCGTTTCAATTTTTAGCTGACTCCACCGGGTAATGGTTTTTTCAGCCTATGTAACGTAGGTACATCAACAACAGAAAAACAATCGACGGACTATCATAAATTATCTATTATAGCGATTTCCGGCGTAAAAAAAAGGTAACGTTCATTAAAATAGCATGTAGCAGGTTAATAAATGTTTTCTCCCAAATTCATCGACCAATTTATCGAGAGGTACAATATATCTACTGTGGTACAACACTAGTTAGTCCGCCATTTTATTGTGGCGTAGGTATGCACGCATTTTTCGTAGGTAGGGCACTTCCATAGGCTTCCTTTTTCTGAGACTCGACTAAAATGTTTTTTATTTATGTACCTATTCTTGATACTTCAAGTTGCTCACAGGCTGCTAATAACAAAAATAGTGTAGGTTTTTATTGGGGTCGAAAGATAAACATTGCCATTCAATGTAGTAATGGTGCTCCGAAGAGGATTTTTTTGATGCAATTTATATATATTTGTATTGTTATATAATAATTTGATAAAAATAATTTAAAAATCATTTATTAATTGACAAAACTTTTAGTAAACGGCTGAAATGAACCGTAATCATTCCTAATCATTCGCGTTATCTGTCATTTTGACAAGTGTCATATTTGTTTGTATCGTAATGTAATTTACGTCGACCATTTACGACTACGAATAGCTGAATATTTCTTATTTTGTTCATAAATACACCTAGAAATCTAAGTCACAATAAAAAGCAGTACAATCTTTTTCATATGACTTCTTACAAATCCTGACCATGGCGTTTGATTTTACAAAGATATGTCGAATATGTCTCGAGCCAAACAAACAAACATACGATATTTACACCAGTTATTGTGTGAAAAGCAATATATCTTACTATGATATGCTCACGAATTGCACTAAGTTAAAGGTAGCAGATGTTTATACTTACGTATTAAGCAAAAATTAACATATATACCGTTACAATAATTAATGATCTGCGTTCTATTTCTAGCCGCAAAAAGAAGATGGTCTACCTCGTCTAATTTGTAAGGAATGCTGCCGCCAGCTCAAGCGTACGTACACTTTCAATGCGCAATGCGATGAGAGTGATAAAAAGCTAAAATTGTTATTAGAGAATTTGTCGGAGGTACACAAACAAAATGGTTGTGTGGATGCAACTGTGAAACACGAAGATGATGATGAAATTAAAGCGGAGAACATTCGTGTTGCGAATGACGAACTATTGACAACGCTAGATGATAATGCTCAGGAACATCTGTTGCCAGTACTTCATGATAATGACCAGGAAGAACTTAAGGATATTAAGCTTGGTAAGTGGATGTTCAATATCTGAAAGTGTAAAATTTATTAATTAAATTAAATAAAAGTGTTTTAAATGCAATTCTTATTCAATTTTTTAGTGTACTACAGAGCCATATTTCTTATTTTCATATAGTAAATTGGCCAAATTAATTAAAACATGTAAATATTTGACAGCTATTTGCTACATTGCCAACTTTCGGTTGGTATATGCGCTATTAAGTGAAAACATTTTACTATTTCAGAACCTCTGTTAAATGACGATGGAAGCAACAGCTCTTGGGATGCTGAAGATAATGATTTGTTAGTAGAACAAAGTAAATTGAAGAAAAAAGGTATAATTTTCTGTTTTTATTTTATCCCCATATATACATGTCTGTGTGTGTGTAAATAAGTATAATATGCATCATTAACATAGAAAGAAAACTTGTTTAGTAAAGAAATAACTTTTTTTTTCAGAAACAAAATCCCTTGAAGAGAAGCCAAAAAAGAAAAGAGGTAGAAAGAAAAAAGGTATGTTGTACTTTTTTAAATTATTCCCATTATGGAATCATGACCACATTCAAAACATAGAAATATTTATTTATTAATGTTCCTGACATAGACGCATTCTTAGAATATTATTATTCATATCATAGATTCATTCACAGTTTATTATTCCCAAAATGGAATAATTTCCAAAAAGAGGTTTCCAATATGTAAACAATACCACATAGTTGTAACCAATCTGGATCAATTTCCAGAATTTCCAGCACAGGCATAATTTGAAACTTTTTTTAAAATTGGAACTCAGTACCTTATGTATGAATTACAGAGTATCTAGAAAATGAAGTCCGCCGTGTACCTGAGAGTAAGCTGCCACACCAGTGTGACATCTGTGGGAAGGTACTGAGTACTAAGAGCAATCTGAAAGCACATAAAGTGTGCCATTCAGATCTTAGGCCATATCAATGTACTGAATGTCCGGCTACCTTTAGGTGAGGAATTTTTGATACTAGTTAATTTTTATTGGCGATGGTTGAAAGGCTAATTATTGGTCTAAGTGATATTTTTTCATATTGAGTTATATTCATATGCAGAATTAGCAATTTTTTAACCAGGGTTTGATCCATCCTCCTGCAAGTTTTGCGAAATTTCGTAACTATTTTTGTAAATATAAAATATATGAATATGCTAAATGTACATAGTTGCCAAAATAAAAAAAAAAATTTCACCTTCAGGTTTTTTGTCTAAACTGGCTTTTTAATAACATACATTATATTTTTGCAGAGGCCACAGTGCTTTATTTCAACATAAGAAAATACACTCGGGCGAGACTCCATACCACTGCGAGTTTTGTCCCAAGCAGTTTAGCAGACGTACAGGACTCGTTAACCATATACGTATGCATAAAGGTGGGTTGTTCAGATGTTTTTTAAATGCTATTATAGCCTGTATTAAATGTGCTTACCTATATCTTACCTACCTATTTTTTGACCATTATTTAGAAAACAAAGATTTGCGTTCATTGATGTTCAAAATTAACATAACACCGTAGTATGTAGCATGTGTACATAAATGTATTAAAAGACTCACCAATAAAAATATAATTCATATTTATTAGAAAGTTAATAGAGACTAGAATTTCCTTAAGAGTTACTCTGTTAAGGGCTTTTTCCATGAATATTTTCATGTGACAACTATAATTTCGATATTTGCTATTGCAGGAGACAAGAGATACAGTTGTGATGTATGTTTCAAAACGTTCGTGCAGAGCGCTCAGCTGTCCATTCATTTAAGGAGACATAAAGGAGACAAACCCTTTTTGTGCCAAGTTTGTGGGAAAGGTGAGCTAGTGTTTTAAAAATAATATACTCTCTTAAAGGGCCAAAACCAAGGTTTATATAATTGGTTATCTACGAGCAGTGGTTTTTGCGTAGCGACTCGCGCAATGTTCCAAGATGACAACAAATTTGACGAGAATTATTTTACACACTGTAACTGCAACTTCTTACGGTCTTATTCTTAGTCATAAAAATTCGGTCTAATAGCAGTAGCGTAACTATACCATCTGGGTAAATCTTTTGATGGGCCGGCTATCAGTAAAACTTGTCACAACATTCTAATAATTTGAAATTGTATTATGGTCTTTAGTTGTATGTTGTATCACTTTAATGGGTTTTGAGCAGAACAAAAAAAAATATTTAAAAAATATGTCTGAGCTAGTGGCCTCTTGCCCTGGGGCCTTCTTTCGTGAGGGAGCCTCTTTGGTCAGGGGTCGGGGCCTTTCTCGGGTTAGGGGGCCGGGGCTCTCTTGGGGCAGGGGGCCGGGGCCCTTCTTGGGTCAGGGGGTCGGGGCCCCTGGCATTTTGTCAACCCTGCCACTCTGTAGTTACGCCACTGTCTAATAGATTAAATTAAAACTGGTTCTTATCTCTTCCAGGATTTCCCATAAAGGCTGAATTGAAAGTCCACCAAAGGACTCACAACGGAGAGAAGCCATATTCTTGTCACCTCTGTACGAAGACGTTCGCGACATCTGGCAACTTATCCATACATGTTAGGATACATAATAAGGAAATAAGGTGAGTTCTGCATAATCAGGAGTTTTCACACACACTTGCACTATTTTTATGGCAAGTATGAATCAATTTTTAAAATAAAATTGACAGATTACCTGCACCTCTTTCTGTGATTGAAACAGACATCTTGAACTATATTAATAAACTAGCGACCCGCCCCGGCTTCGCACGGGTGGACATTTTCGACGCCTTACTCGACAAATTTCACTACCACGAAAAATCCTATCTATTTTCCGGGATAAAATATAGCCTATACGGATTCGGAAGAATCCCTCTAAGTAATGATAAAAGAAATTTTGAAATTGGTTCAGTAGTTTTTGAGCCTATTCCATACAAACATACAAAGGTTTCCTCTTTATAATATTAGTATAGTTAATGCATAAAACTGTTTCCAACTTGAACACAATAATACTTTTAAGTGTCCCTAATTTGGAATAAATTGAAGACATTCCCAAGGTGATCCTTTTCATCCATTAAGTAAAAGCAGCATCAGCTTAGTTCAACATAATTTCGTTTCCACAGATATAACTGCAAGGAATGTGACCGAGGCTTCGTGACTTGTAGTGCCTACAATGTCCACATAAAGAGGCACAAAGGCCAGCGGGACTATCACTGCGAGTGTGGCAAGACTTTCTTCACATCATCAGCATTAAAACAACACAAAGTCGTCCACACAGGGGAAAAGAAATACCAATGCAAAATATGTGACAGAAAGTTCACACAAACTAGTCATTTAGGACGACATTTTAGAAGAGATCACGCTAAACCGAACGCGCCTTTACCCTCTTCGGAACATTACAAAATAGTGTTGCCAGATAATAATGTGTTCACTTTATTAGATAGTAAGATACAGAAAATATCGCAGAATATTAACACCGATGTGAAGTGTGAAGGATCGTAGCGAAGGTTTGCTATTTGTTTGAACGTAAAACTACCTCAGTAATATAACTTATTTATTGGTTTTACGTATTTAATTATAATACATGCAAATTTGTTTGCGTTTTTCTTATGCAATGTCACTTAACAGTTGCAAAGTGATAATGATTTTGAAATTTGTTACAAAAATTAAAAACTTAGAATCTCTTTATACATGGTGGCTTACTTATGCAAAGGCATCACAACTTGTTTACAGATTTTTCATGTCATAATATACTATTATCTCAGCAAATCCGACGAATATAATTCGTTTTGACAGATGGAATGATTTAACATTAACAAAATATAAAAATTATTTGAATATATAATAAATATTATAAACCTATATCGGAATGTTTTACCTAGCTATTAACAATGGACAAAAAAATCATAAAAAAATGATCAATTTATGTATAATTGGGATACAATCCGCGTATAATTGTTATTTTATTGAGAAAAAGATGACCGAATAGCATTGAACTTTATAATTATATTATTTTGGTTTGTGGCATTGAATGGACGATGAATCATTTTTATTTATGTATCACAATTTAATTATGAAAGTACATTTTTAATATTGCATTGCAAGTTGATCCTAGTTTTCTTGTCTTCTTATGTTTCAGAAATGGTTGTAATATTTAATTTATTAATTCTATTAAGTTTATTTGTGAAAAAATAATGGGGCACTCCTGTGCCCTCAGATTGTCAAGACAGAATTTAATTGTAACTAGCTTTTGGTTCTGTTACTCAAACAGTTGACTTAATTTGAGCTACTTGATAAAAATAAAAAAAGTCAAACCACCCCACTGTAAAAAGAATTTCTTAGCTTAACTCAGAGAAAGAATTTAAAAATATACTATTCTATCTTTTTGGTAGACTAGAATAAGTTACCATTCATAATTTTTCAAGTTCAAAACTGATAGTCATAGCAATGTAACCTAATGATTATTTGTGATATCAAACAAGTTCCATTTCATGCTTCCGACTTTTTTAAATTCATAATTTAATTTATTAACGATTAATTTTAATAATTAAAAGTAATTTACTTGGTGATTCACAAATAAATTATTTATTTCTTATTATTGCCTGTTTTATTTTATATTACTTAAAAAACGTTAGAACTGTCAGGTTTTAATGTTATAGCGAAAGAAGTAATGGATAAATTTGTATTTATATTATTTAAATATTGTAAATTAAAGAGAAATATGTCAAATAAAGTGTAATTTGTGATAATGAAGTGTGTACAATGCTATAAATTTTAATACAAAAAATTGCGTCTTTTTTTATTTTGTTAGTAGCCTTTTGAAACTCCAACTTTGGAAATCTTGTACTCGGGACGTTCTGAAAAGAGCTCCTAGACACAGTAAATAACAAGCAATAAAAAATATTGAGCGATAAAATCTAACTTCATTCAAACCTTTGTTTAAATAAGGTTTAAACACTGCATAATTTAATTTAAATAGATTGAACCTGACTCTCGGTCCTCATTAACTCAATACAGTCCCATTTTAAACTGTACGGTGTAGTTTATAAAGTACGTTTTTCAGATTTATAAGGCCAGAATTCAAATAAGAGCAGTGACCGCCCTATTCTACGTCAATTACTGCGTTTCGATACTGCCTCAAAGAAAATATTACTTAAAAAATTTAATAGTTAATTTTTACATTAATATTGATCAGATGTTAATAAACCCCTATTTTATAATAATTAAATAAATGAGATGCAGATGTTGTTTGTATAACGACACAAATGACATATTTTCTTTTTCTATGACGTCGAATTTTATCTATCTGTATTAGCGTTTTGTATTGTAACAAAAACTAAACGCATTTGAAGTGTTGAGTTGTTGATTGTAGCCTTTGCATTTATGTTCCAATTTTTTTATTTTCAATCCGTTTTAAGTTAGTTTTACTAATGTTTTTGACTCCACCGTAGTTTTAGGATGACAATGGAAAGGAGGATAAAGTTAAAAGCACTAAACAGTCACATTACTTGCAAGATATGTCGCGGATACTTCATCGACGCGACTACGGTCACTGAGTGTCTTCATACGTGTTAGTGATTTTTCTTATTAAATACTGCATTTAGTGTTATTTACATTAAAAACACTCTTAACGTATTATTTTCTTGAATTCCTTTCAATTTTGTCCAACAACAACATCTTTGTTTTGTGTCAAACAACTGTGGTTATAAAATTCAATTAACGATCAATAATTCTCCAAATACATACAAAATCATGAGTTTTAATTTAATCGTAGCACTATATCAATATATTAGAAGGATTCATACAGCCAAACAACTGAAAAAAGGTACAAACAAACTGATCCAACCTCTTTGATTTTAGTTTGTAAAAGCTGCCTGGTGAAACATTTAGAGGAGAACAATACTTGTCCAACATGCGACATAGTTATACACCAGTCCCACCCACTACAGTACATCAGCTTCGACCGGACAATGCAGGACATAGTGTATAAGTTAGTGCCTGACCTGCAGGACAGTAAGTATTTACTTGAATAGTGTCGTTACAATGAGGGTTTGTAAAGTAGGTTGTATTTTGTGGTGTTGGAGGTTTTAACAGTTCTTTGCAAATTATGCAGAGAAATATTTTGATATTCTATTAGTATAAAGATTTTTTTTGTGATATAATAAAGGTCTAACAGAGAGCTTGAATAAAGGCCCCTTTCCAAGGTTCCTAAAATAATATATTAGAATAAATGATCAAGAATGTATCACAACATATAAAAATATAAATACTTTAAATTCAAGTACTTATGTTGCAATATAATATTTCTAACATGATTGCCTATAATTTCTAGATGAGATAAAGCGTGAGCGTGACTTCTACCGGGCTCGTAACCTGCCCTGCCCCAAGGATGCGGCTTTAGCTGCAGACAAGCCTGGAGCTGATGAACCAGAACAGCCAGATAACACTGACTGTCATAGGAAAGATGAACAGGTTTGTTACCATTTGGATTTAAAACCTCTTTTTAACAAAGTTGTCTATTAAAGTTCTAGTAGGTTCTACTTTCTATAGTCTTATATGTATATTCCATGTTAGAAAAATCAAACATTCCATCAACTTAAAAAGTACCAGATTTAGACCATTAACTTTGTTCCAGAAGTTGGTTTAAAGCCAGCACTAAAGGCGGTACCTTTTTGTCTTAAGTCCATGTTTTAAAATAAGGGGCTCATAGTTTATAGATTATATGATAGTGGTTATATCAATGGGAGTTTTGATTGACCATTTATTTTAAATTCTAGGTCAATGTTTGCCTGGAGTGCATATCAACGTCCCTACGGACTCTAAAGCGCAGCTTCATTCGATGCTCGGCACAAGCCACCATTACTCACCTAAAGAAGTTTATAGCTAAAAAGGTTTTAAGTGGCATGGAGAAGTATAGAGAAGTAAGTATTTTTGCACAACCTATTTAATAGATTGTATTGTGCAGTATCATGTAATTACTGTGACCAATTAAAAGCATGACACCTAATTTTTGACATAAATGTTTATGATTTTTTTAACATAAACCATAGTAGTATACCATAAAGCCAAAATGCTTGCATTACAAATCTAGACGACTAGAAACCTATTCATCAATGAAGTTTTAGCTAGAATATTAGATGCAATTTTTATGGTCACAAAACAATGTTTCGCTCATTTATCAATTTCATAATTTACATGTACCTATTTCTATTTCTACAGATTGATATACTATGCAACGACGAATTACTAGGCAAGGATCATACATTAAAGTTCGTCTACGTAACACGTTGGCGATTCCGCGACCCGCCTCTGAGACTGCAGTATAGACCTAAGATTGATTTGTAGGCATAAAGGAATTTTATAAAACTTGTGAAAACTCAACACAACACTTCCGGATTGGATATTCGTCAGGAATAAGCTAGGCCTCCTTATTTTTGAACAAATTTTATGAAATGGTAGCTATAGTTTTCAAATGGCGCCAAAATTCCTTCTGTAATTTCATGTAAATAATACTAAAAATTGATTTAAAACATATTAATTATAAATTGTATAAATGGATGTCTAGCTTACTGACACCAAAAAATGAAAAGTAAAAAGGGAGTGATTACATAATCTTTGTATTAAATATTTCTAGAAGTTTAATCTAACTTTAGTTAAAATCTACCTTCCTCAAGTCAAGATCTTTTAGTTGAATTATATCTGTATTAGTTCAATTAATCCATATATTTTTGTTTTCTTAAATGTATATTTAGTTTTTGTTACTTTAGTTTAAAAAGAATGCTTTGGTTATTATTTGGTGAAACTAAAATTAGAATAATTAAAAAAATCTCCAAGGAATGGTAAAAGTATTTACGAATTAACGTTTCCTTAGTTCTTATTAGTTAATGGAGTAATTATTAATTTAGGTTTAAAAACAAATATTTAATAAAGCGAAATTATATTAATTTTGTTGTTGTTATTTTCCTAAATAACTTATTATGTTAATAATATGTATCTAAAGGGGAGGCCTGTATTCAGCAGTGGACGTCCTATGGCTGAGATGATGATGATGATGATTTTCCTGAAGGAAGGCAAAAAGGCTATTGATAATATTGATATAGAAAATAAAATTCCAACGCAGCAACAACGACGAATGATCGTAAAAAAAACTAATGTTCAATTCATGAATACCGGTTTTTGTTACTCGACTATTCTACTGTATCGATTTCAAGCACATCACTAGCTTTGACATTTACCGTTTACCACAACAATGTGTGTGTAAATTCAAGTTTATTTATAGGATTCCATGTGTGTGTAAAATGAAAATGGATGGCCGATAGATTCCCGTTTGGCACGTGAATAGATATTTTTATTTAATTATTTGTAATTATCATTTGTCCGTCAAACTGGGTGCCAAAACAGTAGAGCGGTTCTTCAGCCTAGCAGACGACAACTTTGTCGAAGATGTCAACGAAGACCTAAAATGTTTCCTAGCCGAAGGAAGAGTTGACAGGTAAACAATTTTATCTTTATTGTTATTCAGGTGCATTCGCTCGTTAAATTGGGGTTTTAGTCCTTTTTTGTTTGATATTACAGGTTGTAAAAGCTTCTGTGAAGGACTGTTGAATATGGTAGTTGCTTAATATTTTCAAGGTTATTATGTGTCAAGCGCAAACTAACGTAGGTCGCGAATCAAATGATGCGAGTCGAGATGACACCTTGAACACTCGTAAATTAAGTATGAAACTGTTGAAAATGCGGCAATGTGCTGTTTCCGTGTCCGCTAATTACCTATATACTGGACGCTCTCGAACGCTCATAACTCGCAATAGTTTCTTTGCTATAAATCAGCGCAGTATCGCAATACAAACAATGCCCGGCTGTATTTTATTTTTTTATGATCCGAAAAAGGCTGAGGTAATATGTATTTATATTATGGTTCAATTGTTTTTTTTTACAGGGAAATAAATAGTTACATTCATCAAAAGATAAAATGTTATTTTGATTAAATTAATTAGAGCCTATTAATTAATGTTTAATTAGTTGTATGATACCATATTACGATAATTTATTTTTCAGTGTTATCACAAAGATTCTTACTGTAAGTGAATTTCAATGTTATTCACTCTTCATTGACACAGTCATTTCTTATTCCTTAATTCATTAAATAATCAAACTCAATTTTCTTTCTACTTCTCTGAACCATAATGCAAAAAAAATTGCATAAATGAAACACGATGATCAACAAAAACATACATATAAATTCATACCTTAAAGACCTAAAGAATCAACATTTTAATATAGGTTTTTTTTTTGTTTAAATACCACCATAAATAACTTTTTTATATAGAAATCACACATTCCTAATTTAAATCCACACCATAGACAAAGTATTAACCTAAGCATACAATTTCAGTGTGCTAGTGTTCCCTCCAGTGAGCAACTACCGGCGCTTCCTCATCCACAACTCCGTGGAACAGCTGGGCCGGGCTGACCTTGCCACCTTCTCCATCGGAGTTAGTGACGAGAGGCGCACTGTGGTCTGTTACAAGGAGAGATTGCTGAGGTATTATTAAATTATTTTCATAGGAAGCTTATTCTTCCTTTACAATTAATTGAAGCAGCATAATTTCTTAAGTGTCATCTGTTCACTGAAACCTTTTCTTGGCTTTGTGTCCAAACTACCAATAAAATAGTACACCTAGTTTAACTAAACCAGAACTTAATTTTTTTGTCTTCTCTCAGCCTGTAATTTAGAAAAGATGTTTATGAGCATTAATTATTATTATCCAACATTATCAGATATGTAAAAGTTGCAAAAAAAAAACTTATAAAATATTTTACCAGCCAGTGTTATGTCCATCATAGCTAAGTGTTCCTCCACAAGATATAACCGACTTTACGGAGCATATCTTACGTGATTGATAGACATTAATCAGTATGTAATGTGCGCTTGTGTTCTACTACAGTTAAACCGGTATTTTTTATCGGCTTTTAATCTAGCTATATTGAAGTACAGTTCGATAAGTCAGCAATTTCATATTATGCAAAAAATATCGATATTATGATCGGCGATATCCCTGGTCTTGTCTTTTTTCATCCGTCGAAAATGCTCTTAAATTGATGTCTTATCAAGTTTATGCGAAATCGAATTAAGATAATATTATTATTTAAATAACTCAAGACAGAACAATTAATATTTCTACACTTCTTCAATGTTATTCCATTATTTGCGTCCAGTCAGCTAATCGTACCTTTAATAGAACTCTACATGACATCAGCATAATTCGATCTTCAAATAACCTTCGATTTAAAATTCTAATGTGCCAGCATCGAAGTTCGTCGACACAAAAAAAGTAGAATGAAGGAGTTTTTAGTTTAAAATTGTTTTCGCAGTGATGAAGCTTGCGCGCGACCAGCCATGGGCCTGACACAGACTGAACGTGACGATGCCTCCATTTCACAAGCAGGTTAGTTGTATTATGTATTTTAATACAATATTAATAAGGTCCACGCATACGATACAGAAATAAAACATCCTGAACTTACATATCACACATAAAAATAATAGTACCAAACAATGTCATAAAGCTTTGCGTTTACGAACATCCCGTAAAATTTTAAATTCAGAATCTAAAAACAAATCGGCAATTCTTTTGTTAAATTGTATCAAATGTCTTATAAAATATGCACCTGGGTTTCCCTTTTCGCTCACATTCCTGTCGGAGTAAGCAGGACAAAAAATGTACCGTTTTGAGGTAAATGCACCCAAAACGTGACTCATATCATACAACGGTAGAGTCCGATTTCGTGTTCATATCACTCTATACTTCGTTAATTATTGTCTATGTATAACATAGGTATAATTTCTTCAGTATCACTGAGATTACATGTTGTAAGAAATTTTCTGAAGTTTCGTAAAAAAGTCAAAATCATGAATTATTATTAGTATCAACAATCACTGTTGAGCTTTGCCTTACTCAATATCTCATTTACATTTTCGACACATCTTGTCAAATTACTTTGCTTATCTGAATGTAGCCGTTAACGTAGGGATTCTTCATCCATTTTATCTACCGTGTAGTCAATATTAGCCAATTTCAGAGAAGCAAAATCATTCCACGGTAACTCAGAACAGCTGAGCAAAAACTCATATTTCACGTAATTTCTATCGATTTACGGATAGAACAATCTCGAAGAACATAAGCATCCCCGTATACATGTACCGTGATACCAGGAACGAGTCAGTTTCCGCGTAGAAAGGTCATTTGTGACGTAACAGGTTACCGCTTTGCCATACGAGTTAGGGCATTTGCTAGAGTGAATATCTGTTTATTATTGTGAAGGTGTTCCAAAGAGATTCTCATCTTCGTTGCGATTGAAAAAACTGCCATGAGGTTTCTTGGTTGGCCGTTATTATATTAGACATTAGCAACTACTATATACTAAGTACACAATATAGAATTTACTTATTACTTCTCAACCTCTCTAGTGACTATACCGGAATAAATAGTAGGTAATTTATACCACAAATACTAAGATAACCTCCCTAAGAAAACCTCGCACGGACATTCTATCTACCGTCTTTTGACTGACTGACCACAAAACCGAGATTGTGGCCAATACATGCAAGTACTGGTACGCCAGAAAAGTCAAACATTATTGCTACTTGTGTACAGACGCCAGCAGATCAAGCTACTACAAAATGTCAAATTTCCTTAATAGATTTTCAACTTTATCGCTGAAGCATTTGGTTCAAAGTTGATTGGGAAAACTTAACAGTTTCGGATAGTTTGTTGTGCTGGCGTCTGTACATTTTGGATAATGGTAAGATCTTACATGCCTATGTATGTTACCTAGTCATGTTTACAAATGAATAAATCTATTCTATTCTAGCCATGTTGGGCTGTGAACGGCTATTAGGGTTTACCTCCAAATCATGGAATTTCAATTATGGCCGTTAAAATTAAATTGGAATGAGACTACATTATCCATTTATACACCAACAGTGTAGGACAATTATACAACATTGCAATTTAGTGCAGCAAAAAACTTCCGCGAGTTATGTACCTATAATAATACTTATATTATTTGTATCAAATTGTTCCCACAACTTTCCCCGGGGTTCCGAATGTTCGCATGTCTGTTCGTCGTTTGGTGCGTGCCATATTGTTCGATGTATGCCTGAGTAGACGTAATAAATTCGTGTATCAATGACTTTTCTTTATTTATACAGGCTGTGTTAGATTCAAGAGTTATGTGATTTTTTTTCAAAGCTTTTTTAGCTAATGTTTCTTTAAAAATCATTAAGTGCTAGTCAGACTAGTGTACGAAGGATTCCGTATATTATTTTTTTATTAAAGCGACCAAGGGCATCATTTCTCTCGTACGGTAGCCCCCTGAAAATGATGTATCCGTTATCAATATAAGGTAATTCAAAGAAACCTTTTAAGTCTTGCGCCATTACTGTTACCTATTAAGAGATTAAAAACATTTTAGTTAATACTCAACCTGTATTATGTTTCGCACAAAAAGAAAGTACTACACTACCAAAATAATGTGCCTCTGCATAAAAGCTATAGGTATTCACGTTTCTCATAAGGCGATTGACAGAATGCATGTTCTACAAGGAGTTTTTTAATACTAGCCAACTAGTTATATCATTCTCCTGCCCTTGTCCCAATCTACACTAATATTATAAAGCAAAAGAGTTTGTTTGTTTGCTTGAAGGCTCTAATTTAGACTTGACTGATTTCACTTATCAATGAAGAAAATTTTCAGTGTTAGATGGCCCATTAATCGACGAAGGCATTGGGCTACTTTTTAATATGGTCCGCGGAATAATTCCTGCGGAACGCGGTTGAAACCACTGGCGGTAGCTAGTTTATTATATGGGTTCGACGCAGGATATCTTCTCCTTCCATACCTTCCTTCTTCTTCCTTCTTTACATCCAGCCATTTAAGAGACAGTCAGCAAATACAAAGTGACTTATCATCCACGCCCACTCACGGTTAGTTCAAAGTGGATTACTAATGGTCGTAGGCGGTGCTCACTCAATTAGTGCTTGATGATCGAATTTGTCTTACTGTATCTATATTATTTTCATCAGTCTTTTATACAGATCAGTCTTTTGCATGAAAAGCTAACGATTTCTGTAATCGTCATTCCATCTTCATGGAGGTTCTTATACCATATTCGCCTAGTCGTGGTGACCGGAAAACCAATTCATATTCTAATAAGCCTTGGAGGAATGTTTCAGCTTTGCACTGGTCTTAGTAGATCAACAAAATTGTGTCCACCTTTGCGCCGCCATTTTAGTGACCTTCGTAGTTACGAAACGGAAAATTTTACTGCAATCGTATTCCTTGCTTCCTCATCTTTACTTCTGCTATTTTTTATATCCTTTATTATTGTAGTTAAAAATTTATTTTTTAATATAGAGCGTAATTAAAATAAAATAGCTTTCAGAGGCTTTCGGAATTATCTTTTTTGGGATATTCAGGCAAGTTTTTTTAAGAACTGTCTTCTTTGACATGTCCTTGTAATTAGCAATTCGTCCTTCACAATGCCGTGGTCCGAAGTAAACAAAATCTGATCCAGCACACAAAATTCCAATGACATAAGCGCTGATGCAACTCAGCCGGCTTAGCGGAATGACCGGGCCGCGAATGTGGAACACGGAAAGTGAAAGTAGCACGCCTTGCTGCTGAGCTTTTAACTGCTATGCACTTGCGGTTTGTCTAGAATGTTGCCTTGTTTTTGAAGGTGCGGTACTGCATGTTACTTTTGAGAGATGTTTTGTAGGGTTTAATGGGCTTGGTGGAATTTACAGGCTTAAAGTTAGGAGTATTTAAAAGAATATCGGCCCGCTGGAACTCTGAGGATAAAATCAGGAGTTTGAAACAGATTAAAAATGAGAACTAGTGTTGATTTTTTACCAAAACCGTCCTATATATTTTTGAGTTTCAGCGGGTACTTGTTATTGTTTTGATGTATCTATCATGTTAAGCTATTACTCGACCTAAAGGTTATTTTTAATTTATTAGTATCTATTGAACTGTCGACCTTTCGGGTCGAAACTCAGCGTCTTCTCAATTGACATTTTAATGATACATATATTTTATAGAGCGTTTTTAAAAGTACATAGTGTTAGCTGTCATCCACAAAATTAATTAGGTTTGTGGTTTTTCCAATGCTCTTTCGTTATCTGACCACAATATGGTGAAGCGAAGTCTAATTCTGTTTGATATTATCCATGGATGTCTCGTTTGACGGGCGTACTTCGCAGACGTTAGCCAAATAACCTATTACTTTGTTAAGTAAATATTAGTCTGTTTTGTTTAACAATGCTAAAGCGAGCCATGCTGCAGAGTTTACTATGTGTGATATTGACCTCTTCATTTGTATTTCATGACTCATAGTTTTGTTTGAACTGGTAGAAAAATTTGTAGAGTCGATTATATATGGAAGACTGTTTTGTTGACTGTGGCTATGGTGATTATCGTGGGTGGGTGACTTTAGGGACTATTCGTATTTCGCCATTGCTAACTTCGATCTGTGATTTATTAGGCGAAAATGTCACTACCATACAACTTCAACTGTATTAAAAAAAGTAATATATTCGATCACCACTCGTTTCCTTGGTTGGAGCCTTACGTAGTAGGAAAAGCTTTAGCATTATTTAGCCGGCAATCGTTTTCTTAATATATGATGTAGGAAACGCAAGTCCGTCGTAATGTCAGATGACCAAGTGATATTTCCGAGTTTAATAAAAAGAAATGCTTTGCCGTCGATGTAATACCAACTTCTGTCGGCTTGGTGAGGTTGTTTAAATGAATTTAAAAATAAGTAAACAAATACACAAGAATCATAAAGATCATTGATCAATGATATGAATCTAAATCATTGCCCGCCATCTGCTAAAAGATTTTTAATATGTTGGTTTGTGCTCAGGATTCAAAAGCATTGTTTTAATGTTTCTTTTTTGGAGTCATTTATATTCTTCTGACTCTGATATAAATCTCATCTCCATCCATCGTGTTCTATGGTATAACGCTTCGTTCTTTGCGTTCATTTTGGTAATTTTCAAAGTCACCGTATTTCACGCGAGTCTGTATAAAAAACTAGTATTTGTTATGTTAAGTAAATAGCGTGTGCAGACATTCTGCTAGCATTATTTGGGCTTAAATGTTCACGTGGCTCATATTAATCCAATTATGGTGAGTCGACTGCCTATGGTATAATTGGAGCTTAAATCGCTCCCTCATTATGCTAACGAGCGATCGGTCTGGGCTTCGCATGTGTGGTATTGATTCTGCGAAATTATTATTTAGGATTATTCTAAAAGGGTTTAAATCGATTTTATTTTTTAGAAGGATTTTATCAACCACCGAAGTTGAAGGTTATCGAATTTGAATCAGCTTTATTTGTGTCAATGGTAGTGTAGTTGTGGATTGCCAGGATACAGTTGTTATCTATATAACAACTTATACTTATTAATTTATTCTGCCTATAGAGGTATAAGTTATAGCACCTGTTTAGCTGAATTAGAAAACTTTATAACACACTCTTCATATCTAATCCATTAAATCTTTGAAACAAAGACCACCAAAAATCACATCATTGCTGGTCGATTATTTGCTACAAAGTTTATACGTAGGTATAAGTGAATATTAGAATGTTTAAGAAAACTGTAAGTATCTACGTTTGCTAATATTATTCAAAAGAAACGTGTCTCAGGAAACGCCGTCGCGTGTTTCAAACACATTCGTGTTTAGGCTCGTAGTATGCATGTCGTTTAGGGCAAGGAGCGCGACTAGTCCGTATACTATCCCGCTTCCTGCTCGTACTGGAGCAAAAACTTGATAATTCTTCACTTTCTATGTTTGATATTAAAGGGGTAAAGAGTAGAAGGTCTGTTCTATGCGATTCTAGAAATGTTGATTCATTTTACATTATTGTATTAGGAACATCACCAGTCTATTGATTGAATACTCTATAATTGAACCGTCATCATCTAGTCTCTTATTCATGTTTTCAGGTTCTTATTCAAAACGTTTTTCTTTTGTTTATGCTTCTATTTCAAAATTAATAATTTTAGAAAAATTCAGCTCTACTGTTGCAACTTTGTTTACTTTTTTGTGTGTTTGGCAATTTGTAGTGTGAGCCAGTTGTCGGTTGTCGGAAACCTAACATCGTTTTTCATAGTCTTATTGCGTCATTGAATTGGTCAAGTTTCAAAGGTAGCTAGGGTTTAGCTATTAGACTAGGTTTGATGTCGGTTTAAATTCAATTAATAGCTTTATTTCAAAAGTGGTAATGAGCTTATGACTTATGAGTAATTCGAAATTATGCTGAGGTTCTTTCAACCCACAGCAGTAACAGGCTCAAAAAAGGAACTGAAAATTCATTGACAAATATTTTCATAACAAACCCATATTTTCAACAAAACAAACTATGATAAACATCAAAAGAAGTGTCAAAACAAAATTCTAGCTCTAACCAGCGTTCAAATACAGTATCTTGATCACCAACAAAATAGTTGTAATGATGATTTCAAACTGAGATCAAAATCGCGCAGATCGTAAAAGGAGATACCTAGTAAGTCTGATTGCACACGATTGCACCACAGCAATCGTGTTGTAGATGATATTGCAACAGCCGTGGCTCAATATACAAATGAAGCAATGTCGCTTTCGGTGTTGCAGTATAAGGATTTCATATGTGGGAAGCCTAATTCAACGGGAGTTGTTATGTAAACGAGGTGCCTGCGCCAGAGTGAGCTAAGTGGTAGTGCACGACTTACCTACTACGATAAGAATGGCGACGATACACTGATGATAAGTTGTAATCTGACTGAAGTAATAATAATTGTTCTAGGGTCTTATAACAATCACCTATAGCATTATGCCAGTCATGCTAGCAAAGACGAGAACTTTAAAGGGAAAACTTCAGAAGTGGAGACGCAATAAGCCTCTGAGCTTACTGTGAGTAAAATATCGAGCTTAATTTTCGACCTTGTAAATCCAGTAACTATCCAATATGTCCTTTGTTTACCTTTAAGGTAAGGTCCAGACAAACTAGTTGAACGCTCAATCCAGTGACTGGGACATAATCACATTGAGTACTCTCAGTGCGATACAGAGAGAAATACTCATAAACAGCAACAAACAAGAAAACTTCAAATGTATTCAATGATGATGAATGCCCAATAAGCAGCCGGGTAACGAGATAATCTTCCCTGATCCACAGTACTGTGTCGTAAACCTAATGCAATAGGCGAGCACAAAAACGTGATTGTAAAGCTTGTTGCCAGCAGTGGAACCACGTTCACTGCTTGATGTAATAGTGAGAGGTCCACGCGGTTCTTGATTTTCGTGATACGTTCCTCGATTAATGCACGTGATGTAGAAGCTTGTTCGTGTATTAATAATTTTATTGGCTTGCCAATTTTGGTATATAATTAATTAATTCATTTGTAAATATTTTTCTGAACAATTTGAATGCCATTTTACAGGGCCCTACATATCAGAAAGGGTTGGTCTAATAAAGTCTACCCTTCTGTAACCGTATAATTCCTCTCTTTTGCATCGCTCTTATTCGGCTAGTATGTGTGGATAATTGTTTGCTCATTTCTATTCAATTTTGATTACGGCATAAAGGAAACATGAAGCATTTGCAGAATAAAGAAAATAAAATAAGATTTATAAGAGTTAGTTCTCATACAACAGGCAGTTTTATTGATAATGGCCGGGAACCCTTCGGGCACGAGTCCGACTCGCACTTGGCCGGTTTTTTACAATTGAGATTCATGTTCGTAAACGTATTCACGATGCTACAGATTCTTGCCTTATATAGAGCAATATATTTTGCATAGCCATTCTTTTATATCATAATACATTTTAACAAAGTCAGCATAATGGACAGTCAACGTGACTAGTATAAAAACACTATGAACGTAGAAAAATTGACGTTATGTTGTACATAATTGAGTGTGATTATATTGCAATAGTATTTCGCAATGTTGAATGAACTGTTTATCTAACAAATCACTCCCATTTAAACACAACCGTATATTAGTAAACACGAATGAAAATAGGCTGAGTGCATATATTAGTCACACACGCAAATATTTTTTCTTACTTAGCAAAAAAAATTAGTACAATTTACGCAATGTACGGGTTCAATCGTCACAATATTTTATTCTTGTAGACTTGAACACCTTACAGCTAACTGACATACTGAAAAGTTTATTTGGCAATCACCATATTATTGCCGGGTCCTGATTACCCAGGGTGCATTTGGCATACATAACCCATGAGATTGAGCAACGGTACACCTACTGAGCATGTTTTTAAATTACACACAACTATGTATATAGTGTTTCTGATATCAGTCCCTGATGTGACAAAATCATGGTAACTTTATGTAACACTGTTTCGCAGCAGCGGTGGGAGGTTTCAAGCCGGCGCAAGCGACGCGGCGCGCGCAGCCTCAGGAAAAGATCAGGTCGGTATCAACAATACTTCCTACATCATTTATTGTTTGTTACTCGCCAGTGACGGACGTGCGCTAAGCCCTTTATCTTATCAGTGTTTTTGTAAAGTGAACTGTGTAGTGCGGTTCTAGTGCTAATTTGTGGTTTTGAGGTCGCGTTTCGACCTTTGGATGTGCTAAAAGTGTCTCTGTGTAAGTTTCTGGATTGGGTTTTGTATTTTTTTAATTACTCTAAATGGTATGTTTTTATACATTTTAATGAGGTCACCATTATCAGGCACACAACATGTAATATAAGTGATGTTCACTTGTTACTCTAATATTTTTTTAATGAGAGGACTTAATGATTGATCCCTTATCAATGAGGTCATCATCACTACTGACATAAACATTTTGCCACATGATGCCATATGGAACATCAACACCATCCCTCAACCGTCCTTCAAAAAGTAAGTGAAGGGACACAATCGATCAAGTTGCTTTATTATCAATAACTTTGACACTGACAAAGAAATTGTAAACGATATGAAACAATGAAAAGGCCATGTACAACTGAGTCTATAACGATTGAGGAAAATATATGCTCAGCTGCGTATAACGTAAAACATATTTACTTACAAGCCAATGAGTATTTATAAGTTTCGGGGAACAATGACGCAAATTCAAATAATTTTACGTACTGGGAATTTTCTCATATCAGTTTGGTAAGGAATGTATACAAACACTAGTTGTGCCACGCAGTTCCACCCAACGCCCGAGGGAACTACTTCCTAGTCTACTACCTACCTACTACCTCTTCCTAGTACTTAGCCTATGTCCTTGCTCAGGCTTTACAATGTGTCTACCAAATTCTATGTAAATCGGTTAAGCATAACCTTCATTGCAGTCGACAAAAAAGGTCGTAGTTTTATCAGTGTTGTTTATGGTATAAGTATCACGGTAGTAAAGTTTTAATCTATTCTTATCAAACTAAACGAGAATTAAATTGTATTGTCAGCATGATTCATTGTAAGATTGGTAAGAACCGACTTCCTAGTCTTAGACGAATTCGTTCTGGTGCCTTTAGAGGACAATTTAGTCGGTCAAGTATATTATTTGAATAAGAGAGAAAAAGAATAAGTTAAATAACGCTGATGAAGATACACTTGGAAGGATGGAGGATGCTATAAGTAGACTAAAATAGTCTGTTGTGGTGACCGATGTTTGGGGAATTCGGGTGAATTGTTTCTTTGGGTTGATGAGCTGAGTGATAAAGGTGACCGATACTACAGATAAACGTGGTTAGTTTTATAATACCGAGATACATCAATTTATTTCCTTGCTAACGCTCACATTTGTTCTTCTTTTTATAATACATAAGCGATATTGCCATCAAATGACCTAACCGTACACCTTTTAATTCTTAAATATGACCTTTTAAAGTTCAAAATGTCTTCCAAACAACCATGCATAACAGCCATAAATCATTTTAATAAGGAAATTGCACAATAGAGCTGTACTTGACCGCTTTTTGCAACGCACCTCTGATACTATCGATATCGACATTTGCGCCGTCACTGGCCGTTGTTGTGAGATGAGAGGCGTCAAATTACAGATGCGTTGCTCGATCAGTTATCGTTAAAGTATTATTTGTTGCATGATCGATATTGTTAGCGAAGGATTTATTAATCGTAGTACTAATACGGATTTGTTTGTCTGCTTAGAGTAATTGGATTGATTAGTAACCCGATTGTTTTTTTCGATTAGTGCAACGGTTTGGATTCGCTTATATTGATATCTTTATGTGTTTGTCGAGGAATAAGTTTTAGAATTCTATCAGCGGTTGTCTTTTATAGTTTAAAAGAAAATAAGTTTCCCGATAGCCAGTTTAAATTCAACTTTTTATTAAAAGATTTGTATAAAGAGTTAGCCGGTCTCTTATTTTTCAGTACTCTGTATAAATCTAAGCAATACAAACTGCCTTCCGTATCCTTATAAGATAAACTTAAGTCATATCGTAAATAGAAATGCAGCACCTAGCTTGCAGGCACAATTTCTCAAACTAAGGCATTACGAAAGCACTTGAGCCAATAGGCTAGAGCTAGAATGGCAGTCTTGCGCAATGTCGTAAGTTGCGTAGATAAAGCCCTTTCTATGAGACCCACAGGTTTCCATGTACCTGATGGAAGAACCTGCTAGAATGTTTTCTGAAGAGAATCAAATGACCAGATTGTAGTTTTTATCTTGTCCTGTAATACAACGTCTTATTTTTTTACTATTTCGCGAAAATGTTTTCGCGTCAGAAAATAATGCTGCTAGAAAATTGAGAAAATAAGTGGCTTATTGCTAATGTTGTTGACATTATCTTGGCCTTCATGTTATTTGCTCAAGTGATGTCATATTCACCTGAATCATTTTCGTCTTTGCATTTCGTCCTTGATACAAAATGCAACAGTTTACTCTCTCTTTCGTTTTTCCCAGTTCTCTTTTAGATTTGATAGTAGGTACACAAATAGTTGCCGAACGACCCGAACGTATGCATTTTTTGAGAGGTCTGATAAATATCTAGGTTGTTTTAATTACTTATTAATTAACTAATCCTAAAATTGTAAGAGTAAAAGGCATTAGGGTGATAGCAGGAACGCTTAATACACATTGTAATTTAAATTAGTTTTAGCCTTGCTTTAATAGAAATTTGAATAGACAGAACACAAAACAAACAACATCAACATATGGAAATAATGATACAGCCAATCATATTACAAAATACGATTACCAAACTAGGTCCAGACAAAGAAGTGATGTCAACAACATCAACATTCAATTACACAAACCGTCGAGTGGCCGAAAACGGTCGAAAGTGTGCCACGGAGAGAGGGGCTCTGCGTTCGACTGGCGTTCGCTGGCCTTGCCCCACTTGGGGTTACGTGTACGCCGTAATAGCGTTCAATGAACGTGACAGATGTTTGATTTTAGTGGTGATGATGACTTTGATTTTGATGATGGATGTGGACTTTGAAATCGAAGATGTGGTTTTTAGTGCTAGGTGATGTTAGGATGATGTGGCTGTTAAATGTTTTGATTCAGATTTAGTTAATCATGGCTGTCGAGTGGCACTTTGTTGAATTATTTTGATTTGGTCAATTTCACCAATTCAGGAAATATCGTTATATACGGAGAGTTGTTGAATTTATATTTGGAAAGTCTGTTATGTACCCTCTGGTTTACTGTGTGGTTTTTGTGTTTATTGAATATTTAGGTTTGAATCTACGTATTGAAATTCTATGTATTGTTCTCAGATCTGGCTCAACGAAACCTCGGCGTCCAGATCGCGCCGTGTATGTTCCGCGTGCACTACGCACCGCGGACAACGCTCAGCCTGAGGAACCAACCAAGGAGACCAACAATCACCGCAGAACTAGTCACAGTGCGGAAGGAACCAAGTGCCCCAAGTCTCCCGCACCCAAAGACAAATCACAACACGGCACCCCTAGGAAATCCATAGACAAGACTTACTGCAATGTGTACACACCACCACATCTCAGGAATCAAAGATCTCAAACGGCCCCAAGCATAGAGGAACCTACATCGAGCGATACAAAGGAATCCGTGCCTTCAGGCTTCCAAGTGCCAAATAGTGATAGTGCAATATCTTTTAGTGATAATAGGTTAAACGACATAGAAGTAGGGGAGAATTTTTATATAGGAGATTATTTCGCTAACGGACAGTTAGGGTTCTACAGCCCGAACTACTATAGTGAATACGCTGATAACAGTCGCGAGAACGCGGCCGACAGTAGCGACTATAGATCAAATGATTCCGACGAAAATATGGCGTTGAACGAATCGAGTCAAAGCAATAATATAATCGATAACGATTACCCTTATGCTAAAGATGAAGATGTGGAGAAGAATGAATTGAAGCGAGCGTCTCAAGAAATTAATAGGAGTAGCAAGAGAATTATAAAACAGAGCTTCCATTCTGACGTGCTAGTTATATCGGATGCAGTTGAGACTGAGCCGGAGAAAAACGAGCCTGAACCGGTTGAAGAAGAGAAAGGAAAAGAAACTGAAGTGAAGAAGCCTAAGCCTAAATTAGAAGCTAAAGTATCTTTGAAGCGGGAAGAGAATGATTGGGACGCAGTTTTCGATGACAGTGGGGAATGCCTTGATCCTTCGCTTCTTGAAGAGTTGACGACGACAGTAGGGAAGGTCCACATAACAAAACCTAAAAACAATTACGATCAATACCAAACGAGAGGTCAGCAGCTCTTCAACGGTCCGTACGACGAAACGTTCGGTCATGTGGTAGAAGTGTATGACTTTCCTAGTGAATTCAAAACGAACGATTTGTTCTCATTGTTTAGTGAATATAAAGACACTGGTTTTGAAATTAAGTGGGTGGACGATACGCATGCGTTGATCGTGTTCAGCAGCGCTAAAATTGGTAAGTTCATTTTTGTTTCTTATTAGTTGCTAAATAAGAGATCAAACTTATAACACCACTCTTTTTGCGTCGGGGGCTAAAAAGAGCGAAAAGTCTGTAAGTCTATTAGAGCTACCTTTACGAAATCTTAAAAAATCTGATATATGTATCAACATTTCATAGTAGCCTTTATTTTGGCTAAATTATTACACATGAATGATCATATAGCACATGGTAACAGAACATGAAATTTAATCTAAGAACATAATAGACCTTCTTTAATGGCAGGATTTTTTTACTCAGAACAGAATAGATTAAAACCTGACAAGAAAACCCAGTTGTCCTTAACGCTCCTCTTGCCCAACACGGTAATGTTGTCAATTAGTTATGATGCCGTAAGTAACATAATATAGATTGCAACGAGTTCCACCGACTGATCGACACCGATAACTTATGTGAGCGTCATACCGTCAAGCTATGCTAGAATAACTTGACGTTTGTTTTAGCGTATGTTTATGGATATGTATGCATTCATTGGGAACTACTTTACACAACCAGTAACCTGTAACCTTCCTCGATAAATGGACTATCCAACACTGAAAGAAATTCCCTGAGATGAGCGCGGCAAACGTCAAAGAAACACACTCTTTGTCTTTATAATTTTGTATAGATAAATTTACTGTTCCTCAACCCTTTTCCAAATTTATTCGTATAAATTAAAAGTTTATCATCGGGGAGTGTTGATATGATTGCTTCCTTGATGCTTATCTTTTTGTGACTAGCTATCAATTCTGATACGATCGATTTTAGTGCATTTTCATTCAACACGCGCATTGTAGTCTAATTTTAAGATCCTGTTTTGTCATCCTTATCTTTTGCACAAAACTTGCGATACGGCTGTTATTCTCGTATTAATTAGTTATCTTTTACGATGTTTATCGACTTATTGTTATTGTACTATGTCACTATTTTCGACAGTCTGTATATGTATTCAGTTGCCTCGATTCTTAGAATAATGACTGTCAAGTCTTATCCGTTTTGTGGTTTGAGAGCAAGTTGCCAAGAAATAACCTTGGTTTCTTGATGTTTTGTTGATTTGTGTGGTTACAAGTAAATTAAGTAATACTGGGTTTTAGTCAGTAAAAGTCCTACAATCGCTTCAGCTGCGCACACAGTGGGATATAATGACGGGGCACTAGATGATTTCCCACTCAAAGTAAAAGACGTGCACTTTTCCAGCCGGGTCCAAAGTTAGAATCCAGACAGCAAGAGAAAATCACTTACATTTATAATATTTTGAATTTCCCTTCCTTGTACGCCACCTGTCTTATCTTTTTGAAAATATGGTCCTTTATAAATCAAGCTAAAGTAAAAAAAATAAAAATAATTCACCATCATTTCAAGTCAATTAAAATTTCGCACAAATAACGTGTGAATCTATTTTCAAGTGCAAGATTTATCTATCAGTGCTATCGGCTATCGATATTGTTGAATTAGATAGCAACTATACTCTATACATTATCGCGAGGTGTTAACTCGTAAGCAATCTCGTCGAGTGCTATTTCTGGAGTTTACAAAGTAAACATTGGCAGTTTTGGTTTATATGGTGTTGCTTGGGTTTTCCACTTCTTCAAAGGGCCTGTGTATTTGTTCGAACTTATTTGAATTGAAAGTAAGAATTTTGGTATTGGTATCTCTGCGTTCTGTATATTTGCGTTCAAGCTCGGTCTAATATAGTGTCCCTTAGATTTTGTTCTGTGAAACCCTCCACGTCTTCCTTAGATTTTGTTCTGAGGAGGGTCATAGACAGAAAAGATCAATAATGCACTTATAGGTGATGTCAACTTATTAACACACTAGCTGTCCCCAGCGGTTTCACCCGCATCTTTGGTTACTGCTCCGCTACCGTGTGTCTTAGCGTGATGGTATATTGCCTACAGCCTTCCTCGATAAAAAGGCTATCTAACACTGAAACAATTTTTCAAATCGAACCAGTACTTCCTGAGATTAGCGCGTTCAAACAAACAAACAAACTCTTCAGCTTTATAATATTAGTATAGATAACATAGCATTTGGAAGTAAAATGATCCATCTAGAATGTTGTATTCCGATTTATGTATGTAGGTAAGCGCTATTTGCATTAGGGCTCGTACTTAATGCATATTTAATGGCCGCTTTGAATCAAATAATGTCAATAGAGTAGTAAAATCTTCGAAATGACACCATGAAATTAATTCACCATAACACATTCAATGAGTTTGAAAACATCGGAAAACTTTCGCGTAACATAGTATCTATAGCTTACTCCACCATTGCATAAGTAAGCATAATGCAGCAAGTATGTGAAGTCATTACTGCGGTTAATTGCCCGAAATGGTAATTATACGATGCGGCCGGGATGCGTGCGTTACCCACCTGATTGGCGCGGTTTCTATTAGGCGTTTGTTATATGGCGATTATGGCATTGGCTTGTGTAATATTGCAGTTTGGTTATTCTACTGCAATATGACACAGGTGCATCCAAACTGTAACAAGCCAATGGAATGAGTGCAACTAAAATATACATCGAAAGTAAATTTGGTGTTTCCTTACGATGTGTCTCAACCTCATCATCATCATCTCAGCTATAGAACGTCTGGACATTGATTTAATAAAAATCACTGGTTGGAAGCTGCCAGCGCCATATTGAAGTATGTTTGTTGTGGTTCGTCTGTCTAATACCATAATTTTGAAATCAAAATTAGAAAATTCATTTATGACTTCATAGAAGAAGCATAAGGACCTGCGTCATCCTAATATTCTGGTCTTAATAAAGGAATAATTAACGTACCTATATTTGTATGTAAGCTTGTGCAATGTCTCTACGTAGACGGTTGATTTCCTTCGAGAACCGCCGTCGCGGCTACAATCATATAGGTCTAGAGGACATTATTATTAGAAATATAAGAATCCCAGTACATGTGTGGATATTTAAATGCTGCTTTAGATCAACAAGCATACAGGTTCACCCCGAGTATCTCCGTTCGTGACTAGGCAATGCAAACGACAATGTTTGTGTAAGAATTCATCATTATTTATTATGTACCGCTTGAGGTGTGAACTGATCGTCATGGACTGACTTATTAATTTGTTTCGCAAACTATTTGCTATTCTCCATGGTGATATCTTTAGCGTTAAGGTTTTATTCTTAACTCCTTTAATTCGTTTTTACTATTTCTTTGCTATCATCTGTCTCTTTAACAGAGAAGCTTGAAAAGTGGTGATCATGCCCTTAAACCTATAGACCACTACATATGTACATAGGATTTGTTAATATTAGCAGATTGGCAAGACATAATTATCTGCTTTTGATTAATGACAGGAACACTAACAGTAACGCTATTTTCTGTTATAACTTTTGCTTATATTTCTTATATTTCACCAAAAATATATTCCAATTAATACTTTGTTTTGGAATTCTTCTTTTGCCTTTGTAAGTAAAGCAGGTAGATAGGTGATAGGTAAGTTTGCGCGCTTTAATAATTTTTCTAGAAGATCATTAATTTTTCGGGTGAATGGCCATGTCGACGTTCCGCAAGATGCATGCTCACACGCGGATTACCTAAGCGCTGCACCTGCTCCATGCAGCGAATGCACCGCTTATCAGCTCTATGGTATCAGCTGCGTAGCGACGTAACGCCGCGTAATGCATGTTAAAACAAATGACGTAAGCATTGTTGCGTACTGTCATGTTGTTGTTATTAATTTTACTGAAGTTGTGATTGTGGTTAAAGGCATGAATGTTTCTGTTGATAACTTTAGTTAAATCAGATTCCACTTGTTATGATATGCTCTCAAAGCAAAGTTAAGTACTTTCGCTTCTAATATACTGCCTGTATCATCGCAAACGTGTCAATGAACGTCACAAACGTTTGTGATCTATTTTTGTCGTTTTCTTGCTAGCTTTAATTTGTCGGCAAATCTGTAATATTTAGAACCTGAAACGAATCTGTTGACGCAATCTCCCATTTGTTAAACTAACGCGATCGCGTTAATCTCAAAATCCTCCTAGGGCTCCCCCTTGCATTCGCCGGCAGGTGACTGGACGCCATTGACTCCCATGCCCCCTCCACTCAGGCGAGGTTGGAGTGTCGCTGGGTAGTTTTAGTGGGTATACCGGGGAGTCCCACATACCCTGTACCTTCCCCCGACGGGAAGGGGATGCGTAATAGCATTTTTTCCCAGCGCCAAAACAAAAAAAAGAAGGGCTCCCCCTTTCCTCTTATGACTAGAATTTCAAAATCCAAATCGGTGTCGAGGAGACAAAAATTTGAATGCGCCTAACAAATGTAATTGGTTCTTACAAAACAATATTATAGGAAACACACGAAGTGCATTGTTTGCTATTGAGCAAGCGTCGTGCCTAGCCTATTGTGATACTGCATCGGTTTTTGTATAATTTCTTTGTTTATACAAACATCGTCTACTTCCAGCTGTTAAGTTCCTTGATCGATTTAGTCGTCTTGATGAAGTTTCGGACCGGCCGAAATTGATGTATAAAATTGAAAAAGCCAAACAGGAACCGAGAACTTCATTCTCAATAGGCAATGACGGAAATCTTAGAGCAAT
The DNA here is from genome assembly GCA_958496145.1 of Heliothis peltigera. Lineage (NCBI taxonomy): Eukaryota > Metazoa > Arthropoda > Insecta > Lepidoptera > Noctuidae > Heliothis > Heliothis peltigera. The sequence continues at coordinate 2,139,425 of OY292341.1, forward strand.
TTAGGTAATTATTTCGTAAAACCGACCTAAACTTATAACAAAAAGAATTTATTTTACTTAACAATTGATCTAAATCTTGAAATCGTGGACTTTTTTGATCTTTATTTCTTTAAAGCATGTCTCATTACGAGTAACGAGTCTCAAGTTAACCTCATTTAATCACCTTTACGGACCACATCTTCCGGCGCCAAATAACCTTTCCACAGCTTAACCATTACGACCAACAATATTTAGACCTGTTTTGGTAACATTCACTTTTGGGCATTCTGATCTTAATCTGAAGAAATCAATAAATAACGTAAAATTAAGGTTGCTAAGCAAGTTTTGTAAAACAAATTTGGCGCCTTGACCAATTTAGGGGTATGATATTATATAACATTATTTTCGTCAGCATATGCAAAATGATTTCAGTATTATCTCACTTCTCGATAACTTAGTATGACTGGTTTTGTACGTCAGAAAGATCCTTTATTGGTTCTATCGATTAAATTGTTTAGAAACGCTTTATGGAGACATTTCGCCATATAAGGTTTGCTGCCATGTTTTACTACTTCAAAGATAAAGGAAAACCTTTTCATTCTTACCATTTAAATCTTGATGTCATAACTTGATACATTTCGCTTCTTACGCTATTTGCTTATCCAAGCTTATAATTAAAACTTTTTTCAGTCATCGCAAAGCTTTTTTCTTTGTCGTTCCAATTTCGAAATGAAACTGTCACAGTCAGATTGTTTAACTAATAAGCGTCACTTGAGAACCTCTTTAGAGGTTCATGCAACTTCCAAGTTAAGTAAGATGTTGCAAAAAGTTTGCAGCTGCAATTCACGAATGCCTCGTTTTAAACAGGATTACGTAAACATTTTAGCTGGACGTCAAGATGGGAGGGAGAGACGGTTTGGTAACTTTAATTTTCAAGTCATGTTGTTTTGGTTCAAGGAATAGCTGATAGCATTTTTTTAGGATGAATATAATATTAAGGGATGGCTATAATTAGATACTAAAATGGACTAGCAGCCTAAAGAAAACACAAAAGCAAAATGTACGCTAGCGTTCATAGGAATAAACATATGCAAAAATTACTAGACGAAATTAAAGTAATACATCCCTACAAAAATCCAACTGTGAAATAGATTAACTTTAAATGTCTGTTACAGCATTTGTTATTTAGTATCTGTTTCAGTACTCATCTGTTTGTTATTTCTTTGCACCACACACCACTTTCAGTTTCATTAGCGTGGCCTACTTTGTAATACATCGATTTTTTATTCAGCACGCGTACCATTGCTGCCTTGAACTTGAGCTGACATAAACACATGCTTTTAAAACGGCACGTGTATTGCGAAAATGAAAGAAAACAGATTACGTATCGCTCGTGGTGTGGGTACATGTGTGTTCACTGGGCTGACCACGAAGCAATTCTAGGTCGATCGTGGAATGTTTTAATGATATTGAATTTGAATCTTGAGATTTCTCAGAGTTTTAATGGTTCCTCTTCCTTATTGCTTGAAGATATGGGGCAGAAGATTTCTGAATGAGCTTCAAGGTTTGAATGTGGTTATAAGGGTCTTAGGCCTTAACAAGTTTAATTATTGCTTTGCTAAGATCTTTTATTTCGTGTGAACTATTCAAATCAGCATTTTCTTTCACTGTTTTTAACCAATTGACAGTAAGATCAGTTGTTACATTAGCTTCTGAATAGGTACCTAATTCCTTCTAGATTTACCTCGAAGGCCACTCTTCCTGGGCTATGGAATTGTTCGTTAGCGTTGTGCGGCCCTGGTTCACAAAGTGCTCTAGAAGGAGCAGGAGCGGTTTTTAGGCAATAAAAGTCTGTCAAGTTTCAGTCATCTGATGATTCCCAAAAACAAAATAATAGGGCTTAGCTTTCCGTAGTATCGATAGTACTTTTAAAAGTTATGAATCAGATCTCCCACGATGAAAACAATGTATAAACTTTTGACGCGAATTCCCCTTTTCGATGTGGGAGATCCTCTGCAGTTTCTATTTTTGTATTTAATGTTAAGATTGAAGGTCTTCTCAGCGTCCGAGGTGCTAATTTGGTATCGTGCTTTGGGAGTGTTACGATAGTAGCGCTCCTTGAAGGAATTTATGCGCGCTATTTCCTCTAGACACGAGCATGCTATATTATAATATCATTAATATGCTGCACGCATTTTGACATCAGCGATACCAGCTTTGATCATGGATTTTATCGTTGCACGTATGTATGGTAGGCAGATGTTTATTGCATTCATCCCCAGGTGGTTTCATTGCTATCGATACCTTATTGCAGACCCCGGAAGTTCATTGAAATATTTTAGAAATAAGTCATCGTTATCGCATTTCAATTGCCCTTCGCTATTTGAAATAGCTTCTTCTCCTGGCTGCGCAGCTTTCAGGCTATAACAAATGACTGCCTTAATGACAGCTATACTCTTCCCAGTAGTTTCGAGAAAACTGTTCTAATTGTAACTGTTGTACGTAATGATTACAGTTCTAGCAGTGAAAGTATACTTACGTGTAAACCTAAAAAGGCAACAGCTGGTTGTTAGACAATTACGTTACGTTTCTTGTTTGATCACCACCTGGTGATGATACAATACAAAACATTTCCTACTGCAGAGTTGTTATTAACGCCTTATTCGCTTTTTGTTGTATTGAGTTCGTTTAATTGAATTGTATGTCTGTAGTTAATTGGTTGTTGAAATCTTCCGTTTTGACAATATGTGACTGATGTGCTATTGTGACGTTGAATCTTTCTTCACTTTCTATGAAGCTGTAGTGAAAATTAAAACTGACTTCAAGAACTTGTCGGAAATGTCAGACTAATTTAATACCTAGGAAATTTTAAAAAATTAAATGTTTCTGTCCGCATTATTGGTAGATGTATTTTACCATTCATTGCTATATAACAAATTTTAAAGTATAAGAGCCAGTTTCACCGGTTACGGATAGCCACTATATACCAGATAAACTATCTGGAACTTATCCGTAACCTGTGAAACTGTGGAATTTGGTTCAGGCCTTAAGCGCGTTATTCGTGACATGGATAATCTATTCGTAAGTCCATCCAGAGAGCTCAGTCAATGCCATTGCAGACTACCACCTGCTACCCTTAGTTTTTTGTTTCGACTTATAAAAAATGGGACCAACCTGTTCTGAGTTCATTGCTTCGTATAGCAGTGATAATTAAATCAACAGGTTTGTGTCCTAGAGATGTGTAGATGCCACCTGTTCAACATCTGCCGCTGCATGAGGCGATAAAATCATAATTTTAATGAGCACTGTTTCCTATCCAACCATATCTCTTTAAGATAAATCCGTCATCCATTACTAGAATCTTCTAGTAGTTTTTTTCTCTTAATAAATAATGCCCTGGATCCGGAACACCAAGTAGTGTACGAAACCAAAAACCCTTTGAAAAGCTATGCTGATTGTTGTTTCGACAACTCAACCGCCTTAGAGTGTTACAGACCACTGTCGATAGATGCCATGGATCGATGCTAAAATGGAATGGTCTACGTCGCAAAATAGTTTTCACGACATATAGTACGACAATAGTTTTCGGATCGACCAATCCTTTCTACCAACGAACGATCAGTATCCATTGACGGTTGATCAATGGGGTTAAACACCCTTAGATTTTGAACTTGACGAAATTCGATTTCATTAGGGTTTGGATCAGTGTCGTTAACCAAACTCAGATTTTATTTCCTTTCCTTTTGATGCAGCTTGTATTCTTCTAGTTGTGGTTCAGCAACTGCAGTTTTAAACTTGCAGTTTTGCCGCTATACTTTAAAGATGACGTCGATATGCTGTTTAATATTCGAGCAAACCACGATATCAAATTAGTTTTTTCTTAGGAATACAACAATGGCTGATATGCCAAAAATTTCATCAAATGCATGCAGTGTGATGAGAATGGAGATATCAAGTTTATTAGATCATAACATCATGACTACCGGGTTTGTTCCTAGATTCTTGAGACTTAACGGGCCATTCAAATACAAACTTAATGTATATTAACTGAATGTCTAAATTATTTATTATCTGCATAATCTGCTCTCATTTCAGGCATTCTGCACACTTGGGTAATCAGTGTTTTTGCAATATTAAACCTCTTTGGCGTTGCCTTTGCCTGCAGACCATAGATGTAAAATTACGCAATGAAGTCTTCATGGTTGAACGAACTTCCTCCGTACATTTTTGGCGCGAACTGGGTTGTGATTGGGTTTTTAATTTTCTATAATTAAAGTCTTGCATTAACTGCGTCGTTGATTACTATAATGAGTATATTATTAGTTGACTTCCAAGAAGGGTTATGTATATGGTTTGTGGACTTATAAAGTGATAAATGTACGCCTAAAATGGAATTCATAAATTATACATTAGGTACTGAATATTCCACTAAGACAACTAAAACGATTGAAACCAAAGAAACTAAAAATTCCCAACTAAAGAACTGAAAAGACAGAAGCAAGATGAAGTTTTGCTTATAATAATTTTGTCCTGTCAGTTTTATTGATTCTTAATTAGCTGTCTTTCACTTAGTAAAAAGACTTCATCAGGAATATCCTGTGGTTTTTAAAGAGAGCAAATAATATTGTAGAAGATATAATTAATTAATTACCTACAAAATCGTTTCCCTATAGATAGCATCAACAAAACAAAAGACCGTCAACAAGGCAGACAGGTGCACGGAAGAAAATTATATTCCGCGCCGTATTTTTTTCAAATCCTAGCAAATAACGACATCTTTCCGTATTCATTATAAATTCACACTTAATTAGTCGAGTTTCTAGTAAACGGCAATGAAATTGCGTTTTAAATATAGAGTCTGATTTGGCTTTGCATGAAGTTGCATATGCTTTGCTGTATGTATTGGGAAAGACAACTTTCATATCACTCGTGTATCGGACTCGATTTTTCCTTTTGTAGGGCGAACAGGAAATGTAATACCTAATTGATTATTCATACGTTTACGGTATTTGTTAACTTTTTCGTTTCCTTAAAGTTCGCTGAATATTGAGTTACTGCTTGCAAACCAGAGCACAAAAATGTTATGAAATACTGTGCAAAATTCGAAACAGATTTTGTTTTTATTGTTTTGTTGTTATGTTTCTTTTGTGCTATGTGATTCATGCATCCCTTTACGTCGCAGTCATTCAGAGCTTGACACTCCCTCGCGTTCGCAAGGAACTAAAAAGTAATTCGACCTACTATCGATGTGGCGATTTAAACTAAGATCTGTAAAACATCTTACACCAAAAAGATTCTCATAAACCAAGGGCTTAAGAACTGTGTTTAGAAGATTCCGCATCTATTTTCTTTGGAACCACAAAGAGCTGCTTGTTACAGCGTAATGTGGCGCGGGCGTCGTTCCACTTGCTCGCAGCACCGTTGCGTCATGCGGGTCATCGAACCTCCTTGCGAGGTTGCGCGCCAAAATCTAGGTTGTACGTCAAACTAGTTGGTCCATCCATCTTTAGTGCCATTATATTAATTAATGCATAATTTTTGTTTTGTAATAGGAATAGATAATGTTTTGTTGTCTTTGTGATCTTGATCTTGGCCCATATTTTTAGAAAGTTTTTAAAATAGAAGATTATCTATTAATTTAGAATCGCAATATTAGTGATGTATTTAAGATTAAGCTATCAAATGGTTAACAATAGTTATACTACTAATACGAGTGTATACTATAAACGCGAAATTTTGTAAATCCATATTTACAAATGGATGGATGTTTGTTACTCTTGCAAGTAAAATCCACTGAATGGATTTAGATAAAACTTGGTAGTACTTGGTAGGCTACTTAAAATCTGGGTCTGAGAAGTAGATCTTTCTAGAAGCGAATGGAAGCGCTGGCGGAAGCTAGTACCTACAGCCGCCAGCACATCAACCTATCTCAATCTGTCAAATTTCATTAATAGAATTTCAACCTTATCACAATACTGGAAGGTTTATATTCGATTTATGAAGTTTGACAGATTCGGGTAGGTTGACCTGCTGGCGTCTTTACATGGTTCAATACAAAGTGACGTGTATTAAACTCATTACATTTTTAGTTCACATAAACATAGTTGCATGGTTACGCTTGGAATGCGGCCAACGGATAATAAACTGTTTTGGCGTTTGTATACTATTTTAATATGAAATCATAACTTCATCGAAATCAGAAATGTGTTAGGATGGTGGTCTTATTTTCGCTCACACTTATGACCTTATCACAGTATCAGAAGGTTAATATTCGATTGGTAAAATATGTCAGATTCGGCTATTTTGATCTGCTGGCATCTGTGCCTACCTGTTACCATGCAATTTATAATTTTAAAAAATGTCTAGAAGTATATCTACCATTCAATTCGCGACTTCATTGTCAATATTTCGGTAGCACTTCAATGCATAAATTACACAGTTCGCAAATTGACCAACAATTTTTGTATCATTCCAGCTGGAGAAGTGCTATCGACGCAGCGTCCTCTCGTGAGATGTCGGCCCCTCCACGCCGCTACCCTCGAGTCCAGGAACAAAGCGAAGAAGTGTGCAGAGTTCCTGCAGCCTTATCGGTGAGTATTGTTGTATTTAGAACTTAAACAATATGGATGCAGTTATTAGGTTGACCGTGTAAGGTAATTGACATAATAACATGATGAAAATGATGACAGGCAATGCCCAAAAAGAAGCCCTTTTTTCGTGTAAATCATCAAGTGCAGCTGGAGGGAGTGTCAGAGTCTTACTGACTGAAACCCAATTTGCTCCTTCTGGAGGTTTCCGTGTGCCAGGGCCATGGTATCTTGTACCCCAGCAACCCGCAGCACATAAAAGTGTCATAATTATAAACAATACAATTTAAAAACAAATTTTAATCAAATAATAAAAATCGTAACATCCTAACCATGTTTAAACCTTAATTCAATGTACTGCTTATCAAGCACGTAGTTCTGCGGTTAAAAATAACCTTCGCGGTCAGCATCTGTAACTTAATTCTTTTATTTGTATTAAATTCCAGGCAGCGACCAGAGACATGCACGGCGCTGGCCAGACGTCTGGTGTCGGGCGCGCTCGGCGTCAAGCTGAGCACGGCGAGGCAGGAACGCGCTGAGGAGAGGCGACTCATTACCATTGCGAGAGGTGAGGCTACTATAAAGTTGTTGATAGAAAATGGAGGCAATGAAATTACGGCTACCTAGAAGTCAGAAAGTCTGACAAAGCCACTTATCAACGGGTATCGGGTTTTCCGGGTTAAACTGAGTTGAGTAGGTCATACAGGCAGTCGCTCCATGTGCAACACTGGTACTCATTCGGCTATGTCTGGTAGTCTGCAAGACGATCCCAACTTGGAACTCTGGAAAAGACTAGACAAATGATGATGATATGCAATAATAGTAACATAGTAGATATGTATCATCTATTGATATTTGGATTAATAAACCATAGCAATCAAGGCGTGCAATTTGTTTATATTTAACGTTATATTTTCAGAGAAGAAACGCCAGGCGGCTCTACACAAGGAGGCGGCGTGGGACGGCTCGCTCGCCAACCAGTCTGTCGACACGTGAGGTATCGATGCTCGTTCCCATCATTATTAATCGATTTAACCGATCCGATAGTCAATACTTGCGTGTATGCTTGGCGGTAAAATTATTGCAACCAGATAAAAAGTCACCGATGTCCTTTCTCAACCTCTAGACTATAATTTCAAATTTTCAAACCAAATTTCATTTAAAATGGATCAGTAGTTTTGGCTTGAAAGCGCCACAAATAGTTTATTTCGCATTTGTAATATCAGTAAGCGCTTCTTCAATGTAGGTTCTTTTACTTGTCTCAACACTAAAACTACTGACATCAATACTTTTAAGTTATAAACCGCAGATTTTTGGCACTTCTGTTCATTCGCCATTCAGTATCAGTCATTTTCTTATCAATTCAATGTTTATTCATGTTGTGTAAAGTATTTCCAATAAAATGACTTGCTATTTCGCCAAATACTTCACATCTTCGGTAGTATAGTGGTAAGTATCCCCGCCTGTCACGCGGGAGACCGGGGTTCGATTCCCCGCCGGAGAGAATCTTTTTGCAATTTTTTCATACATAAATTTTGTTTGGCTGTATTTTGAGACATGTTTTTTATTTACTGAAATAACTCATTATATTTAACCAATAATAAATAATTGTATGATCGTGCAGTACAAATGCCAAAACTATTTCGCAGTGGTTTACTTTTCAATGAAACAGAACAGTATTTTCGCGACGTGTAACTATATCTTCGGTAGTATAGTGGTAAGTATCCCCGCCTGTCACGCGGGAGACCGGGGTTCGATTCCCCGCCGGAGATAAACTTTTTTGTTATGATATTGCATTGCTTACGATGTAAGCATATTTACCTGAACCGAGCGGCGAACTTACCGAAAGAAACTATTTTTGCAAGGCCTCCCTGGATTTTGGTTGCCTTGGGCTCCAAAAGATGTGCGTTCAACATTATTTTATAAATAAAGTGGACGATTAACCATCGATAAGAAAATTTGAAATAAATTCACCGAAGTCTTATAGGCATGTTATAAATTAAAGATTAGAATATAATTTTATTATTATCACTTTAGATATTCAATAAAACAACATGTTCTTGTTGATATAATATTACCCATGTGTATCTTTATTGTTTTCAGATTAGCCACGCGGGCCGGGTTCCATTCGAACGGAGATACGTCTAAGCTCTCACTAAACACGTTCGTTTTACTAAAGTTAACGTAGTTTTAGAACTATAGATATTTTTCTATGCGAAATATTAGATTATACGACGCCTAAGAGGTTTTGGTCCTTTATGTAAGTTCGGTTGATGCTTAGAGCTTTAAATTTAATTTTTGTTCGCTAATTTTATTGTGGTGTTCGACTCGACTTGCTTGCGTTTCTTAGTTTTTCCCTTGTTTTAGATGAATGTAGTCGCGTACGTATATATTTTTATGTATGTATACGATTTTAGTTAACAGCGAAAACTATAGATAATTATACAAGAATTTGGCTCTAATTTCATATCACAAAATTTAAGTTTTAGCGGGTGTTTTGTGTGCTTAAGAATTGGGTGATATATTGAACGTTTTGCTAATAATTGCATGATTTTTTTAAATAATTAAAGGTATGGATTATATTCATGACATTTTAACTGCATAATATTTTTTTTATTAAGTGATATGTATACATCTGTAGTATTCATAGAAACCAAATATTAGTATTTATTTAGCTGTCTCATATTATAATATATGTTAATATAGTTCTACTGTGTATAAGACTGTTGAACGGGTTGATGGTTTCTGCATGCGGCCAAAAGCGTGATAAAGGGATGTTGCTTAAACAATTATATTTATTTTAATTACTGATAAGTTTAGCCTCTGAATGTCAAATATTGATTCTGCAATCGAACCAAGTATCAAGAATACTTCGACATATTTTTATTTAAATATACTGATGTATTTTTTTTATTCTAATATTTAGGGCCTGTTTCACAGGTCGTAACCTGCGATAGCCAAATTAAAAAATGGAACAGAATTTGTATGTAATTATCTGCCAGATAAACTATCTGGAACTTATCAGCAACCGGTGACACTAGCCCTTAAGGTTATAAACTAAATGTTTGATTGCAGTTCTCATATTGAAATTCAAATCTATGTTTAATTTGTTGCGTGTATGTGCCTTCGTTGTCTAGTCTGGTTGTATGTAACGCGGACTTCAAAACCTCTTTGCGTTAACTTATAAGACGAAAGTAGGTTTAATTACTAGCAGAATAATAGTTTTTAATATTGCGTCTTATGATAATTATAGTAATAAATTGTTCTAGCGTTCGGATCGAAGGAAGGAAGTTCTAGAACTCCTTTTATTTTATTGTGAGTATAGATAATGATGCGGTAGTGTTGGTAGCAATGGAGAACGAATATTTGAATATAGAAAAATGTTTTTAAAAATGGAACTTAGATATATGGCGACGGATTTGATTTATTCGTTGCCGTTGTTAATAAAAATGGTGAAATATTATCGCGTAACGTGTAAAATGTCCTTTTACCGACCTCATGGAGTCTTTATTGCCTGTAACGAATAGCTTGTCATCGCTTTTATGGTATCTTTTCATTTTATTAAACGTACATATTGAATTTTATTGAACTGTGACCATAGATATAGAAAATGGACAGAGCGTTCCCGCTGTCAAGTTAATACCTACGCGGGTAACAATATTTTTCATGCAGTTTTTTGTTCATTTTCTGTATTTATGATTGAAATAATACCTTGGATTAAGTCGGCAGCTAGCCTGTAGAGGTTCCGTACTGTTGCGAGTTCTTTAGATATGAATTTTGACAACCGCAACGATAGAAAACTTGGTTTATTTACGACTGTATTCTAAAAGCAATTAGAGCAAAAAGTTCCAAAATTTGTCAAAAATATTCTCCCTTCACAAATGCATGTTGTGATCTATTCTTCCTTTAACTTTATCCTAAGACTACCTATTAGACTTTGAAAACCAAAATCTTTTGTTTTTCTCGCTCGCTCTAGTTGTCACCTACTTACTGCATACAGGAATGAACAATATTTTAATGAAAAAAAAAAAAAAATTCGATTGTATGTTTACCGATCTCTGTAAAAAGGTTTGTCACAAAAGAATAGACGTGAAAAAGATTAATATATTTTGTTACCAGTATCACAATACAGCCAAAGATCTGATTACTAATTTGGTGTTTTAAGATACTAACTGGCTCAATTTAATATTTTATATATTTTAATATGGCAACTTAGAGGCTGTTTTGGAATTTTAATGTCAACTGACAAGTGTATGCTTCGGAGTTGCCAGTTGTGAAAAATGGGTGAAATTTATATATTTTGTATATCGCCATTTTGCATCCACTGTCCACAGCCTCAGATTTTATTTTATCCACCATGACTATGATATTTTAATTATTGCATTCATTTTATTTTAAAATATACATAAGCGACAGCAGTACTTCAGATTCAGATTCATGAAAGGTGATGAGTTGATCGCATACACCTTCTTAATACTTGTACTGACGCCAGCACATCAATCTACTCTATAATCTGTCTGTACTATCGCTGAAGCATATGATTGATTGGGATAATTTGACAGTTTAGGGTGGCTTGATGTGCTGTCGTATCTGTACTTTCATTGTTTTTTTTTTATCCTAATGAATTTATCCTATATTACATTGCAAAATAGTGCAACAACTTGTCCTCTTAATTGAATGAATGATAGATTATACCAATACGTACTTTGGATTTTATATGAAATCATGTGACAGGATTCTCTTAAAATAATGTTTTTAAACAATTAACTGTGCAATAACAATGTACATATCTGCGAAGTCAGTTTCACATCGTACCGTCCATATATACAATAATGTATCACAATAAATAAATATTCTCATACGTCATTTTGTTAAGTTTTTATTTTTCACCTCTGTACATAATGTGGCTAAGGGGTTGGTTAGCTTATGTTAGAAAAAATGGCGAGTTCATAACGTTGGTATTACAAGTAGAAAAAAATTAGTTCTCGATTCAAAACGATGACAAAAGAAAAAATATTTTAAACTCATTTTTGAACGCGACATAATTTGGTCACAATTTTAAAATTTGAAATGGCACAAAGTACAATTTATTTACTTTGAATTAATTTAATAACCTGTACTAATACAAGAATTTTACCGCCATTTTTTGACATTTGCTCAAAACAAATGATATTACAGTACTATTTTGTGCACAGTCTGCAAAAAAGGGAGATATTTCGTAAACTTTGCACAGAATAGTACGAAGACTACAATGGAAAGATTTATTTTTCTTGTCAGTGTAGCCAAAACACAGATCATACACAGACGACCTCCCGACTTCGTTTTCTGTTTGAATAAATATACATTCTTTTAAATAATGAAAAAATATAATACACGAGGGTATGTATATCTTATGTCTTAAGAAATTTACTCAATTGCCAGACTAGAAAAATTAAATAAAGATTATTTATTTTCTCATTCAAGGAGGTTATCTGACGCAGTGCTGTGAATTTTAATATTTTCGATATAACAAATTGAATTAAATAACAATACATTTGATTACAATGCATTTATGAAAATATATTTATTTCCAGTTATATAATTAATTAATTAACACCATGGTCAAATATCATATAGTGTTTTTTTTTACAATTTGCTCATAATAAATAATGAAGCATGCAGATATTGCTTTTAAAACTTGTATCCTATAATATTCTTTTTTGTACCCACGATATTTGTCGACAGAATTCTTATTAAAAGCCATGATTCTATATCAACTCAACCAACTTTTTTTAAGTTTCGAATAAACCTATAAGACCTCTTTCGAAACTGCGAGATATTTGCACGGTGCCGTAGAGTGGGTGCTAAGAACTGGCAGGGTACATTATGTTATTCACCACACGATTATGACCTCTACCACTTGTAGTTAGAGATAAACTACGTAAATTACTCTTGGACATTGAAGCCATTGTTTGAATTAACCGGACATTATTGACATTGACTTCTTCCTACTTTATCCGTAACAAACAGTCAATGAGGCTTGATCTGTACAAAATAAAGTAGAGAATTTTATTTTTGTAATAATGAAGGTTATTCTTAAATTGATATACAAATAAATAAAGTTGATTGTCTTATTTGTGTTGTTTTATTTCGCTTAAATTATAAACTCATGCTCTCTTACTATAAAACTGGGTCTTAACCTGCTAAGTACTAGATTGAGAGACCATTAACTTTGTTTAAGAAGAAGTTTTAAAGTTGGCACAAAAGGCGGTACTTTTTTAAGATCTAAGTTCATTATAAGGAGATTCACGTAAAAGTGCTGTTTTAACCTCCGACCTAAAGAGTCCTGCCTGGCCCTGAAAAGACTGATGCTATAAGTTTGACTGCTATGTGTATCTGTAACCATCTGTGGCAGCAGCAGCGACACCCCGATTTGAAAGCCCCTCGTATCATTTTTTAAATGTAACTTTATGCCATGGGGTTATTTTTTTTTAATTAGACTGGACCATACTTTATTAGATTACCAAAACTATAATTATTGTACCTACTCTTCTAAAAACGGCAGCACATCGAGCTACATCAATCTGTCAATCAATCAACTTTGAGCCATATTATTCAGCGATAAAGTTGAAAATCTATTAAGAAAATTTTAAGTGCTGGCGTCTTCACAGTCACAAACCTTCATTCGTACATGCACTCAATAGCCTACCCGGTAACGTGAATTGTCCCATGCGGCCGATGGGGCACTATCGCGCATATTTCACAAAATTGCCATAGACATTGGCTATGCAGGTATTTTCACAAAACGCCTAATGATAGCAATATAGCATCAGACAATGGCGTTGCGACAGATGCAGGCTACGCGCCCCTCGCGGCTAATGGCTAAGACCACGACCAATCCAAGGTCACATACATTTTGTTTGTAGGAAACGGAGTGAGACCAATTGCGATACCTTATTTAACTGCGCATTTTTTTAATAATTAAACAGGTGTAGCTAATTTTGTGGTGAATGTTTATTCATTTAAGTTTTTTGAGGTCCGATAATAGATTTAGTTTTGCTAGTAGTAATTTCATAACCATAATTAGATATCAATAATCAACTCATATGGCATGCAGGTAGTACATGCAACCCGATGCTAACAGCGTTGGTTTTTGTACACAACGCATACAATTACGATCTGGAAAAATCTAGCCGTCGTCGTCCTTGATTCTCCGTAAAAAATTATAAGACTTAAACCTAGTACCTACACAAGATTAAGTACCCTAAAGTAGTATTTATACTATTTTTCTCGTGGGATATCAGCAAACGACCCTTCCAGCTGAGGGTGCAGCTAGAGGGAGTTACTGAGTAAAACCCACTATGTTCATTCGTGGCCCTGGCACACAGGGACCTCCCCTGTATGCCAGGGCCACGGTAACTCTTTTGAACAACATGCAGCCCTAGCAAATGTAGAATTCATACCTAAACCCAATACCCAGTTACTCATGCTTCTCGCAACCAAAAATCTCAAGGTCTTCTTCGATACCAATTAGGCAATTAATTGAACAGTATAATTGAATTTATTGTATTCAGATAAAAATAATAATACAATTTCCACTTAGGTTTAGATTTAATAAGTCGACAATGTCTGATGCAACTTTCGTAATCATTTGGGTTGGTCCAAAATGATTGTTGGTTGTTTGACTGTTTTCTTTTTGTCTGCTAATCTTAATATTTGATACTGAGCTGAATGTAGCATATATGACGAAGCATTTAGTACCACGGACAGACGTCAGCACATAAAGCTACCCGAAACTGTCAAGATTTCCCAATCAACTAAACCATCCTACAGCGACAAAGTTGAAGATCTATTAAGGGAATTTGACGGATTGTGGTATTGTAGCTTGACGTGCTGGCGTCTACACAAGCGAAGCAGTTCCTATTTATTTCCTTATTTATCACTGAAAAACCTGGGGGCATAGCCGCTACTAGAAACCACAAAAATGTATGGAAATGAAATTCAATTCACGTTATGAACTCGATTTATAGATTTCAAATGTCATTTCTCATAAATAAAGAGTAGTAGGTAAGAAGCTCGATAGATAGACAGTGTGTGACTGTGGACTTAATATCTAGAGCTCATTATGAGCTGAAACAATTAGCAGACACAGGTGTAAAATACACATTTTACATAGGTGAAGTCATCAAATGACCCCCCGTGTGCAGCGGAAGGAAGAATGAACATAATATACATAACTAGCTAGGTATATGGATAATGATTTGCAAATATGCAATTGAATAGAGAATAAACTATTATTTACTGCCAAGAATTCTAGTCATAGTCTATCAAACCACAATAATAGCAACAGAAAGCCATGCAGACCTAGATTGCAGTACCTACAACAAAGTAGGTGAATTTAGTTTATACTAAGCGTAGGTAATTAGTCACCCATTTATCATTGTAGACACCGGAATATGTCTCAATGGCCGTCTGACCCGCCACCATCTATTGTCACCCGAACAATGTTGTTGACCGCGGAGAAAACAAACAATTCATATAGACGCGATTAGGAACAAGCACTTCCAGTTAATATTGCAGAGAGCATCTGAAAACACGTAGATGTATCTACTATGCGTCGCCTTACAATAATATTATGTTTCATGTCGCGAGTGATATACGGGACGTACACTGTTCAACACCACTCGTATTCAGAGCACGTCTCAAGAAAATCGAGATCCAACATGCCGGTGCTGCAAGGTGGTTATGTTTACAGACACTTTGATAAACCTGGAGAGTTTTCTGCAATCAGACAGTCTACTATCAATCCTTATGTGCCGATCGAGTCCAAGTCTGCTGAAAAACTGAGGAATGAACCGCCACCAATATATGAAGACGTTATCATGCCTCACACAACACCATCAATGCTAAAGAGTGACATAGATTATGAAATCGCGAAATCTGCATCCAATGCAAGATATGAATCTTCGAGACTGAAATCAGACAATGTACTTGATAAACTGAAGTCAGTAATGCACTACCACCCTCCTCCGGACTTGATAAACGACATTATATTAACGGGCTACGACGGCAGCAATGAATATCACGTCGATGACGATGATGTAAGGACTAGTTCTAGAAGTTTGTATGATAATTGGCCGTATTTCTACCATAGCCCTTATGAATATGAACATTACAAGGATAAATTTGATACGGAAAAAGCGAAAGACAAGCGTTACGTGTCAGATGGAATTGAAAGTATAATACCAGTTCATGAAGTTATAGAAAACGATCATCCTGGTGGTTACGAAGGGACACCTAAAAGCTTTTATGACCTCACCGACAATCCTATTACAGGTGATGAGCCGTTCTTTTCATTTGTTCTTAACGATTATTTTGAAAGGAGTGGTAGCGATGAGGACCCGCTTTCGTTTAAAGGATTAGATTGGGGCTCCGATTTCGACCATGATGTTTCAATGCCCGAATTAGATACTGGCAGAATTCGACGTTTAGAAAATAGTAATTATTACTCTACTATATCTCCATTAACGACGGCTAATCAAGATGGCTATTCTAAATATTCAACCGCAGAATCGGCAACAGATAAAGGTAGACGATACGATCATGACTTCAACAAACGTGAAGATGGCGCGAAGAAACATTCTGACCACAAAACTGCGTATGAAAACAAAGCAAATCACTACAATGGATTCAAAGATTTTCTAGACTCTTTTGCAAATAAATTCGGCTCCGAAGATCATAAGAAGGACTCTAACATCATTCATCAAATAAATCGGGATAAAGGTGAAAACAGAAAAGGCTTCCGCAGGGTCTACCATAAGGACGAGTATCAAGAAGACAAGGAATTCTTCGATAACAATAACAGTAGCACAAGAGGAGTAGAGAGAGGCAGTGCTAATACACACGTGGGTGGATCCGAAGCTTACTTACGGTCCCAAGCAGCAGCGGCAGTAGGAAACCAATCCGCCAATGCCAACAATTCAGGAAACACAAGGGATCAAAAGTTTGAAAAAAGTCACACAGGACATGACAAATCAAATACGTTAGAAAACAGCTTCAACAGGTATATAGACGTAGCAAAGCAGGCAGCTCTCAGCAATGACGCTGATTACGCAGACCATTATAGGATATGACTAGGGCAGAAACATTTGAGTGATTTACTGAACCGAAAACTCAAAAAGTGATGAGAAACGGTGCAAGTGAGTGACTGCAAAAGTGGCGTGTTGCGGGTGCGCGGGGTAAATCATTCGGAATTGTGCTTGGTGTTACCAGGGTGTCATAATCCTTCAGGGAATCCGATCGTGCTTGTTGATTTCCTTTACAGGTGTAAACAATCTCAAATGAACTGAAGGAAGACAATAGGTCATTGTCCCATTCATAGGCATTGACATTGCTCCCTGATATTTTTTATTTACTGTTATTGTAGGGCACTGTTTTTTATGTTGCTGATAAGGTTTTTTTACTTCAGGTGGACTTCACGAACCACCACTGCCTCATATTTAGAATAGCATCTAATGAGCAGTCGAAACTCAAATAGAGTTCACTGCAAAAAAAAGAACAACGATAAAGAATAAGTATGCAATGCGATACACATATCTAAACGATTTTGACCATGTTGTTAAGGTTTATAGAGTAAGTAGGCTAATTTTGATGAAGTCCACAAAAAGCAATCGTTGCTTTAAGTACTTTTAGTGTTTAGTTTTAAAATGAAACGACAAAACTGTGTAATAAACAATATTTTATAATGTTGATTTACAATGCAAATTTGAAATAAAAAATGAAATATTTAAGCTAGGTATAAGCGAAACACACAAATGGTACCTTAAGATATGTATTTCTTATAAATAAAATTTACGAAAGAACTGGCGTTTTGATTTCTTAAAAAAATAATATGTAGCCGTTATATTTTAATGCTGAATAATATTTTTGTAACATAAAAAAAAGCGAAACAATAAAACATGTATGTATACTTCTGACAATGCCACTATTAAAATTAATATATAACTAGTCAATTCGATTCACACAAATGATGTACTAAAGTAATTAGGTAAAAAATTGAAATAAAATATTCACAATAAGCAAAAACAACGCGATAAAATCTAAAAACTGTAAAATAAAATATTAACTCAATTCGTCTAAGATCTCCCAGCCCAAGGGTCCATGTCCTGGCCGTTTATATTTTCATCGTCTGGGTTTTTGTTGGGCACCTGAGGAAACATAGGTAGAATACTAAGTACTTTCGTCATCACAGAAGAAGTTTTCTCTCCTAATTTATCCACATAAGCATTTATTTTCCAAGGTGACCTAACTAATCTTACAGATTTACCTTCGAACTCTTTACTGTCTTCGTTGTCCTCATTGAACTCGTCGTCCAGGTCACGTGCCTTCTCTTTCTCGGGAGCTTTAGTCGTAGTAGAATCGTCATAATAGTCGTCTTTTTCACCTGGTTTCCTGACCACACTGTCTACGGCACGTTCCTTCTTGTTTGAGACGGGTCGGTGTGTGGCGGGAGAAGCAACTTTGGTTTGTATTTTCACTTCGTGATGGGGTGTCGATTTTACTTCGTGTTTCGTCGCCTGATGATGAGGGCGTTCTTGAGTAACGTGCTTAGTACGAGGTTCTAACGGCTTACCCCTTCCTACGAATTCGTCATGGTTTACATCAAAGTCGTAGTCGTCTAGATTAAAATCTTCGTCTTCGTGTTCGCCGGAGTCTACTACTCTCACTGGCGATCGGCTTATCTTCATTTGGAAGTCGTCATCGTAGTCCATTTCATTATACTTTGGTATTGGTTTCTTCACGAGGGTGGCTTTTGATTTTGTTACTGGCACACTGGGTGAAGTGCTGGTATGCTTCGTTGTTTTTTCAGGTTTTTCATGAGATTCTCTGGCCACACGGATGACGCTCGACACATCTGTCTTCGGCTTGGCTTTGAAAAAGTGTCTCGCTTTCCTGTTATAGACCCTTGCGAACTCATCACTTTGTACGTTTTCTTCCTTGGAGAATCCGGCGACCCCGTCTTCTTCGTACACGTCCCTCGTGAGTCGTATCGGTGGAGATGAACCAGTCGTTTTCGTTTCTGTCGTCAATGTTCGATCGGTTATTTTCTCTATCAGCCGAGCGTTTATCGTTAAAATAAAGCAGGAACCTAGCAGGACGAGCAATATAATTTTCATTTTAATGTGCTTAACGCTGGGCTGTCGGAGTGTCGACTAGCAGCATGATTCTGATTCAATGCATAAAGTAAACTACTGATGTTTTTAAATGGTGTTTACATAGATGAACAATGTATGATGAGAAAAATAGGACGACTAATAGATTTTATTTTGATAACAAACGTATGATTGTGTTATTGTTTTATTCACTGGCAGGGTTCCACCGCTTGATTGTCTTCATATACGTATTATATTATTCTTTTAACAATATTTCAAACATTGTCATAACTTTGTAAAAAATTAGAAAATTTCTTTGTGTTACAGTATTCCTCTTATGGATGATAAAACATGTGTGCGGTAGCAATTTTTGTTTTTCATTATTTGGTGTAGTCCATTACATTTCACGTTCACGACAGATCTTTTCCTGTCTCAATGTTTACGCGTCTGATCTGAAGCGTTTCCATAGCTGTTCTCATAACATCTAACAACATTGTCAGATTTTTACACATTGTAAAATGTTTGCCATTGTGAAAGTGAGACTGTGAAGTACGCTTGTTTAAGTCGTTTATTGTAGTCAATTTAAAGTGAGATCGCTTCATCTTCCCTTTTCTTTTGGTCAGAACATCGTATACCTTGAATCAAATCAGGTTTACTGGCCAAATCTACCTCACTCCTATTCAGTGCACCATCCCGCAGTAAACTGATGAAAATATTCTTAATCCAAGTGTGGTGTAGCCTACTTATTTTATATTTTCTTCGCCAAGTATATTCCTGACAACGAATATGCATTACCTATATTGTTTCATGGAGTTTATAGAATTCAGACAAATCTGGCGATTACACAAAACCATTAATTTCAAGGATTCATGTACTTGAAATGATAATGATCACATAAATATTAATTCGTTTCAACAGTGAATTAAGCGGCCATTGAAGTACTTTCGATCGTCAGTCACCATGGAATTTCCTTCAGGTGTGGTGTGCACTTTTCTTAACGTAAGATATTTTCTTAACAATGAATAGACCTTTCTAGTTCAGTTCTAAATGGTGACAGTCCTACAAAATGTTGCTACTTTGTAAATGCTTGATAAAGTAATACATTGTACAACTTTATTTTTATTTGCAGCAAAACAACTCCGTTAACCCTACAAAGATGTGATCGTGGGACGTATTGTGATTCAAAAGTTTATTTGTTTACAATCCATACGGATAAATAAACAACAGTAATCTGAGAGCAAAAAATTTATAAGAACAATGCCATAACCATCAGTAGTTAGTTTGTGAACAGACAAGATGAAGATACTGTTCAAGATTATTAGTGCCTTTTTATATTTCAATGCAGTGTCCCCTGTTCTAATGTACTACATATACGATGACAATCCAAACATAGGTTTCATGGCCCTGGACAATGGCATTGGAGCATACGTGAAGACTGGATTCGGTGGCCTTGGCAAGAAACAGTTCACAGGATCATACAACCCAAAATATCAGAAGATAAACAACGAGCACGTAGTCGACTCTCACTTCAAAGTTATGAAGACTCCTTCAAGATACTCACCGCCCACCGGTTTGGATAACGGAAGACTCAGAGTACATGAAGCTGCAAAGAGCAATGTGCAAAGAATAGTAGAGGAGTACAGAAACACTGAGGCACCAAAACATTGGCAACAAAGGACTCAACATCAACAGTCGGCTAATACTCCTAACTCAGGTCCACAAGAGCAACAAAACACACAGACGCCAAACAACCCTCCTGGTAGAGTTGAATATGTTGCTAATGCTCAAGAAGCTGTCTCTCACACTCAACCTTCAAACAATCTACAAATATCACCGGTAAGGTCTAAGCCCGTTAACACAGACTACAATCAAATGAAGCAACGCACTCAAAAAAATCAGGACGGTACGTTTGAACCTAAACCGAGCTTCGTCCAAATGAACGTAAGGAAAACACAAATATCGACGGACCCGCAGAAAATTCTTCGATTAAATAACAACCGCCAGCTGACTTCATTATCTGTCCACACGACACAGGATCACCGCCAGAGGATACCCACGTCGATGATGATGGATAAAACTTTGCACAAAACGAACGGACTCCACGAACACAACATGGAGGTAATGTCGCGAGTTCTAGATGACATGACACAAAAAATCGCAGACAGACGACACAAAGGTGAATTCAGGAAGCGAGACACAACAAAAACTTTAGACATGTTTGAGAAAAGTAAACGGAGTGTTCTGTCAGATAATATGAGAAAGTACATAGGAAAGGATAAAAGTATGGGGAACCATAGGACTATGGAATTAGCCAGGATTGGGAGTCACGAAGAAAGTTTAGAAGTCAATGAAACTCCGTACGCGTTGTTCTATAGAATGAACCCCGAGACGCTGGACCATCAGGAAGGATTTATGGTAATGAGGTCCGTAGAAGAAAATACTAGCGATTTTTCTAGTAAAGAAAAAAGATTATCATCTACCGCATTCGATGAAAAAACTAAAGGCAGAAGACAGCAGAAGTCAAAAAAGAACGGCAACACTCTAAAGTTGCGCAAGAAGCTGAAAAATTTTTCGAATTACAGGAACCATTGATTCCGCATATTCATATAAATATGAATACTGATGTGTGTTACTTGTCATGCTAATACAATGCAGTGTGAAATTTAGGCACCATTTCACAGGCAAACCGCAGTTTGTTTTATAAGTACTATGTTATATTTTTTTATTCTTGCCTGCTATTCAATTCAATGTAAAAGGTGTTTAAATAAACATGATTCGATAGTTTACATAAACTTTTATTCACAGTTTTATTTAGATAGATATCATAACCATGTTAGTATGTTGCATAGAGGGCACGTGGAAGGTAGTGGCCGTGTGGTCTCGTGCTCATTTATAATGGCAGCTTTAGTGGGGTAGCATATAATTCGTTGAATGGTTTCAATAATATAATAAACAGAAACCAGGCCACTGTTTTATCAACTTTAAGTTCAGCTGGTGCAGTCACGTGTCGCCACCAGAGTGTGCAGTCGCGAATACAATATCGTTTTTATACTCGCGTCTGATCGAACGCGCAGCTATGCACCGTGTAAATTAATACAGGGTTTTTCATTATCATTGACACAGAAGACCATTGCCCAATCTAGAGAGCGCTCTCGAGTCGGCCCATTTATGAATGTCAATGATCGATACAGTATTATGTTCACTATATAAATGCTAGTCTTGACCTTTGTCGTCATTATTATAGTTGACATTATCACCGAAAGCATGGCGCGAAAGATCGCCACGCTATTGTTGCTTTTTGCGTACGGCTCCTGCATGAAGATGCGGGAGACTGTCGAGCGGACGGTCATGGTGCGGACCACTGGCTCTGACCTTCAGCCGGCCGCGACCGGTTACATTTACAAGAAAGAAAGTAATGGCCCCGCCAGTGTCGTTAAAATGGGAGAAAGTGAAGTGATTGAACAGTTTTCTAAACTATATTCCAAGCCAGAGGCGTTTAAGGCACCCTTGCCTGCCGCTGCGGGACCTTTTTATGCCAAAGAAGAAGATGAAGACAAAGCTGCTTCGTATACCGCTGAAGAACATGTTAAACCTGTTCAAGAGAAAACAGACGATGGACATGACGACCGTATTGACGGGATAGCAGCCGAGAACTACGACAAAATCTTCGAAGATTATGCAAAGAGATACGGGTCAGGAGACAAAGATGATTTTTCAGACTACTTGCATGGATTAGGTCATTTCGATCACGGTATTTACCACGACTATGGGGGCGGGAAGGACTTTGGCGCGAAAGGATATTATGGTCATGGGGATAAAGGATATGAAGGACATGGGAAAAAATATCATTACGAGAAAGGAGAAGCGGGGAGTTACCACTCAGGAAAACAAGAAGGTTACGGAGTATCTAAAGAGGGAGGCCACAAGGGCCATTATGACGAAGCCGATGGTCACGGGAAGCACCACGCTCACGGACACGAATACAAAGGCGATGACCACGGACACAAAGCTGGTCACGTCAAAGGAGAAGAGGTCGATGGATATCACAAAGTCTTTAACAAGAACGAATTCAAGAAAGACAATGACTTTTACGATGCAGAAGGTCTCAAAGGAGACCACCACAAGTACGAAGATGGACACGCAAGTCATGGATCAGGGGCCGGAGGGTACGAGAAGGGAGGTTCTCATGACTCAGGACATCACGGGAAGGGTTTCGGAAAAGCAGGACACATTGCCAAGGAGTCTGGAGATGAGCATGACACAGCACATTCCTCAGAGGAGGATGGAGAAGCCCACCATCATAAAGGAGGAAATTTCGGCGCTAAAGGCGGAGACTATGAAAGCAAGAGCTTCGCTTACGAAGTCAAGCACTGATATTATGATGGCGATATTTGTTATTTATTTGTTGATTTTTTGGTAAAATATTTTTGTAAATATGCGTACATTTGTAGATATAAAATTAAGCCATAATCGTATCTTACTTTTTTTCTATGATTACCCTGTCTCATTCTAACAAATTGAGTGTTGTATTGCATATTTTTTATATAATCAAGTTGTCTATATTTTCTGAACATTGGTTCATCAAATTATATTGAGGCTTATTTAGAAACGACGTCTCTAAAATACGAAAGAGTAAGAAAGAAAGGAAACATTATAAAATAAAGATAAAACGAGCTCGGAGCTAGCTATTAAATTATTATAAATTACAGTCTTTACCTATTTCTTGATTTTTATAGCATTTTTTCGTATCTTAACTCATATATCTATACAAATATTATACAGCTCAAGAGTTTGTTTGCCTGAACGCGATCATCTCAAGACAATCATTACTATCCATTGTCTGTGTAGGATATAATAAACTTGCTAAGCTAAAAATTAAGGTAATACTGAAATCTAAATCGATCCCTACTGGACCGATTTAAACAATATTTCAGTGTAAGATAGCCATATTATAAAGGAAGGCTTAGGGTTTTTTATACACGTTGTTTTTTTTATATAATGCATTCTCAATTACAAATTCAAATGCATACGTATACATAAGCTGGGAAACATATTACTTTCATTGTGTGGCAGTCAATTAATCAATAATTTATATGAGTCTAGCAATTACCTATTTGATATCATCTACAAATTATAAGGTGACAGACGACCTCAAGTGCTGGGCACGGAACTAGAGAGTCGCAGATCCAATTTTATTTGATGAAGGGCAAGGATGGAGCCTACGGTGGTACGAGCTTACCCAGAAGAAGCCTATTCACTCTTGCCTTAAAGAGTATTAGTATTTTATTTGAGTATTCCACAGTCAAAACCAACATACTTTCGAGAATGAGAGTGCAAGATTAGAATAACACCGGGCGCAAACACCCGGATAGGTAAGGCACTGAATTGTGATAAACGCTACTGAGGAAGAAGAAGGAAAGGTTGGCAACGCAAGCAACGCTTAATCCTTCTCCATATGAGAGGCGACCTGTGTCCAGTAGTAGGATGATAAAAAGGCTGATGATCATGATGAATATAAGAGGCTTAATTGCTTTAGAAATCTCACACCCTGTGTGATCGGAATTGAATTGTCAACAAATATTAATTAAATTAACATCGTATACGAATAAGATATAGATAAATTGAGTTATGAAAGTAATTAATTAAATATACTTTAAAAAATAAGTCATAGCTTAACTTATTTCTAGCTGTCTTTAGATATATCTAAAACGTGGGTACCTGTATAAAATATCTATGTATCGCTAATTAAAATTGAGTATTGAATCTCAGTAGCCCCCATCTTGTGTTGTATGTTCTTTTTTACTAGTATTTTTTTTAGTCTGAAGTCAAGTCTAACTGTCGTCTGTCTTATAGCAGTTGTAAATGTTAAAAATCCAGTCAAGGATCATCAGCTAAACTAAACTGAGGCAATAGCCGGTAGAGCTACAGTCAACATGTTGTTTAGATGGGAAGGGTTGGACACTCTGTACTATAGGATCCACAGAAGTTAATCTGCAAGCAATGATTACTACATCCCATTACATTAGTTATTATATTAATTTTAACTATCAAACTCATTGTTGAATCCCGTAGTTTTACGTTGTACTTCCATCACTAGTGAACTACTTCACGTCTAGATCTCTGACATTTTTTATCTAAGTAACTAAAGATGGAAAAATATTAAGTTGAAATTAGGTTTCTACTATAAACCACGACGGCGTCCAGAACGCTTGTGAACACATGTGAACTCTCTATTTCCTCATTCTCATAGTCATTGTCGGCAAAAGATTAGGCGCAGGATCGACTTACGTGCTCTCCGATGCACAGGTGTATCAATCACCAAGTTGCAGACTCCGGTCTGAGTAGTGAAAGTAACTGAAAACACACTACACTACAAATATTGACACAATACAAAAGCCACAATATTGTTGTGAGTTCAATTTTGTAATTACTGATGATTTAAATTACAACGCTAAATACAAAACTATTACAATGAATAATCAAAAATACAATTTAAGAGTTTATTTTTACAATCAATGTTGATGGACAATTTAATAGGAATTTTTATCTTTTCGATCTTGTTAAATAAACATGTAGTCAAGCTAAACTTACCTACCTATTTTGTAATTATTTGCCAATTTAACTAATATGGTTTACCGTAAAATATATAGGTACTTTAAATAGATCTTATGTCAGCTGATTTATTGATTAATATCAATTAATTAATCGATGATATAATAAGCTATGACCTCTTTTATTGGCAGAAGTGATCCGCGTGGCATCTGTTATTAAAAAAAGCATTTCACGCCTATTAGCAGTGCGGTCGGCTTGCCCACAAATTACACAATAGCCAATTTTTTTCATTAACCACGTCTTTGTCACCTATAACCTCGTCTGATAAGCAATTTGTTACATGGCTACAAGAAAGGTAGGCGAACACACTCACGGACCTTTGTCTCTAGCCTAGATATAAATATTGGGCAACGGGCTTATCAAATTATAACAGCACGAGTAGCAGTACGATACACATCTCAACATGACGAGCACAGCTCTGTACGTCCTGATGGCAGCGACCGCGGTGGCAGCCGTGCAGGTGGGCTTCGTGCCCCCCGCCGCCACCAGCTACATCTACCGCAGCGACAACAACGGACCGGCCAGCTACATCCAGCTCGGGGCTCCCGCGCCATACCATGCACAACACGATGCCTTTGCTGCGCCCTTGCCGCTTGCGCAACCGAAACTCGCACTTGAGGCCTACGATCTCGCACCCCTGCCTTTACCCTACGTGGCTGCCAAACCTATCGTTGTTGAGGACTCAGAAGAAGACGACGATGATGACGACAGCGAGGAATCTGATGAGTACATCGATGGAGGAGATCTGGTAGGTCATGACGGACACGGTTACGCTAAGGGCGGCGGCAGCGACTACGGTGAAGAGCATCACGCAGCTCATGGTGAAAAGGGCAGCAAAGGCTTCAAATCTGAGGGACACCACGCCAAGGGAGAATCTGGACACTACGGCAAGGAACACGACGAAGGATACCACAAGGAGGCTAAAGGAGGGGAGAAAAAGCACCATGACGAGGCTTCAGCCCACGGCAAGCACTACGAAGGTGGCGAAAGCTACAAGGGCGGCGACCACGGACACAAGAAGCACTTCAGCAAGGGCGAGGAGATCACCGGCTACCACAAAGTGTTCAACAAGGACGAGTTCAAGAAGGACCATGACTTCTACGACGTCGCCGACAACAGCGGACACTTCAACAAGCACGGCTACCAGAAGGGCCATCACGGTTCCGAGAAAGGCGGTCACAAGGAAGGTGGACATCACGACTCAGCTTTCGACAAGGGCAGTTTCGGAAAGGCTGGATTCCACGCTAAGGGGCATGTTGATGACGCTGACGCTGGTCATTCTGCTGAGTCAGGCCACGAGAGCCACAGTCATCACGAAGCAGGCTACGGCAAGAAGGGAGGCAGTGCTCATGGCAAGGAATACGCCTTCGCCGACTCCGATGGGGATGATTACGACGAAGATGACAGTCACTACGACGATAAGGAATAAGTTTATCCGCGTCCTGCGGCAACTGTAAATATCTGTTGACTATTTAATTTTCTCGATAATTTTGTTATGTTTGATATTCTCGATGATGACGATGTAAATACCTATTTTTTTATCGCAAACGATTAAATAACTTATTTAAATGCATTACTAATTTTTAATCCAACACACCTAAAACCCTTATAAACTTATTTTTCAAATGCAATTTCTGCACTTAGGTACAGTAATATTTCCGCTACTTTGGATTTAAACTTGTCTCAAGTGACATTAATTGACCCTGATAAGTTTATTCTGCTATTCTGATATCTTCAGTAGAGGACTCACAATTTAGTAGTTGAGCCACCTCTGGAATAGTTTTTCAATCAAGCATGTTTAATTAATAATTCGCCACGGAACACGCATTTGAGCATTCAGGATCATTGCTTGTGCGATCTCAGTAGGCGAAGAGGTTACGTAGTAACTATTCAGTAATCTGTGGAAGAGGCCTTTGTAAAGACAAGGGACATTACTATAGTCGTATTTTTATTTAAACGATACAAAATGACAGTAGCTAATGTCACTTTGTAAAATAATGTGGCCACATTTAAAGTAATAGTGATGGGTTCAGTTCTCGTTCAATTAGATGAATGAACTATGAGTGAACCATAATTATACATTTGAAAATTTTAAAGAATATTATGTGTAAAATAAAATAGTGAAAAAGTGCTCTGATATAAGTTACTAGTAGTATATATGTAACTACAATCCGTTTTAGGTCGGCTTATTAAAAAGCGCAGCTTATTAAAAATAATTTATGTAATAATAAATTTTTTATTTTTATTACCTTCCTAGTACCTATAATTGATATATTTTATACATCTATTGTTTCAACTACATGATTTACTGAAAATAGGACAATCCTACAAGTTTCCTCGCATTTTTTTCATTATTTTTTGTGGAAACAATCTATTCAATATAGGTAGTATTCAGAATACTATAGAAACATATAGTGGTCTAAAACTCATTGGTATGTACTAAGCACCTATCCTAACCTAAGATATCAGTAGGTTGGCACACTAATTATTCACTAATCAATCTAAGTAATTTCATTAATTCAGGAACTTTTCCATTCATTCACTTTTTCGCAACACTATTTTTATTTCATCAAAAACTGACAACACAGTAAACGTCATTTTGTATCGTTTAAATAAAAATACGACTATACGAATAGGTGGTGTAGATAAAGCATATTAGATACCAATTCGAGTCCTCTATAATTATGATAAGTATCTAGGCAGTCTATGAAATATTTGACATTAGGCGGTCGATAATTTTAGTTTAATAACTTTGTTTCATAGTTTGTTACAGTTAACGTTTCACGGCTGTATCTATAATAATGAAAGGTTGTAATGAGACTAGAGAAACGATCCTGGAGATGGCTGAATACCTATACTAACACAGACGCCAGCTACCTAGTATAGCATCAAGCTACCCGACACTGACCAACTCAAACTACTTTGAACCTTAAGCTTCAAGTTACAGTCTGAAAATTTGAAAATCTATTAAGAAAATTTGACAGATTGTAGTAGCTTAATGTGCTGGTGTCTGTTCATAGGCTTTTATCCCGACACCGCGAGGAGCAGCTGGAAAAATAAGTGCAATGGAGTGCTACTTAATAGAATGCTTATTTCGCATTCAAGAGAAAGAAATTTAAAATAATTAAGTATTGGAGGACCGAGGAACCTATTCTTTGATTCAGCTCTTTAAATAAAATAAAACGTGAAGTCTGGATCCGTAATTTATAAAACCCAATTCAGTTACCTTGACAGTTTAGTTTCCGTAATAACTGTGAAATTCAATCATCAATTGTATTAATTAAACGCTAATTTGATTAGTCCATATAAAAGTGCTTAATTGTGTTAATTAGTAGATAATTACTTACTTATTCAAACTTGCTGAAGGTACCTACAGTTTTAACAACCTTAATAATGTCTGGGATATCTACTGAACCCCTCATCTCCCAGTAGGACCAAGGCTTCTTGTGACTTCAGGTTGTTCGCAAGAGTTACCATGCCCTGGCACACAGGGACCTCCAGAAGGAACATAGTGGGTTTTATTCAGTAACAGTCTGACACTTATTGATGGTCATTTGATAATTTCTCACGAATAAAAACCCTATATTCATCCTACTATACAAGTAGACATAATAAAATTGTTCTCTTGTTGCTCTTCTGTTGTAAACAATAAATATTTTATCTATTCCAACCCTTTTCTTTGTTAAATTATTGTCATACTTCATCATCTACAAAACAATCGTTTAATTCGCATTTATTTTCTTTTGTTTTCCATGAAGAAATTCCATAAATACTTACAGCGTGGTTATTCCAGACCTATATTACTTACCACTGTTTTCTTTTTTAATTTTGATGATATCCCAAAAAGCCGTAATACGTTCTCATGGATACGGAAACTGCTACATAAAAAACTATCTCATGATTAGATGATACCAATGATATGATAACTAGTTACTACCCAAAACAGACTAGCCTCGATGTTCCAGAAAAACCAAACTAAATCTTTTCATTGTTAAATAACATTGTTCTCCACAAGTATTTGAACAAAATAAATACAAGCTGGTAATTTTTGCATAATTTCAGAGGTCAGTGATATAATTCGTTATGAATGAATTATAATGTCCACAAAAAACAGATTGTTTGGCATCTTCGGTCGATATTGTAATTTTTAAGTAAATCTGATGTTGAAATGTTGTGATTTTTGGTTAAAGTAGGTAATCGTGAAATTGTGGTTCAGATATTTTTATTATAGTAACAAGTACGCAAAAGAATGGCCACAATCCATTCCGGATTGTGGCCATTCAAAATATGACTGGTTCTAGATTTAAATCCCGGGTGCGTTTTACCCACTATGCCACCCAATTTACCATGGTTGGAAACTAAAAGAATACAAATAAAGGCAATTCCGTTTTTTTTCTCCAAAAATATTTGTTACTCTATATTCCCAGACATTTATCTGATCCAGCAGTTTCCTTAACTACATTATTTCAAATTCAAGGTTTAGTGTACTGTTCATTGAGCACGTGATATTGAGCAGATTGGGTTCCTAATATTAAATCAAATATAATGGAAAAAATAAATCGTGTAAACACATAGAAACCTTGACCGATCCAAATCGTTGCACCGATTACAAATCTAATCAACTGTAGCTAGAAATAACTGCTATACCGCTCATCTCAATGAAAAAAATATCCTTGTCTAATAATTCTAAACAAAAGGCTATATAAGCCTAGTCAACGCCATGTATGTCAGTGTCGCAACCTACTTCGATTGCGCAAGAGTGGAGAAAAAATTAGGGCAATATGCAAAAGAAAATATTATGTCTAGTCTTGACATTGACCATTGTCTGTTTGGCTGAGTCATCACCGGTCAACCTAGACACTTTAGAATTCGACAATCTCGACACGGACTACGCTGATGTAGGATACGAGGTCGAAGACGATTCACCCGACGGCTTCGAGAAGCTTTTTGGTGCTAGTGCGGAAAGTTCTAAAAAAAACAACGAGAAGAGCAAGGATGCCGCGAAAACAGCCGTGAAACATTTGGGATTCGTAAAGAAGAACATTGTAAACGTAGGTCGTCAAGCCCAGCATAATGAGGGAGACCTGAATCAGTTCTTTAAGAAAGCTAAAGTGCATGATCACGGCATATACGATGATGCCGACGCGTATGCCCTAGCCAAAGCCGTTGCTGCAACAGCAGCCGCAGATAAAGTCAAAGCAACTAGGACTTTCAAAAGGGGGAAGAAGACTCGCGGTTTTCACCGAGTGCATCACAAAGACGAATATAAGAAGGATCAAGAGTTCTACGAGGATGATGAAACGAAAGGAACCATCGACAAAGTTGCCGCAAAGGGACTAGGAACTAAAGTGAGTGCTGGTGCAGGATTCAACAAAGGCGTTTTCAATTACGATCGTGAGAAAGACTTTTTAGACAAACAAGGATATTTAGATAGCGGTTTCGTGGATAGAGAAGGTAAAGATTTTTTTAATTCTCAAGGTTTTGAAAGTTCTTTTTCTAGTGAACGTTAAAACTTTTCTCGTTTTGTGTTCCCATGACGCTAGTGTTTTACAACATCGTTTTCTGAATAGAACTTTCGCCAAGTGAATATGTGTGATTATTTTGTTTTTAATAACAAAATTATTCCTGATGCCGAGGTGATTTTTTTATTCGGTTTTGTTTTAGATTATATTTCTTTAATAAAATAATTAAAATAAAAAATCCAAATAATATGCGTGTAATTTATTCCTAACTGGTACCTATGATCATTCTTGAAGTTAAGGTTGAGGTGGCTGCCATAGTTATTAGTTTAAAGCCCATTAGATGGCAAGAACCGTTAGAAGAATATATTAAAATCAAACATGATTTCAAATAAATCTTAAACGTTTTTTGTCGCAAATGCACGATACGCGAAATTACAGAATCCGAAAGCTTGCCAAATAATAAGCCACTACTTTTTCGTGTGATTTGCGTTACAGATAGAGAAATATATTAAATAAGTAAAGTTAGTTGGTAAATGCTGTTTAATTTGTAGTTACTCTAAAACGCACAAAAAAGGGACTAGCATTTATTCAACGATTGCATAAAATAAATAAACGAGATTAAAATGTTGCAATTGATAAAATCTCTTTATTTTCATATTTTATTTACCGTTCTTAAGAGGAAAACCGTAAATTACCATTTAGTAACAAATATTTGATCACAGCCCTAACGAAAAAATCTGTCTGGTCTATGATTTACAGCTTGTCAATTTCAGCTGTCATCGCTCAGCTCTATAGTCTTTGCAGCATCGCTGAATGAAGTTATGTGTTTGTGTTAAATGGTTGTGAAACAAAGAGATTTATACGAAATAAATGAGGCTCGGTAGAGATTTACTGTTTAACATTACTCATGAGTACGGAAGAGACTCTGTTGAATCTCGATTTCGACAAACCGAACACAACAATTACGCCGCCCGATGACGGTGTGGTATCTTTGTCGAGTAGTTCGGAGGAGATTTGTTTAGTGCCAGAGGTCGGGTTCGAGGGCAACGTGGATTCGCCAGGGGTGAACAGAGAGTCGCAGCCGCTGCTAGGCGGCCGCGGCGACTTCGAAGTCTCTTTCAATCATTTTCCAGGTAAGACATAATTGCGATCCGTGAAACGTCGCACTGACTCATAATCCCATATAAATTACTTTATCAGACTTATTAGCTCATTTTAAATCTCGCGTAACATACTGTTCAGTAATGTACGGGGTCTTAAAAACACTTGCGAGACTTCTCGCGGTGCGTTGTAGGGCTTCGGCGGATATCGTTAAGCTTTTCGCAAATAACATGTATTTGTAAGTGCTAATATTTACCTTGACGGCGTAATAGCTCACTTATCGCGCATGATTAGAAAATTTGTATTTGTGTTAATGTTGTAGTACCTAGTAATTGCATGTTTTGATGTTATTGATTGAACTAACTTCAGCGTGTAGTTAGTTCAGAAAGTGTATATACATAAATGAATATAGCAACACTGTATTTTCAGTGAAGTGTAACGGCCGTGCTGTAAGTTTCAGTGCCAATGTTTTCCTTTGTTTAATAAAAATGGAAGGTCCTTTTGAATGCAGTGAGTATTTAGTAAACAATATTACAGTTAATGATACCATATTCAGTATAAGCCTATATTGAAAATGTTTATTTACCCTTAATACTGATAAGCCATATGGAAGCTAACAGTTTGTTTGTTACGGCTTTATTAAAGTTTTTCTTATAATTTTTTATGAATCTGTATTTAAAATCAAGCGAAATAGGTTTCTTTTCCCAAGGTTGTTTTTAGTTTTTACACAGATATACATACTTCTAAGCTGAAACATTTTTAATTTTTTAAGTACCTACAGCTATGTGGCAGTTCATTCTGTTTTATTAAAACTTCCTACAATATACTAGATGAGGCTTCATGATAAACTTTATTGATAGTATCTTTATGTGTAGTTTAGCAATCCATTTAATTGGCATTGGGTTTTTTGATAATATAAATATGTAATATTAGGACTAATTTAGTATTATTTTCTAATTAGTCCAATATTTTGTACAATTCTTATTCAGATAATATAATCAACTATCAGTACTGAATCTCAATTTAATTTGTTAAATAACAAATAATGTAAAATTAACACTTTATGAGACTTAAGAATTATTTTTAAGTTTTCTAACAAATCTGGCCATTTCTAGACTATCTGTTCACCTAATTTTATCAAAATGGGTTCAGTCAACTTACATGACAGCAAAGTAAGTTAAATTTAAAAAAAAGGTAGAAATTAATTACCAAAAATAACCTTTCATTGTGCAATTTTTTTAATGGAGCATAAAACACAGTTAACATGTCATGCTCAACAAAAGAGGTTGATAACCAAACAGGTTACCATGTTAATGTGGTACTAGTACAACACTTCAAGGTCAAGCCACATTTTTGTCACTGATTATTAACATTCCTACAACTTACACAATTTCTAATGTACATATTTTACTAATAATTTTTTTAAATGGCTATTTCATTGTTTCTGAACATTTAGATTTTATTTTTAGATGGGTATTATTAATAATAACTAGCAAATGTTATTGACAGTTTATGCCTGTCCGATTTATAAAGAAAACAAACAGAGCTGATGAAATATGGGTGTTATTTTTGAATGTTTGATCAGATCAATGTGATTAAATGTTAAGAAATATTTTATTGTACGCCAAAACTACTCAAAAAAAAATTAATAAAAGTGATGCTACAGAAATGCAAGATCTGTGAACTCTATTAAAAGGAGGTGCTTCTCAATTTGACCTAATTCTCTTAAATGCAATGTGAATTCAACACCCACAAGTCAATGTGTCATCGACTCAGATACCGTTGAGTAAACATGTTGTCAAACCATCTCATATGCTAATTGATATTGATTGTCTCGTTAGTGTGTTGTGTGTGGCTATCCGCTATATTTGTTATTTTTGTGTGTATTGAGGACTTATTTTCCTCAATAGATGTAGTTAAAAAGTAGTTTAGCTTTTGTAAGTGCAAAGGTAAGCCTGTTAAGCTTGTTTAAACCCATGTGTTAAAATTTGGCAAGATATTTTTTTCTGTTAGGATAATTCTAATTTTATTGAGTTGGAAATTTCAAATGACCGCTCCCTCTGTAGGTACGATGAGAGGGAGTGGGAGTCTTAGATTGTAACAAATCCAATTTTGTTCCTTCTGGAGCCCATCATGCACCAGGGCTGTGGTAACTCTTCCAACCAATCCTGCACCCACAACTGCTAGTATAATTTTTTAACAGTAGGTTGAAATGTATAATGTTTCGTATTTAATAAAAATTAAGTGTCCATGGCTAATTGTGGTCTATCTGTGTAAAAAAACATTTAATTCAATCCAGAACTTACACAAAAAGTGTTGCCCAATGCTTCTAAGTAAATTAATCCTTAAAACAATATAGCCCAACTGTATGTTTCTACCTATCCACGAATGCGCGCATAGTTTAAGAGATAAGCTCGCATACCACGTGACACCCCAGTTTGTAGTCCCTACTTGGTAAAAGGTATTTCATGTGTGCAATTTGTATGTAAATGTAAGCTATTGACATACGCCCGAAAACTGATACGCCCCTTTTAAGTGACACATTTCCGTGTAGACATAGACCCATTTCCTACAGTCACGGTAGGTAATAGTTCGAATACTTATTTCGACCTTTGCAGTGTTCTCCCATAATTAACTAACCCATAAGCTGTTTATTTTTTTGGAAATTCCGTTGTTTAGTGAGTGATTTCACAGTGAGCTCACTTTTGCCGATCTCACCCGTGATACCAGTAGGGATGCAATGCAGGTCAAAAAGGAATCTGTACTTGGAAACAACATCATAGATTTCGTTACTAAAAGAATAAGACATACCTAAGTTTGTGTTTAGAGATCTTCAATCAAGAAGTTTGTTTGCAGGCATTAGACCTTGAACACCGTTACACCAACATTAGATGTCCCGGTGTCACTTGTCCGTCGGGGATTAATTCTTTGCATTTATTTATTTCATAACTCCATATGAACGATGTTTAAAGCATGCGTGAATCTCGTAGATACTTCCAGTCTATTAGTGATGAAACCAGCCCTTTATATCTCCGTAATACATTACACAGAAAAAAACCCTCATTCAGTATAGATTAAGAATAAATTCATTCACAATGTGTCTCCTTATTGAGATACTTTATATATTATTGATACGTTTAACGTATACTCGTAGATTGCATGCGTCATTGTACTGCCCACGTCACGATTGCGCGAGATTTTAGTTAGGAAACTTCATTTGTTTTGCATGATTTGGAGGAAATAAAGCATACAAATATATTGATCGTATTGATAACATTATGAAAAATCCATATAATCTCTTCGTAGAAATCGTACAAGTTGTATAGTTTAATGGATTATTCTTCAGAAATCATCGAGTATGGCTTCAAGGATGTTTTTTTTTTATACCTGACGGGGGTAATTGGTACAACAGACCTTAAGGCTGATTATATTCTCACGCTGACTGTTGGAGACTATAAGTATTTTCTGCATACGCAGGCTAGTCAGCAATTGACAATGATGATAAAAAAGATCCCCCATTCCGAAAAATTAAGTATTCCCATTTGGGTCCCAAATTTTGTTCACCAAAAGTTTGAGCGCCAAAACTATTCCCAACTCAGCATCGATATTTAACTTTGGTGCCGAAGAAAAAAAATATTACATTTTATTCCATTCTCAGCACCAACACTGAACGCAAACATGACAAGCTAGTCACCTTCCATGGACCGACCGCGTCAATCGTTGCTAAACCTTACAATCGATCGACCCGTGCGGCTGTTACTTAGCCACGAGCTCCTCTAGTGCTAAGTAAATAATGTCGCTTTATTCTTTTGTTATCTTCGAGTTCGCGAGGTTCGGACAAGGTTTACAAAAGGTCATTGAAAAGTATTAATTTGGCTATCGGACGATTTTTTTTATCAAGATGTCTGGTGGCTTAAGACTTTATTTTCATTGTTATTTACCTTAGAATGTATACAAATAAAGCTTTTATTATAAAGGTTGTATAAAAATGATTCCCCAGTAAGCGAGGAACATTGGCTTTCCAGTTTAACAGAAGCCAGTTAAATTGTAAAAGTACCCATTAACTTTGCGTCATGGGGCCGTGTTTATAATACTTAATGACTCCTGTGTAAAAATCACATTCAATATGGCTCCATTTCTCCCGCACATTTGATTTTGAATTTATGTATAATAAGGTTTTTGGTAATAAAAGAATACCGTTTGTCAACACTACTACAGAAAAACAACAGCTGATAGAAAACAATTTCTAGTCATAAAAACAAAGCATAATACAGGTTATAAGACGACTAATCGACTATGTTGAATGAATCCGAACTAATATCATTAAAGAAACAAGTGATTGTGTGCAAGGCTGAACTTGTTTGTTTTCATTATTGTACAATGTTTTTAATTTTATTCTTTTTTTTGCTTTGTTTTTCATCGCTGCTTAGGCAAATGGCGGCGATTGTTAGCCAAAAGTAAGGATTTATTTATATTATTTTAGTGGTTCATGTCTGTAGTCATGTAGTTAAATTGTGTGTTTGTTTTGTGATTATATACTATTGTATGTTCTTTTGTCTTATCTTTTGTTGTCATATGATGTACGGACCCCCAACTTGCAAGCGTAGGTGTACCAATTTGCCCAATCTCTCTAAAAGTAATATTTATGATCCGGCTCGACAGTTTTGTTTCCTCGTAAAACATGCCCCATTTGACGAGTCATCGGCAATTTACGACTGTGCCAATGAAGACGTAGGTAGGTTTTTATAGTGTTACGTATTCATACTCGTAGTACTTATGCCGTTTGTCTCTTTCAATTCCTTTTTTGAAGGTGTATTGTATATCTCGTCTCTGAAAGATGATAAGAAACAGCTGAATCGTACTTAATACAGCATGCGTTAATGCAACTGCCAGACACGTGTGTAAATATTGTTCTCAGTTTTTTGAACTTAGAGGTAGAAAGTTTTGACAAATTGCCAGTGCTACGTGCGAAGAAACTTCTCTTGTCTGATACTGAATATCGCAAGCCACAAACACGATGCAAAAATTTTTGAGCATTGCAGGACTTATAAAGGCCTGATCAAAGTCTAAAATTCACTTTTTATATAACCCTAGCACGTCACTACTTATATCAGCATCCTTATTTAATCGTTTGCAAATGAAAGAGACAGATCTATCAGAGAAAAAAAAATCGAACACATGCCTTAAGAACGTATATTTTTGATTGATTAACAATTTTTAGCACTAAACCCTAATCGGTCACACATTACATTATTAAGCGTGTGAAGTGTCTGGCTTCTACAATAGAATCAGTAGGTCAAATAAGCGACGATGCTAACAATTACAATGTGAGTCATTAGTATGCTAAACAGTTTACATCTGATTAGGCGTACGTTTTGTTATTGTACGATACAATCATTATTAATTAATACTTAGTTAAACACTTTATTGTTATATAAAAAGGCACACCTTTGTTGAATGGGTTCTTCGAATAATAGTCTTTGATAGGTTTTTTTAAATCTTTTTTTCCTTTTTGTAATAATTATTTTTTAAGTGTAGCGCCCGCATGCTCATTATGTGCTTAGTCTCTAATGTTAACTTGTTTTCTCATAGTTTAAGTGAATTGTATATTATTTTTATGAGAAATAAATATCTTAAACCTGAATCGCGAGTTCTCCGAAGAGAGAAACGCTGAATTCTTAAGTTCTGACTCAAAACTACGCTATTGTGAATTTAAAATTCAGATGGAGTGAATACAGGGTAAAGCCGATTTGTACATTGTGTTCAAGGTTACAAGATTGTTCCAAATAGTTAACGATCGCGACCTTGAAACGCGAAGGACAATACTATAAGTAACAACACGAATGGGTTGGAGTGGGCCAGTAATCGCACTCTTTCGCTTCGCCCACAAAGGGTCTGGTCGCACGGTGATTCTCATCCTGAAATGACCGGAGCCATAGATCCTAATAAAGTATACCTAAACCAATTGAGTGGTCTCATTGAGGGATCTTTCTAGAATATGGGCCTTTAAGCGGACCATTATAAAGGCTGAATGAAAATTGTTGATCGCCACTGTTACGTCCTTTATGGTGTTTACAAATATAAACACAATCAATGACCTGAGAACGGTTATACCGTGGGAAAATGAAAGCATTCTCGGTCGGAGAAAAGCGAAAAATGAAATAGAAGTTTACTTCTGACAAAATATGGACAAAAATATCTATACATTTAAAGCCCTCACTTAATTTCTAGTCTCAAACAAAGTGATCGTTTTATTAATACGGCTTATGAATTTTCTCAAGTTCCTCCTCTCTGTTGTCTCTAGTAGGCAGTAGCAATTTTTTGTCTAAAAAGTTCCATGTCTCTTGAGTATAGCTGTGTTTAGTTTCGTTCACTTTTATTTATATGACTTTCATGCGCCAAATGACACAACTGTGTTTTGTCCACTTACCCTTTAGGAAATCAGGACTATTTCCATAGAAACATAGGCTGTTATCCTGCTTGGCAAAGGTCTGTTCTTACTCAGAGAAGCAAAAAAAAAACTCTTATCTCTTATTCAGAGAGCACAAAAACAATTGGCTATGGCATAGTTATTATCTTTTTATATTAGTGGCGAGTGGACGCTACTGATAAATATTTTGTTCAAGACAACCTTTAAACGTACATATTAATATAGGGCCAATATACGTTTAATTTATGCAAAAACAATTCAATGTCAGTTTTTGTACGTTATCGAATAGAGTGGTAACTGCTCACGTAACATACATCCAGATTCCAATGCGGGAGAGAGACGGAGCTTCACGGAACGAATATTGCCGTCCCCTTTTTCATTAGAGACACTAAATTACTACGGCGATACGCCCTTTGGCAAGATAAAGTAGAAATCTGCGAAATGTATTAATATTATATGGATGTTGATTGATTGTGATACGGTTTCAGTAATAATTCTTATTTAGGCTATTTATCGTTTTAATGCAAACCCAATACTTTGCCTTATAATTAGATGTTCGTGGTTCAAAGGCCTTAGCATGACTGCAATTTAGGTGACAAAACCACACCTCAGTTTTTCCTTATATAAAATTATATTTAAACTACTACATAAAACGATAAAGGAAACTAGCTGTTTCCCGCGGTTCCACCCGCTGTTTGAAAAAACGACTTCCCGCACCTGGACAAAAAATAGGTAATATCCTTTCTCAGACTTTAGACTATGTGTCTACCAAATTTTATTTAAATCGGCCCAGACGTTCACTCGTGATGGCGTGACCAAGGGAAATAGGGATTCATTTTTATATAAAATGAAGACAATATATAAATATCAAATGATTCGTCATTACCTTATCAGTAGTCCCTACGCAGTAATTTTTGTACGGAAAACACTGGTGTACCGAGTTTCTGAAACGGAGACGTTTATCAGGTTAATTCAGTACAATCGGCGCTAATTGTGAGAGAATGGCCAGTCTTATCAATTACTTCGATAACGTAGTCGTAGTGGATCTTAAGTCGATTTGGATTTCGGAAATACCTACATAATATGGACTTTTATATCATAAATACAGCAGATAGTAACGGAATTCGGGTCGCTACTGCACGCATTTGAATTTTTAACCACCATTAAAATTTTGGTGACAACTAAAATTCGGCCAAAAGTACCAACCCAGTGAAACTGTTCCCCAGGCACAGACGCCATCAAACTACTTCAATCTGTCAAATCCCCTTAATAGTTTTTTACTTGTATAGCTGAAGCAAATGGTTCAAAGTGCTTTGGGGAAAATTTTCAATTTCGTGTAGCTTGCTGGGCTGGCGTCTGTACCTTATTTCAGAACAATATTCAAACCTACAGCTATACTTTATGAGAGCATGGATCTAACTTTTGCAGTGGCTGATACACTGGAGTCGGCTTCATGTATAAAAGTGATTTAAAGACATTTATGTTGTTTCGCGCAGATGACCCGCAGTTCAGCGAGTTGGTATGGCAGGCGGAGGTGGCCATCGACAACGGAATCTTCCCCGAGAGGATATACCAGGGATCCAGCGGGTCCTATTTCGTCAAAAATCCTGGAAACGTAAGTTTATAAGTTTTCTATTTAGATTAGTACTGAAATGTACCTCATAATTAATGAACAAAATCTGCACTGACAAATAAGTCTTTAGGGACTTCCAAAGGTCTAGTTTCTTCTAAATAGGACATTAAAATAAACGGGAAATATCCGATCCAAGATCCAATTATATCTAGGCCCTTGACAAAATTGGGTAATAAATGCCCTTGTTGTCAGACAAGACGGTTGTTAAAACCGAACAATAGATACCTAATAATAATCCCCATTGTCTCCTTGCGATTTAGTGAGTAGTTCCCGGGAAGAAACCTGGCGAGTCTTCACCTACCACTTTTACATTATTATCGACATCGATGCCACAGTCCCCGTAGTTTCCAATATCTTAGTCCACTAACATCCCGTCACAGTACCCCAAATAGATTAATTCTATAGTTACCAAAGCAAAGCAATCTCCAACTTAACTCCTCGCTTTTGTGAGAGCTTTTTTTAAGGTACAAGTCACTAATGCCCGACAGCTTAATGAAAATAATGATATATTTACTAACCAAAATAATTCCAGCTTAATTATAAGAACACAGTGTATCTTAAGTAATAAAATTTCCAATAATAAACATATTTAAATTATAATTAATAAAGAACGACGAGGCAGCAGATTCCTAAATATAACCTTTACAACGCCCATGAAAGAAAAGGCTAACTATTCTATTTCAGGAAACACTACATTATTCAGTCTACTAATGTATATTAATGTGTTGAATTACGCAGACAGAAAGGCGAACCACTAAACTGTCCTCCATATACTTAAGACCTGTTGGAATTGAGACGTGGGACAAGTTTATTAGTTCCCCGCAAAATTGCAATGTGCTGCAAACTGGTATTAATATGAGATGTTGGAACGGCGTGTGGTTTAGTGCGGTGTCACATTATAGGTCTGCGATGAAATATTGAGCTGATGTAGGTAGTAAATATTGTATTATACTATACTGTCTAGTGTATATGGATGGGGATCCGTGTT
Source organism: Heliothis peltigera (assembly GCA_958496145.1). NCBI lineage: Eukaryota > Metazoa > Arthropoda > Insecta > Lepidoptera > Noctuidae > Heliothis > Heliothis peltigera. The sequence continues at coordinate 2,180,348 of OY292341.1, forward strand.
GTTTGTTTGATCAAAAATTGCATGTAAAATTTGCAACGACTGCTACAGTACCTTTTGAAAGCAGTTTACAATACCTTACCCCCTTTATTTCTCTCTGCTCTCCCGCTGAGGGTGCAGCTGGAGGGAGTGTCAGATTCTTACTAAAACCCACTATGTTCCTTCTGGAGGTCCCTGGTAACTCTCGCGAAAAACCCGTAGCCCTGGCAGACCACAATACTTTACCACACTTCTCGTCTAATACTTTTTTGATCAGTATCCGTCCGAAGAAAATTATACACTCTTGGAGTTGAAATGAAAACCTTAGCAGTGGTTTGTGTTCAGCTTACTTGTTCGCTCTGTTTGTCATGCCCGTAAACTTGTGACAGTTTTTCGGGTTATATCCAGAGCGTAGATCAAACATCTATTGCGATGAGGGGAAGAGCGGACTTTAAGCTTGGTTCTCACTTTTGGCGCAACAGATACATTCCTGTTTTTGTTAGTATAAATATTTATACTTAAGAACTACTAGCTTTACATCTTGCACCCGGATAAAAATTAGCCTATGCCCTTTCTCAGGCTCTAGACTACCAAATTTTATTTAAATCGGTTTAGTAGTTTTAAGGCTCTACATACAGACAGACTAAATTACTTTAGCATTTATGAGTAAGCATAAGACAAGACCGTATCGACGCCTTAGAGTGATAAGCTCGTAAATGTAAAAGATGTAACTTTTCGACAGTTTGACATAGAATATGCTTTGCGAAATTATCTACCTAAAAACGCGAAAAAATATTTTTTAGCAAAATTGTACTTCCGAAGTTTTCATTCTAAGACGACGGTACATATGTAGTTTTTCGCATACAACCATCGTTCCTCTCGTTCGAAGAGTGCTAAGCAAAATGAAATGTATTTCTATGTTTACGCCTTTGTAGTCTATTGAAGTCAAGTCTACATATATTTTGTTACTGTAGTGTTTATCAAACAAACATTAAGTTGATAAATATTGAAGTATTGAACAAGTATTACATTACGAAGTGGTTGTCGTAGCAACATTGTGAAAGTTTAATATCGAACTGATAACAATTGGAAATCAATAAAAACATTACTTCATTATGTTTTGCAGATCACGCTTGTAGTCACGTGTTGATTAGGGATCATTATCAGTTGTTAACCTAACTGTTTACTTAATTAAGTAAAGTATGTGATTTTGTTTGAAAAGTTTCATGCCTTTTCTATGATACGAGGCATTTGCCCTACCACAGTGTCACAAAAAAGGAAATCATAAAATTAAAATTCTTAATTCGATGGTTGTTCGCAAGAGTTCACTCGGGCCTGGCACACAGGGACGTCTAGAAGGAACTTATTGGGTTTTAGTTAAGAGTCTAACACTCCCTACAGCTGCACATTCAGCGGGAAGTGTCACTTCATAACTTCCCACGAAAAAGGGTGAAGTTTATGCTTTTTAGGGTAGGTAAGTATTTTTGTAATTCGCTGATTTTCATCCGAGTCCAAAGCTGTAAACAAACTATTATTTTAGTTAGATTTCTTAAACTTAACACACAGCATGCAATCCCCATAAGAAAACGGTGGGTTTTTCGGAATAAAACCCAACTATTCCATGTTATAAAAGACACGTAGTTAGATAAGACGCGTAGGCGGCGTAGGAACAGTAAAAGTGAGAATTAAATTACACGTAGCGGTGTGACGATACGCCTTGTGAAAGTTTACAAACAAACAGATAAACTGTTCACTTTGAATACTGAAAATAACTAACCTTCAATTATTAGAGATCAGAATTACAAGAACAATACGAAAAAGTCTTATTACGACATAATTACTTCGATCTCGTTGAGAACGGCAACAACTTTTGAATGGTATGTGTAGGTAGAAGAGAATATTAATTATGTAATATGCCCTTTGAACTTTTCGTTTGTACAGGACGCCAGCACATCAAGTAACAACAATCTGTCAAATTTCCTAAATCGATTTCCAACTTTATCGCTGAAGCATATTGATGTGCTGACGTCTGTATCAAGTAAGGTAGGGGCATGATATTCGTAAGACAACGGGCATGGTTTGAAGGTGAAATCCTGAAGATAAACTAATGAAAAAGCATGGAAACTGAGAGGTCTGTAGGTTTCTATAACCTGGCGCCGCAGAAATAATTTTGATCGATTGTATTTAAGAAATCAATAATAACGGCTACAAAAATGTAATATCCAAGTCTTATTTTCTAACAGGCCTAATCACAACAATTTTATTAAACCTTCCAGAAAATAATAGGCGTTTTCAAGCCGAAAGACGAGGAGCCTTACGGTCGCCTCAACCCGAAGTGGACCAAATGGATGCACAAGCTGTGCTGTCCGTGTTGCTTCGGCCGATCGTGCCTCATCCCCAACCAGGGGTACCTGAGCGAGGCCGGCGCCAGCCTCGTGGATTCCAAGATTGGCCTCAAGATTGTGCCAAAGACTAGGGTGAGTTGGTCTTTCTTTTCTTTATAACGCCGTCAGTAATAAGTCGCCCAGAAATCAAGCGGATTTTTTTTAAATACCTTCCTTAGTAAATAAATGTTTCTTTATTTTAAGCAGTAGTTCGAATCGATATCATATATGAGACTTATAATAATTACACGAATGCAACATATGTATTTTTACGTAATTATATTTTTATTCATTTTGTATACATTTACATATTCAAATATAGTTTATAATCCCATAAAATATAAAAACAATTGAACACCGATATTGGAAGCAGGGTCCAAGTTACCGGCAGGGTTTCAGAGACGGACATAACCTCACAATACTCGCCGTTTCAAGGAGTACCGCCTTCTGAATCAGTCCCTCGAGCCTCTTGAAAATTATATAACGTAATATATTGTATTATATAATATTATTACATTACATAATGTATTACCATCGTTGCAGTTCAGTCTTATGACGTAATTGCGTGTGTTATCAATTCCGATACACATTATTTCTGTGTATATTTATAGGTGTGTATGTATTTATAAGTCTATGACGATCGCGGCCTGCTATATTATGTCGATAGAATGTTATTTATGTTATAATTTGATGTTCTAGTATTTCGTTTTATATAAGAATATTTTTAGCTATAGTAAAGCTAATTTGCTCAAAAGAAACTTTATTTTGAACTAGTGAAAAATATAAAGTCGGAACTCAAAATATATTATTATCGTTAATTTACTGACACGTTAATGTATAAGGAAAACATTTATTTTAATCTGAGTATTTAACATTGGCACTTAATCAAATAATGTAGATTTATAATTAAAATATTTCTTCTATTAAGCATGTCTCAATCATGAGACAGTATCGCCACGGGTCATATGTCTACAGATAAAAGATTTATATTGTACTACAAGAGGTTCAAGATATAACAATACCTTCTGCTTAAATAACGTTCAGTAGAAGTTTTCACAAGTAATTTTTAAATATATTTTTTTGTAGTACCAGAGGCTACTTAAGACCAAACAATAAAATAACTATGTATTACGGTCCAAGCCTTCTGTAAATAACTTCGTTGTACATTAAGTATTATAAATATATAACTTTATGGAAATACCGGTGACCGAAATAAAACTTACTTCTTCGATTTTTACAGTAACTGTCACTTCAAAATAAAAGAAAAATTATAAAAATAGGAATCTAATAAAAAGGTTTTAATATAAATAATGCCTATACATATAATAAATAAATAAATCATATCAAAACTGCAACGATATTACTTATGAGATGTGCCATTAGAGTAGAAGGTAACAGATCTTTATCACAAAATAAGTCTGCGCGGACGCAGACAGCTGGTTTCAAACGAAAAATCTTGTCGAGATAATCACGAATTATTCAAAAAACTTACTTTAAAGTCATAGATTTTTATACAGCTATAATTTAATGATATGTTAATGTAATCTTAAACATATGCTCATTAATTGAGTGCGCACGCACCGGCCCGACCTCGCAACCAACGAATCACGTTAAGTTGGTGCCCTCACACATTATGAATTCATTTATACGCTTGATTGACCTTCACTGTGGAGGAAATGTCGGTCATCGGTTTTGTAAGAGCTTTGTAACATCTTTTAAGACTACTGCCGAAGATATAAAACGCTAAAATAAAGTAATGATTTTAGGGTTCTATAATAATAGTCAGTTTGACTGCCTCGTTGGTTTAGTAGTAAGCAAGGCGCGACTGCTGTTCACGGGGTCTCGGGTTCGATTCCCGGGTCGGGCCGAAGTCGCTTTGTGAGTTTTGAGAAATTTTCATAAAGCAGCCAGTAGTCTGGAAGATGGTGATGGATTCACCTGGGCATCGGAGAGCACGTAAATGTCGGTCCTGTGCCTGATCACTCTCCGGTCGTGTCGGATTGCCATCTCATCGGAGTATGAGAGTGACGGAATAGAGAGTGCACCTGTGTCTGCGCGAATGCTTGTGCACTATAATATGTCCTGAGCAACTGGCTGATCTCCGCGGAGAACGGCCGCCGTAGACGACAATCGGCCTGGATGCCATCATAATAATAAAATTTTAATAATCTAGCTTTAGAGTAGAGTAAGTGACTAGATTATTCTATAGTAGACAAGTGTGAGCAGGGCGCTAAATTACGGTTCATAGTTTTACCAAATTAAATATTCTACCATTGTTTAATGTACTTTATCTAATAATACTCTAATCTGCAAGGCTTGTATATTCGTCAATCTGTCAATAGGGTTATATATTCTGTTAGTTCGTTCTTTGTATTCATCAGTCGCAGCCCAGAGTAATTCATTACATCTCTCATTGCTAAGTAGGACAATTTAACCCCTATTACTCAGTATTAAGATAACTCACGGTTTGTTTTTTTTTTCCATATACCGCCAGATTTCAGTTTCTGTCAGATTTAACGAATTATTTTTTGTGACAATTTGTTCTACCGTGTGATATTGCAAATTTTATCGAAAATTTATTATGTGCATATAATAATATATCGTTGGATTTGGAATTTCTTGCTTTATCGATTGGTATATCTAATATCTCGATGTCTTTGTGCTAGACACTAAAAAAAAGAACTCCGCTGTTATTACAAAAAAGTTGATAAGAGGCTGACACCTGTCTAATAAAAAATCAATATAAAATTTATTTTAAACACGTGTCTAACGTCTGTTTGACTTTTTGTAATAATACCGAAAAAGCTTAAATCTGGAGATTAAAGTGCAGACGCCAGCACATCAAGCTACTACAATCTGTCAAATTTCTATAATAGACTTTCAACTTTATCGCTGAAGCATATGGTTCAAAGTTGATTGGGAAAAATTGAGTTTCGTGTTTTATTTTTGTTTAGTTATGTTAGTAGTTACATTTACTTAGGGCCAGTTTCACCGGTTGCTGATAAGTTCCAGATAGTTTATCTGGCAGATAATTTCATACAAATCCTGTTCCATTTTTTAATTTATCTGGTAGATAGTAGCTATCCGTAACCTGTGAAACTGGCCCTTATAGTTAATACAACTTTTCGGGTATCGATTTGCTTACCTTATCTATATCTGTGTATGGTTTGCAATTGCAGGTGGTGAAGCTGGTGTCGGAGACGTTCAACTACCTGCGGATAGACCGCGAGCGGTCGCGGCTCAAGCGCGCCATCACCGAGCAGTTCCCCAATCTGCGCTTCAATAGAATGGGCCTCCCGCCTAAGGTAATGTCTTAGTGAACTTACTACTAGAGTAAGAAATAACTTTTTCACACAAAAACTGTTGAATGTTTTTTTATGAAACAGACAGCTACATCATATAAATATATACAAATGTTGACAATACCCTAATCCCTAATCGGCCATTGGTGCCCAAGATAAACTTATAAAAGCTTTTAAAAACCCATATGGTTTAAGAAAAGCTAGATTGGTAATGGCTAGAGTCCTAGAATCGAACCCACACACTTGTACTTGAGGCGTTGATATTTTAACCACACGGCCTAGAATAAATATTTTCTGCAAATTGAGAAGCAAATAAAACTTTTTTTTCCTTCTAAGAATTTTAACCTGTTACTATCAAACCATCGGTCCCAAGTAACGTTTCAAACGAACTACATATACAGTGTGTTGTTTGCAGGCGGGTTCATTCCAGCTGTTCGTGGAGGGGTACAAGGACGCGGACTACTGGCTGCGGCGCTTCGAGCAGGACCCGCCGCCGCCGCACGTCATGAGGAAGTGAGTCGCACATGTTCCTGTATTTTGAACCTTATCGTAAAGAGCAGAAAGTTCTATTTAATTAGAACATCGTCACCTGCCTTACCTTTTTCTAAACTGTCTCAGTGATCCCGGCTTCCAGTCTGACCATACAGCCGAATAACCAGTGTTTTCTATAAAACTGGTAAGACTGGTAGTTAGGCTTTCTAGCTTCTGACTACCCGTAACGACTGCCAAAGAAGTTCAAATGACAGCCGGGACCAATCAATTTAACGCCTTTCATGGTCACCTATCTACGGCAGACCGCGCCGAGCTTCGCTTAACCTTATGATCGATATACCCGTGTGGTTACTACTTAGCCACGAGCTCATCTATAAAAACAAGAAGAGACTCGGCAATATAATAATCTTCTATAGTCGCGGTTTTTGTATAAAACAATATGGTTTAAAAGTGGTGTTGTATCTGCTTTAATATCGATAAAGGGAGGACAGAAATTTGAATTCTGTTTCTAGTCTAATCAACCCTCCAATTTCCTTTGTACGAGACTACAGATAAATGTAAAAAAAATATGTAGATTTCAGCTTTATCTCTAAAGTGAAAGTAAAGGTTCAATTTTGATTGATTGTACTGTGTCTGTATAACAAACCTTCCATTGTAGATTCCAGCTGCAGTTCGAGCGGCTGGTGGTGTTGGACTACATCATCCGCAACACCGACCGCGGCAACGACAACTGGCTCATCAAGTACGACTCGCCCGCGCACCCGCCGCCGCACGCTGACATCGACCTTAGGGACCCCACCGTAAGTCTATATTACCTTGTTTGTACTGCACTAGTAGCTGACTCGCGAATATAGACCTTAAATACTCTACCGTGAGTTCATATTACCTTGTCATTACTGGACTAGTAGTCAATTTTCTAGTGTACACCTAAAATACAGTACCGTGAGTTCATATTCTCTTGCCTGTACTGGACTAGTAGCTAACTTTCGAATATAGACCTTAAATACTCGACCATGAGTTCATATTACCTTGTTGGTATTTCACTAGCAGCTGTCTAACTTTCGAATATACATAGATCTCAAAAACACTACCGATATTTAATGTTGCCGTGACTGTGTTTGTTTTATTTATAGTTAGACGTTAGGTAATAGAGAGTACATCTACGTCCATGGTTGCGTATACGCTTGTGCACTCAAACATAAATTCGTTTATTCAAATAAGGCTTCTAAATCAGCACTTCCTATGTGTTCTCGCTGGGAAGAAGTGGCGCAACAAACTCACTAGCAAATCAACACAACATTTTAATCTATGTATAATATACTTGAAACAATTTTGCTAATTTTGTTAAGAATATTTCTTAGTCATGAGGATGATTCTCAAGGTGAGAAGGAAATAAAAATAAGACAAAAATTGAAGGATCGACCGTAAAGATGTACGAATGAGGATAGCAACCTCGTCCGAAAATAATGATTTTTACGATCATTCTTTTAACACGAATAATATATACGTTAATAATGCACAACAGGAGTGGACGGGTGCGGAGGTGCGCATTGCGGCCATAGACAACGGGCTGGCGTTCCCCTTCAAGCACCCCGACTCCTGGCGCGCCTACCCCTACCACTGGGCCTGGCTGCCGCAGGCCAAGCAGCCCTTCAGCCACGAAACTAAGTTAGTGTCCGCCTCACCATCTGCCTAGCCTCTTCCTATGTTGGTGTCGCTTTCCAGTCTAATCTGATGTAGTTGAATAACTTCACAAACCGTTCCAAATAACTTATATTCGACGCCTTGCGCTTGCGCAGACTAATTTTGTTCGACTTCGATATGGCAAAGTTATTTGAAAAGAAATGTGTGTTTCCTCCCCCTCAGAAGACGGCCACATATTTTTTTTTAATGCAGTGCTTCTGTTTGGATTATAATATTGTAGGTTTCGGAAAAGTTCCCGGCGCAGCCTTTTATTATTTTATAAAAAACGATATGTCAGATTAAAAACACTATATCTGGCTAGTAGGCTGCACTTATGTTTATAAAAGATATATAAAAAGGATTAGATTAGATCATTATGCTTTTTATTTGTATTTTGCAGGGAGCTAGTACTTCCACTGCTATCCGACATGAACTTCGTGCAAGAGCTGTGTGATGAGTTACACTTATTGTTCAAAGTAAGTTGCTTAATCATTGTAAACTACATTACTCTAATATTAAGTTTCATCAAAGTTTCTCGCTTTGAGGCTAAGGCCGAATTGTTTGCCGTGACGAAAGATGGCATGATGTTTGCGTAATATTGAGGTAGTGTCCGTCTGTCTGTGTGTGGATAGAAAAGTATATATTTTTTTATTATTTATTTAGGAAAATAAACAGTTACACACTACAATAATATAAAAATCAATTAAAATATAAAGTGACATTTTCCAAAGATTATAAAGAAGAAGAGATTTTAATGCACTTTACATAGTGCGATTGCAATTATTACTTATATAATAATATTATTGTAAATAATGTGTTTAAATATATAACTAAAACCAAATAGGAATGCAACTATAACGAAGAAACAGAAAGAAAAAACATCATTTTGTGTACAAAAACACATAACCGTGTTTACATTTCTGAAACTTTTTGGTAGAATATAAGCTGTCTACCAACAATAGTACAAGCTCTGCTTAGTTTGAGACTAGGTGACGTTGTGTGAGTGTGTGAGTAGTATATATGTATGTATATATGAGTAAGTAACGGTTGTGTGTGTGGACAGCAGGACAAGGGGTTCGACAAGGGCCTGTTCGAGCGGCAGATGTCGGTGATGCGCGGCCAGGTGCTCAACCTGACGCAGGCGCTCAAGGACAACAAGAGTCCCGTGCAGCTCGTGCAGATGCCCGCCGTCATTGTCGAGAGGTCGGTGTCTTCATTTGCCTAGCCTTTTCCTATGCTGGAATGTTGCGAAATTACTATGTTAGAATCAGCAGTCTAACCTAATTCCGAAATGTCTTTCAATTTAAACGTTTCTTGAATTATTATGCATCAAAAAATGTATCCATATTTTATATTTTACACCTGCGTCCCATGGGAGCTTCTCCGCGCACCCGGATAAAAATCTACTTCGAAAATGATCCTTAGATTATATTATAGAGATTTTATTATATAGATTAGCGTGTCCAAACGTACAAACTATCCAGCTTTATAATTTAAGTAACATTATAGTTATAGATTTCCCCCATTATAGATAAACAGATACTATAACTAAGATTTAATGTAAGCTTGTGAGGCATAATATGAAAGTATGATTCAATATCGTAACAATATATTTGCAGGTCCAAAAGCGGTTCGACGTCGTCGCGTTTCTTCGACTCGTTCCAGCAACGTTTCCAGCACAAGTCGCCCTTCTTCTCCTGGTGGTGAGGAACACCGCTAGATAGGTACGTCAGGTTCATGCTATATTTATTTATTAATATTCCAGTGCTTACATATACAGTATGGAAAATTCATTGGTGACATGGTGCACAACACATGCTGTGGAATTTTTTGAACGCGAATATTCCTTGGATTCCTTCGGAGACTTTTTATTGAAAATAAATTAATATTAAAATGAAAAAGGTACTTCGATTTCGCGTTTGGAGTGCCATCATCACAGCCTATTTATCTTCCCACTGCTGGGCACAGGCCTCTTCCAAGGAGAAGGATTGAGCATTAATCACCACGTTTGCTCAATGCGGGTTGGTGATTTCAGACATTATAGTCCAGGTTTCGAGTGGGACAGTAATGAATAGATTTCAACCGACTTCCAAAAAAGGAGGAGGTTCTCAATTAAACTTTTTCGTATTTTTTTGTCCTTTTAAATAAAAGGGTAACACATGACCATGTCTGATTGTACTAACCTTCATCTGAGAAGCCAATCTGCATAAAACAATTTAGACAAATTTCAACCCACAATACTTCACGGCTTAAAACATTAGACAAACAATATAATATCTGCAAATAATACCTTCAATACAATAATCATTATTCACTTGTTACAGATGGATAACAAAAATAAATGGTGATAAGTTCCACTGAAGCTGATAACGTATAGATGTAAACACAAGTGTATGTATATGTATGTATAATGTAGATTAGAACTATTGTAAACTAGCTAATGTACTGCTCGAGGTAGAACAAACGCTGTTATGTACGATACGATCAGCTCGCTGTTGTATACTGTTCTTACTTTTTTAGGCTAATTCTTTATCTTTAATTTCTAAGTTAATATACTGTAATGTTATCTGTCGGTTTGTTACTAGCAGGCAAAGGTTTCCATAACAAGCCGGCTAATTGCTTAAAAAGTACACTCAAGAACTAGTGTTTTTTTTTTATATAAACTGTGTATGTAATTCTTTCAATGCGTTATATAACTAATTCGGTTTCTCAATATTAAATAATAATAAAAAAAATAACCAGTTAAATTATTCTACCGATGTAAGAGTGCTCCAAGACAGCTTTTGTACAATGTTATACAACATTAAAACACGATGTGTAACACTGATGATGATGATGATGGCATCCAGGCCGATTGTCGGCTACGGCGGCCGTTCTCATTTATGGAGATCAGCCAGCTGCGCAGGACATATTATAGTGCACAAGCATTCGCGCAGACACAGGTGCACTCTCTATTCCCTCACTCTCATAATCCGATGGGACGGCAATCCGACACGACCGGAGAGAGATCAGACGCAGGACCGACATTAACGTGCTCTCCGATGCACGGGTGAATCAATCACCAACTTCCAGACTCCAGGCTGCTTTGTGAAAGTTTCTCAAAACCCACAAAGCGATTTCGGCCCGACCCGGGATTCGAACCCGAGACCCCGTGCACAGCAGTCGCGCCTTGCGACCACTAGACCAACGGGGCAGTTAACACTATAACATTCATAATATTAGCGTGTTATACAATGTTGTATAACGTTATAAAACTGCTGTGTGGGAGCACCCTTACTTTTTACTATATTTTATGAGGTTACGCTATAGGTCAGATAGGCAGTCGCTCCTTGTAAAACACTGGTACTCAGCTAAATCCGGTTTGACTGGAAGTCGACCCCAACATAGTTGGGAAAAGGCTCCGGAGATGATGATGATGAGGTTACGCTATATTTTGGCATATAAAAAACAACCGACATTATATTGCATAATTTTTCATTATTTTTCATATCTATCAACATTTTTCTTATAGGTCAATATATCTCCGCAGCTAATCGTATCGTGCGCAACAAAGCGGTAATATTATAATTTTTATCAACGACAACGCCTACAATCCTTGGCTAAAATGTTTATTTTTGTATAATTTTATTATTATTTGTGATTTATGCTTCTTAGGGGAATGAGAGCTCAGCTCTTGTAGATTTATTTCTGATTATTTTATATAGAGTTGTTATGAATCCTGTGAGATGGTGTTTTGGCGATTGGGAAAATGAATTTAATAATGTTTAGCAGAAAAATAGATTGTGATCGAATAATAAATAGTGTTGACCATCAATGGGAACTAAGTGAGAATATTTTTTTAGGCTGGCAATTATTTTCCTATTACGTCATTTTACCAGTTATTCAAGATAACAGTCTAATTTTTCAAAACTGCTTACAAGAACTGGTCTTTCTAGTAAAGCACTTTACTTAGAAGTTATTAATATTAAAGGTTCCCATTTGTCAAGATCACCATTTTAGTTGCGGTACAATTATAAATAATCTTATGTAACAATGTTGGCTGTACGATGAAGTGTTTCGTCATCAGTGTGAGAGTGAGACAGGCTATAGTACTATCCCTTTTCCACTTCATAGTATTGTCTTCAAGGTTCCCTCAAGCCCTGCTAGTCGAATACTCCAGGATAAAAATCATAAATAATTTTCTAAGCATGAATAGTTTTACAGAATTCTTTGACAGTGCTCGAAATATCAAAAAGTTTATTAAAAGTCGCGTGATTTGAAGTAATTTTATGAAAGTCGTATTTTTAATATTGGTCTGTTTTATTTAGGAAGAAAAAAAATCGATATTTGGCAATTGCAACATAAGTAATGTATTTTTTTATTAATTTGTTTTTTTTTTCTGGCTCAATAAAAAAGTATTAGAACAAAATTGTGCAGCTATTAAATACGATTACAAAAGACAGCATTGTTAGAAATATCTGTAAACTTTAACATAGCTATTCTTTAGGTAACCAATGTAGCCATGTCAAAAATCAATGAAAAATTGAATTTTTTAAACTAACATATTAGGAAAAAAAAATTTACTTTATTTGATCTTGACTACATTGGGTAAAAAAGTATAGTCATGCGTCGTCATAAATTAATATTGTTTGTCTAAATTCTGTAAATTTTAAATTATCACAAATTGAGTTTTTCGAAATTGTAAATACAATTTATTTAATGGAGTTTGTTATGGAAAATGCCCATGTTATGTAGTTAAATATATTCCAATTCTTACATAATATACTTGGCAGTCATATCTGGATATTTTTTTAAATTTAGAATTTTGACACAAACGTTAAATGACCATTTTTTATTGTTTATTTTTTACTACAGCAACATTATTTTTGTCATTCAATCTAATAGAACCTTTTTATTTTTATATTAGATGACTGTAAACTTAAATTATACCAGTTATGTTTAATATTGTTTTAAATTAGCTAAAGTAACGCGAAACCTTTGATACTTAGATAGGAACATTTTAATATCAAATTGTTTGTGATCTTATTTGTTGTTTAAAATTGTTAAATAATACAAATAGGTAACTTAATCCCTTACAAGATCTTCTTATTATTCTGTAATCATTGTTTTCTATTTTGAACTTTATTCCTAGTCCAGTAAAGTTCTTTTTTCACCTTTAATAGAAATTAAAAACTTTCCCATACATTGGAGAAAGTTTCTTATCGACCATTTTATGATGAAACCTATCGTGCGTCACGAAAGGGGCGTGGCTTCAAATAAAAATGGCGACTTGATGCACGAGTTTTTTGTATCTATTTTCTACAAAATACATTCTTTTTTATACCCTGACGTGAGCTTAATAGAATCCACTTTCCAATATCAAAGAGCCTCTGTTTAATTAAATGACTTTTGTAAAAATAATTTACTTTTGCCTACTGAAGTGGGCGCGGCCTCGCCGTGCGTGTATAACATAGTACAATCTAACTTATTCCGTATTTGTACAAGTAACCAGTGGGGAGCTAACGTGACAAGCCTTCTGTATATTTTTGGAGTATACGAGGCAAACATTTTATAACAAAATATATCAAGTATTAATATTTAATTAAATTAAAGTAATAATTATTTTTATATTTTATTTCGAACAACGTGTTACTTTATTTCTGAGTTCTTTTTAAGTAATTCTTCTAAATTGATTCGTAAAAATATCCGTCAGGCTTGTCCCCTTACGCACACCACTGAAAGTAACCATTATAGTTAAAATAATGAAATCTGTTCGATTTGTAACGATCAAGTAGATGAAATTAAACAAAATAATTACGTTATGTGCACACGCCAGCACATCAAGCTACCCGAAACTGTCAAATTTTCCCAATCAACTTTGAACCATCAGCTTCAGCGACAAAGTTGGGAATCGATAGATGAAATGTGACAGATTGTAGTAGCTTGATGTGCTGCCGTTTGTTCTACTGTGTATTTATGTAAGTAACTGTGAGAGTAAGGTGAATGAGTGTGTTTATAGAATCGTTTCATCATTTCTAGGAAGATTTCTTTGACAAATAAGTTTTTGGTAAAATAATCGAGTCGAAGTGATTTTAAACTTTAATGGCATACGTATAAGGTCTATAATACTACTGATCATTATGTCTGTTAAACAAGAGTCTTCCTATAAATGATAAAATATAACAATTCCATGTTGTACATACTTTTAACAACTTTTGTTTGATAGTTATTACAATGTTTATTATTACGCATTATTATTTAATATTTGAGAAAAATATAATCACCATTGCATTTTATATATTGTGTTTTCTTAATGAATATTCTTACACCCAGCGCAGGAATCGAGCGCAGAAGAGAGCATTTTATTATAAGGCAAATCGAAAATCAACATTAAAGTTATGATAATAAAATAAAATTATATACGAATCTGACAGAACAACATCGCTCGCCCGCAGGTAACGTGGGCCTGCGCGTACTAACAGTGTTAACACATAGTAAGAGTGAAAATAAACAGGTTGTTTAGATTTTTATAAGTAACACTAGCTGTCCCCAGCGGTTTCACCCGCATCTTTGGTTACTGCTCCGCTCCCGTGTGTCTTAGCGTGATGGTATATAGCCTATAGCCTTCTTCGATAAATGGGCTATCTAACACTGAGAATTTTTCAAATCGAACCAGTAGTTTCGGAGATTAGCGCGTTCAAACAAACAAACTCTTCAGCTTTATAATATTAGTATAGATAGCCACAAAACAACTTTTCCAAGTTACTCTGTTTGGCGTGGCAGTACTGACCATCGTGGCTGTCCGCTCTGGTAACATGCTACTTAGTATAGCCAAGTCACTCACAGTACTGCTGTTAGTCTAACTGTAATCCTGGGAGGAGATAAGAACCTTAGACTGATAGAAATTGGACAACAACAACAGGTTTCCCAGCTGTCTTTTGATAGATCTTTGAGTACGCAAGGAGTCATAAAAAATAAAAGATTTCCTTTGACATTTTATTTCAACAGCAAATTCAGGCATTTATTACATAAACAATTATATAATCAATAACAAGTACGTATTTGTGCAAACAAATAAACGGTATGATTATACATTTATATGAAACCAAAGCTGGTTATAAGGAATGTTTCTAAATATAATAAATATTGCACCATTGTCTTCTATAAATATAAGTAATTAAAGAAATATAAGGGGCGTGCCTACTCTGCAAATGACGGTTTTCAGACATTTGCGGATTTCTCAATATATATAATACATTATACTAGGGTATTATTTTAACTTCTATACACTCGAAAACGATGAAAACAGCTGTGCTAGTAGTATGGTCTTAGCACAAACGTAATTATATAAAACTTGATTGTAAACAAAATTTTAGTGATACGAAAGACCAGTTTCTCAATGTCCGAATAACCACTACCTACCTACCGAATAAATTTAAAAATGTTACAGAATTTTTGAAATGATATCTACAAAATAAACTAAACTGGAAATTTTTCGTAAGTGGTGAAACGTCCTAAATGTAAAAAATAACTATTTTCAAACTCACTGTCATGAATGTAGGCAAGTGTTTAAAGTTATTGTTTTTTTATAAACACTATGAGTATGTACAGTTTATAGATGTGCTGAACTCCTATAGTAGGCTAAACTACCCCTTTCAGACTAGAATTTACTATGACAAGTCGAACACAGCTAGTGGATATAATTAGCAATTAGCATTCTGCTATACTTAAGCGTCACTTAATTTTAATTAAAATTATTTGAAGATAACTATAGTATCTATACGAATATTTTAAAGAGGAAAGATTTGATTGTTTGTTTGTATTGAATAAGCTCCAAAACTATGAGACCAATTTAAAAAATTATTTCACTATTGGGGTGCTGTACTATCCCCGGTGAACATAGGCTAGGTTTTATCCGTGAAAATATAGAAAAGTTAAAATCAAGTGATGCTCAAGTAGTCAGGCGTGAACTTTCTATTTTAGGTATTTATAATACAATAATGAAAATTTAATCGTTATTTAGTATATGTATTATAATAGGAATGCATTTTCGTCCTTTTATTATACCGACAAAAGGCTAAACACAAAACTATTATATATATATATATAGAAGAAAAACAGGATATCGATCATGTATTTATTCGAAACTGTGTTAAAAAATAATATAAAAAAAAGAAATATTATAATCCATAAGTACATTGGATGGTCATTATATGTACATATATAAGACACTACTATTTGAATAAAACTACTTTTAATCTATTATTTTAAATTTAATGTGCACCATAAACAGTTCATGCATTTTAATTTAACGCACTTTTGGTAAGTCACTGTCGAAATTGTATTATGAACCAGCTCCCTCTCATCAAGCTACCCGAAATTGTCAATGTTTCCCAAACAACATTGAACCAAATCCTTCAGCGATAAAGTTGATAATCATTTAAGGAAATTTTGACAGATTGTAGTAGCTTGATTTGTTGCCGTCTGTACATAATATAGAGAAAACATCAAATAATATAAAAAATAAATAAAGAGCCTATCGTTATTACCTGTAATTCCATTCCATCCGTGTTTTACTTTCTATATAACAAAAGAGAGTTTAATATGCCTCTATTTATATATATAAAAAATGTTTGCACATATACACCCCAAAACTTAGAGAAAAAAAAAACCTACGAAAACTAAATAAAATACATTATTTTTAGTTTCTAAAACTTTCATAACGGTTATTCGCAATTGACTGATCTTATAAATATTACAAAATAAATAAATTAAATTATACAACTCGTGTAAAAACAGTTAAACTGAAATAGCAAACTTAGGCTTTGAAATGCACAGATTTCCTTTGTACTATATCTAAGTGTTTATATATAAATAATTTATTACTGGGTGTAAGGGACAGCCCTCCACAAACTGATAGGGTGCATTCAGCTCCTTATTTTGAATCATATTTCACTTTTTTCCGATTATTCCGTATTTTTTTCTTTCATTCAATGCAATTACATTCTTTGCATGCAGAACTTAATTTTGATTTTGAAATAATCGTGACGATCGATGCGTGAAATCAGCTGTTATTTTTTTTAGAGTTTCCATAACGTTCCTGAAACAATTTCATGAACCAGTCTCCTTAGTATGGTATACTGAACTCACCCCATCAGTCTGTGGAGGGCTGTCCCTTACATCCTGTATAATACTATAGCGCGTTGTTACATACCATATTAAAGTTTATGTACTTGAAAGAAGTATTTACTCTTTTTTCTAGCAAATTCTATGATATTTGCAAAGTTTTGAACGAATTATGAAACTTCTTTCTATACGTGACTTCTAGATGCTTTTAATGAAAACAACCAATTGTGAGAGCGACGTGTGAGTGTTAAATCTTGCAAGTTCGTAATAACATCCATTAGGTATAAAAAATAAAAACAAAGTTCTGTTTAAAGGCAGATAGATTGTTATAATCAGTAGATTTCGAAATTTTTATCCATTTATCTTCGGTCAACTATTTTTTGCCGATTTCTATTAATCTTCTACAGGATGTAATAAAAAGGGTGTTCCATCCAATGTACTCGTAAACCTAAACAACTTTGACCAGAAAAAAATACTCAATTTGATAAAGAATTACATGCCGCCTAAATATTTTATGGAGAGTCGAAATTTTTATATCGAATAAAGTATTTTTTTCCTTTCAAAGTTGTTTTGGTTTACCGGTACACTGACCTCCCTTCGGATATAGGAAAACCCTTTTCGTTAAATCCTGTAGAAACAGACTCCAGACTTTTACAACAAGAAACAGCTATGTTCCGAAGAAACAGAACGTATATTGCAAATGCTCAGTTCCTATAAAAAATAGCCGGTCCGTCACTGGTAGTTTTTTTGGCATAAACGTCAAAACCTACCTTCTGTAAGGGAAAATAAAATAAATCGCTTCTTGTCTATGGAAACCGGGATTAATCCACTTGTCACTTCACAATGGGAGTTGCATCAATATATTTTACAAAGACACTCTAGTAATATTTACACAAGTTACCTCTGCATGTGCAGCGTGTGTTGGTACTTGACGAAGGCGACGGCCGCCAGCTCCTTGCAGAACTCTTCGAGGACTATCAGACTTTCCACCAACATGTTGTGTTCGGCACTAGGGAACACAGAACATTTTATATTGTAATGAATGGTCGTAGAGCGGTCATAGATAGCCTTTGCCCACCAGTGGGACAATATAGGTTAAGGAAAAAATGATTTTTTGATGGTCAAAATCTAAATAGTAATTGCTCAAGTAGATATAGCAAAATTTAAGAATGAATGAAATTTATATACGCTGTTCACTAGTCAAGTGGTGAGTTTCTTATTTCAAACGATAGGAAAACTAGTCTATACACAAACATGTGTAAGCATTACCTTATCTTAACCTTGAATTGCTTATGTCAATTTCTACATAAAATCTTGGCAAGCTGCCTAATATGTCTCGAAGGACCAAAATAAATAATATTCATACTTACATTTTAGAGCCTAGTGTCGTAAAGGTCTTTGCAACCCTCTTATTAACAGTCAAGGTTATTTTAATAGAATATATAGTATTACGTAACTGAACATAATTATTTTTTATTATAAACTAATGAAGTGTAACCCTATTGTAGACAAAACCGAAACGATTTTGATAATATTTTGTGTATATTTTAATCGTTATAATCGTTCAAACTATTTCGTAATCTGTGGTATATCATTCCATTATATCATACTTACTTTTCATCATAGCTAGGATCTTCACTCATGAGCCATAACCTCGTATTCTCAATGATCTTCTTATAATTCCTTAACCGAGGTATCTCCATAGTCAACCTCCTGGCTAACTCTTGCAAAGTCTTGAACAACGTCGGGGTCTTTTTAGCCGTAGGCAGTGAAGGGTTAAGCAAATACTCGTGCAAATTCGGATGAGGCAGCAGAGCCAATTGAGATATAATCGAAGTTAGATGCAGGTTGACTTGATATGGTTGAGTAGGCATGTTGGCAAGTAATTTGAAAATCATTTTGAAAAATGGTCCTTCGTCGAATTCTTCTTCGGAGGTTTGGGATGTTAGATCTCTGGATCGGAGGACCAGTTTTTGGGAGAAGTGTTTTGTGTCCTCCTGTGTTTTGGCTAACTGTCGCGTGTCGGGTTTGATTGGTTCGAAGGCATCGTCTAGGTGTATGTCAGCCTCGGGTCGGCTGTCGTAGCTGTGGGTGGAGCTGGCCGTGGTGTCGACCCAGTTGTGGTCGGCTGGCCAGTTGAACGTAGAGGTCGCGTCCAGCCAGTACTGGAAGGTTATATTGTTGCTTGTACGTTTGGTATTTTACAGGGTTCGATTGGTGGACCGATTTTGAAAAACTACGTCACGATACCTCCTCCAAATGGCTGTTTATTCCAAATTATTATAAAGCTGAAGAGTTTGCTCGAACTAATTAGAAAAAATCATAATGTTAGATAGCCAATTTACTATGTTATTTTTGGCTTTATCTTTCATCCTTTTTCGGATTATTATACCCCATGAGACGCAGGTGAACCCGCTGGCGAAAGTCTTCTAATAAATTCAATTTTTTTTACAATTTGTTACAAACTATTACACACTTGTTTGCATATAATGACTATGTGAATTCTACGTATTAATGAACGTATTTAACCATGAACTCTCCCGCAGCCCTATTAATAGATACTTACCTTAAACCGTTCTACAGAACAGGCAATGCTTGTGAACACAGAAGATGACACTTAACAGAGAGGGTACCATATCCATCTCAATCGGTTATAACCGTTTTACCATAAAAACAAAAACAAACTATCTATATATTATAACTATCACGAGTGTGATATAGTGACGAGAGAGTGTAATACTCCAGTCAACATTTTGTTGTCTTAACCGACTTCCTGAGAAGAAGGTTCTCAATTCGACTGCGTCTATATAAATGTTTTCTGTCTACGTAATATTTACCTGATACCGTCTGTGCGCATCGTGTATGTAATGTTCGTAGTCGGCCCCCACTGGGTCCGACAGTATCGCCCGCGGCAGTAACAGCAGGAAGCTGGAACGAACGGGACAATCAAACACACATTCGCTTCCAAACTATTTAATATCGTATGTACAGATATGCGACAAGCGTACATCTTAAAGTTATACTAAATATTGCATTTGTAAATCTCATAAATGGCGTTGTTTATGCCCAAATACTAAGGGCCTTAATACAAAAAAGTTAGACATACATTTGACACGTGTTTAAAGAAGAATACAAAATTATTTAAAAACGTGTCAAACGTGTGTCTAACTTTTTTGTAGTATGCCCTAAGCCTTAAGTAGTTTAAATTTAAGCGTTGTGTAAATAAAAAATAGTGTAATTGCATTTAAAACATTTTAAAGAACTTACAAATTCCACCTGTATATATTAGTCTACCTAAATAGTTTCAGTATTCAGGCATGAATAACCGTCAAAAAGTAAATTTAATTTAAATATTTATCAAAATAAAATATGTACCTATGTAACGTCACAATAGTTGGAAAAAATATTTTCCTAGCCTTAAATGATAGGAACTTTTTTGCAAACTTAAACCACAAAGCAATCACAAATATTTATTAAAGAATAATCTAACGGCCGAAATTAATAACCTATCTATCCGTTGTTTTGCTTACTAGAAACTGAATTTTGACATTAACCCCATATGATTTGTGTCTAATTCCTATATCTAGTAAGGAAAACAACGGATAGATAGGTTATTAATTTCGGCCGTAAGGGTCGGTTCATATCTAACGGAATATGCGTCGCGTATTATCGGTCGCGTAACGCCAGAACTGACAATTGTATAGAAAAACACTTGACCGTTCACATTCAACCGATGATACGTTAGTACGATTGATGATACACTCGGCGTATTTTGCGTCAGATATGAACCGACCCTAAGACTAACATGGAACCAACTGATTGCATTAAAAAAATGTTTAAAAATATATGTCTCTGAATTAATTATATATAACCTATTCTAACTATGTATATAAAATGTTTATAAAAATTTTGAAAACAATAATTAATATATACTGTACAAAAAAAATATTAGACCAGATCTTTTAATTAATCTCCTTCATAAGGAAACTTCTTTAATATGGCATCAAAATTGTATTTCGATTTTGTAAAACTATATACGTTATGTAAATTAAAATCAAGTTTATTTACATTTTTACGGATTTTTTTACATATGAGCAACCATTTTTAAATTTACAGAAAATTTCGCGTTTTTATGCTGTATACGTATATTTATAAATTAGTGAAAATTATTAAATGCATTACAATAAATGTTACATATTATTTTAACTACATTATATTTATGTTATAACAAGATCGTTGAATTATTTGGTAACGTTTAAAGTAGGCTTAGAACTGGATGTTTTGTTAGAATTGCAGAAGGAGAATTAATTAGCCAACATTGTTATTTTTAATGGTGAATTTTGTAAATAAATTTATAATAAAGCTTATAGTTCCTTCGAGTAAAAATTTCATGTAATCGCGCAATTTGGAACGCGAAATAATCCGTAAATGCAATATAAATGTACCTATTGTGTAAATATACCTGTATGTATTATCTTTACACTATTTACAACTTAAAGAACTTAATATATAGATGAGATTATGGCAAGTACGTTTGTACATGAGATGATATGACACCCTATTATGAATACCTAACTATAAAAATATTAAACCCTAAATATGTCCTCTCCATTAAAGCTCCCCCCCCCCCTTTGACTATAAATCTGTTAGTTTAATAATCCTCTATCCTCATAATAGGCTAGTTTTAATTAACCTATATAATACCTAAACTATCTAAATACATTGGCTTGGCAAAGTGTGTGCGCCTGCGCATTTACAACAAAATACCAGGGCATTTTAAAGCATTGAATGTGTTTTATTTTTTATTAAATTTTGAAAAGTCAAGCTAAGTTTTATCCTAGCATAAAATATTTGTGCAAGCAAATCAAATATTCTATTCTATGAACATTAGACCAGCTGTCCTGTACAATCTATTAAACAATTATGCACTTTTATTTTTCTTCCTCTTTCCCCCTCTGCCTTTTAGACAGATAAAAACAATAATCTCAGTTTTAAACACATTTGCCAATTCGAATATTTAATTTAGTTTGTGCTATTTGTTTCGATATTTCATTCAAGTATAATAACCAACTGTTTGTTTTTTTTTACCATATGTGTGTAGAGTGGATTCAGTCAGTAGTATTTAGGCCTATATAACATGCTGCGGGTTTTTCGCAAGATTAACCGCGACCTCCAGAAGGAACATAGTGGGGTTTAGTAGCGTTTATGTGTGAATAATTGATTTCACTTTCTTTCTAGTCAGTAAGAGTCTGACACTCCCTGCAGCTGCACCCACGGTAAGGGTCATTTGATGATTTCCCACGAAAAAAAGACCTATATATGACTTAATTCCTACATATATCATGTGATTCCTAAATGAATAAAAATATTAGTATCTCAGGCAAATATTGAAATTAGTACAAAATATAAACTAACGTAAAATTAAATATTAATCGTTATTATGTATGACACTGGCAGTACTTTCGATGGTATTACGTGTTTCCTTATTCATTATATCTTCGATGAGGGCTTTGAGTCGCTCTAGCCGGCTAGAAATTTAATCGCTGGTTAAAATTGTGGCGTCAAGCGTTTGCAAATTAATATTAATATTATTGATGTTTAAATCTGTAGTATTTATCAAGCTGTTTGTTCGTGGCAAAGCGATAACCCAGATACCTTAGCTATTGTGTTTTGTTTTTGATTGTAAAGGTTTTGTAAGCGTTAAGTTATGCTTTCTGCTAAAAAATGTATGAGTTGTCAATTTTATCAACGCCATTAAAGATTTGTATCACAATTTCATTGAATAAATTCTACCTCAGTTGCACGTATTAATGAGAAAAGCTTTCAATATTGTTTATGTATAACTTAGCTGTTCCCAGCACTTCCCGCACCCGGATAAAAAGTAGCCTATTTATATATCTCAGATTCTAGACTATGTCTACCAAATTTTATTTAAATCGGCTCAGTAGATTTGGCATGAAAGCGTGAAAACACACAGATAGAGTTATTTTCGCATTTATAATATAAGTATGGATTTAAGATGTTTTATTCCCTTAGAGACCTGACCCCACCCATATTAATATGATCAACTAGATTTTTTTACAGAATAACCCAAGGAGGAATATTATTATATAGGAAGGACCAATATTCCGTACGAAAAAGGACCAAAAATTTTAAGTGCGAAAAAGAGACAGAAATACATACAAATTTCAACAGATAGCATAACATGTACTAGATGTGTCATAGATAGGGTATAAACTGACCTGTTGATGACTCTGTGAATGTTTTCCGTTCCTTCGTCATGGTGTTTGGGGTCGAGACCTTCGTGGGAAAGTATATCTGTGATCTGTTCGTTTACGTGGTCCTCGTGTTGCAGTTGTTTCATCGCTTCTCTGTTGAAATGAGAAATAGTGTTTAATATTTTTATGCTAGTGTGTCGACTCCATAAAATCGCTGAAATTCTAAAATTAAACTAAAAGGAAGATGTAGTACAAATATGTTATTTTTTATATAGAATGGTTATGTAAACCATACCTAACAGATAGACATGTGCTGCTGGGGAGTTTGTTGCGCCACTTCTTCTTCCCAGCAAAAACACATAGGAAGTGGCGAAGGGTGGGGCTGTCTTATGTTAAGACGTTCGAAAAGTGCTGATTTATCAGCCTAATGTGACAAATGATTTTTGATTTAGTATTTAAAAGCTTTGGAATTATTATGCAAATCATCTAAGGCATAGTTTAGTTATTTTCTATTTCAAACTTTGGATATTTTATGCATACCTTTTAATATATGCTTAAGTTTCTTAATTTTTTTTTTGGTCCAAGATCGAACTTTTGTGACATTCCCACTGTGTTCCATAGCCGGCTATGTTGGCAAGACTGACCTATTGTATTCTCTCTCCCTCCCGATGGACAAGTCGTTAAGCCTGTCCCGCTCGTCGTCGTCGTCGTGCGGCTGCGGCGCGTAGTACCCCCGTGACGTCACACGCGACAGCACCACGCGGTGTATGCTGTGCTCTGTGCCTTTCTCTATTATAGTCTGAAAGTTATGTTTTTTTTTTATGAATATATTATAATTTATGTTTGGGAATTTAAAATATTGAATTTTGAAAATGGAATTTAATTAACAAAAAGTTATTATGATTATTTATATTTTTTTAGTGGGAAGTGCTATGTCTAACCCGATACATCCAAGCTACTACAATCTGTCAAACTCCCTTAATAGATTTTCAACTTTATCGCTTAAGCATATGGTTCAAAATTGATTGGGAAAATTTGGCAGTTTCGCGTGGCTTGATGTGCTGGCGTCAGTACCAATGGATTTCTTTAAAGTCTTAAAATTTAATATTATGATTGCATTATGGTTAAACTACATCAATGTGAATAATGGCAAATTCTCAGTTGTAGATATTACAAGCCATTTTCAATATTTATTAATTGAGTTGCCCAGGTAACTGGATTGAGGAGGTCAGACTGCTGCTCTAGTAAGACTGACCCCAACATAGCTGGGAAACGGCTAGGCAGATGATGATTTTCAATACCTCGAAGAACCTGAGCGTTTCCAGCGTGAGGTCGTGGTAGTCGGTGAGGCAGTTGGAGATGAGCGCGTGCAGCAGCGGCCACTCCGACGCCTCGCCCTCTCCCACCAGCCAGTTGGAAAATTCTACAACAATGTACAACATTTTACTTTTACAGTACTTTACTTAAAAGGCGTTCTTGGATTTTTCAGAAAATGCATCGAATATTGTGTAACAAATATCAATGTAGTATAAAAATATTATGTATGCGAGTTTGTGGGTATGTTTGTTAATCTTTCTCGCTGTAACAACTAGATAGGTATCGATGAAACTTAGCAGCAATATACCATAAACCTTAAATCGTTATAGACAAAACCCACTCAGTTTGCGTTAAAGGTTCAATCAATAAAAAAGCACTCCATGTAGAAATAGTGATCTTTTTCCAGAAAATTCTTCTTAAAACCTAACTTTTTAGTATAGAATCAACTCAAAGACCTAGTCAAGAATTATCCATCCATACATACCAGTCATAAAACCTTAATAAATTAATTAAATATTATAGTAAAATACCATTAATGAGATCAGGCGAGTCGACAACTTTCAGACACTTGGCGAGTATGGCAGTAACCAGAACGGCATGGTGTATGTCGCTGATGCCGTTCTCTGCCGTGCCTTCTAGAAAGTTCTGCCGGAATGTTCGAGATAAGTGCGATGCTATCGTCGGGTGGCATTCCTGAAGAAAGAAGACATGTTTTTTTTTACAAACAAGAATACAAGTTTCGGCAGACAATTATAAATTTGTCGGGGTGACTTAGTGGTTAACGCACCAGCCTCTCAAGTATACAATCAGGCGGGTTCAATTCCAGGTCAGACAAGTACAATGCAAATTTTGTTAGCTGTATGTACTTTCTAAGGATATCTTGGACGCCAATGACTGGAAAAGGTGAAGGAAATCGACTCGATGAAATTTAAACTATACAGACTGGAATCCGCAATTGAGCAAGCGTGGTGATTAACGCTCAATCTTCCTCCGTGTGAGAGGAGACCCATGCCCAACAAAGGGCAATAAAAATTCTGATGACGATGAAATATCTTTGACAAGAACGGATCTTTCTTTAAAGATACTAACGTTATGAATGCCACGGTCAGCAGTTACCTTCATCAGAGTATCACAGTAGTCTAGCCAAGAGAAGAAACTTGTTAACTCTCTGTATCCATGGAATTTGCTGTACGATTTGTCTCCAAAGTCTTGTGCAACATATCTAAAACAAGAAATTATAATTATAGAAATTAATTAAAACACCAACTAGACTGTACCCGTACTATAAAAAAATTGGAATGTCATAATATAAATTTGGCAATTATTCTTATGTCTTGTTAGTATTTCCTATATAACAGTATGTAATATATCATATCTTAATGACATAAATTGTACAGACGTCAGCACATAAAGCTACTCAAAACTGTCAAATTTTCCCAATCAACTTTGAACCATAAGCTTCAGCGATAAAGTAAGAAACCAATTAAGGAAATTCGACAGATTGTAGTAGCTGTTTGTTCTGTCTGTACATTATGAAATCATTACAGCAAATAAAAAGTAAAAATTGGAACATATTTACAGATATTACTTCAAAAAGTATACAAAATTAATTTAAGTTGATTATGCTTTAGCCACAGAACACTTACGCCCACGTAATATTAAGATGGTCGACATCACTTGGATCGACATTGGCCGGTATGCACTTGTACTTGGCTGCTAGCTTGTCGACTATCGTCTCGCAAGCCGGGCTACAGCTTGTCACCAAGTTGGCTATATCGTCCTCTGGTAGGGACGACACTATCATTATACCCTCGCATGCTCGAAGTACCACTTGGTTATCCTGGAAATCACCAGTTCAAAATGTAAAAAAATCGTTGTCCTGTGTTTTTTTTACTTAGGTAAGAACCTTCTCCTGATAATAACAAACACAACAAAAAAATGTGTTGATAGCGTGTCCAAGAGAAATAGGGATTCGTTATTAACTATATACTCGTATGTATAGATATGATTTAATACAATACAGTTTGGATCAATTAGTTAGAAAAAAATGGTATCCATTTATTTTTTTAGCTTTGATACAATTTGAATTTTGATATAACTTAAAAAAATAAAAAAAAGTGAGTCAATACCTTACTATATAAAAGTTTGACAGCCGTTCGACACGTGTTTAAAATAATTTTGCAAACGCGTTTGTGTCAAACGTCTGTCTAATTTTTTTTGTAGTAAGGACCTAATTCTTTTAACTTAATTTGTCAGATAATGTCAAGAAAGAATATCTTATGCTATTCGGAAGAAATAAACAAGAGATGGCTAAGCTAAAATACAATTTCGAAAATAATAGGACATAATATCTAGACACATGGCAGCGTGTCAAGCCAAGTTCAGGCAAATCCTATCCTATCCTAATACTATTATAAAGGCGAAAGTTTGTAAGTATGGATGTATGGATGTTTGTTACTCTTTCACGTAAAAACTACTGAATGGATTTGAATGAAACTTTAACACAATATAGCTTATACATCAGAATAACTGTAGGCTACTTTTTATCCGGGTATGGAAAGTACTTCCCTCAGAAAGCGGGTGAAACCGCTGGCGGAAGCTAGTGATAAAATAATACAAAATCACTCACAGCGCTATTCAAGTAGGAGAGCAAGAGATCAATAAGGAGGAACTTGTCGTTATCGTCGTAGACCGTCTTGTGACTCTTGCAGGACGCGTTGTCGTCCGAGCTGCAGGTGGTGGCGTTGCAGCTGTCGTCCTTACTCGTGCGGATTATCGACACGTTGCGCAGAGGGTTCGGAGGCAGCTCCACCTCGAATAGAGGGTTCTTCTTTGGTGTTTGGATCTGAAATAGATACTTTTGTAATACATATACAGGGTTATTGGGTAAGTCGACCTAGATCCTTTAAGGGCGTGTACTACCCATCTTTCCTGACTGATTTCACTATGAAACACCCTACCCCAAACCTAACTGTTTTGGAAATAAACGAATTTTAATTTTTATTATAAAAATGCCGATTTTCATTCATTAAATATGGTATTTCAAAATTGGTACGCCTTATTATTATTATTTTTCATTTTTTACATGCCGGTTAAGATGCTCCATGAATTTAGTAACCAAAATCCTACGTAAGTTTCAGAAAAGGTGGTTACTACAAGCCCTTAACGGATCTAGGTCGACTTACCCAGTAACCCTGTATATCAAGGTGGAATTTTAAAAATACAATTACAAGTTGATGTTTTCGTGGGAAATCATCAAACGATCCCTCCCGCTGAGGATGCAGCTAAAAGGAACGTCAGACTTTTACGAACTAAAACCCACTTTGTTATTTTATGTTCCATGGCCACGGTAACTCATTCGAAAAGTTGATGTTTTTGTATAGAATCCAAAAGGTGTTTTATAATCACTACTTATGCAATAAATCACAATCAAATGCCGGATACAAAAACGTAACGAGAAATAAGTCAATTATTTTTTCTTTATCCTTGTTAGATAAGAACAGTTGAAGTTAAATATTAATAAAGTATTTTAGCGTTAGTAAGTAGTTAAGCGTTGAGCGTGGTGATTAACGCTCAATCCTTCTCCGTGGGAGAAGAGGCCTGTGCCCAGCAGTGGGACGATAAAAAGGCTGTGATGATGATGAATTGATCCCGATTTCGGTATCTGGAAGCTTTGTCTTCTCAAATAGAAGATACCAGTTCTATTAAATGTTAGGAAAGAATATCTAGCTTAATTCCGCGAGATAAAAATCCAGGATTGGAAGCAGGATGCACATGCAATACCACCGTCCCGCCCACGTACATAAGCACAGTAAGGAAAGATACCACCCTTCCGCCTTGCACACGGAGAAAAGGCAGCAAGCCCTGAGTAATGCCTGATTCAATAAGATATCAGTTCCTACAGTACCTACCTTACTCTTAATAGGTATCAGCTTCTGTATATCCTCGGGTATGCTAAGCAGCGTGGACTTGTCTTCTACAAAGGGCGTAGTGAATATGTTTGCAAGGCCAGGTTCCTTGCGCACCAGCCCGCAGAGGGTTAGGAGTAACTCTACTTCCTCCTTCTCTGTCGGAGATGCTGGACTTTCGTTGCATTGGATTAGCATTCGCTGGAAATGGCAGGAAAAAATAAATTATTTGGGTTGTTTGTTGAACTTGATTTTAAAAGAAAGTTATGGCCTGAATACAATAAAATAGTTTCTGTAAGTATTATATTAGTAGCGGGGTTAGCCAAGTTTTCCTTCTTCAATCGTAAATGTTAGTAGAAGGAATAATATTTCTGGAACTGACATTTCAAATTACATTATGACCACGTGATTTGAATGACGACTTGAAATGTCATTTCCATTCATTTTTTTTTTCGTTTCTACTAGCGTTTACGATTAAATTAAACTAACGATTGTAGATAGAATAGGATATAGAAAAGGAGCTCGTGGCTAAGCAACAGCTGCACGGGTCCATCTTGTCATGACGGGTTCCTCCGTGTTTCGGAAAGCACGTTAAATTGGTGAGTCCTGGCTGTCATTTGTACATCTTTGGCAGTCGTTACGGGTATTCAGAAGCCAGAAAGTCTGACAACCAGTCATATTTGCCCAATTAACTGGATTGAGGTGGTCAGACAGGCAGTTGCTCCACGCAAAACACTGGTACTAAGCTGCAGCCGGTTAAGACTGGAAGCCGACCCCAACATAGCTTGGGAAAAGGCTAGGCAGATGATGACGATTGTAGATAGACATTATGGCTTACGCCATAGAGCAGTTAGTTATTATAGAATATTTTCTTTAATTTTTAATAGGAATCAATTGCTTTAGTAAAGTTTACCTGCAAAGGCCTATAGACATGCGCACTATTAACACAAGGCTGCCTCGTCCGCCTCAGCAGGGCAGTCCCGGTGGTGAGCGCCAGCGCGCGGGCGCCGGGGGGGCGCTCGGCCGCCGCCAGCGCGCACAGCGCGTCCAGCAGGCAGATGGAGCGCTGCACGATAGCTTCCATGCAGGGGCCGACAGTCCCGCCCTGTTGTTCTTTCTCTTCATCCACTATTAGCTGTAACAAATCAATATTTATCTAAATTATTCTATTGGTTATCCAATTATTATCCTTGATTTTATCTATACTAATATTGTAAAGCAGAAGGGTTTGTTTGTTTATTTAAACGCGCTATAATCTCAAGAACTTCAGTTCCGATTTGAAAAATTCTTTCAGTGTTAGATAGCCCATTTATCGAGGAAGTCTACTTTTTATCCGGGTGCGCGGAGTTGTTCCTGCGGGACGCGTGTGAAACTTCTAGCGGAAGCTAGTATTTGATTTTTGGTATTCTGACTATTCTTATGGGTGGGAACATGACAATGAATTAACTCAGGCTAAATTCGTGTACTGAGCAATGAGATCGCGGTCCCACTGTTAGAAATTATAATACACAGTTTAATATAATCACAACTTGAATATAAACTCTACTTGTTTATTTAGGAAATAATTGTATGTACCAGGATAAAAATATCATTTATCTCACGTTAAATTAAAGTCTATACTATACAAGTTCCTGCCTGATAAAATAATGGTCTAACTAAAAAAAAATCTACATATATTAAATTAGTCACTAGAAAAGATTTCAAAATATATCAACGGAAATAACTCCAATTTCCTAAAATGAGTATTTATTTAACTCAAATACGATTAGGACATTATACCGCAATAAATACTACAGTTTGATAATAGAGCCTATCAAGGTCAACCATATAATTAAAGCCCACAATACCGTGAAATTTAACTATGTTGCATGCATTTGTATATCTCTAAGGTGAAAGTGATATTTCACTATAAAATATATAGCTATCATTACAGCAATGAAATGAAAGTTCGTGAGCTATATCCATAGAGAATATTTCAAATACAATGCATACTATTTCGTCTCAAAACTGGTGAAATCATTACTTCGTCATAGCATAATTATTATGTGCCTAAATGAGTAGGGTTTTTGTATCAAAATGTTTTCATGATACAAGTCTGGCATAAAATTATGTCATGTTAGTATTGAGCTATATTAGGCTTGTTACCTAATTAAGAGTGTACAATATAGATATACAAAATAGAATACAGATATACAATGTACTGAATGAATTATGTATGTGTTATCACTTTATACAAGGTAAAGGTCAACAGAGGTAGTTGCAATTGCTAATTAATCAGCACCTTTGTACAGTAAAATATAAAATACTAGCTTCCGCCAGCGGTTTCACCCGCTTTCTGAGTACTTTCCATACCCGGATAAAAAGTAGCCTATATATTATTCTGATGTATAAGCTATATTGTGGTAAAGTTTCATTCAAATCCATTCAGTAGTTTTTACGTGAAAGAGAAACAAACATCCATACATCCATACTTACAAACTTTCGCCTTTATAATAGTATATTAGGATTGGCCCTTAGAGGCATGTGATATATCAATGCTTATTATTCTGTACAAAAGGACCAGATTTATTGCATATATTTTCATTGCATTATTTTAGGTTAAAAATTGCAGCCATCCACAATGAAGTGATTTGTGGGCCTTTTGTTTATGGCATTCAAGATTCCATCAGCTATTTTCTCTCTGTCCAAAAAAAAAAAATACTGATGAGATTATACAAGCTTAGTGCTTTTAGGCAATTTAAAAACAAACATTGTAATATTTTAAGTACATACTAAATATAATATGAACATGAATACTGTATCTTTGGGTTTAAATTCTGTTTAAATTTCATTGATATTGTTGATAAGATTGTTTTCCTAGTAACAATGGATTATATTGGATTGTGCTGTAACATGATGATATCAGTACATTGCCAATTAACTAATACATGGAAAGTTTGATAAGCTGTACTTGTAGTACACACCCTCTTTTTAATGATTGATTGTTTTATACTATGGTATCAGTAAAGCAATATTTTATCATCATTGGCCTTAGGAGGTAGATGGAACTGATAGCGCCATCTCTTTTTCAATCATTGTCTATGTATTTGTGATGTCATATCATCAGTCTATAAATGATATTTATTTTGCAAATAGGTTGAAATCAACACTTTTACACATCAACACATTTTTTATAAAAAACAAGATGAGGTCAGCATTTCCTAACTGACTACCTTGAGAAGAAACGCCGAAACAAACTCAAGGGCCAGTCTCTTTTAGAGTCCAGACATAAAAATAGATTACATACTAAAGTATGGATGAGCAATGTAGATTTATATTTTTTAATGTAGACCCACTACTAGACACAGGCCTCATCTCAATCAGAGAAGGATTGAGATTTCAGACTTTATAGTCCTAGAGTCCTCAAAATGTTTTGCTTTACCATTAATCACTCATTGGTGTCTAAGATATACTTGGAAAGTATGCTAAATTATTATTTTCAAATATTTTAATAATAAATGTATTATGTTGCTATAGATAATTGGGATGAAGACTAGGTCAAAAATAAAATACTTTATCATATCATTTTGTAAAGCATCTTAAAATAATGACAGTTTAATTTATGGTCTTGAACCGAAAATTGTTTTCATTTTTTTTATTGATAATATAACAGAAATAAGTATACGGCTTGATGTGAAAAATCTGTGACATCATACTTTGTGTTTTCATACAAATTGCATAGAGAGTAATCGTTTTTGACAGTTCTGTAAAAGTATTGAATTTGACTAGTTGTCGTCTACCATATTATCCACTTAGTAATTTTTCAGTAATGTGTGGCTGGCCTCCAGTTCTATTGCATGCAGCTAAAGATGACAATGTAATGTGAAACTACTTTAATACAATGTAATAATACTACAATACTTTGCACATTTCTCTCATTTTTTTTCTTGTTCACATAACACACACACAAATAAGTTTTTTTTAATAGTTATGTTAGTAGCACCTAGACCATAGACTAGCTGAAAATCAAATACTCCTTTGTAATTGAAACTTAGAATGAAATTTCTTTGGTTTATCAAACAGATAAAGTATTAATAGATGTTATGTAATTAATCAAATACAAGATAATAATCACTGTGTGTACTAGTTTCTTATCAGATTTAGTATAAATATTTGAGTAATTAGTAAAACAAGTACTAATTATAAAATAGTATTCTTTTGGAGATGAATTATCTTTCTACTGCAACAAACTCTGAAAAATAATTCAGATGAACCAAAGATTTTTCCGTATATTTAGTTTGTATTCGATTTAAAGTTTTATGAGGGTTTTTTTTATCAGTAAAGAACTACAGTTTTATGCACTTGTATTTACCAAGTTGAATTAACATACATTTCTGCTACAAAGTAATTATTCGCCTGTTAATTTTCTACTTTTCAATTAGTCACGAACCTGTAGCATTTGATGCAGGTGATGCGGTATCCTGGTCTCCTCAACGTGCAGTTTATTACTCTCGTCATAGTTCTGGTAAAAATTCAATATCATCTTCCAATGATACTCGAAATCCTCCAACCGCGTGGCTGGAGGTGCCAACTGAAATACGAAACCTCATTAATTTACACACTACGCGCTTGTACAGCGATAATATTAATTGTTTTGTTCTTACAACGTCCGCCGCTGTTTGTAGCACATCTGAAAAACGACTCAGCATTGTGAACCAAAATCAATTTACATGTAATCACACATTACACAGGCTTTGAGCACAGTCCAACTTAGCGATTCGAGATTGTAAATAGAGCATCAAATCATTTTAGTTGGCTTTGTAAAATTTTATTTCTATCACAACACAGTAATCCGAATAAATACAAAATGAAGTATGATAACTAACTGTCAATGTCAGCAACAGTCTGTCGCAACTCCATAGAAAAAAAACAATGTATGACAAATAGTAGAATTTTAATGGTGACTATATTTGTCTCGCTTCCTCCCCCTGTTCGTCACTCTCTCACTGTCACTGACATCCCTGTTATCGAACTGCTGTTATCAGCGGTACCGGTTTTTAAGGCGAAATAAATGCAATCACTACTTGTTGGACTCAAGGTGTCTAAAACCATTATTTCATGAAGTTCGTGGTATCCAGGAGAATTTATTACGGTAAATGACGTACAGGAAATGTGAAATATGTGGTTTAAGATCGGAGCGCAAAATGGCAAAAAACGCTTTTTTTATGGCTAGATTTCCATTAGATGAATTGAGGTAAATAGAAATTTCGTAATATAACAGAGTTATATTTGCATCTTCAATCATAAAACATATTTTTTAGTTTAACAAATAAGTCGTTAAAACTTTGAATCGGGGAAATAGTGTTGGGACACAGTATACTAATCATTGTCGAAATTTTTCTTTCAGGTGTAAAGAATGGATGAAAATGGTAGGAAAAGAGGATCTAGCTTATTTGCCCATTGAAAAACTCCACGAATTAAAATTTATCTGTGGAAAGTATTTTAAAGACAATGTTTTCAAGAAAAAAAGGACACAGCTCAAAAAGTCAGCTATTCCATCAATAAGGCTTGCTTCTATGCTACTTTTCTATTAATATTGCGACTCTCCATACAATATTTAGGCGACAAGTTCAAATTTTCTATGAAACGTCCAATATATTTTTATCGAATTTCGTATTTTTTTTCTGTTGAAAGTTGTTTAGTTTTACGAGTACATTGACCTCCCTTCGGATGTATACCCCCTTTCCGTTACAGCCTGTATATAAATTTGTTGTACTTACATTTTATGTCAATCTTTTTTTTTAATTCAACATATACTTTGGATCAAGTAAAATATTTATTTGTACATGTTTATTTTATTTTAAACTAGATTGCCCGTCGGCGTCGTGAAACCGTCAATGACATCGGCATGGTCATTGACGGTTTCGCGACGGTAATAAATTTTCCTTTTTGTTGGGTTTGTAGGTTCTACTATCGATATCGATAATCGATATCGATAGTTCCTGCAGACTGCACAACACTATGGTTTTAATTATATGTTGGTAGCCCTGACTGAGAAAGTCGTTAAGTTGGCTATTCTGGCAAGCCTAAACTTTGACGTTTCATAAGTTATTTTTTTTGTTCGGAGTCCCGTCTCTTCTTACGTAGTATATTGTATACTCTTTGGTCAGCAATGCAATGTCAAAAGAAAATTTTATAAAAAAGACTTGTCTCTGCCTGCAAACACATGATTATATTTCGAGATGCGCTGCCATTTTTGCAACAACTTAAATCGATCGATTTGCACTGAAGATTTATGATCTTAGTTTTGATAAACGTGGTATGTTATATTTTTAAACGGTGTAAGAAGAGCTATGAAATATGTATACAAGTCTCGTCGTATAAGTATCTCGTCCAGCTATTAAGCTTCAAATAAGTTTTTTTTTCAAATGGAAACGTGGAACGCTTCTAGCAATGACAACGTCAACAGTAACGTCAATGTCATTGTCAAATGTCAATCACATCTGACTCGAACGAGCAGCTAATCGCGTTATCCTGATGCGCTTACGACATGCGTATATCAAATTAATTAAAATAAAACACACTGATAAACCAACAACTAAGCAGCGTCAGTGATCGCGTACGTTTTATACGATATGTCTTCTTTTGTGAATCACCGCGAGGATAGCACTGTGACCGTGGAAGAAGCATCGACAAAAGACAATGTTACATATTACAAAATTACTGTTAAAGTGGGGCTAGTGCATTGGAACGTGTTGCATCGGTACAGTGACTTTGTGGAGCTGCACGAGAAGTTGGTCGCAGACCATGGAGTCGCTAAAGAGTTGCTCCCGCCGAAAAAAGTTATACGGAATAAAACACCGAAGTTTGTGGAACAGAGGCGAGAGGCCTTGGGAGAATATTTGAAGAATGTCTTTAAATATTTAAAGCTGACGATGCCCACCGAGTTCGCTCACTTCCTAGACTTTCATTTGTATGATATATTCTTTTTGCTACAAGATTTAGCGAAAACACTGTTTCTAGAGGGTGATAAGTTATTGGAGGATGCAAGGTCGCATAATTTCACACCTTTGGAGGTAAATCATAATGTCTATTATATGTCATTTTAAGTATTAAGTGATTTTCCTATGAAAATAATTACATATTTTTATTACCTATATGCGCAGTTCAACCAAAACATAATATCAGTCAAATATTTATTAATAATAAAAAATAAACTAACAATTTTACATAAAGTGATTATTAATTTATTCCAATTTCCCTTCACTCTTACACATAAAATTTCACTGATTTACTCATTTAAATACTTGTCTTGTTGATTTCCTCCATATATTTGACCATTATAGCAATCTACTTTCATGTATCAAATAATTCTTAACAAAAATATTTATTTCAGCTGCATGCTATAAGTGAGCGTCTAAAAATGGCATGTCCGCCAACCGAGAAGCAAGATCAGATGTATGACTTCAGTCACATCCTAGACTTCTGCTCTCAGTTACGTTCCCTGAACATCGAGGGGAGTTACGAGAAGCTCGGTACAAGTAACATAGTGCCTAACGATTTACACTTTGATCTGATACCGTTTAAGTCTCTGATGGATTTGAAGATTCTTGGCGTACCAATGGGATGTATACAAAGTGTTGGTAAGTTTTTGTTTTAAGAACTTCTTCTTATCTAGTGACCATGAGGGTGCATGTATTATATATTTGACTAGCTTCCGTCAGCGGCTTATTATTATATTGTTATTATTTATCACCAGTGTCTAGAGGGAACTACTCCTTGCACCGGGATTAAAATTAGCCTAAAGCCTTCCTTGATATGGGGCTATTTAACACTGAAAGAATTTTCAAATGGGTCCCATTTGTTTCTGATATTATATTACTGCATTCAACCAAACACACTCATTAATTTTATAATATTTGCATAAACTATATAATATATATATAACTTTTGTTAAACATAATTTTCCCAAAGTTATTCTCAAATACTGAAATTAAGTCACAGCTGAGTAAATATGATATTATTAGACACTTATTGAGAAATATTAAGTAGCTAATATGGTAGCTTTTTATGTATTCTATTGAACCACAATTTAAGGAACCAATATCAAGCTTATTAAAATTCTACACATAATGCACTGATATTTATAAAGAGATAGTTATAATAAAAAATGATTCAATCATAGCAATTGAATAACTATCAACATTGATAGTAAACAAACAGACGGTAAACACAAATATTACAAGTCATATTCTTGTTGGACGAGTAACACAACTTGTTATAGCTGTTATCATTGAACAAGCATCTTGCCTACTATATTATTATCTACTGTCTGCCACAAGTCTTAAAATAGAATTTTGTGTTAGAGTTTTGGTTGAAATTATGTTGGGATATATTCTATGATCAACTGTTAAATAATAATTGATTTAATATTATGTATTTGTTTAATTAAAATTTTATGTGATTTAAATGTTGTTTGGGAACCAGATAATTGATGGGGATTGATTAGGAAATGCATCACCACCACCCCCCCCCCCCCCCTCTCTTAAATATGTGGAAAATCCTCAAATTTTGCTGAAGCTGATGAGTGAATAAATCGCGGAAATCCATGACATTAAATGTTATAATACCATGGCACAAAAATACTGAATAGGATGTAGTAATAGCATACTCCTGCCTTCATGCATATGCACATGCCGGAAAGGTCCTTCCATCCCTCCCTCTTCCATATGCACACCTGCAGGAAAAGAGAAAAAGAAAAAAAACTTTGATCAATTAAAAATCTGCAACCACAGCTACAGCTACCTAGCAAACACTTGCAGACACTTGATATAACATTTTTTTTTTCCTTATAACGAATGCATTATTTTGTTCCCCAGGTGGCCTTCGCGATACTCTAGTTAGTTTATCAGTATCAACAGCGAGCGTCGTGTCGCTCAATGAGTTCCTACTTGTCGATATCCTGCACAAGGACCCCTCCAGCATCGCCGACACTGTTGTAAGTTTATAACCAACCTTATTTCTTGATAAATAGCGTCTATTTTCCAACTATCATCATCGTTGTTCTAGCTTCTGGGTCCTCAATTACTTTGTCTATTTATATAATGCAGGGGAAATTGAGTTACAATGTCATGAGGGTAAAGTTCAAAATGATTTTTGTATGTAAAGTATTTCGGAATAACCATTTAAAAAATATTTTACCTATTCAGATAGAAACCGGGTTTTTAAATGAAGTTTCCTCATATTCTGTGGGTATTAGCATTAATAATAAAATTATGAGCGCTTATCTATGTTCACGGGAAAGGTCATTCAAATGTGTGGACGCGTTAAGTTATCGATTATCACACGTCCAGATAAATGCCAGGAGTGGTTAGACTCAAACCAAATGTCCTTTGTTTCAATAAATTAATCAAAATCACCGCTATCTTCGGCCAGCAGTTTCACTCGCGCCCCGCGGGAGTACTCCGCACACCCGTATAAAAAATAGTAAAAAGATATATCATCTGCCGAGCCTTTTCCCAACTATGTTGGGATCGGCTTCCAGTCTAACCGGATTCTGCTGCGTACCAGTGTTTTACAAGGAGCGACTGCCTATCTGTCCTCCTCAACCCAGTTACCCGGGCAACCCAATGCCCCTTGGTTCAACTGGCTTCTGACTATCCGTAACAACTGCAAAGGATGTTCAATGACAGCCGGGACCTACAGTTTTAACGTGCCATTCGAAACACAGTCATTGGGGTCCAAGATGTACTAGATGACTTAGAAAGTACATGCAAACTTATCGAACCCACGCCCTCATACTTGAGAGGTTGTAAAAAAATATACAACATTGAAAAAAAAGCAATAAGGTTCCTGAAATAAGCGCTTTGAAGCAAATAAACAAATATGCAAACAAACTCTTAAGTTTTATAATGTTAGTCCAGTTTCGATACCTT
This sequence comes from Heliothis peltigera, assembly GCA_958496145.1. Lineage (NCBI taxonomy): Eukaryota > Metazoa > Arthropoda > Insecta > Lepidoptera > Noctuidae > Heliothis > Heliothis peltigera. Next base: position 2,218,647 of record OY292341.1, read on the forward strand.
ATATCGATGACGACTGAATGACGTCAGCGTGTCAACCAACCACAAAGAGTTTTCCCCATAAATTCGCAAAGAAATCAATATCTAGGTTTATGTAACTACATAATTTTATATTCACTTAAGAATACAAGCATTTGTGAAGGTTGTTTTGTTAGTGACGTAACCCAATCGGTGATAGCCGATTAAATAAAAAATAGAATCTTTATGTAATCGAAGAACCTTCAGTTTGATGTGTCAGCAAATAAAATATTTATAGTTTCTCGCCTCTTCTCTTAGAAAAGCTTGTAATAGACTTGCTTGTAGCAAATAAAGACCTTTACTATTATGTTATATTCTGCCCAGTGCCTGGTTTTACTCGTGTCCCGGAGGACCTATTACGCGCCCCCGGATAAACAGTTGCCTATAGTTTTCCTCGCTAAATAGACTAACTAATACTAAAAGAATTTTACATCGATTCCTGAGATTAGCGCTTTTAAGCAAACAAAAAATACTTCATCTTTATAATATTAAGGGCCAGTTTCACAATGTCCGAATAGGCCAAATTTGTGTGACGTTATCTACCAAATAAACTGGAACTTATTTGTAGGTGGTGAAACAGGCCCTAAATAATTTATCCATGTTCAATCGCGGATCAATAGGTTACATTGGCAGTCGTTACGGGTAGTCAGAAGTCTGACGCCAGTCTAACCAAGGGGTATTGGATTGCCCGGGTAACTGGGTTGAGGAGGTTAGTTGAGCAGTCGCTTCTTGTAAAAGCACTGGTACTGGTACTCAGCTAAATCCGGTTACACTGGAAGCCGACCCCAACATAATTGGGAAAAGGCTCGGGAGATGATGATGAATAGGTTAAATTGCAGTATTCAAACCTTCAGCAAAACAGTCTAATCGTTTTTTATAATGGTCTATACATTTTGTCGCTCCGTCTAAAAACTTCTGCTTTTAAATAAATATTTCTAATTTGCAATACAGTCGCGACCTCGCAGCACGTGTGGCCAGTGAGTCAATAAGTTTATCAGCGCGTAATATTAGTTATTATAATTATCTGCAGCAAATAGGTCGACAGCGTCACATGTCTAGCGCCCTGATAGCGGCGCGCGTCGGGTTTAGGATCGCACTGATAGCTACGGTGAAATATTTAACATATTTTTTCTGGCGATAAAGATTTGATGGACAGTGTTTTTCTATGCTAATAATGCATAGATAATCTCCATTTAGCATGTAATGATATGAAAATATAATTTAATTTCACCATGGAAATAATATCTCTATATGACCCTGAAAATTGTACAGACGCCAGCTAATCAAGCTACTGCAATCTGTCAAATAGATTTTCAACTCTATCGCTGAAGCGTAATTATGGTTCAAAGTTTATTGGGAGAATTTTACAGTTTCGGGTAGCTTCATGTGCTGGCGTCTGTACAAATATAACGCTAGAAACTTTTTTTATCGAACACTTCAAATTTTAATGTGTATTTTAATTTTTGTTCACAGAAATGGAAGAAGCTATCAGTCATAAACTTTGGCAGCAATAACATACAGAACGTAGACTGGGCCATAAGACTAGTACCCAAACTACAACACTTGAGCCTTTCGTCCAACAAGCTAAAGGAACTCTGTGACATCTCCTGTCTCCACGAATTGAGGGTTCTAAACTTATCTATGAACAGTTTCTCCTTGTGTGAGAACTGGCACGCTAAGATAGGCAATATAGTCCGAATAGATCTGTCCCAAAATCGAGTAGAGAGTCTCCAAGGATTTTCGCGTTTGTACTCTTTGGAAAGCCTCGATTTGAGCTGCAATGTCATAACAGACGTTGAAGAAGTTCAACATATTTGTAAATTGCCCTGTTTGGAATATCTGTGGTTGACGGCCAATCCCGTGGCCTCGTCAATAGACTATAGGGTCAAAGTCTTAGAGCAGTTCAACGCCCGAATGACGGAAATTTGCTTGGACAATGAAAAGGCCTCGGAAAAAGAGTTGGATACGGCAAGAGTGTTGCAAGCTTTAAGAACCGTGAAAGAAGGTAAGACGCCTATTTTTTTACAGAATAATAACACGAGTCATAGTTTCAATAAAAGTTGACAGTAATTTTGAATATAGAATTTATTTATTTGAATTTAGGTCTTTAACGTTTTTTTTACGAAATGCTGGCAACATATTTCGAAAATGGAATAATATTAATGAAAGATCTTTGTTTTATAAATGTGATGATGTAATTATTTTATTATTGAATTTGTTTTATTTTAGATTTAAAATGGCACTGCTCAGTTGAACTGTCTTTGTAAATTGAAATAAATAATTGTATGCTTAATTATCTTTGACTATAAAAGTCTTGTGATATTGTATAGCTATTAATATGCTTTCTGGCTGTTTTTGAAATAACTTTCCTAAAAATGAACTTGTATCTGTAAATACTGCCTACAAATAAAAATATTGTTTCTACACAAGATGGCCTTAGATGTTGAAACAAAGTCTGTAACAATTCTTGTCACAATTCGCTGTTTTATAACATGTACCTACAGACGCCAGCACATCAAGCTATCAAATTTTCCCAATCAACTTTGAACCATATGCGTCAGCGATAAAGTGGAAAATTGATTAAGGAAGATTGCAGTCGCTTGATGTGCTTGGGTCTGTACATAGTCTGCGCCAGAAATATGTAATATTTATGTCATCAATTTATAAATTTTGTATACCAGAGCATGAGACACACTTCCGAAATGCTCATTTATTTTGTTCTGGCGCCGAACATAGTGTTTTTATCTCGTTTACAAATGTGATATTTGATAATCATATAGCTTTATATGTATATGTAATACGATTACTATAATGGAAATGACCAATACTAATTAAGTGTATATAATGAACTATTCAAATTTAGGATTTATTTATTATTAAATGCGATATAAATCTTTAATCTTAATATTCTTGTTTGTTTTTTTTTTATTTCTTTGTTGTAAAGTAGGTAATATGCATTCCTGAATGCATTTCGAAAATCAATTTTTGAAAGTGTTTGGAAGTGTCCTTTTTAAAATATGAATTGTAAAATTTATAAATAACGTTTACAGGAGAGATAAGGGACAATAATAAGGAAAATTCTTGAAATTGAAACCTAATATATTAATGTACATAGCTGTGCTTGCCTCTGTAATTAATGCGGATTTCAAAATTGGAACAATTCTATCGTGAGATTTTACTGCAATTGAAAATAAACCATACGCTATAACAATAAGGTGCATTATCCTAAAACATGTTAATGTCAGTTGAAATCACATCTCTTATTATTATTTTACTTTCTAATAAAACATCTGTTCTTATTCAAAATTCATTATATAAACCAATTTAATGTTCTAAATGTGTTTAGCTAGTATTTTCGCAAGGCTGTAGTGCATTAAAACTATTTTAATATATACAGGGTGTAAGGGACAGCCTCTCGCAGACTGATGGGGTGAGTTCAGTATGCCATACTAAGGAGAGTGGTTCATGAAATTATTTCAGGTACGTTATGGAAAACCAATAAAGATTTGTTTTAAAACCTCACAAAAGTTTATCAGTTGATTTCACGCGTCTATCGTTACGATTAATTCAAAATCCATCACTGTATTTTTTATTTTAGCGGTATTATTAAAAAATAATAATTGAATAATTTTGCATTGAAAAAATATTTAAAAATCGTAAGAAAAATTCCAGTGAAATATGATTCAAAATAAGGAGCTCAATGCACCCTATCAGTCTGCGGAGGGATGTCCCCAACATCCAGTATATATAGTATATTTTTCTTTTGGGCCTATGTTCGGCGCTGGTCTGCTTATAATATGATAAAAGTTGACACTAATAAATGGGTACTATTCTGATGATAAATATGATCTAATGAGATCAATAGTGTAGGCACATATAGTACTAATCACTGTTTACATTTAACGTTATAACCCCGATTATAACGCACGCGATTTGGGAGCTATGTCATTGAGAAAATCTCGAGCAAGGTCCTGTCGAAGGCAATGTGATTAATTTCGGAGTACTATGTAGTGATACACTACATAGTATAAAACAAAGTCTCTGTCCCTATGTCCCTTTGTATGCTTAAATCTTTGAAACTACGCAACGGATTTTGATGCGGTTTTTAATAGATAGAGTGATTCAAGAGGAAGGTTTATATGTATAATTTTAGTACCAGCATTGCAGCCGTGCGAAGCCGGGGCGGGTCGCTAGTAGTCTAATATAACATGAATATTTGTTTTTTTAACTGTGATTTTCGCCATAAATTCGCACAGTAAACTATCAGATATATTGCAAAAGGCTTATGTTACATAATCATTTCTGTAATGGAGTCGAATTTGCTGTAGGTTTTTCATGTTTATAAAAATATAATTTTGTAAAAAATGGGACCACTTTTTATGATTCATACTATCCAGTGAAAACATATAAATATTAAATTATTTTATTTCAAAATGCCGCTCCTATTTCCCTCTCGCTCACTCACGTATGTAGGAGTGAGATAACTATATGTAAAATGTGTTATCGCATCTGTTTTTTCGCCTATTATTATTTTTATTTGAAAATGTTTATTGCTAAAAGCACATTTTGTTTATTAATAGTATTAACTGAAGTATTAAGTATGTGATGTAATAAATGTATAGAAATGTTTTATTTTTATTGGTGACGTTTAATTTATAAATATAAGTTATGGTTTAACCTACTTCTTGGTTTTATTTTCACTACTTCAAAGAATCGTTATCATATTCTGTTTGATCAAGTGAGAACAATATTTAATAAAACGACAAAATTACATTATCGACGATTTATTTTCACCGTAAAATTATTATAATAAGGACATGAGAAATCTTACACAATGCTTCATTAAAACCGTTCAAAAATATATCTTTGAACAATCTTACCAAAAACGATAATTAAAATCGAGAGTATTCATACCATACCATGTAACATTCATGAGTTAACGATACAAAACATAATTTCTAAAGTTTTAGAGTGTTTTTTAAGCTTTTATTGTATATCTTACGAATGTATAACTATATACATGCAAGCGTTACATTAATTTAATAAAAGGACATTTAGCGCAGAACTTGCGCAAAATGCGCCTAGTTAGCGCAAATTATTTAATTGTTTGCGCAAAACGATCACTTTGGTTACCATTATATGGAACGCGGTAATCACTCGCTAGGTTTTTTTGTAGGCTTTACTAGTATTTATTTATCTTTTAAACAATTTTTTATGTAAATATTTAATACATTAACATTCCGACAATACCCATCTCCAGTCTTAAGTTTATTAATACATAACATTACAGACTTAATTAAACATTTATTAGTTATTGCTTAAACTTATCAATCATTTTCAATAAGCATATTAGAATTTATTAAACATTTAATAATTTGGCAACTATACTCGTAACAATTAAAGATTTTCGAAAGTGCTAAGGATTAACAGTGATAAGAGAAAATTAATTATGTCATTCTTGTTGAAAATGATTAATTTTTAACTAAAAAATAACAGTAAAAATAAACTTACTCTATCACTAGAAATGTACACACTAACATTCAATATCCAATGCCTCTTAGCGGAAATAAGATATAGTATTTTTTTGCCCGACTGCCAGTGTTGCCACGATAAACTATCTGTTAGTGTTACCAGATGCGTTTATTTAATTATCAAGTCAGAAGTTTTATCATAAGACGTCTAAAATATGTAATTATTTTTCAGCGTGAATGTGTGATGGAAGAAAGAGAGAGCCATTCCCTTTTTATTGGAATTCTTATCACTTTGCCTTAAGGCTGACAGGTTGATATTGACAGTTCTGGGGAAAAATAAAACTGTATAAATGGCAACACTGCTAGTCAACATTGATAGCTACGAATAACTAAAGTAAATGCTTTAGAATACGTTAAAAATGCTTAGATTAACAGAAAATAATTTATTCTTAGAGATAAGGATTTTAGTATTAATACTTAATAGCCAATTTAGAGTATAACAAAATCCCCAATCATCACTAAATGTTGTGTTAAATACATATTGCGGTCTGTCATTACAACGTGTATATTAGGGATGTAAGAAAGAGAAAGATATATTACAGATTTTAAAATATGACTTAAAAGTTAAGTGATGATCGAGTATTCAAGTATAAGAACATTCTATTAGACTGTTGACAGCCACAGTCACGTATAGATGACAAGCCGAAAAGTGCTCAGCACGTCACTGTCACGACTACATGACAGACTTTTAAAGTTCAAAATTAATAGTCAGCTTTAATCGATATAATTCCGAACTCGCTACTATATTATTAGTTTGGCGCTGAGGGTACGTCTTTCTTTTTTGACGAGACGGTCAAAAGCTTAAGGGGTATACACTGGGATGATTATAGTTAAATTAAGTTTTAATAGAGATATTTGACAAAAAAAAATTAAAAGGCACATACGAATAATATTCTAGATCTAATTTTACACCATGCAAGGCCATCACAAAAAGTCTACTTAGTATACTACATTTTATAAAAGCTTTTACTACATATATTGACCGAATCTAAGTTGAAATTAACTGGGATATAATATCTGTTCAAGATAATTACGAATTACGGCTTTATGTAACAACTAAACACCAGCCTCTCAAGTATGAGTCAGATATGAGTCACAGACGCCAGCACATCAACCTACCTCAATCTGACAATTTTCTTTAATAGATTTTCAACCTTACCACAATACTGGCAAGTTACTATTCGATTGGTAAAATATTATACATTCGGGTAGGTTGACCTGCTGACGTCTGTACCAATGTAACTTTTCTAAGTTATATGTACTTTCAAGTGTACTTTGATAAACCAAAAAATGCCCAGCATGCCATGGTCACGAGTGTAGTCTCGTGAGCGAGACGTGGTAGACTTTTTAAAGTTCAAAATTAATCGATATAATTCCGAACTCACTACTATAATGTAGGTATTTATGGATGAATTCTTAGCTTGGCGCTAAGGGCACGTCTTTCTCAGGTTAAGGAGATCAGCCAGCTATAAGCATAAGTGCTGTTATTGATTTTCTATGCGGCCGCCATGGCTGGTAACGTGAAATGATAGTCTGGATTGGTCTGTTGATACAATGGTGCATAAGCGCGAACTCCGGTCGCTGTCGGCCGTTTCGACGGATCTTCACTCAGCATCATTTTTAGGACTTTAGTCTGAAAGTGTAATCGAGGCTTTAATTCATGTGTTTTTATTTCCATTGTTATTTACAACAATTTTATAAAATAATATCATTATAATTTTCTCAATGTACTGGTACCAGTGGATGCGTTTAAGAATAAGAAAAAAAAAGTTAAACATTAAGTACAATAAAACTAAAATCTATACATTAATAAAATTAAAGAAAAGTCAAAACTGTACATTGAATATATTTTTAAAAGAATAATAGGGGCGTGTTTTTCAATCGATATCGAATCCAAAAATATAGTTTTTAGAATTTTTGTCTGTTTGTATGTCAAATGTGAATGTGATTTGCTTCAAATTTGGCATGAATATAACTAAGAGGTCAGGTCAACATATAGGCTACATATTATCACGCTATCAGTACGGGGGGCATAGGGGTGAATGTTTAATCCTAATGCCCACGCGGACGACGTCGCGGGCAACAGCTAGTTGAATATACAATAGAAGAATGACGTAATATAATGGTATCCTAAAATGCCCAACTTACCTCTTGCGGATAGGACAAGCTGAACTGGTCAGGGTATATCGCCTGCCGCAGGCGCAGGAGACAGGCGACTCGCTCGGACTCGGTGCCGAACGGATGCAGCAGCTCGAAGAGGATCAGGCCCAGAGAGTATATGTCCACTTTGTAGCTGTACGGACGGCCCAGCAGTTGTTCTGGTGACATGTAGAGGTGAGTGCCTGGGGGTCAAGGAAATTACGCATTTAATACGTGGAAGTCATTTTAATTGAGGGTTGCCACATGAGGGCAATCGGAATCAATCACAAAACGCCGTCGCCGCATACATACAAATTCTTTTATATACGTAGTTGTACCCCGCGGTTTCTTTCTCAGACTTCACTCTAGACTGTATGTCTACCTGTCTGTAAATTTTATTGAAATCGGTTCAGTAGTTTTGGTGTATAAGCGAGACAGACACACAAAGTTACTTTCGGCCCATGTGACCTTAGTTCACACGTTCACGCCAGAGTTTAAAAATTAAAGGAAACTAAACAAAGAATATGTGTTGTTGAACCAACGCTTCGAACAGTTTAAAAAAAAAATTAATAAATATTTTTTAAATTAATTATTAATTAATATCATGAATGAATATGTTGTTCAACCTTGGCATAATATCAAAAACATAGAAAACCTAAAATTATTAATGAGTCAATCCCCTTCGGACTAAAACAAAACTATTTCACCATATAGTGGAAATATAGTGGCCTCGTCGGCAACTATATTTTCGAACCGTTTGGGGTCGAAACCTTAAGATCGTGGGGTCCGAATGCTCTTAGTCTATACAACGAGTTATCTAAGCGGCTGGTTGACGCTACCCGTGACCAAAAGGCTGGCTATTACTTTGGTCAGAGAATAAGCATTGCCATACAACGTGGCAATGCTGCCAGCCTCTTGGGCACGCTCCCAGTAGACAGCGATGGGGATGAATTTTTCGACGCCTTTTAGTTTTTTATGTAAATACTTGTATTATATGTATATTTTTTTAATTTTATTTTTCTTTCCATTAATATTGTAAATAGTGTTTGTAAATAAGTTGTAAATATAAACGAATAAAGTTTCACCATATTCTTCAGTTCCCACTATAAATTTTCCAAAACACCTCTGCCTCCTATTCTCCACCACCACTGGACAAGTAACTAGGCTACACTACCCTCTACTTGCACTCACCAACTCGATACGTGTGCCTCTGATGAGCATCAACGACATCTGTCCTCTCGCCGTCAGAGGAGGTGTCGCTCATGGCGGTGACGAGGCCGAAGTCTCCGACCTTGACCCGGCCGTCGGGAGCGAACAGGATGTTCGAAGGCTTCAGGTCCCGGTGTATTAGACCAGCTAGGTGCACGTATTCTACTGCTGATACTATTTGGCTGAATAGGACTTTTACCTGGGAACAAAAATGCTGTTTAGAATCTATAGACGCCTCATCATGAGTTTTCTAGCAAATAAGGGAGGTAGCGAGACAGCCCCACCACAAGTATTAGTTAATTACTAGGGCTGCCCTTTGATTTGATCATCATCAGAGTTTTTATCGTCCCACTGCTGGACACAGGCCTCCTCTTACACAGAGAAGGATTGGGTGTTAATCACCACACTTGCTCAATTCGTATTGGTGATTTCAGACTTTATAGTTTAGGTTTCTTCAAGATATTTCCCTTCACCTTTAATTGGTCATTGGTGTCCACAAGATATACTTAGAATGTACATAACTTAAATAAGTGGCATTGGTATTTGCCTGGACTGGAATCGAACCCTCATAATTGACTTTATTATTCATAATTAACTTGACTTTAACCACTAGGTCACTATAACTTTTTTAATTAACGCGTATTGACGCTGAAAACGAGCGACTATGATGCGTTCGATAAAATATTTTTTTATCGATATTTTGATAACATTTATCGATAACAAACCATCGATAACACATCTCCTCCCTTATTACCTTCTCAGCTCTATCGTCACAGCAGCGATTCTCCCTGAGCCAGTCGTGCAGGCTGTCGCGGCGACACAGCTGCATCTGTATGTAGAGGTACATCTGTGGGCTGGCGGGCGCGGGGGTATCGGGTTGTGTTCCCGTGCCGCGCACTACCATGTCTAAGGACCAGTGGCGTGTGTGGCCTTTCTGTGGGAAAAAGACACGTTAATGAGCTGGAGTCCTGAGAAATTTCAACTTTCTAGCTATTCTGGTTTGTGAGATACAGCCTGGTGACAGACAAAAGGACAGATTGACATTGAATCTTCCTATACATTAGTTTCTTATTCTCAATTCCACATAACACACCGTAAATGTGTCAAGAATATTTTTCTAAATATTGTAGAGATTAACTGTATAGACACTAACTTTACAGTTAAACCAGTGTTTGACATGGAGCGACTGCCTATCTGACCTCCCCTGACCGTGAGCACCTGAGCATAACGGGTTGCCCTTGGTAAGACTGGTTGTTAGACTTCTGACTACCTATAACAACTAGGTACCAAAGATGTTCAAATGACATACGAAACCTACCAATTTAACATGTCTACCAAAACAAGGAGAAACTCGTCATGACACGACGTCACATCACACATACACGGAGCTACCACGTGGCTGTTACTTAGCCACAAGCTCCCCCTTAGTACCCATAATTTTGGAGACAATACTCTCACCTGTTTCTTCTTCCCAGTACACGAACTCTCAGTCTTATAATCGCACTCTTTAACCCTCTCCAGCCTCTTGTCGAAGGAGGAGCTCCTCCCCTCCACCTCCTCCCCGGAGTTCGCGAACACTATGAAGGAATCGTCGTCGGGCTTCGAGAGGGAAGGTCCGGTAACATCGGACGGTTTTGACGAATGAGGGGCATTTTCGTCAAATACTATGCTGAAGGAATCGTTGCAGCTTAATGATCTGTGGAATATATTTAACATTTTTTTTATATGGCAATGACGTCATTAATGGAAGTACTAGTGGCCTAGTGGTTGAAGTACGAGCCTTTCAAGTGTGAGTGTGCGGGTTTCTATTCCAGGTCAAACAAGTACCAATATAACTTTTCTAAGTTATCATCATCATCTCCCGAGCCTTTTCACAACTATGTTGGGGCCGGCCTCCAGTTTAACCGGATTCAGCTGAGTATCAGTGTTTTACAAGGAGCGACTGCCTATCTGACCTCCTCAACCCAGTTACCCGGTCAACCCAATACCCCTTGCTTAGACTGTCGTCAGACTTTCTGGCTTCTGACTACCCGTAACGATTGCCAAGGATGTTCAACTTTTCTAAGTTATATAAGGTGTTATAAAAATATCGGCCACGGTTTTAATGGGAGGTAGTATTGTGAATAAATTATTCATAACTTGTCATATTTCTTTACGCATACAAAAAAATGTACGTATAAATTGTGAATCACGTTATGCAGAGCCAAATTCAATCAACTGTTCCGTGGTACGAAAATTCTTCACTTTTGTAATCTGTAAACACAATGCTACCTCCCGTTAAACGTAACGTTTTTTTTTTCTTATAAAAGGTTTATTGCTACTAAAAATAACATGTTGTTGGGTAATAATATACAATTTAACGTTAGACACGTAAAACAGCAACGTTTCACTTTAAGTAGAACAAGTAAGTTAGGTTCAATGTACAGCGTAGCTCGTACAGCCGTGGTAGATATTTTTATAACACCTTGTATAACGTTCTGAGTACATCTTGAGAAAACCTTGACAAAAGAAGTTACTTGAGAAAGAAGCAACCTGTGAAACTGGCCGTTAAACTTGTATAATATTCACCTGAGCCTCTTGCTAGGTTCGGCGAACTTCTTGTCGATGCTGTCGGTACACTTGTGTAGATTCAGCGTGACGTCACCAGCCGCCTGTGGTGGGGATGTCGCTGTGTATTCTTCTGTCATCGCTACTGAAACGCCGTCTAGCTCTCTGTGAGGGAAAAGGATTGATTTTGATTGAAAATGTTTTTTTTTATATAATGATGTTATCAGGGGTTAGGAAACAATGTTTAAAAAGTTTGACATAGCGATAAGTTTTTAAACAAATGAAGAATTATATATTTTTTTTATAATATCGGAACACCTTTTTCAGACAAGGTCGGTTAGCCTCAAGATAAGCTTATTAGATTATGTTATGGGTGCTAACACAACTGAAAAAGTAAAAATTAACACCCAGACCACAGCCAACACGCATGCTATGCATGTATCACACAAATGTCGACCATACCGGGAATCGAACCCGGGACCCTGAGTTCCGCAATCCAGCGTGGTTGCCATTGCGCCCATGCAAGATAGATATTCGAATTTTAAATCAATAAGACTTAGCGGGAGTACTTAGCGAGAGTCCATCAAGGAGTAGACACACAGGCATACAAACGCACCTCATCCACACAGCGTCGCGTTGCTGCTGCCAGTCTGGCGGAGGTTCCTCCACCCACGCGTTGAAGTAGCGCACAATGTGCTCGTGCTCTAACTTAGCGAGGGCTCGCACCTCACGGAGTACTCGCTCGCGTTTTGATGCCCTGGGAAATATAAGAATTAGGTTTAATGTGATGTCACGAAGAGATGACAAGCCAAAAAGTGCCCAGCATGCCACGGTCACGACTACATTACCGACTTTTAAAGTTAAAAATTAATAGATATAAAGATATATTAGATATAATAATAGATTAAAAGTTAAAAAATAATAGTCAGTTTTAATCGATATAATTGCGAACCCGCGATATGTAAGTATTTTGAATTATTAGATTGGTGCTGAGGGCACGTCTTTCTTTTTGTGATGTGGCGGTCAAAAGGTTTATTTATTTATTGCCAAAAAAAGAGACTTTTAATTAAAAATAATAATGAAATGTTCTTTTTTTTTCAAATTACAATTTCTTTATGCGAAGACATAAAGTTAGTATTATAGTAAAGGACACAAAAATACAGTGATATTAATACAGTTAAAATATTGAAACCAAATCTTACATTGTTAAAAAATAAATTTGGTGCCATGAAAATGAAAAAAGTATTGAATCCTCACCTCCTAGGCAAAGTAATCCTTTTAACAGCATAAGAACAATCATCGATATTGTTCTTAGCCTCGAAGACGACGCCGAAGCCGCCGCGGCCGAGGCAGCGCAGCGGCGTGAAGTCGTTCTCGTAGCGGCCCGAGTACTCCGGCAGCCGCCCCTCCTTGTTCACGTGCCACACTTGGACTACCACCTGACATTGTATCGGTATGTTAGTGATGTTCTACAGCCTAAGACGATTGGTTATATATCGAAATTTTAATATTTATCGATACTTAAATCTTCTTTTTTTAAAGTACGTATGTATTAATAATAATTTTATCTGTAATTTATAATTTAATATTTATTATGATCCCATGGGAAAATGTGGCTGATCTGAATTACATTTTTAAGAATTTGCATATTTACCCATATTTGCAAAATGAAATTGTATTCTATGAATTATCGATAAAAGTTTCACACAAAACGAAATATCGATATGAAGATTTTTTTCTTTCCGAATAAAAAGGACGAAAAATCGATTGTATTGCGTACTTTCAAACTGTATTTTAAGACCTGAAGAAATACTCATCCCAAAGACAAGGAGTAGTTAAAAAAAAATGTTCCCACAAGATTCTAACCTGTTCTTGACTAGTAGGCAGTGGCGTAACCGCCCTGATCTTCGGAGCGAAAAACCTTGGCCATATCATCAAGTTCATAAGCAGGGCCGAAGACACAGCAATAAGGAGCACCTCCTTCCACCAGTACCACAGAGACGAGATGTGCACGTGAATATGGTGGTGATCCGGCTGTTCAGTACTGATGTTGGGAAGGTCGAAGGTGTCTTCGGTCACTTGGACTGACTGGTCGCAGGTTTCTTGAAGGAAGACGAAGTAGCCGTGGTCGCCTAGAACAAATTGCTTTATGAATGGTTTTGGCTTATTCTAATACTTGCTGTCCCCAGCGGTTTCACTCGCATCTTTGGTTACTGCTCCGCTCCCGTGTGTCTTAGCGTGATGGTATAATTTTTCAAATCGAACCAGTAGTTTCGGAGATTAGCGCGTTCAAACAAACAAACAAACAAACTCTTCAGCTTTATAATATTAGTATAGATTAGTGACTGAGTTTCCGCCAGTAATTTCGCTAGAGCATGCTTCGTTGTAGATGCTCTTACTCTATTCAAAACCAGATTAAAACATAAAAAAATGCACCCTAAATAGTCCATGCCCACTTACCCATATTATTCCCAGCAGTACCATAAAGCGTGATGAGCGACAATGCATTCTGATCATTATCGTGTACTGATAAGGCCGTGTCTTCGCTGTCGGGTTCCGCTCCTATCAAAGGGCGGGCTGTCACCAGTTTCCATGGCAACGGCTTAGCTGATACTGCTGTCTCTATCTTCCGAGAGTAAAATTGACTTTCTTGGATGTATAGCTGAAAAAACAATGTAAGGTTACATTGGACAATTAGTAATTTAGTATCAAAATTTTTAACTTTCAAATCTTAGAAGAGAAGCTCGTAATTCGATCGATCATACATAAGGTTAAGCAACGCTTGGCGTGGTCGATCCTTGGACGTGTGACCATCTCGTCAAGACAAGTTCTTCCGTGTTTCAGAGGGCATGTTAATCTAGTGAGTCCCAGCTATCATTTGCACACCTTTGCCAGTCTTTACGGGTAGTCAGAAGCCAGAAAGTCCGGTAAGAACCAAGGGGTATTGTATTAAAAAGAAAAAAAACTAGACAAATTATGAGAGTTCTTCTTGAGTAAGTTGATGCGCTGTGCTAAAATAATAATAATAATGATGTGTAATACACTGACCTGTCGGTCATGCACGCCTATGTAGAGCGAGGGCTGCTGAGTGATGCCGCCCTGTATGAGCGTCTGAGTGGCCTCCCACAGCACGTCCATGTTTTGTAGGGTGCCGGAGTGCAGGCGCCACATGCCTGCCACTGGTGCATCCAACTGCACCATAAAATAAACACCTCAGTATTACGAGGTAAAAAAACAATATATCCCACGTCCACCATCACATCAAAATGTTAAAAAATTGATGCTTCTCACATTTCATTCGTCAAAAATTATAGTTATAGACATATTATACTGCATAAGCATTTCCGCAGACATAGGTGCACTCTCTCTTCTCTCATTCTCCTAGCCGTCGGCCATCCGACACGACCATAGTGATCTGGTTCATGACCGACATTCACATGTTCTCCGATTACGCGTGTATCAATATTCAACTTCCAGACACCGAGCTGCTTTTGTGAAAATTCCTTAAAGCCCACAAAAAAATTAAGACCGACCCGAGATCCCGTGCTCAACAGTCCGGACACGCGATTACTAGAAAAACAAGGTAGGTATGAAGTAAATGCAACTCACCTTCTGCTGCCATAACAGTTTAGTCCCTGACGTGTCCTTGATAGCGACCACTCCCTCCGGCATGGCGACCGCCACCGCGACCGGCACCGAGCCGGCCGGCGCCTCGGCGCACTCGCGCCGGCTTAGCGCCACACGGTGTTCCGCTACACTGAAGTTCCATCTAGAGGGGGAGTAATTTCCTTAGAGAAATTCTTTCTGTCTACCAATTAAGTTTTGATGTAGAACATAATGAATGGAGTTGTAATATGAAAGGACTCTGCATCTCACTGGCTTCAGGTTGACTACCAGTGTACATGGTGTCTTATGAAGGCTTTTTTTTTCGTGGGAAATCATCAAATGACCCCTCCCGCTGAGGGTGCAGCTGGAGGGAGTGTCAGACACTTACTGACTAAAACCCACTATGTTCCTTCTGGAGGTCCCTGTGTGCCAGGGCCACGGTATCTCTGTCTTATGAAGGCTCTCTCGAGCGTTGGACTTACGTCTTGTAAATGTAATTTATGGACTATCGTTACTGGTGATCAAACAAGCCAGATAGTCTGTTTACTAAATGCTATGCTGTATAGTAGAGGGAGATCAGAAATTATTCCATGCGGCAACAATAAATAATTGGGAAAAAGCTATTGAAATTAAAACGTAGTCTATCAAGTACACGTTAATACTTACTTCTCACTCCCAGTCCTCGGGTCCAACGCTCGCACGGTGTTAGAATGCCTCCTCAGCACGATGACGTCACGGCCCGCGTTGGCAGTCTGCTGTTCAGTACTGCAGCCTCCCGAACCGCATTCGTAGATCACGCCGCCCGTGTGAGCGTCGAGGCCGAACCATAGGGTTTCTCGGGCACCTTCATATGTGAATAAAGGAGGATATCACAATCAATATCCTTTTTGGCAAAACTAATGGCGAGATTCTACCAAAATTGGTCACGCCCATTTTTTCGCGAAAAAAATGCAGAACGAGCTTCCTTGATCTATTTAATCTCGTGACTTGCATCCGTTCAGTCTTAAGCATAGACGATTAGTTTCAGCACTCAGTTTACGAGTATTTACCATAAGTGACGTCAGCGATCAGTGAGCGAGTCACGGTCGAATGCACTGTTGTCTAACACTAGTTCTCGACAAATGAATTTGCCCTTCTTTTTTATCGAGAAACCATTAGATCAATCCTATAGCTTGAGGGAGTGTCAGACCTTTACTGACTAAAACCTTTGAACATGTAAAAAATAAGACCTAGACAATCTACTTTGATTTGACCAAGTTATCTGTTTTAAGAAGCGTAATTATGTAAATTATTAAATATACGAGTATTTCTTACGTGATGGGCGTGTTCAGCATGTGACCTTTATGCGCAGATAATAATAATTGATACGTACAATGACGATGACGTATCTTCATATTGAGTGTTGTTGCTGGGAATAGGTTCTAAAATTCGCAGTAATATGATCCTAATCCACCTTTACGCGTCAATTAACTCATTATCAAATGTGTTACGAAAGTTTGGAAATATTAATCTATTGAATTATTATTAAAGGTATTTCTACTAACATTAAAAAGCTGTAGATTTTATTTATTTCTTTGAGGTATCTAAGCCCTAATTGAAGAACTACTGATCCGATTTAAAGAATTCTACCACTATTAGACAACTTTATTCAGGAAGGCTTTTTATTTTAAGAGGGACATTATTTTAAAATATGTAGTGAAGTAGCTTTACATTAACAAAATTAAGATGACGTGTCTTAAAATAAATGGCATGATTAACACATAAAAAGGACTGGAACTAAACACCATGTACGATGTGGTAAATCAATGCGAGCGCAACTAAACGAATACGATCGATTATGCTCTACACAATATTCTAAAAGTAAATAGTTTTAATGTAGGTACAATATACATCTTCTTCAGATTCTCCTTAGCCATTTGACACTATGGGGTTCTGGCCCTTAACTCGTAATGGAGCCCTGCGAAATTCAAATGCGATTTTTTGACTCTTCCGATTTCAGCACACGGAGTGGGTATCATTATATTATCTTGCTGGAGACTCAAGACGGCCCTGATTTTGCCGGGGCTACGGGTTTTTTGCAAGAGTTAATGCGACCCTGGCCCACAAATACCTCCAGACGGAAAAGAGTGGGTTTTAGTCAGTAAAAATCTGACCAGCTGCTACGGTCTGCACCCACAGCGGGACGATTGCTGATGATGATATTTCTTAACTTCAGTTTAAGGATTATTTTCAAATTAATACTCCTACAACGTTTCTGAATACAGGATCTTGAAAGAAAGACAGACAGACGAAGACATCCTGTCGAAGGTCGGTTCCTTAAAAAGCGATGTAAGATTAACAACTGGCCCTCATACGGTTTCAGCCTTAATCCATTTCACTATTAAGAAACTCCTTTAAATCGAGTTGTTAGCGCTTCAAGATTCCCCACAAGAAAAAGACGGCCCGATCATTTAGTATTGTTATTGCTACGCTACTCTAATCCCATAATTATATGGAAAAAAAGTCGCGCTGGCGTAGTAAAAAGTCGTGGTGGCCTAGTGGTTAAAGCACCAGCCTCTCAAATATGAGGGTGCGGGTTCGATTCCAGGTCAGGCAAGTACCAATGTAACTTTTCTAAGTTATACGTAATTTTTAAGTTTATCTTGGACACCAATGACTGATTAAAGGTGAAGGAAAACATCTCGAGGAAACCTAGACTATAGAGTCTGAAATCACCAACCCACATTGAGCAAGCGTGGTGATTAACGCTCAATCCTTCTCCGTGGGAGAGGAGGCCCGTGCCCTGCAGTGGGACGATAAAAGGCTGTGATGATGATGATGATGAATTATATGGAAACCAATAACAATAATAAACTAACAAATAAACCTACAAAGATTTTAAAATACTTCTCCATTAATAGAAACCGCGGAGGGTCAAAACTAGACTAAACCTGGTGTTTGGCAGTTAGCCAATTAGTTAAACAGACGCTAGACGATCAAACGAAAACAAGCGTGGTGTGATTATGTTCCGAGTGTACGGTTTTATTTTGTTTTTATCGCGTCACAAGGTCACCGCTTAAGCGTATTGCCAGTACTTTCTAGTAGATAGACAGGCACTAGAGTTTAGTGGGGACAATTTGTCTTCTATTGTGAAAGTATAGATCCTCGTATAATTTTCTAACATTTTTATTGTCATTATTGCTGAATCCGATTAGATTGGCAGCCGACCCCAACATAATTGGGAAAAGGCTCGGGAGATTAAATCTTCTCATCTAAATTTTACTTTTTATTTTATTATTTTTAAACAACGAATACGAAACGAATCCAAACACGGCATAATAATTATCAATTTAGTGTCTTTAAACCCTGCATGTTGACGAAACAGATTATAACTTTAAAGCGGCTTAGCCAATTTTGATGAAACATGCCTGAGAACCAAAGCTGGAAACCTAGCTTTTAACTAAAAATAATCGCATCGAAATGGGTTCAACCTTTTAAGAACTGCGGTGGCACATATGGAGACGCACGTAGCGGTCCAACTTATAACACCCCTGTTTTTGCGTCGGTGTTTATTATGAAAAAGAAATTGAGGGATTTTTTGGAAAGTTTTTACATGCGTAAATCTATACATAGAAGGTTTTGTAACTTACTTTGAATTCAAAATAAATCACAAACAAAGTCTAATTATATCCCAAAACACCCACAGGGTTCAGCTAATCTAATTTCACCCTACAACCTGCAGTGAAACTCTATAAATACACCCCACACGAGCATACACACATACATACATATCTACGTACCTACATAGTAGACATTCGCCTACACACTCGCGATCGGAGTTTCGTGGTGACACGAGATTGGCCGGCTGTGACTCGACTAGACGCGTAATCACGCATAATGCTATGTTATCTAAGCGATAATACCGTTATGTTTATTTACATAGGCAAGTAAGTACATCCAAACTGGTGATTATCTTGAAGATCTTCTGGACTTTCCTGTCCTGCTATCATGGTTGCTTAGTGGTTAAAGAACCTTCCTTTTTTATGGGAAATCATCAAATGACCTCTCCCGCTGACGGCGCAGCTGGGGGGGTCATTGAAATCATCAAATGATCCCTCCCACTGACGGCGCAGCTGGAGGAAGTGTCAGACTCTGTCTGACTAAAACCTACTATGTTCCTTCTGAAAGTCCCTGAGTGCCAGGGCCCCGGTAACTCTTACGAACAACCCGCAGCCCTAAAGCACCTGCCTCTGTGAGTGTGCGGGTTCAATTCCAAGGCAGGGAAGCATCAATGCAACTTTTTTATGTCATATGTTCTTTCTAAGTATTATATCTTGGACACCAATGACTGATTAAAGGTGAAGGAAAACATCTTGAGGAAATCTGGACTTTGAAGTCTGAAATCAACAACCGGCATTGAGCAAGCGTGGTGATTAACGCTCAACCTTCTCTGTGCGAGAGGAGGCCTGTGCCCAGCAGTGGGACGATGAAAATGCTGATGACGATGATAATTCTAGACTTTGGCGTTCTAATTGAAATATCCTGAGGTCATGATCGAGAGATATCCGAGATAATAGTGACAAAGTCCGACAAATAATTTGAACTTTCTTAGAAGATGCGAAGTCCAAAGTAAATCACGAGCCGCCATATCGCGAAAGAAGGTCAAAGGCATTGAGTTTGCACTTTCCAATCAGTCATTATTTTCACCTGATAATTTAATAATTAGCGTAGTAATTTGTATAGACGACTTATTCATACTACATCACGTTTTAGGTATTTACACTATTTCTATTTTCTAAAGCTGAACTTAGAATTTTTTTCCAACTTTTTTTCAACACACGCAGTAAAACCTAAATGTTTTTCCCAATTAACTTGTTTTTTTTTGTTTGTTTGTGTCCTGTGTCTGCGCTTGCGCAAAATAAATTATTTTTTTTCTTTCAAATTTGAACCATAATGCTTCAGCGATAAAGTTCAATATCTATTAAGGAAATTTAACAGATTGTAGTAGTTTGATACAATTCTCATGATAGAAATATATGTACTCACCAGCTATAACTAGGTCATCGGAATACTTGAATGAGGATGACAGCAACTGGTCTGCATCAAAGGGCAGGGGTTCGATGTTGTCTCCACTGAGACTGTAGAGGGAGCCACTGAGGGATGGCACAAGCCGGACCCATTTGCCTCCTGATGTGAGCTATAGAAAAAAGGGTATTACTTACATAGATAACTAGCTCTTTCCCACGGTTTTAGACGCTTTCCATGGAAACTACTGAATGAGAAATTAAGACTTTAAAACTCACAAATAACAGAGCTTTCTATTAGTAAACGAATTTTCTAAATCGGACCAGTTGATACAGAGACAGGATAAGAGATTCCTCTTTAAACTATAAGTTATAATTGATGGGTAAAATATGCATTGGAAGACAGAAGAAGCAGTGGCTGCGGAACATCGGCAGTGCTCATATTTTGACATTATTGAAGTTAAATTTCGTTGAGCATAAAATATAGAAATAGGTTAAACTGAGTGCTAGCCTCCTCTAAAAATTACAAAAAATAGGTATTTCGGAAACAAGACTCTAAATGAAATAAAAATTCATTTACAAGCAAAATTATAATAATATGGTTTCTAAACTCTACGATCCTTTGAGGAAAAGCGAAATAAATTGTCTGTTTCAGTTTTGTGTTTATGATTTCATCCGTAATTTCCAAATATGGGGACTAGATTGACTTAGTCTGTTGAATGACTCCTACTTATATGGAAAATTAAAATTTTATTTTTAAGCCTGCTATTTAAATGCTTGTTCCAGAAATCAAGATATAAGATGGACGGCTACGGCCGGAGGAGTTGAAGGAAACGAAATGTATGAATTTAAATAAAAACTGTATTAAAACTTAAAGTGTAGAATTATCCTTAACCTATATTAACGCGTGTCTACTGACTTTAAAATACTGACCAGAATATACTTAGGTAAATCGACAATGACAATACCTGTATTAAAAAAAATTCTATGACGATATATGATTTTTAACTCGCTCAGGTATATAAGATTGACGGAGGGTGGGATGAAGGTTTGAAACAAGTGTGTTAATAATTTTAAACTGTTTTTTTAGAAACTACAGGATTACCTCAACATGGTGTAGATTTGAGGAGAGCAGTGGCTGGGTCTCCAAATCCCAGGCTTTGATGCCATTCTGTGTGGAGAAGGCTGTCAACCTTCCATCTAAAGTGCTTACTATCACCAAGCTGTAAGGAAAAGACAGAAATCTCACAAACCTTGTTTTGTACTCAAAATTAAATGGAAATTATATATGTACTATATTATAGTATGTATGTATAGATCACAATGTGTAGCTATATCATTTCTAAGCAAAGGTAAAACAAACAAAATTTAACGATTAATAATATATATTCATTATTGTTTTAGGTATGAGTTATTCATATAGGTATAAGTTTCAGTAGTCTTAATTGATTCATACTTTAAATGACATTATCTTAAAGGCAAGTGAACTAGCATGCTAGTAGATGCCTATGAAGTAACTATGCACAAATAATGAGCTCAAATTAGAACCGAAAATATTCCAGTAAAAATAATAAAAAAGTATCAAAGTATTTTACTCATTTAAATGACTCAATTAAAGAGTGCAATAGGTTCCATTAAAAAAATCAACTTCTTTGGACAAGCCCTGTATGACAAATACATAAAACCTCCAGCAGTGATTTAGATAAGTGAAAAAGATAAGTTATCAATGCCTAAAATAATGATTTTACAGTTTTATACACTATTTTTAAAGATCTGTATACATATAAAGTTAATATACATGAAAAAAATATTCCAGCAATCTGAAAATACCAGACTCCAGACATGTTCTAGAAAAATAATATGTTTATGTCCTAACATGTCATAACATGTTCATGAAGGCTGAAAACTTTATTTAAACTTCTTGTTTGTGCTTTTCAGTCAAAATAAAATGTACGTGGTCGTTAATAAAACATTTTGCACGATATCAGAAACCTGTTTTCGTATCAGTAGCAATAGATTTACTCGAATTGTTTTGTAAACAAAACTTTTGCTAGCGATTAAAACTCTTAGAAAGTTTGACTATGTTGCATTCTAATAAAAAAAAAACTGGACGTAAATTAAATAGAAAATACTAGAATAAACTCACTCGTTTAAGACTTTACTGTCTTTTTCATTATTGGGATTGCAGTACGGTAACTTTGGCACAGTATCCTCGGCACGTACACTACAAACGAATAAAGTTAACGCGAAGGCCGCCTTTAAAGCAATTACCCGCCAATACCAGTCCGACATTGTATTACAGCTGAATTATTTTTGGACATTTCAAACCGAAAACCGGCTATTTATTTTTATTATGAAATTCTTATATTTTATTACGAGGTGCGTGCAGCTGATTGAAAAACTTTTAACCACAGACTGCTTACATCTCCACGTAATAACTGTCAACTAGACAGAAAGCGTTTCATTCCACACTTTTTTTGTTTGTCTTTTAGAAATTCTTGTTGGTGACTCACGCCAAAAACCAGTTTCTACGGCAATATCAAATTGGTCGATCAACTCAGCTCGCTAAAATAATAAACAAGGAAAGTCTTACGAAACTCCTCTTAGGCCTGTTTGTTGTAGGCTGGCATACAAAGTGAAATGTGACTCGTAAGTATGTAAGTATAAGACTCGGAAGTAGAACAATGTTTTTAGCATAATAAGTTTTATAGATTTTATGAATAGAATAGAATAGAATATTTATTATGCTTTGAGTTTATTTTTTTTTACAGCAATATTTACACTTTATTTACACAACAAAATTTAAATATTTACATAAAAAATATATACATATATATAATTAAAAAATGGCGTCAAAAAATTCCTCCTCATCGCGGCTCGCTGGGAGTGTACCCAATAGGCTGGCGGCATTGCCACGTTGGATGGCAATGCTTATCCGTTGACCGAAATAAAAGCCAGCCTTTGGGTCACGGGAAGTGTCAGCGAGTCTCTTCGATATGTCCTTGAAAAGGAGGTGTGCACTCGGACCCCACGGCCCGAGGGTTTCAACCCCAAACGGCTCAAAAGTATAGTTGCCTATAAGGCTACCATATTTGCGCCGTTTGAGGTTCTCTGCCTCCGATGCGGCAGAGCCAGCATAACACGCCGTTCCAGAAAGGTGAGATGGCGCCAGAGTATCGACGCAGGTTGCGTCCCACACTAAAGACCTACCCATCTTCCATGGAAATAATGACATACCGTCTGGTCTCTTACCATCGTCGCGTACCAAGCCATTTGGTTCTAATACGGCTGGTATGCCGACGGCAACAAGAGCACGACGGATGATGTCATTGATGCTCGCATGACGTGCTATGCGGCCCGCGCTTCGGCTGCACGACAGGCCGTGGTGCCCGAGGCCGCTGACAGCTTCACCACAGGGGCAGCGATGAGGAGAGCAGCAAGGGGGGAATATTTATTTGCATAAAACTTCTGATCGATAAGTTGTGGCTGTATGTGTTCTACCAACGGATCGACTTTAAGGGTCGGTTCATATCTGACGTAAAATACGCCGAGCGTATCATCAATCGTACTAACGTATCATCGGTTGAGTATGAACGGTCAAGTGTTTTTCTATACATTTGTCTGTTCTAGGGTTACGCGACCGATAACACGCGACGCATCTTCCGACCCTAAGGTGAATGCAATAATGAAAAAATATCGGATTTAACTTCGAACGTGCCTTCAATTCAAATTGTCCTCGATAAACTTGTAATGAAAAATTGCAACAAAGTTGACTGAAATGACGTCATATAGGAAGAAGACGCAGTGCTTGCGAACCTCATTAAATTGGGATAAGGGCCAGCGATAAATTATATTTATTATGTCAAGTGATTTGAACGCGAATTATTATTTCTAGTTCTAATACTGATAATCCTAATCCTAATCCTACTACTATTATAAAGGCGAAAGTTTGTAAGTATGGATGTATGGATGTTTGTTACTCTTTCACGTAAAAACTACTGAATGGATTTGAATGAAACTTTACCACAATATAGCTTATACATCAGAATAACATATAGGCTACTTTTTATCCGGGTATGGAAAGTACTTCCCTCAGAAAGCGGGTGAAACCGCTGGCGGAAGCTAGTTAGTACATACAATATTATTTGGTGCCTAACATCTCGAACTAAAACCTAAAATCCTAATGCCTATAATCTCAAATTCAATACGTTTGGATTCATAACAAAAACATGCCATTGATAAAAATATTTTTTCTTTTTTAATCTGTGCTGGTGTGTTTGACAACGACAAGTTGACAATCTTTTTATTTTCCATGCTTCTTTTTTCTGCGATTTTGTGATATTTCATTCGTATTTTGGGAGCATTAGCGAGCGATAGTCACCTTGCATATTGTGTTTGAGTGATTTTCATCTACCGACACATAATTTTTAATTGTTAACTTGAATATTCCACCATGACTCTGGGAACTTATAACAGGCATCAGGCGCAAAAGAAAAAGTAAACCATTGGTTCCCTCCGTTTTTCTTGTAGATTATTGTTTGGTTTTGCTTATTCTTGATATTGTTTTGTTTTTCTAGACAAGCTGCGTTGGCGGCGGCCTTCCCCCAAGGGATCCGTTGCCAGAAATGCTTGGAATATGGACACTGGAGTTACGAGTGTAAAGGCAAGCGCAAGATATTGGTGCGCCCTTCGAGCACGCAGATATTAAAGAAGAATCTTAAATCCCGAGAGCAGGGATCCTGCAGGTGAGTTTCCTTCGTGATTCAGTTTAGATTTTTCTAGAAAAAATCACCTACCCCCAATTTGTTTTTAACAAGTTCTACTTAGAATTTTATAAAAGTGGCGATTTTTAAATTGTTTTAAATAGTGAATATTTTCACTTATTATTTATTGATTTAAATTATTTAGTAGTAGATTACGATAGTAAATGTTCAGTCACTTGTGAACACCCACAAGAAAAGTGGCTAACCCACCGGCCAGAAAAAAAAATCCATCTTTTAGTATTAGTACTTTTTTTAACCTTGTCAATGAGAATGCTGTTACTATAAAGTTTAATAATAAATTTAGATCATATTATAGGTATATTTATACTATCTACGATTACCCGTAAAATAATTTTGCTTATAATTTCAAACCACATGGAGGATTTGATATCTCTATGAGGGTACAGAGCTTGCAGAAGTATTTTCTTCTCCCTACAATATTGATTAATACATTCAATTCCTCTCTAACTGCCTGGAAACAACTACTCAATACTCAATTCCTTATTGCCTTCTACAATGGAGGCTTCTTCAATCTTTTCCTTCAATTTTTTTAACCACCCACATAAATTTTTATATCTTGAAAGAATTTTCATTTTTTTAATACCTTAACAAAATATTACTTTGGTAGGTAATCAATTTACAAATATTTTTTTGCAGCAATGGCAGTTGCAAGATACCAAACAAAAAGAAACGCACAGATGACTGCGCTGATTGCTCTGACAATAGTTCTTCCGGAAGCTCGTCAGGTTCAGATTCCGGTAGCTCGGATGAGTCAGGTAGCGACAGCAGCAGTGACTCCGAGAGTGACAGCGAGAGCAGCAGTGGTTCAGAATCCTGCTCGGATTGTTAAGGAGATAGTCGGCAGCTCTAGAAGTTACAACTGGTACTTATTAATTACCTATTTTTTTATCCATACATGTACATAATTCTAACCTTTCATTTTCACTTATGTAGAGAAGTTATGGTGTGTAGCCACGTGTAAAGCTGGCTTTTGTATAGATTACTGGAGAAATAAAGTCTAAGTGGGTAGGTCATATGTCTTATTTAAAATGTTAATCTCATTTCTCTAACCAGTAGTTTTGATAATAACAGGATACTTTATTAATTAATTTTTACACTACCTTCAACTCACTTATTTTCCTGTATTTGTCTGAAAAAAGGTTTTTTAACAGTATCAGTTGTAAGTTCATCCCAAGTAAGTTACGATGCAACATTGAATGTAGGTTTAACCATCACCGAAATGATTCATAATGCTGGACATTAAAAATATAAGGACTTAGTATATGTGACACTGTTTATAAGATATTTTTAACTTGCAGACAATGTTTATAATATATTTTTTTGTTTTTGTAGTGGCACTTTCTCATTCAGCCTTTGTATAATCAATAGCAGATTATAAATGGAACACTGGTTTTCGTAGATTCTATTAATAGTAATTCAAAAATGGAACTTTGATGTTAGAAAAGAGCTAAATGGGTTTGGCGCCATTCTTCCTAGTTTTAATGCTGTGAACTTGTTGAATGTTTGTAGTTTAATATGATTCTATAAGATGCTAAAAGTAATTATATGTGTGTATGAATGGATTTATTGGGTGTTTGTAGAGATTTGATATCTTTAATATTGTTTAGATATGTTAGACTTTATTTCCACTAACAAGAAATGAAGCATGAACAATTATTTATTGAAGCCAAAGTTTGCTGATGTTTAATATAATACTCTATTAAATTAAAAAATTGACTAAAAAACTTAAGTAAGTGGAAATTAAGTCATTTTATGTGTGCTTTGTGAAACTGCTGTGTTAATATAGCATAGAGTTATAGTTAATTATCGATTACATATTTACATGTCATAGACGTAATATTTTCTAAGACTGTATAGTAAAATGTCTCTTCAATTACATAGTCTCATGATTTAAATAGATAAAAATGTAAGAATTTTGATATAAAACAAAATATAATTTAAATGGGATTCATCTTGTCTTTTATTATTTTTTTGTATTTTACAATCCTCACAATTTCATCTGCTGGTCAATTTGTAGTTTTATTTTGTCCATGAACATGTACTTGACAGATCAAAATTTGTCTTTGCTATTTTGATCAATTATGACCAGTTTGATCTAGTTTTGACGTGTGCGTTACCCCAGCCAGAAGTTGTCGAAAATGATAATTTGAATCTTATAGATAATTAGTATTGTGGCTTCTGTAATTGTTGCGCACATTTTTAAATTTGTTGCGCTTATAGTTTTTTAATTATTTCGAAAAAACATTTCCTGCTGGGGTAACGTTACCCCAGCCAGACTTTTTTCTTTCTAATGAGAATATTTAAATAAAAACTAGCTATAAAATTAGTTGTCTAGATGAAGTAAATGTTGTGCCCTATTTTGAATTTTTTTTTTCTTCCGTTGCGAAGTTATTCGAGATTTTGCTGGGGTAACGTTTCTGGGTTGGCTATATCTCTGAAATGGTTAAGCGGATTCTTATCATATTTTGTAGAAGACTTCTTAGGAATTAGTTTAAATTTGTTGGGCAATAAAAAAAAACCAAAATAATGCATAGCTTAAGAGTTATTTCATTAAATAGAAAAACACTTCAATTGGCCCCAGCACTCTCAATAAGAGGTCTAAAGGCTTACTTTAAACATTATTTTGAAGCTTGTAACTGCCTTCAAATGTATGTGAAATTTCATTAGTATCCTGTAAGTATTTAACAAGTTATGATGATATTCAGTTCTTCACGAGCACGGTATTGATGCGCGTGGTGTTATTTGGCCACTGGATTGGAAATATGAACTGAATGTTATATCAATAATTAGTTGTTTAGTTCAGTTTTATATCAGTAAAATTTCAGCTCAGTACATTGGATAATTAATGAGATATACGATTAAAGTCATTAGGAAGTGAATTACCGAGGCAACCCGACCAAGTTTGGGTGGTTACGAAAAAGCGAAAACGCAGAACATTATGGTACCTTCTAAAATATGTAGGATAGTATTACAAATTTAGTACAGACGTGTACACAAGTTTAAAAAAAACTACATGATTATTAAATAATGTTTATTTACAGGTAAAATAATCATTTCAATTGAACTTTTAAAGTATTAATTAACTTATACTTAAAACAATCACAGATTAAAATTACACACAGTAATTTGCTTTTTTAAAATTTTCTATATTTTTTTATTTAAATTATAGATTTTAGTATACACAGTACACAGTTACAGTTCACCCCACCCCTCCCGCGTGCCACCGAACGACATGTTATATCGGTGATTTTTGTTGTCTGTGCAACTGGAAGATAATGATAATGTTTCTTTTTAATAGTTTTAAATGTTATTTTTCATTAATATTAAAAAAAATGAACTTCAAAATGTTTTCATAGCACAGAATGTATTATTATATTATTGTGTATTTAACAGTGTACGCGTCTGTACCGAAATTGTAAGGTGTATTATACTAAACATTTCAAAAGGTACCATAATGTTCTGCGTTTTCGCTTTTTCGTAACCACCTAAACTTGGTCGGGTTGCCACGGTCATTCACTTCCTAATGACTTTAATCGTATTATCTCATTAATTATCCAATGTACTGAGCTGAAATTTTACTGATATAAAACTGAACTAAACAACTAATTATTGATATAACATTCAGTTCATATTTCCAATCCAGTGGCCAAATAACACCGCGCGCATCAATACCGTGCTCGTGAAGAACTGAATATCATCATAACTTGTTAAATACTTACAGGATACTAATGAAATTTCACATACATTTGAAGGCAGTTACAAGCTTCAAAATAATGTTTAAAGTAAGCCTTTAGACCTCTTATTGAGAGTGCTGGGGCCAATTGAAGTGTTTTTCTATTTAATGAAATAACTCTTAAGCTATGCATTATTTTGGTTTTTTTTATTGCCCAACAAATTTAAACTAATTCCTAAGAAGTCTTCTACAAAATATGATAAGAATCCGCTTAACCATTTCAGAGATATAGCCAACCCAGAAACGTTACCCCAGCAAAATCTCGAATAACTTCGCAACGGAAGAAAAAAAAAATTCAAAATAAGGCACAACATTTACTTCATCTAGACAACTAATTTTATAGCTAGTTTTTATTTAAATATTCTCATTAGAAAGAAAAAAGTCTGGCTGGGGTAACGTTACCCCAGCAGGAAATGTTTTTTCGAAATAATTAAAAAACTATAAGCGCAACAAATTTAAAAATGTGCGCAACAATTACAGAAGCCACAATACTAATTATCTATAAGATTCAAATTATCATTTTCGACAACTTCTGGCTGGGGTAACGCACACAGTTTTGACGACCCTGTCGGTGCAATGATAACCACGCCGGACTGCCCAGCCGAGGGTCCCGGGTTCCATTTCCGGTACAGTCGACATTTGTGTGATGGGTATGCTTGTTTGCTGTGGTCTGGGTATACATATGTAGGTAGTTTATCAGTTGTGTTGGCACCCATAAGACAAGCTAATCAATACTTTATCTTGGGGCTAACCAACCGTTGTGCAAAAGGTGTCTGAAGAACTTCATTATAATTTTTTTATATGGTCAGTTTCCTCTTTGTAATTTCAGTATAGATTCCCAGTTCCCTTTCCATTTGTTATTAGTATGCTTTGATCTAAAAGCAGAGTTGTTCAATGGATAAGAATGAAAACACACAAATACATACGATTATGAAAATTGTTTATTAAAAAATTACAAATTGAAATCATTGATTTTAATTACAAAACATGACTAACAATAGGGTCAATCGGGTTTGTACTTAACTAAGGCACTTAATTACATCTTATGCATAACTAATTGTAGCCAGACAAATTATATTTTAAGTAATGATTAACTTTCAAATCAAAAACCAAAACACTGGGTAAAATAAGTGGATAGATATCAACTCTTGTTCAGGACTAAGTTTGACTGATGATGGTGAATCCATCCTTTTTTTTACAGTTGTATCCTGGTCTCAAACTCAGCGCTGGCCCGAAGTAAATTTTAGAATGGAGCAAGATCCAATTCTGGCGGCTTTTTGTGAATAAATACACATAGAAATCCGAAACTTACATTTTTCATTGCCATTTTGGCGCCTGGAGCGGCTGTTCCGTTCGCCGTATGGACGGGCCGGCCCTGACAAACTTTATATTACATCAACATGGATCACAGTTAAAATTTCATATAAGCTGAGAAAACAAAAGTTTGGTTAGGTTACGTTTTTCTATATCTTCCAAAAGTTACAAAGCCACCGTCAATTCAACTTCGTTCTAAACAAGTGGATACATACGAGACAGAAAGCATAATGCGATAGCACGCGGCGGAATCCTCGAGGCGATCAGTTGTCCTGATCCTCGGTCTAGCAAATGGCAGTTCTAAGCAACGGAAAGAGAAAAGGCGATGGAAAAGGCGATTCCGTGCTGCCAGATGTAGTTCAACCCTTAAGAGCTACAATTCTAATTCCAGAAATTCGATCTTATCCTATTAATTAGGCGTCAACTTGATACATATAATTAGTCTTATGATATAACATTTGCGTCCAGCACAGAAACAATAGAAAAATCGAGAAATGACAGCTTATTCTAAAACACTTAAATCAAAGACAGTTTGTAGGCAATGTTAAAGCTATGTTACAATGTAGTGATTTTATAAAAGGTGGGTATCGGTAAGAATGTACTACTGTGTGAATATGAAGCCTGTTGTCAGTTTTAATTTATAATCATCATCGTCTCTCGAGCCTTTACCCAAGCTATGTTGGGTCGGTTTCCAGTCTAACCGGATTCAGCTGAGTACCAGTGTTTTACAAGGAGCGACTGCCTATAGGTGGAGGGACTATGATTATACACGATATGTATTTCGCCATTGCTATCTTCGATCTATGGTTTACTAGGCGTACTCACACTAGCATAAACTTTTATCATCTCCCAAGCCTTTTCCCAACTTTGTTGGGGTCGGCTTTCAGTCTAACTGGATTTGGCTGAGTATCAGTGTTTTACAAGGAGCGACTGCCTATCTGACCTCCTCAACCCAGTTACCCGGGCAACCCAATACCCCTTGGTTAGACTGGCGTCAGACTTAACTGGCTTCTGACTACCCGTAACGACTGCCAAGGATGTTCAATGACATAGAATTCTCATTTATAATCATATCACAATATTTATTCAAAACAATTTGCTGGTCTTGGAGCTATTTTAGCTTTGATAATTCTATTGTATTTTTTCAACCTAAAAAATGCATGGTTTGGCTCCCAGTGAGATTCATAATATGAAGAAGTATACAAACTAGTTGCTACAATCCACACAGTACTTCAACAATTGACAAAGAAAACTTAAGACGACGCACTAGAAGGCATATCAGGCAAGACATGAATTATCACCTTCCTCTTGGCATCATAACTAAAACTATTCATTTTGAATATTCTGCTATCATAGAATGGTTTGAGGTCAGAAATGTTGATCTGCCTCGCTCGTTCTAACAGATCTCGTTCGGAAATCTCGATGGTAGACTGAGAGTGGTTGTGAAGGCCTCTCATGTAGGCCAGTTGGTCCATGGTGAGTTGGCGTAGAATGTAGTACAAGAGTTCACTGTGATCTTTGTTGTATGATAGGTATTTTTGGAATGTCTGAAAAAGAGATTTGTTACGATGAAACTTTCAGAAAGTGAAAAACATGTGTGAAGTTTCATGCACCTATGGTAATTGCTTTATTAACTGTTTCATGTGTCCTTTGGAGTGACTTCCCATGAATACCCTCGTACTAATCGGGACAACCTTTTTACCTTCATGCACAAAAAATATTATTAATGGCGATCAGGATTGCAGGAGTTGGGAGGTTCAAAACATCAAAATAGGGTCATCCTTTTAGGAACTAAGAGAGTAATTAAACAAACCGGGCACGGTTCCTCTTAAAAATAATCTGGTTCAAAAATCGTGATAAAATAATTAGAAAATATCATCATTTCCCAACTATGTCGGGGTCGGCTTCCAGTCTAACCGGATTCGGCTGAGTACCTTCCAGTTAAAATAGTTAGAAAATAAGCTACAAAAAATGTTACCTGTCGCATAGCTCTCATGACGCTATACTTCTGTGTTTCCACGAAGCTCTCGAGCATGGTGCGGATGGCCATGTTGACGTCCTCCTCCGACACTTGCGGACGCAAATGCATGCGTGCATGGGCCTCACTCATGCGGATCACTGGGGAGAAAGGGGTTTTGGTGGTTGGTTATTTCGTTCAGGAGGTAATGTTGATCAATAGTGTTAATGTCCATATTTTCTTCTGAAATTTTGGGTAGTTTAGTGATAAAATCTTTTCTATTACTTTTCTATAACTCATAGTAGCTTCCGTCAGCTTCACCCGCATACAGCATACTCCTTCGCGCACTCGGTTAAAAATAGCCTTCCTCGATTAGTAGGCTATGTAACACCGGAAGAATTCTTCAAATTGGACCAGAAGTTGCCGAGCTTAGCGCAAACAAACTCTTTAGCTTTATAATATTATTAGTATGTACATGGAAAACCAAGATCACCAAGAACATAGTGATAAGAAAAACCTATTAGTGATTGATTTTACCTGATTCAATGTGACGAACGGTGATAGGTAAACTGCCGGTAGCGAGGGATTCCTGACGCAGTTGGCTGTACATCTTGGCTACTTTATCTTGATCCATATTCTGTAAGACACATTGCATTATCAAAACATTGAAAATAATATTTGTTGACTAAGTGAGCTCAAATATTTAGCCCAAAATTTAAGATGCCTAAATTGTAGGACTTGGTTGATATTTTTATATTCCAAGGGGTAATGGGTTGCCCAGGTAACTAGGTCGAGAGGGTCAATTAGACTTCACAGTTGCTCCATGTAAAATGTAACGTATACAAATTGTGGCTATAAATTATTATTATATTCTTTTTTTATTGTGCCAACCGCCATTAAGTTTGTCGAGAACTGCACCTACTCAGCTGCATGCCGTTACATTGAAATTCGATCTCAACACACTTAGGACAAGGCTAGGCAGATGAAGATAGGCGCCGTACCTGTAGTTTAGGATGCACGTTCTCTCGCGAGTAGACGATGTACTTCTTGAGCAGGTCCTGCGGCAGCACGAAGTCGGGGTCGGGCGCCGCCGTGTCCGACAGCGCCGCGCCGCGCTGCGTCGGGTGGTGACGGATGTGGGACGATACCACGAACCTAGGCGAAGGAAATGGGACATTAAGGGCCAGTTTCACTGGTTACGGATAGGTTCCAGATATTTTCATACAAACTCTGTTCCATTTTTTAAGTTACGAAAAATGGATATTTTTTTTTTTCTTCTAGTCGTCAGTGTATGGACCAGCAATTCTCAAATTTACTTAATCCAAGGTCAGACATTTTACATTGTTATACAGACATTTTCATATTTCATTACAGAAGAATTATATTCTATTTTAAGTATATTTTAAAACATTTGTAAGACATATTTGAAAAAATAAATATTCTATTCTATAAGAAGGAGTTATAAGAAGGGTTCCACCAAAATTGTGTTTCGATTATATTACCTGCATGATTTTTTAAAACAGGTTTTATGTGAATTTCAAATTATTTGACTTGGGGTTCCATAATTTAAGAAATATTTGGTAAAGTTTCTATTATCTTAAAGGAAAACTTAGTTACCACTACATACGAAAAAGATTTTTTTTTTAACTATTACTTAAACTTTCAATCTTTGTGCGGGCTAGCTATCCACATCATTCATGACTGAATATCGTTTAAAGGGCTAGCCACTTCATTATACGGCTACTTCAAGTAAGTGATACTAACTTAGCGAGATGCGCATCTTGCATGGGGTCAGGCTCGTCCCGCACCACACACAGCACGTCGAAACGGGACAGGATCGGCTCCGACAGGTTCACGTTCTCTGAGAACGTTAGCGACGCGTCATACCGACCGCCTATTGGATTGGAGGCTGCTATTATCGAACATCTGAAAAATATATATTACATTCAAATACTTGTACTATACTATGTATTTAACCTTTTGACTGCCACCGTCACTTATAGATGACAAGCCAAAAAGTGCCACTGTCACGAATACATGACAGACGTTTAAAGTTCAAAATTAATAGTCAGTTTTAATCGATATAATTCTGAACTCACTACTATATTATAGGTATTTATGTACGAAGTCTTAGCTTTGCGCTAGCTGCACATCTTTCTTGCCATGTCCTGTCACAACGAATTTCTCTGTGCCTCAGAAAACACGTTAAGCCTTGGGAAGTAACACTAAATAGTCCTCATAGAAATCGACCTTTATGTATGTCTTTTTCTACAGTTTTTATTTGATCAAGTTTATATCGTTTTGCGCATAACGGTTTTGCGCAAAAAAATACTGCGCAAAGTTTGAGCAAAGATTTATCAATCGTTTATTTTCTTACCTAGCATGCAGTGACGTCACAATACCCGCTTTGGATATGGAGATGGACTGCTGTTCCATGGCCTCGTGTATGGACGTCCTGTCGGCGTCGTTCATCTTGTCGAACTCGTCTATGAGGCACACGCCGCGGTCTGCCAGAACTAACGCCCCCGCTTCTAGGGTCCAGTCTCTGTAAAAAATAGATAGATATATAATACATTTAATCAGCAATAAAAAGTAAAGTGGCCATATTGCGCGCAGAGCAGATGGCCGATGGGGTCAAAAAGTGCTAGAGTGGAGACCACGGACCAGCAAGCGCAGCGTAGGACGTCCACCAACAACAACAAGATGGACAGACGACCTTTTAAAGGTCGCCGGAAGACGCTGGATGCAGGTCGCTTCCAACCGGTATATGAGATCTAAAGGGGAGGCTTATGTTCAGCAGTGTACATCCTATGGCTGAAATGATGATGACGATAAAGTGAGTACAGAGATTATTAACAACACAAAAAAATATATAACAGCCCGATGCAGTGTCTTAAGTTTGCATCAACTGGGAGTCCTGCTCAACACGTATCCGTCAACAGGTTAGAAAATTAGTAGTCGTAACATATTTAAATGAGAATATATTATTTATCTGAGTTTTGTAAAAATCTATGTAATATATAAACACGTAAATAACATACCTAGTAGTAGGATTCTTCCTGACGTAGGCCGTGAGACCAACAGCGCTGGCACCCTGACCAGTTGTGAAGATGGCTCTCGGCGCGATCTGCAACAATATGAAACATAAAATCTCCCATAATCATGGCGTCCAGACGGATTGTCGGCCACGGCAGCTGTTCTCTCTAAGACTTCAGCAAATCAAATCGCGGATCGAAGCCTTGAATTAGATAAGATCCGGAACACACATCAACAAATAATGGTTCAGGCCGATTGTCGGTCATGGTGGCCGTTCTCGCTAAGGAGATCAGCCAGCTGCGCAAGACATGTTATAGTGCACAAGCATTTGCGCAGACACAGGTGCACTCTGTATTTCCGCAATCTCATACTCCGACGACCAGAGAGAGATCAGGCGCAGGGTCGATCGCAAAAAAGGAGTGTAGACATAGCAATACTTACCTTACACCGTCTTCATTTTAAAGCAGCATGTAGATAATAAAAAAATATTAATTAACACACAATTAAATTATAATCGCGGCTATCGCTGAAAATCAGAGCTGTGACTGTCTTTCTCAAGGTTGCCGCATTAAGCTGCGCGACGGCCGTATATGTATATGTCTCAATTTTGTACAATTTGTCCTTTATGTAACTATGTGTCACAAGCACGTAATAAAATTTATTACTAGCGTACAATTAAAATGTTACCTTTTCAGTGTATTTCAAGAACTGCGATTTAGCGGTACCCGGGTCTCCGCATATAAGGACATTGATGTCACCTCTCACTTTGTGTTTGTCACCTAAGATAATACAAAAACATTACTATTGTACTACAAGTACTATTACTTAATAAGAAAACAAAGAAAAAGAATATAAAACTATACCAAAGCTCAAGTGCTTGTTTGTTTGCTTGAACACTATAACCTCAAGAACCCTTAGCGAAAGCTAGTATGTATTTGAATTCACTATGTTAACTATCCAACAGAGATTGTTTTTGATATTCAACACAGAATAAATAAAACATCGCAAAAATAGAAAACAAGTGTAA
The DNA here is from genome assembly GCA_958496145.1 of Heliothis peltigera. Taxonomy (NCBI): domain Eukaryota; kingdom Metazoa; phylum Arthropoda; class Insecta; order Lepidoptera; family Noctuidae; genus Heliothis; species Heliothis peltigera. Next base: position 2,254,548 of record OY292341.1, read on the forward strand.
TGAGTCTCCTATGAAAAATAGCTTTTTTAAGTAAAAAAAATCATGCTTTTACAAACATACCTGGATTCTTCGGCTCCCCTCCAAACAGCGCAAGAGCCAACCCCCTCTTAATATAATCATGTCCGAATATAGAAGGTGCAATGCTTTGTACAATCCGTTCCCCAATCCGTGGGTCTTTGGACAGCTTTACTATGTTGGCAACATCCTCATCGGTTAGGGAGTCCACAATATGCTTGCAGTCTTTCACTACTATGTAGTTAGCTATTATCACTGTCGCAAATACAGGAAAACCCTGTGGAAGGAATATGTATATTGTTTGGTTATGGGTAAAGCACAAAGCTAAATTACAAATTTTGGGTGTTCAACGCTAATCTCAGATTGAAAAACTTATTACAACATAAAAATAAAAGTAACTTGTTAAAACCTTGAAAAGCAAAGAACTTTTTAGTACAGAGCAGCATGTCAACCTACCCGAATCTGTCAAATTTTACCAATCGAATCTTAACCTCCCTGTATTGTGATAAGGTTGAAAATCTACTAAAGAAATTTGACAGATTGAGGTATGTTGATGTGCTAGTGCATGGCTGGTTGATATCTGTACATCACTCTAGATGTCGGTGTCTAGAGATCATCATCATCTCCCGAGCCTTTTCCCAACTATGTTGGGGTCAGCTTCCAGACTAACCGGATCAGTTGAGTACCGGTGTTTTACAAGGAGCCTATCTGACCTCCTCAATCCAGTTACCCAGGCAACCCAATACCCCTTGGTTAGACTGTATATTTGGAGGACTATATCTTTGACTAGTCTGTGTCTAGAGATCATCGATGTTTTTGTTAACAAAAGAAATATAAGCGCAATTTTACCTGCTCAGTATTAAGGGACCCATCATAGTTGTTAGTATAAATTCCAGTTAAATCCACTTCATCGCCGGGTTTGCACCGGTCACAGAGGTCGGCCAGCAGTATGCACTCCTTGCTACGAGGTATACGGCCGGCGGGGATGCGGCCCGGTGACTCCTGGATTGTTACCTTCTGGTAGTTGCGGTAAACTGTTTGTTCCATATTTACCTGGAAATGGGAATTAAGTTTGTGAAATTGGTAAAAGTAAATGATGGGTGCAGATGATATGTGACGTGATAAGAAATGGTATGATACTGGTTTAAGAACAGAAAGTTTATCAGAAGAGCCTTTTTGTAAGTTAGATGGAGCCTAAACTTGATACTGGCATTGTAGTTGGCGAGAAATAAGCCGAAAAAAAGACAAAACAAAAAAAATAACACGTTTATGGCGGCAGGTTCAATCGCAGGGTTGTATAAATTAGTATTCTGATTTGAAATTTGGTTTAAACAAATCTCAAATCTTTAACTACTATTGCGATTTTTATATATGCTCAGGCATAAAAAGAAAGCTGTAAAAGTCCTACAGCTAGAGCTAAAAATCGCACAGATACAGCTAATGAGTGAGACGTCTACCAGTCTACAATCTTTTACAAATATTATGCAGTTCATCATAATTTTCCAATTATCACATATCTATCAAACAAAATAATATTATAACACTTACCATGAACGGGCCAGCACTCTGACATTCGGGACACGACCCAGGCTTAACTTCAGAATTCTGAGTCTGCACAAATGGTCCCAATATGTAACCGCATCTATTACAATCATATTTCACTACGGACAACTGTGGAAGGACCCCGGTGGTCGCCGTAATGACTCCTACAGTCCTCACTAGTTGGTTCAAGTGAAGCTTCCGGAATGTTCTCAACTCTTCTATGAGGGGTAGGTCTGATATTCTGACGTGGATCTCTGAGGTTACGCGCTCGTAGCTCGGGAATATTTGGAGGACTATGTCTTTAGCTACCTGGAAGTTAAAAACAGATTGTTGAAATGCAACATTTTTTTTTTTCGTTAATTGATGGCATGGTTTGGTCTTTTTCATACAAGATGAATCACAGGAATAGATTAGCTAAATATAAATTTAAAAAATTCAATCTAAATTATCTCTTGCTAGCTGATTTCCGCGGCTCCAAGATCGATGCAGTAACAGTCGCCAGTATCTTATAACTGTAACTCAGTCCCAATGACAGTACCGATTCAGTTGTTTTGTGAAGAGATTCTGATGTATTAGCTACATTAGTGCCAAATTTCATCAAAATCCATTCACCATTTACCTGTATGTGTCTGAAGAACTAACAAACATACACACAGAAAAACATAAAATTTAGTGTGACTACTAAACTGTTACTAAACAAAACTTACTTCGTCAAAAATCTGCAGCATCTGGAAGGGTGCCTCAGGTAAGAAGTAGGCCAACACCTGCTCCCTCCGCGCCAGGACGTCGAACTCGACGTGGAAGGACGCCTGGTTGTGCTCGCACATGCGACGGATGCGCTCCTTGTATACAAACTGGCCTTTACTGTTTGTGTATGTACGGAGGAAGTTTTTGAACCTGGGGAAACAAATAAATAATGGCCCTAAAATTCATGTTTTAGGTAACTAAATAATTTTTTTGCTCTATTTTTTTTCCTTCAAAGTTAATCTATAATCAGTGATAACTATAAGCAGATGTTTTGTATGACGATGTTGAACCAAAGAAAAAAAAATATATAATCATATATATCATTTGGTGTAATGAAAATAATTAGGTTATTTTTTTTATGAGAAGAGGCCTAGTTGGGATTCAGCAAAAGAGTTGATGATGGTAAGGGAAATTGATATTTCTGTAAAGATACATATCTTTAACATATTCTTGCGCTATTGCAGTCCAGCCCTCAAAGAAGTCCTACCTCAATCAATCTCTTGACCTTCATAAGTCCCAAATTCATGTATTCACAAACCTGTTAGCAATCTCAGTCCTAGGCCCGAGCATAGAGACCCACTCCTTAGTGGTATAACCCTTAGTATCCTCCAGGTTTTCAATACTTTCTATTCCTTCCTCCACTTGTTCATCTGTTCCCATGGCGGCTTTCTCTGCGGCGCGGCGGCGCTTCGCCCTCGGAGCTCCTGTGCTCTCCTCGTCAGATTCATCTGTGGGGGAACGCAAGTAACAATGCTTTTAGTTATTTATTATGTGATAAGGTATATGTATAGAATGTTGAGAGCTAGTGAGGTTGAGTGAGAAATAAATTGAAGATACATAATGTATACAGTGTTGTTGCTATTACAAATATCCAATTTATGAAATAAAATAATGTTAGTAAGATCTGTAAATTTTATTAAATCATTCTATTTCAGTTTACGCAGAAATATATTCTTATATCTCAAGCATCATACAAGTATTGAAAAAATTGTTTTTCTTTATTTGACATCATCTAATATGAACAGCTGGTTTTTTAAACAAATAAATTTGCCCATATGACGCAAATGGCCTTATCCAAAAGTACGGGTACTATAATATGTTGTATTTACGTACCATACAACAAGTCGCGATCATCCCTCCTAGTGCGACCCTCTTCTCTGTCCCGCCTCCTCAGCTCCTGCTCAGCGGCGACACGGTCTTGTATAGACATGGGATCATAGTCATCTTCGTCCAAATCCTCTGCGTCATAGCGATCCAGTGCTGGCATGGGGCGGTAGTCACTGTGAAAGAATAGAACTATTTTAAGGAGTGCCGGATTTTTGTTCATTGCAATTTGCTTTTTTATTAGTCAAGTCGCAACTATAAATTGATTTCAGTCAATTTACTAAAAAATAAATTTTGACAACCTTCTGTCTGAACATGACTCCTATGAAATATTTTTTATTTCTTCTTGTCTCAATCCATCCAAAGACTGTCTTTAAGAGATGGGTTCCAGCTTTCTTTGTAATGTAAATTGGTGTACTTAATAAAGAATATTATCTATCTACTCACGCCTCCATATTATCATTGAACAGTTCCTCTCCATCATCTTCCTCCTCCTCAGGATTTTCCCCAAGGATTGCCCCTTCATCTTCAAACATTTCATAGTCTCGTGCTGGTGATGTCATCCGTGACCGAGCTCCATCTCGCTCTGACGGTGTGTCGGGGGCTGGAGAACTCTGAAATAGAAAATTACATTTAGTATTTATACTATAAAATAATATTTTAATTAATTATGTCCGATTGCTTATGTAAACTAAAATAAATTAGGCTTGGATTTTTTATGAATCCTACATTATCTGAGTCGCTTAGGCTAAATGTTATTAAAATACAGGAACTACTTTCTCCAAGTCAAAGCCAAAGACAAGCTAGTCTGTAAGTTAATAAGGCTTAACCAGTTTTGATACTTTTCAACTGTATCAAACTTGAAGTGTTATGTCCTTTAGTACAAAGCTAATAAAGGTGTTTTTTTGTGATTGTTTTTATAGGAAAATGTGTGGATAGAATTGCTTTGTTTATTCTGTATAGATATCGAGTCTGGATACAGTTGCCGTTGTGGATACAGGATAATAATTCGTTAATCCTAAATGGATTAATGGACTAAAAGTTTGTGTTCAGTGTGAAAAGTTCGTCTGTATTGGAGGTTAAGAAATGTTTTGAGTGAATTGTGACATTGGCAAAATAACGATTACAGAGTGCTCTCACAATATTATGAAACCTTTTCCTAATATGAGTTACCTATTATAATATAACATTGGTGCTGATCTTTGTTACCAATAAAGCTTGGCTACGCTGAACGCCGAAAGTACAACATTGTTGATCACAAATAGGTAAATACATCAAAACAGTAGCAATGAATTTACTCACCATTATTTGAACTTATAATTAACACAAAACTAATGACTATTGTAACTTAATCCAATTTTATTCACAAATAAATGATAGAAATCGTCGTTACAAAAAAACAAGCAGGTTAACTTTAGTTATGTCAAAAAAACGCGCGAATATGCAAGCGTTTAACTGTCATCTGTCAGTTCGTTCTGTCACTGTCATTCAGTCAATACGTATCATACATTTTGAACCTTATTGGAGTACTATAAAGTTGTAAGTTTTTCTCTTTATTACTAGTAGGATAATATACATAGTTAATGAATAAAACTTAACTAAAAACTACTATCTATAATTACAAAAAAAAAATATCTAAATTAACATAATTATATATATATACATACACGTCAGGCATCGAAGTATTCCTCCGCGTCGCTGTCATTCGGAAACGTGCCCAGACATGGACTTAATATTACCTATCTAACAGGACTGAGTACTCGCAGCCTAAAAGCGAGCCGAGCAGGATGTCTAATACAGATGCTCTGTGTCATTTTCTAATAGGGCGACCACAATTATTTCGTTACGTGGGACAATATTTATGTAAAAGCCGCTAAAGTATTGAATTTTAAACTCGCACGTTAGCAAAATCCTGCTCACTCGCCGGAGTTGCATTCAGAATTCTATGTCGAACTTCATGTCATGGTATAGTGCGGTCGTTTATTTTATGAAATCATGACAAAAATAGAACAAACCTATACGTATCAATATCATTTTTTTTAATTATAATCAAACATGGCTAAACAAAATTGTTTTGTGCAATTTTTGTCAGAGACCAATTTTCAAACTTGCTGTAGTATCATCAAAATGTTATTTTTGCTAGTATTTCGAAATGAACTACGAGATAATTTGGAAATAAATATTTTTCACTGTAATTTATTATTTGGAATGAAAACGTGGGCACCCCATTAGCTTACATCGCAAGACAAGCAGCCATCGTGACACATTCAATAGGTTGCCAGAGTAGTAAATAATTATATTCCCATCTAAAAAAATATATGCATGGGTTTTAAGAAATGACAGGCTAAAAAAGATGTAAGTTATAAAATAACATCTAATTAAATATTATCCGAATTCACATTAAAAAGTTAAGCTTAGATTTAATATAATAATTTACTATTTGTCTGAAATAATTTCTACCTCTTTTAACCAACTACCACATTTTTATCGCATGGCAAGATTTAGAAAGGGACAAATGGCCTTCCATGTAGCTATCTCACTCGGCTCGTTTTGCCTCCTTCAATCCTGGTAGCCAAAATTGAGTCTTAACACAATAACTTCAGGTGTATTTTTGTAACATCAAGTTTTCATAGAGCTCAGTCCTGTTAGATAGGTAATATTAAGTCCATGTGCCCAGAAGACTGGCTGCATTGCCACGTTGGATGGCAATGCTTATTCTTTGTCCAAAGAACAAGCCAGCCCTCTGGTCACGCGAAGCGTCAATCAACCTTTTGGTGATTTCCTTAAAAAGTAGTCGTGTACTCGGACCCCATGGTCCAAGTGTTTCGACTCCAAACGGCTCAAAAGTATAGTTACCAACGAGATTACTATATTTTCGCCGTTTGGAGGTCTCTGCAGAAGCAGCGGCCGCACCTGCACAACCTGCCGTACTGGGAAGATGCGATGGCGCCAGGGTATCGACGCAAGTAGCGTCCCACACCAAAGGCCTACCTAACTTCCAAGGCAACAACGTCATACCGTCCGGTCTCTTCCCATCGTCACGTACCAGGCCATTAGGTTCTAAAACGGCTGGTACGCCGGCAGAGGAGAGAGCCCGACGGATAATGTCGTTTATGCTGGCGTGTCGTGAAATCCGGCCAGCACTTCTGCAGCATGACAGACCATGATGTCCGAGGCCATCGACGGCTTCACCGCAATGACAGCGATGCGGAGCAACACAGGGAGCGCCTAAACGTAGACATGTAGCGATGCGAAATGTGGTGTCATCCAGCATAGTGCCTATGCTGGCTGAAGGGATCGCCTGTAACCAAAGACCCGACTCCCATTCTCCCACCGCCAACAAACGGGCTCGCTCGGCAGCATTATTTGACGTATTTAACAAGTTATTCCGTATAATACTGCAGAGCGGCCCGTCCCATTGTCTCTGAGAGCAGGGGTCGCCGGGTACATCCGTATTGGGACTGGCCATTTTCCAAGCATCCAGCGCATCGGTCAAACACGGTACCTTAACATTGACCAGTGAAGTATTAGATAAAATTCTCCTGGTCAATATATCGGTACTGTGAACCGAGGAGAGGAATGCCGGTAAACTGATACTTGAAATTTTGCGGACGCCGAGACCTCCCAGGCGAATTGGGAGTGCAGCTTGCTGCCAGGCTCGGTCGTCGTAAGTTGTAAGTCGTATAAACCTTGCTATGTGGAAGCGGTCCAACTGCAAATATTAAATTACTGCGTTCGGATACTGTAGGGTTATGACCAAAAAATATTCACAACGTGAACGCAATTTAACCTTAAAATTTTAAGTTATAACATTGACATGACCAGCAGACAGACCTGACATTTATTTTGCTAGTAATGTCAATAGTTATTTCGTCAATAGTAGTGAAAATATGGCTAAATACATTGCGCAAATTATAGTTCTTGGTGCCCAAGTAGTGGGGAGGGCTTTTGCGAGAGCGCTAAAGCAAGAAATAGCAGCATCGCAGGAGGCAGCGAAGCGAGCTGGTGGTGGCGCCGAAGGTACCAGAAGAGCAGCTGCAAATGCCTCCACAGGCCTCACATTAGAAGAAGCAATGCAGATACTAAATTTAGACAAATTAGACAAGGAAAAAATTACACGAAACTACGAGCATCTATTTCAAGTCAACGATAAAGCCAAAGGTGGCTCCTTCTATTTACAATCAAAAATTGTAAGAGCGAAAGAAAGAATAGACGAAGAGTTCAAACACGCCAAGGATGAGAGTAAAAAAAAGGCGGCACCAAGTCAACCAAGGGACACATCATGAAACAAAGTTAATTAGTTTGGACTAGAGCTACTATTTTTATTGTTGTAGATATTGTTTTAGTTAAAAACACGTTCAGTTTTGTAAAATATTTATTGCGTAGAAAATGGATACCACAATAGTGACTAGAATACATCAGTCTTCATAACATACATTGTTGATTACGCATTACAAAATTACAAAAAATGTATAAATAAATCCCAAAAACAATGTCACAATACATAAATCCATTAATGCTGAAGCATTATTTCCTAAAATAATTAGAAATCAATAAATATTTGTTATGCATAGCACTGATTTTTACTGTTAATCCCAATATGGTAATAAGTACATATATTTTGTTAAAAACTTGGCTATATTCTCTACAATAAGTATCTATTGTGCTTGAAAGCTTTCATATATATTGAATTTGTGCTTGGCAACATTGAACACTAATTCAGTCATAAATATTTAACTTGTATTAAAATGAAGTAAGAAGACCAATTTGTTATCTTGATTTGAGACCACTTGCATGGTATTGCATCATAAAATCTTTGGTTTCTAAGAACTTCTGCATCTACTTCAACTCTTAGCAGATATGTAAAAAACATTATCCTAAATACATCTAAGATTATAATTCCTTATAATAACAAGAATGCAACCAAAAAGGTTAAAAAATGACTAGAAATAACTGCATAGTATGGAATGACACAATGGAAGAAATTGAGCAAAATGATTCTATATGGATACATCAGTTATTTAAAAAGAGATCTAAAAGGTATACCATCGTTACTTGTTCCCACTCCATGTATAAATATCACTTTCCAAAATGCAATCTTTACCTAATACCCCCTTTTCCAAATATGGATTTTGAAACATTACATTTAAACTTACATTCTACAAGAAGGGGTTTTAATTAACACATTAATTTCGTACTACAAAGACGAGACCTTACTATAAGATGCTATGAAGAGATTACTCCTTCATATTATTTCATCATGTCATGAATTGTCTCATTACATAAATACTATTCGAGAATAATGGACATCTATAAATGGCAGTGTCGTTGACAACATTAATTTCCTCTTATGGTTTTACATCCATCAGGACCACCACTTCATATGGACTACACTCTGACATACCCAAAGTATTGCAGAGCCAACCATAAAACCCTTTCTCAAAATCGCAAACATCCTTCCACCAATTTGCAGCACTGAATGTAAGCTGCACTATACCAGCATACAGGCCCAGTCCAATAGTGAATAATACAATCAAAAATGGGTATGATAAAATCACTATGGGTGCAAGTAAAACCTTTTTGATGCAGCTGTAATTCTCAGTGACATGAGAAAATACATTGTACCAAGCCATTGTGCCTATGTAGAAAGAGTACAATGCTGAAATACATGCCACAATGGGTATGCATAAGAGGCTGAACAGAAATATATGTGGGCCATTGTACAGAGAGCATTTGGAAATATCCATCTTGTTGTACTCTTCAGCTACTATAGCAGCCTCAATGATCTCAAGCTCCTCTCTAGAAATGTTGAGTTTAACATCAACATTCTGTCCTTTTTTCTTGCCCCTCTTGATAGTCCCTGTCATAGTCAAATACCCATCCTTGGAATTGTCAGTCAGAGAATAGTCAGGTGACATGGAACCTTCAGATTCAACTCGTAAAGCTGTAATTTCAGTATCGGTGTTATCAGCCTCCATAATTCCAGGGACGATGTTCACTCGTTTTTTCCTCTTAGCACTATTCTTGAGGCTGTCAGTAAGATTGCCCATTTCAAAACTGTTTTCCGACTGTGTTTGTGACAAGCTGTTAGGGGTAGCTGATGAGCTTTCGTTTTGATCAGAGTTGAGGACTTTGCAGCTTTTCTGTATGTCACTGTCATTAGCATCTCTGAGGTCACCATGACTGGAACAAGCATCAGAAGAGTTTTCATATATTGGTGACAAGTCTATGATTTCCCGACTGCTGTTGAGAGTAGACAGAGCTTGATAGCCATTCTTTTGGACATTCTGCTTTTGAGATTCTTCTCCATTAAAATCATTATATTCTTCATCATTGACATCATTAATTATTGGCAGATTTATTTTCATGTTGGATTTGAGGCCTTCCATAGTAGAATGGATTATGCCATTGACTACATGCTCAGAAACTGGAGAGAGTCCATTCTTGTATTTCGTTTGAGCTTCATCTGCTACTCCCTGTAAAAGCAGAACAAATTGATATACTAACTAGCTAAATCTAATAAATACATAATATGTTTTTTTTTTTTACAACAATGTTCAACATTGACACGATATAAAAAGAGTTAACAAAGCATATGGAATCAATATTCATAAACCGGCGTTACGAGCCGTGAAGTTAGTAAAATAACAAGCTCAGATCTGTTTCAGCTCATAAAATAAAATTGAATCTACGGTCTAATTAGATTGATTGTACACTAGAAAATATTCAACAGTTACACAAAGGCATCCAGATGTATATCACTGATGAAAATGCAGTTGTTAAAACATAAAATACTTTATTTACCTGCACGGTAATGATGTGGTCTACATGGCTGGCTATTGTATTCTGTTTCTTCCCGTTTCGTTTCTTCGGCAGAATGAAAATAGGCTGCTCCACCTTCGCCATAGCTGCCCACGTTTCAGAGAACAAATATATGCAGTTATTACAGCTGAATTATACACAATTATATTAAAAACTTGTAGACGAAAAACAACAAACACTGCCACCGGCCATTATTACAGTATGACTAGTTTCGAAAGTTACAAAATTTGTTCTAAAACAATGTAAAACCTAGTAATAATTGATACATTTTATTTTGGTCGCTTTTTAATACGGTTCTCTACATTTATTGCGCTGCGGTAACCCACTTTTTAATTGTATGCGCTGAATACTCATCTAAAATATAATTTTAAAACTATGAAAGAGCATTACAATACCTAATTCATCAAAAAAATATGTCAAAAAGATGCAACCATTTTAATAACTGCGGTGAATGGATCCAGTTTTTTCCATAATATTTCAACACAGTTAAGTTTTTCTGTTTGAAATGGAGCGCAATTATTGACATTGTTATTGTTTGACTTTGACATTTTATTCTAATAAGAGCGAATTTCGATTTTGATCCTTTTAAGTTCATATTTCTTGCAATATAATCTATATTGAACGGTAACAATTGAAAACAAGTAAAATGTTAAAGGTAAGCACTACATTATGCAGTTTCTCTGTATATTTCATTCACAAATTTGTTGTTGTAAACATAACCTAAACTCTAACCTCTTCATTACAGGGAATGGTAAGCCTGGTTACTGGCGGAGCTTCGGGATTAGGAAAAGCCACGGTGGAACGATTTGTGAAGAATGGCGGGAAGGTTGTTATCCTTGATATTCAGGGCACGAGAGCTCAGCAAGTGGCTAAAGAACTTGGGGAAAACGTAGCTGTGGCTACCGGTTGTGTAAGTTTGGCTATTTTATAGTAATGTCATCAATAATAACTTAACATTTGTATATATACAATCCTAGGTGATTCATCATCTGCCTAGTCGTTTACTAAGCGGCTTGGAATCAAACCGGATGCAGCCGGGTACCAGAGTTTTACACGGAGCGACTGCCTATCTAACATCCTCAACCCAATTTCCTTGAGTTCAGACTTTCTGGCTTCTGAATATCTATAATTACTGCCCAAGATGTACAAACAATAGCCGGGATCCATCAATTTAATGTACTTTATTTTTTTTTTAAACTTCCTTTTAATTCCTGCGATCTGTCTTAAACTTGACATTTAGCTGGATGTTTGTATGTAGAAAATGGCGTGCGTGTTATGTATCCAGCGACACATACTCATAATAGATCCTGTCTTTCTGTATGTACTTTCAGAAACACTGATACTTAGTCACTAGTTATGTATTATCTATTCAATGAAAAAGATTTACTCTTATTTCAGTAAAGTAGTTTCATTTGTTCACGAAATTACCTTAAACATGCTATTATGTCTTTGTGTATAAGACTGTCACTGTGTATTACATGCCAAGAACATAGTACCTAGTTATTAATGTGCTTGTACATTATCATTACCTACACATAAAAGTATAGTTCAGGAAGTATAAAAACTATTGCCTTTCATCACATCTTAAGGTTTACCACCTTAATGATTATGTATTAAAACTGTCAGTTATTCATTTCCTTGCTACAGATGAAAATTCACATTAATTATTGAACTTTTAACTAGTATGAATTATGAAGTACACACATGAAGCTTTCAACTTTATCGCTGAAGCATATGGTTCAAAGTTGATTGGGAACATTTGACAGTTTCGGGTAGCTAGATGTGCTAGCGTCTGTACAAGTATGCTAACATTAAAACATACTAATTGACTTCTAAACACAGGTTCCAGTAGGTTTGCCATTAAAATTTATATGACTAATTTTAAGGCCATTCAGTTTATGCTAATGTGACTGTTTCCTGTGACATTCTTAGGCTACCTAACAAAACTATTTTCTGCTGGATGAAATCAAGCATGTTATAATTTTCAAACTATACCTATGACTGGCAAGTTTCGTCAAAATCCATTCAGTTGTTTTTGACGGAAAGAGCAACAGACATCCAAATTTTCACTTTGTGGTTAGTGGTATAACTTATTAGATAGATCCTTTTCACCGCCATGTCAAAAAACGAAACACGTGCCCATAGCGCCAAGCTATGAATTCATCCATAATTACCTACAATATAGTAGTGAGTTTTGAATTATATTGATCAAAACTGATTGTTAATTTTTAACTCTGTCATGTAGTCGTGACAGTGGCGTGCTGGGCAGTTTTTGCCTTGTCATCCACACGTGACAGTGGCGCTCGAAAGGTAAAAAAATCTTCATATTACAGGTGACATCGGAAGCTGATGTAAAGAAAGCCTTAGACATCGTGAGGGACAAGTTCGGTCGGCTTGACACGCTGGTCAACTGCGCAGGCCAGTCCATCACACACCAAGTGTACAACTTCCATAAAGACAAGTCCTGTGAACTGGATGATTTTGTTAAATGTGTCAATGTGAGTAGGTATATCAATAAATCAATACTAGTTTATTTCAGGTCTGCATCCCGAATCTACAGTATGTACACACGGCTACACATTAAACTATACAAAACTAGTATAAGCTGACCGTTAAATTTGTAGAAAGACCATAAAAAGCGAGTCCAAGACAAACTGGTTTTGTATAGCTTGATGTGTGAGCCGTGTGTACTAATAAAATATAACTTAGTATGTGTTTATGGATAGTTAGTAGGGCCAGACGCGGCACCCACTGACGTCACATTTTTTTTATACCTATGTCTTCTCGCAGTTCAGCCTAGAAGGCTGTTTGCTGCTTAACGTTCCTGTGGAATCCTAAAGAATTTTAGGCCTCCAGCCAGGGGCTATACACCTAAAAACTAAACGACAGCGCTAAGGGCAACCTCTGTGGGGTTAGAACCGCGGTTCAGGGCGTCGTTGGATGGGGTTGAGGTCACAGTATGGTTTCAACTATTTTTATACTATTAAGCATTTTTTTATTTGTGACCCATAAACATCTGCCGTGCCGTCAATAAACGCGTTATTGATATGAATCCTAATGAATCCTAATGAAAGCATGTCTAATAAAAATCCCCTTAAATTCCAGGTAAACACAATAGGCACATTCAACACAATACGGCTATCAGCCGGTCTAATAGGCAAGAATATCCCCGACGACAACGGTCAAAGAGGGGTCATTGTCAACACAGCATCGACCATTGCGTATGAAGGCGATATAGGACAAGCGGCGTACGCGGCTTCTACAGCGGCTATTGTGGGAATGACGCTGCCGATAGCAAGGGACCTCGCTTCTCAGGGAATTAGAGTTGTTACTATAGCACCAGGTGAGGAACACAGCTGTTTTAAGTGACTTTTAGGGCGTTTTTAACTAGCGGATTTTGTAAGCGCGAATACGCGTGATCGCTCGCAATACAGCTGACAAGTAAGGGCGAATATGTCCATAGTAACCCCGCGTATGCTTCATAGTTCATTGTCAGATTAAGATAATATTGAAATCATGAGGATTTAATAAGTAACTTCACTTGCTACATTCCTTAATTATTTTGTTTGGGGTTGGCCTAACATCGTCAATGTACAGACGCCACCACATCAAGCTACCCGAAACTTGAAATTTGAAACATATTCTTCAGCGATAAAGTTGAAAATCTATTAAGGAAATTTGACAGTTTCACGAGGTAGCTTGATGTGCTGGCGTACGTATTTTTAGTAATCCTCTTTTGACAGACACAGTTCTCTCAAAATTATTCACACTTATTTGTTTCCAGGTATTTTCGAGACCCCCCTTGTCAGTTACCTTCCAGAGAAGGTAGTGGAGTTCTTAAAACGTATGACGCCATTCCCCTCTCGGTTAGGCAAGCCCGAGGAGTTCGCGCATCTAGTCACGAGCGTAGTTGAGAATCCCATGCTAAACGGAGAGGTTATACGACTGGATGGGGCACAAAGATGGTTCCCGTTGTAGTGTAGTTGTACAAATAAGACTGTTAATAAATCTGTAGATATGTAGATGTGTTTTGTTTCTTCAATTTCCTGCAATTCCAATTTCGCTACATTTTTGCCTAATATCGACCGACCGCAGCAAGGCAAAAAGTCTAACAACCAAATTACAGTCAATTAGCTGAGATGCAAATTAAGATGAGAAGAATCTAAACTCTTTATTTTTTCAAAATACGTTTTTGATAATATATTTTTTTGCGAATCGCTTTACTCGGGATGCGGGCGAGACCGCGGGAATATAACACTTGTAGTTCTTACAAAACCAATTGGCGCCCGAGATTTTTTTTCGAAATGTAAATAGGCAGAGCGTGCGTGAATTTATTCAGCAATTATATCTACTACTTAGACTTATCTATTTCTTCACTTATGTCTAGTGTCGTTTTATAATATGGTTTCCGCGTAGCGACTTGAGCAATGTTCCGTGACGACAGAAGATTTGTCGAGAATTGTAAGTTTGTACCAAAGTAACTCTTACTGCTGAACCGATTAAGATGAAACCTGGCACATAGATAGAAGGGTGATAGCATGAGTTCCCCTTGGAAGCAGGTAATACAGTGGGCGGGCGTTAGTAGGTAATAAGCATGATAGATATAAAAACAGATAAAATATTCAAATAATTAAAATAAAATCACGTATTCACGAAAGCCACTCGTCCAAGCTTCCGTTACATTCAAAAGAGCTTTCGACTTGTTCCGAACCGGACACTATTCGTTATCGCCTCCAAACGGAACGGGTTTAAACGGACAATACCAGCGAACGGCAATAACTTAATAAATGATTACATATTTATTTCAATCGCTCGGTTTGTTTTCTGAACGCGGTTGTTTATCATCGCGTTTATTGCTTTATACGCTGTCAAAGTGACAGTTGGCGCGGCGGGACGCGCATGCGCGGTGGGGCGTCGACGCGCGGGAAATGCATGAGCGTAGGGATGTAGCCCAGCCTTTGTCGATTGATCGGGACATTGGTAGTCGGACGGCTGAATTATGGCTGGCCGTTAAAATTAAAAGTATGGTGAGGAATGCGTATGAAGGGACTTTTGTATTTCGTTATTATGCTTTATTGATGTTGGATATCCTACTTAGTATCTACTACGCAAGTTTTTATCGTTTTATGTAAATGTTGTCCTCCCTGTCGAGTGTTGTTAATTACTGGCTTCTGTATTTAATTTCTATTGATAAATGAATGCTCATTTCAAGAGTAGGTACACCCTCACCCCACACCTACATATATCTCGTATACATATAATCCGGTACTGCTATGAAGTAAATAACACATGGTAGATAAAGCTATAATTATCTAATACCACCTCTGGGATGACCTCTGGAAATAATAACCTATAATAATTTAGTATTAATATTTACAAGCTTTGTCATTTAATGGCATTAACAATATAATTTACGCGATACGCAAGACATAATACGAAGAAAGTCTGCGAGTGTCCCAACATAATTACAATTGTTAGTGCCGTAAAACCTTGTAAGTAGATGTCAACTATAAGATATGCCCTACTAACTTCCCAGAGTAAAAGCCTTAGGGTCAGCGCAGACCGAACTGCAAAGTACTCGTACATGGTCGACCAAAATTTTTACTGCTCGAGCATGCATATGCTATGTTCGACCATGCGATAGCCATCTTTGTTAAATATGGTATGGATTGCCCCGCAAGTGTGCTTGAACATTGACTGACTGGTGATGTTCCAGCTCGCTCCAGCTGCTCCGAAGCGCTCGCGCATGCAGTACCTATGCAAACTCGACACGCAGTCGGCTTGCTCGAGCATAGTCAAGCATCAAATTTGGGCGTGTATTCAATTTTACAAAGTATGATAATAATCATAAAATATTATTTTAAATAATTTTAGAAATTGCGTTAAAAATGTGCGCCTACCTTTAAGTTGTAAATAAAATCTAAGCCCCACCTTATTACGGAAGAAAATTATGCAAATTGTTATGAAAACTGTATCCTTATTGCAAGTTATAGATATGCTTAATGCACGCTAGATGCAAGTACGTTCAAATGTGTGTGGTATTATCTTGAGAAATATGCGTAATAAAAATTTTATGTCACTCAGGTATTTATGGCACTTCTTCCGACTTAAAGTGGGGTAAATTGTCTTTTGGCTTCTTTGTTTAGGCTGACTGGCATCCCATTTGCAGATTTTTGCCGGAGCTAACTCTAGCTTTTTCAAGTTGTCATCTGCAACGAAATCTGGCTACAAATCGAGCCCTGTGGCTTAAACTTGCTGCCAGGGCCTCTGATCATCATCAAAAAAAGTTTGACCATTATTTTGGCGTAGGTACCTATTAGTAATTTGATATCTCATAATTTTCAAATGAATTCCTAAAGTTCTGGTAACAGCTATAGCGATTTGTTTATAATGGTGCCTACCAAGCAGAATAGGAGTTGAATCAAGCACGATAGCTCCCTCATCTACAATTAAAACAAAAGACTACAGCTTGGTACCTACCACCCACTAGAACATTAAAACAATAAAAAGAAATTCAAGACAATAATAACGTTTTATTGTACAACCTCAATTTATGTAATCATAACCGCTACTATTGTCTGGAGGGTTATAAATTGACCAAGGAATTCAAATACAGTCGTTACCAAACCGTATCTGTTTACAAACTTGAGGTCTGTGGCCATTGGGGCGTAACGTTGTCACAGGATTTTTTGCGCCAACTGTTCTGTTCGTGTACGAACTATAATCTACCATTGATCTTGTCTTGTCCATAGAAGTAGGGCCACCTAACAGGTTAAAACTTAGTTTGATCTCTTCTTATTAAAATTTCGAGTAAGCTTCTGTAATTTGGACCTAAAAATAGGAGGGTGATGACTATGAATAACACAAAGAGACGCTTAATGCTGAAAAACGAAGTATTCTATACATATACGGAAAAAGCTTTAGAAGTAAGCGCCCTACATTGTTGTGGAACTCAAACGCTTAAAAAGCGTCACAAGAAATGCTAGGCAAGAAATGTTTCGACGCCGCCTTTCCAAAGTGCAAAAAGTACTTTCGAATAGGTGCTCCGTGCTTACCTTATCTAACTGTGACAGCCGCTGCAGTGGTCAAAAAACTTAACCAGCGAGCCGTCACGCATGTGAAAGGGAAGAAAGAAACTACTGCCCATAGAAATACCTTTACAAATATCAAAGCTTTGGAACAAACATCAATAAAATGTATGTAAAACACAAACGGCCCAAGATCGTAAAGCCACTAAATGGATACACTACCAGAAGAATTACTTATTTATTAAACAGCTGATGTGGACAAAAAGAAAAATAAAGAATCAAGTACAAGGGCACAGCTTATTTCTTAAGAAATCTCTTCGGGAGAGTTAGAATAAAAATAAATGTAGACAAAGTGTGTAAACTGAAAGCAAGATATCCAATAAATATTCGCTTACCTAACATAGAGTACCTAGACACATACATAGGTATTTATTCAAAGTATTTATGGATATTTATAGGAATATATCCACACGAATTTTACTGGCACGAAAGTGCGAATCGAGACATTTCTTAAATATTAATTTTTCTGTAGTCATTTCGCACGAGAGTCGTTTCTTGGAGGGCAAACCTTATGGCATGTGCTAGGAATGCTATGGGTAACAGAAGGTCTACCACGAGCTCTTTTCTAGTGAGTTTTTTTTTTTTAGTGAGTAGGTGAATTTTTATAAAGACTCTGACCCGTTGTACTATACTGCTTTTTTAAATACTACATAGATTATATACGACTTTTTAAAATATTAAGTAACATTATATAGATATTTTATAAATTATTTATTCGCACGATATTTTTCATTATCTAGCTATAAATTATTGCGTGGGCCGTTAAGTTATACATTTGAATTCCTCGTGTACGAATTTATGTGTTATGATACTAAATCTGCAGGTCAGTCTGATTATACTCTATAGAAGACTTTTATAAAAGCCTTGTGAAACTTCTGCATTTACCCGTATAGTGACACGTGTTCTTAAGAATTAGACTTTATTTTGTTCTTTATTATTCTTGTGGCGTATTTTATTTACTGCCAGTGCTACATGACGCGTTTTGGCTTATGCCTCCACTTCGTCCTGTATTTTTGTGAATGTGAATTTTAAATGGCCTCTCGTTAGGGGTTTAATATGAGAGATTTCCTGAGGTGTTCGATCGACTTGGAAAATAACATTTCAACATGCTGTTATTAAGTCCTGTGGTACGAATTGTAAAGGTCATTTTGTTTTAAAGTACAAGTTTATATTTTCTGAATCCAGAATGGGTGAAGATGATTGAGGGTGATGAGTTCCTGATTTCTGATAGAGATAGAATACTGAATATGAAAGAGAAACTGTGGAAAACGGTTTTATGAATACCTTTTTTCAATAAATTATTATTACGGAGCATTGTTGTGGTTGCGACATTATTTTATTGATGTATAAAGCGTAATACGGGTCTTTTTATTGTTTATTAACAACTAGCGACCCTCCCCGGCTTCGCACGGGTGCAATGCTGATACTAAAATTATACATATAAACCCTCCTCTTGAATCTTTATCTATTATCTATTAAAAAAAACCGCATCAAAATCCGTTGCGTAGTTTCAAAGATTTAAGCATACAAAGGGACATAGGGACAGAGAAGGCGACTTTGTTTTATACTATGTAGTGATTAGGTATCTCGATACGGGTATTTTTCACAATATTAATTTTATTTATCACTAGCTGTTCCCCGGCGTTCCACTCACCGCGGCCCAAAGGAACTCCTTCCCGCACCTGGATAAAAAGTAGCCTATGTCCTATCTCTGACTCTAGACTATGTGTCAATCAAATTTTATTTTAATCGGACCAGCCGTTCACGCGTGATGGCGTGACCAAGAGAAATAGGGATTCATTTTTATATATCATACTATATCGATTTTTCAGTTTCACAGTTGTCAATTTAATCGTGCGTATATGTAACGGAAATAGGAAAACATTGTTTGAATTTGGAATCAAAGCGCAAGCCTTTTAGGTTAGGCCCGTTACTTACAATGTCTTGTCAGATAAACATTCTCCTGGTCTGCCTGGGCTGCGGGTGGTTTGCAAGAGTTACCATGGCCCTGGCACACAAGAACCTGCCGAAGGAACATAGTGGGTTTTAGTCAGTAAGAGTCTGACACTCCCTCCAGCTGCACCCTCAGCGGGAGGGGTCATTTGATGATTTCCCACGAAAAAAAAAGGTATTAATTCTCCTTGGATATGAATATAGTAGATACTCCCGTAATGGTGTATCGTATTAGGACCAAAAAAAATAACATCAGGCGAAAGCTACTCAGTAACAAAGTAGATCGCTTTCGGTAACACAAAGACATCTTATCTAAATCTCTATCGAAAGAGACATGTCAAATTTTTAAGAAAAACATTCCTGACTAACCCCATACTGAAATACCACGATATTCATTCATATGTCTTCAACTCTAGCCTTATTGAAATAAGGTTGATTTTTGTTGATTCTGATGGTAGGTAGATGTGGTAAGGTAGCATTTATAGAGGTTATCAATCATATGGGACATAGCATGTTATCCTTTTCGACGGCCAGTAACATTTGATTTGGATCAAATGCATTGCTAAATCATCTTGTTAAAGTGGCCGGAAGACACTGGATAGCCATAACACAAAACCGCCAGAAGTGGAAAGATTTGGAAGAGACCTACACTCAGCATTGGGTGACTAAAGGTTGAAGAAGAAGAAGAAGAAGAAGAAATGCATTGCCGTTTTGTAACAGATGTAAGAGTATATTAGATTTTATCTCATTTTTACGAGTTTGTTATGCACGAATGGCTTTGTGACGCATCTGGGAATGTGGCGTATGTAACTAGTCAATATTGGTTTTATTTGTGACTGACGGGGATCAATTGATAAGCTAGGTTGGGTATAAGTTACGGTTATTAATATTATTTTGAGAGAGAGAGTTGAGACATTCAAAAGTATGGCTTAATAATCATGTTTTTTTCATGTCATAATTTACTATTGGTGGAAAGGCTAGATAAGAAAATCAGTAATACACAATAGTTAAGCTTAATTTAAACTGTAAAATTTTCCAAATCAACTACATGTTTCAGAAACAAAGCTGAAAATCTATTTACGAAATTTGACACTAGGTAGTACTCTTGTCGGGCTGGCGCGTGTAACTATCTATGAAATTAAAATTTTGACCATGATTATTGATGGCAATAACATCACTAATAACGTAAATATTAAGTAGGTATACTTGACATTATTATAAGCTCATGTTAGACTATATCAACAAAACAGCAATTGCATGCTAGTCCTTTGGTCCCGCACCAATTGGTCCTTCGCTACGGACCTAGCAATGGTGCGCGTACACAAGGAATCTCGCCGCACGACATACTTGAAACACAACGTGCATAGCGTAAGCTAATAGTCGTACCTCACACGGCGCCACTTCTGAGACACTCATTTCCAACTAATTGTAACTAATCGCTCGCACGCTCAATTATAAACATTTCTGACATGTCAAACCGCAGTCGTGGTCTCAAATATTTCTGTGGTTACACGATTATATGAAATTTTAAAGATTGTCGACGTTATTTTAAATTGCAGGAGGTTTTTTTTTGCCATAGGTATTTGAATTCGCAATTTTTATGTTAATTGAAGTTAACTGCAAACTTGGAATGGCATGTAATTAATGTATATTAAAATTATTTGGACATAGTTGTTGGGCAATATTTATAATTATGTCCCCATCATGCGTTTCATAAAGGTTTTATTTCCGACGGAGTAGTTTGACTTAGCAACCGAAGGTGGACGAAAAAGGACAACGGTAGGGTTAGACTTCTGTACGAATGATTTTCATTTTGTTCCTTCTTTGTCATAATCACTAGGGCATAGAAAATTATCTTTGAGTACCTAATTCTTTTCTATTTAAGTGTTCAAAAATAAAAAAAAACATTGAATTCTAAAGTAAACCTTTCTCCCAAAAAAGTAATGTCGGAATTTTAGAACAATCACGAACTTATGCACATTTTTTTAAAAATATTTTTTCTGTTAGTTTGAAAAAAGAACACGTTTAAACTAGAAACGCCTGCACGGGCTGAAGATATGACTTCCGTGTTTTGTTTGCATACATAGGACACGCTATATTTTAACCCATATATCAGCATTCCTATTTATGTTGGAGTAGTACAGGGTTCACAAATATATCGTAGAACATAAAGATTATCAAAACCGAACAGAAACCACTGCTTTAGACTAGTATCTGCGCTATAAATCTTACCTTACAATCTTCTCACACACGCAAACTGACCTACGAATCAGAGAATCCCACAATCGCGGTAAAGGCGTTACAACACAAGCCCAAACAAGATCTTAAAGCCATATCAGGCAAATTGAATAAGTATGCGTTTAATAATGTTGTAGTGTCCATTGTGGACCGTTGGTAACCGGTGAACATAACAATGTGAAATATCTGCGGTGTGATATAAATAACTCTCGCAGTGGGTCATTGCTTGGCGCCCGAACGAAGCTAGGGGGCACACGGGCTCGCAAATGTAGGAGCTCTGATTTTGTTACTGCAGGGTGAGAGATTTTGTGCTTGAGTAGATAACTGTAAGGTTGCACATGTATTAGGTTTGGCCTCGTTGGTCTCTTAGTCGCACAGCGCGACTACTGATCACGAAGTCTCAGATTCGATTTCCAGGATGGGTCGAAATCGCTTTGTGGGTTTTAATAGCATGGAAGTAGGTAATTCAATTGATTCACCCGTGTATCGGAGAGCACGTAAATGTCGGTCCTGCGCCTGATCTCTTTCCGAACGTGTCGGATTGACGTCAAATCGGATTATGAAAGTGAGGGAGTAGAGAGTGCACCTGTGTTTGCGCAAATGCTTGTGTACTATAATATGTCCTGCGCAGCCGTTCTCTTTAGAGGGAATGGCCGCCGTGGCCGAAAATCAGTCTGGCCAGTCTGTATGTTTTCTTAAAACATTTATTTGTGTTGGATCAATACTTAAAACTTTAAAACGCAACTGTAGCATTTCAATTAGCGAAAAGACGAAACCTACAAACAATCAATCATTCATCATATTGTATTGACCTACTCTTAATAAGACTATCTCTAACAACCTCATGTTCTCTGATTCTAAAGGCTGTGTGTCAAATACCAGTTGTTGCATTGTTATAAAGCAAGTCAACCAGTTATGCAACTAAACAATTGCATAAAACAAAAGCGCCCCGGGCAGCTCTGACATTTTTGTGTATCTATTGAGAAAGTAAAGTCTAATGATAATGGGATAGACTTTGCAAAGGGATATAGGCTAGAAATAGGTACTATTAACTTTAAAGAAGGCTCTCAAGTATGAGTGTGCGGGTTCGATTCCAGCAGGCTTAGCATGGCGATTTTATATCTATTCTGTCAAGAAAAGACAAAGCTCTTTCTGTCAATGTTAGCATGTCTTCTGCCCGAGCACGGGCAATCTTACGTCAATCTGTCACTTTTCTGTCATTATATCCAATCTCCGGTAGACAAAACTTGTTTCTACCATGTTAAGCCTGCAGGTCAGGTACCAATGATTTGCTGATCTCCTTCGTTAACAGCCGCTGTGACCGAATATTGGTTTGTGGTTTGAACCATTGTTGGCACCATTTGTATCCTTTATTTGTCGAAAATATTTTTGCAAATACCGTACAGTTGAAAAATTCTACACTATACTTATCCATACTAATATTACAAAACTGAAGAGTTTGTTTGTTTGCTTGAATAACTTAACCTACATGAAAAAAATGGTGTAGTAAAAAAATAATATAAAATAAATAGTTATAATAGGTTAGGTTAGGAGGAAAGATACAAGCTAATTTTTCCCACGGGACGCGGGTGAAACCGGTGGTAGAAACTAGTTAAAATAGTAACTACAAAAGCACGATATCACAACGCAATGTGTTGAGGTGTGTCTGGGAATACGAGTATGCTTCTATTGTAATTTGAATTTTGTGTTTGTATTTTTATGCATGAGTTACGGAATCAGATTGTTCTGATTCTGAATCTGATTATTTATTTGTGAATCATTACATGAATACAATAAATACAGCGGATATATTACAGCCTTATACATTACATCATTATAACCATTCACAACAGTTTTTTTACACAAAAGCTGTTGGTTGACCGTAATAAATAAATAAATGTGGTTCAGGTTGTTACAAGTTTGATTTATTTGGCAAAAAACTATACGAAAATAAGAAATATGATTCTGAAGTGCACTAAAAATTCAATATGAATTGCAATGAAAACCTTAAATTTGATGACGTAAAAATATTTGACAGCTATTTGCGACGTTGCCAACTTTTGGAATACGCGCTCTAAAATCTAATTAGGGCACTTCAAAGATAGGTGTAATACCCTATTAACGATAATTTGCATATGACCTGCGGTTAATATGTACAATAGTTCCTTACCAAACAGTTTAATTAATCGAAATGTCAAAGCGAGACATGTGACATTTAATGCCCATATCACACAGATAGGATATTGCAAAAGTGCAGCTACGCTAACAAATGATACGTCGGCCCACGCTTCACATTAAGCGCATTTTGAATTGACCCAATCGACTTTAACGACTCGCGTGGGCGAATACACACACATTCTTTGGTTTTGCTTAATTTAACACATTATCTAAAAAAAGGGCTTCTTTGTATTTTTAAATCGAAATACAATACCTAAATATATTTCATGATAGTTCAATAAAAAATGGTACTAAAATAATTTAAATTTCGAGTTGCATTAAAACAAAATTAATGGTCACTGAATTTTAAATTGAATGTAAATTACACTTGTAAAACTGGCTATTTATTTTAATTTAAATAAATTAAGAAAAATACATATTATGTAGATTGTTACGTAGATTTATTAAAGGAGAACCAGGGCTAATTAACCAAGCAAATAACATAAAACAGTCACTAAACTAAAATGTATTAGGTAATAAATATTAACTTAAAATTAAGTAATAAATTGTAAGTTAACATGTTAACTTGGGAAAATCTCATTGTTTGTATGAGAACTACAATTTTGTTATGCTCCATGTAAAAGACATAAACGCGCTGCCACTTTTCCTAATGATCTGACAAAAAACTAGGTATATTGAACTGAATTTTAGGACTAAATATTTACGGCCTGTTTCACCAACTACGAATAAGTCCTAGTTAGTTTCATATTTTTTTTTCCATTTTTGAATTTATTCAGTAGATGGTAGCTATTCGTACATTAAAACTGGCCTTCAGTTTTAAACGTCCGCGGAATTAAAACTAAATATTTTTCTAACATTTAATATCATTTCTTCGCTTTTCGTTGCTTGTTCGGATTTCGGCAAAGTCATGCCTGATTACATAATTTATGTTGACCTAGCTTGTGTCCTTATTTCACCCGTTTTCTGAGGGAGCTACTTCCTGGACGCCAGTACCAGTACCTACTGCTAGGTAGGATAATATAGCATATATTTTTTATGTGTTACCAAATTATTAATATATAAAATGATTTGTTATCTATGATAGATTATTTAATCGTGTTCAAGTTATTTAAAAGCTATTAAGTGGAACTTACAGTAATAGTTTAATTTAGTGTAGAAAGAAGCTTATTGTGTCAATCAATTAATTCAAGCATGGTTACGTAATTATCTATGTTACAACTTTTAATTGATCAATAATATTATTTAACATGAAATAAAAATATTACTATACAATATTTAATGTTTTTTTTTTCATAAATTATATACTTCCTCTATATAAGCGATCGTTAAAAAATATGTTTACTCTGAGATAAACGGAAACTGCTCAGATAAGTATCTCTGATCAGATGACGATAAGAACAATTAAATGAATTACAAAATAATTAATAAAGTATTTATTAAGTTGTAACTTATCTCATTATTGCATTATTTATAATTATTTTGATTGGACTGTAAAAAAAGAATTAATTGGTACAAGAGTTTCATATCTCAGAAAAAGTTACGATAATTAAAAAAAATTGGTCAGGTGAATTCTTAGTTGTACAGACGCCAGCACATCAAGCTACTGTCAAATTTCCTCAATAGATTTTCAACTTTATCGCTGAATCATATGGTACAAAGTTGATTGGGAAAATTTGTCTGGCGTCTGTACATTTAATGTAATTGCTAGCTTTTGTCAGCGGTTTCACCTGCGTCCCGTAGGAACTACTTCGCGCACAAGGTTAAAAAGACTGCATATAGCATGTTATTTGATGCTTAAGCTATGTTAATGGCAAGTTTCATCGAAATTTGTTTAGCAGTTTAGGCTTGCAGAAGTGCCAGGCACATACAAACTCACAAAATTACTCCTTTACAGTATGAATGTAGGAAGGAGAGTATTTTATACTTATTTGTATTAATAATGATATTTGTGAAATTACGTCACTCCAACCGTAAATATGTATAATTTTGAAATAAGTACAGGAACGTGATGATTTATACCAAACTGTGCATTATTTGACCTTGCCAATGCATAAAACTACATATAAACCATAGACCCAAGTAACTAGTAAGTAAAGCAAAAAGTTTTCAAAAAAGTTGACAGAACACCAAAAACTTTAACAATAATTCCCTCTCATACACACGTACTTACATAAATACACATACATATACATATGCATACATGCAACTCCATACAAAAAGTGCATAATGCATGTATCGGTGCAGCCAGATAATCGAACCTGGAGAATGTTTTAATTAGGTTAACGATTGGGAGTGGGCCGTGACGTCATGCAAGTAATGAAGCTCGACAGATAATGTGAGCTTGTATCGGCTTACTGTACTCCTTACAATTTGATGTGGCACGCACACATGTATAGGATTTGTTGTTGGAATTTTTAGAGGGAAGTTAGGGCATGGTCTTTAAAAAAAAAAAATTGTTTATCGAATTAAAAAAGATGAAAAAACTTTAAAAGAAATCAAGTTCCTTTTTTAAATATTTTATTAATCATAGAAATTAAATGTAAAATGTTGCAATAAAGAAATTTATTGTTGTTGTTTTAATTAGACGAAGAAAGAAAGAAAGAAAGAAAACACATTTATTCAGCACATTAACGACACAAACACAACAAAAACAAATGACTAAATAACGTATTGCTTGACACAGAATATTTAAAATTAAAGTGGGTTGCTGCGGATACAATACATGTTACATGTTTAATGTTACATGCTCTAACGGATATTTTCATGCCATGCCTAGCCTTTTCCCAAACAATGTTGAGGTCGGCTTCCAGTCTAAACTGGATACAGCGGAGAATTGTTTTACGTGGAAGTACAACCTATCTGTCCTCGCTATCACTATCTATCCTCAAACTACCCCGTTACAGGGGCAGATTGAAGAACACTGGGTAAGATTGGTTGTCAGATAGTTTCTGGCTTCTGACTACACTGCCAAAGATCTCCAAATGACATTTTTCTGACACACGGAGGATGTCGTCATGTCACGATCACCCATCTAAGGACCAATCGTGACAATGTTTCGTACCCCTATGAGCGATAGTTTTTTTTTTTGTGATATGACTTCTCGCAATTCAGCCTAGGAGGCCGTGTACTGCTTAACCTGGCTATGAACGATCGACCTGTGCGGATATTTAGGTGCTCCGATGCTCAGTAGTCGTAATTTAAACCAGTATCGATTTAAAGTCGGTTCTAACCTTTCGAAAAAAATATGCAGCCTCTGTATTCTAAACAATCTGTGGCCCAAACGGGTACCGTTCGCTATCGATACGCATTTCGATTCAATCGATGTTGAAGATTATCGATAAACGTTGATTTATTTTGACTGAGTTTTTTGTTATTTATCGATTGCGGATCGTTATTTCAGCATGTAGATGTGAGTATGTCCATAAATTAGATGCTTATGGCACGGTGGCGGAATGTGCTAATGGTTTTGGGTTCGATTCCCTGAAAAATATTTATTTAAGAGGCTGAGAGATTTTTATTTTATCGAAGTATGTTTTTGCACTTCAATAATATACGTTTTAGATAATATAGTTACTATCTCACTATCTCTATATCATTATCATCATCATCACTAGCCTTTTTTGGTTTCCGCTGTGAGTAAAAGCCTCTTCTCATGCGGGGAAGAAATAAGCTTAATCACCACTCTTGCTTCAAGGCAGTTGTGATTTCAGGCTTTAACAACCTTTTTACAAAACGTGGTTTTAAAAAGTACCGGGCTTAGTGCTAGATTTGCACCATTAAGTTTATTCAAGATGGTGGTTTAAACTACTAACTAAAGTTGATACTTTTTTAAGATAAACTTTTATAATAAGGTGGCTAAAGTCCAGGTTTCCTCGAGATAATTTCCTTCACCTTTACTCAGACATTGGTGTCTAAGAGACTCGTATATCCACTATTATATTTTTACGATTGCTATGTTTCTCTTTGGTAGACATTATTATATTTTACGGGCTACTTGAACAATACTAACAAAACACTTCGTATAATAATTTTAGAAAACTCATAAAATGTCGTTGTAATTTATGTTCATGCGACATAAATAAAAAACATTTTACAAAAGAAATGTAAATCTAGTTTTAAAAAATTGGGAATACATCTTTGGTTGAATATTATGAGCTGACGGTAAAATGACTGGACCGATTTCGATGGAATTTAGCATGGATATTATTTTTACTAAGGAGTATTTCTCGCTGTTAAACCTTATTATAACTTATTCAAACGTAATAATATAATTATTTAAGTTAACAAAAATTCGATGTTTTGGAAAAATTAAACCAACATCTATACTATATTATTTTCTCAATATTTATAAATACTGAGAAAATAATTTTACATGCATATTTTGATAGTGCATATGTAATAATAAGTATTAATACGGCTTAGAGTTTCTTCAAAGTGCAACGAAGACACTCCATGAGTCACTGTAATTGGGTTCTCCTGTTAGAAGAAATAAAAAAAAGACAGTCAATAGTCTGGAATTGGCTGATAAATGGCGCTAGCCTGACACCCTATCACTTTGTGTGTTAATATCGTCATAAGCTGGTGGGCGGACAATGGTCACTTCTAGAAACTTTTTTATTATTGACAATTTGCGGAATGGATGATGTTATTTCAATTGTTATTTTTTTAATAATTTCTGTAATTTGTGTTTTTAGTAAAAATTGAACTTCATTATTTTAATATTTTTTTTATTTTTTTCTGTTTTTTTTTTCTTTATATCCTATTTATTATGTTACAAAAATAAATGTATTTTGTTACAATAATATATCGATTATAATTGACTATAATGTATTGATTATGATTGATAATTATTCCTAACCTCATCTCGTTATTTTATAAAAAATGTGTTGACGTGTAAAAGTGTTGATTTCAACCTATTTGCAAAATAAATATCATTTATCATTTATTAATTGTCTGCAAATTATTAAATCCTTTTTGAGGTTGAAAGAAAAAAGGACATAATTATGGCCATTCTCACACAAATGTCTGAAAAAACACTATTTTTATAGTAGTTTTACTACTTATATTAACTATTTAATTATGTGATTTTTGGTAAATCACATTATTAAAATTGATGCTAATAAACAACAAATTAATCATAAAAAATGTACCTACATACCTTTTATTTTAAAAATAACTCATAAAATAAATCTTTAGATATAACCCAAGTCTAGCCATAACCTAACAGCTGATATTAGCATCACTACCAATATATTTACATCACTATTAAATACTTGAATGGGAATGAAAATTCTAATCATAGAAACGTGAAGAACATTACAATTTCAAAACAGCTGGTTCCAAACAAATTGTTTCTGACGTTTTATTCAGACGAAGTAAAGGATTATGTACCATTAATATTAATGGGGATTATTATATCCACGTTCGTTCTCTTTTACGAGATCGGGAACACTGAGAATACTATATAAGACCAGCGAGGTGATTAACTGGTGACGTAACTTCGACAGAAGCTCTCGCTTTGAAGCAAAGCTATTTATTATATTTCGACTGCCTACTGTAGGCACATAGTGCGACTGCTGTGCCCGGGGTCTCGGGTTCGAATCCAGTTCGAGCCGAAATCGCTTTATGGGTTTTTGAGAAACTTTCATAAAGCAGCCCGGAGTCTGGATGTTGGTGATTGATTAACCCGTGCATCGGAGAACACGTAAATGTCGGTCCAGCGCCTGATCTCTCTCCGGTCGTATTGGATTGCCGTCGCATCGGTCTATGAGAGTGAGGGAATAGAGAGTGCACCTGTGTCTGCGCAAATGCTTGTGCACTGTGATATGTCCTGCGCAGCTAGCTGATCTCCTTAGAGAGAATGGCCACCGTAGACATCTCTGTGCATATGGATAAAAAGCATATAGCCTTCCTCGATAAATGGACGTTGAACCGAACAAATAAACAATCTCTTCTACTTTATAATATAAGTATAGATTCTTTATTGGTACCATATGTGATACAGATTATATATAGGCTCTGTCCCCTAAACTAGGTAGTTACCCTGTATCTCAGGAGACAGTTTCTTTTCCAAGTACAAAAATCTTAAATTGTATTACAAATCTTTAATAACCATTTTATCATATAAAAATATTAGCAACGAAAAAAATGCTATACGATATAAATGTCCAAATAAATATCGGGTTAAATTAGATTCAATGTAATCTAGTATATAACAAAATAAAGCTAAAACTAAATTCTGTATGTCTTATAAGATTTATTTCATGAGTTTTATGCCCTCTCTCGCGCAGAGCATAAAATGTACTTTTACAAGAAGAAGCTACTTTAATAAAAAGCAATTAATTATAAGAAAGCCACTAATAGCTAAAGCTACTAATATTTTATTATGTGGAAAGACATAACTATAATGAAATCACTCAGATAGTTTTCATTTTATGGTACGATTTTAATTACCTCAAAGGTTTTCTATATTTCATCTATACTAATATGTATTACTAGCTGTCGTCCGCGTGGGCATTAGATGATTAAACATCCACCCCTCCCCCCCGTACGTAATAGCATGATAATATGTAGCCTATATGTTGACTCGACCCCTTAGTTGTATTCATGCCAAATTTGAAGCAAATCCATGTGGTACTTTTTGAGATTATTCCGGACATACATACAGACAAAAATTCTAAAAACTATATTTTTGGATTCGACATCGATTGTAGATCGCGCCTGAATTATTCTTTAAAAAAACATACTATGTACAGTTTTGACTTTTCTACGATTATACATATATATGTATAGATAAAGAGGAAAGATATGATTGTTTGATTGTTTGTTTTAATTAAACAGGCTTCGAGACCACTTGACCGATTTGAAAAAATATTTCACTGTTGAGAAGCTACACTATCCCGTGAATATAGGCCATGTTTTATCAGGATACGGGAAGAAGTTCCCCGGGGATGCGGGAGAAACCGCGAGAAACTGCTAGTTTACTATATAGCTCTTTTACAATGACTGTCGATAATATCTGTAATCGATTTTCAACTTTCTTACATCTAGATTAAGACCTCTTTTCATGGATTCCGTTGACGATGATCTGACACATCACGATGTTATTTCAGACACGCGTTGGTCATGTACTATATTATTTGGTCAGAGCGGAATTTGAACCCACAACGCATCATGTCGCAGCCTTGCAACTGTTAATTGCAGCTGAAACTGTTATATTTTCCTTCATATCACTTACCTTTTAATAAATAGTAATGGCATCCAGACTGATTATCGGCCGCGGTAGCAGTTCTCTGAGAGGAGATCAGCCAGCTGCGCAAGACTTATTATAGACCACGAGCATTTACGCAGACCTGGGTGCACTCTTTATTTTCTCACTGTCATAGCCAAATAGGACGGCAATCCGACATAAGAGAGATCAGGCGCAATACCGACAATTACGTTCTATCTAATGCACGGGTATATCAAACACCAATTTCCAGACTCTGGGGTGCTTTGTGAAAGTTTCTTATAACTCACTAGGAGATTTAAGCACGACCTGGGAATCGAACCCGAGACCCCATATACAGCTGCAGTCGCGCTATGCGACTACTAGAACATCGAGAAGGCTATATTTATGAATATTAAACACAGTGACTAAGTAGATACTTAAAATAGTAGTACAATCAAATCATTATGGGTACTCGTTATGGTCAAATTATGATATATGACCACTCCATATAAAATGCGCGCCGTACTTTTTGCATTCCAAATGCATAACCTCTCTACCATCACAATCTATGGGAAAGTTATTCCTGGAATGAACGATAAGGGAGCACTTCCTTCGGTATTGTTGTCTCGCTCGAACGTTTCTGTACACGCGTGTGGGAGAGAGACGTCACTATAAGAGGAATGCCACACAGTATTTTATTATTATTCATCGAAAGTATCATCAAGAGGTTTATAAAATTATATTTTGTATCAATTTTAGGATTTTGTTGATTAATGTCTGCTTGGGAAATCAATTACTTGGTTATTTCTATGACAGATATGGCCTGCCTGTCTACCGAAGGGAATTATTGGCCGTTAAAGTTTTGGTTTGGCCATAACTCTCCATCAAACCCAGTTTAATGGTAAAGACAATTCCCTTTTCGATTTACTGCTTCGGCGTAAGAGTAATTAGGAAGCCCATG
Source organism: Heliothis peltigera (assembly GCA_958496145.1). NCBI lineage: Eukaryota > Metazoa > Arthropoda > Insecta > Lepidoptera > Noctuidae > Heliothis > Heliothis peltigera. Next base: position 2,286,406 of record OY292341.1, read on the forward strand.
TACAGACAGACGTGTAAAGAGAAGTAATTATGTTTTATGATAATGAATAAGTCTATAATAATACATGCTATTAAAATAGTGAAATATGTCTGGCCTAAGTCTAATTGAATTTCAGGGCCTGAACCCTTCTTGACTGAAGTCCGGTAGAACAGAAATGAAATCCCGTTTTCGCTTCGTACCTCACCTGATGCGCCCGACTGGTTGGGTAATCTTATTTGTGTGTCGTGCGGGTTATGTGACGTCATCGTCCACTTAATTATGAACGTAAAACCTTTTTGAACCAAAAAAAAATATTTTTTATTAGATGTAAACTTAAATTTTTAACAGCTAAAACTTATTTAATAACTGCACTGAAGTTGATTTCAGTTAAAGTTAAAATATATTAGTACATTTTTATACAGTGCACTGTCGAGTCATTGGATTAGACTTGCGAAATGTAAAGCCATATTTATTTGTAATCAATGCTTTTCAAAAAAGAGAATAAAGATTGACACAACCTAAGACAAGCAGCACACTGCCGGGGCTGCGAGTTGTTCGCAAGTGTTACCACGGCCGTTAAACACAAAGACCTCCAGAATGAACAAATTGATTATTAGTCCATAAGAGTCTAACACTCCCTTCAGTTGCACCTAGAGTGGGAGGGGTCATTTGATGAATTCATACTCAATAAAAAAACATACCGTCGAATCGATACTATCCTCCTTTTTGAAGTCGGTTAAAAAGGCAAACAGAACAGGGAATATACATAAATTACAAAAAAGTTTCTGTCAAGTAGTTTCAGTTCAGCATTTTTGCTTGATGTTGGTATTCTAGTAGACCGAATGAGTATAAAATATACAGGTTTTATATATACGTATAATCTGTTCATGTAGCTATCTACACTTCATTCAATTCTAAAGTCCACTAAGAGCCACAGGCATGAAACAGTCTATAATTTTATTCTCTAAATAGCCCAGAGGTGATTTTATCTAACTCGACAATTGCATTAAGAAAAACTTCAATAAAATACTCATTATGTGTTTATTATCTAATAGCATATCTCGTTAAACGCGATGTTTTTTTAAATAAAGGCAATTTGTTGAACTAGTGTTTTCCCTTGAATTCACTTACGTGATTTTCAAATTAGAATCGAAATATTTCGATTGAATGTGACACGCCGTTTATAAACTGCTGGCTCTACTCACGCGCATTTATTCATGGTCCAAGGGAACTACTTCTATCTATCGAATAAAAGAAAGCTTTGTTTGTCTTTAGGGCACTACCTACCTATCTCAGTGACAAGTTTCATTTCAATCGGTTCAGTTGTTTTAGCATGAAAACGTTAATAAAATATATCATATTATTATGATCCTCATAAATTTCATAGCTTTCTATCAATGAAATTAGTTTAATAATCAGTTCAGTGATTACTTATTTGATCCAGAGATTAAGACGATACTAACACACTTTACTTCTTTATAATGTTAACTAGTACAGAAGTATACAGAGTTGTTGGAATTTATTATACGCTGTGGATAACGGTGTGAGTTTTACATTTGTATAATATTTTTGTTTATATTGTTTGCACATATATACCTAATGACGTTTGTTTGTCTCAAGTAAACGAATAAGTCTATACAGCGTATCTCGTTTGTTAGTTTAGTGAAAGAGTTTAATTTAAATCGTTGGGTTAACAAATTGCTATGTTGACTGTGTTCGGATTACGTGTGCTGTTAGTGGACGATTGTTGTTTAGACTTCTGTTCAATAAAGACCCCATTAGCCTAAACTCTAAAGAGTTCAGTAACAGCTGATGTTGATTGGGAAAAGAAGGTATGTTGGGGTCGGTTTCCAGTCTAACGGGATGAAGCTGAGGACCAGTGTTTTAAATGTAGCGATTGCCTATCTGACCTCTTCAAACCAGTAATTGGGCAACCCGATGTATTGTTGTTGGCAGACTGGTGGTCCGACACTTTTTGGCTTCTGACTACCCAGAACTTCTTAAAAACTTCCCAAGATATTCAAGTGACATCTTTCCGAAACACAGAGGAAGACTTCATGTCAGGATTTTCATCCATCCCCAGACCGACTGCGCCTCGACCATCGACATCGATAGACCCGTGCGGCTGTTAAAGTTGCTTCTAGGTAAACTGCATGCTACATGTTTTTTAAATAGATTTTTGTTAGTGCCTATAACATAATGTCTACGACAAAACTCTCTACAACACACTGACTTTAATATCTACATACCAATTCATAATTAGATTATCTAACAAAAAATAGTCTTTAACTGATCGAAACTGTTCAATAGACTTATATTCAAACCAATCAGCCCGGTACCCATATAAACCAACCGAGAATATTATCGCTAACCCAACCAAAAATAATGATCCCACACTATTAAAGAAATTATTCAATCAAAAGACCTTTTAAAATCGGCCCGCTTATACCTGAACGACCGTAACTCTTACCATCAATATTATCGTAGTAGGGCCGCTTCAAGAATTGCAAATTTATAGCGCGTCATAAGAAGTATGACTGTCTCTTTCTAATGTACTGTTAATGCGGAGTGCGAAAGAGAATGGAGACGAAGCTCAAGTCTCACTAGCGGGACATCGACCAGCAGCTTTCAGAAAAACTTAGGCGTAGTGCCGCAGTGTTGCAACTTGGAAACTTTAGCTTATTTATTGTAAAACTTTTTACTTGAGATTTTTTTCTTTAATCGACATTTTCAATAATTGTGCTGGAAAGTCGAAGAAGTGGAATCATAGAATCATTTATTTTAATCAAATGAAACGGGTCAACCGTCAATCTCCCATTAATATGCCATGGAAATAACAGATTATAATAAAAGATTTAAGTATTTTACATTACAGTCCGTTATCAATAATTATAATTAGTAAATCAAATCGAACTTTTATATTAAAGAGATCGTCATGTCACAGGACGTGTCAATAATATTACCCATATTTAGAAAAACCATAAAAATTCCTTCGTCAGTTCTCGAGCTACAATGCTATTCGGCTAAGGTTACTTGCCCCGTGGACATCGACAAAAACCGTGCAGCCTGCGTTTGGATGTGTGCGTGTCGTCGCGTCCCTATGCACACACACACAGACACGGCCGCATACCGAGCTGCGCGCGCGCTGGAGAAACCGTGCGCTTTGCATTCAACACTCAGTTGTAAGGCAACTTTAGAGGTCATCAAACGCTTTATAGGGACCCCTTATAACTTCACACGTCAAATTATTTTCACATATTTATTGAAACCTATCGAAAATACTAACTTAAACCGTCCCACCTAGTATCGTGACTAGTTACAGTGTCGCAACAGTTAAGTGGTACTTGAAAGCAGTCATAGTGGTACGAACATTGTCATCCCGGTTCCGACGTGCTAAGTTTCGGTTAAGTTGGTTCAAGTTGAGGTTTAATTAAGTTTGTGTTAAGTGAAACTATGAGTGCTTGTGAGTTTAGTGATTGATACCCCCTCGTGTTGGATATGGAAGGATTTGTTACCAGTTGAAAATGTGGGAAAACATTTTCTACGTTAAATCTGTGAGGAAAAAGGGGACCAGTGTATAGGTAAGCCTCATTTGCATGACATAGTCGTAACTTAAGTTTATATTTAACTTAGCAGTAGACTTTCTAAACAACTTTGATTCAGAGTCGACGTTATGTTACCAACTTCAAGCCTGTGTGTGAGACATTTCAAGTTGACTTATAGGTCTTTATCGGGAGACACAAGTAACTGTAAATTAAGAATCTTCTGTTTCAACCTGCACTTACTCCTTATAACAGATGCAACATATGTACATATAAGAAAACACAAAATCATAGATTGAACGTATCTTTATTGACGGTCAGGGATAAAAATGTCAGCAAAAATAGTTCGCAAATGTGTTCTAGACTCGATCGAACAAAATGACACAAAAGATATTCTCCTAAAAGACCCAGTACGTTCAACGGTAAAACTATTGATATGCGATTGGAAATTAATTAAAATTAATGGTATTTGTAATATGTATTTGGAACAGGTCAAATCACAAGAAGCCTTTGTTTCATCCTTGATTCATCATCTTACTTGTTATGTTAGGGTTTAGCCTTTTCCCAAGCTATGTTGGGTTCGGCTTTAAGTTTAACTGCATGCAGCTGAGTTCCAGTCTTTTACATGGAGATACTGGCTATTTGACCTCCTCAACCCACTTATTTGGGCAACTCGATACCTCTTACTTTTCGTGATGATGGGTAGTCAGACTCTGGCTTCTGACTACCCATAACGACTGTTAAGGATGCGGGTGTATACGGAGGAACTCGTCATGACAAGATGGATACTAATCCTTAGACCTCCTCGATTCTATTTTATTCATATCAGAAAATATTTCTTTTACGATTCATTCAGATTATGGTTTGACAAACATATGTTCTCTCTAGTTTAACATTACGAAAGGTATCGTCATTACCAAAGCTGACTAGTGCATAAACGTGGATAGACACAGAAAGAAGAACAATCAAATCAACGATGAATGGATTATGTGTAAGACGATATGGCAGGAGAGAACGTCACTTATGAAATAACAGCAGACAGAAATGTATAGAAGACGAACTCAACTCGATACCTCTTACTTGTCGTGATCATGGGTTGCCGGACTCTGACTTCAGACTACCCGTAACCACTGGCAAGGATATATGTGAGAACTTCGTCATGATTAGCTGGATACCCATCCTCAGACCTCCTCGATTCTGTTTTGTTTTACACTCAAATCAGAAAATATTTCTTGTTCTATTCATTCAGATGATGGTTTGACAAACAAAGGTTCTTTCTAGCAATTGCTCACTTTGTATTGTACTTTTTTATATTATTGTAGAGCGTAACTGTTTATTGTCATAAATAAGTATAGTCTATCTGGTGATTTCTTCTCTCTTCTTGGAAATCTGCAATAGTGAAGGAATCCGATTGTCATTTCAGCCTCTAGTATTGATTAAGGGAACACAATCGAGGAAAAGGTGGCTATGGACTTAAATGTTGACTTGACAACAAATACCTATCAATTTAGGACGAAGAAGAAAGTGAAGGGAATTGGCAAATGTAGTGAAAAAAGCTGTTATTCTTTAAAATTATAAAACTTTATTGATAAATTTTACGTGTTAGAAGCAACTTACTTCATGAAAATCGCCATTTGCATATTATATAACATCTTAAAAGGGTTAGTCTATGTTGAAATAAACAAATAAGAATTATATTCCGACAATAGTATATTGAGATTCGTGCTTTGTTATCGTGCTACAGTGCGGCCTAAGAAATGGTGTCCATTACCTTCTAGCGTTTGTTTCCTTAAACCAAAGGCTCTAAGAAATAAATTAGACATAATATCTTCTACAACCGAATGTCCTTTATCTCGCTTAACTGTTGCTATACAAATCTACACTAACTCGCCACTTTATTTGGTACTTAAGTTGCGCAAGAGTGCATTAAACGTTTAAAATATAGTCCTGTAACTAGGTCTCCTGTGCTGTACGGCAAATTGAATATATAAATATGAAATGTATATAAACTGCACTATATATGGCCAGTATAAGCCGACTTACAATTACTATCGTTAAGTTGCATTTGTAATTTTGTACTTTATTTTGATTGACACAAAGTTGAAAGTTGTTTGAATTTGCAAGAATAGAGTTGTCCTCAGTTAAGCGCTAAGGTTCTGGTTATTAAAATCCAATTAACGACTTGAATAGGTTCGCATATTAATCTGAGGATAAAATGAACACATTTAGATCAAGAATCAGTCATTTATCATGTTCCCTTGCCTGTATAGGCTGGGCCTTAATTTTAATAAAAAGGGTTTGTAATTGTTCCGTAGTTGGACCACCGTGACTTGAGCGTACTCCTTTTTTCCGTTGTGGAATATCATCGATTGAGGTCAATGATATTTCTGGAACATCTGCCTAGCCTTTTCCTAAGCTATGTTGGGGTCGGCTTCCAGTGTAAACGGCTGCAGCTGAATACCAGTGTTTTACACGGAGCGACTGCCTATCTGACCTCCTCAACCCAGTTACCTGGGCAACACGATACCATTACCATTTTTATACCATTTGGTTGTCAGGCTTTCTGGCTTCTGACTACCCGTAAAGACTGCCAAAGATCAACAAATGACAGCCGGGACCCACTAATTTAACATGCCTTCCGAAACACGGAGGCACTCGTCGTGACAAGATGGTCACCCATCTACGGACCAGCCGCGCCAAGCGTTGCTTAACCTTATGATCGATCGACCCGTGCAGCTGCTACATAGCCAGTTTTATATTTTTTACCAAGAAACAACGTATGACGAAATAATATACATATGTGTCAAATGTATATGAGCATAGATATATGATAGGTGTTTTTATTGTATTTTCTCATTTCACGGAACCGAAACATTATGACGTAACTTAAAAAAAGACCTGAAATACATGGGTAAGCAAAGGTGTGCCATTGTACACCCACAGGCAAAATAACGGTATTGTAATCCCATAGCCTGTCGCAATTTATCGCTCACAAATATACAGCTCGTACACTTTCTGACAGGAAACTGGAGATACATGCTGTCTAATCTGGAAATCGGACTCAGGGTATCTAACTTTGTCGTGGGCTTTTGTTTCTATGGAAGATTTTTTATCTTTGATGCACTTTTGTAGGCAAACAATGTTTTTTTTTGTTCTGTTTACAACATATTCTTTGGTACCGATCTTTTTGGCAATAAGCTTTGAATATTTACTGAAAATTTGCTAAGTGCGTGCTGTGGCAGAAAAAATAAGAAAATAAGTATATACGCGGTCGAATTAAGAACCGTTGTTTTTAGGAAGTCGGTTAAAAAATGAATATTTTACCAAGTATGGACACGACAAGAGAAAAAAAAAAACACATTTTTGTTCTACTACTGAAAATTTTACTTATGGATACAAAAACAAGTAATTTACGTTATTATAATTAGTTATAAGATTTTAACACCAAAAATGTTTTTTTTTTTTTTTTATTAGCCTGTACTGTCCCACTGCTGGGCAAAGGCCTCCCCCATATATTTCCACTTATCCCTATGGCTAGCTTTTTGTGGCCAGTTCTCGAGGAAACGGTCTAAATCGTCTCTCCAGCGCTTCCTCGGTCTTCCTCTCGATCGTCTGCTGTCATTTGGATTCCAATGGGTGGTAATGCTAGCCCACTTATCAGGGTGCATTCGACAGATGTGACCCGCCCAATCCCACTTCAACTTTGCAGACTTATTGCCCACATCGACTATGCCCGTCTTAGACCGGATAAAGGTGTTGCGTACCCGATCACTGAGCCGAATGTTCAGCAAGCTGCGCTCCATGCTCCTTTGGCATACTTTTAGTCTGGACTTCTGAGATTCGGTCAAAGACCAAGTCTGAGCGCCGTAAGTTAGGACGGGGAGGATACACATGTCGACTTCTTCTTCTTCTTCCTGCCCTGTTCCCAATTCTATTTGGGGTCGGCGCAATATGTTTTCCGCTTCCACTCATTTCGATCAGACGTCATACTACTATCCACTCCCTTCTTAATCATATCCTCTTTCAAGCAATCAATCCATCTCTTCCTTGGTCTACCTCTATCTCTCCATCCATTCACATTCATACTTAAGACACGCCTTGTAACATGTGTCTCACGTCTTCTCATGACATGCCCATACCACGATAAACGCTTACCTCTAATTTTTTCTGTCACTGGTGCTACTTTCAGGCTTCCTCTGATATACTCATTCCTCACTTTATCCATCCTGGTTACTCCACACATCCATCTCAACATTCTCATTTCTGTTACATGCAATCTTTTCTCATCCCTCTTTTTCAGTGCCCAACACTCTGATCCATACATGACGACAGGTCGTACAATGGATTTGTAGATTTTACCCTTCAATTTGAGGGGCATCCGTGGATCACAAATAGTACCTGTTACCTGTCGCCATTTCATCCATCCCGAATTGATCCGACGCGTGACGTCCCGGTCCACCTCACCGTCATTTTGGACGAGTGAACCAAGGTACCGGAAGTCGGAGCAGACTGGTAGAGGCATGCCGGCTAATTTTATTGTCAGGGGACTTGACGGACCACCGAAGTCACAATGAAGGCATTCGGTTTTGGTTTTGCTTATCTTCAAGCCTACGGTCTCTATTCTTAGCCGCCATGTCTCCAGTGCACTCTGGACCTCTGGTCCACTCTCCCCAACCAGGACTATATCATCAGCGAAAAGCATGCATTTAATACACATGTCGACTAAAATGTAAAAAAATGTATAGTTCATTTTAAACTAAAATCAAAAATTTTATAACGTAGCCATAAATGCTTTTAATAATCAAAAAATCTGTATAATTAAAATCATTCGTTCTAATGTATATTCACTGTCTATACAACACCCAAAAAAGACCCATAAACATAAAAAAGTTCTCGTAGACTGTAGTGTCTAGCTTGATCCATAAATCAGGCAAAGGAAACAATTCAAGGTCGTGTGAATTTGCCAAACAAATTAAAAACAAAACACGATTGTTTGGGTGCGCACTGAATCACTTTGACATTAAGTAACGCAATCGTGGCTTACATAGTGATGGTGTTTTTGGAAAATGTCATTTATTTACTGTAATTTTATTCGTGATTTAAATTACCATGTGTCCCAAATTGTTGGGATATCTTAAGCTGGATTTTACCCTAAATATTTTACAGTTAAAGTTAGGTTGGTAGACATAATTTGACAGTTGAGAACTGAGGATCGAAAAGAGAGGGATTGTTGATGACGTAGAAACTTATTCTACCTTAGATCCCTTCTCAGAGTGGTTTGGGGATTTCCGACATTAGCCCCCTTATTACAAATCGTGGTCTTAAAAAAGTATTGAGTTTAGTGCTAGGTTTGGACCATCAACTTTTTACAAGGTACTCTGTTAAGACTATTTTTTATAATAAGGTGGATTACGGTGAATATTTTGTATTTCACAAGATTTAATTATTGTGGATGAAAAAAAACCTTACTGTAACTAAAATATATTTTTTTCTACAAATAAATATAGGGAAAGCATTATTCCAAATCGAAATTAGAAATAAGCCAGTTTCTAAAGGCGTAACACTAAATTTGTCATCCCGAAGCGACAGGAGTGGATTTCACCAATCGTTTAACTGTAGTTAGCAATGAGTTATGACCACGGCAATCAGGGTACCTACCTACTAATTAATATATGATTACTTACTTAGTTCTTTAGCTACGTAACCAGTTTAATTACGCCTGTGATCACCTGTCATTTTATATCCGAGGCTAGTTAACCTCATTTGCTTGTTTGTTGACTTATTGCTGTGAACTGAGATTAGAGATGTGGAATTGAACTCGGATTAGAAACTTTGTGGTAAATGGTGATCTTTGGTTTGCGTTTTGTTGGGGATTTGGGAGAATTCATCTGTATTAATAGTAAGATTTAGAAGTGTTTATACAGATTTGAGAGCAATTTGGTGAGAGACATTATAGGGCTATATGGAGACGATGTGGCTAAAAATAATTTCATACAAAAAGAAGTATGGAAGAAAAAATAATGATCTCCCCATATAAGACCAGATAGTCATGGTGGCCTAGTGGCTAAAGCACCAGTATCTCAAGTACGATTGTCCGGGTTCGAGGTCAGGCTAGTACCATTGTAACTTTTGTAAATTATATGTAATTTCTCAGTTTATCTTGAACACCAATGACTGATTAGAGGTGAAGAAAAATATTTTGAGGGAATCTGGACTTTTAAGTCATATCCATTTTGAAATAGCGTGGTGATTAAACGTTCAACCCTTGATGATGAAGAGATAAGCTATGATAAGCTAATAGGTAAACTAAATTATTTTCATTAACAGAATGTATTAATCCAAAATCCTATAACATTTTTATTCCCATAAGTTTAGATGACAATACACAACGATGCCATTTTTTTATATACAGTACGCCGAAACTGTCAAATGGGCCAATCGACTTTGAACCATATGCTTCAACATTAAAGTTGAAAATCTATTATATAAATTTGACAGCTTGTAGCAGCTTGATGTGCTGGCGTCTGTACAATAATTATTATTCGCCCCGTAAATCCAAATTGCTATAAAATGTTGCTGTGAATAGATACATATTTATACGAGTATGTAGTTACTTTGTGTCTTCAACAGGCGTGCCAGCTGTCGAAACACGTCCACTTAAGTAAGTAAGCTCTGTCTTAAGTCTGGACTTTAAAAAAACTGACCTTGGTCTTTAATTTTTTTGGCGTTTTTTCATTAATCTTAGCATTTACACTTAAAAGGAAGAAGTGTCAATTAGGACTAGAATGATATATTAATAGTATTTTATTTAAACTTTTGTAAGAACGTGCATAAATTAAGGTTTTTTATTAGCAAATTTTGAGCTTGTGTTTTTGGCATCTAGCAGATTTTAGTGTGCCTGTAACAATAACACATAATACTTATATTATTATTTATTTTATTTACGGATTTATGTACACACACAATACAGAAATATAACAGGTAAGAAAGAATTTATATATATGGTTTTGTGTAATACGTAGTTATAAAATTGCTACAAACTGCAGTAATTTAAAGTTTTCTCAAGAGAAATGCATCAACATTTTCTTCAACCTGAAAATAGATTACAAATAGTATCTACGTTCAATCGTATTTATGATTACTGGACTAGTTAGCAGATTAATTCTATGTTATCGATAGCTTTCCCGACACCCTGCTCTGTCATCAATGGTTAAAACAGGACACACTTTCTAAGGAAAGTGCAGACAATCAGCTAACGATCTGCGCATGCGTGCTTCATGTTAATTGAAGGGACCAAGCTATGAAAGGTCGTTATTGATAAGTTTATAGACTGGTCTATTGCAACTGGTCGTTTGAATATCATTCGTAAACGAATAAATACCATTTATTTATATTTATAAGGCATATTTGAAAGGAAAACCATCATCTCCCGAGCCTTTTCCCAACTATGTTGGGTTCGGCTTCCAGTCTAGTCGGATTCAGCTGAGTACCAGTGTTTTACAAGAAGCGACTGCATATCTAACCTCCTCAACCCAGTTAACCGGGCAACCCAATACCCCTTTGTTAGACTGGCGTCAGACTTACTGGCTTCTGACTACCCGTAAAGACTGCCAAGGATGTTCAATAACAGCCAGGACCTACAGTTTAACGTGCCATCCGAGGCAGCTGAAAAACAGATGTACATAAAAATAGGTTTAATCAAAGGCCTGTTATTTGAGCACCAAAAATCTAATGACACAAGAAAAACTAATCTCGATCTATCCATCTACGTTGCAATATTCGTGACGTGTATCAGACGGCAACAATAAGCTGATACATCAGCAGGCTAATCAATACCGAGGGATCGGACGCTCGCGGCGTTCCCACGAAATCGATGCGATGGTACCAATTGATTCGCGGACTGATAGTGGCCGAATGTAGGCTGTTCTGCTGCATTTTAGGGTTGTTACGGTAAATGTATTGTGACAGGTTAAAGTAGTAGCCTAATATAGGTTTTGGGTTCAAAGTGTTATCGTTTCTATAGCGTTGCATTGTTGCGTTAGTTTGAAATATATAACTTTACAACTTTAACTACTATCTAATAATGCAGCGATGAAGAGGTTTTTTTTGACGCCATTTATCAATAAGATTATTTTTGTTACTTGTATTATATTGTACTAGCTTCCACCAGCGGTTTTACCCGCGTCCTATGGGTACGATTCCGTGCACCTGCATAAAAAGTAGCCTATAAATAGGCTATCTAACACTGTAAGAATTTTTCAAGTCGGACCAGTAGTTCCTGAGATTAGCGCGTTCAACCAACCAAGCAACCAAACTCTTCTGCTTTATAATATAAGTAAAAAATATTAACTAAAATGCATAAATAAATTGTATCTATTTATTTAATATAAATTACAAATAAATCCAAAAAAATATAGATTAGGAAATTATTTTGAGATTAAAATTATATTCCAATAAAAAAAAATACTTTAAAATGTATGTAGATGTAAATGTATGTATATGTCGCAGGGAAATGAAGATATCAGGTATTTCACGAAATCCCTAGGGATATCATATAAATGGCAGATCTCAACTTTTTAATACTCCATCCCATTCCAGCGCCATGTTGAATCAGAAAAATCATTTTGAATAGCTCGCGTAGTTTATAGGATAGTACACTAATTACTTTTAGTACTACAAATGAGGCATTGAAGATTAACCTAAGGTTTATAGCAATAAACTTACGAGGCTTTTGAAGCAATCGATTAACTAAACCGTACCGATATAATTGTGCAACTGCGCTTCCTTCATTTCCCATTCTCTTTTATTACATATTAGTATATCATCGACTATTTTATGGCGAATACAATTATTTCCTGAACGATTAAATGCTTTAAAATCTCAGTGCTAAGTATTGACTGTATCTACATTAAATTTTATTATTAACGAGCTAACACTCGTGTACGTAGAGACGCAAACACATCAAGCTATTACAATCAGCCAAATTCAAAGTTGATTGGGAAAATCTGACAGTTTCGGGTAGTGTGTGTGTAGAAGCGCCCATAAAGAAAAAGTAGCTTATTATATTTATTAGTAGTTATCCTAGATAAATAGGCTATCCCAAGCTAAAATATATTCTAAGGAAATAGTGGTATAATTTGGTAATCATCTTTCAATTTACAATAGAAAGAAAAATGCTTTTCTGTCCCTAATTAATAATAGCTGAAACTCGCCGCTTCTTTCGCCAAGGAAAGATATTTTTTACGTATTAGCATGAAAATTATTCCAATTTGCTACTCAGATTTCAACTATACCAGTACTGAAATTTATCCAAATCAATTTAGCAGTTTAGTCACACCAACATTAAGGAACATGAGTGTCTACTTGTCACACATTTTCTCTTTTGTATTGATAGCATTAGTTTAAATAGAAATAATATATCACGGAACTGCCGCCCTAAAGCCATAATCATTTAAAGTAGGATTTCGTTAGCAATGGGAATGAAAGACGATGGTTTTTTCAAGATTTATTATTCCTCATTATCTCTAATGCTATATTTTGTGGGTAAAATTTAAAAAAAAGTACGGAAAAATCGGGGCTTTATCTGATTTATCCGTTCAGCAAAAAAGATGTTAGGATAACCTCTTTTATAAGACTATATTGATCTTATAAAGTTGAAAAGTTTGTTTATTAGTATGATTGTTTGCTCAAATGCGCTTATGTAAGGAAATATTGGATCGATTTGAAAAATTTTAGCCCATTTATCGAGGAAGGCTATAGGGCACTACTTTTGGTCTGGGTGCACAGAGTAGTTCCCATTAGACGCGGGTAAAGTCACTGATGGAACCTAGTTAATATAAAAATAATATGTAGGTCCATTCACGAAATAAATTCTAATAATTAATGGGTGTACTTATTTAACCAAGTTTTATTATTTTAAAATACATTTTTAAGAGTTTACAATTTAAATATATGAAAAAAAACATATATTTTAAATAGATAAAAAAATATTCTAGAATTCCTAACAGTCGTTTAGTTTGTAAAAGCTCTTATTTTTTTTCCGATCCCTTAAGGACTTTAAATTATAAAAGTAATTTAAATAAATAACACTAATTAATTTAATAAATCAATTTGATGATTAATTTATTCCTAAATGTCTAATAGTCGTTTACTTTGAAAATGCTCTTATTTTTTCTGATTCCCTTAGCTCAGCTACTAGTTAAGCTCAAGTGGGAACGCGCCTTTATAATGAATCAATCCACGGGGGGTATACGACTTCCTCAGTCGTAAAAATTATATAATTTTTACGATTATTCAAATGGCTTGTATGTATATTCTGACACAGCGTTTAAAAGTAATGTATACAAAACTGTTAGATTTTAATGTTTTTTCTAGGTATGTATGACGAAACGGATTATTCGAGAGGCTGACATTTAAATTCTTTTATATTTATTTTATTTTTATGTGACTTTTTTTTTAGATTAGGCTTCTTCTGCATCTGTTGAAGATTAAATTGGGTGTAATGAGTAGCTAAAGTTGTGGACAGACTATTGACATGAAGAAAAAAAAACCATTGCGTTTTTTTTAAACTTGTTTAGATTCTGGGTCGGGCTGAAATCGGCCGAAATTTTTACAAAGCAGCACGTTAATGTCAGTCCTGCGCTTGATCTATCTCCAGTCGCGTAAGCGAAGGAATAGAGAGTGCACCTGTCTCTGCGCAAATGCTTGTGCACGATAATATGTCCTGGCTAGGGATAGTTAGGTCGTAACCTACAAACGGTCTGAACGCCATTTTATAGGAAATTATTTAATTATTATAGGAACTATTGAAAGCTAAAGGGTTTATCTAAGAGCTGGGATCATCTTACACTGTGTCATATTTTTTTAATAACTCTGTTATACACGAGTACATATATCCTTATAAAAACTTTTGTACCTTGACTTAAGAAAACTGCACATCCAATTAGCAAAAAAATCCAGTATTCAGCTTGCTCCTTGGTCTTTCAATATACTTCGTTAGAAACTGTTGGCAGTCTTACTTGGGAATTACGATAGCTAGTTTTTATGTAAATTGTTCGGATAGATAGAGAATAATAAGTAGGTTCCCCTATCGGTGGATCTTGAGAACCATTATGTGTAAACTTAGGCTTCGATGTAATTAATCTATCAATTGTCACTTCGAATCAACGAAGCGACCAGTACTTTTATTTATTTTGAGAAGACCTTAATTTGTAATCATTAAAATTTCAGGTTTTTAAATTGCACTTCATTTTTTTTTCGTAAACGTGCTTTTTTTGTAACGCAATATTTGGAGTGCCTGTCTTTTGGTTTTGCAATAAACTTGAGAATAATGTGAATTTGTCAATAAAAAAAAACAATTTCCTACTCAAAAATAGCGAACAAAAAAGCCTATTCAATGTCAAAAAAGCTTATCGATGTCGCATATATTAATGTAAAAAGGTAAATCATAAACATAAAAACGTGACAACTAAGCTAGAACATAAAAATAACACGCAACAGCATTATCTCTAAATACTTAAAAACTGAATATAAAAAGGCTGACATCTCCACGTCGATATTCAATATTTTACGACGGCTTAAGTAAATACTGTCAAATGTCGATAGTCGATAGATTAAAGTGACGTAACGCGAATGGCTATGCGTGTTTTAATATTATTTTTTATTTATTAGATGCGCTGGGAAAACTCTATGGAGGTTAAGTTTCGTGCGATCTTTAGTAGATTTTGAATAGAATATAGGTAATTTATTACTTTTTATTTCGTATTAATTGTGGGAAGTGACCTGGTAAGGTTACATTTTTTATATGACGAAAGATTAGTTGCTACTGTGATTAAGTTTTTAGTATTTATCATTATTTAATCATATTTGTCATTTTCTCTATGTTTGTTTCGAAATTGTTTGACGCTTGAATACAGTCATAGGCGAATGAAACAATCCTTGACAATGTGACGTCTCGGGCGGTTACACATACATATGTCCAAAATCTTCGAATGGAAAATTCACTTGTAGTTGCGTGCAGTATGCATTGCATATAGGGTGCGGTTTCTTGACGCACACAATAGTTTCTTCTGGTCTAACCACGCTAGCAAACATTAAAAATTTGTGTACGTACATTTTAAAATTTGCGCGAACACAACATGCAAAATGCACACTCCCGTCTGCTCGTGTTCTATCCGAGGCGCGGGTGCTTGAGCCCACAAAATGATTACGGTCCGACCCAAGAAGCAGACCGACGAGGCAGTCATGAATGTCTCATAAATGTTCAGTAACCGATATATTTCGGATAAGGTCACCTATCCACTGATCATACCCATTTAATTGATCAATACCCAGAGGCGAGATGATAATTACCTTTTTACAGCTACGATCTCATCAAAATTACAACACTCCGTGGGCCGCTCGCGTAGGTTTTCCTAACGAGATAATCTATCGTTGATAAATTTCATTCCTCACGCCTTAGTCATCCTGACCTTTTACAAGTATTTAGTGTTTGTATTATAGACAAGTTGTTTAGCATCTTTAATGTAATGGTAATTTGATTTTCAACTGTTTTTGTTATGAATTAATCAATCAAGTCAATCAAGTTGAACAGATTGCCCAACGTGGAGAGACTGGAAGACAGAGAGCTGTGAAGTTCTTTTTGTTACAATCCTTTTAGACTAGAGAGTTGTAATTCCTCAAAAAAGACTCGCAACAAGAGACTGAGTAATGGACCGATCTATACTAATATTATAAAGCTGATGTGTTTGCATGTTTTAATGCGCTTATCTCGGGAACTGCTGGTCCGGTAGTCTACTTAATCACCGGGTACGCTACAGCAGTTCCCATGGCATGATGGTGAGACCACTGGCGATAGCTAATAGAATATTAAACAATGAAAATTCCATACACTTCAAGACAAATTGGATGCCATATTTAGTTAAATCGATAGGTCAATGACATACTCGAACACTGAAACAATTAATGTTCCATCTCTCTAATCTATGTCTAATAATTTGAGTGGTACTTCCAAGTATTTACCACAAAGCTCTAATAACATTCCAACAGTATAATATTATTATGGCTTTGTACCTTCGCAGTCGAAACGTCTAGAATATCGACACTGAAGCGTTAAAGGAAGGATTCAATGTAATTTGAAGTTTGAATAGAACCCACCCAATTATAAGAGGGAATGTTACTTATTTCCTAGTTTAGTGTTATATATCAGTTTCAAATTTTATTTTAAGGAACAGGAGTACAATTTATTGCGATACATAATATCTTACTAATTAAAAAAACTGCATATTGTACAGACATAAGCACATGAAGATACTACAAGCAGTTAAATTTTCTTAATATATTTTCTATTTTATCGCTTAAGCATATGGTTCAATGTTGAATGAGAAAATGTGATGTGCTGGCAGCTACTCAGGAGAGTGCACAAGCGTTTGGGCAGACACAGGTGCACTCTCTATTCCGTCACTCTCATAGTCCGATGGGACGGCAATCCGGCACGACCGGAGAGAGATCAGACGCAGGACCGACATTTACGTGCTCGCCGATAGACGGGTGTATCAATACCAACTTCCAAACTCCGCGGGCTGCTTTAAGAGTCTCTTTAAACCTACAAAGCGTTTTCGGCCCAACCCAGGAGTTGAAAAATCCGTGCACAGTGCATCCGTGCGCTATGCGAATATTAAAAAAACGAGGTAGACAAAAGAAAGTATCTTGGATATATTACAAAAACTGCAGAATCGCTATAATTGTAATATGCACAGATACCAGCACATCAACCTACCTCAATCTGTCAATTTTTTCTAATACATTTTCAAACTTGTCACAATACCGGAAGGTTTTCGATTATATCGATTATTCGATTGGTAAAATTTGACAGCTTCGGGTAGGTTGACCTGCTGGCATCTGTTAAATTATACAAAGAACAGGTTTGACGAAGCCCCCTCGAATATAGCGTACGTATAATTTATGCGAGTTAGTATAAAATATTCGCGGTCTGCGGTTTAACATCGCCATAAGCTATGGGTTGCATGTGGTGGCTTGTCATTCAGGGGAAAGCGTTGACTGTTGTATCTTATTTTTGTTCGATAAAAGGCTTCGTTGGGTCAGTGCAGAAAACTGAAGGGACTACTTATTGGGAAAGTTCTTGTGTTTATAGTAGCTTTGAGGCAACTGTGAATAGTTTGTGTTTGGGTTTTCTAGAATTTTGTATTTTGAAACACGTTATCAAATTATCTAGTAGACTTTTGTTGGAAAGCTGTCAATGCAAAATAAGATTGCCCCTATACAATCTATATCTTCATCATCATCATCTCAGCCATAGGACGTCCACTCACTGTACATAGGCCTTAAAAATAAAAATGAATCCCTATTTCCCTTGGTTACGCTATGACGCGTGAACGGCTGGACCGATTAAAATAAAATTTGGTAAACACATAGTCTAGACTTAGAAGAAGGACATAGTGTACTTTTTATCCGGGTGCGGGAAGAAGTTCCTTCGGGCGATGAGTGGAACCACGGGGTATAGCTAGTCTACTAACAATCTCTAATCTAAACTTGGGTTATTGTGATGGGATGCTAGTGGACTAGGGAAGGGAAAACTATGAGGACTATGACCCCTGCCGATGACAATGTAATAAATTTATTATAGTTATTAATAGATATATGTATTACCAACATGAAGCGATAAAGCAAAAAATACGATATCAGTTCAAAGTCTACTTAGACTAGATATAGGAGCGATGTACAGAGAAAGTGTTACCACTATATAACCCGGTTCCCATCTTGATAATGGCTGACTTTATTACTTTCTATAGCAGGAAATTATTATTGCACTAATTGACAAGTTCCTCTATATGTAAGCTGTTCTGTCTTTGTATTATTTTGTTTTGTACATATGTTCAAAGCTTCCCTGTGAAAACAAAACTTATGTAAAAACATGGAACTTTTCTTAGCAGTCGGGTAAAATGGGTGATGAGTTTATACAATTCCGGAGTTTTTGCAATTTGAATACACGGCTGGAATTAGCTATTAAGTTATATAACTTAATTGCTAATAGCAAGACAGATACTTAGTTAAAATTAACAGTGGACGAGATTAATGCAAAACAATGGTGTTGATCGATCATAGATAACATCGCTTAGCGCGATCGGTCCGTGGACGGGTGACCATCATGACGAGTTCCTCCATGTTTCAGAACACATGCTAAATTGGTGGCTACCAGCTGTCATTTCTACATCTTAAGCAGTCGTTACGAGTAGTGAGAAAGTCTGACAACCAGTCTTACCAAAGGGTATCTGCTTGTCCAAATAACTGGGTTGAGGAGGTCAGATAGGAAGTTGCTCCAAGTAAAATACTGTTAATCAGCTGCATCCGAATAACCACCAACATAGATTGAAAAAAGAATCAATCAATAAAGATTACTTTAATTTAATTTTACTTTAAGTTTGACCAACTGAATTGTTCATTATGTCTTTATTTTGCATAATGTTTTTATTAATATTTTTGCTTGTATTTAACACACACAATCAGATACAATTCGGAGATCATCCCATGGGCATCATCCATTATAACAAATCTTCTTCTTTCAAGGAGACTGTAGTACTCGTATGTACCTACTTCATATTCAAGAATTGCATCACTTTTAAATGAGAAACTTTACAAAATCCCATTTAAATAAATCATTTAAATATCAATAACATTCGAGTGTAACTGTCTAAGCATATATGAGTGCATAAAATTATATATTCAGATGCTTATAAAATCTTTCTGTAGATCGAGGCTCGATAGCGATGCTAATCCAAGCTAGGCATGGCATGTATTCGAAGCGAATTTATCATACAAGCCCCATACAAGATTCTTCTGAGATTTATAATATTATGTAATGGTGTTCAGGTATGGGCTTCCCATAATTTAATGGAGCCCTAGAAATTATAACTCCATTGCGGTAAATGTACGGTGGTATAAATAAAGTAGATGAACATGGTGTGTAAGCGGATTCATGCAATAAAAATGTTTGGATTTGTCATGGTTCTGGTTTGCTAATAAAAATGTCGCGTGTTCGCGCAAATCACCAATTTTATCACAATGAAAAATACTCATTGAAAATTCGTTTTATTGTGATGGCAATACAATAGGTATTGCTTTATCTGCGTAAATGTTATACTCAATTTATGATTCATAAATTTATCACTTACGTTTTTTTTGTGATGAAAACTAGATGACTGTTCAGAAAAATAAAAAACGATTTTTTTTTTAAGATTATACCTACCACACCTATTTCTCCACCACCCAAAGGTAGACTGGTAGAAAACGCCAAAGGCGTTAAGTCCGCCATTGTACATTGTGCAAAAAGTATTTAATAAACAAAAATCTGTGACGACACAAGTCACATAATGAAAATATATTCTAACATCAAACAATAGTTAGCAGTTAGCAGTCCAAAAAGTTTCTATTTTTTTTCTAAAGGTACGCTGCGACCGCGATTGTCAAAGCGATATTTCAACTGATGACTTATGACAAATAGATAAACATATTTTCTTTCGCCTCAACAGTAATGAGTTGTTATTTGATATAACAACAATATAACTTCTGGTTTTATTTGCTTAAGCCTTGTTTTCCTATATAATAGTTTGTTAGGGGATGTTGTGAACTCTAGTATCAGTTACTGGGTCTTTGGATTCGAAGGTCAGGCGAAATTGGCCGACTCTGTAACACTATCTTGTTTTGTACCAATGGGTACAAATGAAGTATTTAGTGACTATATGTAGGTAAATATAAACGTATAGGTTTTGTAACAATGGACAGGATAGAGTATCTGCTATCAAGCTGTCATTGAACATGCTTGGCAGTCGTTACGGGTGGTCAGAAGCCAGTAAGTCTGACGCCAGTCTATCCAAGGGGTATTGGGTTGCCCGGATAACTGGGTTGAGGAGGTCAGATAGGCAGTCGCTCCCTGTAAAACTCTGGTACTCAGCTGAATCCGGTTAGGCTGGAAGCCGACCCCAACATAGTTGGGAAAAGGCTCGAGAAATGAGATGGACAGGATAGAATCACGATTACCTTTTTATAGTAAAAGCATCAGTGGAACCGTTACAGTACCAAGAACATGGTATTTCTTCCGAACTATCGGAGATTTCACGATAAACTATACAATTCAGTCTACAGTCTGCAGAGACTAACTGTTGAAACGCTTGGCCTCGAAAAAGCCTATAAAACTACGTATGTTAATAAAGTGCAAAAGCAAAATAAAGCGACGTCCATTCCTGTTAACATTGTGATATTAACCGTGTTAGGAGTCGCGCATGTTAACGACAGCTAGCCAACACAATCAACTTTTCCGTTACCCCTCAATAAACTTCTAAACGACTGTTCATTTGACACTCACCTAGCCGATGTTAAAAGTGCCAACAGAGGCTCCGGGAATTTACAAAGATTTAAACGTTAAATGGCAAAGAAATTAAACTTCCACTTGTGAAACACGACTGGCTAAGGAAATTGCAATTCTAGGTATGCACAGACGCTAGCACATCAAGCTGCTACAATCTGTCTTTCTTTATTAGACGTTCAACTTTGTCGCTCGAGCATATGGTTCAAAGTTGATCGGGAAAATTTTACAGTCTCGGGTAGCTTGATGTGCTGGTGTCTGTATAAAATGACATGATGTCTTGAAGAAATACCTTGATACTTGCCAACTTAATGTATTAATAACGTGGAGCTTTATTTACGAGGTCAGTAGAAGGATGAAAATTTTACAGTTTCTGGTAGCTTGGTGTGCTGGCGTCTGTACAACACAAATGTGTTGCTATACAAGTAAGCGTAGATGACTTTACTCTGGCAGCCGCTTATAGAAAACTGTACAGTGGAATAGACAATTCCTTTATTATATTGTCTATAAATTATGAAGTCATTATTTATTTAAAACTTATCAAGTTCGTTGGGTTCCCTTGACACCGAATAAAAGATGGAATTGTTAGTCTAAGCAAATGTTTTTGTAGTAAGTAACGGTATCCAAGCTGCACTATTTTATATATATTTTATATACATACCTACGTAGATAATCCTTAAAAATTACGCTGTTTATTGGTGAAAAGTACAGCTATTACTTGATTTTATCGCGAACAGACAAACAGACAGACGTGATGGAAGAGTCTGTTTTATGAACAACAGTGATTGAAATTTAACATATTGCATGATGAAGTATTATAATGTTAAGTGCTTATAGTAATATCTAAGCTCATCTTCTCTATAAGCCCTTTACGGAAAAAAACTTGATTTTCTTATTTCCTATGGACAGACCAATTCTAGCAATCAGCATGTTACATTATTGTTTTTTTTATATAATTTTATGTAATGTTTTAGGAGTACAGAGTTCCAGCACTTGCAATTATTGATGTAAAATATCGTATATTTTTTAAAAGAGGTACTTAAAAATGAAGTAAGTTAACTTCACACGGTTACACGAGTAGGTCACTTAACAAAGGTGAGGGAATTGCAAAAACTACACTGACCCCTAAAAACGAGTTGTAAATCACGAGGCGGACGTATAAAAATGTCCACTCTATTGCTTCTACGGAACTGGATAGGTGAAGGAACTCCGAGATACATTGGCGGACAAAATTTCGGGCCCAGTGTAGCGGTAATCATCACTATTTTGTCTAGATTAAGTGGCAAATGCAAGATGGCACCGTGGGTTTTCATTCATTGCAAAAAAAGGTTTTTCGTTTCTTGGCCGTTGGATTTCCAAAAATCCTGTTATGCATTCGTATTGAAGTTAATTAAAGAACTTATTTCTATTCTCCGATTAAAATTGCAAATGCTTATAAAGCGGCCACCACATGAAGCTACTATAATCTGTCAAATAGATTTTCAACTTTCTTGCTGAAGTATACGGTTCAAAGCTGATTGAGAAAATGTAACAGATTCGGGTAGCTTGATGTGCTGGCGTCTGTACAAATTTTGCTCTGTCCCTTCATTCATAGCTGCCCAATCCGGGTTGGATTAGTTAGGTACCTGTAAATAATCAGACTCAATTTCTCAATCATTCTCATATAATCAAGTAGTGTCTATTCAATGAAGTCCTACTGAGGGTTAGCACCTCAAATGACCAACATCGTCAACCCTGTCTATTAAACAAAACACTAAAACAACATTTATCTATTTAGGATACACTGTTGTACTTTATAAAGGACAACGGCACGGCATTAATAAAGGACAGCAACATGGGGCACGGCACAGTTTTATCAACACGCTCGTTAAATGGGCGAATGATTGTCACCATGTCGCATGTCGCTATAACAACGTGGTACCGTTCTAATTTACAAACTGTTGCGTGTACCTGTCACAGGGTGTCCAAGTTCCAACAATCAGTATTGTTAACTTTGTTTAACTTGATAGAAACTAAAATAATAATATTATTAGACTTGTCTCGACAACGCTTGGCGTGGTCTTCCAATGTATAAGTGACCATCTATGTCATGAAGAGTTTCTCCGTTTTTCGAATGGAATGTTAAATTGGTCGCTAAATGTAGTCAGAAGCCAGAAAATCTGACAACCAGTCGCACAAAGAGCTATCGAGTTACTTAGGTGACTGGGTTGAGGAAGTCAGATAGGTGGTAGGTCCATGTTAAATACCGGTACTCACCTAAACCGGGTTACAATGGAAGGCGACCGCCACATGGCTTGGGAAAAGCCTAGGCAGATGAAGTTGAACTTGTCTGGACATTGTAAGTACGAACTTTCTATAGCAATCTTTGTAGCGTTTGTAGTCTTTGCGCGACAAATTTTTCAATAGTTTATTTATGGTATACAGAATCTTTCTTGGCCTGAACCATCATGTACTGTTGCTACGGCTTTATGATACGAGTCTTTTGATCAACGGTCTGACAGTAAAAATCTTTGAAGTTGTTTCCGACTCCCACCTATATATCTAGTCATTGCTATTATACACGATGTCAGTCTAGTCAGCTATTAAGACATTTTATTGTCAAACACCGTCAGTTACTTGATTTTTCACAAGCTATTTATTGCTTGCTATATTTCACATTGTTCTTAAAGCCTATAAATTACAAATTCAGCAATTAAATCTTATCTTTGCAATGAAATATATGTGTCCTGTTAAGTGCTTATAGCA
Source organism: Heliothis peltigera (assembly GCA_958496145.1). Lineage (NCBI taxonomy): Eukaryota > Metazoa > Arthropoda > Insecta > Lepidoptera > Noctuidae > Heliothis > Heliothis peltigera. Next base: position 2,310,052 of record OY292341.1, read on the forward strand.
ATCTCTAAGCTCATCTTCTCTATAAGCCCTTTATAGCGGAATAAGATAATAATAATTGTTCTAGGCAACCTACTTTGTCAGCTGTGGCTGATCTTACCAAATACGGTTAAATACCAACGAGTGTTTTATATGAACCGTCGGATATGTTCGGGCGTCCCACTAATCAGCCGTGGGTTAAGCGTTGAGATATTGTGTTGATGTATAAAATAAAGTGATTCTATTTCCAAGACGAATGTGAAAAATGCATTCCATAAAATTTTAACACCTTATATTCTTTTCAATTATATGAAAATTCCTATTAAAGGTCTAGTAGTTAGGAAATTTTACCAAAAATTACAGTGCAAGGATGGTTTTTAAACATTTCGACATATCAAACAATGCAGTTTAAGGCTGTTATGGATAGAGGCACTCCGTGAAAGTATTTACATTTTAAACAATACTTAAAATTATAAATCTGACTAGCTTCCGTCAGCGTGGAAACTACTCCGTGTATACAGATAAAAAGCCTATAAGCCTTCCTCTATAAACGGGCAATCTAAAACTACAAGAATTGTTTAAATCCGTTTCGTAGTTCCTGAGATTACCGCGTCCAAGAAAACAAACAAACCTTTCAGCGTTATAAAATTTCTATATAGATATGTAAGTATCAATGGATTCGCGTGACGTAAGCGCATAACGGTACTATTGTCGCATACCATTAGTGTGCCTTAGAACAAAACATATTAAAGTCATTATTTCATCATTAATATTCATTAGATGCTTATTTAGCGTTTTTTATTCGAAACATATAGTTTGCTTGCGTTGTTTATAGAAGAACTGAAATCAATAGCATATTTATTCCATCAAACTAGCCCCTTCACTCAGGCAATGCAGGATATTACGAGTATAACTAAAAAACTACTTCGTCTTCCAAAGCAGTATTATCAAGTCAACAAGCTACAACAACTGGTAATTTTTATCACAATATAAGCAACCAAAAATACTTTTCCGAAAACCGTATCGAAATAGGTTTAACCGAACGCGAGAAAATTGCTGACAAACATACATACCTACAAATCAAACTGAGAAGCTCCTTTTTTAGTAGTCGCTTAAAACAAAATTCGCTTCGCCATTCCTAAAAAAAAGGAGAGAAGTCTCACTTAACCTGACATTTTAAGATCATGACAGCATAAAAAGCCAACTACATGCCCACCAAAGACACGTTTGCAATGACGCAGACCATAGACATTAGTCAGGCGGCCCGTTTGTTGGAATGTGACCCACGGGTCAACTGTGCCATTCTAGTTAATTTACTAGCGTGGGGCACGGTAGCCCTTGTCAGACTACCTTTTTGGTAAGGCCTGGGACATTGTAATTGTATGATTACTTCCTAGTTTAAGATGAAAGGGTCATTTGTTCTGTATGAAATCTGATATGAAGCCTCATTAGTTGTGTCTACTAAGCCGGAGACAGTTTGAAGCCTGGGACGAGGTAAGTTATTAAAATCGTTCCCCCATACTTGATAGGTTGGTTCTTTACTCCACTAGGCTACCACGATTTTTGCAGCATATTGTCATCACGTAATCCATCCATCGTTTTTTGGACGTCTTTTTCTCTATGCATACATCCACGTTCATGCTCAATACGTCCTTCCTCACAGCTTGATCTTTATTCCTTCGCACAACATTCTCGAACCATGCTGGTTCCCATGCAGCTTCTCTGGTCTAGTACCGCTTTTTTTCTTCTTCTTGTTATACTCATTCCTCTCGTGGATAAATCTTACTAGTATCCTATAAAATATTATGAATTCATGAGAATGTCTGGAGCCATATCACACTAGTGTGTGATGTAGGTGGACGTTTTGGGGGTGCTGAGCTATTCTTAACATATTTGCTGTGAGAAAGCGCTATGGCCCAATTTCAATAACCCATTTTAAGTTTGAATTTGACTGTATTATCACATAGCTATGTATAGCTATTTTTTAATTCATGTGTTTTTGTTTAAGTAGATCCCTCGTGGAAGCTACTCTACAAACACGGGCCATAGCTAGTACAATATAAAAATGCTTGAAATTAGATGAATTAGATCGGTGTAGTCATGGCAAAATACATTAATGTGAGTATCAATTGAACCTTTATAAAATAATCCATTGGTAATGGGCCGATTAGCTGATACAATTAGTGCTGCGACACGAATCGGCAACACGCTTAGAATAATTAATGAAAGTTAAGCGTTAGAAATATTACGTGATTGAGAGGGCCTTTTATAATAATAATTAAGATGTTATTATTAATAATTAATTATCAAATGTGTACAATAATTGTCAATAATTAATGTATTTTATTGTACACACAACAATAGCTAAAACATTTGACAAGATCAAGGAAGTCTACGGGTAAAGCTAATTTTATATTAAGAATGGAATCCATATTTGAAAAAAGAAAACAATTGCAGAAACACTACACTGTACTGTTATCAATAACAATTTACTATTACAATATGTATATCTCATTATTATTTTATTTCCTTAAATAATACATAGGGTGGTCCCATCTTAAGGGCCGGCGAAACTTAATGATGCTAGCCATAAAACATTAACAAAAACCAGGCATTTATTAAAGACCGTGCGACAAGGCCAGCACTACAACTTAAGGGGAAAGAAAGAGACAAAATATCGAGTAGCTAGCAATAAGTGAACATTAAGCTGGTACACTAAGCCCTGCCTATCGCTTCTGGCGACGATAAAACTCTTGCCAATATTAAAAATAATATTTTTGCGCGATATTTTGCGCTGGTTGCGCCTCAGGAAAATTGTCGATTGAAGTAACTATATAGCCACTAAAATGACGCTTTACACCGATCATAAATTACGACGTACGTTTTGAATGGTCATATGCAAAGTAGGGGGAAATAATATTATTTTGTTTTTGGGTAACACATTTTATGGGATATTTAATCCCTGTGTGGTCTTTTAACGTTTTGAACGCGACTGTCACTTATAGATGACAAGTCAAAAGAGCCCCGGACGCTACGGTCACGACTACATGACAAACTTTTAAAGTTTAAAATTAATAGTCAGTTCTAATCGTTATAATTCCGAAGTCACACGTCGGCACTTGCAATTTTGTGCATTTGCCTAAAACTTTCGTCAATAAATAAGCTATCTAAAACAGAAATATTTTTTCATATCATTCCAGTCTTGAGAGAGATCTACAGTTTTATAATACAAGTAGGTATAAATCAGCGGAAAACATTGCTTTTAGAATTACATAAAACGTTCTCTTCATATTTTATACCTTTGTGAATGTAGGTACTAAAGATTTGAATGTTTTGCTTATAACTGTATTTTAGAGGGATAACAATAGGCTCATCTTGGATTAAACTTACTTTAACACCATCAAAGAGTGTGGGCGTCGATCGTGCGAAAACCTAATCCCCCGATTGTGGGCGTGCTATTGTACTTATTATTTATTTATAGTTTATTTTAAGTACAACCGATATTTAACACCTGGGACCTTATGATGGCATACCAAAGATTTCAAAAGAGGAAAAAAAATGCTATTTCAGATGTATAAGTCTCTCTCTCTCTTTGGAAAGTGGATAATTTGTAATTTACATATATTAGCCTCGGATTCGTGCCGTCTAACAATCAATTCTTTAATTTTAGTTATTAAAAAAAACAGCCTTTTTCAAGTTTTTTCTCTGCATATGAACTAAAAAAATTACACCAGTACGGAATATGTACTTCTAAATCACTACTAACATTATTTATGTAAACAGAGGAATTTAGAAAATACCTCAACATTGTAAAACAAGTCTTACAACTCAAGCAGTGTGCTATTTTATTTATAAACTTATCTACAAAAATTAATAATACATTTGCTTAACATAATTCAAAGTGAGAGGCGTACATTTTTCTTCTTGATTTTATTAACATTTTTATCTGGGAAAATATGAAAAAACGCGCTAACATTGTAACAACATTATAGAGTTACATAAATTGTAAGCCTTCGCATTCGTCTACTGAATATATAAAAGTTGTATGCGTAGCAATAACTAGTACTACACCGGCTTACATAGTGTTTTTGTTTCTTTTATTAACATACGGTCTGACATACTTGGTATTATTGAATAACTTTATTGTGAGGGATTTGTGGGCTTCAAATAAAAATGAAGGAGAATCCATTATTTCTAGGAATTTACTGTAATTTTTATTGCATCGGCATATTTATTGTGCAAATGTTGTACGTAAAGTAAAGTCAAGGTGGCCTAGTGATTAAAGCACCAGTGTCTTAAGTATGCGGGTTCGAATTCAGATCTACGTTTGTGCCATTGTAACTTTTCTAAATTATATCTGCTTTCTAAAGTATATTTTGGACAACACTTGACTTGTAAGGGTGAAGGAAAATAACTCGAAGAAATCTGAAATCACCAACCTACAATAGGCAAGCGTGGTGATTATTGCTGTATCTAGAAAACTTGACTTTTTATATAGTTAAAGGAATTAAAAAAACCTGTAAGTAAATTCCATGTTATTTTAAAACAAAAAAAAAAAAAAGAATATCGACCTCTTTATCACAAGATAATCTTCATTGCAAAACGTTTCACCTGCTTATCTATTCACGAATCGTACGAACTATTTAACCCTATTTTGTCACAACAAAAAGTATTAGTACCCCACATATTTCAGTACAATCGGATTCTCGACATAATTAAGTCGTTCGGCGCCATTTTAGTCGCCTCGTCGCGAGCGATTATGGAGGATCACGATTTTACCTTTTTTGCGTGTGCTCCATGTTTATTGGAGTCTCTGAATGCTGTTATTAACAATAAGGGCCGTGTAATGGACTCACATTTAGGTACTGTACCTGATATGGAACGGGGGTAAATTGCTGGTTACAAAAATGTGTGTTAAAAGTTTATTTTTATTTCTAGTAAGTTTATTTTTAGCTATTGAGTGAACGTTGTTTGTTTTTTTAGCTATTGATGTTAAAATCTTCGTTCAGAATACTCAATCACTGTTTATACAAACATTTTGAGTCGTAAATAATGATCTTCAAACTATCACGTTTACATACACTGAACACTAGTAAATGATGCGCTTCCAGCAAAGGCGAAAACCATTTTTTTTCAAGGATCCCTTATTTTGTAAGTAGTTAGGACATGCACAAATAAATTCAAAGTAGTACTAATGCCGTATTTGCGAACATAAAGAATTTGTCAATATTTTAAATCTTAACTTTAGCATTAAAAAGCCAAGTCTTACTTACGAGAGGAATCTTTTAAAAGCATCATCCGGTCAAAAAAGAAAAAAATACAAAAATAAATAAAAACTAAAGTTCTACATTTCTCGTCCTTTAAGACGCAAAGTACAGTCAATTACAGTAATTTGTTTTTAAAAGCGACGTTGGCGCGACAAATGCCATGCAAATGACCTACGCGAACTTCGAAGGTATGCTATTCGAAACATTCTTTAGCGAATGCGTGTCAATTAGCAGTTTTCGCTCATTTCAACAGGACTATATCGATTGTGCCGTGTAATGTATGCAAATACTGCAATCGTGTTGAATTTGTGTTTATCTGTCGGTATCCTAACTATTTACAGAATAAGGATTCAAATTGACTGCGGTAACGGTGCGTTTGTCGTCCGATGTATGGACGTTCATTTGTTTTCAACTTGCCATGAATATCTGGATGCAGCTTGATGACAGCAACACTTTTACAAATATATTTGTTATACACAACACACGGGTCTTATCCGTGATGAAAAATTATGAAGGTATGTACGCTACCTCTATTTCCCTCGATATTTCGGTTAATGCTGACAATTGAAATGCAAGTTTCTAATTTTCTTCTGAGCATTTCACAACACCGTTGCATTGGCGCAATAGTAACCGCGCTGGACTGCCGTGCTGGGGTCCCAGCTTAAATTTTCGGTACTGTCGACATTACGTGATGAGCGTGCTAGTTGGCTGTGGTCTGGATGTTAAAGTATAATTAGTTTATCAGTTGTGTTGGTATCCATAACACAAGTTAATCAATTGCTTATCTTGGGGCTAACCGACCGTGTGTTAAAGAGAGCAACATTATTTTTAAAATCATAGTGGTACGTTCTCCGATAAATTAGAAAAGAAATAGGTCATTTGAAAGCTCAGTGATTAGAAAAGTGCGCGTTCCTTCCAACTTTACAGTCAAAGAATAGTAATAAACTTTAACTCTCTAGTACTAAGTTACTGGTTGACTTCAAACCGCAGGGAGTATGTAGTAGCTTAACTAGATTCTGTAATTACTTTCTGTATCGAAGATATAATGATGATTCCTTTAGAAACTGGACTCCGAACGGAAATGCTTGGGAAGAAAGTAGCAAGCGATTGCCATTTGTTGCTACGAGTGGACAATAAATTGGTAAGTACAAGCCCAGAGCAAATCCTACTTAGTAGTGTTTGAATTGTAACATTGCATTTATAAATAACTGCACCGCTATAAAGATGGCTACTATTGATTGCGCAACGGTCAAAATGTAGGAATTAAACATGATTGCACATGCGCAATGCACTAAACCATCGTGCCGCAATTTTTAAATCACACACGGTCGGTTAGCACCATGGTTAGCTATTGATTAGCTCGTGTTATGGGTGCCAACACAACTCATAAGCTACATGTACTTTACACACATATATTTATAAATACATGTAACACCCAGACCACAGCCAACAAGCAAACTCATCACACAAATGTCGACTGTGCCGGGAATCGAACCCGGGACCCTCAGATCTGCAGTCCGGCTTGGTTACTCCCGACAATTTTATTTGGCTGAAATGGAAGCCTATTAAACAAAAAAACTATTTGTTGAGAACTATGTACTATGTAATATGTCTAAAGGTATGAATCACCATTTTTTTACTTTTCACTGGCTACATTACTTAATACAACAAATCTGAGATACAGCATCTGAACGGGCCCCTTCAGTCTCATAAGCATTTGATAAACTCTATTTATGTGTCGCAAGACAACTTTTATTTCGCAGTTAAAAGGCTTTTAGCACGCATTAGTGGTAGCAAGGGGAATTATTTTATCATCATTATGCATTTTATTTGGTAATTTATGACAAGACGGCTATCTGTCGTTGCAGCCTTGAAAGCCTTTAAAAGCTCGGAGACTTGATAAGTTTGTTGATATCTATAGTTTTATTTATAAAACCTTTATATTTCTAAGTACTGACTTCTGCTTACAAATGGTGTTTCTTTTATTTATAATAGGTCTATGTCAACGCGATAACATAATTTATGTATGTATATTAAATATCAGTAACGTGTAGTAGATAACATTAAAAAAAAGTAAAAAAAGAGAAGTGTGCTATAAAAACTTTTTTAATAACGTTCTGTAATTTGATCAACATTTTATTTCAACACCCTTGACGATATAGAGGCTGGTGCATCTTGCGCCCTGAACATTACTTTACGGCCAGGTCCTTATATAACACAGTTGCATGCAAATTCTTTCAAGTTCTATTAAAATAAAAACATTACTCGGGCTATACACAATTTTATGGCATCAATTTCTATACATGAGGCTTAAAGAACTTCTACACGATCCAAGTCAAACGCCGACAGAGGTCACATCGGTTCAGTTGGTGTGAAAATGTACCGTATAGAGGTTGGTCGGCCGACGAGATGTGGGCGGAGTCAAATGACTTTGGACGACCTTGGTTGGACGCGACCGTGGTCGGCCCCAACCGTGTGGAACGCTGTCGGCCGACGGGAAGCGCGACCAAGTTCAGCTCTGTTGGCAGTCGGTTTGGATCGTGTATAGCGCATTTTAATTTCAGTACAGGAATATGTTATTATCGAGTTTAAATAACGCGTATAAAGATCAATGTTTTGAGACATAGGTTTATCTTTTTTATTGCCGAGCTAGATTGAGATGTGTCCTTTATGTAGCAATGTTATACTTGTAAGTATTAAAGAGAATACAAAAAAACACACATTCCTGGTATTTTAATCTGTTGAATTCTGTTACTTAGTGTGATAGGTCTGAAAAGTTCCAATATTTTAATGCATAAAAAGTATATATCTATTTTCCACCTGCAGTTTAACACGCGTCCCGTGGGAACTAAAAAGTAGCCTTATAGCCTTCCTCGATAAATGGGCTATCTAACACTAAAATAATTTTTCAAATCAGTCCAGTAGTTTCTGAGATTAGCGCGTTCAACACATACATATATATTTATGTATTGTGTTTATTAAAATAAGAAAGACGAATACTTTTTAGGACGTGCGGCGCAGCTATAAAGAACCTGATAATTGCAGTTTTTCATACTCTCATTTATTATACCCGTCCTTTCCTATATTCAATTATAAAGAGCAAACAAGCAATGAGTAAAATATGCAACCTTCAAACTAGTTTGGTCCAGTGTCCCTGGCGCGAGACATTTGCATCCAAATTGATTGTAAGTGCAACGCTGCAAGTATCCAGTAAAAATGCATCGGTTGACACTTGCTAATATTTTATGAATGGATAATACTTTTTTATGAGCGCTGGATTTTGCTTGAGGTGGTCGGAGGAAAAATGATTTTATTTCTTAGGATTCCGTAACCGATTGATAAAATGAGAATTATAACTATCCGCTGTCCGTCTATCCGACAGTCTCTAGACATAATATTTACTTAAAAACTTGATAAATATATTAAAATCCAAAAAGGAATCCCAATGTTTTTACAACAGCCATGGTTCATGGGCCGGTTTATTGGTACAGAACCCTCACACTTGGTTCTCGTTTTGGTTTTTTATTAATTTCATTACTTTTTTGTAATCGTTTTGTATCGTTGGAATCCAATTTTTTCATGTAATAACATGAAACGTCAAGAAGATTATAATTTCCACTGTGTTTATAGATCTACAATGTACTATATATTTTGTTTATTTTTTATTTATTATTTTATATTATTTTTATTTATTATTTAAATGAATATAGTTATAAATTATTAGAGAATAATATTATAATCTCTTTACAAGACCTCTTTAGAACGGGTTGCTAACATCAAAAACAAAATTTAATAACACTTAAGTACCTACATGAAAGCTGTTATTATTTGCGTTCTAATTTCAAAAGACGTGAAACAAACACGACCCGTCCGAGTAAAGTAAGATCATTTTGTAAAATCTAAATTATTAATGTTGGAATTAATTATCAGCTCTTTATACTGTGAAATATAATACACGTTAACGTACTTCATATTATTTGTTCAAAATGAGTTAGGTATTAAAATGTCTTTTCATTAATACGAATATTATACAATTATACAATAGAAGAGTTTGTTTACTTGAACGCGATTATTTCAGAAATTATTGGAGCTATTCGAAAAATTATTTCTGTGTCAGATAGCCTGTTTATCTGAGAAGGCTTTAGGCTACATTTTTATTCGGTTCTACATTTAATAAGTAGTTATAAGACAAGGGATAATTGAAAAACAAAATGAACCAGTAGTCACTCAACTAAATTCCTAAATCCATGTTAAAAATGTTGACAAAAATGTACCTTATTTTTGAAAGAGAGAAAAAGTATAAATTTTGCTAAAGCGCACACACATAATACAAATAGAAACGTGAATAAAAAATAGATAATTTAAAAAAATAAAATATAACTTGCAAAACTAGTGTTCGGACCTCTATGGTCCACAGAATGTAGCTAAGTTTATGCGCGTACGCCTTGTTCATTATCTGTGGACCCGCGAGTTATTTAAGCGACATTCCAATTCAATATGTCGAATAACAGTTTGTCATTAATTAATCCATACAGTTTTATCCGCTAACATATAAATGATTGACTCTAAATATAATACTCCTGCATTCCACTTGCAACATCACAGACCCATTTAAACAGCCGTGTTCATAATCCTCCAAGTACGGACACCAGTAGATCAAGCTACTACAATATGAAAATAAAATTTCCTTAATAGATTTTCAACTTTATCACTGAAGCATATAGTTCAAAACTGATTGATTTGATCTGTACAGTCAAAATGAAAAAAATATCACAATACCCGATTGATGGCTTGACATTCCTGATCGGCGCACCTTTTCATATTCGTAGATGCATCGGCTAGGTTGCATGATGCGGAGTAAAGGTGCAAGTCCACTGCGGTGCATGATGTGCACGAGCACGCGTTTTTGCTGCGTTGGTTGATTTGTTTGACAACGTTTGTCTATTGTAATGTATATTGTATGAATATTCTAATGCAATTTAATATTACAATGAGCTTGTTTAATGCTACGATGCTATAATGATCTCGTGGCTAACTAATAGCCCCACTTGTCGATCGATCGTAAGGTTAAGCAACGCTTGGCGCCGTCGTTCCGTGGATATGTGACCATCGTCACGAAGAGTTCGTTCGCGTTTCGGCTTTCGTATGATACACAGCATTTTCGAGCAAGACTAAAGGCGTAATATCATGCGTAGGGAGTTCGTCCGTTACACTGACTATACAGTGGAAGAGATCCTATATTTTTTATTTCGTAGCCTCTCCGTGCGCGGCGATGGGTGCGCACCTTTACATATGGAAAGTATCTACCTACATGTTTTAAATTTCGATGCATTTTTTGCTAAATAACCTTGAGATATTGAACTTTAATGCAATAAGAGTGTAGGGAAAAAGTCTTGTATCGTCATTTTATTTTAATATGTAAACTGAATTTTATTTCTGTTATACTGCAGTGCATGCTGCAGTGGTTCTGGACGGTAGCTAGATTTTGAGGGGAATAACAAAAAATCTAGATATGATTCATACCTACTACTCGTCGTTTCCTATATAATATTTTTTTCTTTATAACTTTTATATTTGAGCACCTCTTAGCTGCTGGCACTGGTATAACGTTAAGCTTGGTGCGGTCCATCCGTGGATGGGTTATCCTCGTTGGTGGGTCTTGGCTGTCTTTTGAACATCTTTCTTGGCAGTTGTTACGGATCATTAGAAGCCAGAAATCGTATCGGTTATCGGGTTGCCCAGGTAACTGGGTTGAGGAGGTCAGATAGGCAGTCGTTCCATGTTAAACACTGGTGAAAAGCAAATATTTATCCGATACTTAAAGTAGGTACTTCAAAAACAAAGAAACACCAAACAAAATACATACGAACATTTACAACAATTTCTCGTGGCGTGCATTCTCCCGTGAGAAAAGATGCGATACAACCGCTCCTAATTAACATAAGCAATTTTAGTGGGACCCCAAGTAATTTATTTAGTAATCAATGTCTCTCTTTGAGATATTCCATTACGGTTTAATAGTTAGACGTAATAAATCACTTTAATAGTTTAGAGGCCCTGTTTCCTAGTCTATTTCTTGTCTGTATATTAGGAAAAGGTTTAGTTCTTGAAGATGTTCGATAGATGGCGCTGTTTTAAGTTATGCTTTAGAAATTAATGTGGATGTTAATTAACGAAGTGGTCGTTATTTCGTCGTATACAAAGTCGTTCTACATACATATATTAATAACATTTTGTACAAGGGAATCAGAAATCTTATAGGGTGTGGACCTTTCGATAGGTTGGTAGGAAATGCTGTTACAATGAAGAAACATAGAATCCATCAAAAACAGCATAATTCTCCAATCCACCAAACGATTGCAGCGACAACAATTTGCCAATAACGTGGCGTTAAAATGACACAAATGCTTAACGGTACGATATTTATAACCATTAGCGACATACCGTGAATGCCTTTAACCATAAATAAACTAGCAACAAGCAAATCTTAGGTTGAGAGTACATATAAAGTCGACCGCAGGCCGACCGAGCCAGATCGTAATTAGGGCAAGAATGCCAGGGCACTTCGATACAGCTTATAAAGTTCCACATCCGTATTAAGTTAGACAGCTGGGTAATTTTTAAACGACGACTTGCCAATTTATATCGATGTTCACGAGGCAGATGTTTTTTATTCCGCAAATTATGCTTCTAAAACTTTGAAGTACGTTGTGGGGTTTGAAATTTGAGGAACTCGTCGAACCAACGCCTTTTTTTATTATTTTTTTCGTGGGAAATCGTCAAATGACCCCTCCCGCTGAGGGTGCAGCTGGAGGGAGTGTCAGACTCTTACTGACTAAAACCCACTATGTTCCTTCTGGAGGTCCCTGTGTGCCAGGGCCACGGTATCTCTCACGAACAACCCGCAGCCCAACCAATGCCTTAGGTGTAGTTGGAGTAGACAGAATAGCAAAGATACAATAGAATGTAAAATAAAATAATGTTGATATGGGATTAGCAATTAAGATTATGTGAAAGACAAAACAGAAGAAAGGTATACCACCTATGTGATGACGAGGTACAGAAAAAGAAGTAAGGAAAAAGACGACCCCAAATAAAATTTGGGATTGGGGCAAGTTGATGATGACGATTATGACAGGATTAGCAAGTAATTCTCCCAAGATGCAAATAAGACAGCAAAAATAGCAAATTTTCAAAACTTGAATTAATCGACAACTTTATCTCATGGTAGTAAACTAAATTTATTCTCGTTCTAAAATGCGCGTAACATTTTCATTGTAGTACACGGTGATTGATTTATTGTATGTAATGCTATACCATTCTACAACTTAACAATATCCTGTTCACTAACAAACGAACAAGCATTGCTAACTAAATTATTTTGTCAGTGTTGTGCCTAATCCGACAAATTGTTTCTATCGATAGAATACCTGTCAGTGATTCAGGTTTCAATAATCTTGGTGCTGTTGTATTTCAAAGTGTGGTGTCGTCATAATTGCTTATATGATAAATGGAAAATACGAGAAACTTAATACCTCTGCCATAAATAATAAAGTAACAACATTTTGCAATCAATCGTTTGCTTGCACGTGATTATTAATGAATCTGTTACGAGAATATCTCGTCACTACGATTGAATATTTAGGACACAGTCGTTAAAATGTTCGTTTTATTCATTTATCATTCCCTTATGTTTCTAATTTCTAACTTTACCTACCGTAGCATTATTTTCATAATATTGAATAATTTATGTGAAATTTTCGAAAACTGGTGGAGCCCTGTCAAGGAATATAATTGTGTATGTATTCTATGTGATCTACCAAAGCACTGCCTTCATTTTCGTCTTAAGTCACTTTTGTATAAAATTGCTTAATATCTTCAGTGAAATTATTTTCCAAATCGCTAAATGATTATTTCTAATTATTTATACCAAACGATTAAAACACAATACCTCTTCATAATATTGAAATAATTAAAGATGAATTTTGAAAGGCGTCATTCTTGTACAAAGCTATGAGTAACGAGGAAATGGGGCCATAAAGGTACCGAGAATTTGCTAGACAGATGGTCGATGTAAAGTACAGTTTATTGGATAAGTGGGAGAAAATATTGGCAGCCAAGTAATGTTGAAACTTATTGATGCGAATTCGTTTGGCTTGAAATTGGAAATGCTTTTGTAATTCCGGATCTCAGTGCAATGGAATAATCTGAACAAAGACCTCTGTTGTTTTCCAGTATAAAGTCCGATGTATGAACCTGTTTTTAAAATTTTTGTATTTGCTTATGGTGTGCCCCAAGGAAGCTTATTAGGACATGATGTCTTCCAACCCGATAGTCGGCAATGGCGGGTGTTCTCTCTTAGGCAATCAGCCAGCTGTGCGGGACATATTTTAGTGCAAAAGCATTTGCGCGGACACAGGCGTACTTTCTTGGCCCCCAATGGTACGGCAATCCGACACGACAGAGACAGATCAGACGAAAGACATTTACATACTTTCCAATGCACGGGTTTATTAATCACAGACTTCCAGACTCCAGGCTGTTTACAGTAAAAGCTTCTTAAAACCCCCAAAGCAATTTTGTCTCGCCCTGTGAATCCAACCCAAGATTCCGTGCTCAGCAGTCTACATGCGATTACTAGACCAACGAGGTTTTTTATTAGGAGACAAACATTTTCTATCGCTGTACCACTATCAAATAAATTAAATTGATTATTTAAATCGATTAAATACCATTAAGTTGGTTTGTGCTTTTAAAGAGGAATAAATATCTTAAACTGGGGCGCTGACAAATGACTATCGACTACTCGCAACTTTACGATTTCTATTTCAATTAATCGACTATTTAATTTTTATTTAGAACATAAACATATTGTGACATAATGACTTTTCGATAGTACCTCCTTTTTACTTGATAATGTTCTTCGTTAGAGACAAAATACTGTGATGCTGTTAGCCGTTTTAAATTGAGATTACTTGATGCAATAGCACTGATAATTAAGTAGTTCTATAATAGTTATGGTCTACCTTCTTTACTTCAAATGACTTTCACTATGTATTATACAAAAGCAAAATACCTCTTACTAATTAATCACGCAATCTCAGAAACTATATCACCTAAAGACTTGAAATTTGACAAGTAGGTTCTTTGTAGGATGTCGACATAGTTATGCTAAGAATTTTATGAAAATTCCACGGAGACCTCCAGAAGGAACATAGTAGGTATTAGTAAAACCTCTGTGGGTCTGGAGGGACCCACAGCAGCATCAGCGGGAGAGGTCATTTGATGATTTCCCACTAAAAAAGGGGCTAAAATTGGAGTTGGTAGATTGTATGAAAGTACTAGGGCTTGTTAGTTGACTCAGCCTGCAGCCCACACGACAAGAGGAACATGTATACGTACTTTTGTTTTATAGGAATATTGAGTACAGATTCCTATATTGGTTGAACAAATGACGGTGTAGTCTTTGCCTTAGATTGGCATGAAATTGCACCTCATCAATCACCAATCAAGTCTACCAATGTACAGAATGAGACTGCATTCACAATTGCACATCATATGTAACTTTAATTAGTGGTTTTACTTGTGTTGGTTTTATTTCGAATTGGAAGGCGCATCGAAGTTGATCGACTTATCGAAGATTTTATAAAAACGAAAATTATCCTTATTTTGATTGTTTGTTTTGTAAAATGATGGACGGGTACAGACGCCAGCACATAAAGATACTACAAACTTTCAAATTTCAACATTATCGCTGATATGCTTCAGGTTCAAATTTGAATGGAAAAAATTGACAGTTTAGCTTGTAGCTTGCTGGCATCTATATTGCCGTTGTCCATGACGGCAGTGCGCGGTGTCGTTTAATGTAAATGTGATCACAAAAAAAAAAACTAAATCTATACCTATTTAAAGTTCACCTTACGTTTCCATTTTATTTGTATGGACAAATCTGTATAATTCTTATAATTTGCTACAAAGAATCAAGTATTTATTTCATCATCAAAATTTACCACAAATTCACTCATTTAGTGGCCACACACATCAGTCGAGCTAGGCGCCTACCCGTCGCTCCACTAGTCTAGGTGAACCAATCCATCATCTAAGCTAGAATCATTATAGAAATTTATAATAATACATAATAATCGATCAGTTGGAAATCACAATGCTGTGGAGTAGTTTTACTTTTGGGTTTGTGATTACTGCGGGATTTTTTTAAAAGGATTACCCCACATTAACTCCAAAAAGAACAAGGATGGATTTTAGTCAATAAAAGTTTCGTCACAATCAAGTTAAAATCAAAGGTGATTGGGAAAATTGTACAGTTTCGAGTAACTTGATGTGCTGGCGTCTGTACATACATGGTGTAGCCGGATACTATCTAAGTGTTACCAGATATAAAGTATGGTTACCCATCCTCCTGCTGACCTTGTAAATAATGCTTAACGTAAATAAAACATTAAGGTGGCAATTATCACAAGGTATTCTACTAGATCTCATGTCGTTTTGTAGAGACAGCATATCAAGCTGTCGAATATCCTTAATGCATTTTCAACTTTATCGCTGAAGTATATGTTTTCAGTTTTATTATTCTCCAAAACTGATTTTGTATATTTGAGTTTTGGTAGCTTGATGTGCTGGCGTCTGTACAAAGAAAAAGTCCATCAATATCAAGGTCCTCGATGTTTACATACAGTATTATACAGATTACAGAATATTATAGCATAGAATTAATATTAAATGATCAAAAATAATAAATTACTTCCATAACTAATTAAATTATACCCGTTTTAGCTACGGTCATTATAGCTAATTAGTGAACATGAATAATCCTTAGTATGACTCAACTTCTTGTTACAGAGTTGAATACTTCAAATCCTGAGGTTTTGGTCCTAATTTAAATTCATTAATTTATTATCACGGCTTTTGAAGCGACACCTTTGAAATTTTCGCGTTTAATTTTGACTGTAGATTGTAAAGGAATTATAATTCTTGTAAATTTAATTGACTGTTCTAAGCGGTTTTAGCAACATAATCAGCGTATTTTCTGGATGCGGGAAGTTTCCCCACTTTATTTAATTAATTATAGTATATATGCCTAGCACTGTCATTATCATTATCACAAGCATCATCATCAGCCTTTTTATCGTCTCACTGCTAGGCACAAGCCTCCTCTCACAGGGTTGAGTGTTGAGTTAACCACCACGCTTGCTCAATGCCGGGTGGTGATTTTAGACTCTAGGTTTCATCGAGAAGTTTTCCTTCACCTTTAATAACTTATTGGTGTCCAAGATATGCCTTAGAAAGATCATATAACATTAAAAGGTGCATTGGTACTTGCCTGAACTGTGATCGAACCCGCACCCACTTGACAGGCTGGCGCTTTAAACACTAGGCCACTATGACTTCACTATCCAGTTGCGACAAAATCTGATCAGTAGTTTTATCGTAGTGAAATAATAAAAAACTTCCACACACTGCTTATCAGAATGTCTTAAGAAGTTTTAAGCAAAGCTTTTTGTTCATGCATTACATAACCTTATTAACATAGCGATCTTGTCTCGAATGACCAACATTTTAGTCGCAAAAATCTTCCAAAGGCGGAGTAGTGTAATCTGGAATTTCGTCTTAGTAGCTTATATAAGCTTCTAGAGTACTCTACAGAACTAATGACAAAAGAAAATACAAAAAACAAAATTTCTTTTATAAATAAAATAAACCTCAAAATATTTTCTTCAATTTGTGTCGTAGTAATTTAATAAATGAAAGCAGGTCTTGATGTGTAGTCAGCTTTAAGAGTTCCATTGAATTGGATAAGAAATCATCTTTTTTGAAATAAATTGTCTCAAGTCTTGGTCCTCGGTAGCGTAACTTAGAGTATAAAGGACCAATATTTATGTAGGTATTTTTAATTTCCAAGTTTCTAATTATAAAATGTACTAACAGTATAAAGGTAAATATTATATTTGAGATATAAAAAAGTTTTCTGCATTAAATAAAACACCAGTTCGGGAACCGAGAAATGTCGTTTACGTAATATATGTAATCTAGCTCTAGCTGTTACCCGCGATTCCACTCACTGTTCAAGGGAACTTCTTCCTGCCCCCGGATAAAAGTAGCCTATGTCCTTTCTCTGGCTCTAGGCTAATATGTCTTCCAAATTTCAATCGATAAAGTTTTGGCATAAAAGCTTGACAGACAAACAGTCATTACTTTCGCACATATTAGAATACTAAGGGATTAGTAAGGATTATTAGTAAGTATGTTTTTACTGTATTTAATTTTCCACTAATTGTATTTTGTTTTCTTTACAGGTAATAAAATATCGAGATTAATTTCGTCTTGCAGCTACCTGAACTTATGAAGCCTTAGGTAAATGTAAAAGAATTTAGTAATGATCCCGTTTCCCATTATAAGTGATTTTGTGTATCAGAATTTTTTGTTGGATCTTTAATGGTCAGTTTCACAGGTTTAATTATCTGCCAGATAAACTACTAATTATAGCTGCTGAAAAGTTCCAGATAGTTTATCTGGCCGATGATTTCATACAAATTCTGTTCATGTTCATTTTTGCATTTATCTGGTAGATAGTGGTAGCTATCTGTAACCTGTGAAACTGGCCCTAAGTCTCATCAAATACCAGCTGTCCATTAGAAAATTACTGGACAGACCCGACTTTTCATATTGTTCTTATCTATAAATAGAAATAGTTAAAGATGCGCTGACCAACAAATAGCTTGTGAATTTTATTTATGTGCTATTAGTAGATAAATTATTTGCGGGAAACACGTCAAATAAAAATATATCAAAATAAATGTCTGAGGAGACAGCCTCATCTCCCTCTTAACAATATTTCATTATGTATTGGCAAGTTCTTTTTTCAAACCAAATTATTCTTTAAGCTAAAACTATAAATCACAGGCACCTAATAAAGATGCCTCAACATAAATAAAAACTTCTAATAGTAAAAAAAAAACTAAAGCATCAAGTACCCTAACAAGAACAATTCAAACGCAATAAGCTCGTAAATCTATACCCGCATGCTTTATTTTATCGCTAATTCTCCGCATAGCTTAAGGTAGAGTATAATCCCACACGGCTAACAACCGTGGGTGAACCCAGCTATTGGAGCTTTAGTATGCCCTAGTATTTATGGAGATTCAACTACATGGCATCGGTATTATAAGAACCATGTTGGTAAATAAGTTGTAAAGTTGTCTATTTTTAATGCTTGAACGGAAAATTATGTATTTTATTGGATATGTTTTCGAAATAAAGAGGTATTTATCCATTTAAGACATTTACGGCCTACTTTCTGAAAGTTTAGTTTCTAGCCTTGATTGACCAGAAATTGTACATTCTAAGATATATTATTTCCAATACAACCTATAATTTTAAATATTTCATATCCTGACGTTTAAACTGACTATCATTATTTATAGCGTGTTATAATTTCTAGTTAATAAAATAAATGGAATATTTTTTTATCTAGCTTAATCAAGAGGATTGAAAGCCATGCAAAAAATATCGAGATATCTTTATCAAGTTTTTATGATATATTATATCGGATGAAACATTTATAAATAATGTCGCTTTTAGACATGATGAGAGTAAATAAACGCAATCCTCTTTAATAAAATTAAAGTCAGCACAACAATCTTCCACACAAAAGAAAAATATTCTTTTAAGAAATTATATTTTTGTATTCGTAAAGGTCAAAAGATTTGTTTATTTAAAAAGGCGAATAGAGGCCCTGAAGGTCTTAACATTCTTTTGACGACAATATTTTTATTAATTCCATTTAGCGTATCTAAGGTCAAAAAAGTTATCCGTACCAAAGGATTTCAATCTAATCAAAACCTTTTTAGTTATTTATACTCATAAACAACTCCAGTCATTACTTCCCGACATTTCTCATAAATAAATTATTGTCGAACACGCGATTACATACAAACTTCGATAGGGATGTGATCGTCAGATAGGACTCAGCGCGTCACTAGCTTGCGTGCGCTTTCTTGATTTATTTACCAGATGGCGCTCGCTCGCTTATCTATGGAATAGGTACCTATTACGACACATGTTTGGCTGGTAGGACCAATGGACCATATTGGTGATACGCTACGTCAAAATGGTTGGTCCTTTCGACCGTTGGACTTTGCTTATGCCAATAATTATGTTAACCTTTTGACCGCCATAGTCACGTATAGATGACAAGCCAAAAAGTGCCCAGCAAGCGCCGGTCACGACTACAGAGAAACTTATATCAAAGTTTAAAATTAATAGTCAGTTTCAATCGATATAATTCCAAACTCACTACTATATTGTAGGTATTTATGGATGAATAGTTAGCTTAGCGCTGAGGGCACGCCTTTCTTATTTTCACACCGCGATATAAAATGACATAAGATAAGTTTGTAAGGTAAACTTCTTCGATCTTCTTCTTCTTATCGAGCTTCAGTCAGTGTCGGAGATTTTTTATATCCTCTCTACGGCATTTGTGTCAACGGCTGCTCTGGAGTAGCATTCAGGGACGCCTTCAAGTGGCCCCCCAGGCACTACCGGTGTAACACCGTTAAATTCAAGACTCCGGGTTGCTTTGTGAAAGTTCCTAAAACCCTCAAACCGATTATAGTCCGACTCAATAATTGAACACCAATGGGGCCCAGTGCAAGAGAACAAACAAAAAACAGTTCTTACTTACTAGGTAACAAAATATTTTAGAAACCAGTAGCTTAGCATATTTACTTACAAGGTAAATTCCCAAGATTATTAATTATCTCGTTATGTTAGAACGGTTCGTAATCATAATATTTTAATACTGTAATTTTAATGAAATGTTGCTTAAAAGCAAGTTTATTATCGAAACGATCTTACGTTGCCTAAGTTGCTATTGAAACTTTGTAGAACTTAATTATAGTTATTTATACAAAGGCTCGGTTGATGATGCAAATACAAATACACGTGTATAT
Source organism: Heliothis peltigera (assembly GCA_958496145.1). Classification (NCBI taxonomy): domain Eukaryota; kingdom Metazoa; phylum Arthropoda; class Insecta; order Lepidoptera; family Noctuidae; genus Heliothis; species Heliothis peltigera. The sequence continues at coordinate 2,330,261 of OY292341.1, forward strand.
TTTCATTATCAACATAATAATATTATTATGCATGTGCAGACTCCAGCACATCAGCCTACCTCAATCTGTCAAATATCTTTAATAGATTTTCAATCTTATCACAATACTGGAAGGTTAATATTAGATTGGTAAAATTTGACAGATTCGGGTAGGTTGACCTGCTGGTGTCTGTACGCATAATGACATTGAAAATACTCCTATCTTTTCCTAGGATGACATGACAATATGTATACGCAAAAACCGCAAAAATAACCCCATGCGATTTATTAGTCCAAAGTAAAATAAAAATGGCGTGGCGTACAGCCAATATATACTTTTTAATAAAAAATAAAATGATTTATTGATAAGATTAACAGAAAAAGGTTTGGATCTCGAGTGAGGCAACTAGGTTTCTCTGAGATATCGTGTTTAGTTTTGTACTGAAAGGAATGGAATGCTATTGTTTCTTAAAGCTGTCTGTACACTCGTCTAGTATTAGGTACTTAACGAAATATTTCATAGACTTGGAATTCAAATGGTGTAGGAAGTTGTTTAACATACCTATCATAAAGGCCTTGTAATATTTGGAATGCAACGATTTGTAGTTGAACATTTTATTCAGCTGTCGTCGTTTGTAGGAAATAGAGAATTGGACCTATCGTAATGAATTTACTTATTTTAAAGTCCTAGCTGTGAATTAAGGCTGTCTATGAGGCAGGTTATGTTACAGCTACTTAGGCAACATGGTACCGCTTGGAAAGACTAGTTGTCAGACTTTCTGGCTTCTGACTACCCATAAGGACTGCCAAAGATGTACAAATTTCATCCGGGGCTCAGCAATTTAACGTGCTTTCACAAATAAGGCGGGATTTGTCATAAAAATATGGTCACCAATTCACGGACCGATAGCGTTAAACATTGCTTAACCTTACGATTGATCGACCCATGCGGCTGTTTGTTAACAACTCCAAAATCAGAAAGTCATCTAGTCCCAAACTAAAGAGAGCACTGTGTACCATAGGCACTAGACATACTCATATAATTTTCTTTGGAAACATATACATCATTATAATACATGGGAACATTCAGACTAAATCAAGCACCAATTTCCATACCCACTTATTCAGGAATCGAACCGGCGTCCTCCGGCGTGGCAGGCAGATACTCTAACTACTACGCTGTTGCTCGTCCGTCGAAAATTACAGTCACCATGCTAGTTATTTATCAGTATTCAGTATGAAGGTCCATATCCCTTCTATCTCATTCAAGGTCACCTAATTCCGTTCGTCAGTTTTTGAAAGTGATCACAAGAGACTTAGTCTAGGATCATGATAAGCCGGGTGCGTCAAGGGCGAGCGTGGGCCAGTGAATGTTGGCGCCGCATTGCAATACGTAAAGCTCAGAACTCAATTAGCAAGAAATATTTGAATTTAACAATTAAGTTATGGAGGTTTATGAAACTTTGAATGCTTATGAAAGTTTATACTGCATTTGGTCTAGGCTTAGTTTCGCTTACTGCGGTAGGTCCGAGGTCAGATTTCTTTCCAGCCAGGGTTGCGGGATTGTTTGCAAGAAGTACCGTGTCCCTGGCTCACAAAGGGCTCTAGAAGGAACCAAGTGGGTTTCAGAGGAAAAATGGTCAGATATATTTATTTAAATCATTATGTGTTTCCTTGGTGCCTAGAAACGTATACATGGGAAGCTGTTTACTCTGCGTTTCCTATGCACAATCGAATCCTAAATCTATACCAATATTATAATGCTGAAGAGTTTCTTTGGTTGTTTGAAGGCTCTATCTTGGAACTACTGGTCCGGCAAAAAAATATTAATTCTGTTTTTTATAATATAGCGTAACGTTGAATTCTTGTTTCACTTTGTCCGTACTTAACATTAAAATACATTCCTGCTGGAAAACACAGCTCATTATGCCAGACTTACTGCAAGCTTCAGCATTATTTTCATGAAAAAATTGAGCTTACCTACAAGTTACTTTAAAAATGACAGTGCATCTTTGTTGAGGTATTATTTTACATTTGATCATATTTTATACCAGAATTCTATATCCAATATCGAACCAATTATTAATTATCATGAAATAAGCATCAACAAAGCTAAGAGAAGCTTGTGGCTTAGTAACATCCGCACGGACGCAAGCAACGCTTGGCGCGGTCTTTTCGTGGATCGTCAGAACGAATTCCTCCGTGTTTCGGAAGGCACGTCATTTCATCTTTGGCAATCGTCACAGGTAGTCAACAGCCAGAAAATCAGACAACCAGCCTTACCAAGGGCAGTCGCCCCATGTAAACACTGTTACTCGGCCGCATCCGGTTAGACTGGAAGCCAACCCCAACATAGCTTGGGAAAACGCCAGGCAGATGAGGATGCAGTAGGAAAAAAATATCTTTATGATTCAATCAACAATCGATACTGACGGACGAAAATTAAATCAGCCATTTCCATTATTACTGCACTTCCCTTACCAATAATGACGTCATATCTCAAGGGGCAAGGAGTGCATCTTGCTAGATTGTATGTACAGAACTTTACTCCATGGCTTGTGTGTAGGTGGCGGCGCCTGCGCTTAGTTAGTAAGTACAATATTGTACTGACGATACGTTTACAATATCAGATGAGAGTTCTGATGTTAACTGTACCTTTTTTGTGGGAAATCATCAAAGACCCTCCCGCTGAGGGGGAGTGTAAGACGCTTACTTACCAAAACTCACTATGTTCCTTCTGGAGGTCCCTGTGTGCCAGGGCTACCCGCAGCCCTGGCGGACCCTGGCCCTCCGATGTTGCCGACTTTTCTTCGAGGAAAACGCATGAAGTACAATGACGATAAATAGACTATAACCTAAGTCAAAATTTGGCTAGTTAGATTATGATTTTTTCAGTGAAAACCAACATATTTCATGTTCTAAAGGTGTCTAAATAATTGCGAGTAATAGCAAATCTATTTTAAATAAAATTATATAAAATAAATATTTTTTTTGCTGACAGAAACATGAGAAATAGGTAATATATAAATTAATGTTTTATGAACTGCAGATCATCCTACCCGAATCTGTAAAATTTTATAAATATTCGATTTTAACCTAAGCTAACTTTACAGTATTGTGATAAGGTTGAATATCTATTAAAGAAGCTTGATGTGCTGGCGTCTTTACAGTTTATATTATAATCAGCGGGACTTCAAACAGAACCAGTCTCATTTTAATTACTGAAAAGCATAGAAATATATATAAATCTAGATCGATAGAATAATTACGTGAGTAATAAAAGTGTTAGTATACTGTTGTTTATGGCCTTTTAGCCTGTCAGCGGATAAACAGGCTATAATAACGATGTAAGTCTTTTTGTACTCGGCATGTCTTGCCATTATTATGAAGCGCCCTATCTATTATAGTGCGGTAAATCTTCGTGATTTATTTAAATATGTATTAAACGTTATCTCGTATTGATTGAGTTTTATATGTACTTGTAATATATGTGGTTATAGGTATGTCGTAAACGTAGTTCTAACTTTTACTTTATTTATTTGTTATTAAGGTCTATCAGCAGCTTGTGAATTTAGTACAGAGCTTATGAACAGCCAAGAAATAGCAACAAGAAGTCAACCTAGCCGAATCTAAAAAAAACTACCAAACAAACCTTTCGGTATTATGATAAGGTTGAAAATCTATTAAAAACATATTGTGGTAGGTTTACCTACCTAGTCTTCTGTATGTTTTTCTGTTTGTCGTCAGTTACTGGTTGACCAGCGTTCGCAAAATAATTGATAGTAGGAAAAAGAAAATCAAAATCTAACTTAAATAGTATGAAAAAAAAAATATATTTCAAACATTACACATAACAAAAAAATACTGACTTCATGATACTTTCAGTAAGGGTTTATGAGTTTTTTTTAAAGAAAGCAAGTTTATTATTGTGAAGGTTTTTCGTCTTTAGTTGCGGGTCTTTACAGCCAAAGATTGAATGCGGAAAACGGAGCGTAATTTAATTAATTAATGTAATTATGAGCCTCATTTACTACAGAAGTTTTCAACTGAATAAGATTAATTTGTATGAAAACAGAAAAAGTGTTCTTGTACGTTTTCTTTATTTTTATTACCTTTCTGGTGCATATGGCACACTAGTGCCAGGTATTATTTTCTTTTGCTGTAAGTCTATGAACAGACGCCAGCACATCAAGCTTCCCGAAACTGTTAAATTTTCCCAATCAGCTTCGAACCATATGCTTCAGAGATAAAGTTGAAAACCTAATAAGGAAATTTTACAGATTTCCTTATTAGGTTTTAATCTATAAAACAATATAAAGTATAAAGCTTAAGGGTAAATTTTCTTGAACGCACAAATATCTGTATTATGTATTGGCCTGTAGCCAAGATGTCTTTCAACAATCGTAAACGCTAGTAGAAAAGTCACAAATGTATGGAGATGACATTTGAAATCGATAAATCACGTGGTCATAACGTGAGCCGAAATGTCAATTCCATACATTTTTGTCGTTTCTACTAGCGTTTACGATTGTAGAATGACATCTTGGATACAGGCCCTGGGCCTGTACCAGGAACTACTAGCCCTTTTAATAAAGTACAAAATTTAAAGGTCACAATTTTCTTCATCATGTACAGTGTACAGTTTATATCCACACTGTATAATTATTATAAGCAATTATCATGTTTCTTGGATAGCCGCGAGCAAGTCTAGACTTTAATTCTTATAAAATTATCTAAAATAAAGCTTTTGACAGGTTAAGTAAATGAACTTCTTAGAAAATACAATTTCAAGTAATTTAATATAATTCTTTCACCTTCTTTTACTTAGTCAAGTGGTATCTAAGATACTCTTAGAAAGGACTGAAAAATGCATTGGTACTTTGACTATTATGCTTTAACAAATAGGCCACCATGACTATATAATTTTTTTGTGTAATTTGCATTTTGATTTGTAACTAATATAATAATACTCAGAGATTCTAATTCAATTTTACATAAAGTATGTTCACAATTGTGCATAGTTACTACCCATTATATATTGGTACAGCTATAAGTCTAGGCAGATTGTATATGCAAGCAAGAATTTAATGTTTTCCGCACTTGGATCGAAAGTGTGACATGCCTATGAACCAGTACCGTAACATAGCAATAAAACAATGAAAATGTTCCTATATACATTAGCACATCAAATTACAATCTGTCAATTTTTAAATAGATTTCTACTTTATTTCTGAAGCGTAAGGTTCAATGTTGATTAGAAACATTTTATAGATCCAATCTGTAAAATGTACCTTTAAGTGTTGGTATCTGTAATTTTACAGCCACTCAAAGGGATAAATACGTATTCACTTAATCCAAGAAATGATAAAAAAATATAAAAAACAATTGACAGAAGGTTCAAAAAAACAACGAAACAATTCGAGAAAAGGTAGGTAGTGCTTTTACGCTTTGCTTGACAGGTCTTGGCGGGAGTACTACCGTGCCCCCAGATATAGAAAAACAAGTCTCTCACAGCATACTTTCTTCAAAAGAAAATGTCCAGTAGCGTAATAGTTGCTCGCTGGAGACACGCAAAGCAAACATAATTATTGCAAGAGCACCTCAGGTGCAGTCAATGGGTATTGAAATAACACCACGGCTAAGCAAATAGTGTTTGTGTATGTTAATGGACTGGGAGCGGTGAGAGACGGTTAGGGTTGTCTCTTGATTATAAAAAAATCTCGATTTTATAATCATATAATCAATGAGCTATGTCCTTTGTTAACTGCAACCTGCGGGTTGTTCGCAAGAGTTACCGCAGCCTTGGCATACAAAGACCTCTAGAAGGAAAATATGAGTTTTATTCAGTAAAAGTCTGACACTCCCTAGTTGAACATTCAGCAAAAAGGGTCATTTGATGATTTTCCACGAAAAAAAGCTATGTATTTCATTGTTTTGCCTTGCTTTATTTCTTGAATCAATTTTTTTTTTTACTACGATACAATTAATTACTTTCTTCTTGGTCACATTGGCACTCATTTTCATTTTAAATATTTCGGCCTTATAGTACCAGGGTCTGGAATGGTTTCTGCCTCTTCTTAGATAAATGTTGTGTTGAGTTACGAAATAAATAGATACACAAATCTTAATAAATTGCTGACGTGTCTCAACCAATTTATGTAGCCAAACAGAACCGTGACAGCCCTATTCGGAGGCGACACTTCAAGCCACATGAGCTCTTGATGAGCGGTTAGCCATCTTCCTAGGGTGCACACAGTTACACTAATAAACTACGTTGTGACACTTTGTAATTTAAGTGTCTTACGAAATGAACTGCGGTTATGGCACACTTTAAAAAGTAATTTCTTGAGAATAAGTCTACTATGTTCAGTTCGAAGCTTGAGAGTAATATCAGTAGATATAGGTCTATCAATCAAGATTGAAATTGAGCTTTATTTTGTACAGTTCTCGTTGAACAATTCGCTACTCTGAACACAGTCATGTAACATCTCGAGTACGCGCTGTAGTATTTTGTTTGTACATTTTGACTATCGTAAAGTTACAACATATGTAGTAAACAATTTCGGAGCGTCAGAGTTATTTGACGAGGTCTCAAAATCTACGTGTATCCATTGGTCCAGCTAGAGGACACGGCGGAGCATACTATAGTGCGAATGTGGTCTTCTTGGGAGGAGCACCGCCTTGGCTTCGTGGCGGCAATAAGGGGCGGTGACCTCTCCCGTCTAGCTCTGATGAAAACCCCCGCCTCCTTAAAGCTTAGCAGCTTAAAGCTGCACCCACTACGGCAGAAGTCATTTGATGATTTCAAATAAAAAAAAGCATATGTATGACATTCCTTAAAAGACCATCATGATATCCAGAAACTGGGCAGTGGCAGTCTTATAAGTAGCAATTGTATGTGTACCTACATAATAAAGTTATACTTAAAACCCAACCCAAACACAGGAAAAGGTCACGTATGTAAATGAAATGAGTTTAATATGAAAACTTAGATCCTAATGCATGAAAACTTCTGAGAGGACGATTTGAATATTTCATTCATTCAAAGTTAAATTACTTGCAGCCGAGACGAGCTCAGTTCGAAAGGGATTGGATCCAAGTGTCGCTGGAAAACTAGAAGTTATATGGAAACTGAAGGACATAATGAGGAATGAATGAGAGTTACCAGTATAAATGTGGATTATGAGTGCAGTCTAAGAAGTGTGGCTGTGTGTTAAGGCTGTGGAGTTAACGTGCGATTACAGAAAAATATCTTGGCTAATCCTGCTAGCTAGAAGAGGTGTATGTACTTTTAATACATAAAAAAATACAAATATTTATATGTGTGATCGTCGATTTTATCTGCTTGTGTTGTGTTTTGTTTTTAATTTTTTAGAATGATCTTTATTTGTTTAGAATTCAGGTACATACAAAATAGGATGGTAAATAACATAATAAGGTCCTTGTACATTCTGCCTTGTTCGTAAGCAAATACAATAATTATAATACAAAATTAGTCGTAAGGCAAATAGGATATTAGAATTTTATCATTAGTTCACCATTCTATAAGGATTAATACAATTTAAACATTGATCATCACGCTTGTTAAAATCCGAATCTCTTAACTGACAACCCTACTTATATTGGAGAGTGCGAAGCAACTGATCGGTCAGCTACCTATACAGTTAGAATTTTAAATTATGTTGTTCAATGCGTGACACTTTTAACGCGATGAAATTTTATTTGTAAGAAATTGAGGCTAAATATTTTGGATACCCGTTATCTGTATTATTGAAAATGAAATTATTACTAAGCTCTGTAAGATTAATTTGATAATTTTCGCTAAATATAACATTATGTGATTTGAAGTATTAATCAATGACATTCATGTAGATACAGTTGGCTTCTAGCGAATTAGATAAAAACACATGGAAATTCTTTTAATAATTTTTATAGACGTGTTTTTAGAATTACTTGTTACATTTTCCAAAGAATTTTGTAGCTGATAAACTTAATGAGCCTTTAAAGTACGAATGTGCAGCTTCAAAAAACTTTTAAGTGTATGCGACTAACTTTTTTAAGTTATATGTACTTTCTGAGTATAGATGAAAAAAAATATCTTTAGGAAACCTGGACCCTTTAATCGCCTATCTGCCTCAAGCGTGATAATCAATCATTTCTTTTCGTACGAAGTGGGGCCCTTACCTTGTCCAAAAAGGCTGAGACAGCAAAGAAAGGCTGGTGAATTTTTCAGTGTGGTAGTCATGCCCGTTGAATAGGGGCATTTTTCAGCGACGTATTCTCTAGGTACTCATATGTTATTTTATTCCAATACAATTGTGGCACGATTCTAAATCGGTAATTATTCTTAACTCCTCTTACCTTCTCAATAACTTAAAGACTTTTTGGAGCTTTCCACGGAACTTCCACGTACGTTAATTTATTCTTCCATCGTTCTTAATTCAATTAGGCTCTCTGTCAGTCTTTATTAGCCGAATTTGTGTCTTTCTACTTTAATTTGATTTTCGCTCAATAATGTTTTCTTATTAAAGAGGTTAAGTTACAAAAGGTCGTGTATTGGTAGGTTATTGTATGTCCTTTTTTGTCTTTTGGGAAATATTCAAATGACCCCCTCTTATGTACTGACTAAAACCTATTTACGTTCCTTCTCGAGCCCTTTGTCTACCAGGGTCACGGTAACTCTTGCGAACAGTCCCGCAGCCCTGGCCAGCAAATTTAGACATAATAACATCCGAAACTATATCCAATCTATGCTAACCCTATAGTATTACGTTAGCACACTTCAGTCTTTAGCACTTTTGAATAATATTGAAAAGGTTCCAAAGGAAATTAACTCGAGTCTTTATTAATCGTTAATCAATGCAAAAATTAAATAACTCTCGATATCTCATAAAATAGTTCCGGAGATTTAAAGTATTAACTTCACATAAGATAAAAGAATGCGAATTAAAAAAGTGTTCGATAATTAAAAATAATAATTGGAAGAAGGTTTAGTTTTTACGGAGGCTATAGATTATTTTTTAAGACCTTTAAGCCATTAAAAGAGCCAATGTTTTTACTGACAATCTAAAATTAAGTGCACCCTCGATAGCAAGTTCAATCGGAATAGCTATGCCTCATAAATGTGTATGAGTGGCACGGATGACAAACTCGTTTGATTTATACCTCCATTGTAAAGATACGCGTTTAATTGTGAAATAAGGTCGGTACTGAGGTACTGCGGTCATAGAGTAGGAGGGCAGAAGGACCATTCCTTATTAGACGTTATTAGGTACAGACGCCAGCATATCAGGCTACTATAATTTGTCAAATTTCCTTAATAGATTTTCAAATTCATCGGTAAAGCAAAAAAATTGTCAGTTTCTGGTAGCTTGATGTGCTGGCGTCTGTATCGTTCTTAATATTTTGCCTCAAGAATGTTTATTTCAGTTAGAGCCGGTTTCACAGGTTATGAATAGCCACTATCTACCAGATAAATTAAAATATGGAACAGAATTTGTATGAAATTATCTGCCAGATAAACTATCTGGAACTTATGAGAAAACTGTGAAACTGACCCTTAGTGTTTTTTTAACTGTCATAAATCCTACAGATCATTCAACAGATTTAGAAGTTATTCGACTGTTTATTAAATTGCCCTTTAAAGATGTAAGATGAGGCTACTTTGAGAAATAGTAAAGCCTTTTTTTATAAAAACCTTAGGCAATGCCAGACAATCAGATCACTTGCTTAAGTTAAATCCAGAACTTCGAAGATAAAAGACTAAAACCACGTAAAACTTAAAAGGATTTATTCGAGAGAAAAGTACGTATTTTGTTTTGGAAATTTCGAGAACTCTTGCCTGATTCTGCCATCAAACTGAACACATCAAAAGAAATTTTGACCTACGATTTTTTTTTCTCAAAGCCCTCAAAGATTTTGTGAAGAATTCATATAGCTATTATTTTTGAATTTTCTTTTTTTATATTATAGACTATGTACCTAGTCAAAAATTGGTGGTCATACAAAACTATTGTCAATGCTCATCGAGATGTAATAGAATTTGAGATACATACAATTGGGATTTTAAAATCTTCTCACTTTAACTCTTGCTGGGTTTCTCGGTTTTGATCTATTTTCCCGGGCATCCAGCAAAATTAGGCTAATTTCATCACATATCATAGTCGGCTCACCTCACCACCGGCTTCTGCAAAAGAGTAGTAAAAACCAACTCACTTTTTTTCCAAGCTATGTTGGGTTTGGCTTCAAGTCTAACCGGATGCAGCCGAGTACCAGCGTTTTCAATGGAGCCACTATACCTATCTGACCTCTACATCCCGGTAATTCGGAAACCCGATACCCCTTGGTAAGGCTGGTTATCACGCTTTCTGGCTTCTGACTACTCGTTCAAATGACAGCCGAGACCCACTGATTTAACGTGCCTTCCGGTACACGGAACTCGTCATGACAAGACGGTCACCCATCTACGGACTGACCACGCCAAGCGTTGCTGAATCTTACGATCGGTCGATCTCTGCGGCTGTTTCTAATAACAAGCTATTTATTCCTTTATAATTTAAGTGTGAAGAATTACGTCCAAAAAGTAGCTTGGTCCTTCTGTCCTCTGTTTTTGGTCCATCAGAACCAGTCATGATATGTGGCGTACATCAAAGTCAGCCCGTAAAGCGATGAAGATACACGAGTGAATATTGTGGGTTACTCTCGTAGTTATAAAGTACTATAATAGTTGGTACTTCCAGCTCTTTGATGTACTTGCTTATGGCCCTATTTCGCTTTAAAACTGTATTGTATGACAGTGCTTTTGTATTTAATTTGAACTATATTTAGTTTTGCTTATTCTACCATCAAAATGTTTCCAGGAAAGAAGTAACCATTACAGATATATGTATTTAAAGTCAATAAGGAATATAATTTGAATGCCTTAATAAAGCTAGATGCTGAAAAGTTTTACAAGATGACTAATATTTTAGTAGAAGTAAGAATCCAAATGTAGACTTTATTCTTATCAGAAGATATATTTGCAATCAAGGGAGGAATTGTTAACGTACCAGTCTCTCATGTATGAGTGCGCGGGTTCGATTCCAGGTCAGGCAAGTAACGATGTAACTTTTCTAAGTTATATGTACTTTCTAAGTATATCTTGGACACCAATGACTGATTAAAGGTGAAGAAAAACATCTCGAGGAAACCATGGATTATAAAGTCTCAAATCACCAACCCGCATTGAGCAAGCATGGTGATTAACGCTCACCCCCTCTCTGTGTGAGAGGAGGCCTGTGCCCAGGAGTGGGACGATAAAAAACGCTGATGATGATGAAAATTCAGCCAGCACATAAATCTTCAATGTTCACAATATGCAATCAAATTCCCACCAGCTCGAATAAAATTATAATTTGCGTATTAATTGTACAATTGACAGCTTCAGAAACATTAATTAGCACCTATACTAATGTCTGTTTGTATGCTAATTCGTCTGCACGTTATAAATTGTTTGATCGGATATGTTCTCTGAACTTCACTAGTTCTGCCTCGTGGTTTTACCTGCATCTTTAAAATAATATTTAGAGAAAATTAATTTGGAGTCAATTTCAAGAGTAGTTTGTAATAATTTCTAGATTTATTTTACTCTCTCACTGACTGTATGGTTTTCATATAAATTGGTTTAGTCATCATCTCCCGAGCCTTTTCCTAACCATATTGGGGTCGGCTTCCAGTCTAACCGGATTCAGCTGAGTACCAGTGTTTTACAAGGAGCGACTGAATATGTGACGTCTTCAACCCAGTTACCCGGCCAACAAAATACCCCTTCTGACTACCCGTAACGATTGCCAAGGATGTTTAATGTCAGTTCAATTACATATTGATCAGTTTAGTAGAAGATAAAATCACTTTCCCATACATTTGATGAAAACTCACCTTAATCCTTCTTCAGATTTCTTTAAATATCTTTAAGCTGTTTTCTACACCGGGCAGCTGTTAATCAGTTAAGCCAGACGGAATATAGATTTTACAAAGCTCTTGATTTGAACTCGGAAGACTTGGATTCTGTTGTTTTTAAACAATAAATGAAAGGGTTGACAAAAAGAATTATGGAAGAAGATACGTACTCGAGGTTTACGACATGGTTTGAGGTATTGACATTGCTGGCTGATCTAACGGGCTAGCCGCCGTGGCCGATAATCAGTCTGGACGCCATTATCATTATTGGTATTTAGCACAATCTTCCTTTTTCTTTTCGATGGAAGAAATTTACCTAAAATTATTAACTGCAATACTTGAAAAAGAACATGCTTAAAAAACAACAAGTTTCTAGTTCAATATTCAAAATATCGATATAATTTAAAACCTTCCCATATTCCTTTGAAATGTCTTTGCTGTCGAGTATAAGCGAGAAAATGTTTGCGACGGCTTGTCGACGGCATTTCACTGCCACATTACTTCACAAACGACGTCTTGAAATTGGGTTAATCCTTTGACTTGGAACTCAATAAAACGATTCGAGATTTCTGTAATTTGCTGAGATATTTAAAGCAAACGCGGTTTACCGCAATCTTAGTGTAGTATTGAACTTATCAAATACTAGCTTTCGCCAATGGTTTCACCCGCGTCCCGTGAATCATAATTATATATCAGGGTATAGCCTTAATATGTAGATAAATGGGGTATCTAACACGGACAGAATTTTGGTAATCGGTCCAATAGTTCCTGAGACTAGCGACTACAACCAAAAAAAAAAAAATCTCTTCAGCTTAACGATACAGTTCTTGAGGAAACCTGGATTTTAACAAAAAGTCTGAAATCGCCAATCTGCCTTGAGCAAGGGTAGTGATGAATGCCCATTTCTTCTCATCAGTATCACTGCCGCAGTGGGACTATAAACAGGCTGATGATGATGATGATGATGATGCAGAAAGACATCATTTTGTCATTTTACCAGAGTGCTTAAATATAACAGCCAGAAACGGTTACAACCGCGGAAAATAACTAGTTCAGTGTAATTGGCGTTTTATAGATCCTTGTCAATGTAAATAATTTATTGGAACAATTTGTTACGATTTACATCATTACGAATGGAAACAACTTCGTTAATGTTTGCTATCGAATTAAGTCATATTTTCTGGTTTGGCATAATGTTACCTTTTATCTGCCAGTTGCTTAATTTGTTAAACCATAATTCGATTGGTGGTTATTTCCTTTAATATTAATTTGTCAGTCTTTAAAATGTTATAATAAAAGTTTACTTAGAAAGGTTTCAGCTTGTTGGCTTTGGCTCCACGTTCGCCTTTCAAGTCTAGGACTTAATAGTCCCGTATGCACGGCAGAGACATACGTAATAATAAAAATGGCGTCCAGATCGATAGTCGGCATGGCGGCTGTTCTCTCTAAGGGAATCAGCCAGCAGTGCAGAAGCATTTGTCCAGATGGTGCACTCTCTATTGCCTCACTCTCCTAGCCCGATGGATCGGTTTTCCGACTCGACCTGAGAAAGATCAGGTACAGAACCGACATTTACATGCTCCGATGCTTCGACCACCAACGTCCAGACTCTTGGCTGCTTTTGTGAAAGTTTCTTAAAACCTATAAAGCAATTTCGAATCCGAGACCGCGTGTTCAGCAATCGCGCCCTGTGACTACTAGACCAACAATTGTTTGGTTTGTGTAGTAGTTTTTAACATTTATTGGAACAAAAACAAATACCTGTCAACATCGGAGTAGGTTTAAATAAGTAGGTAGTAATTTTAGATAAGCAGTAATTTGAGTTCTTTTCAATTATTTATAGGACGCTGATGAAGAAGGATCAGCTGCGCAGTATACAATTTTGATTTTAAAAATTCTATTGCGCACCTAATCGGCTTAGGTACTTTAGAGTCGTGAAGTTGGAACTTAGTGGATCGTTCTACTTGTATAAATCTTTGTACATAAACAGTACCTACCTATGTATTTATAATAGTTGAGTACAGTGGTCAATTAAAAAACGACTTTAAGTTCACCATAATAACTCTTATATTTTTCCTTCCAGGGTCTCGCAATGTCAAGCGGGAGTTGTTCCGGGCCGGGCGTGTGCGGAGGAGCGCGGCGGCGGCCTCCCCCTCCCCCCGAGCCCGCGCTATCCCTCGCAGCCGACCTCAGCGAGCTCAGTCTAGACCAGGGTTACCACACTCTAGCTGACTGCGGCCCGCCTCGAAGAAGGAGGGATAACACCCTCAATGATGCGCTGTGGTTAAAGATTTTATCTTACCTTGAGGTTGGTAACCCCTGCAGATGAATTTGCTATGAATCTTGGAGAAAATTTCCTTTCGGCTAACATTCTTGTCAGTTTGAATATAAGTCCACATTAGATGCCGTGGGCAATGTTTTTTTGGAGTTGTTGATTTTATTTGGTGCCTAGACTTAGAGTCTTAAAAATATTTTTGGTGGCCGTCTAAATTATACCCTTTATAAAGTATTCACTATTTCAGCCGACATACTTGTTCGCTCCTAATGTGGTAGGTATTGGTACTGTAGTGATCCTTTACACTGAAAGAAGAAAATATAATAGGTATTAATATTTCAGTACCAAAAGAATGTGTAAGGAGCCATGCGGGCTAAATTTGGGTTAGTGGGCGTCCTTTCTAGTTAGATGTTAAAGTTGCAATCCACCTTCGTCTGAGAAGGGAAGAATAGCAGGTCGACTTGAGTTAAGCTAAGTGTCAAATGCCAGTAAAAAAGCCACTATTTTACTGTATCATCATTGTTGCCTACACTTTATTTGCAGGTGTCCGACCTATGTCGAATGTCCCGCGTCTGCAGACGATGGGCGAGGTTAACCACGAGGCTTATCACGAGGCCTGAGGCCTGGAAGAAGGTGCGGGCCGCAGGGCCCCTGGAGATAGCTGCCAGGTGCGCGGGAGCCAGGGCGGGGCCCTGCGTCAGTTCTGTCAGGGAGTGGCGGTCGAAAAACTGTGCGGTGAGTTTTATTACAGGCTTTATGAACAATGTGTATAGGAATCTTTATTTGAAGTTATCGGTATTGGAAACAGAACATCACGTTCTATAATATTGCAGTAAATCTTTTTACGTACAGTAATGTGGAAAGATTTTCGTCATAATGATGATCATGGGATATGCTGACAACATACTGATTTATTCATTTTTATAAATTCAGTTGCTATCTGTAAATTGGCCGTCTGCACAAATTAGTCTAGCAAGTAAATAGTCAAAGTCACTCCCATTCTCTCATACCATGGGTTTAATTAGGTAAAAATTATAAGCGATGTCTGGCGGCCCTAGGATCGTGGTCTATTAAGTAATGTTGGAACATAACGACTATTGTTTGTATCTACAAAATCTCAAAAACTACCTTACCCAACAGGTAACAGTAGCCAGTGCGCAGCTGCTGGTGGCTACCTTCAGGAACCTAACGCACCTCGCCGTGACAGGCTCCAGTAGCATGGACGCCAGAGCCATGGCGCCTCTCATCACCGACCTTACGGATTTGAGGCATATAGACCTTACAGGTTATTATTATTACTTCAGATAGCATTATTACACTGTCTACTATTCGGGTTTCTATAATAGATCTTTCTTGTATGGTGTGAGATGAATATTTGACAGGATTTAATAGCTTATATTTCCTTGTGCAGACTCTTCCATACCTACCTTTCCATACATATATTATGTATTCATACTTTAATATTCTACAAGAGTGACTGTGAATGAATTTTTATTAACATTTTGTGACGCATTTTCTAGGTGTTATTCGAGACCAAAAAAACAGAACATTACTGTTTATTGTTTTTAACTTTCATGGTTAATAACATTTGAATTACTTATTTCGAGTCAGTTACTTTGTGATCATGGCGCTTGCAACAGTGCCGAAATAATATCGGGAACTCAATAAAAAGGTACCTACTTGGTAGCGATCCCGAAATAAGTAATTCAAATTACTGTTTATTTGTTTAAAATAGAGGCCGAAATCGATAAACATTGTTTTGTATATTCAATTTTAATTATACAAAATAATTAAGAATAACTGAAAGCAAGTAAAACCGTAAATAAAGATGATCGTACATTGTAATTTTCTTGTTTATTCACTTTAGATAGGTGGGTAACATCCCCTGGGACCAAACTCCGCTGCCTGTCTAAACAATGAATAAATAATTGTCTTTCAATTTGAATAACCGGCACGAGGTCTACGTATCATCGATTTTTAGGAAGAGTCGGCAAATGAGGCTTTGTTTTGTCTACTATTAATTAAATGTTTGTTAGTGGAAGGCTCGGGAGAGATTTATGAGGGCGAATTTCGTAGTTATAGAGTGTATACGAATTTGTGAGAAACCGCTGATGTATTTATGGGACAGAGAACATAGGACAGTAGGAACCAGACAATAGGAAAAACCTATATGCTTCATTTCTTAGTAACCTTCCATTTCGTGTGATGCATTTAGAACAAAGATACGAAGTTCTTTCTGTTACAGTTCTCGAGTGAAAGAGTTACAATAAACCATCTCATTTATGATAGTATATATAATATAGATTCACTCACTTTGTTACCCAGGTTGTCCAAACGTGGATTGGCCAGACTGGGCGTGGTTGGAGACGCGGCTTGCGACCCGGCGACCTCCAGTGGAGTACATAGACCTGACGGACTGCGGGTCTGTTACGGACGCTGGACTTTGTGCGCTACTCCACACCTGCCCATCCCTGCAGTATTTGTACCTAAGGAGGTGTACTCTAGTCACAGGTAAGGAAGAAACATCGAACTTGTTAGGGTCCAGTAGGTAGTCATGTTTGCAAAATGACAGAAGCCAGAAATACAGATAAACAGTGATACCGAGGGGTATTGGATTGTCCAGGTAACTGGGTTGAGGAGGTCGGATAGGCAGTCGCTCTATATGAAATACTGGTACTTAGCTGCATCTGACGGTTAGACTGGAAGCTGACCACGTTGGCATATCTGTTATAGTAAGGTATTCTTATTAGGTGGTATGAAAAGGTATGCTGAGGTGAATGATAAAATAATTGTCATTTCAGTTATTGTAAAATCGACTTATGTGCACTTATGACTTATGTCACACTCTAAAAAATAATTTTTCGAATTTCGAATGAAAAATATTGTCTTTTGGATTGGCTGGTTACAAAAACGTAACTTATTTTTATTTGCTAAAATAAAAGAGGTTTTCTATCAAAAACTCTAATAACTTTGTTTTCTTAAGAGCTTGCCGAGAACAGAGTTCTCGTATATAATATTTCAAGTACACTTTTGATCATACATTTACACTTTATTTACACAACAAAATTTAAATATTTACATAAAAAATATATACATATATATAATTAAAAAATGGCGTCAAAAAATTCCTCCTCATCGCTGCTCGCTGGGAGTGTACCCAATAGGCTGGGTAATGTCTAATTGGTAATTGGTAATGTCTAAATCACTTCAAGTACACTTGAAGTGATTTAGACATTACCAATCGTATTCAATGGCTCTCTGTAGATACAACTTGTAAAAATAAATGTTATGAAATATGATCCCATTTCGTGGCTTTTATTCTAAATCCTTTTACAAAGTCACCTTTTGTACGTACCAAAAAAATATTCCATTTTCTTGGCACAAATATAAGGTACACTCATTTCTTTATTAATAAAATATTCCTCTCAATCTCACGAAATATTTTATTAACAAATTTTAATTAAAATTTTCTTTATAGTACTTTGATGTAAAAGAAACAAATTAGCATTCCTTTGTGCATAGTTTTACTTCGTGCTATTTATATACACGTAGTTTTAGTCAAAATAAAACATAGAATTGTTACTACTTAACTAATAATGATGTCCAGAGTTTTCGGTCACTGTGGATGATCTTGCTAAGGAAATCAGCCAGCTGCACAAGATGTATTATAGTGCACAAGTATTTGCACAGTTACAGGTGCACTCTCTATCCCTTCACTATCATAGCCCGATAGGACGGCAATCCGATACGACCGGAGAGCTATCCGATGGAAGGGTTTATCAATCACTAACTTCCAGGCTCCGGGCTGCTTTGTGAAAGCTTCTTAAAATCCACTAAGCGGTTTCTGCTCGACCTGGGAATCAAACCCGCGACTAAGTACACACAACTACTAGTCCAACGAGGCAGTTCATTAATTAAAGCAAGTTCCATAGTAATCAATATTATAAGCAATATTTCATGACTAGAACTAGAGCAAAATCACGGGAAAATACTAGTTTAATCACACAATATGTAAATAAGTCTACTTTTCTAATCTATATAATAATTTATTCAACATTTCTAATTTTTTATAACATAATTAAGTGTTGCTTAATGATAACTTGTTTGTATATAATTAACACCTAGCAATTTAGCGACAAGTTAATCCGGGGAACTAGGTTAGCTTAGAAATTGGAACCGCGGAATTTTCTAATCAATACCATGATCGGTTATAACCACAGCTTTGCGAAGTCCATCTTAATTAAACAGGGTTTACTCGTATTATAGAGATGTTGTATGGCATTATTCTTTTTCTAAAAATAATTTTATTAATGTGAGTTACTACATTATAATTTATTTCATGATAATTGAAGTACTATTATCGGTGATATAAAATTGAATTTGTAATCAGGACGTGCGAAAAATATTGATATTGTATATACCTGTAAATACCGTTGTATATACCTGTAATACCGTTGTATATACCTGTAAATACCGTTGTATATACCTGTAATACCGTTGCCGTGACAACGGCCGCTGTAATTCGGCCGAAATATCGGGTAAAGAAAAAAGTATCGTACCTCTCTATTAATACTAGCTGTTCCCTGTGATTCCTCTCGTTGACAGATGGAATTACTTACCGAAACCGGAAAAAAGCCCATGTCCTTTCCTTTCCTTCAAGAGTTCAATATTAAAACTACTTCCCAAGAGACTATCATTACTACGGATTCTAACAACAACTTTATTCAATATTCCTCGAAGACCAACACCGTTGATCTACAAATAAAACTATACTTAAAGTGTTCCCGTTAGTCCGATAAATAACACGGCCGGTACCGGACAGTAATCGCATTATTATTCAGAAAAACATCGCTGTAATCGCCATAATCCGTAAGAAACGTCTATATTAGATATTGGCAAGGCTTCTAGTCTGGTCAAGCTAGTCCGATCAGTTTTTCGAAAGCAAGCGCATAATTGCTTGTACTAGGTTTTCACACAAGATTTTCTTGTTCGACAAATGTAGATGTTGGTGGAGCTGCTTATGTTAAGTGCGTTTTTCTTATAAGTAGATTTTTTTGTTGTGATGTTTTAGATTTATAAACTCAAACTCGAAATCATATATTCAAATTAGGCTGTAAAACAGCACTTTTTGAACGTCAAAAATTACTAAAGACAGCCCCCAAAACATCTATCACCACTTCCCATGTGATTTTGCTGGAAAGAAGAAGTGGTACTCAGCACTGGTACTCAGCTGAATTAGGTTAGACTGGAAGCCGACCCCGACATACATAGTTGGGAAAAGGCTCAGGAGATGATAATGACGATAAGTTTTAGATCAGATCCATCGTAGGTATCTGAATCAATTTATTCGTGGGAATAATGACGGTCCTTTATCGACCTATCTACATAGAGATAATCTAAGCTTTAAATCTGGGAATGAAGAGTTACAATTAGTTGAGTTCTGTAGATAACACCGTAACAAACAAACAGATAACAGAATATTTCAGAAACATGCAATAAAATGTACGTAGTACAAACTTTTGGTAGCCCGAAGGTAAATCTGCGTAGAATGAGGGTACATAAACTTTAAAACGATTATGTAAAATATGGGGTACTGGCTTAGAGTATTTAACCTACTGGAAACGGCATTACCGTCCCTTTATGTATGCCGAAGGTACGGAAGCGATGGCATCAGTCATACCCGTACGTACATACGCCAGCACAAGGCCATATTTATATGATGCCGAAACTGACAAATTTTCCCAATCAACTTTGAACCATATGCTTCAGTGATAAAGTTGAAAATCTGTTAAGGAAACTTAACAGGTCTATACATGTGTGTGTCAATGTCTATGTTTGTGTTTGAAAATTTCGTTGTGTGCATGCACTCGGAAATGTATGGCTGAGCTATCACTATTTGTTGCGTTACTAGCCCCGCGCGTGAATTAGCAGACGTAATAGCATAGCAATTTGTGCTTATTACGTGTCCAGTTGGTTAAATACTCTAGGGGTAGCGGCTTAACACAAAGTTACAGCGTAATGATAAAACTCTTTCAACTCCGCTCAGTAATTATTATAATTGTTCCCCTGTTACAAAGGGTCTGCAGGAGTGACGCAGACTAGGGCTTTAGAATGTTATTGTTAAATTGAGATATTTACTTACTATATACGAAAATTTTATGTTTTATTCAAGAACACCTTTATAAAACGTGGTTTAAAAAAGTACTGGGTTTGGTGCTAGGTTTTGTTCTCGATGATGTTTTAAACCTAGTACAGTCACCCGGACATCAGTGGAAACATTTGAACTGCGAAAACAGGTCTTATGTCGTAGGAAATAGACGCGGTCTCAAGGTCAAAGTGTGTCTACTGATCTGCGGGTGACTGTACTAAAAATGGTATTTTTTTAAGAACGAATAGATGGTACGTTTTATAATTAGGTTATAAGTGGTTTGATTGTCTTAAAATAACAGTCCAAAGCAGTATTTAATTAAGAGCCTTTTGACTATCACTAAGAGTAAAGAGCAATTATTGAAAAATTAAAAAAAAATTCGCGTCGTTATATCTTGTATTTTTTTCCGTGTCATAAACTCGAATAATGCAAAATATGTATGTCAATTTTATGAAATAAAAGCTTTTGTTTGGATTAGCTAGATTAAATCACGTTCTATATTGAGGTAGCTAGACCATACCTATTATTAAAGTACGGGTTTTACTGCTAATTTCAAACCATTAACTTTCTTTAAGGTGTTAGTTTGAAATTAGTTCTAAAACCGGTACTTTTTTTGAAATTAGTTCTAAAGCCGGTACTTTTTTAAGACCGTGTTTCATAATACATAATATGGTAAAAGTAAAGGTTTTTTTTTCAAATCAAAGCTCCTACACCTCTTCGAAGTATTTCTGTATACCACGTCTGATTTGAATGTGACCCATTCAATCAAATAAAGGCTTATCACCTCATTGCGTAGAAGGTAAACTTGGTAACAATTAATTTGGGTTGAACAATTCCATACAAAGAGGAAGGGTTCAGCTCAGCATCTTAATTAATTAAGTCTTATTCTAATTGGGTAAACGGACCCATTAATACCAGTTATACGATATCCCTCTAAGACTAAAGTACAGGTACAAATCGCTATCGGATCAAATTCAATTATTTTCACTGGTTCGATTAGATAATTGGGATGATGACTAGGTCAAAAATAAAGTACTTTATCATATTCATTTTGTAAAGCATATTAAAATAACGTGACTTGAATTTATCGGTTTGAACTGAAAATTGATTCCATTTTTTATTGATTATGTAATCGAAATAAGTATAATAAGTGAAATATCTTTGTATTTTCATACAAATTGCATACAAAGTAATCGTTTTAGACAATTCAATTAAATTCATTAATTTGACTAGTAAAGAAACTGTTTCAAAGTTCAGAAATTAAATCAGAAACTGGAGTAAAACTAGAACTTACCTTCATATTTCAGATGCAGGAGTGCGGTGGATACCATCGTACTGCGCGCTTAAAGAGCTCAGTGTATCCGACTGTACCGGAGTCACGGACTTCGGCTTGTACGAGCTGGCCAAGTTAGGACCGGCGCTGCGGTACCTCTCTGTTGCTAAGTGTACTCAGGTGAGTCTATAATAATTATATGGTTTTCTGTATTCGGCTTTAGAATCTAAAGCTATCGGCAAATCCACACCATACGGCTTAGTACCTTAAGGTACCGAGGCAGGCGATATGATCTGCCTGACAGCACGCCATTCGCAACTGTCACCTGGGTCGGAGTGGAAGTTGGAATGGAAGCTTTAAAGTATGCTTGAGATTTCTGGTTGTTTGTAAGAGTTACCGCCCCCAGAGTTTCTGGAGGTTTCTCTTATGAGACCGACATTCCCTCCAGCTGCATCCTCAGCGGGAGGGGTCGTTTGAGGCCCAGACTCCTGGTGCAGTCGTGACGTGGAGTTGAGCGGAGAAGTTTTAAGCAAACAAAATATTTTATGCTTAGCGGATACCACAGAGTGAGCGGGGATGAGATATTTGAATAACGAAATTTTATTGGTTGTTCAAAAACTTCTCCGTACCTATCCGCACTGGTGGAGAGCTCTGAATGCATAAGTCGAAGCATTGGTTTCCAGTTACATTACATTATGAAGTTTATAGCAAAACTGCGTTGTTCTGAACTTTATATACCACTTGCATTTCCACGAAGCTTTCAATTCATTTCCAATAATATATTATAAAATTTGAGGTATAACATGTATGACTGTGGTAAAAGGTTTTTTTAAGAGAGACAACAGAATATTTTATCCAAATTTTGCAGTTTGGATCTTATTGTATTTTCCTAACAGGAAAATTCTCAACTAATATTACGAAATTAGCTAAAACCACATCAAAGGAGCAAATAAGGATAAAAATAAATTAATTATACCAAAACAATTGATAAGTAAATGAAGATCCTTTCCATTTATATTTAGTGTATAATACGGATAAGTAAACCCTTGTTTAAACTGAAATATTCACTTTTGTTTCAAAGAGGCTCTCTTTATTAGTCCGGATTCAACATTTGTAAAATATTAAGCGATCTTCTACTTTGGGTAAATTTGGGGTAGATAATAAAAGGTCGATTCGTGTTTGTTTTGTTGTCGAAAAATGTGAAAACTTTCATTATTTGGATGATGAATATTTTATTGTTGTGTAGTAGAAAGGTTTATCTCTTGTAGTATTGTTATTAGTGACTTTAGTCGATACAATGGAACGGACATTAGCTAAAAAAAACTAATTCAAATTAGATGTCTCATATAATCTGTAAATATATCGACTTTGATGACCCCGTTTGGCGTAACGGACAACATTGGACTGCTGAACTGAGGGTATTGGGTTCGATTCTCGTTACGGTCAACATTTGTGCGATGAGCAATTGAGCATGCTTGTCAGCTGTGTTTTATCAGTTGTGTTAGCACCCATAACATAAGCTAATCAATAGCTTATCTAGGGGCTAACTGACCGTGTGTGAAAATGTGTCCATATATATATATTCCTATACATGATAATACACTTGACATCGATTGAATTGTTCGTGCAACTAGGTTCGCTAAATTTAATAACTGTAATGGAAAGTCATCGAGGCGCGATTCAGATTTCGTACAGTCACCCGCACATCAGTGGAAACATTTGAACTGCGAAAACAGCTCTTATGTCGTAGGAAATAGAGGCGGTCTCAAGGTCAAAGTGTGTCTACTGATGTGCGGGTGACTGTACATACTGTTATTGGGTTTTCCATGGAGGGTTTTTACCGTAAGGGTATTGTGAGTAGTTATTTTAGATTCTAATCTGATTGATGATATTGTTATCTTTATCATTAAGTAATTTATCTTTATCTACGAGTCTTTTATCTTTTTGGGAAATATTTAAATATAGGCATATATTCATATGTTATTGATTTCAAAAGTGCTTTTCCTGTTAGAATGCTTCATATTTAAAAAAAAACGCATCTCGTTGTTATGGCAATACGCAATGACACTATACAGAAAGATTGTGAAAACTTAAGCTCAACGTTTTTGTACAAATGAGATCCCAGTACTTGCTTGTTCTTCAGTGATTTTTTGCGAAATTGTATCTTACGCTCTCTCAAATAAGATACGATTTCGTTAAAAGAATATTGGCAATTTATTTTATAATTTCCATATTTTATGATATATAATTTGGAAAAATTACACGTCTTTATCACGGATTATCGGCTAAAATAAAGTAGGGAAATATTAAACCAATTTAAATTAATGTACAAGCGTCAGTACGTCAACTTACCAAAACTGTTTAGCGCGCGCGCTGTATGCGCTTTAGCGATAAAGTTGAAAACCTATTAAGGTACACAGCGCTATTTCTGCACCGTAGTATGGTTAAGTAAGTATTCTTTTTTAATAACACCGCGTAGATTTTGCACAAATAAATACTGCCCGAGAAAAGGTCCTGTTCCTTCGCAAAGAAACCTTACCAACACACGGAAAGCCAATTACAAGAAGTTTAATAAATAGGAATGAACTCGAGGTCCACAAACTTCTTACACTGTTTTAATTAGTTGACTCAGAGAAACGTGGCTCTGAAGCCATTCGCCAGTAGAACTTGTAGTTCTTTAGTCTTGCAGTCTAATAGACATTTGAAAAGTACTTTTCTTTTGCTGGTGATTAAGTTCAATGGTGGTTTTTAGGGTTTCGTTTCCAAAAATCAAAACGCGACCTTACTCGTCCGTCTGTCACCGGGCTCTATCTCACTGTGATAGCGAGAAAGTTGACAATGTTCAGAGATTATTTATTTCTGTTGTTGCTATATATTAAAATACTATAACTTATACATATAAATAAATATTAATTAAATAAATCGTTTCGAGGGATCCCATTCAGCAAATGTGTTGCTTTTTTATTATTTTTTGTTTATTCATCCTCCTGCCCTTATCCCAAGTTTTATTTGGGGTCGGCGCAGCACGTTTTTGTCTTCCACGCTCTTCTATCTGCCGTCATCTCACAAGTTACCTTCTTTCTAGCCATATCAACTTTCACGCAATCCATCCATCGTTTCTTTGGTCGTCCCCTTCCTCTATATCCATCCACATTCATGTTCAAAACCTTTCTCACAACATGATCCTCATTCCTCCGCATTACATGCCCATACCATGCTAGCCGGTTCCCACATAGTTTTTCGGTTACCGGTGCCACTTTTAAGCTTCCTCTTATATACTCATTTCTTACTCTATCCATTCGCGTAACACCACACATTCCTCTTAACATTCTCATCTCTGCTGCATGCAGTTGTCTTTCATTCATCTCTTTTGTGGGCCAGCACCCTGAACCATACAGGACGGCAGGCCTGACCATAGTCTTATAGATCTTCCCCTTAAGTTTAAGGGGAATACGTGGGTCGCAAGCTGTTCCCGTTACCTGCCGCCATTTCATCCATCCTGCGTTAATTCTGTGCTTAACTGTCCGATCTATTTCGCCATTGCCTTGGATGATTGAGCCGAGATACCGAAAGTCGGAGCAGACTGGGAGAGGCGCGTTGTCAAGCGCTATGGCTTCAGTACTGGAGAGACCGCCGAAATCGCAGAACATGTATTCGGTCTTGGTTCTGCTGATTTTCAAGCCAACATTCTCCAGTGTCTGTTGCCATTTCTCCAATCTGCTCTGGATCTCAGTTCCATCTTCACTGACCAGCACAATGTCGTCGGCAAACAGCATGCACCAGGGTGCCTCTTCCTGTATGTCCCCCGTCAAGGCGTCCATAATAAGTAGGAAGAGGTAAGGACTTAAAGCCGACCCTTGGTGCAAGCCCACGGCCACATTGAACTGGTCACTATTGCCGGCAGACGATCGAACATACGTACAGGATTCCCTGTACATCGCACGAACTAACTCCACATACTTCCCAGGCACACCTTTCTCTTTCATGGCCCACCACAACACTTCTCGAGGCACCCTATCATACGCTTTCTCAAGATCAATGAACACCATGTGCAGGTTCTTGTGCACAAGTCTGTACTTCTCGCACAATTGGCGAAGTGCAAATATAGCGTCCATTGTCCCTCGACCTGGCATAAACCCAAATTGATTTTGGGTAATCTCACTCTCTTCTCGCATTCTTTTCTCTATCACTTTCTCCCATATTTTCATAGTATGTGACATGAGCTTTATCCCTCTATAGTTGCCGCAGTCTTGTACATCTCCTTTATTTTTGAAGATGGGCACTAGTGAACTACTGCACCATTCTTGGGGGATGACTTCTTCATGCAGCAACTTATTAAAGAATAAAGTCAACCACATACATCCATTCATTTTTAAAACCTTCCATACTTCAGCTGGTATATCATCCGGTCCCAAAGCCTTGCCATTTTTCATACTTCTAATTGCTCTCACTACCTCATCCACGCTAATTTCTCTTACCAATCCCTTATTTACTTGTGCCTCTTGAAGCACACCGTTCCAAACGTTCTCTTCATTCATAAGCTTTTCAAAATAATTCTTCCATCTCTTTCTTATGTCCTCATCTGTACACAAAACCTTGCCAGTCTCATCTTTAATGCATTTGATATGCGTTATATCCCTCGATCGTCTTTCTCTCTCTTTTGTAATACGGTAGAGTTCCTTTTGGCCTCGAGGACCGTCCAGGGAGTTGTACAGTTTCTCCTGCGCCTTAGCCCTGGCAACTGCTACCACCTTCTTTGCTTTTCTCTTCCATTCCTTATATATACTCTTTCTTTCATCCCTCAAACTAGCATTGACCGCTTCTACATTCTGCCATTCTTTAAATGACGCCTTTTTTTCTTTCAAAACCTTTTGTACGTCTTCACTCCACCACCATGTATCCCGATCTATCAGACCTTTTCCTTTCGACTCTCCACACACTTCTTTTGCGACTTCCCTTATATATCTTGCCATCTCATTCCAAAACTCATTTACCGATTTACCTTCCATCTCATTCATGTCTATCATTTTATCCACAATCTGGTTCCTGAAAATACTAGCACATTCTTCCTTCTCTAGCATACGCCATCTTATCTTTGGAGGGGGCCGATCTTTGCTGCCCTTGGACGAGACACTTAATTTAATATCCATCACCACAAGTCGATGTTGGGTGACTAATGCTTCGCCTGGCAGCACTTTACAGTTTTTGACACAGCATAGATTCCTTCGCTTTACTAGGAAGTAGTCTATCTGTGTCGCGTGGTTGCCACTCTTGTATGTTACAAGGTGCTCCTCCCTTTTCTCGAACCACGTGTTTGCTATAGCCAGGTCAAAGGCACAGGCAGCTTGTAGTAGTGCCTCGCCGTCAGCGTTCCTGTTTCCGAAACCCCTACCACCATGCACTCTATCATATCCATCACTCTCTTTTCCTACATGCCCATTAAAATCCCCACCCACATAGACTTCCTCACTTTCCTGCACATTCATCATCAAGCAGTCAAAATCCTCCCAAAACTTCTCCTTCACATTCTCTTCACAACCTGACTGCGGTGCATACACACTTACTATATTCACTGTCTTGCCGTCCACGATCATTTTAACCGCTATCAGCCTATCATTCACTCTTTTGACATCTATCACACTTTCTTTTAACCTATTATCTAAAACAATACCCACTCCATTTCTCTTGCCATCACTGCCACAATAGAATAACTTATACCCTTCTCCTATCTCTCTAGCCCTTGCACCCTTCCACTTTGTCTCTTGCAGACACGCTACATTTATTCTTCGCCTTTTTAAAATATCTGCCAGCTCTCTTCCCCTTCCAGTCATCGTTCCTACATTCCAACTAACACACCTCAGTCTTACTTCTCTCACACTTCGAGCTTGCTTCTTACGTCGCACCCGCCCGTTGTGGTGCGACAACCCTTGTCCATTTCCCACAGGAGCCGGGTGCTGCCCCTGCGCGTCGCCTGTGGGGTACGCCCTAGCCCTATCGCTCATAATTTCATTCCTACTCATGCTGCTTGATTATTTTTTATTTATTGCTGAGCATTAACCTTTTGAACGCCAATGTCGGCTATAGCCGACATGAGCAAGCGTGCCCTGTGCGCCAACGACGGCTATACTCGACAAAAAACAGGTCGCAGAAAAATACAAAATAAACCTATTAAATCATTACTTTTATGTATTTTATTGATACACCTTGAAAGCTGAATGTCTAAACATTATTTAGTTGCATACAGTAAACAAAAATGCATATTCCTCATTTAAATATTTGATGATAAAAAGTTAAATAATTTATGGTTAAAAAAGTAAGTCCCATGACGCCAATGTCGTGCAGAGCCGACTGCTAGTGATGTAGTATCATGTTGACGTATATTATATTCTTAAATTAATTTAGGTATATATATATGTAAAAAATCGTTACGTATATACTACGCAATTTCATACGAAAATTTTGATTTATTTTATACATATAATTAATCTGATTAGTGAGAATATTAGAAAGTTCCTGTTATAAAAATTGTTGCTAGGTAATAATATCACGTGATAATATTATTCATAAGTGACATGTAAGTAATATGATCTCAAAGTAATTATTAATAATATAACTCAATAATTAAACTAAATGATTGGTAAATAAATAGTTTTATTTGCATTCAATCCATTAACAACCCAAATTGTTGCAATAAGTGTAAATTTCAAGAATAATAAAAACAAACTACTGTGGCCTTTGAATTTAATTAGATACTAACATCGATAAACTGTATGACACTATGGTACAACTCTAATGTACATGCAACGATGTCTTATAAAAGACTCGTCGACGGCGCCAATGTCGGCTATTCCCGACAGTGAGGTACATCAGTACTGAGAAAAGTGCTGTACCTAGAGTTATTTTCATTTTAACTGTTGTGTGTCTTAATCATTGTTTTTATGTTATTAACAACTTCGGAACTACTTGAGTGGAACGTTGTAAAATATTTAATATTGGAATGTTCTTTTTAACATATTAAATTATCGACCATTTATCTGGCAAGTATTGATAAAAAAAATAATAATAATGGGTGTCGATATAATGTTGAAATCCCTATTTTTTTGTAGGTATTTAATTAAGATTTTCGGGCTTGGCGTACAGGGCATAGGAATACCGATATGGCGTGGCGGTGAAAAGGTTAATAACGGCAACAGGTAGATTATTTGAAATATTTACAGAATACCTATATTATTCAATTTCAAAATAAGTATTAATATAAAAATAAAATTCAAACTACGGACGCTATGATACAACACAACAAGATGATATTTTTGGAAATTTTGTAGATGTACGGGACCCTCCGAGGATGAGTGTGACACGCACTTGGCCGGTTTTCAAAAGTTTTTTTAAAACTTCCAATGCTTTTATTACAGCTTTAAACATTTCTATGATGAATGCAAGTATCAGTGCATATTCCTTCTGCAATCATAAACCCAATCTATATGCAGACGATGCTAATCTAGACGTTAGCGCAGACTACTCAGTATGCTCTCCAAAGCGCCAATTTACTCGTCGTGTTGCGGATTTTCAGTCTGTCCAATTATACTGAAACTGAGATATCCCTTTTCGTTGATTCGTATCCAGGTTTGAGGTTTCAGGTTTTGTAGAATTCGGGCTGCGAAATTTGTTACGTTGCTTTTAAATGAAACAAGAGAATGGTCATTCTATCCATACCAATGAATTTGTTTTAGAGTAAACACCGAAAGAAAGCTTTGATTCTATTTTCAATAACAAAAGAAATGATGAAGAAATAATGCAGGACAGTCATCTATCCACAGACAGACCGTGCCAAGCATTGTTGAACCCTATAATTTATTGATAGAACCGTACGACTGTTACTTAGCCACCTATGAGTCAAGAAGTTGAATAACTAAAAAACAGTACTTCAATGTCTCCATAAAATTTTTCAAAAAAATATTTTTCTTATTGGCCTATTCTATAACTTTATTTCTTTCCAGGTATCAGATTCTGGTGTCCGAACCCTGGCACGAAGATGCTACAAACTCCGGTATCTGAATGCTCGAGGTTGCGGGGCGCTTGGCGACGATGGCGTAGAAGCTATAGCCAGGGGATGTTCCAGGCTGAGGGCGTTAGATCTTGGAGCTACTGATGTTTCTGAGGCTGGGTTACAGGTAAATCTATGTTTTTTTTTAGCACTAAGTAGGTATATCCTCATCTGCTTTTTGTTGGTAAGACTGATTGTGTGACCTTCTAGCTTCTGAAAACGTTTAGCTGTCAAAAAATTCGAATAACAAATATATATACTTTTTATCACCTCACTGCTGAGTATAGGCCTCCTATTACACAGAAAAAGATTGAGCGTTAATCACCACACTTGCTCAATGCAGGTTGGTGATTTCGGACTTTTTAATCCAGGTTTAATTCAGATGTTTTCCTTCACCTGTAATCAGTCATTGGTGTCCAAGATATACTTAGACTAAGAAAATTTGCATTGGCACTTGCCTGAACCTGGAATTGAACCTGCATAACTTTTATTATCATCATCATCCTCCCTCTCTTAAACCAATTTTTATTTAAGGTCGGAGCAGCATATTATCTTTTTCCACACTCTTCTATCTACCGTCATCTCACAAGTAACATTATTTCTAGCCATATCGACTTTCAAACAATCCACCCATTCTTTGTTTATACATTTTAATGTTTCTCCATTTCAGATCCTTGCCAGATGCTGTCCAAACCTTAAAAAGCTTGCTCTTCGAGGCTGTGAGTTAGTCGGAGACGATGGCTTGGAAGCAGTTGCGTACTACTGCAGAGGTTTAACACAGCTAAATATTCAAGATACCCCGGTTACGCTACGTGGCTACCGAGCGGTTAAAAAGTACTGCAAAAGATGTGTCATCGAACATACTAACCCCGGATTTTGCTGAAGACCATACATATACATATATCATTATGGCAATGATTTTGAGCATTTGTGTGTAGAAAAGTCCGAAAAGATCAGATCAGTCTATTGACGTTTACGGAGATTGATGTTTCAATTTTAGAATGTTTTTATTAAATGTACTCGAATAGCTCTGATCTTTAAAAAAGACTGAATTTGGGAAACAAATGACGACATTTTTATTGACAAAAATCCAGAGCGAAGATTTGATTGCTTTGAAAGTGGTTTGAAATGTATCATCGGTTCTTCTCCTCTTGAAAAACAACAAAGAATAATCGTTATTTAAAACGAGATCCGACTGGAAAATTGAAGATAATAAAAGATATTTCAAATCCTTTAACAAGTAGAGACCCCACGTTTGCAATAGTACTCTACTTTCAACTCTGTTCGAACGCTTTAAGGTTCATTTTCCAATCCATATAGTTACGTTGTTGACCTTTACATTCATATTACATAAATCTCATAAAAATATATTCTCATAAGCAAACATTGAGTGTCTGTTTTAAAAATAAAAGATTTTGTTGGAAAAGAAATATCTATCCTAACATTATATGTAAACCACAAGAGTTTGTTTGTTTGATGTTTGCTTGAACCTAATAATCTCAAGAACTACAAGACCGATTTAAAAAAATATTTCTGTGTTAGATAGCATATTCATTGAGGTAATTCATAGGCTACTTTTTATCCAGATGCGCCGAGAACTTCTCATGGGATGCAGTTAAAACTGCTGGCGGAAGCTGGTATTGATTTTTTATTTATCTGGATAGAACTTTATTTTCATAATACTTACTTGACGTGACGAGTTTTAAAAGGTTTTCTCAAAACCATTTCGCCAAGCGTGAATTGTCTGTATACAGACGCCAGCACATCAAGCTACTACAATCTGTCAAATTTCCTAAGTAGGTTTTCAACTTTATCGCTGAAGGTTAAGGTTCAAAGTTGATTGGGAAAATTTTACAGTTTCGGGTAGCTTGATGTGTGTTTGTACAACTTTCCTATTTTCATATTTGTAAATAAAAAAAGGAGATTTTAGTTTACTAACATAATTTTATATAAATGTAAATGCTTTAAATATAAATATAACCCAATAAGGTAATTATTTGAACTATGTTTTAATATTAAGTATGTATTTATGTACAGGGTACAGAAAAAGTTAAGAGTGATTAAAAGTGACGAGAATAGGCAAAAAAATGAAGCATAAAATGAAGCAATAGTACTGAAAACTAAAAAAAAAGAAATAATTTCGGAAAAAAACTTCGTTAATTCTTGTATTACGCTACTTCATCCTAAGGGTTAGCCGACACAATTTTACAACAATTTATGGTTTAATACTGAACTTTGCAGTGATGGTTTTTGTTAGAGCAAAAGTTAAAATGAAATCGTTGAAGGGGCAATATTTCACGTAGCTACAAATCCCAGCTAAACGGTGATTTGTTTTTTGTGGACAAAAGGACTAAAACAACGAGATATTCCGTATTCCTAACTCGAACCTCGCTATTAGTAGGCTGGGCTTGACTACTGAA
The DNA here is from genome assembly GCA_958496145.1 of Heliothis peltigera. NCBI lineage: Eukaryota > Metazoa > Arthropoda > Insecta > Lepidoptera > Noctuidae > Heliothis > Heliothis peltigera. Next base: position 2,362,336 of record OY292341.1, read on the forward strand.
AAAATGAACAACTTGGATTAAAAACTTCTTAATCAGTTTAAATTGAATTGATACTGAATTTAAAAGTTTCTTGCATTTTCTCGCTAGTAAACGCGTCTCCTAAGAATGTTTAACGAGGCAGCCTAATAATGATTGAAGAATTATACGTAATAATTATTCAGAAACAGCCTTTTCATTTTCATTTTCGAAAATTCGGGGTTTTTGTAAAAAAACTACCGACATTATGCAAATTAGAGCTTTATGCCTGCTTTATGGCTCGAAAGGTGAATGTGGATCTGTGTCGCATGTTTTTCGCTCCTACGCGCTTTGTCACCGTGCCCTCTCGCGCGATTCACGGGGTAAGTGTGGAGCGGGCATTATTTTTTTATAAATGCCGTCGACTAACAAAACCATTACTGTAATTGGTTCCGTAATAAACTAAATCCTGCCCAAGGCGATACCGGCAGCCTCAATACGTGAAACAGTATACTGCACTTAGAAATAATTTTAACTGTTAAATTGTATTGAAAAAATATTGAAAATACAAATTAAAATATGAATCGGACAAAATATTGTGCCATAGTGTATATCGTTCTACAATTTATTATGTATACTAAATTTTGCAATGAAAAATAGATGTACCTTATGAATAGAAAATTGTTTTTCCAATAGTGTAAACGACTTTCGAAAATCCCCTTTTTAGCAACCGACTTCCAAAAAAGGAAGTTCTCAGTACGATTTTTTCTAGTTTTGTACTCCAACAGTTCCTTTGCTGAATTTATTAGTTATTTTCGCTATTGGAAAAAAAAACTTATAAATATGTAATTATAGCCAATATCTTCAAAAGATATGGCGCTCTAGTATAAAATTATTTCTATTTTAACTGAATTGCCATTGTTGATTTAGTTTTTATTATTAAATTATATTTTTTAACATAGTCTTTTGTTTTATTTTTCGGTTCGAGGCCAACTGGGGCTACAAATTATTCGCAAGACTTCGCGTGGCCCAGGCACACAAATACCTCCAGAAGGAAGAAAAGCGGTTCCTAGTCAGTAAAAGTCTCCCTCTAGTTGCCGCCACAGCGCACTTCCCACTCAAAAGTCTCAACTAAAGCACACAAGTATTAATCAATGAACGAACTACATTAAAAACACTAAGCAAGACTTGATCTTATCTTCCATAAATGAAATAAGATCTCAACTGTTCTCATAAAACTAACACATTAACTTTGCAACAAGATCGTAGTACACATATTAGGTCTTCATATTGCTTGCTTGCTTCTCATAGAAACACCTTACAAACTGTTGTTAATTAAGACTATCTAAGCTTAGTACCGGATAATATTATATTTGATACCGTAGCTAAGGAACTTGGTCCTTATTACCATATAACATCGGTTCACACATGAGTATACCTTCGCGGAATTCGTCGGAAGTAGGGTAGCGTTTATTGTGACGCGGGGCACGGTGTTCTGCAGAACACTATCTGAACTAATGTTATAAAGTTGAAGAGTTTGTTTGTTTTGCTTGAACGCGGTTATATCAGCAACTACTGGACCAGATTGATTTTTTTCTTGTGTTAGATAACCGATTTATCGAGGAAGATCATTTATTCTTTCGTACGTAGGACAATAAAGCCTTCGGCAATATCAGAAAGTTGCAAGCTGAAGATGTATGCTTCAAACTAGAAGGCGAATTTCTACCACTGATGATGCTACAGTGGTTCGCGTAATGTAGGTATTCAAACAAGTGCATATATATAAAAAAAACACACACAAAAAGCTCAATCAAGACAGCGGCTTATTCGCAAGAGTTACCGTGGCCCTGGCACACAGGGACTTCCAGAAGGAACATAGTGGGTTTCAGTAAGTACGAGTCTGACACTCCCTCCAGCTGCACCCTCAGCGGGATAATTTCCCACCAAGAAAAGACCTTCCTCCTTTTTTAATTCGGTTAAATATCTTGAAACGTTGTCCGCTGTCCAGTCAACGTGATCTCTTAATTGCCACTAATGTTCTCAAAGCATCTTCCTAGAACTCTTCCTAAGTTAATACAAGCGGCGGCTGACCTGCACTTAGACCACCTAAGTTGTAGTATATTTGGGGAGTGATGCATTTTGCAAGCTTCCCGGAAGAATAACACGTGTTCGTACTTGTATCTAAAGTAAACTGATAGTCTGATATTTCAGGCACAATGTTTGTAATTCCACGTAAAATGCAAGCAAACTTACTACTCGTATACTCCTTTAGCGGTAACGTAATATCCCTGACAGTTCATAAGTGATACGTAGCCCCTTATTATAAAAAGTGCTTTTAAAAAGTACCGGCTTTAATACCTTCTAGGTAAAGTAAGACCATTAACTTTGCTCAAGATGATGTTTTAAAGCTAGTAATTAAGACGTTACATTTCATAATTAGGTAATTCAAACGTTAAAAATAATTGATTCGGTTGGCAAAGAAAATGGGATCGGAACGACCGATTTTAAGACGGCCTATCCTCTTCACCAATTTTTATCGATTCAGCAGCATCAATCCCTATTGAGCATGTTCCATTTCATGCTCCTGGCAATTTGTACGTAATATTATTTTTCAAGCATAATTGATAAAATTGGTTAAATATTTATTTTTATTTACCCACACAATGATCGTCTTATTTTTTATTTATTTATTAGTCTTTTATTTATTAAGTATCCTTTTATAATTTGCGCTTACCGCATTTTACATAACAAACGATGAACATTACGTCAGCGTTTCTAGAATGTTCCGTCCAAGAGTGTGAAGACGTCATTAGGTCTGTATTGATATACAAAATATAAAAGCGAGGGTAGATGAAGAAACCGTTCACGGAGATATGCTCAGTCATCGCCAGACGCTTGTGACGACGGAGTGATGAAATGATGTTAATCATCCTATAGGATCATTTTGTATTATTATTTACAACGACTCGTGGTAGCTTAGTGGTTAAAGCACCAGGGTCCCAAGTATGAGTGCGTGTTCGATTCTTGTTCAGGTATGTACCAATGTAACTTTCATAAATTATAAGTATGATATGGACACCAATGACTGAATAAGTGTGAAGGAAAACATATCTGAGGAAACCTATACTTTAAAGTCTGATATCGCTTATTGCGAATACCTTATTATATATTTGTAGTCGACTGGCAGTATGCCTTGCAGCTTTTCCTTCATTTGTTTTGTTTAAGCAATTGAATAAAAGTTGACTTGAAGATACAACTTTATTTAGGAGATGGTAAGGTACAGAAAATTGTCGTGCTCGGATACTGTAATCAGGGCACGACAATTTTCTCGGTATGCTAGGGATACCGCGGAAACAGGTGTTGTGTAACATAATTATATTATTAATATCATTAGGTACAGACACCAGACATCAAGCTACTACAATCTGTCAAATTTCCTTAAAAGATTTTCAATTTTATCGCTGAAGCATATAGTTCAAAGTCGATTGGGGAAATTTGTCAGCTTGATGTGCTTGACGGGCGTCTGTACTTTATAAAGCGACCTGTTAGCCGTACACAGGTCATCGTATCGTACGTAAGGACTGAATTCACGACACATACCGTAGTCAAATTGCTATACCTATCACTGTGAGCTAGCGTTAATTGTCTATCAATCACTCGTCACTCGTATCTCCAGTTTCCGTAATCGAATGTTTGTCATATGTGTCTGGGAATCTGAAGCATCGAGAGCTGTTCACAATAGGGTTGGCACATTTGAATCGATTTGTACTACCAACAAAGAATTCAAACTCAAAAATCGACAACTTATTGAATCAGGCGTTACTTTGCGGAAATCCATTACAATTAATGTTAGAAAAGAATATCTAGGTTTAATTCCGCAAGACAAAAAACTAGCAATGGGTGCAGGATGCACATGCTTCGAGTCAACACCTCCGGAAGATGCCCCGGGGAGGGGCGAAACACGTGTCGAGTCGGCTTGGTTGCTGGGGAGAAGTGGCGTCACAAACTCAGCATAAGATTGCGAAATTTACAGTGACACATGAATTTGCATGAAGTACCTTAAGTTGAGAAACTTTACATAATTTTTCTGGTTTAATCGATTCAATCAGTCGCCCAATAAGGTGGTCGGACTATCCGACAGGAACTCAGGACTTCCAACCAACTGGAATTCTTTTGGAAATCAGTGGGGAATGTCTGTGTTCAGCATACTACATCCTATAGGTAAAATGATGTCAAAGGAACGTCTTACTTGTATTGCTTAGTTCTTAGTCAGTTTCAAATTCACACGTTTCTTCAACCGTTCTACCAAGATGTTATAATATAAGAGACAAAAATGTAAAATTCTTTAACAAAATTTGTTCATATTTTTTTTCGATTACCCAGCAATAGATGGCATCCTTATTTGCTCAAGTATATTAACATATAAAATCAGCTTGAAACGTAATCGGATTTATACGAAACTAGTTTTCGCACTCGACTTCCTCCGCGACATTAGGGAGCTTGTAAATAAAGTTATAAAACGCAGCCTGTCTCTAGGCTATCACGTATATCCATGCCAAATTTAATCTCAATTGAATCAGCAGTTTCGGCGTGACAAACGAAAAAATAAACAAACAAACTCACTTTCGCATTTACAATATTAGTACAGATACTCTACGCGATCATATTTCCTAACTCCGAATATATTACATACCACGAACTTTGACTTATTGGCTATATATTATGCTGTTGTTCTGATTTATATACCATATTGTTTGAGACACTATCTCTTAGTTTGGCAGAAGTTTATAGGCCGACGTGGTAGACAGTTGCCATGATTTATAGAGAATAATGAAAACAAAAGAGCTCGCGGCTAAGTGATTTTGTCAGTACTTTTGCGAACTTGTGTGTAACAATACTATTTACTAACAATTTTATATCTTACATAAAAAAATGAATCCCTATTTCCCTGGTTATTTGTAGCGCCATAACGTGTGAACGTGTGGACACATTTAAATAAAATTTGGTATACACATAGTCGAGTCAGAGAAAGGACATAGGCTACATTTTTATCCGGGTGCGGGAAGTGGTTTCTTCAGAGGACACGTGGAACCGAAGGGTATAGTCAGTTAATCTATATAGTAAAATAAACAGACACAGCTGTAGGAAAATTTCCTTCGTTAATAAAAAATCTACCAGGAAAAGTATACAAGACGTGCAGAGGAGTGGGCGTTTAGGAACCTAATAATCATGTTTTTCTTTGTACATTTCATTCTTTAATATACAACACATATGTTATTCCAATTTCATTCTCTTCAACTTAATACGATTCATGAAAATGTAATATGACGATGTTCTAAGAGTCGTAACTACTTATTTGAAATACCTTTTGTTGAGATGGCAAACAATCGGATGACCTTGCTGCGTCAACAGCGAGGGTATCATACTTATACTGACTAAAACCCACCTTTGTTCTTTCTGGAGCCAAGTAGTGTAGTAGTAGAGCCCGGCGGGCTTGGGGCCTCAGGGGCATCGCAGAGTTTGCTGACAGCTCTTTGAGGAGCGCGTGGAGCAATCGCCGACACTGGCCTGTCAGCATTTGACGTAAGGACGGCGAGCCATCCAACTGTTTTTACACCTTAACTTGATATTCTAATTTATCAGGAGCAGGTTCTTATCAATATTAAAAATATTTTTAACCAACTCAGAAAAAAGAAACAGTTTTATTATTAGTTATTGGTTATTTTTATATTATATAAATTGATGCGATATTGCTATGTTTAAGTTAATACGCTAAAAAGGGAAGGTGCTATTGTACTTGTTATCCTTTCTTTCTCTTGCAATGGAATCATATCACTAGCTGTGCCGAGCGGTTTCTCCCGCGTCTCTGGGTAAATACTTCATTTGGATAAAATACATAATATAGTCCATGTTAATCTGATATTTAGTAGGTACATATACGCGTATATGTAGATCAACAGTACATCAACCCACTTTAATCTGTAATATTTCTTTGATAGATTTTCAACCTTATCACAAATACTGTAAGGTTAATCTGCGATTGCTAATTTGACAGGTTTGGGTAGGTTGACCTGCAGCTAGCGTCTGAATATGAATATAAATGTGAATGGTGTTTCAAATAACTACGGCAAAGCAAAGGTTTTGTTCGTATCGTCCACTTAAAAGTTATCAGAATTTATATTAAACCGTTATCTAGGCAAATATTATTTTACTTATTATATTAATTGAGTCACTGCAGTATCTTATCGAGCGTGATACGCGTGTGCCCAAATACAAACTATTCTGGGTCGATATTAATAAATCTGGGTTTGTTCGCTGATTAAATAATTTTTGACCTAATATTTAGATACGTAAAATATGCAAAAGGAGTTACGTCAAGAGATCTGCCTAGCCTTATCCCGACCCTGAGGTCTAATTATTCGTTTAATTAATACACTATGGGAGACTTTACTGCTTTAAAAAAAACGAAACAAAAGACGCTTATAACAACAGCTTAATAGAAATAATTTGAACAATGTATGTTCAAAAAAATATTCTATTAACCAGTAAATATTTATAATAGTATATTTATATAATTTTCAATTTCCATTGGTGTCCCAACAAGAGGTGAGGTGGTGTTAGTATCAATATAATTAAACACAAAAAAGCTTTCAGAAATTCATCAGCTTTTGATATTAGGATAGGTGGCATGAAACATCACATACTACATACCGAACGTGGTGTCAAAAAGTGTCATCACATCACACATAACAATAAATGCGAAAGTTTGTGAGTGTGTGTGTATGTGTGTTACCACTTCAAGCCCAAACGGCTGAACTGATTTTGATGGAACTTGGTACCTAGTAATATAGCTTATACATTACAATATCATATAGCTACTTTTTATCCGGGTGTAAAAAGTACTTCCCTCAGGAAGCGGGGTGCTGGTGGAAGCTAGTATTTTTAATATGTAAAGTTTGTGGGGTTTCATAGCTTTGCGGTTTCACACCGTGTGTAACATGCCTTAACTCGAGTGAAGTGTTTGCGGAATTTTGTCAACAGTTGCATTCACTTGAAACGTGCCGAAACCAATACAGTGAATTGAAATCTCAAGTGGCCATGGGTTATTAAAATCATGCGTGATACTGAATACTGTAGGGCTCGGATAAAAATTGTTTTTAACTGAAGTTTTGCCTTCCTTTGTGAAAATTTCATAGTTATAAGACAAAGGGAAGTACCCTACAAATTTTGATTCCCTCGAGAATCTCCAACTGAATAAACAGCCGTATCTTATTTTTACGAAAAGTTAGATCTTTTCACAATCTCATGGGGCTGTAGTCCAGATTATACCGTTTCAATCTATCTCAATACCTCTCTGAAATCCTGCGATAAAGGGTGGTTACAGAAGGACAACATTAGTGATCCTGAAAGGGGCCTTTTATCCTTAAGGTCATCATATCCTTCGCCTTTCTCAAGCTGTGCTAGCTGACCCCACGGTCGGATGCAGCTGAGTACCAGTGTTTTACGTGGAGCGACTGCCTATCTAAACTCCTCCTCCTTAGTAAGGCCTTGGACCATTTTCCTTTGAGGCACGGAACCCCTAAAAAACTATCAAGTAATCTATATTATAATAATATAGTAGAAAACAGCGTACACCTTGAATATAAGCTATGTACATATTTCTATAAGTTTGAAGCAAGCGAAGACTTTCCAAGAAGTATGGATACATACACGATATGTTACATATGTATATATATATGAATATATATATATATATATATATGAACATAATATGTTACATATGTATATGAACTTAGAAAGGTATGGTACGTATTAGATTTTGATCGAAAACGTGTTGAAGGCATGCTCCAATGATTTTGATGAAAAATACAGGCAAAGATTCTGTTAAGAGGATTATATTGTTCAAGCCAAAGAATTGCGATGCTACAGACGCCAGCACATCAAGCTACTACAATATGTAAATTTTCCTTAATAGATTTTCAACGTTATCGCTGAAACATATAGTTCAAAGTTGATTAGAAAAAAAAATTGCTTAATGTGCTTCTGTGTCTGTACCTTAATGAAACGAGATCGATTTCACAAAAATCCTATTTTCGTTATCCCATTTTAGAATAATGAAACATAGAAGTGTTTTTAAAGACCATTCGCGAAAACACAGGAAATATTTTTCAATTTTTCCTATTGTTTTTGTTAATTTGTAATCGATATTGAGTGTTGTTTTCTTACCAAAAAAAATATCATAACATAAAATATAAATAAATAAATAAAAAAGCTTTCAAATAACACAAATATTATCCGGAGCCTTTAAACACCGGGTAACTTCCGATAGTGTAAATTGCTCTGCTGGTCGGCTTGCCGTTTCGTCTATTGTAGGCTCTGTTTGTTACCCCTAACAACTTTACAGATCAATCTTTCAGCGGGTACTCAGACAGAAACTGACAAACAATCAGGCAATATGTCTCGTTAAATGAATTGTAGGGATCAGATGGTTGTGGCTACAAGTAAAATAGAGAACCATTCATTCTGCGACGACGTATCGGATTACGTTGTATATCGTAGTGGGAAAAATATGTTCGATAAATCTATTTTATCTTCTTATCGGCCAGTATCAAGATTTAACGCATTCAAAAACAGAAAATAGATTATCAATAGGGAATATGCATGTAATTTTTTTATTTACTAAATTAATACACTTTTAGCTGTAATAAATAAATATGAAAAAAATATATATATCGACGCTGGAAAGCAATTTTGTCGTATCTCGAAAAATGGGATTTTTTTTTTATTGCATTTTTGAATTCAGAAAAAAATACTGCGTCGGGCGGTCCAATCAATGTTTTTCTAAGAGGTTTTTTTTTTATGATACGACGTTGACTTTTTCCTAACTTCTGTAAAAAAACATACTGCAAAATGCTGTATATGCCATAAAATATACTATTTTAAATGAAAAATAGATACAACAAAAATATTGTAAGTATTTTTTCCGATGTCGAAGATACACGGTCGTCATTTATTTACTACGTAATACTTACAGCATTATGTATAAGTCACAAAAAATAATTTATTGAGATACAGCAATTTCGCCGCCTCATTATTTTATTCCCGCTAGAGATAATACAATTCTATCCCTCGAGTTTTGAATGGTCATCAAACTTACTACGTTTCATTCTACACATTTTGTAATAAATATTATCCATAAGTCATTAATGATAGAGTTGAAATGAGTGTTTTCTCTTGGATACGCCGTTTACCGATTGTATAGCAGCCGATGTGCGAGCGCATGAGCCAGAACACGATTACGTAGTCTGCGAAATTCGGGTGTATTTACGTGCACGATTAAAGTGAAAGCTAGGTAAGTCATGTTATTTAGTCATTTTACTTACTTTATCTATCTAATACTTATAATAATTATGTTCGGCTGTATTTTATTTTTATTATTATTGTTCACCGATTTCTCAGTCAATTGTGGACCGACTGCGAAAAATGTTTTTTTGATTGTTATTTTATACTCCTAGGTCCCATTGAAATTTGGTCGTGATCTGATGATGAACTTCAATGATATGGAACGAAACTCCTCATAGCATCATAGCAAAACTGTCGTAACAATTGTACCTAATTGGTTTGTATATACGGGTAGACGATCACTGACTGAAAAAAGAGAGGGTAGGGTTTTTTTAGAGGTGGGAAATCATCAAATGATTTCGCCCACTCTTGTGTAGCGGGAGGGCGTGTCACACTTTTATTGACTAAAATCACATAACCGTATGTGACCAACATTTGCCCTTTGTGTTCTAAGGCCTGGGACATCGTTTCTGAACTACCTCACGCGTCAGCCCATTACTGAACTCCTACGGTTTACAATATCTCTGCGCGTACACAGCGCCACCGTCTACTACTCGGCGAACGCGAGCTACTCATTGCTCATCGTTCGCAAGCCCTTGTCTACGGTGGCTGGAGATCGCTCGGCGATCTCCGACGCCCATGGCGTCTTATGTCGAGGTGGCTAGGGCGTGGCGTTGTATGTAGGTACGTTCCCTCACTCGTGCGGCCTCCTCCATTGCTAGCATTACATTACAAGGACGCGACCGCATCCCATTCCTTCTCGCCCCGGACCATGGCCTCAACTAGGTCCCGGCGCGAGAGGTGACTACCAGCGTTCGCCTGCACAAAGACATGGCGGTGGTCTGCCCAAGCGGGGCATACTTGTACCGTGTGTTTTACCGTGTCCTCCAGGCGGTTCGTGCAATGGTGTCACCCGGATGATTCTTCCGCCTTTATCCGGCACAGGAACCTCCCGAACTTACCTTGTCCGGTGAGGACCTGTTTCATGCGGAAGGTGAGGATGCCGTGGCGCTTCTTCAGCCACTCCTCAACGAACTAACCACTGCAAATGCGCCGTGCCCAGCGCTAGGCTGCGACAGTCGCTGTTTCCATGTCGCCGTGACTTGTCGCGGCAGCGGACTTTTGCCATGGCGTTGCACCTCTATGCGCTGGTCGTGCATGTGTGCAAGGACTGTCAATTGCCTCCAGATCCCATGGCGGCAGGCCAGCAAGAAGGCTAGCCGCTTCGCGGGAGATCTTCCAGTACCCCCGCATTATACGGATAGTCATCACCCTCTAGGACGCATTAAACTTGGCCACCAGTCGCCTCTTCAGCAACGGCGCCCACTCTGGTGCCCCGTAAAGGGCGGATCCCCGCGTAGAGACTCCGGCAGGAGGCGTGTGGACCTCCAAGATTGGGAAGGAGATTGAGGGCAGGCCAGGGCGGCCCTCAAGCGGCTCAAAAAAGCCGGAAAGTGCTCGCCGATATTCCACCGGCTTTCGAGGACTACCACAAAATCGCTGAGGGGTACCACAAAATCGGTGAATCGAAGTCGGTGTTAAATAACAAAGAGACAAAACATAATTATTTTTGAAATCATAAGTGATGTTGCCTATAAATACGGAAAACCAGTCCAATCAAAATTATGTTTTTGTTTTTCAACAAATTTTGTGTTATATTTTGTCCAAAATATCGCTTATTATATTTTTTACAGTCGAGAATGTCGCCGTCAGTAAACGTCATTGCTTCCTAATTTTGCGATTGATTATTTTTTATTTTAATTCATAATAATTATTACTATAGTAAACATTATTTTCTAAACAAAATTGTTTAAATAAACATACAGCATTTAATTAAACATAATAATTTGTTTTATTTATATTTAATACAAAATTCAAGATGTCCTTCTAAAAAGAGTGTGAAGTACAACGTAATGCGAGGACTTACAAATTTAATTCATATTACATACATCATAATTGTTTTCTAAAATTTTAAAGCTATTTCGTTGTGCCTTTGTTACAACTACCAAGATACAGCAAAATTGATGATTCAAATTGAAATATCAATTGCTGTAACTCATATAAAACTCATGTTATACTAACTTTAGAATACTATCTTTATTGCCATCTGATAAATATAATTATAAGAAATACGTGTTCCAAAAATGACCTCTCGGATTCAGCTAGTTTACGAGTTATAATTTTTTCGAATAGTTTTTTGGCTCTGGTGTAAAGTTCCACTTTTCGAGATACGACAAGATTGCTTTCTTACGTCGATATATTTATCGACAAGAAGTTATAAAGCTTCAAAACTGCTAATAAGAAAGAGAAGTCCGCGTGTACAATTTACGTCACAGCTACACACGCCCGTAAGGCTGTCATTGAATATAGCGTTTTGGTGAGAGGGACAGGTATACTTGTTAAAAATTGTTATATCTCGTTTGTTTTTCTACTGATTTCGATAATCCTTGGTGCTGTGTAGGTATGTTTAAAAGAATAGACGTGTTTTGTGTGTATTAAAATAATATTGTGGCTAAGTATCATAAGGTTAAGCAACGCTTGGTGCGGTCGGACCGTGGATGAGTGACCATCTTGTCTTGTCATTGGTGGGTCCCGGCTGTCATTTGAACATCTTTGGCAGTCGTTACAGGTAGTCAGAAGCCAGAAAGTCTGACAACCAATCTTACTCAGGAGTTTCGGGTGGCCCACTAACTTACGGTAACTGGGTTGAGGATGTCAGACAAACAGTCGCTTCACGTAAAACACTGGTCCTCAGCTGCATCCGGTTAATAATGGAAGCTGACCCCAACATAGTTTAGGAAAAGGCTAGGCAAATGATCTTGATACAGCCTTTCAAAATCTTCGCTCAGATATAAGATGTTGAAAAGTGGCGATTTTAGTTACAAACATAATTATGAGTCTGACAGATTAAATTAAAAGATTAGATCTTTCCTCGCGGCGCTGAAGTTGCAAAAGTTATTAAAATCCTAAGTTGTGACAATTTCAGTTATTTTGGAACATTTGTAATTGATGAGATGCCTAATAATACTGACCGCATCTTGTAATTTATCACATCCTCTATTTACGTACAAAAAAAGTTTTCCCATCCCTAATTACTTCCCATAAGTGTTATGGGAAAAAACTACAGCTGTAGCATTCCCATGTATTTCTTGCGTACCAAAATTATAACGAATCCTTTTCTATTTTCTTATCCTTGCCTCTCTTGCTTCCTTTATATAATTCAGTGGGATCAGTTGATTGGAAAAAGAGCTTAGCGCATCGAAAATCTGTAAATCCTTTATGCTTATAATTTAATGTCTTAATTAAGTTGACATCGTCTATTCATCAATATTCTATGTTAATAGAGTCTTAGAAACTTAGAAATTGTTCAAAGTCGTCAGTGTTTTGTTTGTGTTTCGTTTTCAATGAACCCGTTGGTATCAGTTTTCAGTTTAATTTGAAATATGACTCGGCTTCTTGTTTTAGTTCGTTGCTTTGCGACCTGTTTAGACTTTCAAAGTTAGGGTCCTTTATTTAGTATCTATTAAGTATTTATTATCATGTTTTTGAAGTTGTGGTTGTCTAGTGGTTAAAGCCTCTCAAGTATGAGTGTACGGGTTCGATTCCAGGTCGGTCAAGTACTAATGTAACTTTTCTGAGTTATAATGTACTTTCTAAGTAGGTATATATTGGACAACAATGACAGATTAAAGGTGAGGAAAACTGGACTACAAAGTCGCAATGACCAAGCGTGGTGATTAACGTCCAAACCTTCTCTGTATGTGAGGAGGCATGTGCCAAGCAGTGGGACAATAAAAGGCTGATGATGATGATGATGATATATTTATTACGAAAAAGTAAACTTTTAGCTAGAATATTTATCTTGTTTGTTTTTTTTTTGTATCGGAATTGTATTCATTTGTCGAGTTTTTGCTTACTTAAGAAAATCAATTTTCCAAGAAGGGGTTGCTGCGTTCAGAAAACGAATCACCATTTAATTTAATCCATTCAAGTTCGACGGAGTTTATTTAGGCAAAAAGTTTACAGTTAAATAAATTGATTTCGAATTGCGGTTTGAAGTTTATGAACAAACCTTTTTGGACGGGATTTATTTCATCCTTATCCTTAATCGTTCTCGTACATTATAAAAAGATACACTATCAGAAATACCTAGTCCTGATATTTAAACAACTTTTGATCCTAAGCAAAATCCAAAATTTTAAAAAGTTTTCAAGTACAGATGACAGTATATCAAGCTACACGAAACTGTAAAATTTTTTCAATCAGCTTTGAACTATATGTTTCAGCGATAACGTTGAAAATCTATTGAGAAAATTTGACAGATTGTATATTCGTCGTATATGTCGTTTATTATAACTTGTGTTGTTACCAAGTTACGTTCAATTTAAGATATAATCGATTGAAGTCTTCTTAGAAGTACTGATCAATCTGTGTCCTCGACACGCTACAAAGACCTCAAACCACCTTGTTATTTGCCATACTAAAACTTTTGACTACTACTCTTTGTAATGTTCCGATAAGTTAACCGAATAATTTAGAAACATCTCTATTAGGAACGCCTAATCTTTCACCAATCTCGACTTCTAAATTTGGTCGGTTAGTGATAAATATGTTTTGCAGTATCGAGACTTATCTCTACATGCTGATGTTTTCAGTTCAGTACCGTTTGTGAAGGCAGCGTGGGAGGTCGCGCCGAGCTCGCGAAATTTGCAAATAACACCGCGAAAACTTATTGTGGCCAAATAAATCGTGAAAAGTATTATTTTCTTATGATATCAAGTGTTTTGTTCTGTGAGTGAGTGTGAAAAGTGAGTGAGAACTACGAAAAAGTGGATTATTTTGACGTACGTAAGTATTTTTGCTTGTTTTTAATTTTATCTTTTGGTCATGTTTTTGTTTAAATACAGATAATTATGAGGGTTAACCATGTTTCAATATTATGTCTGGAATTCATGAAGAGGAAGTTTTGTACAGTTTTCGTATAGTTTTGGTCTTCTACCCGAAACTAGACTTCAGAAATGACAGTAATAGCCCCATTAACATATATCGTAGAAAAATCGGAGATGAATAAAACAAAATGTAACAAATCTTTTAACTTGCGTTATAGTAGTGAAAATGCCGTACTAAGCTTTGCAAAATATGAAAATGTATCAATCAGAGAGACTCGGATATGAATAATAGGTACCATTTTATATTATTCCATACTATTTTCTTCGACGCAACTTTCGTCAAATCTTGTGCAAAAACAAACGAATAATTAGGCATACAGGTTACAAAAGTTCAGCTACTGTTAATTAAAGAAGTTTTAAAATATCATGACTTAAATACGACATATTGTAATCAATTCAACAATTTTTGTACAACAGATACTTTGCGATAAAGCCAATAATTATGATAACCTATCAATACGACTTTAACTAAACTGTGAATCATGTTACTAAAATACATTTAAACCCATTACATAAATGTTTAATTCGTTTTCTAATTAACAAATCAGCATAAATATTATAATACGATATTAAGTCTGTAATCAGTTATTTTATCTTAAGAAAGGTATTGGTAGATTTTGTAATAAATCGGGGATAATGTACGATAAAGCTATTTTTCGAGATACTGCGTTATAAATATCGATTGTTTATGCATTTTTTAGATATCGTCTGCATATCAGTAAATAGTACGGCAGGTGCATTTTTAATGTCTGCCTTGGCTGCTGGTAGTTCGTAAGAGTTACCGTGCCCCTAGCACACAAGGTCCTCATGAAGGAACATATTCCACCTAATTTTAAAACGTGGTCTTAATAAAGTACGAGCTTTATTACTATGTTTAAACCACCATTTCGAATAAAGTTAATGGCCTAAACCTAGCAATAAACCCAGCACTTTTTAAAACCACGTTTTATAATAAGGTGGAATGTGTTTTAGTCAGTAAGAGTCTGACACTTCCTCCAGCTGCATCTTCAGCGGGAGGGGTCATTTGATGATTTCCCACGAAAAAAGGTGAATTTTTACTCATTTAATACTTTAAATTAGGGTTCCGTACCCAAATAGTTATACGGGACCTTATTGCTAAGACTTCGTTGTCCATCTGTCCGTCTGTCGCCGGCCTGTATCTCATGAGTCGTGATAAATAGATAGTCGAAATTTTCACACATGATGTATTCCTTGCCGCTATAAAAACAAATACTGAAAACTGAACAGAATAAATATTTTGAGGGGCTCCCATTCAACAAACGTGATCTTTTTGCTCAGTTTTGCTCGATATTCATGATGGTAACAGGTAGACGCTTGATATACATATTCTGGGAATATTGAGTATGTTATTACTAAATAATTATTTGAGTGGTTCTCATGGCCCGCTGGGGTGCGGGTTGTTCGCAAGACTTACCATGGCTCTGGCACACAAAGACCTCCAGAAGGAGCATGGTGATTTTAAGTCAGTAAAAAGATGACACTCCCTTCAGCTGCACCCAAGGGCCATTTGCTGATTTCCCACGACAATGGGCTCTCATGCTGATCATGTCTTGGTCATTCGTGATAATATAAACCTAAACGACGAAAGTTTTTGACAAATCTATAGGTACCTCAAGAACTACTGCATCGAATTGAAAAATCCATTCAGTGATAGATAGCCCATTTATCAAGGAACAATATATGTAGCTTGCCGCTTTTAATCAGGTGCGTAGAATGGACTAGACTGGAAGCGGATGAAACCGCTGGTGGAATTTATTAAATGATAAAAATTCGACAAGAATTTAAAATGTTTGCAATTTGCTATAAAAGTTGCTGTTCGACAATTTAAAAACTTTTCCACTAACTTTTACCTAATTAGGTAAATTATTCTCCGGTATAGTTACCTTTCAATTCAATAGGTAAAGTTATTCATTTAATCTCGTATCAAGCACAATTTTGATAAAAAACCCATTTCGCCTAGATATATATTTTTAAAATTTGATAATCTGCTAAATACAAATAAGGAAAAATATATGTCGGTATATTTAGTTACCTTATTGTTCTTGTTTCTAACGGTATTATTATTATCATTAAATCAAGCTTCAGATAAGCAAATATTGATGATGATGATGATATATGAATTTTGTCTAAATATCCGACATGCAGACAAACCTACGGAATATTTTGTTCTTATTTTATTGGAAAAAAAAGACAGTTACATGCTACCGAAATTACAAGAAAATCCTTTAAACTAGATGCACAAACATGTCCAATTGTCCAGTCAATGTCCACATGTTAACATAAGAATAAGAGAATACATTGCCTTCTGCGTGAGCTTTTTGTATTAGTACATGATAATATTATTCATTACCATAATCAGAATATAGCTGGTTGTTTATGAAGAGGTGCTACATCCCTGTCTAGATGTGAGTGAAGGATACAAATATAGTTGTAACTCGGCAAAAAAATACAATACAGAATATAGGATAGGTAGATAAACATATTCGTACAAATGATTGAGCTTGATTTATTCATTTTGGAACTTAACGATCTGAAAGTTTAACTGTAATCTGTCGATAACATTGTTTTTTTTATGTATCATTGCATCTCTGATGTTTGACTGAGCAATGTTTACTATGTTGATTTATAAACATTACACGGGCCGATTTGTATTTGTAAAATAATTAATTGTAATTAATTAATTCAGACGTAGTTTCTGGCATTATTAAGGGGTAAGCTCTAATTGTCCCAGGCCCCTTAGGGCCGCTGCTTACCGGGGCTGCGGGATCGTAGGAAAGAGTTATCACGGCCCTATTACACAAAGGGCTCTAGAAGCAATAGAAATGGGTTTTAGTCACTGTTTTAAAAGTCTGTCATTCCCTCCTAAAGTAACCACAGCGGATTGGATCATTTGATGATTTAGTATCTAAAAAAAACGGCTAATCTCTGAATCTATTAAATAGATTTAAAAGTTAGTAAAAGTTTTTGCTTAGATAGTAAAAAGATAATAAAAAGCTAAGATATTTGCTAGTGTCATAGGTTATACCCACATAAATCGCAAAGTACTACAAACCCCAAGAAACAGTAAAATTTTTGATAAAATAGCTTTTACCAATGGTATCCGACTACACCAGAACTTAGGTTGTGTTTTCGCTCAAAGAACTCAGCGTAGTTATAGAAATTAAGGATTAAAACATCCATTAATTAATGGATGTTTAGGCGTCTCTTTACATCATACTTATTGATGTAGAAAATGGGACAAATTATGATTTTCATTATTTCCACCCCAATTTTCAGCTTTTTACCTACCCCGATTATCCTTTATAGGTTTAACTAAACGCTGTCATAAAATTGAATGCGATGTCATTAGGGGCGTCATTGTGAAGAACGTCGTGGATATTACCGTCGTGCGAGATTTGGAGATGTTTTTTTAATGAGTTATAATGTTCTTATTTATCATCGGGTGGTTATTATTTAATGAATGTTTAAATAATTATATCAGAATCCTGGTGGAATTAAAGGGGGGCTAATACTGGCTGGTGGAAGGATGGCGATTTTTCATTTGTATTGTTCTTATTGATCAGTTTTTTAGAGCCGATATCAAATTTTGATGATAGGAAACATGGCGTTTGAAACAAGTCTAATTCATTGGACACTCTCAGCTAAGATTTTCACAAACTAAAATAGCTAAAGTAAGTTATGGATAAGCTTGTGTTAGAGGTGTTAGCACAACTCATAAACTACAATATACATTATTTATAAATAGTTACCTAGTATAACATCCAGACCACAGATAAAAACATAACGAACTCGAGGGAAGTATGTCCCACAACTGGATGAAAAGCCTGTCTTAAATAGTAACGTATCTCCATGCCTAATTTCATCAAAATCGGCTCAGCTGTTCTCGAGTGAAAGTGTATTAACCTTCTGCGACTGAGGTGGTAGTCTATCGGACACCACCAATTACAAAACGCGATGCCAGATCGTAACACGGCGTGGTGGAGCTCTGTCTCGCTCAGTACCTTTTTGTGACGGCTCGCCCTAACGGTCAGTGAGGCGCGGGCAGCGCAGCGGTGCGCAGTTTTGGAGTTTTTGAAAGCCGGTGTCCCACAGACGTAAGTACAGCAATAAACGTTGATTCTGATAGACGTCACCTCACCAATATCTTTTGAGGTTCATAGTGTCTGTGAGTCGTTTCATCAGTAACAGCTTAATACTTGGTATAGTGTCTCTCAGACAAAACCTCAATTTTAATTTGCTTTACTTATAATATTAATTTTTTTTAGATGGCGACTCAAAGCACATATAGTAGGCCACCAAAACGAGACAGCAGTGGAAGATATACAAATGATGATGAGCAGATTGAGGAATGGCTTAGCTAGTGGATACTATCTTTGGCAAGAGAATTGGTTCTTCCTGCAGGCTTGGCATGGCGATTCTATATCTATTCTGTCAAGAAAAGACAAAGTTCTTTCGGTCAATGTCAACATGTCTTCTGCCCGATCATGGCGCGACCTGTCAACTCGCATACAATCACTTGTAAACTTATGTCGATCGAAGAAAAGTAAAATTTCTTCAAAAAATTACAAAATAAATCTTATGTTAATCTGTCACTTTTCTGTCATTATGTCCATTCTCCGGTAAACAAAACTTGTTTCTACAGTTGCCATGCTAAGTCTCCTGGCTTAAAAGAACGCGTTTATAATGACAGATTGCCCAGAGAACTCCGTCTTATTATAACGCGAGTTTTAGGCAATGATTTGTCCCCCCCTCCCCCACCATCCTTAGCTCAGCTACCAGGTCCTGCTGGAAGGAAACTATGCAGTATATGCCCCCGAAGATTGAAGAGGTAAACAAAGTACCACTGTTGCGCATGCAAAAAGCCAATTTGTCTACAATGTTCTTCTCCCTATGTCAAGACTGTAAACTTACGCTTTAGTTTTAGAGTTAACTTTGAGACTGATTTGTGCCTAATTGAACCGTGATATCTCGTTGATTTTTTTGTTTTAGGGCTATAAGATGATGTTTAAAAGATTAATGAACAGTTTTATAGAAGTTTTGTAATTTCGTTTTCTTTTTTAATAGTTTTGTAAGTTTAAGCGTAAAAATAATGAAAATATTGACCTCAATAAATGATTCCATACGAAACTCGTTTTTTATTTTGAGAAAGTTTATTCATTTTTATTTTATTATAGATAAACCCATTAATCATAAAATAAAACTAGAGCTCCTATATTTCTGAAAGTTATAAGCGAATCATACTGTATGTAGTGACGCCTGACAGACTACACCTCAGTCGAATGTGGATTAAAAACTCACCTCAGTGGCAGAAGGTTAAGAAAACTGACTAGAGCTGGGCCTTCCTTAACCTGTAACAGATCACCCCTTGCTGCAGGCTTAGCATGGCAACCGTAGAAACAAGTTTTGTTTACCGGAGAATGGACATTATGACAAAAAAGTGACAGATTGACGTATGATTTCCTTTGACATTTTTTTGAAGTAATTTTTCTTGTCTTCGATCGACATAAGGCTACAAGTGATTATATGCGAGTTGACAGGTCGCGCCATGCTTGGACAGAAGACATGTTGACATTGACAGAAAGCGCTTTGTCTTTTCTTGACAGAATAGATATGGAATCGCCATGCTAAGCCTGCAGTAGTTACGAGCATAGCCACGAGCGCCTCAAAGAAGCGCGATAGCACTTATCTAATTAATAACACAAACCTCAAACATAGCTAAGAAAGCAAGCGATTAGGTCATTTGATCAAGAAAGTTGACGGGTCAAGGTGAAACTATGTTTATGTAGTGTTATATTCTGCTATCATGGGAATTGGAATATTTTGAGTTAATTCCCAGAATTGTTAATTCCGAATCCATTTTTCAATTTTCAATCTGTATTTTTTATATCTTTAAAGCATGGATTATATTCGTACATAAAATCCATCAATTTTTGTAAAATAAGAGATGTGTTGTAATTGAAATAAGTAACTCAGGTCGCTCGAAAAATCATCAATCTACTATCATAATGATAAGCAACGCTTGGTGCAGTCGATCCGTGGGTTATCTTGGTGACCACCTTGTCAAGACGAGTTTCTCCGTATTTAGAAAAGCTCCCGACAGATAGTCAGAAGTCTTTACCACGGGGTATGAGGTCGCTTAAGTAACTGTATTGCAGAGCTCAAATGAACAGCCCCTGTATCTATGAAACATACTGGTATTTAGCTGCATCAGGTTAGACTGGAAGCCGATCCCACCATATTTAAAAATGGCTAGGCAGATGACGATGTCGGTCATAAAATGAATTGATCCATTATAATCATAATGTTTTAGCTGTTCCTTGAGACAAAAAAAAACTTGTCCTATCCACCGCCTGAGGGAACTACTACCCGCACCCATATAAAAACTAGCTTACGTCCTTTCTTAGACTCTCTCGTTCTCTCAGAATATATGTTTACCAAATTTTATTTACATCGGTTCAAGAGTTTTGGCGTGAAAGCATGGCAGACGGACAGACAGACGTAGTTACTTTTCTATTAGTAAGGAAGTCAATTTTAACAAATGCAATCTATTAGTTAAATTAAGAGGTTTAATTTTATTTATTAGCATTTGTTTTTATAGGTAAACGTTACCTTCAAATTCGACGTCTTAGCAGACTGCGATTCTATTTATAAATATATTTTATTATAATTTGTACTCATGAAGCTATTTATATACCTATCAGTTACGACACTAAAGGCCACAAATTGACACATCTTCGGCAGACAGATTCTCATATCCGGCATTGGATATCTGTCACATAAAAGAACGACAATACCTCCAATAATAGTAAAAATATGTCTGTCGGTATTTTGATATAGAAGCCAGCACATCAAGATAACGAAACTGTCAAATTTTCCCAATCAATCTAGAACTATATGCTTCAGTGATAAAGTTGAAAATCTATTAAGGAAATTTTACAGTAGCTTGATGTGCTGGCCTTTGTATATGTTGTCAAGTAATTATAGGAAAAGAGCCGGCAGAGCATATCTGTCGCGGATACAAAGATGAAAATAGCTTTTGCCAGTAGGTTCATTACCATCCTAGAGGGGCTTATGGTACAGTTCGCGCGAATTAACTTTGCATATCAGAAAGTTAGCTATTAGATGGCTATTAGACATCTCACGCATGCGCAGTAGCGTTTTGTTAATAAACTTGATTACTATGAAGTCAATATTTTCTCCCTCTCCCACCTTCGGATAAGCAAAGCCTATAAACAAGATCTGTACAAACTAATGCGCAGGGATTCAAATTCAACTTAAGTAATTTACTGGCGTGAATTGTATCTCAAGTCTTGTCATTTATTTATTTCCGTAGGCAGCAAATGTTTCAATTCAATTAAATAAAATAGCACATTTGTGTCTTAGATTCTACACGTACTCATGGTTCGGTATAACGTAATCGTAAATAGGTTTGACACTTCAAGAATATAGCGGTTCTTGTGCATTATTCTTACGATTGTATTTAGGTAGCTCTGTTGCATAGGGAACGCGCCATATTCAACGTCAGATTGACAGTTGACAGATTGACGCCTCATGACTATCTTATATTCTATTTTGTGTCTATGGCAAATGATATCGACGATATCAATGTCGATAATGCGGTAGTTGACAACTATTTAAATTCATTACTGCTATTGAACTTTCAAAAATGTATCTTTTAACATTTGTGTAAAAGTAAGAATTATGTATGATTTCATAATGTTTTCACACCAAACCAAAGGTACTCCTTTTACATAAATTACAAATTTAAAAAAAAAACAATATATTTATCATTTGATAAATGAAAGTGACATTACTTTAAATTTAAATTAAATGAATATCATAAGAAGCCGAAAAGCGATCTCAGTGGCGTGCACTTGGAGAGGCCTATGTCCAGCAGTGGACTGCGATAGGGTGATGATGATGATGAATGATGATGAATATCATAAAGGAATTTATTTTTGACCTGGTCAGCTACCTAATTAAAAATAGCTAATAGCTAATTCTGTTCGTTGAATAGCTTACTATCTCATCACTCCTGACATTGGCAGAACCGTCGACATTGGTATAGACGACATCGCTTGCCATAACCAAAAAATAGGATAGGATAGAATAGAATAGACTACTTTATTTGATAGATAGAAAATTGTATTACGCCTTATGAAATACCAGCGTCAATAAGAACGAAACTGGTATTTTATAAAGTTGTGGACTAGAATATTGGTGGCACGCTTGCCAATTACTTAATATTCCTTGCTGATCCTAAATTCAACCATACCCTATAAATAACTAGGTATTTTTGTACAAATAAATAATTTTCCCGTTTAATCTAAAATAGTATTTTATAGCTAGAGTTTGTAAGTTTGCTTTAACGCGTTACTCAGGAATTACTGATCCGATTTGAAAATTTCTATCACTGCTAGATAGTCCATTTATAAAGAATGGCTATAAGCTACTTTCTACCCAGTTGCACGAAGTAGTCCCCATGGGAAGCGAGTGAAAACGTTAGCAATAAAGGAACGTCAAATAATTGTACTGAGCTTTTTTACCATGCATTTCGTATCGGATATAAATGATTTAATTAAAGCATGTAAATATGGCTTGACATACATTTACGTACATATGTATATGCATTAGTTTTCATAATAGAATAAGTTCAAAGGACTCCATACATATATCACATCATTCTCGCTTCACTTATAATAGTAGAAAAATAAAATGAAATCAATTTACGACCCCCCGAATTTATGGACCTCTTTTATTGATTTAGGGTCCCAAAGGAGGGCAAACGGGTCCCAATCTTACAATTCCTTTATCCAGATACATAAAAGAGGTTCTATATCGAAAATTCCTAACGTACGGTGACGTTCCTATACTGTTACAAGCAATTTACTATTGGAATCGGTTTGACCAATATTTGAGGTCGTCTCCACAAATACTTTTAAGAATCTTTGTTTGGCCAACATTTGTTCAAACATGAAGGATAACAGTTTCTAGATAGAGAAAAAAAGTGATCGGAACAACCAACGAAAATTGATCAACCGTACAGACGCCAGCAAGTCAACCTTCGTATTGTGATAAGCTTGATATCTATTAAAGACATTTGACAGATTGACGTAGGTATATGCTGTTGTCTGTACTTTCCAAACGTTAAACAACTAATTAAATGACAAATATTGGGGCCAATTTGTAAAGTCGGCTGGTATGACAAAATATTGGCGACAAATTTGTTACAAGTAGCAATTTGACAAGTAATTTTCCACTCTCATCAATGTCATGTGATAGCGACATCTTCGATACATTTCAGATACAGTCCTTATCGATATACTGTATAGTTACTATCTATAGGTACCGGTAATATCTTATATTTTTTTTACAAATAGATTTCTTGAACTGATTATATTTTTAGTTTCGTTTTATCTTTATTTTAAATATTTTTTTTTCAAATGTAGACATACGAGTGAAATGGACACATACTGTTGATAAAGAATAAATAACTGGAACAAAAAGGTGTGTTCTAAGTGTATCATGATGATGTCTAGTGTTATCGTAACTGTTAAACAGATAATTATCTTTGATCATAGATGAGAAGACGAAAATCCTTAAACCAGTTCATTAACTATGATTTCACAAAATTGAGCGCCCTAGGCGTTGCCGTTGAGTCTGCTATTGTAAAGGCGCCAGCACATCAAGCTACTACAATCTGAAAAAAAAAATCCATTTTGAATTTATTGCTGAAGCGTATGGTCCAAAGATTGGGAATTTGACAGATTCGGCTACCTTATAATGTGCTGGTATACTTTAAATGACAATAATAAATAAATTCAACTGAGAAAAAAAATCTTTTTCCTACAGAACGTTTTTTGTTTTAGCCTTCCTTTTTTCTGTGTTAATGGCGATTACCTTGTTAAGATTACAAAATTAACAAAATCAGTTCGCCTGTACTGAATAACGATTTCAATTAACTCCCTCATTTGCAAGCCACTGCTGGACAAAAGCAGCTACCGAATTTAGCCGTACCACCCTATTCGCCAGTGAGTAATTTAGTCGAGAAATTCAATTACAAACTTTTGTGTTTTGAATTTACGGACCTGCTTTCTGGCTAATTACGTGCGACAATATTAATCACTTTTTACAGTTTAGTGATGAATATTTTGCACGATGTCATTAATAACTGTTTGCTGCGGTATTGGTTATATTTTTAGAAGTAACTCACCCACAGCAAAATATCATTCTCCATGAAAATGTCCTATATTCTTAAAGGGCTTTTCCAAGCTATTTAAGTACCTCCTCAACCAAGTTATCTGGGCAACCGATACCCTTTGGTATGACTGGTTGTCGCACTTACTGGCTTCTGACTGCCCGTAACAACTGCCAAAGACGTATACTTCTTCTTCCCAGCAAAAACACATAGTAAGTGGTGAAGGGTGGGCGTTTTGGGGGCTGTCATTAGCAATTTTTGACGTTCAAAAGTGCTGTTTTGCAGCCAAGTTCGAATACAGGATTTAGAGTTTGAGAATAAATGACAAACACACCAATTGAACGTGCCTTCCGAAACTCGTCATGACAAGATGATCACCCATCCATCCAAGTTGTTATTTAGCAACGAGCTCCTCACAAAGATATTCCATTAATAAAATTTTCAGTTTCAGCAATTTGTGTGTAACAGCTATGGGCATGACTGTATGAGCATAATAGAAAGCTTAAGGATTAATCTACTTTCCACAGGCCACTGCGTGTTAGATATAAATAAGGCCTGCTTATTTATTTTTTTACTCTGCGTGACCCGCGTTCCGCTATTATGATTGTACACCAGAATTTTGCATGACGTTAATTCTGTAGAATTTTTGTTTACCTAATAAGTTCCTCAAAAATGAGAGAAACCACGGGTATATAGCTCGTAGTTCACGGTAATATTATAAAAGTCAAAGGTTTGGATGTATGTAAATGTGGAGGTGTGGATGTTTACGCCTCTTTCACGCAGAGAATACTAAATGAATTTTGATAAACCTTGCAGTGGTAAACCTTATAGTATACTGCTGAAAACCTAAGAACCACTAAGCCGATTTCGTTAATTCCTTTTTGAATCTTTCCTGCGACATGAGAATGGCATACAGAAAAAAAATCACCTATTAACAAACAACAAAACAAAAATGAATCGACTGTTAGACAGTTCAGCGGGGCAGCTAGTATTATAAAATAAGTATAATGCTAGTTTTTATCCAGGTGCGGGAAATTCCACCGAGACGCAAGCGAAAACGTAGGGAACTAAGAGTAGGTATCCCATAAAATATTCCACCTTTTATTCTTTCAGTATGACATGAAAATAACTTCCACGAAGTCACGATTATTACTTTGATCCGATGTCAACAAGCCTTTTACGTACCCTCCAAAAGTTCGGGGTCCCGTTTATAGTTCACTATATTAAATAGATTTATTAAGAACTCGGGTTACTTTCAGTTCTAGGTAAGTTATTTACGACTTCTCTTGTTTTTGGGGCTGGCGAATAAAATAAGTTTGCCTTAGGGGAAGGTTGAATTCTGTTTTGAAAGGGAGCCAAGATGTCTTTATACTATCTTGTAAATGGGAGTAGAAACGAAAAATATACGGTATCAAAATGTAATGATAGCACATCAACCTATTTCAATCTGGCTTTTTTAAATAGATTTTTAACCATGATAAGGTTAATTTTTGATTGCTAAAATTTGACAGATTGGGGTAGATTGACTTGCTGACATCCGTACTGCGTTTACGATAGGAGAAAGAAGCCATGGCTAACTTGGAAGATATACGGACATTTGACATTTGTAGTTTTTAGTAGATACCTATAATATCATGTGTCAGAGTATAAATGATATTCATGTTTGATTTATTGTATTACAACATAGTTAACTAGTGTTCCTATCCCGTCTCATCTAGTAAACTTTGGCTTTGATTATGTATGTACATATGTATATGGCGTTATCAAATACCCTGGATTTTATAACCAGGATTGACGCCTTTGTAGATTGTCCAATTAAAAATAATTACATACTTTTGCGTCAAAGAGCTACAAGAGCATAGAGCAAGATATTATAATACTGTTTTTTATGTTATTCAAAATTATTAAATATAAATAAGCATAAAAATCAATTACCAATATTTACCCAATTCTACGCAATATATACAACTCATGATGATAGCACCAACATTTTAATTTAAAAACGTTTATATGCCTAAACCAACATTTTTTATTATTTTTAATTAAGTATTTGTTTGTTGATGTTACGTTGCAAGTGAGAAATCGGCGCTCTTGATAAATTACCGTTGTACGCGCTGCCCCGCGCCTGCGACAAAGTTGCAATCCATCAAGTGGAAGGACAAAGTTCAAAGTAAGAAGTAATGGAGTGCCCTATATTAAATACAAGAAAACCTTTACATATATAGTATAGGTACAGACGCCAGCACATCAAGCTACTACAATCTTTCAAATTTCTTTAATAGATTTCCAACTGTATTTGTTCATATTTATAGTAAATAGTATTAATATAAAGCATACAGTCAAAGTTTAAAATTACAATACAGCGAAGGATGGCTGATTCGACTTTGACAGTTACCTTGCTCAGGTATTGAAGAAAAACTGTGATATCACACTTAAACCGCGACATAATATTTGACCAGATCATACGTTACCGCACAAGTAACTCATGTATCATGCATGCCAAATATTAATTATTAAAAATACTCATTAGGCTTGCGCGGGATGACGTGAATATCCATATGAATTGACGCGCGTTCGTGACCACATCACCGAACTGAATGTTTAATTAATTTACTAAATAGTATGTAATTTGCCTGTATAATATTTAAAATGTACTGTCGCTATACCTACTATAAAAACACTGATGGAAATGAACGTCTGGCAGGTTTTATTCTAGTTAGAAGCTCTTCTGACTACTAGACAAACGAAGCAACTAGAAGTAGTTAGAGCGAGTCTTAGAAACATTGCTAGTATTATAAATGCAAACGTGAGTTTGTTTGTGACATTTTCACGGTAAAGCGGAGAACCTAACATATATCTTTCACCACCCATGGAGCTGCTTACATAGGCCATAAAATATAGTGTGGGGCGGAGATTTGGACCCCACGACTCGAGAGTTTCAACCCCGAACTCTTTAAAAAAAGTAAAGCTGCTAAGAGGCTTATTTACTGCCACCACTTAAGGATTTCCATAGCAGCAGAAGCATCTCAGCTCGCAGAACTTGTAAAATGATATGGCGCAAAAGTATCGACATAGGTCGCGTCCCACACTAAAGACCAACCCCTCTTTCAAGGGAATAACGACATGCCGTCTGGTCTCCTGCTATTGTCACGTGCCAAACCATTCAGTACTATTACAGCTGAGACTCCGATGGCAACAAGAGCGCGACGTATAATGTTGTTGAATTTTACATGCCGCGCCATACAGCTCGCACTGCAGCTGTGTTCAACAAGAATCCGAAGTAGAACCCAGGTACAAAGAAAAAAAATCTTTAGGTAATGGCAGAAGAATTATGAGCAGCAAGACTAAATAGGACAAGAATAACCAGTCATTCATAAAAAGCCTTTGTTACTAAAATAAAGTCTAGGATTTTAATGTAATAAGACGTAATTCGTCATCTTCTTACACAGTACACATTAATTCATGATGACAGATATTGTGATGGATTGATCTCAAATTGGTTGCTATGCTAGTACACGTCTCGGGTTACTGCCTAGAAATATGATTGTGTCCTACAGAAGAGATGAAATTTGTATTAATCAAAGAATAAAGAATAGAAAAGTTAGGTACATACGCCAGCACATCAACGTACTTCAATCTGTCAAATTTCTTTAATAGGTTTTTAACGTTATCACAATACCGGAAGGTTAATATTCGATTGTTAAAATTTGTAACATTCGGGGAGGTTGACCTGCTGGCGTCTGTAAAAGGACAAAAATTTGGAGATATATGACGAAGGCCACCAGCTGCACCCACAGCGGGGAAGGTCATTTGATGATTTCCTACTCAAAAAAGCCTAACTGAATTCGGTGGAATTTCTCTATTAGCTGGGATAATTGATTTAAACGCTTGCGGCGGGGTTGATCAAATTCCATTGCAAAATGTCGAATACGATGTAAAATTCCTGGTAACTTTTTTATCAGCGTCAGCTTTTTTAAGCCCATTCACGTTTCTGTGTCTACTAGAATAAGGTTCAAAATCCAACACAGCGCGTGTCGTACCAATTTGTGAGGAAGCTGGGTGACTCAGAAAGAATCAACGGTTCAGAGAACCGTTCTATAGTTTGCTTGTGGAAGCACCAGCATGTACCAAAATAAAACAGTTGAAAATCAAATTTCAATGTTGAAACGAATTGCCGCTTCAAAACTCTAGTTTTAGCTTTGCTCGGTGCCGAAAAACGAGCTTGTTTAGGACTTCTATTGATACGGGATTTGGTAATGTTGTCACTATCTGGTAGAAAGGCCTATGTGGGACATTGCATTAGCGGATGAAAGCAAAATTGTATACACGTTTCGGACGAAACTAAAATAGTAGGTATCGTAGCTACGTAGGCACAACATGCAACCAGGTACTCCTTAGAAAGACTGTAGACCAGATTTTCTGACTTCTGACAATGACTTCTAACGACTGCCAAAAGTGTTCTAATAATAACAGCCTGACCTACCAATTTAACGTACCTTCCGAAGCACAGAGGAACTAGTCACGACAATATGGTCGCCCATCCACAGATGGACAGCGCCAAGCGTTGCAATAAATCAGCCCGTGTGGCTGTTACTTAGCCACGAGCGCCTCTTTGGCGTTTATATCACATTAACAAACGAGTACAATAAAACCAAAAAGAATTATAGGTACCTATTGTTACACGGACCGGTATTTGGATAACGAGGAATCCCCCCGTTTCAAATATAGATAAGCAAAAACTCTGCTGATATCCCCAAATCCTACAATTAAGCGCGACTTAGAATTGGCTTAAAGGGATTACCGATTTTTCCAGACAACTCGTGAAGGTTTTGCCGAGGGAAAATTGCCGCAATCTGTCAAGACTGTAATAATTTGGAAGAAAGAAAAATTCGGGGTTATTTCCGCATTGTACTTAACTGGAAGAATATAATAAATAAATATTTATAGTTAAACAAAAAAAAAAGTGTAATGCTGATGTAACCGATTCCGAATCGACGGAATATGATAGTGATAAGCTGATAAAACAGCTGTATAGTAACACGAATTTCAATTGATTTACACATATGTTACAGCAAAAAAATTAGGTAATTACATTTATCATTTATCATAAGTAAAACAATTACTAATCAGTAAAAAAAAATCAAGAAAATCATCGAGGAAAACTGGACCATAAAGTCTGAAATTAACAACCCGCATTGAACAAGCGTGGTGATTAATGCTCAATCCTTCTCTGTGTGTGGGGTGGCATGAGCCCTGCAGTGGGACGATAAAAGGCTGATGATGATGCGTGTCGTGTCAAAATTAAATACTGGGTTTACTTAAAAGCAGAATAAATTAGGATTCATTGTTTCAACATAAACTTTTTGGAACAATTAGAACGTAGTACAAGGGCACTGTTATTAATGTAAACTAACTTTATTACATGGAAACTAACCTCACCAATATATGAGTTGGGAGTTGAAAATATTTATATTGCAAGAGCAGAGTTTTAGTTGTTGCCGGGAAATTTTTAATTACAATCTAATAATAGCCTAAAATTGCATTGTTACAAGCAGTATCAAAAAGTTTGCACCGCATATTTCCGAATTTTCTGTTATCATAATAATAATTAAAGCTGAAGAGTATGTTGGTTTGGTTTGATGCTCTAATCTCAGGAACGACCGGTCTCCTAGCCCATTTATCGAGCAAGGGTATAGGATTTTTAAGGAGGTGTGTGATCTAGTTCTTTATACGAGCGACACGGTGAACTAGCAAGCTTATTACATTTATATCATCAAGTCCTAAAAAGCTTACGTCAAAAGTTTTTAATTATAGAAAGTAATTTTTTGAAAATGGAATTCTTTATTCGCTGATACATGTGTGTAGTCGCTTCTTCATTAAGCTACTTGCATTTATTATTTGGTACAGCTTATACTCGTAAATTGGTGGTATAAATTCGCCAATCCGCCATAAATAATTTCTGCGTGGTTATTTGAAGTGGGTTACGTTACTATATCCTAAAACTTCTATGGACAGCAATCGGCATGAATCCCAGACACTTTAGCATGTGTAAGTTACTGGCGTATACCTACATATGTATTTTTGTGTTCATTTCGTAGTATAAATGAATAACAAGATATACTTCCTCACGTCCTTACCGATATCTTGCTTTCAATGTTATCTAAGAAATTGTGTTATTTATTCTTGTTTATTGGCTTACTTCACTAAAGAGGATTATCATAATAATATCTGCCATATTATTCGTTTGGTGGATTTTGTTAGACAGTTTTATTAGGCCGTGTTTATTTGATTGAAATGCTTGTTTTCAATTTCATACGGATTGGTGGTTTCAATCTCAGAGAGGAGATCGTGGCTAAGTAAAGCCGCACGGGACGATCGATCATAAGGTTAAGTAATGTTTGGCGCAGTCGGTCCGTGGATGGGTGAACATCTTGTCATGACGAGTTCCTCCGTGTTTCCCGGCCTTCCATTGTACATCTTTGGCAGTCGACGAATACCCGATTCAGAAGCCAGGAAGTCTGAAAACCAGTCTTAACGAGGGGTATAAAGTTGCCCAAGTAACTGGGTTGTGGAGGTCAGATAGGCTGTCGCTCCACGTAAAACACTGATACCCGGTCTTAACCGGATGTTAAGATTGGAAGCCGATTACAACACAGCTTGGAAAAAGGCTAGGCAGATGACAGATGATGGTGATTTCAGACTTTATACTCCAGGTTTTCTCGAGATGTATTTATTCACCTTAAATCAGTGATAGATATATGTAAATGAAAATACAATATATACATAATAATAAATACCTGCCTGAAATAATTATTGACACAAGCTTATTTTAGAATTGTATAATGCACAGGACCAATTCCTTGGCAGACATGGTTTGTTTGCTTCAAGAGATTTATACTGAATATAATTCAATTTTATTATAGATATAAATCCTATCATATAAATAATGGATACAAGTTCGGACATATAAGTGCGGAAGTTCTGATATCTATGTAGCAACATACAGCTTTGACCAAATTTGATTTTGTGTATGATAGCCAGATTGATGATAATAATACATCGTCTGCCTAGTCTTTTATAAACTATATTAGGGTCGGCTTCCAGTTTTAACCAGATGCAGCTGAGTACCAGTGTTTTACATGGAGCGACTGTCTATCTGACCTCTTCAACCCATTCACCATGGGCAACCCAATACCCCTTGATAAGACTGGTCGTTAGCCTTTCTGGCGTCTGATCTCCCGTAACGACAACCTTCCAAAGATGTTGGATTAACAGCCATACCCATGAATTTAAAATGCCTTTTAAAAAGCACAGAGGCGCTCGTCACATCAAGATGGTCATCCTCGTATCTACCGCGCCAAGTGTTGCTTAACTTTATAATCTACCGACCTGTGCAGTTTTTACTTAGTCACGAGCTCCTTGTGAGAGATTTTTTTTTAATATTTAATTCGAATACTTACTACAAGTAACTACCTTTTCTAATGGTCCTTCTACACAGATTAAACTTTTGAGTCGTTTTCTTGCGAACTAGAAGCTAATACTAATAACTCTCACTTAGGAAAGAATGTTATTTTCCTCCTTCCTGAAGGTATTCCGTCATAGCTATTTATCCAAGGTATAGATACCCTATCTCGTGTGTGGATTATAAATCATGGAATCAAACAAAACCAAATGAAGTCACGTTTACAAGGAAATTTTCCATGTTTTGCCAGCATATCAAGCTACCAGAAACTGACAATTTTTTCTAGTGGAAACATATGCTTGAGCAATTAAGTTTAAAAATCTTTTAAGAAATTTGACAGATAGTAGTAGCTTGATGTGCTAGCGTCTGTACATAAGGGTATGAAGTTTTTAGTTGTCATACTCAGGATTGAAATTAACAAAACATAATTATGTAATGCTGTCAGTAAAATGTCAAAAAAATCTCAGCCTATGTAAGTTTATTTTGCTAATAGAAAACGATGCTACAATATGTGAGTGAGATTAGCTGAAAAATCTCCAGTGCTACTTCAAAAAGGTTAAAAAAACATTTGACACGTGTATAAGGATAAAATCGAAAATTATTTTAAGCACGTGTTAAAAGTCCTTTTTAACTTTTTTTTGTAGTTAAGCCCTTGTTTGTTTATTACGTTCAAGGAACTGAGGTAATGTTGTTATATTATAATAATGAGGTACTTCTTTCTTTTAATAGTAACGTTTCTGCATTCGAGGTGAATTTACATAAACAGGTAACGCGGCGACTAGGTTAGATTAGCCCCTGGCTTGAGGCCTAATATTATTTAGGAATCCACAGGAAAGCCCGATTAAGCAGTACACGGCCTCCTAGGCTGAACTGCAAGAAGTCATACAAAAAAAAAAGACTAGGTTAGATCAGCCAAATTTCCAAGTTGGTTTTAAGCACCGTTTGTATTTTTATCGATGACAATCCAGGCTCAATTAATTACCACGGGTATTACTTATGCAAACACGTTTTATTTTTGAGATGCCGGTAGATAGAAGAGTATGGAAGAAGAAAACATGCTGCGCCGACGACAAATAAAAATTGGGATAAGGGCAAGATTATGCACCATATCTTTACGGGTCATCTAGTACATGCTAAGGAGCATGTTTACCACAAAAAAAGTTAAATGACCTAGGGGTCAACGATCGAGCACCTTCATAGAGACCAGCGTTATGCGTACAATTTGGCGACTGTGATGATAAATTCAATAAAATATGTCCTTAGCATGTTCTAGATGACCTGTAATAATATGGTGCACTAGTTTTGTTAGACCTAATATGTATAAGCACGGTTGTACTGCAAGGCTAGAAAACCACTCTATAAACCATTTTAATTAATTCTGTTCATGTTAAATTAATCTAAAAATCCATAGGTATATTATATATAATTAAAGATACGGATGAAGGCACGTAACGTAATTAGATACGTAATGGCATAAAATGGCGGAGTCCCCAAAAAAGCGTTTCCTTTTAGTAACCTAAATCAACATTGGACACGTCTAAAATGCTTGATTAATGGCTCCTTTTAAATAATTTTCAATTAAGGTAGGCTTATTAAAAAAGTCCACATATAGCTGATACCAAATGCCATTTATTTTGGGAAGGGTGGAATAAATTTAGTAGCGGCTGAAGAAATCGTGATTTATCTAAAAATTGCGGATTTAATAAAGTATTATTTTAATAAAGTATGTATATTAAATTACTCAAAAAAAATCCTTAATAAATGGTATTAAAGGAATTTGCATGAAAATTTGAATATAGAGGAAGCGGCAGTAGAAAAAAAAGCGGTACCTACCTACATTTAAATATTGATTTTAATTTCGTTAGTAAATTATTTTATATCATTCATTTGTTTACCAAAAAGAATATTTTCTGTAATTAAATTATTAATTATGTACGGACGTCAGCACATCAACCTACCTCAATCTGTCATATTTCTTTAATAGATTTTCAACCTCGTCACAATATCGGAGTGTTAATTTATTTTATTTATTTGACAGATTCGGGTAGGTTGACCTGCTGACGTCTGTACGTCCACTTTATTGAAGGTAAAAATAATAGTTATCAGCCTGTCGAAGAAAGTTAGTACCACACGCTGCACATTCAACCTTATTATTCGTAAAAGTTATTCTCAGAATGAGCAAATCATCTGTGATAAAAAAACATGGTTCTTCTGTCCATATACATAGAAATAGAAAGGACCAATTTATTTCCTAAGATTCTTGGCTTTCAACAAAGGGAACTGAGTAAACGCTATGGCTATGTATGAAAGCAGTCCGAATACGTTTTTCGACACCCAGTGTTTATATAGCGGAAAACGTAAATACGCTGTTAGATATTTATGCGAAGAAATATCTCGGCTTTGGCATATGATTGACACGCGAATGCTATACAAAAATAACTTTGTATTTTACTTTCTGAATGCCAATGCTAATCATAATAATATGTAATGCATTATCTCTGACTTCATTCTTTTATTAATGAGGACGACCCCGTTGGCGCTACGGTCACCATGCCGGACTGCCGACCAAAGGGTCCCTCAGGTTCTATTATCGGTACAGTCAACATTAATTTGTGTGATCAACATGCTTGTTGGCTTTGGTCTGGCTGGTTATAATATTATAATGTATTTATATGAATATAATTGTATGTAAATATTATGTCGTTTTTCAGTTGTATTGGCACCTATAACACAAGCTAATCAATAGCTTATTTTGGGACTAACCGACCGTGTGTGAAAGGTTTCCCGATATATTATATCCATTATTATGTTTTGCTCAATTTATATAAAATACAGTGACTTCGTGTAATTCCACTCTAAAACGTGGGTTTAGTAATTAATATTACTGAATTTATTCGTCGAAGTTGTTAGATTACAAGTAGGAACTGTGTTTTTGGTTTTAGCAGTCACTGGTAATATGAACCAGCTCAAATATACCATCGATCATCCAGACCGCAACTCTTTTCAGAGAAATGAGGTTCCAATCTATTTTATTACTAACTACGTGTAGTATGGTGTGTTTTCTATTTTCTGCGACATTTTTTTACTATCCTTTGGGTCGTAAACATAAAGTCAGTATCTTTGGGTGTAAACCGCTTTGAACGAAGTGATCTCATAGCTTTGTGTCTTCATCCCCTTGACCTTGCCTCTGATTTAGGGTTGCTGAAATTCTTTGAGCAATCAACTCCTATACAAGACTTTTAAGTGGCTATTTTTATCGTCACGTGAGAGAAATTCTTGTCTTGTGTGTTCTTGTGGTTTATACTAATTCGACATGTATTATATCGCTGAATATCGTTGTCTTGGGATAAGCCTACGTATATTACGTATAATATTGTGATCTCTCAACTAATCCCTGATTATGGGTTGGTAATTCTCACCGCATAATCTGTCAATTATTGTATATCGAACAATGATTATTACGATTACTTTGTTAGTTGCTACACCTGCCAGGGTTATGGGATTTTTAAGGAGTTACCGCGACCCTGCTACAGAAAGTGGTCCGGAAGAAACTTTGATTGTTTTTATAAGTAACATTCGAAAGGGGTCATTTGATGACGTCCCATCAAAATAAAAGAAAATCCTACTCTAAGTATGATAATGATTTTTGAACGAACGCCTTTTTTATCGTGGGAAATTATCAAAATACCTTTTCGACTGTGGGTGTAGCTGCGAGGGATTGCTCGCAAGAGTTACTGCAGCCCTATAGGGCCGAAAATGCTCAATCCAGTTGCAAAATGTTTAGTGTTCTTTTTAATATTGAAATGATGTAGGTTATGTATTTGATTGAGTAGCAGAGATAATATTTGTATTGTATCATTTTTCACAAGCGGGCTTATGTCATGCGGTAAATTACCGCAATTATCAATTACCTACCTATCTTTAAGATATCCTACAAAACAACACTCTTTCCTGAACTGTTTGATATTCTTGCTATTGTATTAAACTAGGTCTCCGTTAATGAAGCAAGGCGTTGTACTAAAAACATTGTCGGCGTCTGCGCACTTGAGATAAACACACACATACATGCTAACACTATCTATGGCTTGAGAGCAAAACTGCGTGTTAGTGAAGTGCTGACGTTAGCTGTCATTGTTATTGTGAAATTGAAAGTTGTCTTGGTACTTCCAAACTGATAGTTGGTACTTGGGCTCTTTGAAAATTGTTTGCGCTTTTAATTCTGTTAATGGTGCCCAGGCCGATTGCAGGCCACGGTAACCGCTCTCTC
This sequence comes from Heliothis peltigera, assembly GCA_958496145.1. Lineage (NCBI taxonomy): Eukaryota > Metazoa > Arthropoda > Insecta > Lepidoptera > Noctuidae > Heliothis > Heliothis peltigera. Next base: position 2,398,530 of record OY292341.1, read on the forward strand.
TAAGGAGATTAGCCAGCTACGCAGGACATATTATAGAACACAAGTATTTGCACAGAAACAGGTGCACTCTCTATTCCCTCACTCTCATTTACGTGCTCTCCGATGCACGGGTTTATCAATCACCAGCGTCCAGACGAGGAGAGCACCGTAACCATGGCGACAATTGATCTGGAAGCTATTCATCATTGTGTCATTAGGAGTTATATGATCCTTGTCTTCAATCTGAAAATGGATCGAAAGTTACGGTTGATATTTATCTCTTAAAATATTTTGTTGTTTTACCTGTAAATCATTGAGTCATTCATTGACAGTATTTATTAATACCAAGCACTTGTATTGTTGCACTATCTGTGAAAGCACTCAACATTGCATCGAGAATTGACGGTAAACCCCATTATTATAATTATTGTGAACAGTAAATCGGTCAAGGGTTTTAATAAACACTTTTATTAATAACATTTATAGATATATGGACTCATTTTTAAGGAAATTTACGAAGGTATACAAAATATATTTTCTTGTTGTAACAGATTTTTCAAATACAATGGATTTTATATTTGTTACTTTATCCAAATCCATATGCACGTCCTATGGAATTATACGCGAGGAACAATATGAAGTTAACGAAACAAATTTTTAATTTTTAAGTTCTTTCTTAGCTAAGTTTTCCTTGATCAACTTAAGAGGCTACGGTTTGCTTTCCACTCAAATTAATTAACTGCGGTAACTCCGTTTCCTCGTGCATCCCTTAGGGAAATTCAGATTTCACATTATTCATACATGATCTTAAAGCATGCGGATAGAATATATTTACTCAACAAACCTTTCGCTTTGGGATACATATGTACATCAATGTTGCTTTGGCACAGAGAGCGTGTGGCCTAACGATGCTTTTCCTCGTGGATTTTACACTCGCCTCGTACGGGCGTTGTCGCGCGTAGTCCCGCGATATCAAACAATTGACGACAGTACTAGTGCAAAATGACGTTTGAATCCGCGCGACAGAACCTTTCCACTTGGAATCTATCGCGCGTATGCGCTAGATGAAAATAGCGATTTTGGTTCGAGAGATTGAATACAGATTTGGAGTGATGGTATGATCAAATAGCGGCTTAAAGGCTGTTAAGAATATATCTACTTCATACTACAAGAAATTAAGATAAACTGCCTTTCATAATGTAAGGCTGCGTTAAGACTAAAATAAGTAATAGAAAATAGGATAATTCATTCTTGATCCCTTAAAACTTCAAAGTCTTTGACTGCGCTGTTAATATCAAACTACACCATAATTATTAGCTACCCATTACACTATACGATGGAGTACCTTTAGAAACTGAATGCGGTTCAGTCAGCATAGCAGTCAGCTCATAGCATAATACCGGCCATTGTCGCCTTTGCTAGCAAATTGCCTTTTCCTTTACAAAGGCGGGTCCATTGATTAGCTACCCCAATACAGATTGGTATTTTCATTGTAATTATATTCTTATATTTACAGGTTTCCGTTGACATTCTCTTTTATGAGTGAAGTGTAGGATAAGATTAGGATTTTGTGAAGGTCACTTTTATATTTATCAAGTTCATACATGCGTCTTTGTGTTTCCACATTTCTTTGTGTGATCGAACATCTCTAAGCGCTTTAGCTCATTTGTTATTACATGTGAATGGTATATTTATGGTAAAAAGGGTCTGTCTTTGTTGATCATACACCTGTCAGGGTTCAATTTGTTTTACATCAGTTTTGGGTAACATACAAAATTGGCAATTCACTATACTTAGATTAAAATGTCATCATCTCCCGAGCCTTTTCCCAACTATGTTGGGGTAGGCTTTCAGTCTAACCGGATTTAGCTGAGTACCAGTGTTTTACAAGGAGCGACTGCCTATCTGACCTCCTCAACCCAGTAACCCGGGCAACCCAATACCCCTCGGTTAGACTGGCGTCAGACTTACTGGCTTCTGACTACCCGTAACGACTGCCAAGGATGTTCAATGACAGCTGGGACCTACAGTTTAACGTGCCATCTGAAACAAAGTCATTAGTGTCCAAGGTATACTTATTTAGATTACATTATCGAGCACACAAAAATGCTTTTTAGTCATGATAATACGTTTCAAAAGAGGATAAATACAAGGGCTTTAGCAGATGCCCACTGCGACAAAGTTCTAACACAATTTCAGCGCTAGATCTAAGTTTAGAAAATTGAGTTTACCAGACAGATAATGATTGTTGTACCAGTAGAACTTAAAGGATGTCTTTTGTAATTGTTGACCTACAAGATGTGCTGTTTTGCATTCTAGTTCGATTAATTGATCTTGAGTTTGGGTTTAATGAGTTATAACAACGTGTCATCATCATCATCATCATCACAGCCTTTTTATCGTCCCACTGCTGGGCATAGGCCTCCTCTCTCACGGAGAAGGATTGAGCGTTAATCACCACGCTTGCTCAATGCGGGTTGGTGATATCAGACTTAATAGTCCAGGTTTCCTCGAGAATGTTTTTCTTCACCTTTAATCAGTCATTGGTGTCCAAGATGTGAAGAAGTGTCGAACCTGCACCCTGATACTCGAAACGTTGGTACTTTAATCACTAGGCCACTGCGACTTAACAACGTGTGGTTCGTGATAATATTCTAAGATGGATTACAGTCCGTCCATAGGCTTATTTTTTCATTTGTAACACAAAGAGCCCTAACATGTAGAACAAATACGGACCGTTATTGGAAACGATTCTCAAATATTATTATAAACCACTAATAGTTTTATCCATCCTCTCATGGCCGATATCGATCACGGCTCTTAGATATCGTAGAAGTGTAACGACCATATCTTATCTGCCCAATACAATATAATAATATAGATTTGCTTCTGATGTGCTGGATGTCTGTGTGTGTGTTTTTATATGTGAGGGTAGGCATTCTAGAATAGTTAGTTGTCCGTTTGGGACGGCGTATTGGTTGGATTCTTGGGATCGATTTTGACCTTTTGACCGCCACAGTCACGGATAGATGACAAGCCAAAAACTGCTTAGTACGCCACGGTCACGACTACCGTGACAGACTAATACAGTTTAAAAGGAATAGTTAGTTTTAATCGAAATAATTCTAAACTCAATACTATATTGTAGGTATTTATTGATGAATTCTTAGCTTGGCACTGAGGGCATGCCTTTCTTTTTCTTTTCCGTGGTGATCAAAAGGTTAAAGGGTTCTTGGTTGGTATGAACGGGACCGTAGTACTAAAACCCAAGATCAATAAAAATGACTTTAACACTGTTAGCATAGACAGGTATTTATACGTCATCAGTTTTTAAACAATGATGCGGGAATTTATTGTTCTCCTCTTATAAAACGATGTTCTAATTTAATGGGATGTAGACGCCATGGAAATGCAGAGATGTATTATTTTACACACATGAAGTGCAGAAGAAGTACAGAAGAAAATTAATTATTAATTTTGGATTCATCCTTTACTTTTGGAGAGATTACTGGACAGTTCCATGATAAATATTCGATTCAGAAACGATATCTGATTTAGTTTTTCTTTTTTCATAAAAAAATAAAATAATTTTTATTTCATAGCTCGTCGGGTTTTTTAGGTAGATTTTCAAAAATGACACGGACACGTGTCCTGTGCGTTATTCGTTGCCTAGTTTCTATTTCCAAAAAATAAAAAGTCCGTAACGTATAGTCCGTCGTCTGCGGCGCACCTAATATTGATGTAGCCTGTCAGTGAACTCTCATAAACCGATTTGGAATATTCAATTTTTTAATTTGCGTTTTCGTTCTAAATTCAAATCTATTTTCGAACGTTATGATTTGCTAAAGTCTGCGTAAATTATGAAGATTTCTGGTACCGGCACCAGAATTCCTTTTGCCATTACAGACATTATGAGAAATGTTTATTAGGTAATCAAATAGCTGGATTCTGGATACTGGAATGTTTTTTTAATCTTAATCTTATGAAGCACTTGAGACTTGGAATAGATTGAGTAAATAAAAGTAGCTTAGTTGACTCTCTATTTGTCTAGCAGTCGTAAAACATGACTAGCAAAAATTCTGAGTTCCCGAGTTCTACTACCGATAAAGTGGTTATTATATTATGTATTTAATATTCATAAATAATATACTATAATATTACTTGTAATACATATTTCAACAACGTTACATGGAAAAATAATGCATGTGTTAGTACAGGTTCATAGCAAAGTGCAATATAGATTATTATTTGTTGCTCCAGTCCTAAATTGCAATAGCTTTTGTTGCCCCAATTTTGCTGAAATTGCCTGTTAAATTTGGCATTATGCAAACAAAAACATTTGTGTTAAACAGAGTAATCATGATGTTGATGATGGTAACGATTTCCTTTTCTTTACTTTACTAGATTTTGCCCGAGACTTGAATGGAACTTTTCGTTGTTTTTAAGTATTTTCTAAGTTATATACTATGCCAATGACCAATGACTGACTAAAGGTGAAATCACCAATCCGCATTGCAAAGCTCAATCCTTATCTGCGTTACAGGAATTCTGTGCCCACCATACAAGGCCTGCTTCAACTGGACTAACTTTTTGATTATATGACTTGCCTATTCATTGATATCTATGACTTAGCTGAGGGTTCCAGGTTCATTTCTCGGTACAGTCAACATTGTGCGATGGGCATGCTTGTTGGCTGTGGTCTAGATGTCATAATATTTATAAATATTATGGTACGAGTATGGTAAAAGTACCTTTATTATTATGTAGTTTATCCGTTGTGTTGGCCCCCATAAAACAAGTTAATTATTAGCTTAGCATGGGTCTAACCGACTGTGTGTGAAAAGGTGTCCCGATATTATATTAACTATGACTAGTATTGCATAGAATGTTGTCTATCAAAGTCTAGCCTAGGCAATTCATTGTTAAAAATGTTTCTACAAACACAAAACAGGACTGTTGACAGAGATATCATAATGTTTTTAAATATCGTTTTTCGGTATGACGTGTGGCATTCAATCAGTCAGCATGATAAACAAAATGTAAATAATAATTTTGTAATCCATCGTGGAATTTATTTCTATTTTTATCTCTGAGGAAAGTTTTTAGATAATAAGAAAACGACTTCCACATGTTTATTGGTAGGTATTAGATTCACTTTCGCTAAAATATTGGATTTTAATGTTATGTTCATGTATGAATTATTGACCCGCGTCGAACGCGGAAAAATAGCCCATAGCCTTTCTCGATAAGAGGGCTAACTCAAACCATTTTTCTTGAGTAGTAGTTCTTGAGATAAGCGCGTTCAAGAAAACAAAGAAATCCTTCAGATATAGTTTTGAATAACTGTTTAATTGGAAATCCATTATAACATATATTAATATGTTCATTAACCGAGATTAATTTAATGTGAATTTTAAACTTATTTTTCAAAAAAATCGGCAATCGACCTTTACGGAACAACAATACTCAGTATCGAGACTCTCATTCTTTTTATTTCCTCATTTCTTTAGGGTGGATCAAACAGGTTACACCTTTAACTTATAAATAAGAAGTCGTAAAATAAAACATGTGTAAAGGATAATCCTCTTTTAGAAGCAGGCGGTAAGTAAGGCGTTACAGGAATGCCTAAAAGTACGGTATTTGTCGAAACTTTCCACTTTACATCGCGACTTCAAAAGATTTTGTTTCACACTTTCTTCTTGGCTTGTGATTTGACTTGCAATGAGTTTGTTTTTCAAGTTTTAGCGCACATACGTTGACGTCTTTAAGGTTTCAGGTTGCGAGATTATATGACACGGCTACGCAAAGGCATATGAGGAACATGGAAGAATTTCTCTCTAATACTATGTATGTTATTCACTGACTGCCAAAGATTCTCAAATTCAACGGGCCTTCTGAAACATAACTTTCATAAAGAAGTAATTTAAAAAAAAAACAGCCAAGAAATTAGACATTTAATATTCTGCGCACGCCAATCTGCGTCGCCGTGTAAAGCGAGGATATAAAAACACGCGATAAAACTGATATTTCTTCGGCGCTGTGAAAAAATGTTATGAGAATTTACAAAAAGATTCTCTCCGGCGGGGAATCGAACCCCGGTCTCCCGCGTGACAGGCGGGGATACTTACCACTATACTACCGAAGATGTGAGAAATTCTGCAAAATAAACGCTCGTATTCGATTGCTAAAAGTGTATGAATTCATTTTACCGATAAAAAAAGTATTTTATCGTAGTGTGATTTGCTGTTTGTTTCAAAATATCGATAACATTTATTGTATGTAAAATGATATAATGCAAACTGACTCAAGCATAAATTGCAGTATTATTTTTTATAGATCGCAAAGATGCGTATTATAATCTGTCTACATATGTATACTAGCGAATGAATGATTGCAGTGTGATCGCTGTCTTTTACACCTTCAAAGCCTGACCCATCAAACGGCTCATTACCTTTCATTAGCTGGCCATTAGCCATTGATTCCATTCCATTCCCTGGGCAACTAATAACATTATCGACCTTTGATTTCAGTTGGGGCAGCTCTAATGACATCGTTCTTTGATACCTTACTTATTTAGCACCCTATTATTTCCGATTAACGGTGCAATTTGTCACAAAAATAATATTTTATGTACAAAGCGATTTTGGAAAAAAAGTATCTTGTATAGCTTCATGTTTTTTAATACTTATGAGCTTGTCTTTCTGAGTACCGGTTGCTTATATCGAGAGAACTACACATAGATTTCGGAATAACACACTGTTTGTTTCCATTAGATAACAAACGAATTAAATAACAAATATGGTGACCCTCCCTTTTTTAGGGAGTGTGAATACCTTTAGGTACCCACCCTAAAGATTGAAACCAAGTCATACGCTGGCACATCAACCTACCTCAATCTTTCAAATTTCTCTTTCAAATTTCTTATCACAATATCGGAGTTTAATATTGGATTGGTAAAATTTCACAGATATCAGAACATAGAATACTTTCATTCTAGTGTTTGTATTTACTTACGAGTACAGTTAGGTAAAACTGAGAATCGGTATGTTACTTCCTAACCCATCGAGGAAGCTTGATATAACGTTATGGAAATGATCGATTCACATAAGTAAGCATCTATTCAGAAACACTTTCATAACAATGCCTTCTTCCGCACCAGTAGCTTTTATAACGTTATCAACTTTGGGAGCTGTGAAGCATTCATATTCATTTTTATGTATAAACTAGCAGTTTCTCGCGGTTTTGTCCACGTTCCCGGGGAATTTCTTCCCGTAGACGGATAAAAGCCTATGTTCACCGGGGATAGTGTAGCTTCCTAACAGTGAAAGAATTTTTCAAATCGGTCAAGTGGTTTTGGAGCCTCGTCAATTCAAACATACAATCAAAACGTTTCTTTATAATATTAGTACAGAAATAAAGATAACTTACCTACTCAAACATAGCGCACTGTGTATATGAGAGTCATCTTCTCCCGAGCCTTTTCCCAACTATGTTGGGGTCGGCTTCCAATCTAACCGGTTTCGGCTGAGTACCAGTGTTTTACAAGGAGCGACTGCCTATCTGACAATCTGGGCAACCCAATACCCCTGGGTTAGACTGGCGTCAGACTTAATGGCTTCTGACTACCCGTAACGACTGCCAAGGATGTTCAATGACAGCCGGGACCTACAGTTTAACGTGCCATCCGAAACACAGTCATTGGTGTCCAAGATATACTTAGAAAGTACATACAAACTTATAAAAGTTGCATTGGTACTTGCCCGACCTCACACCTGAGAGGTTGGCTCTTTAACCACTAGGCCACCACGACTTGTGTATATGAGAGTCTTGAGTACTATTTTCTGAAAGCATAAAATTCTCACTGAATGCAAGGACCACGGGTTAAAAAAGTTGTTTCTCGTAATTTTCACACCATTTTTTTCCTTGTTTCAACCAGCCCGCGTCCTTTGGTACGCCACAATGTAATAAGCTATTTCCTTCCGTTGATGTCAAAATGGCGCATCTTTATTTACAATGTAGAATACATGCGACCTTTTTTTATAACTTCGCTTTGAAAAGATAATTACTTCACACATATACATTTTACACAATCCTTAAGGGCTTTGATCATGGGGCTTTTCATAGCTATTTGTAAAGAAAAATACGACGGAAATGTGTTTTTGAAGTATTTTTTCTGATTGGTAATTACTGTAATCATTATGTGGATATGCTTGTGGGTATGGTAGTCGGGACCACTACCATACCCACAAGCATATCCAAGTCGACAAAATGTACAGTTGTATTATATTATATTATGGGTACTTATCTCGAAGCTTGATATAACTTTATTTTTAGTTCGTGTAACTTCGTTGTGGTGTCTTGAGATTTATATTCAAATAATGCAGTCAATGATGATTTATACATATGGTATTTCTATATATTTTTGTAGTGATGGGCAAGCGTTCCTAGTGAAATTGGAACTATTAATAGTCACACTTTTATTAAAATCTCCTGACAGAAAACGGGCGTAAATCAAATTGTATTAATTAATTACTAAACCTTTATAATGTCATAATGTTGTTGTAAAGATTTGTCTTGCATTCTTTACAAACGAAGATTTACGAAAAGTAATAGCCTAGAAATAATGGTATTCTACGTTGCATCAGATCTCAGACACGTCTAGACATTAAGACCACAGAATCGATTTGAAAGCGGAAGGAATGTAAATCGATGATGAACTACTTATCTCAATGTGAAGTGCAAGAGGCTATCTTTGTTTATTAAATCGTGACCTAAATAATCTAGATATTTGACCCGGTTCTATTATTAATAATAATATAATTAATGGTATAATTTTCTCTACATTTTAATAATTGCACCCTTTATTCTATTATAACTGGCAACATTCTGAACGGGCAATTGTATTTTTCCGCCCTAACTAGTCTCACAAATACAAACCCACACAGTATATTCTACACAAATCTTTCATCTTAACCAAATGAAAACCCGTTCAGTCATGGTTTGATAATTGAATAAAATTATGTAATGTCAACGTAAAAATTAATACTACCACTGCCCCCATCCACATAAACAAATAAACGCAAATAGTTATGAGCTGAAATTTAAACCTTTGTGGTATTGTTAACTTATCTATAGGTACCAATATTATAAAGCTGAAGAGTTTGTTTGTTTGTTTGAACGCGCTAATCTCAGTAACTATTAGATCGATTTAAAAAAAATCTTGCGGTATGAAGTAGTTCCCAGGGAACGCGGGAAAACCGCTGGCAGAAGCTTACTGATAAATATTAATTACAAACATACACATATATCAATTTTTCCTCTTTATAATATTAGTATAGCTAGATTTTGCGTGAAAGAAAATAAAATGAGCAAAATTAAGATTTATTGCTTGTTAGCTTGTTAAGTTTCCTCGAATAAATGGAATTTTCTTTTGTGGCAACATAATTATTTCTATGAAATACGTTAGAACCTAATTGATATCGTGGGTGTTACAGTTATACGAGTTACTTTATCGTCTAGAAGTGATTTCAATCTTATATGGCTTTGTTATATTTAGTTGTTTCGATCTAGAAAATACCTACGAGTATCATTGTTTTTATCAGTAGTCTATGTCAGTTCGCGGCTTCAGCTTTGACTCTATCCTCTCCAAACTGATGGTATATTATATACATATCTTATCTTGTCGACACACCCGTGCATCGGAGAGCACGTAAATGTCAGTCCTAGGCCTGATCTCTCTTTAGTCGTGTCGGATTGCCATCCCATCGGACCATGAAAGTGAGGGAAAAGAGAGTGCACGTGTCTACGCAAATGCTTGTGTACTATATGTCTTGCGCAGCTGGCTCTGATCTCCTTAAAGAGAGAACGGCCGCCGTAGCCGACAATCGGTCTGGACGCCATCACCATTATATACATTATCTACGTTCCTGCATGTATAGGAAATCATAAAATTAAGCCCTTAGGCCCGCTTGCCTATTTAAGATCTTTGTCAATTTGTTATGCGTTGTCAGAAGAAACCCAAAAAGGCATCGCTAGTAATATTTTAAACATAATTATTTGAACAATAAAACTGAAAATAAATAAAATTATTGGTAACACAAAATAAATTTAATTTAAATTGCAACATTCCAAAAATATACCACATTCAACGGTACATTTGAAATGAGGTTTTGAGTTGTTTTCAATTACACAATATTTAATAATAGGTTAAAAATTAAATCATGATCATAATTTTACGTGATCTTGAAAACAATATTTTGCTTTCTGTTGAAATGATACAATCGAACTATAAAATATTATTAAATTATGTCATGTTCGTTGTCCATGCTGTGATAAACTCATTCAACTACATTATTCTGGAGAAACAATGTTCACCACAGAAGCGTATTGTGGAATTGAATACAAATGATAAATATATTAAAGCGTATATTATTTATAGATATTGCCTTTTATAAACCAGGTTAATTTTCTACTGGATTGACTGTACTTATAATGTTACTTAACTTGTTTAGAACCAGAAATTCTTAAATGCAAAGAAAAACAATTGCTATAAAGTGGAAGCTGAAAGCACGGATGTGTGGACGGTAAGTTTTGACGGTTTTGACCGACTCGCCGCGCGCCATTCGTATGTCTTAGGACGACTCTCTCGTCGGCGCGGCGCGTTCTGTCTCACGCACTCCTCGAAAAGTAGTCCGCAAAATTAGTGCGGCGCGGCACTTAATGTAGGTACCTATTATTGGCAATAGTTACCAGAGCTCTGGCACACAAATTGTCCCAGAAGGAACAAGAGTGTGTAGACAGTAAAAGTCTGAACCTACCTCCAGCTTAGCTGCACCCACTGCGGAAGGGGTCATTTGATGATTTTCCACTCAATAGGTGAGGTCTGAGAGTGGAATGCGAGGAAATAAAGAACTAATTGTTTAAGTGTATAAGAACATTACAGCAAACCCTGTTTTGCCATAATAATATCCGTATCCATGACAAAAGAGGATTTATTGATTTAAAAGAAACCCGATATTCACCTGTTTTACGACATCGCCTAATATACACGCTTTATTCTTAAAATAGCTACGGACGCCAGCACGTCAAGCTACTACAATTCGTCAAATTTCCTTAATGGATTTTCAACTTTATTGTTGAAGAATTATGGTTGAAAGTTGAGTGGGAAAATTTGACAGTTACGCGTGGCGTCTGTACCTTCGATTCGAATACAATCGGTAGTGTTTACTCAAAGCAATCGCTAATTTTACACAATACTAATACAATAATATTTGTGAACGTATACGCCGTTATCCTCGATAGCCGTCCGTGCCCACTCCTACATAATGTCAGCACGTTCGACAAAGTTTGCTTTGATCATTCTCTATTTGATGTTCGTAAGATTCAAGGACTTTGATTTCAAATAGCGAGTTTAGGTATGCATATTGCCGATTTGTTTGAAGGAAGTCGAAAAATAGAACAATTACACTTTTTAACTCAACCCACCGGATTTGTGAAATGATGCGAATGTGTGATCATCGTCCAAAAATGTAAAAAAAAAATGTTTTGAACGTTTAAAAATGAATTCCAAATTTAAATTTTATTGTACAACAAGACTCTTGGTCGTAAAAATGATTACTCGTACCTATAAAAAGTTTTGATGTTATCCGAAGCTGCGTGAAACTCAATTCCAAATTTAAATTCTCATTTTTAATCGACTACAAAATAAGAGCTTGGTTTTCAATTCAGATGTTTTCGAAATATATTTGGCATTTGGAGATATAGGATAAGCCATTTTACCGTGCCTCCAAAAAATGTGTTGTAAATAATAAAAATGCAGGATTTGTACCGAATTTTTAAAATTCGTGTTGCCATTTTCCAGGGTAGCAAAATTAATTCGTGTATAATAAACGTGGTCAAGCAAATGGCTACAAATCGAAATAAATCACTATAACAATGTTGTTATTTGCGGTTTAAAAGGCCATAACCGTAATATATTGACTAAACAAACAAATGGATGTTTCACTGCTCGTATATCTTACACATAATGGCGATGTTATTCATTCATAGCTTGCTTCTATACATTAAACTGTTCGTTCTATTTTCCCATGGTATTTCTTTAAATATGTCATTCTACGTACGCCAGCACATCAAGCTACTACAATCTGTCAAATTGCCTTAATAGATTTTGAACTTTATCTTTAAAGCATTGTAGTTTGAAGTTGATTGGGAAAATTTGTCAGTTTCGGGTAGCTTGATGTGCTGTACATACTTTTGGGTATCTAGGTATTAAGGTCTGTTTACAGGCATTGGACGTTCTAGACAAATTAATATTCTTTCATACACTTTATATTCCCAGATATACGTACATATAACGTCTAGCGTACGTATCCGCGCAGAAAAGAGCATAAGTCAGCATTCTTGCCGACGTGTGTCTTTGGCAGTCAAACACCGATAGATATTTGATTGCGTACATCTCTTCTACTTTTTTGCCAGACGGCGTCTGTTCATACCGTTTGCACCATTGTTGGTGTATGTAAAAAACTGTTGTCTGGCAGTGTCTGACACGTCACGTGCTGGCGACGTACGGGTTGATGTAAATGAAGCTTTACGTTACGTAAAAGTTTTAAAACATGTTTGTATAGTGTTTGATATGGATATTAAATCTGACTCCAATTAAATAAATTCGTTGTATTCAGAACTGCGGTTACAATTTGAATTTTGAGATTAACTAAAATGTACGTGTCTACCGAGCGGTTGATTTTGAGAAGTGTGAAGTTGTCGCGCCGGATGTTCACAGCGCGTATCCAGTGTTGCCAGCTTTGCCGCAACATATAGGAATCTGTATGTGTTGGGGAACAGAATTAAAAATTTGTTCCTTAAACTCATTTGTACCCGGATGTTCTCCGCTTTTTTTCGCGGTTTAAGGCTTCCTTAATAAATGAGCAATCATCAGCGATATAATATATGATGATATAGATTTATTTTTAAACCTTTAACATGAAAATAGGTTTCCTACTTTGTAATTTTGTTAAGAACTTAGTGAAGGCGTAGACACTCGTGATGAAGGATTTTGTTAATGAATTGACAGTTACACTTTTAACACTGTATGTACACATACATTATTTGTGTGTGTGTGTGTGTGTGTGTGTGTGTGTGTGTCTACGCTTTTATTAAATATTGTTTGGATTCTATCCACTTTATTATAAAATGTGGTCTTAAAAAAGCACTGTCTTTAGTGCTGGCTTTTCTTTTAGGTCAAAGCCTAGCCTTAAGGCCGGTACTTATTAAAACCATCATTTATAATGAAGTGGCACATGTCTGATTACTTTGCACCAATCGAGGACATTGGTTTACACGTGTAGGAGCATTGGAACTAGGAACCAAAACCTTATTTATTTGTAAGTAATTACCAACAAATATTTAATTTGCCAAATAGTCAAACACGCGCAAAAAAGATCTCATGAACGCATGTAGATGATTGAATCGTACGTCCTCGATTATCATCTTATATTTAATTAAATCTAGCTGTATTGTGTGGTTCGGCGTCAAAATTAAATCAGATAGTTTTTTTATTTATATTTTTTATAATAAGTAGTTGTTCAATCAAGGATCTAGTTTTATATTGGCGCTCAAACCGTTCAGCATTACAAGTGATTGAATAGCTGCCGTATAATTGAATTAGTTCTGCGCTCACCTCCATGGCGCTAGTTGTGTTCTATTTTCTAACTGTCGTCAAGTCGTGGCGGCTTAGTGGTTAAAACTCCAGCCTCTCAAATATGAGTGGGGTTCGATTCCAGGTGAGGGCAGGCTTTTCTCTGAGGCTTCAGAATATTTCCAAAAAGGTGAAGTCCAAGAAGCTCCTTTTCTGTTTGATTTAAAAACAAAACCTAATACCTTAAGATGGGGTACCCGATCTCGTAACCAGTTACCTAGTCGCAATATAGAACGAACAGTCGACTAAGCGTCGTCTTGTTGTAATGTTGAACGTTCAACCAGTCAGCTGAACGACAAACAGACGTGTGATTGAAAGGCTATTTCAACCAGTGAGCTGCGACATGTACTATGTACATCGATGTGCTGCTAGAAATGCTAACAAGCAACCATAAATCCTTCTGTGTGCAATGGCTTCCGCATGACTATGCCTCAAAATTTTGAGATATCCTCAAAGTTTTGGACGATGCCTGAGAGTACAACCTGTTCAAGATGCTGGCAGTTAAGAATGCCATAAATATTTTTTTTGACACGATGTCACAGTTTTAAGTTGTGTTTTTTTTTTAATACATATTACACATATTTCTTGTAACTTTTTTGGATGTTTTTACTTATTTACATCTCAAACACTACCTGAAGACGATATAAAAAGTTTTGATCTCTTATGATACTACAACTATTTTTGGTAAAGATGTATGAATATTGCTTTGAACCCATAACGATCCGTAAGATATGAAAACCCATGAAGAAAATTTATTACGCAATAAAAGCGATAATAGTGAGCGTCTATTTATTCATTGATACTTCTCAGGGTTGCCACGTCACAATGTTTGGGTTCCGCATGACAATTATAGCTTGTACGATTGATCGGTTATTATAGATAACCTTTTGACAGTTTGATTGATAGAACAGGATAAAAAAATACTATGCATCAATGTCATACTTAAGCTCGAAGAAGTATGTGGTGAAATAAAACATTTCACCAATTATGGGGGCAGATGGGATTTACATAATCTGCCTTGTTATATTTCCTTTTGTAGGAGAAGGAAGCAATTCATTCTGTGAGTTTTATGGCTACACATAAATTAGACATTTAATTTGATATATAATGTACAAAGGTTTTATGTGGATGTTTTTGTTTTTATCAATAACAATTGAAACTTATGCTATAATCTATAGAGAGTGAGCTACGTATGGAGTCAGGGAGAGTTAGACCAAAGATATACATGAATAGAAAGTGAATGAATGTTAGCATGATTGGTGAAATAGAAGATTGGAAGCGGAAATTAAACTGCGTATCCCCAAACAAAGAAAAATGAGCTTCAAAGAGATAAAGTTGTCTTTATTATGCTTTGAATCACTGGTTTAAGAGCTGTCTAATTGGTTAAAGCGATGCAAAATATGTTAAAATTTATTTACGAAGATTTTTTCCCTAAAAGTTTCCGAAGTTTAAAAACTCATAACAGACAGATTGAAAATAATATTCAAAAATCCCGTAATTGGGTGAAGCTGAGAGTTTTGGAAAACATCGTTAAACGAAATTGAGTTGATGCAAATGGCGATGTTATTTAAAAAGGGAGGGATGTATGAAGGTGCCGTAGAGATGATAAAACCTTTTTTTTCGGAACAAACCCATCTGAAAATTATGTAAATAACTTCACAATGTACTGTGGTGTCCATAAGTGTACTAAATTGAATTATACGAAAACTGCTGCAAATTCGAGGTTAGATTTCACCCTAACCAGGTAATGTATACCTTCCAGTATTTTACACTAAGCGAGTGCCCATCTGACTTTCTAGGTATTTGGTGACTTGATATCTTTTTGTTAGTCTGATAGCTACCTGACTAAAGGTAGGTTATTCGCGGCCGGTAACCTTATATACATATAGCCCTATATTCGTTTTATTTTGCTTTTTGGCTTCCAAATACAGCACTACAGCTTAACCTCTATGTGGTCGACCCATGAAGCTTTGTTATAGTTAGAAAGCTCTTAAAAAAAACATTCCGACAGCATTGAGAACCACCACCTTGTTTGGGATTTGGTTAAAAAAAGCGGCTTTACCCCGCGTGTGCTCTGGGTATGGATATACACCAGAACTTTTCTTATGCGTAGCGTAATGTTATTATTGGTGAAAACCGCGCAGTAGTTTTGAGTCTCTCGTGAACAGACAGACATACATACATGGAGGATGATTTTAATTTATAATAACGTTTAGCAATACCCACAGGAGAGCTTTAATTTAATTAAATCTTGCCTCGTATTTTTTTCCTGTTTTTTTTTTTGTTTAAATGAAATAGCGGACAGAAACAAGTAATAATTATAAATCAAAGACCCTGTGTCTCTTATTTATATCTTTTCTTCATGATTTTTTTTTATATACAAAAATAATACAGAAAGAATATTTTAGACTAAACAAGCCAAGAATTATAAGAAAGGAACCCCAAAAAAAAAAACTCGACTGAAAATTTATGAATGTTCCACCCTTATTACATATTTTATCACCTTTATTGTTTGTACGTACATATTATTTAAATTTCCCTTCCTGTAACGAATGAACTTTTTAGCTGAACGCGTCGAATTTTCACGGTAACGTGTTTTGATTTTGTTTTCTCCCATGTTGTATGTCCGTCGGCGTTTCTCTATAAAGGGATAAGACATTTTCGATGCTTTGTTAAAGATAAGTTAGTTGTTTTGTTGAAAATATTTCTATTGACCAGGAAAATGGTAGATGACGTCAGAGAGATAAGTATGGAAGAAGAAAACGCGCCGCATCGACATATTGCGACAATACCTACCATTTGATAGTCCCATACCTATATCCGTATATATTATTAGATTGATTTATTCCATTTTATTTAACTCGTTTTGTATAGCGATTAACGTTATTCACCTTACACACTTTTTTCCAAAACCATTAATATGACAATTTTTCTTCTGGTGAACTTCTATATTGTCTGTTTAATTAGAATGTTAACAAAAGTGATTTTTTTACGATATTTTTATTTGAAATAACCATTATATTTAGTCTTTATTATTACGTTATATTTTACTACATAGAGGTCTAGTTAAATCCTGATTGTAACCATGTATTCCACATTTTATGTGAGTACCCCTTTTTGACGTTTCGCGAGAGCCTGAGATAGTTCAATATGAAGTAGAACCTTTGTCATTGTTTATACTTATTACTAGTCGTCCCGTGGTTTCATTCTTACATACAAACACTAACACAAAACACGTGTCAAGATTTAACAAAATCATAAGCTTTAGCGTAGTTATTAATCACGTTGGACATGGCAATGACGTACATCTACTGGTTAACGCTTGCACAACAAAAGCCTAACAACTCAGGAACATCGCAGTAAATTCTATTTGTTATCAATATGTCAATACGATAGCTGACTGAACGTTATTATTATTGTACGTTTGTGTTTTATCGTTAAATCAAAGACAGAAATAACTACACAATCGCACCTTTTCTCAGACTTATCGGCCGATAAAGTTGATCTGTTTTTTTCTTTTTTTGTTGTTTGAAAGACGTGGAACGATTCGTTAGGTAAGCATTATAAAAATCATCAGTTTAGGTTTATATGAACTACCTTGCACAGCACTAAAAAATCTTCAAATCTGTATATTAAAATATACATATTAGATTTAAAATTGAAAAAAAAATACATATTTTCCTATCAATAGTTCTTTGTACCCTAAAGGTGATACTTCACCTACTTGAATCCGTCCTGTATGTATGTAGTTTCTGAGATTAGTGCGTCCAAGTAAAAAAACAAACTCTTTAATAAGTTTTATGGATTCCCGCTATAAGTTTTAAAAAGTAAGTTTTAAGTTTACTTATCATATTAAAGGTACCTCTAGTATTGCATGTAATGTGATATTTTATATAACTGATCCCATAGACGATGACTTGTTTTTCTAGCATAAGGTTTGTTTGCAAAAAAAAAATAATTCGGTCCAGTCGTTTACACGTATTGGCGTGACCAAAGGAAATGGGGAATCATTTTCGTATACATATATTATATAAATTTTACTTGTTATATATCATTTTCTATATGCTATGGATACCCGAAATAAAAGAATACCTAAATAATAAAAAAAAAACTGGGATTCTGTTAGGGCAGGTAACAACATCTTACCTGAGAGAGGATTACAAACTATCTGTTACGCATTAAATTACCCCTGAGCCCTTAATAAGATTCAGTGAGTCCCCTGGTCTTCCCTAGTGACATCGTAAGCTGATGTTTATATCCCACCAGGGGGCGCCCTTAGACCTGTCACTTAGTTTTTAAATTGTTTAGCATTCCCCGACTGGAAGTTTAACTTAATTTATTAAGTTGTTACCGCGCCATTTTGTTCAGGAAGTTTGAGTGCTATTTTTAGGTCCTCGTGGGAAATAGATATTACAATACAAAAATAAAAGCGTTAACATGACTTGGTTTTGAAAAAATATCAATAGAGCCTAAATTATTATTATCATATGGTTTTATTAAAAAAAGTTGATCTGAAGTTTGAAATGTATTTAAAAAAAAAATATTTTTTTTCCAACCGCCTGTTATTTTTTTTAATAACCCCATTACGATTTTAGAATCACCCAAGTATAAGTTTCTGAGGTCGCTATGGCGAAATTATCGGAATTTGGGACTTGAACACAGCACCCAAACAAAAGGCTTTCGATGATATTGTATGCCTTTTGTACCCCCGACCTGTATTTGATAGACTTAAAGGCTACAATTCATAGAAGGCTCCATTCCACTGTATGCTATGGTATTAAATCCGAGGGCTTATAAATCCGTAGTGAGGCTGAATTATGCCTTTGTTTCTGACATAATAGCACTATCTACAGGCTAGAACAATGGTATTGTAAAAAAGACAAAAACTTGATTACGTAAATATGTACGTACTCGAAAAATTGGTGTAGCTTTTGCTTTTGATAATATTTCTCTAGTATTTTGATGATCAGTTGCATATTATATTAAGAATGGTACATAAAATACGAACAAAGTAATTTAATAAATGTATTGGGTCTAAAAGGAACAGAGCTGCGGGATTGTTCGGAAGAATTACCGCGGCTCTGGTACACAAAGGGCTTCAGAAGGAACAAAGGTGGGTTTTATAGGTGGTTTTAGTCAGTAAAAGCCTGACACTGCCTTCCACAGCGACCCCTTTCGTATTTGATGAAGTTCCCATCTCTAAAACAAACTGAATTTGTTTTGCGTAGACGCGTGGGGGTCAATATCATCGGCTATGGAATAGCGTGTGTACAGACGCCAGCACATCAAGCTACTACAATCTGTGAAATGTCCTTAATAGATTTTCAACTTTGTCGCTAAAGCATATTTTCGTAGCAGTTTCGTAGCTTTTTTAGGAAGCTTGATGTGATGGCGTTTGTACGTATATTTCATTCTTGTACATCGATAAGCTCTGCCATGCTTCCAAAAAGTTATGTTTTATTCGTGCAAAATATCAAATACTGATAATTTTGTAAGATAAATTCTTGTACTTTTTCTTATTACAAAATGTTCGTAGTTCAAGATTGAATATTTACATATTTCAAAACTCTTTTCCAAGATACACACAAGGCAAACAAATATACAGAGCAGACAAAGTATCACATTTATATTGCTAAAGGTCATTTAGTGCATCTGTGTACGCATTATTTTTCTTTATCTTGTAATGATCTACTTTGTATGCACGATCAGAATGGATACAAACCCACACTATCTAAAATGTTACGTTTAATCTAAACTCGAACCTTTTTGTGAATATTTTCAGTGATAGGATGAAATAAATTGCTCGGAAAAGACGCATGGTTGGTGTAAGGTACTAAAATAGATTTTAAATATTATTTTAAATTTCAGTAGCTTAAAGGAGGAGCTCGTGGCTAAGTAACAACTGCACAGGTCGATTATAAGGTTAAGCAACTCTTGGCGAGGTCGGTCCGTGAATGGGTGACCATTTGTCATGACGAGTTCTTCCGTGTTTCAGAAGGCACGATAAATTGTCATTTGTACAACTTTGGCTGTCGTTATGGGTAGTCAGAAGCCAGAAAGTCTGTCAACCAGTCTTACCAAGGGGTATCGGGTTGGCCAGGTAACTGGGTTGAGTAGGTCAGATTGTTGATTTCAGGTAAGACTGGCTGTCAGACTTTTTGACTTTTGATTATAAAACGATTCACGTATAAAAAATCTTTCTGTCGATTTATTTTAAGTGAAATGATTAAAGAAATTCAAAGAACTTCAAATTAATGAAAGTGATTCAAACGAAAAAGCTTTTAAGCCATCATCATGAAATATTTCAATAACATGTAAGTTTTTAATGACTGTTTCTGTTAAAAGAGTGAAAATGAGTTTTTTACTCGTCTTTATATTAATTACGTTTTTAAATAAATATTTAAGCTTATAACTCATACTATGCTCTCAGGAAAAAGATATACATATCTCCTACTAGTGGTTAAGATTCATCTCATATGTGTGCCGCTGTCTCTCCGGTCGTGTGGGATTGCCGTCCCATCGGACTATGAGAGAGAGGGAATAGAGAGTGCACCTGATCTCCTTAGAACTGCCAGGTTTGTTGATTGTTCGCAAGAGTTACCGTGGCCCTGGTACACAGCGACCTCCAGAAGGAACATAGTGGGTTTTAGTCAATAAGAATCACTCCAGCTGCACTCTCAGTGAGAGGGATCATTTGATGATTTCCCAAGAAGGAAAAATCTCCTCAGAAAGAACGGCCGCCGTGGCCGGCAATCGGCCTGTAGGCCGCTATTATTAATGTGTGCCGTTTCAAAGAGCCTGCCTTCTGGATTCGTCCCTTAATCCATTCACCCAACGATAGCATCCTGAGATGTTTAGATGATCTTTAATTATTATTTTCATTAAAATTTATGCAATGCACGTTACTCCAACATTTTGTTGTAATAAAATAATATGAAATTACGAAGTAATATAAGCCTTGGTAAAGACGAGATTATTGAAGTTTAAAGTATTAATTTCCGATGAGATTTATATAATGAATGTTTCAACAGTAACAGGAGTAACATTTTCTCATTACACTTTCTTTTGTTACAGGTCCCGGGTAGTGTTGTGAAAAAGAAGTGATGTAACCAATCATGTGAAGTTAATTTTATCGATAGAAATCCGCGTTCAAATTTCGCATCATGCAACCGAAATAAATGTGTTCTAATTTTAAAATTACAAAGCGGTTTAATATTTTTTAATCGAATATGGATGTGCTCGACATTAGAGTTTGTCGTTAAAGCTAAAATGTGGTGGAGCGTGTTAGTTTTGTTGGGATTAGTGAGTGTGGCTGTCTGTCAGTTGAACTGTCGCGGTGAAAAGCCGCGGATTCGGAATTGTGACCATGTTTGTGATGAAAGTGGGAATTGCAAGATACGGGCGGCGTTGCTGCTGCCGAAGAATACAACATACGATGCCTGTTTATCAGCTGTGAGTATTTTTCTTATGTACCTATTAATGCTAGCCAACTTTATGTATAAAAAGACGTAGACGCTGGAATAGTTTTTATGGTTAGTAGGTAACATATATGTAAATGTACCTAGCTAAGTACATACTAAAATGTGGTTAACGTTTGATTGAAAATAAATATGTTTCATCAGTATCCCATTCCCCATTATTATAGCTTTATTATTGTTCCAGCTGCCAACGTATAATAGGACTGAAGTTCAAACTACATAAATATTGATGGTTGAATTTCCGAAATCCGAAAGAATTGAATAATAATGTTCGTTTTGTAATATTATTACCACGGAGCTCTAAATGTGTGCATATCCCTTATCAGCAATTTCTATTTATAACTAATGGAAACGGGAGTACGCACTATACGTTTTTAGATTAGATCCGAGTAAATTCGATAAAAAGATAACAATGTTTCACATTCTATTATTAGGAACACGTACAACATAAAATCTTTTCATCAATTCGATTAATTAGAGTCGATAAATGTTTATCGATAATGTCATGGCGCTTTACTATCTATTTGGGGCGGTGTTGCAATAGCGTTACATAAAATGAGTAACTAGTATGTTTCTTTATGTACCTGTAGAATAAAAGTATTTTAAATTAATTGACACATTCGCGTATCGTAGTTTTGGTTATACATTTTCGTGTTTTACTATGCCCATCTTCAGTCTGGTACTTGCTCGATATCGATATATATCTGAGACTTATGCGCCCATTCCTAATTTGTTATGTCGTTGAATACCAAATATAATAATAACATTCTTCACACATTCATACAACGTCATCTACTCCCAAACTAAGCACAGCCTGTACTATGGGTACTAGACAACTGATGAACATACTTATATACTTCTCTTTTGTAAATACATACATATTATACATGGGAACATCAGACTAAGCCCAACACCAATGTTCATACACACAAATGTTTGACGAATTGAACCCGCGACCTAAAGCGTGGCAGGTTCACTAAACACCACGCCATCTGGTCGTCAATAAATAATTACAGACCTCGTTTTTCTTGCCAAATATACCATGCTTTTCTTAAGCGACCGCTATTCACCCTTCTTACCCTAGAACCAAGTCAGGATATCTTGACAATGTATGGTTTGTGATGTGAAACGCCCACTGCTATTGTATTCCCCCTAATTAATGTTGCATGACGACCACTATATTTTCCTATAAAAACCTATAGACGTAGAGAAAGGAAAATATATTCTGTTACCCGACGCCTTGCTCCAGAGATCATTACTGAGAGCCTTTGTCTTTGTATTATTTTAATGAATAGGTAGACACTATAGTTCGGTTTTTTTTTTAATTTCTTGCTGGCTTTTGCTCGTGTTTTGTGTTATCCCTGCCATTTTTATAAATGAAAGAGAAATTAAAAACAAGCTGTTATGAATGTATTGGTATTATTGTGGCATTTTTTTGACAGATTTCTGGTTTTTATGGCGTATGTCCTATTCGTATGGATTTTATCTAGTGCTAGTACAGACGCCAGCACATCAAGCTACTACAATTTGGCAAATTTCCTTAATAGATTTTGAAATTTATCGCTGAAGCATAATTCTCAAAGTTGATTCGGAAAAAAATACAGTTTCGAGTAGGCTGATGTGCTGGCGTCTGTACATTACAACCGTCCCTTTAAACAGCAAATAGAAAATGGACACAAACTGACTTTTATTAATTAAATCTAGCAAATTCACGGACACAAAGCCTTTAAAACAATACCTTCTTTATATTTACATAGAATATTGATAAATAATAGTCTTGTCTTTGACCTCTCAATAATCGGGTAAGAAGGCCGTACTACGACCAGATGTCGTAGTTCTTAGTATGCGTTCCCGCCATGCCAGAGGTCGCGGGTTCCATTCCCGTATGTCGTCGGCGGTCATTAATACGGACACTAAACGACTCGCAAGCGCGCCATCTGGTGGCGTTGTCGTGCAACATGGTTTTGGCGCGCTTTGGCAGAGTAGTGACGTTACCAGCAGAGCCGACCAAAGGCACTTTGGACGGAGTCGTCGAGCAGCAAGGACCTCGTCACGGAACTGTCCCCGTTTCGCCTAGTGCCTAGCGGTGTACCTAGATCCTCACGATCTTACAAACATAAATGCGCTAACAACGAAGTACCTACATAATTTATTAATATTCCAAGACCTAGGTTGTGCCGACATTCAAAATGGCTGCCCGCAAATTGGAATTACAACGATCTTGTTTAACGTAGATCTTACAGATCTTATACGTATAAGTCCTATTTATAGTATGTAATGTATTTATATAAAAGAAAACTATATAAATACGTTTATCAATTTTCTAGTACCCATAGTACAAGCTCTGTTTAGTCTATGACTAGATGACGTTGTATGAATGTGTGAGGAATATTAAAAGGCATATATACTGTAGCCATTGTTTCCATACAACAATACAAAAAATGGGACTGTCGATTTATAAAAATAGGGTTTTGGCTGAAAATATAATCCAAAAGATTCTAATGTGAGAAAAATGTTTTCCGCCACTCTGAATACGTAACATTTGTCAGTTCCAGAGTAGGGTGCCCCTAAATCTTGGGAAAAAAATACTTTTCGCGTTATGGACGATTCACTTCTTCCTTACAAAAATGGGTAAATATTTGGGGAGTAGCGTTGCGTCGTTTACTTTTATTATGAAGGAATCGTTTTGATGATGGCTTGATGTGTATGTATGTGATTTCTTCATATTTTTGTAAAGGCTGGACACCCTTCTTTTTATGAAGACAAAGAATTTTCTGTAACAGCTGTCTTTATGGGTCACAGACAGTGGTTGCTGTACATTTTTTTTTAATGTATAATCTGAATATTAAATACAGTAAAGGGCAATAAATTCGAGCTCGCCTCAAACGCTGTACACAATAAATAAATGTTTATGAATTACAACCCCAAAATCACTTACAAGACTTTTGTATCGGACCAGGTCTGCCTATATTGTACCATCGCTCTGTTTACGCAGTTAAATAGGATTAATGGCCAGTTTCGCAGGTTCCTAATAGCCACTATCTACCAGATAAATTAAAAAATGGAACAGAATTTGTATGAAATTATCTACCTCATAAACTAACTGGAACTTATTCGTAGGTGGTGAAACTGGCCCTTTATCTTTCAATTTTATCTTTAAAACCTTACATTTCTTAGGTCACCGAACCTTTTTTTTCTTACTAAAACATTTCGTACAAAATATTTTCAGTCATTAATAAAAATGGTTGTAGGGTGGCAGAAGATTTCTTAAAGCTTTGCATTTGTCTGTATATCGCGCATAAAGAACAGATTATAATCTGCTAGCAGTTTGAAAGCGCTATATAACCTTATTAATACCCATTCTAAGCCGGAGTAGGTTGCTAGTATATGATAATATGACTCAATATTTTTCCAGGTTGGTCCTGCCCTCGACTTGGCGATGCAAGACCCGGCGATAAAAAACGCCTTCCCACCTTGGTTGTCGGTAGAATGGCTGAAGTATGACGTCACTGATTGTGACGCGGCGTATGCTGTCATATCGGCTATAGACGCGTACAACGACTGCGCTCATGTTTTCTTTGGGCCTTCTTGTGATTTTGCGCTGGGTGAGTGTTTCATTAAATTATTTTGTTGGCTCTGGAATATTATCTGGATAAATCTGGACTTCTAAGGACCGTAGCCTAATGGTTAAAGCACTCTCCTTTCAAGTACGGGTTTGATTCCACGTCAGGCAAATACCGATGTAACTTTTCTTAGTTATATGTAGGTACCTATCTTCTAAGTATATCTTGGACAAAAATGACTAAGTGAAAGGTGAAGGAAAATAATTTTAACAAAACCTGAACCTTAAAGTCTGAAATCTCCGTTTTTTAAACGATGTTCATACCCTATAACCTGTTTTTAAATTTGGATTAAATTGAATAAGAATTCTTTATAGCTTTATGTTCTGAGCCTTCTCGTAAATGTAAGGTTCAGTATCTATGGACAGGACCAGCATAATAGATGAACTCGATTTATTTTCATATGACAAACGATTCGATTCATTTTTATTTACACAAAGATATGCAAACATAAGCGTGGTATTCCTATCATTTCAGGCTTATACCCTAGAAAGTCAGGTCCTTATTTAAAGTGATATAAAAATTTACAAAATAGACAACAATTTATTGCAAACACTTGAAAGTTATTATATATTGTTTACGATTAAGCCCGAAATAAAATGAATAATGCGAGTTCATATTTAAAAGTTTTTCAACTCGTTTGTTTAGAAAATGAGCGGCTAAGAGATTGATGAGGCTCTGGATTAAAATATTAATAATTTACTGCTATCATTAATTTGTCTGTTCGAAGTTTATTTCAAAGAAAGTAATTCATATTTTGTTAAGTTTGATTTAGAGTTATGTAATGAACAATCTATATAATAAACCTTGGGGCATTCCTACTTTATGTCCTGCGTGAGCAAATCAACGTGAACACGATTCTGAAGCGATCCGATGCGAAATCAGTTCAGTACGATGCAACGCGATGGTCCTCATTCCTCCGCATCACATGTCGATAGAAAAAAGAAACTCCTTCATTACTAAACAAAAACTTATACCTTATTTCTTTGTACATTTAAATCAAACGGATTCATCAATATTTTCATTAAAATGTCTTTACGTTGGCTATTATTTGTGAACAGTCAGACAATCTTAAGATTACCGGCAGTCAACTCGTTACATTGTATGGATTCTTATTTTGCAGGGTACTCTATAAAAGGTATAAGTTCTATCAATAATTTCATACTAGTTTTCTTTAAAAATCCCATGGTGTTAATATACAAAGTTACTTTGAGTTGTGCAGAATACTGCAAATTTGTGGCAAACATTCAGATAATTTGAAACGTTCGGCCGCATTGAATAGCATGAACGTAAACAAGCATTTGAATCAACCTTTATAATAGCCTTTCAGGCCTTAGAGCTTTTAGCTAAATGGAACCGACAATCGACATGAGGTCAAATCTGTATGCGTAAGCCTGCTTATTTACTAGCAGGGGCAAGGCAAAGCAAGAATTAGTAGTAAGCTCACAAATGTATTTTTGAAGGCAATTTTATAAAAAGTAAACATCGTTTATTAGGCTATATAGTTTATGTTTAAAAAAAAACTTAAATAAATCTTAGTAGAATTTAGGTACACATGGGATGGCCTAGGTCTGCCGGGGCTGCGGGTTGTTCGCAAGAGTTACCGTGGTCCTGGCACATAGGGACCTCCAGGAACATAGTGGGTTTTAGTCAATAAGAGTCTGACACTCCCACCGGCAGCACCCAGTTTTTAGCGATTCCCACGAAAGTACATACATAATAGATCAAAAAATAAAATACGCACAAGACAAAAATCACACATATACTTGATAAACCTAGTACATACGAGTATGGTCGGTACCTTTGGTAAGACGAAGGTACGGCAGTGACGTATCCTTTTGGTAAAATGCTCTAAGATTCATACAGCGTTGGTTGCAGCCACATTATGCGAACTTTGCATGGTTATTACTGGAACACATATGAATAAATCACCTCTAAGGCTATTAAAGTGAATCCTATTGTAACTGCTATGTTAGACAAACAGGTCGCTGAAATAATTATTTTCCAAGTATTTAGTAGTTTTGCGGTTTTACTGGGATGTTGAAAGACACCTTTCAAAGAAAATTTCGCTCACGTCATGTGTAGGTACAGTTACGCAAGAAGTATTATGAACTTTGGTACCATTTTTTTTCTACCAAACTGTACCAAAACTGTTTCGTGTTTCGTTTTTATTTAAATAAAAAAAAAAACAAAACAAACATGAACGTGTATTTTACATGAGTTTGCATTGCCTTTGACTGTGCTTTTTATATCCAAAAAAGGGTATATTTTATTAGTTGCATTTTACAGATGCCAGCACATCAAGCTACTACAATCTGTCAAATTTCCTAAATAGATTTTCTATTTTAACACTGAAGCATATGGTTCAAAGCTGATTGGAAAATAAATAAAGTTTCGGTAGTAGGTAGCTTGACGTGCTGGCGTCTGTAGTTCCTGAATTTTCTACAGCATTTACTTCAGAATGGGGTCAATATGCGGACAAAAGGTATCCTTTGTGTTGACAGAATACAAAATACTTCAAAACATCTAAGGGCCTTCGTAAACAAGGCGAATAAAAAATCGTGCGCTACCTGTATCCTGTTCGAAAGAATCTTAATTTGTATTTCGGTATATACAGCTGCATCCGGTGAAGACTGGAAGTCGACCCCAACATTGCTTGGTAAATGGCTAGGAAGATCATGATTGCGGTAAATACCTACAGATAAATGAAGTCGCGAATCGGAGATTTTGTGTTGCCTGGCATGCAAAAAGCCTTAAGGTTTTGTTATTCTACCGAAGGACCGTTTCTTGGTACCATCTAAATCTGACCAAGCGTCTTTACGTGATGCAGAATAAAGCAGGGTTTGAAGGTTGTATTTCTTGAATATTTTATTTATATCACAAACGATGGTCCTGAAATAAATCTTTAACTTATTGATTGCCAAAAGCGTCGCTATTTCCTTGTGTATTTTTGGAGCAACGAACGAACTGAAAAGAATTATTCTTTTCTATTTTTTTCTTTTTTTTTTCTTTCGTGATATAATTTACAATGAGGTTATTATTTCTTCATTAAAAATATAGCTAATGGCATATTGGCTATAACATCATAGAGGCGTATCCATAAAACCTCTACTTTTCAGGAGATGCAAAAAACTAGCCTAAACCAGCTGATTGTGTTTTTCATGTTGCTAAATTTCTAAATTGCGACCAATATAGAATGCTTTAATTTAACGTTTGGCATGAATATACGCGTGTCAAAGTAGCCCTAAAAATATTATTTTAGACGTTAAACTCCTCCTTCTTAAATTTTAATTTAACAATGAAACTAAAGATTTTTGCGATTTTTGAATGCATGTGACTTTTTGGCTTAAAATTAATGTTGAGAAAGGTTTGTGTTGAAGGAGTCTAGCGCATAGTAGAATTTATAGTACCAATTAAAACGAAAAGTTAAATTTCTGCATATACCTACACTACTATGCTTCGAAGCCCGAGGAATATATTCGTGCTTCTAACAAATAGATCATCTTGTACGTATTTTGCAGTGTCTAGTAGGAGTAAGGTAGCCCCCTTTGTAGCCTGAGCGTCTCATTGTGTTCCAAAGCTGTTATAAATCAACTCTGCACCTGAATAAGCACTTACAATAATGACAAGGGTTACAAAGCACCTGTGGGTGACATCAAACATTAAAATGAATTACAGGTTACATTAGATTTTAAAATAAATATTGGCTTAAAATGTAAGCCTTAAAGTTCAAAAATAGGTTTATATTATAAAATATTCACTTTGTTTTTTTTTTTAGTAAGTAAAGCTATCTTTTCTATATTAAGGTCAGTCTTTACTAAGTAAAGTTTTTAGTACAAAATTAAAAAAAAGACATACAATTTTTTTATGGTTTTTTGTATTATGTTTTAAATAAATGTTCCGAAAACATTTTTGAATCAATTATTAGTCTACTAGGAGTACGTAAAATAATCATTAAGTACAGACGTCGGCACATTAAGCTACCCGAAATTGGAAAAAAAAACAACTTTGAACCATATGCTTCTGCGATAAAGTTGAAAATCTATTAAAGAGACAGATTGTAGTAGCTTGCTGGCGTCTGTACATTCATGTAACATACAAAATGTCATCTGCCTACATAAAGGCAACGACTGCCTTCTCACATCAAGGGGTCTGTATCTTTCCTTATACGATATTGAAACAGGCTCCGTAACAATACGCAATCTGCTGTCACTCTATTTACATAGAAATTCGTATGAATACGCGTGTGACATTTGTAGACGATATTTACTTAAACATAATATCATTGATAGACCAGCGAATCCATCAGTTATCGTGAACGAAAATCGATAAAGATTCAAAGGGTTTCTTCCTGTTTCTCCGAAGGCGATTGACGTACGAACGAATTTCGCTGCCGGGCAAAGAAGACTTATTTGGCTGAACGTGTAAAGACAGTTTATTGGGTAGGTATTTGTTGATTTTAGCCGTTATTCATTTTAGTATAATTATTTTACAACACAAACACAATACATTTTTTTATTTTTGTTCCAAAATATTGTAATATTATCTTCTTTGTGATTGAAGTTTAGTCTTTTATAAAGTAAGTAACGCCTATGTTAGAAGACTCTTCCATACAGAAGAGATGGCGTATTGAATTATTACAATTTAATTTTAGTTTTTTAAAATAGTATTGGAATTGATTTGCATCGTGCCATGGTAGGAGCAGCAAGTGATTTGTCCCTGGATTGTTGACTATGACTATGACGTTCCTCCCCGTTTCGGAAGGCACGTTAATTTGTTGGATCTCGGCTGTCATTAAAATATCTTGACAACCAGTACCAAGGGTAGGTTAGGGTATCAGGTAGACTAAGTTATTGGTCCTTAACACACATGGACAGATATGCAGTCGCTCCATATAAAATACTGGTACTCAAATGCATCTGGTTAAGCTGGTATTCGACCCCAACATAATATTCTTATGACCTATGTTATGCAAATATAAACAAAACTGTACCAGTACTTCAAATACTAACTCCAAGTTCGTCCGTTAGTGCACATATAACTCTTTATTTAGGAAAATTGCTACACGAGTCATGAATTTCGTCATCTCCAATTACAGCGAATTGGCTTTGTGAAGCTAGTACGTGGACATAAATGTCACACTACGTTGGAGTACGTTTAGACTACCTGAACGCCAACTACCCATTGGTACCACTTATCATTATTGGGTAAGCAAAAGCATTCAATAATCTACACTAATATTTAAAAGAAGAAGTTTGTTTGTTCGATTGAACGTGCTAATCTCAGGAACTGCTGGTCCGATTTGAAAAATTATTTCAATGTTAGATAGCCCATTTATCGAGGAAGGCTATAGGCTAGCTTTTTATCCGAGTGCGCGGAGTTATTCCTACGGGACACGGGTGAAACCGCTGGCGGAAGCTAGTATCTATGTATATACAAGAATGAATCCCTATTTCCCTTGGTCACGCCATCACGCGTGAACGGCGAGGCCGATTTAAATACATAGAATTTAGTAGACTTATATTATAGTCTAGAGTCAGAGAAAGAAGGTGCGGGAAGTTCCTTCGAGCAGCGCGGGCAGGTGGAACTGGAAATAAAACACAAGTTTGTTTAAAAAAATATATTATACATTTATCGATACTAATTATGATTAATGATCTTATTATTATCTTAATGAAAAAAACATTTTTATATGTCTTAAAGAAGGAACCATTTCTTGGCTTGCCATAAGATTGATGGGGATCGGAAAGAAGTCCTTTTTCTTCATATTATTTTTGGGATATGCCTTAATAATCATACTTCATATCGTATTAGGAGCTGTTGTGACATTTATAACGCATTTTTGCGTTATGACTTCCATAATCAATGTTTATTATGGGAAAAAGATTTTTATTGCTTTTCTAACGAGACTCGTGTTTTGAGTGGACAAGTATGAGTAGTTCTGCAGCATTATACCAGAAGAAAGTACACTTCTTCTATTCGTTTTCTATTTGTACCTAGATATTAATTTATTTATTAAGTTTCAATGCCATACTTTGAAATTAATTAATATTTAAGGACTGCTGAACTGAGGGACCCGGGTTCGATTCCTGGTACGGTCGACATTTGAGTGTAAAGTACGAGTAGTTTATCAGTTGTGTTAGCATTTATAACACAAGCTAATCAATAGCTTATATTGGGGACACCACTGGCTCTAAGCCTTACAACAAATAGAAAAAAAGGTTGAAAATGTTTTTTTCTTTTTATGAATCTGTATCAGGTTCAAAACAAAGGAGTTATCTTCAACAGCCTTAAGCAGAATAAAGCTCAAGGCTATAAGATCAAATATTTGCCTAATGCTGTCAGTTTCTGAAGCTCTCTAAGCTAATTCCCCGTAGCGAGTCTCTGCGGTGCCATAAACTACTAAAGCGGAGCCAACAGGGCGAAAATTTCTCGCGATAAAAAATACCGTCTTAACGTTTTTGCGTGCGCTTCAATCTTAGAGTATTAACCAACTGGAAACGCTTTTGCCGTACCTACTATCTGCAAAGGAAGAGACCGGCAGTCATACCCAGAACCGTTAAATTTTCCCAATCAACTTTTAACCATAAAGCGATAAATTCAGCGATAAAGTTGAAAACCTATTGAGGAAATATGACAGATTGTAGTAGCTTGATGTGCTGCGTGAAGTAAAAGCTTGTAATTGTCAATTTTGTCAAGAGTGTGTGACGATGTAATCGAAAATACATGAGTGAACTAACAGTATTAGTAGTGTTGCTTCCCCTCCTGTTTGCGCATTGATTGGTAGGCGGTTCCAGTCGGTTAAACGCTCTAAGGTTTCAAAGTACGAGCGTATCATTCAAGGGTTCCCAAGGGATGCGGAACCCAAGACAGACAGACGTGTAATTTATTTTCCTTAATACAGTGGAAAAATATGGATTCAGGTGCTGTCAAAAAGGATACTCCGGTGCCCAACGGCCCAGCTATCTCTGACGTGGAAGGGATAACAAGTTGCGCACACAATCTCTTTCTGAATATATTTGTTTTTATGACAACAGTACGAACAGTGATTTTGGGCTTGTTACGAAAATTGGGTGTTTTGGCTCTATCGTGTAAGATTATGCCAGAATATTAGGCTGTGTTAACCTACCCGTGCGTGTAGCCCTATATTACAGTCCCAAGCAAACATTAAAAGTCATTCGGCCGTTCGGTCGGTTTAACTCCATTTTCTCTAGCTATTACTAAACTTATAACATTATCAGGAATTTGAAAAAAAAAAACTTTCCCAAACTTTCGACATAGTACAGAGATTTCTTTTGAAATAAAAGTGCCTTTGTCCCTGATTTTTCTATTTTTCTTTTTATGTTATATGTACAGACGCCAGCAGCTCAACCTATCCGACTCTGTCAAATTTTACCATTTAAATATTAACCTTTCGGCATTGTTATAAGGTTGAAAGTATATTAAAGAAATTTGACAGATTGTGGCACGTCAACCTAGCTACTACTATACACTGTGAAATAAATACAGTTGAATCCAAGATTTCTACAGAGTCAAGTTCTCTTTTTCGTTTAAAACACCCTTTATCTCCGGACCACTTCTTGGCGAAAATAACGAAAGTGGTTAAAATGTAGTAAAATACTCGTAAACACGTAAAAGGAGCCGCACACTCGAGTGCAATGAATACGTGCTTATTATCAGTGCCTCTTACGCAGACATTTTTTTATTTCCTCTCCACTTTTATAACCCTATACGGTTTATTGTAACACTCTGTATATTGCCTTATACATTTTTATTTGAAGATTTGTTCGACGAAAATTGTGTAGTTTCATGTTTTTCTGGTTAGGTTTACAGATTGTAACTGTTTGGGTACCTTTTCTTTATAGAGAGAAATTGACGCCTCCCTCTTTGTATGGAGTTGGAGGAAATGTCAGCCTTTTACTGACTTAAACCTACTTTTATTCCTTCTGGGTATGCCAAGGCTGCGGTAACTCTTGCGAAAAATCCCGTAACCCCGGCAGGGATTTGGGTATTTCATCGGCTTTGTGAAACGTACTTTTTACGGCATTAAAAGTAGGATTTCTGTAAATATCTTCGTTAATATTTATGCATATTTTAAGCAGCTCAAGTCAAAAAACACGAATGGAAATACATAGTTTTTATTAAGAAAAGCTGGAACTTGGAATTCTGTTAGTTTGAAGGTCGACTCTTAGATACCGAAACCGAGGAAAATTTAGACCAGTTTCATAAAGTACTGCTGTCATGTGTAACTTAAGTATAAAATATATTTTGACTTTCGATTACCACCGACGACGAGCACCTCAAATATTATATTCTTTAGTATTAATTTTTCCTAACCAAATAATATGTGAAACCAAATATCCAAGAAAAAATATCAACCCAAGGTAAAATAAAAAAATAGCTACGCAATTCGATCGTAATGTGAATCTAGACATTTGTGGGAACTGTAGGATATGACGTGGTCCCACGTTGGGCGCCACAACGTCACTTAACACTGTATCGTTCTAACTAGATTTTATATTGTAGAAGGCTATAAATAAGCAGTTGGAAGCATAAAACAATAATTACTCAAGTTATATAAATTAAATATAAAAAAATAGGTACGAAAATACCTCATGCCTTATTGAAGTTCTAATGTAAGTACTGCAAGGTTTAATCTCATATATTTTTTTAAATCAAATAAGTAGATAAATAGATACTATTTTATTTTGTCTCTGTCGTTTTTCCGTCAACGTACTTCAGAAAATGAACTCGACGTGAAATTCAGAACTGTTTTCCATTGATGAAATTCTCGCAGTTACATCTATAATGAAATATCTCTACTCACCAAAGAGATAGTTTCTACAGAACATATTAAATTAAGTTTTAAAAAATGTCTTATACTTTTCAGCAATGCGGTTTCACAATTACTATTGTAATCTTGTTAACCCCTATCGCCAGACGCCGCTTCAGCCATTACGCATTGGGAATCGAGAATATTTCTCCATGTTCAATATCATCTCCCGAGCCTTTTCCCAACTATGTTGGGGTCGGCTTCCAGTCTCACCGGATTCGGCTGAGTACCAGTGTTTTACAAAGAGCGACTGCCTATCTGACCTCCTCAACCCAGTTACCTGGGAAACCTAATACCCCTTGGTAAGACTGGTTTCTGACTACCTGTAACGACTGCCAAGGATGTTCAATGACAGCCGGGACCTACAGTTTAACGTGCCATCCGAAACACAGTCATTGGTGTCCAAGATATACTTAGAAAGTACATACAAATTATAATTCTCCATGTTCAATAGTCCCGCATAATATGACTACTACACAAATATATATACAGAGCATTTAGCAAACAAAATAGGGGACGGTTTAATATAACTAGCAGACCCGACCACACGTTGCTGTGGCTAAGGTTTATGTTATAGTAAGACAAATAATATTGACTGCTTCATCGTTGGTCTAGTAGTTTCAACTGCTGTACACGGGGTCTCGGGTTCGATTCCCGGGTCGGGCCGAAATAGCTTTGTGGGTTTTGAGAAACTCATAAAGCAGCCTGGAATCTGGAGGTTAGTGATTGATTTACCCGTGCATCGGAGAGCACGTAAATGTCGGTCCTGCGCCGGATCTCTCTCCGGTCGTGTCGGATTGCCGTCCCATCGGACTATGAGAGTGGGGGAATAGAGAGTGCACCTGTATCTGCGCGAATGCTTGTGCATATAATATGTCCTGCGCTGCTGGCTGATCTCCATAAAAGAGAACGGCCGCCGTAGCCGACAATCGGCCTGGATGCCAATACAATATTGCGACTTTAAATTAAGATACCTATAAGCTATCCTATCCATCCTCTTCTTCTTTAGGTGCCTCTTCATACCTGAAGGTTGGCTGTCAGCTTTTTGTACTCCTCTCTGTCCATAGCCAGCCGGAACAGCTGCTCGACGGAGGGCATATCCTCCAAGATATACATATGTATATTTTCCAGTTAGATCAAACTACATACGGTACCTATGCAAAATTGATTAAAATCGGGTTAGGAGTTTATAAGTTCATCCACCACAAACAACCTGTCACGTAATTTATCTTACTATTAAGATAGGATAATAGGAGTTTAAGTAGTTTATCCTCGCTGTGTATAACAAAAGTAGCTTATCACCAAAATATAACTTGTTAATTATACTCTCTTCTTACTGAATTGTATTTTAATACAGCTTAAATGTTGGAGACAGATTCTAATACTTAATTAATGAACATTTCTTTGTAATTTAGTTTAGTGTAATTTGAGCCATCGCCATCGTTTCCTGGTAATCAATTACAATGACTTTAGACAAAGCAATAAGTTGGAAAATTCTTAGTATTGAGCGACTTTCAATTTGACTGTAATCTCTCAAATATTTTATCTTAGAAGCTCGATCCTCTTCTTATTGATTGAGCCGTTAATTTGATTGCCTAATAAGCCTTCAAAGTTTTTTCAAATTCACCTAACGGCCTCTGATATATAATTCCAACGAAAATAACATTATAAGCTCATAAAAAAATATTTATATTGATCATAACTTCCCTAAATGATCATCTGCTTGGTCGAAGCTGTATTTGGGTCGGTTTCTAGTCTTAACAGTAAATAGCTTAGTACCAGTGTTTTTCATGAAGCGACTGCCTGTTTGACCTCCTCAACTCAATTACCTAGGCAACTTGATACTCCATGGTTGGTAGATTTTCTGGCTTCTGACTACCCATACTTCTGATGTACAAATAACAGCCGAGACCCACCAATTTAACGCGCCTTCCGAAAAAGATAAGGACTCGTCCTCACTCACCGACTGCGCCATGCGTTGCTTAACCTAATAATAAGTTAAGATCCATAATATTTCCTAAATTGATTAATTATAAAGAACCTTTTCTTTGCATTATTATTATACAAAGATGAGTTACCTACATACATAGTTTATAAAGGTAAACATGCTATTCCGTTATTAGCTGGGATAGAGCGCTTGACTTCTGTCGCATTATGATGAAATACTGCATATTGAGCCAGACAGGGGTCTTAGTCTAACTACATCCATTGTTAAGCTTACTGCTCACGTCGGATCTGTAGGAGAAGGTTCACTTCAAGACTAAACTTTGTCTTGAGCGTCGCCGTCGCCTGTGTAGGGTGCATACATAATTGTGAATATTTGTAAGAGATTATGTAGTTTTCTAATCATTTATCATGGGAACATTTAACTTCTTGCTAGTTATCTTAAACCAAAACCCATATACATCAAATTTAAATCCATTAATTTTGTTAATAATTATTAATCTAATTGTATATTTTGGATTTCGGGAATTAAGAAGAGTTAGGTTGTTATGAAATATTTTTTTATAATAAAAAAACAAAGTCCGCTCATATGGCAATGTGAATAGGTGTCCTAAAGAAAAATTTCACCTCATCGTTTTATAAAAACATTAACGGTTGAACCGAAAAAAATGCTGTATTCGATGTTTTCTTTAACACGTGTCAGACGTCTCTTTTCTAATATCATTGTAAATTTTTGCGGCAGACTGTATAGTCGGCGCAATGGTCACCATGCCGGACTGCCTTTCATAATTAATTATAGGTATAATCAATATTTCTGAGGTGAGCATGTGATGGGTATATAAATGCATATGTATGCATTCATGTGTAGTTACTTTACCAGTTATTTTATCACCCATAATACAAGATAATTAATAACTTACTCTAGGGCTAACCGACCATGAGAAAGTTGTAACAAAAAAGTAATTATGTTAAAACATCAATAATTAATTTTCCTGCCCATACCTACATTTTCCGTTACACAAACATTGGTTTGCAAAACTTTTTTATTGTAAGGCCGTTCAACAGCGATTTTTCATTTCATGTTGAATCGGGCGGGACATTGAAGTGAAAAGATGAATCGTCGTTTTGCAGGACCAACGTGTTCCACAAACATGGTCCTAATGATCGCGACGTCACGCCACCTCACGTAGGACATGAATCGTTTTAAAGGGTTTTATATATGGCCAGTTCTTTTATAAGTGTTAGCCAGGATTAAGTAAAAGGATGAAGCGACAATATATTTGGCGAATAGTTACTATGTAAAGATGTGATAAATGCCAATAAAAAGAAAGTACATAAATAAGAAAAAAAATGTATTTTCGAAAGTTACTATATTTTATTTTCCAGTGGGGTTGAGGAGGTCAGATAGGCAGTCGCTCCTTGTAAAA
Organism: Heliothis peltigera; assembly: GCA_958496145.1. Taxonomy (NCBI): domain Eukaryota; kingdom Metazoa; phylum Arthropoda; class Insecta; order Lepidoptera; family Noctuidae; genus Heliothis; species Heliothis peltigera. The sequence continues at coordinate 2,435,504 of OY292341.1, forward strand.
CACTGGTACTCAGCTAAATCCGGTTAGACTGTAAGCCGACGCCTACATACCTAGTTGGGAAAAGGCTCGGAAGATGATGACTACACTTTATCTTTCAAACATGTCGGCGTCTTGTCAAAGTTTTTAACCATTTTGATAGAAGAGACTTAATATAATTAAATATATCCATCATCTGCCTGATTATTTCTATTCCAGTCAATATAGAAACAGCTTTTCGAACATTCGATTACAGCCGCAAAATCAGCATTGATTTCTTGTTATAGGCGAGTTATAGTGACGGAATACCTATTTAGAATTTGAAATGTTTAAAGATTCGATGTTTAGTCTAGTAGGTATTAAAAAGCATGATCATTTTGTTTCGCAATCGATTTGTAATCGTTATGTCTTAATGAACGGCAGAGTCATTTGAAGGTCGATAGCATAGGTAATTTTGAAATAAATTTGTTCTTTCAGATATTTTTTTGGGTCTTAATCACCAATTTGATTTGAAAAATTGGAAGACCGATAATTATAATGGGCTGTGAAGATTTAACAATGCTGAAGTCGTCATATTTTTAATTAGACTCCGTTTCCTTATTGGTTCTTTGAGCTGGGTCTTATCTATACTCCTATAAAGAGGAAAGATTTGATTTTTTGGATTGAATAGCCTCCGAAACTACTTCTACAATTTATAAAATTCTTTCACTGTTGGGAAGTAACACTATCCCCAGTAAACCGTTATTGTCTGTTATAATTAGCCTATCTAAGTGCATGTTAATATTGCATGCATACCTACTCCGAAACGTAATTAATCAAGTAATAAAGCGTCGCGGATATTCCGCGACGTGTCAATAACAGATTCAGTAGAATTTAGATGAGAAATTAATCTAGTTTGTTTGTAGTAAATTTATGATGAAGCCTATAAACACGAAATTGTATGATATATTTGGTATATTCACAAGGTTATATTTATAGAATTTATTTGCAATGTTTGCTATATATAATGTAAAGGAGATTAACAGTAAGAGAAATTAATAGTATTCTAATAATTACTTGAAATATAAATATGATATTTATGACGTCAATCCATTGTGTTAGAGATATGAGCCTAGCAAACGGGTGGATGAGATCTATAAGATCAAAGATCAGTCAGTCAGCCGTCATGACGATCTATTTAGGTATATCACGTAAGCGCCAAATGATTTTCTAAGAAAATAGTTGTGAATAAAGCCGAACAAGTACACGGGAACAAGCAATAAAGTAACCACCTCTAAAAATGCTTAAGGCTATAGAAACAATTGCGCATAGCTCTAAGCTCCGAGCAAAGCGACGAAATACGTTGCTACTGACTAGAGCTCATACGAGTTTCTTAACATCGGTCACAGAACAGAAGAATTCTTTAGAAGGTTTCCGCACCATCATTATGAGGCATAAAAAAGTACAATTTCTCAAAAGCTACTTTACTTAAATTTTAGTTAATAAATCAGTGAAGATATTTCTTAGAATCTCCCTAGAGGTACTCATCTAATTTATAAAAATCTCCGCCGACAGCAAGCCTTACTATTCCCAAGTGACATACATAAGCTACGTGACCGTTCTTTATTTAATTGAAAAAAAAAAAATGTATTTGAGTGACATTACTATGATTTTATTTGTGAACATGAACGTGGATGGATGTAAGGAAGGGGGCGACCAGAGAAACTATGGATGGATTGTGTGATAGTTGATATGGCTAGAAAGAATGTTACTTGTAAGATGACGGCAGGTAGAAGAGTGTGGAAAAAGAAAACATGCTGCGCCGACCGCAAATAAAAGGATAAGGGCAGGAGGACGATGAATACTGTGATCTGATTGTGATTAATAATATTTACAAGGAATAAAAGATAGTAAAATTTTTGAAGGCTACATACATATAAAAAACATAAAGCTCATATATAATTCTACGATATATTAGTCCCAATAGAGAAATGCTCGTAGCAATAACAAGAATTGCAGAAAAAAAATGAAACAAGTTAAATAAAAGCTTTTAAAAATGTTGAGTTCGTAGCAAGTTCCAATAACAACAAAGTTCTGTGTAAACAGCACCCACGAGTCAAAAATCGTCCACAGAACTACGGATAAGGCATTGTATTGATTTTATGAAAGTAATATAAAAATGTAGGTCTGTCTACATAAATAGTTTTACGTCTCTGAGGTATCCCGTAGTTTAATAATGGCGTTTATTGTGGACATAACTCCGTAGCTGGCATAAAAATTGCTCTTCGTCATCATGAAAATAAAAATGGAGTTTTCGTGTTGTTGGCATTTTGGGTGCTGTAAATTAGTAATGTGTGGCTAGCGAATTGTTATGGAGCTAGTAAAAGTTACCTGTTGTAAGTGCAACTAAGTAATTATTACTAATGCATGATGAAAGTTTTAGTTCGGAGAAGGTAAAAAGGTTAGTTAAAAGCACTCTTACCCACGAAAAACTAAAAGTTTAATTCTGTACATGAAATATAAAACATTAATACAGTAAAGGATGAAAATACAAAATAATAATAAATTACATATTTTTCTTTATAATTAATTCTCAGCTTCAATTTGTTTTAGTTCATGACCAGAGTGAACTAGCATTCCGTAGTCAGGCAATATTGCATCCTTAAAACTAATAAGTACCAGTAAAAGAGCGATGTACATATGTATATCACGAATAATAAAATAATGCATGCGACGCGAGTTCCAGTTGCTTCTGCCTGGGCTGTGGGTTGTTCGCAAGAGTAACCGTGGCCCTGGCACACAGAGACCTCCCGAAGAAACATAGTGGGTTTTAGTCAGTAAGAGTCTGACACTCCCTCCAGCTGCACCCTCAGCGGGAGGCGTCATTTGATGATTTCCCACGAAAAAAAAAAAGATTAAAGTTGCTTCCAATATACCTACGTATACATAGCATCACATGACTTTTTCATTTTGGTAAAAATACACCCATAATCGCAACTCGCTTCAGATTATTTTTTTTTTTTTTTTCAATAAGGTTTGTGTTAGGAGATTGAGAATTTGTTCTTTGAGCCGTCTCACTGAATCAAGGTTCCAAGAATATTAATTTTGTACGATCAAAGAATATTAAAGCGGTATTGAGAATCTGATAGCTCTTGAATGCTATCATTTGAGCTTCATAGACCCATTTGCATTGTCATAACAAAAGGTGAAATATTAATTCGGATTGGACCTTCTTTCACTTTCTGATAATAATCATCACTTACCAAGTTTTTTCCCAACTATGTCGAATAATAATAAGCTGCATTACGGTGCGAAGAAATATTTAAATCATTAAAATAAATATTATTTTTTTAACCGACTTCAAAAAAGAGGTTATCAATTCGACGACATGTTTTTTTAATATTTTTTTTATACATGTACTGTATTGATGGAGCTCTTGTATTGAAATTTAATTTGTTTTTATGTTGTTTTTATTATCTTAACTATTGTTCCTATGTCCAAGTTGGGGAGGAAAAGTGTTATGTATTGAAAAGAGTTTCGTTTTAATATACATATGTATATACTTGTCTTGTCTATGTCTGTCTTGTATAAAATAAATACTGTCATTCTGCAGACATTCTGTCAGACTGCATTGTTTCATTCCAGAAGTTTCCCAACAAATCCCGACATTCAGCACAGTGTTTTTTTGTGAACTGAATTAGTTTCTTTTTCTTTTTTTTATGTAAACTGGTAGACTTCTAGTTTAAATTGAGGCAGCTCAATACCAGTGTTTTATCCGGCTAAGCAGTACACGGCCTCTTAGGCTGAACTGGAAGAAGTCATATTAAAAACAAATAAAAACAGTGTTTTAGATTGGATTGATCTCCTCACTCCAGTTACCTGGGCAACCCCATACCTGTTTGTAAGACTGGCAGTCAGACTTTCTGGCTCCTGAATACCCACCACGGTACCCACCAATTACGGTAATCTACAAAGTTCCCACGCCATAACATGAAGCAGCTCAGTGTTTTAAATACGATTGCCTATCTGACATCCTCAACCCAGTTATCTGGACAACCCGGTACATCCTTGTAAGACTGGTAGTCAGACTTTCTCCGTAATAACGATAGCCCACAAATTTAACGCGCCTTTCATCATACGCAGGAACTTGCTAAGCGAGATAGTCATCCATCCACGGATTGACTGCGTCAAGTTTACGATATGGCAAAGATAAAAAGTAACCCTGTTTAAACCCTAATTCGTGCCATGATCCTGTGTGCCGCATTATATCCGAATGCGCCAGGCCGATAAGATGTGATTGATTAGCAGACCCAAACACATAAAATTCCCTAATTTTAAGTTAAACATGTTAGAGTTTCTGCATGGTTTTACCCTCGTCACATTATGGTACGTGTATTTCAAGATAAATTGAATTGTTAACAAATACTTTTCGTGACTGCAGAAAGCGCTTCTTATTGGTATTCAATTCATATGATGTGATGGTGAGACTATTCATAAATTCATAAGGAATCATCACATCACACTAATATACTAATATACTATACATATAAAGGCAAATGTTTGTGTGTGTGTATGTTTGTTACCTCTTCACGATCAAATGGCTGAATAGATTTTGATGAAACTTGACAGTAATATATATAGCTTAGAAATCAGAAAAACATATTGGCTATTTTTTATCCTGGTGTGGAACTTAGTTTCTTTACGAAACGAGTGAAACCGCTGGTGTCTAGCTTAACGTTGATTATATAAGAGGAAGTTTGAAAGAAGCACCAACAGCAAAAAAACTACGTGGAAATCGGGTACAATGAAATAGGCATGTAATGCAGAAGATTGAGGATCAAGTCGTGAGGAAAGTTTTGAACATGAATGTAAATGGATATAGAAGAAGGGAAACGTCCAAAGAAACGGAGGATGGATTGTGTGATAGTTGATATGGCTAGAAAGAATGTCACTTGTGAGATGGCGGCAGATAGAAGAGTGTCGAAGCAGAAAACATGCTACGCCTCCCCAAATAAAAATTTGGGATAGTCAATAGTTTTTATTTTTATTTATTTATCGTTTATTAACAAAAATATGGGAATGGATTCATTTGTTACAGCAAGGTGTTTTTACTGATAAAATTTACTCACTTTTTTTCTATAGTCAATAGAGATATCAAAGTCGACGTGTATCCAAACAAACAAGTTAGTATGAGTCTTCAGTATTGGCAATTATAACAGAACTTCCAATGCACTTCCAAAGTTCTAAAGCTTCAGACGCGAAGTTTCAGCACGACTTGAAACTTAGTGAAACGTTACAATGTGTACTTTGATTTAGTTCTAAGCTTAAGGAGAGTGATACTTGTCTTTGATTTTGATAGGTCCAAAAAATATTGATTGATTCATTGTTTTAACTCATAACTGTTATAACCAGATGACGGCTAAAAAGTTGAGTAAAGGTTCTTAAGCTTAAGGTCCTTAACCATTTTTTTTTATGAAATGCTATGGGTGCATTTGAAGAAAGTGGCAGACTTTTCATGGAAAAGACCTATTTTTATTCTTTCTGAGCCCTCTGTCTGCCTGGGTCTCTGTCAGAGTCGTGGTTACTCTTGTTAGGTAGACTTCCAATACCAAAAATCAAATTCAAAAAATAAAATACCACACAAATGTACCTGCGAGAGAGAATAAATCAAACTGGCATGATTTCAAAGAAATTAAATAAATTAAGAGTTTAATTGTCCTAACTTAACGAGTTCCCAGAGGGTACTTTTAATTAGTTATTAATGCTTATAAAGTTAGATTTAACTTGTTACGCGTTCTAGATTACTGAATGGTTGAATGTAGATTTTATTTTTCACCTGAGGACGTTTCTTATATGAATGTTTTTTTTTAATTTATTTATAATATAACATAACACAATTAACATTAGGAAAAAATATCATCTTTCCAAAATCGAATAAAAACATCATCCAAAAATAATAAATTATATATACCGAAAACCGAGCCGCTGTCAAAATAATGAAATTAAATGATAGTATCAAATAATAACTTTGGGCCGACCGCCCACACAAACAGTTTTACATCGTGGCACTGCCTGTTCAAAAGTTACATAAAAAAATGAAAACCGATATAATATTTTTGGAATATTGGCAAAATTTTGTTTTGTCAGGCTTTGGACAATAGCGCTTTCAGACCGCAAGCATTTGTTTGCGAGAATTCGTATGCTGCGTAATCATTTTGAATTCACAAAAATGGAGTCAACGCAATTTACAGATTTCGCGCTATTCAGAGTAACCACAAAAAATGTTTCAATGTGGCCCTATTTCAAAAATTCATGATGAACTAGTGGTTAAAGCACTTTCAATGCCTTTCAATTACGACTGTGTGGTTTCGATTCCGGGTTTTAGTCAGTAAAAGTTTGATACTCCATCCAGCTGCAGCTTTTGCGGTATGGGAAGAAGGAAAAATGGTCAGACTAATACCATTTTTTTTTATTAAGTTATATGTACTCTTGGACACCAATGTCTGAGCAAAGGTGATGGAAAACATCATTAAGAAACTTAGTATTTAAGTCTGAAATAACAAATCGCCTAGGCCAAGCTAGTAATAAGCTCTTTACTTCTCTGTTTGAGCAGAAGGCTGTGGCCAGCATTGGGTGGTACCAGCATTGCATTTGGTGCAAAAGCAAGCCTTCATCTCGTATTCCATAAACTATACATTCCTATGCCAACGAATTAGCTCACAATTCGAGGAACCTGCGTAAAAAGAAACGTATTACCATTAAAACATGTAGTCATTCCTGGAACATTTATTTTCAATAAATCAATTTTAAAATTAATTTTCCCGCTTTCAGAAAACTTGTCCTTCCGAGTTATTTTCGCAAAGCGTGCCAACCCTATAAGTATTTGCTTCAAACTCAACGTTCGACAGCCTAATGTAAAAGTACTTCGAAAGAATGTAAACTGTGAAAAAGTCAAGTGCGAGTTGCGTTTTACTGATAAAAGAATTTCCTTTTTATAAAATATTGCTCAAACCCCTTTTGGCGGGCCCTAATAAATATTTGTACGTTTTTTCTTTCTGAAACCTTTTAAGTAAACTTCACAAAAGCAATTTGCAAGAATTACAAACATTCTTTTATAAAGATTGAATACCTGCAGACTGAAGGGAAGGTAAACAAAAAAAAATCGTAATTATGTTATATAATTGAGTTATCCGAGACGAGCAAAATGACTGTTTTATATTGAAACTTGAAAAGATTTACCGCATTCAAATCGAAATAAAATGTAGTTTTCAGTATTGTATTATTCGATACAATGATTAAAATAAAACTAGTTCCTACGGCTAGGGGTTTCATTCGCTCCCTGTGTGACTAATCCGCCAACCAAAATAAAAAGCCTTAGTCTAGCGTAGTAGTAATTTTTTACATGTAGCGACTGCAGACGTTTTCAACCCATTTACCTTGGCAACCCGATGCCCTTGGTAAGGCTTTCTGACTTCTGACTACCTCTAGCACTTTGCCAAAGTTGTTCATTCAACGAATTTAAAATATCTTTCGAAACACGGAGAAACTCGTCATAACAGGATGGTCACCCATCTACCGACCGCGCCAAGCTCTGCTTAATTTTATGATCGCTCGATCCGCGCGGCTGTTACTTAGCCACGAGCTCCTTCTTTATTACTGTATTTTATGAAAAGACTATGCAAGATTTTCTGAAAATTTGAGTCATGGACATAAAGAATAATACTTATTGGATATTACTTAAAAAACCGTATACTTTTGTATATCCCAGTTAACTTAACAAGGGTGTCCATTTTTTCTCAGGACATTACCATAACTGGCATTTTATGGGTAGTACAACGTAGGTACTAATCTGCTGACCCTTTTGGGAAAAGGGCAGAATATCTTTTTTACATTATGACAAGACCTCTTTTGTAAATTTCCGCTGACATACTGAATTGGCGGGACGACATGTAGATTGTATAATAAAACGTCAGAATCTGACAGTTCTTTATGTGTCAGAGCGGGAAATTTCCTGCGAATATGCGATTTAAAATAAAATGTAGGTGTTGTTTCCTAGAGTATCACTAAAGAAATAATTTTAAAAGGTGCAGTCTGACAAATAATTCAAGCAAAAGTGTAGCTTTGTGTGATTTTAACGTAACATGGAAAAAACACGTTTTCGTGACGTAAAGGCTTGAAAAATTTGATCTGGTAACAATAATCCTACACCACCACACTAACAAGCGAGAATCTGGGTTAGGTAACATTGTTCGATCTGAATAATTATCGAATGTTCGAGAAGGAATGAATTCGCGTATTTATAATAATGCATGGAAGCATATTTATATTGACCGCATGAACACAACTTTATAGAAAAATATTTCGTAACAAAAAAGAATTCATGAGTCCAAAGTTTGCTAGTGACAAATATTTGTAACTACATATTTGTTCCATTTTATTTTAAAAGCCTAATTATAAATAACTCGTATGTACCTCGATCCAGCAGAATAAACTGTTAAAGTTGTTTGAATTGAGAGAAAGAAAAACTTATTTAATATTTACTTTAATTTGCAGTGTTTTGTCAATTTATCGTGCCTTCTGAAAAATTCCATCACCCATTTAGGGACCACCCGCGCCAAGCGTTGCTTAACTTCATGATTTATCGAATCTAGCTGCTGTTACTTGGCCCCTGAACGTTGGGGTTATAAAGTTTTATAATCATATTCAAGTAACAGTAACTATTATAAGCGTTGTACATTTTCCCAAACTCAATAAATTCATCCAATCTGTACTATGGCCCATAAAAAGTAAATATATTACGGCTTTGCTTCATCTGTCGCACAATAAATCTAAGTGAAAAATTACATTACCCGCCATGTTGCCGCGTGGTGTTGCCATAACATAAGATATGAGTTGTTGCTTGTATGAAAAATTGTTTTTATTATTTTTTGGCCGCATAAGAGAAACGTAAATTATGATGAAACCTCACTTCATACATATGTTAAAATTAGTTAACTTTTGCACATTTGGATAGACATCTGTCTAACTTGAACTTCATTAGAACATGTTAAAAAAAAACAACGAACTTTCTAAATAAAACCAGCTTTGACACAGACGGACAGAAAAAGGCTACATTTCTATAATAAACTAACTAAATAAAGAAATTAGGTTAGTCCGCGCGCTCTTAACGTTGTGACTTTTCTTAAATTCTGTTTCCAGGTACTGAGTAATAGTTTTTAGACGAACTTCCAAGAAATCTTGGAAATGAAAACATTGCGAGAAAACTTAATAAATATGAGAGTAAAATCTTCATTCTGAATTAAACTGTTGATTTTACTGTAATTTAATATTTTCTCTTTAATGGTAATAATACCCAACTATACTGGTAAAACCAACCCGCATAGAGCAAGCGTGGTGATCAACGCTCAATCCTTCTTTGTGTGAGAGGAGGCCTGTGCCCAGTAGTGGGACGATAAAAAAGGCTGATGATGACTGGTAATATGTTGAACAGGGCAACAACATTATGTGTTTAGTATGAAGCCAGGATAGGCTATTATTAATTCCCTCTTTGATTTTTAGATTCTCTCTATGCGTTAGAAGGCATTAAAACCTCCTCGTAGCAACTACCTTCTTTTATAATTAATATATTCGAGAATAAGGGCCAGTTTCACAGGTTACGGATAGCCACTATCTACCAGATAAATTAAAAAATGGAACAGAATTTGTATGAAATTATCTGCCGGATAAACTATCTGGAACTTATAAACTTATCAACACCCTGTGAAACTGGCCCAAAATCTGCAATTTTCTTGTCGCCCGCATCCTATTTCCATTAAGAACGTTTATAATTAATTTTACTACCTACTTTGTTTTTTTTTAAAGAAACCATGAAAAACAGATTCAATAAGAAAAACATGAAATGACAATTAATATATTTTCAGAATCACCTAAACAGAATTTCCGTAAACAACGCTTTGTTTGAAGCTGTAAAATTTCCTGAATATTAAACATAAAACACTTCTGAATTCATTATCATTCTGCGAGTCAATAAGTGGAGCAAATTGTTAAGTTGATGTCTATTTATTTGGAACGACTAGGGTGACCACTGTTTCTTTAAGAAACTGAGCCGTTTGAGCCTCAAGTATTAATTTATAATTTAGTTTCAATGACTGAAAATAACTTCAAACATTTTCTACGAAAATATATTTTTTTTATCAAAAAGAACTGAATTAGTAATGATTGACAGACAGGCTTTATTTGTAAAGGTCAAAGATTGAAATATTAAATTACTCGGACAAAGGTCGCAGACGCCTTAAAAATTGGACTGACTGTGACATTTCAAATATATGTATATGCGAATGTATGGAATAAAGATCATTATGGTTAAAATTAAAAAACACTTATCATCTATAATAAAAAAAAAAACATCACAAAGACTTCCATATCCTTACACCAAAACGACAAACATACGAGTATAACCAAGAATATTCAAGAACAGACTACATCTTTATTTAAAATACGCCTAATTCATGGTCGCCCTACACTGCCAATGGTGTCACATAAAAATTAAATGTAAATGCGTAATAAACCCACCCTTGTTGCGACGCGAAATTATTTACTTGACGCTATAACAATTAGAAGTCATGCTTTGAGGTTTGATTATGCTCTTGCAATTTTTCTTTTCTTTTAGAATAATTTGTAAGTTTCAGCGATTTCTATCTTGTCGCATATTTGTCGACGACCTCGTTGGCGCAATGGTAACTACGCCGATCTGCCGAGCTGAGGGTCCCGGGTTCGATTCCCGGCACGGTTGACATTTGTGTGATGAGTATGCTTTTTGGCTGTGGTCTGGGTGTTATAATAATAGTTGTAAATCTATATATGTAAAGTATATGTAGTTTATAAGTTGTGTTGGCACCCATAACACAAACTAATCAATAGCTTACCAAGAGGCTAACCGACTATGTGTGTAAAAGGTGTTCCAATTATTTAAGGCATCATATTGTTACGTAATATTAGCATTTACACATAACAGTTTCTTTATAGGTTGACCTGTTGGTGTCTGTACCAAAAAGAGCACATTACTCTACATACATATATACTAAGCGGTTCTATCATTATTAAGGCTTATCTATATTGTAAAATACTGTTGTTCAATAATGGCCCTCTGAAATGGATTGTCACGTTCGAGTAAATAAGTTTCACCGAAAGGTTTAAGGCTTTGTTTATTATTATAATCGACCTCTTTGTATTCCACTCTCAATTTACAGGTAGTTATAGTGTAATAGCATTTCCTAGACGTTTCAAAAACTTTTATAACAAAGTGTTCTGCGCGTGTTAAGTCAGAATATGAAACTGAAACGGTTGATCAACAGTCGATTGGTCAATGAACCGTTGGTCAACATTATCTTTAACCCATTAACTTTTAGTCCACAGTACTTTTCATCCATGAACGTTTCGCCAACATTACTCTACGTCTATGGTCCAGTTTTTAATTAATTCATCATCAGACTTTTTACCGTACCACTGCTGGGCACACGCTTCGTTTCACACAAAAAAGGGTTGAACATTAATCATCAAGTTTGCTCAATGCGGGTTGGTGATTACAGACTTTATAGCCCAGGTTTTCTCGAGATGTTTTCCTTTACCTTAAATCAGTTACTGGTGTCTAAGATATACTAAGAATGTACATAATATAACTAAGAAATGTTGCATTGTTCCGTGCCTGGAATCGAAGGCACGCTCATATTTGAGAGGCCTGTGCTTTAACCACTAGGCCACTACGACTTTTTAATTACTATTGAAGTCATGGATATTAAGTATATGATTCATGATAAATGAAACGTACCTATTTGTATTAATATCGAGTATACCTATGTAGTTACAACCGCGGAATACATAGCGTATAGGCTGAATATATTTTTAACGTAAAATAGGCCGTGGCTATTAGTTTCGTCATCAATAAATATTTACAAAATAAATAATTTATTATAAAACCTACTAATTATTACGTACTAGTTTCCAATCATGGCTTTGCTGTTTCTTTGTTGTTTATTTAACCTGTCTACTTTAATGGGTACCACCTATCTAAGGGTAAAATTTTGTCATATACGGTTGAGCCGTTTAAGCTTGACTGCGTATATTTAGAATTCCTTTCACATAAAAAAAAAAATACTAGTTTATGCTCGCGTTTTCTCTTTCACACCGAGGAGGGAACTATTTCCTAAAGTCATAATATTGATATCTTATGTTGCTGGTGGCTGATGATACCGTATTATGGGTATTAGATGGAAAGATTTCACCTCAGAGAACCGAGATTACATTTCCCAAAACTTTGAAGTACCTACACCTAATTCGAGAATAATCCCTTGACGATTACAAATGTGGTTTTATCAACCGAACAGTTCACAATATTATTCCACCTGTCATGTGTCTGTATCGATAGTTACTTGCATAATTTATATTATATATAAAATTAATCCCTATTTCTCTTGGCCCCGCCAGCACGCGTGGACGGGTGGACCGAGTTCCCTATTTTTGTTGTATACGTTATTGTCAGAAGACGGTTCTTATGAAAGATAAAAAAACAGTAAAGGTCTTTCGGATTAGCTAGTTATATTTAAAAACCCTGTTAAACGTCAGGTTAGTTAATGATAAAATATTAATTAAGGCCGATTTAGACGGGGAACATTAGGAGTGTATATCTTCTTGAAGATACGATAATTGAAGGAATATAAAACATTTTGTACGTGTACCTATGTTTCACAAATAAAATATTTCTGATTTCGAACATAGTAAAATATTTCTAATTTTGAAGGAATATAAAACATTTTGTACGTGTACCTATGTTTCACAAATAAAATATTTCTGATTTCTAAACATTCACTCTTCTCGTCCGTTGACATGGGCGACAAGCGGCGTACCATTTTGTTGAATTCATATATGTATCTATGTCATATACAAATCTACCTGGTGACATTTTAGTTCATGCCTGAATGTAAATATTTTTTTACGATAGTCGCGGAGACTACCTATCGTACCGAATCATCTAACTCTACATCTAAATGGGCCTTTAGTATTCACGTCGTGTCAAATCCTAAAATCTGCTATAATTTTAGAATTAACTTAATCAAAAGTATTGAAATTTAGGACATGTCATGAATGCTAAATAAATTGATGATAGAAAATTCGCAGTCTTCAACGTGTTATGAAAAATGCTTGGATTTTATTCTGCGAGAATAATAACAATTTGCCTTCGACTGTTACCACCTAAAAGTAATATTCTAAGAACGGTATTTGCTGATTCCGCTATATCTGCAGAAAAGATTTGTCGCAGAACTTTTGATATTGTTTCAATCTATGAACAAAATTTGCTGACTCTTCACAAAGCTGGTGTAAGTGAATGAACTGACACAAATTGGGTGTGTCAGCGATGAGAACTGTATGGTCCTTTGGTACAGATGACAGCACATCAACTTTGAACCATACGTTTCAGCGATAAAGTAGAAAATTTAACAGATTGTAGAAGCTTTATGCACTGGCGTGTGTACAATGAAAATCTGGTCCTTACAAATCTATCTGCCATGTTAACATGGGTCGAACATTTAACTAAGGTTTAGCCAAGGATTAATGTTGAACTCAAAGTTATTAGGAAGTTTGTATAGCTAACCACCACCAATGTAGTTATTACATAATTCCCTGTTATCCCAAAATGGTGAGATAATAACTTTAAGGTCATTTACAGGTATAGTTAACTAGCTTCCGTCAGATGTTTACCTGCGTCACGTGGGAACTACTCCGCGCATTCGGATGGAAAGTAGCTTACGCAGCCGCCTTCCTCAATGTTTAGGCTATCTAACAGTTTTTTAAATTGGTTTAGAAGTTTTTAAGATTAGCGCGATCAAGCAAACACACAAATCGTTCAACTTTTTATTATTACTATATTAGTATACATAGATTAAAGTAAAGCAGCTTTTGACATACATTATAATTACATAGGTAATGAATGGGAAGAATCGTAAGAAAATAATTCAAAGACTGGCTTTTCCCGTAGTTTCACCAGCGTTTGTGCTATATTTTATTATTTATTTAAAGTAGTATAACATAAGATCTAAATCGAAAACTCTCAGGGAAATCGTCTTATAGCGAAAGCAGTATAATACTAATGGAATCTATTAATTGACATACCTCACAAAATTTCCGACCAAGAACTATTAAGGCATTAATATAATCGAAATTAATAACACGTATGTTAGCATGATTAGGTAACTAATTAAGATACAATATATCCTTCGTATACAAAGCAATCTAACTGAAGTTAATTAGTAGTCATTAATTCACTTCTAATTATCGAGAATGTACTGTAAATACTACGTATGTCAGTGATAAACATTGGGACGTCACCTGGTATTTTATGGCAACATTAGATATTATGTGTTGCTATTTATCAAGGGTTGGTATAACAAAATGTTATTACTTGTATTGATGGAGTATTTATTTGTTTAATTATTTTTAAAAGCTCTCTAATTTTTGGTAATGACAAATTAGATATGTCGGGGTCCATTAAATTTATGTAATGATGGATGGACCGCGCCAAGCGTTGCTTAACTTTACGATCGATCGACCCGTGCGGCTGTTACTTAGCCAAGAACTCCTCCACGAGATTTTCACTATTAACTTTAATTTCCAAAACAATTATAATAAGCTATACCGTTGTATCGTGTATAAACGTCAACAATTCGATATATTCTGTTTGCCGCAATCAAGATGTTTATATTCCATTCCACGGCTCGAGATTGAAGGGGCCAAGCCTTCGGCTCAATGTCGACACGACGATCAGTACCGATTGTGTTCCCGCGTAACAAAGAGTAGATTACAATCAAGTTTATTGTTTTGCAAATTGAAACGAATAAAAAAGGCTTTAAAAATGGCATGGTTAATGCAGCTGGATGTTTTTGCAGATGAAGCGCAGTGTGTTACAAATGATATCGAGTCCCAAAATCGAATACTAGAGAATCAATTTTTAAGTCTCACCTTTAAGCATGTAATTTTTTCTCAACACTACTGTGAAAGTGGTCTCTCAGGCTCACTAATATATTTTTTTACCGATATGATCAAAAAACTCGCTTTAAAACTGACTGAATATTAAGCTTATGACATTTTACAATAAAAAAAAATTAACCTAAGTTTATTTTAAAATTCCTGATGCTAGGTCTCACGACGCTAGGCGTCCCGGTTCCGACGCTGGGCAGCGCGACGCTAGGAGTCCAGACGTTGACGCTTGACACCACGACGGCAGGCGTCTCGAATCCGAAGCTTGGCATCGCATCGCCAGGTTTATTAAACTATAGACTTTATATCAAATTCATTAACAAACATTATTGACATTGACAGTTGTAGAACTGTGGTTGTCGCTATTATTGCCAGCGAAGGATTGTGTGTGTTATTTGGGCGCAAAATTTACAAACGGCTGCCGATACGTAGATCCGCTTCTTACATTATTAGTCTGCCCTAATCCCAATGGATGACCTGCCTAAAACGGTTGTGGTTGGGCCATGAAAACTTCGGGCGCTTTTGATATTAGCTTTCTCTTGGGTACGCTTCTAGTGGGCGGCGATGGGGAGGAATTTTTTGACGCCATATATTCGGTGACTGGTAATTAGTGACCAAAGAAACTTTTTTTGTTATTTTTTTTATCATTATAGCAAAATGACTGATAACGCGGGCGCGCGGCCTCGCCGCTAACAGCTGATCGGGCGACGGCACGTGCAAAATTTGAATTTTTCTGTAACGATAAAAAAAATATCAAAAAAAGTTTCTTCGGGAAAGTTATTTGTAATTATGAGTACAATCACGTGTTTAAATATCGGTCACCCATCTATTAGCAGTCACCCTATATAAAAAGTCGTTTTTGACCATGTAATACAAAACTATAAAACTGTCTATCTACCTAAAATCTAAAATTATCTATCGAAACGAATGTAAGCATAATCGAAGGATTGCACAAAAATTATCAGTAATTATTGACATCCTCGAAAAAACTGCATAACCTGTGCCTGTGTGGAATATTAAAAAAAAACACTGACACAGTACACAGTCTTATAACTGAAAAAAGTACATATCCTTACGAGACCAGGGCAACAAGTTCATATAACAAAGCGATAATTAGGTAGTTTAAAAAAATCGCTGTATCTAAAGCCACACTTTATAACCAGTTGATCCACGAACAGCCTCAAAGGCTTTGGTAGCATGTGCCAGTAAAAGTTTGTTTGGACGTGTTCCTAATTGTTTCCCGCTCAATCCTCTGCTATTTGTCTTAACCTAAGTATACAGTTGGTATTGCCAGCTTATACGAATATATGTACATATAGTCTTCGGCTCCTTGTCGGTTTCGATAACGTCGACCCGCAAGCGCTGCAGTACAGCTGACCCGCAGAATTAGGAGTAGGCGGAGGTCGCGGGTTCAATTCTCGCGTAAGTCAAACATTTGTGAGCATGAGCCTGGATGTTTGAATTAGTCTGGGTTTTTCCATGTATATAAAAAAGAAAAGTATAAACGTGTACGTTTATCAGTTGTCTAGTACTCATAGGACAAGCTCTGCTTAATTTGAGACTAGATGATGTTGTGTAAATGTGTGAGGAATGTTATATCATTATAATATTATTACATTAAAATCTCGAGTCGTTTTATTTCGACATTTTGATACTTAATTAATTGATTATGTAATACAAATTATACAGTTAATTAATTGACGTCCCCAATCGAGAGATTCTTCAACACTCTAATATTGTATGGAATGGAGGCTCTAATTATACGATTATGCAATATTAAATAATTTTAAGTTCTGGTGTTGTAATCGTTAACATTACAGTAAAATTCGCATTCCGAAAAATCCTACTAAAACCATTTGCAGCGATATATTAAAATATTTTTTCAACAGTCTTTGAAACAAATACATAATCCCAAAAATGGTGGGAGTTTTTTTGCAAGCAGTTTATATGCCATTATGCGTGGTTGCTACCGTTAGATTTATTGGATGTACCTTGCAATTTATGGGAAGAAATCAACAGGAAAGGAGCTATTAACATTTTATTAGCTACACATTTCAGGAGATTAAGATCTGTGTAATATAGGTGGGGGATATTGAAGGAATGTTTGTTAGAAGGTTTTTATTTTGGTGTTATTATGTGCCTAGCCTTTTCCCAAGCTGTGTTGGGGTCGGCTTCCAGTCTTAACGGTTAGGCTTTTACTTAGCCACGAGCTCCTCAAACTCATTACGATGTTATTATGGGTTCATAACAGTCATATAAGGAAAAAAAAAATACAAATTACAATGTAACTTTATTTATATTGATTAATTTAAGTTTTTATGAATAAAAAAAAACAAAAGAAACATTCGTTACTCATGCACATTTTTTTGTTAAAGCAGTTTAGTGCCTACACAGAGTATTGCAAGAATAAATGAGCGCTGAAATGGAAAATCTCCATTTTCTCAAGTGCATGTCTTTAAGGTAGGTATGTAGGTATTAAATCCTTAGTACCGACGTAGAATGTCGGTACTAAGGATTTAAGAACGCTGTTCGGATGTATGCATTCTTTGGTACTTTTTCACGCGAAAACCACTGAACAGATTTAAATTAAACTTTACAGTACAGTTTGCGCCAGTAAACTTTTTAAATTTCTAATGTAAACCATTTGATGCCTTTTTTGTTAAAATCTGTATGGATTTATGAATTATTCAGTGTATACAACAACAGAAGAAAATATCCCAACATTTACAATAAAGAACTAAAACAATCATAAGTAACATTTTCAAAGAAAATCATATAAAAAGTCCTTCTTATGTAACTTATGAACTACGACCCGAACGCGTGTGTAACTTGTGAGAGTTCCTTTTGTTCATATTTAATAGGAACACGCTTACGTGATCCTTTGAGACGGAAATGTGAAAAAAAAAATCTATAGAGAATTTGCTTGTTACCTTTTTGTTATCAACCTTTTCCTGGTTTTATATGAGTTTTCTCAAATTAACCTCAAGATTTTTATTTAAAAAGATATTTTCACAGTTTTCTGAGAAAATAGTTATTTTGTAAAAAAATATAAAATCTTTATATCTTGTGAAACTTAATATACTAGAAGTGCGTTCCTAGCTTGCAGCTATCAGGAATTCTTAGTACAGAAATGAATTGAGGAATTGTAGGAACAAAGTTGAGAGCAATATAGAAGTTGAAGTTTTTAATAAAAAATGAGATCGGTTTCGTAATAATGTTTTAGGTAAATCACAGTCAACGGGCGTTTTTCCACTCGCCGGCCCGGCACCGGCACCGGCACCGTGCCGGCGCCGGGGAAGCAAAAGTGCCGGGCCGGTGAGTGGAAAAACGCCCAATGGCTTATAATAATTATTTTGTAAGCAAAACACTAATAACTCCAAAAGTTTACTGGTAGATAGTGGCTATCCGTAACCTGTGAAACTGGCCCTTAATCTCGCAATTAAGGTAGTTACAAAAGCGCTTAATCTAATAGTTAAAATAAGGTTATGGTATAGCGATGATAATTATCTTTAAATTTTAATATCTATTTTCTTTGTTCACAGCTTCAGTAGCCAGAATCGCCAAGTTCCTTGGCGGGATGGGCACACCTCTAGTCACGACCGGCGGCTTTACGTTTGACTTTGTCAAGCCCAAACAAACTTGCCAAGATGAGTTTTATATGCTGGTGCGGGCAGGACCACTTGGCTTCGAGGACTTGGCATATTTCCTTATTGATTTGATGAGACAGTAAGTATAGTACCTATTTCATTTTTTTGTTATTATAATAATATAGCGTTTCATTACAATACTATGCTAAATTATTAGTTTAGTAGAATACTGACATGTATTTTCGGTTTTGGGTATTTTTTCTCGTTAAGCATTCTGTAAATTCTCTACTTAGCATAGTATTGTTCTGATAATAATATGGGTACTTCCCATAAGACTGCTTTTTCTACGTTTGTGCCAGGAAGTATGGTAGTTAAGTAAGTTTATAATAATGGATTGAAAAAAGTTGTCGCGAGTGAGTTCTTGGTCCTTCGATAAGATTTGTCGTCATTAAAAGTTAAAGGTACGTGTACAAAAGGTCGTCCTATTATGTTTTTTGCTTCAAGCTGTGTTTATTATGTTGGTACAGACGGCAGCAGGTCAATCTACCCTAGTCTGACAAATTTTACCAATCTTACATTAATCTTTCGGTATTATGATAAGGTTGAAAATCTATTAAATAAATTTGTTAGATTGAGGTAGGTTGATGTGCTGGCGTCTGTACTCATAAGTTTAAAGGTAAGTAAGCACTCGTTTGGTTTAATTGGTGATGGGTACAATAATTTTGCCTTCAACTTCGAAATAAAATGTTCTAAGTTTTGTATATGTTTGGGAAAGTTAAGGTTATTTAGAAAAGCTAAAGATTGTAAACAAGCCCAGGAATTTTGACACATAATTTTGCTAGTGGGCCTTTGATACGAAATTCCATGAATATTTTTTAAATAAATTATTTTCTTTTAGTAATTTTTATAAATTCTTAAAGGCTGGCGACCAATTTTTTTCTTTGAATTTAATTACTTGAACACCCACTGTAAAACCCAACCCCTATTTCCATCTATGGACAAACCAATTCAAGTTGAAAATATATATGTAATGCCTAACTTAGCGATAGGTATATATATATATTTTTACCCAAAATATGACTAGTGTGCGCATGACAACACTGGATCTAAACTCTAGTACAAAAATGTCGGCACTACGTTATTTTAGATTTTTTATTCACAACACTTTCAAAGGCTGTTAGTGATTGGAACATATTGCTAGCGTAGTATAATTGCCTTGGAATTAAATAAAAAATATTCAAAATTTTAATCAAATTCCTTCTTTGTTCTTAAAAAAAAAATACCATTAGTTGAAAGCTAGCAATATTGTACAAAGGCAATTTAAATTTTGACTTTTCAGACCTGATTTTACTATTAAACCAGCAAGAGTCTAAGATTAAAGCTTTGAGTTTAAAAAATGCCCGAATTGTATATATTATCTATATACTATGTACGACCTTTACTTTTCTAGCTAACTCATTAATTATGCCTTATAGGCATATCTGTCGGTCCTGTACCTGGTCTCTCTCCGGTCGAGTCGAATTGCAGTCCCATATCGTACTATGATAGTGAGAGTAGAGAGTGCACCTGTGTTTGCACAAATTCTTGTGCACTATAATACATATGTCCTGCGCAAATGGCCGATCTCCTAAGAGAGAATGGACGCCGTAACCGACAATCGGTATAGACGCCATTACATCATTACCTAAAAAATATAGGATAAGATAGATAAACCCAGCTACACTCGCTCTCGCTTATAACTTGTCGCACCTATTCCTGCGTAACAAGGTAATAGATTGCTGACTGACCGTTTATCGTTATCTATACCTCGTAACTACTGTAAGCTTCTCTGTAAGCTAAGAAAATGGTTCACCATTATAGTACGGCCATTCATTCGGATAGTGAAGGGACAATGCCCATTAAACACGTTAAATGCGTTTTTCGGAGGGTAGTTGAAATTAAGTGGTGCGCGTATAATTTGATGGCGGGCAATTAAAGTAGGGATCCCCCTTTAGTTATCTATAAGTGGTATTTTATCATCAAGCGGTATTCTTTCAGATAGCTTCTCGATAAAAATTAACCAACCTCAATCTGTCAAATTTCAGTACCAACTATAAATTACTATTATTACTATTACTACATAGTATAAAACAAAGTCGCTTTCTCTGTCCCTATGTCCCTTTGTATGCTTAAATCTTTGAAACTACGCAACGGATTTTGATGCGGTTTTTTTTAATAGATTGAGTGATTCAAGAGGAAGGTTTATATGTATAATTATAGTACCAGCATAGCACCCGTGCGAAGCCGGGCGGGTCGCTAGTTATATTATATTTTCAACCTTATCATAATATTTCGATCTTATCATAATGATTCGGGTAGTCTGTACCTATTTTAAACCGATAAAAACCAGTATTTTTAGAATTATATATAAAATGGCGAACTCTACCATAAATAAATATACTATATCAGTATGTCGATTTTATTAAAACACGCGTATTATTTACAAAATAAGCCCATGAATGAAGCGTAGCGGACTTTTGTATAAATAAAACACAATATTCCTATTGATGTTAAACAAATAGAAATGAATAATGTTGGCCAAACAAACCAATTGTCTTTATTTCCCACGTTTTTTAATAAAATATAGCCCAATGCAATTTGTAAATAAAAACTATTTATATCATTTAAAATAATAATAAAACCTGGCGCTAATATAATTTCTATAGATCCCAGTTTGCTGTTAAATAAAGAAGTTGTCGCTTACATTGTTAACAATATCAACCTATTGCTGGTCGTTGAGCAAAAACCATCATATCCATGGACGCCCTATAACTGGCTATGGGATTCTTCGCAAGAGTTACCTGGAACACAAATTTTATCAGCAGGCTTAGCATGGCAACCGTAGAAATAAGTTTTGTTTACCGGGGAATGGACATAATGACAGAAAAGTGACAGATTGACGTAAGATTTCTTTTGTCATTTTTTTTAAGATTTTTTTCTTTTCTGCGATCGACATAAGTTTACAAGTGATGAAGTGATATGCGAGTTGACAGGTCGCGCCATGCTCGGGCAGAAGACATGTTGACATTGACAGAAAGAGCTTTGTCCTTTCTTGACAGAATAGATATGGAATCGCCATGCTAAGCCTGCTGAAGTAACAAAAGTGGGTTTTAGACAATAAAAGTTTGACACTCCCTCAAGCTCTACCCAAGGTTGGAAGACAACTCTAACCACTCAAAAAGAAGGCTCTGATTCTGAGAACGGTATCATTAATTTAAATTCCCCGAACTCTGGATCTAGTTTTGTATTCTACATGTTATCTACAAATTGGTGTGACGTAATGTAATAAAGCCTATCTGCTACGCCTTCGCGGGAAAACAGCTCCACTGATTGAAGTGAGATTAAATTTGGTAGGAACATTTACCCGCGTGCGTAAAGTAAAACCAGTAGAACTGGTTAAATCGCAGATAATAGTAGGTACTTACTTATATTTTGTAATATTAAATAATATATTTTGCAAATAGGTTGAAAACAACACTATACGAGATGAGGTCGGTATTTCCTAAATGACTACCTTGAGAAGAAACGCCGAAACAAACTCAAGGGTCATATTCTCTTTTATGGTCCAGATATAAAAGTAAATTATATATATGTACTCATGTATGAGCACGGAAGGTTTGTGTCTCAAATTGAAATGACCTTCTCATGAAAGTGTCATACAAGTTAGAATAGATCTGTCCAATCAGTTGGACGAAAATACCATCAGAAAGGACACTTGAGTAGGCCACTTATAAAACTCAAACTATCTGACAGAATTACATTTTCAACAAAAAATATATAAAACTAACTGAAGACTCACACTACGCACACATTGCAGAGAAGATTTAAGAACTAACCCAGATAAAACTAAGATTATTGTTAATTTGTCGATACCTAGAACGACTAAAGCAGTCAAAAGTTTCCTTCGCAAAAATAAATATTAATAGGGGAAAAATGCATCTACGACTGTTACTACAGTAATTGTGTTACTCCAAACATTTCAATAGATAAACAATCCTAACTTTCCCTTCTATTAATAGAAGCAGAATTCATAAACTTATCTGGAGAGTTGTCACTCACATGTCCGAAAATAATAAGCGTTGGGCTTTCAGCCTTATCAAGATTAATCTATACGTATTTATTTAACAAAGTACGTACTCACGCCTGAAATGTACGCCACTTGACATTTGCAGAATGTTTTTTGTATGTTCCTGAATTTACTGTTTGAAACTAAGTACCTATATTAACTAGTTAAGAAATAAGCTGCTAAGGTTAGACATGGGCTCAGTAATAGTCACGGACATACATATACCTATTGAGGGGAGGGGTCTGGACCACCCCACATTCATACATATCTTACCTGTCTAAAAGGCAAAAAATACAAGCACCACGCCTCTTGTAGAAAACGATAGTTGCTGAGCGTGTCCGTCTGTACTTGCGTGTTATGCTCGTAATCGCAGGCATTGTTCTATTTGTAAATGATATACTCAATTGTTTGGGGTCTGTTTTTTGGGGACTCCCCCTTGTCAAAGCCATAGCTACGACCGTGGCAATAGTAATCCTTTGTTTCGTTCGTAAGTGCAGACGTTGTTATCCCACGAGAGACGTACTTGAGATTTACCCATAAACTACCTCCGATAAAGCAAAAAAGGGTTTTCTTGTCGTTTCAGTTCATGGGTACTTCCGCATTGTTTGTCAGCCTGCTATCTCCCTACTGCCTCCAACCCCTATAAACGCCTGTCATATGACCTATATACGGAGAAAAACTTAAAAATAAAAAAGGGCATCTAAAAAAAAGAAAATACAAACATTTGAATAGAGAACCTCCTCCTTTTGGAGAAGCCGGTTAAAAAATGGTCGACGTCATCGTTGTCACCCAGTAATGCATTCATAAGCTGGCAGCCATTGCCACTTTGGATGGCAATGCCTCATCAATGCTTAACGCTAGGCTTTATGTTACGGGAGGTGTTAAGCAGGCGCTTGAGAGTATACTTGTGAGCTAAACATCATTTTTGAAATTTTGTTAAATTGATTATAAAAACACTTAAAGCCTCGCAGACTTTATTATCTGTACCCCTATCTATATTCTTAAAGATTGAGATTAAGTTATTGTGTTATTGTAATAAAATGTATGTGACGTTTCCCGGCACGTTTTCCACAGTTTGGCTTAGCTAACACGTTTTTATTTTCACGCCATCTAGCTTTGACTGGAAGCAACTGCTCCTCATCAACGAGCCCGAGTCACAGTTGCACGTCGCCGGAAAATCTACATGCCATCTCATGATGAAGTCCTTTGCAAATTTTCTGAAGAAAGAAGAAATCCTCTACACTCCGTGGGACACCACATCAGACGCTGGGCTTAACTACACAGAAAACTTGAAGTTTTACCTCGGCTACAAATACACAAGTAAGTCTAGATTTAAAAACTTTCACCATACTACTCCCGCCATCTATTCGGCAAATTGGTAAGTAAAACGTTACCGAGAACTTCTTAAAGCGGCCAAAAGATAGCGCTACTGCACTACTTCGTCTTTAAAGTTTTCGTTCCGCTACTCAACAACAGATGTCGCTAGTATGTTCCCTAAAATAATCCGGTTATCAACAGATTCGGTTGGGGTCGTGCGGCGTTGCTTTACGATACTCCGGCTTACGAAAGTTTAGTGGGAGGATCTGGCGGATATTTAATGGCCGCTACTATCCATGGCTACATGTTGGGCTCATCGATAGAAGTTTTCGGCTGGGAAATTATGACCCAACAATCTTTCGAAGACATGTTGGTTCAGATAGTAGGAAATGACTTCGCTAGTAAGTTGTTTTGAAAATCGGATGAGGGTGTTTTATTGCTTTGAAATTTATAGTACCTAAACCTCGGTTATGCATTGGGCAGTGTGGCTTAGATAAAGGAGAATTTAAGGGTCCTTTCAAATTTGACGACGATTGCGGCTACAACGTTCACTAGTTTTGCGGCATCGTTGAGCGCTTTCAGTATTGAAGTTGGCGTATCGCGCGTTTTGTATAAGAACAAGTGAACGTCTGTGCACCGGACGGGAAACGTACTGTTTCCGCACGGCACTCCACACAAGACGTCTATTTGAAAGAACCCTCAAAAGTATTCACTGAATTAGTTTTCAGCAACGGTTGTAACAATAAATTATCTTGTAGATTGCTACATAGATTCACATACATTCTTAATTTTGTGGTTACCATGCCATAGCCATAGTGCATAACCGAATTGTTTAAAACACAAATTTATACCCCGCCACGAGTGTTCGCACGTTTGACGATTGAATTTTGCACTGAAACAGTTTTTCAAACGCTTTTCAAAAATTTATCGTTACGGTACACATTCCAGCTTTACGCGGAGTTTTATTTTTAAATCGACTACTGGCTGTGTATATGAAAACTTCATGCACAAATATTTTACCATAAGTTCTGTGAAATTCGGCATTTCATCGAAATAAGAAAGATTATTTGAATAGAATTGTTGAGCATTTTGCAACTTTATTCCCTTTTAATAAGGTTTAATAGCGATTAATCTCCTTTTGTCCAGTGCCTAACTTATCGGCTTAGCATCAGCTGCTCTGCAGACTTTAGGTATCTAAGTTGCTTTGACGGTCCAATTGGAGTCCATTTTGAATGGACTGGATAGCTATCAAGGGGTTGGATTAGAAAACCGTTTTGGGTTTGCTTTTTATCCTATCTAGGTATTTGATTCCACAAGCAAATCAATCATATTGTTTTTTCGTTTAAATTGTACTTCAATTTTAACTTAAAATTACACGCAATTTCTATTGAAAATATTTTATTACCTACTTTGTTTATTTTTCCAATATCCAAAATATTTCAGCTCTTCATCGTAATTCAAATTGTTTTTAGAATAATGTGAAATAAAGCAAACTGTTTACATGTATCCGCCGTTTCAACTTAAAACTTCACGCAACTTCTATCGATAATATTTTATGATTTTGCATATTTTTCCAATATACAAAATATTTTAGCTTCATCGTAATTTTAAATGTTTTCACAATAATTTAAAGTAAACAAAAAGCTTCTGTTTTCAAACCAAATTTTCTTTTATTATTTTTTAAACCCAAAAGAGAATATTTATACCTATTTGTTAATATTTTCTGATACAAGTCCTAATTAATCTAAAACCAACAAATTCGCAAGGATATTAGATACTATGAGTTTTGATGTTGCTCGTCATTTTAACGTCAAATTGTACAAATGTTTCTCCGAAGAGCACCTGTGCCCGAATAACGATCGCAATAATCTGAAAACATCTTTGTCGACGATAAATTTCGGTTTTATTACAATTCTTTAAGTTATATGCTGAAAGAAAATATGGTAGAATTATATATGAATAGTAAGCTTGTCATAAAACAGGTTCAAGTGCTATTGTAGTAATAATAATATTTTGTTATTTGATACATTATAATATAAAAAAAAAACAAAACAAGAACGAAATTTCTCACAAGTAATTGTAAGTACCTACGAGTACATAGCCCTAGTTACATTTTTTTTTTATTATTCTCACTCATCGATCGTTTCAAGTAGGTTCAAGTCAAATTAAACCAACAAACATACCCTTCTAAAGGTTCCTTTTAAAGTATAGAAAAACACAGTTTATTATATTAATATATGTATGAAATAAATGTCTCCCCAAAAATATGAAACCCTTTCCGTAATCCGGTCAAGCAAACCCTGGATAATAAATAACTTACTTTAGGTCCAAATCCCAAAATCTACAACCATTTCAGTTTTTTTCTTAGACTGTACGTTTATTAAGTAGTACCTATACTATTTTACCGAATATATTAAATGTGTATAATATTCTCATTAGGTTCCTAAAATCTACCCTATTTAAATAAACCTATTTGAAATTAACATTAAAGGCAAGTCTCTAAAAGCTTTTGTTTTTGCCATCATCTATAACAACGGTAGATACTGTCGCCTCAAGTTTAACGTCAAATAATATCATAAAACATACATCTTGCGCAGCTGTTACTCGTGGCAACAAAAACTATAAAGGACCTACGTTATCAACAGATACCATTTTTTGTATGCCCCCAAAGTATAGGCCCTTATATTAGTTCTCGTTGCCATTTAAAGGTTAGAGGACACTTCAGGGATGGGTAGAGAATCTAAGGGTATATCTGGTTGTTTGGCAGAGAAGGCTGATGAATTTATTGACGAGTAATTGGACCTAACGGATTATGGGATAGCGTTTAATGGAAGCAATAAGGGATGGCAAGTAGTGGCACGGTATTATAATTTATATGATGGATCGAGAAAATCTGTGTAGGTATAATTAGTCTCTATTGATTAATGCCTATAGAGTATATAAGTCACAGCCTATTTTTCTTGGATTTCAAAATTTAATTAAGGAGGATATTTGTTTAAAGTTTTATGATAAAAAGAAAGATTTTGAGGTCCAAATACTAGTACTTCGACATCGATTATGCAATTCAGATCATTCGATGTATTCAATATCCTACACTGTTTATTACAGTTGAAATAAGTGACAGGTTTGGTTAATAGGAGAAAATTTGTCATAGTCAACGTCTCCTTGAATTTTGGAATACGAAAATTTACAAAAAGTTCTTGTCCCTCATAGTAACATGCGAGGATACACGTCACTACAAAAAAATGCACAAACAAATGCAATTTTCTTAAGTCCTTCAGTATCTAAAAACTCATAAAGACAAAGATATTTTGTTCAAAGGCAACTGTCCTCTTTGATGGCACTTTAATTAAGAATTGCTTACATAATTAAGAACTCTAAGTCTTTGATACTGTATACATAAAGGTGGGCAAGTAATTACATTCACTTTAAACAGGGTTACTTTCTTTGCGCATTATTTTCGGAGCTGACGGCAGACGTGCGGAAATTGTTCGCCAAAAATCTACGTTACATCCGCAAATCAACATCAATCATCGTAGTAATGATTTAGCTAAAATTATTTATCCGGTTGAATGTCTTTTATAAATACTATGACTTTTTTGACATTCGTACTGTAGAAAGGTCAAATACAAACAAATAAGTACACATAATATCTATCATCAATGATATATATTTTAGAAAATATGTATATTATTTATGCTAACAGTATCCGAAGTAATAATATCATGATGTTGAAATATCCCTCATCAGGAACGTGCATAGGGCTCGCAGAAGGCATTCCGACTCTCTACAATCTTGAGCACCAAATAATGTCGAATGTCAATAAAATCAATAGATGTCCTTCTAGCCGAGATCACTAAAGGTAGCTTCTGATAAGAGAAGGATAATCGCTTCAGGCTTTTTGATAATCATCAAATGTCCCCTCCTGCTACTGGATCTGAAGGGACTGTCAGACTCTTACTGACTAAAACCCACTCTGTTCACATGACACCTTCTGGAGGTCCTTGTATGCCAGGGCCATGGAAACTTATGAACACTTAAGAAATGGTGAGGATGGTAGTTTTGAGGGCTGTTCTTTGTTTTGACGTTCGAAAAGTGCTGATTTATCAGCCTAATTTGAATAACAAGTTTGAATTTGAACAACCCACAGCCACGGCAGATCACTATCCTAACCTTAGAGTAACCCAGTCTATTTGAAAGTCTGACATGTCTATTGAAAGTTGAATAAGTACACGAAGCCTACAAAGATATCAGTAAAGAACAAACATATTTTAGGTATCTTAATACTCAATCGCCAGATGGAATAGCCAATAAATATGGCCATGTTTGCCAAAAATTGTTTTTCTTCACAACCAAGATTGTTTGTCTTCAAGTTTCTGTAATAGTCTCATTTCTTTGTCAAACAACTTGTTATTTATCAATTCTTAAGTGAAAAAAGATTGCTTATATCTTTTAAGATTATAAAAATATAAGATATTCGTGTAATAATGATTGTTTTTATGTGAATCCTATGTGAATTTATGGGGCCTATCAATCCAATGCAATCTAGACGCTGTGTGATATATTAAGGGTAGTAAGGGTCTAGATTGTGGTCTAGATTGAGAGCTAGAACAATCTCTTAATTTAATTTGTTGAATATCAGTTTTCTAGATATTTTTTTTATGGATTCATGAGGTTGTAATTTAAAGACTAAGCCTCCTTATTCTTAGATTGAAAATAATTAAATGTAAATCCAATCAATTTGATCCTTCATTGTATCAAATTAAATACTTCTATACTAATATTATAAAAGGTAAAGAGTTTGTTATTACTTGATTTCCAAAAGGACCGGAGTTGGAAGCACTCTGTGTAATATTATTGTAACAGAAGTTTTTTTTCCAGTGAGGAAAATATAACATGATATAACATAAAAACGTATTATCATTGCTTCCGATTATTATTCCACTCAAATAACATGTCATTGAAATGCCTCATTTTTCTTGTGGGTACGCTTAGTTGATATTTTTTGGAATTAAATGTGTTAGAAAAGGAAAAGCTTAAGTCTTTTTATCCTCAATGAGTTATACGCGTGATATCGCATTTGTTATTCAGAACGAGTGCCAAATTGAGTGCACTTAAAAACGTATTCTTTCACTTATTCCTTTTATGACCTTTCTTCTAACATGGAAGGAGCTTGGGAATTTATTATTTATGGCCGTAAGTGGGAGTAGGATTGTGTTTAAGTGTGGAACTTCTAGGGACGTTGAAGATCCTTTTTGGTCCTTATATACCTACTATTTGTGAAGTTTCTGATTTAGTTTTTCAAGGCGATACGTAGTTCTTTGTTCTCATAAGATCTCTGTATGATCTGTTTTCATAGGATACTTACACTCTATTTCGTAAATGTTAAGGTTTTATACACTTTGTTTATTGAAATTCTGACTGAAATTTATTAATTTTAATACCATACCGTCATCGGAAAGCCAATACAGTTATCAATTACAAATCTATGGCTATTTTTTTTAAATTATCTTTGTACTGAAAAGAGATAATTTGTATACTTTATGTAATTCTAGACATAGCTGTTAATTAGATCATGTATTATTATTTGATTGTAAATAAAACACGACAGAAAAAAGGTTTAGGGCCAATTTCACCGGTTACGGATAGCCACTATCTACATAATAAATTCAAAAATGGAACAGAATTTGTACGAAACTATCTACCAGATAAACTATCTGTAACTGGTGAAACTGGTCCTAACCCTTCCAAGTTATTTTTTTAAAATAAATAGTTGGCTACATCCCAAAATTTACTATACTCTCTATAGCCACATCATTTTCGTCATACAATGTTGGTTTTCTATTGTTACGGCGGATCGTCAAGCCGTCCCATGGCTCATTAGACCCTGTTCATCGACATTGAACCGCAACAGACTTTTGTGTACACATAATAAAGATAAGATCCTTCGTAATAGATTACGATGGAATGCCTACAATAAGCCCAGAGATTTATCAAGTAAATATTTATGTTAGATATTGAAATTTTACTTCAAGTACTTAATATTGGATAGGGCTGTGGGTTATTCGCAAGAGTTACCGTGGCCTTGGCACACACGGGACTTTCAGAAGGAACATAGTGGGTTTTAGTCAGTAAGAGTCAGACTCTCCCTACAGCTGCACCCTTAGCGCGTCATTTGATGATTTCTCACGAAAAAAAGTACTTAAATTAGTATTTATACGAATGATAGTTCCTGCCAGTGGTTTCGCCCGCGTACCGTGGGAAATACTCTGCGCAGCCGGATAAAAAGAAGCCCATAGCCGACCTCAATCAAAGTACAGACGCCAGCACATCAGGTTACTACATCTGTCAAATTTCCTTAATAGATTTTCAACTCTATCGCTAAAGCATTATGGTCAAAGTTGAATGACAAAATTTGACAGTTTCAGGTAGCTTTATGTGCTGGCGTCTATATTATCTAACACTGAAAGAATTTTTCTAATCACAAATAAACAACTCTTCACCTTTATAATATAAGTATAGAGTTCACTATCCAGAAATACGAAACATGACGTAGAGAACTCATTTACGTATTCGCTTATGACTTCATAAATCTTTGCGCACATGAAACTGTAGCAGAAAATTGAAAATTGCATAATACGGATGCTGACGCTAAAATGCAATCAAAACTTATAATTATGTACAACGACGACGAGCTCAGGGTTTTAATGAGAACGCTTGAGTATATAGTTTAGAGCTGTAGAAGCCATCTGAGACTCATGTCGTAAGCTATAGGATTTAAGACAGTAGAAAATCAATGGGATGTCCTTTACGGATATAACAAATTATACCAAAGATACATAGATTGTTGTATAATGTATATGTAAGACTAGCAATTCCCCGCGGTTTTGACCCGTTTCTAAAGGGAACTTATTCCGCACCTGGATAAATAGCACCCAAAATTACTCCTTGTTATATAAGCTATCTGCCGCTGAAAGTCCCGTCAAAATCGGAATAGGAATATCAATGAAAAAGTTACATGCAAACGTGGATGAACTTCAAACGGAGTTGTGACAAAAGTACCTTAGATTGAGTGAGATGAATAACGACTGGGTGATTAACCAATAAAAGGCTAAAATAATTAATTGCGTGGACCCCAGATATAAATAGAACAGTTAATAGACTAGAAAAAGGGATTCAATTAAGTTTCAGTTGTTGAAAGGGTTTTTAAAAGCAATCCCAGACGGATAAAATTGCAAAAAAGAGTTTTATAGGTCCGATTTGTGGCGAAAATATTAAGAGACTCATCTAAAGTTTTAGTTTCAACCTTGTACATTTTAATAAATTTTCAAAAAAATATCTTCGTTTATTTTCTTGATAATGATTCAAAGGAATGATCTTTTCATAATTATTAAGCTTATTGTCTTTCATCTGTTTCGATCCTAAGCGTCTCTCATGGCCAGTTTCCAGAGAGCTTCTGAGCGCTGTTACTTAGTCATACCATCAGTTAAGTCGTGAACGGCAACTTGGTCTCTTTCCTTCCACCTTACAGTCAGTTATATCTAAGCCATCAGCATGCCAGCGGGCAATATGAAAGGTCACATAAAATAATACAATATTATTAAAATTACATCGCTCTATTGCTTATTCATACTCTCCCTTCACAAGATGCCTTAGGGAAGTATCCAAAATTCAGTACCTCACGACATTACATACCCAGATGTTTACTTAACACATATAAATGAAGAGTTCACATCGTCGTCTGTTTGTTTTCAATTAGAAGTTTTGCGAAATGGAATGATTGACATAAAACTAATATTTGTCCAGGACTGAATCAAATATTTGTGGTTGATATACCCGTGTACTGGGCTTCGTACCCTTTTTGCTGACTTTGCAGTTTTTCCATTACAAATATACAAACATATTTTGATATTTTCCTCGATGTTTCGGACAAACAAATGGTTTTCCAAGAGTTTTCAATCAATAAGTGTTACACTAGAAAACTATTTTCTTCTCCTAGAATTTCTGACCACCCTTAAAATTGTCTCCAAACAAATGATTTGAATTGAAAAATAGTAATATTTTCTGCAACCATGATACCTGATTTTGCAATTAAAGTATTTGATTTTTTAAACATTGTCATGATCAACCTTTTTTTACGTTCCGCTGCTGGTCAAAGGCGGTACATATAACTTAGAAAAGTTGCATTGCAAATCGACCACTAGCCCACCACGGCTAAAACATGAGACGAGTCTAATACAAAGTCCTGCGTATTATTAACATCAAACAATACTCTAAAAAATCCTTCAATACTGTCGGAAATAACTTCAATCACGAAAGTGCCTGCGAACGCCTACGACCTGTCCAAAACAAACAAAAAAAAAACCTTTTCCAACCCACCTCATCATCACAGTGTAATATCATTACCGTAGGGCATTCCAAGAGTAAAAAGGGATTCGCTCCCCTGTCATTAATTAGGGACTTTATTAGACCCCACTTTGTCCCTTCTGACGGCGCTAATTTTGGGTCGCGTGTCAATTTTTGCTAATGATATGAGGCGTCGAATCGTTTTGACGCGCTTGTTAATCAACCCCGTGATTTAATGGCTTATTTTCTTCTACTCTTATGGTGACAAGGACGAAAATCTATTCGTATTTTTAATGAAAAGGTTTTGTGTTAACATTGTCAGTAAATACACAGAAAAATAAATTTATTATATTTTATTTATGTATGTCGTGCGAGGAGCTGGTAGCTAATTAACAGCCGCACGGATCGATCGATCATAAGGTTAAGCAACGCTTAGCGCGGTCGATCCGTAGAAGGGTGACCATCTTGTCAAGACGTGTTCCTCGGTGCTTTGGAAGGCACGTTAAATAGGTGGGTCCAGGCTGTCAAAAGCCAGAAAGTCTGACAACTAGACTTACCAAGGTGTATCGTATTGCCCAGGAGGTCAGATAAACAGTCTCTCCATGTAAAACTACAATATTATATTAGCTGCATCTGGCTTACTGGAAGCTAATCCCAACATAGCATGGGAAAAGGCTAGGCCTATGATAACTTATGTCACGCAAAGTCCTTAAATTATATTATTCCCTTATTTTTACAGCTCTTCTTATCTACATATCTTAATGTCTATGTATTTTAAGTTTATGTTATGCAATATAATAAGTTAAACCGAATCTGTACATTGAATCTGTTTTCCTTACAAGACTAACATGCAAGTATTTAGCCGGATCAAACATAAGCTAAACATATCCCGGTTTACCCGGGCGTATGTCGTGAGTGTATTAGCAAAACCCCGCCAGTTTCCTTTCATCCACTTTCGGGAGTGACATGTGCCACGGACAGAATTTAAGCTATATATAAGTACGATAAGATAAGATTAGCGGGGTAAAACATTTTATTGAAGTGTACAACTACCTATATTTTTCTCGATATACATTTGTATCTTATAGTGGAAACTGGAAACCTCGGGAATCCATTTTTGTTCAAAGGTTATTCAGCAGAATCTGACCCAGTAAACAATAGGTTTTCGCTATAAAAACAAATTAGTTTTAAATTATTAAGCATTAACCTACAATAAATTTGACACAGTTTTTTTGCTTTAAGCTTCAGTTAAAAAACTATCAATAATATATTTGAAATATTTTCATATTTTTTAGATGTACCTACACTGACGGTTTGCCTTCAGAATGTACATATACGCGCCGTTTTACAAGTTCACGTTGAATTTACATTAAACCTCTGCTAGGTTTCACATCGCATTATGTTTTTTTCATTGTGCGCTCTCAGTCGCCATGTTAAACGTTTGATCATACTGCCAAGTTTCACCAAAATCCGTTCAGCCGTTTGTGCCACAAGAAGTAACAAACGTACACACAAACTTTCACACTTACATATAGTAAAACTTTTATTAATTTTAATATGAAGATAATAATGCACTGCTGTGTTGGATATGTCGACATAATATCCAGATCACCCTTTTATTTAAGCAACGACGAAGGCTCATTATGCGTTAAGTGCGAGCGTAAATGAAACTCGGTTATATCACCAGACTGCTTCTGTGATACACAGTTCCTGCCTTTACTTAATATCTAAAGCCGATGTGTTAGTTTGTTTGCTTGAACGCACTTACCTTTGAAACAGGAGGTCAGAATTGAAAAAAAGATAAACCATTTAATTTACGCAAACGTAGGTACATACGGGATGCGTACAAAAGAAAAAAAAAAACAATAAAATATAAAAAATATAGCTTAATAAAAGACTGGTGTTCGGGCATCTATCTATAGTCCTCAGATTGTAGCTAAGATTATGAGCGATTAAAAAAAATATTTCAGTGTTAAACAGCCCGTTTCTTGTTAGAGGCAATTATTTATCCAGTTGCCAAACGTGGGAAAAACGTCGCGCGGAGTTTAGTTAACTATATGCACACATATCTATTGTTTTTTAATAATGACCCTAAATAAATGAGCAAAGGCCTTGTCAAATAGTTCCGCAATTATGTAAAAATATTAGAATAAAAGATTCAGAAATCTAACAAACCAACAGAAACATATAGGTAATATATTGTGTAAATGCAAATCGCAAAACGTGCATGACTCTAGATTGCTAGCATTTTAATTCCTTATATGTACATATAATTTGTGGATAACGTTGTGAGTTATTCACTCACTCATATGGTTATTTTAAGATCATTCACAGTGTGTACCTAACTGTTTGTTCAAATAAATAAATAGTTGCTCAAATATTTGTTAAAACTTTGTACCACCTACTGCGTATTAATTGAACACTTCACTTTAACTGAACTGAAAACATTAATTACCTCGTTGGTCTAGTAGTCGTATAACGCAACTGTTGTTCGATTCCGACCCGGGAATGAAATCTGCTGAAGCTGAAATCGCTTTGTGACTTTTAAGAAACTTTCACGAAGCAGCCCAGAGTCTCGAAGTTGGTGATAGATTGACCCGTGCATCGGAGTACACGTATACATATGTCGGTCCTGCGCCTGATCTCTCTACGATTGTGTTGGATTGGCGTCCCATTTTACTATGAGAGTGAGGGAATAGAGAGTACACCTGCGTGCGCGGAAATGCTTGTGCACTACGAGTATAATATGTCCTGCGCAGCTGGTAGCTGGCGACAATAATTGGTCTAGAAGCCATCATCATTTAACGCAATTAAATGATGAAATTATTTAATTAAGGATTATCTAAGTATATGCTATGGAGACACATATTATTATAAAATGATACGAACTTAACTACATAGTTGCAAAGTTTCACTATAAATTTTGTCTTGACTGACAAATCAATCATTGTTTCCATTGAAAATAATTTAGAGAGTAACTTTGCCTGTTTTTTAAACAGAAAAAGTTTATCTTGGACTTAAATCTACGAGCTACTTTTGTTCTATCAAACTTTAGATCGGAAAAGTTTTCAATAATATGAAAACTCAAACTAGAAAATTGTTAAAGTTGACAGATTTGTTTAAAAAAGGATTTTTTTTTTAATATTCGTATTCACTCAAAGAATAAGGGTTTATTCTCATGACATGTCCCTTCATGACGAAAAAAAGAAAACTTGAAGTTGAATATTTATTTTCAAACGACAACAATAATTAAATTTACTAATATTTTATTTGAAAAATTCTTTCACTTTTAGATCTATCTATTTTTGTTCTGTTTCTATGTTTTATGCTTTATATCCCCGTACGCAGATTAGTTGAAACCGTTGATAGAAACTAGTTATTTTTGTTGAGATTAAACATAAATACTTTTTATAAAATGACAGATGTCTACGTTTTGTCCAATATGTTCTGTCTTTGGCAATAAACCGTTCGAACCAGTCTAGTAAATTATTTAATTAAGTTTTTTCAGGTTATGGGCCCAGCAATCTACTAAATTATTTAATTTATTTTCTTCAATTTTCATAACAAAAAAATCCACAGTGGAAATAAACCGAAGAGAAATGAAAGGAATTTATAACTTAATACAGTCAGTCATCTTTGATGGGAACGACGCAATAAAAAGTGAAAAGGCTAGGACACAATACCAGGGAAATATGAACGGGGAAGAGGTATCGTAAAATGTGGGTAGGTAACGTCAAATGTCCCCGATACGTCGTAGTTGTTAAACTGAACCTTTCAGCTACACGAATGTAGGCTACGAATTTTTCATTTAACATGTTTTATATTCCAATGCCATTTTCATATCATGCAATGCAGCATTCAGGCTTCGATCGAATCCTACTATATTTACCTATTCAAACTTGGCTACTAATCAGTACTTTAAATAAGTATTTTTCTTATTTATTCAAACAAAAAACTACTGAAAAGTATTGGATGAAAATTGGTAGTAATATAGCTAATTCATAAGAATAAGACATTATGTATAAGGATGCTTATAAAAGGGTGATGACCAAATATCAAAATGCTGAACTGATTGAGATAAAATTCGCTAAGTGTAAGTTAGTTATTATTTTAATTCCGTATGTAAACACATGTTTGAGCAAATAAACTTTCTTACCTTATCTTACGTGTACAGACGCCAGCACATCGAGCTACCCAAACTATTTTTTTTTCCAATCAGCTTTGAACCGTATGCTTCAGCGATAAAGCTGAAAATCTATTAAGGAAATTAGACGCATTGTAGTAGCTTGATGTGTTGTTGTCTGTACGTGAATAAATGAGGTATATTATTTAAGAAATTCGTTGGAAACAGAGGAGGTCTTCAAAAAATCTGGGTTTCTTTTAGACATTATCTATTGGATTAGAGAAAATATCTAGATATGTACACATCAGTCTGTCTAGACTTCAGACACAAAATCAATGTGTTCGTTACATAAACAGTTGTATATGTATAGGTATACTTTAGAAAACCTAGCAACACGTACGAGTTGGAAGTTACACTTGAACAATGTCTGCTGTGCAAATAAAAGAAATTGTAGGTATTATTACGTATATTCTACTGATATTAAAAATGACAAAGTTTGAAAGGGTGTAGGGATGTATGTTACTGTTTCACCCCAAAACTGCAGGACGGACCTTCTTAAAACAGCATAAATTTTAACATATGTAAATAGACCCTATGAGGGCGTTGCAAGACTTAATATTAAAACTGCGCAGTAATAGAGCAGAATAGCATTATCTAGCATCTAGAAGCGAGAAGTAATTCTTTTGGGACACTAGTGAAACTGTAGGCTGGTTCATAGTAATTCTGTCGCACTAAATGAGAATGTCTAAAAACTGTCTATTTCTTCTGTCTCTTTCTATCCTATTATTATTTTTCCGAGGTCGTATACATCTGCCTGGTAAATGACTTTTAACTGCTCCACCTATCTCTCTATCAAAAGCGTAACCAAAAGAATGAGTGGAAAATATTTATATTAAAAATTGAAAAACTCTTCTTATTTTAATAACGTCTTGAAACTTAAGCAACATTTTAAAAAGTAAAGAAAGAAATCTTTGAAACACAAACAAAGTTTCTTGTTCGAAGCGCACAGTGCTAACAATCAGAGGTCGATTGGAAAAAAATCCAATTACGAGGAAAATTCTCGGAGCACCTTTATTGGTAAATGTAGAGGCTTCGATATAAAGACGTTAATCCACTGTGAAGAAAAACATCAAATTAACAATAGAACAGCTTATAGACGATAATGGTTTCTGAACGAAAGATTGAAGACTATATTTTGACTATAATTATGACGTAAATATTGAAAAGAGTTTGTTTTACTTTCAAATTTTCGAAATGGTAATCGACGACCTCGTCGGCGCAATGCCGGACTGCCAGGCTGAGGGTCCCGGGTTCGATTCCCGGTACGGTCAACATTTGTGTGATGGGCATGCTTGTTGTTGGCTGTATTGTATTGTGGTTATTATAATATTATGCATTTATAAATATATGTGTGTAAAGTATAGGTATGTAGTTTACCAGTTATGTTGGCACCCATAACACAAGCTATTAAATAGCTTACCCTGGGACTAACCGACCGTGTGGAAAAGGTGTCCCGGAAATACATATATATTTTTTTTAGTGTGTTGGTTTAATGGTTAAAGCAGTTTTGTAAAATATTGATCATAATTAAACTATATAAAAACTTCTAAAAATAAAATATAAAGTCAAACTAAACTGTTCATGTTATATAGTTCCTTGTCAACTAAAACAGTTCCATGAGGCCAGTATACTTTCAGTAAAAGGTTCACGCGGTGACAGTAATCCGACCGAGGTTAGGAGTACACATTTATTAAGCTATATACAACTGCTGTATATATTTTTACAAACAAAAAAACAATGTTTTACTTAAAAAACTATAG
The DNA here is from genome assembly GCA_958496145.1 of Heliothis peltigera. NCBI lineage: Eukaryota > Metazoa > Arthropoda > Insecta > Lepidoptera > Noctuidae > Heliothis > Heliothis peltigera. The sequence goes on from OY292341.1 coordinate 2,473,787, forward strand.
GATTTTTTTACTAAAACTCTTTATACAACCCTCAAGATGTGAAGCGTCAAAAATGCAGTTACTATGTAATCTGAATATAATTTTATTTCAATTTTCATCTCATTTGCGATAAATCTTCATAAATTGTTCGACGGTTGCCATTTTGTGTATTTTATAAGATAAAAGTACGTAGCAACTCTTTCTTTTAAAGCTTTTTGGTTGAAATTAAAATTTTCATAGTGTATACAGTCTTTCATTTCCCGAAGAAAAATATTAATCTTTTAAAGTGCTATTTGTTTTAAGTGTTTCCTATTAATTTAATATCCGGCCCCAGCGCTTATTCTAGATTGAATTTTTTATACATCCTTTTCAATATATTCACAGTGTAAATTTTTATCATCATCTCTCACTCTTTTATATGGCTTTAAATTACAATTTGCATTTTTTAATTAATCGAGAGTTCTTTTCTATATTCATAATTCATTCACATATGCATGCAAATACACTTACCCAATGTAACAAAATGCTAAGATAATTGTGATATATTTCAAGCTTTAAAATTAAATCCTTATTATATCATTTGGAAAGGACTAGGCACTGTCATTTCGACACACATTAAAGCATATTTAGGTACCTATAGTAAAAGTTTTAGTCACATATAATAATATACAGTTATTTCTATAATAGTTATGAAAACAACGGTTCAATTAGAATAATAATTAATAATTCGTCCACTTAAAATAAAGACGTACAGAAGTAGCAATTATTTATCAAAAACAAACGTTTTGAACATTCCAACAGTTACAGTCGTGGTAACAATGTCTTGCACAGCAGAACACCCTGAGGGTTAAGTACGGTCCCTTCAAAACCACAAAGGGCTTACACATAATACATTATAATATTTACGTTAACAAGAAAGGTTTCTGGATTTAACACGACAAACAACGAGTACCTTCTCTTGCCATTAGCGTAAATTGGTACTCCTACGAATTCTGTGCTCCTGGTACAGACAATAGCAGGTCAACCTACCCAAATCTGTCAAATTTTACCAATCGAATATTAACTTTTCGGTATTGTCATAAGGTTGAAAATATATTAAAGAAATTTGACAGATTGAGGTAGGTCGATTTACTGGTGTATGCTATGTACCTACGGATCGCGATACAATTGCGTTATTTGATCAAGTATAAAACGATCTTATTACATACATTTGGTCCAAATTGCGTTATATGGTGAAGAGGAGAAGAATAATTACTGTCTTCATTTGAAGGGTTATTATTACGCCTATTTTACCTTTCGGGGGTAGACAGCTGCGTACCCACATCACACCTTTTAAATAATTAAAGCAAGACGTTTCTAATGCGTAGGTACATATATGTACGTGTGATTTTCGTAACTATTCTGTGATACACAATCTATAGAAGAGGCACTTGCAGTTTTTTAGTTTTCTAAATTCAACTGCAATTTTCCCAAGCTTTGGTGAGGTCGGCTTCCAGTCTAACCGGGTACAGCTGACTAGCAGTGTTTTAAGTAGAACGACTGCCTAGCCTTTCTGGTCTTTGACTACTAGTAATGACTATCAAAGATATACAAATGTCAGGCAGAACCCACCAATGTAATGTACCTTCCAAAGCATGGAAAACTCGCCAGATTTTACAACTTATAAAGAAGAATAATAAATGGAAATAATTCATTAAAAATGTCTTAACTAAATAAGTTGAGTCATGGAAATCATGTAAAACTTGTTATAATTACTCAGCCTTTTTATCTTTTGTGCCATTTTCTATTATTTTAATGATCATGAATGAACAAGATCATGCAATGAAAAGTAATGTTGCATGCTGCTAAGATTGCGCTAAAATAAAAATGTGAGGGGATGAGCCGGGAGAGGTAGTCCAAAGAAAAGATGACTTGATTGCCTGAAGAATGACACGAATAAGAAGGGAATCAGTGTTAGTAACTCCTGATAGAGAAGAATGGAAGTGGTAAACATTTTGAACTGACCAGAACTAAATTGTGAATGTAGACAGAAGAATCAAAAGAAAATAACATTTCGATAAATTAATGAATTTTGTAAATAATCTGGATGGATCCAATAAAAAAAAAAATAGTGCTCACGTTCAACCATAAGCTACCGACAACCAATTCAAATATACGTGTTTTATATCCCTGTCTTCACATCGTATACTTTGCTATGGCATTCTTAACGACATATTTTATGTGACATACTCCTTTTATGGACAGTCTTGGTCCGAAATGGTCCCTTTAGAAGTCCATGATTGTGTTTTCAGAAGTTATAATCGTTTGGGAGTAACCGTGAGACAAAGAATATACCGAGCGGACTTGGACTAAAACTCCTCAGCGCCGATGTAGTAGATGTGTCCTTGTAATTTTCACTTATGGAAATGTGTTATGATATCTCCAAAAAAATAAAAACTATGTCTAGTTAATTTCTTCAAAATTGCTGTTTTAGATTCTAATACATATTATTACAATAGTAGCGTGGCAGCAATATAATATCATTAAAAATCGAGACGAACAACCTGAATTTTCGCATGAAAATAAATTCCTAAACGAGCCTGAATTTTAAGGCAACTTTACGCAATATATCAAAGACTTGGCCTAATAAAATACCAAATACAGCGACGTTAAGAAGCCTTTTTATGCAAATCGTTTTTTAGTAAAATGAGGGGTGAATTTAAAGGTGAAATCGGGGTCTCTAAACTTGAGATTCGAATATTTTCTTTACTTTTTTTGGGGTATAGGTCAATTCGCTATTTGATCAAATGAATGGCCAAGTAACATAATAAATCTTCGGGTTTTTATACGTGTTGCCAAAACTATGAAGTAGGTGATTTATCTACAAACATCTCGAAAGTTCTTAGAATAAAGTACTATTTACTTATTGAAAATGTTTACGGCAAAATTTTCACTGAAATGTAAGAATTGAGGCAGTTTTTCAACGTCTACCTTTAAATGTCCATAGGTAACTAATCTATCAATTAAATACTTTAGTTCAATTGAAACATCGACTTTGTAATTGTAAAGAACGAAAAATGTTTCAGTGCATATGGAAAGTTGAAGCGATTTGTCTGTTCGAAGAGAAGAATCAGTGGAAAGAAGAAACTGCAAATTAATTGGTTCTTCTCAAGAGGATTAGTCTATTTATTTTTAAAATTGTTTTATATATATTTATATACCTATTCCTCTCACGTTCACACAACAATACTATGGGTACTAGACAACTGATAAACAATCTTATATACTTTTATTTTCTAAATACTTACATATTATATATAGAAACACCCATTGATTGCAGAATGTTGCCATTGTAATTAAAAAAAATAGAGAGATAAAACCCCTCAATTTTCACTTTTCTACTGAAAAGCTTTTGGCCATGATAAAAAGAGTTACCTACCTACCTTAAAATATAAAATGAATTAATTTAACGAAATACATGAATAAGGTTTTACTTAGTATAATTTAAAATGACTTTAATGCATTCTTAGTAAAATAAGAATTCACAAAATCTCTTGGAAGAGATTTCTCAAGAAATAAGTAGTGCCTTTGTACTTGATTGTTCTATTTTGCTTCTTATCTCGGAAACTGTTAAATAAATAAAAAAGGATGAAAAAGCAACTACGAACCTTCTTCTACTTTGAAATATTAGACCGATTTTTCGCAGCACCGGGATTAATTAAACTTTTAATTAAGCGAAAGAATTAACCCGGTCCAGTAGGGTAGGTTAAGTGTACAATAATTAATTTAAATTGGAGTATAACCTCAAATTATTAATACTAGACTATACAAACTGATGCAAAATTTGGTTTTGTCTGGAGAGCTTTGATGATAAATATTTTTCTTTATCAAGAGTATACTATCGAGGCTAGAAATTGAGTTAGCCCGTGTATTCGTTATCTTGCGTCGTGGGAATTACAAATTGCGTTTGTTCAACAAAACGGCGTAAGAGCCTTTTTTATTAGCAGTATATTACAAACAAACCTTAACGCATTTTGCTACTATACATACATATACGAGTGTTACCAAATCTTGGAATTTAAAATGATAATTCTTAATATAACTGGGTAAATTATATACGTAGGCTATTTGATATTGATCTTTTGCTATATGGTACAGACGCCAGCACATCATCAACCTACATAAATCTGTAAAATTTCTTTTATAGATTTGCAGCCTTATCACAATACTAGGTTCACTTTAATAGGTTAATATTCGATTGGTAAAATTTGACAGATTCGGGTAGATTGATATGTTGTTCATAATTACATAATATAATATATAGAATATTTGTTTACCAATAACTAATGATCACGGAAAAGAAAAAAAGTAATCATGTGAAACGAAATTCTAAACAGTAAAATAATAGGCACGTGTATAAATACCTGTACCCTTATGTATAATTATATTACGTATGTGTATATATAAATGGCTAGTACGCACGTTAACTCGACTCAACCCCGTTATCATTTTCAGGGCATTCTCGTAATATTTTATTGTGCACGTGTACGCAAAATTCTCGTCAGTAGATAGAATAAGAAAACCTTTTTGCAATAAGCGAATTTGTACGAACACATGCGATTTTGTTACCAAATGTATGTACGTGATTCGATTTTTTCGTTTTCCTACACGTGGATGTTTGGCGGAGAAGAATTTATACATGATTACCTTTTCAATGACATCTTTTCTTTTGTTTCCAAGAAAGTACAACCTCCAAATTATGTCAGAGTTTGAGGTGCATGTAACTGTAGGCGGCGGCCATTATTGCGAAGGAAACAAGAATTTGTAGTTTTTCTAAGCTTAGGTAGGTATCATAATAATTAAATTGAGTTTTGTACATGATTCTTGTTTCGTTCTGATTTGATAATCAATGTTAGTTTAAATAGGTATATATTATCATTTTAAACATGTTACTTAAGGTCTTTGTTTTTAGCAGAAAATAGACTCAAATCCACATATAAATTTATTTGAAAATAATTGCAGTAAAAGCCTACTTGGTTTATCCAATAGTCTTTGGGTAAGTGTTGGATGCCATTACAGGAACAAACATGGAGAGAAAGTGCAAACATTTGTTGCGAGGCGGATATACTTACGTCCTAAGAGACCGAAAACAGAAGCCACAAGCTACTGAAGACAAACTAAGTGCATTTATTACGGTTCACTGTAAAATAGCTTTGTGTTCTAGCTATTTTGCAGTAGTGGAAAGATAATGAGTTAAGGGTGTGGGTATTCTAGATCGTTCTGTAAGAATATAATTGATCCTGAAGTGGTAATTTATTTTCAGTTTTTAAATATTCTTATAAAACTATACTTACAAATTCATTTATAATGGTTAATCAAATATTAATGTTCCGTTAATTAATTAATATAATTACCACAATTATGTTTCTTGCGGTTCCGTCCGTGTCAACTATTTCACATACCCTGATCATAATTATTAGCTTTTAGTGATCTACATAATGTTATCAAATCTGCCCAATAGTTTCTGAAATGAGCGCATACAACCAAACGTGAACTCTAAAGATTTGCAATATCTTATACTTACTTCGCAAAAGCAAAATATTATATTCATATTTTAATTAGATAGAAGTAGAATACGTGGCAGGGAAAAATGAAGGCTATAATGGAAATTACATTGTAACGAAAGAAGTTTGTACAGCCAAGATAATAAGTAAATTTTGTTTTTTTATTGCCTCAGAATATAGAACATATTTTTTTTTAATCAATTTATTATTAATAATAAAGATATAATAAAGATTTATTTTTAGTTGATATTATTAGTTGATACCCGCGGTTTCACTCAGGGAATTTAAGGCTCCCGAGTAAAATGAAGCCTTATGTATATAAACAAATGTCAATTTGGCCATTAGACGTCCGCTGTTGAACATAATATTATTAGCTTTAGCATAATAGCTTTTCCCATTGATTTCCAAAAGGAGTGGTTAGAGCCCAGCGCCTGCTCGACCTTTGTCAGATCATTTGACTTCGTTGATATCCGTACTACGCTGAGTTTGCTAATCATTGGTCTTTAATGGAGCATTTTTCAGTTCCTAGGCCTATTAAAATGGTAACGAGGTCATCCGCTAGCTATGTTGGTGTTTCTAGATCATCTCCGGATTTCCAAAATTTTTAATTAGATCGCGTCCAAAGCGTAGCCTTGCCTAGTATGGCATCTTTGACCTTCGTGATCAAGCCAAAATCAATATAGTAAAGGAACATTTTACAGCCTAGTGTATTTTTGCCTAGTATAACATTTTAAATAAATATAAATAACTCAAGCTTGAGTTTATTCATAGTAATAATAATAGCTGTAATTTATCTGATTTATCGGTTAGGTTAATTGAGATATTAAAAGCTCTTCACGTAACTTCAAAATAATAAGGTGTCCCAAAAAATATCTTAGAAATGTTGTTCTGAAAATTACAAAAGTGGTTTTATGTGGTAACAGCAATGACAAAAATGCAGGAAATACCTGTTCTTATTATGTTCCATTTAAAATGACCTTACGTGTGAAATGCCACAGTAGTGAGCGAGTTCCGTACATTGAATGAATCGATTTCACTTTTTGATCACCTTTCATATTTGGCAAAAAAATTTGAATATTTAAATTGCTTTCGTTGAAATAAAAATAATATTTGTTGCTTTTACTGTTAGTAAAGAATTATTGATAAGGTGGGTCACCATTCAGTTTGTTAGTTGTACAACTATGATGACAAGATGGCGCGGTAATTAATGAATCTGCCTGCCCCGCCGGGTTCGATTCCCGCATCAGTCAAACACTTGTGTGCATGAACGTGGATGTGGTGTTTCTGTTTCTGTTGTATTTATTTACAAAATAAAACTATATTAGTACGTTTGTCAGTTGTCTAGTACTCATAGTACAAGCTCTGCTTAGTTTGGGAGTGGATGGCGTGGTATGCACCTACCACTGCTATTTCTTCACCACCCAAAGGTAGACTAGTAGAGAACGTCCAAGGCGTTATGTCCGCTATTTTACCTTGACTGCAAAGGGTATTAAATAAATAAATATAAAAAGATATTACGTTATAAATCATTTTTCTAACAACAATATATATGATGAAACATATTGTATCGGAATCTTAGTAAACGACAGAGTAGTAAAACTATTGTTTCCTTCCCTCCTCCCAAAAACTTTATTTCTCGCTTCACTAACCGTGGCAGACTGGTCTTATCCTGATTGACATGACAAACGATGGATTACTGTTTCATTTATTTATCCCTAATATGCTTAAACTTTCAAAAGGGATTCTTTCAGGCAGCCTACCTTTCTGTAACAATTATTTGTCATGATTTTATATTTGTATACCTATGCCTTGGTTTCTAAATTTCGTCGAAATAGCACCCACAATAATCGTTAAAAAATTCAAAATAGTTGAATAACATTCATTTAAACATTATTTTTTTTGAAAATAATCTTAAATTAAAATCTTTTTTTAATTTAATGAAATAAATGGTGGATTCTAAATGCTTAATTTATATAAATAGTTTGTACCGATTTTTTTAAATAAATGTAAGTTGAATCGATTTAAAAACATATTTTAATCTAACCATGACATATTTTGTTAAAAGGATAAAATATAGCGACCCAAAAACAGCTGTCTTGAAGTATAAAATTGTAATTCAAAACGGTGGCAAGAGACGCATGGCTATTGATTAACATTTTCCTCATTCCATTGTTAAAATATTTAATAATATTTAAATTATTTTTTTATATTTTAATATTTAATTTGTTTAAAATATCAGAAGAAACAATCCGGTTTAGTTAGTGTCCAGTTCACGCACCGAGTATTACATATAATGCGTAAAAAATATATCCAACGAGAATATAAACCGCTCTGAGTAAAACTTAATTTGGGTGTCGGAAAACTAATGCAATCAGGACTCAGGACTTCTGGGCGACGTTAATATGTGACGCGCCGCGAGATTACTGCATCGTCTTACTGCACCCATAATCTTGGGTCCGAAGCAACTTTGATTTCTTATCCTAATCCTATTTTGAAATATGAATAGTAATACTTAGACAGTTATAATTTTATTTTGTATTAATACTCAATGCATCAATTTAAAAATATATTTCTAAAATGTATGTAGAAGTAGGTATAAATAAGTTAATTTCCTTAAGCAAAAAAAGCTGTCTTATGCTATTAATTAAGACAAAATATTCATACCTAAAGTGAGTAACCCGTTGGAAAATAAACCATAAAATAGAAGAAAATCTACGTTCCATCATAAATACCAGAAATGTACCAACAATTCATGTATCAACATTGTACTTACGTAGTGCAACCATACGCATTGATAATAACAAAGATTGTAATCGTACAGATACGTGAAAAATAAATAAAAATTACTCCTGCGGTACTCCAAACCGCGCAACATTTGCTCATAAGCGCAGCGAAATAATAAATGTTTCACAAAATTATGGAAACAACTACTTGTATACTGTGTTATTTTTGGCAATCATTATATTAACGGGCTTTGGAACCGGTCGTGCTAAGGTTATGTTCGTAGCGAAAATGTATAACCCAACGACGTGATCTGATCATGTGAAGCGTCACCTTTACTTAGCCAGTCTGCTCTGCACCGCTGCGGGGGGCGTACATGCCGCCATTTTGTTTACGCGGGAAAATCGCTAACGTATTCCGCGCGCTCCAATTTCAAAAACTCATTCAGTGTTCGTGAAATGTGGAATTGCCAGCCAGTGATAAAAAGTGAAAATTTTGTGAAGTGAAAAAAAAAAACAGTGAGATTGTTATCGACCAAGTTCAACGTGTATCAAAAGTGATTAATCAAATTCTTTATTAAAATTGTTATATTGAATGCGATGATCGGTTACCTATTTGCTGGCTTGTTGGATTCAGCTGTGCAAACGTACGTGGCTTGTTTTGATGCGAATTATGCAAATTCACACACAAAAGAATTTAAATTTACAATGTCTGAAAACGATAATACTTCAAAACTGACGCCGTTCCTATAAATAATTCTTTAAACATGTTTTACGTTGTTAAAAAAAAAGTAAATTGTTTTTAACTTCGCGGGTAAGGTCGTTTCGTACAAAATTCGATTGCATTAGAATTACTTATAATACTTAAAATAAGGAAAAATAAGATTGTTATTATTTGATTGTTGTCTGTCTGGCTGATTTTGTAGGTATTTGTATTGTATGAACGGGACTGGAATAATATACGGGGCTTATAATCTCTTTTAGGAAAGTCTAGGCCCTGGATTTAATTTAATTTCGTGACCCATTTTAGGGTTTTCTAATTTTATTAGCAAGTAGGTACTTAGCATACTTTTAGTCAAGTACGACTAAGATATTGGATTTGTTTTATTTTGTATACAATAATATGTAAATAATTATACAGTTTTAACCTTGTTTCTGAGCCAGACGGTTTTCTATTATAAATTCAATTTATGTATGTAATTTGTGTTGTAAGTATTATTTTATTAGAAAAAAAAAACTTTGGATTTCGGTCGTTCGAATGATCTTCCATAAATTGTTTCGAACAATTTGAATACGGAAGGTAAGTGAAATTATCATATTTATTTGGTAAAGGGCACTAGTTCATTATTTTAAGGTTACAACTTGTAAATTTTTACTGATATATTTTTGGAACAATGTTGATAAATACATTTAGTAATAATATTTTCGTCAAACTTTTCATAGGGCCATCGAGTAAATTTAAAAATGGAACAGAATATGCATGAAATTATCTTCTAAATAAACTAACTGGAACTTATTTGTAGCTGGTGAAATAAGCCCTTATTATTATTATGTGTACATGACATTTATAACAAAACAATAATACATACGTATATTTTATCTACCGTACAAAATCTAATGTAAATCGACTAGACCGTGGTAAAACAAAATGGCGGAACAGTTTAAGAAAAGACCTTTATTAATTATTCATGTTTGGTGAGTACAATAACGAAAAAAAAATACTTTATAGTAAAAAATTACTTACATACTTATTACCGCCACAAAATTTCGTTTTTTGCTCTAATTTGGAAATGTATATGAATACCTTCGCGATACATGATATTTTCGTGAACACTCCTGTTACAAGAGCCGTTGTTTTTTTATAACAGAAAAAAGAGATTCCGGGATTTCTTGTTTAACATTCAATGAGGAGTGATGACTTGTGCAAGACGGCTGGCAGGAGCTGGATGCGAGAAGCCGAAAATCGATCTCAGTGGCGTGCACTTGGAGAGGCTTATGTCCAGCAGTGGACTGCGATAGGCTGATGATGATTCAATGAGGATAAAATCTTTCTAGTCTTAAGTCGTCCTCTAGATTGAGACAATTTAATATTTAATTTGCTTAATCCTTTTTTATATAACATTGAAATGATCCCCAAAGGAACTATTCGCTTGAAACGCTATAATCCTTGTACCTTGTACAAAGAGGTTAGTAATTGTCCTTACATTTGAACGTGGTTGATGAGATACAAAATTGCATTTTTTTCATGAATGAAGCATCTATCATCTATATCGTGTTTTTGTGTATGACTCTGCATATCTGTAAGTCTAGGGCAATTAAATTCCTAAATTGAAGATAACTTTTAGTAACGCTCGTTTTTCTTAATGTCATGAATATTGAATGCACCGACGCCAGCACATCAAGCTACTACAGTGTGTCAAATTTCCTTAATAAATTTTCAACTTTATTGCTGAAGCATATGGTTCAAAGTTGGAAAATTTTACAGTTTCAGGTAGTTTGATATGCTGACTCCAAAACAAACAATTTTTACATAATTTTCAGTATAGTAAGGGTTCGTTTACATCAAACATTAATGGAACTATAGTTAAAACACGAGTATTTTTTTATTTAATAGCATCATATTAGCATCTTTATGTACCCAGATTTATTTATCGTTGAAAAATTTGTCATGTGGGTATAAATATGAACACTCACTAATTTTGTCTTATCCAACAAGATAGGTTCTTCGGGTTTTGATGGATCAGAAGGACGTCAGCTGCACAACTATGAAATAGACATCTGAAAATAATGATGATGGCCGCACAAACTGATAATCATTATTTATTTATTTCTACCGCTACGTGTCGACCCTGTAATCTTTGCTAACAACGTCTGGTTCTAAAAATAGAACATACATTCTGATTTCTTTATCAGTACTCGTAAAAGGAGAAAGCTATTCGATTGTGAGAAACGCAATCATCATCAAATACTTTATAAGGCAGTTTACTGATAAAAATCCATTTGTCGCTCATATTTCTTTCTGTTATGACAAAGAGGCAAGTCAAATTTTGACTGAAATTAGTGACCATATATTTAAAGGATTTATTTTTACGTTCGTTGTCAATGAAGACAAGAATAACTCACTCACTATTTCCAAAATTGACAAGGGAACTAATCTCACTGCTCGAATGAAATCTTTACAATTCTAATTTTCTTGAACGCTTGATTTTGAAAATTCTTTCAGTGTTAGATAACCCATTTATCGGGCTACTAGAATTAACTTTAGGTTATTAAAACCTCTGGCATTGAAAAAAATATCATCTTTTAGCGTATTGTTGATACAATTGTGTATGTATATTAACTTGATGGGTCTGCAATGCTTATGTACTATTTTTGATCTGCGCTATCGCTGCCTTTTCATCTTTCAAATATGAGGCTAGTGTTTTCGGATGTGAGTGTCTGCGACAGCGCACTTACGGCCGAGAACTGAAACACTACTCAATATTAAGTACTACTCAAACATAATTTTATTTCTGTCTTACGGCACGTAAATTTCATCGATATAAATAGTTTTAGGTATTATTTTTTTAAATTAAACCTTCTGAATTAATTAGAAACAGGTTCTTATTCGTAGTAAGATAATATTAAATCAATCTGCCGTAGAAACGCAATATTTTTCTACGCAGACTGTTGGTAGATATTTCAGTATCTCATTGAAAATATTTGTCTTGTTATTGAAATGTTATATCTATAGATAATATACCATGACATGGCGGTTGCATCAATCTATACCTACTTATATTATATGTAAAGTTGAAGAGTTTATTTGTTTGCCTGAATGCGCTTATTTCAGGAACTACTACATACTATCACATTTTCGAAATAGTATTCGTACATTCGTGTGGGTTACGTATTGAATCCTGTGATCGTCTTGTGCGTGCTGTGTGAAATTGATACATCCTTAGGGCAATCACTGAACGTACATATGTCCTACTAAAGCATACAAACGGATACTGATAGACTATAAATTAACACGTCATTTACTAGTCGCCGAGGTAATACCTGCAGTTTCCTTGTGTATTACCTTAAGCTCGTACAGTATACATAATCTGCCTAGCCTTTACCATGTTGAGGTCAGTATCCAGTCTAACTTCATCAAGCTGAGTACCAGTGTTTTACATGGAGCGAATGCTTATCCGACATCTTCTACCTAGTAACATGGACAATCCGATATCCATTGGTAAGAATGGTTGTCAGATTTCTGGCTTCTCAAACCGTAACAACTGCTAAAGATGTTCATATGACAACTGGGACCCACTAATATATCGTACCTTCCGAAACACGAAAGAACTCGTCATCACAAGATAGTCACCCATCCATAGAATGACCGCGCCTGCTGCTGAACTAAAGAAACTAACTCAAATTATTAATTTATTTCTTGAATTAAACTCAAGTTTTGCGTTAAGTATTAATGTGTATGAATAGAGACGGAGTGATCAATCAAGGAACAGATGGATCGATTGCCTGACAGATAAACAGTGTAACGGCTGAGAGAGAGGTATGGAAGCAATCATAATATTGAGCCAACCCCAAATATATAACGAACAGCGTCGAAAGAAGAAATACAATTTTTGATGACTAGCTAGCATGCCTACAAACTTCTTAAACAAACAACATGCAAAACCAAAACATAAAAGGATAGCTGCTAGCTTTGAGAAGGGTTTTCAATATTCCACGTTTTTCCAAACATGCGAAGCTATCGCCTCCTGGCCCTGGGGTGTAATAAAAATGAAGTATCCGAAATTCTGGGGTAGTTTTCACTTTCTTACCTACCTAGATATTTTCAGATGACGAGATGGTTTGCAGACGAAGTACTTGAAAGTACTTTGTTGAGTTTTGACGTCAGTCAATACAGGGTATAACTACCCTGTCAAAACGTTAAAGGGAAAGGGGGTATTTATCCAAAGGGAGTTGAATATCTTCGTAAAACTAAACTTTGAATAGAAAAACACTTAACTCGAAAACACAAAATTTTAACTTTCTCCTTATTTTCTCGCAAAAGTATTCCTTCTCTAATATTTATTTTTTCTATCACCCTGTATATATATAATATAAGGTTGGTAACTAGGAAAAAAATTCAAGTGCTCAAACACTATTATTAACGACTTAATATACCGAAACCGCTAAAACTTGCTCAAGTAATTGTATCAAATCTTAAATTTTCATCTGATAACCAATATTAATGGCATGTAATTTGTATGTCACTAATTAACAGGTTTGATCAATTTTCATGGCAAGTTTCCAACGTACTACAGAGTATGTAACGTGATAAAGACTAAATAATGTATGTAATACAAGAATGGCGATAGCTTGACCAACCTATAGGAGCCTTCGTACTGGGTTTTCGAATGAATATTTTTTTTTTTGGTTGCACGCGCTAATCTCCGTAACCAAAGTTGCAATTTTTTCTGTGTTGATCCCATTTACCACGAAAGGTTATACCACTTTTTATACGGTGGGTGGAAGTTAATGCGATGTTTATACCTAATTAGAATCTAATTAAATATATATTAAATACAATAAAGTCAAGATGAAAATGTAAAAAATTCTGTTCCATTTTGAAATATAATACATTAATAATGTTATATCAAACAATATCATAATCCCGAATACTCAATTATGAAGCCAAGAATCTGAAAATCAATAGTTGCCGATCAGTGTTTGGTGCTGTACCTGCACATAATGTTCGAGCTGAAGATATCACTGTGATTCCAAGTTTGCCAGGGGCTCGGGTTTTTCACAAGATTTTCCGTGGTCCTGGCACACAGGGACCTGCAGAAGGAACATAGGGGTTTGAGTCAGTAAGAGGCACTCTGACACTCCCTGAAGCTGCACCCACAGCGCCCATTCCGAATGAATTAAAAAGATTCAAAATAAAGGTCAATAAAACAGTAAAGTGTATGACACCATGCGCGAAACAGCTATTTATAGAACTTTAATTTATTAAATCAAGTTTCCTTTCTCCTGACAACCGTGTGCGGTACGAAATATTGTTGAAACATCTCGATTATACAATAAAGATTTCACAACCTTGGCTCACTTGAAAACAGATATTTATCACATGACTAAAATTAACCAAAAAATATTTAAATGTGAAAACGAGGGACAAAGAAACTAGTTCTTTGACCCTTTTGACTTTGCCTGAGTTTTAAATTTAATAAAAATGCACCTAACTGTACGAAGATAAGGTTTATTTTTACGAATTGTTTAATCAATTTATTTCAAATTTTACAATGACAAGATATAAGTCATTGATTTTTGTTTATAAAAGTCATCGTAGTACTATAATGTGACTTTTTTCAAACCGAATTTTATAGACTTGACAACAGTATCTAGCACTATGTACCTATCTACCGACGAGTTTAATCTATACACATGTTAAAAAGAGCAAAGATTTGATTGTTTTGTTTGAATTTATTCAAAGCTCCAAACCTATGTGACCGATTTAAAAATATTTTTCACTGTTGGGAAGCTACACTATCCCCGGTGAACATAGCCTATGCTTGTGCTGGAGAAACCGCGAAAAACACGTGCTTAAAGAAAAATTTGTATACAAAATTATTTTAAACACGTGTCAAACGTCTGTTTAACTTTTTTGTAGTTATGCGGGACTGTGTTTGACTTATGCGGGAATCGAACTACCGACCTCCAGCGTGGCAGACAGTTTCACTTACTACTACGCCATCTGGTCGTTAATAACGAAGTTCTGTTCCTAACAATCTTATCTCAAAGACCGTTCAAACATTTTTGTATCTTTCTGTATTATGTAACAAGCATTGCTTAGTATATATAAAAATTAATGGTCAAAGTCTCATTTTTTATTCAATATTTTGCTAAAATTGCAACAAGATCTAACTAAAAATAAATCTCGGGGCTGTTAATCCGGTTTTATAAAGCATGAAATGATTAAAATTTATCAAAACGTTTCTACGTGCCTTAATTTTTATATTTGTTTTTTAATTAAATTTTTAGTAAAAGGCGGTAAGAATTAAGTCATTTTTTTCAGAATTAATTAATTTCCAAAATTAAGAGTAAAATATTATTGACCAAAGAAGTCATTAAAACGTTGCTAATTCTAATTTTAAATAAGGAAATAATCTTTTTGAGCGATACAGCCGTTTAGGGGAATTACAGTAACAGTTAAACATTCACTAAATGCATAACACCTCATTAAAAATGGCGGTTAATATTATGTATTCAAATATTTACCGACTTCAATGACCGAAATATATCATTTGGGTATTATGACATTGTGCTTTGTTTAATCTCACGTTTGTGCTAGAAAACAAGCAGTATACATGCAATTTGCTATTCAAATATTAAGCTCATAAACGTTTTGAGTTCAGTATTTGCTAAGTAATGAAAACTTCTGTTGCAGAAATATAAATAAAATTTCTACACTGCGTAAGGTTAAAAATCTTTACACACGAAATACTTAAATGCTTTGTTAACTATAATTATTATTAATGCGGGTTCTGAGGGAAATGAGAAGATTATTTTAGATCTTCGATTTTTTCATTAGTATATAATTTGAAAATTTTAATATGCTTAACAACGAGTGTAGGTATAATTCTTACTATTAGCCCTTCCTTTAAGTCCCTTTTTAACCGAATTCCAAAAAGAAGGTTTTCAATGACTGCTTTTTTTTATTAGTGATAACTTTTTTAACGCCCCTCATAATAATTTGATTCCTATTCCATTTATACTTGAACCAGATCAGTATCTTATCTTGCTTTTACGACTACGAAAGCCTATCTTTACGGAAATGCAGCGATTTGAGTAAATTTTGTTGACTTTCAATATTAAGTTGACAGCTCTAACAAGCGCTAACAAGAGACACGCGACTTCAGAATCTACTCAGCATTTTTTTTTTCGTATAAAGGAATACTCGTATGAATAATCTTGACAGTTTAAATTATTATCTTATTTGATTTGTCAATTGTAATGGCTTTGCTTCTATTATATTCAAGCGTATTCATTCATAAATGCAATCATTCATCAAGAATAATCCTATAAAATATATTTTTTTGTATTAGCATTTGACAGTCAAGTGTGTAGTGTAGCGTGAATTCAAAGTTCTGTCACTCTTTAAACAGAACCAACGAAAATTTTATAACAGATATTATATTAAAACTTTACGCTTCTCTATCTATGTACAAATAAATAGAAATTAAATAATAAGTACAGTAACGTGCAATATATGAATGCACCATAGCAAAAAATTTATAGCGATATCTCTTCGTAATGTAATAGGTTATACATACATACACCTATACCATAATGACCTATTTTAATACTATTCTTCTAGTAAAATCAACATACAACAGGAGAAAATCTCTATTGAATTTTACTAGTGTACTAAGTGTATACTAGGTACATAATATTATAGCTCTTGATAGTAAGCTGTCTGAAATTTTAATGCGCCAGACAAAGCATGACTTATCAAAAATGCCTTAAAAAAATATTTAACCTATTTAATACAACTAAAAACTTGTTTTGGTGTCACCGTTTGTTAAAAGTTAGTGGCATTTAATAACATTCAAAAAACGCGGATATATTCTGTATCACGTTCGCATGAAAATACATAAAGGTAATTATTGGCGATTAAACATAATTAAGAATTACATAAAAATGTTACGTATGGATCAATGATAATTATTGTTGATTAATACTCAGGTATATTATCGGCTTCAATTGCATACATAGTTAATGTCAAGTTTATTGTTAACTAGTTTTATGCAGCTGTTTTGTCCACCTTTCGTCTCTGGTAGGTACTGACGCGGTGAGGGACATCTTTGCTTTTATGCTATGTATAATGTTATACCTCGTTATGTAAATATATCCTTTTCTCCAAAAATGGTTCCTTTAAATTTAAGTAATATAATAAATAAGTAAATATGTTAAGTATAGTATAGTAAATAAGTAAATATGTTAAGTATTAATAAACTTTCGCTAGTGGATTCGCTTGCGTCCCATACTACGGGGAAACTACGTGGGAACTACGTCAATACGAGTCGGAAATAAATGTATAAGTTAGGCTAAGTCCTAATTTAATATAATTTGTGATAAGTTTGGACTAGCCCTTACATTTGCTACGCCTGAAAAAGGCCGTTAAGCAGTGCCTGTCATTTCAGTAAGATCAGCAGTTTCAGCGATCAGCGCGTTCAAACAAACAAAATGCTCGCCCTTATATTATTATTATGGATTCGTTAGTACCGATATTGACCTTAATGTTTTCAAACAAACAAACTCACTTCAGACTTGTTATATTAGTGTTTGTTTGAACTAACACAAAGTTTGTGTGTTGTATACCAAAATAAAGGTGACAGATTATTTTGGGTGAACAAACAAATTATACGGAGACCGATGGGTTCTGTCAAGATTGTCTATTTTTATAATTTTAAAGCAAATTTTCAAGATGGTTGAACGATAATCACAGCGCTTTTGTTGGGAAACCGAGTACATGACTCAGAGAATGGGAAATAAGCCATAGTACATATGTGTTGCCACACTTCAGTACAAAAATACCTTTCAAATCATCTTTCAACATTATCTCTTTAAAAATGTTATAGATTTGGATCTACCGATAAATCATTACTTCGAAATTATTAAGACTAGGCTCATTTTTAACTGTTGAATCTGCCGGGGCTGCGGGTTGTTCGCAAGAGTTACCGCGGCCCTGGCTCACCAAGACTTCCAGGAGAAATTAATATGTTATAGTCAATAAGAGTCTGACACTGCCTGCAGTTGCACCCACAGCGGGAGGAGTCATTTAATAATTTCCCACAAAAGAGGATATATTGATATGATTTTTTTATGCACTGCTAAAATTTTATTCAGGTTACGTTACGGTACGTAGTTCTCTAGGGCAAATAGCTATTTTAAAAATAGTAGTAGATACCTCTTTTTGATCGTTTAGTGATACTTATGAGTACTGATCGGATATTTAGATGCATATTTGCCTGAAGTGTAGGTGTTGGCTATTTTGTATTAAAATCATGGAATGGACTTTTGTATTTAAATCTTCCGGGATTTCGGAATCGAAAAATTGACTGTTTACTCTAAACATACTCACAAATCGATGGGAACTAACAATTAAGTACGAATAATTACGTATTTTTTTACAACTTTTCCTTCACCATGTCACAAACAAGTTGCGCATTCCTGAAGTATCTGAAATCCTGGGATTTATCTGAACTTTAGGCAAATATGCATCTGAATATCCAAAGAGTACTTACAAGCTAGTAAAATTAGTTTTCTGGCAGTAGCTGAAACATCTCATTCACTAGATAATTGACGCTATCACTAACCCTGCCAAAGAGACCAGAGATCACGATTTGATGCATGTCATATGCGTGCCTGAAGTCTCTTAACGTATTACGTCTAAATTGCATTTTGGCAGACTTGGGAGACAGCGTGAACGCACTTCTAGTCGGTCTGTATATGATAGGTATGTTAATGTGAATCATTTATCAGTACTTACCTATACTTGTAACGACAGTGTAAATCTATACAAATATTATAAAGCTGAAGAGTTGCTTGATTGTTTATCGTTTACGTTTGAACGCGCTAACCTCAGGAACTACTGGTCCGATTTGAAAAAAAAAGTTTTTTGTATTAGATAGCTCGTCTATTGAGCGAGGCTTTTTATGCGCGGAGCAGTCTGGAAATTGTTGACCTCTCTGGTGAGAAAAAACGATTAAAAACATTAATAAAGTTTGTTGTAGTGAATTTTGAAATCTTAAAAAACTTTTATTTACTTTCAACGTATCCGATAGTTGTATGTCTGAAATGAATTCTTGTGATACTCGTAAATTGAGGTAAAACAAGCAGAAACATATTAAACCTATATTTAATAACTGCTTGCTTCGTAATGCTAAAGACTGCAAAATTGAAGGATAATTTTGTCCTTGCCTTCAAAACCTTCTTTAACGATTAAGTTATTTTTACAACTTTTATATTATTCTTTATCGGTATTTTTAAACGCTATCTTTTAATAATTTTCCGTGTAGGTAGACACTAGGGGGGGTTTTTATGATTTCATAGAATTATAGACTTGCGTCTCAAAACTGTTTATAGCCCATTAATCTATAACATTATAAAACTGAAGAATTCGTTTGTTTGCTTGAAGACGCTAATCTCAGAAACTATTGTTCCAAGTACAGAATTTATTTTTTATCGCGCTTGGCATGACTAAACCTTCTTCAGTAAATGACCTATCTGGTCCTTTTTATCCAAGTGCGCGAAATAGTTCACGGGACATGGATACACTACCCGCGGAAGCTAGTTCGAAATAATCCATTCAAACTTGTAATTAATGTAACATTTCATAACTCCCAAAGTAATTTTAGATACTAGTACGTAAAATGTCGAGTGTTACTTAATAAGTTTACAAGTATTGTTTCATGTTTCCCGAGGATTTTCCGGTACCCGGGTTACGGGTCAGACCACGTCTACACATAAATGCGTACAAACGTTCATTATAATCGTATATTTTTGTAAACATAAGGTATAATTATATTATGTAGTACACAATATACATATACATATTGAAGCTATAATCTGTGGAGCTGTGAATCGTTATTTTCATTGAAGGCTTTGGGCAATATAGGTAATGACGTCACGAGGCAGGAGATGAGTAAAACTAGCCACAATCGAATTGAGAATCTTCTTCTATTTTTGGAGTTTCTAAAAGTACGAGAAGTTTTGTGGGTGGTTGAAGAGGGCGGGGGTTTCTCAGACGGTAAATACTAAGATATATTTGTATTGTGGAAAACAGGGTATCTGCTTTCGAGAAAATTTCATTAAGCATTTGTTTGTACATTCCGTGGTGACGCGCTAAAAGCAATTACCAAAATTCTTCTGTCTTAAACCAAATAAAGGGGATGGTTCGAGTCCTGAGAATTTTGCCCATAATTCTTTTCCAAATTTTAATTAAACTCAAAATATTGCCAAAATCAAAACTCTTATCATTCATTGAATATGTTTGTTATACTCGTTTTAAATATTTTTTTAACCTTTGTATACCATGAGTGCCACACTGGTGGCTAAAAATAAATTAGCTTGCTAAATATCGACCTGTACCTTTCTTGTTTTTTTTTTTTGTGTTGTGATTGAGTATTCGGCTTATATTTCAGTGTGTTTTTATTTTGTTACCTGCTGCTATGACGATGTCCAAAAGGCCTAGAATATAACTTTAATACAAAGTCAGGGTAATACGCAAGATTTCGTTCCGACATTCAAAAGGGAATAAAAGAAATGGATTTTCCTGGGCACAATCACGGAATCAGCAGTTTTTACTCCGAAACTTAAACAAGAAAGCTCACGAATTGTCAAAACTTCTTTAATTTTGGGCCCTTAAGTTGGAAAGAATGTCACAAAACAGTAGTTTCATGTTGAACTTTGTATTTGTGTTATACATGTATTTTTTGTAAGGAAAATGACATATTCATGTCATTTGATGTAATGGAATTTAAACGCACTTTACACGATCCAAATCGACCGGTGACCTTGGTCCAATGGAGGTGACCTTGGTCTCGACTCTCGACATCCGACAGCGTTCCACACGGTTGGGGCCGACCGACGGACATTTTCGCATTGGATGCGCTCCCGACTAAGGTCATCCAAAGTCGTTTGACTCCGCCCACATCTGGTCGGCCGACCAACGTCTACGTGGTAGATTTTCACACAACTGGACTAAGATGACCTCTGTCGGCAGTTGTTTTGGATCGTGTATAAGACCTATTAGTTGTACATATACATATGTAGTTGTGAAGTGTATTTAAAAGTACGAGTATAGGTTCATCACAAGTTGCCGTGAAATAATTATCTTACACTAGCTCGTTTTTCTTGGTTCACTTGGATATATTTTATAACCTCATCTGACTAGTTTTTTCAGGCTTTTTTATTTTTCAGTTCTAACCGGGTGCAGCTGAGTAAACTTTTTGCTAAGAAACCGTTAATTTTATAATTTTTATTTATTAAAATATTTTAATTTATCGTTCTATTTGTGGCTGAGTAAAAGTTCAAAATATTAATTGGTGAAAATCTTATGTAAGAAAACAATGCTGGCAGAGAAATCTTGAAATATGAATGAAAATGAATTGCAATTTTCTTATTTGAAATTAGACGAATTTAATGGATAAGTTTTCAAACTAACAAAACTTTGAAAATAAGAGAGTTTCAAGTGGTAAAGATAACTCAAATTCAGACTGAAATAAGTTCGGCTGAGCGTTGCTCACTAATTTAGGAAAATATTCTTTTAAGACTACTACGCTCTCAATTTACTAGTTGAAGCCACCGTTTGTGTAATATCGATATGGAACTAAATGCAAATAAAAAAATAACAAATACAAGTATGAATATGTGACTGAAATGTATGAGCGTAGCCAAGAGTTCTTGTGGGTTCGCTGTCGCAATAAACACCTGTCGTGCCAAATAGCTGAAAATCTGTTAAATAAACTTCTGTAGTCGTAACAAGAGACAAAAAACTTTTTAGCGTTATTGGTTCAGCCAATTTGTGGGATGCAGACAAACACATAGGTGAAACTGAGAATTTCCTTTTTTGAAGTCGGCTGTAAAGAATAGTACCTACCATTTCCGAAATGAAAAAAAAAAATGTTCTTCTGAATACGGCATCCATACAGGTGAATCTCACAATTTATTAACCGCGAATTGTTGCCTTACAGCGTATTTTATTAATCAGGCGCAAATTGTGAGAATTCCACTCGTGGGATTTGAGTACACTCGTACATTGCAAAGACAAACTCCAGCTAAATATCGAAAATTAAGACAGCTAATTAAAATTAAAGTGCCAATAAAATTTAAATACTGCTGCAAAATTTAAACAAAGAATACCGTTTAAAAATATCCCCTCAAATTATGAAATTGAACGAAACGCTTGAACACAAAAGCTATTGAAGAATTTGAATCATTACATTCAGAGGTCGGTATTAATTTCTTTCTTTCAGGCCGATTAGGGACCAATTAAAACGGTACAACAATACCTTTTGTTTAGGTTTTAAGCGAACATTTAAGAATAGTATCGAAGTCTTTTCAAGCGAAAGGATTTTACGAAAAGCTCTTTCTTACAGCCGGTAACAAAAGTTTGTAAACACTTTGTAACTCGTTGAGAGAAAATCTTCAATTAAGAATCGTAATAGAAAATGTATGTTCCTGTTTACTGCGGCTTTTCTTGAAACATCATATTTTCATAAATCAAAGATAATATTGAAAAGCAAGGATAATAATTTATACAGATGAGTCAAGGAAAAAAATCTCTAAGTATATGCAAAATGCCAACGGTTTCAACCTATTCCAGTGGGGACTTCACCAGGCACATGGATAATGGGCTATTTCACACACGCTGGAATCACATTTTTAATCGGTCGTGTAGTTCCTGAGATTTGCGCGTTCAAACTAACAAACTCTTCAGCTTTATGACATTTTTATAAAATGACCATTGTAAGAGTAACTTTAATCTAAGTTAAATCATAATAATATGCTCAAGATGGTAATATCAAGTCTACTGGATGCGGCTAGTAGCTCCATAACGTGGGTCAGTTGTTCAAGGTTAATAATACACACGTTGACCATCTTTGTCATTATAAGACCCTCCATGTCTCAGATTAGTTAAGACATCTACCCCGGGTGTCATTTGTAGATATGACGGCGACCGTCACGGCTTACATAGAGTTAATAATAATTATAATTTTGGTACTTTAGTTACGTGGTATGATAGTAAAAGATGGTAAAATAACTCTAGATATAGGACTTAGAAACTACATATGTATTTTAGCTTTTTTCCAAATATGTTGGGGTCATTTTCCACTCTAACCGAATGTAGCTGAGTAGGTACCAGTATTTTACATCGAGCAACTGCCTACCTGCGCTCCTCAACTCGGTAACTCAGAAACCCCGATACCGTTTGGTAAGTCTGGTTGTCAGAATTTCTGGCTCCTGACTTTCCGTAATGACTGCCAAATAACAGCTGACAACCACCAATTTAACGTGCCCTCCGAACTCGTCATGAAGTAGATGGTCACCCATCCACGGGAATGATTGCTCAACCTTCTGAACACGTGCGCCCGCCACAATCTCCTCCAGTAACTATATCTATAGTAATTAACCTACTCCGTATTATGACGTGTCGTGGTGATCCAGATTCTGAGGCGAAAAAGGGACGGTGCTATATCGTTTCTGTTTCCGTCACGTTTTCGCACTGCAATGCTGATTACTATAGCGTGTAATAATATCTGTAGCATCGTGTACGAGTCGTTTCAATGAGCTCGGACTTGAACCTTCCTATTCAAACGAGAACTGGAGCCGTACTTATACACAAGTATGCATGCATCGAATTGAACTTTTCCCTCTCTTGATATGCACTCGCACGTTTCGTGTATACAAGTTGTTATTTTATCGTTTACTTGAGTAGATGAATAATTATTTCGTGAAACCGGGTATTCTTGAAAACTTTTTTATTCAATCTTTTTAAACTACTGTAAATCTAGTAACCTTTAGTTTTTTTTTTATTAGAAGATGGTTTTATTGGAAAAGGTAAAAAAAAGTTGTTATTACAAAATAAAAATGTGTGTTCACTCGTTAATAATTTCTCCATACATTGATATTAATTTTAACAAAATGTAACAAGACGTGTGCATTTTAACTTATGTATGTCATGTCACATTTGACTCTGACGTGCCTCTTCACCGCTGCAGGTAATTGTCGATATGAACTGATGAAATTTACGTCGAAGTGTTTTCCATTTTATTGTTTTAATGAGGTCCTGACCTGTGTCCATTACGCAGACATTTCGATGTTCCAAAAACCATATTATGAGTTATTCATCAAAAAAGAAAATTACATGTTCGCACAATTTGTGAAACCACGAGATCCCGACATTTTTTTCCTATCTATGTTGGGGTCGGCTGCCATTCGAACAGCTTGCAGTTGAGTATCAGTGTCTTATTGTATCATCGAGCGACTGCCTATTTGACCTCCTCAACTTGGGTAAACCGATACCTACCCCTTAGTAAGACAGGTACTCAGACTTTCTGATTTCTGTCTACTCGTAACTGCTGCAAATGTTCAAGTGACAACGAAAACCCAGAAATTACCGTGCCTACCGAAATACAGAGGAATTCGTCATGATAAGATGTGGACCCACCCCCGGACCGGCCACGCCAAGCGTTGCTTTACCTTGTGATCGATCGACCTGTGCGGCTGTTACTTAGCTACGAGCGAATCTGAGATCCAAAGTTTATCCACGTCTTATTCAAGTTTTGAGTACCTCTAGGAAGTGCAAACTAATCCATTTAAATCGAGCCTCATTTTAATTAGCAACCTGTTTCAACTATTTATTAACAAGTCATGCTCATTTCACAAGGGATGCTCGTGCTTTTATGAGAGTGTTCGCTCATCCGAGATTGCTGATTTCCGACGCTTATATAAACTTACGTTTCCACTACGTCAACTGTACTGGAAGTTCCGTGAAGGATTATTTTAGTTTGAAAATACATTTATTATAGCTGAATTAATATTTTATATATTATATTGGGACTCTTACGGTTCAATACTGAAATGTTATAATTCATCTCTGCAACAGAAATAATTTTAAACTAATTATGATTTAAATTATTATTTATCGAAGTATCTAATTTTGACTATTAAATCGATTACATTATTATAGGATTTAATCTTGAATTATCATTAAAGAAACGATATAAAAAAAAAATCTTGAATTACATTCCTTCGTAATTTTTAATGATAATAATTAAATAATAAATCCTATAACAATCTAGTTATAGGATTTTTGAAGGTGTGCACGTGCTGTGATAATAATAATGTTGAAACAGTAATGATCTGAAAAGACACATGTCCAGTAAAATCTATGGAACAGCTTTCATAACTTCAAAATGTGTCTTTAAGTACACTAAAATGGCGCTGTGCAACTTTGAAGCGAGCAAGCGACTATTTATCAAATACAGTTGCAGCATTTTATGGCCACGCGCTTACAATTGCGACTTCAAGAAGAAACTTGTCTACAAAGTATAGACAATTTTCTGTATGAATGAGGCGCAAGATTTTAAGTTCTACGGGACAGTTGTAAAGTTTATTACAGTTTTAGCATAGATGACGAATATTTTAAAGCATGAAAACTGTTCTGAATTCACAAACAAGTCCAATTTTTTATTACTGCTATGCAGTTGTTGCATTTTTTCAGCGAATGTAGTAGGTACTTAAGTATTAAACAATTGAGATACCAGCCAAACTATTCGCATGCTAAATAAGTAAAGAACTAAAATAAATAACTAAACTTGCAACACAATTTTGATAAAAGAAGCTGGTTTTAAAATCTCTAGAGATTAGGATAGATAGAATTAAAACTATTTAAATAAACAAATAAAAATATCTTTAAAAGATTGCTCAAGTTTTTTTCTCATTTCTGAAACTGCTCATTAACCATAGATATAATAATAGTCATAGTAAGAAAATATTGAAATAATTCTATCAAAATAATAGATAGCTATAACATTCGTTAGGGCGGGTTTTATTTTCGTCTCACTAAGACGGCTTGCCCTATAATTATTGGCTACCTACTTTACAATTTGTAATTTGATTATCCTTTTCATAAAATGTAATAAAAGGCTTTCCCATTGAATGAAGTTAATCAGAATGGCATAAAAAGTAATACTATAGGTACATAATTTTATTATAGCTATAGGACCGTATCTGTTTTAGACCCTACTAATCAGCTGCGGGTTGTTCGCAAGAAATGGCACACAAAAATCTCCAGAAAGAACAAAATTGGGATTTAATCAGTTCCCTCCAGCTGCACCCTCAGCAGAAGGGTTCATTTGATGTTTTGCCACGAAAAGAAAATGGCCCTACTAAACTTTTGCGGGTTGTTTTTTGAATACCGCGAGCCTGGTACATAAACACCTCTAGAAGGAACAAAAGTTGGTTTGACCAGAGAGACCCAGAGTTCTTCCACATAATGTGCACTATAGTTTCACCCACAGCAGAAGGGTTCATTTGATGATTTACCATTCAAAAAAGGCTTTATAGTAATCTTAAAGTTATCAATCTAGTGTTTCAATAGGTCTAAGGCAAACGTACTCTAAAATGTGATTTACGAGTTACCAGCATACGCTTCGCTTCGCAAATATTATTCAAGCATTTTATTTTTATATTACACATTTTGGAGACGATGTTCAAAGTAATATCTTTATAGCAGTTACAATGTTGAACGATGATACATCTATACGAGAAACAGAGCTGAAAATTTGAACGATCTGTAATGCGATTTCATTCAGACGACTTGCATATCTCTAACTTTTATTTATAACTAGCGACCCGCCCCGGCTTCGCACTGGTGATGTAAGCGGGAAAAATGAAATTATTTACGACATCACATTAGAAACCTCAAAAATAACAGTACTTCTCCACTATTTAATGAATGTTATTATACATATAAACCTTCCTCTTGAATCACTCTATCTATTAAAAAAAACCGCATCAAAATCCGTTGCGTAGTTTCAAAGATTTAAGCATGCAAAGGGACATAAGGACAGAGAAAGCGACTTTGTTTTATACTATGTAGTGATAGTGATATGGCGTCTCATTCAATAATATGATTTTGACATTGATAGATCAGGCAGTAAATAATTTTATTTTAGTCTTAAATGTATTTTTAAATCAGGCCCTAATTGTGGTTGTTAAATATAAAAATAAGACAAAATATAATCAAGATTAGTAATTAATATCCAGACCATTTAATACGTCGTCCTTTATTGCATATAGTGGTATATCTAAAAGAGTGTGATAATCAAATCATCCAGTCAACGGGTTCTGAAGAGCACCCTAATTTTAGGTCGAACCAACTAACGGGTTGAGCCGTGCGAATAACAAGTACTGAGTTAATGAATCCTACAATTTTTGGCCAAACAAAAAATGTTGCTCTTTTGAGGGCCGTAGTAAGCAACATGTATGTTGCTGGGGAGTTTGTTGCAAAACTTCTTTGCAGCAAAAACACATAGGAAGTGGTGAAGGATGGGCGTTTTGGTTCTGTCTTTTGTTTTGACATTCAAAAAGTGTTGCTTTATCAGCCTAATTTGAATGATTTTGGAAATAATTAATGTGAAGTTTATATCCACTCTTATGTAAGAAAACCTTATATATATTATGGTCGTCTATTTTCGTTCGCGCAGACACAATAAGAACACACGATCTCTCTTCAACTCAAATGGTTTTGCACACTTCGTGTCATTTAATATTGACTTATGTATACTAATTTTAGTTTTACGAATCATCATACCTAGCCATTTTCCACACTATGTTGAAGTCAGCTTCTAGTCTTATCCTAGAAATTTTATAAAGGTAGTACTTTTATAACTGGAATGACTATAGAATTGCTTCCTGATTTCCTGGTAATTCAAATACATTAGAAAAACTGAATCGAATCGTTCGCTCGTTACTCGCCAGTCCGTATTACACTGAAGAGGAGAAATTTTATGAATTGTTCAAATTCTTCTCCGCTTCGCTCTGGTGGAGTTTGGACATAAGTGTTAATTTTGAAAAATATAAAAAGCTTTCATATAACAAAATAAAGAAAAATAACCGCACCAAGATTCATTATAAATCAAAGTGCTTTCTTTCTCATATTTCGGTCTTACAATCCTTCCTGACGTAATAGCCGTTTTAATTACCCCAATTAAAATCGCAATTAATGGGAAAATTTTATGACCTATAAAACTAATATAGTGCACTTTTGTTGCCATAATCTTGGCTGGACCTCAATTTATTGTTGCAAGTGTAAGTTTAGAATAGTCTTTCGTCATACCTGAGTCAAAGTGACCGTGACACATATCAACATTTTGCATCGCGTGTGGTACAGTTAATGTATTTCTACTCGGAATACAGAAATAGTACTCGTAACAAACCTATCTTTAAACCAACCATGTAATCTGGTATATTATTATCTTCAACAGTTGTTATAGGAACGTATTTTAAGCAAACCTTTTAAAAGTAAGGAATTATTTATATTTTTCTTTGACTTTTGAATATTGTTTTGTTCAGTACATGACAAACTGTTTCCATTGGCATGTTGTAGGCTGTTTTTTTAATTGTTAAATTTTCAACTCCCGACTCAAACACTTTTTATATTTTAGTAACTTGATCGGTATGTGCCTCTCTCCGTAGCACCGTAAGTCTTAAACGGAAGACACACATCAAGGGCCGGTTTTTTTTTGGTTGATAGCTGTTTTTTCAGCTCTGGTTTTAATGATGTTTTATGAAAATTGCTTAACCATTGTAAAGTTATAAGCTGTATTGCCAACAGGGGTAGGGATCTTAAACCCAAAACAGAAGACATTTTGTCATATTAAAATTTTCGAAACGACTCGATTCCAAGTTAATATTCTAGAAAAGGTAACAACATTTTATAAAAATCACAAAATTCATCAAAATCTTTAGCGACTCTTTAGTATTCAGTTGTCAATAATGTAAGATCTTTATTTCGATACAAGTAAATCTTTAGAGCTCGAAATATGTACTTATCGAGGCAATATTACTGTCAGCAAACAGTGTTATTTTCGCTCCGATGTCTCGCTCCGTTTGGGTATCAAAAGCACATTACGGAAGGGGTTTCTTTAGTATGCACGTTTATTACTTTTCGAAACTGGGTTACAGTGCCTGTGGAGGATTTTCGGGATAGAAGTTTATTGTCTGCGAGCATATGAGCAGATTATTTTTATGATAAATGTGTTCAATATTAAGGTAGTTCGAAGCTTGCAGAATGCTTTACACTTGGTTCATTTTTTTTTAAGTTTTGCATTTTCAGTGGGTGTGAATTTTCTTATTAACAACATTATACAGAGATACAATATTTGCCTGACTTCGAACAAAAAAGTTCTCAAGCATGAGTGTGCGAGTTTCTTGACAGAATAGATATAGAATCGCCATGCTAAGCCTGCTGGACCAAGGTGTGAAATCATCAACCCGCATTAAACAAGCGGGGTGATGATGGTGGTGATGAAGGTGGGCTGTCTTTTGTTTTACACACACACTAGTTGCACTATGTTATACATATAATAGGCTATTAAAGATTTGAAAGCCATTTGCAATTGACGTCTCTTAGTACAATATGTGAGATGCGGGCACAATCCAGAGCGATTCCATCTATTACCAATTAATGCTTTGCGGTCCCGGAAATTGAACGGCTCCCCCTACGTCTTGCATATTCCAGGCCTTGCCATGCCTTGCATTTTACTGCCTATATGTAAGGCTTATATGGTTAAGTTACAAAAATCTACTGACTAACGGATTATAATAAAATTCAAAGTCTAGCAGTTGACACCCGTTTAATTCCAGTAGCATATTAAGATAAAAAATCTTCATATCTATTTAAAAAGGATTGCTGTCCAGCTAAAGCTCAAGAATGGCTGGACCGATTTGGCTAATTTAAATAAAAAAATATTGTGCAAGTTCAGGAGGTTTATGTGATGTGTGTTTAGATGTGAAAATAATATTATGGTCTTTTGAAGATAAATTTTGGCATTGTTTAGATTAGAGTCCAAATGATGATTGTATTTTTTTATATAAAATCTAGCTGTCAGTAGCTTATGTATGTACCGAATATACCTCTAAATATAACAGACTCCAGCTAATAACTTTGAAGCCAATTACTTTCTCATTATTCTACTACACTGCATAAATATTATTAATTCAACGAACATTTCCAAACAAATTAACGTATTTCCGAACCTGTAATAAGATTTTATCATACAATCCTGTTTACTAAGACATCGAGAGATCTTAATTTGTTTTCCAATGTTTATCTGATTCGTGTAATTAAATCCAAGGGTGGAACGTAATTTGGTATAATTTTAAGGTCTTACTGGCTTTTAGAAAAACAGCCTCCAGCTAAACCTTGGCTTCCCACGGCCTTAAGCAAATTTAATTGTATTAGGGGGATGAATTTAATTAATCATGAAGATATTAAGTAGTCGCAGAATAGGTGTCAAGACCTTTTGATTCACATCCTTAGTGAAGGTATTACTAGTGGCTTGCAGGATCGTTCATGCTATGGTTGTCACAGATGGTACGGGAGCATATCATCACGTATATGCCTAACTTAAAAACTCATAATTTGCCACGCCTTGTCTCAACTTAAATTTTACAATAATCAGATATTAAAAACCAATGATCTATCTTTTATTTAGCCGGTAGTTATTAACGATTAAGTAAGGTGAGGATTATCAAAGAGAAAAAAGGATATTGTTGATATCGCAGGTTTCATTGAGTACATCGCAAGGGCTCTAGAAGGAATGGGGCTGCGGGTTGTTCGTGTTACCTCTAGAAGAATATAGTGGGTTCTAGTCAGTAAAAGTTGACAATTACTCCAGCTACACCCACAAGCGGCAGGGTTCATTTGATGATTTCCAAAGAAAACAAAGGCTCTAGAAGGAACAAAAGTGAATTTTAGGCAGCAGAAATCTGACACTCCCATTAGCTGCACCCACAACGGTATTCAGTCAAAGATTCACTATTAAAAAAATGAAATTGTTTCATTAAGTAATAATGTTATATGTATTATACACAAACAACTGTGAATATTATTGAACAGCTAATGGAGTCTTATTGTTATTGCAAGAGTGTTGCGCCAACCGTAGATATGAATAATGATGCTTACTCATCATTTCCTCGGTAAATTATCCTTGAATGTAGTGGAGATGTATTGCTGTGAGTCCCGTGTACAATACAGTAGCTAAGATAATACATCAAGCGATAAGTCTTACCAAATGATTTCATCTGATTGGTGAATATTTTCTGCGTGTTTAACTAGCTTTGTATTTGACATGTAGTACAGCTTATAAAAATGAAAAAAAAAAAATCACATCGCGTTGTGAAAAACTGCTCGTCAAATGAGCAAAAGGAGTAAAATTTAATCTTTGGACCCTCTTTAAAACATAATTGTTCGTGTGAGTTTTTTGCTAAGTCATTTCAAATAAAGATTTATATAGTAGCAATGTCGAGAGCACACGCCAGGAAAAGAAAAAAAAATCAATAAATATGAAACTAGAACACCGAATGGATCAGTCAGATCACATGACATGTACAAAATAAATGGATTTTTTCGTTGTACCTAGACAGTGTGACTATCAGACGATGAGACGGCGATATCAATTCTGACGCGAGGAGTGTCAGTATTGGCAACTTGACAAATTGCTGAGTTAAGGCACGTGGTCTATTTT
Organism: Heliothis peltigera; assembly: GCA_958496145.1. Lineage (NCBI taxonomy): Eukaryota > Metazoa > Arthropoda > Insecta > Lepidoptera > Noctuidae > Heliothis > Heliothis peltigera. Next base: position 2,505,320 of record OY292341.1, read on the forward strand.
TATGATGTGTTTTTGTTTGTTGGTGAACAAATAATAGAAACAAAACACAAACTATTATGGAGTACACCTATTTAAAATGATAATTGTTGGCAGTTGGGGCACATTTAAATAAGAATATCTGAAAAAAAGGCTTAGAAAAACACACGATCCTTTATAATAAACACGATAACTTATTTTTTTCCAAAAATCGTGAAGAAATTCCACCAAAAAAATAATGGCAACCAGGCCTACACATTTTCTTTAAACCTATTTTAAGGCTCTCAGGCTATCAAAAGCAACATAGCTGAAAAAAATATCTTCCCAATATTTAATATTAAAATAACCAGTTATTCTATTAGTGTTGTTTTCTCGCTACTAGATGTGATTAGCCCTGCCGAATATTTTCCATATATGTATAGGCACAGCAATGTGGACACGTGTTTGTTGAAGTTTGGAACTTTGAATTTATTTCTAAATGGATGCAATTAAATACAAAATTGCGCACAAATTATATTTTGAGAATTTGACAACCAAGCGTAGGTACTTCGTATCATTAATCCAAGGTTGTTTCTACGACGGAATCGTATTGTGAATCACAACAGTAGGTGTGTGTAAAATTAATTGGCATACAACTATGAGGTGAGGAGTCATAACTAATAATGGCGGAAAATGCATTTGACTAATAATGCAGTCTGCTGTAAACATAGTAATGATTGTGGGTTGTTCACTAATAGTTTCAACTGCATAGATGCATCGTATTTGTGGTTTACATAATTATTATACATATATGTATGTATTGTACATCCTTAGGTGGGATTTGCCTTTACTCTCCGCGCTGAGTATACGTGTTAGTAAGCGAAGGTTGTACAGCCACTAGTCTGTCACCGGGTTGTACAAGCAGATGAGGTTGGCAATTGGGGTCAGGACGAGGCTGGTTTCTTGCCCCCTTTAATAAAAAATACTGCACCCCATACGCGAGGCCAAGAAGGTCTTCAAAGAATCAATGTTCATCTCACAAGGTCAAATAATTTTCCATAAATATGAAGAAGAATCAATAAAAACAGTCGCTCGTTCAAGCAAGGATGGTATAATTGATGATCCAAATTTTCTAATTATCATACCATATGTCAAGACACCGTCACAAGAACGAGCTTCTAAGAGTTCGCGCATTTTAGATCAAAGCTTACATTAGTCATGGTGGCCAAAGCAACAGCTTCTCCAGTGCGAGTGTGCGGATTCGACTCCAGATCAGGCTAAAACCAATGTAACTTTTCTAAATTATATGTACTTTCTAAGCATATTTTAAAGACTAATAACTGACTAATGGTGAAGGAAAACATCTCAAGGAAACTTGAACTATAAAGTCTGAAATCACCAACCCGCGTTGAGCAAGTGTATGGTGTATACGCTCAATCCTCCTTTATGTGAGAAGGGCCTGAAAGGCCGATGATGATGATGATGACATTAGAAGATTATAAAAATAGATATTCAATAGTTAATATTCTTGACACACGAACAGCGAACAGAATCCCCTTGATGATGTTGCGATGATTAATATGATTGACACAATAGTATGACTTGTTATAAACATAGTCAGTATTAGAGTTCTTAGTTATGTGCGAAAATAGAACTGACCATCTTTGTCAGAAAACCTTTGACATCATCTGATGACTTAGATAATGATTAATATATGATTTATATATATCCAACTTCTTGGTACCTACATGAGAACGGATTTTCCTTTTACATAAAATTTACGATATCCGTTTCATACTTCGAGATGCCGTAAAAAGTATAATGTTTCGGCAAAATATTGTTATTAATATGGAGAAACCATAGAAATGTAAATTATTAAAATTTTGGTTTACCAGGAAAATTATGGAAGACTTTTTAAAAGGGTATTTTTTTCGGGTAGGATACAAGCTTTTAAAGGGTTTTACTTAAAAACAATATTAATCAGGTAATACTAAACTTAAATTTTTCGTTAGCTTAAACTGCTTTTTATGACAGCATTATTATCATGAAAAACATCCTTTTCTCAATTGGAAAATATGTGTCAGTCAATTTTGAGATTAATATATAGATTCAGTAGAAGTGAGTACAATAACTTATCTTTTTATACTAGGTTGTATAAATATTTGCATAGGTATATACATTTTTTCATATATAGATCTATTTAAACAGAAAAGCTTTAAGCCTTCTCTTATCGAAGAGTTTCTAGATTAGATAGTTTGTTTATTTAGTTAAGTGCAACTCAGAAGCAATTTATTCAATTTGATAAAATGTTATGTTAGATACTTCATTTACTATAATAGATAAGCTATAGATAACTTTTTATTCAGTTTTGTTTTTGATACGTGAAATCAGCAAATTTGACCCAAAGTGGGTGCAGTGGGAGTTTGTGTGAGACTTTTTACTGAATAAAACCCCACCTTTGATTCTTCCTGAGACCAGGGCCACAGTACCTCTTTAATTAACAGTAACAGTATAATTATAAATAAATATCTCCAATTATCTACAGAAACTGCCCAACAATGAATAAGGTTTGCAATATCACAATAGTAGGTACAGACGCCAGCATGTCAAGCTAACCGAAACTGTCAAACTTTCCCAATCAACTTTGAACCATATGCTTCAACGATAAAGTTGAAAATTTATTGAGGAAATTTGACAGACTGTAGTAGCTTGATGTGCTGACGTCTGTTAATACATACAACTCATATTAAGCCCGTCACTTCCTCATTACTTGCGGTCATAGAGCGGTTTCTTGTTCGAATCTGGCTATAATTAGCACAGTGATTAAATTGTATCAGAAATAGACTAGTGATGTAAGAACACGCCTTGTTTGGTACCGAAATAAACTGTTGATTGATTATTATCGTCATAAAATCATGATAACAACTTATGCATTTTTTTGTGGGTTTATCACTAGATTTTATGGCTTGGATGAAGATTTGAATATAGTTGATTCATCATTAGTCGACATTTTATGAGTGTAATTATTATAATTATCCTTATTAATATTATAAACGAGAAACTAACTCTGTTTGCATATCGCGCTCTCAAGCCAGAACAACCTGACCTTACTAAATGAACTTTGATACACAGATAGCCTAAGCTCCTTAGAAAGGATATAGTATCCTTTTTATCTGATTGCGGGAAGTTGTTTCACCATGACGTAGGTAGAACCACGGGAAACAATTAGTATTTCATATTGATATTGTATTTTTTATAGTAGTTGTTTAGAATTATCGGCACAAGTTTATCTTTTTGTAACTAGATGGCGTTGTCGCAATTAAATGCAGGCTATGGTTTCGTTACATGCCACGATATAGGTGTATTTTGGGAATATAATAAAAACGTCTTGCAGTAATACGAGTGTTTGACTTTATAGTAGTAACCAAGTTCAAAAGAAAGTTTGAAAGTGTCAACAGTAGTTTTGATGTTGGTTTATGATTACAATAGATAATATACTTCTATATTACCTTCAGTGTTCTTAATAAGCCCTAAATTTTAATAGAAAATAAATAGGACAAAATGTACCTAACTATAACATAATAACATACATATTATTTCACATATTTTCTCGGAAGGGTGAGATAGAATCATACCAAAGTCCAACCACATTTCACCAGTTACGGGTGTTAAATTCTCCTTGATATGGGGTGTTCCTATCTCCATAAACCGGGCTTGGTAATAAGATTTCATGTGCATCCTACTTTCTTGACCTTAATAATTATTATGTCAGTCTTGATAAATAATACATTGTTTCTATTATCTATATTGGCTACTATTGTTTCACAAGGCATAAGCCATTTTTCGTTTAAGAGGCTCATTATTATTATATATAATATTGATACGATTGTTAAAATCATTTTATTAACCGACTTCTAAATAAGGAAGAGGTTTTTAACTCAACTGTCACAAGTACATTGAACTCATGTCCAACAGAGCTAGAAAAATCATGGCCACATTTAAAAAGTTGATACGATACATAATTAAGAAAGATCAGAATATACGTATACAAAAAATGATTTAGTATGCTTATGTCAGTCCAGTTTAAGTTACTGTCTATCACTCTGCGGAGGTTTCTACAAAACCTCTGACATTAACTTGAAAGAGGTCAGAGAGGTGCTTAAAGTAATTGCATTAAGAACGAGGTTGTTTCCATCGCAAATCTGTATAGAGAGGTTAAAGTCCTCACAAATTTGCCAAGGTACCCACTACATGCTTTAGAATGAAAACCTTGTAGACCCCATAGATGACTGCTCCTTATATTAACAACCAAAATGGCTAGAACAATGACCCTCAAAAATCTAACGCTATTTACTACTAAAAAAGCAATAAAAATTATTTGAATAATTTAAATCACATAGGTATCTAAAGAATTACTCTCTTAATACAAACACACACACACATGGACGGATCTAGGTACACTACTTACAAACATATCACTTAAATAATCTCATTTAGCATAAAACATACACTTTTGTAATTTGGCTTTTTATAACAAAACTCTGAAGAATTCGTTTGCTTGTTTGTATGTTTGCTTAAACGCGTTAACATCCGGAAGAACAGGTCCGAAGATATTTTCGGGGTTATATAGCCCATTGATTGAGGAAGGCTTATAGGCTTCTTTTTACCTAAGTGCGTGGAATAGTTCACAACATACACCAACAACTGGCAGAAGCTAGATTTATTAAGGATGTAATAATAATTTACATTAATGGAAAATTGTAGGCCTACAGACCATGAACAAAATATTCTTATTGAAGAGATTTTTATCACTGCGGATATGTTTTTAAGAAGATTCCGATTCAGTAATCTCTATAAAAAAGTTTACAATACTATTACTAAAATTTTCTTCATAAAATAAAACATAACTTATAATGATAGACGCTATTTTTTAGATTTGATGCGTAGACATCATTCTCGTTATTTTATGAAAATTAAACAGTGCCATACGTAGCACTCTTTGAAAATACAAAGTGTCAAGAATAAAAATTGAGAGATACTTTTTTGCTAGAATGCTGTTACTGTGGAACTTTTTACTGAGTTTCGAGGCGTCCAAACGTTAACGACCCGTCTTATTAATATCATTATCTTCATAGTCTTTTTTTCGTGATTGTTCGTGAAAGAATATACTTTTTTCTACTGAAACAAAATGGCAAATAAATAGTAACACTAATGTTATCTGTACCAGTATTATCAAGAGGAAAGATTTGATTGTTTGTTTGTTTGAATTGAATACGCTCTAAAACTACTAGACCCGTATGAGAAAATCTTTCACCGTTGAGAAGCTACACTATCCCCGGTGAACATAGACTATGTTTTATAGGGGTACGGAAAGAAACTGCTAGGACAAAAGGACTTTTTTTAAAAAGGACTTTTTCGCAGGAGTTTTCTAAAAACTTGATAGAAGAATATGAACAACACCAGTTTAAAGAAACCTTTGATAAACAAGTCTAGGCTAATTTTATCCTACCTCACTGTCTAACTGACAACTAGGGTCATATGATTCATTAAATTGACCTCTGATTGTATGTAAATAGACGGTTTTCTTTCCTGTAATTATTGTTTCTTTGCTGTTTGAATACTATTAAAGTGTCAACTTTAACTAGGTACATATTTGTTGTAGAAATAACTCTAGGAGACTGATATTCAGTTGTGTTGTTTAGTAAAATTATTGTTTAACAAAATAAGGGGCGATGTATATAAAGGTATAAAATAGCTTTTTCTCCCGTCGTTTCGGCCGAATTGCACCGACCGTGGTCAGGGGGGGACTTTTTCATGTGAAACGTCTAGAGAAAAGAGGTATCGTATACCTTTGTAATTACATCGCGGGTAAGACCCGTTTGATACGTAAAAATGTGTGTACAAGTCGCGAAAGTATAAAAACAATTTAAATAAGGCGTTCTTTTGTTTTTACTTTAATTATTACGCTTAAGGAACTATTGGAAATCTTTTATTTTTATCTAAGTCACCACTATGCCTGTAATAGAACAAAATGTACAAAACAAAAGAAGGTATCGCCTCATTATCGCATACAAAACATAATATGTCTTAGTAACAACTCATGCGGATATAATGTTTAATGTTCGTCTATATTAGGAAAGAAAAATTCTTCAACACACGTCGGTAATAATAAGCTATTTTTAGCTTTGAAGGTTAGAGAACTTATGTATTCTGTTTTTGTAACTAATTAACTGAGATTTATACCGGCTTTGTTCACGCCTCGTTATTTCGAACTAACTTGTTTCTCTCTTTGCTAATCGTTACTTATAAGTGCGAAAGTAGCTCTATCTGTATATTATGCAATCGCGCTAAAAGAGCTGAAGGGATTAAGATGAAATTTGGCAAAGATATAGGTTTTACCCTGGAGACGGACATAGGCTACTTTTTACCCGGTTAAGGGAGTCTTTTCCTTTTGTCTATTTTAATGGGAAATTATGAGTTACCTTGATATTGTTTTGCTATTGAAACTTGAAACATCAATATGAATTGAAAACTGCTTAATCATTTGGCGTTTAAATCACTTTACACTTACAAAAATAAATCTTAGAACTAATAAGTTATTATTACAAGCAAAAACTATAGGTAAAGCAATAAATAATTATATATGTTTTAACATAAATACAACGTTCAAGTTCTATCTGTGCGGTGCACGGTACAAGTCACGTAGGGTCAGCATAAGGTCGAATAGTACAAACGACAAGTGACGACGCACCGCTAAATGTATTGAATGAAAAATGTATGAACTCTTGTGTTTCTAATAAGGTGGGAAGGATATTCAATTAGCAACTTTTTTTAAAACGATATGCCTATATTTTAGTACATGTCCTTGTCTTGTATATAGGTAGAACTTATCAGTTTTTGATTTGAGATAATCACTTGTAGAGATTCTATATAAGTGAGAACGGCAAAATTTTATGTAGATACCTACATAAAAGGCGGACATTGTGGAATATAGATAGTAAGAGACACATTCAGACGTAAATACAAACGTTAACTTATTGCTATATTAATGACGATAATTAATCTTTACATAAAAGGTATTATTATTTGTTTCATGTCGGTAATATAAGGCGAGATGCGTAGAAAATAATATTTCCAATGTATATTTCATAATACATATACACAAAGCTTTCAGAAGTCAGTAATGTATGAACAAACAAATTGTCCGCAAAATTTCCGATATCGCTGGGTTCGCCGAATAATGGGGCATCTCATTCCCTGCTTTGCAATTGTAATATAACCGCCGGCCGTAAGATCAGTCCTTTTTTCAGACTTGTAAATAAAAATGTATTATTCTAAGTGAAAAAGGTAAATGATTGTTCCGTAAAAGATAGGTAATAAGGGAACGGAAAAGATCTCTTGTGTTAGCATCGATATTATATTATGTTATATGTATATTTACGCCTGGCAACACTCCACAAAAAGACGGTATTGTATATTATGTCAATGTTAATTATAAAAAAAATAGAGACAAATAATTTCATTGTGATAGTTGTATGATTTGTTGAAAAGTCGTAGTGGCCTAATGGTTAAAGAGCCAACCCCTCAGGTATGAGGGCGTGGGTTCGATTCCAGGTCGGGCAAGTACCAATGCAACTTTTCTAAGTTTGTATGTACTTTCTAAGTATATCTTGGACACAAATGACTGTGTTTCGAATGGCACGTTAAACTGTAGTTCCCGGCTGTCATTGAACATCCTTGGCAGTCGTTACGGGCAGTCAGAAGCCAGTAAGTCTGACGCCAGTCTAACCAAGGGGTATTGGGTTGCCCGGGTCACAGGGTTGAGATGGCCAGATAGGCAGTCGCCCCTTGTAAAACACTGGTACTCAGCTGAATCCAGTTAGACTGGAAGCCGACTCCAACATAGTTGGGAAAAGGTTCGGGAGATGATGAATTGAACTCTCTTGAACTCTTACTGCATAAGATTTTTCACTTGTAAAAAGTTGACACGGGTCACCTTGACTTTGTTTATAAGGATTTGTTTAACAGGCCAAGGAAAACCCACGAACTTGAATATTAGTGACTTCACAGTGGTCAAATGTGATGTATGAACCAAAAATACTACTTATGCGTGTGTTGTAATGTAGCTGAATTCAGAGAGGCAAAGCTATCTAACGAGAACTGCACGATCAAAATACAACTGCGCATACGTGACGTTGTACGTGTAATAGCTGGCTTTGGAAGGTCAAAGCTATGTACAGATTCTTAACAGAAACTGTTCTGCTCTCTCTGGTTGGAGGCATAATATCTATTTGTAAAGCAGTCCCTAAAAAAAGCCCTAGGTTAAGCAGTCGACAAGCTCCTAGATTGACCTGCGAAAATTACGAGGAATTTTGGAAAATTACAATCAATGACAGCTACCACTATGGCAATTAGGATTTTATGACATTTAAATAAAATATTTTCCAGTATAGACCAAAAAATAGTTTGTCAGATAATTCTTATAAATGCCGGGCAATACTTGTACATATGTGTGAGATGAGTTCCAGTAGGTTGCCTAGACCTATTCGTTCCACTTTGTTTTGAATGACACGTGAAATAGCACGTGCGAAGATAAATCAATGTCCAGCGTAGAAATTATGCATTCTTTTGACTGCTTCGTTGCTAATGTTATCGCGAATAAATTATTTGTTTGCTTGCCATAATATCTATGTATGTTTGAAATATTAAGATTTTATCATTTGAATTTCGAAATTACAGACGCCATCATATCAAGCTAATATAAGCTGTCTTTCTTTAATAAATTTTCCTGTTATATATATGTATATATATATCAAAGTATCTATAGTTATATTTATAGTATATATATCAGTATGTAGTAGTATATATAGTTCAATGTTGATTGGGAAAATTTGACAGTTTCGGGTAGCTTGATTTGCCTACACTGAATTTTTTGCATCGATTAGTACAAAATGCTCTCTCAAAACACGTAAAAGCATTTGTATAATCCTAACGATTTCCTTAGTTCTTATAAATCGAAATTTAAAAACAACAGACATGAAAGCATTGAACATTTTTTTTTCGAAATCACTATCTTTTTATTTTATCGCAGACTTTCATTAAAGAAAGCACGTGTCCAATTTGAAAAGGTTTTATGATTATTAGAAGCCCTCCCAAGTTACGACTATTACTTTCTAACAAAAGGTAACCTTTTGTATGAGATGATATATTGTTGTTATCGTGACAATAATGTACTTACAAAACTTTCAATGGGTTTTTGGTTTTGTGGGGGTAGGTACTTTATTTATAGATCTAGTTTTTTCCCATGATTTAACTTGCGTCTTTTTCTCTTTCGTGGTATATCATTTAATGACCACTGACACTCCCTCCCGTTGTTGATGCAGCTGGAAGGAGTGTCAAACTCTTGCAGACCCATTATGTTCCTTCAAAAAGTCCCTGTGTGCCAGGGCCACGGTAACTCTTACGAACAATCAGCAGCTCCGCAGATTTGGTCTGGGGACTTCTTGCGTACCCTAATAATTTTAGACTTCTTTCTTCTTCCTTCCTTTTCTATCTAAACACAGCATATAAAAAATAGTGGTGTAGTTACTTAGTTAATTCTGAGGTATTCAGTATAGACGCCTATTCAATAGTGTTAACTACCTGTTTCTGATTTTGAAAAATATTTTGTCAAAAACAAATAAAATCACACACGGAACATTATTCTTAAACAATTTTAAATTATTACAAAACTTCAAAACAAAATAAAAAATTCAAATCAATTTTGGTTTATAACGAAGCAGCAATTATTGTCATTTTTAAGTCATGTAATGACGAGCGGGGCTATAGTGGAGACATCTCGCTATCTTTTTAGCAATGCGTAATGTGATAGCTGTAACGTCATACGTTGCTACGTGCGTCCTTTGTCCGTTATTGGTCAGTTTTTCATTCTAGTTTTTAAAAATTAATTAGATTTTTGGTTTTATGTAAAGCCACTTTATATAAACATTGAGTAATTTACCTTACTGCTATTCTCATGTTTTCTCTCGCATCTAGTGGTTTCTTATTCATGTCTTAAGTACTCTAGAAAATCATTGACGTGAATGTAGTAATGTGACTGCAATGAATACCTAATTAAGTTGCAAAGTGCATTGATGCGGCTAATTGCAGTTTCTACGAGGAAACTTATGAATAGACAGGAAATACTAATTAGTTATAAGCATCGAGAACAAAATGACGAGCGGCGATGCCACAACGTAAAATATTTCCTAAGTAGTGTGCACCACCGCACCGCCTACATGTGTGTGTTCGAGAGACGAAGAACGTTGATTTTTACCCCTACGTTAGGAACCCACCCGTTTTCGTAAATCCATGCAGTATTGAAAAGAATATTTAAAAATGTTCGTAAAAAAAGAAAATTAAAAAATATGTTACAAACAGTTACATATCTTGAAATAAAACAACTGATAAGATTGAAGCTATATGTTTCGGTTTTCATAATATTGTACCTTTTTAAAAGAAGCAAAGGATTTATATTTAAGCCTGTAGTTTATTCAGAAGGCTTTACATTTTTGAAAGTAAATCGTTACTTTTTTAATATCCATTTTCATTTAATTATCGTAATGGCTTAATACTTATATTTGTATGCTTTTCTTGAAGGTATAGTTTCTTTTTTATTTCTACTTATTGTAAGAATAATACGCCAAGATAATATTTGTTTAGGAATAAATTGGTTTTTGGAGATGAATTTAGCTGGTTTTATGAAATCTTTTGGTTGTTTCATTTATTCGTGTGTTTTAGTTCCGTGTGTAAAACTTATTCAATTCCTTTTCACGCGGTTTTTCAAATAATTGTATAATTAGTAACTGTCTCCAGACAAACTATTTACTCTTGGACGCTTTATCCATTTTACCATAACGTTACAAACAAACTCACATTCGTCTTTAAAGTATTATTTAAGAGTTATCATAGTTATATGTCAGTCTATTATATAAATCCATTATAGGCCTCTATTATATTCTGCGGGTTGTTCGTGAGAGATACCGCGGCCCTGGCACACAGGGACCCCCAGAAGGAACATAGTGGGTTTTAGTCAGTAAAAGTCTGACACTCCCTCCAGCTGCACCCTCAGCGGGAGGGGTCATTTGATGATTTCCCACAAAAAAAAAAAAAAGGCCTCTATTATATTTATTGAGTATCATATCAAAGTGGCGAAAAGACTCCACAGAGAAGCCTAGAGAATTTAACTATCTGGAGACGCCATTACCGAGCCTTCCTCTCTGCCAAGAGTATGTACAAGAGCGCCGCTTATGCTCGTATGTACTATGTGTATGTAGGCTTGTGTTTCTCAATTTGGTAGTTTGTGTGTGTGATGTGATCGAAATTGAATGACTGAGCTATCACTTCGTGATGTCTTGTCTCCTCACTTCGCACTTAAATTGGCAAACTTTTCATAGACATTTGTGCTCATGGCAGTTCCGATTGGTGAAATGCTCTAAGTAGAGATGTGATATATCTCTATCAGATTGGATTACCGATACGTCATCAAATATAACGGGCGGGCCCCTCAGTTTTGCGTTCGGATATTATCCGCGATATCCGCTTGGGATGTGCATTTTATAATTCCAGTGACACATCTATCAGTTTTTAATGCGGGCATAACCGGTGATAATGAGATAATTTGGTAAATAATTTTAATATTTAAATAGTGGTATTAACGTTACAGAATGCATTAAAGCGTTGTTTATTAAATACTAGTAATAATATATTGACGACCCCGTAATGGTAATCATGCCGGACTGCCAAGCCTAGTTTTGCACCAGAGGTTCGATTAATTTTACTTACTAGATAGTCGACATTTGTGTGATGAGTGTGCTTGTTGTCTGCTATTATATAGTAAGTATTTTTTAATATATATATGTATAAACTATATGTATTTTATCAGTTGTGTTGGCACCCATAATATATTGTTTCATATACACATTGTTTTTATGTTTATTCATGCATATCTCCGTCATTGTATCCTACCAATTTGATTTATCGAGATCTTTTGTTAATTATTTCTTCAATTTACCAAAGTTCAATACTCCCCCATTGTTTTGCGTGAGTTTCTGAACATTTTCGTATTCAGTAAAGATCGATCAATCTTGAGAACTACACAAATCCGTTTTCAGAGACTTTTACCTGGGATTGATGAGGCTTTTAGCGTTATTTTTGCACAATATCTTCACAAAAGAATAAGTTAGCACAGAAAAATAGATTTTATTCTTTTAACATTCGGTAATTGGCTTTCAAAGTATTTTTAATGTAAAATCGAATGTCTATGTTAGAAAAATAGTCATTGCCGGAACGATAATATTTGCATTCAAATCATCATCAGCTTTATACATCATAGAAAGATGATTAAAACAGCAGCCGTGTCAGGTTATTTGATTATGGCATTTGCGATATCACATCAAATAATTATAGTTATTGGCTAGAATATGCTTCAAGGAATTTTGATATCACGTAGCAGTCGAAATCGAAATGATTCATTACGATATTAATAATTTAAGTTACATTCTAACATTTCAATCTATTTAAATTCGTAGATACTAATTGAGAAACATTTTGAATGTAACTGTGCATAAAGAGGACCGGTAAACAAATTATTATTATTCCTAAAACCGTCAAACAATATTTCATTTGCGCCAACACATTACTGTGTCGAATTCGTATCGTTGTAGGTATAGTTCAAATGTTTTGTACACACTAATCGAATATAAACCTTCCGGTATTGTGATAAGGCAAAAAATTCATTAAAGAAATTTGACAGTTTAATTGAGTTAGGTTGATGTGCTGTTGTCTGTACAGCATCAAATTTCATAAAAGAGTACTCTTTCCAGTGCCATATGTCCTCGTTCCCGCCCCAAATAATCGTTACGGTATACGATCTCACCCCTATTGTAAGGGTATAAGCAGATATCAAGGTGACCTCAAGCGTTCCAAACAATTTTTTTTGTAGGAAATTATCAAATGATGACCACTCCCGCTGAGGGTATCACAGTGTTAGACTTATTTTCTAAAACCCACTATGTTCCTTCTAGAGGTCTTTATATGCCAGGGCCGCGGTAACTCTTGCGAACAACCCGCAGCCCCGGCTCCCAATCATCCCAGTAGATATGATTCTATTATGATTCTCGTCATCAATGGAAACGAAAAATTGAATATACTAACCTTATTTGAATTATTTTGTATGTTTTCCTTGAGAGTGAGCCTCGAATTGTATTACGTATCTACATCGGGGAATATGTCCTTATGATTATTTCAGGGTACGTTTTCTATAAATCACCAGTTATATTATGAATGTAAATAATCTGTAGCTATAGTAAAAAATCAAAACGTACATTCGCTGCTATTACAAAAAATATTATAATATTTAATTAGATCATTATCTTTTAATCAAAGAAAGAAAGAAAGAAAAAGAAAGAAAGAAAATACAGTTATTCACATGGACATAACGCATAGACAAATACAAACAATAATAGAAACAAAAACGAATTAATAATAAAACAAGTAGGTTTCTATACATAATTACGAGATTTTATTAAAAGACAAGGATAAAAAGTTATTTATTCAAAGTCACCTGAAAATCAGCAGGTCAATTTTATTGTAGAAATTAAAAGACCCCACGAAAACGACCGCTCTTCACTTTATTATCATTTTAGAAATCTATTTTTATGTGTTAGTGCCGTTCTCAGTAAGACGCAAAGCCATATTGTAGATTTGATTGATTGAAAATCATCTTTTTACCAACTTTTCTCTAGCAAAATGAGTGGGTGAATATCATATAGGTCGCACAGAGATATAAATAATTTTCTGAAAGTGTAATAAGAAATATTCTTTTGTGAAACCTAACATTTCTCCAATAGAAAGTAATCAACAGACAAACCGGGTTGCTATCGATAAAGGAATTATCCGGTTCGACGTTCGCAGGGATTAAATCATGTCGACATCACAATACGCCGAACGTGAACTTTTTCGTTTACGGTACGTCGGTACGTTTATCAGAAACCCCGGAAAAAACCTTTACAATTTTTTTCTATCCCACATATTCAATAGGCTTAATATCAGGGATTATATTATTATTCTTTGCAAAATTGTATTTTATATATTTTTATTCATACACGTGCTCGAATTATATAAATAGTTAAAATATAGTTGTGATATATTAAACGAGTATAACACTTTATTTCATATGTTATGTCGATATAATTTATCGCGTAATGGGGTGCTATTCAAGAAGGTACTGAATTCTTAGTATGGGACACGTTCATAGTCCCCGTTACTCCGAAGGGTAGGTATGTAGGTAGTGGATTTAATGAAGTGTTATAATATGTCAAATATTCTATGTGGCAAGTGATTAACGTAAGAGCTTTATTAATTTGGGTTGAAACTACCCAGTTCCTTGTCTACATTATTTTAACAAAATTGTCAGTCGTTAAGTGTCTTAGTAAGCTGACGCCTGAGGTATTACTGTATTACCATATCAAGAAAGCCACTGCAAACGAACAACCATCTCCTGAATTCTATAACCTATCATCCAAGCATGTTCATCACACAAAATTTCCACCGTGCCATCAAACCCGGGACCCTAAGCTCGGCAGTCCGCGGCGTAGTTAACATTGCGCCAACAGGGTCGTCTAATTCAACTGTTATTACGCTTACAAAATTCATTATAAATTGTTAATTAAAGGATCAACATGAAATTGAAAAGGCAATTCAAATTTGAAATAACTAAAAAAGGTTTTTCATTCTGAAATCCACAATAATAAGCGTGTTCAACAACTTTTGATTCTACGTAATTCCAAAAATAAAATCATAATTAAATGAAGTGAGTTTCGTCCGTTTACCTGTAAATATGAGAACGAATTCAGGTTGAGCTACACTGTTGCGGTAAACAGATATACATACATAATGTAAATTATATATTGTAGGTATATATCTTTTTTGGTACCTACTCACTTTCAGATTTTTTTTTCACTTTTTAATATCTGTGTATCTTTTTTTACATGTGAGAAGGTTTTGTTTATTATGCATTAATATGCAACTTATTAACCAATTATAATTGAAATATTCACATAACAAAAAAATAAACTTATTTATAAATGGCATCTAATATTCCTCGTCATCGCTGCCCACCGGAGTGTATCCAATAGGTTGTGGTAACATTACCACGTTGTATGGCAATGCTTAGCCGTTATGCGAAATAAAAGTCAGCCTTCTGTATCAATCAATACACAAACACCACATCACACAAGTACACACACACACAACATCGCCACATCGTAGTTTTAGCTCACTTCATTAAGTGCTCGACAATTTCAGGGAACGGTCATTCCATTATATAATCAAATTCATGAAATCATCGAGAACTTCACGAAATCTAGGCTACGGTTCAGACGTATATACAATTAGTATCATAGTCAGTTTATTTTACAAGCCATATTCAAGAGACAATTTATTACTTTATTTTAAAGTCACGGTTAGCAGTGTCATTAACGTCTACCGTTTATTGTTGTGTTAAATAAAGTGATGAATAAATTTCGCATATAAAATATAATAAACTCGCAATACACCTTTCTTATTATTTGAATCTTATGAAACTCTTTTCAGTGGTTTGAAGATCGTGCGTACCATTTCAAGGAAACCACTGCAAACGAACAATCTGTCCCCTGAATTCTACCTAACATTTAAGCATGCTGAATGCATAAAAAATTAAGTAGATGCGGCGGATGAATTTGTTTATAAATGTACTGAAGTAGCAACGTGCATGTGTTTATTTCTGGGCCTTAAGTATTTCCTAGTCTCTTAATATTCGTACAAAAGAGTAATAAGCGAGCAGCCATGTTATAATGCGCTTTTTGATGACAATAGCATTTATAATTTTATACAGAAATGTCAATAAAATATTATTTGAAAATAATAAACCCGCCGCCGTCATGAAAAACCTGAACTAACAAGTTGAACTAGCAAGAAACAAGTAGAACAATCGCAGTTGGGGACCTCCACAGGTAAATAATAAAAGGCGCGAAAAACACAACCTTTCTTGGCAGTCGGCTAAAAAGAGGAGAAAATTGAGGCCTGTTCAATTAAAAAAAATATATTCTGGCACTTCAATACATACTCATACACATCATGTACTACTACATGCAGGAAGAGTTTGTTTACTAGCTTAAACGCGCATATTTCAGGCACTACGTAAAAGAAGGTCCGACGATCAGATTATTCTAATTCTTATTAAGCAATTATTTAATCAACCAGAACTTTTAGTCGTTGATTTCCAGTGAGAGGAATGATAATGATACTAATGGTTATTGGGTACAACACGATAAACAGAAATCGGATGGTGTTTAAATTGATTGTATTCCTGCAGTTATTTAAAATATCAAACTATTTTTAAAACCAGGACGTGGTTGTTAAAAAAAATCGGACTCACCAATTCAAAGCGAATTTTCTTGACTGATTACGTCATAGCCCGATTCATATGCGCATATTATTTAAACGTATGTATGTTCTGAAAAGCAAAAGTATTTGCCTGCTCAAACGCTGTTTTAAATTCGAGTCGCGATTGTCACTTAAAATATTCGGGGTAACTGTTACTTGGAGCTATTTTTATCACTTTTTGAATAATATTACAAGGAATGTATAATTTTTGTGAGTAGTGCGTACCATGCGCTACGCTGTTTAACTTTGTACGCAGTCAATGATGTCTATTTTATATTTTTAGTGATTTTTATATTCAAATATTGGATTGTACTTGAGACAGAGTAATTGTTACCTCTATCCTAATTTTTGCGCGCCCGACAGGATCCATATTGTATCTTTTAAACTGTTTTTTTACCAACTATGTTACCACACCATTAACACGAGTGACCTTACAAGAAAGTGGTTTAAGGAAATAGAACCATTTAGATATGGTGAAAACTATGTATGTTGTCTCTTCAGGAGGAATGTTAAATTGAAATATGAATGCAGGATCAACTACTCTTGGATTAATCCCTGTTATATATGGAATAGACCCAGGAAAGGCAAAAATTACTACATTACGTTCTTCAGATGATGATGTCAATATTTGTAGCAGGAAATCCAACAGAGTGAATACTAGCCCAGAGAAAACTTGTTTTCTACTGCAAAATAAATAACAAACATCATGCACTCTTCATTTATAATTTTATTAGAATCTGTATCGATCGGGTAAAACCCATCATCAGCGTATGGATACTTTATACAAAATTAAACAATTTACATTATTGTACATTTTGATTCGAGTACTAGCATGAAAATTATTATTGAATTAAGTAATAACAGCGAATCATCAGAGCACAGAATAGTTACATAACAATTACGTACTCAGATCAATAACATTAAAAATATTAATAAATATAATATACGAACATCGCAAGTGACTCCGGAAACAAAAGCTAGTATGCGGTACATTCAGAAATAGACACGGTACACTTTGAATTCCATTCAAAGTGACAGCGCCAAACAAGTCGACGCGTTTCGTGAATTTTTATTACAATTTAGTATTGTTAGGAGTTGTTTTATTGTCTGTACGTGAAATTAATTACAAAATATCTTAAGTGCGGATGTCGCACGTGCTAAGTGTCGTGTTATATTAGTACTTAGTATATAATTACTTTGGACTTTGAAGTTTGTAGTATCTTAAGACAACATAAAGATAATTAACTTTTTTGTTATATGGGAACACTTTTAATCATCATCTGCCAAGCCTTTTTCAACAGAGTACCATTGTTTTACATGGAGCGACTGCCTATCTGAGCTCCTTAACGCAGTTATCCCTGCAACCCGAAAACCGTTGATTAGACTAGTTGTCAGAGAGCTTCTGGCTTCTGACTATCCGTAACGCGTACAGCAGTGGATGTGAGTTACTGAAGACCTCTCGAAGTAGTGAACCTTGGAGGAGGCCTTTGTCCAGAAGTGGACGTCTTTCGGCTGAAGCAAATGCAGCCAGTATACATTAGAGACATCGAACATGACTTCCATTTAAGACTTGTCATTAGTGTCCAAGATATGCTTAGAAAGTACATAGAACTTAGAAAAGCTGCATTGGTACTTGTCTAATCTGAAATCGAATCCGCACGCTCATTCAGCGGCTGGTGCTTTTTACAAGTAGACAACCATAACCTTTTTTTGATACCTAGAATATAAACCAACAATGAAACCGTGAGAACTAATGTAACATTTTGTTTTCAGCAGAAAATTTGGCATCCCAGGTACTGTCATGTCAAGCGTGCAATTTAGTAATTTTGAAACAATTTTCGCCCGCGACCTTGTCGTTTAAACCAAACAAATTATTCTAATTTTGTTATGCTATGAATCTCTCGAAATAAGTGGGGTCAGACCTAAAATATCCAACCTTTAGTACATTTTGATATTAACGTTGACCTTAAAACTCCAAAGTTGCTCGCAAATAGTTCTAGCCAGCGCTTATAATTAATTAATTTTGTCAAATTAGAAGATTTTCAAATTGCCTTCTACCTTTATTGTTTAAGTTGCGACAGAAACACGATAACTTGTCATCGATAAATTAATTGAATCTATTAATTCCCAACAGAAATAATTAAATTACTGCATTAACTGGCCTTAGCTTTTGTTGGACTGTTGATTTAACTTTACTGAGGTTGGAATAAGATTGAATTCTGAAAACTGCCTCGTTGCTCCAGTATCGCTTACAGCGACTGCTGTGGGGTCAATTCCCGGGACAGGCTGAAATCAGTTTGTGGGTTTTAAGCGACTTTTCATATTGCAACCCGGAGTATATTTTATCATTCATATTATCCGCGGTATCAGGTACGGCTCAAACTTGCTGTAGTGCATTTTCATTAAAAAAAACCGAATTCGAAATAAAAAATATGCCAGTCATTCAATCTTTTTAATCAATCTTTCCGCAGTGCATCTCAAGGGTAATCAAGGAATATTCGCTTAAAAATTCAAGTGTTGGTAATTTACTATTCTTCCATTTTATATTTTTAGCTTTTATAATTTGTACTAGGTATATAATATTTAATTTTATTAAAAAAAAAAATTATTAATTCTATTGGAGATAATTCTTGTAATTATTTGTTTTTCGTTTTTCAGAATGAGTCTCAGCCTGATTTCTTAAGGACCCTTACATGCCTAGGCCTAACTTTAAAGCTCGTTTTTTTTTCATTTAATAAACAAAGAAAGTTCTTGATCATTATATTGACGACTCTAGTTGAATGAGGTGGGCAGAAGTCCAATTTTATAGTTAAAACATAAAACTATGTGTGTGGTGTGAATAAGATAATGTAAGGTCTTTTAATAGCCTCGCTTTATTATTCCAAAGGCCAAAGTAGATACCTATACTTAAAAATAGCATAGTGTACTAGTTTTTACAAATCGGCATCATGACAATTTTTGGACTAGTTTGTGAATTAAAATCTATTGCCGTTGTCTATCTATCATACTAATATTATACAGATTGGGAGTATAATCTGTCTTTTTTTTATATATTTTTAAATGGGACTAACTTAATAATATGGACCTTAACTACTTTTTACTCAATACACTTATTAGGGTACGGGTATAAACCCGGGTTTATGGAAACTCGAAATAAAATAAAAATAGCTATACCTACTGTCCGACGTAAAAGAATTTGGTTTAATAATCGCATTTTAATTGCTTATGCTTTAGTCCTTTAGGGTAATTTCCTTGAGTTCCAACCCCAAGATTGGTAAACAAGAAAGCTTATATTACTCAAGGTTTAATGTTTCCAAAACAATTTTCAAACTTAAGAGAAAATGCTTGGAAAATTTTTCAGTATTATGCTGTATTTTTATGGCTCCATTAGAAACCTTTATGGGTCGACCCAAATAGCGAAAAATAAAACTCTGATACTAATAATAAAGCGTGTGCGATTTTATTTATCTGGCAATAGTCTACGAGTATTATAAAGCGAAATATAAAAGAAATAAAACACGCAATTGGTGGTAGTGCTTTAAAATTATTATTGTCACAAACAACATTAAATAAGATACGCTTTTACGGGAAAATGGCATAACCTATTATGATGACATGCACTATCCTTACTAATAATATAGATGCGAAAGTAACTAGTGTCTGTCTGTCACGCTTTCATGCCCAAAATCTATATTTAGTGTAATTAAACGTAATATTTTTAATACATTTTTTTTTGAGGTTCTCGTGGCTAAGTTACAGCCGCACGGGTCGATTGATCATAAGGTTAAGCAACGCTTGGCACAGTCGGTCCGTGGACCATCTTGTCATGACGAGTTTCTCCGTGTTTTATAGGGCACGTTAAATTGGTGGGTCCCGGTTGTCATTTGTACATCATTGGTAGTAGTGACGGGTAGTCAGAAGCCAGAAATTCTGACAACCAGTCTTACCAAGGGGTATTGAGTTGAGGAGATCAGACAGGCAGGTGTTCCAGGTAAAATACACTTAACTCATCATAGATTTGAAGCGAACCCCAACAACAGGGAAAAGGCTTGGCAGATGATATTACATTTAGATATTAATAGTCACTTATTCACCTTCAAGTTATCAAAGGTTATTCGACATGAACTATAGATACCTCATGTGCGAGACATTCCCTCAAGAAAGTAGACAAACTTGAGATATAAGCATTTGAACACGTACTTCCAAGCTACTTGGTGCCCAACATAACGCGTAGGTTTCCACACAGCGCTTCCTTGTGATGTCATACCCAACGGCCCTTCTATGTATATAGACCGTAGGTACTTTCTCAAGGCTGTAAACATCTTAGGGCGAAGCTAGTACAATTGTGTATGGAGTCACGTACACGAGAATGGTGATATTTAGTATTAAGTTTGCGTCAGATCTGAAATTTTTGAGGGATTGTAGCGATTTTTCTATCGAGTTCGATCTAAGGTATAAATATTTTTAAACATCTGAGAATTGTAAACATATTTGAAAGTAGAGTTCTTTTGTCTTTTAAATATGATAAAAGTATAAAATTATGTATAATTGCTTTCCAAATTGAATCACAGTATCAAATGAGTAAATTCGAAACAGGCCCGATAACACGAAATTGAGACGTAGAAAGTGGTTTAAGTACCTACCTTTTGTACCGAAAATAATGGCAAATCGCGACAAATTACTCCAGTCCCTAGAATAAGAGAGCATAATACTTTTGTAGGTCAATATTTGCCTTCAATTTCTTTAAGGATTTTTACATACCTGCGACTTTTAGTCTTAAAATATCACAGGTATTTATTTATATTACTGAGTAAGTAACTTCTGTGATTTCATGCGCTTCTCGTAAAAACTATTTCGCAGACCACTATAAGAAGTAGCTTATAAGGCTTATAATTATAGGGACTTATAATTACCGAGACACCAAGTTATTTCTAAATTTAAAATATTTCTCACACATTAAAATATCCAACCCGCGATTTTTAGTATTGCAGATACACCAACTATTCGGTTTATCATACGTGATGCAATTTCCACTAGAAACGCACAAAAATACCTGGCACTTTACAAATACATAACGACAGACCACCATTATCTTGATTATTAAACATACCTAGACTTTGTAACCATTAAGGGAGCACCGACCTGCCTAAACGGTCTGCCTCACTTTATTTTTTTGACGTCAGAAGTTGAACCCACTTCAACCTTAATTTCATTATCTGACATATGAACACTATTTTATTTCTTTAAGCTGTGCCTAAATCAGGTCCATATTGTTTATATCTTGTAAAATGTACAACTTTGGAACATAGTGAATTCTAATAAAGTATTTATACGAAGACTCCCCAGTTCAAGAAACAAACACTCAGCAGTGAACAGGGAGTTCTACTCATTTTTTTACACTTTTACGCACAAAGAATGTGTTTCCAAAACTTTATTAAGTATCCGCTAGTATTACAAAGCAAACTTCATTATGCTATTCCATCCAAATCATCACTCAGCGGTCGCAAGCGTGTGGCCTTCCTAAAGCAATGTTCCTAAAAGAAGCGGCCCCAAAATTTTCCTCTGCACTAATTATAGCTGTCCATCAAAACAAGAATATAAAATTTGATTTGTTTCTACCGAAAGAAAAATAACGGTAAGACTTGAGGCGATTGTTTGTTTATGAAATGGTGTGGAGATCTGCCGATGCATCATTCATTCCAGATTTAAAAAATTCCACTGTTACTTGAAAGCAAAGAGAATTGAATTTATCGTCAAAACATGACGCCGATAAAAGTCCAGAGTGTGGACGGTTCTTCATTTATCTCTATTTCCCGAGAAAAACGGACAAGGAACTATTACTGTGAACATTAATAAATGTTACAAACTTGCAAAATTATAGTTCACTTACTGTAAAAGACTTATGCAGTTAGTAACAACCTTATTCCTTACTAATATGCAAAAGTAAATCTGTCTGTCATGCATTCACGGCAAAACTATTGAACCGATATTTAAATAACATTTGGTAGACAAAGTCTAAAGTCTAAGTAAGGACATAGACTAGTTTTTATTCGGCTGCGGAAAGTAGGTTCCTCGGGCGGCGAGTGGAACCGAAGGGAACACCTAGTAAAGCATAATTTTGTCTAATCCTCAACAAAACTGTCAGATGACGTACCTAATTAGTCGTGAACGTCAACTAGCGTGGCAGCTGTCAACCAGCCGCACATTAATATGGGAACTAATGACTAATTATGATTAGGTAGCTATACAGCAAAAACATAGCTTTTGCTATGGCAAAAATATTTTAAGCTATTATTATTATTTGGAGTAATTATTTCAGTAAATAAAACTATAAATATCACATTGCTTTGTCTGTCTTTGAATTTAATGTTCCAAATAGCCTTTCAGTCGGAACCTCGATCTTGATGTCCTAAGGGAAAATAAATAATAAAAGCATCAAGATGAAAATACACGGTCTATATTAGACACAATCGTGTTACTCGCATAAAGGGACCAGATTTGTAAGCGGAAGGACCAAGCCTTCTTTGTTATTATGATACAAGTAGGTAATTTCGTTTGTACGTCGTTATTACATTGACAGTCTCTTTGTCATTGGTAGATGTTTCTTCTGATATGTTTCGAGGCTGTTTTTCTTTATAAAAAAGAATGTTCTGGAAAAAATATATTTTGTTTTTATGATATTATTATTGTCTCGTGTGTAATCAATGCGAATGATAAAACGAGTTCCGAAACTTACCTATTTAATTATAATAATATTATTGTCGCACTGACAGTTCATTTGCATTTATAGAAGGAATATTGATTATTAATTAAAAGTAACAATCAATGTCCATTAATTACATAGGTAAAATAATGCATGGTCAAGAGATTGTAACGTATTACGTAACAAAAGACCAGTTATGGCGCTTTCCGACGTATGATTTATATAAAATAATAAATGATAAAAATAGGTAATCATTTTTGTTAAGTTATTGGGGAAGCTGTCTATTCTTGCACCTAGCGTTGATGCCAAATATCCGATAGCTAACTCCCAGACAATATATCACCCGATTTACTAAAACTAAATGACTGATGATTGATTTCCTAATGAGTTGATTTACCTGCAATAGGTATAGCACATCATCATATACGCACATCGACCTACCTCAATCTGTTAAATTTCATTAAGAGATTTTCGACCTTATCACAATACCGGAAGATTAATATTCGGTAGACCTGCTGGCGTCTAAACTTTTTCCATGATATTCTGGTCCATTCATTCATTCAACCGACTTGTCCCCACTGTTCCTGCTTCGAGTAATATAGGCCAGTTATCACAGGCCAGTTTTCCCCTAACCCATCACTATCACCCCTGACCCTAATTTGATAGAATGTGTACAGCAATAAAATTGATTTCAATAAGAAATAGTGTATATTTATTTATCTAATGATGATAAAATGCATCAATAAGTTCGGGACTAAAGTAATGTAACACATAAATTTTCTTTTTGTTTTGGGTTCTCCTCTCTATTCTCGGCGGTGATTTAAATGCAAGGAGATATTCTGTTAACCGTTTTTCCTGGGGTTATTTCTTAACAAAAGAAATCCCAGTTTTGATGGCTGTGAACTTAATAAAATAAAAGGATTGAATTAGAAAATAGTAGAAAATTGCAAAATTGGTCCTTATTTACTAGTTGGCAATCATCAACCGACCCGTCCTGCTGAGGGTGCAGCTGGAGGGAGTGACAGACTATTAATCAGTAAATTAAAACCCACTTTCCTTCCTTGTGGACACTGGCGACTCTTATCAACTATGCCGTACCCCTGATCAACATTGGTCCTTGTTTTCACGGTAAATTCTAATTGCAATATAACATTCGCATACTTGTTAACCTGTAAATATTAGCTGCTCAAAATCAAATTCAAGGCCAAACTTTTGCAAGGAAAAGGAATAAGATACCTCGTCCGGATCCGAGCTCCAACCTTATTTAATTCCGTTAAAATGCGAGTCATTTAAGCAAAACTGAAAATCCTTTATTTCTAGCATAAAAAATAAGTACTTTTGGGAGTTCTAAAAATCAAAGTTGTAATTTTTAAAGGGATCGATATCTTGAGAAATCACCCCTGAGACCACTTCATCAATGACGCAGACATTGCTAGATTGACTACATTGATAAATAATACAGGAAATTCACAAAAGTTACGATTACGATTTACGGATTGAAACAATATTTTTACGCATTAGCCATGCTTTAAATAGATTTGTAAATAACTAACAATAATTTTGAATACTAATTTGTTTTCTGTAGATAAATATAGGTGCGATCTATTAATGAATATACATTATCCATTAAAGTTGAAAGATCTAATTGATTAGGTTGAAATAAACGTGCGTATTTAATGTATCTATATATTAACATATATTATTAATACAATATTATTCATGAACAGAATTAATTACACGCTATTTATATGTAAATTTCTAATTATAACATTGAAAAATGGCAGCGGTTATATAGATGATTCAGTTAAATTCCTGTCTACGTTTTAATTCAATTATTAGTTACAATAATTGACTGCATATGAGACTAAGGGGCAGTTTCACGATGTCCGAATAGCCACTATCTACCGAATAAGTTCAAAAATGGAACAGAATTTGTATTAAATCAAATAATATTTTTTTAATCGTTATTTTTTAAACAATTAAGGCGTTTTCTGACCAGCAAGCTGGAACTTATTTGTAGGCGATGAAAATTCCTTCAAAACTATTGCTTGTTTGAATAATGTAAATAGCAATTATCTATTACAATCACATAGGTATAAAAAAATTGCATACAATATTGTACTATACGCATAACTTCTATGTAGAACGTGAAACCCAAACAAAGACTCATTTAAATAATAGTCCAACTCTAAACTAACTAGCACGCTCAATTAAAGCCTTATTAATGTACCTTACGACCCTTTAGGTTAAGCAAGCTTAGCTAAACTAATTTAAAAGGTAAAGTTCCAATATGTAGGGTCCAAGTGATAGACACCTAGAAATGAATTGTGGTAACCGTTTTCCTTATAATACTATAGTACCTATTATAAAGATATGATTGAGTTCTATGTGTGTTCAATTGAACGTATTTATCTTAGGAACTACTAGACAGAGTTGAAAAATTCTTAGCAATGGTATAAAGTTTGTTGGCGCGGTAAGTAGTACCTTCGATGCATAGGTAAAGCCGCAAACAACAGTTAGTTTAATAATTAAAAAAAGTTCGTAAAAGATCGTTGCCCTACACGAGAATTCAACCCAGGCCACTCACATCCATCAGTCGCGCGTGAGACCACTAGACCGCAAATAAGTTTAAGTTATTTATAGAGTATTTTACAAAATTTTACCAATCACACTGGCCAATTTTGAGGTTCCGTGTTTGACTGATGCTATAGAGGCCTGGAAAATCGCCTGCCCGAATACCGATATCCCCGCTAACCCATCCTTCCAGAGACAGTGGGATGAGCCGCTCTGCAGAGTAATTCGGAAAGAATTAGTTGAAACATCCAATACTCCTGCTGAGCGAGCGCGCCTGCTGGCTGTGGGGGAATGGGAGTCGGGTCTTTGGCTTCACGCACTTCCGTCGTCAAACATCGGCACCATGTTTGATGACACCACTTTCAGACTCGCCGTGTGCCTGCGTCTGGGTGCCCCATGTTGCTCCCCTCATCGCTGCCCCTGTTGTGAAGCTGTCAGCGGCCTCGGGCACCACGGCCTGTCGTGCAGCCGAAGTGCGGGCCGCATAGCTCGTCATTCGAACATCAATGACATCATCCGTCGTGCTCTTGTCGCCGTAGGGGTACCAGCTGTATTAGAACCAAATGGCTTGGTACGCGACGATGGTAAGAGACCAGACGGTATGTCATTATTTCCTTGGAAGATGGGTAGGTCTTTAGTGTGGGACGCAACCTGCGTCGACACTCTGGCGCCTTCCCACCTTGCTAGGACGGCGTGTTGTGCTGGCTCTGCCGCTTCGGAAGCCGAAAACCTCAAACGGCGCAAATATAGTACCCTAATAGGCAACTATACCTTTGAGCCGTTTGGGGTTGAAACTCTGGGGCCGTGGGGTCCGAGTGCACACCTCCTTTTTAAGGATATTTCCAAGAGACTCGCTGACACTTCCCGCGACCCAAGGGCTGGCTTTTATTTCGGCCAACGATTAAGCATTGCCATACAACGTGGCAATGCTGCCAGCCTTTTGGGTACACTCCCGGCGGGCAGCGATGAGGAAGAATTTTTTGACGCCATTTATTAATAA
This sequence comes from Heliothis peltigera, assembly GCA_958496145.1. Lineage (NCBI taxonomy): Eukaryota > Metazoa > Arthropoda > Insecta > Lepidoptera > Noctuidae > Heliothis > Heliothis peltigera. The sequence continues at coordinate 2,532,016 of OY292341.1, forward strand.
GGTTTTTTTTTTTACTTGTATATATTAATTTATATTTTATTTGTAAATATATTGTAAATATTTATGTGAATAGAGGTAGTTTATAGAGTATTACTTTTTACAAAAGAAAACTTTAACTTATATTACACTAATATTACCATTAATTAACTTTTCAAAATAAATTATAACCAGCAAAAAAGATGAATTGTAAGGAAAGATATATAGAATCTGAGTGTACTACGGAACTTGGAAGTTCAAAACACGGATGTATTCTATTATGTAAGTTAAGAATTAAAAATAATGACGAATCACTTTATTGGAAATTAATTTTTCTTTTATGATAAATGCACACACCGTGATCTCAAATTAAATAGGTTCAACATGACACTATTTCGAAGTATCGTAAATTGTGACAAAGAACAATCACAATTAATAACTCGGCATGTTAAGCTTTCGACAGAGGATAGTCGTTACGGGTAGTCAGAAGCCAGAGGGTCTGTCAGCCAGTCTTATCTTAGCAAGGGGTATGTATCGGGTTGCCCGGGTAACTGGGTTGAGGAGGTCAACCAGGTAGTCACTCTACGTAAAACACTGGTACTCGAATGCATCCGGTTAATACTAGAAACCGACCCCAATATAGCTTAGGAAAAGGCTAGGCAGATGAATAAGCTTTCGATATTCCGTACATAATGAATATATCATATCATATGGTAATTCGTCATAGCATACTTTATTGGGAATCATCTTACTTTTATTAACTTATTTAACTCATTTTTACTTTGTAGTTTTTTAATACCGTACATCGGTATTTTCATCTCCGTGATTCCGTAATCTATAGTACAATGAAAGTAACTCCCGATGTTTATCCATTAGGTTTTTACACTAAAAGCACTCGACCGATATTCATGGAATTTGCTTCCATAACAGCATGTATTTCCATCGATTTTATTGCTAAAACACGAGCTATCAAATAAAAATATAAAAAACAAAAATTAAGTTTTATTTTATAATTAAAAATGCTTTTAGCAAAATAAATTAAAACAACGGAAAATTTACCATATTTTATAAATTTTACATAATTATGTAGCAGTAGGTAGGTATCATCCTTATCACAGCCTATTTGAACAATAGCCCTTGGATCTACAAGGCATCGAACATTCGAGAGCCCTTGAAATAGGCCCGTGTCTATGTGACAGGCACCAACAATATGCTTTGTGCTGCCATATTTGATCGTAGACTTTTATGGACGTCTGTCAAATGAAGGAACGTTGTGGCATTTACGTACCTTATATTTTTTACCTGTAGGTACTTATAATACAGACGCCAGCAGATCAAGCTACTAAAATCTGACAAATTTCCTTAATAGATTTTCAACTTTATCGCTGAAGCATATCGTTCAAAGTTGATTGGGAATATTTGACAATTTAGGGTAGCTTGATGTGCTGGCATCTGGCTGGCTATGTGCCCGACGAACACAAAATATAACGTACCATTTTTAAGTTACCGCTTTTAAATTATAAACAAAAGCTTGGAGATATTGGCAACATGTAATTCCTCGAATTTCAACTTAAATTCCGTACTATTAAGTTACATTATTATTCGTCGCCTTAAAATACCGGGCCGCGCCGTACCGCCAAAGCACATGTATGTACAAGGCGAAACGCGAAGAAGACGGTATGATAGGTTGACGTTATCGGTGAGCGCCATACCGTTGATCATGATATTTGATATAGACTTTACTGTCAAGTAACTAAGATAATTCCTACGAAAATTTAAGGACCTCATAATTTTAATAAATCAGTATTAAATTTCACATTAACATAATACTTAATTAATAAACACACACATTCTCACGCCGCACACATTGAAGGCCAATTCAATGTATTGATCAGTCAGTCTCTCACATTCGAACAATAAGTCTTAGCAACTAGTTCGAGCGCATGGCTTTGTTTGAAATCGTGTTTGATATCGAGAAATTACATCTGATTGTGTCAATATCAACCTGACCCTCTGTATTGTTTACTGTTGTGCGATCTAAACAGGCCTTGCGAGAGCTAAGGTTTAGGACGCTGTAGGTTATCGATATGATAACCTTTAGATATTTATTTGTATTGCTAAATCCTTGCTGATATCAATTATTAATACTTCATATATACAGTTCCCTCTGAATTTCAATCGTACAAATAATACATTCAGTACAATTATAACCTTGCAGGGATTAAATTAAATTAATTTGATATCTCAAAGTAATTGCAAACAGGTAATAATTGCTGCTCGATAAAATGATGTTGTATTATAACTGTGCAGGTTACATTGAGGAAAGCTGCAATCTCTGCATTTAACATTTTCATCACTTTTATGATCTTTGTCGTTAACATGTCTACTCTCAATACCCTTTTTTGGTGGAGGGGAAAATCATGAAATGATCTACAGACCGCTGTGGGTGCAGCTGGAGGGAGTGTCGGAATTTTACTAGCGGGTTTTAGCCAGTAAAAGTCGGACTACATTAAAATTTGTTCCTTCTGGAGCCCCTTGCGTGCCAGTAACTCGAAAAATCATACAATATCAGAAGTAAATACCCTTTCATATTTGTATCTACCACACCTGCTTTGCTTAAAATATGTTTTGAATCGTACATGTATTTTACTAAATGTATTATATATTAAAGTAAGTATTACACTAGCTAGAGTATTACACGAATAAAATTCCTTACAAAGTAAAGTATTTTTTTTTCTCACGGCCGTTGACGGATTGTTTTGTCAATAACGAATAATTGCTTTACATATTCGTGCTAATACATAGTGATGTTGCCACATATGGCTTTCAAATGCAATGAATGGATCACTCAATTTGTTGTGACAGTCCTTCCTCGCGGAAAAAATGGAAGCAGACTCGATATTTCTTTATATAACTACATAAATGTATAAACCTAGAAATATTATACATTATAAAAAATACAATTTAGTAAGAAAGGTTTTATTTTTTTTACAATATTTTAAGATTAATGAAAAAGTGGCTAGTTCATTAATATCTTAAAACAGATTAAATATGTGTTAAAAGTAGACATAAAAATTATGATCACCGGGAAATGTGAAGCCTGATAATGTTAAGGATTTATCAAACTTCTCTCTCCCATAAAGTTACCTATAAAAAAGATACGAGACTTCTGATATTTTTGTTTCACAAAGTTACATGTTTACTAAAAAGAATAATAGAACATCTTTTGCGAATTTCCATTTAGAATATTGACTGCACAATTCTATCCAACAAGATGCAAAGCTAGGTTAGTCCGGTACACGGCAAAGCCAAGGAATATTTCCTGGGGAACGTCGTCGTATTATATTGCACGGTTGAGCAGGTTTCCGAATATCCAATATAATAGTAGTATACATTTGCTTGTGAGTGCGGTCTATTCGTTTTGAGGCGGGTAGAATATCTTATAAATATTTTGTTGCTTGCCGTATCTTTGGCATATAAGGAGTATATTTTAATGGTTATATTTTTAGGTGGTAAAAACAAATAAACCTGAAAGAAAGATTAATCAAGGCCCTTGGGAGAGTTACCGTGGCCCTGTCACAAAAGGATCTCTAGAAGAACAACATGGATTTTAGTCAGTAAAAGTCTGACACTCTCCCCAGCTGCACCCACAACGGGAGGGGTCATTTGATGATTAGTCACATTAAAAAAGGTTCTTGTCAATAAGCAAAGACTGACATTTCTGCCTGCTCTATACTTAATACTGCCTATATAAAAAATAAGTACCCCGATACATTATATTATTAGTATAAAAAATATGACACTTGTCTCAAAGTAAGACACGTGTAGTCGCGGTTTTTATTCATTAAATGTTTCCATGGCAATGACTTCAGAACATGACAATGAGTTGCATAATATGAGCGAACCAGCGTAACTGATAGTGCATTGTTGAATAAACAAGTTTGTCCAATACGACCTCGTCATAACAAGTCATTTGACGTGCTTCTTTCAGTTAAACAGCGAGAATTTATGGGAGGCTATTAATGTCTTAGATATATGTAAAAGGTCCAAGTTCAAATACAATGAGTTAAACATAGCTTAAACAGACATTTAAACATCATCAGCTATTTAACCGTGAAGCGTGAAATTTCACACTTAGGGCCAGTTTCACAATGTGCTGAATTTATGAAAAATTATCTTTATTTAAAAATGCGTAAATATTTTTCTTCCAGAAAATAATTTGAGATGCCGTGAAGTCTATTATTACAAAAAAATATGGTATTAAAGTTTAAAAACTAGGATACCAACGTCATTTCAAATTACGAAGCGTCAATACTCTCAATTTAAACAACCTGTCCTACCTCGGTTACAGAAAAGAGTCGTTTATCGTGTTTAATCGGTGGATTTGCTTTGGTGAACGTGGAAATTCATAGTTGTAATAAGAAAAACGGAATTTCATGTTTTTAGTAAACTTGGACTTTATTGTGTTATTGCCATAACTCTCTGTTGGGTAGAATTTTGTTCTCATTTGTGTTATTAATTACTCCATTTAGCAAATATTATCAAATAACCTAACATTAACTAGACGTAAAAAGAATGAAAAATAATAATAAAGAACATAATAGAAAACATATATGAGGTAAATACGTAAATAAAAATATAAAGACTCGTAAGTTCCGTTTCATTCAGTAGATACGAGGAAAAATTGTGAATTCCACGTAAAAGGACCAATCTATCACTTAGCGCGTCGTAGAATCGCGTAACAGATTACATGAGGTGAGAGTTGAACAACTATCCATCAATCTGGTGTTCCCTTAAAATAGGTGCTTTTACGGATCCAACGCCGGCAGTTTATGTCCTGGATAATTCTAACAGATACAAGAATTTGAATGGAGCTCTTCAACATTTGTGCTTAAAATATATGGAAATCACACTATCCTGGGTGTAAGGCACAGCCCTCTGCAGACAGATAATAACTTGCATTGGTACATACTTGACCTGTAATCGAACTCGTATACCCATGCTTGTCAGGCTGGTGATTTAACCACTAGGCCACCACGGCGTAGCTCATCGTCCGTACTTCTAGGGACGACAGGCCCGTGTCGGCGGCGCGTTCTGTTCCACGCGCTCCTCGAAGAGATGTCAGCAACACAGGAGGGGCCCCCTTTAGGGCCAGGGTCTGCTTGGGCTCCGGGTTGTTCGTAAGAGATACCGTGGCCCTGGCAAACAGGGACCTCCAGAAGGAACATAGTGGGTTTTAGTCAGTAAGAGTCTGACACTCCCTCCAGCTGCACCCTCAGCGGGAGGGGTCATTTGATGATTTCCCACGAAAAAAAAAAAGGCCACCACGGCTACTATAATTTATTCTTAATCATAATAAAATCCAAGGGTTGTTGCAGTCCGCACAGTTTTAATTTGGCCATTTATGTATTAATTAATGTTAATGACACATATTGTGTTCAAAATTCGAATGCCTGAGGTTGTACTCACGACCTACAATGCGCAACTCAAGGCTTGGTCATTGGTGCTCCACTTAATAAACAGATTAAAAAAAAATGTGCTGGATTTTGTTTGTTATAACAATAATTGATGTGATTAGTTCAGAAGATATCACTTGTACAGTCAATCCAATGCCAAATTAGAAATCCCCTGGACCGGATAGACTGCATAATTTTTCCGTAGTTCGCATGCCCGTTTGGCCTCACAATTCCAGTTGGTTCTAGAATCGGGGTTGCCCCCAGCATTCTTAACCACTGGAATAACCCATATGCTCTATAAACCAGGTAGTGTCACGGAACCCAAGAACTATAGACCAATAACGTGTCTACCTACTATTTATAAAATTCTCACCTCCATTCTGAGAGCAAGAATTTATCATCATGTTGAGACATATTCCAATTGATGTGACATAATATAATTATGTCAGCTGTAAACAAAAGAACATTATTTATATGACGGCGCAACTGTAGCGCCTTAGTTCTACAGTAGAAAGAAACCTTTTTGGGCAAGAGTAAGAAGTACCTATTACTTTAACATTTTGGCAGTTCAAAGCTCAATTATGGATTAAAAAGAAAAAAGACATCTGCCAGTGAAGGGTACCTGTCGCTCTGACGGAACGTCAGATCGTGGCGCGGCGATGTTGTTCGTGACTTCTTGGATCGAGCAACGGCCCGACGCGGACATCAACGACGGATCGTCTAGCCACATTTTGTAATCCGATTGAAATACGATTGTAAAGTGATTTGAATTGTAGAAGACCAATTAGAGAATTGAGAGTGACTATTGACGCTTATTTCTGAAATAACCTCGCTCAATCACCTTGCAATGGATAGTTCTGATAAAGGCATAGATTTGCCGTTATATATAATTGTCGAAAGATTGTTATCAAATACTAAAGAATAGGAAGATCAATCCATACTAATATTATTAATGCGAAAGGAACTCTTGTCTGTCTGTCGCTTTATGACGTAAAAATATTATTTTTATATACATATGTTTAGTGCATAGTAATTAGTCTGGAGCCTGAAAGAGGACATCAGCTTCCCGCAAACGGTAGCTACCCGTTTTTAGTGTTCAAAATAATTAATTATTCCGATCTGAAATCATTTTACATTTATCACTTCTCATTCAGAACAGATATAATTAATAATCTACCTATTAACCTACCTATGTATAGCACTGCTCATTTTGACACTGAAATTTGCATCGTATTAACGTGTGGTCACTAACCGATAAAAACACATGACCAGTTTAAACAGTTCAATTTTAAATTCAATTTTGTAGATCAATTAATTAATCATTGCTAGCTTACACCACACCGTCCTTCGGAAGGCATGCTAAATTGGTGGCTCATTTGGACATCTTTGGTCAGAAAGTTTGACAACCAGTCTTACTAAGGGGCATCGGGTTGCCTGGTAACTGGTTCGAAGAGGTCAGATAGGCAGTCAATAATATCAATTTATTTACATAGCACAACTTCAAAATGTATTTAAGCGACCTTACATGTATATTTTTTTTCATGTTTCTTTAATTTTTCACAACTCAATTTTGTATCATGCATGCATGTATGTACTACCAAAACCCACATTCTATTATGAACTCAAGAAGCGGTGAATATTAAAATTCTTTGGGGATATTTTGTATGTCAATTCATCCGACGTTATTACTTACGTGATAAGAATATCAGTCTGTATTCACGAATGTCTTACAATTGATATTATAGATATCTGCCTAGCCTTTTCCCCAGCTATGTTGGATTCGGCTTCCAGTCTAACTGGATACAGTTGTGTACCAGTGTTTTATATAGACCGACCGACTGCCTATCTAGCCTCCATAACCCAGTTAACTGGCCCGATACCATTTGTAAGACTGATAGGCAGACTTTTTGGCTTCTGACTACCCGTAACGACTGCCAAAGATGTAAAAATGACAGTTGACGGGTCCAATTCATGGTTTCCGGAACACGGAGAAACTCGTCATGACAAGATGGTCACCTATGCAAGAACCGACCGCGCCATGCGTTGCTTAACTTTATGATCGATTGACTCTTGCGGCTGTTACTTAGCCACGAGCTCCTCATAGATATTATGTCATATGTATAATTCAAAAATTGATTGGCACTTATTTTTACAATATTTCACGTCAGGACGAGGGACTTGTAAATAATTGTCTCTACTTCAAAATTGTCATTTTAATTGGATTAACGCGAGAACCGACTGCGCGAACAGAATTTTCAATTTAAGCGTGATTTTTGGGGAAAAACGTCACTCGGGCTGCATGAATTTGAAAAATAATCCATTGTTTGATGTTTGTTCGTTGCCAAAAAACTAAATAACAAGTCCACTTTAACAATGTAAAAAAAAAACGTGCATTGGAACCACATAAATAGTATTGACAATCACTATCCTCAATAATTTTTAGGCACAATCTAAAATAAGGCCAAACCTCATCATCATCTCCCGAGCCTTTTCCCAAGTACGGTACGGCTATTGATATTTATTAAAAGATTCCAAAAAAAACACCGATCGTGTCAGTGCTGGGCTACATTTAAAAAATCGAGTATCCCAACTGTACTTGCGTAAAATGCTACGTAATGATTTTTATTTACATAAAAATTGATTTAGGCCGAAAATACTGCATTGATTCCCCGAAAACGTCGATTTTTGTATGCAAATATGCACATTCGTATGAGTACAACGAATATTTGGATACAGTTGTATATGCAAACTGGTACTTGGTTAGATATTTTAATTTTGTTTTCTTAGAGCAATTACCAACTGGACATGCCACTTCTGTACCTTTCTCTCTGCCAAAAAACTGATGGCCACTTTCTTATGTAAATGTGTGCTCAAGTTTATGTTTGTGTTTGATAACATTGTCGTATGCGGGCGTAACGACGTGACCGAAAAAGCAGGTATTTGTTTCGTTGATTAAGATGCTCGGGTTCAATGCTCTAAGTGTTGATGAAGACCCAAGTGTGATATGATTGGGTTAGTTTGAGCGTGTATCGAAGTACTAATTATTGTAGTATCATGTTGCGTGACTTGCATCCCCATCAACATGCAATGTAGTACGGAGGATTGTGTCCTAGATAGGTACCTATCTATGACTTGGGTATGTTTCAAGTTTACCAAACAAGACATCACTAAAATACATCATCGTCTCCATCGTTTTTGCAAAGTCGTAACATATTTTTTTATGGTTTCAGAAATATAAATTTGAGACAATTTTCAGGATCGAACAGATGCCATGCACATCAAGCTACCAATTGTAACTGTCAAATTTCCCTATTCGAAATGAAAACACATGCTTCAGCGTGAAAGTTGATGTGCTGTTCTGTTGCATCACTGTAACGGCTATTTCATATAATACTATGCAAAATACTTTTCAACTCAACAATATTCTGTACATTTCCGTATATTGTAAAAGTTATTTCAATGACGCTGCAACGGTTTTCAATGCAAACTTGGATTGTTATGAGCGTGTAACTGCAAACTAGTTTCCGCGACTACATTTTGTATTTTACATGTATTTATTGTTCTGTCCAACTTAACGATGTTTTCGCGATTCAAATATAAATAACAAAATCAAAGACTTTTCTATCATCTACAAAATATAAAGTCATCATTAGACACAATACACGGGTCTTACTCGCGATGAAAATCTATTTATCATCCTCTATTTTATCATCCTCGCCAGTAAGGCCCATGTGTTGTCTACAAGTCGCGAAAGTCTAAAAACATTTACATCATTAGAGGTTTCATGAAAAAATGTCGGTCAAAACAAATGGTAGTAAACATTTTTTTCACGAATAAATCACCATTGTTTCATCACCATCTTAGGCACGCTTCCATCAATAAATGTAGACGGCTCGGCATCTTGCCAATGGTCGGTGAACCCGAGACAAAAATAAATGATCCGACGATTAACATCAACTGTTACGGCATTTATAATGTCTATTTGTTTGTACACGAATAAGTAAGTTTAAAAGGCACTCTATTTCTTTTTTGATTGATGTGGCATTCAACTATATATATATATTGAGTTGATTATAGAATTAACCGAATAAAGTATACGTCACACAGTAAAATACCAACCGAATCAGGGTCGAGGGAGGAATTGTTCGTTAGCTCATACAGACGCCAGCAGGCTTAGCATGGCGATTCTATGTCTATACTATCAAGAAAAGACAAAGCCATTTGGTGCTGGCATCTGTACATTAAGGTAAGCTCCATTGATATGATTGTATAATCGCGTTCATAAACAATGTATTAAGTGATAGACTTTAAAATGGGATTCAACAATTCGATAAGTAGAAAATACAAATTCAATCTTCTTCTTCATCATTGTGCTCTTCATTACTGAAGGTCGCGCCTTTCTTGATATGTCTTAACCGAGACGGTAACAATGCTTTTCCATCTTGCTCTAGCTTCGGCTTGTCTTAGGGCAGTTGGTATAGTGAGTCCGGTAACGTCTTTCATCAATTTTATCTGGTACGTCACCAGATTTCCATCGAATATTTTAAACAAATACATAACATGAAAAAAGTAATATACGAAAACGTCTTTACGTATTCTAAATTATTCTATCCCCCGAAATGGCATTCCATTATATCTAAGTAGCTAAGTTCAGGTTGTGTCAGCTGCCGTCCATCTGGCGCGCGCATCAGATGACAAGGACGTTGCCCAATTGATTACATTGCCCCTCCAGGGTGGAACTATCAATCTTGTCTCCTGTTTTGCATAGTACCATGTTTTCATTATATACAGCTAGAAGAACATCACTTTAGGATTAAGTCTTGTATTCTTCGCTACTCTGGTTCTATCTGCAGAACACAGTAGTAGTGGGACTGCCAGAGCTGCGGGATTATTCGCAAGAGTTACCGCGGCCATGTCTCTCCAGCAGGCTTAGTATGGCGATTTTATATCTATTCTGTCAAGAAAAGACAAAGCTCTTTCTGCCAATGTCAACATGTCTTCTGCCCGAGCATGGCGCGACCTAACTCGACCTTTACTCGCATATTATGATCACTTATAGCCTTATGTCAATCGAAGAAAAGAAAAATTACTACAAAAGATTTCAAAAGAAATCTTACGTCAAACTGTCACTTTTTGATCCAATTCGATCCGATTGTATCCAATCTCCGGTAAACAAAACTTGTTTCTACGGTCGCCATGCTAAGCCTGTTGAAGTAACAAAACTGGGTTTTATTTAGTAGAAGTTTGACGCTCACTCCATCTGCACCGCCAGGGGGTAATTTGAAGATTTCCCATTCAAAAAAGAATGTAGTGGGAGGTACGAATTAAAAAAAAATAGCACAATATAGCAACAATAAAAGTTATTTTCTTGTACGTAATATCGGACAGAATTTCAGGTCTAATAAAGTTTTAATATTAAATTATCAGTATTAGTTAAGGTACTAGTTAGGTAGTAAGGTATAATAGGTAGCTTTAATATATTAGTTAATATAATAGTAACGCACACACAACTCTAATCGCAAGTATGTTGCAACCTTTTAAAAATAAGTAAACTATTGTCTTTTACATACGATTTACTCACGTATGTACCTCTTCATACTATATTTAATAAAGTTTTCATTAAAGCAAGAGACAGAGTAAAAAGACTTAGTTTCAGGCCACCGCAAGCTAAGCCTCTGTGTTTATACTTTCAACAAAACCAAGGTGCATAGTTAAGCTTTTATAACAACACGTTGGCAAAGGCTTAAACCTTTTGTTTACTTACTCGTAGAAAATAATGGTCATATCTTTATATTTTAGAGGAAATGACAATGCTATCATACTTACTTATATATTATACTTACTTACTTATTAGTTATAAAGCTGAAGGATTCCTTTGAACGTGCAAATTTTTAGAAAATGATACTGGATTGACTTGAAAAACTATTTCATTGTTAAATCCTTGAAAAAATTGTTAAAATTGAATTTCTGTGAAAGCCTGATTCGATCAATGGACGATTATCTAAACCTGAATTTGTTTTTTAAATTTTATTTTCCCCTATAAATAAATAAATATCGACTTAAAAATCTTTTCCAGTATTAGATAGCCCATTCATAAAGGATTTTTGGAAAAGCCTGCCTTCATCAACGGGATATCCAAAACTCAAAGTACTTTTCAAACCTGCTGATCAGTAGTTCCAGAGACCAAATCTGATGAATGCTTTCAACCAAACGAAGCATACGTCAGTTGTATAATATTAGTACAGATTTTGTTTATCTCAAGGTATATCTATATCCTTACCTTCAAAAGTGAATTTGAAGTTTCAAGCACAAGACTCCTCGAAACGTTATCTTACGAACGTTCGAATACAAACTTAAGAGTTCAACATCCGGATGATATCTTTTCGTGCCAGTACCAGACATGTTTGATATTTTCGTAAGAGGTATTTTTGAAGTCATTCCAAAATAAATGTATCATAAGTAAACTTTATATCTAACATCAGGTTTCAATTGTATCGTTGGTGTCGTCTTCCCCGATGATGATAGTATCGAAGGGCGATACAAGGTTAGCCACACCGCGTGCTCTAGAGTCTACACTATTTTAGCTGAATTAAAAGACCGTTTTAAAATGATGGAATTCCGAAGAGAGAACAACAAAAATGAAAATTTGAAATTGAAAAGATAGCTCCTAAAGTCTCCAGTTCTAATCTGGTTTTTGTAGAAGCTGAAGGTCCAGTTAACCCATTGATTGCTCCTCTTTATGACCGTTAATGTATAATTCCAAGATCGCAGACATTTTTTTTTGCTTGATCCATAAACCATTTTAATGTCCTAGATTCGCCTCAGCTTATCCAGGTAGGTAGACTTCATTAAAGTTAACAAAATAAATTGTTTTCCCTGTTTCTGTAGTGTTTCAGGGATGTTTGCAGAAGCCCGCGTAGATGGATTTTATAAAGTTATGCGTAAAAGATGCGCATCCCTAGTAGGCGGAGTACGGGATAGTACTAACAACTAAAAATGATCTACAGTCGATTGGACTGCATGATAATAAATCGTTGCTGCCAAATTTCTGCGAGCCCTACAGCACAACAATAAATACAAAACCTGTTTTTATGTTTATATTTTATAATAAACAATTGAGTTTGTATTACTTGACTGAATAAGTTATTATTTATTTAAAATTCTTCACTCGTTACTGCTTATTGCCCGATCTGTTGCAATAAAAAAGCTGATTTTAGCAATTTTAAGAATATTACGTAATAACTGGTTTCTGTTGTAAAATTATGCTGTTATGATTTTTCATAATGAATGTCATTATGCTAATTTCACACTGGTAATCATCATCAACCTATTTAATTTCAAACTACTTTGACGAACAATTTCTTGTTGACTTTGTTTTTTTATAATTGTTAGTTTAAACAGTATTAATATTTTAACATTGCCATTTCGATTTTTGCATTCTATTGTATTTTATAAACTAAGCTCTTAGTGTTGCTATTTTAATGTAGTTTGAATAATTTATTCTTTAACAAAGGTGGGCTAGTTGTTTATTGTGTTTACCAGTCTTTAGTGTATTCGGAGTTATCTTAGGAATGTTAATAGAACTAGTTTGTATAATAAACAAGATAACAGAAATAACTATTAGTTATTGTTGTTAGGGAAAATAAATAAGTCAAACGATTAATTAACACTATAAAAGTTCAGGACAATTTTGAAGTTACTAATTACTCTTAACTACATTAAATAACTTTATATGTTTTTAGTTTTATGATGCCATATTTTAACAAATAAACTCATATTAATAAAACACCATGTGCCTTGCCTATTCCCAACTATTTAGAGCTGACTTCCATAGTAGGCTTATATTTTGTTATTCATTCTTGTCAGTTATACTTAAAAACTAAAGAGTTTTTGATATTTTTTTGTTGAACTGGCTAATCTTGGGAATTATTTATCTGATTTCACAAATCCTTAATTATTGTCAAAACCGCGTTTTCTAAGGAAGGAATGCATCTGCTATCAGAATACACGAAATAATTGCCACGGGAAGCAGGTCATATCGCGGGTAGACGCTAGAATCGCACATCTAGTCTAGAATATACTGCACAAAATACATATAATATGTTTATCAGTAAATGAAAAGGTAAATGCTTTATATTTAAAACATAAACATACCATTACACCTACACGTCTATTTATATCGCAGTATAATGATCCTATTTATTAAACTACAGGAAGTAAACAATAATACTGGTTATGGGCAAGTAGGTGAACTTATTATTAGAATGACGGTTACTGCGGGTAACCTTTTATGTTGCCGTTATTTATAGAAGTCGCGGTGATAGGCTAAGGTAATAAAGTCTAGGATATGAGATTAAGGGCCCGTTTCATAGGTTACGGATAACCACTATCTACCAGATAAATTCAGAAATGGAACAGAATTTGTATGAAAATATCTACCAGATAAACTATCTGGAACTTATCAGCAACCAGTGAAACTGGCCTTAAATATAAACGAACATGGAAAAAAAAAGTTGCATTTGATTATAAAAATAATCAAACTTAACTTACATACTTGTCTTTATGTGTCCTTATTATCATCATCATACTCCTGTCCTTATCCCAATTGCTTTTAAGGTCGGTCATGTTTACTTCTTCTACACTCTTCTATATGCCATTATTTCTTCTATATAAGTAACATTATTTCTGACTATACTTATTTATAAATCCTAAACGGAGTAATGAGTAGGTAACGACAAATATTATGAGGTCATATTATCCTGTAAAATTGTTTCATTTAAATTTTACCTCACTTGTAAGTATTCCAAATAACTAACGTTCACGTAGAAGACAACCATAATACTTAGTTGAAAATTATGATTAATAATAATGTTCATGAAAGCTTTGCTATGTAGTCTGGTCTCGAGAAAAAACTAAATCTAAATTAGATCTGTCAGAAGATTTGTGAATACCTGGTAAAAACAAACAAAACTGTATAGCCAGGTTATAAGGTTGTTTAATTATACTACTCGTATTTTTTCTGCTTGTCTATATATATAAAAATGAATTGCTGTTCGTTAGTCTCGCTAAAACTCGAGAACGGCTGAACGGATTTATCTTGTCTTGGTCTTAAAATGTTCGTGGAGGTCTAGGGAAGGTTTAAAAGGTGAGAAGAGTAGGGTAGAGTAGTGTAGTGTAGATTAGGGTAGAAGAACGGGAGCGAAGCCGCGCGGGCAGAAGCTAGTCTTTTCCTATATAAACCTAGACTTTTTCCACCTATATTGATAAAATTGGTTGTTAGACCTCCTGGCTTCTGGCTACCCGTAACGTGGGTAACAATTATCCTTCTACGACTAATATTATTAAACCGAATGGCTGTAAGAATGAATATTATAAAGTATGAGTGAATGTTCGCTACATTTTTCACGCAAACGTGTGTGAATACATTTGGTATATGTATTTATAAACGAATAAAATTAACAAAAGTTAATTCTAGTGACTAAAGTAATATTTTCATTTATTCAATGTTTCATTCGATAATATCGATGAATTCCGTCGCTCGAGCGTGTTCAGTTAAAATAAATTTGAATACTGAAAGCGTTATCCAAACAGCCTCTTTTATTACTTTTTGGGTGAAAACAATTAAGTTTAAAATAGCACGTTTCATGATTCACTAAACCCTTTTTCAACCGACTTCCAAAGAAGTAGGTTCTCAAAATATCGGCTATTGACTTTTAACGTTTAGATAGAAATGTCTACAAGCAACAGAGAGAATTTCAGTTTACAAAAGCTTAGGTATATAAAAGTGAAATTAATATTTCTTAAGGGTAACAATACCACCCTAAACCAATACTCTTATAAAATGATGGTAGGTTCGGTAAAAAAGTTGATTGCGCCTCTGACTGCGAAACTTTATAATGCAAGCTGTACAAGCAACGATAGTTCTAGGCTTCTTTGCAAAAATTTGTATTTCACAATATCCGCTATTTTTCATGCTGCAGTCAATAACTTATATAGTTTTTCTTCGCAAGGGAATAACCTAAACTACAACAAATTAATGTTTAGCAAAAATGTATTATTCATTCTTTGAAGGGTACATTTTATGCGGGTTATTTGCAAGAGGTACTACGGCTCTGGCACACAAAGATCTCCAGAAGGAACCAAGGCAGTTTTTGTCAGTAAAAGTGACGGGAGTGTCATTTGATTATTTTAGAAGCATAAAAAGGGTAAATTTTATGAGCATTAGAAATTATGAAAACAATATGGATTTATATAATAGTCCTTACTTGAAGTAAGATTTATCTAGAAGCACTCCACGTACTTTAAGTACAGTCGTTAACAGTCGTAGATAGGGATGCTAGAGTAATTCCACACTAAGTCTTCGGACTTTGCGCGTTATTGGCGCCTTGACCTAGTTGATATTGTATTCGATGATACTTTATATAACTCTGTATAGATATTCAAGTGCAAAGTTGCTAGTTAGTAGGCTATTACCATTTTAGCGAGGTAAGCATGCTGTTCTTTCCGTATTCAAGTCTAGTCTGTGTATATGCACGTCGTTAATCACTCAAAGTCCTGTACTCACTGTACTTAGAAGTAAGATACAGACTTACTTAGTGGTACCAGCTCAGCCGGCAACTTGGTTATGAAATCAGGCAATATTAAGGCAGTCTCTCCATGTAGATAAACTAGCACATATTTGTTGCATTTGTTGCGTTCACTAGAAGTTCACCTCATATTTAAAAAAAAACTAGACAGGTGATGAGAATTTTCTTTAAACAGAGGAGGAGAAGATAAAATCAAAACATTAGTCGCAATAAAATTATAGTAATAAAAGTCGTCCTTTAGAAGGTCACTTTAACGTAAGGTCCAAAGTTCGGTTTTAATGGCTCGCCCCATTAAAAACGTAAAATATACGTCAACGGGGGTCCCCCCAAAAATTATTTTTGTCACTCACATAAGACAACAGATAAAATGGCGGGCACTGACAGATTTAGGAGAGTTAAAATGTCTTATAATAGCTTGAAGCTTCTACTTCATATGAGGATTGTAGTAGTTGTCATATTCAAACAGCAAAGCGCATGAAACTAGTTTGAAAAAAATATAAATGTATTATTAATATTTGAATAAAATTGGAGTATCTGTTTGTAATATCGAAATAACAGCATTTTAATACATATGCATATGAATGTACGGTATTTACAAAACAATACTGAATTTTTTTTGCCCTTCTGTTTGTTCCCGGCTAATCTCTGAAATGGCTAGACCGATTTTTACGGGACTTTTATTTGTAGGTAGCCGATATAACAAGGAATTACTTAGATTACTTTTTAACCGGGTGCGGGAAGTAAATCCCTTTGGAAGCGGGTGAAACCGCAGGAAATGGCAACTTATTTATAATTTTCTTTTATATAAATCGTAACAGTACTCCTCATGTCAAGCAAAATGATCCCGTCAACCCGTTAAAGACTTTTTATCTATTCAAAATAATTCTATTTCAGTTTTTTATTCGATTATATGCCAGACAGATTGCTAATGTTAGATATTAATATACAAAAGCCAGACAAAAACTAGCCAATGGCAGATAGATGAGTAAAGTAAAGCCGATGTTTCTTTTATGCGTTGGTTTTTTATTTAATGTTGCGAAAGCACAGATTACTTCAGAAGTTCGTCAAAGAAACCGTGCCATGTTTAAAGCTTAAAATTAGCTGTAGTTTATATGCATGGGATGTTTTGCGGATGGGGCGTTTAAGGATCGGGTCGGTTTTCCGAACAGGACGCTACGCGAATAGAATATACCTACCTGAAATGAGTTCTACCTGTGACTCGGTAAAATTAAAAAAAAATAACGTTAATTTTGTTACTTTTGCTACATTACCTTAATATTGAGTAAATCTTAATTTCTTGGCATGTGGGGTTGAAATATGAATTAGACTCAGAGTATTCATTTGTGAAACATTACTTAAAGATCGAGTTATTACAAGTTACAAGTGCGCAATGTTTTACCGTGAACGCTTAAAAATATTGCAATGAATCTAAACAAATCTAACAAAAAACTTTCATTAGAAAACACAAAAATAAATATACAATAAAAAATAAGAAATATTGGAATAAGAGACACTCATTATGCCACATAAGAAACGACATAATGGAAGCTTAAAATCTGCAACGCGATTCGAGCGAGCGCGAAACAATACGCGTAAATGGACTTCGACCTCAACGTAAAATAATGTAAATTACTGACCAAAACTTGTTACGAAAATATCCGAGATTCAAAGTTGTCAGCTATTTTTAGATTTCGAGGCGTATAGAGTCATGGCCGCACTTGAGTCATTTGGCGGTCAATTGTAGCCATTTAAAACATTATGTTTTTACGTTACCCGTTTGTTTATTACTTTTAAACTTGTATGTAACAGCTCCTTTTGAGGGAATATATTTGTTTTTATTTCGTTTTATTTGATGCTATCGTTATTAATTCATCATTTTCATATAAAATAAGAAAAAAATAATGTCAACCACGTAAGATCGTATCTTTTTAAATTCTTTATTTCATACGTAGTTTCATATTTACTCGTAGGCATCTCCATGGAATATTTCAATAGTCCTGTAGGTATATAATATTTACTCATCATCCTTCTGCCCTTATCCCAAATTTTGTTTGAGGTCGGCACAGCATGTTTTTGTCTTCTACACTCTTTTATCTGCCGTGATCTCACAAGTTACATTCTTTCTAGCCATATCAACTTTCACGCAATCCATCCATCGTTCCTTTGGTTGTCCCCTTCCTCTATACCTGCATCTACATTATGTAATAATTACTATTGCTACTTTTATTGGTTCAACAGAACTGAATAGCATAATACTTAAGTACACACAATCCTTCCGCGAACCAGTTTCTATCCCAAGAACAAACGTTACATTATTACGAACAAATCTGTATTCATCTACCATTCGCTAGAGCTGAGGGAAAATGTCATTGACAGATCGTACTACGAAGTATGAATGAAACAAGGTTTCACTTCACCTTCTGACATTGTGTTCAATGCGATATTGATGCTTCTGTAAAATATCGCACTCATTCCAGATATACCTACCTTGTTTTAAAAAAAATATGTCATTTTATCCTACTTTGCCTAGAATTTTCCCAAATTCAAATGACACCAATTTAGAATGCCTTTCGAAACATGGAGGAACTCATTACACAAGATGGTCACCCATCCACAGACTTACCGCCACGCGTTGCTTAAACTTATGATAGCTAATAAAATCATCCTAAATATGCAAAATCAATATAAAAAAAGATAAGTATCGCCACTCGAGAGCGAAGTCCATTATCTATAAATAAGTTTAGCAAGTTTTTTCTAGTTGTCTAAACAACGCTCTATGATGTTATTTATACTCAATGTGGGTGGCCTTTCCCAAGTTCACTCACAGACCATTTGTCTTACATTGTCTTCAGAATTATTTCCGAGAGCGGAACAACTAGCGACTACCTCCGGTTTCGTCTATAAAAGAGGGTTCCCTCTTGAATGGTTCTTTTTATTTTCGTGTAAGTACAATGTATGTGAAGATTTTTATTGTTAGCGTCGTCTATGTGTATGGTTTGTTAGAGTTTTATTTAAGAACTGAGATGAGATTATCATGAATATAATAACTTTACGCTACAATGCTCCTTCTACAAAGTATGACATAAGATTTTGGCAATTAATACCCTTGAAAAAATCTTATTTAATTTAATTCTTAGATAATTGTAATAATCTGTTTGTTCCTATTGTATACAGTAATTTCCTCATTACAAATTAACTTATAAATACTTATGAATAATTTAATACTCAGATGGACCGCTCGTCATAAAAATGTGAACATTTGGTAAATTATTATGTGTATTTTTACTAAGTTTGGGTATATGATACCCAACAAGATTAATGCTCATACGTAATCTAAAAGTGTGATATGTGATGTTAACTCTGTAGACAATTTATTTTAAGAGTTAGGTAATATGTGTCTGGGGTATTTCCATTGTAGTTTCTCTAATATTTTCAAAGCATAGTGGAATTTTGATTTATATAAATAACTTTATCCATTCAATGGAGGAAGGAAAATTATATTACAAAATAGCTTTCCAATTTTGTATTTATCAATTTACGTCATGAAATAAATACGTTAATATTATTTCTAATAAATGGAAATTACGCATTGATTAGTAGTGCATAAATGTGACGTCATTTATACATGAAAATATCAGTAACCGTAAATGGGCTATTACAGTCCCACGAATGTAATTTAAGTAAAAACCCATGCGGCAAGTCACAGTTTGTCACAATATTATGTTAAAACATAACTCAATAGAGAACTAAACAGAAGCTTAGAAATTGTACATAATAATGCATATGTATATCGATAACAATTGTCAACTAGAGCTTTACATACGCATATTGAGGACTCATTATTGAGGACATAGGAGGAGAACTCCTGTGGATGTAGCGGAAGGGAGTGTCACACTTTTACTAACTAAAACCCACTTTTTTCCGTCTGGAGGTCTTTGTATGCCGGGGTCGGGGTTACTCTTGCGAACAACCCGCAGCCTCAAGATCTTCGAGACTTGGATGTTTTAAGATGCGTGGTTTTCTTATGCCCGTAATTTTCTGTCTTAGTAAACGAGTACCACTAGTAATAAACAAATATATCGAATAACAAGATAAAAAAAATGCACGAAAAAACACTACTGCGCATGCGCAAGGTTACAAAATTCTATTCGATCGATCAAAATCATTGACAAGAAACTTTTCATCTGAATTCATTAAAATTGAATATTAAAAGTTATTATGCACATCAATAACATAGAATTTACTTACGAGTCATTATGCCTTTTACAGTTATGCCCGACATAGGAAGTATTGAAGGATAAAAGTACTTACAAAGATATACGTAATATTATCTATTTTAGCTTCGTCTAAGCTAGAATTGATTAACCTGCTCCACAAGGTAAAGACAAAGCTATTTGCAATTGCGATTATAATGAATCATTTCCGGGAACAGGTTTTGATTATCAACATATTATTTGATTGCAGAGGTGCAGTTTTAGGTTTTTTTTTTGTTTAAAAGTTAAAACATACAGTTTATGAGCATATTACGGATATCAGTGATTAAAGGTGAAGGATGCTTTGTGCGGAAATCCGAGTTAAACTTTTGTTGTGTTATAATGTTAGTGATGTAGAATATCTAATTTATTTATTTAAGAAATGGTTGTTTTGAAAGGTTCATATTTTGTTTCTTATAATGATAGAATAGCAATAGATTGACTTGGTATCCTAGTCTCTTGAATCTTTTAAATTATTGTGTAATTATTGTGTAATTATCCTTCTAAAGTTAAAATAATAAAATTTTGAATTCAGCAGTGACATGCACTGTGATTGCGATACGTTAGTAGTTACATCTTCGCTTCAAGCTCAGAGGTTAATGTATATTGCTGCATATACTTTGACCTTCAGCGAATCAGGCAATGCGTATTATTTAACTGTCAAAATGAAGAGTGAAGCGATCTATATTGTGAGATATTCCTTATCGTAATTAAATGATTCTATAAAAAACATTAATCCAATGGATATTTTTGTTTTAGTATTTGAGGTTAGTTCTTCATGACTTGGCAACTAGTAAACACGTAAATATTTTTTATGTTTCATCTCGAAGCAGGTTCGTATAATTGGATGAACAACAACATGTTATTACTACCAACGGTAATTTATTTGTTGAAAATAATGAGCTTTTTGTACCGGGTTCTAAGTAAAAACGGCTGACAATTTTGTTAACAATGTTACCTTTGAGTACGGTGAAAAAATATCTTGAACATTCTTATATCTAAGTTAAATAAAGAACAGGTAATTTAATTTGTCGGTCAACGTCAGCATATTAATCGAAAAAATTAAAATCTTTGAACATTTTACTAAAAACGCCGTGATGTCTACTAGTAATCTAATTTCCAACATAAAACCCTATGCCAAGAAACGAAAATTCACCATGTCTCTTGATATTTTCTATTTTACGCACTAATTTTGTTGTTTTCCCAGACACAATAAAATTAACATAACGAATTGTTATTTTTCTATTTCGCCTAGAAATCCACAGTTTTGGAAAACATGTTTTTTTTAAAACAGCAAATTGTCTGAGATGGTGCCATACACTTTGGTATTCTTTTCTATGTCAACCTTACAAGAACATATTTTTACTGGCATTTGAAACTTTATCAACAAATCGACGAAGTATTTTAAAACAAGTTCTGAACAGCACTATTGAGCTACATAGCAGGGTTTTCTTCAAATGCACTCGAATTTGCATCAATGATTACTGAAGAGTTTTCACTTAGTTATATTATACTGCTATTTCTTCCGATCAGCGTGGTCCTGAATGAGTTAAAATTACTTTCCGAAGTGAACACCAATCTTGCTAAGTAATGTAATATTTCTTCCAGCATGCTGATTTAAATTCTAAGCGCGGCTGCAAACTTTAGCGTAATTTGGTCGAAGGTTTGCTTTGCAGAATTTAAAATAAGAAGCATTGTTTAAATAGACATTTGCGATAATTTATAGTACTTGGGAACTAGCCTCTTTAGTTTTTGACCTATTTCAAAGGAGTCGGCTGAAATGATTTTTCTTTCAAATAAAGGGACTATCTGGAACTTATTTGTAGGTTAAGTGTTATTACTTTGAAGAGTCCGTTTTATAATATTTTTATTTATTATAACAAAACAATTTGTTTAACCAGAAACAGTCAATATGCAATTATTTTTTGCGTTGACTGCTTCAATGTTGTTTGATGTTTCATTCTGTGTTCGATTTTTGATTGTAGTCGTAATAAAAGTTGAGCCTGGTGGATTTTTTGTTTTCACTGTCTTTTTTTATATAGGTATCGCGTGTCAAAAGAGGCCTTGTTGCTGCTCATCATTATACTTCCATATAATTCTCTATTTTGTAAGTGAAATTTGTCTGTCTTACAACGGACCCTTTCTTCAGTTTGATTCGGGTTTCTATGTAGAAACTTTGATGTCTAGCAATTTATGAAAACTATAGATGCTATAAATTAAAAAAAAAATGACAACGCTAAGGCAACGAGACATTTTATGCTATACGTATTTTATCCCAGACAGATAGCTAACGGATTTTTTATTATTTTCTGCAAGCATCCAAAACAAGTTATAATAGGAATAAATTATCGCATTCAATATATATAAAGTAAAATTTTTGACAGCCACATATCACAATAATGCGGTGCACAAAATATTCTAACAAAATGATAAAATTTTGAAATAAAATGTTAGAGGAGATCGTTCAGACGATTCTCCCGAGCACGCGGACAATAAGGTGTAAAAAGAAGCCATTTGCAAATCGAGCAAATAACAGAAAGAGACGAGCTTCAGATACAGATGAAGATACAGACCAAATTCCTGGAGAATCCTATCTATCTTTGGACAATGCTAAAACATACGCGCTTAAAACTCCGAGATTTAAAGTGCCAATGTTGATAACATTCCTCATTTTCTATGTATGTGTTATAAATGTGATAATCTCGTGTGATGTTAGTATTAGTGCTATAAATATTAAAGAACGAAAAGAAGGTTTGTACGAACGTGAAATAATCAGAGAGAAATCGAAATACTGGTTCGGAAAAAGGCATGATGGATACGAAGGTTATGGAAAGAATTTGCGGAAAGGTCGAGCATCAACTAAAAGACAGGTTGATGATGGTAAACCAGATAAATACGGCCCGGAAGCTCAAGACTTTAATAAGTATTATAATTACCTTAAGGATAAGGACGATGTACCAAACGCAACTGAATTGCCAACTTATTACCAAATGTCTCATTATATGCCTGATGATTCGCAAGCCGTGGGACATCCGCACAACCTCGCTGATCATCCATTTTTCGTGAAAAATATAAAATTCAACTTGAGACCCGAGAGGCACCAATTTCAAGAAAAGATTGTAAAACTCGGTGTTCTGCTGCCTGCCGACGAGACCCAAATTTTTTCACTTGGAAAAGTTTTGCCGATTATTGAGATGGCAATCCCAGCAGTGACTGGTCCAGATGGTCCACTACCAGGCTGGACTATTTTGGTGGACTACAGAGACACGCGGTGCTCTTCCGTCGAAGGGCCTCTGGCTGCCTTCGAATTCTACGTTCATGAAGCCGCTGGTAAGCAACAAGTTCTTAATATAAATAATGCTGCCATCAACTGCCTTTTTCAATTTGACTTTTGATAATAAGTCCAGTAATATAGCTTCCAACATTGTATGAGTTCGAGTGAAGTCCAAGATTGTCAAGTAAAAATTACATTTCAGATGCGTTTATCGGGCCCGGTTGCGAGTACGTGATAGCTCCGGTGGCGAGGTATGCAGGACCTTGGGGCATACCGGTGCTGACTGCGGGAGCTCAGGCTCAAGCCTTTGGGTACAAGCAACCGAGTTACAGCACATTAACGAGAATGATGGGAAGCTACACGCAAGCTGGTGTCGCAATCCGCAAAGTCTTTGAGGTAAATCAATGGGAATTCTGTATCAATGTTGTACATGTCCAAATTTTCTGCGGCCTCTTTGTTTTGTGATGTTTTATTTTCATTTGGCGTTTTGTTAAGCTTTTATTAAGCAGTTTCTGTTTTATGAGTGTTTGTGCTTTGCTTTTATTTTGAGTAAAGGCCAAAAATCGTTCCAATTAGCTTTTGACTTTTGGAAAACCAAAAAATGGAAGCTATAGTCTGTAGACTTATTTTTTTTTTCTATAGAAAATATATAGCAATTAAATCTATCTAGAATTAGAAACTACTTCTGACGTGTAAATTTTTAAAGATGCCATAAACGACGATGGTGGTTAATTCAACTATATAGGGTGACTGGTAATTAGTGACCGATATTTAAACACGTGATTGTACTCATGATTACAAACAACTTTTTTTATTATTGTAGCAAAATTATTGACAATGCGGGGCCTCGCCGCTAACAGCTGATCGGGTGACAGCGCGCGCGATATTTGAATTTTACTGTAATGATAAAAAAATGTCAAAAAAGTTTCTTCGGGAAAGTTGTTTATAATCATGAGTACAATCACGTGTTTAAATGTCGGTCACTAATTACCAGTCACCCTATATAGTAAATTCCACTACACACGTAACTAAAATTCGTACTGTTTCTAAACCAAATGCCTAGACTTCCAAAAAAAGTTGAAAAGGCTACATATTTACATCTAACCTTAAAATTTGAAACATTTCAATCAAGCAAGTTTTGATGAAATCCACAACCCTGTGGTACAGCTGAATAAGTTGTTAATCATTGTTATTCGGATGGTGTGGAACTCGCAACAAAATTAATATTGTGAACAAGTCGGCTCGCCAGTTTCAACGCTCTTCATAAATTGCGTTGTCACTAACACGTCCGCAGTGTCAACTCGATACACAAAACGCCTAGCTGC
This sequence comes from Heliothis peltigera, assembly GCA_958496145.1. Lineage (NCBI taxonomy): Eukaryota > Metazoa > Arthropoda > Insecta > Lepidoptera > Noctuidae > Heliothis > Heliothis peltigera. The sequence goes on from OY292341.1 coordinate 2,556,886, forward strand.
AAATAACTGCACAAAATTAAATTGAAAATAAACTGACATAGGTTTCCAGGTGTGACAAAGTTATTAATGTATTTTAGATACTTCATTATCATAATATTATACCTGTTTACTCAAGGGATATGGTGGAAGCGTGTAGCTGAAATCCTACGAAAGGGGAGCAAGTACCTACAGGCCCTGACTCTAGTTGAATTCTATGAACTTGCACAAAATCGTTTAAGACTTGCTTAAAGCTAACTTGTGCAACTATAAATTAAACAAATTAAACTTACGTCGATATCAAAATATTATTAGCTACTGCAAAAATATCTACTATAGGATTTCATCTTTGAAAACCTTATTTCTGATATTTTATACTTTACCAACGCTCCGATTGATTCAGATAGTCTAAAATATACATATCAATAAACAGTCAATCTCACAATGTTATAGCAGATGACCCTGATTCTATTTACGTTGTTCAAAGTTGCACTTAGTGGTCCAATGCACTTAGTGATGAAATTTGGAATTCTGCCCACTGTTAATGGATAGCGACCGCAATGAGCGTATTCAGAAATTAAAGGTTTAGTCATACAAATACTTTTAATTAGGCAGTCTTGGTTAATTTTAGAAGTTTGGATATAAAATGACTTTTAAAATGGAATATTCTGAGACTTTATTCTAGTATACCATAAGTGAAGATTGGGTTGGTTTGACTTTACATATTCACAGATATACAATCCAAAATTGTATAAAGTTCGTACATAGTCCAAGAATTATTCATATAAATAGGGGCATGTTGCGAGGACAAATTTGACCGGGTCAATAGGAAAGCATGAAACCAAAAGTATTTTACGATGCTATCAACTAAAGCTAGATCCAATAATTTTATTCTCCTGAATCAAAGCGTATCATCCATAACAAAAGGCTTTTCTACGCGATATGACCGCGATATGATTCGTAGGTGTCCTCCCATATTCGAACTGAGACTTTCTGGACCTATAAATTGAGATAGACTTTATTATTTATTTGATTTTCTATTGGATTATTTGAAATAGTTCTTTGTAATATTATATTTGATATTTAGAAACTTTTGTTTCAAATTTGACATAACACAAAACAAACTAGCAATTTAGAAGTGTCAATTTGAACGGAAATCAAATACACACAATAGTTCGTAGTTTAATGAAACGAACGATACAACAGAATTTAATAACCAGAAAAACTATGATGTAAGAGTATATAAAGGATTATTTATTATCAATTCTTGACGAAACAACTGCAATTTAAAAATAAACATAAAAAACAAAGAAACATTTATTATTGCTTCACGGGAAACAGGTTGTTATGTTCTAAGTTAATAATGAGAAAAGTTACTCTGTCCATAAATAAACTTGATCTATTTAAAGTATTAGATGAGAATTTAAAGGGGTCCCGGCGGCCAATAAATTTATTGTTGCCTGCCTGCAAACTTAATCCTTTATAACAACAACCGTAGACAAAAATCCCTTTTCGCTATTTTTCAGAAGACTTTACATGTAGCAATTACCAGCTACTGTCAGCGGTTTCACTCGCATACTATGGAAACTTACTCTTGCACCTACCTAGTACCCTCAAAGGGTTTGTTGACGATTAAAGGATTTTTCAAATCTGGCCAGTAGTTCGTAAGATTAGCGCGTTCAAACTTTTCATGTCATATGTAGTTTTTTGACGTTCCAGAAGTACTGATCTTCAGTCTAGTTTAGAATAAGCCGTTTTTTTGTGGTCGTCACAGACCTGCTTAGCCGAAACCCATTACAACATACCACACATAACACAGGTCCTTTGTCTGAAAACTTCGAAGAAAGTTTTTTTTTGTGTTATACTGTAACATGGGTAGGTTTTCGTCAGTAATAGTCTGATATTCCCTTCTGCTCCAAACAGCAAAATAGATGATTAATGCTCCAAAATTCGCGTCATTATAAATATAGACAACTTGTTTGTCTATCCATACATACTGTAGGTATTCTAGGACTGGTCAAGAAGAAAAAATATTTAAATGCTTTAAAATTTTCACCACCTAAATTTCGCTGTCTTTGTCTAAAGATAAAGGTAGCATATTTACAAATACACAAAATAGTCTAATAATAATATAGTAATAGTTTGATCTTTCAGTCCGCAGTGTTGTTAAGTAGGAGGTATTTCAATAATAGAAAACTTATAATAATGATGTTTCTTATTATATAAAACTGCTAGATAAAAACTTATTTTTAATGAGGATTTAACTCCAGATAACTATCATACATACAATATATTAGCAAACGGAATATTTAGACAAGTGTACCTACAACATAGCAGCGAATAATATATTACAGTCATTGTGTTCAAGTTTTATTTTTAGCTTTGATTACATTATTCAAGGTGAAGATTAATGTCATATCACCCGTTAAGCGTCTTATAAAATACCAAACTAGGTAGTAGGTTTATTTAGCTTCTTATAATGTGAACAGGTATGTTGGCAACATTTAGTATTAATCAGTTTCTTAGTTCAAATGGGTGTAGAGATCATATTTATGAATTCAAATATTTCCTTACCCTTAACATCTACCATCCAACTGCTGGACAAGTCTCCAAATAAGTCCTAAACCTGCTCCACGGTACTATTTCAAATTCGCTCCAAATGCATAAATGCAAACAATTATAACAGTCTTAACACACGCTGAGGTTAAAACTCAATTAGCATTAAGTGCGATAGGCATTGCAAATTATCTGAATTTAAATAGGTTTGTTAATATTATTTACTTAAAATTAATAAAATGTTAAGCGTAGCGGTCGCAAGAGCAACTAATCGATTCTAGGGTCGAGTCGAAATCACTTTGCGGATTCTAGCAACTTTCACAAAGCAGCTTAGAGTCTTGGAAGTTGGTGGTATTCCACTCCTGTAAAGCGCGTAAAGTCAGTGTTGGCGGGACTGCCACTCAGTTGCATTTATTGTTAGTATTTGTACAATGCCATGTCAGAGGCTGGCAATCGGATTTGACAAAACTCTGACACTAAGGCTTTTTAGGTTATTAAACATGCAGTTCACTCGATAAGTAAGAATAGAATGTAGCTGAGGCAAAACTGTTGCCTTCAAAAGCCTTCGACAGATGGATAAATGACTACAAGTAATACTTGGTTTACCAGGTTTGTTTAAAAAGTTATATTGAAATATAGGGATGTTACGTTTTCAATCCATTTTTGTTCTAATTCTAATGCTTCATGCTAAGAAGAAAATCGGTTACTTTGAAAAGATAGCGGTCAAACGCTTGCCTATGTAGTTAAAGGTGACAATCCAAACATTGAACTATAAGTACCTATGGAATGACTCTAAATACTACGAAAGTTGATCTTAACGTACCGATTTAATTTTATTTGATTAAAAGTTTGTAGCTTTTAGTTGTATGCCGTTGATTTATTTATTTTCCTCACTTTATTTGATTTTGTGTGTATATTTTGTCTATTCTGTTACAGCTATATCTGTGTCTTTTTGTATTATTTTAATTTAAATATAGACAGCCCGGTTATCTCCATGTGACAAATAAAATGCTTTTACGTGATCTGTCTTTTGTTTTTTATTTTTATTTAATTTCGTAAATATTCTTGAATGCACTTCTTTTTATGGTCTTTGTTTACGTTGTAAAAACTCATAAACTGGCATGGGTTTTTTTTATTTTTTAAATTAAAAATTATTTCGATGTACCAATGTTTAAGTAATTGAAAGTTTTACTTTACAAAAGTTTTTACTGATTGCCTTTTAAGACCTTGTTTTATCTCGAAGCCTCATTACACTGAAAAATATAAAAAGTCATGTATTGTTTCAGGAATTCAAATGGGGCCGCATAGGAATGCTGTACCACAACCACGACCCAGCGTCGGGGAAGGGTAACAGCCCCTGTTTTCTGACCTTAAGCGCAGTTTTCTCAGTCCTGAACAAGAAACACAACGGCTCGGACATAGCGACCGCACCCTTTGATGAGACCAACATAACCACGACAAAAATAAAGGAATTGCTACATAAGTTGTCATTAAACACCAGAAGTAAGTATTGAAGAGATTTTGAAACTAACCCCGGCTTTATTTTGACAATTGGATGAATAAAATTGATTGATCAACAGTTTTTGGGTTGTATTTTTTGATAAACTTTGTTGACACTTGCTTTTAACAGGGTTTCGGTGGCAGTTATTTTTAAATTGTAGATATTTTAGTTTTATTTGCTTTAAATATAATATTTTAAAATTTTCAATCGGTTCTTGAAAATTACGGAATAGCATATACAATTACTGTGTATTTTATTACTGTTACAATATTGGGAGATAAAAAAATTATAACAAGCATCAAGATTAAGGTTCATTTTACAATGAAAACACAACGTGCTGCGTCTTACACATTTTTATTTGTGTTTATTTTTTTTTAATTGAAGAATATCTGTGTATTTTATTGTTGAAATTTGAATTACCTGTCAACTTAAATAGATGTCTAAAAATGGGTAAAAGAAATCACAGAATATTTTACATTTAAAATTAATTTAAAATAGTCAATCATTTCCAAAAATAATACCCGGAGCCATTCGAGGTAATATTTGCATAATGTGACTGGTTAATGTAGTAGGTAATCCGCTTAGTAGCTTTCCCATGTGCTTTCGGTTTTAATGTATAGCGGAACAAATTTGATAAGCAAATTAAAAAATCAAACACAATCGACTACTCTATTTATGACACTTTTATTTTCTATTTTAAGGTAAATTACAACATAACATATAGTGTGTCTCAGTTTTAAGAGTGCACTTTTGATTTTTGATATTTTTATTGTATTGTGAAGGAGTCATGACGCTCTGATGAAGTATGAAATAAAATATCTATTTATTTTACACACATGCACACTTGTTCAATTTAAAACTCTGTTGATTTGAAGCAAAGAAGCGCACATTATTTTGTGAAGTAGGTATACTGTGTATACGAGTATACCTACATATACTACACAACAGGTATACAGCGACTATGATTGGCCTACAGGTGTCGAATGTGACATGTGATCAGAAGAGACCATTCATCGCGTACCTATAATATCGATGCTAAACGTAGATTTTACATAAGGTCCCTATCATATAGCACACAATAACAGTTAGAGATGAAACGTTGACGGCTGTGAAGAATGAACATTATCGCACAATATTATATAGAGTACATTTAAGATCAGAAGTTGCGCAGAAACGAATTTGTATGGAAATCACAAAAATCTTACCATTCTAACTAAAAATAATGTGGCCATGATATTATAGAGTGTATAAATATTGTATTGTAATCCAAAAATGTGATTTTATTAAGGTTCGTCAGATATTATTTTCCTATGTTGTCATAACACTTGTTTACACTCGGAGTGACAAAGGCATCGCAGTTGTTTGTAATAACAATGAATAAACAAGACAGATCCTTATTGGGACCAATCTTCATGTATATTCTTCCGTCTGCTTCCGATATTTGCATCGCCTATGCATCGACACGGACTCGATACGATTTCATTTGAATTTTAAATCTCCTCTCGACACACGTGCATCACACCACAAACCATTGGTATGCAATATGCACTAATATCATTTGCGATTCTTTGAAATTGTACCCCAGTTCCTCTTAATATACTACGTCATACCTCTAGAAGCATTCGTATAATTTATTATATTGGCATATATTTTTGTTTTCATTATCTTGCGATAAAAATGTTTCTAGATGATCTTAGATGTATTTTTGGTAAAATGAGTTACCAATGAGAGAACCTCCGTGGCTGGCCGGGGCGGGCAATCGTCTTATTATTATTATGATAAACTGTACACTGAACATTTTTTAAAGGAATAATTGGGGTGAAAACTTCAATCGATATCGAAGTCAAAAATATAGTTTTTAGAATTTTGTCTGTATGTATGTAAACTCAACTAGTACTGCATGGATTTGCTTCAAAGGACTTCAACCAAAATGGGCTAACCGGTGAACAGCTGTATAGGCGAAAAAGAAATTCATGAATAATTTAGAAAAAATATTTAGTAAACATTGGTTTCTTTTGGGAGTGTCAAACTAAATGATATTAAAAACGAATAAAAAAGATTTATAATTGATTATTGGGTGTTTATAGTGACAGTTGTTGTACAACATGCGGAAGGCATTGAGTTAGGGTTGCCAAAATAAAAACTCAGAAAAAATAATATCGATATTCGATGTTTCGATTCGAGAGCTTCAAAACATTAAAATATTTGATGGAAGACCGAGCTTTATCTAACCGTTGAAATATTCATCATTAGCATCATCATAATCTTAACCGTACACAATTAAAAAAATATAGTTTATGCAGAAAAACATTTCCTTTAAGTGTCAAATAAAAATCATCAGCTTGCCTACGCTACGCAACGTGGAACAAACCAAAAAAGTTTTTATCGGAAAAAAAAATGTAATAAACGTAACAATTGTAATAATCGTTTATAATTGATATTTCGTCTTCGTTCATTTGGGTTTTGTCCGTCATGGTAGCGAGTATTGTTAACGCGTGCTTTTCTTGAAGATTCTAATTAGAATGCAGCATGGGCCATACCCAAAATAATTACGCAGAGCAAAACAGCTCAGGATAATATACAAAAATAAAATGCAAAGCAAAGCAGCTCAGCATAATATACGACTTGAAATCGATTCCATAGGATTCCTATGAAATCGATTTCAAAGCGTGCATTGATACCTAGTGCAGAGAACTGGCAACCCCGATCCAGAATCGGTGATCGATTGTCAATCAATGTCAATGTCAGTGTCACTTTCATTCTGTGTTCGTGCTCTTGTTCGAATATTACTGTAAATATTATTTTGATTTTAGATATTTTTGACGACTTACGCTATTCAAAATGGATTCTGATGATTTTTCACCTAACGACCCCGGCTTACTCTTGGACTCAGAACCCGCTTTAAACGTTTACCCTGGCATGTCTTCGGATAATGAACCCGTTTTACATGACGACCCATTATTATTTAATTAAACAATTTGATACAAAACTTCCTATACATATGTTTTCTATGTACTGTAAACTACTCAATAAAATCAAAAATAGTGCAATATTGTTATGTTCATGTTCAAGCCCAAACGCCATACAAAGTGGTTGATGTCCTTTGGCATAAATATAACTAAGAAATCAGGTCAACATATAGGCTATATATTATCACGCTATCAAGTACGGGGAGGGGAATGTTTTTCGTGTTCGCATTCAAGAACATTAACTGCCCCATCAGTCATCTGTTCTGCGAGCTATGTGCTCTACCCATTGCCACTTCAGCTTTGCAATTCTTCGGGCTATGTCAACGACTTTGATTCTTCTGCGGATCTCCTCATTTATTGTTCGATCTAACAGTGAAACTCCTAGCATAGCCCTCTTCATCATCAAGAATATACTTTAAAATATTATCAACCCCGCAAAGGTACAACGTATAAGGAATAGTTTTCTTGTAAACTGTCCCCTTGCTACTGAAAGTTATTTTATCTAATTAGTTTCTCAAATCAAGTTACACATCACGACACGTAAACATTAGTACGAAACTTGATGTAGAAACTTATTTCTTGATGGGACGAGTTTCAAACTCAAGAAAAGTTAGGCGAGAACTAACTAACAGGAAGACGAAATAATGTAATAAGACAATTTCATAGATCCAGGATCTGATTTTCTATGCAGTTTTTCGCAGCCTGCCTGAGATTTTTTTGTGGTAAATTATGAAAAATTACCTCTGATGCTAAAGGTGCAGCTGAAGGGACGACAGCACATCAAGCTACCAGAAACTGTCAAATAATCCCAATCAACTTTGAATAATATGCTTCAGCAATACAGTTGAAAATAAATTAAAGAAATTCGACAGATTGTAGTAGCTTGAAGCTGGCGTGTGTAAATCATGAGGATATGACTTAAACAGTCATCCTAATGTTTTTTTAAAGCCACAAAACGAGGCGAAGCTCCATGGCAACGTATCTCGATTGAATTAAATTTTCTTAATGTATTTTAAAAATGTCAATTGTATTTGTTACAGAAATCCACATTAACTTTTCATTGTCAATACTTTATGCAAATAATATATACGATCTGAAGTAAAAACCGCATACAAAAATTTATGCGATGCACAGCGCTGTAGGAAATAAACTTATTCATGTTAATCATTTAATTCTTCAAAGACGGCGTGAAACATAATAATGTCTTTTAATGAATTTATGAGATGTATGCGAGGCTCTTATGGCTTGTAATTGAATAGAGGTACATATTATGTAAATTATTATTTAATGGTAATATACGACACATACGTGTTCGATGTTAATGTCTGAGTAATATAGATAAATATTCGTACGAGTATTGTATATTGAAATAAGAAAGAAATAATGTTACTTGTGAGATGACGCAACGGCAGATAGAAGAGTGTGGAAGAAGAAAACATACTGCGCCGACTCCAAATAAAATTGGGATAAGGGCAGGATGATGGAACGTAGAAAAATAAAGTAATTTTAAACTCAAATCAGGCAAGCCAAAACCACATGGCACATACCAATACAATCAGTGAACAGTGAAACGATAAAAATTGAAATGATTTTTAACATTTCACAGCTATACGAATATTTAATATCAAACTAGGTATGTGATATTACAAAATAACTTTCTGAACTGAAGGAACAACATGAAAAATTCCTGATATTTCAATACACCAGCCAACCATTGACAATAACATGCCAACATTTTTTTATTATTTTGTCATAGAAACTAAAAGTTAGCAATGCATATTTTACTGTGATGGAAAGCAAGTCCCAAAATATATGTGCTTATATGTTGATGTCCCATAGAAATGTGTGCTTTCATTACCTAATACATATATCTATTCTGAGGTCTGAGCTAAGCTCGTACAGGCCAACTCGGAGATTGATCTGATCATCGATGCCTTCCTTAAGTTAAGTACTTGCTTTTAATTCAACGAGAGCATTTCATATTTAATTTATTTTTTATTTTACACTTAGTGGTTTATGTAATTGGTGTCAAGCCAAGTAAACTATTAATTTAATAAATTTAGTTAGAATTATTTTAACAAGTACTACAGGGAATTACACCATCTTTTCTAGTTCTGGACATTGATGGTAAATAATGTATGGTAAATTTTTGGTAGACTGTAAAACTACGATGCGTGTTACACAAGTTCTTAATTTGATATTGAGTACTTACACAAAATTATAACGATGAGTTTCAGTATTAAATCTTTTAAGAGACAAGAAAGCGCGCCGGGAAATATGAATTTTTAGGTATATGTTTATAAACATGAGTTATATGTTTTGTCGATGCAATGCCTCATATCTATTTAGTGTTTAGTCTTAGTTGAGTTTTATGTGCAAACGTGCAGATAACAATTCGTTACGAGGATCAAGTTTGTCAACGTTTAAATAACATACGATTTTCAATGGACGTAAGATTAATTTAATGATTTGCAAAGCTTATATTTCACACTTGGTTTCTTTTGAAGTGTTTAAATATTTAAAGTTGTAAATATATTTTGGTTCGAGATGAAAGATGGTGTGTTGATCCGTGAATGTAAAGCCGAATTTATGTGTAGTAACGGATTAAAATTATTGCATCGCATGTGGTGATGTGGCCGAGCCAGCTGCATAGATGATGTATACGAGAGCACTGAAAATTATTTTGAAATATTATCTCATGAGAAGTCATGTTACATTAGTGATGATGATTTAATTTGCAATTCTTGTAAATAAAAGGTATTCCCATCAATTTCAGATTGTTAATCAGTAACAGAAACGCTGTTGTGAGCACGTATTTCAGAAAATTTATTGTTAAAAGTCCCGCCCACTGGTCGGTTCCCGGACAACAGGTCCAATATGTTGTTTATCACACGTTAATGGTCACGCTAATTGCTCGATTACGCCGCGCGCCGTCATGCCATGTAGCCCAAGCTTGGAAATGACAGGAACGTTAACAAAAAAAAATAATCCGTAATTAAAACCTTAATATTTATAATTTTAAATGTTTTTTTAAAAATGAGAAAGTTAATTACTCGTCTTCCTAGATTTTTTTGAAGCTATCCTGCCCTCCATTGCACGGGTGTATCAATCACCAACTTCCAGACTCCCAGACTCCCATCTGCTTTTATGAAAGTGTCTTCAAACCCACAAAGCAATTTCGGTTCGACCCGGGAATCGAAGCCGAGACCCCCATTCCAGTGCACATTAGTTGCGCCACTATCCATACTAATTTAAATAACATTGTTTGTTTTAGTTGTCGTAGTGTGCGCAAACCCCAGCACTGTGAGAGACATAATGTTGGCTGCTTACGACCTAAACATGGTGTCGTCTGGAGAGTACGTGTTCTTCAATATCGAGCTGTTTTCAAAGTGAGTATCGATAATGTTACCTAGTATTGCCTGAAGTGTATACCCGTTCTTGTCTTCTGGTCTCTCATAATGAATGCTCTTAGTTCATCATTATCATCATCTTCCAGCACTTTTTTATTTGCATGCCCTTTGGTTTGATGCCACATACTGTCCTTTTCTTCCATACTTCTTTCGAATACGTCTATCGTTCTCCATATCTATCCCAGCCCTAAACCAGATTATATTACCGCCAAATTAGTCAATAGTTTAAGCTGTGCATTTAAAAATCAATTTCTGTAGTTCATTATCCTTGCATAATTAACAGGGGTAGAAGTAACAAGTCCCATTTTTTTATTGTTCACACTGAGATACATCATCGTACAGCAAGATTGCATCTAGTATTTCAACTTGCACCTTGAACTTTGCTATTGAGGACGAACTAACAAACAAGTCCTTGCCGCAGACTTGTTTACATCTCAGAGTTGGAACATGTACGGCTTACTTGAGCTGCTTATTATGTTTTACTTGAAATTTCCTGTCGGTTCTCCTCCATAAGACCAGCTTCTTGAAACTATGCAGCTGATTCTTGATATTTCTTAAAAGTATTCAAAAGCCAAAAGTCCTGACGTCTGTCTATTTGCGAAAACATAAAAACCAATAAATAGAGCGGGATATAAGGAGGGTTAAGATATATATACCCCGGGCGCAGCCGATCCATATTGTTAGATCGAAAAAGAAATGTTTTAATTTCGAGACTGTTCAGTAATAGTCCACTCGATTGTGAACATGTGTCCGTTTTCCTACAAATATCACGTCCTATAGATTCGTCGTTCATAAAAATAGATCTAATACGAAACAAAGCAAAATTGAGTATATTTCAACAAATATCGCTTTTTATTTACGAAAGCGGATCGCGCTACTGCCTACAGATCCCCTGACTAGTCTGATTACATCATCGACTTTGTTGTCGTCGGTTTTCGCATGTCCCTCGAGGCTGTTCTCTCTCCCATCCTATTAAAGATAGAACATCCATCGGGAACACGGTTGTAAATCTATTTGTATTAAACTTGATGTAATAATGCTGTATAATCTTCGTGTTATAGATAGAATATTAAAGTTTCGTAGATTGCTTCATATTATTATATAAGATGGTTGGGTCCATGTATCAACACTACCAATTTGTTAGTTCACTGTTGAACTGAAGTATCCAGGGCATTCCTCTAAACTTGCCTTTTTTGTCCCTGGCCCGCTACCTTCCGAAATTCATTTATGAACTAAAACAGTAAAAAGAAAGCTCAGTTTAGTAATTTAAGCTTACGGTCAATTATATATTACAGTATTTAAGATGTAGGTAAAGATAACAAGACAAGATCCACTTCATTTTACCTACATAGGTACTTCTTGTGTCTTCCAAAAACTTTTATATGTATGTTTACGATGAAACTTTGGTGTTTGGAGCTTTGAAGGTTTCGATCGATCAGAGAGTTGTATTATTATTTGCTGGAACTTAAATTCTGTTAGTAAGATACTCTTGTCTGTTATATTAGCAGCTCTAAGATCTAGAACTATTTCACCTGCTAGAATACTTAACTACCTCGTTAGTCGAACTTTATCTTTTTTCTCAGTTCAGTTTTTGTAGATTTTGAACAAATAAAATTACACCCTTTCACTGATATTACAATTCTAAACTTGGTTTTATTTATTATGTTATTTTTCTAACAGCCTCGCGTCTGCGTCTTCTAAAGAGCCTTGGAAGGTGGAGGGTGACACTGAAGAGAGAAATGAAAAGGCGAGGAAAGCATACAGCGCCGTACTCACCGTCACCAGTCCAGCTCCTGAAAAGAAAGAATACCTTCAGTTTTCTGATAAGGTGAGCTAACGACAAGTAATTTTCATATCATAAAACTATGGTTTGATACAAATATTGAGTACTACTAGAGTATAATCAATTTTGCTACTCTTTATTAATAATACTATAGCTCATTCCTTACCTGCCTGTGAAGACTTTTTCTTCGCAATGAGATAAAAAGGGTGATGCTGATCGTGATGAATTGCGTATTAAAATAACCTTGTTACAAATCTATCCTCAAATTAATGTATTGTTTTTTCACGAATGAATTTAACCTAACGAATTGTCTGTACAGGTTAAAGATCTAGCAGCTACGAAGTATAACTACACATTCGGCAAAGGCGAGGTGGTGTCCACATTTGTAGCAGCGTTCTATGATGCAGTGCTTCTGTACGCGCTCGCCCTTAACGATACACTTAGCGAGGCTGAAAACCCAAGGGGGCCGCTGGACGGCGCTGCGGTTATCAGCAAAATGTGGAACAGGACATTTCAAGGTATTAAAGGATTTTACTAACGTGTAGTTGAGAAAAACAAAAATGAAATTGCTTACATATTATTTAATAGTGAAGATTAAATAAGTCCAAATTTATCAGCAGTAAGTAGTTTAGTTATCGAGTTTGGAATTGTAGGATTCAATAACATCAATGTATTACAACTACCAAGTTTACCTCATTAAACCAAACACAGCGTAATGTTAATACCTAGCCTGAACATTGGAACTTCTGAAATACAGAGTTCAGCAATGAATAGAACGGCAGTTTGTGAGGAAGTAAAACTTAAAGCAATTAGACATTGTTACCTGCTAACTTTGACTTGCAAGACAAGCAATATTAATTTGTTACGGGGGACGAATAACATTGAAAATATATGGCTGAAGCAATAATTAATTTGGTTAGATGGTTCTGTTTTTGTCATAAATTAAAGATGTCAAAGTTTTGAAGAGTGTCTTTCAGACAAATATAAACTTTATTCAGCAATTTCAATTTTTTCAGTTACAAGTAATTGGCAACTTTAATTCGTCGTATTTTAAGTTCTACATAATACATATTCACAATTAATTTACAAAAGTTAACTAAAATATTTACACAAAAAAATAATAATTAATAATTTAATGCTCCTAATTTCAGTTACATAACTGAAATTAAAAGAAATGAAAAGCTTACATAACTGAAATTAGGAGCACACACTATACTTTGAGCCTTGTGTACCTACCATATTTGATTGAGATATTCTATGCGGTTTTCCGCTCGTGTAGCCTGGAGTCAGCCGGGTTAATTCCTTGACTGCAGACCCTGGCTATGGCCCTGGCACACAAAAAGCTTCAGAAGGAAATGGGTTTGGGCCAGTCAAAGTCTGGCACTCCCTTCACAATTATTCACAAAAAATATATATTTCCTTATTACATCTACGAAGTAACGTCTAATGCCATAATGTATATAATAATATTTGTTTCTGTTTCTGTGCAGGAATAACTGGCGAAGTGATCATAGACTCCAATGGTGACCGAGTAGCGTCCTACTCTCTTCTTGACATGAATCCAGACACCAGCAAGTTTCAGGTTAGCATCCCATTTTTATTTTGCTTTGTGATATTTCGACTTTTCGTAAATCTTAAGAGTTATTGCATAAGAATTGGAGAAGAGATTACGAAGTCAAACCCATTGAGACATTCTATGAACATATATGTAGGTGTTTGATTTAAGTTAGGGTGTTTCTATGTATAATAAAAAGAAAAGTATATAAATATGTATGTTTATCAGTTGTCTAGTACCCATAATACAAGTTTTGCTTAGTTTGGGACTAGATAACGTTGTGTCAATGTGTGAGGAATATATAGGTAATGTATTATATTATTATTCTTGTGAGTGTGTGAAAGAAAAGAGATCAGAATCAGTCCAGTGCCAGTGTTTTGTTCCAATATTTGCATCCCGCAAATTGCGAGAACTTTAAAGTGCATTTAAAAAGCTGTGTCGTTCCTGTACAGAGAACAGCTATTTATTTAACCCTTGCACAGTAAACACAAGCCTCGGGGTAATATTTTACAGGATGTTTCCTTTTCATTCAAGCGGTAACATTTTCATTTGCTGAGAAAATTAACTTGAACGTTGAGTATTAAATGATATAAATATTTCACTGGGCGTCCTCACAGCTATAAAATACAGAGGCATTTATAAAAACCTGTTTGGTTGAACTAGGAATTGTAATGAGAGAAAAAGAAAACACTGCTTCCCGCACCTGGATAAAAAGCTTATGATATATTATTCTGTTATACAAGCTGTAATATTGCCAAGTTTCATCCAATCAGTCAGCTATTTTAAAGTGTGATTGAGGACCAAACACCCATTCAATTTTATCTGCAGTACACTCCACGTCATAAAACTACAAAACCCTCATAACTAATCTAATCTGCCAAATTTTACCAATCGAATATTATTACACTTCCGTTATTGGGATAAGGTTGAAAATTTATTAAAGAAGTTTGACAGATTAGGTAGGTTGATGTGTTAGCGTCGGTACAATAGGAAAAGAAATGTTTGGGTCATAACCCTAAAGATGAAATATAGTCATTTCATATCTAGACCCGTGACGTCACGAGTTCATATCAGTGTATGTGACTTGTATACCAACTAACGTGGAAAGGTCAACAGAAGTTTAATTCCAATATGCGCTTTGGATGTTAATGATATTGCCAGTTTGTGTGAACTGCAATTTTGTTGTTATGTAACCTAAAATACGGGTTTAATTAATTTTATATGGCTTGTAACTAAAAAGATCCAAAAGATAAATTCTTAATTTGATTTTAGCCATACAATATTATCTGGCATATATAATTGAAGCCATTATTGCTATTATTATTGAGTTTAGGAGGTCAGACAGGCAGTCGCTCCACGTAAAACACTGATACCCAGCTGCATCCTGTTAAGACTGGAAGCCAACCTCAAAATAGCCTAAGCAGATAAGTAGTCATTATTATTAAAATGTCGCAATTAGATTATCAAGCCAAGACCTTTTTTCTGAACTCAGAAACCTGTTTGCAATATGAATTAGTTTCAGATATTAAAACATTTGGAAGGTCCATTATATTACTAACATTTCTACAGCCGCTGTATATTGTACAATCAGACGTTGATCAGCCATGGTGAATGGTTAAGGGCACTTTGTTGGATGATTAAATTACCCTGAATCAAATTACTGCGTACGGCTAAACGCTTTCAGACGAATTCGTTACTAGCTCGAAGTCAGTGAATAAGAGATAGAAAATTACATTTAACGAAAGGCGTAAAATAGATTTTATGTAGTTAGAAAAAAGGTTTGATTTGCAACCGCAGGGTATTTTGGTTACGATGAGTAAAGCTTAGTAAGAAACATCCATTTTTATTGTCTCCCCAGTGCTAGACATAGGCCTATTCCAACACCGAAGAAATTAGCGATAATCATAAAGCATAAATCAAGGCGGAATGGCGATTTCAGTCTATGGGTTTCGTCTAAATATTTACCTTTATAAAGTCAAATTAATGTTCAAGATATCATTATAACATAGAAAAGCGACATTTAATACTTGCTTGTCCCAGAATCGAACATGCACACTCGTATTTGAGAGTTCGTAGTGACCTAGGCTACCACGACTTTAAAATATAGGTAATATTAATTACAAAATGTAATTTAAAAGTAAAAGATATACATTTTGGAATTAATTTATTACACACTTTGTAACTGCCATAGTTCGAGCTCTTCATATTGTAGAATACATCATTTAGACAGCGCAATTTCTGTATTTTTTTTCGTCAAAGGACAGTCGATTGTAAATACGTACCTACTTAAAATATCCTTAATCAAGAACTAAACGCGAAATTAACGACTATCGGTTTTAAACCCACACAGAAAATTATTATCATCTAAAAATAAATTTTCAAAGAATGTCTTTTCAAAGTCTTAAATATACACAAAGATCCTTTGGGTTGACCCTTTTGTAGGCTTCGTTTTTGGTAAGTAAAGCAGAAATCTATAGCAGGGTTAATCTTAAACAGCTTTATAAGTCTTTGTTATTGAAACCTACCCTGTACAAAAGCTTTTTATTTGTATACACATAAGCTGAAATCTAATCATATTTTTTAGAATTCGCATTAGGTATATAAATTTACGAATAAAGTAATATTAAGAAGGGAATATTATATGTTTCGAAGGTAAAATTTATCAATTGGCATAGAAATTTCTGAATAATTGAAAAAACTGTGATAAAGCGAAATATTTTAACAATTTTTATGTATTGATTTGACTTACTCTTAATCATTAATAACGTATATAATATTATTTCGTGTGGTTTGAGTGTAATAATATGTATTTTTAAATATATATGTGTAAAGTATATGTAATACATCAGTTGCGTTAGCATCCATAACACAAACTAATCCATAATAATTGCCGACCGTGTATGAAAAGGTGTCGTGATATTATTGTACCGATATTGTCCGATATATTATTGGTCCCGAGTGGTTCTAAAAAAAAACATCTTAATGTACAGTATTATTAACAGTTGAAGTCTGTTAGTTTATCTCACAACTTATACTGCTGAAAAATATGGCCCAATAGAAACACAAAACATACCTTCCTTTCTTTGTATTCAAATTCCAGGTTATGATGTACTGTAGAGAGAAAATTCTTTGGTTTCATTATAACTGCCCCAAAGGTACACCCTATTAAATGCCATCCCTCATCAGCCGTACCTTTCAAAGGTCAGTTAGGGAAGATGGGTCCTTTGTTTAGAACGTCTGTCACACTGCCTTCACTCATTTGGGTTCAAAGCCTGATATTTAAGATTATAATTACCTTCATAAAAGCCAAGGATATCCTCCGGATTAAATTTCTGAAACATGCTGTTATTACTTTTTTTAAATATCATGACAGCTTTTCACACTCTGCCCCTAGGTACGCTATTGATTTGTTTGTGTTGTGGGTGCCAAAACCACTGATACGTACATATATGTATATCCTCATTATAGTAGTTTATTGCATATATGGATATGTCAAATGTCGACTGATCGGGAATCGAACCCGGGCCATTATTTTTTAACTTTATTTTCTTGACCAATGATTTAATACTTTAGACATTTCTTTCACCTTTAATACCATATTCATCAAATTACTCTCGAAGACCATGTACCAAGATCTTCAAACAAAAATCGTGAATAATAGGTATGAAGATAGAGGTATTTTTAATTATTTTGAGACACCTCCATGTTTCTTGTCCTGTTAGATTATATATTTAATATAATATATAATATATATCCCTCACACATTCACACAACGTCATCTAGTCCCAAACTAAGCAGAACCTGTACTATGGGTACTAGACAACTGATAAACATACTTATATACTTTTCTTTTGTAAATACATACATATTATACATAAAAACACCCAGACCAAGTCAAACACCCATGTTCATGCACACAAATGTTACTTATGCGGGAATCGAACCCGCGACCTATAGCGTGGCAGGCAGGTTCACTAACCACCACGCCATCTGGTCGTCAAACATTTGGTATGGTCGTCATTTACCAGCTAAGAAGATGAGAGATCAAACATTCTACAGAATAATATGTTAATACATACTTACATGGACCTACGTAATATGTTCTCAAGAGACCATTATCCGTTAGATGCAGAAATCTAATTCTGTCTGCAAGTAGTTTTCAAAAATCCTTTTCTTCAAGTATTTGTTCCACTACATACTCATGATAATAATATATATAAAAATGAATCCCTACTTCCTTTGGTCACGCCATCACGCGTGAACGTCTGGACCATTTTCTCTTTTTTTGTTGTGCTTGTTATTGTAAGGAGAAGGTTCTTAAAAAAGAAAAAAAATACGCGGATTATGAGAAAACGGAACACTTACGGAACCGTGGGCGACCACTAGTTAGTTCATGATACAATTCAGTGCATTATATTGCAAATAACTTGTGCAAGACAAGATAATATATAATATTGTAAAATTCCTCTCAAAGGCAGCGTTGAAATATGCAAGATGCTCTCTGAAGTATTTCTAAAGGCTTGCACTTTTGAATCACTCACAAAAAGATGGTTTCAAAAAGCTCAGTCATTGGAAAATAGTAAAAGTACAAAGACTTTTTTATTATCTGCTTCAGTTAATTTCACATTTCTTACAATTTTGCTGCGAATTCATCTTAAAGATTCCCAAGGAGTTACTACGAAAATTAAAAAGACTAAAAAATCCTAACATGAGATTATTCCTTATCTTCTAATTTTATTTATGATTATTTCTTATATATATTCTTATTCATTTCGAAAATTCTCATAACACTGTCAAAATGTTGAACAGGTTTAGGTTTTAAACGGAGATGGTTATAGTCTTAGTCTGGCACGCGATGTAGTTCCTTTGGGATTCGAATAAAGCTTTGCGAAACAGACAGTTATTTTTTACTGATAACCATAACGTCTAATCTTAATGGTGCTAAGCCCGGCCAAGGTCTAGCTAATCTAATCTTAACGTGTATACCAACTGTGCAGAAAATATATGTCCAATACAAATATGCTTATGTTTACTCACATTCGTGGTCCGATGGGACATCTATTCGAAACGACCGAGGTCAGCTGATAAGAGAATTCCGAACAATGAGGAGCCGTTTCTGGATTTTCCTTGTTACGCAAATTCTTTCAATATTTGCAGTAGCCGAGTTGATGTAGTCATACAAAGTTTAGCTCACTAGAAGGTATTCTTGCAGTGAACTGCAGTTTTTTTATATATTCAAAAAGGTATACACCAAAAGTCAAGTTAGATTCAAAGGTTGCTCCGTTGCTCAACAATGACTTTAATTCGCATCCAACTTTAAATTTCAATCAAGTATTAAAGTAAGACAGATGTGCTTAATTCAAAAAGTTATGAGAGAAATCATGAGTTCTGCGATGTAAAACAAAAGTCCCTTTATGCGGCAAGAAAGTAACTTATGAATTAAACTTTGGGTAATATGTAACATTTTGATTATTCCTGGTATGAAGCAAAGTATAGGTATATTCAATTGTGCCAAGTATAAATTAGAATGATTTATTCCATCATAAATCTTCTTACTGTGCTTAGGCAAGATTTTTAAGCAAAAGTAATAAAAAAAGTGGCTAATACTAAGCTAAGCTTTACCATTTAACGAGGCAATGCTCATAGACATAATGAATTTTATAACCCGTTAAATGGATTAAATTGAAGGGAAGACTTTTGTTTATGGTTTTGATGGTGACAACCTTTTAATATAAGCAAGATAGGTATACAGCTTAATGTGAAAAGTTTGTGACGTCATTTTCGCCGTTTTTGCCAGTTCTAAAAGTATTGAATTTGAATAGTTGTTATGTACTTGATGTAAAGTTGTCGGACTATAAGAGTGAGGGAATAGAGAGTGCCCGAATGCTTACGTGCACTATAATACATATGTCCTGCGCAGCTGGAAAGAGAACAGCCGCCGTAGCCGACAATTGGCCTGGATGCCATCATCATCACTTGATGTGAAATGCATCGACTATCGAGAGACGTTTCATTTGTCAAGCGAAGCAATTACAGTAATATAATGTCCTACGTGACCATTAAATGGAGACGCCAATTCGTCTATGGTTATCAGTCATTGCACAAGTTAATTAGGAAGGCTTGTTAATCAGGTCTGGGGTTAATGTCGACTATAATGATAAACTATTCATTATAAGCAATATCAGCAAATTAATTCGTAATTTAAATGTAACGGGTCATCTGTTAATGTGTTGATTAATCTGCGATCACCTACGGACCGTCCATTTCATTGTGAAAATAATTTATCATTGCATTTGAATGCTTGTTAAATACTGTTGAATTTAACGACATCAATATTGATCGCCTGATAATTACGGAAAGTAACAATGGCAACGTTGTTACAGTTTTAAAAAGCATTTTATCAAATGATGATACACTTACGACCTCATGGTGGCAAAGAGTATGACGCTTAAGTTAGATATCATGCCTGCTCTTCACAGCTTCTAAGATACTTGTGTTGTCTGTATACACAGACATACAAACACAAACAAATGCGTGTGCATTTGTTTGTGTTTGTATGCGCGCTTGCGATTGTGTGTTTATAAGTATGGATCGATGGACGTTTGTTACTCTTTCACGTAAGAACTACTTAATATATTTTGATGAAACTTGACAGTAATGTAACTTATACATCGGAATAACAATAAGCTAATTTTTATCAGGTTACAGGAACTACTCTCCTCAGATAGAGGAGCAAGTCTCGGGCGGAAGTAATAATAACTAAGTAACTAATACGAGTAATACTTCTTATTCAATTAATATCCATTTAGAAGTAAGTGATGGACTTGTCTTCAAATGTCTTCTTCTTCCTGCCCTGCTCCCATCAAAAATGCTCCAAAAAAAACTTGGTGAATCGTCGACATATTTTGCTCATACGTGAAAACCTATCCATATAGAAGGGTCAGAAAATATGAAACCTATATTATCTGAACTTCATCATCATAAAATAGGCACGGCTGAACTTAATGGAGCTTAAATCGATCGACTAACGTATGGTTTGGCGAAAATAATGGCACATCCATACATAACCCTAATGCAGAAAAGATGATAATTTGCCGCCATATATTTAAAGCTAAGCGATAATATTTTATATGAGAAGGTGCGATTTTCTGCAAAGATTTCAATGTGCATAAAATTAATTTTGCTTATAAATAGAAGGATTGATTGTGTGAAATTTAGCTAGAAAGAATGTTAGTTGTAAGATGACGACAGATAAAAGAGTGTGGAAGAAGAAAACATGCTGCGCCGACCCCAAATAAAAATTGGGATAAGGGCTGGAGGAGGATGATGATGATGAAATAGAAGGATTAAAATTCATATTCAACATCAATACTTTTATGTCTCATATAGTTGGTAAGATTGCCTTTTCAAAATTGAGTAGGTATCCAAGCCATTTACTTATAAAATGGTCTAAGATTTTTGATTTCTTTTGTTAAGTCCTATATTCTATATTAGCATTATTATCGAACAAAAGTTGCGTGGCACTTTTAAGGAGGGTTTTCAATAAAACTCTTAAATTCATTGCTCTATCGCGCAAATATTGTGTACCTCAGCCTTTTCCAAGGAACAATAGACTTTCCAGTTTCTAAGCGCTTTTGTAAAGGTTTTGAAAAAGGTTACAATACATCAGTAAAATGGCATTGTGTTCTTTAAGATTTCCATGGTTTATTATTATTATAAAAAAAAATCAGGTAAAGGAAAACCATACTTTGTCAATGTACTTTTTCTATTATTAAAGTGAACAGATCTTTATGAATAATTATTAGTCAACAAGGCATATAAAACAGATTTTTGAGTCAACTTTTTTTTTATCTTAAGTCTGCTACCAAGTAGCATTCGTAGACTTCCAGACTCTGGGATGCTTTGTGTGAGTTTCTAAAACTAAAAAGCGATTTTAGGCCGACCCAGGAAATGAAACCGGGTCCTGGGGCCCCGCAGTCGCGCTTTCCATCACTGTGACCAACGGGACCCCAAGGAATAATACAGTTAATAATACAAAAGGGCTACGATATAAATATGTATGAACACTTCCACATGTATACAAAATACAGTCCTTTGAATTATTAATTTTTAAAACTATCATAGGCACTGGAAGATTAAACACGAGCTATATTTTATTAGCCTCTACTGGGTAATCGAGAATCATTTACTCAGAAAAACTGTTCAGGAGTTCACATCGATTGAGACTATAGTACTTAACAATATAAAGAAGCTATTACAAACAAAACTTTCACAGATTAAATAACTTTAAAGACGGCTTACAAAGTTTAGAAGATCAAATAAGTTATCTTTTCAATATTCATTGATCAGTAAATATTTACATAAAATGTTCACAGGCTATTGAGGGTTTATTGGAAGTTATAGAATAATAACAAAATATTTAAAACATACAGAATTTAAAATTTGTAAATAATATTTGAAATGGCACTTCTATTTATTCGTTTTCATTAAAACAATCATTAATCTAATATAGGATTCACGGATCCAGTCCAAAACATTTTTTGCTTAATCGAAGTGAGATGAACTGTTTTTTTTACTATAATAAAACTATAAATTTAATCCTTATTGATTTATTTTGATATTATTTAACTTAAAAAAATACTTTATTGTGACACATTCATTTTTGAGAAGCAACTTCCGATCACAGCACTTCTTTTTCAAAAATACAAAGCGTCTAGTCTAAATATATAATAATAATTAATTTGATGTATGTAATGTATGGTACATTGGATTTACTTATTTAATGGGAAAGACTCAGAATAGACTGAGATAAAAGGTATTTTATTCCATGCTGTGGATAATATACAGACACTTTTCCAATAAAGAAATTCTTTGTAACAAAACTTCTAGACACTTTCAGGTAAACCCATACATTTTCGTGAATAACAGCACACTACACATTTATAAACTTCTGAATAGTGACGATGTTCGAACATAGATTAATCGAAAGTTTGCGTGGAAACTTCTCGAGCGCACCATTTGTACCTATATAAATATATTTTACACCATTCTGTCTTTGTCTAGTGGAAAGCACATTATTTTCAAAGACCTTTTGCGGAGGGGTCAACGGACCCAAGACTTGGGGAATTTAATTGCAGTTTTTCGTTCAGATAAATCAATCTTATTCTTAATGTGAAAAATAAAAGACATTATAATTTATAACGGAATCTTGTTTTTGTTTTGATGTGCACAGCTGTTTATTTATAAGCATATGGCCCTTTATGGGGTTTTTAAAAAAATAGAAATAACTTTGAAATAATCAGGTAATGATTTCATGATCTAGAATAAAAAGCTTCTAACTGATAGATAGATAGATAACACATTGTACGGGTTAGACATTTCCAAATAATCCGCTACATTTAATGTCATATTAATAACTTTATAAAAGTATAACAGTTTGCTCGATTTCGATTTTAATAAACAAAATTATTGAGAAACTAGCAACATTTGAAAAGTGGGGCCATTCTGAGTGTAATCGCCGATTGGTATGTTTATTACAATGCAATATACACATTGACTAAATAATATGATAGTATACTGAAACTCTTGGCATGTCCATTGAAGAGGAGTCTTACACTAGTAATTAAATAACTGAAAACCGAATCACTGAATCTCTTCAATTTCTTTCGTCACATTTTATTCATAAATAAAACAAAGCTTTCAAAAATCCTAGAACGAAGCCTTCTTCGAACTTCTGTTGACTGTGTGTTATTAGTATCAAGTAAACAATGTTTGTGAACTCTCGGGAATAGCTCCGTGGCAAATACATACATACATTTTTCTATGTATATGTATAATATAATAGGTCGTGTTTTCTTTCTTACACGATAGTAAAGTAGGTCCTTAAATTGTGTCATAAAAATGTTTTTACTTACATTTTTATTTGCTGCAAATTTTATAGCCTCCTTTTTATGTTCGTAACCAAATGTGGGGGACGCACAAATAATTGTAGTAATGGAATTTCCCATAAATTGAGATGAAGGCAGCATTCTTAATATCTTCATCTTCCTCATCTGCCTAGCTTTTTCTCTAGCTGTGTTGGGGTTGGCTTCCAGTTTTAACTGGATTTGACCTCCTCAACCCAACTTGGTTGCACCCATCAGCAGGGCAACCCATACCCTAATTATGGTAACACTAGTTGCAACTCTTTCTGTCTTCTTTACATATAATTAAAACTGAAACTGTAAAAGATAATTTGTTAAGCAAAATATATGGTTTCATAATATACGGATGGCCAGTAGGAAATCGTACGGATAAGGATGAAAAAACATTATGACAAGAGAGATAACCTACATGTTGATCAAGGATGTATATTGTGGGGTTATAGGATTGTTGTATTTAACTTGCCTTCCGAAACACGGAGGAACTCGTCAGACGATATGGTCATTCATCCAAGGACCAACTGCGCCAAGCGTTGCGTTGCCGTGTGATCGATCGATTCATGCGGCTGTTACTTAGCCACGTGCTCTTTTAATAATATATTTTTTAATATTTTGTTCTATGATATTATATAGGGAGATTTTGTATCTATAGAAAAGTATTAGTACTACTGGCATGTAGTACTCGTAGGTTGTGCATACTAAAATCTTTGACATGTGTTTTAATAAATATCCAAAATGATTTGAGTGGATTAGAACTGTTTAGCTGATTTTCAACTAGTTGAAAACACCAACATTTCGTGTGTTGACAAAATGATTGCATAATTTCATAACAAGAACTCACTAACAATAGAATACAATTGAATGACAATGGCTGTCGACAACAGCTTTCCCTAATGCGTTTTACGCTTAATTAGAATTTCTATATTTCGAAATCCATTGCTTCATATTGTTCAGCTCAATATTTGTTTCATGTATAAGTTGCATGTATATGTATTTGTTTAAGAACGAATATTGGCATAGTGGCTCGGAAAAGCTCACTTTGATTAGTAAACACAGATTTTCACGCAGATTTAATTATCTATTTTATTTTGTTATATAAATACTTGTATAAATTGTCTAAAATAAATAATGAATAAATGGCAATATTAAAAAAGTCTAAAAAATTAAGCTTACGCATTGTTTTCTATTATTGTTTTCCGGGATCATAATCACATCTCACGCGTAAAAATTAGGATATTGGATTCGCGCATAAAAATCAATTTACTTTTATGGACAAAATTCAGGGTGAAAACCTTCTCTTTTATTAAAAACTTTTTTCGACTTTGAGTTGAGTTTTCGTCTAGGACCAACTTTCAAAAAACTTGTTACGAACTTGGCAAGACATGAACATGATATTTGCGAAGTTTGAGCGGATTCGATGTGAGCCTTGCTTGAGCAAATGTAATTTTCAGACAGTTTATAAAATTTCTTCCATTCTTTGGTAAGTTTCGAGTGATAGTATGGATTTAAGTTGGCTTGCTATGTTTTAAAACAAAAAAAAATAACCTCAGTTAATTACGCCCAATTCAGCAGAACGGGAAAATTTAAAGTATCTGTACTAATATTATAAAGAGCAAAGATTTGATTGTTTGTTTAGACTGAAAAGTCTCCAAAACTACATAGTTGACAGATTTGAAAAAAATATTTCTATGTCGGGAAGTTACACTATCCCTGGTGAAAAGTGAGGCTATGTTTTATCCGGGTACAGAAAGAAGTTCCCTGGCCAAACGGCAGAAATCCGCGAGAGACTGCTAGTTGTCTATTAAGTATGGCTTTTACCAGAAAAGTAAACCAAAAATAACATACAAAATGTGCTGGTGGGGACTTTGTTGCGCCATTTCTTCTTTCCAGCGAAAACAGATAGGAAGCGGTGAAGGGTGCGTTTTGGGGGCTATCGTTTGTTTTGACGTAGGTACAAAAAGTGCCGATTTATCAGCCTAATTTGAACAAACGAGTTTGAGTGTCCTTTTAATATACTTTCAATACTACTCTAATTCATATTCTTACCCCAATTTTTATGTGGGGTCAACGCAGCATCTCAGTGGCGTGCACTTGGAGAGGCCTATGTTCAGCAGTGGACTGTGATAGGCTGATGATGAACGCAGCATCTCTGATTTTACCAAACCTGTTTGTCTGAAGTCATCTCACTAATAACATTATTTTCAGCCACATTGTCATACGATAAATATAGGACTTGTGATATAAAACGTAACATATTTCAATAGGTATATATATTATACTGATATTTCTTCTGCAGGTGGTCGCGACATACGTGGCAGCTAACTCTTCGCTCCAGTTCATCGAAGACCGGCCTATACACTGGGCCGGTGGGAGAACCTCGCCACCCCCTGATACACCAATGTGCGGCTTCGATGGGTCTCTTTGTCCTGACAATTGTAAGAACTCAACACACTTAGATAATTTTGTATTCTTACAAACTAAAAGCGAAAGCTAGTGAATACATTATATTAATAATAATGGCGTCCAGACCAATTGCAGGCCATAGCGGCCGTTTCCTATAAAGAGTTCAGCTAGCTGCGCAGGACATAATTATAGTGCACAAGCATTTGCGCGGACGCAGGTGCTCTCTCCATTCCCTAACTCTCTTAGTCCTATGGGCCGGCAATCCGACACGACCGAAGAGAGATCAGGCGCATTTACGTGCTCTCCTAAGCATGGCTGTATCAATCGTCAACTTCCAGACTCCGGGCCACTTTATGAAAGTCTCGAAGATTTCGGCCCGACCCGGGAATCGAACCCGCAATGCGACTACTAAATCAACGAGGCAGTTGCACATTATAAATATATAGTTGCGCGTAACCACGCGTAAACGACTAAACGTATTTTGATAAAACTGATACTTAGCAGTACATTAGAATAACATACAGGCTTTTGGACTCTTTACATGGGGTGGAACTGCTGGAGGCAGCTAAGTTTGTTCAAAAATCACAAACTCAAATACTAATAATTTTGTCATGGAATAAAACATTCTTTTTATCATACTAAATAAATATAAAATTCAAAAAGCCATGAAAAATTTTAAGTATAACACAAAAATACATCTAAAATGTCTACAACTTTTACCTCACTTGGCTGTTATTTTATTTTCCTCTAATTACAAAAGAGGCGCTTTCAAATGAGGTGGTGGTGTTTACTCTTTTAAGCCACTAAACTTCTTATCTGCCACTTCAATGTACTTTATTTTCGCTGTAATACCTCCTTTTAATTAAAATTTAGATGATAAAAGACTTTGGGAGGACTTTATTTTCTTATTTTTTTGACGAATTCATCAAATTATACCGCTAAAGCAAAAGCACGTATTATAATAATTATGAAAACCAAATTATAATATTCTACTTATAAATATTTACGTGCCGGAGTCGCTACTAATTGTCATTAAATTTTCAAACAACGTATTCACCCTATAAATTATTGAGAAAGAGATTTTCTTTCAAGGCAAATTCTATATGGATTTATTTCAGCTTTCTTTATTGTAATAATAAAAGCAACATTTTTATTATAAACGGTTATGAATGGTGTTCTATACTATATTATCTTCTCGTACCCACACCCGACCATTCTCGTTACAGACCTTATCTCACCATTTCGACCCAATCTGAAACCGTATTCGCAGCTGATTTCTTTTCTTAATAAAATTATCGGGTCTTCAGTAAACCGCTTGCAATTTTCTCGGCCACTAGTTTTCTCAACTTGTTGGGTTACCGCCAAGTAAAATTATACTTTATGGAGTTTTATACCAAGCATAAAATATCGTCTTTATTTGCTTAGGCTTTCATTTTTATTTATTAAACCCGCTAATAAGTATGTTACATTATTCACTAACAATGGTTTGAAAAGATCATTAAATGATCTAATATAAAAATCATAAAATGATAAAATAAATTTTATAATGTTCGTTTCAAAAAAAGAATGTCATTTAAATGAGCATTGTTATTTTGTATGATCATTAGTATATTATGTGACAGTCATGTGGTTTCAACAGAACATCAATTTTACGTCCTTTTTAGGTTCTCATTATCACAAGAATAAAAAACTAGTATCATTAACAATACAATTCGTCAAAATAGTTCTTTAGAAGCGACCAAAGCGAAAAAGAGAGAATAATTCACGACGAATAATATTATTCCTCTTTGCAGTGGAGTCATTATTGGTTGGGATAGTCACTTAGAACAGTAATATTGACTAATACTAATGCACATTTGATTGCCAACATTGTCCCATTGCTAACCGCCTTCACATGTGTTGGCAGCTCGCCAACAAACATCAAAGGCGATCTCTTACACAGCCAAGTCATGCATCAGATCATAATCTGGTGTAATAAAGTGACTAAACACATAATAACGGTCTGTTTAGGAATGCAGTGTTGTTGGTCAAATCAATTTATTGATATTGCAACAATGTTAATCTTAATACATTTTAGCGACATTTTGAATATTTGCTTACAAATACAGTTATTTTTTTATTGCAAAATAATATACCAGTTGCAAAAAAAGGACTAAAATAGATTTTTGAAACGGTGGACGTTCCAAAAAAAACGCCGTGTTTTTTACATTTTTTGTTGAATAAAATATACCTAAATTAAATCACCCTTCAACATAGTATATATCATCATTAAACAATTCAATCAGGTATGGTATTGCTCCAAGCAATAAGGTAAGGTAGACACAGGCAATATAGCTCGGGTGGATCCATCGTTTATTACACATTGCAGTGAGGGTGATGGTATCGTTAATTGCAATTCCACTCAAGTACTCCACTTAGCCACGCCAAAGGATAATAGTTTTTATTAAATATTGGAATATTTTGATATATCCTTAAAATTCGGTGAATATTTTAAGTAATTTAAATTCTTAATAAAATAAAATTAGAGAGAAGAAATTAAAAGCGTATTGATATGCAAAGCAAGTAATCGTATGTAAATGTAAAACGCTGTGACGAGAAAAAATATTGATGTGAAAAAATAAAGTCACTACCACGGTTTAGCTGCTAGCCAATTTTTCGGTAGCTTGGACCCTATTCCCGATATCGGTGGACAACATTTTTTTTATATTTTAAAAGGAGTATTTAAAAATGTGTCCAATATGTTGGAAAATAAATGAATGTACGAAAATTCATGTACAATAAATTAATGCAGTTTTTAAAGGTAAAAATAGTTAAGAATAATTATGAAACAAATCCATAAGTGCTGATATTACCATTTTTACATAAAAAATATAATACACAGACCATAAAAACTCTACTAGAAATGAACGTGCTTTATCAATTTGAAATGTCTTTTCAGTACTGGGTCACCTCTCAAGAAAGATAAATTGGCTTACCTTATCTCACAAAAGGATAGGTGCACAGGGGTTTCAATTAATAAATTCCAAATACCTCTAAATGAGGAATGAGTATTCTAACCGAATGCACTAAAACCTCATCAATTTCCCTTGTTCTAAAATGTAATTCCTTTAGACAAAAGACGGGAAGCGTAATATAGAAAAGGACCAACCCGTCTCGCAAGTAGGTACGTTAAATTATCGAATCTAGCACAGTCGTGTTTATTTTGGCGTGAAATTAAATTTTATCAGATTTATTACGATAATTCACTTCAGGGTGAAGCGATACAATAAATTCTTTAGACAATTTATTCAGTGACAAGGGTGATACAAGTCATTTATTTTGGGTCGTGTATAGAGATTGGTATTGGAATTTAAAACTGTTATTATGGTCGAACTTAAAGGAGACCAGCCAATTGCACAGATACACGTGCAACTAGAAATCTCTTATTGCTATAGTATCTTGAGTAAGGTTAAGCTACCGGTCCTAAGCATGATCCCTCTCCCTCCAGCATGTCGAATCGCCATCACATCGGGTTAGGAGAGTGAAGGAATAGACCCTGTAAACCCGTGTTTACGCGTACATACCATAATACTATGGTGAACAAGCGTATCATATAGCGCATATCAGGCGCAGCTGGCTGATCTTCCGAGGATTGCCGCCGGAGCTGAATTTGAATTACGTACAGTTTCTGTTACACCTGTTATATTATGGCCTGTTCAAAAGCTACTTTTGTTAGCTCCCATATAGATTTTAATCGAATATACAGTAACACGTTGCTGTAACACCAAAACACATTTCCAGAATTAAAATTAGAATTCCATGAACAATTTGAAATTGATACTGGCGTTTGAAATAAGCAACCTGAATTCGATATACGAGTATTCGAATGTTTGTACTAGATACTAATTACAAAATACACTTATTTGTTTCAGCATTACCAGTTTATGCAATATTGAGTATTATTCTCAGTTCAGTGGTCGTCGTATTGGCTATTCTCTCAGTGTTTATTTACAGGTAATTTAAACTTTCCATCAATCATTTTTTATTAATGTTAATCTTACACTGTAATGCCGTAAGTCTGTTTGCTTACAGAAAATATTAAAAAACAGGAAAGCTGTCTGAAAGTGTTCATAAAAAAATATTTAGATAATAATAAATATAAAAATGCAATTAAATAAATTAAGTTTGAGAAAGTCTTTGATTACTCTATAAACAATAAGATATCAATATCTTAGATTTTTTCTAATAAAAATAAAAAAGAAGCTATTAGGCAAAATTTTATTTACTCGGTACCTTATTAGAAAAAAAAAAAATTATGAGAAAATACTTTATTTTTATCGATCATTAAGCTTTAAACAATACAACAAACCTACTTCTATAAATATCTTACCCTATACGTTAGGAAACACCTAGGGTTGTACTCATTGTAGGCTAACAATTTAGGCGGATGATTATGATGTAAATGTTTATATTTTTAAAAGCTTTTATTTAACTTGCCGTGTATGTACATATGTTACGGTGGATTCTTTGAACTCAATTCTGAAGTAGATATCTTCAACCGATTGAGCTGAAATTTTGTATACACGTTCAGTTTGGATGACAATGCAAGATATGTTATATGACTTCATTCTAAATCCAATATGGCGGACCCTCCAAGATGGCGGAGTAGTTATTTTTAATGAATTTCAACAATATGGGTATCAAATGAAAGAGCTTATTGAGAGTGACTTAAAAAATAATTTGACGTTATTCTAAATCCAATATGGCGGACCATAAAAGCTTTTTAAAAAAAGTAATTTTCTTTTAATTTATTATCATTTATTAAAGTTAATATTTTAATCAAGTACACGTTTATTGTAGGCATTACAAGCTGGAAGCAGAAATAGCAATGATGACATGGCGCGTCAGTTGGAGCGATGTTCTGCAGCCAGGAGGTCGCCTGCGTGGGAGTTTACACTCACTGGCGAGGAGATACAGTACTGGGGTAAGCAGATTACTTAACAATGTGATATTTAATTATATAGCTTTATTCTGATTTGATGTAAAAAAATTACATGTCAAAGGAAATCTCATTTGAAAATCAATAAAGCGCGTTATTAAACGCTTTCTATCAAATGTTTTGTGTTAATGTTTTTATTTTTTAAATTATTAATATTTAAAAATGTAAATTATGTGTTTATACAAAAAATAAATGAACTTCACCAATACTAATATTACCATTCTTCACCATTCTGCTGCCCTTCCTCCTGATTTCTTATTTCAGCTGAAAGTTTCTTTAGCCAAACATATCTCAAATGGTAGCTACATATATAGAGGTATATGCGGTGAAGATTCTTATACAAACCAAAAACTCGGCAGAAATTTTTTTGTCCGTAGGTTAGCCCCCGTTATTTGGACTTTTCAGTTCATTACCTCCACTATTCGACAGCTATGAATTGCTGTCATCATCCAATTTTATGGGCTCTTGTGAAATCATAATTTACAGTATTTGTTGTTAGTGATGAACTGTTTTTATGTTGTGTCATTGGAAAGTTACGCCTTGATGTTTATATTTTAACTGAAGCCTTAAAGTCTTAAAACTAGACGAAAAAATAGCCCATGAGAATGACATATTGTCTAAAATTCGAATACTATTAAAACTTTCTTAGAGTCTGAAATGTAAAAGTAGTAAGTCTGAATTGTTTCATGGCTAACTTTCAGCTTGCGAAGAGCAAAGTTACCAAACTTATAAATGTCAAGTATTTATCGGTTCGAACTTCGTCCACGTTCAACAACGTTAATATTCTATGAACTATCCGGCGTTCGATAGATTTTGTGAGTGAGATAGTTTGAAGTACTCCTTTAAGAAGTTACAATTAATTTTCAAAATATTTCTGACCTTTTTTGATTTTTTTATAACAATTGAAGAACCTACAACTTTATTAAAATCATGTATACTAATAATTAAATTAACTCTTGGGTAGTTGAAAACAATATTAGTGTTCAGAATTCTCGGCACAAGTTTATCTTTTTGTAACTAGATGGCGTTGCCGCAATTAAATGCAGGCTATGGTTTCGTTACATGTCACGATATAGGTGTTTTTTGAAAATATTATAAAAAGGAAGCCCGGTTAAGCAGTACACGGCCTCCTAGGCTGAACTGCAAGAGGTTATGTCAAAAAAAAAAAAAAACAAAAATTATAAAAAGGTCTTGCAGTAATACGAGTGTTTGATTTTATAGTAGTAACCAAGTTCAGCAGGCTTAGCATGGCGATTTTATATCCATTCTTTCAAGAAAAGACAAAGGTCTTTCTGTCAATGTCAACATGTCTTCTGCCCGAGCATGGCACGACCTGTCAACTCGCATATAATCACTTGTAGACTTATGTCGATCAAAGAAAAGAAAAATTACTTCAAAAAATGTCAAAGGAAATCTTACGTCAATCTGTCACTTTTCTGTCATTATGTCCATTCTCCGGTAGACAAAACTTGTTTCTACGGTTGCCATGCTAAGCCTGTAGAAGAAAGTTTGAAAGTGTCAACAATTAGAAGACATTAAACAAATTTCGTCTGTTCACTGTGATGTATTTTTGTTCTAGACTACGTTCTCGGATGAAGCTACATCCTTAGCTGGTGACAGACAAGTATATGCTCCGTGTGGATTCTACAAAGGTTGTCGAGTTGCTATCAAGAAAGTAGACAAACAGAGGATAGACCTGACGAGGCCTCTTCTTCTTGAGTTAAAGAAGATGAAAGATCTGGAACATGATCACTTGGCGAGGTTTTATGGGGCTTGTGTGGATCCCCCACACTGTTGCCTTCTGACGGAATACTGCCCTAAGGGCTCGCTGCAGGATATCTTGGAAAATGAGTCCATCAAACTGGACTGGATGTTCAAAGTCAGCTTGATGCACGATATCGTGAAGGTGAGAATGTGCTTCCGTATTGTATTTGATTTGTAATTTTTTTTTTCGCAATGATTGTTAGTGTAGTCGCTCGTGTCGAGTGTCGCGTACTTTTACTGTTGTATGTAACTGTTGTAAAAAAATAAAATCAACGATGACGTGTTATCGAACCAAATATGATCACTTTGTTATTGCCTCATCGAGATTTAAAGGCATTACACAAACATTGTGAAGCGATTTTACACAAGTTTAGTTAAACCACAGCGAAATAATGAACTGATTAAATCAATTGTTTTAATTAGCACACGATTCAAAATGTTGTTGTTGTGGTGGCTAACCAATTTTAATTTAATTACCAAAATTAATTACAAAAATACAGCCCCCACCCTTATCCACAAACAAAAATATCAGTACACCAGAAAAATTTAGGTATTCGCAATAAGCTTCAAATGAGTTTTTTTATTCAGGGCATGCATTACCTCCACGGTTCAGACATCAGATCCCACGGGGCTTTGAAGTCCAGCAACTGTGTAGTGGATTCACGTTTTGTGCTGAAAATCACGGACTTTGGACTCCATGCATTAAGGACATCAGAAAAGGATTCGAGGGCCCACAGCTATTGGACGCGTAAGTACTTTTAATAAGGGACTGACGATACTTTTGGCGTTTACCTACTAGGTTTTTGCGAGGAAAGTTTGCATAAAATGTTAATAAATTTATGATACCTTTTCTGTCATCAAATATCAAATACCGAATGCCCGTGTAAATCTAATTCATAGTTTCCTTCAATAACCTTTCAAATACAGTCCTATACTGAACTGAGCGCGTTCAAATTTCTATAAAAGCCTCATGATTAAACAAAAGCATTCATTGCCTATCCACTTAACTATGACTCCGATCCACCCTCGCACTTTGAGACACGATTGAAATTCAACCAGTATCGAATCAATTAGCCACCAGTCAGATTGTTTGACTTACCGTAAAATTATTTAACTGCCTCAATAAGACAACTTTTAATTTCGTTTCAACTTCGTCTTTGTGAGTTTTTGTCTCTTAATTTCACAGAGGAAATTAATAACTTTTCCGCACATTAAGCTCAGCAAAAGTAGCGATTTTGTCTTATGGTGCAATCAGCCAAACATGTTGTCTATCCTAATACCTTAGAATTCGCCTAACGTAACCAAAAGTGAACAATAGTGTTATAAGATCCCACAGAAAAGTTTATCAAAAACTGGTTACATAAAAATTTCATATTTGTTCCTAGGACTTCTTTGGACAGCACCAGAATTGCTTCGAACAGCAGAACCTCCTCCAGAGGGGACACAGAAAGGAGACGTCTATTCATTCGGCATCGTCATGCACGAGATTGTAAATAGGCAGGGAGCATTTTGGCTTGGTCCCGGCATTGAAATGGCTCCCAAAGGTAAGTAGTGCAAAAAGTGAGAATCGATACAAAATTTTCAAATTTAAAAATTATCAAGATGGCTACCGCAAACGTTATAATGGCGGGACGACCTGGACGCCTACCACCGTGATTGGTGGGAACACTGTAAAAATTTGTAGTTGTGGAAACGAAGTAGGGAGGCTTTTGCCAAGCAGTGAAACAGTACAGGCTGAAGAAAAAATATATTTCATTTTTTATTATTGAAGTTACTTCAGATGAATAATTAATTATAGGACCCACACTAAAAACAACCAGAAGAGGAATAGTTCATTGCTGGGAATGAACTCGTATGTAGAAATTCCTTGAGTATTTTATCTCCATAAATATTTGAAACAGATTGGTGCAAAAATAAACCATTTATTCATACAAGGTTTCATTAAACGTAATGGATTCCGTTTTACACAGCTGCAAACCAAATTACCAAAAACATTTTATTCATCAAATATCTTTTCGGTTTTTATTTACGCGCTGTTGGGATAATTGGTTTAAAAGGATATTTTATTTTCGGAATGCCTTATGGAATTAAAGGAATTGGTAATTTATTAGGAGGGCCATTTGGATCTGTTTAGGAAAACTCTTGAATCATTCGGTGTAAGATAGGCCTTTAATTGAAGAAAGCTATAAGATACTTTTAAAGTAATATTTGCCTCATGGTATGTGGGAAAATGCGAGTTAACTATATTTTTCTAGCCTTGAATATTTGTTTTCCTAGAAATCATCGAGGCGGTGATAGCCAGTGGTATTCGGCCCAACACATCTCACCACCGTTCATGTGAGGTGGACGACGCCACCGAGCTAATGAGGAGGTGCTGGGCCGAAGACCCTGCTGAGAGACCAGACTTCGCCCATCTGAAGGGAGCGATAAGACGTCTCAACAAGTAATTATTATGTACATATTATGTCTTAATCTTCTGGTGTAGATGTATTGTGACATTTTGTTTAGCTATTTCTTCTGTTTTGTTTTTGTTTAGATATGAGAGCCTACGCAAATAGCCGATTCGTGATCGGTCTTGAACCAAATACGTATTTCTTCGATATTGCTGCATTGAATTAACAATGTTTTTTATGACATTTCTTTATATGCTTACTTTTGCCTCTCCAGGACATAACATAGGAATAAAAATCGCTTCTATTTTATATGATGTTGTCTTCACAGTTTTCTGTAGTCTAAATTTGTATTTTTCTTTCCAACAGAACTCAAGAAAGTAGCAATATTTTAGATAATTTGCTTTCCCGTATGGAGCAGTACGCAAATAATTTGGAATCTTTAGTTAGTGAGCGAACTCAAGATTATTTAGAAGAGAAAAAGAAATGTGAAGAACTATTGTATCAGCTCTTACCCAAGTAAGTAACAAATAAAAAATAGTGATCCTCTCTTTGTCTTAATAGTATTGTCTTATTAATATCAAGTATGTTAAAGAGGAAAAACATGGCGTCCATACTGAATCGCTTTCAAAAATATTAGTAATAAGAACAAATAGAATTAAATAAAAATTAATTTAAAAACCTATTATATAGACCCTGTGCACCTTTTTTTTGCAAAATGTAATTTAAAAATAAAATAAAATTTTGAGTAATTTAAAAAAAAAACTTTTTCCGTTTGAGGTCAATTAAAATCTCAATGAACAATAACTTTAGTCAGTAGCAGACAGTGCTAATTAGAAAATGGACTTTCAAAGTAACAAAGACAGTCTTAATTGCCTTTTCCATTCAACTTCTTATAATTTTGTCTTTGTATTTAATGAACTAGATTTTTTTAAGCAACTTGTTTGT
This sequence comes from Heliothis peltigera, assembly GCA_958496145.1. Classification (NCBI taxonomy): domain Eukaryota; kingdom Metazoa; phylum Arthropoda; class Insecta; order Lepidoptera; family Noctuidae; genus Heliothis; species Heliothis peltigera. Next base: position 2,593,039 of record OY292341.1, read on the forward strand.
ATCTTAAAATCTCGTTTTCTTTAAAAATACTACGTTAAAAGAAACTCGAATATTTCATTCAAAGCATTAACTAGGGTCTACGAAATATGTTTCGTGGAATCCCTAATTTTGAATTATTTATTATTCATGTCATACGCTAGCTAGATCCTATGTTTATATATCTTTTTATGCTTATGGAATTTTTTTAAATAAAATATTTTTTTGAAGACCTTACCCTTACCTATTTTAACGAATACAGGGATACCCAATAGTTTGTTTATTCAGTGATACAAAACGAGATCTCTGAAAAAAGAAGAAGATCTCTCATCTTTGCCTTCCTATTGAATAATTTGAAGTACTCCGTATTCTTACTTAAGAAATTCCTGATTGAAATTTGTTTTGCTCCCACCCAGATCCGTAACGTTACAACTGATCAACGGCCAGTCAGTGGTGGCAGAGACCTTCGAACAAGTGACGATCTATTTCTCAGACATCGTCGGGTTTACGGCTCTGTCTGCCTCCTCTACTCCTATGCAAGTAGTAGACCTGCTGAACGACCTGTATACGTGCTTCGATTCCATCGTTGAGAATTACGATGTGTATAAGGTAAGTTTGATATACGGTTTGTTGTTGTCCGAAAGGTTCTTCGATATTTTGTCGGCTTGGATTGGAGTACAACATTAAAAAAATGTTTTATAAAGTCATATAAAAAAACATGGTGGTCTAGTGGTTAAAGCAACAGCCGCTCAATTCTGAATTGCGGGTTCGATTCTAAGTCGGGCCAGTATCAATGTAAATCTTCTAAGGTATATATACTTTCTAAATATTCTTGGACATCAATGTCAGTAAAGGTGAAAGAAAACATCTCGAAGGAATCTGGATTATAAAGTCTGAAATCGTTAACCCGCATTGAGCAAGCGTGGTGAATGATGCTCAATCCTTCTCTGTGTGATAAATATATGATTTTGAGTTTGAGTTTGTGGGAGGAGGCCTGTACTCTGTAGTGGGACAGTAAAAAGGTTGATGACGATTAACTTATTATCAAAAACTCAATAGCAGTTACGAGAGACGATGACGACTTTGAAATATATTATTTATCTGAAATATAATATTCTTAAAACAGGTGGAAACCATAGGCGACGCTTACATGGTGGTATCGGGTCTGCCAGAACGCAATGGTACGCGGCATGCTTGTGAAGTGGCTCGGATGGCTCTGGCACTGCGGGACGCAGTCAGCAGATTCCGCATCAGGCATCGACCGCAAGATCAGTTGAAACTTCGGATTGGGCTACATTCAGGTAAGTCTATTTTACAAGAAAGAATGACAAAAAAGGAAAGTTAACATCGCTATAAAAATTGTGCCATAGGTAAATGCTATACATAGATCTTGTATTAAGTACTTAGTAAAGGATCACAAGCCTTTAAAAGGATCACAAGCATTTTCAAGTAAATTTGTCAGATTTCTAGGGATATTGTTTAGGTTTTTAATTAGGTACCATCAGAAGTCATAGTCTTTTCTGGTTCATTTACTTTTAATTTAACTTTTATTTATTACTGATTTCCATAAATTAAGATAACCAACTTGGAATCACATGCTTTAGCGATAAAGTTGAAAATCTATTAACGATAGACATGAAAAAATTGTCTGGACAAGATAAAATTTACAGAAAATAAATCAGTAAGTTTGACCCGAACAATCACAATTTGTCAAGATGTAGGAAAACAAAATGACAGGCGGGGCCCCAAAATTACTCACATAAAGTAAACAATCACTACATTAAAAATCTGGGCCATGCTCTCTCGGAAATGTTGAACAAAATACAGTACCACATTCATTCCTTTTCGAAGTAACGAGCTGAGATGAAACGAACTTGAAAATTAAATAGAATAAGCCAAAAATTTTGCTCGCATGGTATTTTTTATAGAACCCAATTACTTTGCTACCAGAAACAAGTTTTCATGCAAATATGTTATTTCGATATAATTATTAAAAGCGGCGTTGTAGTTTTTAACATTTCTTTATTAAGAAAATCACCAGCGGAGTAAATAAAAGCTTTCAATAGGGTCGGAATATTATTGTCAGTTCTTGCTATCTTTTATGCTCGTCTTTCTCGCGTTTTCTTTGAGGGTCGTGTTTGAGTTTACTTTCCCAAAGTTCGCGATATTATAAAAGTTATAACTAGCAGTTTCTCCTGTGTCACCGAGAAACTTCTTCCTGTACCCGGATAAAACATAGCCTACGTTCACCGGGTGCAGCTTCCCAACAGATTTTTTTTTTTTTCAAATCGGTCTAGCAGTTTCGGAGTCTATTCAATACAAACAAATAATCAAATTTTTCTTCTTTATAATATTAGACAACGGACATCGAAGAGTTATTAAAACTTAAGTTAGTTGCGTATTAATATTATAGGAATGAGATGCATATTGTGTCTTCTTACAAGCGATTTATATACAGATAAAAAAACGAAAGCCCTTTCTAAAATATAATTTAATTAAAAGCCTTTTTGTCATCACCTGCAATGCAAACTATCTAAAAAGCAAGGCTCTTATAGCTGGCTTTACTTTTCTTGTGAGCCCTATTCATGAGAAAATTATTTTTTTCTGACAGGTCCTTGTGTAGCTGGTGTGGTTGGTCTGAAAATGCCTCGCTACTGTCTCTTCGGGGATACCGTGAACACGGCGTCGAGGATGGAGTCCAATGGCGAGGCTCTCAAGATTCACGTGTCTCCAGACACTAAGGCACTGCTAGATCTCTTCGGGACCTTCCATTTGGAGTGCAGAGGAGAAGTTGCTATGAAGGTATACTCAAATTATTTTCAGTGTTTAAGATCAGTTCCACAAACAATATATTGTCAGATTTTTAAGCGTCATAGGTTATTTACTTATAAAATGTTGCTTATTTGTGTTTTTTTTACAGGGCAAAGGAACTCTAGTCACATATTGGTTAATAGGCGAAAAAGTAGATCCAAATACACAAAAAGACAGACCATCATTAGTTAAAACCCAGACGCAGTCGACAGAAAGTGGTTCACTGTCACACTTGACTCCATTCAGACAAAGATTGGACCAAACTTCTCGATCGTCAAGTAGAAGAGGATCAGGTGTGTTCCAACAAAAAACAGACATCAGCAAATTAGAAAAAGAAGCTCAACCCCTATTGCAAAACTTAAGTATTCAGAAACAGCATTCTGACCCCACAGAACCTGTTACAAATGGTGTCACAGAAAATGGAGAAGAAGTAGACAAGCAAAGTGTTTCGAATTCCATATCACTTAATGTCAATTCACTAAACCACAACTCAGTTCATAGCAGTCAGCCCCGAGTGAAGCTGAAAGACTGCCAAACTCAGAATTCAATTGGCAATCGCAAGACAAACAAAATAGGGAATAACAATTGGATTTCTAAATTGCCGACAGCGAGCTCATTCGATAACGGTACCAAAAAAGGCGCTGAACGTTTGAAGGATTACAGTAGTGTACCATTACTTTCAAAAGCTGAAACACCAAACGATTCAATTGTGTAGAATTTTATGTAAATTTAGAAAGGACTTCATAAATTGACACAGTAAAGTTGTGAGAAATGTTCTTGCTTCGTGTGCTATTCTTTATTGATGTGAATGTTGTCGTTATTTGTGCTCTCACTTGCTCGTTCAAGTTAATGTATATTTGCATGTACAAAGGTACTACATACCTACTTACTTTTAACTGATAAGATGTACATATGAAAATGGTGAATACAGAAATGGATGAGTCCCTAATGATTTGTAGTCCCGAAGCCATTTGTCTCAATTTATTAGGAATCCTCAAAAGGTTTCGACTCGCATTAACCTTTATTGCTCCCGTCCCGTTCCTATAGCGTATATCCATTGAACAGGATGTTATTTACTGGAAGTATATATATTGCCATCATTGAATGAAAAGGTTATGACAAATCCTAAGATGTTTTAAGTAATGAAACTTATCATGACATGCTCGATTTAGAGTATTATTAAGTATTTGACATTCATTTTAACTCAAATGTTTAGCATTTAGTTACTTCATTTGTACCAATGACTTCATAAGGTAAAGGAGAGGTTCCACCGGTGTGCGCCACTGTGACGCACACCAATCTATCTTTTGATCTATTCGCTCTAGTAAACAGTAACAAATTGGCGAAATTGCAACCTTTGTAAATTTACGATGACGGGAATTTTTTTTTCCGCGAACAATTTTGGTGGAATCTCACCATAAGGTCAACATTCAAATATCTATACATACCTAATGTTAAAAAACGTGCTGTTATTTAATACATTATTCTATCATTTTAATTGTATTGTGTCCCATTATTAAAAGTTCTGGATCCATCTTAATATAAAAATTATATAGCTAAATGTTTAATGTCACTATAGGTACATAAGTTACTTGGTGTTTTGCTAGTAAGTAACTCATGTTAGCACTGCTTAAAAACTTTGATAAAAATAATCAACTGCACGATCTCTTTTAATATACCCTGGATTTTCAATTTTCCATATTTTATATACATTCCCAATAAAGAGCTTATTTATAAAAGTCTGCACTGCTAAGTATGATTGATAATTTTGTCAAAAAACTCGTCTAAATAGATAGACGGTTACACATTAAGCAACATTTTACTCTTAGCAGTCATAGGAAGAAAGAACCTTTTTACGTACAGCCATTACCTATATAGTTGTAGAGACACCAGCACATCAAGCTACCCGAAACTGACAAATTTTCCTGATCAACTTTGAACCAATTTTGAAAATCTATTAAGGAAATTTTACATACACATTTTAGTAGCTTAATGTGTCTGTATATGAAAATATTAATTTTTAAAACCATTTCAGAGCGCTTTACATATTGAATAAATAAATTGTTTGTCGAAAATTATTGTACAGACAAACAACACAAATGGCTAATTAAAAAAAAAACGATATCAGCTCTAAGAAGAGATTGAAAATCCGTATAAAAATCCTTCATTGGTCAGAAAGACAGCAATATTTTTTAAATATTTTTTACCTCAATAAGATCAAGTGAATACAAGTAATGTAAGTTATACTTGCTCAATTTGTAATTTCACAGTTCATTCAACTTAGGACATTCACACATTTTATTTATTACAAAATGATGAGACTAGTTTGTAAATATACTTATGTACTTAATTGTTTTTTTTTATTTTATTTATTGTAAATATCGTCTTAACTACTTAAAACTATGTTGTGATCTTAGAAAGGTATATTTATAATATTGTAGATGGTTATACGAGAAAATAAATGTTTCTTAAACGTTATAGCAAATATAATGAGTGAGATTTACTTCAGCCGTTTTATTGGAGTCACACAATATATATATTTATAAAAATAAACCTCTATTTTTCCTGGTCATCCAGTCACGCGTGAACGACGAGATTGATTTCGTAAATTATTTTTTGTTGTGTTCATTGGTGTTTTTCTTCAAAGGGAAATCATCAAGTGACCCCACCCCTCTCGCGGTGGTGGTCCAGAAGTAAAATAGTGGGGTTTACTAATCAGTATAAGTCTGACACTCCCCGCAGCTGCGCCCTCAGTGAGAGGGTTCATTTGATGGTTTTCAAAGAAAGATATAAAAGCCTAAAAAAGGCGCCAATAAAAAAAAATTAAAGACCGTTCTATCTTCACGTAACTGCCAGTCTAGCAAGTAAGCTTATGAAAATGGCTATTATTTTCACAAGTTTCTACCTTAAACTTTCATTTTGATTCAAAGTACTCGCCCAGAGCATTTTTCCAAACTTTTTGCTTTGTTCTTTGTTTTTACTACAAACATAATAATATATTTATGTTATGTTTCTGTGTATGGCATAATCTACGTTGAGCAATAAATAATAAATAAGCATGAATATAAATCATACAAAGCAATATCGTACATTGTATTAACGTGACGACAAAATTAGTTAAACCCGCAATAAATTCTCCTAAGAAAAATGGGCCAAGATCCCCGTCAAGTCAGCTTAAAGAAATGAGTACTTACTGGCTTATGAACAACAATTTCCTCAATTTTGTAATATCTGGCTTTGTGGTAATACTTCATGGTCGAAATAATATACAAATATGAGAATATGTTTTATCACTAGCTTCACCGGCGGTTTCACCTGCTTCCTGAGTTCCTTCTGGGCAACCATTACAAAGAAACCTCGACTATAAGGTCTGAAATCAATAACCCGCATACTTAAAGCATGGTGTTTAACAATCAATCCTTATCCGTGTGAAAGAAGGTCTGTGCCATGCCTATGCCCAGCTGTGGGACGATAAAAAGGATGGTAAACGAATGGATTATCCAATGAAATTATTTACCGGTTAATCAGCGAAGCTTATGTTAATAACCTACCATCCGTAAGCAAAACGGATTGTTTCTTATTTATATCCTTCCATTAGAGACTCTTAGTTCCAAGCAATAGACATTATCTACGGAACCCAATTAAAAGATACCGCCATTTTGTCCATAGATTAACGGCCTATTTTAAGAGTGATAGCCATTTTATCTGCTCACGAACATTTAATGTCTATCGGCAGATTTTATGCACATCCATCAGCTTTATTGGCTATTGAGTTTTATTGTACGTAGGTAATTACTAATTGCTTCCGGGTGTCCAAATTTTAATGAAATAGTCCGTCGTATGAACGCTTGTGTACATGTTTATTAAGGCGCGACGTTGGCTTCTATAGAAAAATAAACTCAACCGTCAAATTTTCCAACCAACTTTAAACCATAGGCTTCAGTGATAAAGTTTAAAATGTGGTAAAAAAATTCCGAATGACAGTTTGTAGTAGCTTGATGTGCTGGGCAAAGGTAGGTACAGATGTTACTACTTTTTTGTACGAATATCAATTTATTGAGCTTTGGGGTTTGTTTGAACATATTATGTATATCTAATTAATATTTGTGATCATTCTTATTATTATTGCCAACAAATACATCAATCAATTTAAAAATGACGTAATTAAAAATATTTGCGTAAATTACACTAGTGTACAACTAGAGTAGGTGTATGTGAACACAACCCATAAGCATAATGAAGAGACCCATTTAGTTAATCAACTTTAACGCGAGCTTGCTTATAAGCCACCTTACGCCTTGTCATAAACAGTAAAAATATAAAAGAGAGTAACAACATTCTTAAAGAAAAATATTAAAAATAATTTTCATAATAACAAATAAGTAATTGTGACATCGTGGGAGCTAGTGGCTAAGCAACACCCGAATGGGACAATCGATCATAAGATTAAGTAACGCTTGGCATGGTCGGACCGTGGATGGGTGACGAGCTCCTCCGTGGTTCGGAAGGCACTTCAAAGTGGTGAATTCCGGCTGTCATTTGTACATCTTTGGCTGTTGTCACGGATTGTTTGAAGCTAGAAAGTCTGACAACTAGTCTTGCCAGCAGGGTAAGGACGTTATATAACATGAAACATTCAAATCGCGTCTGCGAAGTGTTGACCACAGTTCCGCAGAGACATTCATTAAAAGTTCCAAATACCCTCATATTGTCGGACCCTCATTTCTATGCGAAGGTAAAGTTTGATAACCAACTCGTCATTTCGAAAGAGTTTGTATAGTTTGTTATAGAAGGATGTTTAACTTCGTACAATTTGTACCTAGAACGCGCGGAGCAGGCGGAACCAGGCGGAGCAGGAGCGCGACTGACAGTTTTGTTGACAGATGTCTTTTTTCGTTTGTTTTTTCTTCATGGATTTTTTCTTTGCCCATTTTGTATTATTAAACTATTCTATTCTGTATCTACATCATTTAATCACCTAAACATGTATATATTATATACTAAAAAGTTCCGTGTAAGTCTTGGGTTTTACAAATTCGGGTCTATTTGAGGATATAATATATGTATGTCTAATGGAGGAAATCCTTCTCTGAGTGAAGGGAAGCCTAGCCCAGCAGTGGGACGATAAAAATACTGATGATGATGAAATGACAGAAATTTCATGATAGTGATGGTAAATAAACATTTTGTAGTGTATTATTTGAGGAAAGGTAAAAAGCTAAAATATTGACATACATATTTCCCCCACTATTGATATTTTTATAAATAATTCTATATATTAAGTGTCATTTAATCACACTTGGATAATGTGAACATATCAATTATTTATTTTGGAAATTCTCCATTTTACATAATAATAATAAATTATCCCGCCAATATTCAAACACGGACGAGCTGGTTAAATAAACGTATATTTAACTAGCTCCTAGCACCCGATTTTCGTTCAGCTAATATCCTTTGTCATTTCAGTTTGACCGGCACCACACCCGTCGACCCGAGCAATCCGGCTCTCATCCGGCTTGTTATTCAAATAATGTTATTTGTTGTCCGCTTAGTAACGACAGACACGATTTCTAATTCAAATTTGCATTTTGCTCGTAGTTTGGAGGGGATCAAATAAAAACAGTAACCACAAGTCATTACTTTTTTTAAAACAAATAAACTATGGAGCTTCGCAAGCTATTTTTTATTTATTGACGCAGTGATTGTTGTGTAGTGAAAATGAAATATATGAACGGGGAGCTTTACTGCATATTAAATAGAATTCAAAACATACCCATGAGTTCAAATATCGAATTCTGAATTCAAATTCTTCATTCGGAATGGATTCCGCTGAACGGTTTTAAAATTCACGCGTGAACCAACAGAAGCTTAATCATACTAACGTGTTCATTCTTCGGCACGTACGTTCGCGGTTTGCGTTCTGCCAAAAATTGGAACGAAGTCACTTGTGTTTTCGCCATTATATTGGAGATACCATCGTTTTCCGATGCGGTTTGTTATGCTAATTATTTTTGTTGTATTAGGTTTCTTAAGGAAAAAGTCAATTAGCCTTATATGTCGGGTTTCCAACTTAGTTAACGATTCATTTCGAATAAGTTTTTAGGTAGGTAGGTAGTTTGTACTTTAATTTCTTGGAAAGGTCGGACCTACTTTACCAGCATATTAAATATTTTTCGAATGACCATTTCAAGATTATAAACAAAGAATTATTAAAATGCCACAAGCCTAATCAAAAAAATCATAAATAAGAATACAGAGAAACATAATTACTAAGAATTTAGACATTAATTTCAACAAAGCGGATTTAATTACGATACTCAGTAGCAAATCAGATTTACAAATAAAGGCCTTTTCAAGAGATGTTGAAGAAGCCAGGTAACGATGGCTTCGGGGGAGGCTAACAATTCTCGACAAACAAACTGCCACTTTGAAAGAAGACGACAAGTATCTGCGAGTTTATTAATCGTATTATTTTGTTTGGCTGCAATAAAGTTGTTTGTTATGCCGTCATAACTCGGGAAATTAATTAAAAATTTAAAATTCTTGTACTCAATATTAGGTATATCTAGATTCAAACTGTCAGTTTTATATATGTATAGCATGTATATAATGTACAGATGCCAGCATCGAAAATGTAAAAAAATCCCAATGAACTTTGAACCATTATGCTTCAGCAATATAATTGTAAACCTATAAGGCGCAGATTTCAGTAACTTAATGCTGCTAAATCTAAATAGGATCAATAAATTGCACTGCTACAATGACTTGAGTACAAAGACTGGGTTTAAACTAGATATTAGAGACTTAGAGATTTTCTTCTAGTAAATCTTCAATGAAGAAATTGAAGGTCCTACGACGAAGGTACTAACTAATAAATATTAATCCAAATTCCCCCTTGTTTGTCATGCTTTCACGTAAAATCTCTTGTCGGATCGACTCAAATGATATTTGGAACACAGATAGGCTGGATCCTAAAAGAAGGCTGTAGGCTACTTCTGGCTGGGCTGCGGGTTGTTCGCAAAAGATTCCATGGCCTTGGCATACACAGAGTTCTTCAAGGTACATGGTAGGTTTTAGTCAGTAAGAGTCTGACACTCCCTCCAGCTGCACGATCAGTGACAGGGGCAATTGATGATTTTTCACGAAAAAAACCCATATGCTACTTTCGATCCGGGTACGAGAATCTGGTCCCTCGGGACGCAAGTGAAACTGCGGGAAACAGGTAATATTTTATGTTTGCGTTTGTCTGCTGTGCTGTTTTTTAATTCTGATAATGACTGGCCGCTAAGCATTGTGTGATTCCCCATTATATTTTTTCAAATGAAAGCCGAGATTAACAAGTATCCGGTTGAAAGAGACTGCAATAGTTAGTTGTTTTTCATTTGCAGGCATGTGTTTTCGTTTCGTTTATGTTGCATGGAACCAGTATTGGGTTGGAATGATTTTTTTTTAAGTTAAAAATTAAACAAAAAAACTATTTTATGATAAGAAATTAGTAAGGGTAGTTAATAGATTCGGACCAAGAGTGGTTCGGACCGCAGTATGAAAAGCTGTTTTAGAATTATTGTTCTAGAATTGGAATAGGTCGTTTCGGACCACACTTGAAATAGTTATCTTTTGAAAAGATGAATTCAAACAGAGGAAGTACGCAGTTGTTATAATTGTATTTTCCCAATAGTAAAATCAGGCACAAAATATATCGTGATCCGCCTGGTGTTTAAAAATAATAGGCCTTCATGGTCTCAAACCTCCATAATTGGCATTTGAAAATTTCAAATTTTGGCTCCGCCGGCGGCCTCGACGCCATGTTGCGCCGGATAATAGGTATGTTTTCAAGATATGCAACAACGATAGTTCAGAGCTATGAAGATGTACCAATAAGGATAACACCAAGTGCAATGCCACTATAAAGCTTAACACCAGACAACAAGTGATACACGAAACAGTCCATAACCACGCCCCAAAATAAGAAGCAGAATTAACAGTAGAAGAAGAATTTAACATCTGAAAAAACAGACTTGAAAATAATATGCCAGTAACACAAATTTTTCGGGACACTGTTCAAATTTTACTGAATAAAGGTATCAATTTGATTACCCTGGTCCCTGAATTCAAGAACATAAAAAAAATGTATAAAATTTGGAATCAATCGCAAGGCGTAAATAGACTCTGCTTTAACAAAGGCTGCAAGTTAGAGATTGCTTCAGTTTATGAAAATTTGTTGTTTACCAAATACAAAGATAAAAAGAAGCGAATCCTTATATTCACAAAAAAAAATATTTTTAAAAATATTTTTGACATTTTTAAAAGCGTCTAGCCACTAATATCACCATCTGTTTCACAACTAGTTTTTAGAAAAACTAAGCGAGGGGTCAGAGGCTATGTTGCCGGATATAGGGTATGTCTTCAAGATATGCAACAAAGATAACTCAGAGCTATGAAGATGTACCAATAAGGATAACACCAAGTACAATGTCTCTATAAAGCTTAACACCAGACATCAAGTGATACACGAAACAGTCAATAACCACAAAATAAGAAGCGGAATTATCAGTAGAAGAAGAATATAACATCTGCAAAAATGGACTTGAAAATAATAATAATATTCCAGTAACACAAATTTTTGGGGACACTGTTCAAAATTTAGTTAATAAAGGTATCAATTATATTAGCAAAACCTGAATTCCCTGAATTTCCCCGAATTCAAGAAACTAAATATTATTTTGTATAAACCGACATGCACGCGGATGAAGTCGCGGGAGACTAGTTATTATATTTTAATTGCATTTCTATAACTGTAATAATTTATGTCACAAAATATTTTACTTACAGCAAAAGTATTATTTTCCACATCATCAACATTTTTAAAGCGTCTAGCCACCCAACGTCACCATCTGTTTCACAACTAGTTTTAAGAAAAACTAAACGAGGGGTCGGAGGCTATGTTGCCGGATATAGGTATGTCTTCAAGATATGCAACAAAGATAACTCAGAGCTATGAAGATGTACCAATAAGGATAACACCAAGTACAATGCCACTATAAAGCTTAACACCAGACATCAAGTGATACACGAAACAGTCCATAACCACGCCCCAAAATAAGAAGCAGAATTAACAGTAGAAGAAGAATAAAACATCTGCAAAAATAGACTTGAAAATAATAATAATATGCGAGTAAAACAATTTTTTGGGGACACTGTTCAAAATTTAGTTACTAAAGGTATCAATTATATTAGCAAAACCTGAATTCCCTGAATTTCCCCGAATTCAAGAAACTAAATACTATTTTGTATAAACCGACATGCACGCGGATGAAGTCGCGGGAGACTAGTTATTATATTTTAATTGCATTTCTATAACTGTAATAATTTATGTCACAAAATATTTTACTTACAGCAAAAGTATTATTTTCCATTTAATCAACATTTTTAAAAGCGTCTAGCCACCCAACGTCACCATCTGTTTCACAACTAGTTTTTAGAAAAAACTAAGCGAGGGGTCGGAGGTTATGTTGCCAGATATAGGTATTTCTTCAAGATATGCAACAAAGATAATTCAGAGCTACAAAGATGTACCAATAAGGATAACACCAAGTGCAATGCCACTATGAAGCTTAACACCAGACATCAAGTGATACACGAAACAGTCCATAACCACGCCCCAAAATAAGAAGCAGAATTAACAGTAGAAGAAGAATTTAACATCTGCAAAAACAGACTTGAAAATAATATGCCAGTAACACAAATTTTTGGGGACACTGTTCAAACTTTACTTAATAAAGGTATCAATTTGTTTACCCTGGTCCCTGAATTCAAAAACATAAAAAAATATATAAAATTTGGAATCAATCGCAAGGCGCAAATAGACACTGCTTTAACAAAGGCTGCAAGTTAGAGATTCCTACAGTAAAATTTGTTGTTTACAAAAAACCAAGATAAAAAAAGCGAATCCTTTTGTTCACAAAAAAAATACTTGAAAGAAAGTACAAGATATTTTATGGACGGCACATTCAAAATTTGTCCATAGTGTATCCGCAAGGCACAAATAGACTTTGCTTTAAAAAAAACCTGCAAATTAGTGATTCCTACAGTTTATGAAAATTTGTTGTTTACAAAATACAAAGATAAAAAGAAGCGAATCTTTATTTTCGCAAAAAAGATATATTTGACAGAAATTACAAGATATTTAGGTAATGAATGCCATATTTAAAATTTGTCCAGTGTTTCTAGCAAGTGTACACTCTTAATGCAGATATCGGGAGCAATCAAGAGAATGTTAATGTGATTCCCGGGCTATATGCATTGCTTCCCGATAAAATAAGGACTACATACATATGTGTTCAAGATGCTGGCAGCTAAGGATGCCAGCAAATATTTTTATTTTGACAAGATGTCATATTTTAAGTTTGGTTTTTTCTCAGTCAAAAATTACACATATTTTTGCAATGTTTTAAGATTTTTTTAAATTATTCTACATCCCAAACATTTGGTCCTTCGGCCTGGCGTCAGCGCTAACACCTCTCTCATCAGATCCCAGTGACCTGCAAGCACTGACGCCGTTAATGAACTCCTCCTTATTAAGGAAGATAATGTGCCTCCGTTAAACTGGCGCCTTGGTCGAATCATACGTATTTTCACTGGAAGAAATGGAGTTTTTCGCGTTGCAGTTATTCGGACTGCTTCCGGAGAAGTGCAACAATCCTTTTCGAAAATTTGTCCTCTGCCCGTGGAGACACATGAGTCTACAAATGGAACTAATCCAGATCCTGGAAAGCAGAGTTTCCAGGGGGGGGGGGAGGATGTTCAATATGCTGGCAACTAAGGATGCCAGCAAATATTTTTATTTTGACAAGATGTCACATTTTAAGTTTGGTTTTTTCTCAGTCAAAAATTACACATATTTTTGCAATGTTTTAAGATTTTTTTTAATTATTCTACATCCCAAACATTTAAACATGAAACTTTATTTCACATGATAAAAAGCCGAGTACCTAATACAATGGAATCCTACACACATGAATTTCGAGGTAAGCGCCATTTTGGCAATAAAGGATTTATTTCTAAATGTTCAAATAGTCGGGTGGGGTGAACTGTTGGCAAAAAGCAAAGCAATAAAATTTGGAGCTTTAAAAAGTTGGGTGTAATCCATGTTAAACTCTGTACACAATTGGCACATTTACCACCAAACTTTTTGGATGAAGGGTGGCTGTACGTGACGAAGGAAAAGTTCAAATAGTGCTGAAATCACTAAATTCAATCATTACTTTGTAAAGACATGGCTGGTCCAAAACGTGGAATTTATTCAACCTAAATGACAGAACCAAAACATCGGTGGAGCCATGGAATGCAAAAATAAAAAAAGTTCATTCCAGAGAACCCCAATATTGCACAATTTCATAGTTCCCCGAGAAAAAAAGATGCTCATCTTTACTCAAGTAAATTAAGCATAGTAGGTAACATACAAATCTCAAAAAGAAAAACCACTAATGTCGAAATAACTCAAAGAATACATAATATTGTACAAGATTTATTGTCTGGAAATATAACCGTTGGCCATTGCTTGGAAATATTAAGATTAAAATTTTTGTTATAAAAATTTTCTTTCAAAAAAGGCATAGAAAATAACTATGGGGCATTTCACACCGCGGTGCGAACCGCTTGTGGTCTGAAACGACTAACTACCCATTGGTCACTAGTATAATTGATTATTAAGCTAATATTATGGCTAGAAAAAATATCCTTGCGAGATGACGCCAGAAAGAAGAGCATACCTACTGAACCCAAATAAACATTTGAAATAAGGGTAGGAAGAATGATGATAGTAAGTTTTTTTGTTTAGTTTTAAAAAGAAAAGCAAATGCTACTCTAAATTAAATTAAAAAAACTATGAAAATTAAAATTTTACACCATTTCATGTATTTCTTTTTCATTTCATCCTTTTCATCTCATGAAAAAAATATTTGTTCCGCAAACAATACATGTAACTTTGTATTTAAGGTAGAGAAAAGGGATTATTTCAACAAGTGGCAAAAGCTTTGCTATAATTCTGCCAAAAATATGCTGTAAAGTTTAAAATCCCTTTTAAGTCGGATTTGGGTAAATTGTTCACAATCAGCTTAATATTTTAATGAGAGAACCGGTGCTTTTATAATGTTCAGAAATAAAAAAGCCTGAAAAGGAACCAAGATAAATATTACAATATCAATAATTATTTTGTGTTATAATAGTTGATGTAATCTTTGAAATGTGCGTTATGTCTCTTTACTGAATAATAAAGGTTTATTACCATCATGAATATTTTTTTTTAATTTACTCACTGCAACACATTGGCCTCTTCACAAGAAAATAAGGAACGAGCGTTAATCGCCACTAGGCTATTTGTTTTTTCATTTTTTAGGTTATTTGTTTATTTTTCTCAGCCATTGGCTTTTAAGATATTTAAAATTCACATAGAACTTAGAAAAGGTTCTTTGTTATTTATCTAACCTAGAATTGAACCCACGAACTTCTCATAAGTTAAAAGCATTATAATTTATTTATGAACAAGTTTTATAAAAGGGTTTTTCATCGAAGTATGGCGTATACATATCTGCTTCCGTGGAAGAATTTTCTGCAAAATAGTCTAATTGAAACATGACGTGTACGATAAAATGGGTAATATTATGACTATTATCATTGCAAGGTCCATAATAAAATTTTTTTGTAAACCGTTTTAGAACCCACAATTGAATGAGATTCACTTTATCAACGTCCCAGGACTCACTGTGTTATGTTGATTAAAGATTTACGCCACACCACAGAACATCATTTTACTGTTTGTAATTTTTCATGCGGATTAAGAAAGATTTTAGCGTGAACACGAGAACCAAAAGTGTAGGAAAAACGTTGAGGCATCAGATTAACAGCTTAGTAAAATTAAGGTTAGATGGGATTTTAATCTTTTCGGTTCATTTTGTTTGTAAATCAGGATTAAATTATTATGTACCTCACTGTCGTGCCTATCTTTGATCTTATATAGCTGTTTAACATATTTTTCAATCGATACTGGAGAATTTTGTAACTAACTTAGTATTTTATGAAAATTTTATTCGGCTTAAGGTAATTTAAAGGGGAATCTGCATATTTGTACGAGTTTTGACCAACTCATGTAACAATTTATAATATATGCCAATTACATACATGCTTATACATATATACATTTAAGAACCTACAAGAAGAAATATAATATCTGTTAAAAGTATTACTAACTTGTTTTTTTTTATACATTTTTGTAGATAGGTGCAGGTCTTTATAAATTCGAATGATCAAATCGACGGGTCCTACGCATAAGGTCGGAACACTATTTTTACCTAAAATCGTTTTTTTGGGCCATTACAACAATCTTTAAGAGTAGTATGTATTACTAAAATCAAAATTTTAATATCTCATATGAATAACGAGATTTTTAATGGATAATGGTCTTAACATTTAAACGCTACCGCGCATAAAGTCGCGCGGAAAGTTCCGACGTTTTGCTCCGATCGATCGTCCGCGGCCGGTCAATCAGAGCTTAGTACCGACCCCTACTATCAGGTCGTATGTAAGGATAACTCCGACGCATAACGTCGAAACGTTTATGTTTCGACTATATGCGCTGTAACCAAACGTTAAGGTTGGTCAGTTACGACTTTATACTACACAATAATTTAATTCTAGAAGTCGTATCTTAGACTTACGACCATTTACAATGTTTAAATATAAAAATGAATAAATGTATATAGACGTATCATACATATACGGCTTTATGCTCCGCTAAAAAAGTAAGATACGATTCTTTACTTTTCAAATTTTAGTTAAAACAGCATTAAAATTAACTTTTTAACTGCCTTCCGCGAGCATGACTGCCCGCCATGATTTGTCTGTTTCGATCGCCGGACCAGGCAACATATTATTGAGTTTTTCAATTTAGACTACCTAGCAGATAAAAAGGCTTGGGAGTAAGCTGTTTAAAAAAAACTACTAATGCTACCGTTTTTCCTAATTTTATTGAACAAATTTATCGACATGTTATAATTCTATTAGTAACCTACATTCTTTTTTTTATTTATATATTTATATTTTTTTTCCTTGCTGACATGTAAATCTACTGTTTAAAGTAGATGCATTTTATTTTTTGAGTGTGTGAGCAACGTCTGTCTTGACGTGTTTATTTCAACCTATTTGCAAAATAAATATCATTATTATCATTTAGAAATTATTTACCCATAGGAATCATAATAGGACTAATAACTGGCGAAAAGTGAATGGATTTAGTTCAGTTAACGCTTCCGAAACGATTCAGAATAGAACAAACACTTCGAATAGTGTTGGCGGCTGCTGTTTGAAGGAAAAAAAAGTGGATTTTACATAGGTGGTGACAACCAAAATATATATGTAATCTGTTTTCGAGGAACTTAGTCGTAAAAGGATAAGGAATAAGTATCTAATAATCTAAGGATTGACGAATATAGCCACTTAGATAGACAACCCAAATTATGGCGATCTCTTTTTCATACATGTCCAGCAGTAATGTATTAATGTATAATATAGACTGCCTCCTAGGTGTACTGTACTCCCTATTTCCTTACTCTCATAATCCAATGGGACGGCAATTATGATACAACCGGAGAGAGATTAGGCACAGGATCGATATTTACGTATTCTGCGATGCATTTGTATATCAATCACCAACTGCTAGTCTCTGGGCTGCTTTTTAGTTTCCTAACAAAGCGATTTGGGTTTGACCGAATCGAAACCGATACCACGTGCACAGCAGTTGCGCAATGCAATTACTAGACTAGCGAGGAAGAGTGCATACTTAGTGCCTAAACCAACTATGTCGACCTCGATGCAATTCGCAGTGACTATGCCTGCAATATTATTTGAAGTAGTGACAACAAACATGTATAAACTTTTATAAGAACTTAAGTTCAGAAGCCATTCCGTTGGAAGTTCAGTTCAATCTAAGACAAAGGCCAAAGCGAGAAGCAGAAGTAGGCGGGCCCCGGAGTCCACACCTGTATGTCCACCCTTAGCACACGAGGCATGTGTTTTGTTGTGATATTAAAACATAAGTCTTCCATGATTGATATGCAAACCGCAATGTAAGTTCAGCGCTTATTGCTATAGCAGCCGAATACTTTGCAACGTAAAATCAGCCGCAGAACTGTCGCTTATCTTCGGTATAGTTAACTTTACGGTTTCTACAAGGAGATCAGCCAGCTGCGCACCTGTGTCTACGGAAATTCTTGTGCTCTATATGCACAAGAATTTCCGTAGACACAGGTGCTCATAGTCCGACGGGATGACAATCCGACAAGATCGGAAAGAGAGATCAGGCGCAAGACCGACATTTACGTGTTCTCTGGAGCACGAATCAATCAATCACCAACTCTCAGACTATGGGCTGCAGTATGAAATTTTCAAGAAACCCATAAAGCGATTTCGGTCCGTCCCGGGAATTGAACCAGAGACCTGTGCACAGCAGTCGCACTATCGACTACCTACTTTACCAGCAAGACGAACCGTAACAACTTACACAGTAGGAGTGGTTTTTTTGCTTAGTTATTAGAGCATGATGTTAAAGGATACAAGAACAGTAAAGCAAATTTATCATTTTACTACCCTAATGCCCATGCGGACGATGTCGCGGGCAGCAGCTAGTATTGAAGAGCCACGGTGGCTCTTAAAAACCGCTAGTTCTAACAATTTTTTTTTTAATTTACAAAAACGAGACTTGTGTGTTAAGAAGACTGAATTATGTTCATGAGGGTTATTGTAATAAAAATGTTTTCAACTTGAATTTTACGGTGGTTTTTATACATCAAGTACCTTGTTACGACCCCGTTTAGAGCCCCCGTTTAGAGAGATACGATAGTTTGCACGTCGCATATAGTCGTTATTCAAACTTACGACTTTATTCGTGTTGCTTATAATTACGTTTATGAAAGCATATGGTCGCAACAATAAGATACGACCTTTTCTTTATAAGTATATGGTCGTAAGTAAGTAAAACTAGTTTTTTTCGTTAACTACATTTCCTTTTAATATCCAGCGTCTGAGTATATATTATTTAACTAATAATTGACAGGTTAGTGCAAAAATTTCTGTTGAAAATCTTTCACAATAACTTTTATCATTAACGCATACAAAAACTGCTCTCCTCAAAAATTGACTTTTTAGGCTTACGACTTTATGCGTAGGACCCGTCGAAATGTTTCAACAAAAGATGTAAGACTGTTTACTGAATCTTTGTTTAATGGTGAAAAACTTAACATTTTATCGAAATACCTACAAACAAGAGTACGTTTATCGTGATATTTATCAATTAAGATTTGCCAAATTAACGGATAATTTGCAGCTGTAATCGGAAATTTCTTGAATATGTTGAATGCAGGACCTTTCACGCAAGATAATAAATAATGAAATTTATCTATGTCTGATATATTCCTATCATGAACCAGAGAAGAAAACGTGTCATAAAAGGTAATCTAGTTCTCAATTGAACCATCTAATTGAAATAAAGAAATTTTAGGTAATACAGGCTTAACTTCATCCTTCTTTTCAGCGGGGGAAATAGAAGATTGTATCTGACTAGACACTAACTTGCTGACCATAAATGATAGTTTTATTTTTCACGAGACAAAAAAGGAGTTTTGTGAAAGAGTTTTTAGTAAATGTTCATCTTTTTCTAAATTATATAGGACGTTTGCTAGAATTTTAAGATCTTTTCAAAATGGAATCAGCATTCAGAAGTCGACGGTCGACTTAAATGCAGCTCGTGACAAATTAATAACACTGGTTCAGCATGCATATTTTGAAAATGAAATGAATTTGATTAAAGATAAAAAGTACGTACCTTCGTTACGGAAATTATTTCCAACACGGTTTCCTCAGGGTAGGTCGCATACTATTTTAATTCCTCCTTGCCTTACAATTTTAAACATCCACGTCTACTACCGAAGGACAGTTTTTTTACTAGAGTGTTGATACAATATTTACTGTTAAAATACTTACATGTAGGTCCGCGAACTCTAAAAATTAATGAAAACTTTTGGATAATAGCTGCTCGTACTCGTAGCATGATTAGGTCTTTACTATCCAAATAGTTATTTTGTTGCAAACGTAAACGTAAACTTATGCAGTCTGAAATGGCTCCTTTACCACCAACTCGGGTGGTACACAGCAAGGTATTTTCTCATGTTGGAATAGACCTCGGTTACGTAGAAACTTGAAGGTTTCTCCAGCTCACTTATCACTACTCGTAAGCTTCTCCACGAAAGCAGTGCATCTTGAAGTATTTTCTTCAATCATTGCGGACTGTTTCTTGCCTTGTTAAATATTAAGAAAACGTTTTTCTTAGAATTTAATTTAGTTTTTCATTTATTTCACAGAAAGTTCATATAATTTCATTGTTTTATCCACTTTAACTTTTATCTTGTGACTTATGGAAACCAAACTATTGGTTTCGGTAGGCGGTATGTTAGGTATTTGAGTCCTTATAGTTCCTCACAGGGTTCGTGCTAGCATTGGTAAATGCTGTGCGTCACACTGTACCAATGCTCAGCAGCAAGTACCAATACAACCTTCACCGTCGTTCGCAATTGACACTGGCTGATATGCGACGACGAGCGCCCTTTCTGCCCTGATAACAAAGAATGTAGTAATCGACATTTTTGAGATTTTCACTTTTTTCCAGAAATGGTATCCCAAGAGGTTCATGTACATGAAAAAACACAAAAAACAACAAATTCACTCGAAGTATGTTTTTTATGTAATGATTTTCGCCGTACTTGCATAAAAACTGCTTCAATGATAAGAAAAAACGCAGTATTAAACATGGCCTAAGAAAGAATGCAGTACTTGCAAGAATACCCTAAAACAGAATTCAGTAATATCCACTACTTCATCATTTTGTTTTAAATTTAATAGACAAATTGCTAAATTAAAACGCAGTACTCTTAATATTACTGCATTTAAGTGTAGTAAATTTAGTTCCGAGCATAATAATAATGGCAATAATTACTAAGAAATAATGCAGTAATCGACTTGTGCTAAGACATAATGCAGTAATACGATCAAGTGCTGCATTTAGTTTTAGTATCTTGTAACTCGCAAACGACCTGATACTAAATTGAAACGCAGTAATACGTATTATAATTGCATATATTTGTAAATTAAATAAGGCAAAATTATATTGTAAAAGCTTGATTTTTTTCCCAATTTTTAGATATATATTATGACCAATAAAATACGAACATCTTGCTCAGATGATATGAAATATGTTTTTTGCGTTTATCTCGTAACCGCCATTTTGCGATTACTGCATTCTTAGATATGACGGCAGCTTTAAAAAAGTATAATTATGTCAAATCAGTACAAAACGACCGGGAATCGAATAACAGTTCTATTTACGCCATGCGTGATATCTCTAAGTGGAGACCGTGTGTTTAAGGCTTCGAACCACTGGGAACGCCAGCTGGTCCAGCGTAAAGGTGAGTCGTACTCAATTTGAAAGAATTACACATTACAATTTGAAGAATTACTGTTGGGACTCAAATTATCTATCTACATACAGTCCACTCATCGAACATTTCTGGTCCTTCGATTCGGCTTGCTAAAGATCGTGCAAGGTGGCGAGCCTTGGAGGAGGCCTTTGTCCAGCAGTGGACGTCTTTCGGCTGAAATGACGACGACGACGACGACGACAGGTCCTTTGTTTTCATTAAGCAATAATAGAAATATGCAACCTCCCATCTTTTTTGAAAATCTGTTATAAGAAGAATTGTTTAACTTCCTAAAAATTGTACATAGAACGTGCCCAGGAGGAGCTGGAGCATGATTTTGATACTGATGGATTTTTCGTTTTTCATTTTTGTATTTTCTTCTTGGTTTTTTCTTTCCCTTTATAACATAATTATTAAAGTATTTTCTATTCTAGATATTCATTTAATCACCTAAATAAGAGTTTTTAATGTAAACGTAAATAGGTAGATGATAGGTAGATGATTCTGAACTTTCTCCATTTCTATTTGAATCATGGTTTCATGTGAAATAGTTCCGCGGATGTTTGCAACATAAAACAAGTTCCGGTCAGCTGTACACGACAAGTCACGTGTCCTGTCCACGCATGAAAATTTATTTATGTTTGTTTACTGCATCATCACGTGTTTATTACGTGTTGCCTACTGGTAGTTGTATTTTAAATGTTACCTTTTTCTGATAGTAAACGGTCAATCCTTATCTGTATGAGAAGTGACGAAAAAACGAGTGATGATATATAATACTCTTGAAATAGAACACAAATTCATGCGGAGCTGGAGCGACACTCAGGCAGATATTTTTGACACTGGCTTTTTTCGTTTTTGTTTTTTCTTCTTGGTTTTGTCGTTCCCTTTGTAATATATAAAAGTATTTTCTATTCTAGATTCTAGATATTCATTTAATCACCCAAACATTTGTTAATGTTGAAAACATTAAAAAAACTTGCGTTTAGTGACTTACTTTCTATGTCTGGACTTTGATGACCCTTGAGTTTGTTTCGGCGTTTCTTCTCAAGGCAGTCAATTAGGAAATGCCGACCTCATCTCGTTTTTATATAAAAAATATGTTGACGTATAAAAGTGTTGATTTCAACCTATTTGGAAAATAAATATCATTTATCATTTCTAAGCTAACTAATTTAAATCTTAGTAGGATTATATTAACACAAAGTGAAAAATCGACACAAAGTTGAAGGCTGTGGCTACTTTACGATATATTAATATGTGGTTATATTCCTGCACCACTGCTTCAGGAACAGTTCGATTGAGTATTACATGTTCCTGAATGTGTGTGTGTGATTAAGATGACGTAATTCGCCAGGGCAACGTCAGGAAAGTAAATAAATATTGAAATGAAAATTATAAGAAAATTATGTAAGTAAACTATTTTATTCCATGTGTATGGAATTAAAATTACAATTCAATAGTGCTTAATTATTGATATAAATTGAACAGCAAGTTATTGAGAAACATCCGTAAATAGAAACAAATTAAAATTACACATCAACACCACGTACAGTTAGTTTATTATATATTATTGAATATATTTATGAAATCAATCATCCTTCTTTGCCAAAAGCGTGTAGTAACTGTAAGAGCCTTTCAGAATCTGAAATAAAAAAATTAAATAAAAAGTAATACATGTTTGATATTGTAGCACAGAAAATTTTACTCGTTGATGAATGGAAGTATATTTTAAGGAATGATAACATTTTTCATCTAATGCTCTAAAAGTTTATTTTAGTTCTGATGAGAGTATTAAGTCACCTGCAGTAGACAGTTGTATAAAAATCCACGGTCGTCGGTCTTTGAAAGTAAGAAGCAATGTAGAAATGTGTGGATGATTCTGATATTAGGCTACTGTGTAAAGGAGGTCTATCCCCATATAATATCAGTACCGTGTCTGTGACGTGTTTCAGTGTTCAGTTTTAGTGTAAAAATAAGGACTACAAAATTGAGTTCCATGATTTCAGCCGAATGTAGGTACTTACACACGTTTTTGGGTTGTTCGTAAGAGTCCCCATGAGTAGGAACAAAGTGGGTTAGTCTGTCACTCGTTCCAGTTGCAATTGCGGTGTGCCATTTCGGCGAGCATTCCTGTATGTGCAGACGCTAGCACATCAAGCTATCCGAAACTGTCTAATCCCAAATCAACTTGGAACCATAAATATGCATATTCAGCGATAAAGTTGAAAATCAATTGAGGGAATTTGACAGCTTTATGTGCTGGCGTCTGTATTAACGAACGAACGAACGTTTCTGCCCCGTCCCTTATACGCACTGATATGTGGGGAGGGATATTTTTATCATATTTAGACCAGAAAATTAAAGCATTGTTCAAGCCTTAAATGTCATGATACATAGATGATACATTGATACATAGATGGCGCTGTAGTCATCAACAACTAAAGTTTGCAAGCTCCGTATTATTTTATTTAAAAAAATAGTTAATGCAGTTAAATTACATAGTGTTACACATAAATCGCTCCATTGCAACCCAATAATTCAGTGTAAATGTTATCTCGTGAAATTCTTAAGTACTTTTTAAGAAATAGTGTTATAAAAATTTGCAACTTTCAAATCGAAAACAGAGTGATAAAGTGAAAAATTACGGTGAAAAACTAAAACAAAAGCAAAGACAATAGTGTATTTACAAAGTGGCACAAGTTTTGATAAGAAAATAAACAATATTTAGAAAAAAGTGAAAAAAAAAATTCAAAGTAACGGCTATTTAATTTTTAAACACGTATATTTTGAATTAGTCCTTAATTTCAACACATTAGGTAAGAACTGTGATAGACAAGTGGCTAAACGCAGAGACTAGCAAACATATGTCGTAAGATCGTATCCCAGCTACGGTCAAAACATTTTTGTGCATTATATTTATTCGTTAACTAAAGAACAATGGAATTTGAAAATGTAACACTACGATCTAAACCAAAGTCACGATGTCACGATTTATCCAATCTTTCTACAAATAATTCACTATTTGAAACAACATTACAAAGTTTGCCATATACCTCAATAGATGGCACCAACAGTTGCTGCGAAATACTCAACGACAGAATAACTGAATTGGATGTGAAACTGCTGACTGCAAATAATAAAATTGATAACCTAATTGAAGAAAACGAGAACTTAAAATCTGAATTAAAAAAGTGTTACGACATGATAAGGAAGCAGGAACAACAACCGGTAAAAAATAAACGAACTAATGACGAGGATTACGACGAGGAAAGTACACTAAATATAAATACCTCCCTATCTAATACAGCTGTTCGCAAAACCAAAAAATCTAAAAAACAAAAAAGTAATTCTAATAGAATAGCCCTACCTGCTACATCATCTCCTAAGCAGCCCCGACAATCTACAACAGCTGCTTGTCGCGGTTCAACAGCTCAAGAAGTCAATGACACAATATGTACACAGTATATTCAAAACACAGTCACCTGTCCTAGTCATTTAAGTGGAAGAATAGAAGTAAAAAGTAGTGAGACTAAAAAACGGAATAAAATATGTATAATAAGTGAAAACAGGAAAAACAAAATACGCTCAATCGCGGAGAATATACTTAATAGGAACTCTGAGTATGAAATATGTCACTATCTGAAGCCAAATTGTGGAATAAATAACATGATCTATGATCTAGAAGATAAATTGAAGGAGTTTACCATGTGGGACTATTGTGTTATTCTAATTGGAGCAACTGATTTTGAGACAACCAAGAATTATTATGCTACTGTAGAAAATATAAGAAAAAACATAGAAAGAATAACCCATACGAACATAATAATATGTGTTCCAACTTACAAGCTCTCCTACTTTTCTTCTATGTATAACTGCCGTGTCGAAACTTTCAACGATCTTCTCTTAACCGACATCAAAACACATGAATATGCCTATTACGTAGACTCAAACAAAAATCTGTCATGCGACTATGACATGTTCAGTCATACTACTAGATCAATCAACAACTACGGCATGCAGACAATATTTAGAGACATCGCAAAGTACATCATCAGCACAGATGTAACTACAGAATTGGAACAATTACAGACGACCGAATTGAAACAACAAAACAAGACTCAGTTTTTTCTTGAATAAATACATAAATATACTGCACCAAAACATCGCTGGCCTTCTAAATAAGTCTGACGAGCTCACGGTCTGTCTGGAAGAACTACGAGAAAAAGCCAACGATATCGATGTCGTCTGCATATCGGAACATTTCATGTCAGAAGGATACGAACAATTGTTAACAATACCAAACTATATATTAGCAGCTAGATTCAGTAGAATTAAGAGTAAAAGGGGGGGGACATGTATACTCGTAAGAAAAGGTCACAATTGTAAAGAAATTTCAGATATTGCTAAATGTTCTATAAGTGGGGTCTTCGAATGCTGTGGTATAGAATTAGTTAGTTATAAAACAATAGTTATTTGTATATACAGAGTACCAAAGTCTAATAACTTAAATATTTTCTTTGAACAATTTGATAAAATGTTACAAATTTTACGAGCATTGAAACAGAAACGAAGTGTCATAAATTAATGGAATCTTATTTAAAAAATAGATCACAATACACCGAAATTACCAGAATAAATATAAACAAAAAATGTGAGGAAACTTTCAACTCCCATAACCGTAAAGTCATGTTTGGTGTACCACAGGGCAGCGTATTAGGACCGCTACTTTTTATTATATATATTAATGATTTACCACTAGTGACCAAATATCCAATAACGCTATTTGCCGATGATAGTACAGTTACTGTAGACTCCAAAGGAAACGCCTCACATGAGGACGAAATTAATAAAACCATCCAATCATTAATACAATGGATGAATAATAATAACTTGAAGATTAACATAGCCAAAACAAAAATAATGTATTTCAGTCAACGTATAGAGACTCCAAATTTTAAAATCAGTTATCAAGGCACATTACTAGATACAGTTGCTACAGCGAAATTTTTAGGTATTATCATTGACAAAAATATGAACTGGAAGACACACACAGAGGAACTCACAAAAAGAGTTAGTTCGTCCGCATACGCTCTATACAGACTATCAACCATCATAGACACTGATGCCATCATTACAGCATATCATGGCATAGTTGAGTCTGTCTTGAGATTCGGAGTAATATTTTGGGGCAACTCGACCAACAAAGATATTGTCTTTAAATCTCAAAAGAGATGCATCAGGGCAATGTTTGGTCTCCAAAGCACTGATAGCTGTAAGCAATATTTCATTAAATTTAAAATACTCACTCTACCCTCCCTATTTATATATGAGGTCGCTGTATTTGTAAAAGCCAACCCAAAGCTATTTAGTCGCCTTGCCGATGTAAGCAATCGCAGCCGTAGGGATGGTGACAAATTATGTATTGTGCCATGCAACACTGCACTAATGCACAAAAGTGTATTCTGCCTAGCGCCTGTCATATTTAATAAAATTCCAAAATCCATTCAGCAGCTTCCCTTAAATAAATTTAAATTACAATTAAAGAAATTTCTAATTAGCAAAGGTTTCTATAATCTTACGGAATACTTAATTGATGCCTAACATTATGACGTTTCGGTTCAAATATGTACATAAAACAAAATTTTGTACGCCTGTCCTAGGCAAAACATGCAAGGATCTGTTTCATTATTATATTTAACACCTTATATTGCAATCATTTGCTTTGTACACCCATGTTTTACAAAATAAATTATCTTTATCTTTATCTTTATCTTTATCTTGTCATATTGTTCGACTTTTTAACATTGAAATTCGAATTCTTAAGATCTTTATAAAGATAATCTTGAAATTGCACGGGTGCTTTTCTATTCACATTTCTGAATACAGGTGGTTCATTTCACTCAAGGGATAGAAGTACCTCTTAAGAATCTTTTGTACTTTAAAATGCTACTTTATCTTTTTACCGTATCAAAAGAACTTTTATAAAAGGACTACATTGAAAAATTGCTGTGAAATGCCAATTTTCTCATCGTATCTTATTAGATAGCTTGCAACTAGAAAGAACTCATAACTTTGTTATAAATAGAAAATCTTAACTTGTTTGTTTGCGTCGCTTTAAGAGAGATGAATTGTTTAGGATTAAATTGAATAAATTAGAAGATAGCTTACAGCCACAAAAGTAGCCATGTTGAGTAAAGTGAATGGCCCAGCAGTGAATATGATAGGTCTGCGCAGCTGTCCTCCTAGCAAGAGCAAACTTCTGCGTATGCGCACGTTTTGAGACCACCAAGCGCTGCTATACACCCCATCATCAACTTTATTACTCTGTGAAAAAATAATAAGATTTAAATCATCATTTTATATTTCTTAATATTTTTTTTTAATTGTGGCAGGCAAGTCAATATAACACTGAGAGACCCCTCCAATGCTTGTCGGAGCTGCAGCTTGTGTGGAAGAGTTACTGCACAAAGGAATTCAAGAGAAACAAATGTGTGTTTTAGTCGGTAATAACCTGACACTACGAGCATTGCACCATTGTACTACGAGCGTGTTCGAGCGCAAACCCTTTTTTTGTGGGGTAGCAGCTGGAAGGGGTGTCAGACTCTTACTGACTAAAACCAGGGCTACGGTAACTCTTACGAACAGCCCGCCCCCGCCGACATTAGCCCTTCAGGGCCCCTCCAATGTTGCTGATTTCTCTTCAAAGAGCGCTAAAACCCTCAAATAAATTAATGATACAAATGGTTTTATATATCATCATTTGAACTCTCTACAACGATTAAAATAATATTTAAAACAAAAAACTTGGGATAAGAGTACTCCAGTCACTAAATCTGTGCAACTCCAGTATTGCACAAACACGTAAGTTAAAAGATTGCGATAGGGCATTAAGAAGATTGCTCTTGTAGAGGTAGTATCTAGGTAAAATTAAAATGCCTTCTTTTAGGCTTGTAAAAAAAAAGTTGAACTGACGTTTTAAACACGCGTTAATCATAATAACACCATTCATTAATAATTATTACTTTTTTGTCTGTAAAACATTGAAGTGACCTACTTTGTTGACCAGAAATATTTTGTTTATGGACACAAAAAAATAAATTAAAAAAAAGACAGAGACGTCAGTTTGACGAGTCGATTTTGCAGTTTTTTATTTCGCACATTATTTATATAATTTGGTCCACACCTCGCGATTGCAACTGCCCCCGCGCCTACAACATTAAGGCGAGAAAAAATCTACTTCTATCCATCATCACCCTTTTTATCGTCTTCCGCACACAGGCTTCCAGAGAAGGATTGAGCGTTAATCCTTATGTCCATCACTCAAACTCAAAATCTTTTATTTTCACACGTTTATTTAAAATGATTATCAAATCCTAAGCATTAAATAAAAAAGTATGATAAAATTTAAGTCCGTTGCCTTAACATAGAAAAATGTACACTTCGCGTTTCTAACGTGAATCAAATAGATTAAAACGGAATTCTCGACCTTTAGTAAACTTGTTTCAGTTACCAGTACTTTAAACTATGAATGTGACTTTTTAAATTACGTTGAAAACTCCAACGAAAAGCGACGTTAATCTATTCAAATTAGCCTGTAACCTCTCCCTAGCTTCCTTTTATGAATTTGTAGGAACATTTGCTCGTGATTCAACGGTAAATGGCTGACAGACTGTTGGAAAAAATGTTGCGTAATGGAACAGTTTTTCCGGAGCTAGACGGATTCTGTAAAACTAAACCTAATTTAAATTCGAGGTAGTTGAAGATTAATGTTTTAATGCCATGATTTCAGAAAAATGAACGAAACGGAATCGCCGACTAAAAGACTAAAAGGCAGCGCTTGATTTTCTAGACGAGTGAAGTGCGTATACGAGCGACGTAACCCGGTCAGAGACCTATGGGAAAGATGACGTTTAGAGCCGTGCGTAATCGTAATCATATAAGGCCGAACAAACAATGTACATACTTTAGTTTCAGCATTTCTAGTGTCGTATGTAGCGTTTATTTTCCAAAATGTATGAGGCAATAATAAAATCGTATGGGTATCAGATGAAAAGAGTTTACCTATCTTAAAAAAAAATATACGTTATGTTAATATTGCCAAATTTTCCGGCAATGTTATGAAAACGACGCAATATAACTCACGTTTATGGATGTATATGTATGTTAAATACTTACTTACCTTTAGAGCATTTAACCAAAAGGACACGCCATTGTTATGCCTTCCTAATAGCGGTCCGCTAGCGGTACACATTCGCAAATAATGCTCGTATAAATAGGTGTGCGAGTAGACAATTGTCTGACAATTTTGTCTTGCTTGTGTCTGACAATTTTGTCGTGTGCGTGCGTGCGTAACGATGCGATTGAAAATGAGTTAGCAAACACGCTCGTAAATTGGCAAAAAAATATCGCATAGAGCGTTGTGCTCATCGCTGCTCCAGTTGGTTAAAGTATCTAAGTAAGAACCACATCAGCACATGAGTGACAAGTTTATTACATTGATATATCCACTTACCATGTACAGTACATCGTTGCTATGCCAACAATACAAAAATAGTTGCGCTATGAGAGCCATGAGATATTCCGCAATCCAAATCCGCTGCATATTGCCTGTGCCTTCCTGGAAAATTTGACAAGCATACCTTTATTTATTACGAAGGGATAAAGTGAGCCTGTGGGGTTTAGAAATTGAGAATCTCTTTTGCAGTGTCCTATCTATGTACATACTCCTTTTTCACAAACTTGTTTTTTATTCTGCTATATTGTTTTTATTCACTTGTCTGTGGTTACAAAAAATAAATGCTGTGTAGGAATATTTTACTTTTACCCTTTCTACGAAAACGGATTTTATCTATCAAAACCCTTTAGAAATATAAACAAGATTAAAATATTGTGCTGAAATTGGACCTGACCTATGAAAGACAAGTTATATTATTTTTGCTATGAACATTTTTTTCTAAATTATTATCTAAAATATAAAAATCGATATTATCATTTATGTATGATTCAAGTTTCCTGAAAAAAAGGGAATACAAAATTCAACAAAACATACGGTTTGTGTCAAATTTTTAAATGAACAGTGTCACGGTGCTTTTCAAATTGGAGTTTTAATTTTTTACGTCGCTCGGTACGGCAGACATTCCGTCGGGTAAAATACTCTGCGATATTAAAAGTGTTTGGCTTTGGTTCATCTAAATATAAAACAAGCTGTAGGATGTGGATTATAAGAGTACAAAAGAAAGCAAAATAGATTAGGTATATGGTAAGACGTGTTAGTAGCCCTAGTACTAGTAATTAGGTGATGATTTAGATTTAGGTTCAAGTACGGCACATACCAAACAAAATACAAGTTACACATACCGTTGTTAATTGCACAGCACTGGCACATATCATTAGCGAGCAGATAATAACATACAAAAACATGACTGGAGAAAGCAATGAATTCAATACTGATGAAAATCTGAAACAAGCATCAATATGGGACATAATTAAACTGACAAAAATATCTACCTTGGCTACTTGGCTTTGATAAAACAAACTAACTTCACCATATAATAATGATGCAAGTGGCACTCCTTAATCCTCTTCACAGCTTCATCATAATTAACTAGCTCATTACCATCATCAAATAGTCGTTCGCAATTCACAGATAAGACTTTCAATTGTCCAGTGAAAAAAGTCATTATTACTACAGCTGTAGAGTCGAAAGTTGCTACCACTGTACCACCGTAGAAGCAAGCCAACATCTGGTAAATAGTGGCCCCGCAAAAACCCAAGCCTCTGGACCTATCGAATGGAGTCCAAGAGCTCATTATTTCTGGGTATGGTGCAGTACCATTTTTAATGCTCTCTTGGTAATTTGGGGACGACAAGTAAATGAATAGAGGGGCCAATATAACCGTGACAACAGTTGCAGTTACCAAACCCCAATAAAGGTATGTAACCCTTCTTGCATATTTTACGTAGTCGAAAATTATTTTGTTGATCATAGCATCGTTTTTGGACAATTGAGACCTTTCTAGGGCAGACACATAGTCAATGAGCTCTTTCCATGAATTTTGCCAAAAAATCAAATTGCAGGACTTGAAAACGCAAACGGTGCTGAGCATAGTTAACGACAGATTCCTCATAGCCATTTCTAAGTTTTTCCTGATTATCCAAAGTTCCACATATTGGGATACAACAAAAACAAATGCTATGAAATGTACAGAATTGTACAAAAAGTTTTTTAATCTATCTTTTTGCCATAATCCTCCATAACGGAGAGTCAATACAGTTGGCCCTAATAATGGATTATTTTGGTCTTCTAAACGTTCCAAGAATTTTAATACCATTTTGGCGTTTTTACAAGGAATATAGTTCAAGTTATGGTATATTATGAATGAATGTTCTTGTAATATTGGCAATTGACGCATTACCTCTTTATATATGTTAGCTTAACTAGGACTGTCTTCAGGCGCGACATTATTATTTTTTAAATTTATTTCATAACATGAGTATTTTTGAAATTTCAGATATATGTGTGTCAATACGTGATATTTTGAATAGGTCTCACTGTTTTTGGCAAATATGAAAGTAAACTTACTTTTTTTTATATTAAAAGCATTACTATGCCCGCATCACACTTGAATTCCATATTTCACAAGTTGATAGAGTCCCGACCTATGTAGATAGCGACACGGTTATTATCTCGAAAACTACAGAATGAATGAACCCAACTACTATGAATGCAGATTCTGGACGAGTTTTAATCAAGTCTTTTGTGTTGAATCCTCGCTGTTTCTATGTCATTAAGAGCCTCAGAGCTGTTGCTATTCGGTAATTGAGTTTTGGCAAATTCCGCCTTATTCTTTTTTTATAATTCTTCCTTATATTTTGTTTGGGTACTACGTCACTACCTTAATCAAATATAAATATATAATTAAGATAAATATAAATATTTGATTAAGGTAGTGACGAACTTGAAATGAACGACTTTGAAACGTATTTAATTTAATATATAAATAAAATTATGATACATAATATTTTAATACCACCTAGTTCCACATAATATGTATTTTACAAACGATAATATAGTTACCAAAGAGAAATTAAAGCCATCAAAGTGCTCATTTCTAAAATAAATCGTACAACTTCGTATTTTTATTTTGGCGTACACAGAATTTTAATTACGAACAGACAGCCAAAGAAACAAATAAATAGGTTACGAGGCAAGGGCGGACAGATGTCACAGTATTCAAAAACAAATTAGTGCTTTGCATAACAAACAAAGCAGCCTATCTATTAAATGAGCAATTTTTTACACTGTGACAACTGCCTATTACGCTCGTTAAGTTGAACTGTTTTTGCAAATATGGCAGGGTAATTGTGGACTCAAGCTGTCAAGTTTGATATAGTAAGAATAGTTTTAGTAAATAACACAATTATGTATTCCAGTTGTTTAATTTGTTTATTTTCTGTTTCAATACAAGATTCTGTTGTTTAATTTAAATTTTATGACATTTTCTTCGAAAATCTGGCATAACATACAAACAAGCTTACAATAATAATGTGTACTTACGTTACATTAGTTCGGGTAGTTAATACGATTACCTGCGTTTGATGTGATGTATGTATGTATTAAACTACAAGCACAATTGAGATGCACTATAAAAAAAATATATCTAAGATACTTAGTCCAGTTTTGTGTGGAATGCTTTTAGTATATAATGGCATACATTTTCGAGAATTATATTCATAGGACCCTTGATATCTCAAGGTTTCCATTACATTTAGTATTAGATCCTGAAATAATGACAACGAGGACATGAAAAGTATATAAAACAAAAGGATTGGAAAAATATTTTTGCTTGAGCCCTCTCAAACAAAAATATTACATTAAAGCCTCTCAAGTATGTAGTATCATATACACATATAAAGTAACTTTCCTAAGAATATCTTGAACACCAATGACAGATACAAGTTGAAGGAAAAGAAACATGGATTATAAAGTCTGAAATCACCAACCAGCAAGAGTGGTGATTAACGCTTAATCCTTCTATGTGTGAGTGTATCTTAAACAAGCTTGGAGATCCTCAATCCTTTGATATGGGAGTATGTCTTAAACAAGAGTAGTGATTAACGCTCAATCTTCTCCGAGTGCCTGTGCCCAGCAGTGGGACGATAACTTTTTGTTAACAAACGATATTTGAATCTTGTTAATCCTCCTGAATTTGTGAGAAAAGTGTGAAGAAACTGTAGGAGCCTTTCATTATCTGAAATTAAATTATTTGAGTCCACCTCAGCACAAATATTTATAATATTGTTAGATATGCTCGCCATTGATTGGAACCTTTAATTTAAAATATACTTCATCCTATTTAGTATTACAAAATACGCACTTCGATAAACGTAGGCACAGATAGAGTAGTATATGGCCCAGCGTCTAATACCAAAGGATTATTCAATTTTCCTGCCAATAATATCAGTTGTTTGCGCACTCGAACATCGCTCTTCCACCAGTTGCTGTTGTATATTCCTCCATCTACCACTCTGCTCTGTGAATGTTAAATATTATTTAAAAAATTTATAAATAAGGCCTCAAACACACCTAGATGATGATAAAAATCTTTAAAACGAGACCAATCCAGCACACAATCAAGAAAAGCCACAGCCGTTACTGTCAATATGTTTGTCTTCTACCCGAGCATAGAAACGCGATCTTTCAATTCGCGTTTCTATGAAGACAATTTTATAGCAACGGAGAAGTACATAGATAGTAGTTACTGTAGTCATTCTGTGTATATTACTGTAGTCATTCTGCGTATATTAAGATGAATTTACGTTTAGTTAGCCAAAAAACTGTGTCAAATGCACTATTTTTAAAATCGGCATGCTCAGTGTTGTAGACTTACGTCGGTCGAAGAAAGGAAACATTTCCTTTCTACGTGTCAAAAGAAATCTTACGTCACTTATTTATCATTATGTCCATTTTCCGGTGGACAAAATTTATTTGTACGGTTTTCATGCGAGTGTGTTGGTGTAGTGTGTAGTATCCTAACCTTTTTTTATATATTTTCAATGTACACACGCCAGCATATCAAGCTACCCTAAACTATCAAATTTTCCCAATCAACTTTGAACTATATGCTTCGGCGATGACATTGAAAATATATTAAGGAAAGACAGATTGTGGAAAGGTGATGTGTTTGCGTCACTCTTTGCGGCCGACTGGCCACAAACATTGTCGTTTTTTTGACATAGTCGTATTATCTAAAGTAATTAAGTTACGTGGATGTAAAAATGTAGGGGAATACCTGCAGTGTAACTTCATTGCTATGCCAACAATATAAAAACAGCTGTGAAACTAATCCACCTGTGTACTGAATAACCCACAGTTTTTGTGAAGCCGTGGCTTCTTTCTGAAACAAATATGTATATTAGTTTATAAAAGCAATATTTTTATTGAAAAATAAATTGCGATAGTAGAAAAGTGATAAGATAGTTTAACCAATGTCGGTCCTGCGCCTGATCTCGCGGCGGTCTTGTCGGATTACCGTCCCATCGGACTAGGAGAGTGAGGGTATAGAGAGTGCACCTGTATCTACGCGAATGCTTGTACACTATAATAAGACCTGCGCAGCTGGCTGATCTCCTTAAAGTGAACAGCCGCCGTGGCCAACAATCGGTCTGGACGCCATTATCATCAGTTTAACCATTGGTAAATGTTGAAAAAAAAAATGTGCACTTCATGGAAAAAAAGGTTCACTAACTACTAGGTTAATAATTTGCACTAAAGGGAAATAAATGATAGTCGTTGTAAGGCAATCGTTTTCTAAAAAAGGGTGAAACGGCGCTAGGAAAGCTTGTAAAATTTTTGCTTACTGAAGTAAACTGGACCACGCTACCGCAAATGGTTATGGAGCACATCAGAACATAAAGAAACATGGTAGGAGACAGCAAAGAGTTGAACTGCGAGAAGTGTCTGCAAATGTAATATTACCATATTAGTTGTACAAGTCATGATGGCGTAGGAAGCCATTTTATATAAAGCTTAATAAAACACGAATAGGTAACAATTAAGTCAAAAACTAATTGAAACGATGGTATGTATATAGTATATTGTAGTATTAAGAACCAAAACCCATTATAGAAACTGATAAAGCACTTACTTGAGTATCGCGTTATGATGTCGATGACACTCTTTGATCCTATCTAAAATATCTTTGGTGGAAGTTACATCGTCAAACAGGCTGATACATTTATGTCTAAGAATAATCATCTGTCCTTTAAGATAAGACATAATTGCAACAGCGTTCATGTCGTAGACAGCCAATACACCGGAACCTTGGCTACCCATAAACACATGAACGATAATACCTCCTACATAACCAGGCATCTTCGTGTTATCAAATGGGAACCATGAGCATAAAATTTGGGGTAATGGTTCAATCTCCATACGTATCTCCTCCCGATACGTATGTGATGACGCGTATTTCAGCAACGGGGTTAATATCAAAAGAAAATTTGTTATAAATACCATCACCCAAAACATAAATGTGATTATCCTTGTATACCTCGTGTAATCTTCCATATGTTTTTGTATTATGGGATCATCTTTTTGAATTTGTCGTAATTCCTCCTCAGAAATACCTCGAACGAGTTCTTTCCAGTCACTATGCCACATGACGCAAGAGTAACATTTTGCGAAGCAAATAACGCTAAGAACAGTTAGAGACATGTTGTTCAGAACTTTGTTACTGTCATGTCTGACAACGTAGAGGTCAGTAAATTCGCTTATTACAAAAAGTAATGTTGAAAAATGTAATAAATTGTATACAGCCGATCTTAATTTGCTCCCAGTTTGCCAGAGGCCGAATAAATACAATCCTTTCAATGTTGGCCCTAACAACGGGTTATTTGGATCCTCCAACTCCTTGGTGTATTTGACGACTTTTTCTAAAAGCATTGTTACTTTTTTGTGTTAACATTGAAAAGGTTAAAGTGATTGAACGGTTCTACGAGTAGTATGGTTTTATAAGCCGGCAATTACTTCAATTGTCCAATTAGCAAATTGGTTGGTATGTTCAATTTCATAAAGTATTTTCCTCATAAAAAGCCCAGTTTAAATTGTTCGCAAATTATCCCTTTTTGTTGGGTTCCGTTATTATTGAAAAAAAAATAGATTAGTTTTGTCATCAAATATTTTTTTGCCGTAGGTACTAACCTCAAATTAAACATACGTGCATTTATAAAATTATTTAATAATTATTTATTTCAGAAGAAGATTTACGATAAAAAATAAAATAATAACAAAGTAATTTTATATGAGCGACCTTATTAAACGTTCGTCTTCGGTATTTGACAAAAAACATTTAAACATGAGATAATATTTGATAACATAAAGTCCGTTTATGTCTCGTACAATGAGAAATAATGCGATGTACCTGCTACATAAATGCACGTGGTAATGGTAAGAGTTCATTAAAGTACCGACACTAACCTCTTACTTCCCCACTCGGAACTTTTTCAAGCATAATGTAGAAAAAGAGTTCATAATTTTAAATAACTAGTATATACCTACAGAGTTGATATGACAGAGGGGCATTAAATTACACTACGTATACTATACGTGTTTAGTATTCGTTAGATACGGTATACAATAAAATATAATTATAAATGAGTTTCTTTTAAACATAATTAGTTAGAAAAGATACATCGTGTTCAAACAGGGTAAAATCTTAAAAAATCATTTGCGACTAAACTACTGTTCCTATTTAATTGATTTTTGGCACAGAGCTTGACAATGATACCTTGGCAGGTAAACCTACCTTTAGGTAGTATAAGGAAAGCCCCTCTGTCGTATCAACTTTGTATAATAGCAGAATTAATTCTATAACAAGTTCTCAAAAATATCTTCGTAAATCAATATTTTCTAAACAGAATAATTGTAAATTGTGTGAAGAAAACATAGCTCAACACCTTTCAGCGAAAAGCTAGAACCATCTAGCCAGAAACAGTAGTTATATATTAATATTTGAAATAAAAATGAAAAACTCCAACGTGGCAATAAAGCTAGCCTATTGGCTACATTACCGGGAGATAGCGAAGAGAACCTATTTTTGATTAAATTAGCATTAAGAAGTCTATATAATTTGAAGTTAAAAGTAAAGTCTACAGAATATTATTTGCTTTTTCTTAACAGGTTATAAGGTACGAATATTCTCGATCTCGTATAAGGTCGTATTATGTGCACACTCACATCACACACCGCATTAAGAGGCGTTACGGCATTCGCGGTATCATGCCATTTACTGTCACGGCGTTAATGTATTTATTTGGCACGAAATTTTGGCATAGACGCAAGCGTGATTTTTATTCCTGGATATGGATTTGTGCCTAATAATGCTATGCATGTATATGAAATTCACGCTAACGACACAAGAGAGATTAAAATTTAGATGGGGCAAAATGTCACCAAACCCATTATGGCAGATGTTGTAGTTATTTGTAATCTCATTATTTTCCTTGCTAATATTATAAAAGTGAAGGTAACTGTCCGTCTGTCACTTACTCTCACTTTCACGCAAACACTACTTAACCGATTTAAATAAACTTTGGTAGAATTAATAACCTAGAGTCGGAAGAACGGATAGTTCCCAGCGTGTGGAACCGCGGGGAATAGCTAGTTTTGAATAATTGTCCTACAGTACTTAATGCATTTCTTTTTTCTAGAGGTGGTAAATCGTCATGGGATGTTGCCTTCCGCTGAACAATGTCAGGCTATCACTGACCAAAACCCACTTCTGTTTGTTATGGAGCTTTTGGTGTACCAGGACTGCATCAACTCTTTCGAAAAATCCCGCCACCCCACAATAGCACCATTGTCTAGTGAAAGTCTTATATCAGACTTAATTGAGATCGTGGCATGAGTTCCAATTCCTCTTATATAAATTGCGTTGCACATGCCGTTGTTGTTAGCCTTCAGTTGGATTTTAAAATGCACTTTACTGCTGCACGTAGCACAATAAAGCGTGTCTGCTTTTTAGAATGGTACTAAAGCATTTCTAAGTTGGTTTAAGAGAGAAATTTCTGTTCAAAGACGCCATAAATGGTTAAAATAATTTATTTAAAAATGGAAACATAAATTCTGAAGAATAATGGCTTGCTATTGCGCCTGCACATCAACCTACCTCAATCTGTTAAATTTTCCAGCAGGTCAACGTATCCAAATCTGTCAAATTTTACCAATCGAATATTAACCTTCCGGTATTGCGATAAAGTTGAAAATCCATTAAAGTTATTCTAGAGATTGTGTGTTTGGTAGGTTGATGTGCTAGCATCTATACATACTGTTTTTTCACAAGCATTGCTTTATATTTTATTGGATACATATTTTATTTCCATTCAATTGTTCATTTGTCACTTAACAGATTTTGCGTTTTTCTTAGTCCTTCGAAAATAGGCACTTATTTCACAAAACCCTACACTATATTCAATCCTATAATTTCCAATCCAGATTTTATGCGATCCGCGCTTTATAATAGAAATTGAACTTTATACGTTAAAAAATGATCATTTAAACTCCACCCACGGAACCAGTGCCTGCTAGAAAATACTGATAAATAATTTC
The DNA here is from genome assembly GCA_958496145.1 of Heliothis peltigera. NCBI lineage: Eukaryota > Metazoa > Arthropoda > Insecta > Lepidoptera > Noctuidae > Heliothis > Heliothis peltigera. The sequence continues at coordinate 2,631,964 of OY292341.1, forward strand.
CGTGATAGCAACTTAATTTCGCAGTTAGCCTCACTTAACAAACTCATTTCCACTTAGTACCTAAGTCGATTAGAGTGGTTTTTACAGTTCGTAGATAAACTGTACCTAGTCAATTAAAAATATTTTTTTAATCAAGATTTGTGAAAAAGAGACTGCTTTTATAAAAATCTTTTTATATAAAAAATATTATGCCTTTTTACTATTAGCTACTGTTACTGTATACTAACTAAGCTTTGGTGACAATCGATCTTTTCACTAATCATCAATTCTTAATTTATAAATTATAAAAAAAAATCTTGACTCTTTTTCGATGAATAATATTTTTTTAAAGCCAAGTCTACTAAATTCTTCTTCATAAACAGTTTAATTGGTAATTTCGCGAACTTGACATGGGTTTAGCAAATTGGTTGTTAAAACTTTGCTTAGAGCCGTAATGGATATTGGGCCTTCGTCATTCCCCTAGCGTGTTAAATGTGATTAACATAACGCTGTTTGTATTTTCGCTTCATTACTAAATGTCATGTTCTAATTGATTTAAGAGCGTTATATCGAATTACGGCGTTTTCAGCGAAATAACTAGCAACGTACTGTGGCTTTGGACGAGTATAATGTCTATACTAATTTGTATGTCTGTTTGGTTGACCGGGCTAATCTTCGTGTTAAGAGAACTTACACTTACTTAGTAGACGTACTTAGTAGAGTTTTGCGCAGAGGACTCGACCAGATATTACTTATTAAACTCTCTTAGTAGATATAATAAAAAATCTACTAGTGAACATTGGTTGGCGCTGAAATGAGTCATAAAATATCTGAAGGCCACAATGGACATGAAATTCATTATTAAAAAATCATTTTATAATAATGAATTTCGGAAGCAGAAAACCTCAAGCGGCGAAAATATAGTAGCCTTATCGGCAACTACATGGTTGAGCCGTTTGGGGTTGAAACCCTCGGGACGTGGGGACCGAGTGCTCGCATCCTCGCAAAGGATATTTCCAAGCGCCTGGTTGACACTTCCCGTGACCCGAAGGCTGGTTTTCATTTCGCACAACGATTAAGCATTGCCATCTAGCGTGGCAATGCTGCCAGCCTATTGGGTACACTACCGGGTGGCAACGATGAGGATGAGTTTTTTGACGCTCTTTATTAGTTTTATATTATTATATTAGTCGTAAGTTTTGTATAAGCTTGTATATATTTATAGTATAATTAATGTATATATATGTATATTTGTAGTAATAATTAATGTAAAAATGTTCTATTATGCTTAATAAAACATTTCTATTTTATTCTAAGATGCCGCAATAAGTTGGAACTCTAAGAAACAGCAGACCAATTGTACTCTCTACAAGTGAGGCTGAATCCGTGCATCGAAAAACAGTTAAGATTTACGCCGTGCGTGATATTTCGAAGTGGACACCATGTGTTTTCGGCTTAGAACCACTGGGAACGTCAGCTGGTGCAGCGTAGAGGTGAGTCGTACTCAATTTGCTTGTGCTGGCACGTCCATATTGGGGAACTGTTGGCACTTAAACTATCTATCTACATTAATACAGTACACTCATCAAACATTTCTGGTCGCAAGCGTCGGCCATTTAACAAGCTCTTTGGTGGAAACAGCTGGCAGACGTAACTCCACCTGCATTTAATCGTACTCCTTATAACTCAAAATTGTTTGCATAGATTCCTATTAGTTTGTATATTATGTTCTGTTGGTTAGGTATCTGTCCAAATAAAAAACGTCAAGATAAATTATAATTCAATCCATAAGTTGAAGTTTAGATTTTAAATTGAACTAAGCAGGTACCAATAATTATACTTTTCTCAAGATTTTTTGTTTTAATCTCTCATCTGGCAAAAAAGTGCTACTATAATAAAAATCTAGAAATAAAACGCTACTTATGATATTTTTATGAAGCGCACCTATTTCCTTTGTTATATTTTTATGGCGACTTTACGAGTTTGTTTTTCCTATAAACTCAATTATTAGTGTAGAATTTCTCCGTGTTTTGATGCTTTGATACGTCAGCTGTGAGCATTCCATATCAGGATATCGTTTTGTGATGTCATATACCACGAATCGATTTAACACTTCTCGATAAGGATCTTCACTGACAGAGCCACTAAGTCAGCTGCAGCAGGAAAAAATACTATGGTTTGACATTTAAATTGGTCGACAGGGCGAGATAGCAAAAATACAACAAAAAGAAAGGTTCAGGCAAAACATGAAATAAGGCTAGTTTGATTCTGTTAACACTTGGGCCCTGGAATGTACGGAGTAAGCCCCTTCCTTTAGATTTTCGCTCGTCGCATTGAGACCATCATTATCACGCTTGTCTATGAACAGACAAAATGGACCGGCTGGAGTATGCTCCGAAATCGCTGTTGGAAAAGTATTTTGAAAACGGCAAAGAGATGTAACTGCACATCATGTGGCCAACGTTAAATTCTCTGTAATTAACAGATACACATGACCAAAGTAAGCAGTGCTGGATTGAACGTCATATCGAAGTGTCGGAATACTCATCCACAAACTATCCTGTTACAGGGATGGTAAAACTTGACCAATGGTGATACGCTTTGTGAAACACGCATTTGGGGGGCTTTTTAATTTTGAACCATGTAAGCGTAAATTGGTCCACTTGGTTTAATTTCAACTCTTACTAATCAAAGGGGAAATACAGTTGCTCTGGATTTGTAAGCCTTGTTCCCAGCGCAATTTCTTGGCTAAGCTTAGTCACTCAAGAGTATATTAACAGCAGTAAGCCCATTCCATTCTGTCAAATGATCCTTTAATTTTATTTTACAAGATCAATAATGCTTTAACTGCCTGAGAACAGGACAGACATCACATAGCTTTTCTTGTAGATCTCACTGTTTAAGTAGACTTAAAAAAACCCAAGATCAAGTCACAATATTGAAGCCAAAAAACTACTCAGCGGGAGAAATATTGGCTTAAGAAAGAATTAGAACCACTGGAACTACTGTACTATAGGTACATACTGATTCCAACATATCTTTCAGTGTTCAACTATCCATTTATAAAAGGGAAAGGCTATTGGTTATTTTATTTCCGGATGCTTGACGTAGATCCACGGGGTTCGGAGAAACCGCTCGCTAAAACTAGCTCCCATTGGACACAAAATAATGAGACTTAGGTATTCCATAGCACGTGTGATTCCAATCTTTCAAATTACTAAAATAACGATAGATTAGTAGAGGAGCTCACGATGCTTATTCATTAGAAGCTCAATCATATAGCAAAGATCTATTAGATTAATAGACTAGTTAAAAATAATAAAATGTTAGTCAATGTTTCCCCTGCAGCAGTGGAGAAAACGACCACAGACCTTTAATTAAGAAAAAATAATATATGAACACACTTGAGCTTATCAAATAGTGGTACTGTAGATATAATACTGACAGATAATATAAAATCAATCGCATAGTAAGTAGCGTTATTAAGCCAGAAGAAAAAAAAAATCTAGCGTGTCAGAAATGTATTTAGAGGTAATGTTGAAGCCTAAACTCTGTACTCTCAACTGAACGCTGTAAATACAGGTTCAGCTCATCAGTCCATCAGACTCTCTTATTAAACCGGCTATTAAACACTCTCGTATAATTACATAAAGAGCTCATAATTATTATGGCAGAGGTACTCAGCAGGAGTCAAGCATTCTCTTGTACAATAATCCGATTAAAGTTACTCTCTTCTAGGCCCCCTACTATTCTGAATAAATAGGCTACTGGGTTCGAACTACAAATACTGAATGGTCCTACTGGAATTAGATGTTCAGTGAAGCTGACGCCGCACCCCAAAGCACCTCTTGTTCGAAGGCCGAGTTCCTAACAGTCGCGTTTAACCCTTGTAATTACGACCAAAGGATTTCAAACCTTATCTCTATAACTTAGGGTTCAAGTTGCAGAGAAAAATTGGGTCAAATCTGAAGAACATTACGACTCATACAATAGAAGTGGCATTTCAGCTCGACACTTTTGAATTGGCAATATCTACGAATTCTGTATGCAATCTGAAAAAACGAAGAAAAATACTTTACATTCGTAAACGGACAATCTAACGACGTTATGAATTTAGATTATACAAACTGAGAAATATTTGATAGAAAACATACAAATGAGTTTATTTATTTATGAGTTCATATATTTAAGTATAAATAAAAAATATTAAATGAACTATTTTAGCTGTCAATAAGTAGGAACGTGAAGGATTAAAGAATTTCGGAAGCCATCTATCGGGGACGTATCGATCGTATTGCAAAAAATGGGCAAAAATTGTCCACAAGTTTCTTTTATTGGTTGCGTCGTAAGCGTCTCCTCCACTCCTCCCTCCTCCCCCAGGCTACGCTTTTTATATCAGAAGTAAACGCACGCACGACACAGACGAAAATCCTAACGTGATGCACAGCTTTTAATAAAAATAAGGTTATGTATTCGGGATAATAATATCGACACACTTTTCACACACAATTCGTTAGCCCCAAAGTAAGCTATTAATAAGCTTGTATTGATGATGATGATGATATGATCCGACCGATGTTTGCCAGGTCGATTGCTTTAACTCCGTTGTAGTTGGCGTTCGTGAACAGCATGTGGCTTATATATTTATGTAGGTACATGCAATCTTTTTTGCACTGTGGACATGTACACAACTTATAAACTACATAATTAAATTAACATAGGTATATACATTTACATGACTACACATTATAACATGCTCATGACACAAAATAAAATAACTGCGTAATGGGAAGAATGGGAAACCTCTGTTTAGCAGTCCGGCATGGTGACCATTGCGCCAACGGGTCGTATATTTTATATTGGTACGAAAACCCACATAAATATTAAACTTATTCGCGGTATTCAATAAAGTACAGTATACGGGTTCCTTTCGGGGTCCGCTTTGAATCACATTTTCTTCAACGCTCTAAAAGCTTGAGTTCAAGCAATTTAAAAGCACTTCAGTTTGTTTGAAAGTGAGCTGCGGTATCTTTTCACTTCTTTGATTTGCTTTGTAATTCTACTGCGATAAATTAGTCAGTTTGTTACACTTTGTGAGTTTTATGTAGGAAGTTATTTTTGTGTCTCTATGAACATCTGTATGTATAAATCTTTCGTCAGCCTATATTGACTAACTGCATAGGCCTTGTCCTAAACATAGACAAATGAGCGTTATCTCCATGCTTGCTACAGGCGGATTAGCACATTATTAAGCACACGTTTCTCGAAAATATTTTCCTTCAACTTCACCCAATTATACCTAAGAATCATTTAAATAACACATAATTTTTAGAATAGTTACATTGGTATTTGTCCGACCCCCTTTTCGAGGAAAACCATCGAATGACCCTTCCCGCTGAGGGTGCACCTAGAGGGAGTCTCAGACTCTTACTGACTATAACCCACTATGTTTTTTCTGGAGGTCCCTGTGTACCAGGGCCACGGTAACTTATGTATAAGCAGCCCAGGCAGACCTTGGCCCCAAGGGGCCCCTTCCTATGTTGCTGACATTGTCTGCCTCCCTAGAGTCGAAAGGTTGTTACTTCTAGTGCCCTAGTTTTAATAGAGACCGCTACTGGCAATAATACAAATATTAAACATGAAATAACAAAAGTACATCTCATTTTAATAATAATCCAGGTCAAGTGTCTTCATTAAATTGGAGGCAATATACGTTTTAATTATTATTTTAATTGCGTTATACGAGAGGCTGCTTGAGTTACCTAAATTGACGGAGTTAAGTTGCTATCACTGGAGTCAAGCGCTCTTCTGTTTTAATAAATTCTTAATTATAAATTCATAATCCAATTTTATCATAATATTGGGATTTGTGGGCCATTGTTACTCATAGGCAAATGCAATATCACATCAGCAATTTTAAGTTGAGTAGATACAGGGGGTTTATTCAGTTTACGCCAATTCTTTAGAATTATGCCTTTCTAACATACTGTTATGAGCTAGGGGTTCTGAAGAAATTATACTCGATTACTTTTATCAAACGATACTTTAATTACACAAGAACAATCACTAAACACACTTATATTGATGACCTGTAGTCGAGAGTGTTACGTAAGAGATCGAATGTTTTGGAACTTTTGCAAGTATGAAGTAGATTCCTAGAAATTTCTAGATCACATATCTAGAGTATTTAACTAATTTCTAATTATTTCGAGTTTTTACTTTTAAACAATATTATCTTATCGACCTACGTAACAATACATTAAATATATTTTATTTAATTAACGTAGCTAAAAACATGAATGCTTGTTCTGTGGCGCAAGCTGGCTGTAGCTCATTTAAAATATTTTATTTACATATTTATAACAATATCGAAGACTTACAGCTATTCAAAAATTCATGAACTTTTATTTTTCTGAGCCTATGTTGTATCACTGTGCGGCAAAAACCTCCCCAACGTTTTCAATCTAACTATGTCTGAAGCGTGCTGCGGCGAATCAAGGAGTAAATTGTCAACATCATTAACTACCACTTCTATATCAACCCATAAAAATATAATTATTATAAAATCAAAAAAACTCATCTGCAAGAAATCTCCACTAAATGAAAAGGCAAAAAAAAACAATTTAAACAATCGTAGTTGGTGGACCAGTTATACCAAATACTTGTTTATCTAGTAAAGATGTACAACTACAAAAAAATGCTATTGTTCTATTTGTACAATAAACATATCACGCATTGGCTTCAAAGGATTCGTGGTAATCGTGCAAAATGGTATTGACGGTTTTCGCCAATTTTATATACATACGTTCTCTGCGTCAATATTATTATGAAAACTGCTTCTCATCTCTCATCATGTCGTTTTTATGTACCGCTAAGCGAAGAAACAAAATTATTTTCTTTTTTTATTATTTATGGCAGACGCCAATTTTCAGTCCCTAACCAATCCGGTGGTAACCGCCGTAGGTTAAGAGACGCCCAAAGGGGTTATGAACATTTCAACAACCGTAACCAGTTTGCAGACTGGTCCTACGAACCCCAACCGTTTGATCCGAGCCGTGCGAGAAGAGCTCCTGGCCCCAGCGCTAGATCGCAAAATTTTAAAAGTCAGACCGCACAGAAGAAACAGGCTAAGATGCAAGAGATGACTTATTCCTCAACACTTAAGCCCGCCACATCTGAAATTCCTCCGAGGCGAGGGCTGAACCCTTTGTGTCTTCGAGGAGTGGATTGGGAGGAGTCATGGCACCCTCTCTTACCGCCTGACGCAGGTCCTCACCGGACATGGGTGTTTCGGGAGGTACCTGCATCGCATCGGACGGGAGGAGACGCCTGGGTGTCACCACTGCGCGGACCAGCCAGAGGACACGGTGGAGCACACGGTGGAGGTGTGTTCTGCCTGGGCGGAGCACCGCCGTGTCCTCACAGCGGCAATTGGCGGCGGCGACCTCTCGCGTCCGGCCCTGATCCAGGCCATGGTCCGGAGCGAGGGAGAATGGGATGCCGTCGCCTCCTTCTGTGAAGCAGTTATGCCAGCGAAGGAGGCGGCGGAGCGGCTAAGAGACCGCACCGCTCATCCCAGCCGTCGCGGCAGGGCTGGTACCGGTCGACACGATGACTCCCGACCACCGTAGGCGCGGGTTTGTGGGCGGTGAGCGTGGGTAGCTCATCGTCCGTACGTCTAAGGACGACAGTTCCACGCGCTCCTCGAAGAGATGTCAGCAACAGAGGAGGGGCCCATAAAGGGCCAGGGTCTGCTTGGGCTGCGGGTTGTTCGTAAGAGATACCGCGGCCCTGGCACACAGGGACCTCCAGAAGGAACATAGTGGGTTTTAGTCAGTAAGAGTCTGACACTCCCACGAAAAAAAAAAAAAAAAATGGCTGAACCCTTTTATGATGTGGGTCCACACTCAACGTTGGTATCCCTACAGGATGTGCATGTACAAAATTTTGACTTGGGTAGGTTTATACCTCTAGTAGAAGAAACCTACGATAATTTGCGTGGAATAGATCCACGATTAGCCGAACGTTTACCGCTGTCTATGTTCCAGCATGTTGCTTGTAACCATCTTAACCTACAGATTGCTGAAGACGCTAGACAGAATGGTCAAAATATACTCGGCACTAGAACAGATTTCAGAGAGATATTGCCTGACTATCAGTGTTTACCCAAAGTAGTATATCTCTCTGCATATCCTTTTCCTAATTTCTCTTATTTTACATAGAACGACTGCCTACAATTTTACTTTGAATTCGGGGAACATGTTGATTACACTGGTTGTAAAAGTGTCTATCTTTTGGTAGACGTCACGACAAGACGATCAGAGAATATCTTGTCACCTGCATTTTGCAGCTAGTGTGACATTTACTCCAAGAGCCGTCGACGGCGAAACAAAAACTTTTGAGTCTGTTCAATGTTAATAAATCCTGATTGACGTTCTGAATATAAATACCAGATCGAAAGGTATGGCTCTACATAAACTTGGAAATAACTTAGTTTATGATTTATTAGCCGCCAGGTGTGGAAAGGCGTAAAAGTTCGATTTAGAACAAGGAAACCCAATAAATACTGAGGAAGTTCAAATTAAAGGAATCTCTGGGGGTAGGAATGAAGGGGAAAGTATACAAACCCGATGAGAAGGGTGTTATATTTGAGTCCTTATAGTTCCTCACAGGGTTCGTACGAGGATTGGTAAATGTAGTGCGTCACACTGGACCAATGTTCAGCGACAAGTAGGTACCCCTTTCACCTTTACCGTCGTTCGCAAATAACACTGGCTGCTATGTGACGACGAGTGCCCATGTGACTTTAAAAAGAATATGTATATCACAGTCCATAACGATCCGTGCATCTGGTAATAGTACCGAATTACGCCGTGCATTATAACATCGAAGCACTTTTATAGTGAACACCGTGTGTTTACGGCTTCGAACCATTGGGAACATCAGCTGATGCAGCATAAAAGTGAGTCGTACTCACTTTACTTGTTGCACGTCCATACTGGGGAACGGTTGGGACTCAAATAAACAACTACATCAATACAGTCCACCCATCGAACAAAGTTTTTGCAAAGGCGTGTTTTAAAACTTTAACCTCCGTAAATTATACACCCTGCAGGCTCAGCAGTAGAAACAAGTTTTGTGTACAGGAGAATATAAGACATAATGACAAAGTGAAGAAAGATTGAAATAAAATAAAAATGTCATATAGTCTACATCTCATCGGACCTAAACAATCATAATTTTCTCAAATCCAATTTAAAAATCATGTCGGGGTCCTACCGCCGACACCTTATCAGTTTTCATGGTGAAAAAAATGACCGTGAAGTTCAAAGAAACGCTTTACGAGCGTTAACCGGTGCTCTCCACCTTCGCGAAAACGAGTTCCCCCAAAATTATAAAAAGTCCAGTGCAATTTGTGCCAGGAATTAAGTGAGGATCTGTCTCCAGCAACTGCTGACGGATTCAAATGCACTAACTAAACGTACATTCATCGTAGTATTCGTCAAATGACTGTGTGAAAAGGTGTCCTGATATATTATTATAAAAAAATATAAAAAATAGACATAAAATCGCCATGCTGAGCCTACTGGTACGAGAAAGTAATTGACAGGCTTGTAGGAAAAAACTGATTGGTTAGTTTATGGCATGATTATGATGTCCATCGAGAGCTTCTATTAAAACTTCCAAGCTTTAATCACACAAGAGCCTACAACCACTCACGTTTTGGGTAATGTCTTAAGAACAATGGGAGCACATGTGTTACAAAATTCATATTCCAAATAAGGGAAATCCCACTATGGAAGTTGCTCTCGAGGATACCTCAAGAAGAAAAAGTGGAGTTTTGGCGAAAATACCGATTTTGGCAACCTTTACCCAATGTGAAAGGGCTCAATGGAAAATTGAAGATTTATCTTAAGTGTTCTGATAAGAGGTGCCATGTCGACCCGCTAACGAGCACAACGCAAGGATCAGCCATCGCCTCCCTTGCACATTTTTGAGGCAGGGAGGCAACCCGACCGCTGACGGTATCGCAAACAAATCCATCCAGGGGACCATGACGACTTGCTGCTGCACAGCAAGAAAGCGGATAACAGTATTAAGTTAGCAGTCACTTGTAGACCATTTACAATACTGCAATACAGCCCATCGTAAAAAGAACAACACTACGGTAAATATAATAAAAAGCTTCAGCTTTATAACATTTTTATAGTTTCATATTGATCAATCACAAAAGCAAGCATTTGCTCTGTTGCTATACACTTTGGAATTCTATTATTTTCATGTCAATATCCTTCGTGTCAATAAAGTCATAGAGTAAATAGTAAATACTCAACCAGTAATTGGCTTTCGATTATTAGCTCTATACATTACAATACAAATTGCCCTAGGCACGAAGTAATTAAACTAGGCTTATATTGTATTGACACTCGTGTAAATACCACATTGAATAAATCTGAAATGTATAGTTGTATGACATATAGCATGGATTTTCGAATAATTTTCATGGTATGTACCACCAACACTAAAATGCTTTTTTTGCTTTTTGACAATCCCAGTACTGTTCAAAGGAATATTTAATAATAGGGCTTTTTTTAATATGAAAAAAGAACATTAACCAAAAATAGCGGTAAAAACTCAAAAAGATTGTAACCTTATCGTGCATATCGACATATTATCTAGAGACAAGACCTAGGTCTGCATTGTAATACTATACTGTTAGAAAAATAACTAGCTTCCGCCAGTGGTTTTACCCCTATCCTGTGGGAACTACTCCGCTCACCCGGATAAAAATTATCTTCGATAATTTACGTAATAAAAAGGCTAACATTTTTCAAATCAGTCCTCTAGTTCCTAGATTGGCGCATTCAAGGAAACAGATACTCTTCAGCATTATAATATTATTATAGTAAATGATACTGTGCGCGATGCACATTTTTATACCTTTATACTTTTTAGATTTGAAGTCGTGGTGGCCTAGTGGTTAAAGAGCCAACCTCTCAAGTAGGTCAGGCCAAGTACCAATGCATATTTTCTAAGTTTGTATGTACTTTCTAAGTATATCTTGGACACCAATGACTGTGTTTCGGAGGGTACGTTAAACTGTAGGTCCCGGCTGTCATTGAACATCCTTGGCAGTCGTTACGGGTAGTCGTCAGAAGCCAGTAAGTCTGACGCCAGTCTAACCAAGGGGTATTGGGTTGCCCGGATCACAGGGTTGAGGTGGTCAGATAGGCAGTCGCTCCTTGTAAAACACTGGTACTCAGCCGAATCCGGTTAGCCTGGAAGCCGACCCCAACATAGTTGGGAAAAGGCTCGGGAGATGATGATGATACTTTTTAGATTTCTTTTTATTCTTTTATATGTTTGAATTTTGATAAGTATGTACTTTTGTTTTGTTGTAAAATAAAGGCAGTTTTCATTTTGCTACCGACGAAGCTGGTGTTTTAATTTCCTCCACAATAGTAGCAGGCGATAACAACCAGCACCAACCTGACCTGAGACCCAGCATCTGAGGAGTCTCAGACTCAATCCCTTATCCCCTTCAGATACTGAAAGGCTTGATTTAATACTGTGACGATCCCTTTCTGGGTTGATATATGTGATACAAAACTATTTAGTTTTATAATATCCAATAAAGAATCATATCGCTTAGTTTAGTGGAATATTTGACGCATTATTAAAATTTGCCCTTTTTTATTTTATTTTCTGCTTATTTTTATTATTAGGTTTATAAATTTGTTATTATATTGTAAATATGTGGAATATACAATTATACTACTTGAACCAGATTTCGTATAGAGGGGTATACGGCAATCGATAACACAATATCGCTGCCACCTATTCTAGCCCCGGCTTCTTGCAATATGCCATCATAATGCAATTTGCATGGAACTTTTAACGAGCAATTTCCGTGCCAATGACTGCTTGCTGGTTTAATTAAATTTCCGTCTATACATAATTATATAGTAAGATGAGTCATATTATTAAAATATTTTGGTGTGGTTTCAGTGCGAGCGAGGCCATACAACTTTAATAAAGCCTACAAATACAAGATTATTACTTAAACTATATACCTAAATTGTTTTTAAATCATTTTTGGAAACTTCTATATTAAAGTAGATTAAAAAACCTTTGTTCTTTTTGATATGATACTATGTTCTAATCAATGTCAAGCAGTTTATTCCTCACGCATTCAAAAATATAATGTATTCAAAAATAAATCTTTATTAAGAACAAGTGGGCAGTTACGCTATCTATTTCTTACTCAAGATCGTCTGGACCGTTTCGGTTATCCCCATCCGGGCGCGGAAAGAAATTCCCTCGTTACGTAAGTAAAACCACAGCAGAAGTATTTTAAACATTTTTATTTTTTTTCGAAATCTGAGGGCACGGTGTCCCACAGCGAAGTCTCAAGCAACGCGGGCATGGTATTGAAAATTACTTACATAGTATATTCAGCCGGTTACAAAGAGCGAAAGGGAAAATTGGCTTCTATAAAAATAACTTATTCCGGGGCATTTTTATTGGCTACCAATTCGTGATATAGGATGACAGCAGCCTAGGTGGGTGAGAGTTATGATTCTGAAAGGTCTCATACAGGTACTTATTGTGATCAGTCTTAACCTTCGTACGGAGTTACTCAACATACCTACATATATCTACTTGCGTAGATAAGCGTAAAATAAGAAAATGTATGTACTCAATTGGATCCAAACATACAGACTTGAAAGTACCTAGCGTGAATAAGAAGTTCCATTTTTGAAATTAATAAGTATTCTTTGAGAATCTTTTACCGCCTCTCCAGCGCCGCGTGTACTCTGAGGAACAATGCAACTAATGTGACTTTTCATAAGAAAATCAAAAGGACAATACATCTTGACACGCTATTTCAGTGAAATTAGACAGCGCTAATTTCAATTCAACCGTTATGTACCTAAATGAAAGTTCTAGAATCAGAGAACCTTGGGTCTCTCAATAAATTGCGTAATCCGTTAAGTAATCAACGCTTTAAGTTAGTAAATTTCTACGTACTGTGGAGTTTTGACCTCTGCGTTTTTAATTCTATTTTGAGGCCGGCCGAATAATCATTAAAATATGATAAAATTAAAAATAAGTAGATAGTTTTTAGAAACAATATACCGTCAAAACGCATATCAATGACAATACAATTTTCATAAAAGCTTTTAAAAAGATTTATCATAAATTCGAGTTGAGAGCAAACTTGATTCAAACAAAGGAACTTATTTGATCAGAAACAAAATCAAAGTTTAATAATAAATTTACGTATACAACCTCTGCGCGGTACATATATTGTCAAAAGTAAAGTTTGTAAAATGCTTCTACAACAAAACTAATAGTAAAACGTACCCAACAGCAACGGTCTCAATTGAAGTCTAAACACACCATAAAATACAACATCGATACATTTGCTAAGTGTGGACAGATCTGACAGAACTATTATTTTCCCACACTGTCCGTCTTATTAATAAACACAGAGTAAGGCGAGAATAACTTTCCAGGTAGGTGTACGTCAAGAGTAATCAAATTCAGTATTAATAAACATGGAGTAAGACAGGAGTAAGCTATTCTAACTCTACTCTCGGAATAAAAGTTAATTCTTCGCACTACCTAGTTTAAGGAGTGAGTAAGCAGAGAATAAATATGTATTTTGACTTTTGACGGCTTTCATAACCTAAAAACCTCAGTGAGGTTACTTTACTGCTTTGCGCGCGTTAATGCTTTGTTGAATGTGTTGTTTGTTAGGTTTGCGTAACAATTGATATTGATTATTTTATTGAGGATTTGAGGGTCATCATCTCCCGAGCCTTTCCCAAGTATGTTGGGGTCGGCTTCCAGTAATTTTGAATTTGAGGATTATAGATGATATTACTGAGTTTGAAAACCTCATGCCATTGATGAGGAGCATAAAGCATTATAAAATACGAAGAGATCCCCTGAAAGAGCTTCAAGAAGGTGAATTTAAAAAGAGTACAGGTTTTCTAAACATTCTGCTGAGTGCTGTCATAGTAATTGATATGATGAACAGACAAGATTTTATGAAGACTGTGATGATGAAGTTCCAGTAAGATTGGTTAAGCGGTTCCATGGAGAACAAAATGACTAGAGCGGTTCCTACAGAGGCGATGCTGTTCGTGCAGCATTTATCAATAAGAAATTTTAAAGAATTTTAGTTTGAACCCTATTTCTGTACAGACAGAAATTTCCTTAATAGATTTTAACTTTATCGCTGAAGCATATGGTTCAAAGTTTGTATGTTTCGGGTAGTTTGATATGCTGGCGTCTGTACATTAATAAAAGATATTTAAGTTGAAAAAAGTTTTATTTGTAGAATCAGGAGTGCCGAGCGGTATGTCGTCAGTGTCTGGAGTCCCCATTTTTTTGGTATAGCCAAGTCAGATTTAAGAAAATAACAATGTTTAATAAGAAAAAACCACATACACACACTATATAAAAGATGCACACAGTAATAATGTTGTAAATAATATGGATTTATTTCCTATTATAATATGCGCGTAATCTTTCAGGATTGTCCTGAATAATGCTGGAATAATAAAAGTAATCAAAGACCGGCAAATAAATAAATTATCACGCAACATGCGTAGTCATTTCAAAATTCTTCATCCCAGTTAATGGAGCGATTGCGCTTTTGGCTCATTTTTCACTGTATCAAGTTTAGGTTTTCGGATTAAGGTTATTATCTTCGGACACACAAAATTATTTAAAAAAACCTTTGGTTTACAAAATGGCACAAAGGAAAATTCAATGATTATGACAAATTGATAGACAAGTGTCATTCTTTGTTTTTTTGTGAGGTTTATTTGAGGATTTATTCATAAGCTCAGTTTTTTTACTTTTATATTGACTGGGTTGTCATAGCATTCACACTAATCTCGGTGTAAGGAATGTATTGTTACTACAAGACTACTCCATGTTTATTAATATGCTTAGTTAATACTCCGTTACACTGGTAGTTACTACTCCAAGTGCAACGTCAGGTGATCTTTGGAATAGAGGATTTTTATTAATAAGACGGTGCATGTATATCATAAGACTTGTAAAGATTAAAACACGAGGGAAATTTCACACTCTCTCTATGCTTTAGTTGTTGCTCTGAGGTCACTTAGTGGCAGGATTGCCGAGAAGTCCTGAATCTACCAAAACTCGTGTCAGATATTGTATTGGCCGTGAAACAAAAAAGTAACAAAACACGGTCGTGCATATCATAGTTTGCTTTATAAAGCTAGAGACAATCACAACTGCTTCGACAATGTCTCTGATGCTATATTACATTTTTAATACATTTGATGACATCTATCAACGCAAAGCAAAACTTTATTTTTCAGCGACCTCTATTGGTGAGTAGTAGAACGATGTTGACGAAATAACATGAGTACATTATGCTAGTTTGGTTACTCGCCGCTAGGTGTCAGATATAAGAATTTTGTCTAGTGTGACGATTTTACGAAGGATTACGTTTGGTACGGTCGAAATCGCATAGATAAAAAATATAAATTGCCACTTGTCGTTTCATTACACAAAACATGCAACCAATAAACGAATTATAAACAATGTTCAGTATCATTTATTATACTTTTTCTCTAATAATGTACGTCAGCTCTGTAATCAAACAATTATCTAAGCATACCTTTTTACTGACAAGGTACATAATTTAGTTAACAAACCTTGAGAATGCAATGATGTAAGAGCTACATAAATGTGAGGTAGGTAAGTACTTAAGATGAAGCCAATAAACAATGAAGCTACTTGGATAAGGTAACTTGTAAGGTAAAATTTTATCTGAAGAGTTTGTTTTACTTAAACGAGCCAAGTCTATTTAAAAAAAAATGCAGCAATTGCAGCTTGGTATGCAGAATAAAGGGTCATTTTAATACTCGTACTATTTAGAACCTGTTCTGAAACCTTATCAGACTAGAATAACAATAGTATAAAGGTATATTTTATTTCGAAACCAAGTCTTTCGTTTAGACATTACTACGTATGAGTATTCCAATAAGTATATAAGAATACTTTGATTTCTTAAAAAAATGTCAATGCTTATCCAAAAACGAGACTATATACAACTCCGTGACCTGATAGAAATATGCCTACAGCATTTATCCAATCATCCTTATTCGAGTTTTGAACGAAGTTATCGCCACACGGACTCGCTGACTAGGTATGATTGTTTTTAATTAAATAAGTACTTGCCTTATATCTTATTTATAGATTTTTTCTTTAGCGTGTACTGTACCAATGCTGAGAAGCGTATATTTATTTTCCTCCTTTCTGTGTCTGATCAATGTAGGACGTTATTTAAATATTTTTCTGCGCAACACGAACACTACCTATCCTTCTTTTAAATGTGCAGACAGACGCCAGTAGGTCAACCTACCCGAATCTATCAAATTTTTCTCATCGAAAATTAATCTTTCGGTATTGTGGTAAGGTTGAAAATCCATTAAAGACAGACTGAGGTAGGTTGGTGTGATGGCGTCTGTCATCGTTTCTTTATATTTCAGGATTCTATCATGGTTCTAACATTGTACAAAATGGATGCCAGTCCACCTGTGCGGGCGGTATACATGGTTATAGAAGCAGCCAAAATTCCTAATATTAAGTACGTTGAAACCGATCTCTTGGCCGATGCTCATCTAAAGGACGAGTTTCTTAAGGTAAATTGTAATGAAAACACTTATCCTTAGATGATCTATCATCATAAAATTTGTCCTAGTAATCTGTAGTTAATCTTAGGTTTATTAGTTCTGAAAATTATAGTGAACTTAGGGAGGACTTCAGGATAATAGTCATGATGTGCCAACCATTGCAAGTCGTACGTACGTCAATATTTTGGTTTGCCTGCTAGAGATTGCTTTTGCCATTATTCGTAGGTATGTAGCTAATAAATGTAAAAATTTGATCTCCTAGGTAAACAAATCAACAGATTATCAGAAGTTAAAGGAGCAAAGTTATTTGACTAGAAAATTGTGTAACGATAGTACTACATTTTTTTTTTCAGATGAATCCACAACATACGATACCACTGCTAACGGATGGAACCTTCAATATTTGGGACAGGTGATATATGAAATTTCACTAACAATTACTAAAAAATGCAACAAACTCATCAAGCAAGTCCTTTGTTTACATTTTATTTATCATTTATTCCTTATTTCAAAACTAGGTACTTAATGATTTTGTTTGTTAAAGATAACGTTCATTGGCAGCAAAGAAAGTCTTGATTATACCTCGTTTATCTTAACTTTTCGAATTAACTGCCTACTTTAATTATTTTAGCCATGCAATAATAACGTATTTGATGAATAAATACGGCAAAAACTCTTCATTGTACCCGACTGACCCGGAGAAGAGGGCTCTAGTGGACTTAAAACTGCACTTTGACAGTGGCATTCTGTATCCAGCTTTGAGGGAGAATGATGTGAGTGAAAACAATTTAAATGATGAAACATTCTTAATGTTTGTTCACGCAGAACAGGTAAACAACAGCAAAGAAATAGCATTTATTAATCAGCAGTACCTATATTAATCTTTTTTTTATTAGCCTTTACTGTCCCACTGCTGGGCAAAGGCCTCCCCATATCTTTCCACTTTTTATGTTGCCAGTCCTCGAGGAAACGGTCTAAATCGTCTCTCCAGCGCTTCCTCGGTCTTCCTCTCGATCGTCTGCCATCATCTGGGTTCCACTGGGTGGTAATCCTAGCCCACTTATCAGGGTACATTAGACAGTATATTGATTTGTCCTTTTCTATTTTAATTTTATTTTTTGTTTTATATTAACTCTGTAAATTTGTCATTAAAATGTAAAGTTCTTTTTTTGTGGGAAATCACTTTGCTTCACCGGACGATTTAATGGCTCAGCGAATATTAGACTTTCCCAGTTTACTTAATTCATGAAGATGAACTAAACTTTTTGGCATAACAAAGTTACCACAACCGCAGAAAGAGCTGTGTTCACAATTACCGATATTGTAAAGACTTAATTATTTACGAAAACAAAAATATATATAAAATCTATTTTAAGTTGGACTTTTTTTAAATACAGTTAGCAACAAATAAAAAACAAAAACGTATTGTGTCACGGTCTTATCTTCCATAGTGATGAGTTGATATAAAAATAAAAGATATGAAAAGTGTTTTGTGTACCAATGTATTTCCTTGCATGATAAAGCAATACGAGACCACATTTCTTATCAAAAATTACAATACTTATTATTATTATCTCAGGCAGTTATCCTCAATGAATTGCTGACCGAACTTGAAAATACTTTACACCTCGTTAATATCTTGATTTATATTAACCCTATGTGTTATAGACGATATAGGTGCGAGTTTTCCAAGATCAGGCTTCGAATACCCTCAATCTATAAGTACCCTGCCCGCCAGATTTGTACGGGATTGTTCGGATGTTGTGTCAACATTTTTTTTTAATAATACCTACCATAGTGTTTATGTATTTTTGCATGGTTTTATAAAACCCCTATTTCAATTGGTCGACACCACGCATGAACGGCTAGAATGATTGAACCGTTCCTAGAAGTTGTACGAAATTTACCGGGTCAGCTTGTATTTTTGGATTTTATTCAAAAAAAGGGGGGAAAATATGATAATTATTATCATCTAGGTATTTATTTCCAGGAACCTATATTCTTCGGAACCGCCACATCTTTAAAGCCTGAAGGTGTATCTAAGATTAAGTTAGCATACGATTTCACGGAGAAGTTCTTGACTGGAGCGCAATGGTTAGCTGGAAATGAGCTGACGGTGGCAGACATGAGTTGTGTAGCAACTATCAGCACGCTTAATGAGTTGGTACAAATTGATGAGAAAATGTTAGTATCTCTCGATTCTTAAACCTTTAATTTTATAAGATGTAGAGGATCGCGTCGAACATGTTTTTAGCAGGGTAAGAAATTGTAACCTATGTTAAATAGCGTAAAATTCATATTTGCATGCAACTTAACAGCCGTCGCGATAGCCGTCGGTTATTTTTAACTTGCAATGTATGTATGTTACGGTGGATTCTTTTTTAACTTCGACTATCGATTTTATGCTACTTAACACAAACATAAAATAACTACCGTATTGAATATTCGATACGGCGTGGCGCGATCGCTCTGAATCTTTTATGTGTGATTCATGTCATTTTGATAAGGAGACTTGATCATTAATATACTAAGATGATTTGAACAACTTTTAATAGTATTGCAAAATCGATGAACGACCTAGATCCTGACATCAGGCGATGTACATCGAAATAGGAAGGGGTCTTTGCCTAGCAGCGGGACAATATAGAGACGATTTTTGGCTTAATTCAAAAGTTGACCTTCTGAAAAGGTATTGAACTCAATGTCCAAAGATATCTGTGTATATAATCTGTATAGGTACATCCATATAATTTAAACATAATGCCAGATTTTGGCAAACTACTTCATGCTCATGCTGCATTGTCATACAATAAACTGAGGTAAATTGAACGATGAAAAAAAAACGTTCTGTGAGGCGCGATGACTTGCATTTTTTTATTATTATGAAATCAAATTCATCTAAACAGTTATCATCTATTGATGCTTTTTTGAAATCGAGCATCGAATTTGATACTGAGAATCATAATTTTATTCTTTTTTTTATTTTTCAGGTATCCTAACATAACTGCATGGATTAAACGTTGTTCAGAATTCGACTTTTATAAAAAAGGAAATCAACCAGGTCTGTTGGAGTTTCGCAGACTGTTGAAAGAATATCTGGCTCGCTGAAAAAATAATATCATGTCCTAAGAATTATATGAACGTTAATTTGTTTATTTAATTTATTTGCTGATGTTTCATGATAGATAGGATATGGGCATGACTGGGGCCAGGAGAAGATTTCATAGAAGTTAGGAGTGCTTTTTCCCTTTTAGTCTCCTTTCTTTTTTTGGGTAATTTGGTTGACAATTGGTTATTACAATAAATTTTATTAAATGTTGTGGATTTTATTATCCCTGTGTCTGTTTCGTAGTTCGAAGCCAGATCGCTGCCAAGATAAAATACTTCGCCGTCAGTGTGCTACTATCCTACAAACATTTCTTTCCCCCTAGTTTCTTTAATATTATTTTAATGAAGAAATCAATACCCCGAACGGGCTCAAGGGCATACTAAATGGCCTACCCGCAACGCATGTCAAACTAGTTTTTTATTTATATCGACTCATTTCTTTGGGAGTCTAATCAATGCATAAGTCAAATATTTCCTTTTTGTAATATTTGTGTAGATCACAACATAACATTTTATTTATAATATGCAGTTCAATTCAAAAGTCTTGTTACAAAAAAGTATTCGCCATTTTTTTATTGAGTAGTTGGTCTCCTTAAGTTTGCTCAATAATTTACATACATTCTTGTTTCGCCGTACCATATTTGCACTAAAATGAAACATCCACACCACACATCCAAATTGAATATGTATTATAAAAAAAATACCGGCCGAAGTAAGAACCTCCTGTTTTGAAGTTATGAAAAATAAAATCGATACCCAATAATAACGTTAATGGATAGTTATGTTTCGTCCATTATTTAGGAAGGTGACCCCTTTTGATAGCATGTACCCAGTCATTTGGCCTTGCAATGGTCATTATTACAAACGTGAACAAATGACGCCGGCAGGTTCGAAGAGTCACAGTTAACTATGGATACGCTATGCTTTGGAATACGTGGTGAATATATTTTCTTCTTGGTATGACTGTGGTAAGGAGCAGGCATATCCTATTTTTTAGGTAATTATGAGAAATGTTAAAAGCTGTAGCGTAAATCGATACGCATACCATAGGCCTATTATTAATAACAGATGTTCGTCAAAACTTGGCTTGACACGCTCCCACGTCTAGATGAAAGAAGTACTACTAAACTCTTAGTGCTATCTTTTTGTGAAGGTTGTTAAAATGTCATTAGTAAAAATAGACAACATACAAAAAATAGAATTCTGAGGAACACATGATGCGAATTATTACCTAACTATGTACTTGTAAAAAATTGTGAAGCTTCAGATGTGAAGCAATACATTAAAATTTGATTCCAACTGTATGAAGATAGAAATCCAAGAAAGAGGAAATATAAAACCTACCGTCAGTTCGGTAAAGTATTAAAATCAAGACATGAAGGGATAATGAAAATCTCAATATTTTGATCACCAGAATATAATTATATAACTATAGCTATATAACTATAGCTGAAGTTTGTCTGTTTGCTTGCTTAAATGCGCTTATCTCAAGAACCACTGAATCGATTGGAAAAAATCTGTCACTGTGTTAAAATAGTTCATTTATCGAGAAAGTCTATGTCTATTCTTTATCTGGGTGCGTGGAATAATTAACACGGGGCGGGAGAAAAACCGCTGGTGGCAACTAGTATTCCAATAAAATATTGAGATGGATTAAGATCCACATCACACAGTAAATTACGAGATAATACAGTATTCAACAAACTGTATCTAAACAATAATAATGAATTGCCCACTATCGGCTGCAACGACTGATAAAAATTGTTTACACAAACTTTACTTCATTTAATAGATTATAAATTATAATGCCGCATCTGTTCATACACTCGCATGACTCGATAACGGTATCTACATAAATATGTCTCACACGAACCGGTGGCCGCGGCCTTTGTTAGCACTCCAGCCTGCTACTTGACGCGATTCGATCGTCTCTGTGAATAAGCGAGCTCGGATATTCATTTGGAACTAACCTACAAGGTAACAACTTTATTTTTTTAAGATGGATTAACATGTGAATCGGTCGGAGGCGAATATAAAGAATACAGACTTATTTTTTTTAATCTGCAGTAAGTCGGTGGAGTTATTACAATGCCTTTAGAACAAATTACTAATTGTGTTATGTGATTTTGCCTAAGTATTGCTTTTCAATTTCCTATTCGGATATTATAAACTTAGAACAAAATGTTCGTGTTTAAATCAACAGAGTTAACTTCCTGCAGTACAAAGCTTGTTTGATTGAAAACGACGATGCATCCGTCCTCATATCTCCAGTATTGAACTTCTAACAATAGCTTGTTACATCCACTGTCTGTTTGTTAGTACACATTTTTACATAATACCTACTTTTTCACACGGGAATTATTACAAGCCATAATATCTTAGCCAACTTTCTGCTATCAAATAATTTTCTCTTATACATAGGTAAATATATTGATTGAGCTATTGGTATATCCTTGGGTTGATTTTAGCTTAAAAAACTATAATGCTTTAGTTTTGATACTTGATTAAACAATTACATGACAATAGACTAGATTGATCGTAGGTCAGTATCGTCATTTGTGACGTAGTGATTTTTCTTGTTAGTACGAGCCTGCTTGCTTACTCCTTCAAGAAGCCTAAAAGGAGGAAAGTGCTTTTAATGCGGATGCAAAAAGTATTCTCTTGACTATCAGTGATAGACATTACCTACAGTAATTTACTGTAACATCGATGTCAAGTAAGGAATAAAATTGTATAACAAGATATGTTCAATATGCAGCGCAGGTTCTGAAGGAACCCTACAGTTCAGCATCGGTTATCGAGTTAGGTGCGTTCTTATAAATGTGTAAATGTGGTTTTCATTAACTAAATTTTGGCCGAGTGTAGTTCTTTTTTGAGTTAAAAAAATATATTTCCTAGTACCGCTTCTCCGCGGTTCCACTAACCATGGCCTTTATCAGACTCTGTGTCTACCAAATTTTATTGAAATCGATCCAACCGTTCACACGTAATGACGTGAACAGGGGAAATAGAGATTCATTTATATATACATACATATATAGATGAATTGCTGTTCGTTAGTCTCGCTAAAACTCGAGAACGGCTGAACGGATTTATCTTATCTTGGTCTTGAAATGTTCGTGGAGGTCTAGGGAAGGTTTAAAAGGTGAGAAGGGTAGAGTAGGGTAGAGTAGTGTAGTGTAGATTAGGGTAGATTAGGGTAGAAGAACGGGAGCGAAGCCGCGCCGGCAAAAGCTAGTTTATATATACATAATATATAGATTAAGTGGTTTAAAATTAATTTCAGAATCAACAATGGGCTTAACAATTTACAAGATCGACGCAAGTCCCCCAGTGAGGTCTGTGTTTATGGTCGTTGAGGCCTTAAACCTACAAGATGTAGAGTATGTGGATGTCAACTTAATGGAAGGAGAACATTTCCATGAAGAATATACAAAGGTATGTTGAATACTATAATATATACAAATTTTATAAATGCGAAAGTGTTTGTTTTTTTTTGAGACAAAATTTATTACAGACAAATTGAGCAAAATCTAGTCTATCATGAAATCCCGCCTTCCATCCGTATTGGCTATGGTGAGAATTTGGTTTCCAATTTAGTTTCTTTATATTATATTAATATTTTACTAACTTAGATTTCTATGGTTTAAAGCGATTTCAGCTTTGATGGAACGGATAATTATTAATTACATCCTTCTGGAACACGTGTTTTGCATATTTTAATGCAATTTTATCGAACCAGAATTATGGCGACAAAAGTTATCTGAATATTTTTTTAAATAATTATTTTCAGGTGAATCCTCAACATACTGTGCCACTGTTAAAAGATGACGATTTTTACATTTGGGACAGGTATGTACCATAATTTTTTTTTTCGTATAAGTTTGTCAAAAACTCACTCATTTAATTACTAAACAGCTTACTTCTTTTAAAGGCCTAGCTTCTTTTTGATAACAGGTAAAACTTCTAGAACTATCAAAAAAGTTCGCGTCTATTTTTGGTCTAAGGTAGGAACTCCACAGACTTTCCACCCAAACGATTAATTGAGTTATATCCATCTAACCACGAGTCTGACTTCTGGAATATAGGGGCAAAACTACCAGCTGACTTCGCGCAATTTGGAAAAGGCTAGGGAATTGAAATTACATGACTTCTCTCATCCTACTTTTAAAACTATTTTTAGTAAATCAATGCATTACGGCAAAAAAAATGTTATTGAAAGGGTATTATTATTGTTGAAACAAAAATTATATCATATTGTGGGCATTTAGATGTTGACCCTGGTTTAGTAGCCGCATAGTGCGACTGCTGACCGCGGTGTCTCGGATTTGACTGAAACCGGTTTATGGGTTACCTATAAGAAACATTCCGAAAACAGCCTACAGTCTGGAAGTTAGCGATGGACACCCGTGCAATAGAAAGCACGTAAATGTCGGTTCTGCGCCTGATCTATCTCCAGTCGTTCCGATATCCGTCGCATCGGACTATGGTAGTAAAAGATGAGATTGCACCTGTGTCAGTGCAAATGCTTGTGCTCTATAATATTTCTCACTTCTCCTTTGAACGAACAACGGTGGTCGTGGACGCTGTCATATTAAAATACATATGTGCACAAATATTTACTGACCAGTCGAAACAACCAAACGTTAAAATAAAAATGGCTACTGATTAAACTTAATATTAGCCATGTGAAGAGCAGTTTACATTAACAGATTAGTGAAATAACTAAGATAATTTTCTTAATATATCAATGTATTTCCAGCCACGCGATTGCTGTGTACTTGGTGACTAAATATGGAGACAACGACTCACTTTACCCAGCTGATCCGAAAAAGCGAGCAGTCATTGATCAACGTCTCCACTTTGATAGTGGAATTTTGTTCCCAGCTTTAAGAGGAAATGTTGTAAGTATAATGGATGTTTTTTTTTTTTAATTATATAACTTGCACATGTATAAGAAAAAAGAAAAGAAAGAAAAACCATTTAATTCACACATAAAACGACGCAAATTAAACAACAAACATAACAGTGCTCAGCATGCTGTGTCTTTCAATATGTTTCCTATTAAAAAACTTTTATAAAAAATAAAGAAAGCTCTAGTCGGTGTCCAAATAAATACAGCTGCAACTTCTTGACACCGACTTCTAGGGCATGATGATGTACTTAAAAGTTCTTTTTTCACTTTTCAGTGTTTTAGAAGTCGGTTTTTTTTTTGTAAAATGTTTTAATTTTTATCTTTTTAGTGGCAGGTCCAAAATCGTGTTTCGTCATCCATTTATACACTCCATACCTTCTATAATAGCTATCATGACTCAATTTTGTGGGAAATTCTCATTAACCGGCCATAGAAGATTTTTGATTTTTGAAGATTTAACATCATCCACATACACATCATCCACATAAATCAAACAAATGCTCATAAAAGAATTACACTAATCGGACTAGAAACCTCGGAGTAATCGGTGTACATACAAAAAAAAAACATACCGGCCGAATTGAGAACCTCCTCCTTATTTGGAAGTCGGTTAAAAATTAGAAACTCGTTTATACTATATCAAACATAGCCTCAATGTCCTGAGAGTTCAATTGAATCCCTTCCTTTTAATTGGACCAACTAAGTATATTCTTGCGCTAAACACAAAATAAAACATTTTATTACTAATACCTGTTTCTTCAGGAACCTGTGTTATTCGAGGGTGAGAAATCGTTCGAGCCCAAAAAACTGGAGAAGATCAAATCGGCTTATGAATTCGTTGAGAAGTTCTTGGCTTCATCACAATGGCTAGCTGGTGACGATATAACGTTGGCAGATATTTGCTGCCTATCTACCATCAGCACCTTGAATGAAGTTCTCCCTATTGATGAAGAGTTGTAAGTATAATTTTTTTGTGAACGATGATAACATGTTTCAGAGAATTTGTCATATGTATAGTATCCTAATTGATTTTATGAAATATATGTATTCCGAAACAAAATCGTTTATGCATGACATAGCGAGGTCCGTACTGCCGCCGAGGCCTGCGTTTTCGCTTGTGACTATTTTACTTATTTTAACCACGGCGGATATACGTTTCATTTTCTTTTAATAAATTTTATTTTATTTTACAATGTTGTAATAAGTCGACATTCGTTTAATTTGACCCCTCCCCCGCCCAGATATAAATGGGAGTTAGTTTAAATTTCTAACAAATATTTTGTTTGTTAAAAGGACTAACATTTTTTTTTCTTCAACAGGTATCCAAATCTCACGGCCTGGTGGAAACGCGGCTCCAAACAAGAGTTTTACAAAAAGGGCAATGAACCCGGTTTGGAACAATTTAAAGGTCTCATCAAAATGAAAATGGGCTAATGCTCAAGACATTCCAGCTTTTTATGTTAAAGTTTGAGCCGAGTAGCTGGCACAATGCAATTTCTTGAATAATTTATGTTAATTATTGTTATAAGTTTAGTTTTTTAGGCTTTTAACTAATGTTTTTTTTTACAATTATTTTGAATTGCATTTGTTTAATTGTTAAGAATAGATGATTATAATGTTACATTAAAATACACGATTAAGGCACCGAAACGCTGTCGTTTTATTAAATACTAGCGGTCGCCCTCGGCTCCGCCTGCGTGGATGTCGGTTTTCACGACAAAAAGTAGTCTATGTGTTTTTCTGATATATGTATATAACCGTAATTTTGAAAATATATTCAATGTACAGAATTGACCTCTCTACAGAATTATTATAAGTATAGAATAGAATAAAGATAGATAAAGATGGATAAACAATAAACTAACTAACATAAACACGGGGAAGTGTATAAAAGCCCTTCCATGTGATCACCCACAATAATAAAAGGTCAGGATTTTATTATGGAGGCCCCAAGGTCTAGGGTCTGCCTGGGCTGCGGGTTGTTAGTAAGTGTTAAAGTGGCTTTGGCAAAGGAACATAGTGGGTTTTAATCTGTAAAAGTCTGACACTCCTCCCTGTTCCTGCGCCCTCTCCTCCAGCTGCACCCTCAGTGGGAGGGTATCATCGTTGGCCTGCTTCATAGATCAGCTCCGGTCAACATACAAGAAATATTAATACCTATCTGAGTGTTTTATTGATCGCTGTACGTATCATCATCATCATCATCAGCCTATCTATTTTCGGCTTCTCGCATCCCGCTCCTGCCAGCCGTCTTGCGCAAGTCATCGCTGTACGTATATTATTATTGTATTTGATCATCAAGAGTCCATGGATAGCATAGTATCCAAAAAAAACGTTTCTTAATCCACAGTGATGAGTCGATAATAACTACATATAACTCAAAATCTGTGAACTATTTGGGGAGTTTCAATAGATCGTATGGTAAGCCAATGAAATAGTTTAACAAAAACACAAGGTGGCAGTGACGACTCATAGAGCGTCATTCAGATATTTAAAATAATATAATTTTTTTTTTTATTTGATAGTTTATCTCGTACTTTGTTTTTTATATGGACTGTAATTTTGGTCTGAATTAAAGTTTTATTATTATTTATTATTATAAATAAAAGTAAGTGTCTGTCTGGTTCAATCGCCAATATAGCAACAGTTCTTAAAATCGCAAATTCATGCTCATTTCAAAACAAAGTTGGATGATAAAGCTACAAAGGACTAACTGCTCACTCAATTAAAAAAAATCAAATAAAGAATTTTAAGTACGTTAAAGTTTTAACGTGTGATGAAAAACTTAATTCATTTTACGGTAAAACTTGTAAATAAAAATAGCATACAGATATAAATTGGCCCGCAGGATGAGGAGCAGATCTGACTCGTTCCACTACTAACAATCGGGTATTAAGAAAACTAAATTACCTACTGGTTCCAAAATATGCAACAGAGTGATTTGGCAGAACTCGTTTATCTAATTATTGCGAAACAGTTGATAAACAAGACGGATCAGTTTGGTTTGCCATACCTACTTGTTATTAGAATATCTCGGTAGTAGCCATCAGTCGTTGAAGACGTGTTTTAAAGTTGTATTTAAAAAAATCAAGTAAGTAGTTTCACGTAATGTAAGGATTTTTTTTTAAGTTTAGTTAAGTCGAAAAATCGTGACCCCTATATTTGTGAGAATGTACCTATATTTTAATGCGAATACCATTTTATTTTATATTTTTTTTATTTTTTTTTCTGCCTTTTGTTTTGAATGTTGTACATATTGTCTTTCTAAATGTTTTATGGTTACGGTGTTAATATATACCTAATGTTTTTTATTTGTACAAAAAAATAAAATAATACAAATACGTAAAAATGTACAAATACTAAGAAGGTGTTACGACAGTGGATAAAGTAAAGAATTCGTTTGAAAGTGGCACTGTGCCATGAATTATACTTTATTGAATGTAGATATTTTAAACACCTAGTTCCAAAACAGAATTTCAAGTTTTTATACGATATAAAATTTAATATAGTAAATAAATGTGATGGAAATTGCCATTTGCTTTGTAATATAACATTTTTACTATAGGTTTTATAAATTGATAGATATCAGCAACTATAACTTATTTTCAGGTTCAAAATGTCTTTGAAATTGTACAAAAAGGACACTAGCGCGCCCTGTCGGTCCGTTTACATGGTGATAGAAATTTTAAACATTACTAACATTGAATATATTGACATGAACTTGGCAAAACGCGACCATTTCAAGGAAGAATTTTTGAAGGTACTTTTTTATATTCAGCAATACCTACTTTATATGACGTATCGAGCAATAATTTCTCTCGATTGTGCAATAAATGTTATCTCACTTAGCAATAGTACCTAATCAATTGTGTAGTTGTTAATTTCATTGACGGATTATGCAATATTTTTTTTGAGACAATATAATCTTTATTATTAATCAATCAACTATATCTCAGAGGTAGGGTGAATTCGTAGGAGAATAAAGCTCTACAGATAACGAGACTCCACTACTACTACACAGACAAGTCATGCTTTATTATATAGAAACTTAAAATTGACCTAAATATAGCCAAGAAATTTGCCTGTATATCCTCAATAGTTGATATGTACTTCACGCTATTAAACCCAAGATACCAATGGCAAGGGATGCCATGGAAACAGAAGAAGCACCTACCATCGATAGAGATAACATTACTGTCGGGAACCACGTCGTGAGCACAATCTTTACTGCCCACAATGTATGCCGTCAGAAAGTAAAAAAGGCAGAAACCAATATGATAAACAAAAAAAAAACTTCTTTCAATGTTCATTATAAGGGGAAAGATTTCTCTATTTCAAATGATGAGGTGGTATCAATGATTCGGAGTACAAAGATTTTGAACCTGAAGATGAAAAGTCGTGGTGGCCTAGTGGTTAAAGAGCCAATCTCTCAAGTATGAGGGCGTGGGTTCCATTCTAGGTCAGGCAAGACACTTTTCTAAGTTTGTATGTACTTTCTAAGTATACCTTGGATACCAATGACTGTTTCGGATGGCACGTTAAACTGTAGGTCCCGGCTGTCATTGAACATCCTTGGCAGTCGTTACGGGTTAGTCAGAAGCCAGTCTCACCAAGGGGTATTGGGTTGCTTGGGTAACTGGGTTGAGGAGGTCAGATAGGGAGTCGCTCTTTGTAAAACACTACTTATACTCAGCTGAATCCGGTTAGACTGGAAGCCGACCCAAACATAGTTGGGAAAAGGCATGATAGATTATTTATGTAATGAATGAACTCAACAACTACTATGCAGATTTAAAAAAAACAGAAAGGAACATTCCCCTGAGTAATATAGGTTATATTTTATCCGGGTACTGGTAATAGATTCAAAGGGAAGCGGATAGAACCTCGGGAAATAACTACTACAATATAAAAGTTCGTGACTTATAAATGAAAGGACATTATCATACGAATCTTACATGATGTATTGGTAGGTAATATTACAAAAACTGTTATAAAATTTCAGTTGAATCCTCAACACACCGTACCGACATTGGTGGACGGAGACTTTGCAATATGGGACAGGTAAGGAACTGAGTCCTTCTTCGAATATTTCAAAACTGGTTTGAAACCGAACGTCGTATTATTTATATCGAAAGTAGCTACTGGCACTAATACAGAGAGTACATCACTCACGGTACAGTAATCACAACATCACTCCCAAATTCCTCGAACCGATAAAGTCTTAGTATTAAAATCCCTTAAAATAATAATAAATAATTTATACTTATTATATGAATTGTGCTGTATCAATTGTACACAACGTCAGTAGCTTATGTGTATTTACCCTGATACACACATACGCCATACACACATAGATAAAATGTATAACGAGTGAAAATCCTCTGTGATAATATAATATATTTTCATTTCAGTCATGCCATCAACACTTATCTAGTGAATCAATATGCTAAAGATGATTCACTTTACCCGAAAGAGCCGAAGAAGAGAGCAGTGGTAGACCAGAGACTACATTTTGATAATGCTATACTGTTTTCAGCTTTAAGAGAAAATATGGTAAGACAATAAT
The DNA here is from genome assembly GCA_958496145.1 of Heliothis peltigera. Taxonomy (NCBI): domain Eukaryota; kingdom Metazoa; phylum Arthropoda; class Insecta; order Lepidoptera; family Noctuidae; genus Heliothis; species Heliothis peltigera. The sequence goes on from OY292341.1 coordinate 2,662,217, forward strand.
ATAATAATATACTTCATATGGCGAAATCTAATAATAGCGCACGAGGTTGTCGCCATGTGGGATGTCGACACGGCTCTCATCGTGCCGATTGTTGTTATGCCCAATGGTCTAATGGCCAAAAGCCTCGATCAACATCTGAAGAGGCTCTCGTTAGACGGCTGGATCAAGGGACTGATTCAGAAGGCAGTAATCCTTGAAACGGCACGGATTGTCATTCAAAAATGTAATTAAAATGTTTGAAAAATAAATAAATGAAAATAGTATGAAGATCCTATTTCTGCTTTTAGAATATTTAAAACAAGTGCCTATAAAAACTATTGATCAACAATGGCTGCAGACATAATAAGCTGTCCTAGCGATTATAATTTTCGCACAAACAATGCACTCGAAGTCGAACAATGCTCTTGAAGTCGTGATGGCCTAGTGGTTACAGTATCAGCCTCTCAAGTATGAGTGCATGGGTTCGAGTCGGTGCGGGGCAGTGGTCCAACTGCTCCGTCCAACTAGTAGTAGTAGACCATGGGTGTTTATTAGGGGGCAGTGGTCCAACTTTAAAAATGATTGGACCACAGCACCTTTTGAGAGTTCCGTTGTCCAATTCATATAAAAATAACATGTTAACCCTAAAAACGTCAACTGCATCTATCACATGAATGTACTTACGATGTTTGTACTGTATGGCACCTATTTTTTCACGGTTATATTGAACCTCTTTGCAATAAATAGGTAGATACTGGCTGGTTGTAAGAAAATAAAACATAGTGCTGTCAAATGCATTTGTCTTTATTTTGTGTGAGAAAGTTATATACGAGTATTAATTACAAATATAATATTACAAAAAAAATTATGGATGCGTGTGTTTATGCGAAAAGAAAAGTTGAAACGGTGTTCACCACAAAGTTCGTGTGTACAAAAATGGGAATGCATATTGGAGATGCGCAAATAAAAAGAAAACGAGTTGCAAAGGGGATCGGTGACCGTTAATGGGTGTATATTAATATAATGGAAGATTTTCTTTTACTATTTCTTAATGCCCTTAGAAAGGAAGCGCTTTGGCAATATCGCAAATACAAAAATATATTTTTTTATGTAACAAGAGAAGAAAGATTGATATAATGTTTAATACCAAATACAAGATAGAGCTGCAAAAGCTTTAGGGCCAAAAAATTGGCTTTTTTGATTTTTTGGTAATTTCTTAATTGCTCTTAGAAAGGAAGAACTTTGGCAAGATCGCAAATAAAAAATATATTTTTTGAGTGTAATATGAGAAGAAAGATCATAATGTTTAATGCCAAATACAAGAGAGAGCTGCAAAAGGTTGAGGGCCAAAAAAATTGGCTCTTGAATTTTTGGTAAACGTTGGCCACAATAAAAAAGATATTAGGTCAATAATGTGAGATGTGTGCGCCTTCTACCATAATATTTTCCTTAATCCACGTTATTTTTAACAAAATAAACAAGTAACCAATGGCTTTTAGTTTATATCATGAACGTACACATTTTAAAAGTCACCTGTTAAATAGACATTTTGCTAGTTGGACGTTTTGCTACATGGACATTTTCCTAGTTAGACTAACTGCTCATAAGACGTTTTGCACTGTTGGACGTTTAGCTACTAAAACCTTCTGACCATGAAGCAAACAGAACATTTAAATCACCATTATAATCTTCTAGATACCTATTCTATATCACGGCGAGACACAATTCAGACCAGAGAATCTGGAAAAAATAAAATCAGGATATGAATTCATCGAAAAATTCTTCAGAGGACCCTGGCTTGCTGGCGACTCCATCACAGTGGCTGACATTTGCTCCGTGGCCAACATAAGCGGTTTGAATGAGATTTTACCCATCGATAAAGCATTGTAAGTAGCGTAAATTAAATCATCATCTATCAACGTAGCCTTTTCCCAATCATGTTGGGGTCAACTTCAGTTTGACTAGGTGCAGCTACATGCCTTTCTCACGCCGAAAATCCAATTATACATACGTTACCTTGATATTGACTGGTTGTCAGTCTTTCTGGCTTTGATTACCCATAAAGATTGTTAAATATACAAATGACAGTCGGTAACCACAATAGCCCAAATGAGATCCATTTAGTAAAATACTCAAGCGAAAAGACTAGTTGACAGTGAATAAGGTTGTTGGTATGTTATGTGTAGGGTTGGTTGTGGCGTTGGTATTATAATTTCTGGACCAATTTCAATTATATAAACGAATGAAGGAGCTGTCATTACAAAAAAAAAATGCCTATGCATTGCAATATTTGTAATATCATCTATTATTTTTTTCTAGATACCCCAAACTGACTACGTGGTTCGAGCACTGTTCCAAACAAGACTTCTACATAAAGGCAAACGTTCCAGGCCTGCGAATTTTCCAAGAATTTCTGAAAAATGCTATTCACTGAACGAAAAATATACCTCACTGCTTGTGACAATCAATTAAATAAATCTTGTTTTCTATTACCTGTTACATAGATTTTATCATTGTACATAAAATTACAACAACAACTTTACTGGCTACTTAACATTCAACTTTACTGGCTGAAACGTATGGTTAAGTTGATCGACTAAGTTGCTGGCATCTGTAATCTAGTTATCGTACCTTCAAATTATTTCAAAACACTCTTTGTTAAAATAAATAGAAACAAATTATATGTGCAAGAACTTCAATTATATCAAGAGAAAAACGCTAAAGCATTCGATAAATTATCGTTAGATCAGCACAATAACTTTTTTACATCACAAGCAGATTTCTCAACAGCAAGACAATAACGAACGACCACCGGTTGAGAGTGCAAAATTAATTAAGTTTCTTCTAGCAGCGCCATTCCGTTTCTTTGAAAGAGAAGTTTAATCTTTACCAGCGAGATAAGTTATCTACTGCGCTCTAATTGCAAATGCTACAATTATTTAAAAAAGTACTTCTTTGAGCTATTATTTAAAGTTTGGTTTGGCGATCCTGTATTGCAAAAATAAACGTTTAGGTCTATGTAGGTAGGTTCATAATTCGAAGAAACTACTAAACACTCCAATAGTCGATTACTTTTTATAACTTTATGCATAAGTAGATGTATTTATACTGTAAACAAACTTTATTATCTTTGCTAATATTATAAAAGCTGAATTGTTATTTATTATTTTGTTTCTATAACTGAAGGCTGTAAGCTACTTTTTATCCAAGTGCGCGAAGAAGTTACCACAGACGTAGGTGAAGCCGTTGGCGAAGGCTAGTATTACAATTTTTAAGATGAATCTATTTTTAAACGACTCAAAAGTTAGAATGGTGTTGCAAAATATGCAATGAAAACAGTGGTTGTAGCAAGCTTAATAAAATTGTAACAAACCCTGCTTTACGATTCCTGTGTTTAGAGATGATCCAACCATCGAGAATCCAACTATCGCTCGAATTAAGTACATTTGATAGCAATTGGACTGAATATCCGGGTACAACTGTCCTGTTCATCAAAGCCCGAGGCGATGGATATCTCTCCACGGATCCTATTCCCGTCTCGATGCTTTTAAACTATATCAATGATTCAACAAACCTAATAAATAATGCGATAACAATGTTTTTTAGTGAACTTCTAAATGTTGGACGAAAATTATTGCTGGGCTCTTCATAAGCCAGGTGTAGATTTAATAGTGGTGATAATAATGTAGTGCTGATTGTCGTAACGGCTAATGGTCTAATAGCTAAGAGCCTCGATCAACATCTGAAGAGGCTCTAGTTGGGCAGCTGGGTGGACAAGGGACTTATACACAAGGCCTCCTTGAAACGACGCGTATAATGAGGTTTCTGTCTGTGTAGCCGTAACCACCGGTGGCTTGGGCCCTGTTCCCAATATCGGAGATCACCAATGTAATAGGATAGAAATAAACTCTTAAATGAATGCTAGAAGAACACAATTAGATTATTTTTTATTTGTCGTAAATCTATCCATATTACGAAGAAAGAAAACTCTGCATGTAGATTTATCAAATCAAAAGAAAACCCTCCATCCAACACTTGAAACATTCACTATTATCCTGTTTTCTTATCCAAAACAATTGTAAACATCTTGTAACTACTTCATTAATATTAATTCGTTCCAACTCATGTCTTATTCATTGAGCGGCATCCACTTTATCTTTGAGGAGTTTACTTTCTTGTTTCACTTTGAATACAACTCGGTTTAAACTAGGTTTCAGAAGTGATAGCTTAGTTAAGAAAGCTTGACTTACTGTATTGATGTTATGGTTAGTGGTTTCGAATGTTCCAAATATAAATAAGTTGGATGAAAAGTATTTCAAATATAAATAGGTGAAAAATATAACTTGAAAAAACGTTGAGAAAGAAAAAATAAAATGGTTCTATTGTTTAGTTTTGTAATTTTAAGTTTAGGATTTTTGTAAGGCGATGTGAGGAGTGAGGATTCGGGCTCACAATTGCTTATTGTAAAAGCCTGAAGTGCATACCTAAATAAGATTAAACTAGATTTCCAACAACAGCTAAAAGACATATGTATGTACATTTTGATAACAAAAATAACCTCTTCAGAAAGAAGTCGTCACAAGTGTTTTAATTCCAAAATTGAAATTATTATTCCAAAATGATTTCACAAACAAAATCTTAGTTTTTACTAATGAAAATATTGGACCTATAAATGTAGCAAGGGATTGTAGAATCCTGCAGATTTTGAAAATGATAAATAAATAGGCGAATGCTTAATTTCCGAAAAGATTTGATTGTTCAAAACCATATCTGGAGACACAGTAAAGAATTGTTTTCTCGAAATGAAGTGGACCTTAGTGACGTTAACCTTTTGGTTCTATTCCCATCATAATATAGAAGAAAGAACATGGGCCTAAACGTACCCAGTTTGTAGCAAGTTGAAATTGGTACCATTCGAAAGGTCTTTGAAAACGTAGATATTTTTTGTATGGGAGCAACTTTGTAACTTATGTAGGAAAAAAGAAATTCGATGTTGAAAATACCGAAAATCCTTAGTAAAACCGACCCACGCACGTTCATTTTTTATTTTTATTTTATCCATTAGGTGGGTAACTCCATCCATTAGGAGTATGTCGCAGCATGGGCTAATAACAGAAAACTGCTTGTTAATTAGAGGCCGCATATTATCGAGGCACGTGTCAAATAAAATATATTACACATATATTTTAATCAAGGATAATGTCCAGGGCAGAGAAGCCATCGAAGCGTATTATTGCTCCTGCATGACGGGTATGAGAACTCTAGGTGCTTGTGCCCATACTTAGGTGTTGGCAGGTACCTCGATAACTTCGTAGGTCCGGCAAGTGCCTGGGATGACATAATAATTGAAAGTAACAATACAATTTAATAAAACTGTGCTATTTAAGATTGATAGTTCTTATTTGGCAATTAAAAATGTTACAAAGAAGTTATCATAACTTCGGTCTTTCATTCATTCATTCATTCGTTCACTTATTTTCGAGTTACTCAATAAGGCCTCTTCTAAATTACACCTAGTCTAAAATGCTACAAAGTGGGTACGGGTTCCATACAAAATTACCCATTGTTCTTTGAATCTTGTGAAAAAAAAACGCCGAACACGTTATACAGGTTCGATAAGGTGACAAACATCAATGCTTCAATGAAAATTAACAACCACAGAAAAACTTCAAGTAAGAAATTATCACAAATAAGTTCCAAAATAAAGAAAAAGCAACGGATATACTTTGTTTTACAAATTCCTTCAATATTCCATGCCAAAAATTTGGTGCAAATTGAACTCTCAAATATGAGTTGAACTCAAGCCTAGCTTTCATTTAGCATTCGTCGCATATAGACGGCCTAAATGCGACGAATTTTTTCAGTCAAAAGCTTAATTTGAATAGGACTGAATGTGAGACTCGTTAGCGGTGGGTACGAGAGCGAAATCTTATCCTGGTGCTACCGCTAGCGGGTATTTTAAAACGATAAACAGCAATTTTACTAAACCTTTTTTCACAGTCATCATTATTACCTATGAAAAAGGGACCAATTTATGGTTCTGAATTCACAAGCGCAAAGTTGAAAACCCAAACACTGATAGTAGTAAAGCTAATGACAGATTTTTTTTTTAATACGATAAACAGAAGAATGATTCCTACAGATTCACTCTAAAATTCGAATCTGAATCCGCCGTGATTTTATTGATTGTCATTCTTAAAACTCACTTAAAATTCTAATCTACACTAGCGCTACTCATGCGTGTTTGTTGACAGAAAAAGCATGAGATGACGTAATTCCACCTATACTTATATTGTACTTCGACGCTCACTTCGATTTTAAATGGGATTCAAAATGTCAAATTAAGAGCATCTACATATTTTACGAGTGAAAATAGAAGAAATCACAGTTAGTGTTTAAATAACGTTTTGAATAAATGTCTACATATTTAAGCAACAACCATGGCAAGAATGTTTTTGTGTAGTTCTTTATAAGACGAAGCTGATGCTTTTGGATGAACAAGAAAAGCGTAGACAATCTAACAAAATAACAAAGTTTATCTATAAAATCTAATACCTATCTTTTTAGAAGAAGTTTTGCAAGTATTTTACCTCTGTCATTATTTTTACCGTCACTTGTTCATTAATTGGTGAAAGAACACTTATTGCACAATAGAGCAAGAGCTCATATCACTCACTTCGTCACTAATATAGTTTTAGGAGGTTGATAATTATTCTACTTAGCCTTAACCCAATCGAGCATGTGTAGGACAACAGAAAAACTAATTTGGGCATGAGTTTTAGACGCTATCGCTGATGGTATGACATAAGACTTATACCGAAACTGGTTCTGAATCATGCTGGTTCATGTTCCCTTAATGAAATCAAGGAAATTAAATGTCTGTGTAGCCTGCAAAGTTCGTTAACTTAGCAAGAACCATACGTCTACCTACAATTGCAGGCGATGACAAAGTTGTGCAACATATTGCAGGTTGCTGGATTTTCAACGATTGCAAGAAAGTTTTCTTTCGTTATTAATCTGAAAGAAAGAAAATACAGTTCTAGATATATGCTTTAATATAAAAATTAAACTGCTAATAAAGTTGATTTAACTGAAAATAAAAAGCACAAATAAATTAGACGATAATGAGCAAATTAATTAGGTAACTGCAAAGACGGATCGTTAGATACGGTCGTCAGGGCGTCTATCTCGCGAACAGCTTGAAATCGTACGCCCTCTAAATGTGGTTTGGATTAAGGCACAGACTGGAGATGGCAAGGATTCAATTTTTTTTTGTTCTCAGCAGCTGACTAGAAGAACAAAAAAAGCTGCCCCCATTGGATCGAGTTCAATGGTCAAGTTGGAAGTAACATCCTCTCGGTGTCGGTGTCAGTCAATATTACAATTCGACGCTAAATCCCATCAGGCGCACTTGAGAAAACTGAGAACAGAGAATAAGGCTTCTTAGGTGATAGAGCCTACACAGCTCAGTCGATAAAGGGCAAAAATTATATGTTTAACTAGCTGTTCCCCGCAGCTCCACCCTACGTTGGATAATAAGTAGCCTATTATATCCTTTGACTCTCAACTATGTGTCTACCAAATTTTATATTACTCGGTCCAGCCGTTCAGGCATGAAGGCGGGGGCAAGGGAAATAGGATTCATTTATTGATACGATTTATATTATTATTTTAGTTTTGACAATTAGGAAGAGATTGTGATAGTGACAACGCTTTCGCTCAAAACTTCGTCTATCCCCGAACGCCATCGAGACTGAAATAATGAACTTGATTGCAGCAAGTTGCCTTGATTAAAGGCTGGATTAATAACACCTGACTAGGCGTGTTTGTCACATCGTCTTACGCGCAAGTTCTGAAACCAACGTGTTGATTAATGGATCACTGATCTACATTGGTAGGTATTATACATAGTTGTGTGATTTCATTTCACGTAATTGTAACTAATTTTACACGTTCATATTTTTCATCATCTTGTTAGTAATATTGAAACTAAGAAGTGATCCCTATCATAATATATTTTACAATATTTAAGATAAGCAAATCATAAATAGAATAAAACATACTGTCGAATTGATAACGTATTTTTTGAAGTCGGTTAAAAATATACATGAAATTAATAAACAAAGACACCTGGACTTAAAACTACCAGCGATAGAGACAAAATAACAACAAAGGGTTTGGTTTAATTAAAACTTCACCAAGGCCACTGTACTTAATGATATACCGTTAGGGACTACTACTGTAATTTAATTAAAAGCTTTAATATTTCATTGTACAGATGCCAGTACATCAAGCTACTACAATCTGTCAAATTTCTTTTAATAGATTTTCAACTTTATCGCTGAAGCATATGGTTCAAAATTGACTGGGAAAATTTTACTGTTTCGATAGCTTGATGTGCTGGCCTCTGTACGAAACCAGCATACGATTCTGCCAGAAAAGGTCCCAGAAAGTATTTTGTTCATTGATCTGGTGTAACCTGATCCTGTATTCAGGATCAAGTAATTTTACAGCCCCTTTGTAATCTAGGACTGTACCATATGCCATGACAAGGTGCTTCTATGTTTATAAAAACGTGATAAATCAGTATAGAATAGTAACACTATTGCATTTTATGTTACAAATACCGAACATTGGGACACCTTTTCACACACGGTAGGTTATTGTCAAGGTAACACAACTGATAAACTACAGATCAATATTTATAAACACGACACCCACACTACAGCCTTAAATCATGCTCATCACACAAATATTGAATGCATCGGGATCGTACCTGGGATCCTCAGATCTGCAGCGGTGGTTACTATTTCTGAAACGGGCTCATCATGAATGAAGCTGTATAATCATTAACCAAACAATATGTAAAGGATATTCAACTCAGTGACTTACGCAAACCGACAAGCTGAACACCAATTTCCATTCCAGCATCAGCGAAAATCCCCAAAAGAAACGTAGTAGGCAGGTATCAGCAAACCCAATTAAAATTGCGCATATAAATAGACAAATTATTTTGACACGCACAATACTGGATTACAAAGTTATTTCGTTCGTTATGATGATAAACCAGCTTTTGCGGTAGACCGACGAAACCCGATATTTTGAGTTCCGGTTCACCGTTTATCTTATTTAAATGGCGCAATGTGTGGTTTGAGGGCAAATTGAAAATGGTCTAAAGGTGGATATTGTAGGGTCTACACGTGTGATTGGTATATTTTACAAATTCTGCATAAATTCCTCGACGAGAACCTCCTGAAAGCTGAAAGAGGGAAGCAAATGAAGTATCTAGAACTAGCGCACGAGGTTGTCGCCATGTGCAATATCGATACGGCTGTCGTCTTACCCGATATTAAGAACAAAAATAAACCAAAACGCCACCGAAGACTCAAACAATGTAGACTAGAACAGCGTTAGAAGAGTATGCCTCCGGCATCCCCACTAAAGTCCGCCTAATCGTCATCGACATTAAGATCTCCCCGCCGACATCGCTAACCATCTGCCAGCTTTGCCAGAAGAGACACCGATCTCCAACAACACGCTTAGAATTGGAGGGTCAACAGTTGCCCGATATTAAGTTTTTTCAAAAAAATAAATTACAATTTCTACAAGGTTAACTTGTAAAAATTTGTATACAATAGTATGGAGTTTTAAAAGATCAGGGCGACTAGACTAAAAAAATCTATAAACAGAAACTCAACATATTTTTACAATACAACAATTCGTTTAGTACTGAAACGTTTCTGACAATTTACTTAAAACAGACAGCAATGCAACGGTTCGAATCAGCGTAAACAAGACAGGACGTGGGAAAACTAACACAAGGACAATTATTACTGTGACATGTTGATATTGACAACATCTCGTGTTGTACCATTCAAAGGTGTTTTGATATCAAATGGAGATATGGGAACAACCGATGACGTAACTGTCAAAATGCCACAAGTTATTAACTTGGTTTAATTTTAGAGCGTCTGTTTTAGTGTTATCGTTATAGATCTCATAACAGTGCTAGTTACATCATAAAACCTCATAGGTAAGAGCTACTTCTTTTTTTTATGCTGGCAACTCGCAGTTCAGTCAAGGAGCCTGTTTACTGCTTAACCGGACAAAAGTGCTACTTCACGCAGCACAAGGCGATTTATACAGCTACACCAGGTCTGGTTATTCTACGGCAAACTATCACACTTAGAGGCGGTAACTATGTTACCAACTAAGTTATGTGGTGTGTTATGGCGGGTAGCAGAAATCATGGAAAGCGCGAAAAAAATTGCATGTTTCGATTAGAAATAAAAGGATTGCACTATGTACAATTAATTATGTAAATTCATATTGCAAAGATACTGAAATCTTGTGTAAATGTGCCTCTTGTGAACGCGCCCAGTAGACAGCGATGGGAATGGCGTTTTTCGACGCTTTTTAGTTTTTTTTTTGTTTACTTGTTAGAAGTTCTTTAGTTTCAAGTAAGTCGTTTTTATTATCACAGTTTTAAGTACTTTATATACACAGGTGTGTGAATATTAAATAAATAAATTGTATAAATCATAGAAACCACCAGAATGACCAATTGGGCAGTGTTGGCCTACAAAAAAAGTACATGTTATCACAATAATGAGACATTAAATAAAACGTAGGTACTTAATAACGATAACAATTTCATCAAATGCAGAATTAAAACCCTAATCTTAACTGACGAAATCTCTATAATTAAATTTCAGCTAACTACATACATGCATTTCGCATTTCAAAGAGAAAATAAGACCCTATCACATTACCAAAGGCCGTATGCAGTATGCAAAGCTTTGTTAGAACAAAAGTTACAAAGACTTAGCTTATTGTATATGACTAAGGAAACAAAAGCCATGCGAAGTCCTTAAACGCATTGTGAAGATTTTCGAGTTCAGTTAAAATAAAATTATCTATGTAATTTACAGATCTGCTTTGTTTGTTTTCTGACGAAAACATCAGGTTGTGACGACAGAATTTAGCATTAATGGCGAACTTTAGCTAGATTAATTATGGCCCGACATCTAACCATAAAAATAACAGAACGAGCAGGCATACCCATCCATTTCAGTCCAAATGAGAACATTATTTCCTAATTCCAGCAAAGAAACATTTGGTATTTATTAAGTAAGTTCAAGAGACGACGCAAAGAGTCATTAAGCCCTTAGGAAAACAAGTTTACACATTGAGGCAACTCGTCTCGCTGTACAATTTGCCAACAAGCCATGCAGTGACAACTTAAATTTAATTTCACTTTGGACCCTTACTATAGAATAGCTGTGCATTTGCATGCATTTATACTAATTATAAAGCTGAAGACATTGTTTAACAACAACAACATTTGTGTTAGGATATTGAGCTATGGTAACCATACCGGACTGCGAGCCGTGTCCCGGGGTCGATTCCCGGTACGGTCGACATTTGTGTGATGAGCATGCTTGTTGGCTGTGGTCTGGGTATTGTAATATGTATTTATAAATATTTAATATGTAAAGTATATTTAGTTTATGAGTTGTGTTGGCACCCATAACACAAGTTACTCAGTAGCCTACTTTGGGGCTAAGCGACCGTGTGAAGAGGTATCCCGATATAATTATATTATTCATTGAGAAAGGCCTTTAGAATTCAGTTCCTTGTTTAAAGGATATAGCTTAGCATTTTGCAGCGTTTAGCGTGGCTATGTTTCAAGAGTATTTTATGAAAAGTTTTTAATTAATAAAAATCCAATGGTAGTGGTTAAAACAATGAAGATTACGTCTTGAGACGCAACATCCAAAGAGTAGCAAACTTAGTTCCTTCCTTTGCGTCTAAACAGCCTGCCACATGATTAATGTACCTTTAATTAAGAACAATATTTACGAGTTAACATTAAAATAATATTTGCAAAATGCAATTTAGTTTATGACAACAACAAAAGTACAATATGACAGAGACAACCTTTTTCATAATATACTTATTTTTCGTTGTGACGTTTTGTACCTACTGTATATATACTTTATTTATATTTTCATAATGAGTTTAAAGCGAAATAAAACCTTTGTTTATATGCTCTGTTCTATTCCACATTCAGCTTATCTTTGGGAATGTTAAGAAAACTACATATTGAAAATTTTATTTTTTTATATTATACTTTTAGCTAGCAATTTCAATGCCAATATCGACGATTTAACGTTCTATTATACTATTTCAAGCTCTAGATTATCAAACAAACACTATTAACTGATAGATAAAGTTTATACAGTAACAAAAACGTAAGGAAATTCAATTATAGGAACAAAAAAGAAATATAATAACGTTATTAAAATAGTTATAGAAATATATACAGTGCTGAAATTACCAAAATAGACAGTCGATCCTTATTTACGGGAGTGACAAAACGTTGTCAACACTATCAGAGACGGGATTACCAACGCATTAATTTATATGTCAACACACGCTAACATATCAGATACACCAATAAGTACAACGATAATGAGAATCCAGATAAATTCCATTAAATTGACGTCACAACTGATTTCGGGACGGTTTGTTTGACTACATTAATTTGGACGTCATTGCTATTCGTAATTGGCACTTGTTCATTAACTTTTGTATAGTAAATCACCGTTTTGAAAAGTACATTTTAATGTATTTTTTTCTATAGTAATATAGTGAATTGTAACCTTTTTATTGGCCAAGGAGGCCTTTGCCCAGCATTGGGACAGCACATGCTAAATAAAAAAATATATTATAGTAAATACTTGTACAGTTCAAATATTTGTAACAAGACTGGATAGGATGACGATTTTATGGTTCAAAACAAACAACTTCTAAAAAGACGAATGGCCAATATATTTATCAATGATTATATCTTATGGACTAGCTACTGAACATAAGCAATTTTGATTCAACTATTTACAAAATACTAATGCCCATCAAAAGAATGCGGATATCAATTAGAAACTTGCCATGATATTGAAACAATAGGATTAGGAAATGCTCAAACAACTATAATCTTTACCTTTTAAACAGGATACAAACATCGAACAAAAACTAACCACACAATTCGACAAACCGATAGCTAATCAAAACTTTTCATCGGACGAAGACTTTTGATACAAAACAAACAAAATCTATCGTACTCAATTACCCATTGTATTTACCCAGCGCTAAGCTTCGTGGAGCTGATAGGTCGCAATCCATTTCTGATTACAGTGCGGATTCAATTGGCGTGTTCCAACAATGCCGTGTATCAACACAGTGCTCCGCCTATACAACGTAGAGAGAATTTATAGCGACACAGTGTTGCGATTGGACAGCAGCGGTTAAAGCTAGATTACAAATACTTTAGTGCCATAATAGAATTTCGCAATCGCAGCACAGATCTGGATGCAATTGGATGCTATTCGAAAGCTATGCAAAAGAGAATGCGTGTACGGCTGTGGGGCCGTTGAACAATTTATTTTAACTTCTTTCCAATTCACAAAGAAATACAAACAAAATAACCAAACAAAATCTAACGCATCGCTTTCCCTGATTTGTGATTAATTTTTGTCAATGGAAAAACAAAAAAACGAGATCATTCGATTTTTATAAAACCTACGCAGCACCTGACCGAAAAGGAGAGAACCCTTCTTCCCAGAAACCATTCCACCGATACAAATTCTGTATAAAAACATGCTTTATTTTTTTGTGCTAATCCAAATATTTTATTTTAAAAACTATTGTTCTAAATTACTCATAAACTTTCTTCGCTACATTAGGTTACATAGCAATGTCTTATTTGATTATATTTTTACTACTTAGATATATATATTTATGAAAAGAAAATCAATTACTAACAGTTAGAAAAGAGTAATAATAAATCTATATAAATAAGCTAAAATTTTATTAAATGTGAAAAACATCGATTGATTGTTTTGAATAAGAAAAGATGGCTGACCAATTTGACGCGACAGTTTCTTCATACCAAAATTATTAATTATTTTTAAATTAAATAATATGGTACATTAATTTAAATAAATATGAAAATAATACTTACCTGCTATTTTAATATTATTTATTTCTATTTTCTCAACACAAATTCACATGTTCAAATGTAATAATTATGTCTCAATGAAAGGAATAATTTGAATTTAATAATTTTGAATATAGAATCGGGAAATATTTTTTTTAATCTTTGTTTTTGTAAGGTGACTGTGGCTGTTATTATCTTATCAATCACGGATAAATTAGTGGTATACAAGAAACTACAATTTTTACCTTACTATTATTGAAAATGTGAAAGTAACTCAGTCAACGTAGCTGTCTGTCGCGCTTACGTGCAAAAACTACTGAACCGATTCAGATGAAATTTGTGTACAGGTAATCTAGAGCCTGATCTTTTTATCCGGGTGCGGGAAGTTATTAGACGCCGTTGGAACAGTAATTAGAATAAAAATATATACAAGTTATTTTTTCTGTTATGACTAGAGAAATCTAAAAATCTGGAAGTTCTCGGTAAAATTTGAGTTCAATAGTAAAAAAACATTTTCTTCAAGATTATAACTAATAATATTATTATGAAAAATAAATATACATTTATTTTAAAAGAGGATGGTAATAGGTCTTGTCACCCTACAATTTATTTTCTTCAAAATATTTTTAATGGCCACTTTTCTGGCCAGTTCGAAAAAAAAAACATTTAAAAATAATTTATCTGAAAATAGTTTTTATTTTAAAGATAAAAATAAATGAAATTGTTCGAAAGAGCTCCTGCAGGCCTTGTCCACGAAGGGCTCCAGAAAGATCAAAGATGGGTTTTGTCTCTTAAAGTCTGGGTCATTTGATGATTTTCCATCTATATGTCAAATATTTTTTTGGATACCCATTTTAATTGTTTGTTCAATGACAGGGAGGGAAATGGTTTCTAAAAAAAGTATTTCTCAATCTAACATTTAAAAGCATTAAAGAATGAAACCAAACCTACTTATTTTATAGATTTCTGTTGACTATTAAAAAATAATGCAAATACATAAGTACTTATTAAGTGTGATACAGATTTAAGAAAAATCTAATTTAATTAAAAACATAATTTGTTCAAAGTGCAAAATAAATATTAGTGCAATATTTATTCGTCGTGGTTTTATGAGAATTCGTTCATTTACCCTTACATGTATTGAATCCACTTTTGCTAATTAATTAACTAAATAAGATTTTCTAGTAAGAATCCGTAGTAATAAACTAGAAGGTATTTAAGTAAAAGAATTTATTTTCATTATGGCCAATATCGATGACCGACACCCCAAGATGGCCACCGCAGATGTGGTAGGCCCCGAAAGAGATGTCGGGATGACCTCGATGCTCTAAAAATCGGGGGTGCGCAAACGAAGTGGGAAGAACTCTCCCTGCAGACTATACCAACAAGGTAAAGAATATAAATAAAATTTATAATTTATCGCAAACCAGTGGACCACTGCTTTTTGTAAGTATTAGAATCTTACTAATTGTTTAGTTAGGTACGTGAGTAGGCGTGTTATAAGTATATTGCCACCACATGATACCTGAAGATTTCGACATCCCATGGAATAATAAAGCTCATAGTTTGAGCAAAAAAGCAGGGCCTGATACAAAACAGCACAATATTTCTGATGCTAGGACGTTTGGAGCAATTATTTTTTTACTCAGCCTCAAAATGCTCATATCGCACCCAGAGTGGATCATTAAAATACTGATTATGTTACCAACTGATAGTTAGGTTAGACCCAAACTATTTAAAGTCATCATGAATTATTATAGGACCACCTTATTCACCTAAATAAGTCCCATTTACTTCGGACTAAATTGGGAAGTCCAATAAATGAGAATTAGGAATGGTGGTATTTATGTAAAACAGGGCACCTTTTACTCCATATCCCTAACCTTTATACGTCGTAAATTTGCAGCTGCTAACGTCTGTAATTTAGTTTTATGCCGTTACATTGTGCTGTGGATTAGATATATTGATTATTACAGACCCTACCTGTATTATTTTATTAGATACAGCCTCTTTGGTCTAGTTGGTGTGCGCGATTGCTGTGCGCCCGAACTCGGGTTGGATTGGATGAAGTGGCTTTGTGAGTTTTGAGAAATTTTCGCAAAACAGCCCGCAGTCTGGAAGTGGATAATAGATGTGTGATGCAGGTAAATGTTGGTCCTGAGCCTGATTTCTAACTGCATCCAAACACTGATTAACTTGAGTGTTCAAACTACCATTGTTCAACTAACTTTTGCGCTTTGATACATAATATTTGTTTCAACATTCACATCAAACTTCCTTTGCGTATAATGCGGTCTTAGAAATAACAATGTTAGTATACTCTCAAAGGGTCGGCTTTCTGTGACATAGATGGTCACCTCTACGAATCGAAACAGCCAAGCATTCGGCTCTTGCTTAGTTACGAGAACGCCAGCACATCCACCTACCTCAATCTGTCAAATATTTTTAAAAGATTTTCAACCTTATCACAATACCGGAAGGTTAATATTTGATTGGTAAAATTAGACAGATTCGGGTGGGTTGATCTGCTGGTGTCTACACCAAAGATTATTCAAAGAACGACGAATTTACTTGTTATCAAACAAATGGTAATACCTCATAACTACAAGCAAATACTTTAAGAAAATTGTGGTATCATCAGGTAATTTGGTGGGAAAAATAAGGAAAATGGAAGCGAAAATTCTCAGCAATACATACTTATATAGAGATGTATAGCCACCATAAATTGCTTATGGGGGTGAAGAAACCAGCTGGAACTAATGCACCTGTCGGACTCACAAGTAAAGGAAACCATGTTCTTATTTATCTTGACGATATTTCTTTAGTCGGAACCGATCGGGCAGGTAATAAGGTATTTGAAAAACAGCCTCCTTTAAAACCTTACCTTTGCTCAGAGAAAACTCAATCCATGTTACGTTTTCATCTACTTTTTTTTCGTATTGGTAACTGACTAAATTATGAACAGTATGAAATTATTTACCTATGCAAAGTAATAAAAACAATAAGTTTCAGACAGCATACAATACTGTTTTACAAAGCTTAAGTATAAAAATGTTTGATAAACAATCGTCAATGGATACGACGCTTGTACAAAAAGTGTTGGTATCGCAACGATTTTCCTCCAAGAGGTGGCATGTCTTCAGTACGGCTTCAGCTGTAGAGCTGAGCGGGTGTGTTCGGGAACGGGGCGATTTTGTCCCTCAAACTTTTGAATGCAACACACGCGACGGTATTTTTCAAATTAAAAATTTAGTTAATAGTGATTTTTGACTGTGAATTGGATTAAAAATTAATAAGTGATTAGTGATCGACTTGTGTTTTGTTTTTTTAATGAGATAGTGATGAAAGAAAAATATTTGTTTTACAATGAATCCCGGAACACTGTTTCGGGGTATCCCAGTTTAGGTAAATACTCTTTTCTGTTGGTATTTTTTAGTACTAAGTAAATGAAAACTCATTTGTAATATTGACAAACCTCATAATAACAAATGTTACCATTATACCTTCCATAGTTTGTCGTATCGTTGACATAATTAATTGGACATTGTAGTATGTTGTTGTTTTTTTAGTTTTTAGTGTTCGAATTTTATCGAATAATATTTTTTTTTTGTAATAGATGCATCTTGAAGGACACTAAAGCTACATCATGAGCAGCTTTTCAAAATAACCAAATTATAGCAAAGTTGCTCCAACATTTTCTGAATTTGAATAAGATCAGAACAATTTACGTAAAAATATAGTTAAAACTGATATTGAAAATATGAGAATAATATTTAATTAGCTTTTCTGGCCCAGACACCATATTATAGAGGTATAAAGATCTATTAAAACTACGCAGTATTCTAGACACACCCTGTTTGCATATTATTCCTATTTTCACTCATATTACAATAAATATTTTAGCATTCTAAATAATTATATTTCAAGGATTTAGTCGCAATTACTTTGATATAAAAAAAAAAATTATTCACTTATTATCATACAAAAAATAATTATACAAGGTAAAAACGAAATTAAGAAAACACTATATAAAATTATAGCTAGGAATGTCTTGTGTTTAGGGATGAGATGTGAAAATAAACTCAATGACAATTAGCGTTCCTAGGCTATCGGTTTCCAGACATGACATTGGTGTCCAAATTATAGCCCTGGCTAATAGGAACAACTATTATTATAGACTACTTTAACCCGTGAAATTTTTAGGAATAAAGATTTATGCATATTAATGAAAGATATTTCTATACGAGAATAACTTAATTATTCAAAGTCTTTTAGTTTGCCCTGAGCTTTGAAAAGTCTCTTAACGTCAGCTTAGACTGTTGTTGTTGCCATAACCTGATTACCTGGCAGGCTCTTCTTGTCTATGGGTTTCGTTGAATCTTGGAAAAGAGGAGCTCATCGCTAAGTAATATTGTGTGGATATAAAAAAGGGCGTTCGATCAAACGTTAAACTGTACAGTGGTGACCAAATATATAGGTATAAAGCAAGTTTGTACATTTTTCAAAAAGTACATCATGCTGTTCTTATATATCTTCAAATGTCATCGGGAGTATTCCGAAGTCAAAAAAGTCTTACTTTGTAACTGTGCGACATTGGATTCAAGAAATGTTTTAAAATGCATGTGTGTGTGTATATGTAGGTAATGACCATACTTTATCGGTAAACATTAAAAGCATCGTTGTACCGCATATAGCTTATAAAATTTTTGTTGGCAGTAATTGTTAAAGGGGTCCCTTGTAGGTATTTCATTGTATAAAGGAACGTACAGGAGAATGGGCAATTTGGAGCCCTCCAACAATGTCGATTACATTAGGTACCATCGCTGCATAATTCTTGGGAAGGAAAAAACTTTAACTATCTCAATCATAGTAATAATAAGCGCCCAAAAATGACGGAAATACTGACAATATTTTTGTCATCCATATTTTTAGCTTACAAGTTTTATAAATGATCAGAGTACATAGCTCCCGTTTGTACTATTTGCATTCAACACCGTGGGTTTTGTCAATATGAAATGACTTCAAGAAATTCATCCTCCTAGGAGTGCAACGGCGAATTGAAATTAGAATGCGAACGAAGTCACGGTATCAGCTAGTCGTCTTTATATAGAGGGTCTGCTTTTTTGTAGTTACATCTTTTACTTATATGTTTTCTTTTTTAGTTTAGGTGACTTGAAGGCAATCTTTTATTGTCATGACCATAAAAATATATTATATTCGTGTTTGATTGTTAAAGTCAACCTTATTTCTCTTAGACGTGGGATACAATATAATAAGGCATAGTGCATGATTGCAATCTTTATAAATAATATTGATATTGCCTACTTTTGAAAACTGACGCTGGGGCTATTTCGATAATATATTATAGCGATCCAAATTGTAGTGTAAGAGTGAAATATACTTGAAAAACCTTGTATATTATGGAAATATAATAAGTAGCTTGTAATATGAATAACTGAAAATTGTTTAATACTATTAGGTTCGTCTTGGCGGGAGCACCACCGTGCCCCCAGATAATCTGCCTTAACCGTTTGGAGAATCCAGGCGTAAATACAAGATATTATTGGTTTGTTACCCAATACCTACGATCGAGACCACTGAGCTGATTTTCATAAATGATTAGTGATGTATGAACATGTACCTATTGGTTTGGCCCTGTAAGACGCACGTTATATTCTATTAGAGCGATTCGGTGTAATTTGGGAAAGATTTCTGCTTAGCCCAATGACTGCATGATATGTGTGGGAGAACCCTAAATGTTTTTGAATTATTCCACCTCAGTATATTCCTATGTATAGACGTCAGCTACCCGAAACGGTAAAATTTTCCCAAACAACTTTAAACCAACTTTAAAGTTGAAAATTTGTTAAGAATATTCGACAGATTGTAGTAGGTTGATGTGCTAGCGTCTGTACGTAATTAACTAGTGGTAGCAGAAAGATGTTTTGAGGTTATTCTCGAAAGGTCAAATTAAGCCATCACTATTGCGGTAGCACTAGTATATAAGATGGTAAAATCAGCCAGCCTAGACAAATCTAAGCATAACTCGTAATTTACAATAGAATTTAAAACCATTTAGAAACGAGCGTATATTTATGGCAATTAACTGTAACCAAAATCGCCTTAATTTTTTTTTTTATAATAGAATGGCAAAAATTGCATAGGTAACTAGGTTAAAAATAAAATACCAAAATATCATATTAATTTTGTAGAGGAACTTAAAATAATGTCAGATAAATACATCGTTTGAACCCAGCCGTGCCAAATCTGTGACGTCATAGTTTCTATTTTCATCCAAATAGCATACAGTAACCATTATTGACAGTTCAATAAAAGCATTGAATTTGAGTAGTTGTCACTTATAACCGTATTCTTTCGCCGGACTAACGCAACCGGATACGACGCAATTAATTTTGAGGTCTTACAAAAAAAGATACCTAACGAAGTCAATTAATTCTAGACTCCCAACCCTTAACCTTTGAGGGGGTGAAAACCATCCTACGCAGTTAACACGTGACAGAGATGAGTTTCCGATACAATAATGAATGTATCAAGTTTGTATTATACGATAAGCAAAGTAGGAGTTTGGAAAATGTATCTTTTTTTGTATTTTATAATATTTTTATATTAAAATAATAATATTCCTCACACACTCGCACAACGTCATCTAGTCCCAAACTAAGCAGAGCTTGTACTATGAGTACTAGACAACTGATAAACGTACTTATATACTTTTCTTTTGTAAATACATAGGAACATATTATTGTTTTTATATAGGTATAATTTTCTTATAGACAATAAATAATAATATAACATAATATATTTTAATAATTTTATATTTACTTTTAATAATCACTCGGCAATCGTGCGATTCTGCGGAGGGTTATCCCTTACACCATGTATAAGAAAAATAGTTCAATAATGTAAAACTCATTTTAACATTATAGTTAATGAATGCTTTCTTTGTCGTCTAATTAAAACAACTTCTCCATAGAAAAGTATTTAGCACAAACATTTTAAAGAAAACTAGAACACGGTAACTACTTCATTATAAAAGAAACTTAAGAAATCTTTTTAATTTTCATCAACTGCTTACTCGTACAATTAAAAGTTATTACAATACAATATCTTGGTGCTAATATAAAATAAGAGAAACGAGAAAACAATATTCTGGATTTAATTTCTATAAGGGAAACCGGAATACTTTTGACGCGACCCCGTTGGTCTCCATACCGGACTGCCGAGTTGAGGGTCCCGGTTTGATTCCCGGTATCGTCTCTTAGGTACAGTATAAGCCGATTTTAAATAATCATTTTAGCTTACTAAAGACACTTATCATCACTTTCAAAAGTAGCTCTAAGTAGTTCTTAAACTGTTTCGATCAATTTGACCACCATCATCATCATCAGCCTATCGCAGTCCACTGCTGGACATAAGCTTCTCCAAATGCACACCACTGAGATCGATTTTCGGCTTCTCGCATCCAGCTCCTGCCAGCCGTCTTGCGCAAGTCATCACTCCACCGTGCCTGAGGACGTCCTACACTACGTTTGCCAAGACGTGGTCTCCACTCTAGAACTCGTTTACCCCAACGGTTATCGGTTCTTCGGCTGATATGGCCAGCCCACTGCCACTTCAGCGTGCTGATTCGGTGTCAAGTAGATTGGCGATACATCCAAGTGATGAGATGTCTCTACCAAGCCGCTACAATGTCCGTCCAAGTACAGAATCAGCAAACAAGGCCCATACCGTTGCATCGAGGAGTGAGACAAGGGGATGTTATTTCCCCGAAACTGTTCACTAATGCAATGGAGGATATGTTCAAGACGATGAACTGGAAAAGACGCGGCATCAACATCAATGGCGAACACATCTCTCACTTGCGATTCACTGACGATATCGTCATCATGGCGGAAACGCTGCAGGACCTACAACAGATGCTGAACGACCTGGCTGAATCTTCTCTACGCATCGGCCTACGGATGAACTTGGACAAAACCAAGGTCATGTTCGATGTGTTCTGCCGGAACCGATTGCGATACACGGCGCCGTTCTCGAAGTTGTTCGGAAATATGTATACCTCGGGCAGACATTGCAGTTAGGTAGAAACAACTTTGAGGACGAGGTGAATAGGAGAATTCAGTTGGGTTGGGCTGCTTTTGGGAAGCTACGTCGAGTCCTAACATCGTCGATCCCACAGTGCCTAAAGACAAAAGTCTTCAATCAGTGCGTCCTACCTGTCATGACTTACGGAGCCGAAACGTGGACACTGACGGTACGGCTGGTCCACAAGTTTAAAGTCGCTCAGCGGGCTATGGAAAGAGCTATGCTTGGTATTTCTCTGAGGGATCGCATTAGAAATGAGGTAATCCGTCAGAGAACCAAGGTCATTGACAATTTGACCAATTTATTATAATTATGTTATTTATAGATCAAATTTCATTATACGAAATCAATAACAACTGTCTTGACGTCCTATAAAAATAGATTTATAAAGTAAAAAAAATGTTGTGGATCACATTATGAAGACCAGCACACCACAACGCGACAGAAGACTGTGATAGCATTTGTAAAAAACTTTGTTGAAACTTGCGCTACATTTATTAAGAATAGACAACCCATTCTAGACCTGCCTGGATTGTGTGAAAACTATTTCCTAGAATGCAAAGCGACATCCCGCTTCTAATAACTTTTCAAGACATTTTTATTACGTTCCGCCCGCCGTAAGAAATAATGCCTCTTTCTTGGAATCCATGTTGTGTATTTATTTCCAAAACCAATATCTGTCTTTACAAACTGCAAACTAAAATCCGTTGAAATTGCGTGCGGATGAAGAATGGCGCTAAGCGAAACGTCACAAGCCAGACGTCGTCGCGTCCGCGTCGGCAAAAATAAAAAGTGTATCCGTTCACGCCAGCGTTTCATTCTTTGTCACTAATTGGAATTGCTTTGCGGTTCCTGACGGCGCGGTGGCGGCGAATTTACTGTTCCAGTATCTTCATACTGTTTGCCGTATGGGGTTAGCTGCGGTTTTGACGTTTCCTGTTCGAGGTTTCAGTCTGTTCCATAAATATTTATGTTTGTATATTTTTTATGGATATATTTTAGCATTATACTCGTATGTTTTGGATATATTTTTATATTTACTACAAAATCGGACTACGAGAAATAATAAATTGAACCTAGTCAATATTTCGATAACAAACTACGTTATAATCTTTGAAAGTAAGTTCATGTGAACCCCGAACAGAAGAAAATGAATATTGATTGTAGAAAAGTTAACCATTTATCTTTACAACAACCCTTTCCGCAACACTCCCGAAATATAAGAACTGATGGAATATTTTTCTTTTTTATTTCTCAACCAGCGTGGAAGCACGCCAACACTTCATTCTTTTTCACTAATTGGAATTGCTTTTCGTCTCCGTCGGCGTCGACTTTTTAAATTGAATTCTTTTTCAACATAATAATAAAAATATGTAGCTGATGTTTTACTTCATACGTGTTGCATAAAACCATTCAGGGACCTCGTATATGCTATTAGTAAAATGAAAACATAAATTTTGTTAAGTGAATTTCGTCGCGCGAAAAAAGTAATGTGTTTACAATACATACATTATAGGGACTTGCTTATGAGGCACCAGGTGGTACATTTTGTTAATTGAAAATTTGAATTTCATAGTCACTCTCTTATACATATTTACAACTTACTTACAAATTTTAATTTAAAAAAATCTGTATAAATAAATGGCACCAAAAAATGTGTATAATAGGCTGTATAGCAGTTCAGGCAACACGTTGTATAGCAGTGCTTAACCGTTGACCGAAGTAAAAGCCAGCCTTTGGGTCACGGGAAGTGTCAGCGAGTCTCTTTGAAATATCCTTGAAAAAGAGGTGTGCACTCCTGCCCCAAGGGCCGAGAGTTTCAACCCAAAACGGCTCCTATACCTATTTACGCCGTTTGAGGTTCTCTGCTTCCGAAGCGGCAGAGCCAGCAACGTGCAGTTCCAGTTACTCTTGTTTAAATATAGTTTTATATCCGCAAATATCTGATTTAGTTTGAAAAAACACTAATTAGGTACCAGAAGCTTCACTGAATTATTTATTAAATATTTTGCCTGAATATTATAACATGCTAATGTCCTTAAATAAGTATCTTAGTCAATTTCGGTATTACCAGTAGAAAGGTCGACCCGACATTTAAAAATGTCAGGATTAATTTCCACCTACGTTTACCAATTTTATTAAGCTCATAATATTTTTCCATTTACATCTTGGGTGCAGTCGGAGAGAGTATCAACTTTTACTCAGTAAAACCCAACTATTGTTCCTTCTGGAAGTCCCTGTGTTACAGGGCCGCGTTAACTCTTACGAATCATCCTAATGATCAAATCCAACCCTGGCAGTAGGTGTATACTGTTAGTACAACATTTTTATTCAAAAACTGACTTTCTTCCTAATCATACTAGTTGAATAAAATTAGCATTGAATCTCGGAATTTTAATACTAATTTTGTCTTGATGTCTTAAATATTCCCTCAAGTCTCATTATGATCGCATGACTATATCGCGAGATATAGTAGTTATCTTGATTCCCTTGCTGAATGTTCAATTACACTTAAGGAGAAACTTGTTAAGAATAAAATTTGACTATCAACCATGCGTCAAACATTTTTTTTTCTATTTGCCTTCAACCTTAAATATCTCATGACGCGGACGTGGCATCTAATGAGACATTCAAGAGAAGGTCTATCCAAAGCATATGGGTTATACATTTTTATTGCAACATACATTCACTATTGTCTAGTCTGATCAAAACTTTAAAAACCAATTTTAGAACTACTCAACCCCTTCAAACATAGCTCCAGGTCCAACAGAACAGAAACAACATGATGAAAAGAACCTTATTTCCAATACCACATCAGACAGATCCGGAAGAGAAACTGTCATACAACATTTGTTCCACTACTCCCAGCACTGGATGAAAAGTAGAAAATGGTTCCGGGATAAATTCCTGAGAGTTTGCGGTCGAAAGTTTTGATGTATCTGTTGTTAGCTTTAAGCCTAATATTTTGTCGGAGTATGTAGATTTTGCGGGGAATCCGAACTGGTAGTCTGTCGAATTTCTGTTAAAGTTCTATACCGTTGGATGGGTTGGAATCATGTAATTATACATTTTGTTAGTTTTGCATATTATGGGGTGTGGTTTCGTGTCAGATATACAAACGAAAATGTTTTTTTTATTATAACCTAGATTTTAGAGGGAACTAGATACGCCTCGTTGCCGGATAAAACTCTCAAGGTACCAATTATATGTATATATGCCAAATTTCACCATAATCAGCCATTCTAGCGCCAAATGAATGTACTTCAATTCTTCGTATAATAAAAATTAATATAAATAAGTGTAGTCAATATGAGTTATACACATTTTGACAACCGATTTTGGATTCAGAGTGCGTAACAACGATACACCAGAGGGTTCGAGAGACAGTCATGAATTCCATTGCAAGAAAAAATACCTTTATCTATCTGCAGTACAAAAATATCCAACTTCCTCAATCCACTCGCATTACGTGAAAGGAATGATAACCAACGTGAAATTTGAAGCCTTTTACGCAAAAAATGCTTTGGATGCCGACTCGCATAAAACGACAATTTCAAATTTTCGCCCGAATAAAAATATTTTATACCTACGTCGAGTAACGTTTCACTGTACGTAGGGTGTAGGGTACGAACATAGGGTGTGAACGTTTAACTATCAAAAAAATAAGAATCATATTTTTAAAAATTCATTTAAACAGCGATGGGGAATAGTTCATCAGTTTAAGTAAATGTTGTATATAAAAATAAGAATGAAATAAATTATAATAATAATGGCACTTAGACTGATTGTTGGCCACGGCCGCTGATTTCTTCTAAGGAGATCAACTAGCTGCGCAGGAAGTAATTATAAAAGATGTATGAATTACTAATTCCAGACTCCGGGCTGTTTTGTTAAAGTTTCTTAACCCCGCAAATCGATTTCGGTCCGACCCCAGAATCGAACCCGAGACCCCGTGCAAAGCAGTAGCGCTACGCCACTACTAAACCAACGGAGCAGACAGAATAATATATTCTTCTGAAGTCTGATTTCAAGAATCATCCTAAAGCAGTAGGCAACTGCTAATTTTTGTCTATAATAATGTCCTTATAAATCTCAGTTAATTTGATAACTTTGACTGAATCAACCCAAACAGATGAACCATTATGTACCTACGTATGTAAATACCCAGACTACATGATTTTAGAGCAAAATACACGTCGAAACAAATCCTGTACAAATCCTAGTTGCAAATAGATGTGTCAACGGCTCCTGCCATCCATGTCGTAGGATAAGATTTGTTCGTCGTCCCCATTCGGGTACAGAATTTGTAAGGCAAAGGAAAACGAAAGTATAGCGGATAACTTACCGATGTGGCTCCAAGGACATTTTTCTTTATTTCCCTTTTTCTTTTGGCGATAATCTCTTGTGGGTTTTGGGGCACTTTTCTTGTTTCCGCAAAGATTCCTCGTGATTTGAGGCTGTATCTATAGTTTTCTTTCTTCTTACTGTCCTTTGTACATTATATTCTCAATTAAATGGATTATATGTGTAAAATTTATTATCTCTGTGTATGTATAACCAATAGAGGATGATCAATAATTCTGACATAAAAAAATGCTAAGGTGAGTGAAGTTATTCGGTACGCGGTAGCGCTAAAACGACTGAATCGATTGAGATGAAATTTAGCATGGAGATTGGTTGTAGCCTGGAGCTGGAAATTTTTACGCGGATGCGAATCTTAGTTTACTAGTGAGCCATAAAACAAAATATTATCAACAAATTAACAATTTTCATTTTGTATAACCAGATTTCTTTTTCATTTAGGTAAAGTTCCTCTCAAACTTGATTTAGATAATGATCTCATTCTGACGGTATTAAATAAAGCGATTCTGTTTGATGTCCCGTCTTACTGATGAGAGAAAAAATGTTCCGCATTTTTGGAATATCGGAAATTGGGTGAAGATATTTTCATAGGGCGATTATTGAAAAATTATTTGAACATTTATCGAATAGGTAATAGACAAAAGTATGTCCAGCTTTTTTCATAGGAAAAAGTGATATTTTAATATAAAATAGCTTGAATATAACTACCGCATTGCGTACAATATATTACTAAATAATGTAGAAAGTATGTTTCGCTCACGTCACTCGCAAAATACATGTGCAACTGAAATATGTTTCGCGAAAAAAGTCTGCGTCTACAAAGACCAAAATATTTTACATCAATTCGGATTTCTGTTTGTGGCATAAAACCTATTTTTATTGTTTTCGCGTTCAATTTTATTCAGGTTGAAGTACCTATGTAGATTATGAACATGGATAGGTATTTTTTTTTTACGGTAACGTTTTGAAAATAAGTCCAGTTCATTCTATGCTAATCTTTACATCAGTCTACTTTTATCAGAATAATCAATCAAAGAATTATACCACAGAAACCCTTGACCGGCACAAAAAAATTACTTGGCACTAAGACAGCTATTCCATTATAATCATAGAAGTTAAATATAATACAAGCAGCTAATATTTTGCTATAGATGAAAAGCATAAATAAAAGCTTAACCCTTCATCTGCAGCGGGAACAAAATACCGCGGCATAAAAACGATTTTGAAACTTGAATCGAATTCCCCGAGTGTCGGTAGATTGAATTGTTACAGCTATATCTTAGAGACACGGGGTAACTAGAGCCCCAACATTCGCGACATTTCCGTGTGAAACTACTTGATAAAGTCGCCACACTTAAATTTGTTACCGGGACAATTTCCTGAATGTGAACCTTTGTGGTTTGTGTTTGTATTTTATGCGCCGAAAAATAAACAAGCAGACGGGTTTTGAATTTAGAACTTATTTTAAAATTAGAATATTCTTGCAAAGTTGTTTTGAAGATAACGTACTTTGGTACATGGCTTCCTCGAGAAGTGTTTTGATTGCAAAGGTACTTACTACACCTCATGGCTAGCGTCCCGTGGAAACCTTTTCGTGTACTCGGATAAAAGTAGCATAATATAATCTTTTTCGATTAATAGACTATTTAGCACTGAAGAATTTATCATTGAACCAAGAATTTATTATATCGGAATATTAGTTTCTAAGATAACCACTTTCAACCAAACAATAGACTACTGCCGATAGCAGAGGGTTAACCAAACTTTTTTTTATTAATTCACACGCAATTCTTTACTTTTTTATGTGTTGGAAAATCATCAAAGTTTTACTGAATGAAACCTAACTTTGGTCTTTCAAACCAGCCCCAAAAGTTCAAAATCATCCCAAAAAAGCTTTTTGCATGCATTCCACATATTTTCACTAAAACAATCCAGGATTACACAGAAACATAAATACAATTTTTCTTTTATTTATTCACACTCATATATTCGTTTGAAGCCAGATATAAAATGATCCTCAAGCTAGCAAGCTCTATTGCGAACTGCGTTTACCAAACCCGACACCTCATTACCGTCCGTCACAAAGACGAACAAAGGCACTTCTTGGCACCCGGGATCCTTTGCTGTGGTAAATATGTTTTTTAGATAGCCTAGAGTTCACCTTTGTTATTTTTTTACTTGACTATTTTCAAAGGTACACCTTGAGGTAGATTATACCTTATTTTTAACTTAATTTGGTGGCACTTTTATAAAAAGTTAACCTTTTTGAATTAACATAAATATATACAAACTTATAACATACTTAAAACTAATATAATAGTAATAATAAAAAAAAAAAAAAACCCTATATACAAAAACATTGCGCGTTGTTAGGCGTCAAAGTACTCCTCCACATCGCTGTCATCCGGTAACGTGCCCAGAAGACTGGCCGCATTGCCACGTTGTATGGCAATGCTGATTCTTTGACCAAAGAATAGGCCAGCCCTCTGGTCACGTGAAGCGTCGACAAGTTTTCGCGCTATCTCCTTAAAGAGGAGACGTGCACTCGGGCCCCATGGTCCGAGCGTTTCGACTCCAAACGGCTCAAAAGTATAGTTGCCGATGAGGCCACTATACTTGCGCCGCTTGGCAGTCTCTGCAGAAGCAGCAGCCGCACCTGCACAGTTTGCCGTGCTGGGAAGATGCGATGGCGCTAGGGTGTCGACGCAAGTTGCATCCCACACCAAGGGCCTACCCATCTTCCAAGGCATCAAGGTCATACCGTCTGGCCTCTTTCCATCGTCACGTACCAATCCGTTAGGTTCTAACACGGCTGGTACGCCGGCGGTGGAAAGAGCACGACGGATAATGTCATTTATGCTGGCATGCCGTGCAATACGACCAGCACTTCTGCAGCATGACAGGCCATGGTGCCCGAGGCTGTCGACAGCTTCACCGCAATGACACCGATGCGGAGCAACACAAGATGCCCCTAACCGGAGGCATGTAGCGATCCGGAAGGTATTGTCATCCAGCATAGTACCTATGCTGGCAGCCGGAATCACCTGTAACCATAGCCCAGATTCCCATTCTCCCACAGCCAGCAGACGAGCGCGCTCGGCAGCACCATTAGACGTATTAACAAGATACGATATACCTTTTTTGTGTATTAAACATTTTTTTAAGGGGTAAATGTTTAGGTGCTCCATCAGTGTATTGGTCATAGTTAAAATATTTGCAAGAGTAGTACACCGATGGGTGTCGACATAATTGCGTCATTCATTTTATGTTGATACCCTTTTTGTTCTTAAATGTTTATCTGTCTCACTGTAACACCAGAGAGTTAAAACTAAGCTTTATCCACTCAGTAAACCACAAGAATTATGTATACAAAAACTCTTTTCATAGACACTTTACAAAGAAAATAGCCTAGAGCTCAAAAATAGTGTTTGCGAGACGGACATAAAAAGAGTTTTAGGCAAAGAATTATTTTTTGCTACAAAAACATTTATTGTAACCGAAAATTTCTTCTAAACCACCAAAAACACTTCAAAGAGAACATTAACCTAGATACCGGTACCATTATCTCGAACTCGAGTAGTATCATTATAAGCGCGAATAATTGTTTTAGAAATAACAGTAATGGTTTACTATTTGTTTAAACATTTTCACATTTACTTGACTAACGTTCAATTTTATATCTCAAGGCTATATCTCAATATTTAGGTATTAACAATACGATGACATTACAATTTTAAATAGTACGGCGTAAGATTCCTAAGTTGATGCGCTCGTTATACTAACTAGGGTGCTACAATGGAAAACAAAACTACATCATCCTCAGAAAAGTTACATAATGAAAAGGCTCGTGTGAATAAGGCTATATACTCAAGTACTATCATTATGTATCCATTTACACTTACCTAAGTAGGTTATCTTGTAACTTTTACATTATGAGCCCTTATATTTCACCTGAGCGAGGTAGCTCGTAAAAAATTATCAAACTTTACTAGACACTTAAATAAAAGGTTTTGCCTAAACCATAGCATAGTTCTTTTTTGTGAAAAGTAAGATTTTAAAACATGTTTTAACAATATTTTTTTTACGGATACTGGAATTTGGGTATGGAACTATATGAAATGAATGGACTCATCCTTTTTTTATTGTTTAAAGAAATTATTAGCGATTCATCCTCTTTCTTGATAGGTGAGAAATCATCAAATGATCTCTTCTAAAGTGGGTGGAGCAGAAGGGAGGGAAAGAAAACCCACTAATATTCCTACCACAACAAGTTTTTCAAAATATTCCATAGGCACCATAGGTCCTTACGAGATTTTTCGTAGGTAATTAAAAACCCACTATGTTCCTTCTGAAGATCCTTGTGTGCCAGGGCCACCGTAACTCTAACGAACAACCCGCAGTCCCGGCAGGCCTCGGCCCTCCGGTGTTGTCCTAGGGGTCCCTCTAATTGTGCTGACATCTCTTTGAAGTGTGTTTTAGATCACAAACATGATACGGTTGTCGATGAATGGATGACACACGATGACGACAAGCTATACCCATTCGTCACCCTCCGCAATGCACCTCTGCTGTATTACTTTCTTGATGTAAAAAAATTCTCGAAGAACATGACATTTTATATTTACAGCGAATCTGACAATCTGGTATTTTCACTTAGGAGAGTACTTTATATTGAATCATACATGAGTAATATGAGTTATAAATTAGTCCAAAAACAATAATAATTTATATCAGAAGTTATAAGAACTTTAATCATGCGCAAAGTTTAATACTTTGTTATAAGCAATTTTGAAGGCTGCATTGTAACAGAAATTGATGGATTGAGTCTCTCAAAAGGCAATGTTTGTATGTCAGTCATTGTTACAGATAATGTATGAAAACGAAGTTTCTCTTTGTACTTTACGATGATGTAGCATCTGTAAGAATATAAAAAGGAAAGATATGTATTCTGTGCTTATTTTGGGCGTAGTCAAGGGCTTTTCTAAGTGAATAAATACTATTTTCTTTAACGCTTTGAAATTGGAAGTACTTACAAAACTCAAATTTGGAACGTTGTGCATATTTTTGATTGCTCCACTTTTAAAACTGTTATCTATAAACTCTATGAATGGTATTATTAAATTCATTTAGCTAATTATGAGTAAATTGAGATGTATCTGATTCATAATTTATTACTCTCATTTGTAAACCTCGAGAGACTTAAGCTGAATTTTGTTTAATTAGATAAGGAGTTATTTGAATGAATTACTCAATAATGATCTTACAACCTTAAAAATGGTCGATTTTCCAGCAACCTTTCTTGTAAATTCGCATTTTGCATATTTATTTGACCCAGTCATTTGTACATATGTATTTATTTAACATTTTGTCTTGGTGTTTAACCCAGTCATAAAATTACACAGGCTCAACTACTAGGCCAGCACGACTTTCTATTGTTCTTTCTAGTGATAAATTTATTTTGTTGCAAAATAAAATATTTTTGGTAATAACTTAAAACTGAAATAATTCATAATATTCATATACATACATCTATCAATCTACAAAATTTATTCTTAAGAGTTAAAAAAAAGAAATAAGATATAAAAAAATTGCGCTTCTTAAAGTACGTTGTATTCTATCGTTACATTAATTGCTTTTGAAATAAAGAACCATCTATAAATTATTGCCATGCTGTCATGGGAAATACTTAATGGGTATTCATAATTACCTCGTCCGAACATATTTTTCGCAAAAAATAGGTCGCCCTATATTCCCTGGGGTCATATAGGAGGAAAATCCATTAGTATTATACAATATCGATGTGACGTCAGTTAGATAGATATCCCATGGGCATCGCCGGGGGTAAAAAGATGTTATAATTACCTGTCTGCTTATTTATAAGTATCTTTTTAGATAATTCTTTATATACCTAGAAACTGCTAAGTTATACCGTTCAGTAGGATATAATGTAATTGATGAAAGTCGATATATAATATTATGTATTACTATAGTGTGTATCCAGCATTGTAATAAAAACTAAGTATAAATATTTATCAATTTTATACAGGTATGTTTTCAATTGACATCTGCTGTTAATAAAATTATTGAGACACTATCGTTTTAAGTTGTATCTAAAACCTAGTTTTTCTATGCACTTTAATTTGTATAAAGTTACAAAAAAGTAAATCAATTCTTCATTGAATTTACTGCGTATTTACGTACGTCTTCTTCTTTATTGTGCATTATTTTTTAGGACAACCATAGCCCATTTTATGATCTCCTGGTACTTTGTATACGAATTACAAGAATAAAAAGCGTATAAACTTCAAAACGACTTGCTATCACGAATAAATCGTTGCCTTATAACAACAATACCGTTGAAATGTGTTTTTAGGTACGTTTGTACAGACGACGTCAGCACATCAAGCTACCCGAACCTGTCCAATGCTCCCAATCAACTTTGAACTATATGCTTCAGCGATAAAGTTGAACATTTGTTAAGGAAATGTAAGAAATAAAATAATAAAATTATAGCAAATTACACACTCACCTAACTATACTAAAGTATCAGCCATCTTTATAACATTTGGCTACGTTCGGCTGTATTCGTTAAATTCGCGAAGGCAGCTGAACAAACCTTGTACAACTGTAATGAAATTAGTGGCAATTTGTTAAACTTGTTGAAGAAAACCGTATTTCTATATAGTTTTTATTAAATTGGTATAATTGAGGCCTATTTTCAAGTTCTTTTAATAATTAAATTGTGGTGTTCATATTGATTTTGTTTTTTGCTATCCTTCCACTGTACTGACTATTTCAAAGAACAAAATTAAAATAATATTATTATCTAATGAGTGTATCGTAACACTCTTTATCGAAAAATTTAGTAAGTTAAAGGTAAAAATATATGCAGCTATTTACCTACCGAAAGGAATATTATAATAATAAAAAAGCCTCTGTCTTTCGCGGTATCTTTAATCTAAGGATAAGAAAGATGAAGTTTATTATGGAATATAAACCATTAATTCATCCTTAAAAAACATCGTTAAATACTTATTATTATCTAAATTATTTATTTCTATTGTATGTTACAACGTGATTTTTGCAATAATATTTTGATGGCCTTTAAAATCAAATTTAAACGACTTCTAAACAAACGGAGCTTAAACGTATAATTAACATGTATAATTTTTGGAAAAAAAAATATTACGCTCTAAGTTAAGCCGAGAGCTTTAATTTAACTTTCAAAGTACTTCAATATTAAGTTACAGAGGTGTGTATACTGTATACTATAATTTGTATCAGACGTCTTATAAATACGGCTTACAATTAAGCCCTCTTGAAATTAGTTAATACCTGAATATATTAGACTCATATGTAAAATTATAACGAAACTAACTTTCACAAGTGGTTTCACCTGCGTTTAATGGGAACTACTCTGCGCATCCGGATAAAAAGTAAGCCTTAGAAATATAGAAAAATGAAGAGTTTGATTCAACGCGCTGATTTAGGAACTATTGGTCTGATATTTTAATTTCAACACATTGGTAAATGTTGGTCCTGCGCCTGATCTCTCTCAGGGCAGAGTGTTTATCTATATCTGCGCAAATGCTTGTGCGCTATAATATGTATATCCTGCTCAGCTGGCTGATCTCCTTAGAGAGAACGGCCGCCATTATTATTATTCCTTCTCATGTAAACCAATTATTGTGTGACGATACACGATAAGCTGTCTGAAGCTTCTCATTACATCCATGGCACTCAGCCAATTCTACGTTTTCACTAACAGTACCTAAATATCTAAACAGTTCTCATTATTACTCCATTTGTTAATTCCTCTAAAATAGTTGCCTAATTGACGTGACTCTGCTTATTTGTCACCAAACTATCCGCCACTGTATGATGGCGTGATACGAACACACCCTGTATTTAACCTCACCCAGTAATGTGTAATGTTACGCGTAGAAAATTAGGCTTGAGTTGGTTTATTGATATTGTTTTGATAATATTCGAAGTATATGACGTCATTGGTATTGTAAGGTGGGGTAGGAAACGTGTGTTTATTTTAATTATTATACTGGTTGACAGGCATCAATTTCTCATTTTTCTATGGACCCAGATAAATTTCTTTTGCAGGCGGTTTTATTTCTTCAACTTATGCAAAAAAAAACAATTCTATAACAGCATTTGTCTTCTATGGCCCAGTTGTTATAAATAAGTTATCTAAATACTACCCTTTAAAGCTCAGATTTGGCATAAGTTTATTAATACATATAATATAATAGAAAAAATACAAAATCAAGCATATAATATACGGTTAACTACTCCGCCTATTGCACACAGTGGGTTCTAATATGTTTTTATTATATTCAAATTTTTTATAGCGGTAACAGAAATGCATCAGCTGTGAAAATTTCAACGTTCTGACCATCACGGTTCATGAGATACAGTCGGATGACAGATGGACGTCCCGTTTTTACCTTTCGGGTACAAGGTCTTAACAAAATCGACTATCCCTGTAGACTAACACCAAACAGAGGCATCTTTTCCTATTTTGATATTAATAACAGGAACGTATCACTAAGGTGAGATGTATCCTTCACAAAGATAAATGGCGACAAGGCTACTAAACTAATGACAGATGGGCTGTTACTCCAGCTATCTAAATGAACCCCACGATGTTATTTTATTCGGTGTACGAGTACACACAACACCAACTACAACACCTACATTACGTGAGACAATCTTAAGTTAAGTTACCGAATATTAAATTTAATGTGATGTATTCGAGCCCATACATTGTGACAATTTGACACATTATGATCTGCGAAGCTTGCGTTTGAACAGCAACATGCCAACAACAGCGATCATAAGGTTAAGCAACACTTAGCGTGTTTGATCCGTGGATGCGTGACCATCTTGTAATTTGTTGAAAAGCACTTTTTATCTATATCTTTGGCAGTAGGTAATTATGGGGAAAAACCGGGTTGAGGAATCGTACTATCTAACATACTGGAAGCTGACTCCAACTTAGCTTGGGAAAAGGCAGATGATGATATTAGAATATTTTTTAACATTTAGTTATATTAATCTTTTCCGCTTCCATTTTCTTGGGAAACCTGAGACCACTAATTTATGAAAGACGCCTTGTTAAACTTAAAAGCTTAAGCCTAGTGGTGCGTACCGTGTACCTCATTGTATGTCATGACCTTTAAGTAAACGTAACATTTGTGAACTGGCAATTTCATTTTTTATCTCATCGCTCGATGTAATAAACTTGTGGTATAAAATTTATGATGCTTTTATATTCAATAAACTTTTTTCAGCTCGTTTGCATGAAACTATTCAGTCTTATAGACACTCTTTTGCTAATAAACACTTATCGTATGTAAATTTTGACGATTTTTCGATAAAACCTTAAGTTTTATGGTCAGCTCTAGTTCAGTAGTTCCAGCGTTTTAATAAATTCTATACTGCTGACACATACGATGCCATAAAAGGCCAGACACCAGCCTGACTTGTAAACCTTAAAATTGCTGATTTTGGTTAAAATATTCATGTATGTCAGTATTAACTTAGTATGCAAAAAATAGAGCCTATCTAACCAACGAGGCGGTAAATCGGGTCTTGAAGTTAGTATCGGCAGTCATATATCGAGAGCTTTAGTTTTATGAAACACCCTTTTAAAATAAATTTTAGTTTCTTTATTTGTTATTTTTTTTGTTGAGTCGAAAATCATTGAATGATACTTCTCAAGTGCAGCAGGAGGGAATATCAGACATTTACTGACTAAAACCCGCTCTTGTTGCTTCTAAAGCCCTTTGCCCCTGTAGCCGCGACAGGACTCATCCTGTTTTTTTTTTATTCACTTAGGTAGGTACTTCATGAAAGTTATTAACATGTAATATTGTACCAGCTAACCATGACAAACCAATACTCCATGCCATATTATGAAAAATTTTGCGATCACCAATGACGATATATACCTTGTTGTCAAAACATACAAGACTTAAGGTTTCCATCTCATACTACAAAGAAACAATTTGTCAGACGGAATTTGTCTGCGAACCAAGAGGCCACATTAGAATCTAATTATGTTACCACATTAACTAGCTTTCATTAGTTTTCAAGTTGGGAACTGCGCATTAGTCAGCAAAAAGCCCGATAAAGTCCAATGAAGCGGTAAATCACAGTTCATAAAGTCAGCACTGTAGGTAAGCGATTGTGGGAAGTTCTTAACTTTGAAACATTGAACTTAAGCATTAAGTACCTCGTGAACTAGTCAATATTTTACACTAAGTATGTGGTAAGTTGATGTAAAGTGCACCCTCACTTGAAGAGAATTATCTTCGATGAGAGTGAAACAATTTGTAGGTGTAGGGGAGGTGAGCCCAAAACGGGTACGCTAAGGGATAAGTTCAATAAAAAAGTTCTAGAAACGAAAATTAAACTTCTGTTTTTATTTTTCAAATATTTAATTAATAAAGAATCTAAAATACGAATAATCATTAACATTTTCTTCATAATTTGAATAAAAATAAAAACAATATAAAACCTTTAAACTACCCGTTTTACCCCCATGGGGTGCCTAAAACGGGTACGGCATTTGGGCAAAACGGGTATAGGGTAATTATTGAGATCAATGAATGGGAGAGGGAGGCCAAAGAAAAGATGGATGGATTGTATGAGGAGTGATATGAAAGAAAAGGAATTTTGTGATATTGTGACGGGTGATAGAGCAGAATGGAAGAAAAACACGTGTTACACCGACCTCAAGTAACATGGGATAAGGGTAGGAAGAAGAAGAAGAGGACATTTACAACGAAATTGTGTAATTATCACCGCGGTGATATTTTTGAATGGGTGAGGAATGTTATTAATCTCAGCATATAGTACACAAGTTTTAAAAAATCAGTTCTAGATAACCCAAAAAAGAGTGAGTCCACATGAAAGACATATTCCAGTAGTTCTTTCTCCTGTGTTTCATTAAAAACAGTAATGAACCTACCAAGTTCTTTTTTGGGCATCCTTTTTTGATTTGTCGCTGTAATGTTGATAGGTTGATGCCATATTTCTTGGCTGCACCTTTGACTGAAGTCTTGATAGCTTCGTCCATTGCCCGTTTCATAACATCCTCGTCCCAGGATGCATTAGTAGTTTTTCTTTTATATTTATTTACCATCTAAAACAAAAAGAAGCAATACCCACATTAACAAGCAATATTCTAATTTTTCATTCATTTATGTATTAAACACTGAGCAAAGTAACTTCTGCCAACCCACGAAGCCATATCTAGGGTAAAACGGGTACGGGCAAAGCAGGTACCCGATTTACCCCTACCCGTTCTGCCCAAAAGCACGTTTTAGTTTTAACACTTCATAACCTTAAAATGCAAACAAATGTAGCCACAAGTTTTCAAAGACAAAATAGCACAATAGTAGCTAAATCATAACGTAAAACTTTTGAGAACATATCATACACAATTTTTAAGTAAACACAAATGTTCCAAGCCAATATTTTTTATCGTAAATAGCAAAAAAACTTATTTTTATCTTACCTTTAAGCCGCTTGTGTCACTGTAGCGAGCCCACTGCATGTGATTGGTTGATGCTCGAGACACCACACTGCACTCACACATTTGCAATAGTACTAACGGCGCGCAAATTTAAAAGCTTACCCGCTTTGGGCGGGGTACCCGTTTTAGGCGCATCTCCCCTAGATTATATTCATAGGCTAACTTAATAAAATATGTCTCTCAACGCAGATGTATCTTAGTTATAGGTGCCTACATATATTTTTAATAAGGCGCTGGGTGAGCTTATTTATATAAAAAAAAACACGGACATTCATTAATCATCCCTTAATACTTTTCTAGATAAGATTAGATTTCAGAAATTTTACCGAAATTTTTAGTAGCATTAAATGTGTTACACACTTAAAAACATACTTTTTTCATTAATAATGATAGTGATTTTAGTGAGAAATTTTAATTGGCAATAGTTTAACAGTTTATTCAAGCAATAAAATAAAAATAATGCTATAAATACTCTGAGGTATTAAAATATCCTGCTTTCATTAAACTTTTGCAAAATATCTATCTAACTTTCCACCATACCATAGTCCTGGCTCGAAGTCACTAAATTGTCAAGCACTCGAAATACATACTCTCAGATTCGTCACTGTCAAAGTAAAGATGAAATTCCGATTATTACTCATCGAAAATTAATTACAAGAACATAATTTTGAAGTATGCTTCACTTCAAAGACGAAGGTTGCGACCGGTGTGTATGCTAATATTAGCACATGTCTGTCATCATTGTAGACGCCGGTTAACAAGGCGAAAATGGCTTTCAATCTAACACATTTACGAGGTTTCGTTACCATGATAGCAATTATTATAATGACAAAGTTACTATTGTCACTGAAATGTTAGAAGGCGGCCATGATGAAAATCGTTTCTGATCGTGTTCGTTTAGCTCATTTGCGGTTGTCCCCGAATAAGAGCATTGTCTTTTGAATCTAAAAGCTGAGTTATCTATTTTGAAGACGAGACAATTGTTCCAAATTCAAATAACGTAGGTATACAACTGTAAATTCCCAAAAATATGTAAAAACCGATACCTTCAAAAAATATTTAAATTAGGTATCTATTTACTGATGTTAGCTTTAATAACGCTTATGCTAATTTACGTAGTTTGAAACCGTTCCTCCCACGTTGGCACTTAATAAACTGTAAATAAAATAATACTAGCTGGCACTAAAAAATGCTAAGCATTATGAAAAATATCTCAAGTTTCCTTTAAAAATGAATATATTATGCATATACAAAATGTATAGAGTAAGTTAGAAGACACATCGTAGAAAATTGTGCCAATTTCATTCGAACCGAGAAACTGTACTACTATAACAATATTGCATAGTCACTCGTTTGATTAGTAAATTGCTGCGTTCTTTTTCTATACCTCAGTTAGAAATTATTTCAAGTTAATTCCATGTAATTGAATAACGATTCATTAGCCTTGATTGACGTTATCGTTGCTGTCTCACTTTTGTAAATTGTATGCTTCAGTGGATCGGTTCCTTGAATGTATTGCTGTTTTCTTTATTCATTGCGTTTTCTGTTAAGATCTTTTTTTTATAACGTCATTTGTAAGAAGTAATGAGTGTGATAATAGTTCTGACTTAATTTTCGTTAATTGTATTGTTTTTTTGCTGTTTGTTTCTTTTATTAGCATTTCGATAATTATACCGCTATGAATGTTGTTAAACATTCGCGACCTTGCCACATATTTTACACAACAAATGTGCTTCAAAGAGACCTGGCAAGCTGTCATCGGTCTACCCGTGACCACGGTCGGCGCAATTTGGCAGAAACTTCGTGAGAAAATTGGTATCTCAGATACTTTTATAATTACATCGCGAGTAAGGTCCGTTTGTTGTGTAAAATAATGATAACGCTTATTTCGTTTACAGAACTAAGTGGATAGAAATAAAATTTTATCTTTATCCATCTTTAAAGGCGTTAATATAAGCGTTAACAATTAAATATTGTTTACAAATACAAATTGTGCCTATATTACAATTAATAAAAACAAAAACAGAAGGCAATTGGCCGATTTTACCCCTACCATTATCGTCCGAAAACAGCAAATTGTCGACACTTCCCAAACCATTTCAATCGCTGTGTAAACATCAAATGCTGGAAGGGAAACGTTAAAAAAGTAAAGGTACGGAGTGTCATGCAAAACTCCGTCCCAAAGGGAAATGCTCCATTTCTTATAAATGAAGTTAAAAGGGTACTCTCGTCCCTCGAGGTGAAACTTGGTCACAGACATCGAAGGGTCTAAGGGTTCCACGAAACGTTATCTAAATTAAAAATTCGGGGACACTTTGTGTGAGGACGTTCGATTTGTTTCTCGGAAGAGGTTTAACTGGCAGCCGTCTTAAATGAAAAAGAAATAAAAAAAAATGTACCTGAAAAATTTAACAAAAATATGGTTTCAGCAGTAAAAACATCAGTTTCTTTTAATAAGGCTATATGCAAGACATACAAACTACGAATATGAATGCCATTTTATAATACGGTGAACCTAATATATTCTGCCTCGTTGTTCTAGCCGTCGCATAGCTCGCGACTGCTGTGCATGGGGTCTTGGGTTCGATTCCCGGGTCGAGCAGAAACCGCTTTGTGGGTTTTAAGAGACTTTCACAAAGAATCTCGAAGTTTGGAAGTTGGTGATTGATCCATCCGTGCATCCGAGTGCACATTAATGTCGTTCCTGATCTCTCTCCGATCCGACCGAGTGAGAGAATAGAGAGTGCTCCTGTGTCTGCACAAATGCGTGTGAACTATAATAATGTTCTGCAGTGGCTGATCTCCTTAAAGAGAACGGTCGCCCTGGCCAGCAATCGGACGCCATAATTATTATAATTACAGAATATTAATTATCTTAATGAATACCTTTTTTATTTAATGCATACATCGTTAAAGTCTACATTCCTGAAAACAATAGATTTTAAATGCTCCCTCTTTGAACGTAACATAAATCACACTTTGTGTAGTCCCCAGCGCTTTAATACTACATTTATTGCAAATATCTCGGTGTTCTTTCACTACTCTAGCTAAGCGGAACAAATTGCACAGAGTGTCGTACACTTATCTCAAGTTATGTTCTACACTAAAAGCCACAAGTGCGTGATGTGGTCTCTCAAGATGACAAATGTAAGTGGACTGGAAAATATGGTGAGTTAGAACAAAATGGTTTTCGATTATAGATAGAATAAAAAAGAATATGATATTTTGACATTCTTTGTTGAAGATTATTTCTTCAGTTATTGTAAGGGAAAGCGTCACTACTTGTTATTCTGTAGGTATTTCAGAGTCGTTTTGGATACGGTAAAATGGTGTACAGTCTTGAATTACGTATTTGATGTATCGTTTATTACAATATGGTTGCTATGCTGAACTTACAGGTGCCTGGCAGTAATATACTGGCAATAGGGAAATTAATTACCTTTATTAAGCTAAATGAACACCTTTAAGTTTAATTTATTAGTGATCCATAATATTTACTACAAAATAAAATAAATGTCAGTTGCATAGTGAAGAGATTATTTTAATATAAAAATTAATTGCTGAATGATCGAGATGTTTTTAAATATCTGTTGAAGTAGGTACGAGTATGGTTTTTACGAAGAGAACAAAACAAAAAAAATTATAAACAAAACAAAAATTAAAGAATCGACCGGTAGGCGGCACGGCATGGAATAAATATGTTTATTATTATCCATAAGTCACTTTTTAAGAGACATTCATACTAGATCCTGTCGGTGGAGTCATGTGCCCCGCATGGGTGATAAAGAGCGGCCTGAATACTATGCTTGTGTCATTAGCACGAATCTTTATTATGATTACGAATTTTTACAATATAATCCATTTTAATATAGTACACTTACTTTAGTAGTACTAAATGTTTCGTAACGAAACATTATATTGCAATAGAAGATGACTGTCATCAAGTTCAACACTAAGCAGAGTTTGGACTATGGGTACTAGACAACTGATAAACGTACTTATATACTTATCTTTTGTTAATACATAAATAACATACATAGAAACACCCAGACTTAATCAAACACCTGTGTTCATGAACACAAATGTTTGATGTATGCGGGAATCGAACCCGCAACCTCCGGCATGGCAGGCAGATACAGTAACTACAACACCATCTAGTCGTCATGCACACACGTACCTAAATGTATCTCTAACAGGTACTGTAATGACCTGAATCTAGTGTAACAACGTTACCTCCAGGCTAAGAACTAATTAAAGGCTGAATATGTTACATGTCTACAACATTATCTTACCTACAATATAGCGTGAGTTTTCTGAACAAATCAAGTAAGCCGAAGATAATTTTCTTACTCATCAAGAATTGATTAACTACTCTTTTTGGAGCTCGTGGCTAAGTCACAGCAGCACCTATCGATCTATAACAAGGTAAGGCAACGCTTGGCACGATCGGTCTGAGAATGGGTGACCATGTATGTTATATGGCGAATTTTTCCGTGTTTCTGGAGGTACGTTAAAATGGTCTTGTCTGACATTTGAATATCTTTGGCAGTCGTTACGGGTGGCAGGAGCTAGAAAATCTAACAACCAGCCTTACCAATAGGTATCGAGTTGTCCATGTAATTGGGTGGAGTAGATAAACTAGACTGTCGCACCATGTACTGCTACTGAGCTGCATCCTAGTCGACTGGAAGCCGACCCCAACATAGCTGAGAAAAGGCTAGGCAGATATTGATAAATTATACATACTAAACAAAACTGAATATAGCATATTCGATTCTGTTATCTATTCTATTTAATTAACTATTCAACAAATCCGTTGAACTAATTACCTATCTGGAAATGAAATACGTAGGTACAAGAACAAAACATTTCTAACTTGCTGAAAGTAACACCTACGGACTAATTAGAATAATGAACAGACTCCCGAGAATTATCAATTTAAAATAATGTTTCTAGTTAATACCGCGACCTACATTCGTATAATTATGACTGCTTAATTACAGTCTTACTTCAACAGTCGGCTAATTTAACTAACGGTGTAATTATTTCACGAAATTTTATTTCTCTATTGCTGACAAAATTTACTC
This sequence comes from Heliothis peltigera, assembly GCA_958496145.1. Taxonomy (NCBI): domain Eukaryota; kingdom Metazoa; phylum Arthropoda; class Insecta; order Lepidoptera; family Noctuidae; genus Heliothis; species Heliothis peltigera. Next base: position 2,705,304 of record OY292341.1, read on the forward strand.
GAACATTAGTGAGTAAATAGAGTTGTGTGTAAAATTTGATTTATGTCAGAAAACTGTTCATGTTGAAACTTAAGCTCAGATGGTTGAACGGTTTGAACGGTGATGGTTAGCCGTGTATTAATTTGATTACTTTTAGTACTTTTTCGTAAGAAGAAATTTAGGTACTCATCATCAGAATTTTTATCGTCCCACTGCTAGGCAAAGATCTCTATTCACACAGAAGGATTGAGCATTAATCACCACGCTTGCTCAATACGGTTTGGTAATTTCAGACTTTATAGTCCACGTTTCCTCGAGATGTTTTCCTTCACCTTTAATCTGTCATTGGTATCTAAGATAGACTAATAAAGTATGTACATATAACTAGGAAACTCTCATATTTGAGAGGCTGGTGCTTTAACTGCTAGGCCACCACGACTTCCCACTATAATAACGAAAACAATTGAAATGACTACCAATATAGATAATATAGGTTTTCTCCCATATTCTAGTGAAAAGGTCTTTATCCCACTTTCTATACCAAAGCTGGACAAAAGCTTTGCTTTATTTCTTTTTGTAACGCGGAGCAACAAGGTGCTGCTCCCGTCGACATTGCGGGAACTACACAAGGTAACACAGCTATAATTCTGAGGACCCATTTGCGTAAAATGAGCGCAAAATAATGCTTCATGAAAATTAATGAACTCATGCCTAAGTGATTTATTCCATAATGTATTTCTATTTAGTTCCGAGAACTTTATGAATATTATGATAAATCTTCTTTTATTAAAAATGTTTTTTAGCGAAGTTTTGTCGTCAGCCAAAGTATTTGCATACTGATGCTGCGAGGGTTTGTGTACGTTTCTATAATTTTTGTTTCGTTATCAACTGACTTTTTTTATTTATTAATAAGCTGTATATCTATACGTGATATATATACTTTACTGCAGGCTTAGCGTGGCGATTTTATATCTATTCTATCAAGAAAAAGCTTTTCCGTCAATGTCCACATGTCTTCTGGCGCGACCTGTCAACTCGCATTTAATCACTTGTAGACTTATATCGATTGAAGAAAAGAAAAATTACTTCAAAAAATGTCAAAAGATCAATTAGATTCAATGACAACATTTTAATCAAAGACAAGATAAACCGCGCAGAAAATACGCCACAATCCAAATCCGGAAAATCTAAAAACGCAATTCCATTATACAATGAATTACATTTTAATTGTTTTTTTTTTTGCCACTAAGTAAAAAGGTTTTTGCACGAAGTTTACGCAACAAAAACGAAAGAGAAACGTTTAAAACATGGCGGACACATTAGCTTAATAAGGGTGAGGTCACGGTTTGAGCATGACACCGGAATTGTAACGAACCCTTCAATTATATGAGTAAATGAGCCTCATATATGTTTGTAGGTCCGACCTATTTGTTTGGTGTATTTGTTGTAACAGTTAGAGATGTTTGATGGTAGAAATTTTAAAACGCAGTAGCGTAATACTAAAAGGTTATTATTAACAAATTAGTCTAGGTATATTTCGAAGGTTCTTAGGTGCACTTCAAGCTTCCCGAAACTGTTTTTTTTTATCAACTTTGAAACATATGCGATAAAGTTCAAAATATGTTTATTAAAGATATTTGAAAGATTGTAGTAGCTTGATCTGCTGGCGTCTGTACGTACCTACTGCAACGTTTTCTTCGAAAAAAAATATTACCCCTTCATTTTCGAAATTGCAAATCAAAATCTTAAAATGAAATTTAATATTAAATACAGCAATTTAAAGCTGCTCACATAAATTAATAAACTTAAAACAGGTATAGTTTTAAGTTTAAAATTTTTATTCATTATAAAATTTAATATTCCAATTTTGAATACCCCATTTAACCTCATAAAAACTGGAGAAGGCATACCAATTTAAAATCAATACTGGTTCTTGCAAGTTAATATACAACGTGAATATTTTCCCGGAAAACTTTCTAAGGTTTTTCTTTTCATTTTAATTCAGCCGTCAGCCTGATTTCTGAATTGATAAAGGATGAAGTTTGATAAAATGGATTGAGATCGGCCCCTTGGAAGTGATCGACGCCTTTAGGGTTGCTACTATCGAAATATAAATATTTAACATGTTTTGGTACAAAAAGTTTGGTCATTCGAATGAAATTTGCGAGTAATATAAATATTTATGATTATTTAAGTTGTAACAAAAATTTAGTGCACCATATTTTTACTGGTCATCTAGGACATACTTAGAATCACGTTTATCACAAAAAAATTGAATGACCTTGGGGTCAACGAACGAGCGCGTTCACAGCGACCGGAGTTATGCCTAAGAACACAATTACAATTTGGCATATTGTTTTTATGACATTTTTTAGGTAAACTGATTCTTAGCATGTACTAGTTGACCTGTAAAAATATGGTGCACTAGTTAGTATTGTCTTTATATATGTACGATAGTAGAAGAATAAAATCATCATTCGTCAAATCCAATTTCGATGTAATTTTCTCATTTGAAAGTATTAAGATTCCAGTGTCAGGGTGACGTGAAGATCCCGCTTTGTGAACTACTTTCAAGTGTCGTTGCTTGCAGCTGAAGTCTTACAATTATAATATAATTTAAGAGAATAAGCATGTACGTAAGGTCCTTTTTTGCATGACGTGTTTTAATTTCTTTAAAGACATTTACCCTTGTTGAAATTGAATTCCCAGGCAAATGAATCTAAACTTCAAATTGAGTTATGTGAGTGTTAATAACACATAAAACCACAAATGAAGGTATTTACAGTTCTTTTTCGATATTTCAAAACTTGATAGTTGGTCGACCAAAACTCCGTTTCAAGGACTGCTGTAAGCGCGACATGGAGAGCTTTGGGATTGATAAGAACACCTGAGAAACACGCGCCAGCATAAGACCATTATGGAGACGTGACCTACTAAATGGGATTGCAAGATACGACGAAGCCCGGCTCGAGAACCTTAAGCAAAAAAGGCTTCGAACCAATAACACTGACCTACCCGTGGATGTGCGTTTCACCTGCGACAAATGTGGCAAAAAATGCCGTGCCAAAAGTATTGGACTTTGGAGTCACAGAAAAAAATGCATGCTGCATGATGATGATAGTGATGGTAAGATAGGATACAATGAGATGTGAAACTTGAAATAAACAGCAATTTACTTTAAACTTCATAGTTTCCTAAACATTAAACAATACATATAAATTACACCCACAAACTTACAACAAATCTATCTAAAAATACATTTATTCCCATTAAAAACGAGTCAAAAACTTTCTCATACGCGTCGCGAATGCATTCGCGTTTAAATGAAAAGCGAATGGTTACCAAGAGCTTTTAACTTCATACATTCGCCTGCACAAGTTGCTACTGAAGTTTTAAAACGTTGCCATATATTAATTTATGTTTCGGCTACTCAGCAGAACGGGTATTAAAACTGTTTCGAACAATTCTATTTCGAAGCGCCGTAGTTTTTAATGGTGTACTGTCACATTTATCAGATTTTATTTTTGTGCAACATTGCCGCAGGTATTTTTACTCGACAACCGTGAAGAGTGATGTATTTTTGCGTGTATCTTGTATGGATGTATGTTTTATTTAAAGATAAAGATAAATTTATTTGTTAAAAACATATGTTTTATGAGGTGGTACAATTTTATTTACAGTTTCAATATGTTTTGCCATATCAAGCGTACAAAATATATACATTTTACGCGAGTAATTAATTTTTTGAGGTTTCATTAGTATCAAAGACACTTCTTTGCGTATTCATATATAACAAAACATTATACACTCCGTTTGATTAGGTTAACAATCTTAGTATGAATTTATTTATTAAAAAAAAACAGTTTCAAAATACGTCTAAATAATGTTAATAATCAATTGAAATATTATTTTCAGCAGTAGCTCATGAATTTATAAGAAAAAACAAAATCTTTTACTTTTAGTTAAATAGGTACCTAAACAAAATTTCCTAAAAAAATATTCTATATCCCGAATATTAGTTACCTTTAATAAAAGCTCTACAGAGTTTTCGAAAGTAAATCATGATGATAAAATTAAGTCTTCGTGAAAGTCGCAGGTAGCAGCCAGTTTAAACTATAAAACACCATTTCTAGATAAGACTTCTCGCCGGCGGCACCCAGCTCAATAAGTTTGCACCTGATTTCAAAGTCAAACTTACGCTATCGGGCATCTTTCCTAATACTACACAGACTTTTTACTTTTAACATATTACACGGTCAAATTGAATTGTGTTGCGGTGAAGTTCTCGGTCTTCGGTGAAACAATACATCGTCCATATTTTGCAAAACACTCAGCGAAATAAAATGGTGTTTTATTTAATTAACTTTAAATATATCAACAAATGCATCATTTATTAATTTTTTGGTAGTTCAAGTTTGGTAGTATCTAAGTATGTTTATTATGTTATGTGTACCAACAACTATAAAAATAAATTTCTAAACTTAAAAAAGAAACAAAAACGATCGTTTTCTTAATAGAGGTAAAGTATTATTTGCGCCAACAAAGCTTCGTGGTAACTATATTTTGACCAAAGTCTATCAAAATATTAATCACAAAGAACTACACGCGAGAACTTAGAATTAATTAAACGAACAGGGCGTGATCAGTTCCTGAGGGATTACAAAAGGAACTTCATACATGCACAGCTATACAATTATATTTACGGCAGGGCTAAGCAGACGAGCAATTTTAGTGGGATATGGAATGTCATAAAATTACTTCATGTATAACTAAAGATAAGAACATACCGATGCATAATTTGCAATTTTATTTAGTTGACTGCCTATTAACGTCACGAGTAGATTGAATGTCTATAAAAGTAAGCCTTGCTTTACATGAAAATATAACAAATACGTCATATTGACGGAATTTCACTTGGCAGAGAGTCTTGCTTCTATTTTTGCCTGTCTAAAACATAGTATTATACAGGTATAGCCGACCGAGTGACCAGTGCAGACGACAATTTTAAAATTTCCTACCATTTTATTTCTTAGCTAATGTTGAAACAGAGTCTTTCCTTCAATTCACCTTTAAATTTCTTCAAAAATGACAATAAAACCATACATTAATTTCAACACTTTAGACATGCCTCTTCATTGTTCCATTTTATCAATGAGTAGTCATCGCAAAGTCGATATCTCTCTAGAAGTTCAATCGATTTAAGTCGCTCGTCTGCACGGTCTGAGGAATTAACGTAACAATATTACCTTCATTGGTAGCGATATTGTTATTAATGTTCTCCTAAATTCTATCGATATGTAATTAAAAGTTTGATGTTACTAACTTAGATAAGTTTGCTCTGGAGGGAATGTGGTATAGAGTATTAGATCTATGGCCTTGTGTCAGACGAAAGTAAGTTGATATATTTGCTACTATTTTACAGTAAAACGATACCATTGGATTAGATTTTAAATGAAATGACAATTGAACTGTCTGTATTAATATGTACATTATAATGCGGTGTTCAAAAATATTAATAGAAAATGACAATTTATTCAATGACAAATTAGGTCTTTTGTCTATTCGTAAGAGTTACCTTGACCCTGACACACAGGGATCTCCAGAAGGAATATAGTGGATTTTAGTCAGTAAGCGTCTGACCCTCCCTCTAGCTGCACCCTCAGCGGGAGGGGTCGTTTGATGGCTTCCCACAAAAAAAAGGTCTTCAACATAGTAAGTCAATTTAAGTTCGGTACCTACCTTTTAAGTCTAAAATAGTTGTAACAATTTCCACAAAGCAGTTACATAAACATTTAAAGCGTAAGATATTGATTTGAATAACTAACTTAGTGCCATACTTAAATCTCAATTTCTAGCAACCATTTCGAGGCTTCAAATTCATGTCTAAAATTCGTCTTGGGTAGCAAACTATCACGGTAGGTACTTACATTTGAATTGAACTTGTCTCAACCGCTGAGCAAGTTGGAGCCACTTCTAAGACTCAACTTTGATGCTGTATGTAAATGATTTATTGTGTAGACTAACTCTCACGATGTTATAATTGAAGAAAAACACTCGTTTGTTAGTTGAACATGTAACCTTAACCGGAAACCCCTATGCGAATATTGAAAAGATTTTTTTTTTATTTATATAAAAAAAACATATTATTTTGTTAATCTTTATAAATTGAAAAATACAAAGGTTCTTTGTAATATTGTATCAACGTGACATACATATGTACATATTTTACGATTTATAAAGCATAATATAATCGGAACTGATTTTTTGAAAAAATAAATAAAAAATGGGAATTCGTGATGAATGTGTATGAAGTAAAATGACATGTGATTGCTAATATAGGTATTATTATTATATTTTTGTGGAAAATAAAAAAACTCGATAAAAATTAACCGAAGTAAGGAATTCTTTAGCAGTTTATTTATTATATAAAATAGATATTCTTTTAAATTTCCAGTACTCTAACACTACTAAAATGTTAATGAAATACAAGCAAAGTGCGAAATCTTTCTAACCCAAAACACTCAAAACAAAATGCTAACCGCATTATAAATTCATGCAGAACTTTCAAATTCTGAATTGATGGTCTTAATTCAGGGATCTATTCTTCACAAACAATTAGCCCTTTTAAGATTTTATTCTCTGTAAACAAATTAAATATTTAGTAACAGTTTCTGACAGGGTAATACCCAGTTTCAAGGGGGATCTAAGAATACCTACGGGATATTTCGTTTGTTTCTTTTGAGCTCGACTAAGCACTCTTTTTAATATTTTAATTATTTCTTCGAAACACTGCTTGGGTTTTTTTGTTAATTTGTCTTCAGGCTTTCTGGAGAAAGGTACTAGTAATAGGTAAGCAAATACCATTATATTGCTAGACCCCATTTGGATTAAGACCAACTTGCACCATAGATTATTTGTTAACATCAAGTAATAATAGGTAGTTTATTATCCTAGCCTTTTCCCAAGCTATGAGGGTCCGGTCGGTTATAGGGTCGGAGTCGGCTTCCAATCTAACTGGCTGCAGCTCAGTACCAGCGTTTCAAATGGAACGACTGCCTATCTGTTACCTGGCCTACCCGATATCCCTCGGTAGGGCTGGTTACCAGACTTCTGACTACCCGTAACGAAACCAAAGATGTACAAATGACAGCTGGGACGCACCTATTGAACGTACCTTTAGAAATATGGAGACATGACATCATGACAAGATGTTCACCCATTCACAGATCGATTGCGCCAAGCATTGCTTAACCTTGTGATCTTATTTTACTTATTCACTCTAATATACATACTTTAATAGATAAGAAATGAAGAAAATATTTCATTCAAAATATATTGCGTATCTAGATAGTGGTGAAGGTCGACCTTAGAATAACAGAGAATCTAAATACATATCTCTAAAATGATATTCTAACCTAAATACATAAGTTAAGCCTTTCCCTTTATACTGAAACATAACAAAATTCCACTTGAAACTGATGTAGTATGATGTCAGAACACGACGCAGGTCAGACAGCTGCCAAGTTTGGCAAATCCTCAGATTAATGAAGGACAATAGATGAAACCTTTATGCCATAAAAGCGTACTACCCAAAGTGACAGTTCCGACTCCTAACGACTCCTATCCACCCGACCAAATAAGAAAGGTAATTTTATAAGTGACACTAGCAACATGGGAAATCCTTTCAATTTAGTCGCATTATATCTTGTGTCATTGCCCGGGAAAAGACTTTCAGTTTTAAAAGAATTGTGATAAATTGTGGTGTGTTTGTGCCTCGTTTTTATATGGAGAAAGAAGGAAAGGGCAGGCAGATTGTCCTGCATTGTGCGCGATTGCAGATCACATTCCAGCACAAAGAAAACTCGGCCGAAAATATCAGTTTCATGAAGTAAGTAAACAAACATGTTTTTTAAAGTAAATAAACCAGAAAATATAGTGGCATTAAGTTAAAATACTTCTGATAACTTGTATTACAATTCTGAGGTAATTTCATACATGTTAAAATGAAAATAAACACAAAAATCGCGAATTCAATTAATTCAATATTGAGGTTACTAGTGTCGTGAAAACTGTTATCGACAGTTGATTATTGATCTACTTATACCGAGATCTACACCGACGGAGGCTCCAAGCGAGCGCATGCCCAGATGCTTCTGCATTCTCCACCGCGCTCGTCCTACTTGGTGCGGCTTAATGACGTCCCAAAGAATGTCGCTCATGCCCGTAACTTGACCTTTTATGTAAATCAATATAACTAACTTATGTAATATTTAACTTATATCTTCAAGGTTTCCGAAAATTGAAGACATCCGTGTGCAACGCTTCCCTGTTACGGATCGGATGAGAATCAGCCCGAAAACCATTGGAGGATGTGCTCACGACACTTTAATCCATAAATTAAAGAATGTTTTTTTCATGTTTCGAGTTTTATTAAACCTCCATTATCATAAGAACATTAATCATTTTACAATAATTCCTTACGAATTGATATGACTTAGAACAGATTCTCGAATAAACCTCATTGTTGCAGCGTCCCAGTAGCCACATCTGATTTTCCTACTTCATTTATTTTTGTAACAATAAAAATACTCAAGTCAGTGTAGGTAAACCTATAATATGAAGACCACGACTGGAAAGCATACTTCCCAAACCAAAAATATTTTATTACAAGCGGTTTAGCCATCTTCGAGCTATAAAATTCCGAGGAACTGAGCACCTCTTCTCTTTTTTCAAGTCAGTTGTTAAAGGTAGAAACGCATATAGCTATTTATTCATATTTTGGTTTTACTTTTGAAACTCAAATATTTTCTTTTGCTTAGCACGTTTTTAATTATCGAGTAACGTCGATATCGATTAAAACTGTTGGTACATTCGTGGGTGATAGCGTTTGACACTGATTTGTCAAACAGGGCTGTACACGGATTGAAATTGACATCCTGACAAAAACATTGCCATCTTGTTTCTTCAAATACCGAGTTTTACTTGCAGAACCAGGATAGCAATACGTAGGTTCTTCCTGCTAAGTTACACTTCATCTATTGTCCTTCATTAATCTGAGGGCAAATCAGTGGAACTAGGGCGGTCGGATAGGCGATCGGTCAAAATAACAATAGAATGAGGTCCGCTACGGAACGCGTCGCAATTGACGATATGCTGATAAGAATTAAATACTAGACGAGTAGTAATGTATCCTGTATTTTCTGTACAGATTTCTTACATCATGGTAGATATGACAATGTGTGTTTAATTATGGTTATAACAAGTTTTGTATGCGTAGAGCCTTGAGCGAAAACAACTACAGATGTTATGGACCGATAAATAGATTTCAACAAATATTATAAAAATAGTATAGTCCTTTTAGTGAAGGTTATATTTTTCGCGAAAAATCTTAGGAGATACGACATATCTTGTTAAATTAAAAAATCTTCTTACTTTTCCGAGTTTTGGTATTTTTTTTTGACTATCTTCTGCTTCTGCTTGACTATCTACATTCCATAATATACAGAGTAATTTTAAAAGTTTTTATATTTTTTTTAATTCGAAGTCGTAACCCATATTATTGTTTGCAGCGAGCCTGCTGAGCGGGTAGGATGCGGCGGCATGCACCGCATCGTGCTTCTCATGGCGGTGCTCACGAGGGCCATCGCCCCCAATGCCAACCTTACAGGTACCTTATGTTATTATATATTGCAATTTATTTCCCGTAGTTTCGCTAGCATCATGAGAAATGTATGACAGTATTATAAATGAGGCCAAAAAAATATGAAAGGGCTGTGGATTAAAATTTACTTTAAACGATTTGTACATACATAGGTGTAACAGGCTACGTCTACACCACTCTCAAAAATGTAATTCGGTTTAAAGGTGGAATGCCAAGCCACGCGTCTATCGCGTGCAGCTGACGACCGCGACAATTTGATGTATGTACTACTACTACTATTGACGCATAGGCGTTCGGTCGTCAGCCGCAAAACTTAAGTATAAGTCGGAATTCTACCTTAATTGTATCCGAATTCTGCTTTTTGGTTTGGTTGTTGTTTTTGGTTGGTATATTATAATACTAGGAAGAGTTTATCAGACCAAGTTTCAAGTAGTGATGTCGTAATAATATGAAAGCTCCTGAAGAACACAAATCATAGTTATGTATTGGGCTTCTTTTATACGTATTGATAAAAATGAATAGATGCATAGATGCAGTAGCATAATAATTACGAATATGTACTGACTTTTGACATGAAGATGTGGTTAAGACACCAGCCTCTCGTACGAGTGTGCGGGTTTGATTCCAGCAGGCTTAGCATGGCAACCGTAGAAACAAGTTGTATTTACCAGAGATTGGACATAATGACAGAAAAGTGACAGATTGACTTAAGATTACTTTTGTCATTTTTTGAAGAAATTCGTCTTTTCTTCGATCGACATAAGTCTACAAGTGATTATATGCGACTTGACAGGTCGCGCCATGCTCGGGCAGAAGACATGTTGACATTGACAGAAAGAGCTTTGTCTTTTATCGATAGAATAGATATAGAATCGCCATGCTAAGCCTGCAGAACAGGCATGATGATTTAACGCTCAATCCTTCTCTGTGTGAGAAGATTCCTATGCCCTTCAGATGGACAGCAAAAAGGATGATAACAATGGGTACAAAAAGGACAGTAATATTTGTCACGTATCGCACCATCTCTCTCTTACAATCGAAGGAGGCCCCATAGGTTATCTCAATTTAAGTACCAAGATCAAGAGATATCTTAATTCCATGACAATTAAGACGCTTATTAATGAACATTATTATGATGATTAATTAATGGTATTGTGATGACGATTATATTAGTTCAACAGCCATTGTGTATGTACTCATTAATAACCGTACTTAGGGGTATTATGGCTACGTGAGTTTGATAATAGATAGATACATTGCATTCAAATGCAAGGACATAATTAATGTTATATTCTTGATAACCCTTTATTTGTTTGAAAGATTGATCCAGTTTAAGTTAAAGTTTTATTTACATGGTGACCTTTATTTGCTAATATGAAAAATCCAAGAGCGAGTTTGTTTGACAAAACGGCTGACTAGAAATATGTGAAAATATTATATACAATAGAACAGAGATATAATTGACTTGATGATGTCGCATGGCGCAACTGCTAATTACAGAGTCTCGGCCGGTCTTAATGGCGCATGTGATCGACGAGTCAGCGAATAGAGAGTGCACCTGTATCTGCGCAAATGCTTGTGCATTATGTCCTGCGTACTGCGTAGCTGACTGATCTCCTTAAAGAGAACAGCCGCCATGGACAATCAGTCTGGACGCCATTACTTACTTTGATATATTTTAAAACAATACCTACCTATATGGAAATCAACTATAACATAAATGGGACTAATACACATTTACAAATTCATTCATTTACAGTCATGGCATATAAAAAATATCCTCAGTAATATAAATCAAATTGTTGTGTAAAAGACATTCAATTTGTCCCCTTCAACTTCAGACGGCTTTTTTTCAAATTAACGTAGCTTTTCATATAATCTTAATGTCTATATTCTGATATGTTATGACAGATAATTATTATACTCGTAATTACATGAACGTTAAACTTTATACTATTTATTTAAGGTAAATTATTTATTAGAAAGTAAGTCTTTGAAACTAGACGTAAACATAAAAGTTCGAGATTCTTTTTTTTTAATTTCCATAGGTCCTGTGGCTTAGTCTATTTATATAATTTTGTGTGGAGAATGGAGATAGATAAGTTATGACAAACAGTAGCGAGCCATTATAAGACGGTGTCAAATTATTTACATTGCCTCATGCACACAATAAATGTTTTTTTTTTTATTTACCAATTTGGATAAACATTTTTGTGTGATCTTATGTCGCTAAGATTCACTTTTCTACTTTACTATTATACAATCTGTCAAATTTCCTTAACAGATTTTCAACTTTATCGCTGAAGCATATTATGGTTCAAAGTTGATTGGGAAAATTTTACAGTTTATACATAAAAGTAGTTTCAGGCAATGGTGTTTTATTTAACATTTTATTAATACAGAACGACAAAATATGTATATACCTAAGTACTATTTGTTTTCCTCCATGTTCATAGGATTACCAGCCACTGATCCAAGCATCCCGCCATCGTCAACAATGATGACTCCGCCGCCCACCGTCTTCCGAAACCTGAGGGTCACGACCAAGCCGAGAAAGCAGATGAAGCAGGGAAAAGTGGACTCGCCTATGCTCAATTACATATTCGATTCCTATGCAACGAGTAATAAGCATTTTCATGACAAGTAAGTTACATATTCTTTAAACGTTTTTGGCATTCATTTTTAGAATAAGGAAAAATCTTAAAAATTAATTATAGCAGATAGCTATTAAAAAAACATAAATTAAATTATTTTATTATAATGTTAAGTTGCGTAAGTAAACATTATAAACTGCACCATGTATCAATCTTTGGTTAACCTGCTGCGTCCAACAGGGCGATGTATAAAAAACTAGTTTTAGGACAGCCTATCAGTGTACATGCATTATACAATGAAGAAATAATATCCTGCAGACGGTTCAATCTGAACAAGTTAATTAAAAAAAATGGTATATGATAAATTGTATTTATGTAAAAATATTATATTTAAGAGCGCTTGAACCGAAAGTTGGCAACGTCGCAAATAGCTGTCAAATATTTACACGTTTTAATTAAATTGGCCATTTTACTATATGAAAGTAAGACATAATATGGCTCTGTAGCTCCCTAAAACATTGAATAGGAATTGCAATTAAAACACTAAATTTGATGTTTTTAACGTTTTACTTGTAAAAAAAGGCACTTGGGAAGTTTCCAACTACATTTTTTACATATAAAACTATATATTCTGTGTTACGATATTAATAATTGTATTCTCTATTAACTTTGTTAGTGCACTACAGAGCATTATTTTATGTTTTCATAAAATAAAATTGAGAAATTAATTAAAACATGTAAATATCTGACAGCTATTTGCGACGTTGCCAGATTTTCGTACACGCACCCTTAAGCTCACCACCACATTAATTAAACAAAAGGTAGAGATTTTTTTTTCATTTCGTTATTAACATACTAATTCTTAATCAGTACCGTACAATTTAATTAAAATCGTGCCTCATCTACAATTCTATTCATAAATCCTTCACGAAATTGCATTCTCGGATGCTCGCGTTTCTTGACCCAGAAAATTTGCATTCGCAAATCATAAGAACAAAATGGATCTGCTAATGAGGAAATCTGCCTCATGGGATGGAAAATCTCTTGGTTTTATAATATAAATAGCTCATTTAGCGAATTTCGTACCGCCTATTCCTAAGTCGGTTTTTTATTTTTGTTTTGTATTTTTTTTTCTCTTCCTAATACCACTTTTAATTCAAGGAATATTCTAAAAAAAGAATCGACATTTGCAGCAATTAATTTTCATATGACACATAGAATCGCTAATTATTAAAAAAAAACCGGCTGTGTAGCTCTAAAAATTAAACATCTTGATTGATTGATTGGTTACTTTAATTATAAAAATACAGCTAATGATTTTTAAGGAGAAGTTTATAACTGACATTATGATTTAAAAATTGAGTTTGTTTGTTAACAGTTTTGCTAACGCCAGAACCGAATGACATACAATTCGGGGAAAAGTAATACAGCGAGGATAGATATTGCTACTTTTTATTATAATTCCTTCAGGCAAAGTTGCAGGCAAAATCTAGTTTCAAATAAACCTAGGAGACAGCATAAAGATTATAATCTGCGCCACTTACAGCGTAAAAACGATTACAATAAACGCAATACCGACGATAAGGTATATTGTTGCAAACATCAATTTTATGGATACCAAGAGAGTTCAAAAGCTATTCATTGTGATTTTTTATGGCTCATTACAAGACCTTTTTAGGCGTGCTTTTACTGAAAGTAAGTACTTAAAATGTAAATTTGATTTAGGATAAAAGTTAGTTTTTATGTTGCCTGGAGAAAGTAGTGGCTATATTAGATACCAAATATTTTCTCGAACGCCCCGTCTACTTTAGCTACTTTCTTTCTTTAATGAGAAATCTTCAAATGGTAATTTGTGGGGCCCTTCATGCTGAGGGGGCAGCTGGTGAGATTGTCAGACTCTTACTGACTCAAACCCATTATGTTCCTTTTGGGAGGCCTGCTCTGGAGGAAGTTTCAGACGTTCAATGAGTAAAACTCACTTTTGTTCCTTCTGGCGTCTTTGCGTGCCAAGGCCACGGTAACTCTTGCGAACAACAAGCGTGGGTGCATTTGAGCCTGGCTTAATCGATTTGAAGTCTTTCAGTTTTTAACAGGGACCGTGTCAGTTTTGCATTATATTAGATACTCATGTTTTATCACTACATAGTATAAAACAAAGTCGCTTTTTCTGTCCCTATGTCCCTTTGTACGCTTAAATCTTTGAAACTACGCAACGGATTTTAATGCGGTTTTTTTTAATAGATAGAGTGATTCAAGAGGAAGGTTTATATGTATAATAACATCCATTAAATAGTGGAGAAGTACTGTTATTTTTGAGGTTTCTAATGTGATGTCGTAAATATTTACATTTTTTCCGCTTACATTGCAAACGCAGGCTGAACCCTACGAGTTTTATCAAAATAATGTACTAAGTATTGTACACATTGAAAAGGTCTACAGAAAAGTCCGTGATGGTATATGTCTATGATGGTATACGTGATGGTATATGGTATATGTCTGTCTATCTCTTATGGATAACCCACAATAACTCTTTTTTGTCATTTACTTTTTACGACAAATAATGGCTAATTTTCGAAGCGATTTTAACCAATACAGCATTAATCCTTAACCAATTAAATATCTTGAATACATTGTTCATTTAATATAGATCTATATGGCCCTTTACACCGTATGGTTTAAGTGAATATTTTCGAAGATATTACAGATTTAAAAATTGCGGGACGTAGCGTTTGCGGCGGTACCGGCCGGCCAGTATGTTTTTATATACAACGTTCACAGTTTTTCTGCCAGAAGGCAGCAGTGGCGAAATCGAGATCGCTCTGAGACAGCTCAAAAATGGAAAAGCCCCTGGCGAGGATGGCATTACAACAAGGAGCTCCAGAAGCTTTTTAATGCCGTCCTGTTTGAAGGGAGAACTCCAGAGGCGTGGAGTAGGAGTGTTGTCGTCCTGTTCTTCAAAAAGGGAGACAAAACCCAGCTGAAGAACTATCGACCCATTTCCCTCCTAAGCCACGTATATAAGCTGTTCTCAAGAGTGATCACGAACCGACTTGCGCGAAGACGCGACGAATTCCAACCACCGGAGCAGGCTGGGTTTCGGAGCGGATACGGTACCATAGACCACATCTACACAGTGCGGCAGATTATACAGAAGACCGAAGAGTATAATCAGCCCCTGTGTCTAGCATTTGTGGACTATGAGAAGGCCTTTGACTCGGTTGAAATCTGGTCTGTTCTGGAGTCCCTGCAGCGTTGTCAAGTAGATTGGCGATACATCCAAGTGATGAGATGTCTCTACGAAGCCGCTACAATGTCCGTCCAAGTACAGAATCAGCAAACAAGGCCCATACCGTTGCATCGAGGAGTGAGACAAGGGGATGTTATTTCCCCGAAACTGTTCACTAATGCAATGGAGGATATGTTCAAGACGCTGAACTGGAAAAGACGCGGCATCAACATCAATGGCGAATACATCTCTCACTTGCGATTTGCTGACGATATCGGCATCATGGCGGAAACGCTGCAGGATCTACAACGGATGCTGAACGACTTGGCTAAATCTTCTCTACGCACCGGCCTACGGATGAACTTGGACAAAACCAAGGTCATGTTCAATGAACATGTTCTACCGGAACCGATTGCGATACACGGCGCCGTTCTCCAAGTTGTTCGGAAATATGTATACCTCGGGCAGACATTGCAGTTAGGTAGAAACCACTTTGAGGACGAGGTGAATAAGAGAATTCAGTTGGGTTGGGCTGCTTTTGTGAAGTTACGTCGAGTCCTAACATCGTCGATCCCACAGTGCCTAAAGACAAAAGTCTTCAATCAGTGCGTCCTACCTGTCATGACTTACGGAGCCGAAACGTGAACACTGACGGTACGGCTGGTCCACAAGTTTAAAGTCGCTCAGCGGGCTATGGAAAGAGCTATGCTCGGCATTTCTCTGAGGGATCGCATCAGAAATGAGGTAATCCGTCAGAGAACCAAGGTCATTGCCGTAGCCCACCGAATCAGCAACCTGAAGTGGCAGTGGGCTGGCCATATTAGCCGAAGAACCGATAACCGTTGGGGTAAACGAGTTCTAGAGTGGAGACCACGCCTCGGCAAACGTAGTGTAGGACGTCCTCAGGCACGGTGGAGTGATTGACTTGCGCAAGACGGCTGGCAGGAGTTGGATGCGAGAAGCCGAAAATCGATCTCAGTGGCGTGCACTTGGAGAGGCCTATGTCCAGCAGTGGACTGCGATAGGCTGATGATGATGATAATGACAGTTTTTCTGTAGTGTATTTAGTATCAGCATTGCACCCGTGCGAAGCTGGGGCGGGTCGCTAGTTATTTATAAGGCTACAGGCTAATTTTGTCTGGTAACCGTATTAGTTCCCACATGACATGGGCAAAACCGCTGGCAAGATCTAGTTTAGACATAAATTGTTCAAAATATGGTCTAGCTCTAAAATGGGAGATAGCTGTAACGTAGATAAAAACATAAAACTGAATAAAAAGTTGTTTTCTATTCGAACCAGTCGCATTTTAGATGGTATCGTAAACACGTTTTACTAGCTTTACAGACTCGCTTTTTAGGGTATCTAAAAAGATGTATGTAGCTTTTGTAACTATTCTATACTACGCATCACACTCAAAATGTTAAGTGAGCTGATTGTTTGATAAGTGATGAATGATAGTGAGCACATTACAGTGGTCAAATATCTGACCAGTGTAAGACCAATGCAAAAATAAAATGATTGAGCTGAATTATTACCTTCAAAATAAACTGTCGACCAATCATTGGACCAACTGTTGGCTGACACTTTACACACGTATGCAATGTGCTCTATAATCTTTAAATACATTATTATATACTGCAATGTATTGATTTGATGAATTTTGAAAGGTTGGTTCTCTAAAATTTAACTTGAAAAAAAATATGTAATCGACATTTATGTAGGGAACGTAGTGTTGATGGATGACAGTTGAAAGATGATTGCTTTACTCTAAATTCTGTTACTTCATTAACATGTTGTTGTATCTGAAATACACTTGTATTGTGTATTGAACATCCTTGGCAGTCGTTATATTCGGTACAATAAGTCTGACGCCAGTATAACCAAGGGGTATTGGGTTGCCCGGGTAACTGGATTGAGGAGGTCAGATAGGCAGTCGCTCCTTGTAAAACACTGATACTCAGCTGAATCCGGTTAGACTGAAAGCCGACCCCAACATAGTTGGGAAAAGGCTCGGGTGATGATCTGAAATACACTTGGGAGATGAAACCAACAAACAGAAATAATCCTTATTGTAACATCCATTATGCTTCAATACAAACAAAACATTCACGCATCGATAATCAAAAAAAAACAAACTATAGTAATCAACAAAGAGCTTACAGAATCACTACATTCGGTGTGAAGGAACACGTTCCCTTAAACATGGGAACTAATTCCACTAATACCGACCACCGGTATCTCATTTGTTCGCCGTAATGAAGATCCTTTTCAGGGCCACGTCAAAGACTTCTGTTACACCGAAGCGATCAGCTTGGACATTTAATTAGTTGATAATACGTTTGTTTGCCGATGTTATATTGTGTGGAAACAAGTTTTTTTTTTTTCATTATACATTTTATTGTCGCTAAGGTATAATTATAAAAAAAAAGATGGCGTATATAGGTAGCAATTTAGTTACATGAAAAATATTTTTTTTTTCTCAAAAATATAAAATGTAATTTCCTAAAATAATGATAAAAGCTATCCAATAATGTGGCTGTCAAGAAAATTTCTCCCAGAAAATATAGTTCTATAGTATAATCATGAACATAATTATCATAAATTATTTAACATGCACCCTTTTTAGATCCATCATACTTTACAGTGTTCTGCCAGAAACTTATCAAGTATACTAGGTAAATATTTAACAAAATTATAACATTTCATACATTGTTGGATAACTTGTGTACATGTCTAAAATTGCTGTCACAAGCACTTGCAACTAACTCGGATCTCGTGCTCTTACTTAGTTACTACTTTAATTGAAACTTGAGAGAATATTATAACACAATTTGTAGATTGTATCTACAAATCGTAATCTGTCAAATATCTAGTAAACAAAGTTTGCAGTTAATATTTTCATCAAAAACGTGTAGGCTTTTAACTTTTAAAAGCTTTCAAATATCGGAGTTTTTTTATGCTTCGGTGTGATGTGCGGCCCTATAATTTGAAAGCCGATCACGTCCATACAAAAGTTACCAGTTTGAATAAAATGAGCCTCGTCGGGTCACACATTTTCTTTTGTAAAAAATATACAAATATCTCGGCCTAACATATGTAAAAGTCGGTTCTTTTTGTAAATTAGACTCGGTATAGTATCATAACTCTCTCTTTATCCGTCTTTTTTTTCCTGTTTAATTCGGAAATGGGAAAATACTCTTTGGTAATATTTTTGGTTTTCGGATTGGATTTTTTCGTGTTTGTTGTTGTGAGAGATTTAATATCATATTTGTATGGTTTTATCTTTAGATATTGAATTTCATAACATGTTGTTGATTTAAAAGACTATAGTAGTTTTCACTAATATATCTTGAGGGTATCCCATATCTACCGGGGCTGTGGGTTCCCTCGGCCCTGGCACACAAAGTCCTCAAGAAGGAACTAATAAAAGGGCTTTAGTTAGTGAAAATCTGATACTCTCTCCAATTGACCGCAACGAGATCTTTAGATGATTTCCCACATAAAAATAAAATAACCGATAGAAGTTAAATGGTAAACAGTTGATTAATGATCAACCCTTCAGCCCTTTGCACAAAATAATATCAACATTTTATTTTGAAAATATAAAATGAGCAAGTACAATTTTAAAGGTATTTACGCTATCCCCAGCTCCAATTGGTTTATGAGGCGTTAATAAAGATTATCTCAATTTTCAACAAGATACTAAACGACAAATTTTAATTAGACGGATTATACCACGATGTTGAGTACTTCAACTAGCGTTTATTTGTTGTGGAAGTTTTGAAAATACAGAACCCAGCTAAGAGGTTGAATGCCACAAATTGCTGTAATTTTGGTTATAACTGTACTATGGGTAGCTATATTTATTCAATTTCATTTCAATTCGAATCTTCAACTAAGAAGCATATCTCTCACTAAAACAATCAATTTTGTAGACTTATATTGTTGAATTAGGATGTCACATTTTTCCACTATTTGTCTAAGATACACAGGACGGAGATCTATCTATATATTTATGACTAGTTTCTGCCTGTAGTTTCACCCGCGTCCCTTAGGAAAAACGTCACGCGACCGTATAAAAAGTCTACAAAGACACCTATAGACATTCTTGATCAACCTAGATAGCCCCATCTAGGTTGATCGAGGATGCCTATAGGTTTTTCAAATCGGACCGATAATTCCTGTAATTGACGCGTTTAAGCAAACATACAATCAAAAAAACTCTGCAGCTTTTTAATATTATTTATAGATTTGAAATCATTCCCAATAATTATTATCCCCGCTTATCCAATAATTATTTATCAGGAAAATTTACAGCTAGTACAAAATTTTAAATATATTTAGATACTAGTGGTATTACTTGTCTGTTTAAGTATAATACAAGGCATAATAATATTAGGCAGGCAACCTAATTAGTTAACGAAACTAGAACGTGCGTGTGCGGGAGTGTACCCCGGCTTGTCACCACTTTTAATTATCTAAGGTACACTTACCAACAAAAGTTGTACAACAAGAGTGTTTATACACAACCCGCTCTACTTTCACCTTCTTGTTGACATCACAAATACGCAAGTATTATAAAAAAAACAACAATTCATCATCTGCCTAGCCTTTTCCCGAGCTGTGTTGGGGTCGTCTTCCAGTCTTAATCAGAAGCAGCTGAGTATCAGTGTTTTACGTGGAGCGACGGTCTGTCCGACTTCTTCAACCCAGTTATCTGGGCAAACCGATACCCCTTGGTAAGACTGGTTGTCAGACTTTCTGGCTTCTGACTACCCGTAACGACTGCCAAAGATGTACAAATGACCGCCGGGACCAACTTAACGTGCCTTCCGAAACACGAAGGAACTCTTCATGACAAGATGGTCACCCATCCACGGACCGACCGTGGCAAGCGTTGCTTAACCTTATGACCGATCGACCCGTTCGGCTGTAACTTAGCCACGAGCTCATCAAAAATCAACGATTATTTAAATGTATATATATTGTATAGTTGTAGATACCTACGCTTTACTAACTGACAGTAAAGGATCCAGAAAGCTGATTAAGCTTATTAATTTTAGGAATTTTAACGAAGCAAATTGCTGAGCCGAATTCGGGATTTTAATCATCAAACTTAAACAGAATTTATGTGGAGTTTGAAATTGGGGCCTGATCTCTGCCCCTACGATATTGGACCTTAGAATAACTGAGTAGAAACAGAGTTAAGTAACTTATTGATGCTTCGTGATGGGTTGTACAAGGCCTTTGGACCCTTCCTAGTTCTAGGGATTAACGAATTACCTCGAAAGAAAGTTTTATTTGATTAAATTTGGATTTAATGCAAAACCTGAAAACCAAAATAATATTTTTTACTTATTGAGTAGTCTTGCATCGGATTGTCTATCTCTTTATATACAGGGACCAGCACATCAAGCTACTACAGAAATGTCAAATTACGTTTATAAATTTTCAACTTTATCACTGAAGCATATAGTTCAACGTTGATTAGAAACATTCGACAGTTCGGGTACCTTAATGTGTTGGCGTCTAGTTGACAGCACAAAGTGTATGTTATACAAATTTATACCTGTCGGAGAAAATCTGGGACACTAGGGCCTCCAAGTATTGGACCTATGGTCGGTAAAAATATTGTATATTTTTTTTTATCCAGAATAACCATAAAAGCCTCCTGAAATATTGGACTTTTTGTATGTAAATGCCACAAAATGTCTGTCTAGACTTCAAATCTACATAAGACGATAGTGTAAGAAAAAGGGAAACTAAAATAATAGCCATCTTTGTTCTGTTCTCACCGTACTCAGATTTTATTTTTATATTTTCGATTTCTCGAATGTTCGAAATGTTGCCTTTATTTCTAGTCTAGGTAAAACTCGTTGGTTGTTGCTGAAAGTGGGTTTCAGAGTACTAAATTATCATTATTTCCCTTTTTACAATATCGACCGACACTGGAGTGATTTAAACGTAATTTACTAGTATTTATTTTTCAGTACTTTATTTTTAACACGCTTATTATAATCGATACTTTAATATTATGAAGCTGAAGAGTTTGTTTGCTTAAACGTGATAATCTCAGAAACTACCGCATTGAATTGTAAAGTTGTTTCAGTGTTAGATAGCACATTTATCGAGAACGGCTTTAAGGTTTATTTTTATACGGGTGCACAAAATATTTCCCGAAGAATGTGGGTGAAACCGCTGGAAAAAGTATATATAAGAATCTAATAAAGCTGTATTTACGCATTTTGAGTTCTAAATACGTAAAGTCAAAAGTATATTTTTTTCTTTGGTTTCCCGATTTTCTTACGATAACATCATTATTTTAATCTTGTTTCTTTTTCTACAGATTTCGTCCCCCATCATTTGAAGGGACAGCTTCAGAAGACACGATAATTGACGCTGATACAGGCTCCACTGTCATATTTGACTGCAAAGTGACGGCCTTAAGAGATAAGACGGTAACTGAATTTTTAAATAGGTATATTTAATACGCCTTAAGCAGAAAATGTTATATAAAAAGAAGAATGTAGGATTTTGAAATAAATGAAAGTTGAAAATCTTGACTGAGATGTGAGACGATATTATCTGCGCTTGATCACCACATACGCTAAATTAATTAGTGTTGTCCCTTTCTCTGTCACATACTTCGTTTCATTCTTTCCTTTTAAACGACGAAAGACTAAAGAAACATTAATTTTGCGTTCCCACGTGAATTATATGTATAAAGGAGAATTCAGATAAAAGATTTTGTCATACTTATTGTTTCAGGTTTCATGGATACGAGTATCCGAGGATGAAAATTTGGAACTTCTAACAGTAGATTTGGATACGCATACGGCGGATTTTAGGTAATATCCTCAGTTCTAAAATAAAATCGTTATCCTTTTCCCTTATTTCAATTTATGTTTCGACGCAGCATGTTCTCTCTTCTTCTACACTCTTCTATCTGTCGTATCACACGTAACATTTTTCCAAGGCATATTAACTTTCACACAATCCATCTATCGTTTCTTTGATCGTCCTCTTCTATATCTGTCCACTTTACACACAAACTCACTTTTCTTTTAATATGAAAGCATTTTAAATTTCCCCAAGATTCAAGAAGAAAACTTTCATGGCTGTGTGACAACAATATTTTGGAAGTCTTAAGATTTGATGGAACATAACTTTATGTTAAAATCGAATGTCTTCATCTTCACTAGCTCTAGCTAAGGAACAATAATTAAAAACTTATTTTTGGGAAGTCAGTGAAAAAGTAAAATCAATTATGCATAGTTTTTATTGATGTCTGTTATCACGTACACACAATCTTCCGGAATTTACGTTCACACACAAGCTCAGCGGTTACCTACTTACAATATTGAGAACCTTATAATTCTACTACACGACTTCGTTCGAAAATATAACTTTTTATTTACGCATGCCACAATCCAAATAGGATGTGTGTTTGGCTTAAAATATTGGTGATTCAGAAAGTCCCTTGCTGTCGGTACCTTTCTAAAAACAGGTTTTTGTGTTAGTGTTACTGAGGTGTATCGTACATTTGATAAAATATTTTATCCAGTCTTTTGTATTACAATTTATATGTATATAAACTGATGATTATCTAGTTTGTACATTGTACATAATTCGTCATATAACTTAGCCTCTCTGATATTTATTCATACGTTAATACTGTTTTGAATTCACTGGTAACCAACCTATCAGCAGCAAACTTATTTGACAAGGACAGTACTGAGAAAAGTCGAATAAATCTGAATTTATATGCGCCATAATTGAAGTGATCACTTGATATTATACTGCAACGTATATAAATCTGTGAAATCATAAATTAAAAGTTGAACTATTCTAGGGTCTTTATATCACCTTTCTGGAATTATAATTTTCAAGCACACAAATGTTTGATTTGAATGGGAATCGAAAACGCGACCCCCAGAGCCTAAAGCCACGCTTCTACG
Source organism: Heliothis peltigera (assembly GCA_958496145.1). NCBI lineage: Eukaryota > Metazoa > Arthropoda > Insecta > Lepidoptera > Noctuidae > Heliothis > Heliothis peltigera. Next base: position 2,728,723 of record OY292341.1, read on the forward strand.
CCATCTGTTGATGTATGCCACCTTATTATATTAGGTTCAAACCGTGTATGTTCATATAAATGTTTCGTCCACAGGTACAGGGTAGACTTAGCTGGTGAGAACTGGAAGCTGGCATTAGCAGACGCCAAGGTCCAAGATTCTGGAGTATATTGCTGTCACGTTTCCACTCACCCGCCTATGTTGAGGCGGTATAAACTGACTGTGCATCGTAAGTGTTTCTTTATACAATGTAGTACTTTTTCTCTGGTTTTCTAAATTCCTCTTCATTGCCGTCCAAGAGGTACCCAAGAGGCCGAGAGCGTGTTGGATGGCAATGCTTAACTTTTGACCAAAATAAAAATCAGCGTTTGGATTAACCAGGACTATTTGAACTAAATATTTGGCTTTCTCTAGAAAATAAAATATTTCTAAGTGCTGATTATTGTTTCAATTAAGAACTATTGTTCTGGTAGGTGACTTATACAATAGGTATAAAATAGACTCCTTCAAAATAATAGATAATATCAAATAATAAAAGCTTTTGTTCACAGCGCCTTCAATAAAGATGAGTAAAGAAGCTTTCCTTGAAACTGGGGAAACTTTATCGCTAAAATGTGCAATTCTTCACCTGTACCCTGGAGAAGCCGTGCCGGAGATGCACTGGTATCGAGGGAACACCACCGTGTCCCTGGACGAAATTCGAGGAGGTGTACTCATCGAAACCGATCAACTGACTTTGACAAGTCATTTGCAGGTAATTTACACTTGCGTGCAAAATAATTGGGACACTCTTTTGATACTAAATCACTCTATATATTATAAATTCTACCATAATCTTACATACATTCTTACAAATTTTCACTTTTATAATAATATATTTTGTAGAACTGATACAAAAGCAACACTGTTTTTTTTTCTTTAAGGATAATATGAATTTAACTGTAAAGAACATATTCTTTCTTGAAAGTCTTCATAATTCTAAATTTGAACCTAACAGGCAGTCTAGAACTTCTATACAGCCGCATAGAAGTAACGCCTAAAATAAAGCGGTTTTTGACCCCGACCTCTTTTCATCGCACCTGGAAGAAAATCTCCAGTTTATTGTATTTCTGAGAACATTGTTTCCATCCCAAACGAGATTTTATAGGCTTTTCTGGCAATACAGCATAAATAAAATATCGAAAAACCATTGAGACTAGGAAAGAATTGAAAACGATACGTATAAAAATCCAATTAAAACTCGCTGGAGCATTTTTTTCTTAACAAGGAAATACGGAATTTTAAAATTTTTATAATACAGCTCATTGCACAAAAATTCAGGAAAACTTATGCTATGTATAATTTGGGGCATTTTACAGTTTAATTAAAAAATGCTTGTTATCTTCATACTGGTATTTGCATAGTTACAGAAAAAATGTATTTCCTTAAATGGCTCGTATTTTGGTTAAGTTTAACCTGAATAGCAGCGATAATAATAACTTAAAAAGACTCTTTTTTAATTTTTTTAAATGGTTTTTTCATAGAAAATATTCAAAAATGTAATTTAATGTGAAATAAAGGAACAAACGATATAAAAATGTTATCAAGAGACATATTTTCGTGTCAGTGTCATTTTTCACTATGAATAAAAAATATACATATAACGCCGCGCGACACCCTTGAGAGAAGACGCCCATTACCTATTCTATAACAGTATAAAATAAGTAAGTTAATTCGGCTTGCCCATTTTCCATTTACGAAAAGCCTAGGGCGAGGTGTATCTTTCTAAAAATCTCATTGCTTATTTACATTTCATCAACTGTTTTTTTCCTTAAATACAGGGTGGTTACAAAAATTGTGTTGAATGGACTAAATGAGGGTTGCTTAGTGGGCTTGTCCCTCACGGGGATGCTGTAATTATGTCTGTAAACGTTTATAGTCAAGGAGATAACAGAGCGTATGATATTTACCGTATGATAGCCATGAGTTAAGTGGTACGGTAGGGTGGGGACACACTGTAAGCGTAAATGTTAGTCGTATTTTATAAATATGAGGTGTATATTTATTACAAAACTGGGTCGGAATGATGTCTAGACGCCCGCATATCGTGCTACCTGAAACTGTAATTTTTTCCAATCATCTTTGAACCATATACTCCAACGATAAAGTTGGAAATGTATTAAGAAAATTTGAAATTTTTAGATTGTATAAGCTTGATGTGCTGGCTAGAAAAAACCAGGTACTCAATGAAGGTACTCCAAAGAAAACGTAACATGCGGATTTCAGTCTTGTGACCTTGTCAATGTTAAAGATTTTTTTTCTTTTATAATAGAGGCAATGGAATTTCCACTGAAAGATTGTTTTGTCTAAAATACAAGGCAATTTTTTTGTGGCAAAAGCACAACAGAAATAACATTATAAAATTGAGGTTATTAAAGTCAACTTCAGCCATTCAGTATATAATAAAATTGAAGTAGCTTATACTCTACAATAATTAATTTCTAACCTATTTGGGCCCGTTGCCAAAACCGCGCTTTATTTAAAAGGTTGGTTACCAAGGATATTACTGGCCTATTAATTTTCTGAAATCCTCGCGGCTACCACTGCCGCCGCGCCTTGCAACTACACCCCAGGCCCAGTAATTCTGCCTCCCCATTTGGTCTAAATGGCCGCAATATATTTGCGGGCAAGTGTAACAGAGACTTAAATATTCCCTCTTACTTACGGCCTGAGTGGCGATACAAAAATGCAATCTAGAAAAAAATATATAATATGTTATGTTTACGGCGTAGGTCGTAAGATATATATCCGCGAATTATAAGAACGTAGTTTCATTAAAGCACCTTTTTAATGTTTGCTCTTCCAAAAGATTGTTTATTTGGTTCATTTTATTATGTCCGTGTTTTCTGAATTAATTATCAGAATTGAGAGATGTGGCTAAATATTTATCAATTTATGTATTTAAACGTTTAAACGTAATGGAGTAGAAAAAACAAATAATGTTTTTATTTAGTAGTCGATTATCATCCAATTCTTTTTTTTTATACGAATCTCAGTTTTGATATCAAGGTAATAATTAGGAAATAACATGCTAAGCATCATAATATGAAATAGTTGAAAAGTAATAATCTTCGTTTTTCTATCTTCATTTCTTCCCAAAATTCTATAGATACAGCCGCCAACACATCAAGATATAAAATGGAATAGATATAAAATGGAAAATCTATTAAGGAAATTTGATAGATTGTAGTAGCTTGATGTGCTGGCTTTTGTACTAAGTTTAAGTTCATCACTGTACTATCTTACCTAGGTAATATGACAATCGGACGGCAGTAACCGCGCAGGCAGTAACAGCAAGCAAGCTGCTAATTTATGTAACCAATAAAATAAATATTTTTAATATATTTTTTTTTATAAATTATTTTTTGTCGGGAGGGAAAGGAGGCGTTAAGTGCTTTACTTGTTAGTATCACTTTATAGCAATTGAAGTTTTACCTGCGAACCTGTCGATAATCATTTTCAATTCAAGTAGAACTTAGTAGTTTAACTTCAAGTAGGCTTATTATATTTAGTAGGCTTATTTTTAGGAAAATTTACTTATACACGTAATACAGATAAGTTCACATAATTTGGCTACAAGCTTTGACATAATATTATTCACAAAAGTAAAACATCACTTAACTATTTACGTATTCAAGTACATATTTATGAGTATCTATAAAATTACTTACGCAAAAATTGCTTTAGGAATTTAAGTACATCTACATGTAGGATCTAGCATTATAAATGAAGGTTAAGAACTGGTTTCACTGCTACAAGAATAAATTCTAATCATTGTTTCGACCACTGCATAATATTTAATATAATATTTTTTTATTATTAAATTTGAATAGTGAAAAAATATTAAAGCGTAAATATTGTTATGAATAAATGTAACTTGTCTTTTAAGTGGATGATGATACAAATTTCCTACTTCTAAAACCTCCACACTCTACATAGATTTTTCGTTCGTAAAGGTGTATCGTTGTGCAGGTGGCGCGTCTTAAAGTGGAGGATGCTGGGAACTACACCTGCGCCCTGGAATCGCCTGTGCAGATGAGAGCCACTACTAGAGTCCACGTTCTGCAAGGTTAGTTATGCACCTGTTACAAATAGCAAGTAAAATAAACACGATACAAACGTTACTTGGTTAGAAGTTTAGTTTAGAACTTCTTTTTTTGGAATTTGTTTCAATATTTCTGTGCCATTTGTTTCTGCTTGACAAAGACTACTAACGAGAACATTCGGTCCTAAGTATTTCCTATTGAAAACTGTAACGAAATTAACCTATACATGTATATTATGGAGCTGAAGAGATTATCTGCTTGAACCCACTACTCTTAGGAACTACTAGTCCAGTATATAAAATTATTTTTGTGCGTGAAGGAAGGTAGGAAGGTTATAGGCTACTTTTTATCTCGGTGCGCGAAGTATAAGTTCTTACAGGAAATGGCTTAAAACACAAGTAGAAATTACTAGAATATAAAAAGGATAACAGCAGGCTTAGCATGGCAATCGTAGAAACAAGTTTTGTTTACCGGAGAATGGACATAATGACAGATAAGTACAAGTGATTATATGCGAGTTGACAGGTCGCGCCATGCTCGGGCAGAAGACATGTTGACATTGACAGAAAGAGCTTTGTCTTTTCTTGACACAATAGATATAAAATCGCCATGCTAACCCTGCTGGTCATTCTAGCAAGAATTTTGATAAACTCTCAAACATCATACAAGACAAGCTAACTACGATTCAGTTTAGTAATAAACATTAGTATTATTTGAAAAAATGATGATGTTTTTTTAGTTTCCTGAAAAACTATTAGGCCCCCATTACGCTTAAAAGGTAGCAAAAATCGAGGCTAAGTAAACCCATTCGTTTCATTCCCTTTAAGGAGCAACAGAAAACATTCGAGCTCCGAATTAGTTTACAAATGAAAGCTGCAAGGTTCCAACACCTGTTCCAGATTGAGTCATAAAGTATTTTCATGCTTATATTCGCTGAATGGTGTACTGCACAAATGGGTGATATTACTGCGAATTTCAGTGTATTGCACCTTGTAGGTATCTGTTCGAGTTTATATTGGTTGCAGTCTTCGAGTTAACTTCGATTTCAGTCTGTATAATAAAATATTTGAATAATATACGAAATGATAATATTATTTTATGTGTAACCATTTATTTTTGTATATCATCTGCTTAGCCCTTTCCCAAACTACGTTGACGGTGGTGACTGTGGGGATGGCTTCCAGTCTTAACCTGTGTTTTATTTAGAGCGACTATCTATCAGTCCTTAACCTAGTTACCCGAACAACAGTCACGGTCGTCAGACGTTCTGGCTTTTGACTACTCGTAACGACTGCCAAAGATGTTGAAATGACAGGTGAGACACACCAATTTAACGTGCCTTCTGAAAATCAGAAGAACTTGTCATGTCTAGATGGTCAGCCATCCACGAACCGACCGCGCTAAGCGTTACTTAAGTTTATGATCGATCCGTGCGGCTGTAACTTAGCTACAAGCTCTTAAATGAGGTAGATAATATAAATTATTTCGATGATCGATCGATCCGAAGGCTATTACTTAGCCACTAGCTCCTCCACCTTTCCGTTTTTAATTATGCTATTATACAATAAAGTACCAAAATAACATCATCTAATCACTGGAAATTAGAAAGTATTTAAAACCCATTATTTTCAGGGTTAAACAACACTCTTAATATTCAAGACCACAGAATTACGAATCGTCACGTCCCGCGTTATTTAAAACTTTATTAGTTCACAAAAAACGTACAACGAAAATGGTTCATCGAGGGCATTATTAAGAAATGTCTAAGCTTAATGAGGTTTTTAATGCTATGTAAATTTTGCGACTAGACTCGGCTGTAATACTATGCAATAAAGACAGTCATTTATAACCGGAGAGTTCTAATATCATGTCATTAAGTTAGTCCGAATGTACTACTGGCGTCTATTTTGTTTCCTAAGTGTATTCGCGCACAATAATTTGTAGGTTTATTATATTTCCTGACTTGTAGGTCTAGTAGTCGCATAGCGCGATAGCTGTGCACGGTATCTTGGATTCGATTCCCGGGTCGGGTCTAAATAGCTTTGTGGGTTCTTGGGACTAGTTTCACAATGTCCGAATAGTCACCATCTACCGAATAAATAAAAAATGGAACAGAATTTTCATGAAATTATGTATCAAATAAACTAACTGGAACTAGTAGGTGGTGAAACATTAGACTAACGATTTTTAATAAAACAAATCTAAACACTTCTTTATTGTGATTAAATGCAAGGCATGTAGGTACCTACTTGATTTTTGCACTATGGAATAACAACATTACATCTCACAATGGTACACTTAAAATTTTAGTAGACGTAGTAGGTACTACAATCTTGTAATATTATCTTAAATGGTGTGAAACGAGCGGTAACCGCCCGGTACACTGAACATTCACAATAGTCTATAGAAATTGAAAGCATCCGCTATCCTGTGTTAAATACTTCGAGAAAATTACAAATTGGATATTCCTTGTCCTTGAGACCAACCAATCGTAAGAACGTTTGAATGCTTCCTGAATTTCTAACATTTTAGTATATTCTAAACGGACAGACACCAGCCCATCAGCAGGCTTAGCATGGCAACCGTAGAAACAAGTGCATGGCAACCGTAGAAACAAGTTTTGTTTACCGGAGATTGATATTGGATATATTGACAGAAAAGTGACAGATTGACGTAAGATTTCTTTTGACATTCTTTAAAGTAATTTTTCAAGAATTTTTCTTTTCTTCTATTGACATAAGGCTACAAGTGACTATATGCGAGTTGACAGATCGCGCCATGCTCGGACAGAAGACATGTAGACATTGTCAGAAAGAGCTTTGTCTTTTCTTGACAGAATAGATATATATCAAATCTAACGAACTAAAAATGCAGAAACAAGTTGAACTATCACAGTTGGGGAACTTCCCAGCTAGATTAGCATCTGTTTCATAGAACACCTCAATTGTAATTTTTTGTGTAGGCAGTTCGATTTCGAACGATAGTTTTTTTTCGCTTTAGAGACGTTGTATTTATTCTATACTATAATACTATAAAGAGGAAAATTTTATTGTTTGTTTGGTTAGAACTTGATCCGAAACTACTTGACTGATTTAAAAAAAATAATTTCATTATGAGGAATCTACACTACCCCCGGTAAGCTAAGGCTGTGTTTTACCTGGGTACGGAAATAAGTTCCCCCGAGACGCGGAAGAAACTGCTAAAAACTGCTAGTATTAAATAAATAGATATACAAATGCACTACATATAATATAACCAATTCCCGTGTTTCATGGAAAAAAGCCTACCTACGTGTCGGTCTTATATGTACATACATATGTACCACATAACTAGTAGCCTAGAAAATACATTTCACTCTCAATTTAATACTTTTAGAATAAAATTTTGCGAGAGTCGATAAATTCGCGCTAAATCGAACAAATGTTAGGTTCGGTAAGGTTTGTGTCCGACATTTTTGTGTTTTACGTCCATATTGTAAAGGATTTGTATCGAGTGCTCGGTTTTCTAAGAAGTGACGTTAAGCTTCATAATGTTTGTTCCTTTTCTTGAGCGAAGAAAATGGGGTACTAACAGCTCTTAGTTTTGAAGTCTATTTAAAACAAAATAAAAGAAAATAAGTGAACTATGAAAACTGAATAACATTTGAATAATTTAACGCATAGATAGATGTAGGATATTGGCAACTTAACGTAATACTTGGATGGATAGTATTGAGAAGAAATATATGAAACTATACACCCCTTAATATATAAAACTTGGTTTTAAAAGTACCGCGTTTAGTGCTAGGTTTGGACCAATAACTTTGTTCAAGACAGTAGTTTAAACCTAGAACTAAGATTTTAGTTTTTTAAGATCACGTTTTGTAATAAGGTGGTATAAGTTCCAGAGCAATGTCCCATGTACAGGTATAAGTAATTGTTATTTTCCACTGCTATAAGAAACAAAAAATCAAGTGAAATTATTCCGAATACAAAAAGATCAATCTTAACCTGACTCGATACCGTAACTCGAGCTTTTTACGTAATTCGGGGCCGACTCGCAATTCTTTCGAAGGCAATCAGCAACCCAATCGATTAGACTCACTTAGTCCTGTCTCTATTTAGCGCAGTGTCCATTTGTTGGGCTTGACACCTGATTTCCTGTGTCCCAGATAACTCGCTAAACGAATCGTCACAGAACAACTTTCAAAGCTACCGTATATCGATCTGAAAATATCGAAAAGTTTTTTTTACGAGTACAATAGCCATGTTTCTAGTTAAAGGTACGTTTCTTGGATGTATCGAAATAAAACTATGAAATAGGTATAGCTCATTTATACACTATGATATAATAAAATGCCGTCCAAATTACTTCCACGACACCATACGATTAGACCGTAAGTTGCTCAAAGAAAAATTCTATATACAATGCTTTTAAAATCACTTGTTTTTGTTCCATCTTCTCTTTAAATAAAAAATCTTTACTAAGCCAGAATTGATGCATTCCAATTTTGAGGATTAGTTGTAGTTATCTGTAGGTACTGTCTTTAAAACGGTAAAGGGTCTGTAAAAATTATAAGAACACAATTATACCATAAACAAAAACACGAACTTCAAATTGCTTACGCTTATTCTACATACAAACGGACTACATGTATGTACATGCTAACAAAACGGAGTTTTTACCATATTCAATATTACCCGACACGTTATAGCCAGATATATGTACATAAGTATAACAACTAAACTCGACCCTAGTTTTCATTCAACAGAATACGCGTGTGCAATTATGAGGTCAAATAAATATTTGAATAACTACAACAAATGTTTGTACTAACTCTGGTTGTTTGTGCGAATCTCCTTCAAACATCGCATCGCTGCGCCCGTAATCGATAAAACTACTTTTCTACTGTTTCGCTGGACTGCCACTTGATATGCGCTGTTTTAGTTCATTAAAAGGCTAGGGTTTTTATACAAAATCATTAAAGAGTGCAAAATGTATTTAATAAAATTGAGTTTTTTATTCTTTCTCATTCCTTTATACTTGCTAGAATCTATACTATTTATTAAAAAATGATATTATAACAGCGAAGAGATTGTTTCTGTGCTTGATTGCGCTAATCTCAATAATTACTGGATCGATTTGAAAAAATATTACAGGCAATTTTTTTAACGGTTACGTGTTGTTTCCAAGGGACACAGGTAAAACCACGGGAGAAAGCTAGTTTATAATAATTACAGCAAAAAATACAGCATATCACTTAAAGATTTGCAAGAAAAACACTCGATATACCTGCGTTGTAATTAATTTCCCGAATGAGGTAATATATCCGTATAACCTTTCTCCTACTGGAATGTTGCTTCCAGGAAACTGGGTCAATAGCTTAAGCGATACACCCACTATACTAAGCAAATTATATGAATTCGTAAGACTGATGTATTGACTTGCAATTTGTTGACGATTTTCCTAACGGTCCTTTTCAAATTCGCTGGCAGGTACATATTCAGCATGGGGTATCCTATGGCTGTGAAAATTATAATGATTTGATGACTGCCTCTGGAAGAACCGAATGTACAGTTGTCAGCACATCAAGCTACCCGAAACTGTCCAATTTTCCTTATAACTTTGTACCATATGCTTCAACAATAAAGTTGAAAATTTATTTTAAAAAATTGACGGATTGTAGTAGCTTGATGTGCTGGCGTCTGTATATGATGGTCGAGGAATCATCATAAATACTATTCTTCTATTTGTTATCTCTCAATAACATTTTTAATTGTATTGTTTGCTCAATAATACCACAGCTTACCAGCTAGCGTTTCAATTGTATTGAAAACAAAAATAGGACAACATAAGAGCAGGTATAAATTAATTGCGGATTTCGTTAATGGCCCTTTTAAAAGGCTTAATTGAATCATGAGTCATTATTAATTAGCGCGGTTTTGTATTGTCAAGTATAATTGATGCTTTTAATACCATTCATATTTTGAAAGCTTTGATTATTTTCCAAAATGGTATCAATTTATAGTCTACACGTTAAACATTGCATCTCATGCGCAGTAGCCTATAAATATACCGATTTTATATACCAAGCACTTTTATTCAAATTGTTAGTGCAACAATACATAAATAATGCGTTAGGCGCAATAAAACTATAGGAAATTTAAAGAAAAGTATTTTTAGTGTGAATACACCTCCATGCCATAACTGTCATACATTTATAAGATAGACTTTGTCTGCTTTTTAACAGGTTAATTTAAACACCTGTAAATATTTTCCCTGTGTCCGCTAAAAAAGCATAACTTAACAATATTAAAGTCATTAATATATTAAAGTCATTTATCATTATTGAAAGTAGGCTGAATATGAGCACTTTTTGAAGGTCAATTCTACAAAAGACAGCCCCATAAACGCCCGCCATTCACCACTCACTATGTGTTATCGCTGGGAAGAAGAAAAGTGGAACAAACTTCAGCCACAAAATTCTGTCTGTATGGTTTGAAGAACCGGTTTTATACAAAACAAAATAAAATAATTGAATATATAATAAATTCATCAATTGAACTGTCATTCGCTTACCATTCAATTCCTCTCGCCATCGTACCGACCGTTATTTTAAATACACCACGATTCTAAATTCAATTTTGTCCACAGGATCAAGCCTGGCAGAATTACAAAGCGGTGTGAAAACTACAACAAGTTACTTGAGTTTGCTACTAACATCACTGTTGGTTGCACTCGGGACTCGGTACGAAGACATAAGGTGACCTATTTAGACGATATAGGGAATTCGTTCAGACGGATTGGGAAGCAAGAATTGAAATTTAGATGTACGGAGTGCTATCGAATTATTGATGGTGACGACATTCTGGTCTTTCGGTACGGATAGAATCTATTGGATACAACATCCATATATTATTAATTTTGACTTGAAATGCAACTTCAATTTTAGCAGGAGGCTTTCCGTTATCTCACAAGTAACTTTCTTAACAAGGAACAAATTGATAGCGTTATTTTAAGTTTTTACTAAAACTCAAAGTTTTTTTTTTTTTTGTAATTCGGTGTACCTACACTACATCCCGCTAAAGGCTGCTAGATGGTTTTGTTCATTTTTGTATAAAACACGTTAGACTACCTAACGAGGTAGACCGCTCGACGCTGTCCCGGGCCAAAAGAACGTCCTGCTCCATTAACGCCCCGTTCCGGCCCGTAACCGGCTTTTGTCTGAAACGCTCTTAAATATTCACTGGTACTCAGAATCGATCACTGTGTTTTATACAGTATTCTCTCTTCAATATTAATCTATTTTTGGGGTCAGTGTGTAATTACTTAATTTTAATTTTATTAAACTGTTATCTCATCAATTTTTGATACAGTATTGTTCTTATTGAATAATTAGTAGTTACATTGAAATGGAAGAGAACAGAGGTTAAGGACCTCTGTCCTTCTGTATTTAGTAAATTCATTTTCCTAAATCCACACGAGTTTGTTTTTATCTTATTGCCGGAAAGTTTAATTAAGGTGAAGGGCAACTGTTATGGTGTATTCTAAAAATTAATTCTTGCTTATCCAGTCCTGGTGTGAGATCCTTAAATGAAGTTTGAGCCGTCCAAGGATCTTTGGGAATAAGGACCATTAGTGAGAGTGTATATAGTTTGTACAAATTTATAAATATATATAATATATATGAAAAAATAACCTAACAATATTGAAGTCAGTCGATTTTCGTAGGTTGATGAAATATAAATTATTTTGACCGCAAATAGAGAGGTTCAGTTGCGAAGAAAAATCAATTTCTTGCTTGAACGGCTTCATGCCTTCATTAATATTTATGGGTGTATACGAGTTGTAATCAAAATAAGGACCATGTTTTTTTGACACTGAATTGATGGACCTGAAAATTGGTCCTGAGGGATGCGTCAAATTGTTAGTGCTCTCGAAATTTAGTTTTAGAACAAGGGAGTGGAATTTTGGAAATAAAAGTAATTATTTTCTTTTTTAAAAGGTAATGGAATATCGATTGACTTCCAAATCACTTCTCTAGAGGATACATATCACAAATTTATCTCTTCATATCACTTAAATGCACTATCACTTTTCTACATTTATTTTACTCGCAATATATCTGAATACTCAACTATCTCTAAGAATTATATTATTTTTATTTTAGAAGATATTGTATAAAATAAATAAAATCATATCAAGCTGATGTCGTAAAAGTATCATTCACAATTTCAGCGACAACCAAGTATTAATAAAAAAGAAAATTGAATTACTTTTCTTATGTTTTTTCATTTGAAAAACAAAATAATATATTATTGGTTTTGTTTCAATTTATTACTTACAAATTATTTCGTCAGTTTGACGTTGACTTTGATCATTTTTGTAATCTTCTTTTTTTGAATATTGTACTCATTTAATAACCAAACTATCCTGTAATTCTTTATCAATCATTAGTTCACTCTATATCCGATTGTATTTTTTTTCTATTTAAATTTCTTTGTGTCATTCTGGTATTGTCTATTAGTTTTGTCTGATATTGAAAAATACTAAAAGTACCTATCTAATTATATAGAAAGTTTTCAGTGTTAGGTTTAAAAATACACTTTTTCGTATAACATTATTTTTTAAAGTAATTCTCTTAATTTTAAGATTTATTTAAAGTCTCAATTAGCTATTCTTTACATTAACTCATAACATATCAATGTATACATACTTTCTTCTCATGATATGTACCTTTAATTATTTATAAAGTATAGTTAGTAATACATAGTAGGCTAAGAATACAACTAGTCATACTTTATACATACACAGGATTCTTCTAAAAATACATCTAAATGATTATAAAAGGATTTCAAGAATTTTATAATATGAATTTAAGATCTAGGTCATAAAATATATTTATGTAGATACGTATTGATTTTTGTTTTGTATTAGTTGTTAATCCTGTGTATGTGTAATAATATTACATACATTCTAAAGTTCTGTTATAAATGTTAAAATTTTAACTCAATGAACTAAGGCTACGTTCGCACATGCAGGCGACTTGTTTAATGTTGCTTAGTCGAGTGGCTTGCATTTCGGCTATTCGCTAGAGTTCAAGGTGCCGGGACTGAAGGTGATGTGCGTGGTGTATTGGGTGCCTCAGTCATCGGCCTATTGTCAGGTTTTGAAGATGTTACTTTCTAAAAGTCATGGTAAAGTCAAGAAAAGTAAATAATGTAGGATTTTATGGTGTTCATGAGCTGGATCCCAAAGAACTCATCCATTTTTTTTCTAAAATGCTTCGGGCCTCGTGACATGAACTTAATGTTTACTTATATACGCTAAACAACTAGTTAGGCGCACAGTAGCTGGAAGCGAAGAATCTAGAAAGTTCATTTTGTTAAGATAAGCTAGCCATCTGCCAGTGCGGACATAGCCTAAAACAATCATGGCATTATGTTGTAATGATTTATCATTACCACATGATTAGTTTTGTATTTACAAATTATACATAAGTGTAAAATGTTTCAGTTATCGTTAATTATGAAATAATCAATTATTATCTATTCATAAAAGAATAACAATATATATTTTATAATTCGTTGTAAATGCGTTGTGTATTTTATTACGATATTGACAATCTGTGACGATTTTATGACAATCGGAGCGGTTTCGTACTATATCCGAGCCGGATCCGATCCGAACTCGCGTTAATACAAACTATGGCTACTTCGATCCTTTAAAAATCTCCTTCGGAATGGAGAATATAAAATGTTGGAAACATCAATATCAGATGATGGTGATCGAATCTAGAACTAAAATGTACCACAACTAGATACCATTAGAAGTACTACGAACCATATTTTCACGGCTTCTGATCGGATTCGGATCGGACGTACTGCGAAACCGCTGTCAATGTTTAATGGAACTTTTAAGGAACGAACGAAACTTCTTTCTCTCTTATATTTTATCACTACCTTTTTCTCGCGGTAAAACCCGCTTCCTGCAAGACCTGTTTTCCGTGCTGTGCTGAAAGTGTTATGTAGTCTATACCTCTCATAAATGACGTTGCATACTTTTGTTAAAACAATTTTCAAAATATGTGCCGTTGATGGAGTGATGACCCCTATACCCCTATATGTTATTTTTTTACATTACCACAGATTATTTGAACTATGTACATAGAAGTGTATGCATATAGATAATGTAACCAAAAAATTTTAACGAAGTTTCAACAGGGAGGATAAAAAGGCAATGAATAAGAAAATCTTACCTTTATCAACGTTATTAATCCTAATATTTTATTATAAATACAATGGTTTGTAAGGATATATACTCGTATGTATGTATGCGTGTAAGTTTCTTACACCTCCGGCCTAAAACTACTGGATGGATTATTATATATCTTGGTAGTAATGAACCTCGTCTGTATATCCAAATAACATACAGGCTACTTTTTATCCATGTGCGGGAAGAGGTTCTTTTGGAACACGGTTGGAACCGCGGGCAGAAGGTAGTATTATATAATTTAGTCAAAAACATCACAGATTGTAATATTTTATTGAAAGTTTAAACATATCGGTGCTTTTGTTGACTGTTTATTTAAGCGGTATCATATTAATGTATAAATAGAGATAATGTATTAATATCATGAAATGAAAATACTTAATTATTACGTGTGCAATATTGTGATAAAAATAGTTTTTTTTTTAATAAAAGTGTGTACGGAAATAATATTGAAGAGTTTGATTTTTTTTCCTTGTTTCCTTACTACCCTGATAAGCAGTTAACTAAACATTTTTATGTAAAAGCAAAAGATTTAATGAAAACATCTGAACACCATGAAAGTCGAGTAAAAAGAAAAAAAAGAAAATTCAAACGAAAACAAGACAATTTAAACAATTATCCTGTCAACTGAAAAAATGCGGTAATTTATGAAATGAAGTTCTCAAGAATCCAAAAATTGGATTAATTAAAAAACTTAAAAGTGTTAATTCATCTCGAGAAACGACATTAAAGAAAAAGAAAACCCTCCTCAAGTGTTTCAATGAGATTGTCTCCCTTTGTTTTTTTTTTGAGACAAATTGTTATAAAGATTGCTCCGAGGATAATATTTTATCTCGTTTTAAAAGAATTAATATTTCACGAAGAATAATAGTGTTGCTGGGCAGCTATGACAATATTTATTTCGAATTGTTTGAGATATTTTGTTGAAATTTGAAAAATCTTTACATTTGTACTAGATAGAAAAGCGAACGCTCATTGGATAGTCTACTATATTTCGTGTTTGAGTCATGTTATGAACGTCATTACGTTTCTGTTATATTGTAGGTATAATTAAACTGACCATTAAATTACGCTAAGAACATTTTGGATACGAATGTGATTATAAGAATTGGTAACTGATAGGATTTGACCTCACCTGTGTAACAATCCTACGCAAAAATCTGCGGTCTTAAGGTACACTTCGGACACAGGACACACGACAGCCGCACGAGATCCTTAATTACTCACAGTACGGATTAACATCTCTCATCGGCCTGTCATCGGCTCGTCTGTCGCGAAGCGCCTATTTCCGAAGAGTACCTTTAACCAGCATAATCACCACACTATTTTATCTACTACAAAGTAATTCATTACTTGGAGTTAACTCTAACAATAAGATGGACTTAATAGCTTATATAGACCAGAGAGCAAAAGTAACTGCGTCATGGAATAAGTTTTTTTTCAAAAGACTTATATTCTACGTTTCCAACATTTGAAGCTGTGCCAAAAATGGCACAAAGGCTGCACTCTATCAGACTTAAGACTGTCATCGAAGATTTGTGGCTGTTACCGTTGCAGTTTCGAAAGTGCAAAACTATATTGCTGTATCAACATTGCAAAAGTGTAAGAGCTCCCTTATGATGCATGAAAGCTTCCCAAATACCTATTAATCGCTACCTAGGAGGCAGAATATTCACTTATGGGTAAATAGGTAGGGCAGAGCTCGTGAGCTCATGGCTAAATACGGCCGCATGAGTCGATCGATCATTGCCATGACGAGTTCGTCCATCTTTCAGAAGGCACATCAAATTTGTGGGTCCCGCCTGTCATTGGTACATCTTTGGCAGTCGTTACGGGTAGTCAGAAGCCTGTCTGACAGTGTATGAAGAGGTATCGGGATGCCCAGGTAACTGGGTTGAGGAGGCAGATAGGCATAAGGTTAAACTTGAAGCTGACCCTGAAAAGGCTGGCCCTATGTGATAGGGCAGAAGCTGGTACCTATCCTAGGGCTGAGGATAAAGAGGCGAAATTGAGGTCAAAAGCACGTTAAGGGTAATTACAAATTTAATTTAGATCTTGGAAGAAGCTTAATATTTTATCATGAGGAACATAAACTGAATAAATCAGCTGCTGGGCAACCAAAGTAAGTATTTTTATTTATATTTTTAGTATATATTTTTCTTTATATTGTTGTAAATTAATCGTTCTGAATATTAATTATAACATCAAAGGACTTTTTAACCCTTGTATCATTTAGGGACGCTCATTACGCCGCTTAACAAGATAAACGCAAAACAACATCGTACGTCAAATGTGATAACATATACCGCAGAACCTAAAGCAGAGACACTTCATGACGTCACGCGTGACGTCATTACTGTGACGGAAGGGCCCATATCTCCACGTATAAATACGACCAATGCATACTAATCCGTTTCCAGGAAGTACCAGATGCTTCTCGAATGTTCTCAGGCCGTATTTTTGTAGTAAATCACAATGATGGATGTTTTTATTGCCTTTCGGCTGATCTATATTCTACGTTTGGATTCAGCTATGAATTTAAATTGGATCACCTACCTGCATTGCGTTTTTTTAGTTATCGAGATTTTTTACTTAAGAATTATTTGATAAATAATTACTTTAATTATGTACGAAATGCGTACCCATTTACGATTAACTGTGCATGATGCTTCAAAAAACAAATAAATTTGACTGGTGTCAAATATTTTTTTGTCACCAGTCCATTGCTCAACGTAAGCTTAACATTGTTTTTTTATTCAACTTGTGCTAACCCACTGCTGGGCAATGGTCTCCCAACTTTGTTTCCACGCCTCCCAATCTTGAGCGCGTCACCAAACCAATCACGGTGGTAGGCGTCAAGGTCGAGGTCGAGGTGAGGAGCCATATCTTCCGGAGCCTACCACGTTCAAGGTGGCGTCTTGGGGTATCCACTGGGCGACGATATTAGCCTACCTCTCTGGATTTATTCGGCTGACGTGTCCCAGTCTCATTTAACAACAATTTATTTCCAAAAAATCCTTAATCACTATTAGTGCTTTAATCACTTTGAATGAGCAAATGGTGGAGGTTATAAACCTTTATATGGCCTTATAAAGGCATTGTTCTGAGCCATTCCCTGATTGAAAAGCGGGATTATACGGCGGTTTAATTAATTGCATGTATCTACTGTTTTTGTATCGGCTACCGAAATAAATTTATTGGTTTTTGGATAAATTTATTTGTTTAATTTATATTTCATTTTAGACATAGCTTCATAGTACTATCGAGTTTAAATCTATGTATACTAATATTATAAAGCAGAAGAGTTTGTTTGTTTGAACGCGCAAATCTCAGCAACTACTGGTCCGATTTACCAAATTCTTTCACTGTTAGGTATCCCTTTGATCGAAAAATGCTATAGGCAACGAATAAAATAAAATATTACCATTATCAGGAAAGACTCTATTTACTGGTGAATCGCATGAAATTCCGTTCAGTTGTTTTTGAGCTAGTCGAACAGACAGACACGACGAAGTTATTTCTTCATTAGTGATAGATAAACAATATTCTTAAAAAATAATAATGTAAAAATATGAAAAAAAAATCCGTATAGTTTCGCTATGTGAATTTAGATTAAAACCTACTTCTGAAAATGGTCCAGTAAAGGAGAAACTTAATAGCAGTTATATTCTTATCAGAACTACTCTAACCAGTGATTAATTACAATTGGTTAACGTTATTACGTACAGAAACAATTGGAGCATACTTCAGGAGGGACAATAAAGGCTTTCCTTATCTCAAAGTCTATTAAAGCATTGTTAGCCGAGAAATCAATGATAATGATTACAATTGAAATATGAAGATTGCTTTTAATTGTGTTAGCTATAGACCAGTAGAGGCTAGAGTGCCAGTTAGAAAGAAGGAGATTTTAACCAAATTTGCATAGCGTGTGCTGTTTGATCCAACTTGAAAATAAGATATAGCTTAGGTACACATCTTAATTTACTTGTCTATTAAATAATTGATCATCAATCAGCTTAAGGCTCATTTAGACGGGGAGCGTTTCTCGTTTCGGTGCGAGAATTTCTCCGCGACTATCGCAAGCAGTAATCGCCATAACATAATCGTAACATATTGTTTACATACAAGCAAGAACTAAAATGTTACCAGCGAGATTCCTATACCTATGACATATGTATACGAAATTAGTGAAATGACACGCCGCAACGGGGGAGAAGAGTGAATGTTGAGACGAGAAACCCTCCCCCTCTAAATGGACTTTTATTATCGTCCCACTGCTGGGCACAGGCCTCATCTCACATACATTCGGATTATTTAATTTAATTTAAATAATTTAAGCAGATGGCAAAACAATAACAACTTATAAAATGACCAACCCTTCAAATACTCAAAAGCATGCTTCTAATGAAATGTCCAAATCTAAACAGTTGCCTCCAAGACAGGCCACTTGCGAGCGAAGCAAAAGCGAAGATAAGCGCAAAATGGCCCCGTTTGTGGTAGACTGTAGACTTCAAATGCCATTTCCTCGTAAATACGTTTTGTCTGTTATCGCTACAAACCTTAGAGCATTTAACTGACTGGAACCGCTATGGGCACAAAAGGTCTTTGCAAAAAAGTCTGTCCATTTAGGCGCCGAGAACGGAGCAATGCAACCAAAAGTAATGGATTTTTGTCACATCGTTACGCACGCACACTACACAATTGACTATCACAAGCATAAACTAGACGTGCATATGTGCAAGAGTTTAAGGC
Source organism: Heliothis peltigera (assembly GCA_958496145.1). Classification (NCBI taxonomy): domain Eukaryota; kingdom Metazoa; phylum Arthropoda; class Insecta; order Lepidoptera; family Noctuidae; genus Heliothis; species Heliothis peltigera. The sequence continues at coordinate 2,747,790 of OY292341.1, forward strand.
GTGGTAAGGGCACCTCCAGTTGGTGAATTATCTAAGCTACAAACCCTCGCCTGCTTCTTGAATTATGCAAAAGTTCAACTCTCCAGTTTGAAGTAATCTGCCTTTTATTTGAATATTAAAAATACAATCTCGATATTGTTGCTACAGTTTTAAAACGTTTAAATGTCGTTCGCTGTGATTGTGGCTGGCTTATTACGTGGTTCGCTGCTTCTGGATTTTAAGCTTAAGTAAGTTAAAGAATAAGTACCAGTGAGTACAATTAGATAATTATACCAATGACTAGTAAAATCATTGATATTATCTAACTCATTTACGAGCTTGTAGCTAAGTAACAGCCGCACGGATCGATCATAAAGTTAAGTGACGCTTGGCGCGGTTGGTTCCTGGATGGGCGACCATCTTATTATGACGAGCTCTTGCGTCACTTGAAAATCTTTAGTCGTTAAGGGTAGTGAGAAGCTAGAAAGTGTGATAACCAGTTGCAATCTTACCAAGGGGTATTGAGTAATCAAGTTGCCTAGGTTAGTGGGTTGAGGAGGTCAGATAGGCAGTCGCTATATTTTATACTTACCGGTACTCAGCTGCATCCAGTTAAACTGGAAGACGACTCCAACAAAATTCGGAAAAAGCTAAGCAGAAGATTAGCTATCTTATTTCAATTACTAAATAACCATAGGAAGGTTATCGCAGAATGTTTTAAAGCTGAATATTTAGACTAAAAAGGATTTACAACCATGGAGGTATTAATTATAATATGAAAGTCTTGATAGCCTATTTTCTTTGAAGTTAAGATAAAGAATAGACGTACTGAATCTCATCACTTTAAGTAGCATTTAACATATATATGATCCAGAACGACGAAATTACACTAACTCGTATTAAAATGCTGGAAAGTTGGTACTTAGTCTTTGCTGACTGCCGAAATCCAGTTTTGATTGCCTAAGGTACTTCATTTCATCAGAAATCAACAGGACCTTAAAAAGCTTAGTCTTGATACCAATTTCATTTTATATTTCAATCATGCTAAACGTCCCAAATGCGATCCGAAGTTTTGATTGATTCAGAATGAGATACTTTTTTTATTTTATCGTGGGAAATCATCAATTAATTACCCCTTTCACTGCGGGTGCAGCTGGAGGGAGTGTCAGACTCTTACTGACTAAAACCCTGGATGATCCTTCTGGAGGACCCTGTGTGCCAGTGCTGTTGTGACTCTTGCGAACAAGCCGCACCCCCAGCAGTCAGCATGCAGTACTTAGCTCTACTCTGTGAATGGCTTGATTTCTCATGTGGTGTCCAGTTAATAAATGAATATCTTATGATCGTTCTTCTTAATTTGGAAGACAATTGCCTACACAAATGAATACGACAACTTTATATTTATAATATTAGTGTATATTTGGGTTTAAACGTAGCTTGGCTCTCAAACATTGCAGAGGAAGAGCTCAAATGAGGGGTGACCCTACCCCTGGCTGCAAGCCAATATTGTACGCCGGAGTACTTAATTTATGTAACAAAATACAGGAAAATTATATTCATTTGAATTTTCGATGCATTAATTTGATTTACAATTGGTATTTTTTTATTTAATGTTATGGTTTGTGCTAGTTTAATTACTGTTTGTTTGATATTGAAAGTTAATGTGATTGCTGTTTTTAATGAGAATATAAAATGCGATTATTGACTTCGATTGGGGTTGTTATTGCGGCTGCGTTGTAGAATTTTAGCTGCAGTAGAAGGGAAATATTTTGCATAATTTTGTTAAATAACTAAACGAGTGCTCTTGAAGTTAAGGAATTTAATTATGGCCACTTAAATTTGTTAAATTTCGCGGTAAATATATTATTTTTATATCAGTAACAGAGGCAAAACTACTGTTATGTAGTAAACATTAATTATAGTCTACAATATTTGGTTTGTATAAATATATATATATCAACAATACAGTCTCGGGTACTCCTCACGTCTTGTGGAAACTATCTCGCAGACCCAGATATCATGTTAAGTTCAGATTGGCTTAGGCACAAAATTTTATGTCAATCAGTAGGTGACCAACTTCATCGTCAAAGCAGAAGAAACAAAGAAACTCCGTTCCGCATATTTACTTCAGGATTTACTACTTCAACATAAACGGAGTGATAAAATTTTCAATCAAACTCACGGAACTCCATTCTCACTTACCCTCCATCACGGGGTCACTTTAATAATGTTTGCTTGACCCCGTCCCTTGTCCTACAAATAATTTGGGAGACAAACAATTACTGAAATCGGCGCATACATAGCCTTTAAGCCACCTATTTTTAACAATATATTTAGGGAAACGTTTTTATGGAATGTGGTTTGGGTTTTCATTGCTTAACTTTCATTTTTGTGCAATGGAGTTTCACCTTTTATAACATCAATATCTGCAAAGTAATTTATCTAGTCAAAATTTTAACCTTCCATATATCTTGGCAAGCTCTATCGTTTATAATAAACTAATTGCTTCCTGCAATATGTTACTTGCTTTCCCAGAAAACTACTTAGATTAAGTACCAAATAACCCTTTGCTGTTATCAAGGATATAGTTACATCCATAGCTAATATCAAAATCAGTTTTATGTCTCTGAAATGTTGTCGAATAAACTCCCGTTTTCATTCATAATAACAGTAGGTACAACCTGTAATCGAAATTCTTTCACAAAAATATTTTCCTACATTTTTAAATAACTAGTTTGAAAACTAAGACGAGAGAACGGCAACGCGACATTTTTCATACGAAAATATCGAGTCATGACAGGTTAATTTTGCGATTAACTATACCAAAATCTGATTTCCTGAAAATTGGGTTCAGGATTTTATATGAGTAAGTTTTTTGTTATTTATGACTGTTTTTTGATCTGATAATGTTATAATTGTAACGAACTTAATGAAAAATAGCGGTGTTTAAAAAAAAGTATACATTAAGAATAAGGTATACGTAGATTAAGTCAAAATTTATAACTCTCGTTTATGCCATATAATGATTATAAAGTTTATCAAAAATAGATCAAACATAGATTTATTTTGAGATATATGAAAATACAAGATACTTTAAGTTATACCAAATTTTATTTCACAATAACATTATTTAAATACTAGAACATTAGTCATTCAGCACATTAGTTTGATTTCTGAATAAATCAGAGCTCCTTTTATGATCAAATATTTTGGTCGCGATACGACAAAAATGTATACTGAAATACTCTCAGAAAAAACTTCAATAATGATCCTTGAATCCACAGTACATATAAATAATAATAGATCTGAGCATAGCAATTGATTATTCATGAGGCTGCCATCTTATATCGAGACGATTCGATAGAGACGAAGATGATAGGAAAATTCATATCTTTGAAACGGTTATACGGTAAACAGAGAATCCGGGAACTTATTGAAAGAACTTTAGAGTAGGTACACATTGGGCGCTTTCAAACGTGCGCTTTGGTAACGCATATTTCGAGAACCAAGATTTCTATAGAAGTGTAAACAAGCGCTCTATTGGTCAAGTTCGAAACGCGCGTTAGCAAAGCGCTCATTGTGTACCGTGTCTTAACAATATGAAATGTAAAATTAAGATTTTTTTTCAAGAATCATAAACCAATATCATAAAAACAACATCAAAAACCTTAAGCATTTTAATAAAGCCAAGTTTATAACAGTCTTTAAAATAAATTGAGTTCATGAAAATAGTAGAAATTACACTTAACTTCAACTTCAGTTCACGTGAACTATTCAAATTATTATGAACTAAACAATTTTATTAACTGCTTGTAGACATTGATTATGATAGAATGGAAGGATAATAATAATATTTAAAACAGCAATTTCTTACAATGCGTAAGTAAGGACGTGAAATAAAATTGATGCATCGTTTTAATTAGATACTCAAATGTGCATGCTTAATTATGTTAGTTCATAAGCTAACAAGGAATCTGCTGAAAATGCAGCTGAGGGAAATCTACAATCTAACATACGGAATAAAATTTGCATGGAAATCTGACACGCAAATGAAGACTGAAATTACCAATCCATTTCTGATGATCAATAGTATTGTCTTTTCCATGAAAATAGTCTGATGTATATCCCTTATTGATTTTTATTTGGAATGTTGGCTCGCCTTATGTCACTGTGTCACGTTGTGCTTCCACATCTTTTGCCCGCCAATCCCTGGCCATTGACAATGCATCACCCTCCGCGCTGCGCATAACTGAGACGAAAGACAATAAACATGCCATATATGTAGCATCTGCATAATATACTACAGAGACCCCTATCCGCCAGACAGAGATAGAAACAAAAAGTATCGATAGCAAAAAAATCTCGGACTCCATTAACAATATCATCTGTACGACATGAAATCTGTCCATTGCGGCATCGAGCTCAATTTATGCATGAGTTGCTTCATAAATTTAGATGTGTTAGCTGGCAATTTGTGTTTACTGTCCGTAATAGCTGGAAATCATAGCGTATAGACGCAATTAATTTGTTGGATGTTGTTAGAATGAAAACCGATAGTTTGTACACGAGTTATTAACCACTGGAAATGGAACAACTGCATTGTTTTGCTTTTGTTTAGCTATTGTTACTGAATGGAACGTAATTACATACATTTCTTGTTACATATTGAAGTATGTACTTTGAGGAATGTTTTTTTGCTTTGGAGAGCAAGTAAAGAAAGCCTGTGCCTGATCTCTCTCTGGTCGAGTCAAATTATAGTCCCTTCCGACTATGAGACCAATGGAAGCTTGTACTCTATAATACGTCTTGCGCAATTGGCTGATCTCCTTCAAAAATAGCCGCCGTGGCCGAAAACCATTTTGGATAGAATTATTTTTCATATTATGAAATCCTTTTTCTTAAAAAAAAAAATAATCATGTAGGTTTTTTAAAGCTTATATTAATAGATATTTAATAAAAAAATATTTCTTTCTATATTAATGTTTTCGATAAAAAAACATTAATTGCTTATTTATAAAGGACCTACCTTTCTGTAATTATTTACCGAAATTCACCAAATAACAACCAAACCATAACTCAATAAAATAATCAGTACATTTGATTGCTTCATAGCAAAATAACTCGGTCTGTTGATTTGTTTCATAATTCATATTTAAAGCAATTGGTAATTTAATTCATTGCTCCTTTGAATTTAATTTCATCTTGAAAGGGAATGAATGAAGGAGCAAAATTGAGAGTTTGCGGGTAATTGTTTTTATTGCTAAAAATAGAACATGGACACCTTTGCAATAAAGGTAATCTTAGAATTTTTGTTATAAATACTAAGAATACCCTTTTTAAGTCTTTAACGGTGTGCTTTTTGTGAGACACAAATATTTTCATCGACCATTCCATGTCATAAACTGTTCATTTCCCCATCTGCCTTCATCTGCTTTAGTCGGCTTCCAGTCTGACATGATGTAGTTCATTGCCTGTGCTTTTCATGGAACGACTGCCTCTATGACCTCCTCAACCTAGTTGCCTGTGCAACATGATATCCCGTAACAAGACTCTGTCAGATTTTCTAGCATCTGATTCGCTTGAACGTCGGATGTATGTCTTAAGGCAAAGGGTAATAACGACTGGCAAAGAATTCAAATTACAATAAATAACGTGCTTTCCAAAACACGGAGGAAATAGTCATGACAAGATTGACTCATCGACGAACTCACCGCGCCAAGCGTTGTTTATCTTTTTGATCGATAGACCTGAGCTACTGTACTGGTATTATAATTGCTAATTTTCAGCCTAGTTTGATGTTTTATTTTTACTCAGCCAGGACATACTCAAAAAAGAAATATTTCTATAGAGCAGCTAAAAGTACACATCGAAGTTTTATTTAAGTTTAAAATTACAAGACAGAAATTATGTTTTTTTCCTAAGTGGAAAATTAATACTTACTCATTGATTACCTCTGTAACATTACGAATATATTAGTCTAACATCAGTTTATATTAGACAGTAGCTTAATATTCTGATAGACAGTGACAGACTTCACAAGACAAACTAGAAGCCCTGCACTGATATTGTCATCTTTGCTCCTTTGAATGAAACATCAAAGCGAGCTCACAAAATAATAGGGTCTATTCTCTGGGTGCCAAACGTAATATATTCATTTTAATTTAAATCGCTGTATTAAAGAAGGCCATTAGCGTCAACGTTTCTTCGCTGGAGTTCCGCAATGAAATTATGCGAACATAAGAAAAATAAACATTGAAATGTATATTTTTCTCTATGGCCGTTTGTATATGGATTATTCAAAACGAATTATGATGAGTTTAATACTTTTTAAAGAATCTCAATTACAGACGCCAGCACCTCAAGCTACCTGAAAATGTAAAATTTTCCCTTTCAACTTTGAACTATATGCCTCAGCGGTAAAGTTGAAAATCTATTAGGAAATTTGAAAGATTTTAGTAGCTTGTTGCGCTGGCGCAGTATAGTTCCTACCAGATTTACCCACCCTTTTTTTTTTTTTTTTCGTGCGAAATCATCAAATGTCAGACTCTTACTGACTAAAACCCACTATGTTCCTTCTGGTGGTCCCTGTGTGCCAGGGCCGCGGTATCTCTTACGAACAACCCGCAGCCCAAGCAGACCCTGGCCCTTTATGGGCCCCTCCTGTGTTGCTGACATCTCTTCGAGGAGCGCGTGGAACAGAACGCGCCGCCGACACGAGCCTGTCGTCCTTAGACGTACGGACGATGAGCTACCCACACTCACCGCCCACAAACCCGCGCCTACGGTGGTCGGGAGTCATCCCTCGACACCCGGCGCCCGTGGTGTCGACCGGTACCAGCCCTGCCGCGACGGCTGGGATGAGCGGTGCGGTCTCTTAGCCGCTCCGCCGCCTCCTTTGCTAGCATAACTGCTTCACAGAAGGAGGCGACGGCATCCCATTCTCCCTCGCTCCGGACCATGGCCTGGATCAGGGCCGGACGCGAGAGGTCGCCGCCGCCAATTGCCGCTGTGAGGACACGGCGGTGCTCCGCCCAGGCAGAACACACTTCCACCGTGTGCTCCACCGTGTCCTCTGGCTGGTCCGCGCAGTGGTGACACCCAGGCGTCTCCTCCCGCCCGATACGATGCAGGTACCTCCCGAAACACCCATGTCCGGTGAGGACCTGCGTCAGATTTACCCACCCTTTGCTTTTAATATTGTTTTTTTCTCGTTAAAAGAATTGGAAAACGAATTTAGAAAACATAGCTTTTTGAATAACACTACAAACATTTTGCTGCCAACATATTTTTTTACTTTTTATTATCAAGAAGCCCTGCTCACGCTTGGTCACGCTACTAACGAACTAAGTAGGATATTGAAGGGTCTGTGAAGCTAATAAAAATGATGAGGACGCTTTCACAGAGTTTTTATTACAGTAACTTATGAATAATGCAAAATAGGAAAAATAATTTAAGAACAACGGCCTAATATTACAATTTATATTAAAAGTATCTTACCTTCTTAAGAAAAACTGAGCAAGTCAAATTTTTATGAGAGAAAAGATTAATAAGAAGATGATTACTAAGTTTGAAGAATATTCAAGACCTCAAACAATGTCATGTTGTGTGTGATATTAGGACAACAAAAACAAATAAGTAATATCCCTCTTGCCTATTTGTTTTTTAGAACTATATCCAAATCGGTTTATCCGTTCAAGAGCTACGATGCCACAAACAGACACACAGTCAAACTTATAACACCATGTTTTTGCTTCGTAGATAATGAATAGAATATGTACGTAATAAATTGAGCTTTTTTGACTATACGATATAATAATGTAAACTGTATAAATAAAGATATAAATAGCGCCCTTCACTCTCATTTTCATTGTAAATTTCAGAGAAGGTCTACATAAGTAATTATTTGTTTGTTTATCAACGATATTAATATTAAAGGCTTCATATTTAATAAACTCTATGTATCTTTCTAGCAAATACTAGTCTAGTCTAGTACTATTTCAATAATGTGTATCAAAAACCTAGGCTTAGATAAATTTCTTTAAAGAAGGGTTTAGCAACAATATAACAAATATAAAAATTTCTGTCACCTAGATCTTCTTCGTCAAAGAAAAAAAAAATACATTACGAAGTTGGTTCAGCCTTATTTTTCTTGACACAGTTGGTACTTAACTTACTTTTTCTTTGTCCGAGTTTCAAATGTCCAGTAAAGTTAAGCTTTTGAGAAGGGATGACACAGAAATATCAACAATGAACATTTTTTTTGGTCAGTAAATTTCCATTCCTTTGATGGCGTATCATAATTCTTTAGCTATTTTTATTTTTACAAAAATAAAGATACAATTTCAAATTTGGAAGGAAAATGCTAAACCAATAGAGATAGAAAGATGAAGATTTCGAGCAAAACAACAGGAAACAACTAGTCAGTAATCAACTAAAAAATACATACTTTTTTTCGACACGCTAAATAAAGACTGCATATTTTTACAGTTTCAACAGTAAAATCCTAAGGTTCAGGTTTTAATCAAAAACAAGAGAGTTAACGTAAAAAATTTTAATCTACATTCTAACCACAGCTAAGAAGGAAGTCAACCGTGTCTATGTACCGGGCCTGCAGTTAAGTGAGCCACAAATTGCCCGCCAAACTGCGAGCAACGTGAGGGTAACTGGAAACCTAAAATTACCTAGCTAACAGAAACCCGGATGTTCACGTAAGGATTCCGTGTACGTTTATAAACACTATTTTTTGTTATTTCGTAGGAAATCACCAAATGACCCAATGAGGCTGCAGCAGGCTTAGCATTGCAACCGTAGAAACAAGTTTTGTGTACCGGAGAATGGACATAATGGCAGATAATTGACAAATTGACGTAAGATTTCTTTTGACACGTAGAAAAGAATACATTTTTTTTTTCGATCGACATAAGTCTACAAGTAATTATATGCGTGCAGACAGGTCGCGCCATGGTCGGGCAGAAGACATGTTGACATTGACAGAAAGAGCTTTGTCTTTTCTGGATAGAATAGACATAAAGTCGCCATGCTAAGCCTGCTGGAGTTACCTGTGTGCCACGGTAACTCTGGCAAACAACGCGCAGCCCCGCGAATATAGATACTGGCTTAGATTATCATGTTGATTCTGAATTGGAAGTACATCGTGGCTAATAATAATTATCGAAGAAATTACAATTGACAAAGTTCTCTGCCATGCCTGTCTGTCTGTTTGGGATGTACCCAAAAACAACTAAACAGACTTTCATGCGTTTTTAGTGATGGGGCACTAATATAAAACCTAGATAAAGAGAAGTTGATTTAAAAATCTATGTACTATATAAACGATGTGAGTATTATAATTCCCCTGTATACATAATTATGATATAAGCAAACAAAGCTTAACATTTAAATCATACAAACTTTCACATTCATAATATAACTAGGATTTACGATAACATAATCGCAAACCTGATAATGTAGTAATAAAATATGTAATACTGGTAGTAATATTACGAGTATATTAAAGTATCATGATAGCATCAGCTAATGTAATAATATTCTTTATTATTATCATCCGACTTTGTACTCCGTAGCTTATTATGGACGGTACTATAAACCGCTCCATTGAAAAAACCAATAAGGGTGCTTAGAAGAATCGATACAACAATGTAGAATGAGTTTATTTTTGTTATGAGCTTAATTTGGTGAATATAAAAAATATATTTTATAAATAAATGGTACTCACTCAAAAAAATATTAGAAAGTGAAGATTACATCAAAAATATAGTTTAAAATCTACGTAATTATAGAAAAAAATATAAATAAATGAGCGTAACAAAGGCTGAAACTATTATTTAACCAACAGATGCTAGATTAAAAAAAAATTGAAGTGATAGAGCAAGTATACCAAAATAAAAGCCTTTTTATTCCGTAAAAAGCCTGGCTTTAAAACAGAAAATCCACCCAGTTTCAGGTATCGAACTAATCTTGATACTTTACGCGATACTCTTGAGTTTGACAGGCAATTTGTGTGTCAGTTAGTAGCTACCTCTCTACCTCTGTAGAGGCGGCCTACTTTCACTTCGGCTATGATACGGGAGATTGATTGATGAATGAGACTGCAATGATACCTATTATTGTTAGATGAGAAGTTTGTACTTCGAAAGAACCTTTATTTTCTAACAACTTCTTGAACACCAATCACTGATTAAAGGTGAAGGAAAAATCTCGAGGAAATCTTGACTATAAAGCCTGAAATCATTATTCCGGATTGAGCAAGCGTGGTGACTAACGCTTAATTCCTCTTTGTGTGAGAGGAGGCCTGTGCCTCACTGTGGCATGATATAAAAGCTGATGATGATGAGGCTTTGAATCGATTACCGGGGCCAATAAGCTCCTGAATTTGGGGTGGAATAGCTTGATGAAATGTAATTTCTGCTTAATAAAATAAGGCAACCATGTCGTCAGTAATTGAGATATTATACTGCTTTGGACACCCAACACGTATACAATACACAAAAGCAGCCCTGAAATGAAAGACGGCCACAGAGTATGCATATGGTCTTATATATGTATGATTCAAATTCAACAGAGGGAACGGGTCAGTTTTCGAAAATGATGGGTTGCCAACCTGTCTCTGCAAATGCATTGTTGTGTTTAGAATATGCTGAATATTGTAATGTACTGTTTGCCAGCAGCTTTTAACATGGAATTAATATTAGAAAAGTTTCACAACAATCTGAGTTTATAAGAGAATGAGTAAAAGCTTAGAGAGTTTTGGGGAGATTGACATTAATTGGTATTTAAAAAAAATCTTCAGAATAAATAATTTCATTTGAATCTGATTCGGATGTCAAAAACATCATTGGTTTTCCAAAAAACGAAAAAAATATCGGTATCTAAAAGGTTATCGTGAATTCAGAGTGTAAATTATAATCACTTATCTACATAATCCACAGTCGTTACCAAATGACATGAAGAAAAATGGCTTCACAGCTCAAATAGAAACGAGACATCCAGTAGATTACTCGCATCTAAAGCATTTCATCAAGCCAACAGCTCAAGTAGTCCCAAACAAATTTAACAAATGATATGCAGATGTAAATGAAAATATTTGCAAGCAAAATATATGGAACCGCACGTAGATGTATGAATTTCCGCGATCGACCTAATTCAATCCTCCCTTGGTATACTTTTGTATACTACAAACCTTATCCGACATTTAGCTTGAAAATAAAAAGCTGGAATATACGTCGGGACGGATTGCACATAACCCGACAGTCTTTTGGGATTTCCTTCTGCTGGGTTTTAACATGACTACTTATTTCACCGTACTGTAATTCACTTCAAATTATAACGAGTTGTTTATTTATTAGAATAAGCAATTTAAGATTAATACAATCCAATAAATGTTAAACATCATCGTCATCATATCATCATTGTCTAAATAAGTCTTATAAAATGTTAAATATTATTCTAATTGTAATATTTCTACACCAGATACTATATATGTGACTATATATGGTAATATATGTGACTTATTATATAATTTTAACATCTGTATTTACCATACAATAAGAAATAAACGATATGCTATTCTATTCTAAATATGAAATATCTTAACGATCTTTCTTACCAGAGATAGCCTTCTAGCGTTTACTACGAGTACTTAAAGCTACGACATAAGCTCTCAGTTACGATGATGCACTATAAGTTGTATTACCTGCAGATGCACTCTCGTCTCATAAGGAAACACGTGCATAAGATATCGATCGGCATAGTCACACCTTTACTTTCAAATCCATATTTCCATGGAGTACCACAAGGAACTATTTGATGTCCATTGCGTGAAACGTTCTCCGCGCCTCAAAAATAATGCTACGCTCCGGTGTGAGAGTGTGCCTACGTTATTCGCATGTAAATGGAGGAGTCATATTGAAATTCTAAGGATTCCGTAGATGGAGGTACTTGCTTTTTGTACGACTTTGCGGTCCAACTTGATCAAGGCTCCTCTAGTGTATTCGCTAATTTTATGAAATACAAATGTGTGAAATTACTTATAAGTAGCTGTTTACCAGGCACATGAGTGAAAAACCTTTTAACATGTTCAGTATAAGATATGTCTCATCATACGACATTATTTCATATTAATCAGTTTAGCCATTTTTTGCCGTAAAAACAAAACAATTATTTTGAATTAGTTACTAATAGGATCTACCGGTTTTGTTTGATCATCAACTCACAATAGTTGATGCTTTCCAACTCCAGAATCGTGAAGAAATTAGTTCTTGGAATACAGTATTTCTTCGTTTTGTTCTTTGTGTTGTATTTGTCTTTATTTATTGAAGCATCGTCCTATTAACTCGATGGAGTCCGCCGTATCGGCTTGTGATGTTAGCTATATTGTTGTAGGTATGCAGTGCTGTCTACTTTATCAACTTACTATAGCTACTTACATTTAAAGACGGGTTTCTTTTTTCTTTTAGGAAGTAGCTAAGATATTCATTAGGTGATTAAAAGTAATTAAGAGACAGAAAAACAACATCAATACAGGTAAGTATTGTATTTTGGTGGCGCAGCTTCTTTCTATACATTCTGGAAACTTCGAAATTTAAAAATTACTTTGAACGGGACTTTTCTTTTTTATGAACCTAATTTGAGTAAGCAACAATTTTTCATTAGCGTTTACAGGCACACCATAAAATATTCTTCGAATAAATTAAAAGCTGACTGAAGTGCAAAAATGGCTTCATTTCTGTTTTGTTTTCCTCAAAGAACTCCCTTTATTACAAGTTTAGTACTGAAAGAATAAAATATTGTACATTTTTATTAACCTCTTATACAAGTCGAAAACAGCCTACAAGCAGATTAGTTTAAATAAATTCTAGAGCAAAAACAAAACACTACACTATTTCTAGAACATTAATCAAAATTACCTTTTCAAAAATGTCTATTAAAGTAAACAAGCGTAGAATACCCAATATTGTGGACAGCCAAGTCTTCTAACACAAAGTGGTTAGCCACAGCGATTATGGAAAACACTTGCCACTTCCCTCCTTGAATCCAATCTCCTCTCCGCAAGCACTACTTATGAGAAAATTGCGGACGGCCCTACTTTTTTAAAACATAATACGTTATTCTCTTTGGAAGCACTAACAGGACTTGGAAAGTTCACCGCTATAAAGGATGGAATAACATGTAAAATTCATGTTTCTAGTTAACGAAACAAGAACGATTCCTCTCGGTAGATGTTCGCAAGTTGAAACTAAGAAACATTATTCAAACTTCCACCGAATTGTCTGAGGAATAGAGAAGACGGGTGTTTTTGTAGCTTTACTTCGAGATATCTAGTGGGAATTCTGTCGTTACTTCTGTCGGCCTTTTTTGTGGTAATGATGTAACAACACATTTTGGTAAATATGAGTGCTAAACAACTAAAAGAAATATACGAAGAGAAACACGTGTAACAAGCTTTAATACAACCTAGTCTGCTTACATCTACCAAGTCTTTTCCTTTTGGGGTCAGCTTCCAGTCTAACCGCATGTTACCGAGTGCAAGGATATTATAAGGAGAGACTGCCTATCCTACCCCCCAAACCATTTATCCGGGCTATCCGATGCCCCATTCATAAGACTGATTGAATTTCTGGGTTCTGACGACCCGACAGCCAAAGATGTTCAAATGACAGCAGGGCCGACGGCAGAGCCTACAATTTAATGTGCCTTCCGAATCACGGAGGAACTTATTATGTCAAGATGGTCACCCATCCACGGAACAATCGCGCCAAGCGTTGCTTAACCGTATGATCGACCGACCCGTGCGCCTGATATTTAGTCACGATCTCCTCGCTGCTGTTACAAGCTTTAATTAAAATACTAATTTAAAATGTTTATGTTTGTAACCCAGCTCTTTAAGTAGTGTTTATTATTTTCCAGTAACAAAAGTAAATAATTTGTGCTGTTAGCGGTGTATTTATTAATTAAAACAAACATTATTTTATTTATTTCATGGAGTATAAGAACAAAATTAAAAGTAACATTGTAAACGATAAGATGAGTAAGCACAAAATATTGTAATTTCATTCTCAAAAATCCATTGTTTGTATTAATTCATAGAACACTCGTATATGTAACAAACATAATCGATATTCGAGTCATTCTGTATAATTTATGATAGATTAACATTTAACTCATCCCAGTGGCAGGATTCTTGAGAGAGCTCCCATGCGGTTAAGGCATATTCTGATTATTTTTATATTTCTTACATAATAACTATCGTGGAAGTGAATAATTGTTATTGGCTAATTTGTATTTGATATCGGAGACTCCCTTCTATATCATATCATCATCATCATAGCCATTTTATAGTCGCACTGCTGGGCTCAGGCCTTCTCTCCCACGGAGAAGGATTGAGCGTTAATCTGTATCACATAAAAATAAATTAAGATTTCTATAATATGTTGTATGCCTTGCTTTGTTTGATACATTTATTAATTATATTTCAATCAAAATTAGAAATAGTTGCACGAAACTGTGAACGTGACAAAATATAACTAGCCATAGACACGACGAGCCATTGTAGTCAGAATTCGTGAAGGAATTTCTTTTATTGTTTGGCTGAAAATCCAGACAGACATTTTCATTGTTCTCCATTAGTGGATTATAGTCTAGGAGACTCAATTAAAAGTATAGGAGACAGCAACAAAAGGGGTGGTTCCTATAACTAACAATAAACAGTAATATCTACGGGAGACGATCTTGTTTAATCGTTGAGGTTTCTTTTATTTAGTTTCTTAATAAATATACCGAATATCTATCATTATGAACTCTAAAATAAGTTCGCAAATAGGTACAATTTTTAACCGACTTCTCAAAAAGGACGAGGTTCTTAATTCGATACGTTCGGAATGTTTTGAGATAGTTAGCGTATGTAGAGTACATTACTGCCATTTTTCATAAACTAGAAAAGACTAGTTTTTTAAGGTAGTTTTTAGACATTAACTTTAAGCAACATATAATTAATGTGTACAAAGGCGGAGTCACATAGACACTGTTTCCAGTGAAAGTGAAAGGTGATGCACGGAAAACTGACATAGTAAATGCTATAAAAATAGAAGGCACAGTTACTTAACTTTAGGAAATATTATAACCTGTATACTATTAATTGGTTCACATGCATAGTAATTTAACTTTACATAACACATTGGTCGATGCTATTTGTAACAACAAGCCGATTGATACTCGAATTACACACACGGCGAATTTCAATACACGTTGACAGCAATTTTGTAAATTTGAAACGGTTTACAAATCTGTCGGCACTTTATAAAGGTAGATAGTTGACTGGCATTTTCTGTAGAGGAAACAACACAATTAAAGCTAGTTATAAAATACAATAACGTATAATAATTTCTGCAACAAACGTTTTTTCATCATCATCATCACTGCCTTTTTATCGTCCCACTGCTGGGCACAGGCCTCCTCTCACTAGGAGAAGGATTGAGCGTTAATCACCACGCTTGCTCAATGCTGGTTGGTGATTTCAGACTTTATAGTCCAGGTTTCCTCGAGATGTTTTCCTTCTCCTTCAATCAGTCATTGGTGTCCAAGATGACATCTTTCTAAGTACATTGTACTTTTAACTTAGAACTTCTAAGTACATTGTACTTAGAAAGTACATATAACTTAGAAAAGTTACATTGGTACTTGCCTGACCTGGAATCGAACCCGCACCCTCATTCTCGAAAGGTTGGTGCTTTAAACACTAGGCCACCACAATTTTTTTTATCGATACAATAATAATATAAGTTTTTTATAGATAAATTATATAACGAAGAGAATAAGACAGAAGATTTAATTAGCTTGTAACTGAATAAAACATAATTAGCCCAACACAAAATCCAAGAGCGAAATGAAACAACACAATAAAGGGTGTTACAACGTGTACAGTAATGAAGCCTGACAAAAATGTTCCCATCCCACATTATATAGGGTACAGTCAGCATAATAAACTACATCCCTTTCGGATAACGAGTGAGAACTTAATAGAATTGCTGGGAATGCGTGAGTGCCTCGGAATGCGTATCTAAGACGGTACCGTCAGCAACATAACTCGTGTAATAGAATTTCTTGTCAAGATATTTGTTGAGTCGATTTCATTTATTCGTGTTGAGAAAACATCTAACTAATTATTTTATGTTTTGTTATTATACAATGTATCTTTTGTGACCTCAGTTTATAGTGTGTATTTTGTCTTTTTCGACTTCAATTTGATAAATAGAGAAACAACTAATTCATCGAAAAATTGCACACAAGTTCAATAATCTTCCTGACAGCACAATAATTTGATAATTTACCTATTAGTACCGAGCCGTCCTAGCTTCGCACAAGTAGGTACTAATTATGTACTAAAACGACATGAAAATCCGTTTAGATTTTGACTTTATCGCGAACAGACAGATTCACTATCACTACTTTCAAATATAATTAAACAATACTGGAGTTCCAATTTGGAATCATGATGTCATTAACTAGCGTTTGCAATGTAAGCGTAAATTATCTGCCATTTATGAAGCAAAAATAATGTGTTACTTGTAGCTGAGTGTGTTGTAGCTAAAAGTTCTCCTTCCTTTCAATACAATACAACCTAATAAAACCTATTGCTTCCTATTAAATCATCTAAAAATAGCATCAATGTTCGTTGCGCAGTTTAAAAGACCTAAACATACATAAGGATGGATGGAAGCGGAAAGACATTATTTTATACCATATAGTGAAGATAAATAATAACTTGAAAATGTGCCAAAAAGGAAATTGTCGCATGCAGATAAAAAGCAGCTAAGTAGCTCACCTAATTAAGTAATAAAACTAGCAAAAATATGACAATAAATTTACTAATTAACGAATATTTATGTACCCTTGTTTATTACTTTCAGTTGTTTTTTTGGCTCTATGCCCGAACCAGTAGCACCGCAACTACTAGTTGTACTCATAAATGAATGCCATTAAATCTATCATGAACGTTTTTAAGCACTTAGCAGGAACTAATTCTACTTATAATAATAACAATCAATATTTCAGCTGAACCTTTCAAAAAGTAAGTTAATATAATATATTCTCTTAAGATTAAATGCTATTAAAATAATTTGGTCACGAGTGGAGTCCACATGTGTCCAAAGGGCTGGCCAATACCTTGGCCAACGAATCAGAATTGCCATCCAACGCGGTAATCCGACCAGCCTTTTGAGCACGATCCCCACTGACAGCGATGCGGATGAATTTTTTGATGCATTACATGTTTTAATTTTTCCTTTCTTATTTTCATGTATGTAGTTTTTTAAGTTTGTAAATATATGTAAATATCACTGTATTAAATAAACTATTCTTCGAATATTTAGTGACTAAAAAGTCTATTAAAAAATGCTATTAATTTGGTAGACGGAGAAAACAAGAATTTAATTCTAGTGACAAAAACTTATGCATATAAATAAAGTCAAAACAAATGAATAACTATTCTGAAGCGTCCCAAAGTCCTAACAGAGCCTAGAATTATGTCGCCCACAAACTAACATACGATTGAAGTTATACAATTTAACCAAATTATATCGCAGGTACACATAATTTATCGGCGTAAAGATGTACCTCTACTTGTCTACATTTTAAAGTAAGGTTGGGGTGACCAGGTTTTAATTAAAATGGTATTTTATATATTATTATTATAGTATAGGTACTAGCATAAGCGGTTTGCGCAGATAAAAATATCGATATGTTATTCTGATGCTACATTACTGCCAAGTTTCATCAAAATCCAGTCAGCCATTTTTGCGTGTAGAAGTAAAAATATACGCATATACTTTTTCGTTTTTAACTCACACTTTTGCCTCTATAATATTAGTAATTCCAAATGGTTTCCATTTTTAAAGACACATTTATTTCTTAAAATATCCTTTTCCTTATATAAAACGGGACTCCGTAATGATGATCACTCCAAGATATACCCATAGACACATTTTTAAGGGTACCCTTTCCGGATTTTTATCCAAATTCTCACCATGATCCCCTTTTGATAATCGCATTTCGCTTGACAGAACGGCGGGGAACCTACCTTATTCAACCCTTATCATGGCATCTTTCAGTATCGTTTGGAAGAAACGTCAAACGTTAACATTTTTCTTGCAAAGATGTTTTTAAGTGCTGAAGGTTGCAAAATTGTCACCTGAGGAAAAATCGCTTCATTTTTCTATTGTAAAAGGGATTGATTTTAAGTATGCATGTCAAAATTTAAGTACAGAAGCACAATGCATAGCAGATTCCCTAAAAAAAAAAATATTTTTTGTCAACTTTACGACCATCACGGATGATTAAAAACTGTATTGCAAAGCTATAATTTTATAAAAAAACGTCCGGTGTTAATGCTAATGAGGCTTAATTGCCTACATCAGACTTGAAGTCTGGATTGATAAAATGATACACTTAATAGGCTTACTTAGGAGCAATGAATCTATAAAAAGTCTTCTGCCCTCAGGTGGATGAAATTAAAAACTCTTCTGTTAAAAACAAGACTTCATGGACAAAAAAAATCATCAAAGAATAACTCTCGTGCTGTGAGTGTAATATGATTGTCAGACTCTTACTGACTAAATCCTGAATTCATTCAATCAGCCTTGTTCCACGTCTTAGGTATAAAAGACCGCCCTGGTCTTTTATGTTCTTCCGATCCTGACAGGTCGAAAAATTTCACATTCTTGGCGTATACGTAATATATAGATACATTTTTCGAAGGTGGCAAATCTTCTAACAACCTCTTCCAGACTTTGACTTACCAGTACTGGAACCCTTCATTTTTCCTTTGTCGTGTTGACTTCAGTACAATCCCACAGCTCCAGCAATACATAGACTCCCTATTCCCAACATACGGAGGGTAGTCGAAACAAGTGGCGTGGTACATTCATTACACCCAGCAAACAAAGTTCGTACCACGAGTGGGTAACTTACGCGGGGTGTTCTCGGCGCTTTAATTAATTGGCACGACTTTATTTTTGAATGTATAAGTAGGTAATGACATTACTTTTTACTGTATACATTTTGGGGAACAACGTGTGATATTGAAATCATTTTTGAATAGGTACAGACGCTAGCACATCAAGCTACTAGTCTGTCTTTCCTAAAAAGATATTCAACTTTATCGGTGAAGCTTATGATGCAAAGTAGATTGAAAAAAATTGACACTTTCGGGCAGTTTGATGTGCTATCGTCTGTACCTAGTAATTACTGTTTTGAGTAGGTATGTCTAAATTATAAATAAGAAAAAGGGAAGCTGCCGATGAGATAATAATATGAAAATGTTCAATAAAGTAACTTAATTGTCAATACACACCCAATGTAACATCATGAACAAAAGTTTTACAAAATTCTATAGATAAATTTAAATATTTTTTCGTATCATTTTCAGCGAAAAACTGTAGTTATAGGAACTTCATGCTATTATGCTGTGACAATTTTTTTGTCGCATCGCTGGTTCTCACGTAGGACTGAGGAAATTCCGTTCGCCTTATGACTTTATTACCTTTTCGCTAATTTTCTACGAACTTCGCTTACGTGAGCTGCTTGCTAAGCGTCCAATGTAAATGCCGTGCATTAAGCACCGTCAGCATATTTTTGGAGCACTAAACGCATTTACTGTAACGAGGAATATAAAATTTTGTTTTTAGAAGAAAATTCAGCTTTGGATAAAAGAAAAATGTTTTTAGCGCTTATAAACAGCATGTTAAGAAAAGTTTTTAAATTTTATTCTATCTATCTAAATAATGTTTAAATTATTATGCTGATTTTAAAATTAAATTTAAATGTATTATACATATATCTAAATTTTAAATGTTTTGCGGATAAGTTACTGCACTAATATTTGTGGTCTCATACTAGGTTTATAATAAATAGCAAAGTTCTATTGATATAATTTACAAATGTAGGCAAAAGATAAAGAGACAACCAGTTCTTTGATGAAGCTAGTTCCACTCCCATTAATTCATTTTAACCTTTTTTCTTAATGTAATTTAGGGGTGCCTATGAATCATTTAAAAAATAGATAAGCGCTTATACGTCCAGCAAAATTCCGGTAGTGCCTCCATTTTTTTTTAATTTATAACGAAAGGATTTACATAGTAAAACAATAGGAAAGGACATATATTTTTATCAGCACATACAGACTATACGAATCGCCAGTACTATGTAGCGGTGAAACTAG
The DNA here is from genome assembly GCA_958496145.1 of Heliothis peltigera. NCBI lineage: Eukaryota > Metazoa > Arthropoda > Insecta > Lepidoptera > Noctuidae > Heliothis > Heliothis peltigera. Next base: position 2,768,002 of record OY292341.1, read on the forward strand.
AGCATCGGTTTATGTCGAACATAATACTAAGAGAACACTAGTTTTATATTGGAAACCATGTTCAGTATGTAGCAGACTAAAATTGGGATGTTTCAATGAAGTCTGATCGAAATATTTGGTTTACATTGTAGGTGTGGCTACATTTTGCATACAATACATTGAACAATAAATGAATGTCTGATTAGAACTTAAAGGTTAGATAATTTTATTTTAGATAAAACTGTTAATATTATAACAAAATATGAAGGGTACTAGTAGCAATACAACATTATCAGTTGTCTATATGGAATATTTTTATCACAAAAACTATTCTGAGATTTCTCCAATCTTAAATTAATCTCCATAGGAGTATCCACAGTTTTACAATGTCACATGTTATATCTTTTTAACAAGCTTTCTACATACTGTTCTTGATCTACTGTTATAACATTTTCATACTTATTCACTCTTAAGCCTAAGCATTGCTTTATAACATTTTATTACTTTGGCAGGTTTTGACGTGTCTTGTCAATTGTTTTTGATCATATTTACTACCATATTTAGAATGTTGTTGTGTATTTTTCTGAGAGAGACTCTACTGAGTGAGACTGTACCGACAAAAACGAAACTTAACATAAATCATGTAATATTTAGGTATAGCATACTGCTTTGTAACACTATATACATCGTCAATCATAACAAACACCTAGGTTACAAAGCATTATTGTTGATTTCAAAAACTAAATAAAACTGATAGTTCAAAGACTATCCCATCACTATTGATCTATAGGACTCAAACATTTTACTCCCAAACTCGAAAACAATGTAGGCAAATAAGTCACAATACTGTAGGCCAATATCAGATAGCATGTGCACTATATTGTCAGCGGTGCATACGCTATAAATTCACGACTCACCGCCCCTCTGCACTATTCCTGCTATTTTACAAGAGTTGTTTACTCGAAGCACTGTTAGATGGATTTGTGACTGATCAAGCGAGAAATTGTTAGCTAGTCGCTGCAAAATAGACCTTATTGCATTATGTTAAGCGTTGTTAACTGTCAGAGACTGCTGAAGAATATTAAATAGATTCAACTTTAATTTATTGTTGAAGTTATTGACGTTTATGCTGGTTATTTACCAAGTAAGCTGTCGTTAGCGAGTTGAAAAAGTCAACTGGAATTTTATTTCCAAAAAAAGAAATATTGTATGCTGTAGGCTTTTAATTTGTGTCTAGCAATGACTTTCAGCTTTACTCTCATGAATTTTCAGGCTAAATAAGTGTGATATGGATAAAACCTATCAAATAAAAACACGAAACGAAAGGAAATATTTAAAAATAAATATATTTCAACCAATTATTAAGGTCAGAGTACTTCGTAGCCATCTTTAATCACAGCTTTCTATACAAAATAAAATACCTCATCAGCTAACCGATTGTCCTGAATTTGACATTACGATGAGATTAATATTTAACCAACGGAAATATTTTACGCGTCACAAATTTTATCACAAGTTCAATGGTCGCACAGTATTCTTATCAATGGTAAAGTAGGTAACATTATGCAGTTCAAAATTAATTGCATCGTCTTCTGCAAAATAATTACCTATAATAATGTTAAGAAAATCTTTACGAAACTTGTACGAACATTCAATACGCTTCAAAAAAACTTTCTAGAAAAAAGGGAAAACCGACTGTCGAATTGATAATCTCCTTCTTTTCAAGTCGGTTAATTACAAAAGAGACGACCAAATAAATTATGAAAGGCCTCTCCAATAAGAGCATTGTTTTTTATTCGGAGAATAATTTATTAATTTAATCAAACAACGATTATTTCTTTAGGCATACTGGATCTATTGATAACGTATCTTTTCTTAACTTCGTCTGGGTTATCTTGCGCGTGCGCATATCTTTCCAGTAGTGTAGAAAACTTCGTACTGTGTGGCTGTGCCACTGATAATCGTAAAATGAATTATGTGACGTTATTTTTGTCATTGAGTATAGTTTTAAGTCATGTGTGTGCTTACAAAATTCTAGTGGTTTTCCCTTATCCTGGGACAAGTCATTCGATATTGGGAGAAGGATATGTTCGCCATCTTTTGAGGGCTGGCCATGAGGTAACTGCATTGTCTTCATACTAGAATTGTATTCATTAGATTAGAAAATTAAAAAAAAGAACTACCTACTTATTTTTAAAAGAACTAATCTTATTGTAATTACATAAAGTCAAATGAATCTTTATTAATAAAGGAATGAATTATGCCAAAATAACAACTAAATCTAGTTTAAAAGTTTATTTAAAATCTACGAATATCTCATCTCAGATATAAATCGAGTTTTGTTAATATATTATTATTTGTCGGTGTAATTGAAATAATATTCATTTATGCAAGATGTGAACTAAACAAAAATGTTGCATTTGACTCAGTTTATACAAAAGTTTCGCGCTTGACTGCTATGAGCTCTCGTCAGATTGATATCCCGTCCGAGTACTAAGTGTGTCAGCAACACACAACCAGATTATTTTATCTCAAACAAAATTAAAAATGTGCCATGTAATTATTTTTTTTATCTTAACTAGTTCTGTCCCTGAAATACTACCGGACGTTTTTAGATGCTATGATTGATATACATACATATTTGTGCTACGAGTATACATACAATAAAGTAATTATACTTATTTAGATAAAACTTACAATGATATAACTAGCACCCAACATTGTATTGTTTTCCTGAGTTTATTAATTTACTAGACCTCATTTATTTTTCTATCTATACTAAAACTATTATAACACTGAAGGGTTCGTTTATTTGTTTGTTGTAACGCTTTTATCTCAGATACTACTATATCTACATTAAAAATACTTTAATTTTTGTAATAGCCTATTTGTTGAAGAAGGCTACAGGCAATTTGTATTCGGTTGCGCGGAATAGTTGCCACAAGACGCGAGTGGAGCTACTACCAGAATCTAGTAGATAAATAAACTATACTTATTATTCACAAAAGAATATCAAAGTTAACTATAAAATAATCATCTAAGATTACAGTCCTGTGTGCGTTTGATATTAAACATAATCTAGGGAATTTAGTTTCAGCCTATATATTTTGTGCCATGACAAAGCACAATTTTATTAACTATTTAAAATTAATAAGTAGCCGGTACCTATATGATGCTGTTCCGCGTAAAGATGGATAAGCTCAATTCGTGATAATAAAATTGTTATCTTCAAAAATAATATTGTGTAATAATCGTAACAGCTTTTAATCACTGACCGGTTATTTTTAACAGCCGACTGTAAAGATAAGGTCACATGGTCAACATGCATGAGTATTAATAAAAAAAATATATAATTCAGTATCGACTGATTCAACCGGTTCTAATAGTAAATATACCATGTAATAATCGCTATTTGTATAAGAATATTTAAAATTGTCTTTAATATATTTAGAAAATTCATAATAATTAATTATATTCCGAGATTTAAATAAAATACCACAAAGCTCTACCGACAAAAATCCAATTTTAAATCAACATTTCCCCTTTACAAAGCTATCAAATATAAAATGGACCATCATTAGTGTGACCTTGACGCAAACGCCCCTCGAAAAGGAATCATTACTTTGAAAACCATTAACGATGAAAGTCCAAATTGATCTCAAAATCTATGTTTGCTCTAACGAGCATGAGATTTTCCTTCTCTTTTTTCAATATTAAACTTTATTTATCCAAATTTATACCATTGGGATTATGGATGATTAACTGCCAAACGGGTTGGCTTAATTGGTTTCAATGCATCTAATTGTTCTTCAAAACTATTTTTATTATTGATTGTTTTATAATTGATGCAGTTTGGTTTATCAACGGGGAAATGGTCGGTGCTAAAAGCTAGTGTCAAATTCAAGCTAAAAATCGGGTATCCAAATTGTGTTGCCAAAGGCAGACTCAATACTCACCCTTCCCAACTTCCTATGTGTAATGCTACAAAAATGGCAAATGTCAATATTTGCTCCACATTGTTCCAAATACTCAACAAATTTATTCAAAAACAAACCTCTCGTCTTCATGAATAGCTAACGAAATAGCATTTCATTCAAATCGTTCACTATTTAGGTCAGAAGTTAGACTTACTTCCTTTAAATTTAGTCCGCAGTCAAAACGTAAGTTTGAGCTCATGTGATATTCAGGTTCGGTCAAGCGCAACCACTAACAAGTTGGGCCACATTCATTCATATGCAGACCGCTTCCCATCTCTAGACATAAAGACGTGTTATAGACCATTTGCGGTATTTGTCAACTAGTTGAGCTGGAAAATGGTTTAATATTCACGGGGTCTTACTCGACCCGTCCTGGCTTAGAAGGAAGTAGCAGCCTGGAACGTAGTAGATAGAATAAGTTTTAAATTGGATTAGACAGGCTATCGGCGGGACGTTTGGACCTAGATCATCCTGCATATTAGAACCACTAATGGCAATAGATGTGAGCTATTGTGAATTCTTGTAAAATCGAAATTTAAAAGGCATGTTTCATCATTTTACTGTAACGCAAGTATTATGGTCGATTCAGGGTCATCCAGTTTCTCTGACTTCCAAAAGCAACAAAGCGACCAGACGTCTCTTTTAAAGTAAGAAACTTAATGTGACGTTTCGGTTTTCTAAATTAAGCTACCATTTTGGACATGTCTTCTCTAAAGCACTCCGCAAACTCATAATATTATTCTGTTCGAGTAAATTAGATAACAGAAACTGTCCTTAAACTTAAAGTTCTTATTACTAAATTTATCCAGCACCACTTTGGTAGCATCGAAAATTCTGTTCGGGACATCCGAAAGGCCTAAAACAAGTTATAATGACACTGCCCAGAGGCACAGCTTGGCCCTAACCATCACTTTATAGTACCTACAAGGAACAGGGAAATTCTAAAAACGCTAACACAAATGGTAGATGAATACGAAGTGGCGTGCCCCGTGACTCCAGAAATTTCGTATTCGACTAACGTACGGAGAACTTTTCCATTCTGAGGTATAATTTCACTTGTGAATAATTTCCTATGCGTTCCGCTGAATAACTTGACGAGGTCTCTTGTTATGAAAATTTATAAGTTTGTTCTGGCCATGATACGGTTTGGGTTATGGCAAGTTTTGGGAATGTGAATATCAATTTCATAGTATTTTGGAGTCCGCATCAATTCTCATAGGGAACAAGTTTATCCGAGTGTTTTAGTATAAGAAATGTACGCATTGTATCCGTTAGGGCAACGTTTAGTTTTTAAATATTAGTTTTCAGTATTTTGTAGTACAGGATAGTCATTGAAAAGTAATTAACTTGATGACAAATTACACGATGTCTCCCAAACGATTCTAATATTTTTAATACTGTGGATAATGCCTAATGCTTTATGTTCTTTTTTTCGTAGGCGAATGATTTTTGTAAGAATTAAATTAAAAATTAGGAACATTTTCAGGTCACATACCTTACTGCGATTCCTTATAAGAAGCCACATCCAAATCTCCGGCAAGTGGTGGTAGCATCCGTAGTCGAGCAATTCGAGTTGTGTAAGTGACTAAAAAGTATATTTAGAAATAGCCATTCGTTTGAAGCAAATTATTTTGATGTTCACTTTGCAACTACCCACTTTTATTCTAAATATTATAAATCGAAATGTTATATACTAATAGTTGAAGGTTAAAATTATTTCTGTTGTAATTACAGTTTTTATAACATATCTAGTTCACGATATTTGTTTTATTATTTTTTCAGTCAAAACTTTAGATTTCGAGAAGGTGATATCAAAGCAAATAGATTTGACAGACATGCACGTGATGTACAAAACAATGATAACAGTCGCCAACAGGTCACTCACTCATGAGAATATTCAAAAATTCTTGATGAACACTAATGAACGATACGATCTGGTGGTTGCTGAGTGGTTGTACCATCATCTTTACAGTGGGTAAGAGACATTAAAACTTGGGTAAGACGTACGATTTGTGTCAGGAGTAAGTAAAATATGTAGGTTGAATAGCCATTGGAGCTATAAATAGTGCGACGAAAATAGTATGATAATATACGAATCTAGACTAACTATGCGTGTAAATATTATAAAGCAAGAAATAATGATTTTATACATATTGTTCTAGAAGTCGATAGTAATAACCTCTAGGCTTCTATAACGACTTCCACAAAAATGTATAGTGAACCTAATATTATGGTACTTTCAGATTTGCAGCAATATACAACTGTCCGTACGTTTGGTCGTCTTCAATGGAGCCTCATCCAGTTATCCTGAGCTTGATCGATGAGCCTGGGAATCCAGCTTACTTCCCCGACCACATGTCACCAGTGTCACCACCTCTTACATTCTCGCAGCGAGTTTATGAGCTGTGGTATCTCTTCTATATGTACAGAGTGTTATGGTAAGTATCTTATTAAAGACCTTTTATTAACGAGTGTAGCCTTAAAACACAAGATCTGCAATACATATATTAGCTTATAGCGGCAGCTATATGTATTTACTTTATCGAAGAAAACATTTTTTTGAATATTATTCATAAACAAATATAGTCTAATAGCTTATAACATACTGTATATTGCATGCAAATCTTGAAGCCCTATGGAAACTTGTTAGTCAAAAAGTCAACCTATACATTGTTTTCATCAGGTCCGTAAAAGATTTGGAACAGAAAACATACCAAGAAGTGTTTGGTCCTGCTGCAGCAAAGAGAGGAATAACATTGCCCACGATAGAAGAATTAAAATATAACAGCTCTTTAGTACTAGGCAATTCCCATATATCGTCTGGGGAACCTCAAAGACTGCCCATAAACCATATTGCTATTGCTGGTTATCACATACAAGATGTTATACCAGCTTTACCAGAGGTAAGAGAAACGACACCAGGACATCAAGTTACTAAAATCTGACAATTTTCCTTAATACATTTTCAACTTTATCACTGAAGCATATGGTTCAAACTTGACTGAGATAATTAAACAGTTTCGGGTAGATGCTTGATGTGCTGGCTGTACAGTTATTGAGCTGGCAAGTGTAACGTTTGTGTAAGTAATTTTGTCAAATTCATAGTTGTTAAAAATATTCATTTCAAAATACGCCTTTAGTTTAGTTAAAAGTGGCCACAAACACACACGCAAGCCATAGGATTATAAAAACAATGACATTATCAAGTAGAAGCCCTGTACTTTGGCGCGACTTAAAGAAATTGCATAGCGTGTACAACTCGTCTCTTTATATTGAATACCATTGAAAGTTATTATTCTAATCGTCTTTCACGTTGACTGTAAACTACGATATCACTAATAATAGTAAATTATATCTTGCAGAATCTCCAAAAAATTATGGATGACGCACCGTATGGAGTAATTTATTTCAGCATGGGTAGCATGATGAAGAGCAAAACTATGCCTATGAAACTAAAGAGGGATTTCTTGGACATGTTCGGCACAATAAAGGAGACTGTAATTTGGAAGCTGGAAGAGGAATTGACGGATGTACCAAAGAATGTGCATATGGTGCAGTGGGCTCCTCAACCAAGTATACTGGGTAATAATACAATTTACCTTCATTAATGTACAATTTTTTTTTTATAATAACAATTATTTCCAAAAAGTAAATTTAGCAGTAACATTCCGTGTGACAATGTAAAAAAGTCGTTGTGGCCTAGCTTAGCTAAAGCACCAGCCTCTCTAGTATGAATGTGCGGCTTTGATTCCGACTGATCAAAAATAAGAAAACTCATCTCGAGGAAATCGGGACTGAAATCAACAACCCGCATTGAGCAAGCGTAGCGGTTAACGCTCTGTGCGAGAGGAGGTCTGTGTCTAGCAGTGAGACAATAAAAAGGCTGACGATGATGATGCTTTCCCTTGAAAATGATACACATTCAACTATTTTTTTCTATATACTCAAAAACAAAAGTCACGACACAAACAAAAGAAGCATTACTAGTTTATCCCATCAATGAAACGGCTTTAAAAACCTCTCTTTATACGATCCATTTAAAGTTTTAAACATTTACAATGGCGTCGGTGAAATCCACATGTCGATAACACCGGTCACAGAACCGCAACAATGCCATCAGCATCCGATGTATCTGAGGGATTAATACGTATGACAAGCCGATCTGTTTGCCCAATTTTCATTTCTTCTTTAAAAAAAAAAATAATGGGTTAATAGTTCAGTTCGTACTGTAAAAATTGCACTAAAAACCTTCCCAAATTTTTATTGTATCATATTTAGTTTGTTTGCTTCTTAGATGCAGGTGTTCCAAAATAAAATTTCCGGAACACCTTCTAAAATTAAATTTGAAATCATGAACTAATTTCAGTCTTAATTATTGAAAATTAAAATTAAAGACACATTTTTATCCTATTCCTAAAGTTTTGTCTTACACTCTAAAACGCATTCCTATAAAACGTGATTAAAGCTAATTCTGCCTTTTTCCCAACAGCTCATCCAAATTGCAAGCTTTTCGTTACCCACGGCGGTCTTCTATCGACCACAGAAACCATACACTATGGAGTACCTATCATCGGCATACCATTGTTTGCTGACCAGTTCATCAATGTCATGAGAGCGGTTCGCAAAGGCTTTGCATTGCAAGTGGACTTGGGTTATGATACGCCAGCTAATCTGAAAGTGGCTATAGACGAAATTCTGTCAAATCCTAAGTGAGTTCAAGGACTATCATATCATTCCTCCGGTATTGAACACATACTTACACTGTACATACTGTTGTGCCCAATTGTCTGTTCTTAATAGAATAACGACCATCACACATTGTTACGCAAAATATCAGTCCCTTTTACTAGAGGACGTCTTTTACTGTATTTGTATACCGTACAGAATACAGACCCATGATCTCTGTAACTATCCTGACGGTACACCAGCACAATAAGCTACTACAATCTTTAAAATTCCCTTAATAGCTTTTCAACTTTATCGCTTGAAGCATTTGGTTTAAAGTTGAATGGGATGCGACAGTTTCGTATCTTCATGTGCTGGTGCCTGTACTTTGAGTAATAACCTTTGATTTATTTGTAGGTATGCTCAAAAAGTCAAAGATTTATCCTTCATCTACCACCACCGGGAGACAAAGCCTGGACACACGCTAGTACATTGGATTGAACACGTTATAGAAACGAATGGAGCCCCACATCTTCGTTCACCAGCGCTGCACATGCCATTCTATCAGAAAATGTACCTAGATCTGTTAGCAATCATTCTTGTAGGAATAATTGTTATTATAAAGATGATTAAAACATTACTTTCAATGAAAAAGAATGATGACAAAATAAAAAGAAATTAATGAGATTTTTGGTGAGTGTTTGGAATTTGGGAAAAGTGATTGTGAATGTTATAAAGGCTTCCAAATTTTATTAATGAATTAACTTATTGTTTAAAATTGTTGATTAAAAAAACATACTAATGCTTTTTGCTTTGTTTGATTCACACATCTGTCTCTTGCCAAACATAGCTGGGATTTACAGTTGCCCTAACTAAATAGAACATCGTCATTACTCCCTATCTACAAAATTTTAAATTTCAACCATGTACGCGGTTGACCAGAACTTTCACATATAACCCTAAAATAACCTTAGGGTCGTCCACATATAAAATCCATTCGTCCCCAATTTACGACACGCGCAACCAACCCTGGGCTTGGGACTGGCTTTATTTAAATCTCTTGTTTGTTTAGGCTGCCCAATGTTTTAATAGTATCGAACATATTTTACGCTACGTTTAATAAAATTATTATGAAAATTATACATTTCCATTTTAATAATAATTTGTTGAGTTTTACCGTCTCAATGTTATTGGTATATTTTGCGATGAACTACACTCGTATGTATGTGTGATGATAGTTATTATACTGATTTCAATGAGCTTTGGCCCTCTATTTAGAGTCTATTTTTCCACTTAGAAATAATACATCCAAAATACAATTCGTCGAGTTATTTCAGTATCTATTTTACGCGAAGTTTGCTGTTTTACTCAACTTCTCAACAGTCAGGGTTTCGGACCAAAATAACAAAAGGATTTCGGTAGATCAAGTTGAGAAGAACTGAGCTCTGTCCAATTAGGCATGGTACAATATAAGCCAGCGGCGCTTGAGCGCTGCACAACTTTACACAACTTGTACTAAGTTGGCCCTATGCACTTAGATGCTTGCTAGCTTAGACATAGACTGTAAGTTATATTAAAATTACAGCAAATTTGCTTTTTTTATTTGTAAGTTTATTACTGGGTTATCGATGTACTTCCCGCACAGAATGACGGTGAAACTGAACCCCATGAAAACGGAGACTATAATTTCTAAAATATTTTTGTCAGAATAACTTTTTGGTAACAACTCACATATATAGTATTTAGTAGAGTGTACACATGTTCACAGCTTTGGCCAAAGAATTAGCATTGCCATCCATCGTGGCAATGCGGCCAACCTTTTGCTCACGATCCCCGCTGACAGCGATGTGGATGAATTTTGTGATGGATTAACTAGCCATTTTTCGGTAATAAGTTTGTAATTTTATGTAATAATATTTATGCAAACCTTGTTTATATTTTATATCTTGTTTACGCTAAACTATAAACATACATTATTATATAAATTTTTATTTTTATTCCGAACAGAAAAATACATGGGTCAGTAAAACGGAAACAGTAACAAACTTTAGAAATTAAATTCGCGTAATATTAATTACAACATTAACCCGTTTCAATATCACTTAGGGACTGTTTGTACAAACATCATCATAATAATTGTTATCATCAAAACATATTTGCTTAATTAATGAAAACGATTATCAATATTGTTTGCCATGTTTTTGCCATAAAGCACTAAAATTGACATCTGACATTTTGCCCATATGATTTTAGTAGTCAGTGTAAAGTTTTTGCAATATAATAAGTATTATCAATGTTAAGGTTAAATCAAATTAGATGACATTTTACAGTAATATATATAGCGGGACACCTTTTTCACACACGGTCAGTTAGCCCCATGGTAAGCTATTGATTAGCTCGTGCTAACACAACTGATAAACTACATATACCTTGCACTTACATATTTATAAATACATATAACATCCAGACCACAGCCTACAATCATGGTCATCACACAAATGTCGACCATGCTGGGAATCAAACCCGGGACCCTTATTGCGCCATCGGGGTCGTCATATTTTTAATAAATATCATGGACAAAGATTATACATGGTCTAAGTGGCTACTAATAAGGTATGTAGTTCTTGCCGCGGGTTGTTCGCAAGAATTACCATGGCCACCTGAATTACCAAGAATTACCTGACCCACAGAGACTTAAAAAGCAACAAAATTGTTGTTTAGAGTCTGGTACACTCAGCCGGTGCACCCACAGCGGGGGAGGGATCATTTGACCACTGAACAAAAGTACCTAGTAGTTCTTGAAGGCCTAGGGCCAAACTGCGTTATATAACTTTTACACAATAATAATGAACAGAACTTTAATAGAACAAATATTCCATTTCTGGATCGAAACATCAACATTATTCAAGTACAAGCCAATATCAAGCCGTAATTCTAGTTAACATGATACAAATTTGTGGTTTTCAAAATAAAGCTGTTTCCAATACCTAGATGAATATACACGTGTTTGTAGATTTGGTAATGATTAGTTATTGCTTTTGCCCCGGCGTCACCTGATTTGTTAATGAAAATATTTTTATCTCCGGTCGATTAAGGTATTACTTTAGACTCAGCGGTACCCCGACATGAAAGTATAGCTCCTCATAATATTTTTAACTGATTAAATGTCAGCATTTTGCGATATTTGCGATATTGCTTTCTAAATATGTATTTTTTTTAGTCAATTGCTGAGATTTGTAAGGAAAGAAATGTTTTTGTTTTTCGTAATTTTAATAATTAAATTTATTCAGTCATTATTTTTTCACTCATTCTTCTTCTCTCTCTCTCTTTCTTTTTTTCTTTTTATGATCAAACCATATAATTGATTTAGTAAAAATTTTATTGCATGCTTTAAATGTTAACCCCAAAAACTAGTTTTAGTTGATTGTACACCAAATAATTTTAATTGTAACACAGAGTGCAATACATAATGTATTATACATTAATACACAAATTATGATAATGATCATTTCTTTATTTTCAACTGTTGTTATTTGCAAATAGTTCAGTAATAGGTTCTGAGAATGCAGAATATACAAATAGCGTACAGCCGGCTGCGTGTCGTACAATCTGTGACAGTCAACTGAGCTAAATAGGTTAGTAGGATTCACGAGCGTTGTACTGTAAAACTGTTTCTACTTAAACTATTTTTGCTATTTCATTTATACGATTCTATCGTTTTTCTTTTTTTTTTGTAACGGAATTATTAGATATCTAGAGTTTATTTAGAAGAATATTTACAACAACAAAAAAAAACTAAATTACAAATATAATATGATACAAAAATTTTCATGAAAAATTAAAAAGATTCGAAAAACTCATAATTTGAAACTTTATTAAAGAAATTTGACAGATTGAGGTAGGTTGATGTGCTGCAGGCTCAGCATGACAACCGTAGAAACAAGTTTTGTCTACCGGAGAATGGACATAGTGATAGATTGAAGCAAGATTTGACACGTAGAAAAGATTTTTTCTTTTCTTCGACCGACATAAGTCTACAAGTGATTTGACAGGTTTGAAGCGAGTTGACAGGTCGCGCCATGCACGGGCAGAAGACATGTCGACATTGACAGAAAGATCTTTGTTTTTTCTTGATAGAATCGCCATGCTGAGCCTACGGTCTGTTTCTGCGGCATAATTTCACAAGAAAATCCATTCACATTATTCCCTTTGTTATCACTTATGCGTCTAACCGTGCGGTCTATTACATGACCGAGAACAGGACAAACTTTATGCTAAATTTGATCTGGAAACTAAGCACCTTAGTACGCCGTAGCTGCAAGCAATACTTGAGATGCACTAACTTTAAACATTGTTTAAAACTTTCAACTGAGGTGTAAGCGGAGATTAATCGGTAATCGATTACTTGGATTACTATGATTAATTAGTTTTCTTTCTTGAAATAACCACCTTCTTAGAGTTATAGGGTAGTTTGTGAATCTCGCTTGTTTTATGCTCATTAGAAATCAATTGTAAAAATGATCTCATGTTACTTTCAAGAGCTTTTTAGGTATTCCTTTTTTAGACTTGTACTAGTGTGTGATACTTGTGTAGTGTCCTAAATACGAAACTTAATTTAACTAAAGGAAAGTGTAAAGTGAATTAACTAAACTACAACTTACATTTTTTCTGCCAATCATAGCAAGAGTTCTTTATTCTCGTACCATATTATAGTTGTCAATATTATTTATCGTATTGCTACAGAGTCAATATAAAAGAAAAAAGGTTGTAAATTTCCGCGAATACTTAAGTCAAAGTATTATCTACGACGTCCCTTCTGACGAAATGCGTAAAAGGGGAAATATTTTTTATCCAACGTTAAATAAATAAGATCCTATCAAAAACAATCACGTTGGCAGTTATACTGCGACCTTATTTCTTTTGTTTATGAAAAGAGTTCTGAGAATACCATGCAGGATAAATGATAAATGATATATTTATTTTGCAAATAGGTTGAACTCAACACTTTTACACGTCAATACATTTTTTATAAAAAACGAGATGATTCCTAACTGACTACCTTGAGAAGAAATGCCGAAACAAACTCAAGGGTCACAGAGAGTCTTAGGCTCTTTTAGAGTCCAGACATAAAAAGAGATTACATACAAGTACGGATTAGCAATGTAGGCTTGTGTCTGAAATGACCTTTTGAGGGAAGTGTCATACAAGTTTGAATGGACCTGTCCAATCAGCTGGTAAGCTTTTGTCGGACGATTGTGATTTCCTCACCTATCCATATCTATCCATATTTCCATACATATATACTACTACCAATAACTTTTAGACCTTTCACAAACTCCTTAAGAGTAGGATAGTCTACCAAATAAACTGTAATTCCTTCCAAAAAACCTTCGTTTAAGATTCCATTATATCACCTGAAGTACTGTAACATTTTTACCTGAACAATACCTCCAGTGACATATTGTGATACGATCATTTTACTATGCATGGCCGGGGAGTTGGTTCACAACATGTTTAGATAATGCCATTCAGAATAATTTGGGAAAATAATACGTTTTGCAGACAAAATGTTATTGCTGAGGTAGGTTGGTATTTTTGGATTCATGAAATGAGAGCACGAGTAGTAACAATATGGAGATTCACACACGACATCGCACTCCGCCGCGGTTGGCAGACCGAGGTGGAGCGGTGGAGCAACGCTCTTGTTGTTCTTGCTGCTATGAAATCCGCTCGAACCTTTCACATAAATACCGCCGGACCGAGTGGAGAATGAAGAACAATCTGTTGGGAGGAATGCAGACATGCGTAGTGCATAGAGAAACAGTTGGCAACACTGCATATACATATGTTCTGTGTGTCGGGCTAACTTCTAGAATTGTGCAATTTAATTTTTATTAATTTAGTCTTGAAAATAAATAGTTAAAACGTATTTAGAGTCTTGATATTTTATTCTTTCGTCACAATCAGTGGTGTGCGTATCGTCTATCTATTGTTTTTAATGGAAATGAGTAAATAGAAAAAGTATAAAGAGTGGTCACGAATTCAAGGTAGATAGTCACCTGTTTTCGTCTCCGTTCTATTGGTTGTTGGTGGTGTTCAAGAATGTAACATGAGATATGGTGTTCTAAATGCAATAGTATAGGAAGAACACAAGGACAGAGACATTTTCGCCCGGGCTTCTATTCGTATTGGAAGCTAAATTTAGCATTGCTCCCCTTTATTCAATTTTTACTTTTTAATCTACTTAAATTTTACTAAAAATACTATCTGAGAATTTGATTTTAAAAGCCGAGTCTTCACAACCTAAGTCGACATTCATTTTGATACTCCTTTTCTAAGCTAATAAGTATTGACGTCACAAGTGCCGACGTCACACATAGTTAGAGCCTGAATAATAAATAATGCTCGTACATTTTGTCACTAAGCTTACTTTATCTTGAGTAAAGGTGTAATGAAGTCAATATCCCTTTTCAATTTCATCAGATTAGACATTCAAGTAATGTGCGAATAATCTCTTAAGCTTTGGCAAAGAGTACATTTTTAACAGTCATTAACAGACTAGATTGTCTTAAAGTTTATGTATATTTATGTAGTTCTTTCAAGTATACGAATGTATTGATTTTAAAGACTAAAAAAGAAGAATGTCTTCACGATAGATTGAAAAAAAAATTAATGCCAGTTGAGTGCCATTATATACCTTTTAGCACATTAAAATTGTAGTTCAATTAAAGATTGAATTGAAAGAGGCAAGAAAGAAGAAATCAAAATAAAAGCAACGCTAAGAGCCAGTTTCACAATGTTCGAATAGTCACTATCTACCAGATAAATTGAAAAATGGTCCAGAATTTGTATGAAATTGTGGACCAAATAAACTATCAGGAACTTATTCGCAGGTGGTGAAAAAGGCCCTTACTTAGATAAATTTTAATTATCATGTATCGTCTTTTTTCATTAATATTTCCTTTTATTCATCATATCATTATAATAACATAATACGAAATTCTTACAGCATTTCCCATCTACACCCACCTAATCTTTGCCCTTTTAAATCCCGTACTAAGCAAAACTGTTCACAGAGGAACACTTTCAAATTTTACTCATACGATGTGGTAGATTGAAATTATAATAAAACCTCTCATTCCGGAGGACATAAGCCGGGTACATGATTGCTTTACTAATTCTACTTTGATAAACACTGAAATTTAGCTCAGCAAATTAAGAGAAGTTGGCAGCTTAAACAACTTTATGTTTAAAGTTGCGTGTATCAGTTTTAGTACATCGTGGTTTCAAATTGTAAATAAAGTTAATACTTTTACATTTATTTACACGAAAAATTATTATTTAACGATTATTTCTAAAAATAAATTTGGGAAATTTGAGAAATCATCAACAATTCTCCGATTTTTTTCCATATTATGACTTGAATAATATAAACTGCCAATGTCAGGCTAGTGAGCAGATTTTTGTATTTCGAATATTATTCTGATTATGTTCCAGTAATATTTTCTCTACAAATTCAAAACATTCATAATAATAGTTATAGAATTAAAACATTATTTAAATTCGAAAATCGAATATGCCTTTTACAATAATCTTCAAAAAAAGTATACCTATTTCAAAAAGTTGACGGGGCTAACAGTTGACGCCTTCTTCGTTTGGTACGCAATAAAAATAAAGAAATCTAGATAGAGTAGGTATACCCAATTTTGTGTGTGCCTGACATATAAAACCTTTAGCTTAATGAACTGAAAACTTGTTCGGAATTCAATGTTGTCTCTATAATCATGAAACCTTTTTTTGAGACAAAAGTTTTCTATATTAAAATTGTATTGTATAAGTTTGAATTGAAGAAAATTGGGCCAGATTTTTTATGCATTATTGAATAAGCCACACCAATTTTATAAAGGCAAAAGTTTGTGAGTACGTGTG
Organism: Heliothis peltigera; assembly: GCA_958496145.1. Classification (NCBI taxonomy): domain Eukaryota; kingdom Metazoa; phylum Arthropoda; class Insecta; order Lepidoptera; family Noctuidae; genus Heliothis; species Heliothis peltigera. The sequence continues at coordinate 2,784,552 of OY292341.1, forward strand.
CGTGTGTGTGTACGTTTGTTACTTCTTCACGCCTAAACGGCTGAACGGATTTTTATGAAACTTGATAGCAATAAAGCTTATAAAACAGATATACGTAAAGACTATTTTTTATCCAGCTGCGGGAAGAAGTTGCCTCGGGAAACGGGTGAAATCGCTGGCTTAAGTTAGTTATCATTCACACATACATACATATAGTATAATTTTAGACTCTGACTAACTTAAGTGAGTCAAATAAGCTTCCTACTTCACAAGATCTTTTTAGTTTAATTAACTTCACCAATTGAACAATGTACAATAAATTAAAATGTCAGGCGATTTCCAAGTGTTCAAAAATTCCATTTCATTGTGCCTAAACTTCGTAAAGTATTTAAATTGTATGAAAGCTCATTTTAATAATTGCTTAAAAAATAAAGCTTGTTTTTTAAAAGAAGAAACCTTGACCCGAAAGTTGATTGGACTCATCATAACAAAACTCTTGATCTAACTTTTAACTTTAGGAAAAATATTATTTTTAACTTTTTTTTATTTTCGACGAGATTTTTTGCGTCGATTGTTCAAATCAGACATTGCTTTAAAGCCTGTAACTTAAATGAAGGTGAAACAATTAATTAAACATCCGATTGGTTAAAGCGTAAATTGTATTTTGAGTAGGCTTTAATTATGTATGAAGTTTTAAAATTAAAATTGCGGCAAGTTTAATTTTTTTATAAAAAGGTCTGTCTTTATCGAATTTTCTTATTTTCTTTTAGGATTTATTTGTTTGTTTGGTATTTTTACGAGTACATTAACCTCCCTTACATGGATATAATTATGCTCTTTAAATATTCACGCAATTAATCCAAGGATGGGTTAACTTCTTCTCTTAATAATAGTTCATAATCACACGTACTTTTCACATTACTTTTTTTCTATAAAATAAAAATCACATCGCCAATTTATTTATTCCACTGACTTCCTTCCCTCCGAGATATGTAAATGTCGTTTTTATAAACAATGTGGTGTGACATTGAGGTACCGCATTGCAGCATACGCTATTGGGTGTACGCGGCGGTAAATCAGCTTGACTCAACATCTGCATACGTTAATCCAAGTGTAACGTCACTATTACACGTGTATTGATCGACAGCTCAAAAGTATTGTTGACGAGGGAATTGTGAGTGAAGCCAAATTTATTAGGTAGGTAGTTAACAATTTTTTGATGTTGGAAGTGTTAAATTCTGTTTAACGCTCAGCAATATCCTCTACGTACTTATCGCGTAAATAGAAGAACTCGTGGCTAAGTAACAACCGCTCGGGTCAATCGATCATAAGGTCAAGCAACGCTTGGCGCGATTATCATGATGAGTTCTTCCGTCTTTTGCAGTCATTAAAGGAAGTTAGAAGCCGAAAGTCTGACAACCAATCTTACTAAGAGGTATCTGGTTGCCCAGGTAACTCGGTTGAGGAGATCAGTCACTCCATGGAAAACACTGGTACTCAGCTGCATTCGGTTAGACTGGAAACCGACCCCAACAAAAGCTTGGGAAAAGGCTAAGCATACGATATATTATGCAATCAAAAATAACAAGTTTAAAAAACTAAATCCGATTTCCAAAATCACAACGAATATAACGTAGGCCTCCCATTCCGCAAGCAGCCGTGACCTTTTAGTGATTAGTCAAAGACATTCTCTTCAATAACAGTAATTGGTGGTCATCACTTCGGTGGTCAAATTAGAATAGCTGCCACGTCCCGACATGTCATAATGATTAATTAATTAATTGCGGTTTCTGATCAGAGCGTCTATCACTCAATATGGACAACTGCCTAGATTTATTTTTTTCATAAATTGACATTCATGTTTTTTTATAGCAGCTGTCCACTAAGAAAACTCTGACATTTTGAAAGTATATTTTTTTAAGAATCGCTCTCTAATTTAGTCGGCACATGAATGAAAGGTCTTTCATTCATTTCTAAACTGTTTGCTTTACGAATCACAAATATTGGCACAGCGAATAGAACTATGTAGTAGCTCTCTATGTACTTGTAAACGCTCCTGTGGAATTATAAAATTTCTATTGAGAAAGTTTCTTCACAAGACTTTTCTTCTATAGCACAAAACAACTTTAAGATTAACTTTCTTGTATTCCTAAATTAATTAAATTAATAAAAAATGGTTCTACAAGAATTGAAACAAGTTGGTTTATTTCTGTGGATAGGATGAGGGATCCTACGTGTAAAAATTCCTTATTTCCAAATCAGGATAATGCAAAAATAAACCTATATTTACCAGACCTAGTACTAAAGTGTACGTGAAGCTAATATAGTAATGCTATCCACGAATGAGATATTAAAGTCGTTGAAATGAAAATCAATGACCCCACAGGGCAGGTCGTCGTTAAATTCCTCAAATTGCCCACTGACGTGTTAGTCTGGCGAACGACACGTCACGTGCCAAACGAATCCGATTGGTGGTTCACGCTGCGCATACTCGATTTATGTTTGTTGAACTGTTCATCAAAAATATTTAAAGTATTAAAAATGTTCCACGTCCTCCTTGAATAGCAGACACGATTATCGAATGGGCCCTGTAAGACCAAAGCCTGCCCCAGCAGGCGGGTTGTTTACAGGTTGTTTACACAAAGACTTTCTTTGCACGCAAAGACTTCCAGAAGGAACAAAAGTGGGTTTTAGTCAGTAAGAGACTGACACTCTCTCCAGCTGCACCAACAGCGTGAAGGATCATAAACACAAAAAAACCGGTTTGTTGTTACCGTACAAATAACCAAACTGTCTTTTGGATAGGCGTATTTCACACAAAAGAAAAAAAAAACAAATAATCCTGATTTTTTTACCAATACCAAGAATGTTACCAAGTAAACAAAATTAAAGTTTACTCAGGCCGCCACTACAAGTAAAATAATTGTATTTCCCACCAGTCTCGGTTAGTCTGGAAAATTCCTTGAACAATTAAATAATGGTTTGTATACTTTGTTTTGCGAAACAACATCCAAACAGGACGGACAAACAGACCAACGTAACGGGAGATATAGAAAAAAGCAAATTAATGTAAACAGCACTTCATGTTTTAAGTAAAACCACAGAGTAGTAGAAACATTTTGGAATAATTACCAGCTTTAATTACAGATTGAACTTGAGATTTTTTAAAAGCTTACTTGAATTGCAAACACTAATTAAAAAAAGGGCGGAAGTTTCTAGTGTGTGCGTATTTTGTTACTTCTTTACTTCGAATCAGCAGAACGCATTTTTATATAAAAAAGCTTAATAACATAAAAAATAGGCTGCGTTTTATACGGGTGCGGAAAATCGTCCCCTCAGAACGAATTTTTCAAAAATTAATAGTTACTCTATAGATAAACCCTTCTAACATATTGATAGGACGTATAATTCGATGATGATATTTTCATAAAAAACAACCAAACTTTCCACAGTAGAGCCAGATTTTTTTAGAACCCAAACTACTAGAATATCCTATATAATATGAACCATTTATTGGCCGACAGTTTAATTTGTCTTGAAGCTTTTTAGTCAGCCTAGTACCTTATCTCCGATACCACCCGATCAAGTTTGCATTCTGCAGGAGCTCTAAATCAATTCTCGCTTAACAAACTGCACAAAAACATACTGTGGCATTACTATTTTCCTTATCCTGAACAAACAAACGCAGACAGAGCAGAAAGTACAAACGAGATAAATCAACATGTCTGTCTATACGTAAGCGTAAAAATGAGAGCTAATCAAAAATGTTTATTCGTTAGTACCCCGCGCCCACGGGATGTAAACGCGATTCAGTCGCCATGCAAACGCGATTCAGTCGCAATGCAAACGCGCTTCGGTCGCGATGCAGTTACACCGATGTTTGGCACACTCCGTCTGTTCTTTTTCCTATGTCGTCTTACGCTGTCGCGCGTTTCTATCGATACAATCGCGATGCCGTAGTACGTTAGAAGCGCGTTGTAAACGCGACTAACATGCGTTAGAAACGATGCAGTAGCAAACAAATGCGTTTAGCAAACGCGCGATTACAAAAAGTCGCCGTGGCCGAGGGGCCTTATGGTGAAGTTTTTGCTCAATTAGTAAAGTCTCGAAGTTCACACTCGTGAGTTTTTGTGATACTATTCTTTTTTTAAATTTCCTTTGGTGCAAATGCTGCTCGAAGCGTTTTTGTTTCTCGTCTGAATCTGGTCTGGTCTTGTTTCAATATAATTTATGTGGATTTGTTTAGTGTGTTCTTGTAGGTACGTAACACATTTACCGGAGCTTGACCATATATATATATATCGTTAGGGACATATGGAACAGTCAAAATAGTTCTGTGCTTTGTTATTTATTATCAGCCTTTGTATTATCCCAGAGCAGGAAACAAGAGCCTTCTCTAATACGGAGCAGCACTGAGCATTGATTACCGCGGTTGTTTAATGCAGTTTAGTAATTTCCAGGTTTCCTCGAATATAACTTAGAAAAGTTGCGTTAGTACTCGCCTGGCCTGTAAATCGGACCCGCTCACTCATATTTAAGAATCTTTAACCACTAGGCCCGTTTGGCGTTCCTCTTCTTACACAATAATTTTAACCGAATTTCAAAAAAGGATAAGGTTCCATGTTTGACCCCTACATTTTTATATTTTATTATGTTTTATCTCCCAGTTCAAATGTTCAAAATGTGTAAATGTGCTTTTGTTTCGTTAACAAAATTATTAACAAAAGCAAGAAATTATATTTTTATATTACCTTGAATTTCAATATTACAGGACATTTTCCACCGACTCAGCCTACAAAGCGAGCGTCTGAAAGCTGTTAGCTACGAGTAAGAAAATCGTATTATTGTGGCGCTAGCAGATATGAACTTGCAAGCTGCCATTATAGTACACCTGCACTTTTATGCAATTCCCACTCGATCTACTAACAGCTGCCGCGAATGCGTTTTGTTATTTTATCGTACTAATATTAAAAATGCGAAAATGAGTTGGTCATAATTCAAAATACAATTTTGTCTAGTATTTTTTTTTAATATTATGATTGTATACATTATTCTTCACGCAACGTCATCTAGTCCCAAAGTAAGCAGAGCTTGTACTATGGTTTCTTTTATAAATGCTTACATTATTATACATAGGTACACCCAGGCTAAGTCAAACATATTCATCCACACAAATATTTGACCTATGCGGGAACCGAACCCACGATCTTCGGTGTCACAGGTAGATTCACTTACTAGTACGCCATCTAACCGTCAAATATATAATATCTTTAGTGTATTCTATCTACCATATTCAATAAGGCCTGTGGTAAACTATATACCAATACTTAAGGAATTCTACAAACATTGACTTGTGTGAATCAAATGTGTAACTCAATATTAGGTATTTGACTTTGTATGAAGTAACTTTTGATCAATGCAACGAAATTGTCTATATTGTAGTTTGATGTGTTACAGGAAATTCGCCTTCATCCCGGTAAATGGATTTAGGATGCTCCGTATTCAAGTAACTTAGGAGAAAACCAATGAAAGATGTATCATCATCTCCCGAGCCTTTTTCCCAACTATGTTGGGGTCGGCTTCCAGTCTAACCGGTTTTCGGCTGGGTACCAGTGTTTTACAAGGAGCCACTGCCTATCTGACCTCCTCAAACCAGTTACTTACTGGCTTCTGACTACCCGTAACGACTGCCAAGGATGTTCAATGACAGCCGGGACCTACAGTTTAACGTGCCATCCGAAACACAGTCATTGGTGTCCAAGATATACTTTAGAAAGTCCATACAAACTTAGAAAAGTTGCATTGGTACTTGCCCGACCTGGAATCGAACCCACGCCCTCACACTTGAGAGGTTGGCTCTTTAACCAGTAGGCCACCACGACTTTTTTTTTCACAATGAAAGATGTATACCTAATACAAATTCAATTATTTTCATTACAAAGAACGTAGGAAGGTGCTCTAAAAGTTCCAATATCTTGGCTTATTTGAGAACTGATTTATGATAATTCAAATCTCAGCAGATATTTATCAATTAGTCTACGTACAAATATAGAGTGTGCAGTACATGTTTCTTAACAATATAAAAATAGTAAGTCAAGTTTTTTTATATAATACTGGCAGTTCACCGCAGCTCCATCCGCCGCACGAAGGAACTACTTCCTAATCACTACATAGTATAAAACAAAGTCGCTTTCTCTGTCCCTATGTCCCTTTGTATGCTTAAATCTTTGAAACTAATCAACGGATTTTGATGCGGTTTTTTTTAATAGATAGAGTGATTCAAGAGGTAGGTTTATATGTATAATTTTAGTATCAGCATTGCACCCGTGCGAAGCCGGGGCGGGTCGCTAGTTTCAGATAAAAAGTAGCTTATTATTACGACGATTACGTGTCTACCAAATTTTGCCCGCTTGATGGCGTGACCAAGGGCAACGGAGATTCATTTATAGATTCACATTATGTAAAGATTTAAAAATAAAATGTTCTGATCAGTTAACGAATATTGAGAAAGATAAAATTGCACGAGTACATAACACTGTTCCAAAATACGCTTTTACTCGGAAATAGGCGTTTAGGAAACATGCCAAAATTCTTCGCCATTCTCGCGAAACGAAATCAAATGCTGCACAATATGAAAAATGCCGACACCGAAGACCCCAATGGGGGAATCGAATCGGATATCAGTGGAAAATTTCATATTTATGCAAACTGTACCGGTTGCACCTCCCGGTCGCGATATCTGCGATATTGAAAACTTTATGCCTTGAATTGCATATGATGTTGGCTTTATGCGACGAATATATTTGCCTTCCTATTTGTACTGCGTATGAGATATTATGGAAATAGAGATTACGTTGGATTCCGTGGTGAACTATAAATCAAAATGTTATTACTTTTCTCATTTTGCTATGATCTGTTTTGGATTAAGGCGCTAGTCAAATATTCATGAGGGACCACGTTTCCTGTTACAATCGTATAAATGTTATATCTTGTTGATTTCCATATTGTATTATAGATTGACTGGTTTATGCTTTTACGAGCTGAAACGGAAACTTTTTCACACGTATGAATAAAATTATTCTAGTCTGTTTCCTTATTCCAATCTTTCTACTTTTTTTAAATTGTTAATACGTTTATTTATTATCAAATTTATCCTTTACGTGTTTAAATAATCTTACAAAAAAAATAGTGTCCACCGGAGCAGGTTTCAATATATTTTTACTTACAGAATCAGAACCAGAAATCGTTTATTTGCATAATGTATGTATGTATACAGATATAGTGGTGTATGGTAGATTGTACATATAAAATACAGGGAGTCATCATCTCCCGAGCCTTTTCCCAACTATGTTGGGGTCGGCTTCCAGTCTAACCGGTTTCGGCTGAATACCAGTGTTTTACAAGGAGCGACTGCCTATCTGACCCCCTCCACCCAGTTACCTGGGCAACCCGATACCCCTTGGTTAGACTGGCGTCAGACTTACTGGCTTCTGACTACCCGTAACGACTGCCAAGGATGTTCAATGACAGCCGGGACCTACAGTTTAACGTGCCATCCGAAACACAGTCATTGGTGTCCAAGATATATTCAGAAAGTACATACAAACTTAGAAAAGTTGCATTGGTACTTGTCAGACCTGGAATCGAACTTGAGAGGTTGGCTCTTTAACCACTAGGCCACCACGACTCTCACTCACGACGATAAAATACAGGGAGTAAAGCAATATCATACAAATGATACAGGTTTTTCGTCACATGAAACATTAAGTTTATCTCTAAATTTAGTATCGATCTCTTGATTACCAGCCTCCCACGCTCACAAAACGAGGGCCCGATGTAAGATTTAATTGGTACAACGTGGATCCTAAACTTTTGACAGAACTAACCAATTTAACGCTAGAATTAAGAAAACATTACCTATTGAAATTCAAGTCCATGGGCTGTATTCGTAGAATTTCATCCTTATTTTTTTTTTCTTTTACCATGTAATTCGTAATTGGATAAAGAGTACGTCCCGCTCCAAGAGGGCTTACAAAGGTTAATAAGGTTGATACTCAAATGTACAAATTGGGTGCTTTTTGGTGAAATAAAAACCAAACTTTGGCGGAGTTGTTGTTTGAAATTGTGCTTTGTTAAAATTCTGTAATGTTGCCTCATTATATGTTTTTGCTATTTAATTTTGTCGCTCTAACAAATATAATTTTATTTTCCATTTATTGCACATACTATTTACAGTTACAATATATTTCGGAGAACTTGATATGACATACCTTATTGTGAGAGAGATATTAGTTGATACAGAACACAGTGAAATATTTGTTTAAAAAATTTCAATGTAAAAATTATAACAATGTAACAAGGTAAACTAAATATATAACTATACAATAAAATATCTACACATTATTAATTATTATTAACAATCATCATCTGACGGAAATGCTATGTATATCTATATTGTGCATAGACATAGACCATTTAGAAACCAGGGTGAGACAATATGTATCTTCTTGTACAATTATTTCGTAATTAAGGTAAATGTATGACGGTGTTGACAAGTGCTGACGTGCATAATTAATTGATCATGCAAGGTGAGCCTGCTAGGTTATTCAATAGACTACAGCGATATGTGTAGTGTTGAATGCCTAGGTATATATCATTCCGTTCATGTATTACAAAGTATGTTTGCGATAAACTCGGAAATTGCTAAAGCATTTGTCGATTTATGTTATTGGAATGTAGGTCTATATACCTTCTGCCGGGGCTGATGGTTGTTTGCAAGAGTTACCGCAGCCCTGGTAAACTAAGACCTTCATTCAGAACGAAGATGTGAGTTTTAGTCAGTAAGAGTCCGACACCCTCTAACAACCCACAGCGGAAGGGTCATTTGATGATTGCTTACAAAAATTTATGTGCTAGCGTAGGTAAATAAACTTCAAAATATCATCAGACTTACCTCCAAAATACCAAACTTTAAAACGTTTGAAATGATACTTCTATGAATACAATTCTGCCTGAAGCTTTGAGGAGAAGTCTGTATGTTATTATATTTCACTGGAAATAAGAATGATAACAGTTCTCTGCATAGCTTTATTATTTTTCATGAGGAAGATATTTTTCTCGAGGACGGATTGGTATTTTTATTTGCATTGCACTTGACAACATCGTGCAAAGTATTGGCTTACCACTTATCTTTTGCCAACACATTCGGAAAAACATTTTGGTATAAGATTTTTCTTATACATATTTTTCCGATTATTGTTATTGCGAAACTCGTGGCTAAGAACCAGCTACACGGGTCGACCGATCATTTAAGTTAAGCGACGCTTGACTCGATCGGTCTGTGGATGGGTGTGACCATGTTATTATAAAGATGATAATATGTGTTTTGAAAGCTACCTCGAATTTGTGCGTGCTTTTCGTCATTTGTATATCTATGGCAGTCGTTATGGGTAGTCAGAAGTCAGAAATTATGACAACCAGTCTTAACAAGGGATTGTCAGTGTGACTGGGTTGAGGAGGTCAGATAAGTGATAGCTCTATGTAGAACAATAAGTACTTAGTGATTGGAGGCCGATCCCAACAAAGTTGTGAAAAGGATTCATGTGTTTTTCCTTTTGTTTTATAAGTTAAATTATGTTTGTATTGTGATAGCAAAAACGTATTATTTTCTTTACCAACGAACTTCGATTAAACAGAAAAAATATTTATTAAAGAATCCCATAAAAATCAAATACAACTTAACAACGTAAGATAAAGGGAGGATTTGCTCCGCAATTGGACCTTGTTTCGGAATTTCGAATTTATATGCGAAACTTTGAAAATTTTCTAAATGAGATTGTACTTCCGTATGCCTTTGATTTGTGACTGTGTTTGTACTTGAATATTTTTTTTGTAATCTTCTCGATATTACAAGGTCTAACAAAAATAGTGCATCTTATTTTTACGGGTCATCTAATGCACTTTTTTGGTGGTGTACATGACCCCTAGCATGTACTAGATGACGTGTAAAAATATGGTGTACTATTTGTTAGAAGAAAACCTCTAGTCGTATTATTATTATTTAATTTTACAATTAGTTTAAAATCATACATATTTTGTTTTATATTTACTAAAAAAATATAAAATGACAACGCACGGTCAGGCACGGTTTACTCAATTCCATTGCAGAAAAATTGAGGGCGGCTTCAATAAGCGATGCCACATTTTTATATTCAAGTGAACTGTGCAGATTACTCGCTTTTGCAGAACCTGACTTACAGCTTACCTAAAATTAAATCAAATAAATAAAAGAAATACTAGTCCAACTCGTATATTTTACTAGATATACTTACATCCTAACAGCGAAGAGATCACATGAACGAAGTTTGTTTCTAACAGTAATAGATAAGATTGAATTTAAATATAGATTTCCAAAATTAATTTCGAAAACAATCCCAAAAGTTATGTAACAGAAGTTTTGAACTCTTCAAACTTATCAATTTTCCAAAGATTCTACTTATACTTACAGGTTGTGGCATCAAATAGTGGTTGGTATATCGTTAATAATTCGATTTACCTTTACATATAATTATAAAAATCACCAATAGAAAGATTTAAATCAACCGTGAACATAATACCTACATCAAACTAGGTTTGCCCTAAAAAGGTCTTATTGTAATCTTTTATCCTATTCCTATACATAGAAGACAAAAGTTTGCTTACTTCAGGAAATCTGAAAACAACTTTAGGTATTTGAATAATCTTAAGCTTAAGGTTCTTATTTAGAAAAGAAAATGTTTATAAAGGTAGCGTTACGGAATTTTGTATAAAGTACAATTTTAAGCCTAGGAGACAGGCGTTAACATTGAAATAGGCTTTTGTTTTAACTCAGGTTGGAATTAAATAATAGTAATCTAGTAAATGTGGATACTGGTTATTATAAGTAGGTATTGCCTTAAAGCTAGCCTAAAACTAGCGTGATTTTCTGATTTGTCCTTGTAAATATAAGATTTATCAAATGAAAAAAATTCAATCACCAACTTCCAGACTCCCGGCTGCTTTCTATGAAGTTTCTTAATATCCACAAAGCAATTTCAGCCCGACCCGGTAATCGAAACCGAAACCCCGTGCTTAGCATTCTTTGCATTTTTTTGACGTGTATCCTCAGAAACCGGACCGCTTAGCGACACTCATTGCGCATTTTAAAATTTGAAAGATAAAAAAGTTCATACTATATTGTTTGCGAACAAATATTAATACACAGGCGTGATTGACGAAAGGCATATTTAAAGTAAAGTGTATTTTACCTACTAAAGTTTACTATTTAACATCGCAGTTTTCGCCGAACAAAAATTTTTATCAGTCAAAATTTATTGAAAACGTTACTGATTGCAATTTTATTTGTGATCACGTGTGCGTTCATTCAGGCTCCAATGCGTTCGCATACAATATGCTTTCGACGGTATCTACTTCAAGCACGATCATTTTTGAAATTTCCCAATTTCCTTATCTTCTGTTTTTTATACACACTTCAAAATGGTTGAGAAGCTGTGAAAATTAATCATGTTTTCTTTTAACGAATTTGATACAAACATTGTTTCTTAGTTGATGATTGTATAGAATTTTTGATAGCTATTATAATTTATTTTCTATATTGATTATTTAAAGCCTTTGGGTTGCTTGTAAACAATAGATTTTATACGAGTTTACCACGACTTTGTTTAAAATAAAAAATCAAAACCGTTTGTAAGGCCATCACTCTTAAACGCCTGAATTGAATAAGATGTTTCGCATCGAGATTAGTAGGTCTCTGGAGAGCGCAATTTGCTTCCCTCTGGATGCGGGTAAACCCACGAGGAGACTAGTTATTCAAAAATAAATAGCAAAGCAATAAACATTAATTAAATTTAACAAACTCCTTCGTAAGCTGAAATCCCCGAACAACTTTCTTGAGCTAATGGACATAGGATCTGATTTCTTTATTAAATTTGAAAGAGTAAATACGTTGGATTGCGATAGCGATCGGCAGGGTCGCATCGTAACAGGATTACACGTAATGAAGGAAGAAGAAAGTAAATATCGAGATACTTTTACTATTGAAAAAATAGGATTTTTATGTCACTTGCTTCCCACGGTTTCGCTTGGATCTAGGCCTTGAGGACAACTGAAATTAAAATAAAGTATATTATTAAAGAAAACGGCACAGTATAATAATTTGTTGATTGCGCGGTGGCGACATTATAGCGTATACGCGGCGCGGTGCCTGAGGCCGGATGAACGAAACGATCCGTCGCGTCGCTCGCGCCGCGCGCCGTTGCGCATGCTGCCCCCGCTGCGCTATATCTCCACTGACGTTCTGGAACAGAGCTTTTTGGGTGCGTTCACTAGGGAACGTAATACTTTGCACAAACCTGTATAGAAGGCATCTGATAACCCTTAAAAGTTTCCCATCTACGACAAAATTGCATTTCAATAGATTCAGCCGATTTGTAGTTAAACAACTTACAAACAAACGTATCTTCACTTTACGACAGTATTTTGTATGATTAGTTAAAAATTCACGAACAAAACAACATGATAATGTAAAAACTGCCTGTTATTTAACGTTAACCTTTAGTTATCAATAAATCTGACATTACATCGACACAATTTATTATTCGATCATTAATTTGTTACTCTTTTATCGTTACACGGGGTGATTACTATTAAATCAAGATCGGGAGCCGGCACCAAAAATTCTGTGAAAAAACATTGGCTCGCTGAAATTGTCTTTCACGAAATTAAGTCTTTTGTTTATTTTGTCGAACTTTATAATGAAGTATGAAAAATTAATCCCTTGTCAACGGCCTACTGTTATTATAGCAAAAAATATTCATGAAGTTATTCGGATGAACTTGATTTGGTCTACCTAAAGATTTTTTAAACTTTTTATTTTTACAATTTGTTGTCGGTTGTAATAGTGTTGGGACAATATCGATGTCTAATGTCAGTTTGTAATAATGTTTAATCAAGACACAAATGGTTAATTTTTATCCAAAGTATGACAAAAGACTCAACTAGGTCTTAATAATCAGCCGAGTTAATTCGGATATTAGCCGGAACAAACAGACAGAAAGATAAAAAATTAAAAATAATGTAGATTTGGCAAAATTAACTGTGTATTTAAATTTTATGTTTGTATTATTTCTTTTATATTATAAAAAAAAGATACTCCAATTGTATTAATTGGTAAGATAAATATAGCAATTATAGCTTACACTTATTAAAAAAAAATATTTCTTGCACCGAAAATACGAAATACAGATATTTAGAGAATCGAATGGTCTGTATGTGGTATTTACATATGTATGCTTCGCAATACCGATCATATTTTGTAGTACATTATTTATTATTACTAAGAATCGCGGAATGGAAGCAAAACATACATTGTATTGATTTTATTTCCTGAAAAAGGTTACTCATGTTGCCTTCGGGCGGAATTTAAAAAACCGTGAATGATTTGAACTCTGAACTTTGGTAACGTTCGAGAATTTAATCAACCGGAGACGCCGTGCCTGCCCCTCTGACAAAGGTACGGGTGCACCGCTCAAACCCTTTGTGTGCAAGTTTGCGACAAAATAAAGAATAAAACTGTTAATAAAAGATTGTTAGGTATGGCATGTTTGTCCTGACATAAAAATAGATAAAGAAATCAACATCAAGGAATCCGCATTGCCATCCAACATGACAATGCGAGCAGTCCTATAAGGGCACGAGCCCCGCTGACAGCTATGCGGATGATTTTTTGATGCTTTATTTTAATATTTCCTTTTTTTTTATTTTCTTTGTATAATTATTAACTTTGTAAATAATAACTTTTCATAAATAAAGGAGCCTATCAATCTTCCTCAAAAAAGCTTGTTTTGGATCATTTTGTTGGGTGCGAACGATGTGATTGAAAAGGCACTATCAGCGAGCGTGCTATCATATTTGCTGCATTGCTTGTCCTCTTAAATGGTTTTTCGGATATAAAATTACGTTGAGGCAGTTCTGGTGGGTTTAATGCTCTAAGTTGGCGTTAAAACCAAACGGCGTATAAAATATCCGTCGGTGTATATTTTATTCCAGGGTACTCAGTCGATTTTTTTTATCTAGATTTTGTATCACGCACCTGTAGTTTTAAACTATTCGGATTATCTTTTAGAATGGTCTATATGTAATGTTCAGATCATAATCGCTCCCAGATTTTTTGTACGCATTTTTTTTGCTTATATTACACCGCAACATTGTATATTAAAATTACAGGAAATTTGTGTTTACGCACAAACGTCACAAATCAGCTAAAAATATTCGCACTAAACTAATATAAACCACATTGATTTATTCAAAGAGGTAGTTAATACAATAACTTCGAAAGCTCACTGAATCAGGAAACTTATGAAGATACAGAATAAATAATTATACAAGTTGGTCCAATCAATACTCACTAACTATCTTTGTTTTGATTGGTATGCCCCTTGAGTAGTGTCGAGACTCCAGTCAGCGTAAAAGCAATTAGCAAAGAAAATAGTTTTTTTCCTGTTTCACGTATATGTATGTTGCTAACACGATTTCGGAATACGAATTGTACAATGTTCCTGTTTAATTCTGCCCAATGATTTTTGCTGAGGTAGGTTTTGTGGTAATATTGATGTTTTATTATGTGCGTTGTTTATATCCATATTATATAAATTGCCTCGTTGGTCTAGTAGTCGCATAGCGCGACTGCTATGCACTGGATTCCGATTTCTGGGTTGGTCCAAAATCACTTTATGGCTTTTAATAGACTTTCATAAAGCAGCTCGGAGTCTGGAACTTGATGATTGATACACCCGATACATTGGAAAGCACGTAAATGTAGATCCTGCGTCTGATCTCTGTATCTGTGAAAGAATTAAGAGCCATTGTTCACACTATTTATCTCGAAGGCTTCGCATTATGTTGTGACAAAAACCAATATACTGACACCAGATGGCAGAGATAAATACCTAGCTATTATAATAGCAGTCCTAAATGGTCATACATCGTTGGTCTGACCGCAGCTAGTGAAACTTAACCTTCCTAACCTATAGATCTTTAAGGCCCATTTAGACGGGGAGAGTTTCTCGTCTCGAAGATACGATAATTGAAAGAGAATATAAAACATTCACTCTTCTCACACGAATTTGCGACAAGCCCCGTGTCATTTCGCTAAATTTGTATACCTATGTCATATACGTATCTCACTGCCGAAGTTCTTGCCTGAATGTAAACATTTTGTTGTTAATTATATTATGGCGATTATTGCTTTCTATAGTCGCGGAGACATTCTCGTACCGAAATGTACTTGAAACTCTCCATATCTAAATGGGCCTTAAGACTGTTACTTAGTTAGCACTCATTTAGAAATCCACAGAGGAAAGTTTATAATAAAATCTAAGCTATGATACGAATAGTGATAAAAATAATAAACCTCTTGCAATTTTAAGGCCTTCCAAAAGATCCCTTATTCCCAAGTCTAGCCGTGGCTGAACAAGAGATTCACATCACGATCTCACCTTGAGTAAGTTCGTCTTTCGCCTTATTTATGAAAAGTTCCCCGAACTGTTTTAGGCGCGAACATCCTAACTTCTTTAGACTGATTTATTGTGAGTCGAATATTTTGCGTCAGCTCGTCAAGGTTTTGACAAATTTTATAATGTTTTTATTAACATCAGCTGGAAAGGTTTTATTGACGTCGCTTTTAATATTTCGTGTGAGTACATGAGTTTTTTAGTAAGCTTTGATATGACATTTAAATGGTATTATTTAAATGTTCTTTTTGGAAAGCGATGAAAATGTTCATTTCTCAAATAGGGCATAGGTATTATGTTTGTGATTTTTTTACGTTATTTAGAATGGAACAGTACTTATTCAACTGAATCCATATATCTACATTCCCCAGTCACATAATAACAACTAACTAAATGCAAGCAAAAACAACTCAACAACTACTAACAGCAATTTACGACACTAAGACTACTCCAACGCAGAAATGACATGACTAAGAACGCAAGCACAGTGCGATTAATTTGCATATCATTTGCCGAGGCCCCGTCGCCAGCGACAAGCTGGGACAAAATACCAGCAAAATTAATGTAGCCTACATTACGTGGTTTGTTTCTAACCACTTTATTGCTACTCGCTTGCCAAGCTTGCCTGCCAAGTCCCCAAAGTACAAGGGCTTCTATAAAATGTATTCTTTATGCCTCTTGTGAAAAACAGAGAAAAATTGTCGAGTTTAATTATGTCATGTTGCGTATATTTCCCTAGTGGTAGCGGTAACGCGAAAAACAATTTCAGACACTTTTGTAAGTATCACCTCTTGCGTTTGTGGCTGCGAAAATATTAACCAGTTACATCCCACGGGGGACGTTAGAGAAAAACTTAAAGGTCTATATCAGGAGAATGGCTTTTATAGTATTCTGAGTTATTTGAAATAGTTTTTTTTCATAAAAATGATTTTGTTAATCTGTGATCATGTCTTGAAGCAGACTTCGGTGATGTTAATGTTTATTCTGAATAATTAAAATGGGTAAAAAGTTAAAGGTTCGAATTTCACTATTGTTATTAAAAAACATCGTTTTATTAATTCGACAACTGTAATAAGCTTCTACAATACCATAGCAAAAGAATAACTAAGTTAATCTGGTTTTAAAATATAAAAATGAGCTAGTATTCCACGTGTATTGCCAACAAAAATTATTAATACTTTTTCCGAGAAAACTCTAGAGACTTAAAATAGACACTTAGTCAACTGCAGCTAAGAATATGCTCGGTTGGCATAAATTCCACTTCCATCTGCTTTTAAAGACACTTTGCTCACGCAGCTCATTTTACACCAGGAAATACTTTGCATGAATCCGTTTTTGAATCTGATTCTTACACCGTTATATTCCATCGTCAGATCAGCCATTCGAAATAAGTTTCTCAATTTGAAATTGTAAACAAAAACTTCAGAGACACAGCAAAACCGTCTGGAACATTCCAACTTTGCGAATTGCAAAACACGAATATAGATTGCCAAAAACTTTAAATAGAAACCAACTGATGTATTCTCTAAGTTATCAAAAAAAACTTGGTCCTATAAATTTTTTGAATCGAATAAATTACGTAATAGAATTCTGAATGTGGTAGAAAATGGTTTTTCAAAGTCAAAAATATTTTTATGCAAAGCAGTTCAATTTAATTTGGACATATTATTTTTGTCTGAAATTGTTTGAAATCTGTTTTGTATAACTATGTCCTTCGGTGGCGATTTTTTTTAATGACATTTCCACGATTTACTACAACAAAGTTTGTAAGAGCATTTTATTTCTATTCTGTGGTTTATACACTTAATGAACTAGAAAATCTGCCGCTCGAACCTTTTGCTTTCGGTTTTATAGCCTCCATGTTAAGTGTTTATTTTTCTGTTTTCTGTAATACTGGAAACAATATACTTCTATTCTATTAAAAAACTGTATTTGGCAAGTGATAAATCATAATGGCATAAAGGTAGACTGTTGATTAGCCTTAGAAATAATATAAGACGAATCTTATCTTTTAAAATATACCATGTGAAAAACCTTAGCAAGTTATTTACCTGGGCTGCGTCTTCATAAAATTATACCATCAAGCTGTTACATCACACCAGCACTGCCTGTATTCAGCCTATCCTGTTAAACTCTTGAATAAAAGATTTCGAGCGCAGCTCGTTTGAAAAGCTTATTCAATTATTTTCCGTCAGTTGCTTTCTACAAACACACCGAATCAATTTTCGATTTAGGCGAAACAACTTCATCACTAACAAAAACAGAATTAAATTCAACGCTATTGGTACATACACAAATCCGACAGTGCAAACAGAAAGACACACAATTTTATATACGAAAAACGTTGAATTCGGCACCAATGTTCCGGCGTTGACGGCGATAGAGTATTTATGGCTGTAAGCTGTTGCAATGTACTGGCACGATATATTTTAAATTATAGAACGTGTTTGAAAATCGAATTGGCATGATGCACAACACTTTGTCCCAATTTATGAAAATTGAAAAGATATTTATTTGAAGAGCTAGTGGCTAAGTTACAGCTGCACAGGGCGATAGATCAAAAGTAATCAAAACTATTCAGTAATCTGTGTCAAAAGGTTAAGCAATGCTTGGCACGGTCGCTCCGTGAGTAGGTGACCATTAATTTTATGACGAGTTGCTCTGTGTGTCGGAAGGCACGTTAAACTTTTGGGACTTGAATGAACATTGAAATATCATTGGCAAGCAGAGTCTAGTCAGCAAGTAGCAGATAACCAGTCTTACTTTCAGACGTTAGGTAGACAGTTGCTTAAACATGTAAACATCTAAAACTCTGGTTAGACTGGAAGCCGACCCAAAATAGCTGGGTAAAAGCCAGATAAAGTTCTGCAGCTGGGATATAAATAAATATACTAACAAAGAAGAAACAAAAACCTTTTTGCACTTGACATAATTTTTTTATCAATGCTCACATTCAAAATTCGAATGCTAATGAAAAATAAATTTAAAAGAAAATAAAAAATTGGCAATTAGTTTTGCTTTGCGATTGAAATTATAAAGAGATGAAAGGAGCGAATGAAATTTATTTTTTTATTTAAAATTAAAATATTTTTATGTGTCGGTACCAGTTTGACGTTTTTTGGGTTCGTCATCCATCACCATCCTATTACTTCTTTTATTCCACATCAAATTAAAATTTTCATGCTTGAATACCTTTCGAATATTAAAATTTAAATTGTGAACAGAAAAAATATTATCGTCTTTGTGTTGTAAAGCAGTATTGATAAAAAAGTAAGTTTATTTCCGTGGTTATTTTCAGAATTGTCGAAAATGTCTGCAGCAAATAAATAAAGTTATCATTATTGAATCTCTATTGAACGTGCCAATTTAACTTTTTACAGCTATTTTTTACTTAATTGATTTTGCTTGTAGTTTTGGCTACAACAATTAATTGCTATATTCATATTATATATTTGATTGCATTCGAAATATTTCCGTAATATAATCGTCATATTGTTTTTAGTTATTCAAAATTTATGAAAATTAACTGTAGGTAACACAAATATGTACATATGTATCGGTGGAATATTGTAAAACAACGTGTTAGCTCTCAATTCGCCAATGTAGTGATCAATCATGGCGTAAAATTGCGCTGAATCATCGCTTTTGTTTCGGCACGCTTGTACTATTGTTTTAATATTTTGAAATACCAAAGGCTTGCCAACCTGGACCTGAAATTTTGAATATCATTGTTTAATTTTTTTTCACTCCCCCCATCTACGCTTGTTATAGTATCCCCAGGGAACAATGTTCTACATTTGAAAAAAAAAGATTGTATCTTCATGTCCTAGGCATCTTTATCTATATATTCCATTGGCGCAATGGTAACAGCGCCGGGCTGCCGAGCTGAGGATCCCGGGTTCGATTACCTATACGGTCAACATTTGTATGATGAGCATGCTTGTTGGCTATGATCTGAGTGTTATAATTTTATTATGTAATTGTGTTGGCACCCATCACACAAGCAAGCAATCAATCAAGCAAGCATCAATATCGTACCTTGGGGCTAACCGACCGTTTGTGAAAAAGTGTCTCAATATTGTTATTATATCTATGTCCATGCCAAATAATAATATTATTTAAATTGATCTTAACTTGATCTAGCCGTTTTAGCGGCTTACAAACAAATTTACTATCGCATAAACTTTTTGCAAGGGTAGCCATGGGTTAGCCGTATTCACGAATTCACCGCTTCTGAAAATGTTAACGAATTTTCAATTTTAGTGAAATACAAAAGTTGACTGATCAACTGTCTAGAGTCAATACAAATTCTACAGTTCTGAAATTGCTTTCACAAATTGTATCTCTAGGAGTCTTAGTTTCAGGTATTTAATTACGGGTTGGGTACTTGAACAAATTGATCTGCTATGAGAACCGAGAGTCTGTGTTCCAAGGTGTACATTAAGATCAGGCTGCGGACTAAAGTGTCGGCCAGGTATCAGCCGATGCGATGGTTGGCAAAGTTTAATATGATGATAATCCTTATCAAACTTTTTAGTCGGCCGATACCTGATCGTTGTACTTGAGTAGATTATGTAAATATTGGATGACCAGGTGAAAATAAAATACTACATCATATTCATTTTGTAAAGCATCTTAAAATAATGTCAGTTTAATTTATCGGTTTGAACCGATTTGAAATAGTTTTAATTTTTTATGTGTAACATAATCGAAATAGTATACAGCCTGAATATTTTGCGTGTCATATTTTGTATTGTTATACAAATTGCATATAAAGTAACACACAGACAGTTCAATAAAGGGGTATTAAAAGGAATTGGTTTGCTCAATAAACCAACATAAAATTGTTTCCGTTAGGCAGTTAAAGCACTTTAAGGACTACCAGGAAACATGCAACGAATCTCACCTCTATTATTCGTAGACGTCTAAGAGAAGCAGAAGGTTTTCTCACGGCTACACATCTTTGCTTGGGAATTTACAAAAATCCTTCATAATAGACACTTACTGCAAAATTATTACTCGTACTGCTCTTTAAAATGCAATGGTTTTAGATGATCGTTTTATTAACTCAAAGCCAGTCAGTTTCTTACATTATACATAACTAATGGTAGAAGTTCTGATATAAATCTAAGGTTATTAAATGTTAAAGTTAGTGGTTTTGAATATTATGATGTTTGTTAAGGTGAGATTCGACTGGTGTGCGGCATTGTGACGCACAATGCACGAACAAAATATGCACGAACATAGTATTTTGTTCGAGTGTACGTAAACACATTGTAGCTATAAAAACAGCTGATGTTAAAAATAATTTCCGTTATAAAGCAACTATGATGGAAATATTACTCGCTCATTTTAAATTCATAGTTCTTGATGAGACAACGATGAAAGAGAGTGGTATTATACCATTATTTTCACAGCGAAGACAAGGAGCTGAAATATTTAATAGTGTGAAAGTTCAAGAGGTTTTTATTCATAGCCTTAATGTAGTATGCAAAACATCTCCTTTACTTACCGAATGCATCGACAAATCAGTATGGAATTCTAGTTTGTGTTACGAATAGGTTTAAAAGTGATTTAAACTCAAGATCTAAGTCATGTCTTTTGATGAATTAACATCAACAGTTCATTCAAAAACTACAAACATGATTCTAAAGTCTCACTAAAGAGGAGTAAGAAAGAAGTGAAGTCTGTAAATTGCTTGCTTTTCTGTGCATAGTTATGAATAATTTAAATGAATAAACCATGTATGGTAATTTTTAGTTTAAATAGCATTCAGTAGCATTAGCTTTTTTATATGTGGTTAAATCTTTCGCACTTACATCCGTCCGCGCTGTTTAGCGGTTCTTCCCCGTCTGCGTTCGTCCGCACGGTTGAGCATCTTTTTTTAATTCGGGACACTTTTTGTGTCTAAAAAATCATTGGAAAAATCTTTGGAAAACTGCTCAGCGCGGATGACGGCGGTCGTGGAATCTGCTTACGTTCTCCGCCATCCGCGACGGTACGCGGTGTCGGGTGTGAATCGTCTCTTAGACGCAGACTTGTGTATAATACTGCACTCATAACAACTACTTTTAATTATAATACAATTGACATAACTGTGTGAAATATTACATCGATTGTTTCTAAAAGTCAAACAACACAAGTTCACTATTTAATACGAGTATAACGCCAAGACAATGACATTAACTCAAACAACAAAATAATTAAACTTATGAAATGTCTTCCAATTGCTGAAACAAAGTTATACAGAACTAGGCTAGCGATTAAACAGAAAACAAAAGTACCGAAGACTTATGACGTAAAGGAGATTACTTCATAAATTATCTATATTAAGGACAGTCGCTAGAGTAAGTGTGCTTAGTACTTACTTAGCCTTGAAATAAATGTTTGTTACATTTATAAACTTATGCTATAAAGGAAAGTTTATAAGGCTTGGCTTGCCTTTGCCGAAGGGACATGAATGACTACTCGTAGTAGGGACTAACCTTAAGTGAAAAAAAGAAGAATCAAGAGCTTATCAGTTTGGAACCGCCTATCCAACATGAGTAATTATGGTGACTTATGGTTTGGAACAATTAACTAGATATGAGCCCTGCTTGGTACGGGCGTAAATTGTATACATAAACCTTTACATAAATTATTCTATATTTTGTTGATATTTGTATGAAAATCGGTGCAATAGCTTTTGAGTTTTATTACGAACGAATAGAGGCAATATTTTAAGACATTTAGGTACATCATTTGGTATATTGAGTGAAGAGGCTTTCTTTTTTACTGTAAGACAATAAATGTACCAGTTTGTGTGTTTCTATTAGATGTATCTAGATTCAGCAGTGTTGAAAGCCTCATGTTTGTATGTCAACAAAGCAAATTGGACCCGTTTGGACCTCAGATTGGCATAGAGCTATACAAATACAAGCGGAGAGCTCAAGGCAGACAGCTCACTTGCTAACAATACACATCGTAGCAACTAGCGGCTCGCCGCAGCTGCGCCCTAGATGTATACGTCCTACCTAAACCTTCAGTAGGAAATACTTTTTATGACAACCTCATGAAAATCTGTTCAGTATTTTTGCACTTATTGCAAACAGACAGATAGATGAACGTTCTATAACATTTATTTATGTAGTTTTAACATTTTGATAGAGTGTGATTGTATTTTTAAAGTTGTGATTCATTTACCAGCGTGTTATTTGTCTTTTATCTTTATCATTCATCAATTCGTAGGTCTGCAATTCGATTGCTTTGGTAATGAGTAATGATCCTGAAAAATCTAAGGACTATGTAGACTTGAAAAATAATGTCTTTTATTTTTTTATTGTAATTTTTCATATAAAATAAATAAATAAAACTTAAAATATGGCTTCAAACAATTCTTCCTCATCGCCGCCCACTGGAAGCGTACCCAAGAGGCATTGTCACGCTAGATGGCAACTTGTCCTAAAACAACAACAAACTTTTGACCCACATAAAAGCCAGCCTATAAGTCACTTCAAAATAAAAAAAAAACAGTACTGACTTAGATGTATAATTTAAGACTAAACGGATCAAGCACTATGACTAGGTTGCGAGCATTCTTTTGCAGCATTCTCACATTATTTACTTATTGATCTCTTTAAATTTAAGCAGACCAGGAGCATTCACTCTTTAATTCCTAGAGAAAGAGCATTTTGCTTCTCCGGTTTAAACGTGCCCTTACACATAGAAAACTACAGAATAGCCCCCACGATGTTGTGTGAAAGTCATTCTGCAAACACAATGCAAAAACTATTGTTTGCCAATCTACAATGACCGACATGACGTGTAAAGACGAAGTGCAGAATTCAATAGAAGTTTGCAATAATGAGAATGTATTCTACATCTGTCTATATTTTCCAAAAAAGTACTCTTTCTATCATATCATTTACATATATGTAGCAATTAAAGAATGGGTAAAAGTGGCCCTATATGTATATAATATAATATCAGGACACCTTTTCAAACACGATCGGTTAGCTCCAAGGTTTATCTCATTAACTTGTGTTATGGGTGCCAACACAACTGATACAATTTAAACATATAAAATTATAAATACATATTAAAATACCCAGACCACAGCCAACAAGCATGCTCATCGCACAAATGTGGACCGAGAATCGAACCCGCCACGCCCCGCTCCTCAGTCCGGCTTGGTTACCATTGCGCTAAATAGGATCGTCTAAAAATATAGGTAGGCATATCTGTATCATATACATAATACCTCGTTAGTTAGTTTAGAGGTCAAAGCAAGAACATTATTCCTTTTTGTATTAAAATTTTACTGATGTAGCCTCCAAAACTGTATTTAAATTTACGTCTAGAGCACCCGAGAAAGACAGCCGCGCGTCACCCCGTCCGACTATCTAATATTTTACAACGGCAAGAGCTTGCTTGCCTTACTTTTGAGGAAAACTAGAAGAAAATTGGAAACATTAATACAACATTCTCTACAATATTAGAGGGTAATTTCATCCTTCAAAATTTTCCTATGGAAAATTTGGTTCATTTCAAAGATGGCCATGCATTTTTTCGCCTTATTTCCCAATTATTTCCGAAATGTACAGAATGGGCAGAGGTTTGCTGGGGTTCTGTGAACGGTATTACCGCCGCTGGGGGTATGGAAATCGTTTCTTTTTTGTTTGTACTTGACAGACGACTTATCTGACTGTTGAATCGTATAGTTTGTTGTTCGTTGTTGTTCGAGTAATCGCTGTTGTTTTTTTTGATTGAACAATCAATCAATTATTTTTCTCTTAAAATTATTAAGCTAAACAGAAAGAGTTTGTTTGTTTGTATTTTTGTTTGGACGCGCTAAGCTCAGGAACTACTAGACCGATTTGAAAAGATATTTCAGTATTAGACGGCCCATGTATCGAGGAAGCTTTAACTTATTTTATACCCGGGTGCACAGAGTAGTTCCCATGGAACTCGCTGAAAATATATAATAAAAAAGTAGCAGTTTCTAATGCTATAGACCTACGTCAGTATGTCTTAGAAAGCGTGGTATACACGCTCAATAAATATGATAAAAATATTTTAAGAAGCGTACTTAATGATAAAAGAGACCCTTAAATACTTAGTAGAAATACAACCCACAGATAGAAAATAAAATAAAATAAGATTCTTCAGAAAGTAACATTCAACAAACATGAAATTCTTATTATACTAGGAAATCTGTTACCACGTCTATATTATTTACGTCAAATAGCCAAACCGGTACAATGGTATCTATTCATCTGTCATGAATGGACATAAAATACGTTGCTATTTATATTGATGGCGCTGAACGAGTAGCTTCGATCCCCGCTTTTGAAGCGTTGCAGCGTTTCAACGTTTCTATAGCTTTTCAAGCCTATCGGTTGACGGTGTACGTCATTATGGCATTCTTGTATCACCAGATTTCTTTGTAAGACCGCTTCAAATTGACGTTTTATTCAGAACCTTTTTTTCTATTATAATTATAGTACACTTAGATGAAGAAGGGATAGATATAACTTAGTCTTTCAAATTTTAATTTTTAATGTGATGCAGATCTATATATTCTAAGCACTAGCTTGCATACAGCTACTCTAAGCATCCGAAAAAAGCTTGTTAAATAGTCTATGTCTATAGCCTACCTTGATAAATGAGCTATCTAACAATTAAATATTTATTCGATCCCTGAGATTAGCGCATTCAAGCAAACAAACTTCCACTTTATCTGCTCTTTATCTTTGTCTGCTGTTTAAACACTGACGGTGACAATAATTTACCTATCTATGATGGCATTATAAATTGGAGCCCATGGGCCCATCAACCCAATTATGAATTAAGTCACATGTACCACAAATTGATCATTTGATAAAAATCAAGCTTTTTATGAATTCTGTTCTTTCTTCGCTTTTATCAATACACATCATTAAAACTTAACAGCGCCCATCTTAACAGCAGAGATAAAATCTAGGGTTGTTACGTTTGGGGTAATTGGAAGAACCTTTAAGCTGTCTACTCGACGTTTTAAATTGAATTGCAGTCCCTGATATCGCAGCCTGAAATCTTGATAAACGTGTTTTACGACTAATCAAATGCCCTTATTTGTAAAATTGAATTTTGAATGCCGGATTGCCAGTCGTAGGCTGAATTAACAAAGTTTGAGCTCAAGATTGCGAAGAAATGCGTAACATTTTTGCTCAATCGCAAATTGGAATATAAAGGGCTTTTAAGAAAAATATTTGCTTTGTAAATTAAATTAATATTTACCTATACTTGGCTCTAAGTAAAATTGGTGGGTCCCGGCTGCTATTTGTACAACTTTGACAGTCTTTACGGGTATTCAGAAGCCAGAAAGTCTGACAACCAGTCCTTCGAGGGGATCAGGTTGCCCAGGTGACTGGATTGCGTAGGTCAGACAGGCAGTAGCAACATGTAAAACTCTGGTCTGCTGCATCCGGTTAAGACTGGAAGCCGACCCTAACATAACTTGTTAAAAGGCTAGGCAGATGACTTGGCTCTACGTAACAATTCGGTTTCTATAAATGAAATTGGACAATTTTCTCTACTAATTTGGGACGATCATGCACGTCAAGGAAACTTGATGTATGTACTACTAATATTATTTTTGTATGTTTAATTAGCTTTCGATGCATAAATATGAATTTGTTTTATTTATTTACTTACCAGTTTACCTACACAGTTAATAAGATACGCCGAAAACAATAGAACAATCAGGTACAAAGGCACTGGTTATTTCTCAAGATTTTTTTTCCAACAAGCTTGCTATGGGTGAGTTAGTATAAAAAAGAAATGTAGACAGAATGTGTGGCAACTGAACTGTATCAACTAAATGGAAAAAAAAAATTATTGCAAATAAGTAGTGTACTACTACCTGTCTGACCTACTCAATCCAGTCACCTGGGCAACCTGATCCCCTCGTAAGACTGGTTGTCAGACTTTCTGGCTTCTGAATACCCGTAAAGACTGTCAAAGTTGTACAAATGGCAGACGGGACCTATAGGTAAATAATTAATTAATATTTTAATTTAATAAGCAAAATGGCTTTCCTTTTCATTTAAAAGTTTCAAAATTCATTCATACAAAGTAAAGATACCAAAACCGATATATAAAAAAAAAACTTATAAGATATTTTTTATTCCCAGCAAATGATACTGGGAGAGTAGTAAATTCCTCGGCTGTAGAACCCATATAAAATAGGACGGACTACAATTATCTAGATGGATCCCAACGTCAATATACTTCGTGATTTATGATGCTAGGACCTCAGGCCTGAAGGGTAAGGGTCATGAAACTGACAAACCTAGGAGAAGGACTAACAGCTTATGGCTCCAAATTGATTCTCACTAAGTGCAAAGAATAATTTGGTAACTGTAGATAGCTTCGCAAATAAACTGCCAGGTTTAACATAATAAATTAGTTTTGTATCGATTTTAGATGCTTATCTCAAAACAAGTATACAAATATTCTACAGAAAAATCCAGGTCATTAAAAGATAATGAGTGCAGCTGCAGCTCTGTATGAACAGGTATTCGGGCTAGAAGAGTGAGGAAAAAGAGAGTGCACTTGTGTCGGTGCAAATGTTTGCCAATATGTCCAAAATGATTATAAAGTCAAATTATAAAATTTTGATCCACTTTATTATACAATAATTTTGACTGATGATACAATATTTAATTACTGAGGTATGGACGTTAATTAAGATCAATAGATTAATAATATTGTCGGGCCTTTCATACTGTGTTTATTTAATTAGACTTTACATTGTCTTGTTTTATTCAAAATGATCTTTGATTTGTAAGTGATACTTTATCTGGGGACATTATAATCATCAATGTTCAACGTAGTATGAATGCTTAGAACCGCAACAATAACATTTTGAAAAAAAATTTTGGAGGTCAAAATATTCACCGAAATTGGATAAAAATATTAAAAAGTAATTTATTTAAAAGAAGCTGAAAAACAGCACCTTTTGAAGGTCTCTTTGATAAAAGAGAGCTCCTAAAAACGCCCGCCCATCACTAATTCCTATGTGTTATAGCTGGACAGAAGTATTGGCGGAACAAACTCCCCAGCAACATAACAAACTCCGCAGCAACATAACAAACTCCGCAGCAACATAACAAACTCCGCAGCAACATAACAAACTCCGCAGCAATGCAACTAACTCCCCAGCAACACTAAAATCATAAACAACACTACTATGATTTTCGACCACAAAATATGAGCACAAAGTTGGACGCTATACACGTTCAAGCATTTATTGAACATTTCAATATCTTCGACGCCATAAAATACTTAATGCACTAGAATTCTCAACAAAGGAAGCCTGAACAATCCCATTGAAGTGCAACACAATCTCAGTGCAATGCAAATTCTAAGTAACATACGGTTATATCCGATTCGCTTAAACATAGGACCTCGCGCAATTTGTGGCCCAGATTTAGTAAATTGAGATTTTTGTTTCCTATTTTTGATTTCGGTAATTAAATTGGAATATTTTTAGGATTATTATATTGTTTAATCTTGTGTGGGGGCACTGTGAAGTAATTAATTTCTTTACGGTCAATAAATGCCTGTCTTATTTTTTGTCTGGTTTCTGTGCCATGTAGAAATTCTTGTGGGTGATGACATCCAGGCCGATTGTCGGCTACGGCGGTCGTTCTCTTTTATGGAGATCAGCCAGCTGCGCAGGACATATTATAGTGCACAAGTGTCTCACTATGAGACCACTAGACCAACGAGGCAGTGAATAGGCAGTCTTGTGGGTAGGTATATACTAGACTAGCATGATATGTAAGTCATCCTACACGGTTTTGGCTTGACGGATAAGCCAATTAAGATTTGAAATACTACTTCAGTTTTCGGAACCTGATTTTCGAAGCACTATAGGCTACTTTTCATCTAGGTGTCCGCAGTGGTTCCCACGAATAATTCCAAAACAAATAGCAGCATTGAAGGAAATGGCATAAAGTGGTTGACATACAATAGTATATATATAAAATAAAATATTTCTATTTCCTCTTCAGTATTTCAGATATGAAACAATCGCACTAGTTTCCTCACAAATAAAGGTCTAAGTACACTTTAGCGCTGCAAAGCTGCAAGTTGCAATACGACTCTTGACTTTTGGAATGAACAATTTTGAATATTGGATTTTTAAAGACTCGCTCGTTCTCTGGGGTTTGAACTGGCTTTAGCGGATTGTTTCTGGGAAATATTGACTTCAGTCCATTCGTTTGTTTACTGAACAAAACAATATTGAAATCTAGTATATAAAAATTATAATTATAAATACAGACATTCTTATATCCTATCGTGGACTGCTTAAACGTGAAGAAAAACATCACGAGGAAACCTGGACTATAAAGTCTGAAATGACCAACCCGCATTGAGCAAGCGTGGTGATTAACGCTCAATCCTTCTCAGCGTGAGAGGAGGCCTGTGCCCAACAGTGGGACGATAAAAAGCCTGATGATGATAGGAATAGAACATTACTGTTGTTAACTAATGTTAGAGACGTAATGTTCCCAAGATAATAGTACGTATATGTTGGGTTAAAATTAAATACATGACATTCTACTTACAACTAAAGCGATGAAAGCAATTGTTACCACCATTTTGACTATTAACTTGCTAATAACAATAAACATAATTTCTATCTGTTGGGGCTCAGGCCTTATTTGCTAAGTCCTATTTGACCTTAATCTACAAGGTCTGATTGAATAGTGATACTTTAAACACCTATAAGAATCTTTAACATCGGCATGGTCATCGTTTGTCATAAACAAACATAGAATAGAACTCGCCTTTTCAATTCAATCGCCTTTTTTGCCTTGCCAAGAACTGTAATTTTCATACTTTAGGTTACATCTACGTAAAATTGCATCTCAGTAGAAAAAAATGCTAAATTGTGAATAGAGCTCCAAACTACAATTTCCAATGATTTTAAATAAAACAAAAGTGAATACATTATTACCTCTATCTAATAAGTTTTCCTTATTAAGATGCAACGTTAGTTTTATATCCTTGATTTTCCATTTTCAACCTTCTTGCGAGAGCAATTAAATTGTAAATCGAATACGTATTCTTTGCAGACAATTCGATCGAATCCATATTTGCAGTCACAGCATGAGTAAGACAATTTTGTCCCGTCTTTAGAATGTTATTTTTCTAGACTGTCCTTACATTCTCAAGGGTGTATTTCCCCAATACATTCACGAAATGAACTTAATTAAGGCTCTATTACTTATTTCCCTTTAGTGTGCAGACATTTTGCTCCTTGGAGGGAATTGACCGGCGGTTTTTATAGCTAATATACTTGTGTTTTTTGATTGCCTTTAATAAAAATCTGACAAAAACACGAATTGTTAATGTTGTATAGTAGCGCGAATAACTTTGGCATCGTATTTAGGTTGCCATTCAGTAATGATGGCATGATGGCTATATATAACACAGCGTGATGATATGTCACCTTTTTTCTTTTTTTTTATCAACCAAACCTAACATAACATAATTCTACAATATAAAAAGTGTTGCAAAGTGCAAATCTTGAGAGCAGTAAACTATTTTTAAAACATTCCTTGAACGCTACTATGACGCTGGTGGAAAAAAAAATGCTTGAATAAGCAATAAAAAATAAAAGAACAAAATAATAATCGACTGTTATGCGGTACGAAGTTCACTGGGTCAGTTAGTACTACATAGAAAATAAACGACGAATACCTGCTAACCCCTTTCCCGCTGTATACATCCAACCTAAATAAAGTCAGAAAATATTGTAAGTAATGGGTTAATGGCCAGCCTAAATGTTTTATGTTGCAAAACAGAGTACGAATCGTGCACATTCGTCCAAAAGTTTGTTTTAACTATAATGTACGAATGCAGATGGCAAACACCACTAAAATCTAGGCCATGTAGTTAGAGATTCAATTGAAGTAAGGCCTATTTTTTTTTCGTAAATTAAATACCATAGGGTTTTTAAAATCATTCTTTATTTTACGTTTCAGCACAATTGATTTACAAGTTAATACTAATGTCGATGAAACGAAAATTACTAAAATTTTAGTTTCATCAAAATTTTCAACAGTTTCATCAAAATATTCCGCAGGTTCATCAAAATGTAATTTTACACACTGTACCTCAGCAAGTAAAAGCTCTTATCTAGACAACACATGGCAGATGAGGTTATTGTAGGGAAAAACCTTGTCCAGCTGAACAAACGCTCTCTCTATAGCCCAAAATCGCAACAAAAACTTTATTCCCTTTTTTGATGTGAAATTTCGTGCACGGCAGTAAAACAAGTGACAGGAACAAATAAAGCAACGCAACAGGAAAAATATTTGTTGAAAAAAATATTAGAGTCGCCGGCGGCGATCCGCGCTAGAAAATATTTGTCGGGAGAATATTACATTCGTGTCAATTTTTTTAATGGTTGTACTGTTCCTGGAATTGAAGTGCAATACTGTGAAGGTATTTTAAATTGTACGTTGGTATTTTTCTAGTACAATGTACATTGTACAGTCGTTCCATGTAAAGCACTGATACTCAGCTGCACCCAGAAGACTGGAAGCCGATATAGGCATAGTTTGGGTAAAGCCTAGGCAGGTGATAAATGCCATTTTGAACCTTTGAGCCAGTAGTTATTGTAGTTAAATGTTTCAAAACATCGTTGAGCCTTAAATATTTCGTAAGTTGTTTAGTCTATTCGCCTACCTATTTAGTAATAATGGTTTAAACAGAACAGTGTCATATACATAAGTATGTCAGAATCAAGTGCATAAGACAAACTTTTTTTAGTGTTACACTTAATAACATGTATTTTATATCCTCTTTAAAAGATTTAGGGCCTGTTTCGCCATCTACGAATATGTAAGTTCCAGTTAGTTTATTTGCTAGATAATTTCATACAAATTCTGTTCCATGTTTTATTTATTCGGTAGAAAGTGGCTTCGGACATTGTGAAACTGACCCTAAGCCTCGCCTTATTTACACCAACATTAAAAAAAACGGGCTTCTCTAAATATATCTCAAAGAATGTAATACTCTCAGAGATTCTATTGGAAGACAGCCTTAACACACTTTTCTTGTTCCATTCTGCGAGTTTTACGCATTTCATTGGTTTCTTTCAGCCACAGCCTCTTAGCTGCGTCTAAAAATATACGCGCATTTTATCTACCCATTTTATTTTCTAGAAGAATTTCTGTTTAGTCGGATATAGGAATGTTTTAGATCTCAAAACGGGATACATTAGTATTCTTGCTAGCTAAATAGGATCCAATCGCGGTGGCACTTTGAAACCGTTAGTCTAGACTCTTTGATGATATCGGCTGAAGGAAATGAGTTTATTCACAGTAAATATTTAACGTTTAGTACGAAGATAGGAAGATAAAGAGATACATTTTCTTTCAAAGAATTGTAAACAGAAAAATATACATAGTCTGGGTAAAAATTGTCAACGCTTTGAAATAAACATTGTGGGTGTTCCCTGTATCAAAAAATAATTTTAGTATTTAAATCGCATCATTAAAGTTTTATGGTTTGATAATTTTTTTGAGAATATAGTCTTTAAAAATGCAGTCATACTTGGCCAAAGAATTTGCATTGCCATCCAATGCGGCCAAGATTTTGGGTACGATCCCCAGTGACAGCGATGCAGATAAATTTTTTGATGCCCTATTTTGTGGTTAATTTTGTAAATATTTCAATTTGTATATAAAAAATAAAGTCATACTTATTTTTCAATTGTACATATTTTAAAAGTTAATTATCATTATCATTACTTAATTAATTTTTAAAATATCCTTAAAATTCTATATTAGTAGGAGTATTTTATTGCTTGCCAGAATTCGGGGAAGATGAGTAAGACTAAATAAGTTCTTTATAAGATAGAAACTTGTTTAGAAGATCGTGTTGCAACTTGTCAAGTTTTCTGAGAACCGCATGAAGTTTTGACAAAGATGCTTCATAATATATTTGGAAGTTTTTAGTTAAACGTGTGCACCAACAATCTTTAAGCGGTTTGAGATGAGTAGATAGAAATATCAACTCATAATTTTAGAATAAAAAACGAATATACAAGTCTTCAGTTAAAAAGGCTTTTTTTATTATATTTAACTACAAATGGCTTAGTTGTTATAGTAATAAAAATCTTAATAATAACAATGGTACGAGTAAACTTAATCTAAATAGACTAAGTAGTTCAGAATTATACACTTTTTCAATCTAATAGGCTAGTTAGCCATTATTGTTTTCATTGGGAGAGTAAACCAATACGATCGGATATCTATATAATTATCACATAACATTAGTATGTACAGACGCCAGCACATCACGCTACCTGCAACTAACAGATTTTAAAAATCAACTCGGAACCATATGCTTTAGCGATAAAGTTGAAAATCTATTAAGGAAATTTGACAGATTGTAGTAGCGTCTACAACGAAATAAATGCACAACATAATATTTTTTTTATTACATTACACTTGTAGCTTAAATCAGTAAATTGGTGGTCAAGATTCCATTTTCGATTGTCAATGCCACAATATTTATCAATCGCTCAGGATTCAGATGTCCAAAGCAAACTTGTGCTCCGGTGAACTTTGAACATTTTTTACGCTAGACGAATTTCTTTCATGTGACTGAACGACCCAAAAAATCTGGGACCTTTCAAAACAAATTGAAGAGCTTGGGGTTATTAACAATGCCTTTTTTAAATCTTCGTCCTTAGAAGAAATTTCCTTTACCAAGGACTGTTCGAAAAGACTTCGTTTTGCTAGAAGAGCCCTTCGTTATAAATGTATGTTCCTCATTTAAGTAGACAAGTAGTCAAGGACTAAGGATGACAGAATTTCATGAGATGTTTGAAGGATCAAAGTTAAACATTACTAGAGAATCTCGCTAAGTTCTCGTTGAAGAGATCTTTATTGTCTACTAGCTACCCGCCCCGGCTTCGCACGGGTGCAAAGCTGATACTAAAATTATACATATAAACCTTCCTCTTGAATCACTCTATCTATTAAAAAAAACCGCATCAAAATCCGTTGCGTAGTGTCAAAGATTTAAGCGTACAAAGGGACATAGGGACAGAGAAAGCGACTTTGTTTTATACTATGTAGTGATATGTCGTGCTTTCGTAAACTACTTTGAATGTGTGCGTATGAATTTGCTTTGAATTTTAAATATTTCAAAGATATACTTTCATATCACGTGATGATATTACAAACTTGTATACGTTGATGAAATAACACTATTACAATGTGGAGGAAATTTTCAGTTGGCATTCCACTAAGTAGTCCACTAGGAGCTCTCGAAAAAACTTATATCATTAATATTCTGCGGCCGCGTCTCTCTCTTTGCGCAGTCACCAATTCTCTAAATTGGATTGTGACACACATAATTCTGTCTTTTATTCTGTATGACATGTTAAATATTTTATTTATGGTAGGATGGTAGATAATTAATAAAAATATGGAGAGTGATCCTAGAAGAAAATGTAATAAGTGAGGTCAAAAACCTTTATTACTTAATTTGAAGATTTTGATTGAAATTACCTAATACTAGTTTTTTTTGTGTTATGGGGTACCGTACCGATTGGTCCGGGTCCACTAATTAGTTCCTACGGGAAGCGAGTGAAACTGATAGTCAAAAAAGTTATATTAAATGTAATGAATTAAAACAAAAATTACAGTCATAGGCCGAAATCGCGATACCCAATGTAGTTTGTTAATTATAAGATTTTATCCTTCTTCAAATATTCTAGTCATAAAAGCCACCTCATCAACTGCTATTTCAACATCGTCTTCTACACAAATTAAGGGAAACATTTTCCTTGTCATGTCTTACTTCAAAATAATTCTTATTTTCTTCCATTCCTGCTTTGACGACAGACTCTATTTCATGCAAGCATATGATATTAAAACGAGCTATGACAAATTGCCTTCTTACACTGTTTCGTCACTCATTTCTGTAGGATTATAAAAGCATCTTGCAAGCAAAGTGCGGTCGGAGAAAACTCTTCGCATAATAAATGAGAAAGAAACATGTTTTTTGTGTTAAAATATTTTACAATGCAGGAAAGGCCTTCTAAGTGTGTGGAAGGAAAAAAATGTCTTAAGAATGTGTATTTTTTGTGCAACTCAAGCACACGGCTGTGCTATAAAGCTACACCGTTATTTATTTGTTTCTTTTTATTTTATTCTTGCTTAAATAAATGTGGCCTATTAAAATCCATTTAACTGGTGATAACTGTTACCAAATTATATTTAGTTTTGGAGCAGGAACGAAGATTGACATCAGTATTGTCCAATACTCATTCAGCAATGATAATTAAGCATCATCTTAAGCAGAAAACCCGTGATTTGCTCTCAGATAGGCAAAAACGCTAGACAACATTTTCTTTTTCTTCTACATACCAATAAGAAATAAAATTACAACATTCTCATGACGTCACTGTTTCGTGTGCTGTTTCACAACACCGTGATGTCAAACGCCTCGTCAAATGACCCTGAGGGTGCAGCTGGAGAGAGTGTAAGACTCTTACTGACTAAAACCCACTATGTTCCTTCGGGAGGTCTCAGTGTGCCAGGACCACAGCCCAGGCAGACCCTCGACGTCAAACGCCCCTTCTTTCAAACTTAAACTTTGCCATTTTTTTTTGAAAATGTAAAAGATAAACTAAGTACCTACACTTTTTTGAGAAAATCCCTATTATCTTTGTTAAAAATGTCATAAACATTGTTCCGATTTCCATTCCCATTCATTCAAACTGCATTCACAAACCTGCAACAAAGAAAGGCTTACAATAGGGGCATGCATTGTCTCGTAACGATGCTCCAGTTTTCAGTAACGTACGTACCTTCATTAAGTATTGATGCTTGAACACACATCACTTGTATCAGATTTCATGACTTTGTCAGTTCCGTCACTTGAGACAAAAGACAGGGAAATTAATAAGGGGCTTTTGCTTTGACTTTGTCTCTCTCTTACCAAATTATTTTGCTCGCTAGAATTCTTTCGCGCATAATGCCGATAAAAAAAGCCTATATGTTATTGTGTATAAGCTATATAACTGCCGAGATTCATCAAATTTCGTTACCTGTTTGCTGGTGAAGAAGTTACAAACGTACAGACGGCTACACATCAAGCTATATATACAAAACAGTTTGTCTAGAATTCGTTTTATATGGTCTTTCTACAAATTGAAAGGTCAGATTATACTGTATTTGTGTATACATACACATACACAAACATCCACAGAGTTTTGCTTTTATCATATTTTTAGCGTTTTTAGATGATGAATGAGATCAACAACATCAATGATCATTTCGTAAGGAGAGAGGGCCAAATACAATATTAAAAAGTCTTTAAAACAGAATGTAAACTTCATTAACAAAAATATCTTTACCTTCTTAAGGCAGCTATCTAAGTGATCACTAACCAGCTGAGAAGTTCGTCACCAGACTTCCTTTCATTCACAAATTGGCAACAGACTTCGCGCCAATAAATCTCCGCCATTTAAATGACAAGCAGTCAATTTCTGCAATCATATTAAAGTTCAATTGCTCGTCTCGCAATTTCCAATTTAAAATTAATGCTTCATAATTTTCGTTCTTATTTTATTGGACGTCAGTGTAAACAACTGAACTCCGAAAACGTTTAAATTTTCAATTGAGTAGTAAATGGAATGAAAGGATTAATTTTGTTTTCGTTTTTTAAATATTTTTATTGCATGTTCGATTCGATTGTCGTCGATTTTGTGTAAACAAATGATAATAGGTACGTTTGTTTATTTATTAATGGTACAAAAATGCATTTGTTGATAACATCACTTTTGATATCCCTTCCCAATGCCCATTACAAGTGCATACAGCTGACACAATGTTAACAAATAGTAGTGACAAAGAAAAATGTTAAATAATTAAATAATAACATTTAACAGAGGTATATACTTTGAAAGGAGACAGATACATTTCATACATTAATATGTCAATGTTTTGTGATATGATAAAATCGGTGGCAATTGACTTAGAAGGATGTTTTTTTGCTTGAACGCGCTGATTTCAGGATCAACTGATCTGATTTGAGATATTCTTACACTGTTAGACAGCTTATTCATTGAAAGCTAGATGCTACTTTTTACCTGCGTGCGCAAAGTAGTTACCACGAGATGCGGTTGTAACCAGTAGCGGAAGCAA
The DNA here is from genome assembly GCA_958496145.1 of Heliothis peltigera. Taxonomy (NCBI): domain Eukaryota; kingdom Metazoa; phylum Arthropoda; class Insecta; order Lepidoptera; family Noctuidae; genus Heliothis; species Heliothis peltigera. The sequence continues at coordinate 2,821,282 of OY292341.1, forward strand.
GTTTAAACCCATAAGTTAATCAATTTTAAACTACCCTTTAGCATGTTTACACAATTCATTATCAATATGGATAAACAAGAAAAACTATCTTCGATAAAGACTTGTTGAAAAATTCTCTTTACAAACTCAGCAACTTGGAAACGTCTGTTCAAAACACTCCTTCCAGTTAATTATTACCAAATCATAAAAAGCAATAAAATAAATGATCTTGGCTACAGAAATATTTTTATTATTTTAATAAAAGCATTATGTTGGTAGTTAACCGATATATATGGAAATTATTTTGTTGAAATACAACTAGCCATAAAAGTAATTAACAAAACAAAATTCTACTTAAAGACAGACACGCAAGACCACAGTAATAGATTCGTCGCCTAGACCTGAACATATAATTTTGAATACTGAAAATTATACTTTCTGCGATAAATAACGACCTACACCGATTTCAAGCAAGGCTTTCGTTTAGATTCCGTGAAGTGACGAAAACTTAAGACTAAAATGAGTCAGTCAAATTAAGTAAGCCCTTAACCTACTTTTTGCAAGCCTAGTACTATAATTTTGTAGGTTGTACAATAGCAGCTGGTTACTGTGTAAGATAAAGGAGTGATAGTGAGTTGGTATCTTTTTTTTAATCTTTTATTTTAGGGGTATTTGTTCTCAGAACATTTCAGCCCCGTTGAGTCATAAGTAAGCATTACAACTACAAAATATACATAATTTAGGGCATAAGTAACAGGACATTACTGACGGAGTAGGTATTTTACGATTAAAAGAGATTTAGAGATTATTCTTAAAAAATATGTTCTGAAGATACGAGAGATACGTGAAGATTTTACCTGTCTTTTTTTTAGAAATTGTCTCAAATTGGCTTCAAAAGCGTTTTTGACATACATCTTTTTGTTATAAACCGTTAGCTAGATTTCCAATTTTTAAAGAGTGTTGGATGAAGAAGTTCTTTGCCACCCAGGGCTTGAACGCCTTATCTAAACAGAAAATAAATGTCAGAAACAGTAATGATCTGCGCATGATGCCGCGTTCCAATAATCTCGGATATTTTAATTCTTAAACAATCTTGTATGAAATTTAGGCTACCTACGCTTCCTGTATTATAATAAGAGTATTACGATCTTCCATTATGTGCCCCTTTTAACGCGGGAAATCATCAAATGCCCCTCGCGCTGTGGGTGCAGCTAGAAGAACTGCCAGACTCTTACTGACTAGAACCAACTTTGATCCTTCTAGAGATCTTTTCGTGCCAGTGCCGCAGTACGCAGTGTGCCAGGCAGTCCCAATATATGCCTGGAACATCTATTGAAACTCAGTCAAGATAAGACGCCGTTAAGAGCGGTTACTCATGTCCTGTCAGTTGGACCATTACCTAAACCATTTGCGCATTAGGCTTGTCGCACAAAGTCAAGAGATAAACCTTACTTATAGCAAGGAGAAATCTATATTTTGGGTGCTAAAGCTCATTAACCCAGTCTAAGTAAGCCTTAAAATTACAGTTTTGATATCTGACAATTATTAATTACTAGCTTTTGCCAGTGGTTTAACCCGTGTTCGGTTAGAGTTCTGAGTTAACCTAAGGCCTCTAACACATTTGACACGAGTGGTACCTAAGCGAAGTAGTTCCCACTCGGTCCAAATGTGTGTCTCAATGTCAAGTTTTTGCTTAAGACTGTCGCTATCTAATTTCTAGATCACTTTAATCTAAAAAATTCATGAAGGTCACATCTACACACGTGTAACCTGTAACTAGTAATTACATTCTGTCTGTCATCCAGAGACTATTCAAGCTTAAACGTATAATATGTATGTATGATATGCCATTTCGAGAGCGAGTGCTCTATAGTCAATTAACTAGATCTGATTCCAAGAATTTATTGAGTATTCTGTATTTATTCATTACAATTTAAATTACATTTGTATTTAGTATCTTAATAACATTAGTATAAGAAGCAACCACAATCTGTAAAATTTCCTAAGACATTCAACTTTATCGCTGAAGCACTTGGTTCAAAGTTGATTGTCTGAGCTGAGTGCGCCCATATGTATATGTAGGTACTGAGTATCGTTGAACAAATCGGTATATATTTCCGTATATATAATAAATGTACATATTTATGAACCTTCTTCGTCCGCTACCTTGCCACCACCAGCGTCCATGAGGATCCAATAAAATTGATACAAGGAAAAAAGAATGCATTGGAAAATCAAGAAATGACCCGGTAAATTGAGTAAAATGAAGTATCAGACTTTCACCAACTAAACCCATCCAATTTCCTTCTCAAACCATGTCCTATGGTGGAAATTCCTTCTATCACAATTTTGCTTCGCTCGCCTCATAATTTTGCGGTTACCTCTAGAGTTGGTAACTAGCAACAAAATACAATTGGGATTATGCAGCCCACATTGTAAGAAGAAATCTAAAATCGACACGACGATCGAGCTATCTCTAGTCACACTCCCATATGTCAAGTGAAAACTATCACTTTTTGAAATGGAGAAACTGCATGAAACGTTATCCTTGTATTAGTGACGCCTGGTTGCACGACTTTTACTCGATAAAACTCGGTCATGTGGCAAATATAGTTTGTGTTGAACCAAATGCAAGAACGAACGCAGTCTGGAAGACTTTGTTAGCAAAAAAATAAGTATTAATTTTTTAAAGATTTTTGCAGATTTACAAATTAAAATATTCGTATATAAAAAACAGTGTTTACATAGTATATAAAATGCATTAAAGGCTTTAAGTGCTAAAGTATACTGTGTAATAAAGGTATACTACAATCGCTATTTGCACGGCACTTTTTACTCATTATCGTACTACACTGAACACGTAAATTCTTATATTGAACGCTGAATTTTAACTTTATACGTAGGTATTAATTTTTAGGCTCACATTACACAATAAATAACGCAATATTTAACTGGGCTTTAAATTAAATAAACACAAAAATATTTGTATTGATGACGCACGTTTTTGCCATTCAAAATTAAATTGTAAACATTCAGCAATAAAAGTGATATTTCATCAATGAACCTAACGTAATTACCATCATTTTATCAAATTCCGATTCACTGAATTTTGACGAACACACATTTCGTAACGATTTATTGAAGTTTCCACTTGATGCCAAGCAATTATTTAGGAAACTAATTTTCTAGTTTACTTGGGCGACATTAAATTGCGTGGGCCCAAATTTTGGAGCAGATTGGGTCAAACTTCTGCGAAATTTTTGCTTTAAACGCAACTTTCGGCCATTGAAAGCCTCAAGCCTGAGGTCTGAGCCATAAAATGATTTAACTCTCCCGTGAGTAATATGTTACGCTACACATTTTAGGGAGTGAAAAAATAATACACACATCGATACAGAGACAAAAATTGTCTCTATACCATTATGTTTTATATTTTATCCCTTCAGCGGAAAATTCAATATAGGTAGGTAGCAAAAAAAGGTGACGTCACGCCATTGTGTTTTCAAAGCCGTCTCCTATCCTTCAAGCCCGAGAGACTTTTGCAATGTGTTATTTTTCGAGGCCCGTGTAAAAAATGTTTGACCAACTGTCACCTTTCGAAGGTTCATTTCTCATCTGAAAAGGACTGTTATCTTTTGAAATACTAGAAAAAAGAAATTATGTCCCACGGTAGAAGAGAATCAAAGGAATAAAAAAAAAACTATTTTATATGGCTTCCACAGATAATGTACCATGACAAAAATTCTATCATTTTAGACTAAAGTTAAAAGTCATTGTGTCTTAAGTTTCCTTCGCAATATTACATTTTTATCATTAACTGATGACTTATCTGAATCATTACAATGATAAACAAAAATATATATATTACAAGAGGTCATTCAACCACTGCCTTTCTACAAACAGCTACCATACAACTAATGCGAGCAACAGTTCCATGTAAATCATTTAATATTTCACGCATAGCTTTTGATGGAAGCCCGGCTTATCAGCTCATACGCGAACAGCGCCTAAGGCTACAATGATAAAGTGCCTGATCAGAGCGTTATCAACGTAATTCCCAATAAATTTTAACAGAATATATATTAGTCTAAGTAAATCTGTTCTGAGGAATATTCAAAGGCCTTGATGCCAAAGTAATCGGCTTCCAGGCTATAAATGTCATAAAGGAACGTTAAAGTGAGCGATGCCTGTGTGAATGTGAGGAAATTTTGTACACCAGGTTTTTGGTTTATGAGGAAAATTTTAGTATTTTATTTTAGTCCTCTTGCAAGTAATACGACGATCTAGAAATCGTGAACTGAACTAATGAGAAGCACTTGGATTACACCTCTGTTTAGATTATGCATCTACGTCATTATGACCGCTTTTGTATCAAATTATGCCTAGTAGCCTCGTGCTCGTAGTTGTTTAAGTCTCTCTTTGGGTACAGACGCCAGCAAATCAAGCTACCCGAAACTGTCCAATTTTCCCAATCAACTTTGGACTGTATACTTCAGCGATAAAGTTGAAAATCTCTTAGGGAAATTTGACAGATTGTAGCACATCAAGCTAGATGTGCTGGCATCTGTACATAGCCATACTCTTCGCTATTCGGTTTCGATCAATTTCAAAGACTTTTCTGCCTTTGAAAATTATTTATTTATGGTAGATATCTTTGACGATTCCAATTTACTCAAGCATTCCACTTCGAATCTCAGTTTCAGCTCCTATGTCCATCACACTGATGTCATCTAAACCCAGTCTACACAAACACTAGCCAGCCGTTAATATGTGTTACATTATACCTCTGTAACAATAACTCTGGCCGGCACATTGCGCTTCAAATTAATTGCTGGATTTATCAAACTCACGGCTCGACGATGCACCTAGCATTTAGTTTGATTTATTCATTCGATTCCCGTTGAATGTAAACAATTACATGTGTTGTTCGTCATGCGCTGCAGGTGCCATTATTGTATGTCATTTTTAATTGGAGGTTGGAGATATTGATGGTCACAATGAAAATAGGAATTGCCAAAGCTGTTTTGGCTCTTCAATACTGCACTAAACTTAAGAAACTTTCTTCTTGTTTTCCAAAAAAAAAATATGGGGTTAAAAATGATCTCTAACAAAGTATGTACGTAGAAGACATCTCTTCCTCAATAATTCTACGAGCCTACATAAATGGTACATATTAAAAATGGCACACAGATTTTATGCGTATAAAAAATATTATTATTCATCATATTATTAAGTTTACATAAAACTACAGCGTAATTTTCAGTGTATTAAAAATAAATCCAATTTCGAAAACGCACTTTTGTCAAAGATAATTTACTTTACCTGAAATAAAAAAAATGATAAATCTATACTGTTTTTTGAGTAACCAAACTTATACAATTAATTTTAAATGGGACTTTACCACAAGGGTTCAACAGCTGGCCCCGAATCTGTAACCTCGTTGACTTATTGTTTGCAAGTCAACTCCATATACATCTATAAAATATCTTAAAGTAGTAATAAGATGTTTTCAATCTTACCATGCAAATACGACGAAGAAATTTCAATAAAGACTGAGTTGAATTCATGTGAACATGATAATATTTAGGTATGTTTATTGAAAAATATTACCTTTTTATGTACCTACATTGTATAATTTGGTTGATAAATAAAATAAATTTCTTTTCAAAGAATAAATATTATATTGTTCTATTTTTCTTCTCATCAAAATAATAAAAGGCAGTCAATAAATGCTTGGTATAACTACATTTTGTTATGCATAAAAATTTGAATGGTAATTTCAGAACTTCTAAAAATAGCAATAGGCATCTCCTTATTAATAAAAAACCGGCCAAGTGCGAGTGGGACTCGCGCACGAAGGGTTCCGTACCATTATTTATAAAACGAGCAAAAAATCATGTTTGTTGTATGGGAGCCCCCCTCAAATATTAAATTAACTTTAAAAATTACTTATTTTTAAAGTAAGTAATACATTCCATATTCTGTGAATATTTCAAGCATCTACCTGTTGCCGTTATCGATATCGAGCAAAAATGAACAAAATAATCACGTTTGTTGTATGGGAGCCCCCCAAAATATTTATTTTATTCTAGTTTTCAGTATTTGTTGTTATAGCGACAACAGAAATACATCATCTGTGAAAATTTCAACTCTCTAACTATCACGGTTCATGAGATAGAGCTTGGTGACAGACGGACGGACGGACGGACGGACGGACGGACGGACGGACGGACGGACAGACAGAGGAGCGAAAACAATAGGGTTCCATTTTACCCTTTGGGTACGGAACCCTAAAAAAGGTTATATATGTATAAAGGTAACTCTTTATCTAAGTTCCAAGTCTCATATGTCTCAAGACGATCTTTGTACATAAAACGAAACGCTACAAAATTGTAAATACCTGCTAAAAAGTTCTATTCTTATTTTTCATCCGAGTGTAAACATTAAAAAGCTGCTGAAAGATGCTCATTTCGAGGGTTTTCTTTTTGACTGATGATTTTCAGCCTAATTAGGATAAATGTTTTTTTTACAGCTGGTCCCGTTTTCGTGTCTTATCTTTATATATATTTTGCGTGATTTTGATAAACGCTTAGGTTTATTTATGCAGCATTCTTGCTGCAGCATTTTTCCTGTAAATAGTATACACATAGGGTTTGTGATTTTGTATATTTGTGAGACCTAACTAAGTCAGCCTCTTAGCAGCAGTACTGCTCAAGCCTCATCAAATAAAAGATTGAAGACAATCATTTGCTATGCCTTTTTTGCGTGCCAAGTTAAATATCACCCAGTTTATAAGAAATAGGTACATACCGCAAGGCAAGTTTCAGGAATGAATTTGGATAGGTGTAGGGATAGAAAAAAATGAAAAAATACCGGGAGAATTACTTTGCCCACGTGGATAAAAAAGCCTAAGCCTAACGTTACGAATATTAGTAAGTAATATATGTAGTATTATTTACCAAGGAAGGTAAATAAATTCACCTGCGCTTGATATCTCTCCTGTCTTGTTGGATAGCCGTCCCATCGGACTATGAGAGTAAGGTAATAGAGAGTGCACCTAAATCCGCGCAAATCATTATGCACTATTAATATGTCCTGCCCAGCGCGCTAATCACAGAAAGCAGCCGCCATGGCCGACAATCGATCTAGATTATATATATTTGTTTCTAAGATAAAATTAAATATATATATATATATATTTAATATAATTAAAATTCTAAGGTAAAATGTAGCCTATATTCTAGATTTTCTTATTTGAATAAGATTCTATGTTATACATAACTGGGGTAATTTATCGTAGTTATGAATCTTGTCTGAAGTAATGATAGGACAAATAAGTTGTTTCATTAATTCATTTCTTGTGGCGCGGACAACAATTTATCAAAGTCACGCAACTTTGAATTGTCGCGCCATTTTTTGTTGTAATTTAGGATCAAAATATTATTCTGTTTAAGATTCATCGTCTTTCATAAGCGATGTTATGGACAAATATTTTTGTGGAACTACTGAAAAGGCTTTTTATTATCTTTTCAAAATCAATTTTGATAAAATGAACGATTATATAAAGCGACCGTGGTAACTTAAAACTAAATCGGTTCAATCAATATTATTGAATATTGTCAATAAACTTATTTTGTAGAATATCTAAATTGGTAATAATAAAAAAAAGTTTTGTACTGAAGAAGTAAAATGTAGAAGTGACCGTAAATAAAAGTAATACCCATAAGACGAAGAAAAATTCGACAAACGTCAAATTAAAGTCCTTTTTTTTCGTAGGATATCATCGAATGGGCTCCAGCTGAGGGTGCAGCTGGAGGGAGTGTCAGACTCTTACTGACTAAAACCCACTATGTTCCTTCTGCAGGTCCCTGTGTGCCAGGGCCAGGGTGTCTCTTACGAACAACCCGCAGCTTTTATGAAGGCCTAAATTTCACATTCGGTTAAGACTAAGTAACAATATATACACAAAAGGAACGTTTTTCAGAAAATAGAAAAGAGGAATCGACATGACTTGAAAAATAGCCATTTTTATGGGTATGGCTTTAGATGGGTCACATTCGTAGAATAAATGGCGGACGAGGCCATAAAGTTCTCGAGTGGCTGTGAAGTATAAAGCGTGTGGCGATGCAGCCTGCATTTCTAGCTGATATCTTGCACTCGAGAGCGATAAAATGGACAAATATTCGGCAGGCTTAGCATGGCAACCGTAGAAACAAGTTATGTTTACCGAAGAATGGACGTAATGACAGAAAAGTGACAGATTGTCGTAAGATTTCCTTTGACATTTTTTTAAGAATTTTCTTTTCTTCGATCGACATAAGTTTACAAGTGATTATATGCGAGTTGATAGGTCGTGCCATGCTCGGGCAGAAGACATGTTGACATTGACAGAAAGAGCTTTGTCTTTTGTTGACTGAATTTTCATATTCCGAGTTCATGAAATTTTAACATAGGTATTCGTTTTATAATGATTACATTCTCAAAAGTGATTTTCAAAATGTAGCAAGCAAGTATGAGCTAATGATGATACCATTTATAAAAAAACTGGCCTAAAAAATTAGGTAGCTAATAAATTTAATTGCCAATATTTTTTCTCAAATAAATTGTGGTTCGCTCATAAATTTGGTGCCCGCTAAGTACTTTGCATTCTTTTTAAAAGACTCCATAAAACCAACTTGAAGTGTGCTACTCCATTCCAACTACTAAAATTTGATTTAAAATTTTTGTAATACTTTTAGAGACTGGAGTTAAGAAGATTCAAAATTTAATTAATTATTACTTAATTTAGAACTGAATTTTAATTACGAAATTCATTAATTCATTTTTAGTAATAAAGAGTTTGTTGACAGACATAAAAGACGTGCAGTTTGTTGTAAATAATAAATTTAGTAGTTAATTCAAATTATTAATTAAATTGGGCTTTACATTTTATTTTATTAGACAAGACTTTTTTTTTTTTCATATTTACCAACAAATTTAAGTGTTATTCAACTTCAAGTTAACACGAAAGCAGCAATAGCTACCTTTCAAATTGTATAACCTTTATGTAAGTATAGACGCCAGAACATGAAGCTAATACAATCTGTAAAATTTCTTTAATAGATTTTCAACTTTAGCGCTGAAGCATACCTTTTGTAGTTGATTGAGAAAATTCGATTTGTAAATTCTGACTACTAGTCCAGGAATGCCAGGATAGCGGGGATGAGAACGACAGATAGGCAGTCGTTTCAAGCAAAACACTGGTCCTCGGCTGCATCCCGTTACCCTGACAGCCTACCCCAACATGGTAAAAGGCTAGACTATTGAAACAAAATTCGTAAATGAAGTTTGGAATTTAAAAAAATCATTCAATCTACTTAGAATCAACATGATATCAGTGAACGATGTTTTGAAACTTGGTATGCGAAAGTTTTCAATAATATTGTTCTAGCTCCTCCTAAGATAATGTGTTCGTTAGATATTGTAATTAATGTAACGTTCGCGTTTATGTGCGCTTTGGCGCTGTTTCAAGCGGAGCCTGAAAATGTTGTAGAAATATTCAATAATGTCTATCTAATAATACATACATAGTCAGGTGTTGCCATGTTCTCGTTAAAATAATTTGCTCCATCGCTTGCTTATGTGTGAGACTTGTAACAGATTTCTAAATACATCGCATTAAATGTAACAACAATGTTATAGATGTTAGCTTTAGTATGTCGACATAACTAAGATAATATTCCTTTATCATTCAGACTTAGTTTCTTAGAATCATCTATTATGAAAACAAAGATTTTAATAATGTTACCACCCAAAATATAAACTGCTACAAATAGTACTGAATCATCAATTAAATTTTTGATAGCAACAGAACTTGATAGGCCATCCGAACATCCGAATGTATCCGAACGAATATAATAATAATAATTATGTATTCCATTTTTTCGAGTCCAATGGATTCAGTACATTGCTACAGCCCCCAGATATCGCCCTAATCACAAAATAGTTGGACTCAAAGTTCGAAGCGATTCGCTAGCGATTATGCCGCTCGTTGGATCTCCGTGAATTATTAGTTTAATACCGCCCGGACAGCCGGTCAGTAATTGGTCTATTAACACTTCGCCAAATTGCCGATCTCCGATTGTGGTCGCCAACTTGCGAGTAACGTCTGGATGTAACTTAGGATGAGAGAACGGACAGATACAGACATTTTGATAAGGGTAGATGCAGATATCCATGTTCGAAAAATAGTTAGCAATTATGGATTTTTTTGTAGTGAAACATCTCTCTCATTGTGGGTGCAACGGATAGAGTGAGACTGCTTGTACCCACTTATGCTTGTTTGGGAAGCCTTCGCGTACCAGAGCTGTAGTAATTTAGAAGAATCCCTCAGCCCTATCGTCTCTAGTCTAAAGTTGTAGAACCTTACTTCGCTGACGTTGTCGACGTATCTCTTAAACGTGCAGCGCCGATGCACCGCCGGCATAAACAATTAGGAACTAACGTTATAAATTATGTAGACGTTGCCAAAAGATAGTTTTTTAGCACACCTTCAAAACAAAACTAGTTTTAAATAAATATGGCTTATTTGGCCTTCTTCTAAACTTTTATGCCTATAACTAAAGTAGAGACGCTAGCACATCAGGCTACCTGAAACTGTCAAAATTGCCCATTCAATTTTGAACCAAAATGCTACAGCGATAAAGTTGAAAATCTATTAAGAAAATTTTCCTGATGTGCTAGCGTCTGTACATGCAGTGTAAAATAAAACTGAGAGTCCAGTTCGATTGTAGGGTAGCTAGTTATGACAGACTAAAATAATTACTTTCATCATCAGCCTATCGCAGTCCACTGCTGGACATAGGCCTCTCCAAGTGCACGCCACTGAGATCGATTTTCGGCTTCTCGCATCCAGCCCCTGCCAGCCGTCTTGCGCAAGTCATCACTCCACCGTGCCTGAGGATGTCCTACACTACGTTTGCCGAGGCGTGGTCTCCACTCTAGAACTCGTTTACCCCAACGGTTATCGGTTCTTCGGCTTTTAATAATTACTTTAGGAGGTATTAAAAAAGTAACTTTTATTTTTTCCAAAAATCCAAACATTGTTTTTTCGAAACATTATATTGGCACATTATCCTTGAACTGTTTCCAATTAAAATAACACTTTTTCCAGTTATGACCTACAACACTAGTGTAATTACTGTAACACCACCCTACCATTTACATTTACACAATATTCAGAATTCTTATTATTAGGGGTACATTCACACGCGAGACATTCGCATGAAACAATATCATTATATTGTATATACAATTATCATTACTTTTAAATTAATATCGTTAAAACTTTTTAACCTGCAGACGCAAATATTCAAAGCAGTAGGTATGTAGATACCCATAAAATTACCTTACCTATCCACGACCTTCTTTTGTGGGAAATCATGAAATGACTCCTCCCGTAGTGGATGCAGCTGAAGGAAGTGTCAGACTTTTAGTAACTAAAACCCACTTTATTCCTTCTGGAGGTGTTTGTGTGCTAGGGCCGCGGTAACTCTTGCGAACAACCATCAGCCCCATTAGGTCTCGGCCATTCAATGTTGACCCATCAAGGATCTGGTTTGTGGTAACGTTCAAAATTACTGGGCCGAAAATGATTGTCTGATTGCAATTTTTATTGCGTCCTTCGGTGAGAGTCGATTTGAATCGTACGATGTGCAAAAGTCCTAACACAAAGCTATAAAAAAGTTACAAGGAAAAATACAGAACACCTTGTAATTTCATTTTAAAGAAAAAAAAATACACCCCGGGTAGTTAGAACGTTAAAATTTATGGGCTAATTAGTCAATGTTCCAAGTCGCCGCTCACATATGCAATCATATTTCTTTAGGGATTGCTAGAATTTGTTCTTTTTCTTTTTTAAAAATTATGGGCGCAAGCATTACTTTCGTATGAGGTTCACGGTTTCTCAAGAAGCGGTGGAATTAGGGTGTTTATTATATGTAGGTACTGGAGCAAATTTTGTGAAACCGGGATCGTAAAATCCAGTAACTGATTGTTATTATCGTAATGATGACAATTTTGACAACTAAACCCTTAATGATTTCTTGCATAATTCAGAATCATATCTTATTCCAAGTCAGGTCGAAAGAAATCTTCATATCGCTCTTAAAAGCCACCGCTACGAAACTGGAACTAATAGATCTGGTCATCGGGTATATAAGGATGACAAGCGCGGATCATTTGGGCATCTCGCCGTTTTGACGTCTAAAGACGACAGGCTCGTGTCGGTATCACATTTTGTTCCAAGCGCTCCTCGAAAGGCAGTCAGCAAAATTAGCACCAATAGGCCCAAGGCGTGCTGCAGCTGCGAGATTGTTCGTGAGAGTTACCGCGGCCCTGGTACACAAAGACTCCAGACAAGGTCCATACATATCCTATTTCTATATACACGCGAACAAAAACTACAGATATTTAAAGGTCCTGTGTTACACGATATTTTGTATTTTTTTCGCCAGTAAACATTGCAGTGCCAACAATGTCCAGACTTAAACTACATCCTTCGAAAATAGACACAGGTGAAAGTTTTAATATAGAATGCACAAGTTTGCGTGTAACAAAGACCTGCTTATCTTACCCTAAAGCTATGCTTTGAACTTCCAAAGTCTATCACGGGTAGTGACATGAATTTGTAACTACATTATTATATGATTATATTCTTGTAAACAAAGTATCTTAGTTTTACTGCTCGTTAAACTGAGGATGCAAGTTTCAAACTAGCCGTTCACCGCAATTTCAAACGCATCCCGATGGAATGGTCTTATGTTTTAACATTGGGTTGGGTTAAAATTTTAAAAGCCGAATTTCATACAAATTCTGTTCCATTTTTTAATTCATTCGGTAGATAGTAGCCATTCGGATATTGTGAAACTGGCCCTTAGTAACATGAACGTTAAGATGTACATAATATATATATTCGCGCCATATAACTTTGACTAAAAGCGATAAAAAGGCATTGTCAAGCTATTATAATCACTCAGCAGACGTTTTAATCTTGTCATGCTTATTTTGGAAAACATAGTGCTTATAATTATTATGAGTATTCACATAATTATGTTTGAAAATTAAATTAAAAATATATATATTTATTTGAATTAAATATTAAAAAAAAACTTAATGATTTAAACTAATCACGCTTTAAAACAAAGTAACCTAAAGCAGCGCTAATTCAAATAATCAAGCATATTTCTACAACAGTAACTGTACTAAATTTAATTAATAACAAAAATAATGAACCGCCGACAAAAACACAAATTAAACAACATTAGTCACAAAACGAGAATTTAAATTGAAAACAGTCTAGTAAATGAAATTAGCTAAATGCATTTGTTCAAAAAGGTCTATTTTTGTATTTAGAGCACTTAATCAACTGGAACGTGGGTACAAATCACTGCAAGTAAACGCTAGGCAATGCAAACACATAATGATAGCTAATTCACGCACTTTCGATCATCATTACACATGCAGACGACAATTTAATGTCAAACACAAGCATAAACTTCACGCAAGCGAGTATAACTACAGGTCTCATACTTTTGGCTGATAATGGCGTCCAGGCCAATTGTCAGCTACGGCGGCCGTTCTCTTTTAAGGAGATCAGCCAACTGCGCAGGACATGGTGCACAAGCATTCGCGCAGTAGTACACTCTCTATTCCCTCACTCTCATAATCCGGAGAGAGATTAGGCGCAGGACCAAAATTTACGTAATCTCCGATGCATGGGTGAATCAATCACTAACTTCCAGACTCCGAGCTGCTTTATGAAAGTATCTCAAAACCCACAAAGCGATTTCGGCCCGACCCGGGATTCGAACCCGCACACACACACCTGCACAGCAGTCGCGCCTTGCAACTACTAGACCAATAAAGCAGTTTTGGCTGATAGGGCTGATACTAAGGCATAGCTATTGTGTCTCCAGTTGACTGGATACTCCAAGGTTTAGTATAACGAAACAATTTTATTACACTGCAGTGAATTGTGAGCTTTATTTATCAAGAGACTGATTTAATTGTTTACCGAGTTAAAGGACTATGCAGTTTGTTATTTGTACTGTGATTAAGTTGTGGAAATCTGTTGTTTGTTATTAGCTAATTTACTGTTTTCTATATTATGGAAACAATAGTCGTATTGTTTTATACCTTCTATATATTTTCTTATTCAAGTTTTCAATATTGGACTAGCAAAAATTTTGTTTCCTAAATGATAAATGATATTTATTTTGCAAATAGGTTGAAATCAACACTTTTACACGTCAACACTTTTTTTATAAATAGCGAGATGAGGTCGGCATTTCCTAACCGACTACCTTGAGAAGAAACCACCGAATTTCACCTATCATTATTGTTACCAACCAATTTAAATTTGAAAGCAATCAACATCCATCAAACATAATCCGATGCACGTTATAAAATCACTAACTTCCAGACTCTTAGCGGCTTTGCGAAAAAAAATTATCACAGACACCAAACTCAAAACTCCGTACACAGTAGTCACGCCATACGATTACTAGACCCACGATACAGCAATACACTACCGGAAAAAAAAACATACAACGCTTCGTCTCCTATAGCGATGCTGTCGAATAAAACATTACGTTACAAATGGGGTCTGACGTTGATTACCACTTCCCTACACTGGCGGCCAATTGATTATGACACATATCCGATACGCATACAAAATAAAATTCTCTTCTGACGGAGGTATTTTGTTAATACACCTACGTTCAATTGAATGAACCCCTTTCAGGTATGTGCTATGCCTTTCAATAGATAATGAAGAACGATAGAAATGTCAAAGCGTCATCTTTAACCTCCTTTATGTTGACGGTTATACCTATGTATATTATTGACAGTTATTTCAGAATTCAACTGGATAATAATGCTAATATATTAGAACACTAGGTACCTTAGGTATCAATCTATACATAATAAGTAAAATTAAAGTATCTGTTTGTGAAGTAACCTCGTAAATCCGGCACAACACTAATATATTCTTCTTTTTTATAATTTTTGACAGTATGTTTGTTTCGTCTAATCTCTGAAATGAGTGGACCTATTTAGACGGGACTTTATTGGCTGGCAGCTGCTGTAATAAGGAGTAACATAAGCTAATTGTTAACTGTTTGCGAGAAGTTTGTCCCTTTGGAAGCGGGTCAAATTTCGGGGAAAGACTAACGACTACTATGTATATTAATCATTTAAATATTAAAAGCTTGGTCAGCAAAAATAACTTTTCATTTTGTCAAAAGAGCACAAAAATTAAAAAGGCTTTTTTATAAAACAAAATCATTTATTCCCTTGTTTTTGTCCGCGAAGGCTAAACCCATAACTTTTCCTTTTAGCCCGTCCAAAAAAGCGAAATATCGCTATCGAATAAATGGCATGGACGTTGATTACGGCTCAGTACACTGGCGGCCAATTGCTGATCACATATCGGACGCAAGTCCGAAACAAAATGGCCGCCAGATTATCTGTTGCGGGGAAAATATCAACTTTATTTTTGCTTTATGAATATTGGAGAAATAAAAGGCTAGTATTTGTTCTCGAAATGGTTGATGTTGAATGTTTTGTAATGGAGTTAATAGCCGCAGCCAATAATAGGCGAGGTAAAACAATGATTGAAATACATATGTATGCGCGTGCTTAATTGGGAATATTCGTTTCCTAAAATTGAAATATTTTTAATTCACGTTTTGCTGTTTATTTTTTTTTATTGAAAATATATTCATGTGTAATGAAGCTTGTAAACTTTATGGGCTATATAAATTTTATATTTCCAACTATTTATAAAACAGTAGGTACCGTACCTAGTTTTAAATTAAAATTTGTGATTGCCTGTTTACATATTCGTTGATAATTATTTAAATCAATGACCTACACAAGTTCAAAATCTTGTGTATTATTTCGTAAGAAAATTATTGGTAAATAAAATTTTAATAACTACACGACAACGACATACACAATAGGCTAGTCTATTTGTTAACGCCTAGAATGTGTGCATAACTTACGACGTATGACGTATGCAAACGTTGTATAATTACAATCTTATTAGCCGTGCGAGACATTGGCCGCGCGACCATTCAGAAAGTTGATGGTTAATATTTTTACTCAATAAATGAATCTATTTCAATATCTATTTCGAGTCGTACTTTTTCCCTTCGTCTCCCAAACCATCCAACAGCAAGGTACCGGCCTCCCACTATTCTTTCACAGATTAACTATAAAAGTTTCCACATCCTCCAACAAAAGTAATAAAAATTAGCCAAAAATAACCATGATTTTACTACCGCAATACCCTAATTATATGTCTTATAATCCCATAGGAATATTAAGATAATCCCCTAGACACTTGCCGTCCGTTACAGACATGGTGCGATTCGGGCAATTTATACGGACACAATAATATGTAGGCTGTGATGGCCGATACCATCAAATCTGCTACTATCAATTAAGGCTATCATTGCCGCAGATTGTTGCCTTCGACGTCGAGATGAATGGAGTCTGGATGTAATAAATAAATCTGTTGATAATAATTCATTATTGTAATTGCTGATGTTTCTTTTGGGATACCTACTTATGTTTGATGTTATTTTTGATGAATTGATGATGTAATTTGACCTTCATAATTGAGTTTAAATCGATATACATGTTTAGCGCTAGTAGTATTTTTTTTTTACATTATCAAAAATATCTTCAACTGGAAACCAAGTCGTCAAAACATGTGTGGCTGCAGAAACTGACAACTGCACTCCAGTTATACATTTCCCTCAAAACATTCCTCGCCGCTGCACAAAAATCTACCTACTGACAAAATTCTCGTTCCCAAATAGTGGAAAAATGTTCGATGCAGTGCAAAAACAAGAAAAAAGAGAGCCGAACAAAATAAAAAAAATACTCTCTGGGCAGTGATTTACCTCGCTTTGATTGTCGACGAAAACTCGAATAAATATTTATGGTGGGCTGTTACGCATGACACCGAGTGTAATATGACGTCACAACGCATAAATCTGGAAGCGACATGCACGTTTGCTTATTTTATTTTTCAATTTTTTTATTAAGTTTTGAGCTGTGATTGGCGAAAATTGGTTTAACATTTTTATTCCGTGGTTTTTGCTTTGTGCTACTCTTAACGGGTTTTATCTCTTCTAAGCCGCTGTTATTATTTTAATAAAGTATATTTTGTTAAATTAGTTGACTTATATAAAGTTCAATTAGGTATTTTGAAACACCTAAGTGGACGTACCTCTATTTTGCCATAAAGTGATTTTTTTTGTTGTTAAAAGTAACTCATAATTTAAATACAATAAAGATTAAGCGATATTTTTGTAATATCTTTTAAGATACTAGGCTCAGAACATCCACATTCCTACTCTATTATCACTTCTATAAGAAATGTATAACACGGTTTGTCCAAACAACTACTAGTCACTAAACAAAACAAACATCAGATGATTTTGATACGAACCTAAATGATTAAAAATCGCTTTGAAGATTTTACAAAAAAAACCTCTACAACAATACCTCATAGAAATCTAACATTTCGTACAATGAATTTTCAACATATTTTCTTTTAAAAATAATATCTATACAACTGTCAAGACATACAATACGAGTGTAGATTTAAATAAAAGACATCACAATTTCATCTTGAATAGAATGGAGCTCGCGATGAAATTTAAAAGTGAAATGTCTTAATAATCAGCAAAATGAAAAAATAAATATCGTACCTGAAAATTGTGTGACTATAAAATGTTTGTTCTCATATTGGTGAAGGTAGACTTCAATGAAATGATTAAATTAATTTATTGCAACAATCTGATCGCATTTAAATTAAAAGATTTATTATTTTGATAAAGAAAAAACAAATGAATGTGCTCTAAACCGCATCAGCTTTTTAAACCCATTTAAAAACATATTTGGAACGTTTAAATTAAGGCACAAAGAAAATCCAAATAGACACTATTCATAATTTTTTTACAAAAACTGCACACTAAAAAACTTAAATTGCGACAAATAAATGAGAGACTTAACCCTTTTCAGACGACGTAATCGGGTAAAAAAGCCATTTACTCCCTTTGACTAAGTAAGTGATATCTGGAGACTGTTTAAATTCATCGAAAACACTAACTAATGCACTAAAAGTTTTGAAGTTCACTTTGAAATCTGCAAATAGAATGTTAGTTTATGCAAAAAGTGTAACTATTGCTTTAATAATCTTCGCATAAAGACATTAATTTTAAAAGGAGCATTTTAATTAAATTAATTTTCATGTTTTTGAGTCAATTTTATGTTAATTTATCAAAAGTTTGCGGTTTAAAGCATCTGGTTGTAAGATCTACTTTAAATTGATAGCAGTTCTCAAATCCTTTGATACTAGTGAAAAGAAATAACATTTTGCTTTATTTTACAAGGTCCTCGAATAGAGACGTTCTTGCAACTTCACAACGATCGATTCGAAACAAAAATAAGGCTGCGTTCTCACATTTATAGTAGCACTTCCTAATCTATTACCATTTCTCTCCTCGACACGTTCGCTAGTTACGGCCCTTTATCTCCCCATAAGATTCATAACTCATCGTAGTGCCTTCCGCTATTGGGATTAGGGTCTATCTCGAGGTTAAATATAGGTTTATGTTGTCAGGTAAGATGTTCTTTATTGGGACTGAGAAATATGTCGGGATTATATTTTGAAGGAGATGACGTAAAGAGTGTTTCGCGAAGTGAGTTCCCGAGTTGAGCACGAAAATGATTTTCTATTTTTATTTTTATGTGAATGAGATGTGTCGATCTTTTTTATTGGTGTTATATGGTTTTTGAAAGATTAATTTGTTTGTCATGTTTTATTTCTTTATAAAAGTGAGCTACCAATATTGCAATTTTCATCAAACCAGCTTTGAACTAAAAATAAAGGTAGAACGACATAAAGCGACTTTCGATTTAAAAATAGTCAATTGATTTAGAGAATAGCCTTTGGGGTGCACTCCAAATAAACCACTCTTATGAATTCTGGCGAATGTTTTGAATTTAGCTCA
Source organism: Heliothis peltigera (assembly GCA_958496145.1). Lineage (NCBI taxonomy): Eukaryota > Metazoa > Arthropoda > Insecta > Lepidoptera > Noctuidae > Heliothis > Heliothis peltigera. The sequence continues at coordinate 2,840,328 of OY292341.1, forward strand.
GCCATTTCTGTCACAGTAGAACGACATGATTTATGATCTAGGTAGATTTTCAGCCACGGAGCCAAAGCGGATTTAAAAGATGAAAGAATAAAAGGACTTTTCTATCGTATTTTTTTCGGGTATCAAATGATGGTGATATTAGAGGCATTTTATTTGTATCTAAAGCGAAGTTGACAATATTATGAATACTGTGGAGAAAAAAAGTATAATTTTCTGAACGAATTTTATTTTCTTTTGATATAGACTTTACTAACGAAAGACTGAAATAGTGAACAACATGTGAAATAACGAAGCACAGCTTTACTATTAGCAGCGTTTGCGCATTTGATAGGAATAAAAATTCATTATCGCTGTCACTGTTTGTGGGGAGGAAATTAAATAAATTTATTATTACATTTGATGTACAGACGCCAGCACATCAACCTACCACATCAATCATCAATCTGTCAAATTTCTTTAATAGATTTTCAACCACAATACAAGAAGGTTAATATTCAATTGCAAAAATTTAACAGATTCGAGTAGGCTGACCTGCTGCCATTTGTAAGTTACAAAAATAAGAAAATTTTTTTCAACTAAGCTTTAGAATGTTCTGTACCTAAAAATAAGTTTAGTTGGTACTTGAGAGGATTTAATATTCTATCAATATCACGTTTCGTATTTTTCATATTTTAGTTATGAAATATATTTAAAATTAGACTTGTTATTTTAGCTTTTATTTTCGTAAAACTCTAAAATTTAGGTCATTTTAGGGCCGCATCTACAAACTGTTATTTTAATAAGTTCAAGCAGCATACTCTCGTTATCAACAAGGTTTTCTTAGAAGTAAGATCTTACAAATATTTCTTATACTATTATCTCATAGCGAAAGGCTCTATTCAAGCTATCTAAAGATGGTTCACTTAATTGCAATTAATTTGAAAAGCAATTAACAAATCGTTATGTTCTTTATCGACCATTAAGACTGAAACTTTCGATAAGAAAAGCCATTATGCTGTTTTAACTCAAACAAAATGTTTTTAAGATCTCTTCAGTTCTTAAGAGCTTTCAGATTTTTAAATATAATAATATGTTTTTGGGTTTAATCTATAGAGTAATAAAATAGAAGAATGGAAATGAAATATCGTTGTATTTTTTTTCGCTAAAATTTCTTAATGTGAGTTAAATGTATGTTTAAAGTTCTAGTCGATTAAAGATTTTGTTTTGGTTGACTATTAATCTTCATTGCATATATACAAGCATGTATGAATGCCGTGGTGGCCTAGTGGCTAAAGCATACGTACGCCTCTCACGTATGAGTGTGCAGGTTCAATTTCAGGTCAGGCAGATATCAGTGCAAGTCTTCTTAGTTATATGTGCTTTCTAAGTATATCTTAGATACCAAGTATACTAGTCAGAAATCATTGCATTCCCTAATAAATTTTTGGTACATGTACTACTCTGAGGAACTTTAATAGATACTAGACATTTATATATCCGTGATTACCTTTTACACCCAGATAAATAGTACATCTCTTACACTACTGAGCATTATATCTTATTTTCGTACATTAAATTAGCCAAATTAAATAAAATAAGTTAATATTTTTTAGCGACTTAGCCAATTTTTGGAATACGCGCTCTTAAATATTTAACTAGATTTTTTTTAATATCTCAAGGCCCCATAGAAGTCAGTTGCAGGAAAAATAAGTATGAATAATAAAGCATGCATTATTAAAGCCATAAGTTTCCAGTTACTAACAACTTGGTTTACATTCCCGCTGTGGAGTAATATATTCTGACTGGTTGGGGCCATTAAACAAGCGTGTATTATAGGTATGCAATAATTGTATTTTAGAAACTGACGTGAAAACTTAATATCGGTATAACTGCTATACTTGAACAATAAAGATTTTCTTGCTTTAGTTAGGTAATTGAAAAAACGTTGTGTGGATATTAACATTACAAGAGAAGTCCCCACTTCTTAAAATTTTAATGAAATAAAAAATCACATTTCTCTCTATAGATACAAAATACATCTTTTATTTTTAATTTAAACTTAAACATCTTCCAAAGTACAGTACAATAAAAAAGGAATCAATTTCATACCTTCATACGTGCTAGGAGTTAAATTTTCTTAGCAATTAGGTCATGCGCGTTTTGCCCGCTATTCTACTGGCTCCACATATGCGTGAGAATATACCTGACGTGACAAAATGAATGTTCATAACACTGTCTGCGCGAATACCAACTGTAACACTGATAAGCGATATATTTTGTGGGCCCTAGTTACCGAGGCTCTCATTCATGTAGCTGAAGCTTAGAATCGTATAGAAATCTTGCATGTGTTTTGTATACAGTTTTGTTAACAATTATTTTGTTACAAGACTGAAAAAAAATACGCACAACCTCGGCAAAATTTTGTTTATTACTTTGACATTTTCACTCGTTTTATCATTTAATTTCTCTTTGTGTACAGATTAATATTTATATATGATATTTATTTCAGTTTCACATGGACGGTATAACGCTAGGTTTGATTATCGCTGAAAATCAGCGCTTGGCGCAGCTTCATCTCGCATAAGATCGTAGCATGCTGAGCGTGGGCGTATGCCTCATTTTTGTTATATATACATATGTATACTATGTATATTAATTATACATTTTTTCGTGGGAAATTATCAAATGACCGCTTTCCCTACGGGTGCAGCTGGAGGGAGTGTCAGACTCTTACTGACTAAAATCCACTATGTTTCTTCTGGAGGTCACTGCGTGTCAGGGCGACGGTAACTCCTGCGAACCCGCAGCCCCGGCAAACCTTACCCCCTTCGTTGTCTTCAATTACGCAACTAAACGCTTTTTCTTTTTTCATTGTAGAGTGGATTGCTACTACTTCGTGGACAAATCGACATTTACAAGCGGTTCGCCATGTACAAGTGGTTTGCCATGATTTATTCTCATAGTAATAAGCATCAAAACGACCTTCACAAAGACCCTAAATCTGCACCGATTAATATTTTGGTCACACGAATTATGGACACTTAAATGTAAATTCCCATCCAATCCCGATTTGAACTGTCTATGAATTACATTATCTGGATAATCGTTGTGTTTACGGGTCATTTAGGCCCGGATTGGCTATAAACACAGTATCTCTGGGTAAACAGAACTCAGTTTATCATGTACGCTCTACGTCATCATAAACGTTTACTGAAATGAGATTGTAGCTTTGAAATTATTTGAATAAAGATATTTATTAGATTAGTAAAATTGTTGACGTTTGAAAAAAGTAATTTAATAGTCTTATCCAATAACAGATTTATATATTTTTAGCATCTAATTTTAATCACAAGTAGTTCTTATGCACTTATCATTATAATTTTAGACAACGAAATTAAAATGCCCACACTAATAGTACTACACAACATCATGCAATTTAAGAACCAAACATCAAGTATATATTCCAAAAAGTTATGTGTTATGCTGGCTCTGCCGCATCGGAGGCAGAGAACCTCAAACGGCGCAAATATAGTAGCCTTATAGGCAACTATACTTTTGAGCCGTTTGGGGTTGAAACCCTCGGGCCGTGGGGTCCGAGTGCACACCTCTTTTTCAAGGACATATCGAAGAGACTCGCTGACACTTCCCGTGGCCCAAAGGCTGGCTTTTATTTCAGTCAACGGATAAGCATTGCCATCCAACGTGGCAATGCCGCCAGCCTATTGGGTACACTCCCAGCGAGCAGCGATGAGGAGGAATTTTTTGACGCCATTTTTTAATTACATATATGTATATATTTTTTATGTAAATATTTAAATTTTGTTGTGTAAATAAATGGGTTAGTATTTGTGTTCCAAAAAGTGATCTTACATTGAAAGGGTTAAAATAACAACCTTACCAAAACATCGAATTTCCGCAAATACTCGCAAAATCTGTACCATAAATCTCCTTTGATAGATTACAGATATAAAATTACGAACCACGATAAATACTAGTTCATCTAACAGGCTGGACGCAATTTGGGTTGCTTTGCGTCATTCAACGCATTGGACCATGGAAATTTGGAGTGACGTGGTTGTGACGTCATGCATCAATGTACACAACGCCAGAGGTCGTGTTTGGGCGGAGAAAATCGTAGTCTTGTAGATGTAGTGTTTGGGATAAACGAGAGATGGGGTATTGAGAATATGTGTGTGACAAACTAAATAATACTCGTACATCTCGTAGGACACGAGGGTGGTATTGTATTTATCAAATGTTTTGGATCTAATTTAGTTTTTTTTTTATTTTATAAAAAAAAAATAAACTTTGAAATTGCCCACAATATACTTATTACTTGGAGACATTTTGATTTTTACGTAATTTTATTTGCTTTTCAAGTGTCGGTGTTTCTAGCACACTTAATGAAGTCGTCAAATGTTGCTGGGGAGTTTGTTCAAACATTCCTTTTTCTCAGCGATAACACAAGAAGTGGTGACGGGCAGGCATTTTTGGGAGCAGTCTTTAGTAAAATTGACCTCCAGTAAGTGCTGATTTTTATACGAGTACTACATGACTATAATCTTTTTATCTTATGAAATTTACATAGGACCAAAATTTTTGATAAGTTTGTGTTTAATTTACGTCCAAAAATGTATTTGTCCAAAACGAGTAAACAAACATTTGAAGTGAAATACAAAACACTAATTGTCCTAACTCCATTGGAAAGAAAACAACTCATTCTACAAATTGAATATTACGAGAGCAAAAAAGACAATGCCTAAAAAGTTTTTCTACCAGCCAGACCGGACCTAAAAAAGAAATTTCTAAACGAGAAAATTAAAAAAAGAATTATATTAAATCGAACCATTCCAAGTTTACAACAACACAGATGGGAATATGGTTCAAAAGAAGATCTTTTCCCAGCATAAAGACGCTTACAAAAGTTTTTGTGTTGCCAACAGTCACAAAAGACGGTGCTATTTTGATCCCTGAATTGTTAGGTGCTAAATGAAATGAAGGATGATATTCGAGAAAATACGTTTCATAATCTGACTTAGATTGTGAAGTTTGCTTTGGAAGTTTTAGATGGTAATCTGCTTATCATCTTAAAGATATTTATCAAGACTCGTAAGATTCAGGGAGTTATAGAATGAAAGATTACATTTTAAACCTTTGATTTGCAGTTACCGCTCCAAAATTAGGAGTAGCTAATTTTGGTACTAAAAATTTAAGAAAAATAAGTAATAAAACTTTTACGATCGCCGTATTTATCCTTATTTAAGTATGATTTCATTAGTAAATATAATAAAAAGGTAACCTTTTCTTAAACCTAAAATTCCCAAAAATTCAACGTTGTGTGAAAATATCAAGGCTATGTATTTCAGGCATTATATTTTTTGAAGTTTTTCAATGAAAGAAGTTATTGAAATGGAAGGCACAGTTTTTTTATTCTTGTGAAGGTATATTAAGATTTTCTGAATTTATTCTTTAACAGCTGTTTCAATGTTCTAGTTAGCAAAAAAGACTTAGAAAGGGTCAGGCAAAGTGTACTTAATTTTGGCATTAGAAAAGGCTCATTACATTAGTATCGGATGGATAAAATGGTTAATGTCAAGTAAGTAACACTTTTCTGCGTAGGTTTCATAGTTTCCCCTTGAACTCATTAATAACAGCCTTCAAAGTAGGATAGTGTGTCGACTTGACCTTTTTCGTAGGAAATCATCAAATGACCACACCCGCTGTGGGTGTAGCTAAAAGGAGTGTCAGACTCTTACTGACTAAAACCCATTATGTTTCTTCTAAAGGTCCCTGTGTGGCAGAGCCACGGTAAATCTTGCGAACAACCCGCAGTGGCGGCAGACATGAACTTGACCTCTAAACTAAATAATACTCTTTACTAACTACGAAATCGTACCATTTAAATATTGACTCCGCAATCCAAATTTCCATTTCATTTGCAGGCGAAATTTTAGCAAATCTTTCGCCCTTAGCGAGATTAAATCACTTGAAAGTTTTAATCCGTTGCTTCTCTGTTTTGAAGCCGGTAATGTCGTCGTATTTCGCGATACGCATTGCCAGCTACGGTTTATCTCCTTTATTCTGGATTAACTTGACTTATAATTGTTACGCATTATGGTAACTAGCTCCTGCTTATGGCGTCGCCTTTGTTGTAAGCAATCAATACGCGGAATGACGATTCAGAATAATTTGATTTCAAAAACTTAAATATGTTCGAGCATCATTTCGGTAGTTCCGGAGTAACTTATGATATAGCCAGCGGTTTCTCTCACAGCTCGTGGGAACTTCTCCACGCACCTAGATAAAAATGCGAAAGACTTCGTTTATTAGTTTGCTTGAACGCGCTTCCTTATCTCAGGAACAGTTGGACCAATTTTTTGTTTGACGTGCCTTTTGAAACACAAGGGAACTCGTCATGACAAGCGTTGCTTAACCGTACAGCTGCTACATAGCTAGGAGCTTGATTAAAAATATGTACTTAGACGTGAATATTTTAACCCCCGACTCACTAGTTATACTAAAGCGCTTATACATATGTGGCGTTTCGAGGAAAATATTTATCAATAATTTTCTATTATGTGAAAACTCGGCGAACAAAATATCATTAATTAGATAATAGCGCAGGTCCACCTACTCACATAATCGTGTCACCAGTATCGTTTAAATAAGTTCTCCTCATAATCAACTCTCTACTGTTATTCCACAGTATTATTTGCACCACTAGACCAATGAATTAGGCTAAAAATACATATTTCAAAGCAGAAAAGAGTATCCAAATACTCATTATACCAGCTTGTAATGAAAAACAAAACACAAAGGGAAAAAGAAACAATTACGATAGTATCCACAATAAAGGAGGTCGCAATTACAAACACATTCCTAGCTACACAGAAAACTACATTATACTGTGGGAGCTATTAATACTTTATTTCGGGGTTTAGGCATTGCTTCGGTAGGCGGCAAAATAATCAGCTTAAAACAAATTCGCAAAGGATTTTTCCTTACTGATGCCGATTCTTACTAAAATAGTTTTTAATTTATAATGTTTATGGAAAAAATGTGTTACATTAATTTAATTGAAATATCTAAAAGCGTCAAGTCCAGATTTCTTCGAGATGTTTTTCTTCTCCTTCACTCAGTCATTAATATTCAAGATCTCTTAAAAAGTACATGTTGCATAGAAAAGTTGTATTGATACTTGCCTAACCAAGAATCAAACCCACACAGTCATGTTTGAGAGACTTGTGGTTTAACCACTAGGCTACCACGTCAGAAGGGATATAAAAGGTTATTTTTGTACAGATTTTGAACTCATCTACTATTTTATATCGCCCTGAGACCCACAATCTCCGAACCCATTCTGTAGTACAAAAAAATTCAAGCATGTCTAAAGTAACCAAGATTTTATTACCGGACCTCGTTGCGAGATATAAAACATATTAGCCAAAGAGACAACTGGCGTCGCCATAAAAACCTTTCCTGTATAGGTCACCATATTTTTGCGAATACCAGATGTCTATTAGACATTCCAGATGAAATGGGTATGGGTTCTGGAATTCTCTCCGACTATCCTGTTTGAGGAAACATTCCTTATTGATGAAAAATCTGAATTATTTTCGAAAGGTAGAATAAGATACAAAGGTTTTAGTTGACAGATAAGTGCTTATAGATTACATTTTTTAATTTATTTACAAGATCATGAATTTTATTAGAAAATTCTTATATTTAATCGGTTTCAATGTAAAAGAATTTCAGCTGAAAATTCCACAAACTTGTTCAATTTTAAGAGATTTATTTTTAACTAGCGGTCGCCCGCGGCTCCGCCCGCGTGGATGTCGGTTTTCGGGACAAAAAGTAGTCTATGTGTTGTTCTGATGTATAACCTATAGAGGACCCCCGCGGCTACGCTAGACGTGTGGATGTCGATTACCGCTACCAATGCCTAACTTTTGTCGGGATGAGAAGCTCGCGCTCGGACCTCCCGCCTTATATTATACTTACCGACCGACCCGCTGATTATCGTATTTTATGTATAAGTTTGGTATTTATACACCGATTTCCATGATTCTTTTTTTATAGAATATGTTATAATGTTATCTTTTGTTAATTAGGCATGAGCGAGAATATTATAAACATAAGAGTAAACAAATCAATAACAAATAATCAGAAAGCTCCGAACTGGTAAACTATCGGGAGTTATACGTGTTATTGTGAGTCAACCATTAAAGATAGACATATGCTGTTGTGGATTTTTTTTTAGATAATTTTATGTAGAATATTTCCGTCATACGTGATTTCTATGTAGCTTTAAGCATTAAGGCTGCACACGCGACGAAAGCTTAAAAAATGGTGTAACTTCTCCCGTTTTCCCAACATTTTCCTTCACTGCTCTGCTCCTATTGATTGTAGCGTGATGAAAAGTATCCTATAACCTGCCCAGGAGTATGAAGAATAATTGTACCAAGTTTCATTAAAATCCGTTCAGTAGTTTTTGTTCCTATTAATAACATACAGACAGACAGACAGACAGACAGACAGACAGACAAAAATTTTACTGATTGCATTTTACTGATCACCCCCTGATAGTTATTTTGAAAATATATTCAATGTACAGAATTGACCTCTCTACAGATTTATTATAAGTATAGATATAGATATCCACCATATTATTATTGGCATTATTCATCCATCACTAACTATTCAATATTTCATTATTCAGTTTGTTCATTCACGGTATTGAATGATTACGAAGCAATCAATGTTCAATATTTACCAAAAAAAAATAATCATTCTTTTTTGGATAGCTACTTAAAGCGGAGAAAACATTTTTTTATAAAAATGAACAAACTCGCTCAAAAAATAATCTCTCCACATTTCACACGTGTTCTCTTTTTTAAAAAAAGATCTCTATATGGTAACCCTAGTCACACAAATGTACCACGTGAAAAAAACATCGCAAGTACCCTCTAATACTCCTTGGTCGAGTTTTGAGGCGGTCGTATTAAGGCCTGAATTTTTTATTTACAAACTGCTGTTGGAAGTTCTCGGATCGTCTGGTAATCGTTGGGGCTATCTAAAGTGATCCCTAACGAGCTTTGGACTGAGTTAAGACTATATACACATTGGTACTCCTTTTCTTTGTACTTTTAGATTAGGATAGTCATGGTTTCCTTGTGGTGTAAGCACCAGCCTCTCAAGTGTGAGAGTGTTGGTTCTATTCCAGACAAGTAGGTACCCAATGTAACTTTTCTAAGTTATATTCTAATTGCTAAGTATTATCTTGAACACCAAGGTGAGGCAAAACATCTTCAGGAAACCTGGACTATGAAGATTGAAATCACTAACCCGTATTGAGCAAGCGTGCTGATTATAGCTCAATCCTTCTCTGTGTTAGAGAAGGTCTGTGCCCAGTAGTGGGACGATAAAAAAGCTGATGATGAGATTAGGATTTAAAAAATGTATAAATTAGAGTAAAGTATTTTTAGTTAAATCATAATCTTCTCACAATGATTAGACATTCAAATAGAAAAAACATTGAAATAATAAAATAAACTCCTATTATTACATCCCCATTTTGTTCTTAAGTCAACACAATAATACACTAGCCGTGCTTATAAAATATTCTGGATAAATAAGATATTACTCCCAGAAATACCTTCAGCGACACAAAATCTTAAATCTCCTAACCTAACAAACCGCCATACAACCTTCTCAAACAGTTGATCAGCTAAGCTCTTTGTCCTTCAAGCCTAGAAATCGTATTTATCCCAAACATGGTTTGTGTAAATACGTCCTTATTCACGAGGATTTTACCATTGTAGGCTTAGCTTAGAAAAATGTTCTCTATTTGACTTTGTGGTAAAAATAGATAAGCAACAACAACATTTTCTGAGATAATTAAAGTTTTTACGACCCTCAGTGAAAAACACTAAGCGACCGTAGGAAGGTAAAAAGATATTGGATTATAAATATCTGGAATATAAAAACAGAAATGGATAATAAACGTAACGAGGAAGAATTTTTTGACGCCATTTATTAATAAGGATTTTTTTTTGTACTTGTATATATTAATTTATATTTTATTTGTAAATATATTATAAACGTAACTAATCGCCTATTTTCTCCGAAGGGTTTGCAAGTAGACTTTGTTAGCAGGTAACTGAAGTATACCCATATTTTATCAGCTTAAATAATGTAATCACATCATCACATCACATCATCACATCACATCACATCACACTAATATGCGAAGGTTTGTGAGTGTGTCTGTATGTTTGTTACCTCTCCACGGCCAAACGGCTTTACGGATTTTGATGAAACTTGGTAGTAATATAGCTTATATATCAGAATAACATATAGGCTACTTTTTATCCGGGTGTGGAAAGCGTAATTTACTCAGGAAGCGGGTGAAACCGACAGAAGCTAGTGATCATATAATCCTGTAATGGAATGTAATTTAAGGTACATTGAAGCCTAATAAAATAAATTAATAAAGCTCAAAAATCTATTTCATTTGAACAATCTTTATTTACCAATAAATATTAATAGGAATACTATCTATTAAAAAAAAAACCATCCGTGGTCCACCATTAGGTCAACGATGTAGGTCAGGCGTTTCTCCAGATCTTTTAACCTGAGGATCGAACGAGGTATGCAGTTCGATTAGCGCCCGTTTCATAACTGGATTTCTTGAGTTCCAAGAAATGAAAGAACGCCTGTAAAAGCAAAAAGTAAATATGAAAGTAAGTATTGGCAGAAATCTTGATATTTTCGTGTCCAAAGCCAAATTGGATTCGAGGAATGAAAGTAAAATTAAAAATTGAATTCTCTTCGAATTTCTTCATTTTTCCGCAAATTTTCCCAGAGACAATACTTGCCTGTAACAAAATCAATTTAGTGGAAAAAAGAGAGACATAAATGGATTCATTTACACATTGAAAAATTAGTTTTATGATGCTATTCCGTATAAAACGTTAACCGAATAATAGAAGTTAGAATAACTGGCATATTAACCACTACAACATAATAAAGTTACCGCTGATGGAATCGCCTATTTTAATGCCTGCATTCATTCACTAATAAACAAACTGAAATTCCTGGCTCGCTATCAATTTAAATTTATTTAAATCAACATATTTCTACATCGACAAATTTAGCTTCCCTAAGCATTTTAAAGTCAAAACGACCCATTTATTTTCGGTGATAGTACCAGCATTTTACTGTTTCACATCTGCTATTTTAACCTACATTGTACCTAATTTTAGTCTAGAAATTCTTATTACAAAATTTAGACTAGTTGGGTATCTTTCTGAAGAAAACCTGAGTCTCGTCTCGCGTTCATTTCAAAGTGAACATTTAATGTGAATGGCGGAAACATGCGATCCATTCATCATCTGGGAAAATGAAATTTAAAATTTTTATTTCGATGCAAGTGCTATAAGTTTTTATCGAAACGTTTGAGAAATAAGTAGATAAAAGGCTGCATTGCTCTTTATATGGTAAACGTAATAATGGCGTTCAAGAATGAAAGATTCTAAGAATGTGACATCATTTGGGTAGTTACGATACGCTCATCTTCATGGCTTTCTATTGTTGACGGTCTGTTTGACAGTTCAATAGTTATTTTGACTGTCAAACTGATCGCCGCAAATGGCTGTTATAATTATCCAGTGGATGGATAGTCCAAAATGCAAGTACTGCTATTTCCAAACTCAACCTCTGAGAGGATTTTCATAATAAGAAAAACACTTAAAATATTTGACACTATCTACTTACTTTTCCATTCTTCCATATTTAAAAAACGATTCAGCCAGTCCTATAATTTTATTTAAAAATATGATGAGATGAAATCTCTACAGTACCTAACTGCTGTAATGAGTAAATTATAATGAGCGAGTGCGTATATCTCACTGTCAACATAATTTCACATTAGTCAGCACTTCACCATTTACACATTTTAGCTGCATTAGTACGACCGAGCTTCATAAATTGCTTGGAACACAGAATACACTGCCACCGAAATAAATGTGTCAATTTTGTAAAACTTTCATAATTGACCCTTGAGTTTGTTTCGGCGTTTCTTCTCAAGGCAGTCAGTTAGGAAATACCGACCTCAATCTTTTTGTATAAAAAAAGTATTGACGTGTAAAAGTGTTGATTTCAACCTATTTGCAAAATAAATTATCATTTATTGTGAAGGCCTAGTTATCGAGGCACTTTTGAAGTATGAGTATGCGGGCTCGAATTAAAAACAAGTTATAATTATGTGCTTTCTAAGTTTAACTTGGATAGTGACTTCGTGATGGAAAATATTATGAGGAAACGTGGTCTGAAAGTCTGAAATCACCAATTCATGCATAGTGTTTATACTCGAACACGATGAGACCTACCCAGCTATCGGGCAAAAAGACTGGTTTATAAGCCAAAAATGTATTGATATTGAAGTCCCAAACTATACATAGTATGATCTCAAGAGCAGCTGAACCAATTTTCTAATTTTAACGAATATTCATTGAAGTACCAGAAGTTCTTACGTTGAGAAAAAATAAGCAAAAATAACACTTTTAACACTCTCTTACAAACCGATTGATTCGTAATTAATTCTTTTCTTTTTTGATCTTACTAGATGACCAAAAAAAATAAATTGTTATTTACAAATATACATTGCGAAGTTCACGGGCCAGCTAGGTTAAACATAGTGATATGAAATAAATGAAAAAACTGAATCAAAATATCTTGTGCGAAAAAAAAAACAGTCTTATATGTTCGTTTTACTTAAGAGGCACGCCGCGTCCACAACATTTGCTCAGTCTAGACGACGTGTGTAATCAGGGGCGGTAACTTTGAATAAAAATTAGCATTCCCATCTGGCGAGCCAGCCTCTTGGTGAAGAGCCAAATGCCAACAATTTGGCGCAGATATTTTTATAAGTCCAATTAACGAAACATTTGTTTACTTCTAGAACGTTATTCTTATGTTAAGTTGGTTACTTTTTAATCAGATTTTTTTAATAAACTTTAACCACCTTATTTTACATTGTGGTTTTAAAAAATAACGGGTTTAGTGCTAGGTCTGGACCATTAACTTTGCTTAAACTTAGTTCAAAAGTTGAATCTTTTTAACGACCAGTTTTTAAAATAAGGTTGTACAGGTTGCAATGCATTGTGTAGGATTGTTTTTAATCACCAGGAGTTGTACAAAAAATAAGAAAATATACCTACGCAATAAAATATTAGTGACAAGTAAATGACTTTCATTAGCTTACCATCGCGAAATAATGAATATACTAGCTATTATGTGTGATATCACTTGCGTGCGGGTAGTACTGGTCACAAAATAAAATATAGTCTATGACATTTACAAGCGGTACATACTAGCAGTAAATAACTTTCAAAATAATGTCAATAATTCCAAAAATAATCCCTATAAAGTTATTCATTCTCAAAAATTACCTTTTTATAATACTAGTAGTTATGTTAATAATTAGAGATGCTTGTGGTTCAAAATACATTGAAACCGTAGCATGCGTCTCACATAACGCTACGCCACTTGCTACAGCGTAGCACGGAATTCGCTACGAGGATACGGCTACGGTTGCATAGGGAATACGCCAAGAATGACAATGTATCTGTATTGGTATCCTAATAGGTCTAAGCATCTTATTAATAATCGTGTTAGAAATTATTTATTATTATAACTGTGTGAAAAAGTTTGTTAGACTTTCCATTTAAAGGTTGAACGACTTTAGATGAAATTCTTTATAGAGATAAGTGAAATGCTCCGAAATATTAAGTATTTTTTAGTTTACCAAATTAACAATGATTTAAGCTGACCAAATGTTTTATATTGTAACTGATAATGAGAGAAATTATGCTTTCCTTAAAAGCCTCGTTTAAACATTTTATTAGTATTTTTGTAAGCGAACACAAAAAATATCGGCCTTCATTAGGAAGAAAATTGCTTATATAAAAGATTCTCGGTAACAAACGCTTTTGTTAGGGTGTTTTTGTTATATTTAAAAAATGTTGCTGACATTTTCTTTTTGACATAATACTGTAAGAAAAACTAAGAATATCCGGCTTATACTTAACATTGATATTTTCAGTTGCTTTCATTTTTTGAGTATAGATAATCCTGCTAATTTTAAAGGCGAAATTTTTTGAGTATAGATGCATGTCTGTTAGACTTTTACACAAAAACTACCATAGCTAACTATCGATATTGATATAATACAATATATAATAATATTTCTCACACATTCACACAACGCTATCTAGTCCCAAATTAACCAGAGTATGTGCTATGGGTACTAGAGAACTAATAAACGTACTTTTATAGTTTTATTTAGTAAATACATACATAGGAACACCCAGCTTAAGTCAAACACCCATGTTCATGCACACAAATGTTTGACTTATGCGGGAATTGAACCAGCGACCTCCGGCATGGCAGGCAAGTTCACTTACTACTACGCCATCAGGTCGTCAATTTGAAGTGACTAACTAACTATATGAAACTATCTAAATCTACCTTAAAAAAACATGACGTAATTCAAGCACCTTCAACGCTAACTACAAATTATTATAAAGCAAAGATAAACCTCCTCACTCGTGCTAACGAAGAGTCTATTAAAGAAAATAGGGCCATTACTTCAGGTTTATGACGTCACTAACACCTATGCAAACATATGTGGAAGTTTGAGACACGAGTCGTTATCTCTCCTTGTTTTAACGCAAAATATACAACCTTATCTTAATGGACTCATAGATAGCGTTGAGGGGCTCGTGGTTCAGTAAATGTGGCGTGGCTAGTGTACAGGTTAGTCATAGAACGGAACCTCTCGTGTTTCACAACGATCGTTAGATAGACGGCTATATGGCCTACGGCCTTTGGCCTTTGGCAAAGTTAATTTATGTTTTAGAAAGACTGCAAACTAAATATAAGTTGCCGCACGATAAAAAATCTAATCACGTGATAGTGAGTCAACCAATCTACCTGATTTAGCGATATAATTATTTCAGGAAGTGAAGAAAATTCTGTTCTTTGTTTTTTTTTTTATTTTAGATGGTCAAATCAGATGGCAAAAGTCGTGGGGGTCTAGTGGTTAAATCACCAGCTTATCAAGTATGAATGTGCGGGTTTGATTCCCGGTCAGGCGAGTACCTTTTTTTACTTTTTAAAGTATATCTTGTATACCAATGACTGTTCAAAAGTGAAGGAAAACATCCCGAGGAAACCTGGACTATAAAGTCTAAAATTACAAACCCGCATTGAGCATGCGTGGTGATTAGCGCTCAATCCTTCTTTGTGTGAGATTATGTGTGCCATTAAAAAATCTGATAATGATGACGATTATTAGATGGCTGGTCCACTTTTTGCTGTTATTAATTATTGCATCTAAGCCACAGACACAACAAAGTAAGTTCAACGACCTTCATAAAGGCTTCAAAATCATTGACACAGTTTCATAAATAAAAAAGCCTGAACAGATACGCCTCAAAAAATAACAGATATTCTCGTGAATGACACTTTCTTTTTTCGTTTAAATAGTATATTTAATATCAACAGATAAGTCGCCTTTACAAAAGGTCACATAATATAATATTGTGATACAAAAACAAATTCTTTATCTCCACGGCACGTCAACAATGAAAGAAAATATTTAAAGATATTTCTGAAAAGAATCAAATAGTATAATATATTTCTTTATAATAAATATTAAATTTCTTTTTTGCTTTATTACCAACTTCTCCGTGCGAGAAGAGCCCTGTGCCCAGCAGTGCGACGATAGAAAAAAGACTGATGATGAAATCAACTTCTCAAAAAGAAGGAGGGTGACAATTTGGACGTTGGTAACTCCCTTGTTATTAATCGATATAAATATTTTTTTTGTTTGAAAGAGTAGTTCTCCAATGGTCCCATCATCATTAGGTTCAGGATCTTCGAAGTCAAGGTCAAATCTCCAAAATAAAGAGCTGATCTGAAGATGCAGACGAGAGAAATTTGAGATAATTTGTCAACGACATTTACCAAGTACCTCGTGTATGGGCTTATTTTATTCGTATTGACAAGAACTTGGCACCGAGATCGGTTTACTGCCATTGCGCGTTACAAATACCAAGTGCATTGAACTATTTTTATTCTTACTGATAAGAATTTTTGAGTAGATTATGACAGCTATAGTATATGAATAGATGATAAAACATGATTTTAGATTTGTTGAAATGTAGGAAGGTGTGTGCTAGTCAACGTGGTTAAATATTAAATATAATTTGATACTTCATGTGCTATTACTTTTTTTTTCTATAAAACTGGTTCTTCAAACCATACAGACAGAATTGTGTTGCTGAGGACTTTGTTCCACCATTTCTTCTTCCCAGCGATAACACAATATGGAAGAATCGGAACTGGTGAAGAGCGGGCGTTTTTGGGGCTGTCTTTTGTAGAATTGACCTTCAATGAGTGCTGATTTTCAGCCTACTTTAAATCAATATCTTTTTATCTCTTTTATCTTTTGTTTTTCAAAAATTTAAACGACTTCTGAAACATTGCATTTGTGAAGAAAAATATTCTTTACAATCATATTTCAATGACAGAAATATTATTATTTTTCTCTCCCTTTGGGAGATAAGCTAAGTTACGAGTGTAAATATAAATTTTCATGGTGATTGGTACGTGTCGTTCTAGAAAATTCCACAATATCACAGAACAACGTGCTGAGCCAAGGGACTGAACCCAACGTGTGAATGATAAGTTATTTAGGTACTTGAATCTATATTTTGTCCAGTCTTTTTGTGTAAAATATAAATAAACAAAATATTCTTGGTCAAAGTGTAATTTAAGTAGTCCATTCTTTTTATGTGTTAAAAAGAATGGACTACTTAAATTACACTTTGACTGTCTGAAGATGAATTATTATTATATTATCCCCTGAGATTTTATGATATTTTTGGTTCTGCTATCAATGATTATAATGTCTCCAAGACTGATATTTGACCATAGCGATCAGCCAATTGCTCGGGACATATTATAGTGCATAGGCATTACCGCAGATACAGGCGCACTGTATATTCCCTCACTTTCATAGTCCGATGGGGTGGCATTCCGACACGACCGGAGAGGGATCAGAAAGCGGTCGGTCCTGCGCAACGACCGTTAACGTGCTCTCTAGACGACGAGACACGGTTCGCAATAATTTTGACAAATCTTTTGATTGACTGTAATGATTTTCGCAGGTGATAAAAACAGTTATGAACATCATTAGGTGACAACGATTATTATATTTCAGGATAACATCTATAATTAATATTATAATATATCTCAGGAACTACAAGTCCAATTAAAAAAAAAAAAACAGTATAAGAAAGCCTATTTGTAAAGGGAAAATTTTTATCCGGATGTGTGAACTAGTTCCTCCAGCAGACGAAGCCACAAGCAAAAGCAAGTAATAGTATATAAGCGACCAATAATATTATGTAAATAAGAACAATGAATACATGCAACCAAATTGAAGCACGTTAACTATAGAGTTTAATTTTGAAATAATTGAACAGTAATTAAAATTACATTTCGTTAACTTTCCCTATCATTTTAAAATTAATTACGAGGCGTAATTATATGACAACATATAATTGCATTTTGTGAAATAATAATGTCATGATTACTTCTCTTAGTTTGTATTGGAGATAATGGGATATTAATTATTAATCGTTCTAAAATAATAATTAATAAATATCAATTACCTTGGCACAAAGTTCAAATCGAGTAGAAAATGAAATAATTAACCAGTTCAATGAGCCGCGATATTTGTCTTGTATCGTAGAAAGAAAACAAATTAATTTTTGCGTTGCTTTGTTTTTGTTTATTTTCTTTCTATACTTTTGAGTGCGCGCGTTCTAATTTGGTATGTACGAGAGCCATCGAAATATTTCAATATTTCTGGCAAGCATGATAACGATTAATTGAACGTACTGGCTTTTCTTTTTAAAACTAAATAGCATAAAGTGTCATTATATTCCGTGGAAACTACTTCAAGCAATAAAAAATAATCCGTAATTGGTCTGTCTAACACTAAACATTTTTTCAAATCAGTCCAGTAGTTCCTGAGTTTATCCCGTGCATACAAATAAACTCTTCAACTTTATAATATTCTTATAGATGACAAAAGTCTCTTTATAGTCTCCTTCAAGGAGTGCAAGCATGAATTGTTAATTCTTCTTTATTTAATTTAATTTATTATATTTATTTATATTGAAAAAGTATCCAGACTTTACAATTAAGACGTGAATAAAATAAATTACATTATAATCCGAGATTAAATTTTACGACTGTTTCATTGTTTAATATGCACAGAATAAAGCGATTAATTAATTAAATGCGTGTGCGTTTAACTTTGAAATATAATGTTTAAATAAAATAAGGCAATATGATGGATAATACAAAAGTTTGTAGGTACTCATCATAAGTATCTCATCTTCAGGAGAAACAAAGAATTTTTGTATTTTTTCATCACTGATTTCTCAACTTAGACCAGGTTTACGACTCCTGGCCTACCTCGAGGTGATTGACCCCCATATATTTTAACACAAGCAGTAGTGCAGGTCCAGCGAATGCCAGATCTCCTATATTTCATAAAGGCTGAAACATTTTGTATGCATATATCCCACACTGGGTACTCTCACACTCTTCTCTTGAACGTATTATTTGTTTCCAACCAATTAAAACCGTGTCCGCACAATCAATAAAAAAAGAATCAATCTATCATCCTATCTTTATCCCACTCAACCTCTTTTTCGAGCCATTAAATTGAAATTACTATAATAAAAAATTAAAAAAACTTTTTATGAGAAAATAGCTTTTATATCGCTGGCTGTAAAGGTCAAGGTCGCTTGCGGGCATCGTTATGAATTTTAAAAAGTGAATAATTATGTATATTCAGTGGAATGCCCTGAAACAGATATTGTTTTTATTGAGATCGTTGTAAAAATGATTTAATTTGAACACAAAGATTTTTTTTTTGGAACAGTTTTAGAATATTTTATTTATAATTATATTTTTATTGCGACGATAAGTCATTGTACACTTGAAGTTAATCAAGTTAATTGTTATCAATATATAAATAATATATAAATAAACAAACTGGTTAATTAATAAATAGAACGACATTGAAAAACTTGTCCTAAAGTTATAAATTATTCGAATATTTAATTGTATGACAGTTGTTTTCTTGAAATAATTTGAAATTTCACATTTATTCGTTAAAATAATTAATTAATGTAATAATTATGTAACCAAACAGTACTTTTAAATAAATAAAACATAAAATTAGAACTCGACTTCTCAATTGAAACTTTGTTGCTTGTTTGACTTTTAAAGTTTAAAGTAATTTTAATGAAAGTTCTCTTAAAATTCGTGAACTTCAACGAATTAATTATTCAATTAAATAAATGGCTTTAGTTCCAGCTGGTTTCTTGAAGTTTTTACTTCTTACTGTTGTGTCAGACATTTTGTCTTTGTCATGTATTAAAATATTCCAGCTAAAAAAACATTTAAAGCAATTTATTCATTTAAATATAAATTATAATGAAATAATAAAAATAATGCGTGAAAGTACAAACATACATAGTATAGAGAGTAGGCTAACTCCAGCCTAATTCGCAATATAACACCTCAACATCTGACAACCCTTAGACAGGAGACAATTGCCTACTTGTTTTCACTTTTATCTAAATTATAGTTCAGTCCCTATAAATTGTTAAGAGTCGGGAAGGTATTTTTTACTTGTATCGTCTGAGTACAGGATTTGTCAGGCCTCACTAATGAGTTGTCCAAAAGCCGCGACGCGCGACCTTGTGCAGTGTAGCCCTGATTGGCGTACTGAGAAACGGAGATTTTGTTAAAGTGTACGTGCGCCGAAGCATAGATTATATGGCGCACACATACATGCTTATTAGAGTTTATACTATGGTACAAACGCACTTTTTATGCTAAAGGTTATGCCGATAAACAACACCAGTTAAACTAATTTACAGATAACTATAAACTGTAATAGAAAAACCGCGTAACTTATTCGAAGCTGAACAGATTAATAAAACTAATAGGATCATTTGTTCTATTAAACGACAATGGCTATTTGGCGTGTACGCTCGCACTTGGCTAATATGACCGCCACGTAAGAACATGGAGTTAGCCGTGCTTGTACTAGATGCGGCAAAAGATTGAATGACCAAGATCTGCTGTGAATATGAAGTCTGTGGACATAGGCACAATCGTCGACCCTCAGCGCCAAACTAAGAATTCAGCCATAAATAATTACAATATAGTAATCAGTTCGGAATTATATCTATTAAAACTGACTATTAATTTGAAGTTTACAAGTCTGTCATGTATTCGTGACCGTGGTGTGCTGGGCACTTTTAAGCTTGTCATCTATACGTGACGTCAAAAGGTTTAATGTCAGAAATTATTAACAACACAACAGTTACTTTTCTACAAAAATACTCATAAAGTATAAAACTCTAATCGGCTATATTGGGAAACATATATGTATAAGGCTATCTATGCATATATATATCACACTTTTATACGTACAGATAAAAATATATTTTGTTCGTTTACAAAATAATAATAAGTATACATATTAACAATAAATTTACAGTAAAAATTCTATTCAAGCGCTTACACAACCACGTTCTAAATATAAGTGCCAAGTTGCATCGTTTTAAACCCACAAGTAGAATAATGCATGTCATTTCCATGCCTCCAATATTCTTTGCGCGTGTGACTATAATTGGACCAATTTTTGGCTGGATGGCGGTCGTTTGGCAAATAGCTTTAAGTTTCGCGTGAACGAGAGTTTTAGTGTCCAGCGGTGGCCATAATTGCCATGGATTTGTTCATGGACTGGCTACTGATTACCTAATAATTAAAAAATCTAATTGCTCAAAATCTTTTTGTACTGGCATAAAGTATATTCAAATGTATTTGTTTTTTTAACTAACTCAATTGTAAAAACAGTCAACAGACTTTACCTATATGGCATGTTACACAAGTCGACATAAATACCTACTTTTTTAACTTTTAATATCTTCATAAGCTAATATTTCAATGTATTCCAAAAAATCTACGAAGAAAATAGGGCATATTATTATCACGAAACTTTAATAAATATAACTAAATAGTACAAATGCGTTCAACAAAGCACAGACTCTAGCACATCAAGTTACCTGAAACTGACAAATTTTCTCAATCAACTTTGAACCATATACTTCAGCGATAAAGTTGTAAATCAATTAAAGAAATTTACCTACTAAATTTACACATACTGCATATATGCACCGCGAATTCTCTAGAATGAGTGCTTCTAACACACAAACTAGCAACCGCCTAAATACGTCTAACACAATTAGCTAGGACTAATCACTTAATGGAGCTTGTAGGCAATGTTGTCATTACTTATGTACTGTTGGGTATGTAATTATGTAACCATTTAAACGTTTATAGGTATGTGATATGAACTGCAATGCATTTGTATTAACAGATTAAGATCTAAAGCTGTTGGATCTTGAGGTTCTGCTAAATACCTTAATTGATCATCGATTTGTCTGAATCAAGGTTGATTTGTCTTAAATATTTAAGGGTTAATGCAACAGTGTTGAAGAATAATGATGACCACGTATTCTAGTACTGGGATACTATTTTATAGTCGGTTTAAGCACTAAACCTTCTCCTGAATGTCACAAATACTTTTTCGAAAACTGCTTCGATTTAGGTTCAACCTAAAGCGAGGAAATCGTACGTGTGAAACTGATACCGTCCTTTTTGTTTAAGTAAATTTCAATTACGTACTGACTTGTCTAAAATATTTAGAAACAAGTGATAAGCAGTACAGTAATTTCATCAGCAATGAGAGCATTACATGAATAATGTCATCATTACCTTTTCCGCACTGTAACACGATACCTTTCAGACTAATAATGACCTAAAAACTCCCTTCTTTTACTTACCTTACCTTACCTTCGATACACTCACTCAGATAAATATCTATCGCTGTTATAATGTAGTCAGTAACAACACCCTTCTCAAACAAATATTACGTAACGTGTTTTACATACACCTTGTTCGTAGATTCAAATTTCTCCAATATTCTCTTCATTCTTATACAGAGGAACAATTTTTTCACCTTACCTACATACTATAGAGTTCACTGTTTCCAAAGTAAACATAGGATATTGCGGTTATAATGTACTCGTATGAGTTACAATATCGCCTAGCGAGGAAGATTATTTTGTGCCGGAAAACAAAAGCTCGCTTCTTTTAGAATATATGGAGTGTTGTTAAGAATATTCTGCGCTGGTTTCGTTACATACCTTTCAGTTTTTGCATAGTAGTAATTACCTGGAAATATTTTTATCTTAATTTTAATTATAGCCTCTATCTACAGAGTTTTTTTTTCTTAGCCAATACTATCCCACTGCTCGGCATAGGCCTCCACAAAGTCTTCCATCTATCTCTATCTGAAGCGTCCTGCTGACAATCAGCGAGGAAAGTGTACGCATCACCAACATCCAGTCCAAGACTGGTATAGCGGATGTGGGCAATAGATATGCAAAATTAAAGTGGGTTTGGGCATCGAATGTACCCAATACCCAATGGATTCCTGAAGATAGAAGACAAAGTTTCTTACTCTATAATAATATGAGATCAATAATAAACTGCTAAATCGTTTACCTAAGCCTAAATTTTCAAAGCATTAAACCATCTAATAGGTCTAAACTTCTGCAGATATACCTATTATTATATTAAAGTCCAATTCCAGAACAATCAAATTTGAGATTTATTCAAAACCAACCCCGAGTAAGGTCAGAACTGGTCATCAAAACACTCATTGCTTACACAGGACTAATGCACGATTTAACACACAATCATTTTCAAGTCCAATCCAAACGAATTCCCAACAGCTTATTATAACCTAAAGCAAATAATCCCCCGTGACCAAGAACCCTCATAAACATGAATAAAATAAAACCTAGCAGTTTAGTGGTGAAAGTGCCGCTCAATAATATACAAGGCGTCAGCAATTCACAGGTTCTGACCCTTTTTGGGGCATTATTTGTATGCTAAAGAGGTATAGGGCACGCTAGGGGTGTGTCTAAGCAAATGTCTGAGATTAAGAAATTAGTGTCCATCTAATTGAAATTCAAATTCTGTACATGCAGTTCTGTTCTTGTTGGATGCTAATTTCGATTTAGTCTGCAGACAAAGGACTGGGTTACAGAACCTGATTAGGGCTAGCAATGGTTGAATTTAGATTCGACAAACCAAATTACGGCAAATCTAAACCCATAAGTAACAAAGAACAATGCTGCTTGGTACTAAAAATTTAAATAAGAGGTACTCCATATAAAGCACCCGACCGAATAGGATCTGCGCGAATGGCACCTAGCCTAGCCCATGCAACTATAAATATTTTTGCCAAGTGGTTTTCGGACATTCATTTTTTTTTCGGCGGTCTAGTGTTAATAAATCAACATTTGAATCTGACGAAAATTAAACACCCTCAATCTTACTATATGGGTTTGATCAATGAAGATCATATTATGATCTTGATAGAGAGTTTGCCCCGAACTATATCTAGATAAAACCACGAAAAAGAAATCCTCTTAACTTAAAATCATTATCCCTTTCACCGAAGCAGAAACCTGCCAAACCTTTGCGTTAAACCTAGACAACCCTATCCGGGGGATAGCCGTTATTATCTTGTCTTTTAACCTCGGCCCGACCGGCTATAACTTATACCTTAGGATCTACTGGCAGTGCGTAACTCAAAATTGCAATAATTTATTAAGTTTCTAACCACAAAGTTGTCTTAGCCCACGTCATTCGAGATATGGTGTTGATAGATTTATTGGCGTCCTGTATTTGGGATTTCAGCAAAACCTTTGAGTTTGTGAATAGTTTATTGTAATAGGGGCTTTTTCTAAATAAAATAAAATTTTATGTAATGCCCTCGTCTTGTATGGATCCCAAGTTTTGTACGATGGGTTATTATAATGGCAATGGGTTAATATAATTTCATGTAGTGCATAATTTTTCTGTATTTATTACTTAAATATGCAAAAAAAAACACATCCCAGATGATTTTTATGGTTAGCTAAGTTATAGTAAATACATGTCATAAAACTAGGACTTGAAACCGATACACTTCATACGGTCTTGTTCCTAAGTAACACAATTCTTCGCAAACTATCTAAGACCCACACTATCACACGTACATATCTGGGAACACTTCGCAGGCAAGTCCAAGGTTATAATCAAACTTGGGAGCTTAGCTCTTCCCATACCACCTATATTGTGTATCCGAAGTAATTAATAAGTTGCGGTAGACTTGTGTTTCCCTGTGGCTATGCCTGGAACATATTGTTGATTATCCATTTGCTTTATTGATTGTTCTCTGTTTATTTTTAAATTTTTAAGAGAATTTTTAACATACTCATTTATTGAATAATTCAAAAAAAAAATAAGTACAGACGCCAGCACATCAACCTAACTCAATCTATCAAATTTCTTTTATTGATTTTCAATCTTATCTCAATTCGGGAAGGTTTATATTCGTTTGGTAAAATTTGACAGATTCGAGTAGGTTGACCTGCTGGTGTGTGTACTTATGGCTAAGCATGTCTCCGAAGCAATACAATAAAAATCTCATTTCGATTCTCAAATTCCACCAACCGCATAATCTATTCGTTTTTTTTAGGTTAAGAAAACCTTTCGCTTAAAACCAATATCACTATTAATCAAAACTGAATCAATACATACAGATCAAGCCGCAATATTCAACGTCAAGATAGCTAAATAGGTCGGCTTAAAATATCTTTGACAAACAAACACAAATGCAGACAGATTGAAGACAACACCTTAAGTAAAGGGACTAATAAAGTTACCTGTAGATTCTAAAGGTCTACGTTTTAATGGTTAGGGTCGCTTGGAAGTTTCTTCGTTTTACTAGCTGTCCACAGATTATATTCTGGCCAGTGATTTCATTAAATATATTAAGCTTTGTGTATCTACGTGAGGTTTACCTTATAGTTAGTCATTGTTTCCAAAATGGGTCTTATCTTGTTGAGACTTCATACAGTTTAGAATATAAGATTACTGTTTCAATTCTATCTACATATGTAGGTAATGTGCAAATATGTAGGTAAAGATGCCAGCATATCATGCTACTACAATTTGTCATCGTTACGTTATGACTACGTGAATGCCTTGTATTCTGACTGCCTCGTTGATCTAGGCGCGACTGCTGTTCACGGGGTCTCGGGTTCAATTCCCGGGTCGGGCCGAAATCGCTTTATGGGTTTTGAGAAACTTTCACACAACAGTCTGGAAGTTGGTGATTGATTCATCCGTGCATCGGAGAGCACCTAAAGGTCCTGCGCCTGATCTGTCTCCTGTCATGTCGGATTTCCGTCCCATCGGACTATGAGAATGAGGGAATAGAGAGTGCACCTGTATCTGCGCGAATGCTTGTATACTATAATATGTCCTGCGCAGCTGACTGATCTCCATAAAAGAGAACAGCCGCCGTAGCCCACAAACGACCTGGATGCCATCATAACCACGTGATTTATTGATTTGAAATGTCATTTCCATATTTTTTTTCGTTTTTACTAGCGCCTACGACTGTAGAAAGACATTTTGGCTAACCCTCCCAGTTATTTATCAAGTGCTATCTATCTTTGGTACTGACACGTTATTATACCGATCAGTTGCGCTTTGACTGCCTCTCTTTATTAACTTGGCTATTCCAAGTAACGCTTTGCGCGGTCTAACTTAAGGAATAATATTGTTGCTTAAACTTCAACTAAGTTCTCGATGCAGATTCGAATTCATTGAAAATTTAGTATTGATTTTATGCTATGTTAAGTAATGGTTATGAAACTTTATTTACCGCTAACTGACGAGCTTCTGGCTAAGTAAAAGTTACTTAAATGAGCAACAGTAAGGTCAAGTATCGCTTGGTGCAGTCGGGCCGTGGATGGGTGAACATCTAGACATGACGACTTCATTAAGACAAAAGGGTTCGAAAGACAGATTAAACAAATGTTTTGATGGATCCTGACTTCATTAAAATATCTTTCACTGGGTTGAGAAGGTCAGACAAGCAGTCCATGCAGGCCGGTTATGGCTAGAAGTCGAAATTTATATACTCACAAAAAAAATTCAAACTGAATACGTTTTGTATGCATAAAGCATACTTGTTATAATAAACTCCATAAATATCAAGCACTTTGACCACATTTAAAATAATATTATTAAAATTATATTGAAGTAAACTATTTTACAGCACTTGGTTGAAAATCCTATAATCTTTTTTAGCTCACATTATTTCATGCAGCGGTAAGCCGTAGCTGGAAATAACACAAAGTCTAAAAAAAGTGTGCCGACTGCCGGATTTGTAACTGTTCGTAGCGCAGCGAGAATACGTTTTAGTTCAAAACACATCCTTTTTATTACCCGACTGCCAAAAAAGAGTATAAATTTTTTTTCATGACTGAAGCAATCAAAATAATGAAATGCAATCAGGGTATCGTCGGTTTTGTGGTAATTACTGTGTTGGTAGATACGTCATGCGTGTTAAACAGCAATCCCTTTCCCAATTTGAACACCCTACCAACTCCACTGAGACAATTTCTCTTTATTTGCAAAATCCCTCCACTCCATAAAAAATAACCAGCACCACACTTGCGACTCTCAAGCGATCGATATGCTCTTTTGCTCCACACAACAACAAAAAAATATAACAATTTACATTAAAAAACTGAATTGATAATTAAGAATTATACATACTGAAAATAAAACTCAATAAAACAAATCAACTCTCTCTTTTTAATACACTAAGAATGACATCTCACATCTTTGCCGTCCTAGAACCTGAGCATAATTATCTTTTTAATATAATAGTATCGTCATATTTGCATCTTTCTCCATAATTACTTGATAGAAGATTGATAACAACAACATTCATCTTCTTCCCAGAACACCACTCAAAGTTTCAAGAACTCCATTTGTCTCTAGTGTTTCAAATATCAAGTATTAAAGTCTATAAATTTATTGCAGCATAAATGTACCATTAGAAATGTAAGTCCAAGTACAAGCCACAGTAGGAAGCCATAAAAATAAGATGTCCGACTCACGTTTTAAATGAAAAATAATGGTCCCACAGGTGAGAGTCAGAGGTGAATTAAACCCCAAGCGTTCGGAGTATGCACTTTGTCTACCTACGTAATTTAGTCGAGATATTTCTTCAAAACTATACTTTTTGTCTCTCTTTCACACTTCTTCTGTTCAACAAGCTTGTTCTGCAAACAATACGCAGAGAATAGACCCCATAACACAAGAAATTCTAGTTTGGAATCTAGTAACTCAAAAGTACACTGTAACTAGCTGACCCCGCAGACGGTTTTTGTTATAAAATGATCAAAAGTAAAAATAAACGATGGGCCGTCCTTATCGCTTACGGGATGAATAATAGCTGTACCGATTTGCGAGTATCGATTTCAATTGTATTTGTATTATTCAACCGATAACACAATATTTATAGAAAATTAGTCGAGTCATCCCGGAGTTTAAATACAAACACCGTCACACGAGTTTTTATTTTATATTAGAAGAGGTCTTTTAAAATTAAATCATTTCTTTATGGTACAGTGATCAACTGAATCAATTTTAGTCCCCATCTTTTAGTACGAATCATCCGTAAATCACTTATTTTTTGAAAATTGAGAATTCAATCTTACTAGAAAACTACAGCAACTTAGCTACCTACATTATGTTGCATTCCAAAAAAAAACTTAATTTGGAAAAGACCAGCAATAAACGATGATATATTACAATGTTCAGAAACAAAGCAATTCAAAAACTTAAATTGCAAAAAACCAACGTAACTGAAAATTTGGGCGACTTTTATTCGAACCCGTTTAGACTGTATTGTTCCGGTTAAACAAGTCGGATATATTTTGGCTCGCAGGCTTTGTTAGTGTGAAATGTCGTCGTCTTGGGTACTCGGAATATAGAGCTAATATACGCGCTTGCTATTGCTTCAGCTTATCTGGTACCTTCGTTTCGAGAAAATTTATGTGTGTACATCTTGATTGTATCACAGAGAAAAAAAAACTGAGAGAATTTATAATTTGGTTTTGGAACGTGGTTCGCAAAGAGAACCTTCTGTATCTTGAAGTAGGGATGGGCTTTGAATTCTATATTCAAGTGTATGAGTATTCTCAACACACGTGGGTTTTATTTACCTAAATTAATTTAAGTAAATTGTGTCAATATAGACGTTGGATAGAGTTTTCATTCAAGAATTCAATTCAAGAGAAGTTCAAAGTTTCACAAAGGTATTTAATGGGATCATCCTTGATTATTGTCAGACGAAAATCATTGAATTTCCAATTTAAACTTTAGAGCTCTTACAGACTGCAGATTTTTCTTTAAAGGTGGACATGGAATCTATAAAAAAATATTATCCTATACCTGATCTGTCGTAAGTTGTAATAAGTGCAATACATCTCAATTTTGACTATCGGCCGGCTAAAAGTTTGCACCGCAGAGGTCGAACAACACAGACATAAAGGGCGTTTGTGGTAAAAGGGACTATAAACTATAAGATTAAGAATAGACTTAGATAATCTAATACCATCCCTTAAGCTAAAATCGTTAACTACGTTACCACATCACCTTTAACTTTACCTATGAGACTAACAGCAATGGTTGGTACTTTAATAGCGACCGCAATACGTCCCACACTCGTAAATTTTATACGTCAAATTGATAGATAGTATAAAACCATGTAACGACGACAATCGAGGCTTAATGGCCGTCTCGGGATCACTAGTCGAACGGAATGGGGACAAAAATCATTTTAAAATCCATTGCTGGTTTACTGCTGAGTAATTAGGGGAAAGGCCACAAAAAAGAGGATATCAAGCAATGTAAATGGAACAGATTTGGCTGTTGTTTGTTTTGGTGGAGCACCGATTTAGAAATTGAAAATTCTGGACATGGAAAATTTTGGTTTTGTGAATTAGATGAATTAAAAATTGCATTACTTCTTGCACAGAAGAATATTGTCTCTCATCTTGGATACCGTTATTTCAAAATTCAGTTCTTGAATCTAGTCAAATACATAACTGGATCGGAATCTATTTTACTCTGAATTCAATGCGTCTGCACCTGCTCACAACTTCCATTTACGCAAACATCACCAACAATCCTAGCAAATTGCTCCAATAACAAACCTAGGAACACCTTAATTTTATCGTCCTGAACACTGTTTAGACAACAGCGAAGTCTAGCTCAGCTCATACACATTAAACTAGAAGGGAAATGAGGTCGTGAGTTTGAACCCGTTGGGTAATATTACTAGACGGAACTTTATACAGGGTGAAACTTGTTTGACTCCTAAAATATCTCGTAAAGTAAGAAACTACGGAAGCTACTGCGAAGGATCTAATTTCAGTAAAAGGAAAATATAGTTTGTTAAGAGCAATAAAACGAGGGATACGTTCGCGGATGTATTGAAATATCTGGTCTTGGATGGTGGTAGAACTTGGGAGTGCAGCTGTGTTTCGTCCCACACCAGTTGTAAAAGTCGACGGGGAATTATCGGTTGAGAGCCTGCAAGCGACAGACCAGCAAGAAGCCTTCGATATCAGAAGGTTATCATTATTGGCAGTATGCAAATATAATTTCTTGTGTTGCCAGAAACCTTATTTATTTTTGTTTTTCTTAAAATAATTCAACTTCAGTCAGTAAAATCTTTAAGTTTCTCAAATATCTGGGTCTTTTCTCTTAAAGTAAGTAGAAAAGTAAAGACGTGACATTTTGATAATCCCCAGCTTACTCTGTAGTGTAGAAGTCATTCCATCAGTTGTAAACAATGCATGTACCTACAAATTGCATGCCACGTCCCTAGACATTGTCCAGGCACATTGAGTATTGAACAAATGGAGGAACAATGTACCAACAATGTTTAGATGTTACATATCATCTTCGAAGGGTGGGGGATTTTTGGGGGCTATCTTTTGTAAAATTAACCTTCAAAAAGCTGCTGATTTTCAGCTTACTTTGACTAAATGACTTTTTATCTTTATATTTTTTATCTCTATCTTTAATTGCCTAGGTAATTAGACAAATTGTTTTTTTTTTTTAATGAGAAATCATCAAATGAACGGTCTCATTTTGCTTTCTGAATTCCTTCTGAAGTTCTTTTTGTGCCAGAGTTGCGATAACTCAAGCGAACAAACTCGCAGTCCTGGTACACAACATTTTGAAATTAATGTATTTTTCTGTCCCCATAAAAAAATGTTTTAAACAAAAAATGAATACTCCATTCGTTTGTTCTTCCGTGACCTTTTAACTATACACGTTTGTAGAGTCATAATTTACTCACGAAGATTTTTATTCAATTACTTAGACACTCTGCATTCTGTTGACTGCAGAGTTAATATTTCATAGTTTGTGACACTTTGTCTTGGGAACAAAATTTATTTTCTATTTTAGGGATCCTTTGGCAGAACACGAACCTGGGACCATCACATTTTTATCATGGTTTCAGTACTACTTCACTACGCCTAGATTAAAGTTATTCTATAATATTTTTCAAAGTTTCATCTTATTACATAAAATTAGTAGTAGTTACATTAGTAGCAGTACATTATTACGGCACCCTGAACTTAAAATCGACTTTAACATTTCAAACCAGAGCAGTAGTTCATGAGATTAGCGCGTTTTAATTCATAACTATTTGATTAATGCGATCATCGTTTCATCTGCATAACCAAAATTTAAAAAAAAATGTGTTATTGTCAGTATTATGTGTGTGTCGTGGTGGCCTAGTGGTTAAAGCACCAGCCTTTCGAGAGTGAGAGTGCTGATTCGATTCCAGGTCAGGCAAGTACCAATGTAACTTTTCTAGGTTATACGTACTTTCTAAGTTTATCTTGGAGACCAATGACTGATTAAAGGTGAAGGAAAACATCTCGAGGAAACCTGGACTATAAAGTCTGAAATCACCAGTCAGTTTGTTACATTATCCTAGTGAGACAGGTAAATCGATTTATATCACTTTTTTATCAATAAACAACTGAACGCGTCTTTAGAGATAACTTTTATGTATGAAATAGTCTCCTCATAGTGAAGGTAAAACCACGGTAACAGCGTATAGTGTGACAATAAATTCTGTAAATCCTCGGACTTCATATCTTAATAATAACGCGTACATTACTGTGTTCACTGCTTTTACACTAAGTACTTTAGGTACTTAAACAGCGCACTATACGACTAAAAGTATCCATAATTTTGCAAACAAAATGAACGCCAGTGAGAGCCCTCTAAAAACTGAAACAACTCTAAAATATAGAGCAGTTTGCCGAAATATTTAGAACCATGAGGAGTAAAATTTGTGATAGAAATATACCCATAGATTTTAAAGGTCTATCTATATGTCTGCGGATCGCTCGCAGGCTCGGCTCTGGCAAACAAACACCTCCAGAAGGAACATATGTAGTGTGTTTTAGTCAGTAAGAGTCTGACACTCCCTCCAGCTGCACCTACTGCGGGAGGGATCATTTGATGATTCCGCACGATAAAAAAGGTTCTTCTCTATATTGGACCTTTTTATCGGTAGCTTTATTATTTCTTATCATTTATATAAACCACACGAGTTTTTCATTCATAAAGAAAATTTTTACAGGCTCTTATGAAAAGTCAGACACTAGTTTCAAAAAGTTCAGTAGAAAAGAAGGGGAACTCAAATTAAGCGACGATCATTAAAAAAAATGCTCTAAAATAATGGATACACATCGGATAAATTACTAGAGCCTTTTCTAGATTCGAACCATCTGGCTACTTGCAATTTAAATAGCTTGTACAGTACTGAAAATACTTTGTAAAACTAATCCAATATTGTTGAACCGGCAAAGTTTTTGAATAAATCGTACACCTGTATACTAAGGTTCAGCTGCACTTGCAAAACAATTATTTGTTGACCGAGTATAATTTGTTCTGTTTTCCTTTAAGAAAATAAGGAGTAACAAGACTCGTTTGTAAATCACTACCAACTTAAATATTATTTCGCATTTAAGTATTTTTTTATAAGGCACAAAGTTTAATACTCAGCGTCTCTCCGTGTGAGAAGAGGCCTGTGCCCTGCAGTGCGACGATAAAAAGGCTGACTATAAAGGTACGAGTTGGAACTCATAACTGACTACTAAATCTTATAGTTGTTTGTTTTTATATATTTTCGAAGCATTCATTATTTATTGCTATCTTAATAAAAATATAATTATGTTGCCTTAACTTGTAAATAAAAGTTATCTGCAATTAATTTCCCTCGGGACATTTTTTAATTTTTAAATTATAGTTTACATTCGAATGTCAACTTAATCTTTAAAAAATGTATCAAATTTAAAAATTAATGAACTTTTACATACTTGATCGCTATATAATTTAAATAAATTCTGTATACAAAAAAGGCTCCAAATATTTTTATAATCAAAACCTCATTGTGAGACGTCATTTGAATTCTTTTTATAGGCCATTTTTCGCTCATTTAACAAATTAAAAAGTATTTCTCACCGACTGGCCCGACATACTGTGACAGCACTTAAGAAAAATTATAGCGGCAATTCCGACTCCGGTGGAGCCTGAATACACGGGAAATGTACCACTTATGTAAGAATAATAAAATGTCTATTATTATTGCCTTCTTTTACTGTTACAGAATGTAATATAGTCTAAAACACCTCTCGTAAAACTAGGGCCTCAACAATACACTTCTACAAGTATTTTTTCTAACTAATTATAATATTATTGCAATATTTTTCAGTTTATTTTATCAAAAAATACAAACACTTCATAAAATACGAGACAACCCTATCTCAAAACAAATGATATACACAATATTTGCAAAAAGCCTGGTAAATGTCGACCGTAAATCTAAGGCTTAGAGTGCATTTGGCAAAAGAAGTAACAATTAATCTAGCCTGTACGATATGTGTCCTTTTGGACGTGAGCCAACGTTTTCGCAGGCCAGTTTCCACGAGAAGTTGCCACAACATGCATTATATTGGGAAAATTTGAATAAGTATCTGCCTGCTGCACAATTTTTGGAATAAAGTATGATAGATTTTAGAGACAAGCTATTTTCATGAAGGCGAATTATTTCAGGTTGATAGTGAAAATATTTTTGGAGCTCTAAGAGTTTGGTTATTTTTAAGAGCTTGGTTCTTGGCCAAATTTCAGTACTTTTGGCGTGAAGATGTTGGGTACGTAATATTTGATCGGACGAATTTAGATAGATAGATTATTCTTTTTTCTACACTATACCCAATAATAATACAAAATACAGAGATGAATTAGAAGTTGTACGAAATAATTTTAGTTTTTTCTGCTCCCATCACCACTTCGACTGTAGGATGTAATTAAAAAGAACAAGAAGGAACAAAGATATCTTGATTTGTGTTCCTATTTAATATTTTATCACGCCTATTTTGATAGTAAGTCTAGGCAGAGATGTACCTATACCTACTATATCTACATTTCCAAATCAAAACTTATTTTTTCTTGGCATTTTCTTACCTAAATCTTAGCCGCTGAAATAATTTGTAATCAATCTTAGAAACCAATTAAGGTTATATAAACTCAATTAAGTTACATTTTATGGACCACTAATCTGGATAATCTGGAATAACTAGAATATTCTAGACCCAAAACTTATAGCTATGCTAATAGGCTTAGATTTAATTTCAAAATAGTTAGGAACATAGTTTAGGAAGTAGAATTTGATAATATTACGTGCTTGGATTATAGAATAGCCTTAATTTGATTGAGTACCTTCAAGGACCAAACTTATATAAAAAACTTTATCTAGATATTTATGAACCTATTTTATATGAAAAAATATCGAAAATATACTTAGATATACGAAATGCTTTAATTTTTATAAGCAATAAAAAATTACACCTATCTTTAAAAATGGTAGACGCCCCGAAATAATATATAACAAAGAATGGCAAAAACTCGTAAATGTTATAATATGTTTTATTCATTTACGTTATTTTATATCTATATACAGGGTTACTGGGTAAGTCGACCTAGATCCGTTAAGGGCGTGCAGTACCCATCTTTTCTGACTGATTTCACTATGAAACAACCTACCCCAAACCTAACCGTTTTCGAAATAAACGTATGTTAATTTTTTTTTTTTAAATGCCGATTTTTTACCATTAAATATGGTATTTCAAAATTAGTATGCTTAATTATTATTATTTTTTATTTTTTACAAGCCGGTTAAGATGCTCCATGAACTTAGTGACCAAAATCCTACGTAAGTTAAATAAAAACATTGTTCTGGACGATTGAAAGTTCAAAAAGTTATTGAAAAAAATTACAGTTTACATTTCTCTAAAGGATATTAAAAAAAAAGTTGTATGGCAGACGTTCGGCAGATATGCTTAAAAACATCTACGTTTCATCAGCTATCCAACAAGGTATAACAATCTAGGGTCTTATTTAAACTCGTAAAAAAAAATCTTAATTTCATAGGCGATAGTGGACGTAAACTAATTACGCTAATTGATTATTCCTTGGCTGGCCCTAGAAACTAAAACAAAACAGCAGGTCAGTTTGTACAAAATAACATTCATTAACGTCCTAGATTAAAGTTCGTGTTCAACATGTCCACCTCTGCTTTGTACACATCTACGCATTCTTCTGCGAAGCCTAGTTTTTATTACTCAATAAAATAGTCAATGTTCTTCTAATTTCGTTTGCGTTGATTATTCTGTCTTTCAATTCTTCGACAGACGCGATTGGATTTCGCCTGATTTTTAATGATTTGCCACTGAACCTAATTAGGGACATGTGGTTCCAGCATGATGGCTGCCCTGCACATTTCCGAAGAAGTGTCAGACATTGGCTGGGCACAACTTATCCTCATGAATGGATAGAACGAGGTGGGCCTTTACCCTGACCAGCCAGAAGTCCGGTTTTGACCCCCATGGATTTTTATGTATGGGGGCACATGAAGAATCTCGTCTACAGCGAGATAAATCCAATTGCGTCTGTCGAAGAATTGAAAGACAGAATAATCAACGCAAACGAAATTAGAAGAACATTGACCACTGGAGTAATAAAAACTGGGCTTCGCAGAAGAAT
The DNA here is from genome assembly GCA_958496145.1 of Heliothis peltigera. Lineage (NCBI taxonomy): Eukaryota > Metazoa > Arthropoda > Insecta > Lepidoptera > Noctuidae > Heliothis > Heliothis peltigera. The sequence goes on from OY292341.1 coordinate 2,875,524, forward strand.
GCGAAGATGTGTACAAAGCAGAGGTGGACATGTTGAACACGAACTTTAATCTAGGACGTTAATGAATGTTATTTTGTACAAACTGACCTGCTGTTTTGTTTTAGTTTCTAGGGCCAGCCAAGGAATAATCAATTAGCGTAATTAGTTTACGTCCACTATCGCCTATGAAATTAAGATTTTTTTTACGAGTTTAAATAAGACCCTAGATTGTTATACCTTGTTGGATAGCTGATGAAACGTAGATGTTTTTAGGCATATCTGCCGAACGTCTGCCATACAACTTTTTTTTAATATCCTTTAGAGAAAAGTAAACTGTAATTTTTTTCAATAACTTTTTGAACTTTCAATCGTCCAGAACAATGTATTTAGTTAACTTACGTAGGATTTTGGTTACTATGTTTATGGAGCATCTTAACCGGCTTGTAAAAAATAAAAAATTATAATAATTAAGCATACTAATTTTGAAATACCATATTAAAATTTAATGGTAAAAAATCGGCATTTTTTATAATAAAAATTAACATTCGTTTATTTCGAAAACGGTTAGGTTTGAGGTAGGTTGTTTCATAGTGAAATCAGTCAGAAAAGATGGGTACAGCACGCCCTTAACGGATCTAGGTCGACTTACCCAGTAACCCTGTATATGTAAATGAATACCTTTTTCCCTTGGTCCCGCCATCACGCGTGAACGGCTGAACCGATTCAAATAAAATTTGGTAGACGGGCTTAAAAAAGGGAAAGGCTTCGGGTGCAAAGTGGAAATGCGAGCAACATTTGAAGTATTGGTTAAAGTATCAAAAAGTTGAACCCATTTTGTTGCAATATTCAGTAATGACTACATCCACAATTTAATGTGACTTGTAAAAATGGCTTTCAAGCATCCTACAAACAGCACATCCAGCTGCCCGAAACTGTCAAATTTTGGCAATAAAATTTGAGTCATTATGCTTCAGCAATAAAGTAGAAAATCTATGCAATTTGACAGATTATAGTGCTAGCGTCTGTACCTACAATCAGAAAAATAACCCTCTCGAAAAGAGCGATGATACCACAAAAAGTAGCTTATCGCACAAACACACATTCAAGAATTCTAGAATATTCCAATAAAAGCCAGCATTTACTAGAGAGCTTCGTATATCAAATTCTGCTGGGTTACCATGCGGGTCCGCGGGTATAAACGCGTGTACATTAGATTTATTGCACCCAACAATGCAGGTGGCTTTTAGTTCCCACAGGCAGTGGTTTTGTATGTAATTTTGGTTTATAACTACGAGTGACATCATTTCTAAGTAGGAAGATGTTTTGTTTTTTCAATAAAGATAAGGAGGAAGTTTTAAAGTTGTATATAAATAATAAATAGTTAAAATGTAAGTTAAACCTCTGGAAACATCTGGTTAACACGAATCTTCATAATAAAATCTTTTAGCGAACTTTTATTTTTCAGTTTGAAGAGCTGTCAAGAAGAAAACGCTTTTTCAAATACAAGTGTTTATTTGCGAGAAATAGTCAATTTTACATGGTAAGATCTGTTTAAAATGTAATGTCAGTGATAAGGTTCAATTTTTTACAAACATTTAATTAAAATTGAAGTCGTGGTGGCCTAGTGGTTAAAGCACCAGTCTTTCGAGTATGAGGGTGCGGGTTCGATTCCTGGTCAGGCAAGTACCAATCTAACTTTTCTTAGTAACTGTTATACGTTCTTTCTAAGTTTATCTTGGACACCAATTACTGATTAAAGGTGAAGGAAAACATCTCGAGGAAACCTGGACTATAGTCTGAAATCACCCACCTGCATTGAGCAGGTGTTGTGATTAACGCTCAATCCTTCTCCGTGGGTGAGGAAGCCTGTGGCCAGCAGTGGGACGATAAAAAGGCTGTGATGATGATGATGAATTAAGACTGCTATCACTAATGAGGTCTTGTTCCTAAGCTACTACGATAGACTTACGTACGTATTCTATTCTACAAAACTGATCTGCATTATCATCGATTAATCAGCTAAATCCCAGACAATCTTGTCAAAAGACAAATCCTTATTATATAATCTTCAAAGATAGGTCTGTCATTAATATTACTTTTTATAACAAAGTCTTCATTTTTATCCGACTAGACATAAACAATAAGAGATATTACATCGAAATTAATAGAAAACTCCATTACGGAGATATTAAATATTCGTTGCGAAATTAAGATGGGATTCTGAAGAGCCGTATTGTTCTTACGAAGGCAAAAACTGGAGAAGAATAAAATTATTATATTAATATCAGTCTCGAGGCTTAGAACCCTTCGACAGTACATATTATACATTGGATATTACATTTTGAATCGATGACTAAGACATTTTGATTGTTTTATTAAGTACTTCAAATTCAAATTATTTGTTTGTATTTTACATAGTAAGTCGTCGTGGCCTAGTGGTTAAAATACCCATCTATCAAGTGCAAGTGTGTGGGTTCGAATCAAAGTATGTAACCAATGGAACTGTTATATGGTTATATTATGTTCTTTTCAAATGACTGTGGTTTATGATAGAAGAAGGAGTTTATAAGATCTAAAATCGTCAAACTGTTTTGAGCAAGCGTAATGATTAACGGTAATTCCTTCGCTATATGGGAAGAGGGCGCAATATTTCTTTTTGTGCCTATTACACTCACTTTTTCAATAATATATTGGGTTGTGATTCATTCATTCATATTTTTATTGCATTCCATAATGTACATAAGGTCGAAAATTATAAAATTTTTGCCTATACGCCTTTCTCAATCAAAGAACTATCGAATACAGAAAGATTTTTCCAAATCGGACCAGTAGTTTCTGAAAATAGTATGCATAATAATACTTAATATTCTTACATAATATATTAAGTTTGAATAAAACTTAAAAATAAAAATTCAATGTTTTACGTGTCGGGATTCGGAACAAACGAATTTTTAGTTGCTGTTACATCTGGTTCTAAATTACACGCATAGCATTCAATATTCATGGTTTTACAAGCTGGTGCTCAATAAAATCTGTTACAAATCATAAAATCCGCCCAAACTAGAAATAAATCTCGATTGAATGACAATGAATGTTCGCAGATTCTTTGTGAAAAAATAATTTAGGAACGTGAATAAAGCTGTTGATTAACTAATCTTTAAATTTGACGTGAATGTCAAGGTTTGATGATGAAAGTGATAAAAATTGCTGAATATTTTCTTTAGGACACCTATCTCCACAACAAACATCTTAATCAGTTTAGCCGATTTGCAGTTATAGTATAACAAGCAAACAAACTTTCGTATTTATAATTCCCTGTGGATTTACATGCATTTCAGGGGAACTTCTTCCCGCACACGGATAAAAACATGCATGCTATGTTTTTCTCATAAATAAAGTATATCACTGTGAATTTTCATCAAAATCCGTCAAGAAGTTTTTGCGTAAAAAAGCAACAAACATCCAAGTATATCAATCAACTTTTACGTTTGATGTAAAAGTGTGATGTGATAATGGCTATAAGTGTGATTTAACTTTGATAATAGTGTGATAGATAAAATACTTAATTGCCAATTGTATATACAAGCCCGTTATTTGATAGTTCTCGCAAGGTTAAACACTCTCCATAGTACAGACGCCAGCACATTAAGCTACCCGAAACCGTCAAATTTTCCAAATCGACTTTGAAACATATGCTTCAGCGATAAAGTTGAAGATCTATTAAGGAAATGTGACAGTATTGTAGTAGCTTGATGTGCTGTCATCTGTACGTGTGGATCGCATTGTCTGATAGATTAAGAGCTTCCAGTCGCCACCAATTATTTGTTTCAATCAATGCAAGCGTGACTCAAAGCCGATTTCAACTGTGGACTTTATATGGATAACTATATGAGTTATTCAGTTTAATAGGTTTAAAAGGATTAAGTATAAAATGGTTTGGATTATTCTAGGCGAATATAACATGGAAGTAAATTACGCTTAATTATATTAAGGAAAAATTACCACATTCATCGCACATTTCACTATAATGTTTACAATAAAGAGGTGCAAAAAAATATGTAGTTTACATTAACATGACGCAGAACAAAATAAAACACGTCACAGATCCATTACACATTATTGTTAAAAATGGTATTGCTTTAAAAAATACCATTCGTTGACGGCGTAACAATAAAAAATATATAATTCATAATACATTTTTTGACGTGACAACTTACCGGTTGCACTCACAAAAAAGAATGAATAATTATCCCGTTAGGCCCAATGCAAACCGTTGTCATAGGAATTGAGGTTTATTTTAAATTGTAATCTAAGTTGCTTCGTCGCGCCTCCGTCGGTTTGCGTTGTGCCTTACGCTCATTGTAACGGACACAGCGAGAGCGCTGCACGAGCGAGCGAAGGGTATAATCGGCAATCAATTCAAAATGTTTTGTAATGACGTTATCAAGTCAAACTATCGTTCATAAACCGACTTTACAACCAAGTTTTTTGCAGAATTATTAAGAGCGCTTATTCCGAAAGTTGGCAACGTCGCAAATAGCTGTCAAATATTTACACCTTTTTGATTAATTTGTTTATTTACTATATGAAAATAAGAAATATGGCTCTATAGTGCACTAAAACATTGAGCAGGAATTATAATTAAAACACAAAATTTGATGTTGTAAACGTTTTAGCAGTAAAAAAGGCGTTTGGAAAGTTTCCAAATACGTTTTTTACAATTAGAACTATATATTCGGTGTTACGATATTAATTATTGCATTCCCTATTATTATCTTTAGTGTACTATAGAGCCATAATTCTTATTTTCATATAGTAAATTGGACAAATTAATTAAAAGGTGTAAATATTTGACAGCTATTTGCAACGTTGCCAACTTTCGGCATAAGCGCTCTTAAGTCCAACGATAAATCTACATCAATGACCCGTCACCAAATTTTATAACTGTCAATAAAAAATGCTATTTACGTCCGAAAACATCCATAAAACTGGAAAATATGAGTAGGTATGTTACCGAAAGTATACGCCTTCAAAATGACCAACCCATTCGCCATCAAAATGCAATGAAGCATGATTACATTCAGTTAGTGCTTCCAGAACTAGACTAGATGCATAATTCATAGTCCAACTGGCGTTCAATAATTCAGGCCGAGAGCCGAAAGCCGAATGCCGAAAGCCGGGCACTCGATGGGTTCAGATGTTTTATTTTAGTTATCACTTATTCAGTTGTTCGCGACTTGAATGATGATAAACCATATTTGTATGAAGTTATGACGGGTGAGGGTTTATTATTATGATTTATGGATATGTGGTTTTGTGCGGAATAACTATGTCTTGATGTTCAGAATGTCAAGAATGGAATAGATTTATGATTGACAGGATAAGAATTTTTATAAATGTATACAACTTGTTTTTCAACTATTCAGGTGATTCCGTTCTCCTCTTATCAATCCTTGAACTTGAGTAGGTAGTTTATTAAAACAAAATTTATTATATAGAGGTTACCCTCTATATAATACTTTTTTTTAAATTGATTTTTTTTTAATTGAAAAAAATTGAACTCATCATTTCATTGATTTCTTTAAAAAAATATATAAATTTCTTAATTAAGCGGCAAACGCAAAAGTTAAAGACAACCCAATTCTAAATAAAGAAAGACCTCACTGTAATTATTATGTTGATTTAAACCGCCATGGTCATTACATTTGAATTACTTATTTTAAGATTGCTACCATGTACCTTTAAAACACTGTAACTTTTTTGAGTATAACTTTCTTATTCTTTAATATACTGTATATGTATTATTAAAAAGATCAATACTTTTTATTCCACTCACACAAAAAAAAACATCTGCTTACGCTGTCATTTACTAAACAAAACAAAAATAATACTTTTTACACAGACCGTCTCGTAAAGACGACAATCCCTTTTTATTTAACAGCCTTTATTTACGATTGCACTGTAAAATATATATTTTGGTTGTAAACGTGAGCTTTAAAGTGGGTGTAAATGGATATTTTAACCTCTTACGTGCATCATAAAATTGCAGGCGGAACACACACGAAGTAACTTCCTTAGCGAAGCAATCTAGGATTATGTGGGTATAAAAGTGATAAAAGAAATACTTCAGAATGTTTAGAAAATACAAATTTAATGGTAGAAGAAATTAAAACCCCCTTTTACATACGGTAAGTGGCAACTACTCAAATTCAATACTTTTATTGAACTGTCAAAAACGTCAAATTTCTTCATTAGATTTTCAACCCTATCACAATAGCGGAAGGTTTATATCCCATTTAAATTTTACATATTCAAGTAGGTTAACCTGCTGGTCTGTATGAAATATGAAAATCTGTATGAAAACACAAACTATGACGTCACAGATTTTTCACATCAAGCCGTAACCCTTTTCGAGTTTCAAAATGAATATGATATTAGGTATAGTAATATCGTATTAGGTAGTTTAGTTAAGACATAGTCATATACTAGATTCAACTAATTCTATTGACATAGTTATTTTTTTATATAAATAACTATTTTTATATAAATAAAATGCTTCTGTTTATTCAACATTCTCCAATTATTTATACATATACAACTCATCATGTAGTTATAAGAAACTTATTTTCACAAGAAATACTTCTCAACTTCGAAATTTCATTAAAGGCAAGCTCAAGAACATATGACATTCTCACACAATGTACTCTAATAATGACGGGGACACACTAAATGAACTCTTTGAAGCATCAAAGAGTCTTTACGTAAGTCCGAGTATTAAGTATAGTATGCACTAAACTTTAATGAAGTCCTTGAGAATCTTATCTAAGATGGTTTTATTAGAGTTCTGGAACTGTGGAATGTGTTGCAGTAAGCAACATTGTTAATTAATAGTTTATTAAAAATATCTATTTTAAATGAAAAAGACAGTTATAAAGATGCAATTATTCAAACTACTTTTATGTTAATACAAGATTCCGCTAACGTCTCGTGGAAATAACCCCGCGCACCCGTATATAAAGTAGCCTATGGTGTCCCTCAATAAAGGGGCAATCTCATATTAAAAGATTTTTTTTTTCATATTGGGCCAGTAGCGTGTTCAAACATACAAGCACTTAAGCTTTATAATATTAAGGGCCAATTTCACAAGTTACGGAAAGCCACTATCTACCAGATAAATTAAAAAATGGAACAAAATTTGTATGAAATTATCTGCCAGATAAACTATCTGGAACTTATCAGCAACCTGTAAAACTTGACCTTAGTTTTACTGTGTGATACGGAGTTATAATTTTAGACTAATTTTGTTCCACAGTTTTAATCGAGCCCGTAAAACGAAAAGTAAACTTTTCTCGCGCCTGGATATAAAGTAGGTAATTAATATAATTCTGTTGTATAAACTCGGTAGTTTGGCGTGAAAGTTCTCGAACATCAACATATAGATCATCATCAGCCTTTTATCGTCCCTCTGCTAGACACAGACCTCCTCTCACACAGAGAGGGATTGAGCGTGAATCACCATGCTTGCTCAATGCCGGTTGGTGACGTATATAAAGATAGATATCGTTCAAATAAGAGTGAATATAAGAGTGATTTAATATAATATGTTCCTATCTATTAACAAAAGACCGCGTGTGATAGTACAAAAAATAAGACGTTTGCTTAATAAGGACTCAATCAAGGACCAATTAGCTCGGTACGATAAAGAAAGTCTCAGTAGCTTTTCTATTCATCAAATAGCCTCTATCTATCAGCAGAAAATAATACCAGCCTCAGAATAATCTTCAATATTCCAACATTACCAATTACAAATAACGCGAGCCCTAATACCTACCTATCTCAATATCAATCATCATATTGTTTGACCTTCATTCATTATAGTATATAGCATGGTGGTTTATTCGAAGAAAACCTAATTTCCTAAACGACTGAACGTTTAGTACGGGCGGAGCAATTAATTCTTATTTTTTTCTTCATCAACTTCCATTATTTTTAATGAATGGCATTTTAATGAGTATTACACTTCTTGTTTTATCAACTTCCCAAAAGGAGGTTCTCAATGCGGGATGATTTTTTACGACATACCCCGTCTTGGTAATCTATGTACATACATAAAAATGAATCCCTATTTCCCTTGCTCACGATATCACGCGTGAACGGCGTGACCTCTTGCATTTTTTTGTTGTTGTTATGTTTGTTATTGTCAGAAGAAGGTTTTTATGAAAAAAAAAAACAGGACAAAGTCTGTCGCGTCAGCCAGCCAAAAATTAAAAAAATGAATTAGTTATCATATAGCAGAAAGGTATTACACACTGTTTTTCTAAAGATTCCTATCAGACAAACCTACTGACGGAACCTTTAAATTGATTCAACCAGATAAGGTCGAGCTTTTAACTGAGAAAGAACTGAAATTGATAGCAACGTTCTGCATAGCTGAAATATTAGGCATGTCAACACAACACTGAGCGCCATCTATTATCATTTATTGGAAGCAAAATTTACTCTGCCACTGTATTTTACCTATACTGTCTAATAATAAAATAAAAGTATACTGCTAAATTATAACTGTGTTCTAGAAAAATATAAAATTCATTATTTCATAACCCCATTTACTTTGAATACTAATTGCCTTAGAGCTCTCAATGTTTCCCCGGTTTACAAACAAAATTAATATTTTATTATTTGTCGACGTTTTATCTAAAACGTAAAAGTCGAAGCTTGAAAGTTTTCTGTCGCAAATTTCCCTCGAGAACAACTGGTTAATATCTGAGACCAAACTAATCTATGAAACATGATTATATTTTGTGTTCATTAATTTTCTTTGCTGAAAATATATATTTTTATAATGGATAAACATTGTCATATCTTGCTTACAATCCCGCGACAATTCGACATTTATTGCGAACTACTGTTGTTATAATTTTTTTTCTTCACGATAAGTTTTATCTAGAAAATCTTTTAAAATATCACAACTATACAATAATTATTTTATACAATATTAGCGATACTACAGAAAGTTGAAAAAAAAATTGTTTGATGGATACCGAATTTTGAAAAATAATATAATTTGATTAGAATTTCCTCTTTTTACTAATTCATTTTAAAGGACAATTTTCCAAATCGAAAATATTAACATCACATCTTATTACAAATATAGTGAAGGTATACCTAGCTAGTTTGATTGATTAGTTTCCTCGAACGCGCTAATCTCAGGAACTGCTGGTGCGATTGAAAATATTCTTTCAGTGTTTTAATAGCCTATTGATCAAGGAACGCTATAATATTATTACATTACAATTTTATATGGCTGCGTGAAGTAAAAACGCTAGCAGAAATTGATAAATTACACATGGCATAAATATCGTAAATATACGCAAATGTAATATGTATATAATTTACTTGTTTTCTCATTAACCTATAGGAAAGATTCCCGGATCCTCGACCACATACCACAGGTTTGGGAAACATAATATTAAGTACAGTTTGGGTAGTTTGCGGTTGTTTAATTGCTTTCCAAAAAGTTTTATTAATGAAATGGTTGTCATTTCTATACACATTTTTGATAGATATTTAATAGCTAAATAATATATAGGTAATGTACTGGTTTTATTTTAAACTTTTCTCGAGTAATTTTTCTAAGCTATGTACTTTCTACTTATAGCTTGGGCACCAATGACTTTTTATAAAAGGAACACATCTCGAAGTAGCCTGGACTATAAAATCTGAAATCAGCAACCCGCATTATGACGACCAGAGTGGGACGATAAAAAAATGCTGTCTTTAAACTAGCTGTCTAACTTGGTTTTATTCGTGCCCCGAGTAGCTGAGTTATTCTGATATATAAGCTATTTTACTGTCAAATTTCATCAAAATCCATTCGGCCATTTTTGCATGAAAACATTTGAAATACTTACTTTATTTATGGATGGATCATTAAATAAGTGATAATATTATAGAAATAAAATATTTTTGAAACCTTCGCCTACAGTGGGAGAGGGAAATTTTGGTGATTTCCCATTCAAAAAGCTACACAGCACTCAGCAGTCACTTGACAAAACTGCTGAAATAACAGTATTCTAAAAAAACATTATTGAAAAAACAATAATCGACATTTAAGTGCTCAAATACATTTCTTAAAATAAGAAATACTAAGGTTTTTCTTACTGTACCTACTTGGTTCGCGCAAATTGATTGTACACGACTAAAAGACTCAAAAGAGGATCCCTTTGAAATTTTATAGCAAAAGCTGTGAGTCTAAAGATATTGAATTGCAACATTTTACTTGACACTGATAAAGCTTTAGCAATACAAGGTTGTTGAATTTACGAGAAAATAGTACAGATAACCAGCACATAGAGCTACTCAATCATACAATCTCTCAAATTTTGTTAGTATATTTTCAACTCTTTCGCTGAAGTATATGGTTCTTTACAGTTACGAGTAACTTGTTGTGCTGGTTCATTGGCTTTTCGCGATTCGTATAATATCGATATACATTTAAAAAATAATTATAAAATATGAAATTAAACATAGCGGAATATTTGAAAATAGGACTAAACCTAACACGCGTAACCTTAGTAAGAAATGGTTTGAGTAAATTTAAACACGTTACAAGCATTGTATCCTTTGTCAGATCATCATCTCCCGAGCCTTTTTCCAACTATGTTGGGGTTGGCTTCCAGTCTAACCGGATTCAGTTGAGTACCAGTGTTTTACAAGGAACGACTGCCTATCTGACCTTCTCAACCCAGTTACCCGGGCAATCCTATATCCTATGTCAGATAAATAAAAATTTCAAGTGCTTGTCAAGTATAGTGCAGATCAAAAAGCATTACATTTGAAACTAAGACCTTAAACAGCTTCACTGTCAAGGACGATAATGATCGTGTATGAAGTAAAAGCTGAGATTTTATCGTTTCTAATAAAGGGAGCGTTAAGATATCTCGTTATCAACGTTGTGAAGGCCGAGTCGTATTTGTCAGACAAGTTTACGACCACATCCTGTATAAAGGCCACAAATCCTTATTATTGTTCATTTAAGGCTCAGTCCTATTTGGGCTCGAGGTCCATAGTTTGTAGCAACAGCGTAGTATTTCCAATTGCTGAATTACTTTTTGTTTTTTTCTTTTCTAGATTTTTCTGTCATGTTCGGTAAATTCAAAATTTTCCAAAGAAAGATATATGTCTAATCTACAAAACTAACTCGTAATTATGTTTCTAATTGAATAAACCAATAGAGATTTCATGTTTTTTTTTTCGACTATAGTGACGCCAACTTCTATAACAATCCATTGTTTACTATAAAAAATCTGATTATTACAGCTACAACAGCCTGAAACTCTATAAGTCCTGTAAAAATCTTACAACCTTTAAAGTTCGATTATTTTCAAATCAAGCCAAAAATAATCGATATTTCAAAAGCAATCCATCTATCATGAACATATCTATCCATCGACAGTTCAATCCAACTTTTTCACCTCCCTACATCGTTTGATTTAGCAATGAAAACATTGACAGAGGTTTCCTCGCTGTTAAACTTTCTACCAAAGTACGCGAAACAGATAACAGGAAAATTTAAGCCACGGTTGAATATGCTAACAGTACTTCTGCCAAGGAATGTGGATACAACTTCCCGACGGATAACCAACTATCCGTGATGGGTAATATCTAGATACGGCACTAGTGATGTAGAAAGTTTTAGTGAAAAGTTTTAACAGATAAAATTATCAATTTAAATATTTGATGAGCTCGTGGCGAAATAACAGTCACACGAATCGATGGATCATAATGTTTAGCAGCGCTTGCAAACTCAGTTCATAGATGGATGACCATTTTGTCATGACGAGTTCCTTCCGTGTTTCGGAAGGCACTTTAAATTGTTGGGTCCCAGCAGACACTTTTTACAGTTACGGGTAGTCAGAAGTCAGAACATCTGAAAACCAGTCTTACTAAAATTTATCGTAATCTCTGGGTTACTGTGTTGCGGTATATAGAGGTATCTGCTCGATGTAAGACGCCTTGAAACTACTATCACACTTCTGTAAAGCCAACATGACGACACTAAGTAGCTATACTACTATTCTTAATGTATAAATCTTTTAATAGAAGTATTATTACATACTTAACTTGACATAGAGCTCTACTTTCAGAACTGTTAAGTTAATATTTAAACTTATCTTCTCGCGGTCTAGATCACGTATCCAGTCACCAACAAATATCGGTAATACATCTTTGTCTAGTCGTTAAAGCATAATGTTGCCACTGAATTGAAAACATACTGCTCGGTGAGATCCCTCGTTGATCGCTTCGGAGAGAGCCGGCTTCGTACTCAAACCAAATGTACGCTGAATTTTGTACTAACACGTAAAACTGTAGTTACATATAGAGGAATAAAATATGACGCCTCGACTTAAGATAGTGCAGATTGTCAATACGATTGTATTGGAGTATTATGTATTTTTTAATCATTATTGATAGAATAGGATTTCGAGTAGGTACAGTTCAGATGTACTGAATTTTTAAATTAATCGTAACTATAGAATAGCAAGTATTAATATAATAAAGTAGTCGATAGAATAAAGGAGTCGTGGTGATCTAGTGTAGTTAAAAGACGTGCGTGGGTTCGATTCCAGGTCAAGCTAGGACCAAAGAAACTTTTCTAAGTTTGTATATACTTTCTAAGTATATCTTGGACACCAATGACTGTGTTTCGGATGGCACGTTAAACTGTAGGTCCCGGCTGTCATTGAAAATCCTTGGCAGTCGTTACGGGTAGTCAGAAGCCAGTAAGTCTGACGCCAGTCTAACCAAGGGGTATTGGGTTGCCCGGGTAACTGGGTTGAGGAGGGCAGATAGGCAGCTCAGTTCACTGGTATTCAGGTGAATCTTCAAGGGGTTTTGATGAATTCTTCTTGAAAAAAAAAACATTAATCACTACACCAACAAAACATACAGTACTTGCTATTTACAATTCAACGATAAAATAACGTATAAGGCTGAGTACACATACAAAGTTATGAAAGTGCAGCTTGGTGCAATTTCACGGGCCATTGCGTTCCAGTTACTAGTGCAAAGCCTTTGTACTTGCAATATTTTAATGGTTACTTTAGTTTACTTGTCTATAAAGATACAATAGTTCGCAAAATTTTGTGATTTCTAATGTTCCGGTATTTTTTGCACACTATCATAGGGCTATAATATAGCTTGCGTTTAGCCAAATAATATTCTTTAGGAGTCATCATTATATCAGCCTATTGTCGTCCACTGCTAAATGGCCGTAATTCTTGGAGTAGATCGCCATCAAATACTTAAAATTGTCAAATACGACATCATTATTTAGAGCATTATTATTCAGAAGAAGCTCGTGACTCATCGCACGGGTCGATCGATCATAAGGTTAAGCAACGCTTGGCTCGGTCGGTCCGTGGATGGGTGGCCATATTGTCATGACGAGTTCCTCCGTGTTTCGGAAGCCACGTTAAATTGGTTTGTCCCGGCTGTCATTTGCACGTGCTTGGCATTCGTTAGTCAGAAGCCAGTCTGACAACCAGTCCTTACCAAGGGTCAGATAGGCAGTCACTCTATGTAGAAAACTGAGACTCGGTTGCATCCGGTTAAGACTGGAAGGCGTCCTCAGCACAGCTTGAAAAAAGCTAGGCAGATAATGAGCATTATTATTCAACAATATTAAGTAAGTAAATGAATAATAATGATATTCCACCTTTAAAAAAAGTTACCAAAAGCAAAAGAAGTTTAAAAACAAAGTTTCTCTCCCATTAATAAAAGTACAATATTTAGTGAAACAGAGGTCGCATTTATATATAAATTCCAGTTTAGTTCCAACAAACTGGCCAAAGAAAAATACTTAGCCGGCTCCCAGTGTTGAAAAGAAAACCTGTTCCTAATTGTCTCTCAGTCCGTGAAAGTTGCTTCCTCAAATATTTTTCATTAAAACTGCAACGACTTTTAAAATGAATGCAAGAGCTGAATCCTAGCTTGATAAGTTTTCTATTTACTTATTTTCTCATAAAATTTGCTCGACATAGATGTGTAATTGTTATTTATTAAAAGAGATTTTGGTATATCTTATTTATTACTATGATTAATTCCAAATTCAGAATACGTGTTAACTACAAAAAGTGCATGTTCCTCATTACAAAGTCTATAAATGCTCTATAAATCGCTACATCTTTTCACACACGGTCGGTTGGTCTCATGGTAAGCTATTGATTAGCTTGTCTTACGGGTGCCAACACAACTGATAAAGCACAAATACTCTACACACATATAATAATAATAATATATCGGGGCACCTTTTTCACACACGGTCGGTTGGTGCCTAGCAACCAATGCAACTTTAACATATTTCCAAGTTTTTATATTCTTTCTATGTATATCTTGGACACCAATGACTGTGTTTCGGATGGCGCGTTAAACTATGGGTCCCGGCTGTCATTGAACTTCCTTGGCAGTAGTTATAGGTAGTCAGAAGCCAGTTAGTCTGACGCCAGTCTTACCAAGGGGTATTGGGTTGCCCGGGTAAATGGGTTGAGGAGGGCAGATAGGCAGTCGCTCCTTGTAAAACACAGGTACTCAGCTGAATCCGGTTAGACTGGAAGCCGACCCCAACATACATACAACATACATAGTTGGGAAAAAGATCGGGATATGATGAATTAAGCTATTGATTAGCTTGTGTTATGGGTGCCAACACAAGTGATAAATTACATAATTATATTTTTCACAAGCACAAGACAACCACAACAACACAACAAGCATGCTCATCACACTAATATCGACAGTACCGGGTATTGAACCTCGGTAGTCCGGCGTGGTTACCATTACGCCAACGGGGTCGTCTAAAACGGGAAAAGGTAATAAACTAAAAGAAAAAACTTTTTTTAGAAAGCTTTTATGGTCCGCCATATTGGATTCAGAATAACGTCAAATAACATATCTTGCATTGTCATCCAATTTGAACGTGTATACAAAATTTCAGCTCAATCGGTTGAAGATATCTACTTCAAAATTGAGTTCAAAGAATCCACCGTAACATACATACACGGCAAGTTAAATAAAAGCTTTTAAAAATAGTCGTCAAGACATCTTTCTAGATGCACATAAAAGGACCATAATATAATCTCCAATATCATGTAAAAATCTTTTCTACGTTACTGAAAAGCTTCCTCAATAAATCCATTCATTTTACAGATACCCGAGAATATAAGAATCATTCATACTCCATTAAAATAAGTTTTTCAATAAGATGAATAACGATTCTGGGTCCGTGACTAACTAGATTTTTTCAGGAGCAATCCGCGCTAGTGATCATTTCAAGGAATAATTTATTATGGCAATTAATTTGTGAAACTTTTTATATTCTCGACAATTCGCTTTTGCAGTATATAAATCTTATGAAGGCGAATATTTTTAATGTTTCTCTTTGATAATAATTTTTAAATTGAGATAAAAGTTCTATCTTAAGAACTTCAATCTACATTTTATTTCGATAATTTTGTTTTCATATTTGAATAAGATTTTAATGTTTTTTATTGACAGAAATCAAATGCAAATTATTTATGTAAATACATTTCACTTAAAATTTGAATAATATTAGTACCTAATATATACGTAGGTACTCTTAAGATATATAAAAGATATCGTAAATGAAATTAATAAACAATTTATATAGAATATCATGTTTAATAATATCACTCGTTATGCTATTGTACAGACGCCAGCCTACATCAATTCGTAAAATTTCTTTAATAGATTATCAACCTTATCACAATGCTGGAAGGTCGATTGGTAAAATTTGACAGATTCGAATAGCTTGATATGCTGGCGTGCTATAAAAAATTACCACCTTCTTGCTATTTTATTTTCAGTACAAGGGTTGCTGATCGTCATGCGGCCATCTGTTTCGGCGAAGACGGGCGATTGATGACGTATGTAGTTCATTACAACATCGTAGTCCACTCCTAGAACTTCTACGTTCTTACGATTTTCACTTATCATCTGCAAATACATAAGAAGTATTAATTATCCAATCATGGAATATACCACTTTTAAATAAATTGTACGCACTAAAAAAGGCAGATATGTTTTTTAAAATAAAAGCACATCAAGCGCATTACAAGGTGGATTAATCTTTGCAGTCATCAAAAGAAAATTCAAAACATATTACTTATATCTTTATTCAAATATATTCTGTATGTGACACATCAAAATTGTATCACTGTAATTGTTAAAATTGTCACGTAGACAATTTCACAAAGCAAAAATCATTTTGAGGCAAAAATGTAATATTTTGGTCATTTTTTAGGACTCACATTGTAATTGCCCCCGCCGTTGCCTATGAAGTCGTTTGTTACAATTTTGTAATATTTGTCAAGTGACAAAGGCTCATATTTCGGTACATCGCATTCTATGCATCGAATGGTTACATTGAGGACTCGATTTCCTACAGGTCGGGCTCCATCGAAAACAGCCCTCATTCCTGTAAGATGGTTTATATATTCTTAAATGTCGAAGAATTTGAAAGTAATGCGAGTTACAAGAAGAGACCTTGTGGCTAAGTAGCAACCACACGGGTCAACCCTTAAGGTTAAGCAACGCTTGGCGCGGTCGGCCATCTTGTCATGACGAGTTCCTCCAGAGAGTACGTTAAATTGTTGGTTGCGGCTGTCATTTGTCTTTGACAGTCATTACGGGTAGCAAAGGAGTATCAGATTGCTTGGATAACCGGATTAAGGAGGTCAGATAGGCTTCATGCAAAACACTGGTACTCAGCTGCATCTGGTTAGACTGGAAGCCGACCTCAAGGTAGCTTGGGAGATGGCTAGATTTGGTAACGTCTTTTGTAATGTGAAAGGAATACTTTTTTGAACTTCGAATTTTAGGACACAAAAAAGTCGATGGGTTAGCAACCTTCTGAACCGTTTTATGTATCACGTATCATGTTGAGTAAAATATCAATGTTTTTATTTTAGTATAAAATATTATGCTTTTTCTTACAAAAATATAAACACTCTTCGGCAAATTTTATTTCTATTTTTTTTTTTAAGGTATGAAAAAAGAAACTTGGCCTCACCCGTTTAAGTGCCTACTATATTTTCTTCATAAAACAACCTCTTATGAAAATATTCCAATTTCCCGGCAGATTAAACTTCGATGCATTATGTAGGCAATATTATGCTAATATTAACTTGTAGGTGAGAGTTGTAGGCTATTGATATTAGTCTGAAAATCTTGTAGAGTGACGTCACTGTTCTAGATAACATTGTATTATTTTATTGGAAAAATAGGTAGAAAGAAGAGGTCTCTTCTTATGACGACTTTAAATAGCGTTACAGAACCTTTTGAAAAAATATAAAAGATTTGCTCAATAAAGATTTTTTCTTATTACAAAATAGCGATCAACAATATCAAAAATAAATCTTTTTGAATATTTTTTTCTATACTATTTATGATAACATCGCTTTAAAACATTTTTTTAGTTTTATTAGCAACTACCAAATATATCTGCCTTTTTCAATACTAGCATTACAGGCTTTTGAAGAGATATACCATACAGGGAGAATTTTATTTCAATTTTTTTACACAAGAATCTGGTCAACTACATTGTGTACAATAATAATCCAAATTATGAAACCTGTATGAGTCTTTCTTCCCAATCAAAAGTCCTTTTTACTAAATAAATATCTAAGCACTCACGCTATAGCCATCGCCACCGTTCCCAATGAAAGACTGCGAGACGACCTTGTAGTATTTGTCAAGTTGAAGCGGTTCATATCTAGGGACGTCGCATTGTATACATCTGACTGTAGCATTCAGCACCCTCGAGTTTACTGGCCGCAAGCCGTCAAACGTTGCTTGCAAACCTGCGATTATTCAGATAATTACTATAGTATCGATCCCAAAAGAACTTTATATTAAAATGGAGAAGAAAAACGTGAGTATGTTGATAGCTTATTGCATTTACTTATGTAAATATTGTTTGACTTTTTATTATTTAGTGGTACAAAATATTATTACTAAGGCATTCATTTATTTAAGCCTAATAATGGACAGATACCTCATCATCTTTATTATACACAACACACGGGTCTTACTCGCGATGAAAAATTATAAAGACATGTAGCTCTTATCTTATCATCTTATCGATATTTTATCTTATTCTTTCAAACCGAACCGTTCGCTTGCCAAGTAGTTTAAATATATTAATCGCCCAATAAATCAAGTATCAGATTGTTAAGATAAAGTGGTCCTTAAAGCCTCATATAAATTCAATATTTGAGCAATTCATGAAATTAATTATTGCCAATCCTCTCAATACTGATTGGGCAATTTGGGACCAATTTATCCACTAAATACATATTATAACTAATACTAACTATGGTGATATATACAAACTTAGGCAAGTACCAATGCAACTTTTCTAAGTTTGTATGTACTTTCTAAGTATATCTTGGATACCAATGACTGTGTTTCGGATGGCACGTTAAACTGTAGGTCCCGGCTGTCATTGAACATCCTTGGCAGTCGTTAACGGTAGTCAGAAGCCAGTAAGTCTGACGCCAGTCTAACGCGGCATTGGGTTGCCCGGGTAACTGGGTTGAGGAGGTCAGATAGGCAGTCGCTCCTTGTAAAACACACTCAGCTGAATACGGTTAGACTGGAAGCCGACCCCAACATAGTCGGGAAAAGGCTTGGGAGATGATGATGACTAACTATAGTAATATACTGAGCTTATATGTACTATCTATTACTCTGCTTTCTTGAACATGTATTAAAATTGAAAATACGTGCTCAGTAAAATAATTAATATTTATGTACGCAAAAACATAAATGATTAATACGAACAAATATTCGCTGTTTTCAGAGTTTGTTTGCGTAAATAGAATGTTCCAGATCTATTTATATTGTTTGATAAAACAGTTATTGTTTACTATTCTTAAAAGCGTAAATTAAACTCTCAGTTCGCTATAATGTTTTTCGTTTTCTGAATAATATTGGATTACGTTCTAAATATTAAAAAAAAAATGTCAATGAAATTTTTATACAGAGGTTTTTAAATATCTTTCTCTATTAAAATTAAAATGATAACTAGAACATTTTAGATATTTCAAATTTACATTTACTTATCGATAGATGATTGCTAACCCATCTCTTCTGTATTTTTTTAGCTCTCTCGTTTCTCATAAATTTAAATAATAGTAGGTACTATTAAGTGGTTTCATTTGTAAGAAACTTGAAGTAACAACAAAATTACCTCCACAAAAGAAAATGAGAGCATTCACAAAGATGCATTACAGTAGTAGAACTTTCATTCCAATTTAATGTAAAAACGCCTAAAGTTTTAACTAGTTTTCTGTTCTTGCTATTTTAAATAAAGCGTCATTTCGCTTCAACACTCTGACGAAGCTATAAATTTCAAAAATATTAACATGAGCCATTTTCCGCGGCTTCACTCGCGCCAAGATCAAAATCAGTCTTAAACATAAATCTGATACATAAGCTATCTAATACTAAGGGCCAGTTTCACAGGTTACGGATAGCCACTATCTACCAGATAAATTAAAAAAATGGAACAGAATTTGTATTTAATTATCTGCCAGATATACTATGTGGAACTTGTCAGCAACCTGTGAAACTGGCCCTAAGTTTAATTAAAAATCTGTGCAATAGCTTTTGCCTAGAAGATGGCAAAGATGTCTCATGACATCCTCTACCTATAGTGTATTCACAGAGACGAGTAAGTACAGCGCCTTCTCTATCGCAAATTGTCATACAAATGACAAGGACAAAAATTTGTTATAGTTTTATAATCAATCAAATAAGATTGATTCCAGCATGCAGTTCAAACCGCGAAAAAATAAAATACTAATAGAATTAAATTTAATTACCTGATACTTGTAACATCCTCGCGCCCAAATAAGGGTCGTTGGCCACAGAATACTCCAACAATTCCATAATATGTTCCCCTTTTAAGTCGAAAACTTCAACATTGTTCTCAAAGGGGGTGGACTGTATCACCGACTCGTAAGTTACCACTGCAATATGAATTTTAAAATATTTTATTTTAGAAAAGTTTTGAAACGAATCAAAGTCTTAAATGAATTTATTACTTTGATGATGCAAAGAATACTTTAATGGTTATTTTTTTAAGAACATTTTTTGAAAGGAGTTTCGTATACGCTATTCAAGAATACAAAAAACTTTTTTGTCTTTTTCCAATTTTAAATAAAAGAACACGTTCTTGCAAGAACATGTCGTTGTTTTTTTTTTTTGGTCTCCATTTAAATATGAAGCGGTCCCCGTACGAGGACTGCTTCAAGCAGTTAGGACCGACTTCTTAAAGTCGCGACCGCGCGTCGACCTATAGTCATTCATTCACTGCTGTACACACGACTGTATAGTCGGTGTATGCATCGCGACCGCTCGAACAGTTGACGGCTTGAAGTGGTCGCGACTGCTCGAGGTCGGGTCTCCGACCTCCTTCGTCCGGATAAAAATGTTGCAGTCAATTTGAAATATGAAAATAATTGAACAACTATCAATAAAATGTGTGCATACAATAACAATAAAATGTTTAGATTAAAATTAAAATTATGACACCGAACAACATACAAAACGGTGCTAATCCAATTATTGTATACAAATTGGAACGGACGGCCATCAAATAACTACGGTGCCACCAATTTGTCGGTTCGGTGATCAAAATTGAAATAAACATCGCCACTGAACAATTACACAGGCAGTTACACTAATGGCAGCTACATCACGAATGCCGTCAATAATAATTACACTAAACTGTGGCTATAAAATGAGTAAAGTATAGACGCCAGCATAACAACCTACCTCTTTTTTAGTGGGAAATCATCAAATGACCCCTCACGCTGAAGGTGCAGCTGGAGGAAGTGTCAGACTCTAACTGACTAAAACCCACTATTCTTCTTCTCGAGCCTGCAGCCCAGGTCATCAACCTACCTCAATCTGTCACATTTATTTAATAGATTTTAACCTTATTACAATAATGGAAGGTTAATATTCGATTGTTAAAATTTAACAGATTCTGTCAAATTTTACCAATCGAATTATCATTTTGAATCGAATTTTACTTCCGGTAATGTAATAAGGTTGAAAATCTATTAGATTTTTGATAGATTAAGGTAGGTTGATGAGTACTACTTGTATAAATTCTTATGTTCGTTGTAAAGGTATTTATAAGTCGGCCTTGATAATTACAAGTAACAATGAAGTGTGTTACTGTTCTTGGTTGAAAAGGGATTTCGATGATTACAACACCAACCACTTTCTTGGTAAAGCATCTATGACTAATCTACAACGTCTGTAACTTCTTAAGGATTTCAGAAAATCTTTTCTCGATTCAACCTTACCTCCTCTATCTATATCCGTTCTAATTCCACCCTGATTGATGACACAAAAGTGTGCGTAGTTCCACCTGTCACTTCCAGCTTTTTGTAACGCCTGAAACGGTAAAAATGATTTATTATTTCTTCACAAACGTTTTGGCTGCGTATTTTACCTTTGAACCCATACACAAATTCAAAATCATTTATTCAAACCTGGCTGCGAAACAACACTTTTTAATCGTCAAAAATTACAAAAGACTAAGTGTTTTTGCTGGGGAGAAGAAGTGAGGCAACAAACTCAACAGCAACACATGTCTGTCTCTAGGTTTGAAGAACTTTTAAACAGTATGTACCAAGACCCAATTGCACAATGTCCGTATAGCTACAAAAATGGCACAGAATTTGTATGAAATTATCTACCAAATAAACTAACTGGAACGTATCCGTAGGTGGTGAAACTGGCCCTTAGTAATAAGACTTATTTGATGGTTAACATGGATTGCAATAAAAACGATAAAAGGAAAATGAATGATAATAATACTTACTAAACTTTGTATTAATACCCTTAAGGCCCATATGTACTAAACTATCTGGCTGCGACGCCACAGGTCACGGCTTCTATTCCCACGTAAGTCAAACATTTGTGTCCATGAACATGGGGGTTTGAATTAGTCATTGCGTTTCTATGTATAATATGTGTGTATTTACAAAAGTAAAGTACATACATTAGTATGTTAATCAGTTGTCAAGTACCTATAGTACAGCTCTGCTTAGTTTGGGACTAGATGACGTTGTATGACCGTGTCAGAAATATTGATATTACCTATATTAGATTGATTAACCTTAAAAAACTTACGGCATGCATAAAAGCATCACAGATAAAGCTACCAAGATTGCACTCAGAGCAAGTGCAGTCTGCTGATAGTTGCACCAAGGATTCACCAATCTTCTGAGAAGCCAATTCCTCAACCTGGGGTAAGTATTTATTAATCTTTTCCAAAACATCTGTAGCTGAAATTGAATTAAGAAGATCAAGATAATTATGAGGTTTTTATTATTGGCTAAGATTTAAAAAAATGTGTACCTGTGCACGTACTGGAACAAAAAATCGAAAATATTCATTCATATTCTTTATTGCATACATAGTTATGTAGTCAAAGTCTCTAACACACGGTATTCTCTCTGTCAGTTTGCTCCTTTTAATTTCGTGAGTGAGAGGAGCTCGTGGCTAAGTAACAGCCGCACGGGTCAATCGATCATAAGGTTAAGCAATGCTTGGCGCAGTTGGTTCGTGTTGTCATAACGAGTTCCTCCGTGTTTCGGAAGGCATGCTAAATTAATTGGCAGTCGTTACGGAAAGTCAAAAGCCAGAAAATCTGACAACGAGTCTTGCCAAGGGGTATCAGATTGCCCAGTTTACTGGTTCAGGAGGTCAGTCAGGCAGTCGCTCCACGTGAAACACTGGTATTCAGCTGCATCCGGTTAAGACTGAAACCCGACTCCAACATAGCTTGGGAAAAGGCTAGGCAGATGATGGAGATTGGCTCAAAAAGCTAAATCTTTTGTTTTAACCTCTGACGTATGACGCTTACCTTGAGCGATTTCATTTCCAATATAATGAGGATTTCCAGTCCAATCTAAAAGATGGCCAGCATCATCAAACGTGAGCTTGATTTCACCCAAATATTGCGTGTGTGCTGCTGCTTGCACAATCAACACCTGCAAAAGACAACCATGTATCATCCTTCAAAAATTATCACCCTATTAAAATAACTAGCTTCGTCTATAGGTTTCATCCATTTTCTGAGGAAATTACTCCTCCAACCCTGTATAAAGTAGACTATATATTATCCTGATTAATAGGCTGTATTACTGCCAAGTTTGATCAAAATCCATTCAGACGTTTATATGTGAAGGAGTAACAAACATTCACACGCACACTCGAAAACTGTTCTCGTACAATATTAATGTAATATGTTTTTCATCTCTTACTTTTCTGGTTGCTTGTTCCACTATTACGGGGTAAGGCCCTAGTGGTATAAAACCACTGTTGTCAGGAACATCTCCATTAAATAGCAAGGTATGACTATGACCTCCAACTATGATATCAATATGAGGACCAGCGTGCAGTGCAATTTCTCTGTTGACAAAATCAGTGAAGACTTTAACATCATTAGGATTTGAATAATTAAAATTAGAATTTTTAGCTCTATTATGTTGGGATTTATAGTTTTACCTGTCGATGTCAATACCACAGTGAGACAACACTACAATAATGTCAACGCCTTGTGCATTTAGTTTCTCAGCCTCTTCTTTTACTGTTTCAACTTCATCTGTAAATCTGAGATTACCAGTTGAAGCTAAAATCTGAAAATGTAAAGGTTCTTATTAACCTTTGCTATCATCTAGTTTTATTAGTGTAATATTTTCAATACTTAGTATAAACTAGGAGATATAACATTTAAAGATTAAGTATAACGTATAAAGATTCATTATTACAATATATTAATGAAGTAATACATTTTGATACTTACGTCCGTGGTCGCAATTATAACACCAATGATACCAATTCTTCTGCCATTTTTTTCCACAATTATACTTTTTTCGTATTTCCCTTGCATAGAAGGTTCTAAATCATCGATTATGTTGGCTGTGACTACTTTTGAGTCTAAATATTCTAAGTAAGGGACAACACCCTCGATTCCGTTGTCAAACTCATGATTTCCTAGTACCTGGAGAGGGCAAAAAAAAGAGAATTTTTGTTTGTATCGTGTGTCTACTAGTCCTGCTCCGAAAGAAACAGATTTTGCTTCTTGTTATTCTGTTGATAAAAGAGGACTTCTGCAAAGGTGTGATGGCAAGAACACTACGTAACAGAAGTCTTTAATAAAAAAAGAGCGAATTACCCTAAAAGTTTTTTTTTTAGAAAGGACAATAATATGTGGAAAAATTACTAAAATAAAATAATACATTACTAACATGAGCATCATGAGGCAGCATATTCATGAAATCTTGGGTGACGTTCCATCTCAGAATGTTGTACCAAATTGTCCCTTGAAAGCTGTCTCCAGCATTGAGGAGCAAGGATTCAGGTTCATCTCTCAAGCGCTCACGAACCAGAGTCGCGAGACGAGCAAAGCCGCCGATACATGGAGCATTCGTTGGGTTACAGATTGTTCCTATTGGGCTAGTCTCTTCGAATCTGAAATAATAAGGTAAGTAGGTAACATCAACAGTAGCTGTTTTTAAATCCAATCCAAATATACACATACAATTATAAACATTTATTTTCAGTAGACAGTGTTGGGGATAAATTTTCGAAGCCTTTTTTTTATATAAATATTTTTATGATAGGTGTATTTTTACTTCTGATGACTTTTAAATAAGTAAATATATTTAAATGTTAACCACGAAAATTAAATTTCATATTTAAAAAAAGGTTTCAGCTTAAAAAAATCTTTTTTAATAATTCATTATTAGTCCTGGTCACTTCAATAAAGAAACTTTCTATTCTATCACTATTTTCGTTGTTTTAAGACGTAATAACTGCAAACATTATTATAATATTATAGTGATATATACTTTTATCACGCTATTTGTTGATTAAAACTGTCACAAACGAACGTGTACATGAGCTGATTTTCATGTTATACCTACATGATCTAACGCAACAGCATATAAAGAAACCGCTAATGAAACAATATCAGTAATTGCTTAAGATATGCATTCATTTCCTATCGTAATCCTACGTTAAAATTTTATTGTTATAGATAATAATTATACATCTGTGTGATAATTATTTCAAACAATCATGGGGGCCCGTCTTAATGGGCCTTGCCATGCAAAGCTTGGATTTTAATTATCGCCTATAGCAATACGATTCCAAGATAGATATAGATTTATATAATTTTTGTTTAATCCTGGATATATAGTGGCGTTCAGAACAATTGCCGGCCACGGCGTGGCAGCGGCCGTTTTCTCTTAGGAGATCAGTCAGCTACTCAGGACATAGGTGCACTCTCTATACCCTTACTTTCATGGGCCGATGGAACGGAAATCCGACACGACTGGAGAGAGATGAGGTGCAGGACCGACATGTACGTGCTCTTTGAGTCACATCAATCACCAACTTCCAGATTCCGGGCTACTTTCTCTTAAACCCACAAAGTGGTTTCGACCCGACCCGGGCATCGAACCAGAGCCCTCGTGCATAGCAGTCGCACTATGTGACTACTAGACCAACGAGGAAGGAATAATCGTGGAGATACTATCTACATAGATACAATTGATTCTGTTAGATCAGAAATTCCATTCGCAACTATCGAATTTTAACATCAAGACGACTTCAACTTAATTTGTGTACATTATTCACTACAGCACACTTATTAAATATTTTCGCAATCAATTTACTATAACGTATTTAGGTAATAATATATTTTTCAAAATTTAATGCGACAGCTTTTCAAAAATCCACGAAAGTAAAAATGTCGTAGTACTCACCTCGCATGGAAATCATTATAATGGAGAATGTTCAGCTCATATCCCGATGCACTTAGAACACTTAAAGCTAAAGCATATAAAAATAATAATAATAATCTATGCATTTTAGCTATAACATCAGTAGGCACTTCTACACATTAGGCATAACGGTATAAAATTATTGGAACTAATCCTACGAATCTACATGTACATATAGTTTGAAACGATAAGATAATGGTTGATAAGCTAGCTAAAGTTTATTTTAATATGCATAAGGAATTAAGATAGCGGAATGTTCGAATTGAAAATGGTGTCAATAGAGATGTCTTTCTAGTTATCTATTGTAGAAACGAAGTTGGCCGAGTTAGTGTTAGTCATCGTAAAGAAATTGTAGCAAGATAATAATATAAAAATTAAAATCCAGTTAAGGAAATGTAAATAAAACATCATATTAATAACAAGAAAATAATTTAATGATCTAGGAATAAAGAATTTGGATATTTTACGCACTGTAATATTAATACTTTTTTAAAGGTTACTTATATAGACATAATCTATTTTTTGGCAGTGAGAGCATTTAAGGTTAGGTCTTAGATTCTTATTTTTGAATCTATCGGTTGATTATGTTAAAGTCGTCTTTTTTGTCTTAAGGCAAACAGGGATTAAACAGCGTCATACGCCCATCGTTTTCAGCAAATACTGGAGACTGCAGACGTATATAGTTCAGTAAAATATCATAATCTATTCCAAGTACTTCTATATTTTTACGGTGTTCACTGACCATCTGAAATGTAAAATAACGATTTTAGCTTAACACATCGTCAAAAGATCTGAGCTATCTGGTACTATTTGAGGGAGGCCAAAATGATGGAGCCTAATCATGATGATATTACTATAATAGCTACATATTCATACAAAGTATTACCGAATAAGAATCTCCAAACCGGATTTTAGTTGATTACATACTTAAATTCTATATAAATTCAGATTACTGAATACAAATTTTATTGTTTTTAACAAAAGTGTTAGCAACTGCCAAGACAGTACAATTCTGATTCTAAGAAGTAAAAAAATAGGTAAATAACGAGTCGCTTACAGTGAATCCATCGCCACCTTCTCCGAGGAAGTTTTGCGACACGATCTTGTAGTCTTTGTCGAGCTGCAGCGGTTCGTACCTAGGCACGTCGCATTCGATACATCTGATAGTGACGTTCAGCACCCTCGAGTTCACTGGTCGGGAGCCGTCAATTATTGCACGCAACCCTGTGAATGATCGACATATCCAATTACTCGATATATATTTATTATGACTGCAAGCATAATAAACAGTATTAAAGATTCGATACGACGGAGAAATAAATTGTTCTAATTTAAAAATGAAATCGAATAACAAAATAGGGTTATCTTTTTTAGAAAATGGATTATTTTGGATTTTTTGGTCTTCTCAATTCATAATAAAGTTCAGAATATTTCAATTACCTGCTACTTGTAACATATGTCTGCCAGGAGTAGGTTGGCCATTCACAGAATACTCCAACATTTCCAAAATATGTTCGCCTTTTAAGTCAAATACTTCAACGTTGTTCTCAAAAGGTGTAGACACTATCACTGAGCCAAACGTTATAACTGAAAACAAATAATCATTTGAATCTTTCACTTTTGGAGATCACTATTTACTTCAACGTCGTTTGCTTCTACTATGTCTTTCTTAACCTCAGTTCATAGGCATCAAGCTCTACTTTTATTTATTTTATTTATTATCTAAGAACTCCCTCATTTACTCGAGCTAACGTAGACAACCTTTCCTTCTTCGATTTCTATAATTGCTAAAATCTCCATCAAATTATTCCGATCTCTTACCTCCTTTATCAAAAGGTGCTCTGATATTGCCTCGGTTATTGACGCAGAAGTGAGCGTAGTTCCAGCTATTCCCTTGAGCTCTTGGTAAAGCCTGAGAGAATATGAAGAATATACACGATTAAAAAAGAAGTTGTCAAACACTGTGAGCTAAATAATTCCAAATTAAAATAACCCAAAATAATTATTACTCACAGCATGCAGAAAAGCTTCACATATGAAATTGCCAAGATTACATTCGGAGCAAGTGCAATTTGAAGACAAATCCACCATAGCTATTCCAATTTCTTCAGACTCTCTCTCTTCAATTAGTGGTAAATAATAGTTTATCTTTTCTAAGACATCTGGCGCTGAAAATAAAAAGGAGTTTATCATATTAAAATGTATTATTTTTTGTAACGTTATTGGTTTTAATGCCATTTTAATGTTTTAGTCCTATAAGTATCCTTGCACGCTTCATCCATTTTTAACCGACTTCCAAAAAAAGGAGGAGGTTCTCAATTCGGCCGGTATGTTTTTTTTTATTTTTTTTATTTTTATTTTTTATGTATGTACACCGATTACTCCGAGGTTTCTAGTCCGATTTGTGTAATTCTTTTTTTGTTCGATGCAGTATACTTGCCATTTGGTCCCATAAAAATTTCATCCAATTTGGTTCAGTACTTTTTATTTTATGAGCATTTATTTGCTTTATGTGGATGATGTGTATGTGGATGATGTTATAAAGGGCCGGTTAATGAGAATAAGGTATGGAGTGTATAAATGGATGACGAAACAGATTTTGGACCTGATACTAAAAAGATAAAAATAAAAATTTTTTACAAAAAAATAAAACCGACTTCAAAAACACTGAAAAGTGAAAAAAAAGCTTTTAAGTACATCGTTCTAGAAGTCGGTGTCCAAATAAATACAGTATTACAGTTGCAACTTCTTGACACCGACTTCTAGAGCGATTTACTTAAAAGCTTTTTTTTCACTTTTCAGTGTTTTTGAAGTCGGTTTTATTTTTGTTAGTTATTTTTCTTACCTTGTGCGATATCATTTCCAATGTAATGAGGGTTGCCAGCCCAACTCACGAGGTGACCTCCATTATCAAACGTGAGTTTAATCTCACCCAAATATTGCGTATGCGCCGCTGCTTGCACTATTAGAACCTGGATAATTTTATTATTGAATATCAGTAGTACATTTATAAAGTTTAATTTGTGACTTAAATTTTCTGAATATAATACGCGTATTTAAGTAACTGCTAATGTGTACTGCTGAAAATGAACTTTAAAGTTTAATTATCAAACAGTTTTCGTCTACCTTTCTGGTTTCTTGTTCCACTACTACTGGGTAAGGTCCCAATGGGATAAAACCACTCGCTTCAGGAACATCACCATTAAACAATAATGTATGACTGTGTCCTCCAACGATGATGTCGACGTGAGGTCCAGCATGACGAGCAATTTCTCTGAAAATGTATACTTGGTACAATAAACCGTGGCGATATGAAGAAAAATTTCCATAGCTAGGTTTAACCTCAAACTAAACACGACTAAAACTTTCCAAGATGTTGAAATTCTAATGATAATCATTATCAAAAATCAGTCTGATAATCCCGTCTATTAATAATCAAAAATATTTACTCGTCAATGTCCAATCCACAATGTGATAAGACTATTATAATATCGACGCCTTGTGCATTCAGTTTTTCAGCTTCTTGTCTTACAGCTTCTACTTCATCTGTAAATCTTAGATTACCAGTTGAGGCTAAGATCTGAAAACGTTATTGAGATGATGAAATTCATTAATCACGAGTTGGTCTCTCTAACAAATCTTGCTCTAAAGTGAGGTTGGATATTCATTGTTATTGACACTTTGTAGGTCAAATACGTTATTTTCATTGATCTATTTGCTACTTACATTAGTAGTTGCAATCAATACACCAATAATACCAATTCTTCTACCATTTCTCTCTACGATTATGCTCTTCTCGAATAAACCCTGTATGGATGGTTCATCATCATCAATTATATTTGCAGTAACTACTTTTGAGTCTAACTTTTTTAAGTATGGCACCACTCCATCAATTCCATTGTCAAACTCATGGTTACCTAATACCTGTAAAGTTAAACATGGTCTTTCTTAATTTGCTTAAACTTACATACTCATATTACACATTACTGATATTAGGCTTTGTGATTCGGATCAGTAATAATCTTTTCGTCAAACTGTAGTCTTCTCACAAGTTCATTTTGTTTTAGGGTATCCATGAAATATATTGCAATAAGCGTTTCAAACGTATAACCGTTATTCGACTTCGACTATTTGTGATCTTGACACTCAAAAGAGATAACATCACAGAGAAAGTAAGCCCAAGTACTAATGGCGTCGGCTTCGTGACCAAGGGGTCATGAGTTTGATTCCCTCCCGTTGGATTATTGATGTGAATCCGCTTCAGATACAACACATTTAGCTTAGTGAGAAAGATCTAGTAGTCTACTATTGATGTGCAACTGAAAAAGCTTTTAAGGCTTTTTTGAATACCATCCTGAATTCTCAAGTATTGCAGGTAAAATAACACAAAGGAAAAAACATTGTAAGTACATACATGAGCATCGTGAGGGAGCATGTTCATAAAATCTTGAGTCACATTCCATCGAAATAGATTGTACCAAATGGTCCCTTGAAAGCTATCGCCTGCGTTGAGAAGCAGAGAATCAGGCTCATCTCTCAAGCGCTCGCGCACAATAGTCGCAAGACGAGCAAAGCCGCCAATACAGGGATTGTTCGATGGATTGCAGGTAGTTCCAGATGGACTAGTCTCGACGAATCTGGAAAACATCGTAAATGACAATGAGCACTAGTGAGTTTTCCGCTTGCAACAAACAGTTGACAACTACCGGTTCAAGCGACGACGCCTGAATCCGCGGGACTGATTTTCTGCTCCTCGGAATGCGTTGCGCATAAAAAAAACTGATTGTAGGTATTAGGTATACAAGAAAGTGTTCACAAAATTTATTTTGCTAAATAACCTATTATATTATTTTTGTTTTTCCTTTTGTTAATTTACGCCATTTTCTGATTTTATAATAAATTATTTTGCTACTGATTTATTTGTTTTTCTCGATCATACTTCTATCATAATCGAGACATACATAGTACTAGTTAACTTTTCTTCTGCAACTTATTAAAAAACAAATACAAATTTCTTTCCTATGCTCTTTATTGCCTGTGCATTCATTCACTCTTCATTACTCAGACATTCTATATTATGCTAAGCTAAGGAGCTGAAGTTGGTTTTAAAACAGTTTTCATCATTTACGTCATCACTATAACCATTCATGAAACTGTCACAACTGTGGTGACTTGTCAAAGAATCGAGGTCGTATTCAAAGTTTGAAATTCGCAATTAATCCAAGTTCCTAACTACACAGCTGTCGAACGCACCGTCCGATATGTCGAATTCTGCTGTCAAATCTTTGGGCTTGTCGTTGGGAGTACTGCAAACCCTCCAGCTACTAAAAATACAAAAACTCTTTCATATCCCGATTTGATTCTGAAGAGCTTTGAGGTTATGAGAAACCAATAAAAAAAATCTCGCATCTCTCACTTTTGTGGGAACATAAAAGATTCGCCTTGGAATCTTTTTGTTAGGAACACATTCGTTATCTTAATTATGTAGTACGTCATTGTCCACTTTCTTAATAATTTTACCATCCACTACAGAATTGATTTTTCTTGACAATATAGCAATACAACACAATATTCACACATCTTCATTGATCACACAAAACATGTTGCCACAAATAACACAAAGATAAAAGTCATTAATACAATGAAGGTTGAAAATCGCCTTACTGAAGGTCAATATTACAAAAGAAAGTCCCAAAAAATGACCGCCTTCACCACTTTCTACATGTTATCGCTGAGAAGAAGAAATTTTGGAACAAAATCCACAACTGCAGTGTACATACCT
The DNA here is from genome assembly GCA_958496145.1 of Heliothis peltigera. Taxonomy (NCBI): domain Eukaryota; kingdom Metazoa; phylum Arthropoda; class Insecta; order Lepidoptera; family Noctuidae; genus Heliothis; species Heliothis peltigera. Next base: position 2,907,177 of record OY292341.1, read on the forward strand.
CGCATGGAAATCATTATAATGCAAAATATTCAGATCATATCCCAATGTTTTTCCACTGAACAACAAACAAGTAAATAAGAAAACTAATAATCTAAGCATTTTGCTAACAGGACACAGTCTGACGCACTCCCAACGTACATTTGATTATGTTCATACATTTATTTGCATGTAATCAACCAACTTGATCAGATAAAGCCGATAAGTATTGTATGGTCATCGGAAATATTTTAAATTGAGATGATAGCTATTATCTTAGATTTAAATATAAAGCAATCTAACATGACTATTGGTCATGTTAATAAAATTAAGTAATAAGTCATTGAAATAGGTTTACAGTATTTGGACTATTCCCTTAGTAAAAATTGCATACTTTGATAGTCAATTGTTTCAACGCCCAATTGGAGTGGAGAACAATCTTCATCCAATAATTAAAATAAAAAAAAAAACAAATCGGTGAAGCCTCTATTGTGACTACTTAAAATTGACGACCAAATGGCGTGGTGGTTAGACAACCTGCCTGCCACGCTATGGGTCGCGGCTTCGATTCCCGCAGAAGTCAAATATTTGTGTGCATGAACATGGGTGTTTGACTTTGTCTAGGTGTTTCTATGTATAATATGTATGTATTTACAAAAGAAAAGCATATACATAAGTCAGTTGTCTAGTACCCATAGTACAAGCTCTGCTTAGTTTGGGACTAGATGACGTTGTGTGAACGTGTGAGGAATATTATTAATTCACTTAAATGCCGTGACAGTAAACGGACTGACGCTCGCACACTGTCTCACTCTTTCCCCATGTGCATGTTTGTAACCCTTCCATGTGTGTGTGTAATTTCCACATCAGCTAGCGTTCCCAGACGTACATACTTTTTCGTAACGAAGCTCATAAACTAAGTATTCAACTCACACCTTAATTCATTTCCTAGCTTCCAAGTACGTAAATATAGTGCTATGCGGCTTTAATTAAGGCTCTGTTTAACCGCAAATTTTGTGACCGAAAAGCCGGCGTTTGCAATGTACTACTATTGACACGTACTAGCTATTCACGTGGTTTAACGAGCGAGCCAAAATGTTTGACGGTGACTGCGCTGTGTAAGCGATTTTCAACCTTATTTGCTTTGTGACTGAGGGTGCATTGGAGTAAGTAGTTTGAATGAGCTCGTGTGCTTTGAGCTTGTTTAGTGTGATAACGTCATTGTCCAGCATAAAGCTTATGGGGTCCTCGTGTTTGCAGCTCAGTCATCAATCCTCTTACAAAATGGAGTAGTAATTCCTTTTATTTGGAACTACAGCAGGTGACAATAATGTTACTGTTGTTAATTTGTTTTCTTTAGTAGGTACTCGTCTTCTTGTAGAGCTTTACCAAATAAGGATTATGTTCTTAGTCCCACTATTTTGCGTTAGCCGCAATAGTTTGCCAACACTTTGTGAGCGTTACAAAAGTTAAAGATGTTCACTTGTTCACGTATCATTTTTGTTTGACCAGAATAAATGTTTTTGATCTCCCCTTAACTTTAACAGATAAAGATATAATATAGATAAAGATTATAATAATACTATTTCAGTATTCAATTTAATCCTCATACACAATACCAAGAAAAACTATTATTCCGAATGTGCCAAACAAAAACCACATACAGTCACAAAAAAAAAACTATTTTCAGATTTCAAAGAAAAGGAAACCTCGCGTCTAACGCTCCCATTCATTTAACAAAATTGACCTACCAGTGCAAGCTTCATATCTCCCGATGCAGAGCCCCTCAAAAGTCGGAACCTGGCTGCTAGCCAAGTGGTCCGTGTTAAGATACGAACCAGTTCGAGTGGCTAATCCCGGCTTATTGCTGATATAGACCAAGTCATGCGTTATTTTAGGATAAAACCGCCAGCTAATTACAGAGTACGGTTTTAAATGTTTCTTTTGCTGAATTTTGTTATTCTTAACTTTGCTGGTTTAGATCTAGGATATTTTTATTATTTTATTTTCGTATATTTGCATTATTCGTGTAACTTATTCATTTATTTTTATTTACAGAAATTACGGACTTATTATACATTCATGTAACTATAATTAATATAGCTAACTGTTACCCCAGATCTACCCGCAACATGACAAAACTACTTCGTGCACCCGTAAAAAGTAGTTTATCTCCGTTTTCAGAGTACCACCTAACGCTTTTCCAAATTTCATATCTATCGGTCCATTTTGCGTAAAAGTGGACATACATACAACTCACTTTTGCTTAATTACAGTTAACAAATGCATAGTTTAGTAAGTATCCTAGTTAGGTAACGTAGATGAAAAATGGGACTAACCATCAAGTTTAACCTGACGTTAGTTAATTTTAATTCAAAACGTACAATGACATTCTTAATCTCGTATGAACATCGTCTGAAAAAAATGCTGTTTGGGATGATTGTATCATCCATATTTTATGGCTCGGAACGTATCTGATTACCACTGCGGATCTTAAGGTCCCGGTTTTACTGCTACTGCCCGCATTCAGAAAATATACTTGGATTATTGCAATAAGCCTGCTCCATATTACATGAACTAAAAAAACTTCGCGAGTAATGATATATAGATACTTGAATTAGAGGTTACGTCCAACACAACCATTGCTAAAAAATACGTACGTATAGATTGCCAGCCACAGTGGACGTTCTCCCAAGAAGATCAGCCAGTTATAATTATAGTGCATACGCATTTGCGCAGACACAGGTGCACTCTTTATTCCCTCACTCTCATGGTCCGATGGGACATCAATGCGACACAACCGGAGAGAGATGAGGTGTAGGATCGACATTTTCTCCGATGCGTAGATGTATCAATTACTAACTTCCAGACTCTGGGTTGCTTTATGAAAGTCTTTTAAAGCCGCGAGTCGATTTCGTCCCAACCCGGGAGTCGAACCCGAGACCCCGTGCGTTGCATTCACGCTATGCGATTACTAGACTAACGAAGCAGCAGTACAGCATAGCTTACGCGCCCTGGAGAATAGAATAATGCACCTGTGTCACATAGTGAAAAGGTTTTTTTTAAACAAGACCTAAATAAGGTTAGAATTAATAAAACTGAAGCATATTTTACAAAGCTTATCGTTCAATTAATTAACAGATTGTTATTATTACAGCAAACAAAGTCTCGTTTATTTTCTACTGAATAAGAAACGGGGTCCTAAGCACACATTATTAAAATTTAAATGTTTGTACGGAACACGTCTAGATAAAACGGGACATCAAGTAATGTTGTGTAATTTACTTCATTTTCATTAACACGTCCCTAATTTGATGGTTTAATACTTAATTATATTAATAGGCACTTCATAATAAGATTTTTATTATACCTAATGAAAATTTTAATCCACCTTTATTTAAATCTAAAGGGTCAAATGATACTGATGATGCGTATTGTTCCAAACGCTTCTCGAAAAGATGTCAGCAACTTAGGAGCCTGGGTTTGCGGGTTGTTAGTAGGAGATACCGAAAAGGATCAGATGATAAAGCATTGAAAATATGTGTCTCCGTTAGTTACAAGTAAAAAATTCGACCTATTTAAATTAGACCTATTCTATTAAAAGCTTAATTATATTACATCTAAGCAATTTTGTCCTGTTTCCACTGGCAACTGACCTCACACACTTCTTGTAAAATAAAACCATAAAATTAAATAAATAAATACATATTTGTAAATAAGTTGAATAAAATTTTGCCTCAAGTGTAACTATAACAAAAAAAAAAACCATAAAAAACTAAATTTTCGTAATACTTATTAACCCGTATACAGATCGTAAGAGAATAGATAATCTCACTGACATTATTGTGAACAACAAACAACTATTTATTTATACGTACTTTGTATAGGTACTTACTACAGCTTATTTCTGGCAGCTTACCGACCCACGCAACTTGCGAACTATTCTGAAAATAAGCCTTTTGCTTTTAAAGTCTGAAAAGTACAGAAAAAGATGCGAATGCTGTCTTATTTTGTTCATTTTCTAAAACTAGCTTCCACCTGCGGTTTCACCATAAATAAGCTATCTAAAACTTAAACAATTTATGAAACCGGTTCAGTGCTTCCTGTGATTAGTTTGTTCAGGAAAGAAAGCAAACAAACAAACTCTTGACTTTTATAAATGTAAGTATAAATTCAATTGTATACAACAGCAGGCTTAGCATGGCGACTGTATACATATCTATTCTGTCAAGAAAAGACAAAGCTCTTTCTGTCAGTATCAACATGTCTTCTGCCCGAGCATGGTGCAACCTGTCAACTCGCTTATAATCACTTGTAAACTTATGTCGATCGAAGAAAAGAAAAATTCCTTCATAAAATGTCAAAAGAAATCTGTCACTTTTCTGTCATTATGTCCATTCTCCGGTAAACAAAACTTGTATCTACGGTTGCCATGCTAAGCCTGCAGGACTTACTACCGTTTTTTGGATGAAAGAGAACGCGCTAATCACAGGCTTGAGATAATAATTGCTTTTGCAAGAAGCACACATGAGAAGAACATCATGCTTGTGTAAACTAAATACTAGAAGGTCATCGTTGGGTAACATAACTATTTATCAATAATGAACATTTCACAATAATTCTCTTATTTTTTATCTCTCTTTTCTCTGATAATCCCGCTAGCTTTTCGCTTCATGTATATTACAGGCCTTACATAAACAAAAGTATATGCAAACACAAACAACTAGCGTAGGTGGACTACACCCCAGACAGATTTAATATCACACAGTTCTCTGAAAAAGTATAATATTTATTTAGTACTTAAAACGAAAGGCCGTGGTTTAGGACGTGCTTATGGAAAAAATGCCCGGATAAAAATATGTGACCATTACTATTTTCAGTGTTACTGAGGCTAGGTTAGCGAGTTTTCGGGTAACTGGGTTGAGAAGGTCAGATAGGCAGTCTCTTCATGTAAAACTGGTGCTTAGCTGTTTAGACTGGAAGTTGATCGCAACATAGTTGGGAAAAAGCTAGATGATGATGAGCGTATACGGATCCCACGACCTGAAGGGTTTTCAACCCCGAACGGTTCAAAAATATACCGTTGCCGACATGGACACTACTTACCGAAAAACCATACCTTAACTTAAAATTACCGGGTTTAGCGTTACATTTAGGCCAGTAACTTTGTTCAAGATAGCGATTTAAATCGCTATCTTGAACAAAAAAAAAACTAATTCTAAATCTGGTACTTTTTAACACCACGTTTTATAACAAGGTGGATAAAATTCAGATTCGAAGGCTATACTCATCATATAAATCATGCCTACCTTCGTAGGTTTGGAACATGAATTATTCGGTCCCACCCCCTTTCAATTCCATCGCGTACTCCGCAATTTATTCATTCTGCACGGGATTAAGTTAGTTACCTGTCGAATGGGACCGTAAACGTATTAGTTTTAAACCCTAATTGATTCGCTCTAACACCTGGCTTAGGATTATGTTTGGATAGACAATAATTTTGGAGGTTCGTGATAGTATTCCCATCATGGATTTTTGTATTATAGGTAGTAAGTAGTAAGAGAAGAGAAGCCCAAGTTATTCCATGTAAATAACTGCCTTCGCAGCTGCTTTTAGCTAGTCTGGATGCCGATGTCAGTGTTATGTTATCAAGAGGTTTCTGCAGCTATTTGACTATCTTTAATCATCTGATATATATCTAAGCAAAATTAATCTGACTAAATCGTATTTTACTGTGTTGGCGTAATAAAAGACTGGTTGAGACAAGTAATGCATGTTTTCATTTTAGTATTTATAAGTTAACTGTAGATAGGCGTGACAATAGAGCTCAAAAATAGTGATTCTAATTACTCTGCCTTTTAGACATAAAATATAGTATCGGGCACTCATTTTTAGGTTTTAAATATATACAAAAAAGAGTGGGTTTTGACGTCACGCTTGAGTTAAATTAGTGCGTAAAAGTGACGTAACACTACATTTCAACGTGGTGTATAGACACCATATCGAGTTACTAATCTGTCAAATTTCCTAAATAGATTTTCAAAGTTGATTGAGAAAATTTGACAGTTTCGGGTAGATTGATGAGCGTCTGTACCTTCGTCGTTGTTATTATTAGAATGTGGGAGAAAAGAAAAAATACGTGTCCAATACTTTAGAATTTATTACTTTTTTATTCTTCATGTCTATTACTGCAGTTCATTACAAGCTATTGTGTTTGGAAGCTCGTTGTTCATACAGCAATATTTTAGTACTTTGATTTCGTAGACATCTTCATTTTAAAATGCAAGAGGCATACAATTTTTTAGACTGCTTTAAAAATAAATTGTGAACCAATCGTGCTGAAAATTAAGTTCGAGAGGGCGTCATTCGTGCCAAGAAAAATGATAACTTGAAATATGATTTTTCTAGAAGACTTCAAAGGCAAATTAGAGGTATTTATAAAGTTAAATCATGTTAGAGGAATATTAATTTTGAAAAATATGTGTTTACTGAAAGACACCACTGTTTAATCTAACTTGTTATATGGCATAGCAACAGAGGAAAAGTTACTGGCAACCTGGTTAATGTACAGACGCCAGCACATCAAGCTACTACAATCTATAAATTTTTCTTAACAGATTTTCAACTTTAACGCTGAAGTGTATGGTTCAAAATTGATTCCAAAATGTGACAGGTTTGGTAGCTTGATGTGCTGGTGTCTATACCAGTCTCAGTCTCAGTAACTTCTTTCTCTCTTTATATTAGGCCGTATAAGTTTGTAATGTTGTAGTTTTACCGTTAACATTGAATTTAATATTTTACCTATTTCATGTTATGAAACTATATTTTTAGTCCACACTTAAAACTACTGAAAGCAGATAATAATGATTACACTGTCGGCTTTTCAAAGATTCTGGAATGGATTAAAAAAATAAGCTGCTTAATTTTTTTCTATGATACGTGAGAATGTTCCATTTATAACCCAAAGAGGTATTACTGTAAAAAAAGCTAAATATAGAATCTATGTTCTGTTTCTTGAATTTATTTTTAGAATAAACTACGTTTAATTCTAGCCTAGTTTCCAAGACTGTCGAACAAGACGATTTACAAATAAAAGAATAGCTCGAATCGGCGACAGCAACTTTTTCAATCGAATGTTTTAGTTGTCCTTGCGCCGGCTTCCAAGATATTTTCGTTTCACTTGCGTATTTTATGTATGAATAGGGTATTTGACTGTTTGACTTTGTATAAAATGTTTAACAAAACAAATAAACACATGAACAAGGAACATTTTTCTGAAAACAGCGTCCAAATTGGTTGGTAAATGGACCAGCAATCAACATTTTTTATATTCGTATAATGAAGACTGGGATCATAGTGGGGACATCTTGCTATCTCTTTTGCACGTGCATGATCAAATAACGTTGACGTCACAAGCTTGTATGTGCATCCTTTTTCTGTTATTTAACTGTTTGACTTTTGAAAGGTTTATAAATTACTTATTTCTCAACGGATTACAAAAATTATTTCCGTTTTTGGTTTTTCAAAATGTTACTTTTGATATGAATAATAAAAAAAAAGAGTAAAATACAATATTTTATTATGTTACTTGTTTAAGATGACCCGTTGTATATCTAAACTTTTCCCAAATATATTGGGATCGGCTTCCAGTCTAACCGAATGCAACTGAGTACCAGTGTTTTACATGGAGCGACTGCCTATCTGATCCCCTCAACCTAGTTACCCGGCAACCCTTTGATAAGACCCTACATTTTTTATTCCTTTGTGCGATCTTTTACATAATTTTAGTAAACTATAGTATCAATAGTTGATTTCACATCAGAAAAAAACTAGTAAACAGTTATTTTTTTACAAAAATTTTCAAAAAGTACAAATTAAATAAACATTTTTAAACAAAATAGATTAATAAAGAATCACTACAGTTCACTAGTTATACTATGACAGTTAGAACGCCTACACTATACATAACTTTTCAAGAATAAAATTATAGATGAAACCCTCAGAGGTCACTGACCTTTTAGGCCGAGGCCAAACAAGTGGCATTTGCGTTTATTAAGTCTATAAACTAATAAGTACATATGTATATTGTAATCTCAGTTTTTTACTATATTAAATAATCAATTAATAAATATAAAGGACTAACATTATAAAAAGATAGATATGGTCCAGCTCTTTTAAACAAAAACGACTGAACAGATTTTGAAGACCCTTCACAGTGATATTATGACTTAGACTTATACATATGTATACCAAAATAACAAATAAGTTAGAAATGCCAAAAAGTTACTCAGTCAGACAATATTATTACCTACAAGTTTTATTTCTTGACTTAAAGTTTAAAGTTAATTTTATTTTCAAGTTTATACCTCAAAAAAAGTCAAGACAGACAGTCCACTAAAAAATCCCGTAGAGATCCGGTGCCTTAAAAAGCGAAGTATGATTAACCAACTGACGCTCATGCGGCTTCAGCCTTAATCCATTTCGCTATTAATAAACTCCTTTAAATCGAGTTGTTAATGCTTCGACATCGAGTAAGTTTTACACAGAAGTTTATTCCGAGATGTTTGCCGTCGTGCCTGAAAATAGTTATTTCTGTGCTAAAACTGGGTTCAATCGAGCGGCAAATCGATGCGCTAAGCTCACGCTGTATCTAGCTCGTTTGTTGCGTGACATACGAGCGCCACGGATGGCTTCTTAGAGATAGTCTAAAAAAATCTATTTCTAACTATTTTGTTTGTAGTGTTAGTCCTTTATGTAATACTAGCGACCCGCCCCGGCTTCGCATGGGTGCAATGCTGATACTAAAATTATACATATAAACCTTCCTCTTGAATCACTCTATCTATTAAAAAAAAACCGCATCAAAATCCGTTGCGTAGTTTCAAAGATTTAAGCATACAAAGGGACATAGGGACAGAGAAAGCGACTTTTTTTTATACTATGTAGTGATTTTTACCATATCTAATACCTTTTAAGTATAAGTTTATTTTTGAGACAAGATAATTTAAAGGCCAAGTTGGTTGTATTTTTACAGGCTTCCGACAGCGGTTTCCTCCGCTTCCTGAGGGAACTTCTTCCCGCACCCGGATAAAAAGTAACCTATATGAAATTCTGATGTATAAGCTATAAACTACGGTCAAGTTTCATCAAAATCTATATAAAGAAAATGTATAAGAACAAAAATGTTTAATTACTATAGATCTCAAAATAAAACAACAACGTGGCAATCAATTTTAAAAAAAGGTATCAATTTTTAGACGTTATATTTAACAATTTATATTATTACATGTTAAGTTTTTACATACTCGTATGTATGTATAGTAACTAAAATTAAAAGAAAATCACTGTTCGTCAGTTTTCTACACCATGTCAGTATCATTATTTAAAAAGTCATTTCAAAAATCAAAAACAAATTAACCATGTGTCCCATTTTAGTCAAAGGTTAGCAAATTAACGTGCGCTCGGCAATTTAAATGGCGGTTTTAGATTAAAGGCGCATTCAAAGAAGTGCTTGATTAAGGCAATTCTTTCAAGGTGGATTATTGGAAAGATTCTGAACGTTGAACGTTCGTTGATAACAGTAAATGCGGGCTAGGAGGTTTATAAGCATTTTTTTGACGTTATCATTTCTCTAGAATTAAAGGGTCAGATAGCACTTTTTCGGGGAACAAATGGCGTAAAGAACTCCCCAGCTACATGCCTGTCTATTAGGTTTGAAGAATTAACTATTTATTCTGTCATTAATTCTTAATTTAAATATTTCAAACCTTATTTTAATATTTTCTTTCATACAAAGCGAAAGCTTAAACATAACTTAAAATATCGATACTAAAAAAAAACAAAGAACATGTGAACATTAATCCGACCACCATTCACATTTTTCATCAAACGAACAAAAAGAAATACGTCATAAAAAAAACAACATCAACCAAAAATAAAGGGAATAAAATACAAAAAGTTTTCGGCATAATGCCGTCCACCGCACGTACGAGATATACACGTACCGGTCCGGTCGTTACGGGCCCATGTGCGGCGTGCATGCCGTTGCGTCACCGCATAACCCCGTCCGATGGCTGGACGTGCTTTTGTAAAACGTCCGTAATTTTTTGGCTGGAAAATGTTTGAGGGATCTTTTGTTTTCATGTTAATAAAACACTTTGGGTCATGTGACTTTTGTGTTGTAGGAAAATAATGTTATCATTGATGGTCAGTAAGTCAATAAGGAAACCATTTTACTGTCGACTCAGATTTAGCGGAGCGCAATGCTTAGCATTTATAGTCATGGAAATTATATTTTCAATGAATTTTCACAACTTCACATGATGTATTTACTCCTTTTACCATGTGAGACTATAGAACATTATTAATCATGATCCCTATAAACTTTACGTCGCCGTATCATTCGCATTCGCCTAGACACTTGGTTTGGCATGTCAAACCAAGACAGTTGACCTCAATCACATTGGTGCCCAAAGAATACAAATTATGAACAAAATAATAAACACATGAAAATTTTGGAACTGAAGTGTTCACTTTATAAAAACATTATAGTGACCTTCTATTTAGGATTAGAAACGGAGTTTATATTAGACAGCATAGGCTGATAATCGTTATGATGACGATCTAAATTTGAAAAATATCAAATCTTTGTACTAATTTTGTAAAACAAAGTCTATTAGTTGAAAATTCACTTAAAAGTTCTAATTTTCTCTTAATGATAAAAAGTCCATTACATTATCACACATCGAGAACTTCCCCCGATGGTCACAAAGCTATTAGGTGTTAATACTGTATGGGAACAAGATCCTGTTCGTGTGAAGTTAAGCCCATTAGTAAGGTAGTCGAGTACCTGCGAGTGGAGAGCACATTTTCTGCCTTTCATACTGTCGGCCGGTTACTACTGGTTTTCGATTGTGAGTTTCTTTTTATATTTGTATTAGGGAACTGTCAGTATCAATAATAAAAAAAGCCAGGTAAAAATTGCTTTTGTTGTAGATTATAAGAAAAAAGTCTAGGTCTAGGTATTTCCTGTGAGAATTCTTTATTGATATTTTTATTTTCTTGAGTGATCTTAATACTACATCAGTAAAGTAAAAAGTAAAAGTAAAGTAATCTTTATTGCTTTGATAGAGTAAATACAGGTGTTATAATATAATAGGTACAGTACATCAATCAGCCCACGTTCACGAAAGTATTAAAACTACTATTTTTACTGACCTCCCTACTGACTACTTTAACTTATTAACTAATCAAAAAAATATTACCCCTTACAACAAATCCATAGGCAAGGCTTAAAACTAGATTTTATTTCAACTTCCACACCCAATCATTATGAACCTCCCACCCTTATACCAATTTTTATTTGGTATCGGTACACGGCGCTGATTTCTTCTTCAATCCTTCTTTGACTGACGTCATCTCACAAGGAACATTCTTACCAGTCATATCGCCTTTCACACAAAACCATCCATCTTTTCCTCATACCTACAAGAGAATCAAAAACCTCCTTTAATTAAGTTCTATTAAAGAGCCTAGCCTAAATGTTTGCTCAGTATACCTGACCCGCAAGTAATCAACCGCATCCATTCAAAGGACGTCTGGGCGACCACGTACCTATGTCCGGCTGGAATAGACAGTGTTAATTGGTCCACGGAACCTAGCTCCGAACAGTTACCGCTTCTATTATCGAATTATTCCAAGTTCCAATTATTCTGGTCGGGTGAGTGTAAATCTCGGTTCCAGTATAAATTATATCTCTATATCGTGTCTGAGAATCCGATTGATGGATTTTGAAATGTTACTTGTGTTAACAGTTTAAGAAAATAATAGAAAACGCATTCATGTTTAACTTTTGTTGACAATACAATTTTCAAAATAAGTTGCTCTTAAACTTACGCCTTTTATTTAATTAGCGCAATAAGCGAAAATGAAAATGTAAAAACTTATAATGAGTGTTTTATTTCTAAAATTTCAATTGAAGAAAATTTTAAAATAGGTATTTCAAATATTGTCTCAATCTAAGAAAATAAGTTGTGTTTCAGTACAAGTTTAAGGTGATTGTCACACGGCACCGTGCACGGCCGTGAAGAGGTGGCAGTTGGGTGATTTGGACGGCTTTAAAGGGTTAGGGCGTTTGATCCGCGAATGCCGTGTCAATGCGGGTGAAACAGTCGAAAATAGCAACTAAGCACGCTAATATGTATATACTGCTTCTCTTACGGATTCCAGCTTGCTATGGACCAATGCTTCAAAAACAAGCTTGATAACATGGGGGCAGTTTTTTAAAACAATTATTTAATAATAAAACCATTTATTATCACTATCACTACATAGTATAAAGTAAAGTCGCTTTCTTTGTCCCTTTGTATGCTTAAATCTTTGAAACTACGCAACGGATTTTGATGCAGTTTTTTTTAATAGATAGAATGATTCAAGAGGAAGGTTTATATGTATAATTTTAGTATCAGCACTGCACCCGTGTGAAGCCGGGACGGGTCGCTAGTTAAATATTAATTTGTGTGTCACCATTACATAATATTAAACTTGTCTTAAAAGAGCTTCAGCGTGTTGGCTTCAGCCCCACGTTCGCCTTACAAAAATCCGGGACTCTGTAGTCCCGTGGTCGGAAAAAAAACTATTTATAAAAAATGAAAACACATCGAGATTTCTTAGTATACATCTTGTCTATTCACCACAAAAGACAAAGTTAGGTCCATCGACAAGCTTATCTAGTTTGTTTGAGAATAGTTGACCTCTATATCCAATGAAGATGTTATCCCTTAAACACCTAAAATAAATATTAGAGTTTTATCTACTTGACCTATATCAGCCTTTTTATCGTCTCACTGCTAGGTACAGGCTTCTTTCACACAGAGAAGGATCAAGCGTTAATCACCACGCTTGCTCGCTTGCGGGTTGGTAATTTCAGACATTAAAATCCATGTTTACTCGAGATGTTTCCTTCACCTTTAATCATTCATTGTCCACGTTATGCTTAGAAAGAACATAATAAGTAATTTAGAAAATTTGCATTGGTAACCTGACCTGGAATCGAACCCGCGTAATCATACTTGGGCGGCAGGTGCTTTAACCATGAGGCCCCCACGACTCTCATTAAGTTTATCAATTTTATAAAATATAGTACTTCCAGTCTCACAAGTTTTAAGAATCAATGTAAAAAAATACGCCCTCAGAATATTATAGATTTTCTCTTTTGTCTGCTGTTTATCTACGTCGTGGCTATTGTGATAGGATTAGTGTCTAGGTACCCATATTTCTCTTGGACATAAACCGACAAAAGGAAATAAAAATATGTGTTCCCTTTAATAGATTAATTTAAGCACACATCCTCCTACCCTTATCCCAATATTTATTTGGGGCCAGCACACGCTCTTCTATCTCCCGTCATCTCACAAGTAACATTATTTCTAGCTGTATTCAATTTCGCAAAATCTATCCATTGTTTCTTTGGTCGGGTTCTTCTTTTCTCTCTATCCACGTCAATGTTCAAAACCTTCCGCCAGCATAACCCTCATTCCTTCGCATCACATACATGATAACTGGAACCCATATAGTTCTTCGGTTACCGGAGATACTTCCAAACTTGCTCTTATATAATCATTATTTACTATATTCATTCGTACATATATAACATAATAGATAGATAAAATTATTTAAGCACCATATAAAAATGTTTCCTTATAGAAGAAACACTGAACAAAATAACACTTACATCATTTCTCTGTAACCCTCATTTACACGAGGAGTCATATTTTGTCTGACACACCCATAACATATACAAAACCTTTATGTATATACTATAGTATATATAGATATACACTACAGTAGGTAGTCCGGCTTCCTTGTTAACCCTCCGCTTGATAAGACATATTTATTTGCCAGTCTTAGTTGGGCATAAACTTGCGAGGAAGTTAGTTCAGGTTTTTAATATAGGATAAGCGTAACTTGCTTTAGTTAGCTAATATGGTAAGGTTGATGTTCATTTGGTTGATGGAGAATGTTTTAAATTCTATTGAGGTTTTAAATGATCATCTGCCTAGCCTTGTCCCAAGCTTCGACTTCAAGTGAATTTAGCATAGTACCAGTGTTTTACGTGGAGCCACTGCCTATCTGACATGCTCAACCCGGATCCCGTGCAAAACCAGTGCAACCCGATACCCATTGGTAATTTTGGCAATTGGTTGTCAAACTTCTGACTAACCTTCTGAAACACGGAGAAACTCGTCATGATTAGATGGTCACCCATCCACGGACAGACCGCACCACGCGTTGCTTCATAATCGATCGATTTAATATTTAAAATCTTTGTTAATGAGTGTGTAAAAAAATATTTTAAACAGTTCTTCTGTCATATTATTAGAAAATGATGTATGGATATAATACTAGAACTAAATACATAAGACACTGGTAACACATCGCGCTAAACCGTAAATGCTTTATCAATTATTCGGCAAGTACCTACTTGACCTTAGCATACAATAGGCATGTACATCGCACCATGTAGCGACATAGTTTACTTGGTCAGACCACTGGGGACCTAGAAGTTAGGGTGTGGATTTAATGTTATCATGAAAGGCTTTGTTTACAAGAATGTACAAAAGCTTGTGTCTTAATAACAGCCGCACTGGTCGATCGATCAAAGTTTAAATGATGTTTGGCCCGGCCGGTCCGTGGATCGTACTGTCTATGGCGTAAAGACAGCGTGCCTGCGGAAGAGAGTTCTTTAGAAATAACAAAAAATCTCATAAACTGTTAAATAAATAAATATCACGTATAGAAATGGCGACTTGATTTATAGACGACTACTCCGTATTCCAACGAATACGGAGTAGTCGTATAACCAAAAAAACGTATAACCAAACGAACAGTTGTTAAATAAAAAATATATAAGTAGATACGTGATTTTGGTATCCCTCAGATAATCTTACTGCTATGTAAGAAAAAATATGTATGACATATCAATAAAAAATGTCTGTACCATAGTTATTTAAAAATACGATAAGCGTGGAGGGTTGGTCCCATTTTACGTGTACATATTTGAATCTGAAATAAATAAGTAATACCTGGCCCAATGAAATACTATCGTGAAGTAAAGTTGAAAGATTGTAAGGCGGCTAGTGCATAATTTCTGGATCTAATAAACCGATTTTGAAAATTAATTTATCAATATAAATCCACTTTATTAAAATTTGTGTCTTATGCAGCAAAGCATATTATGAGATCGATCGTAGAGAAATATTTGGTAGTGTTTCAAAATACATATACTACCCATATTTTAAACAAAACACGTACAAAATTTTTCAGTCAGACTGACTGAATGAATACATACAACGGTAGGTATTTTGTATTCGAAACTTTTATCTAAACCAGCGTTTGTTTTAGTTACGTAATTGCTTTGAGTGAATAGAGATTTGTTTGTTCCAAAATAAAAATATATGGTTTCATAGAAACTACTTTTCGCAACAGGATAAAAAATAGTTAACAAACTTTTTTAGTAAATGAGCAACACCGATTCGTTGTAATTCCTGAGAGCCTTAGGGCCACCCACGGCAACGTTTTGAAGCGTTGCAGTCGCAATACTGTCTTAGGTATCTAGTCGCATCTAGAGGCGATATTAGACGCGCAGCAGAGGCTAGTGGTGTGACCAGATTCAGTCGCGATGTAAACGCGATTCAGTAGCGGTGCAAACGCGATTCGGTCGCGATGCAGTTACACTGATGTTCGGCACACTCCCTCCCCCCTTTGTTCTTTCTCCGATGTCGTCCAACGCTGTCGAACATTTGTATCGATACAATGGCAATGCAGTAGCGCGTTGTAAACGCGACTAATACAAAAAGTACCAACTACAAAAAGACGCCGTGGGTGAGGGGCCTTAGAGCGTTCTAAATAACAAATGAATCATCTCGAATACACCTAGAATACATACGGATATACCTAGAATAAGGCCTATCTACATCCTTAATAAACAGACATTAGTTCGAACACAAGGCCTCTATTTCCCGAAAATGTCGACTTATACGTAGAAAATCTCGCTTTAATCCCAAATTACATCGTAGACAGTACTTTTTTGGAGTCACAGGTGTCCGTTTAGCGGCCATAACAGTTTGATCTGAACCTTTCCGATAAAAAAGGCCCTTGCTTCAGAGCAAAAAGCTACTCAACTACAATATACAGAGGATTGGCTGTCTTTTTAACCATCTTTATTACCAGAGACTTTGTATTAGAGAGGTAATGCTTATTTTCAAAACGAATAAATAAATAAATCATTTATTTCAGGAAACTTATTCCCATATCACATTCATCGGTATACATAAATTACCTTCACATACATTTAACTAAATAATGAAATAATAAGTAAAATGAATAATAAGAAGTGCTAATATTACTATAACTTATCATGAGAGAATTTTTTTTCTGAATAGCATGTTCTTGGCCACGACTTTACCAGACGGTAAGCGATTATGTCGTAGAATTTTTAAGGCTTGTAGTGAGCTAATAGTCCAAATTCTAACTGGAGACTAATTATTTAACTTCTAATAGAACTCTTTCCACCTTATTATAAAACGCGTGCTTAGAAAGTACCAGCTTTAGTGCTAGGCTTAAACCATCATCTTGAACAAAGTTAATGGTCCAAACCTAGTACCAAAAAACTACCGGCTTTTTATAAAACTTCGTTTTAAAATAAGGTGGTTTCATCAATATAACATTGCTGATTTTACAAGTCTAGCGACTGCTTTTCTGAATTTAAAACTTAAAATCTAGGTAAAACGATATCCCTTAAAAACGGTTTTCAGACGATTTTCCGACGACCTATAAAGATCTCCAAATAACGAGTGTACCTACAGACACAGCTGTTTAAATAGACGAAGGCAAAAAAAAACTTTGATGAATTTCAGCGTTACAGCCCTTCTTAAAAGTAGTATCAAATTGTATAGTTATATAATTTAATTTGATACTACATTATATATACGAAACAAATTCTTGCGATGAAACTGTATATTTAAATAGAGCGTTTTATTACAAGGTCACAGACACAAAGAGATGTATATAATAACCATGTTAATCAAAGTACACGTTATTAAGCTAAGCCAACTTTCTTGTTCCACGAATCCTGCGTAATTCTCTCATTTCCACATTTTATAAAGATATTTTGTTAAGAAGGATTATTTGAGCCGAGCCGGGATGGAGAGGAAATTCATTTAATGTGAGTAATACTAGAAAAGAGGGATTGGAGACGTTTTATGGAATCTTCAGGCGTACTCATTTAGAATATTTCAGCATTTTTCAGATTGAAGGTGGTTAAATGAAAAATCAACCTTAAGACACTAGACATTAAGCACAAATTTTACATTTTCGCGTATCTTACAGTATTGTTAGTGTATTCCTCATGTAAGCAATGTAACATATTCATGGCGACTAACGTCATTAATGCTGCACTAAACTGCATATTGACATGCAATAATCCCTTTGAATATTCATACGAGTGCTTTGTTACTAAATGTGGTACCTATTGTATTAGTGGCCTTAATTATGACTTTTGGAGTTCATGAAAAGCCTTCAAAAGCTTCGACGATGTTCTACTAACTGGTCATAATCATTATATCTTCATAAGCTTTCTGAGTCTTAAAATACTTATCAGAATAATGAAGCAAATCTAATACCGTGACAAGAAACTAAACCTACGAACTAAATACACTTTTTTTTTTTTTTTCTTTTCTTCTTTGCCGTTCAAATAAGTGTTCTGTAAAAAGCGGACAATATATTAACTAATAAATCAAATACCTAGATAAATAATGATAGCGACCAGACCGATTGCCGGCCACAGCGGCCGTTCTCTCTTACGAGATCAGCCAGCTAATAAATACCATAGTGCACAAGCATTTGCGCAGACAGGTGCGGTTCCTATTCTCAAACTCTCATAGACCGATGGGACGTAAAACCGACACGACCGAAGAGAGATCAGACGCAAGACCAACATTTACGTGCTCTCCGATGCACGGGTGTATTAATCACCAACTTCTAAACTCCGGGCTGCTTTATGAAAGTCTCTTAAAACCCACAGAGCGATTTTGGCACGACAAAAGAATAGTCAAATATTTTCTACCTCTATGCTACAGAGTACAATAATTCGAGTACCACTGTACCAGCTGTGCGTCTTACTGATCTCAGTTACAAAACCCTACTTAGGTACCCTACAAGTTCAAAATTAGTTTGTATCGAACATGTGATTGTCGGCCACTCGTTCGGGTCAGTTCTGTCCCGGACTAATTAGCGGCGAACAAACATCATTAGCACTGCACTACACTGCAAAATTCGCGCTAAACTGTATCCCCTAGTGTCCTGAACCACTGTTTGGGAATTCCTATTGTTACGCTCTATTTAGTGCAAAATTGCACCGGGATTTAGAATTAAAACTGAGGTAATGTTTTAAAATGTTAAACTGGAGTTTAAATTCGTCTCACGGTTAATTGCTTTAGTTAAGGTGTTGTTGCAGTTAAGCTGGTGGAGTATTTTAATGGTTTATCGAGTCAATAGTGACGGTATACTGTTACGTGGTTTTACTAGAGTACCTAACTCTATTTGGCATTCAGTTTGTAAAACTTAACTTACACCTGTCATGGCGTACCTCTTCGCATATAGAGAAGCATTGATAGTAAATCAACAAAATTGGGAAATCATCAAATGAACCCTCCCGCTGAGGGTGCAGCTGGAGGGAATGTCACACTCTTACTGACTAAAACCCACTATATTC
Organism: Heliothis peltigera; assembly: GCA_958496145.1. NCBI lineage: Eukaryota > Metazoa > Arthropoda > Insecta > Lepidoptera > Noctuidae > Heliothis > Heliothis peltigera. Next base: position 2,925,925 of record OY292341.1, read on the forward strand.
CTTCTGGAGATCCTTTTGTGACAGGTCTACGGTAACTTTTGCGAATAACCCGCAGCCGCGGCAGACCTTGGCCCTAATGGGCTCCTCTGATGTACCTCACAAGGTCTGCCTTTGTCTTTATAAAGAGCGTCCATAAGAACTGCATACATTTAATGGGATAAGGAATCAATTCAATTTTGGGGCTCAGAATATGAAACTGATATTTGCCACAAAATATTAAATGCTAGTATTATAGTATACTTACAAAATGCTACATAATTCACCATATAATGTAAACATTTCCAGTATTACGAGAATGGCATGAACTGCATTCAAAAGTCCCTTAAAATAAAGAGAGACAGCGAGTGTATGAAAGCCAACACCAACTCTATAACTTTTATCTCAAAACTGACCATCAGTTTTATCTCAAGTGAAATAAATACAGTTGCATTTATTGGTGCAGTTGAAGATGATATCTGGTTGCATCGCACGTCGCGACGTAACTCAAGCGACGACAGGTGGCTGTGACTAGTGCAGCTTGTTGGCTGCCTGTCCTTTTGAAATTTATTGTTAAATACACTTTGTATGTTGTGTTTTGTGTAAAGTTTTTAAGCTAGGATTGGAACACAAATAGGTGATGATGGTTGCTGAAGAACTAGCATTTATGATATAAAAGGTCTTTTATTCAAAGTAGGGTGAAAATCAGCACTTTTTGCGTATTGTGGGTTAATTCTAATTTTTTGAGAAGAAACAGATATAAAAAAAATACATTACATTTCTATAATGTGTGTGTTATTAAAAAAATAGGGTATTACTATATCATATTCCTATGAGCTTATTTATTGATTTCTTCGTAAATTCATATGTACCCTTTATTTCATGACTCAATTACACAGAAATAGAGACGTCTTATTATGTATTCTCAGCACACATCCAAATTAGAAAACAAAAAATAAATTTTAAAACATTAAGAACACAGCCAAGAAACTCGCAATGTGGAACTGCTTGAAATTCAACCGGGGCGCTATTATACCCGGCTCCGACCGCGTTCGCCAAGAATTCCTACGCCAAAACGACTATTGCACTGAACAGACGAAATCAAGGAAACGAACAAATCCCGGTATAAAGTAAAAACGGGAATCGTGAAACATTTTTTTCTACCGACGGTAAAAAGGCTTAGTTCAGAAACTGTTTTACATAAAAGCCTGGAATATGCAATGCATTTTTATATGAAGAGGAAGATTCTTGCGGTTCGTATAATACTATGTTTGCAACTAGGACGGGATTAAAAGTTAGATACCGTCTTTAGTGTAGTCTTGTCTTTAATTTTGGCTTTGTTGGTTTAACAAGTTAACGTGCGATTGTGTTTTTCGAAGAATATTTTGTGGCAAGTTTTGCCTTGGGGAGTTTTTGTTTGTGATCATGCATTTGTAACGCAGCGGTTACGGGTTAAGCCACACGGGACTGCAGTCAAACGTTTTACTCAAACAACTTTTATGGGACTTATTGTGTTCTATTTATCTTTTGGATTTCTTTTTTTTTTATTATTTTAATAACATTTACTGGCAACTGTATATTTATTACGAAAAAAAGTTTTTATGTTTTTCCTTTATTGTATGTAATAAATACCAATGATTAGTTACGTAAGATTTTTGAACAAATTTAATTTAAAAGAACATAAGTACGTTACTTATTTCAAAGTCTCTCTTAACTATGTAAACTTTTTTAACTTAAGATAATATATTAAACTTTCCCTTTAGTCATCTACAAAAACTCCAAAAATTATTTCTATGTATATTAAGAGGAGGGAGTATTCATTGACTATTCAATGTTCATAAGGAAAAATAATTTTAATAATAAGGAAAAAACTCTGAGAAATAATATTTCATTAAGAGATCCATGGCTTCTATTGAAGTACACGTAAAACGCACGCTTTTGGTCAAGCACGAAACGCGCGCTAGCAAAGCGCCCGATGTGTACCTACTTCTAACAAAATTATCAATTTTGACGCTCAGAGGAACACTAACCACATCCATTATCATTTAGCCTTCCGTACGAGTATAATAAAGGACATTTCCAAAGCATTACACTTAAAACTGGACCCAAATAAAATTTGTCCAAACCAATAACGATTGCAACCACTAGGCGAATTATCGAATAATCGGACACACATTGTACACACGCCAGCACATCAGGCTACCCGAAACTGTCAAATTTTCTCAATTAACTTTGAACCGTATGCTTCGGTGATAAAGTTGAAAATCTATTAAGGAAATTTGACAGATTGTAGCTGGCGACTGTACCCTATCCAATTAAAAACTCATTTCATCTCCCATTAATGTTAACTTATCGAATGAACAGTGTTAATCGAGCGAGTGATTATGTTGATACTTCCCGATTCCTGGATCGATTTAAATAAAGGCTTTTCTGATTGGAGGGTATCGAATTGCTTGTTTGCTTTATATTTATTTCGCCAATTTATAGCTCTATACCTAGTGACAAAGTTATCTGACGAGGGATGCAGTATTTTCTGTGTTTTTTTTATAGTCGTAATAACACTAGTAGAGACTGCCTCGTTGATCTAGTAGTCGCAAGCACTGCTGTGCATGGGGTCTCGGGTTCGACTCCCGGGTCAGGCCAAAATCTCGCTGTGTCTTTTAAGAGACTTTCATAAAGTAGCCCGGAGTCTGGATGTTGGTGATTGATACACCCGTGCATTGGAGAGCACGCAAGTGTCGCTCCTGCGCCTGATCTCATTCCGGTTGTGTCAGATTGCCATGCCGTCCCATCGGACTATGACAATAAGGGAATAGAGAGTGCACCTGTGTGCAATAAAGTCCCGATAGTGTATAAATATGTGCACAAGTTGCGAAAGTTCAAGCCTTCATAATATAGCAATTAGATCGATAAAAAAAATTGATGTTTTGTTAGAAAAATTGAAATTCGTTTGGTCTTATAAAGAAACCTATGTGCCTAATTAAAGGATGTTTAAAATTTTTCAGCATAGAATGTTAGCCCCTTCAGAGGGAAGCTATCAGAATATATACGCTACTGTTAGAAGTATTTTGGAATTCATTAGTTTGTTTTCTACTGCAATGTTGTTTTCATTACGAACTAGGTTAGTATTTTGCATAACTAGAACTGAGTATTTTGTTACGTGTATGCTGCTGGTATGATTTTATAAGAGGCTTTGAGGCGTGTACTATTTAACAGTTTGCACGTGCTAAAATTGTATTTTCTTATTCTCATGGATTGTATTTTTACTGAGCTTTGATTTTTAGATAAAAGAGGTTTGTTTTATTCATGGAAATAATAAACCTTGCTTAGACGCGTGTGTGTTGGTTATGTCATTGTTTATGTTTTTTTATATTTTTAATAATTAGCTCCCAAGGCAACTACACTGTGAACCAGGATAAAAATACCTCGATAAATAAATCGAAAGCATTATTCTTATCGATCCAGTAGTTCCTGGGATTAGCGCGTTCAAGCAAACAAACAAATTCTTCATCTATGCAGTATTAGTATAGATGAGTACAGTCGCCAGCAGGTCAATCTACTCGAATCTGACAAATTTGACCAAACGAATATTTACGTACCTTCTGGTGTTACGATAAGGTTGAAAATCTTTTAAAGAAAGACAGATTGAGGTAGGTTGATGTGCTGGTATCTCTACAACAAAAAAAATATAAACGCAAGATAGAAACTTTGAACACAAAAACGTTACAAATGGAATCGTTAAATGTAAATAGCAAGGCAGCCTTTTCTTTCCAAATTAGTTGGCAGGCCTCAAACACCCAAGTTTATCCCATTGAGGGAAATAGCTATGCAAATTGATGGTTTCTCGATATTTCACGGCTAAACTCAGGCAGTTGAGCCTACTTACTGACTACCACTAACAATAAAGACTCGTTGAGAAAGAAAAATTGTTTTTGACTCCTCTAATGTAGGTACTAAATGGAGAAAGAAAATGTGTTTTATAAAGTTTGAGGGTAGTCAATTTGTTTTCTGAATACAGGTACCAATTATACAGGTGATTGTCTTTTTTTTGTATTGTATAACTCTTATGATTATGTAATTGGTACAATAAAAGGAACTGCCTCCTTGGTGTAGTAGTCGCATTACACGACTGCTGTGCACGGCGCCTCAATTTCGTTTCCCGGGTTAGGTGAAAATCGCTTTGTGGGTTTTAAAAGACTTTCATAAAGCAGCTCGAAGTTTGGAAGTTGATGATTGGTGATTGATACACCCGTGTATCGGAGAGCACGTAAATATCGCTCCAGCGCCCGATATCTCGCCGGTCGTGTCGGATTGCCGCTCCATCGGGCTATGAGAGTGAGGTAAAAGAGTGTGAACCTGTGTCTGCGTAAATGCTTGTGCACTATAATATTGTCCTGCGCAGTTGGCTGACCTTATTAGAAAGAACGGCCGCCGTGGCCAGCAACCAGTTTGGACATACATATAATAATTTATTATTTACATCATTAGCGTTTTTTTTCCCGCTCTGCTGAGTACAGACCTTCTCTCAGATAGAGAAGGATTGACCGTTATCCTATTTTAATAAATATGAATTACGTACTTCTTTAAAATATAATAGACAGTAAGATACTTACACTACATTATAAATATCAAACTGCCTTAATCAATATTTATTTTTATGCAGTCTTCGGGGAGTTCGAAGCTGGAATGTCACTTAACCTAACTTAATACTCTCGCTTGCACCAAAAACACATTTACGTTTATAAAATCACACAGCCCCTAGAAACGAGATCAATCAAACAACGTGACACCGTGACACGACGCTAATGTGAATCGCGTGTTTTTTCTCGACGTTTTGAAATGCTAATGTATTCTAAAGATGGTTTTTATCCTTAGAACTTAAAAAAATATAGAATATCATAAGAATAGGTGCTTACACCAGCATTTTCCCAATCAACTTTGAACCATAATGCTTTAGCGATTAAGTTGAAAATCTATTAAAGAATTTTGATAGATTGTAGTAGCTTGATGTGCTGGCGTCTCTACAGTAAGTTCGATTTTGTGAAAGATGGATAAAGACAATGTTATCCATCTTATGAACAGTTTTCTAACACTTTTTCTTATTAAGATGAATGAAGTTTTACTCATATTATTTTGTGAATGCGAAAGTAAAAGTGATACTTTGTCACGCTGCCACTGTGTGTAGAATGAATTAACTTTTGTATTCAAATAACATTTCATTTCATACAGAAACGAACTGACTTTGATTGATAGATAGACCTTAATAATATTGTTCCAATGTTCTATATTAAACTCGGGATGTCACCAACACGAAAAATTCAAAAACAGTTCCATATTAAATTCATCATCTCCCGAGCCTTTTCCCAACTATGTTAGGTCGGCTTCCAGTCTAACCGGATTTAGCTGAGTAGGTACCAGTGTTTTACAAGGAGCGACTGCCTACCTGACCTCCTCAGTCCAGTGTTCAATAAAGAATGTTAAAGAAACATAGCCATTGGTATCCAATATCATCATCAACCTCCTGCCCTTATCCCAAGTTTTATTTGGGGTCGGCGCAGCATGTTTTTGTCTTCCACGCTCTTCTATCTGCCGTCATCTCACAAGTTACACTATTTCTATAATTATAGCCATATCAACCTTCACACAATCCATCCATCGTTTCTTTGGTCGTCCCCTACGCACGGCTATTAACGAATATGCCACCACGTCTGTTAAATTACAATATAAAATATGTTGTATGCCTCACAGATTCATTGATTAAAAAATATAAAGAAATATAAAAACAGCCCTATGAAATTAGTTTGCTTTCCTGTTCCAATGAAAACTGAATTGGAATACAAATGAAAGTGTTAATTGGAAATACTTGGCCATTTCCTTATTAAACTTGTACGCACTATAGATTAAAAGAGCAACGTTTTAATTAGTTGGTATTAGTCTAACCAGTCGAAGCTGAGTACCAGTGCTTTATATCGAGCGACTGCCTATCTGACCTCCTCACCCCAGTAACCTGGGCAACCCGACACTACTTAGTACGACTGATTGCTTCGGATTTCCCGTTACGATCGCCGAAGATGAACAAATGACAGCCACCAATTTGACGTGCCTTCCGCAAAATGGAGGAACTCGTCATGACAACTGGTGACGCAGCCGTGAACCTATCGCGACCTTATGATCGATAGACCCTTGTGGTTGTTACTTAGCCACGAGCTATTCCATGAATCGGGATGGTTGATTCTAGTAATAATCAAATCCTGTTTTTTTTTTTCACAGTTGATTGCCGGTGTCTAAGATATCTGACATTATAAAAATTAACTTTGGCACTTGCCCCTTAGGACCAGACTCCACCAAATCGATGCGCAGACATTTTTAAACTACATACTAATAGAATTTCTCCGCTCAGCGATCCTGCTGAGTGAGCGGAGTAAAGATGTTTGAATAACGAAATCCTATTGCTTTATTAAAAGCTCTCCGCTTTGGTGGAGCCTAGGCTTTAACTGACTACCTTCAGTATCTAAGGTATGCGTGAAGTGCTAGTGCGTACCTTTATCACGTAGAAGTATTTTATAGTTATTTCTCAATTAACTATAGTGTCAGGACTGTGTCGATCAAATAGTTTCGTGTGTCATTTCAACATCATTTATGTAAGTGCATAAAAAGGGTATTTTTTTTTCCTGAGTAGGATTTGATACTAAAAGTTAATATTATATTTATTCATTTTAATCGGATCGGATTATTGGGACCACTACTTAATATCGTTGGTACTGGTTTGGTTGTATTTTTTTAATCAAAAAATATATTTCTACATTTTAGTTTTTTTATTTATTTATTTTGTGACCTAATAACTTTTTCAATGTAAAACAGAATTATGACGTTCATCATACAAAAAAAAAACATAGGTACTTAAAGCCAAACTAAGCCAGATACACATTTATCATACACTTAACCTCAGTATATTGCTGTCAATAAAGAATTTCATTATCCTTTATGAGCCCACGTGGGTTCTGTAGGGCACACTTATTACCTCATTAACACTTTTATTGAGCTCAAACAGTTTGTCGTTACTGTTATTAGACATTAACCAACCTTATGAAAAGGTTATAGCTGTTATTTTTTTTATATTCGCGTCAGATTGCTGAGTTGTGAGCTTTTGTTTCGTCAAATGAAGGTTTAGTAGCTGCCAATCATCATCAGTTTTTATCGCCCTACTGCAGGGCAAGGGCCTCTTAAATCATACAGAAAAGGAATAAGCGTTTAATATGCTTGCTTGGTGGTGGCTTAGTGGTTAAACCACCAGCCTCTCAAGTATGAGTGTGCGGGTTCAATTCCTGAAGGCTTAGCATGACAACCTTAGTAACAAGTTTTGTCTACCGGAGAATGGACATAATGACAGAAAAGTGACGGATTGACGTAAGATTTCTTTTGACATTTTTTTAAGCGGTTTTTCTTTTCTTCGATCGATATATGTATGTCTACAAATAATTATATGCGAGTTGTCAGGTCGCACTATGCTCAGGCAGAAGACATGTTGACATTGACAGAAAGAGCTTTGTCTTTTCTTGATAGAATAGACATAGAATCGCTATACTAAGCCTGCAAATTGTTATTGAGAAGCTAGTTTTAAATTGTCGTTAGTTATATTGGAGACTTAAAACTATCAACGAATTCTAGTTACCAATCAGTAAGCACGAGTGCATCAATACTCAAATGGGAATACTTCATAGACTTGTTATGCAATATGCAACACAAGCCGGCACGTGACACGTGTTTCCCCCACAACTTGTATCCCAACAGACTGTATGTATACAGCTGATCAGTAGTTTGATTTAATTGATACACTGATCGATTGCTTCAATCATTAGGAATTATTTGTTTTGGTTTGTTTTGTCCGTGATCTTCGGATCCATCCCAAATTAGTTTTCAGCTAAAATCCTTGTGCCTAACCGGGTCGATATAGCCCTTCATTAGGGTAACCGCGAAGTTGTGAGTGTAGTCCAGCTGATTGTATGTAGGTACACCTCTAAAGTTAAATTATAAGGTGTAGTTTGTAAATTTAAACAAGAATAAACTACTAACTCGAAGTGTGGTTTTCTTTATAACTGCCGAGTCGCTCAGTATAAGATCTGGCCGCTTATCTGGGAAGGCTATAGGCGACTTTTTATCTAGTTGTGCGGAGTAGGTCCCGCGGGACACGGGTAAAACTATTGGCAGAAGCTAGTACGTATTATAAAATTGTAAAATCATGATGAACTGTACATCCAAAATTAAATAAATACTGTCTCATTTTATAGTAGTCGTCATTTTTTTTATGCAACTGGCTAATATATTTATGGAATTTTATTTTATGCCTTTTATTTCTTTTTTATTTTTCAGATCTCTATTTGGTACGCATTTTATACGGATGATTTTATTGTTTTTACTAACATAAAAAAGCTACCATATTTTGTTTCACTCATATTGTTTTTGATAAAAAAAAGTATATTATATCCATAGGCTTTTTATTTATAGTGTCACCTGTCACCGTTGCAAAGCAATATAGTTACAAAAGCAGTTATTCTCCGTTCATAACCCTTTCACCTTTCGCAAGAAAAGTACGTCATTATTTATTATACCTAGCAGTAGTACAGACGCCAGCACATCAAGCTACTACAATCCGTCAAATTTCTTTAAACATTTGGACTTACATCGCTGAGGCATCCAGTTCAAAGTTGATTGGGAAAATTTTACAGTTTCGGGTAGCTTGATGTGCTGTCGACCTACAAAGTCCTCTCACACTGATTTATAGCAGTTATGATAACACATCTGTCACACTTACCTCCTTAGTAACCCAAATAAATATAAAATCAGGCATCAGAAGTCAACTTGTAGGGTATCCCATGTGATTTATGAAACAACTTGTATACCAACGACTATTTATTTCTCTGACGCGACAAGGGACTGACAAATTACAATAAGGGTTTTATAGTTTTCTATTCATAGGTGTATTTTGGTATATTGTAATAATGTTGACCTCAAAAGAATAGATATTTGGATTGATAAATGACAGAATCGTTAGCCAAGCAGACGACAGCAGGAGTGCCCACGCCTATTTTCTTGCTGACAATGTGATTTTGTGAAACGGTGAACCATAATATAATTATTAAAATGTGATATTCCTCACATATTCACACAACGTCATCTAGTCCCAAACTAAGAAAGCAGAGCTTATACTGTAGGTACCTACCTACTAGACAACTGATAAACCAATTTATAAATACTTTTCTTTTGCTAACAGATACTTTTAACATAGGAACACCCAGACCAAATCACGCACCTACATATGTTCATGCACACAAATGTTTGACTTATACGAATCGTACCCGCGATCTCCGGCATAGTAGGCAGACTTATTTAACTACTGAGCCATCTTTTCGCCTTATATATAACCTAAATCTTCTTCAAGAATCACTGTCTTATGGTGTAAAACGCATGAAAATACATGCAGTAGTTTGTGAGTTTCTTGTAAACAGACAGACAACCGCAGCGAGGGTCTAGGATCGGGATAAAAATAATGAGATACTGGAAAGGTAAGAACTAAGAGATCTTACCTTTCAATACCAACCCACATTGAGCAAGCGTGGTGATTAACGCTCAATCCTTCTCCGTGAGAGAGGAGGCCTGTGCCCAGCAGTGGGATGTTAAAAAAAGGCTGTGATGATGATGATGAAGAACTAAAATACTACGCCATCTGGTCGCAATATTTAGTCATTTTTATCTTTACATTAAAAGTTTTATTAAAAACACTTTAAGTTCCAATCACACGTATCAAAAAACACTACAAAAAATAAATAAGCCAAACAGAAGAAACTAGACTATACAAAATAGTTTAATACAGATAGAATTAACTCATCAAGACCCACAGAAAGGAATATAACTCGATTTGAACTAAAACGTGACCACACAGTTACTGGTACGATAGAAGCCGGCAGTGTACACGTGCCAACTTTAAAGAAAAAGGAACAAACGCTTTTGAAATAACCAGAGCTAGATCCAATATTAACTACTACTAGAGGTTTTGGGACAGAAGAATAAAGAGTGCGTTCTATCATGAAGATTTATTGAAATAAGTCTTATTTCACATGTTAGTTAATGCAGCAAGATTTCAGATCTGTAAACTGTATAAATAATTTTGAATAAAACACGTTTCAATGTTCCAAAACTTTCCTAAATAATTTGCTATACACCTTATAGTCTACTAGCTTCCGTTAAAACTGCGCTCATCTGTAGATAAAAAGTAGCTAATAGTAACATTCCTCAATAAATGTGCTATTTAACAATAAAATAATTTATCTAATCGGATCAGCAGTTCCTGAGATTAAGTATGTCCAAGCGAACAAACACTTCAACTTTTCATAATACAGATTATATCATCTTTATTTAAAAAAACCGGCCAAGTGCGAGTCGGACTCGCGCATGAAGGGTTCCGTACCATTATTTATAAAACGAGCAAAAAATCCTGTTTGCTGTATGGGAGCCCCCTCAAATATTAATTTAATTTTAATAAAATTACTTATTTTTAAAGTTTGTATAAATATACATATTCTGTGAATATTTCAAGCATCTTCCTGTTGCCGTTATCGATATCGAGCAAAAATTAACAAAAAAATCACGTTTGTTGTATGGGAGCCCCCCAAAATATTTATTTTATTCTAGTTTTCAGTATTTGTTGTTATAGCGGCAACAGAAATACATCTGTGAAAATTTCAACTCTCTAACTATCACGGTTCATGAGATACAGCCTGGTGACAGACGGACGGACGGACGGACGGACGGACGGACGGACAGACGGACGGACGGACGGACAGAGGAGCGAAAACAATAGGGTTACGTTTTACCGTTTGGGTACGGAACCCTAAAAAAGATTACTCACAATATTATTTTACAAGATCAAAGTTGACTACCAAATCTTAATCGACCTATATACCACTAGGACAATCCCCAATCCTCATCAAATGATTGATGAACAAACATACGAACTTTGTTCATCAACTAGAATAACACGCACTCAATCCGAATTACAGAACTAGTATTGACAAGTCCTGAATTAAAGCAAAACATGGCCGATGTATTCGGTTAGCACACGCAGACTGCAGACATAATATCGGCCAACTATCGGCCGATAGTTTAGCTGCAGAATTTTTCTTCGTCATTTTCCACTCCTTAAAATGCATTATAACCTGCTTAGCCTTGTTCAACCTATGTTGGGTTCCAGTCAAACTGGATGTAGCTGGGTAATGGTGGTGGCTGGTACCCCTTGGTAAGAATGTTCGTCGGTCTTTCTGGCTTCTGACTACCAATTTATTTATCGTGCCTTCAAGATCAACATGGTCTCCCATCCGTCGGCCGCTAAGCATTGCTTTAACCTTATGATTCTTGTCTTGATCTTGTGGCGTAAATAAAGTAATATCTGTTCACCGCGGTCCCAACCCCCCGCCCCCTCCGTAGTCGTAAATCATAAAATCGTCTATAGATAGATAGATAATACATTTATTCAGCACAAACATTATAATGTTCTACTACTGTTTTAAACCCTTGATTCGTACTGCCGTCCACTAACTAAAAGGGCGTTAAGCCACAGTTGGTCGTTTTTCACTTTTTGATGTAGTCTTATACAACTTTCGATGCTCTATCTTTTGGTCTAAGAATCATTTTTCTATGATTTATAGTTTTAGAGATACAGAAAATTGCTGAGCAGTTAAACCACATAAATTTCGTTACTCCCTTAATTAAAAAGCGGCTAAGCCACAATACTTCTCTAGAAAGACGTTAACATACTTTAACGGCAAAGGAGAAGGGCGAGATTGTACCCACATTAAAGAAGTGACCTTCACGATGCAGTTCATGTTTACTATAATTAAGACTTAATAAGAGGAATATATAACATAATATTGAGATTTTACAAGTCCGGAATTAAAAGTTAGAAAATATTTTTATTTACTTAAAAATAAGTCATTTTCCAGTTTTTGAACGCACCTCGTTCGTATAACATTCCAACCTACTCTTTAAATGATTAATAATCTTACATTTACAGAGGTTTATTTTTATTTTTAAAAATAAAATGTAAAGTACAAAAAAAAAACATACAGAAGTTAGTATTAAAAATGCATTTTCATTTTTTATTATAAAAATGCACAATGTTATACATGACGATTATTTGTGATAGCGTAGAATGAAATGTTATAATTTCATTATGAGCTGCCTGACAGAGTCAAAACTAATTGTATTTTTTATTCTTGTTGCCATTTTATGAAAATCATCAAGAGAAATGGGAGTTAAACTTATAGGTGTGTCCCAAGAATTTTCATTTTTTTTTTATAATGAGATTCTACATAATATCATAAGGGTGCGCACCCATATGATATGTATTTATATAAAACATGATATGATATTGTTAAGTACGCTCTTCCAGATTCGTTTTAGGTTATAATCTTTTAAGTCTAATATCTTTTTTCTCCCAACTTCTACGACTTACTGCCCATTTGCTTTCTTACTAGTTTCATATAGTTCTACAACTAATTACACGTTTCCATACTGCACGATGCTTCTAACAGTGGGTCCCATTTTACATGCAATCTCGCCATTCTCCTTTATGTATCATTTTTTTCTAAATTTACTTAACTAAAAGTACGTTATGTAGTCATGCTTGACTAAAAAGCAGCTAGGCGTCTTTAACTACCTTCATGTATTACCTACCTACCTTCAGTTGTAAAGAAAAACTACACTAGAAAGCAGTTATACGCCATTAGCGGCTTTTAAGTTATGTATTGAAATTAGTATTAGCTAAATATCAATCGCTAGAGAGCAGCTAAATAACAATACTAGACTAAAAAGCAGTTAAACGCTCGTGATTTGCATTTGCGTTTGACCAGCTCACGCTTAGAAAAAGTAATTATTTTACCACGAATAGATACATTTAAATCCGTATTTTTTTGTCCAAGACTTACAGCATATAACCAGACATTCGCACCAGTAGGAAAAATCACAATCTTCAGCAACCCGCATCCATTACTTTCCGGCGACCTTGACTAGATCGTCCGACCACCTAGGGGCGGGGCCTGCCCACGCTACGTCTTCCGGGTCGTGGTCGCCACTCAAGAACTTTACTGCCCCATCGGCCATCTGTTCTGCGAGCTGTGTGCCCTGCCCATTACCACTTCAGCTTTGCAATTGTTCGGGTTATGCCGGTGACGTTGGTTCTTCTGCGGATTTGCTCATTTCTGATTCGATCTCGCAGTCAAACTCCTAGCATAGCACTCTCCATTGCTCTCCGAGTGACTTTGAGCTTCCTCATAAGGCCCATAGTTAGCGACCACGGCTCTGTACCATAAGTCATCACTGGCAACACACATTTGTCATAGACCTTCGTCTTTAGACACTGGTGTTGGAGACGAGAAGATGTTACGTAGCTTCCCGAACGCTGCCCAGCCGAGTTAGATTCGACGATTGACCTTTTTCTTGAAGTTGAACTTGCCTAACTGGACTGTTTGTCCAAAGTACACGTACTGGTCAACAACGTCGAGTGTGCAGCTCCCACTTTTACGGGAGTAGGCACTACATGGATATTAAACATGACCTCTGTCTTATCCATGTTCATTTTAAGACCTACTCGCTGGGAGACTGCTGAGGTCATCGAGCATTTTACTTAAATCACTACGATATCGTCCGCAAATCGAAGGTGCGTGAGGTGCTCGCCATTGATGTTAATGCCGAGTTCGCTCCAGTTCAGAAGCTTGAAAACGTCTACCAATGCAGCAGTAAACAGTTTTGGATATATAACATCTCCCTGTCTGACTCCCCGCTGCAGTTGGATAGGCTTCGTTTTTTTTATCCTGGAGACGAACTGACATTGTGGCGTTCTGATATAAGAAGCAGAAACTCAACTGTGATTCCATCATCACCCGGCACCTTGTTGTTTTTTAGCTGTTTGAGAGCCATACTAATCTCGTACAGGCTGACGTCCAGGATGTCTTCGGTATAATGTCGGCTAAGTTTGGTTAACTGTTCATAGAACTTCTCAATCTCCCTCAGTATCTCCGGCTTCGACGAAATGATCATGTTATCATTCTTTTTCAGCCTTGTAAGCTGGCTCTGCCCACAAGACAGATCTCTTGCAAAATCTTTGAAGCCTTTGTTGCGCTCTATAGCCGCCTATTCCGCTCCCTAAACTGCGAGGCATCACCCGTAGACTCCAAGACCAATTTACGTGTTTCTTCCATGATACTGAGGGAGTGATCGGAGAGTTTTGTGATTCTTTCTGTCCGGTGGGTTTTGAAGAACTTTGTCCCGACCGTATGAACAGTTTCCACGAACCCGTTAGTGAACTCGTCCACATCGATGCAATTGCCGAGGCATTCGATCTCGATACTACATGTTTTGGGTATTTTTATAAAATAATTATAATACAATTTTTCCTATGGTTTCGCGAATACTGATTATTATTAAAGACGCAATTGTGATCTCATTACTGAATAAGGTTTGTAAAAATTTGATTAAACTTGTTTTTTATTTTATATTGTTTAATTAATAATAAGTTTTTTGTTAAATTCCTACACAAAATATAATTAGACGTACTGATTGTCTATTCTTTTTTATTAATAAATAAAGTGCTGATTTTCATAGAATAGTTTTTAACTTCTCAACTTTTTACCCGCAAGTGCTTCTTTAAAAGGCAGTTAATTGCGAGCGAGATGTCTTTAACTGCCTTCTAGTTAAGCAATAAGAGAGCCAGTATAAAAATATGTTTTACAATACCGAGCTTAAAAGCGTTTATAATCCCATAACTGCTTTCTAAGTAAGCAAAGTTAGTCTTCCAAGTGATAGTTACTAGGCTATAAGTCTGTTAAAATCCTTTAACTGCTTTATAACTAAGTATATTTTGATAACTTTTACTATAAGTACAAGACGTGGCAGCTACAAGAAATTGCTTTCCTATAAAGCAGTTAAGGTATGGTTAGCGGCCTTATAGTGCAGTATATTATGTAAAAATTAAAAAAAATGCTTAGCTAAAAGTTAGAAAATGAATTTAAATAAAATGTGATTCATATAAATGAATGAAATATATCACATATTGTGCAAAAAGACTTTGCCTACGTATATAACTTACAACCTTGTTCCTAGGTAGCATACTTTTCAAGAGACATCAATTCCCACTTATTTTTGCATTTACTCGAAAACTACTTTTTGCACTTAGCTGCTTTTTTGTTAGTGGACGGCAGCGTAGGTATTATAACATCTTTTCTTAATATAAATAACTTGTATTAATTTATCGCAGAGATCCTAAGCATTACGATAATTCTATACCATTTCTGATTGAAAAAGAGTGACAACAAGACGTAATCCAAACATTATATAAATACAACAAAAGATGAATAAAATTATCTAATGTTACCAAATCCCAAAGAAATCGTTCTAAAGATTTCAATTGTACTAAACAAACTGACTTAATCAGAATAAACATTTAATAAAGTAAGATGTATTTTACATTCTTGTTAGTGTATACTTTTAATCCTACGTATTACTGAACTACGTATTCATTATAATATACAGTCTAGAATATCAATTCTACAAGATAAAAAAATAAACAATTTTTAATTTCAATATAGCATAAACAGACTATCTGTTAACAATAATAAAAAATATTGTGTCACCATTTCTTTCATTAGAGTTATCTCAAATGGGGCTTCAGCGTGTAGGCTTCGACCCCATCTTAATTTTCTAAAAATCCGGGACTCTGTAGTCCCATGGTCTAGAAGAGACAAACAAAATAAAAAATGTTATTCTTACCTAAGCCTTACAAACAAACGGACTTACTTTTTACATTTATACCTCATCATTTTTCCCAACTATGTTGGGGTTAGCTTCCAGTCTAACCGGATTCAGCTGAGTACCAGTGTTTTACAAGGAGCAACTGTCTATCTGACCTCCTCAATCCAGTTACCCGGGCAACGCAATACCCCTAGGTTAGACTGGCGTCAGACTGACTTCTGACTACCCGTAACGACTGCCAATAATAACGAGGACTGCGTTTACATCTTACCATACCATGTTTCTGGCAAATAAAATTTCTTATTCTTTATAATACCTATAGATTCATTTAACCCTATCATTTGAATCAAAGCACAGACAATTCCAACTAGGTTTCTGTCAGACGGCATTAATATTCTGAGACCGATCTCGGCTAGTTCACAGAGCCTACCGATAACTACCTTGGCTTTGAAGGTATTAGCTAACTGAACCGTCTTACTATTAAGGGGATCACACACTACCACGCCCTAGAGTCTGATGCGCACGACTGCGTTTTTCACAGTCGACTGTCAGTTCTTCGATTTGTATAAGATCTCTCTGTGACAGGTGTGGTGATCGACCAACCTTTACTAAGCAAGTTCTATAAAAATAAAGAGAAATAAATCATTGAATCAGGCGTTACTTAGCGAAAATCCTTGACAATAAATGTTAGGAAGAATTTTTTAGTTAGCTTTAATTCCGCGAGACAAAAATTCAGGATTGTTATAGCATGCAACATTGAAAGTAGAAATAGCGTCCATATTATAAATTATACTCATCCTCTTTCTATAAAGTATTATCCATCTCTATGCCAAATAAAATCCAGTTTAGTTCAGTCGTTTTTACGTGGAAGCCTAACAAAGTTACTTTGACTTTTAATAAATTGCAAGCTGTTCACTCATGTCTAAGCTATATTAATGCCAAGTTTCATCAAAGCCCGTTCAGTTGTTTTGTGTAAAGAGGTAACAAACATTCACACTCAGTAACAAACTTTCGCCTTTACCTACGTATACATATATTAGTGTGATTAAGATAATTAGCGCAAACCTATGTATAGAATAGTACCGATTAGTTATTTGTCTTAACCCCTTTAATTCCCGTAACTGACAAAAGAACGAAGAAACTTCCTACTTAACTCTGCAACATGCAACTTTGACACAACTTCTAGCCATCCGAAGTACTCGTCGAGTTTGTCAAAATTTTCACAAATTAAATTGTTTCGTTACCACAGAGAAAGGAAACAATACAAGAGTAAATGTAGAAGGTTAATAAACTTAATATTATTTTTATTGTTTTAAAAATAATACACCCTAAAGCACATGTAGGTACAAAAAGATGTAGTAAACACTAATAACTCGACAGATAATAATCATCATTTGAAAAAATATTTCAGTGTTAGATAACCCAGCCACGACACGCGACACGGGTAAAACTGACTGGTGCTATTAACTAATAAACTATTAACTCAATAATAAGCAACAAGTTTTTAACTCGACTTCATAATATTTATATATGTATATCTTGTTCCTAGACGATTCATACACGACCGCAGATTCCGAAGCGGATCGCCACGCAGTCGGGCGGTATTCGATGTTCAAAATTTAGACGAGTTTGTTCCAAGTGGAGCTTTTGTGAATTTTACTTTATAGTAACAGTTAATTCGATTTGCTCTCTGTGACAGTCGTCGCTAACTCTTCAACGCTGTTAGGTAAGTTTATTTTAACCGCAGGAGTCACCAGCATTACGCTCGTTACACCTTTCATTAATATAATAAAACTAGGACATTATTTTTGTTTGTAACCCCCACTACCAAAGTGGGTTGATGGAGTTACATAATATATTGTTTTAAAGTATTGTATGGACTACAGTTTCGTCAGATTTAAGATGTTTGTGGGACACTATGAAAACAAATATAAATAATGAAGACAATTTTATTTTTAAAAACACAAAATGCAGAACAAAATTATTTATTTTCAAAGAATTAAATATTTTCAGTAACCTTTTTTAATTTTTCAGTGCAAAATACGACTTGCAAATAATTTTAACGAAGATGGGCAAGAGCAAAATGCATCTACAACGTTTTACTAACGTTCACTGGTTCTGCCACTGGAATCACAACTTTGAATCGCAGAATTTAAAGTTCAAAATATGATTTTCACCAAATAAAAATATTCTAGTTCCTGCAAGTGAAGAGTTTCTTTTGTTTGAGAAAAAAAAATGATAAATGCGAATTTATTTTGTGTTCATTGGTGTGGGAAATCAGAAAATCGAAAGTTCTTTCATGTTAAAGGTCCCTGTTAAATGAGCTATGAACATGGGAGATTATATTGTTTGCCTTTGTCACACCGTATTGTAAAATGGAATAAAATTCCTTGTATTTTTTTTTCGATACTGCGATGTTCGTTTGTTTGGCTAAGTAACAGCTGCATGAATCGATCGATTGTAAGATTAAGCAACGCTTGGCACGGTCGGTCTATGGATGGTAGGATATCTTTATGTGAAGACGAGTTAATCCGTAGGCATGTTAAATAATACATTTTAAATATTTTTGGCAGTCGTTACAAGTGGTCCGAAGCAAGTAAATTTATCAAAAAATCTTACCCAGGAGTATCGGGTTTCCCAGGTAACTTAAAATATAGCAGAAACTCACTCACTAAGAAAGAAGCAGGTAAGATTGTTCTAGAAACTCTTTTTCCACAGGTCTTAGTTTATGGAATTTAGAGTGTTCGGTGTAACTGGCGGCCACTTCAACTCGTAAAAGAATCTCTATATTTTTTCCTTTTGTTCCAAAGATAATGCAAACATTATCTAAATGCATAAAAATTAATGGCTTTCGTCTTATAAAATGAATACACAATTTTCATTGGAAATATTTTTTTTGTGTTATTGTGTAGATTTTATTGTGAAATCAAATATCACGCCTGTGAAAAATATGCATAGGCAGAAGTAGAATATTACGAACAAAATCGTCTAAATTATAAATATTTTAAGTACCTATTTGTAATCAGTTGAATGTCGGATATGAGCAGGATAAAAACAAATGAAAAATGTAATTTACAATTGATTTTGTTTTGTTTTATAAACAACACGTGCGAGCTTAAAGCCAATCGGGTTCAAAAAAAAAAACAGGCACAGACATCAACCTACCCAAAACTGTCAAATTTTCCCAATCAACTTTGAACCATACGCTATCTGATAAAGTTGAAAATCTATAAATATGATATACTGCATGTCGTCTGTACACAGAAATACATACCACTAAAGGTTTTAATAGACCTATTGAAATACCGTCAATCGAGGCCACCCATCGTTGGTGGAATAGATCAAAACTATCAGTATGGTGAAATCTAGCGATCGTCATCAACCATCCCATTTTAGCATCGATACATGGCATTTATCGACTATGGATTGTTCTGTTAACACCCTAATAAATCCACATTTTATCAAAACAGCATCATAAAATTTTAGCCACCACAAATACAAACTCTTAAAGTGACGTCATACAAAAGTTAAAGCTGTGAATCTCACCGAAAAACAATTAATTTGATAAAAAAAACATCTGAAGGACCACAATCTTGTTACATAGCATTAGGGATCTAATTAAAGAAACTTTTCAGTTACAGTCGGTTTCCAATTTACTTGAATAATTTATTTTTTATAACGAATCAACTTTTCCTAATTAATACTGGCTTGGACTTTTTCCCCAGAAGGATTAAATTAATTCGCTTAAGACTTTAATATTATAAGATTTTAAAGTAAAAGAATTGTGTAAAATCTATTTGGTTTCAGTATTTTTTTGTCTTGATCTAATGAACACTTCGTTAAAGGTAAGTTTCAAAACTTTACAATTGAATAAAAGTTTTTGGTAAATTAATTTTGATTAGATTTTCAGTACTGACCCCATTTTTCTGCAGCAACGAAGAGGCGTGCGTAGTTACATAATATAAATAATAAGTTGTAAGGTTTTGACAGCTTTAATGACTTTAAAAAAATATGCCAGTATTTTAATACGCTATACCTCTCTCTTTTCAGCAATTTTTCTTCTCCACTTCGCTCTATCATTGACGTCGCTTTCGGACAACTGGCACCCTTTCATGTCCTTTTCTCCATCTTATTTTGAGGCGGCCTCTAGATCTTCGACTGGGGATGGAAAGTTGAAGCAATTTACTTTGGAAACGATGGAAACTTTTAATACCTATTACATTGTATTGCACTAAAAATATATTTAATTTTTTTATATATTTTTGTATAGGTACATTAATTTCATAGGACTTATAGTAAAAACTGCAGTAACCAGTAAGATTATCAAATAAACCAACGATGTAGAAGTTACAAATAAGTATCTCTACTATAATTACAAGGAAGTTATAATTTTTATGATACACAAGATGCGATGACAAGGGTGCATATGAGCTATACATACTACACCTACAGTTCAGATGCACCTTTGTCACTGTATAAGCATTAATACTACTGGAAAGTAGAATGTTGCCATATACCGTATTCCATTAGTGCTCATATAATCTGGACGGCTCATTAAACTATTAAGTGCCTGTACCTCGCTACGGTAAAAGTACGGTAAAGGTGAGAGCACACTTTTGTAAGACAGGAGTGGTTTAGCTCGTTACCTGACTACTAAACTTGGCCTAACAGCCAGAATGTTTTGTTGCTTGTGTTTAAGTGATTGTTTTGTGCTCGAAATGTTTTACTGTTTTATGTTTTTTTTTTTTTATATTGGTTAGTCCATATTTTAGATCAGCAAAACACATTGATAACATGTACATATAAAGTAATTTAAAAAAATCAGGTTATGTTACTCGTCGGTACAAATTGTATCAAGCAGTGACGTTACAAAGTCCTACCATCGACTAAGCATGGTGTTTAACACTCAATCCTACTCTGTGTGAGAGGAGGCCCACTGCTGGGTATACCAGCAGTGGGACGATAAAGATACTGATGATGATAATTTTCTTAAGGTGAATTAAAAATAATTTAAAGTTCAAAAACACCATCCAAAAATAAAGATCCTTTCTAGAAACAAAGACATCTCATACAAGGACAAAAGCTCTCCAACATTGAGTAAATAATTAGTGACTAAAATAGAGACAGACTAAATTCGACCTTATTCACGAGTGCAATTATTTAAAGCCTTTCGTTTACTGAAATAGCCGAGTGTATACTTAGAACAGTGCCAAATGTTACTCAGATAATTGTATGCATAAAAGGTTCATTAAACATTTAGCTGGAACAGGTGGAAATCTTAGAACTGACTTTGTGTACCTGTTTCATTATTAACCTTCTTAATTAATTCGGTGAAAAGCATTATGTTATATTGTATTGTTTTGATTTACAAGCGGTGCTTGAAACTTAATAGACATGTGGAGTTGGAGATCAGAAATATTGGTTTTAGGAACGTTAAGAGCCTTTTTATCTAATTTAAAACTCTGCTAAGATTTTGATTGGTGGGGAATAGACTAAATTGCTTAATGAATTAACCTCTGTCTGCTCTTATCGTAATTTTTTTGCATTTATTTATTCTTCTGCATTTCTCTGGTCTCACGTTATCACACAAGTAATATTCTTTCAAGCCATATCGATTTTCACATAACCGATACATCGCTTCTTTGAATTTAACTTCGATCAATAATCATTATCCAAATTACGCTTATAAATCAGCACTTTTCGAAAATCAAAACAAAAGACAGTCCCCAAAACTGTTCTACCTGGGAAGAAGTGGCGCAAAAAACTTTCCTGCAACACATGTCTGTCTGTTAGGTTTGTTAGATACCTTTTATATCATACAATTCAAATTGTATAATCCTGAACTAATTTTACAGTGAAGAGTAGGTACTAGCGTGCTGGGAATCGTTGGGATCCGTCGTCTTTCATTCAAATCAACATAAATGTTCAAAGGACACTTAATTCTCCTCAATTTACCAAACCAACAAAATTATACAATCCTTGTTCTAATTTTAGGCCTAACCCCATTTCGAAATGGGGTCAACAACCTGACCATTGCTGCCAGTTAACAAATTTTCGGTAGAAGGGTCATAAAAAATAGACGTCTAACCCTGAAAATGCGAATAATATTATTCCTGATAAAAATATTACAGACCCAAACCGTTTTGCGAAAGGGAACGGGGTGAACGACCAACTAAGTGCTAGAACGGATTAATTTTAGGGTTATTAAACTCTCTTGCAGAAGTATTATTTTGTATTAAAACCGGGGCAAACTTTTGCCCGACTATGTTAGGCGCGGCTTTTAAACTTTCGGATGATGAAACTGAAAATTGATTTGCAAAGTTTGGAGTTTGAGCGAGTTTTAAGAACTAGCTTAATTATTTTGTTACATATTTTTAATACTTTGAAAACATTTCAACCTAAATATATAAATACCCGAACAATAATTATCAGTTTTAGACCTAGACCATTAAAATAAGTAGTGAAATTAATTCGCTATCTGAAACGTTGAAACAAGATTATTCATAAGTTATGTAAATAACACAAAAAGACACAACGGCTGAACCGACTAAGATAAGACCTTACACTGTGCAGTAATATCGCCTAAAGTAAGGATACCATATATGTACATAGATGAAGACATTGGCAATCTATAAATTTATCGTCATTGATATTTTATGATGAGAAGAGAAAAAAATCAGTGACGTGACGATGATAAGGGAGGGTCGATCTAAACCTCCGCCATCTGAATATCTTGCGGGAATAAGTCATCGTCATCATGTTAGGGTTTAATCATCATCTCCCGAGCCTTTTCCCAACTATGTATGTCGGGGTCGGCTTCCAGTCTAACCGGATTTAGCTGACTACCAGTGTTTTACAAGGAGCGACTGCCTATCTGACCTCCTCAACCCGGGTAACCCAATACCCCTTGGTTAGACTGGCGTCAGACGTACTGGCTTCTGGCTACCCGTAACGGCTGCCAAGGATGTTCAATGACAGCCGCGACCTACAGTTTAACGTGCCACCTGAAATATAGTCATTGGTGTCCAAGATATACTTAGAAAGTACATACAAACTTAGAAAAGTTGCATTGGTACTTGCCTAACCTGGAATCGGACCCGGGCCCTCATACTTGAGAGGTTGGCTCTTAACCCACTAGGCCATCGACTCATATGGGTTTAATATAAATTTAAATACATATTTAAACACAAACGCAAAAAAGATGACCAAATTAATTGTCGTACATCCCAACAATTACGAACAAAGAATACTAATCTCCTTCAATGTCAGCAGAAGATAGTAAGTGGCAATAAATCGAGCAACACGTCCGCATGCCTGTAACTAATGTTTCCACCTTGTTTGCGCTAGATTACAGAATTGTCGACTAGCGGTCTGGTTGAAAAATCCCCTTTGTTTGCCCGGATCTCGGAGATCTAGGAGATTTAGACGTGAGAGAATGCAGACAGCTTCTGTGCTAAGCAATTTGTGAATAAGTTGGGGTTTTTGTCTTCTCTTTTTGTATTGTTCTGATGGCGTTGTTGTAGTGAATTGTCTTCTTAAATCTTTTAGGGTGGATAATGTTTTTGGAAAAAAAAACCATAAAAGTGCCCTTGGTGGCAACACTGGGTGCTCTGCCTCATGTACATATTCTTTAAAAAATGTGTTTCTACAGACGCCAGCACGTCAAGCTACTGTAAAATTTTCCCAGTCAACTTTAAAGCATATGCGATAAAGCTTTTGTATTGTACATACATGCCTTTAAAATACTGAAAAAGGTCCAAAAGCTGTCTACCAAACACGAATAATGTCTACAGTGAAAACCAATACAGGCTTCTATCAATCAAACCCGCATCACAATGAGCTGAATCTACAATACAAACTACAAGATTGTGTAATAAAGTTAGCTAACCCGTCCGATGCAATTAGAGGGGCCAGTAATTACTTTATTGGCGACCGGGGGACGTGCGGGTCACGCGTACCAAGCGATGTACAGGTTAACGAAGAATGTGGGGGCCAGTGGAGGTGTTTTGTTGGTATATTATACACAAAACATTTTATAAATATACTGAGCTAATGTTAATGTACAAACGCCAGCACATAGAGCTATCCGACACTGACAAATTTTCCCAATCAACATTAAACCATGTGCTGCAGATATAAAGTGGATAATCTATTAAGTAAATTTGGTTGATTGTAGTAGCTTGATGTGCCGGTCTGTACTATTTTACTGACCAGTTTAAAGTTTGGGTTCTACTATTTTGATATAATAAATGATCACTTAGTTATTTTCTAAGCATATTATTTACATTTTTAAATATTAGTATACAAAAAAAAACATTTAAAAATATTACCACGTACATTGTTCTGGGTGAATAATAGAAGAATCAGATGCTGCCATTTAATTTAATCATTAACTAATTTAAATAGTTAAATAATTTATCAGCGAGTATGTCTAAGGGATTAGAATAAAATTCCACAATAACATAAACAGACACAAAAACCCATCGTAGGTAGTTTATGTACATATTCCGAATAACAGAAATAAAGTACCATATCTACCTCACTTCGAAAATCATAAAGACGTTTAAATTACTAGCATGCCTGGCCGTGCCGACACTTAATAAGGGGCCGATGTGCCTTATTTTGCAGATATTCAATATAGTTGGTACCTTTACTGTCGTGGTGTATCATTTTGCGGTCAATTCTGGCCATTTTGGGATCGTAAGGAAAGGGTTAACAGGTATTCTGTTTACAATAATAGATGGTACTAGGAATTTAAATGATATGGAGACTCTGGAATTTCAGATGGGCTTGTGTGATTTGTGAAACAATAAAAATAACCAGATGGACAAAAAATTCTGTAAAATTGATTTGAAAATATAGCATAACAAATGAAGAACACGATCATGGAGTAATAAATAGTTTATGCATGTTTGAATATTTAGAATAATATAATCCCACTAACATGAAAAAGGCGAACGTTTCTAAATATGGATGGATGGACGAACGTTTTCTACTCTTTCACGCTAATACAACTGGATGGTTTTTTTTTTTACTTAATATCAGAATAACGTAAGGAATACCTTTATCCATAATTATGCTGAATTTTATGAACATCTTTGGCAGTCGATACGGGTAGTCAGAACTAGTCTTATCAAGGTTGCCCAGGTAACTGTTGTGGAGGTCAAATAGGCCTTCGCTCTAGTGAATAAAAAAATTACATGCATATTCCCTATTGGGAACAGGGCAGGAAGAAGAAGAATTCTCAATTCGTATCACTGTCCACGCTACAATTTCTTGCTACAACTACAAATCTGCATCGTAATTAGAGGGCTATACCGTAACGTATGCCAATAGTAATTGGTGCTACTACAAATTGTCTTAGCGATATACCTAAGGAATACCCCTTGTTCACGCAACATCGAACAATTTAGTCATGTTATTATCAATAGCATGGTCGATAACGTCTGATAATGATGACTATTTATGATACATACCTAGATTCGTTTTTTTATAGGGTCGTTGAGGTTCGATTTGGTTTTTTTATTGTTTCTGCCTCAAAATAAGCTTGCATGCCTTCATCGGGACTTCAATTATATTCGGGACACCTTATTACACACGGTCGGTTAGTCCTATTGTAAGCTATTGATTAGCTTGTGTTATGGGTGCAAACACAACGGATATAGTACATTATGTATACTTTACACATTATAACACCCAGACCACAGCCAACAAGCATACTCTTCACACAATTGTCGACCCTGCCGGGAATTGAATTCTCGGCCCTCAGCTCGGCAGTCCGGAGTGGTTCCCATTTGGCCAACGGGGTAAAAAAATAATTTTATACAAAACCATTACAAATCTAAAAATTACATTCCTTTCATAATTACCAAGATTTCTTCTTTCTATTAGTTTTTGAGGTAAGTACTCTACAACCGAAAGTAGGCACACTTCAAAAAGTTAAGAACTTTAAGTCCAAATCTTTGATAGCCACAAGATTTTCAATATTATGAAAGCCAAAAGTTTTCCTCGAGCCAATATATGCAGAGCACGATTTCCTACCAAAAACTTACCATGAAGTATGAATATCAATGAACACATGTAACCAAACTGGGTAGAAATAAGCTCGGGTTAAATGCTATACTTCAGAAATCGGAGAACAAGTAGTGGAGATAGTTCCTTCCTAAATATTCGCTTACATTATGTGGCTCGCGGCGGGGGAGAGCGGCCCGCATCGCATGCAACCAAAAGTAGCGTCGATACATGTGGTCTGAGCCCTGCAGAATAATATTACTGTTCAACCCATTTTGGCTCCACCTAATATTTCAAGTACAGACGCCAGCACATCAAGCTACTACAATTTGACAAATTTCCTGAATTGATTTTCAACTTTATCGCTTAAGCGTATGGTTCAAAGTTTATTGGGAAAATTTGTCAATTTTGGTTCAGTTGTGGTGGCGTATGTACCTACGTATGAGAACTTGTATATACCATTTTTAAGCACACTTCTGTCTATATCGTGATCGGTTTTATCGTCTTCTAAAGCATGGTCGCCTCTCTTACGGAACAAGGCTAAAGCTAAAACAAGGCTTCTCCAGGTATGACACCGGCGTGATAACTTCTAACTGCCTCTGGGAAAAAATGCTGTTACCAGTCCCCCGGCGGCGACTGCCCACATTACGGCAGGCCCCTCACGTCCGCCCCGTGGGTGTTAGAGAATTTGTGGACTAAACCCTCTCGCTATTGAAGTAGACCAAATTCTTACTGACCCAAACAAGTTACGTCTCGAGCTATCCTCCTGAAGCCGTTTATCTCCCAAGCCCGTGGTGACTCCTACAAAGAACCCAATTGGCTTCAGACTTTCTCAAAGCCCTTTTGCTGCTTCGTGTAGCACAAAGAAGCTACACACATAACCTCAAGATACCAAAAGCCAATATCAATTAATAATGCATGTAAACGACAGTTGGCTGAGACAAGCTCGCCGGAATATTGGCAATTATGCCGCAATTGAGCGCTAGTGCGACCCTAATGCGGTCATATTAACCTCTGTAGCGATGTGTAATAAATGTCAATAACATTCATAGGTGGTGTTTGCTGAGTGGGTAATTGTACGTGAATTACTTGTAAGGACCATCTTATTTAGCGTGATGTTTCGAAAATTCTGTCAGGTATCATTATCCCCAATTGTTTTGGGGGGAATGTTTCTTTACGATGTTTGGGACGAACTGGCAAACGCAATTTTGGACAGTCACCAACACAGTGGTCAGAAGATCTGGTAATGGTTAGGACAGTCACTAATAAAGCGATCAGAAGATCTGGTAATTGTTAGGACAGTCACCAACAAAGTGGTTGGAAGATCTGTTAATGGTTGGAACAGCCACCAAGAAAGTGGTCAGAAGATCTGGAAATGGTTAGAACAGCCACCAAGAAAGTGTTCAGAACATCTGGTTATGATTACAGTTAGGCGCTGGATGCAGGCCGTTTTCAAAAGGCTATAGCACTGAGAAAAGAAAATCGGAAAAAATACCATTTTCTTATAAAGTCAAATTAATTTATTCTAAAAAACAATAGGACTAATATAATAAGGTGCTAGAACCCTGCTACACATAGTCATGTTAGCAGATTTATTCCGCCTCGACTGCAATTTTACTAACATCCCTGAAACCTAAGCTAAACAATAAAACAAACAGCAATCTCCACTTAAACCTTGACAACATTAGCGAAGATGTCTCACTAACAAGTTGAGTTTCTTGTATATAAACACTGACTTTAAAGTCTAATAAAGCAAAAGTTGCAAAGTAGTACTAAAGCAAGCTATTCAAGGCATTTGCTCTGTCAAGTATTACGACTACAGACAGCTAAGGAGCTTACAAAACTCTTTAGGTATAATTTTTCTTTTCAAAGACGAACAAATTATGAGTAGTCGTAGATTATTTGAACGAGAATCTTGAAATAGTATGGAGTGTTTTATTTTCTTTTCAAGTTAGCTTTTTTAGTATTCTAGCTTCAAGAGATAATTGAGAGAGTTCTGAACTGAAATCAGCCTACACACAGAACAGATAATAGAATGAACATGTCTAACTTTCTGTCTATGTCTATTCTATAATTAGATTCAATTATCTCGTAGGATTTTAAATGTTTTTGTAGATCTTGTTGATGAGAACTCTTTTTTGCTATCAATTAGGAATATACTGTATGTGTAACTGAATTTCACGATTTTAAAGATCAGCCCTTTTTATTATATATCAAGCTACTACAATCTGTCAAATTTCCTTAATATTTTTTCCACTTTATCGATGAAGCATTATGGTTCAAAGTTGATTGGGAAAATTGGTCAGTTTCGGGTAGCTTAGGATCACCTTAAGAGAAACAGGCTGCATTTTTTACATGCCCGACCTGATCATTACTGACCATTACTCTCTTTGAATTTATTACCACATGCGTGTTCGGTTTTAATGCTACTTATTTAAATTATGAACCTTAATATAATATTTAGATTGAGAAGGCTCTATTTGCCCAGAAACAAGCCTTAAAACTCTAAGGCCTCCGTAACGAGTACAGCATTATCTTAAAAATAACGTCAGATATAAAACCGAACCAGTTATTTTGATTAAAACCGAAGTTTATTTATACCATAACAGTATAGTCGGCAATATAAAAAGCCATTCATTTTCATCGCGAACCCATCCGACGTTAGGCTGAATCGTAAAAAGTAAACTGAGCATTTTATTAGGGGCTGGTGCCCTGGTACTGTTGTATGTACGAGTATATCCTAAATGGGTGTAGAGGTAATAGTTTTTTTTTGCGGGGAAATGAACAGGCGCCAGCATATTAACCTGCCTCAGTCTGTCAAATTTCCTTAATGGAATTTCAACCTTATCACAATACTACAACTACATATTTATCCAAATATAATATTTACATTAAAATTGATATGACAACGCTGCGTTCAACAATAAGCTAGCAAATCATAATAATGTATAGAGCAAAATGAAAATTGGTCCACCATCAAATTACCGCTCAATAAACGAATCCATTTCAAAATTTATGTCCAAACAACTTTCTGTCGATATATTTACCAAATAATTGTTCATGTAATCATTCAATCAAAAGACAAATTCAAATTGATGTTTCGAATGAAGCAACTGTCAGCAAAATTAACGGTCAATAAACTTTAGTAAACGCAACTAAACAGATTAATCAAGATTAATTAATTTATGTACCTCAGCGCGCTTTATGAAGAGACTTTGAGTATTAATTTATACCAACTAAAACTTCTAGGATGCAATATTTCATTTTATTTGCACGGATCCCACATTTAATCAAATGGCGCGCTTGCATTGTATGGATATAGAGAAAGAGGATGACCAAAGAATGATGGATGGATTAAGTGGAAAGCAATATGGACGTCAAGAAGTTACTTGTGTGAGAGAGAGAGAGAGAAGAAAACATAATTGGACTAAGGGCAAGAGGATGGTGATGAAGAAAGTCTACTTAGATTGACAACTTTCCAAAACTCAAGTGTTTTAATACCACTTGACTGCTACAGAAAAAATAGAGTGATACCCTCATTAGCCCGTGAAGTAAGAAAAAACTTCGACTAACCTAACGAGTTTTGATAAAAGATAAAAAAAGATAAAAGACATTTATTTGTAAAACATGAGTATACAGAACAAAATACGTCTTGTATATAATAATTGATGATACACATGATTTCTTCACTTCTACTATTATCGTCAGACAATTAGTACTCCTAAATACTCTTGTATATAATTTAAGTGTTTGTTTCGCTTTTATACTGAAACAGTTATGATGACGCAGTTAAAGATGCGGAAATCATTGGTAGATAATGCTGTTGTAGATAATGTTGTTTATGTATTTCGCAAAAATGTTTGTTCCAAATGATACTTTGTCTTATTCATACTCAATGCGAAACTTTAGTACTTCGTTAGATAACCTTATCGATTCTGTTTATTGACTAGTTGTTAAACACGGGTTTGTGTGAGTTTGGACTGTGGCCGAATATTATTCGAAACAGATGGATTATTTGTACAAAGTTTGGCTATGTTTATTAGGTCGGAACTCAAACTTACCTAGAATGGTTTATTCGGGCTAATATTTGTTTTATCTACGATGTGGTGGTGTTTATTCCATATTCTGCTATATATGCTCACATGGTTCCCAAGACATTATAGCCAACGTTTATAATTATTGGATACAATGTAGTCTTCCAAGTTAACTATTATTGGTCTTATTCTATTTTTGTATAATTCAAATAATTATGCATTATTTTTATACATTAATTTTCGTGGTAGTATAGTGGTTAAAGACCACCAACCTCTCAAACACGAGTATGCGGGTTCGATTTTAGGTAATCCAAGTAGCAATGTAACTTTTGTTTCATATATTGTGTGTTTTAAGTATATCTACGAGATTAATGACTGAGTAAAAGCGAAGGAAAACATCTGGAGGATACCCGGACTTTGATGTTTGAAATTGCCAATTCGCCTTGAGCTAGCGTGTTAATTACCGCTAATTCCTTCTCTGTGTAAGAAGAGGCTGCAACACTAAAATGAGAAACTAGAATTTGAATTCCTAAGACCGCAGAACCAGATTAAATTATTCTTGTTTAGTGCCGTAAAGTCTACAAGTACCCAAAACCTCAAATTGTACAACACCCAGAGCTAATCAGCTACAAACCGAACCTCATACAATATTTATAATTGCGTACCACACCTCGACGCACGTAGC
Source organism: Heliothis peltigera (assembly GCA_958496145.1). Lineage (NCBI taxonomy): Eukaryota > Metazoa > Arthropoda > Insecta > Lepidoptera > Noctuidae > Heliothis > Heliothis peltigera. Next base: position 2,956,432 of record OY292341.1, read on the forward strand.
TGTATTTTATTCATATTTTTTCCCATTATTCTGAAGAGTTAAAACAACATCCTTCTAAGATTCAACGAGGAGATTGTTTCTTTCCCCTCGGGGGAGGAATATCGACTATGTACGGAGGAGTGGAGGAGTTAGGCAAATATTATGGCAAGCTCTATAGGGAAATACGGCGTCGCTCGTTATTTGCGGTGAGGTTGATGCGGCTACAGGTTTTGTACAGAAGACCTTCATACAGGCTTGGTTTATTGAAATGTAATTTTTGGATGCTATTATGGTTAACTAGTTTAGTGTTTGACAGAAGATTTCTTGTTTTTGTTGTAGCCTGAATTTGTGAGCGATTTTTGTAGATTTGCTTTTGTTTTGTACGAGCGACAAATAATAAATTTAGTTTTTATCCTTTGAAACAAAGTAAATTCTTATTGTGACAATATATGAATGTATGTAGGCCATTCTATATGATGGCGGCCGTTCTCTTTTAAGTAGATCAGCCAGCTGCGCAGGACATATTCCCACAAAGCGATTTCGGCGCGACCCGGGAATCGAACCCGAGACTCCGTGCACAGTAGTCACGCCTTGCGACCACTAGACCAACGAGGCAATCAATATACTCTATACACCACTATTTATACCCATTTAGTAAAAAAAGAGGTGTCGTAATGAATGCTTTGTAAAACCATTGTCAGTTTATATGTTGTATGTTAATATGACATAATAATTATATTCTAAGTTATTATATTACGGCCAACATTTGAAACAAATCCAAAAAATATTTACAAGTAATATCATAAAGCAACGGGCTTTTGACTTCGATATTATTGGCAATATTTACAAATACACACCCACGATTTATGGCATACATAAATCAACCACCCATGTTTACACGTAAAAATATTCACCAACATCTAGAACCCCAATAAATAATGTAACGAGTTCTAAGGCAAAAAGTCTAGACCTAAGTTCTAAGAAAAATATTTTTGTAGCAAAAAAATTGGCTTCGTAAAATATGCTCGAGCTTCCAAAGATCCTATTGTGTTATTCATAATTATATAAGTTGGTTTTCTTTTCTAGAATATTTAAAAGTGTACTTTTGAATTCGGATTTCGAAATCATCAAATGACCCCTCCCACTGAGGATGCAGCTGGAGGAAGAATCAAACTCTGACTGAAACCCACAGTGAAAAAAAATTTCAAACCGGCCATGTAGTTTCGGAGCTTATTCAATTCAAACAATCAAATGTTACCTCTTTATAATATTAGTATATACTCGTATAAGGTTCTCAGACGTCTGACATTTTCTTGACGAATATTGAATAAAACAGCGTAAAATCGCTGCAGCTAAATGAGAGGTGTTTAGTGGGGCGCTTTTCCGTCACTAGAACTTTGACCGCCTTAAAGTATAGGTCAGGTGTTTGACAACGATATGAATGAATATAATAAACTTGACAGGTATACTTAATGAATATCGTTCGGTAGATACAATTTAAAGCTTTGCTAGACAATATATATTAACTAAATGATAATTTATAATGTTTACTAATTAATTTTGAAGCTGAAGAGTTTTTTTGTTTACATTTTTAACGCGGTTATCTCAAGAACTACCGGTCTCGTTTGAAAAAACTTTCAGTGTTAGATAGCCCTTTTATTGAGGAAGGCTATAAGTTATTTAAAGCTTCTAAATATAATAGAAATATTTCAATAACCTGATCAACTTTCACATTTTGCAGCGTTAACCCCTAACAAAATCCAATAACAGTAAATTTTGTCATTTTTAAAATAAACTAAAAATCAATATCCAATAAAATAATATTTGTTGGATTTACGCATCACTAACTTCGTAATACAACAGTCATTATCAGTACAATCAAAAACGTTTTCCCATTAATTCGTATTCGAGAACACAATCGAATAAAACTCGACTCAGTCGACAAATCAATATTCAATCGAATTAAATTCTCTCGATGCCATGAATAGTAATTTCAATGCATTTTAAGTGACTTTAAACGATTTGCCTATTAAGATATTTTAATCTTATACTTTATTACCAATGGTATAGAGACCAATTATTGTCTTCTTGATGGTATCTTTCATTTTTTTATTAACTCAGAGAGATCTTCAGTCAGTTATGTTAAGCATGCAGATTATCGGCATCGCATTTGTTTATTTGTTCAAAATTGTTGTTAAAAAAAAATATGCACTTGATATTCACGTTAAAATTAACTTAAAAGGAGAGTCACGAACATGCGATGCCTTGATTTTGAAAATGTCTGACAATACCCCTTAAAAAAAGGAAAGAAACCTGTCAATTCTGACATCTCAGTAAGACCGAGTTATTTCGCCTATTTCTAATAATTGATTTCCAATACGAAAACTCGAGCTCCCGACCTACAAAGTACTGTCGTCGACAGCTGTCAAAGTCACAGTGCAATTTAATTAGTCCAGTCTTACCACAGAGTAGTTAGCAACGGCAGAATAACAAGGTGAAATGTTTTCAAAATTGTCGCCGAATTATTTCGCCGGTAGTTCTGCAACTCGGCTAGTTAGTGTTCGAAAATTGAAATTTTTCCAATGTTTTTTATAGCAACTTTTAACGGCAGTTGAATGTATTTATGAGCTTGCACTAGGTTTTTTCGGATCGCATTGAGTGTTAGGCTTTTATGTGGTTCGTGTTAATATTAAGAAATTAAATTACTATCTGTATTCTGTAATTCATAACGAATTGTGGGTCAGGGCTTTCCTTTGTACAGACAGCAGCATATCAAGCTATACGAAACTATCAAATTTTCCCAATCAATTGAACCATATGCTTCAGCGACAAAGTTAAAAATGTATTAATGAAATTTGACAGATTGTAGTAGCTTGATGTGCTGGCGCCTGTGCATGTAATGCTTCGTTCAATTCGTCATAATTATACTCTCTTTGAAGTACTACCCTAAATCTTGGTAACAACGCTAGGTAACAAATTACCATTAAATCGAGATAACCCCTAAATCTACGTATTGTAATGGTACTGTAAACAGTTATAAGGTAGGCCGTACATAAGTTATTCTAATGAAGACAGTTTGGCCTCAAATAGTTCATGTAAAGCGTAGTGGGACGAGACAAACAAGCCTCTTGCTGCGTCTAACCGCATGAGGTAACAGAATCGCCAAGTGTGTAAACTGATGGAGACACACCGGGACTTCAAAGTCCAACTCGATAGATAACATTGGCTTTGATGTTAGTTCTGGCTATAGGCGCAGGACATATTATAGTGCACAAGCATTCGCGCAGACACAGGTACACTTTCTATTCCCTCACTCTCATAGTTTGATGGGACGGCAATCCGACATGACCGGAGAGAGATCAGGCGCAGGACCGACCCGGCAATCGAACCTGAGACTCCGCGCACAGCAGTCGCGCCTTGCAACTACTAGACCAACGAGGCAGCCAAGTTTTGCTAGAATAGTAAAACGTCAAACGGCTAAGCACATGGTGTAATTTGAAATGGAAGTTTCTCGAACAGTAGGAATGAAGGTAGGTACGTAGTTCACTTTTATGGGCTTACGTGATGCAGTTTACCTCGATGCGAGTGAACCAGGGGTGATTGTTTGCAAGTTCCATAAAACCAGCTTTCTTAAAATGAATAAGAATTCGAGCATTCGTGCTTTGAAATATTTTTCTGACTGCCAAAAATCGAAGTCAAAAAAGTAAATTTTAACCGACTTCGAAAAAAATTGGGCAGTTCGCAATTTGAATGTGGTTATATCTTTTTTAATTCGACATTGCTTTTTGTTCGATTTCCGAACTACTTCTAGAACTTTTACTTTTAGTAACTTTTGTATTTTCATTCGTTTTTCTATATAACTGACTTAGTATTAAACTAACCTAAAGCAGTACTTTAACAGTCAACATCCCAAACTGGTTTACTCCACTTCTTTCCAATAAGATCGTCCCTCCCGTTACACAACGACCGTAGTCAGAAACTAGGCGGTAACCGATCCCGCCCTAAAACAACCAGGCACACGGACTCCTTATTTGAAATGCAAAGGGTCGCATGTTGCCTCGCTTGGGACAAATCCACATGGTACAAATCGGTCGAATGGAAACGAGACCTGAAACTCGTTAGGAATTTGTATGAAGTCCTTGGACTTAGTAACAGTTGGTCTATAATTAACTGACTCCCTTTTTTACTTCCAGGGAAATCATGAAATTACCCCTCTTACTAAGTATGCAGCTGAAGGGAGTGTCAGACTCGTACTGATTAAAACCCACTATGTTCCTTCCGAAGGTATTTACGTGCAAGGGCCGCGGTAATTCTTGTAAACAACTCGCAGCCCCGGCAGGCCTCGGCTCTACGGTATCCTTTCGTTATTGAATTAGCTGATATATTCACTTGTAATATAATAATCTAATATTATAAAGCTGAAGTTTTTTCTTGGATTGAACGCGATAATCACAGGAGTTACTGGACCGATATGAAAAAATGTTTCAAGGTTAGACAGCCTGTATTTATTACCTCCTCGTCATAATATGTCGAAAAAACGACAGAAAGGTGGTATTTTTTTAAATAGTTTGGAATAAGTTTTCTTGTATGACGCTATATTCCACCAGCGGTTTCACTCTCGTCCTATGGGAACTACTTACACATTTAAAAAGTAGCCTTTATCCTTCCTCAATAAATATGTGTTTAAAAGATAATTCTTTAGCGCGTTCAAACAAAAAAAAATATAGAAAAAAACTCTTCAACCTTATATGAGTATAGATTAGACATGCTTGACTCACATCCATTATTCGAACAAACTAATCCATCGATTAAAATATCAGTCCGTTCATTGTGAACGAATTCCTAGCAAGCATATCGATTCAATCGGCCACCGTTTTAATTTAAACGGCATCGAGAAATTGCCAGTTTGTGGCAACTCGATTGGTTTGCACAGGACTGGACAACGTTTTCTGTGGGAATTTAATATGAGGTGCTCGTGTTACGTAATTCAGGTCTTCCAAAGACTTTTTTTAAGGACTGCGGTCATTAATGAGTTTTGAATGGAAATCTCCGATTTTGAATAGAATGCCCGGGTATTTCTTTTAGAATTGCTTGATTGATCACTGTCTGAGATGCGGGATCAATTTCTACATCTACAGAATGTTTTTTTGTAAGTATTTCCTTTCTTTTATTTTTTTATTTTCTGAGAACAGATTACATTATGGTATTATTTTAGCAAAGAGTAATTTTCGCCGAACCATATGACCAGTACGCTAACAAATAATACGATTACAATTTTCGAAAGAAAAACAAATAAACATCAAAAGATTTTCCAATTTTCCGCTCCAATGAAAATAACCAGAGTCATTTCGACACAAAACCATTAATGTAGTTACCTATAACAGTACCTACGGAGAACCTTCATGATCTCATTATATTTATGCTGTCTAGGTAGAAATGCAGGAATAAAGTTCTGCGTCTCGAAAGTTCTCGAAAATATCCTTACGTACCTTTTCCATTTCAGCAAAAATTCCGAACTGAACGAACGTTGCCGAACCACGGCATAAATAAACTCTGAACAGTACTGAAAGAGTGTATTTTCTACTTCAGGTCGAGTTATTCAATGGCCTGATATCAAAACATTGGATTTTCGCGCCGTGCTCACTCATCAATACAAATGTCTTTTACACTAGCGTGACATACGGCTGGAATAAATAGACGACGTCGATTATATGGGTCTGTATGGGCCTTACTACAAAAAAGTTACACAGACGTTTGTCGCGTATTTAAGGAAAACATTGTATGCAAAATAGGGTATTTGACTGTGTTTGATTTTGTACAAAATTTTTAACAAAACAAATAAACACACGCACAAGGAACATTTTTCTGAAAACAGCGTCAAAATTGGTTGATAAATGGAGCAGCAATCAACATTTTTTATATTCGTATGATGAAGAGTGTGATCATAGTGGGGACATCTTGCTATATCTTTTGCACATGCGTGATCAAATAGCGTTGACGTCACAAGCTTGTATGTGCATCCTTTTTCTGTTATTTAACTGTTTGACTTTTGGAAGATTTAATAAAATAAGTAATTTACTTATTTCTCAACGGATTCCAAAAATTATTTCTGTTTTTGGTTTTGTAAAATGTTACTTTTCATATGAATAATTAAAAAAAGAGTCAAATACCCTATTATTTTAAATACATGTCAAACGTCTGTCTAACTTTTTTGTCGTAAGGCCCTCTGTTTTACGCAACGAACGGGTTTTACTCGCGATGCAATTATAAAAGTATACGATACCCCAGTCCACCCGTGACCACGGTCGGTGTAATTCGGCTGAAAGTCGAGAAAAAGAGGTTTCGTAATACCTTTTCAATTATATCGGAAGTAAGACCCGTTTGTTTTGTAATTATGTGTACAAGTCGCGAAAGTTGAAATACACTTATTCTGGATTGTATGTTTTGAAACTGTGTAAAGCAAGTAATGATGAATCAAGAACGCCTGAAAATTCATAGTGTTGAAAAAAGGTGAGTTGAAAAGGAAAAAAATATTCTACTATAATAGTCTTTTCTAACGAGGACTAGGAATCTAAGAAAGCCTACATTATTTTTTGTAAGCTGAAATATTGTATGCTCGTGTGAGAACATGAATGTTCATTTCTGTTTTCGTGATGAAGAATGTGTTAATTGACCTTCAAATGCGATATTCCTTATAATTTGCCTCTGATGATACTGGTATACCTACTTGTATTTTTCAATTACTGATGTATTAGGACCAGTTTACCGGTTACGGATAAGTTCCAGATAGTTTATCTGGTAGATGATTTCATACAAATTCTGTTCCATTTTTGAATTTATCTGGTAGATAGTGGCTATCCGTAAGGTAACCAGTGAAATTGGCCCTTAATATTTTGTTATCTAAGTTACAATTCAACTCCGAAAAACTAAAAAAATGCTTTTCAAATACATCTAGGTGTTCGCTATCTGTTGGCCACTCTATCAGTACGTATATCACGTCCAAACTCAATAATACAAGACGATGAACTGCCATCAGTTTTCGGTCTGAAGGCGTAGAAGGAACGGTTGCAGCTTCGTGTTTACGTAGTTTCTAGCTCAGTTTGGAAATCTAGCTGTTTCTCTTAAACTGACAGTTATGGATGTTATTTATGTACGATTTCAACTTTACCTAGGCCTTAGGCCTTACTATCAGTACATATTACTTCATCCGTCATCTGCTTTTAGATTTAGAATGCACGTTCTTTTTTTATTATAAGCATTCCGATATCGTGATATATTAAGTCGTGGTGGCCTAGTGGTTAAAGAGCCAACCTCTCAAGTGTGAGGGCGTGGGTTCGATTCCAGGTCGGGCAAGTACCAATGCAACTTTTCTAAGTTTGTATGTACTTTCTAAGTATATCTTGGACACCAATGACTGTGTTTCGGATGGCACGTTAAACTGTAGGTCCCGGCTGTCATTGAACATCCTTGGCAGTCGTTACGGGTAGGCAGAAGCCAGTAAGTCTGACGCTAGTCTAACCAAGGGGTATTGGGTTGCCCAGGTAACTGGGTTGAGGAGGTCAGATAGGCAGTCGCTCCTTGTAAAACACTGGTACTCAGCCGAAACCGGTTAGACTGGAAACCGACCCCAACATAGTTGGGAAAAGGCTCGGAAGATGATGAAGCATTCCGATATCGGCAATGATAATTATTCTAATAAGCTACCGACGGACGTACCTTTGAAGGGAGAAGGCTAATAAATACAAATCGACATACTCGTGCCTCTTTCATGATCGTGGTGGTCAACATACAAACTATGTTGAATATTTTCGACTGTTTTCAAGCAACCTTATTTTTTTTCGGTGGTTCGATAGGGCATTATTACCAGCCCATTCCGCCGCGGATCGATCATTTGTCATAATTTAGTTTAATTCAGTGTAATTACAGAAACAGAAAATATAAGACTTCATCATTACCTATCAGTTTATCATTCCTAAATGTACAGGCACATCAAGCTACTACAATCTATCAAATTTCCTTAATAGATTTTCAACTTTATTGCTGAAGCATATGGTCTGAACCATATGCTTCATGGTTGATTGATTTGAAAGTTGATTAAGAAAATTTAACAGTTTCGGGTAGCTTGATGTGCTGACATCTGTACCATACCCGTACATTTTTGGTTACTTACCTTTTTATTAATCTTAATACAAACACGTCGAAAAACTTCCCCATTCAGCCTTAGAAATCCCCACGAGCCGTAAGAGAAAATCTAGTATCTACCTAGAATATAAAATCCGTTTTACTCAAGCTCCTGATCAAATAAAAAGCGTTAACTATATTGGAATCTGAGATCTAGGAACAAAGTGCTTAGCTCATCAAACCTTTAACAGGCTACCTGCCTTTGAATGCTTTAAATGTTGCACTTTGACAAGGAATCATGTCTTCTAGAAGTACCCACTTGCCTCTACAAACGTTAATATACATGTACAGACACCCGCAGATCAACCTAACCGAATCTGTCAAATTATACCTTCCAGTATTGTGATAAGGTTGAAAACCTATTAAAGAAATTTGATATATTGAGGTAGGTTGATGTGCTGGCGTCTGTACTAAGAATTAGGAGCGAAGAAAATTAATAATATACTCATCAATAATCCTTTAATGTCTTAATTCAGAAAGAAATATTCTTTAACACTCTTTTTTACCTCATTTGGTCTAGCTTTTCTAGCTGGTAATGTGAGATACATAAGCCTAAAGTTCGCTATAAGGTACAGACGCCAGCACCTCAAGCTACTATAATCCTTAAGAGACTTTCAACTTTATCGCTCAAACATATGGTTCAAAGTTGATTGGGAAAATTTGTAGAAAAGTTTCGGGTAGCTTCATGTGCTGGCACCTGTACTTAAGAAAAAAAAATCATTTTTTTTAACGCAATGCTACTGAGCTTTGAATTCCTATGGTATTTGTCATTGTGTTTTAGATATGGGTCAAAACAAATAAGCGTATAACGCTTCTTCTATTGAAAACAAATCAAACAAAGTAAATTATGCCCTATTTAAATATTTAATCCAAATTGGTTTGAAAGTCAAATAAATAACATTTATGTAAGTGTGTTGAACTTTAAAGTTTACAAAAAACTTGATTTTGTTTGAATTATTTATTTATTTTCATTATTGTCTTACTCTAGTATGGCTGACCTTAACTTGTACTAATAATAAAGATTTTATCTGTGTTGAACGCGCTAATCTCAGAAAGTACTGGACCGATTTAAAACAATATTTCAGTGTTAGATAACCCATTTTTCGAGGTAAGCTATTGGCTACCTTTTATCCGGAACCGCGAAAACATCAAATCAAAAATCATTTATTCAAATTAGGCTGATAAATGAGCAATTTTCGAACGTGAAAAAACAAAAGACAGCCTCCAAAACGGCCACCCTTCACTATTTACTATGTATTTTCACTGGGAAGAAGAAATGGTACAATAAAATCCCTAGCAGCGTTCCTACGGAATACGGGTATAACCACCGTAGATAGCTAGTGAGTTGATAAATATTAAGTTTCGCATTTTTCGTCTAATGTAAAATAAAAGAGATTATTTCTATGCTTTCTTTGCATTGCTTGTACCTATTTTTGAGTAGATCACTGACCGCCATCACGGGCCAGAAAACTACAAATGTTATCAATAGTTGATCTGGTACCACCTTAGTACACTATAAACCTCGGTAAGGAATCGTAAAACGTACTCAAGTACCTCTAAAAATCCTATAAACTAGAAGTCGGAGCACAAGATTTTTACCTTCTATTAACAAAACAATTCCGCAACTAATTCTATTCAATTTTTATGTTTATATTATTTGTTAATCGTAATTACGTTACCAATAGGTAAAAGTTAAATTCTCCATTTTCACTAGCTAAAGCTTGTTAATAATAAAAAAATATAACACTTTCATATTATCACAGTAAAACTTAACTAAATTGAGATAATTACACGTCCAGGCCGTTACTAAGAAACTTTTTGAGAACGTATTATACGATTTCGAAATCACAAAATAATATCCAATAATACTCTTTAGGAAAATGTGGAATTTGGCTATCTCCATCTCAAAATGAAGTTCACAAAATCAAATTCAAAATTGTAAAAGAACATCTAGAAAATTCTAGCGCCTTAACAAACTATAAGGCAGCATGAAACAGCGGCGTCCGTTCGCAGATTGCTATGAACGGAGTGCCAGGCGTTTCGAATTGCTTTCCACTATGACGCTGGATGCAAATAGAACTAGCTGTAGTAAGCCTTTGAGAGTGTTTAGATATAAACGAATGTCCACATTGCTTGGCATGGCATATGTCATGGCAGGTCGAATTACCTACTTTTTTATTGATAAAACTGCCTATCTTAAAATTATGGGACACGCGTGTTCATACATAGATAATGAATTACTTATCAGATTTCCTTTCTGTTTTAAATAACAATTTTCTATACAGAGTTAGTAGAAAATATTTCTAATACTGTAAGGTAGTACTGTGTTTTTCCCGTAGGTATATTCGTATGTATGTTTGATTACCTATGTATGTGGCAGCACCAAGAATGTTTCTTACAGTTCTGTAAGACCAAGGCATCATAAAAAAAATATAAAAAAGCATACCGGCTGAATTGAGAACCTCCTCCTTTTTTGGAAGTCGATTAAAAATCAAATGCGATAGTATGACGCAATGCAAATTGAATTGAAAAAAAAATAATCACATGCTTTTGGAGTATAGTCAGGTTCATAAAAATTATACGAATCAACTAAAACCTACTTTGGTAGACACCAATCTAGAGGAGATTTTACATTGCAAAAAAAGAAGAACATCTCTTCAGCCTGTTCCACTTTTATGTTACAAACTTTAGCATTAAAATACATTTTAAAACTTAGATCAGGATTTTCGGAATCCATTAACGCCGCTCCACTGCGGTAGATTCGGGATGCGCAGAAACAAAAAGGGTTCACTTGGTTTACTCCACGAGCCAGTCGTAAACCGGTCCTCATATAGTGAGCCCATAATATTAAGTGCCAAGCTTAGAGCAGTTAACTAACTGGAACTGCTATGATTACAAAGATCCTCATCCTTGTAATCATTAATTATTCCTGCTTCTGCTTCCAGCTCGTGGCTAAGTAAAAACCACATGGGTCGATCGATCATAAAGTTCAAGCAACGCTCAACGTGCGTGAATGGTGCAACACCATCTTGTCATGACGAGTTCCTCCATGTTTCGGAAGGCATTTTAAACTGTACATCTTTGGCAGTTGTTACGGGTAGTCCGTTAGAAAGTCTGACAACCAGTCTTACCAAGGAGTATCGGGTTGCGCAGGAAACTGGGTTGAGTAGGTCAGACAAGCAGTCGCTTCATGTTCAACGCTGGTACTCAGCTGAATTCGGTTAAGACTGGAAGCTGACACCAACATAGCTAGGGAAAATGCTGAGGAAATGAACTACTATGATTACAAAATAATGTCCATACGAAAAAGACTACCAATTTATACGCGGACGCGAGGCAACGCAACAAATAGTGTTGCTCTTTTATGCCTTTTCGACCCCATCGTTATGCACGCACTCAGCTAAATATTGTAACGCAAGCCTAAAATTGACACACACGTGAATGGACATATGTATGTACATGTGAGTAGAAAGACATTGCAATGGCGTATCCGGTTGTATTAATCCTCTAAGATGCTAAGTATGATGAAAGGTTGGAAGTTTCAAAGACAGATGCGGGGAGAAGGGGGTGAAGGAACTAGTTTATGGCATCGTTTCTTTCCTCAACTCAATTTGGGATCATGGTGTCTTAAAAAAATGTTCAAAGACATTGTTCAGTTGAGAGTCAAGCTGTAAAAGAAAAATAATCGCAGCAGTTTGGCCTTGAAAAGACGGAAATAAACATCATCATCATCCGCCTTTTTAGCATCCCACTGCTAGGCACAGACCTCTTCTCACACAGACAAAGATTGAGCGTTAATCTGCCCAATGCAGGTTGGTGATTTCAGACTTTATTATAATTTATTAACCACTAGGCCACCACGACTTTTTTTACAGAAATAATAAACTTGAAATATTATGTTATTTCAAATTAACAGCTTTTTAATTTTACTTATATGTGTTATTGTCCTGGCCTGTTTCTGAAACGTCTTAACCTGTTTAAATGGGGCTTTGACTTCTAGCTGATGTGGACGCGATTGAGTTCTCAGAAAGTACCTTGCATAAATTTTAACAAAGCTAAAATCAGGCTTTCATTAACAACTGTCGGCAGGTCACTAAAAACATGGCAATTCTATGTTTTCTTTACTTCAGCATATCTAAAGGTTTTCATGACTGTGCTGATAGCAAAGGCGTCAAACATGACCAATATGTAGTCACCGTCCCTCACACAGGATAAGTCCTTTGATTGAAAGAGCTCTTTGTGATATCCTACTATACAGACCTTCAAACAGCATGGCTGAGTCCAATTTTGCATAGGAAAATCTGAGCTCTGATCTGAAATACGAAACTTGGGAGTATCGAATTATACTGAAATATATATATATGTTATATACATATAATATATCGGGACACCCTTTTCACACACGGTCGGTTAGTCCCATTTGATTGATCCCATTGATCAGCTTGTGTTATGGGTGCCAACACAACTGATAAACTACATATTAAATAATTTACACACTTATATTTATAAATACATATTGTAACACCCAGACCACAGCCAACAAGCATGCTCATCACACGAATGTCGACCGTGCCGGGAACCGAATACGGGACCCTCAGCTCAGCAGTCCGGCGTGGTAACCATTGCGTCAACGGGGACGTCAAATATAATCGCGGTGGTCTAGTGGTTAAAGAACCAGCCTCTCAAGTATGAGTGCGCGGGTTCGATTCCAGGTCAGGCAAGTACAAATGTAACTTTTGAAAGTTATAAATACTTTCTAAGTATTTCTTGGACACCAATGACTAATTAAAGGTGAAGGAAAACATCTCGTGGATACCTGGACTATAAAGTCTGAAAACACCAACCCGCATTGAGCAAGCGCGGTGATGAACGCTCAATCCTTCCTTCTCTGTGTGAGATGAGGCCTGTGCCCACCAGTGGGACGATAAAAAGGCTGATGATGATAATGATGAAACATGCTAGTAATATTAAACTAATAATGGGTGTTTTTTTTTCGATGTATAGAACTTTAAATTGGCATTACTGTTCAAGATGATGACCGATTTAACCGCTGTCAAGTGATTTATACTCAGTTTGGTATGGCAATTCATCATGAATAGACTTACGCCTGAAGAACGCTTGCAAATAGTGCAATTTTATTTCAAAAATTTCGTATTCTGTGCAGAATACGTATCGCGCATTACGTCCATTTTATCATCGACAAAATCGTCCATCAGAGCAGTTGATTCATTCTTTTCGCGCCACGTTTACTGTTATTGATAACACCCATCCCCAGAGACGCCATACGGTGCGTACAGAAGAAGCTATTGCTGCTGTAGAGCGTAGCATTGAGGAAGACCCGAATCCAGAAAAACTGACTGTTTGGTGCGCTTTATGGGCTGGGTGGCTGGGCTGGGCTTTCCTAAATTGAATAACCATGATGTCCAGGAGATGTGGTTTCAATAAGACAGCGCACAATCGATTTATTGAAAGGCACGTTTGGTGACCGCTTAATTTCACGTTTTGGACATGTGAATTTGCCTCTAAGATCTTGTGATTTAACACGGCTAGACTACTTCTTGTGGGGCTATGTAAAGTCATTGGTCTATGCGGATAAGCCAACCAAAGCAAGCAAACGCTTGACAATTTGAAAGACAACATTCGCCGAGTTATTGCCGATATACGGCCACAAAAATTGGAAAAAGTCATCTAAAATTGGACGTCCAGATTGGACTATATCCGCGCCAGCCGTGGCTGTTCTATGCCAGAAATCATGAATGCCACAAGATTATCTTTCGGATGAATAAAATTCATGTCAATCGAATAATCCATCGTTGTTTTATTGCAACTTAAAGTTCTATACATCGAAAAAAAACACTCGATACAACATGTGACTTTTTGTATCGGAGATTTTTCTTATTACCAACAATTTACAAACTGTTGTGAGGTAACACGCGTCAATTTTTTTGCGTTTATGTTATGACTCATCTCGTAAATTATCAAGAGCGAGTAACGATTTGTGTTGTTCTTGTAGGTATTCAGTTCGGTAAGAACCATCGGACGTGATCCATGTGATGTGCAGCTGTGATGACTTATAAAAATTTTAAGCAAAACAAACCTTATGTGATTAGTGATAAAGTTCAAAATTAATTGATTGATTCGTGTGATTATTAAAAAATATATAAAGTAAGTAGATTTAAAAACAAATACATATCAATTTTGTGTTTTTTTTTTGGGACATAGATGTCTTTAAATTATTAGTGTGGTTTGACAAATTATTCTGTTTCTGCAATCAATATAGCACTCATTTTGATATTGAACAGACATCAGAACATCAAGCTACCCGATCAACATTTTCTCAATCAACTTTGAGGTATGATGGCATCCAGGCCGATTGTCGGCTACGGCGGCCGTTCTCTTTTATGGAGATCAGCCAGCTGCGCAGGACATATTATAGTGGTGCTCTCTATTCCCTCACTCTCATAATCCGATGGGACGGCAATCCGACACGACCGGAGAGAGATCAGGCGCAGGACCGACATTTACGTGCTCTCCGATGCACGGATGAATCAATCACCAACTTCCAGACTCCAGGCTGCTTTATGAAAGTTTCTCAAAACCCACAAAGCGATTTCGGCCCGACCCGGGATTCGAACCCGAGACCCCGTGCACAGCAGTCGCGCCTTGCGACCACTAGACCAACGAGGCAGTCTTTTGAGACAGATTCAGATTTGAGCTATATGCTTCAGCGATAGAGTTGAAAATCGATTAAGGAAATTTTACAGATTGTAGTAGTTTGATGTGCTGGCGTCTGTACCTTAATAATTTTTACATATATTAAAAGCATTCAGCTCTTTATGAATTAAATAATTGGGTAACTGACTAGGTCAAAAATAAAATCCATTATGATATTAATTTGGTAAAGCATCTTAAAATAATGTCACTCATTTATCGTTTTGAAGGATTATCGTATTGATTTTTATTGATAATTTAATTAAAATAAGTATATGGGTTGATGTGAAAAAATTGTGACGTCATAATTCTAACTTTCATACAAATTGCATAGAAAATAACCTAAAATAACCGATTTTGTTGTCAAGTACCGAATTTGTTTATTTTTTTAAATCTATCAAATATACACCTTCGTATAGCATAGCGTTAGCCATAAACAAAAATAGAATAGAATATAAAGATGAAGGTCATGTGTTTACGATAGGAACGGTGTCGCCTCACTATGGTCGGAATCATGTCGAAATAATCCAAACCCATGGTGCAATCCGTAATCATTGAGCCTATTGCATCATACCGAAATGATGTTATCATGTTTAAAAAAATATTGATAAACAATGAAAAACTTAAATACCAAAACAAGAAGATTAATTTATAAAAAAGTTTATCCATTTATTTATTTACATTAGTTATAAAAGATAAAGTAAAATTAAAATATTTACATTAAAACTTGGTATCAATAATTGTATGCAGCATTTCCACATTGTTGTAATGTTTACAACAAAGCAATCTAAGCGCCTGGTTGACAATTCTTAATCGTGTTATGTAATTAGTTTATCCCAAATTTTCTTTCATAAAAACCGTAAGATTTTATACGGAAAATGTTGCAACTCTCACGGCAAAAAGATCCAACCGAGGGAAGATAGGCTAACACTTAGCTTATATGGGATACTTTTTATGTAGTCCCTAATTTCCTTTTTATAACATACATTTTTAGTGCACAACCTTTTAAAATCAAAATGATTGATCGATCGATTACTATTATTGATTCGAATACTGAATAGTCAATCAATAGGTATCTGTCAAATTTATTTTATAGATTATCAACTTTATCGGATATGAATATGGCTCAATGTTAATTTTTTTACAGTTTCTTTTCTTGTCGCTAAACTTGTAACACCCCTGTTTTTTGATCAGGGTTTAAAATACTGGAGATCGCTGTTACTCAGCAGGTATTATTTGCGAAACTCCAAAAAGATTTGAACTATTTCAAGAACTATTGCTTGCTAGATTTCTCTTTACCTTCATTAACATAAAAATTCTTGTCGTATTTTCAGATGTCCTACAAATTCACAGCAGGCTTAGTTTTACTAAGTTTAATAGTATCAAGCGAGGCTTTGAGGATCCTAGTATGCTTTCCCATGACATCCAGAAGCCATAGCATATTAGGTCATGCTAGAAGCTGGACACGAGGTAATTCTTAGCCTACTCATATTAGGTATATGTATTGTAATTTATACATACCTGAATTAAAGGAATCAAATAAATTAATTATGTTATAACCATACAGGCCCAGTTAGACGGGCAGAGTTTCACGTCTCGAAGAAAAACAAGGAATATAAAAAAGAAAAAAAAAACCGCCGTCTAAACATTCACTCTTTTTGCCCGTTGACAATTATTACCTAGCGATATATCGTATGATATATTGCTGGCGACTTTTAGTTCTTGCCTGAATGTAAAACATTTTGTTACAATTGGCGATGATCGCGGAGACATTCTCTCTATCTATGTATGTATATGGGCCTTAAGTTGGGTACCCCAAAGTTAGTCTTTCTGAATTTGAGCGGCCAGTAAAAAAGGGTGTTTTAAAACGGCCAAAAAGAGATAAAAATGTATTATGGATTCACTTCTCTTAAGATCGGAACTATCGGATATACTATAGAATCTATTGGAACGCAAATATTTGCTTTTGAAAATATTTTAATACCAAAACACTCGTCGTCAATGTAAGTCAAGTCAAGTTAACGAATGATACTTTGGGGATTCAACTCCAAACTTTTTTTATCTCTCTAGTCTTCTTCCTTCCTTCAATTCTGTCAATTGAAGGGTTGTGACATCATTATAAAGAATCATCTTTATTTCAGGTGGTCCACATAACTTCTTACCCAAGCAGAAAGACGGCGCAAAACTTGACAGAAATAGATGTCTCATCCTTGCAAGACCTGTTTAAGGAACAAACTAAAAACAGTAAGTTAATTACTGTGCCTTTTAGCGAAATATAACTGTGAATTCGTTATTTTTTATGGGATGTTTTAATGACCCCTCCCACTGTGGATGCAGCTGGAGGGAGCGTCAGAATTTAACTGACTAAAACACACTTCTGTTCTTTGGAGCCCCTAGTGAGCCGCGGTATCTTTTGCGAAAAATCCTCGTCTAACCCTGGCAAGAAAATTGTAAATCCCAAAAATTCCATCAAAATAGAAAATTTAACATACCTGCAGGCTTAGCATGGCGATTTTATGTATATCTATTCTGTCAAGAAAAGACAAAGCTCTTTCTGTCAATGTCAACATGTCTTCTGCCCGAGTATGGCGCGACCTGTCAACTCGCATATAATCACTTGTAGCCCTATGTCAATCGAAGAAAAGAAAAATTACTTCAAAAATTTTCAAAAGAAATCTTACGTCAAACTGTCACTTTTCTGTCATTACATCCAATCTCCGGTAAACAAAACTTGTTTCTACGGTTGCCATGCTAAGCCTGCTGTTAATGTAATCTAATGCTCAGTTTATCTGTCATCGTTACTCCGTTCTATTAGAACTCGTTACTCATATCCCTACATTGTGGAAAAAACCTTATCTTATCAAAGAACAATTGGATTTGAAATCTGATTATATAAGTTATATTTTTCATTAATAACAATTATTATGTCAATTACAATCATTGTTATATATGTATAACATATATCATTGTGATATATAATAATATAAGTAGTATAATTATATATAAGTAGTCACATGGCATGACTTCTGAGCACGGGGTGCCGGGTTCGATTCCCGAGTCGGGCTATATTGCTTTGTGGGTTTAAAGAAAATTTCACAAAAGCAGCCTAGTAGTGCATCGGATATCTGTCACCCTGAAGGGACAAAACGGGGGGACAGATTGGAATATTTCGTATGTATATGTATATTATGTACTATAATAACCAGTGTAATAAAGAATATGAATAAATGATCTATGCTATAATTTTTTTTCCAGATGATGCGTTTAAACTGAAGAATATGATTGGCCAAAAGAATATTGAGGAGTCTGTATTTTTCTACTACTTTGTTTTCACAATGCACAAATACTCCTTGGCTGACCCAAATGTCGTCAAGTTACTGAGTGATCCGAACGAAAAATTTGATGCTGTTATCTTAGAATGGTTCTTCACCGAAATAAATGCTGGGTAAGGATTACAATTAAATTAATAAAATAAATTAAGTGTAAAATGCGGACGGCCAGCATGCCTAGCATGGCAACCGCTAGAAACAAGTTTTGTCTACCGGAGAATGGATATATCTTTTGACACGTAGAAAAGTTTTTTTTCTTTTCTTGGATCGACAAAGAGTCTACAAGAGAATACTAGTGAATATATGCGAGTTGACAGGTCGCGCCATGCTCGGGCAGAAAACATGTTGACATTGACAAAAAGAGCTTTGTCTTTCCTTGATAGAATCGCCATGCTAAGCCTGCAGATGGCGTAGCGGGTAGTGAATCTGCCTGCCACGCTGGAGGTCAAGGGTTCGATTCCCGCATAAGTCAAACATTTGTGTGCACGAACATAGTTGTTTGATTTAGTATGGGTGTTTCTATGTGTAATATATATGTATTTACGAAAGAAAAGTATAATATAAATATATTTATCAGTTGTCTAGTACCCATAGTACAAGCTCTTTTGATGAGATTAGTTTGGGACTAGATGACGTTGTGTGAATATGTGAGAAATATTATATTATAAACAAACCTTGTGGTTTGCTTAAAACTTTGATTTGCATAAAATGTCCAAGTGGAATTTGATTCTAACGCAAAAAAAAACATGGAACAACTGCTTATATAATTAATTCTAACTTCAACTAACACGGTAACCTTGGACATGTTTTTAATGGTAGGTTATTGTTTTAGTTCTAATAACAAGTGTTTAATACAAGCTATTTATTGTGCTCTCTTAAGATATTAACTATATTGATCATCAGCCTTTCAACCTTCCCACTGCTGGGCAAAGGCCTCCTCTCACACAAAAAAAGAGCGCGGTGATTGTATGCACTTGTTGTAGCTACCTGGAATCGAACCCGCACACTCATAGTAGAGAAGCAGGAGCTTTAACCACTAGGCCACCACGACTTTTTAACTATATGTTGTAAAAAGTTGATGAGACAGCTAAGTTATTATTTAGGAAGTTTACCTAAATAATAACTTAGCTGTCTCATCAACTTTTCTACTGCTATTTCTATTCTATATTAACTTGTTCACAGAATTCCAGCCTTACTTAAATGTCCACTAATTTGGGTATGTCCCACGGAACCTCATTGGCAAGCGCTAAGGCTGATAGACGAGATACCCAATCCAGCTTATACTGCGGATCTGTTCTCTAAAAACAAAATGCCACTGTCTTTCTGGCAAAGAGCTGAAGAACTTTGGAAAATTGTCAAGAGGAATCTGCAGTTGTAAGTAAAATTTTGTATATTGTGATTTACGTGTGTATATACAAAAAAAAAAATTTTTCGCATTTATAATATCTATACATATAATAAAATCGTAGAAAAGTCAAAACTGTACATTGAATATTTCTTAAAAATTATAATTGGGGCATGATCTACAATCGATATCGAATCCAAAAATAAAGTTTTTAGAATTTTTGTCTGTTTATCTGTATGTAAGTCCGGGATAATCTCAAAAAGTACTGCATGGATTTGCTTCAAATTCGGCATGAATATAACTAAGAGGTCGGGTCAACATATAGGCTATATATTATCACGCTATCACTACGGGGGGAGAGGGGTGAATGTTTAATCCTAATGCCCACGCGGACAACGTCGCGGCCAACAGCTAGTTCATTATAAATAACGGAAAAGATTAAAGAAGATAAGTATTATTTCTAAATGTGTCCAGTCATTCACCGTCCTAGTAAAGATACGTCTTTATTGCATCAGAAGATTACAACTGATTATTCTGTCTTTAGATATCATTGTGAATCAGGAGAGACATAATATCACCCAATAACAGCTCTTAACACAAGTTAGGGTAAACTGCGACATGTTATCAGTGTTATTTAGAATGAAATGAGTCGTGATGACTTTTTATTTATTCATACTTACTATCAACTAGCAACTATCAAAGTACCATTTTAATTTGTCCCCTTTTATTTATTGTTTTGTAAGTTATTTGATTTTTTCAAATTCAAATAGTTTTTTTTTAATTTACTATTATTTATATACAACACTTACTATAATAAAATCTACTTAAAATAATGAACTAAGTATATAACTAGTACCTAAACAAGAAAAAAACTATAAAGCGTCGAAAAACTCATCCCCATCACTGTCTACTAGGAGCATGCCCAAGAGGCTGGAAGCATTGTATTACAACGCTTATTCTCTGACCAAAGTAATAGCCATCTTTCGGGTCACCGCAAGCTTCAAACACTTTGATTAATTAACTTAGAAACGACACATTCTTTTGAACTTCAAAAGAATAAAATAAACAGTTATCATTAAAAAAAATATATATAGATAATTTTACCATTATTCTATTTCTTCCAGAGCAATTTACTATCCATTTGAAAAGTATGCTTACAACAGCATTTACTCCGAGTTAGCTGCTAAACGAGGAGTAACCATGCCCTCATATGAAGAAGCTATGTACAACGGATCCTTAATGTTCCTCAATGCCCACCCATCCATTGGAGGATCGATGAAACTGCCGCAAAATGCTGTTAACATTGCCGGATATCATCTTGAGAAAGCCAAACCTTTACCAAAAGTAAGCTCTTGATTTTGCTACCAAAAATTTCATAATCATAATATTTTTATTGCAGAAACGTTCACTTGATCCTAAAACAATTATAACACCATAGTAATTTGGCATTATTAAATCTAAATCATAATACAAACATTCTTAATGGAACATAACGTAAAAATGAAGCAGACTTTTACAATATATTTTTAAGAACAATTGACATTATCGATATCTCACTGCACTGAATTTAAATTATACGACAATATCGCGGGCTCTCCATCAAAATCGCAAACGAAAGCGTCGCATGGAGGCGTAATATTTTTCGGTGATTATCTCGAGGCGACAGACATTATCCAGCCTACACGCGCTTAAACCTTACCGACGCTGTTAATACGTAATCACGCCAATACCCGGGGGTAAAATAAAATCTGAACGCTTGAACTGGGCCAAAAGCAACGCGCACGGAATTTATTCTCTAATCTTTGCACCCGTTCGAAGGACTTACGTACAACAATGGGGAATCAAGCGGCGCGCTAGGTCTCACTGGATTTTTATCCAGCTATAATCTTATACTGCGGAATTGCTTGGTTTAACTTCGTTTGCTTACTGCAGCGAAACTAACTTGCTTGCTTGGCACGTGCTAAACGTTTAGACTGTTGCCCCAAATATTCGGTGGAAATCTTTGGAGATCACAGCTGTTTCATTCCAGCGTGCGAAACTTGTAATAGTCGAGACGTGTTTATTTATAATACTCGTATCTTTGGACTCCTAGTACCTACCTTCTATCATAATGATTAGCCTCTCAAACATGGCTATTACAAATGATCGTCATGAAAATGCTATTCACATTTTATATTCCACTTTTATTTAATGGTTTGTACAATTTTTACAGCAAAAAAGCACGTTTTGAATGTCAAAAATTACAAGAAACAGCCCCAAAACGCCCAACCTTCACATTATTTGTATTGATTAGGAAGAGCCGCAAAATTATCGATATCTTTTCAAGATTGCAGGATCTCCAAAAACTGATGGATGAAGCTAAACACGGAGTCATTTACTTCAGCATGGGTTCTATAGTGCAAAGCGACGGTATGTCGGAAGAAATGAAGAGGTCTTTACTTGACATGTTCAGCAAATATAAACAAACAGTCATTTGGAAGTTTGAAAGTGATGTGACTGATTTACCATCAAATGTTCATTTAGTCAAATGGGCACCACAGAGTAGTATTTTGGGTGAGTTAGCCTTTATCTTAAAGTACCAAGTTAAACTCGGTAACGTAACCCGCAGCCCAGGCAGACCCTGGCCCTAAGCGGCCCCTGCTATGAGCTAGATACAGACCTAACCCGCTTATCGAAAAGTATAATTATTGTATTTTTTTATAATTTTTGCATATTTCTATTTTTATTAATTTCATTTTTTTTCAAATTTCAGCCCATCCAAACATAAAACTCTTCATCACACATGGTGGCCTGCTTTCGACCGCAGAAGCGATCCATTACGGAGTTCCTCTAGTCGGCATACCGGTGATGGCTGACCAGCACCATAACATGAGATCAGTGGAGGCAAAGGGATTCGGGCTTAAAGTTACCTTGGCTGAAGATATGACTCCTGAACTAAATGCTGCTATCAAGAAGATACTGACTGATGAGACGTAAGTATTTTTTGTATTCAAAAGAGGTTTATTTTTCCTACAGACATAGAATTGATAGATGGTACTTCACCTTAATTGCGTCATTGGTGTCCAAATAACCTTTGACAGTATATGTATGTATATGACACGAAAAGTTGCATTGGATTTTAATAATCTGGAATCGAACCCACACTAGAGAGGCTGCCGCTTTAACCACAACTCCGACTTATACTACTTTAAAATAACATTATTCTCTTTTCGTAGATATACCAATAGAGCCAAAGAGGTATCAGCCCTATTCCACGATCGTGACATGACTCCAGGAGCTGCGATTGCACATTGGGTGGAATTCGTGGTTCGGCATCGTGGCGCCCCCCACCTACGTTCTCCAGCGGTTGGAGTTCCTCTATATCAGAAACTGTATTTAGATCTAGGAGTAATTTTAGCTATTTTAGTTGGGGTTATTTGGAAAGTGGTCAAATATGTGCTGCGTAGGCGTTCGAATAAGCATAATAAAGAGAAAAGAAATTAATGCTTTGTTAATTTTCTAATAATTGGGTGAATGGTTGTCATGATAGAGATTTGGGTTATACTTCATGTTCTATGTAATAATGTGATTATGTAAATACATATAAATAAAATTACATATTAATATTTCTTATGTAGTGAACATCGAACAATATATGAACAGTATGATGAACACCGTGAATAATAATATATGTATTTATTTGTAAGCACTCATGTTGTGTACCCTAAGTTATTTGATAATATTAGACAATTGTATCCAAATAAACATTAAATAATAATGATCAAATTTTTAACTGCATTTTTTCAATCCTCATTTCCTGAAAGTTAAGAAAATGGGCAAATGCAAATTCTCCTTTAAATAAAGTTATACTGTTTTGTATCTTCATTCCTTGCTTTTGATATCAAAAATTGCATCATTCTTTAACCGCTTTTCCTACGAGATAACATAAGAAACATTATACAATAAAAAATTAGCGTTTTAATACCTAATATCATGAATGATTGATAGCTTATCATATCCATTCCGTTGCATTTTTTGCATAATCAGTGGTTTATTCCAATACAAAGCTAAAATTAATATCGTGAATGAATTATGATTTTATAAAATCTGATAAAGAACACATTATGTCCAGTCGTGTTGAAACTTGATTTATGAATTTGGTAACGCGCGTCTTGATAACCTGTCACATGAATATTACATACGTAACAATGAGAATGAAAAAAAGACAATAAATAGGTAAATGGCGAAATAGATAGGAAATAGAATATTGAAACAATTTTTGAAGCGTCAACGAGCCGCTTCGCGGTAGAAACATTAGAAACAGGTCTGGATTATTATTACAAAAAAAACTGGTACTTGAGACTCTAGCTCAAAGCTCAGTGCTACACAATGAATCGAGAAAATCCTCACCTTACGAGATTACTGTGCAGTTTTTATTCGCCTCAAAAGACGGATGCAAAATGCCAACTCATAGTAACGCAATCGTCTCGGAAATTACATGAACTTTGGAATTATGCCGATTCACTATCTCGCATGATTTAAGACATTCAGATTATGAAGATAAAGATGAAAAAGTCATTTATTCAAAGTAGGCTGAAAATCAGCACTTTTTTAAGGTCAATTTTACAAGAGATTGACCTAAAAATATTCCCTTCCCCACTTCCTATCCTTGTTACGATCAACCAATGCTTTAAACTCAAACTCAACGTCTTTTATTTGTGAACCAATGCTTTTTGGTGGTATGGGAATAATGCCGAACAATTGCGTTTCTATTCAGATGAATTACATCTCTTCGTAAATACGGGAAGGATTATAGTTAGCGGCAGATGACATGCGCTATAGGTACTTCTTGCATGCATTGCTTCATGGGGCATCATGTGATAGTTTGAAGACCCCGATGGCGCAATGATTACAACGCCGGATTGCCGAGCTGAGGTTCCCGAATTCGATTTTCGGCACGGTTCACATTGGTGGGATGAGTATGCATGTTGGTTGCTAATTTTAAGCAACTCATAATCTCCCGAGCCTTTTTCCCAAATACGTTAGTGTTGGCTTGCAGTCTAACCGGATTTAGCTGAGTACCACTGTTTTACAAGAAGCGACTGCCTATCTGTCTTCCCCTTGGTTAGACTTGCGTCAGATTTACTGGCTTCTGACTACCCGTAACGACTGCCAAGGATGTTCAATGACAGCCGGGACCTACAGTTTAAAGTGTCCGAAAAACAGATTATTTTTTTTTCTTAAAAGGACCACCAGTTTCCAGGACTTTTATAAGACATCACAACAAAACATGACGAAAATATATTTAAGTATGAGTCAGACTTACAAAATAGCTTGTCACGCCTTAACCACCAGTCTGTCATAGCAGTGAAATAAATAAACTATAACCGTACTATGCTGTACAAATATGATATACTTGTACATACATATACATAGTATAGTCACAAAAAATATTATAAGTACCTTATTAATTGACAAATAAATATATATTTATTTTAATAATTAAGAATATCACAATACAAATTGTTCTAAAATCTAAAAAACATATCATAACATTAAATGGTAGTATATAAGTAAATATGTAAGTTATGAACAAAAAATATACCTACTCATAACACCTAATATACACCCATCAATTATATAGTTCCATCATCTCCCGAGCCTTTTCCCATCTATGTTGGGGTCGGCTTCCAGTCTGTATAGTTCCGTAGATTTTAAATCTAAACACTGTTGATTAACAGGCGATTAGCGCACAAAATGTCTTATCATTATGTCACATATTCTTTGATGAAGTGATTACAGATTTCCAAATAATGTCTACACAAGATAAAACTACTACTCATAATTATAAATATAGAGCCTCCTTTAACACTGCGAGTGTTAGTAATCAGCCAAAACACGGCGGAGGACAGACGTGTACTCAAATTACGTGCTAAACGTGTTAAGACGTGAAAAAAAAAGAAAAACTAATATATATAAACGTAGTATGTACCGTGAAACGAACTGAACATTGTTTCTTTTATGTATTGATATTATATAATTAGAAGTATTGTAAGTTTGTATTTCTTATTTTACGTAGTTATATTTACTGCATAACGTTTTCCTCTTAATTTTTGATGCCCACAATGAACTTTATGTGAGCAAATACATGAACGTGTTTAGATTGAAAATATTTTCCCAAATAGTATAACAAGTTCAGATATTGTGCTAAGTAAAATTTGTGGTGAAAAAGAAATTACATTGAAAAAGAAATACTTTTTATAGTGATTAAAAATTTATATACTAATTATTTTACAGAAAATGGAAAAGTTACACTTAATATTATTTGGTCTACTGCTAAGCACGTGCTTTAGTTATGGATATCGGATCTTGGCAGTGTTCCCGACACCAAGTCCCAGTCATGGTATTCTTGGAGACAGTTTTGTTAAAGCACTTCTTAATGCAGGACATGAAGTAAGTACCTTAGGACCCAAAAATGTTGGTGATATTAATTATTTGTAATGATAAGAATATCAGGTTTCCCTCTGTGGAGCCGTGACCGCCGGTAGCTTGGACCCTGTTCCCATTACCGGTGGGACACTTAAAAAAACTGTGGGACTACATTTGTATTTTTAAATGTTTTTTTTTTATATGACAAATATTTGAAAATGTAAAAATATGTTGAATAAATGAATACTAAGAAAGAATATCAATGTAATTATTACATCTATGCAATTAACTATTTTGAGTAATTCTAGTAAGTGATCAATGTCAAATAAATAATCCTATGGTCTCCATGTAAAAAACTGGTACTCAGCTGTAACCGGTTAAACTGAAAGCTGACCCCAATATAGCTTTGGAAAAGGCTAGGCAGATGGATCAGTCGGTACTAAATAATTTGATAGATACTTATAATACTACATAGCAATAGAAATAAAAATATCATGTGAGTTGAAGTATCATTATGTAGATAACAATATTAACTATTATGTTAAAATATTACGACAACAGCAGTTGTTATGCTATCACAGCTGATTAGGGTAATATTTACAAAGTTGGCTCTGAGACTGATAAGATTATATTAATATCCAAACATAAAATAAAACTGAAGAGTTTATTTGTTAATATATTAAACTGCTAGGTCGATTTGAAAAACAAATCAGTGTGAGGTATCCCATTTATTAAGGAAGACCAGATGCATTTTTTTCCCGGGTACGCGAAATAGTTCGCTTGGGATGCGAGCAAAATAGTGACCAGCTAGTACCTATACTAAAAACGCTAAATTAGGCTAAACATGGAATCTATACAGAACATTTCATTACGTTTGTGTTGACTTCGTAACCCTTATTGCCTAACTATTCTAGTTATTTCAATAACAATTGTTTAAATATTCATAGAATAACAAAAATGTCCCAGTTGGTTAGGTTGTAAGCTCAGCTGAATGGATTTATAAAGCCACAGTCCAATCCCTTAACTTTAAGCGAGTTTATAGTATATATTTATAGACTTTACGACCATAAAATGATGAATGAAAATCTGATAGATTTTTTTTTTAAATTCCAGGTGGTTTACATATCGCCCTATAAGAAGATCAATCATCCGAAATTGGAGATAGTGGATGTCTCTCGTAACCTCGAAATATTTTCTGGTAAGTTGAAATACCAATGACTGATTAAAGGTGAACGAAAAACATGTTAGGAAACCTGGACTTTAAAGTCTGAAATCACCATCCCACTCTGAACAAGCGTGCTAATTAATACAATCCTTCTATGTGAGAGTGCCCAGTAGTTAGTCGATGAAAAGGCTGATGATGATGATGATGATGATGACCATAAATAGACATAAAGTGATGATGATTAAAGAAATAATTGATTAATTACGAACACGAGTTTTTGTTTTTCGAATGCAAGTGAAGCCGTGGGTGCCAGTTAGTTGGACAAGCAAGATAAAAATCATAAGATATGATTAAACAACCAGACATTTTCGCAGTCTAGACTGTTCATATATATAAATACAATTGCAAAGTCATTGTACGAGCAGATTACACGCCGTCATTGATTTACTTATCTAAAATAATAGATAAGAAACAGAAGTGCCAATTCATTGATTAAAAATAACAATATTTACACCACTGTATGGTTTACACTAAGTTTTAAATAATTTCATTAGAAATTAAATTCCTACTTTTTATCCGTGTATGTAAACTAGTTTCCTAGAGAGTGCTAAACAAATTTTTCAAAGCTTACTTTAAATTCTGGACATACTTCTAAATCGAATCAATATACGAGTAGGCACACAGTACACGCTAACATCACGTGTTCTCTGTAGGAAACACTGATCCGTTGATTGTTCACTTCAAGGCTAAGGTCAAGCAATAAGTTTAAGTGCGCATGACGTGCGGTCTACGTGAATTTCAATAATTTTTTCACAAGTTATGAATTAATGTTCTTTTTATTTATTTCAACAGATAAAAACATAGACGTAAAAGCAATCATGGCTGGAGATCTCAATTTACAAGATCAAAAGTTTTTGTTTGGAATGACGACAGCCCTAAATGATGTGACGCTGGATAACCCTAACGTCCAGAATCTATTGAAGGACCCTAAGCAAAAGTTCGATGTCATTGTCGCTGAATATTTCTTCAATAATATTTATTCTGCGTGAGTATCTTATCATGGCCCGAAAGGTCAAAGGTCCAAAAAATTTAGCCACGACTAAAAATATTGCTGACTAGTTTTATTGTTCAAAAGAATACTCCCTTAGAAGATAAAAGTAATAAATACCGTGTCTAACTAATTGCACACAGTGCGGGGGGTTCCTTGTTTCTTTTGACCTTTAAAGAAAGCAAAACGAAGATACCAACCACTAATGATAAACAAACATATTCTTTTGTAAATGAAAACAAATTAGCGCTAAAAATATGATTGTTCGGAAACTGTTCGCTCTGACTACAAATTTTTAAGGACGCCAATGTTTCGCTTATATATTGCAACAGTCATTTTTTAGATAGTTCTAAGTGGCAAAATTATAGTCTTCATAAGTTCTTCTGTATAACACACACTGAGAAAGTCCAAGTCCCTGCTACCTACATAACTCAAAATTATTATACAATTGCAGGCTGTCAGCAATCTATGACGCTCCATTCATCTGGTTCCTGACCATTGTGCCCCACTCGTTGATTCTCGACCAAATCCATGGGCCAATGAACCCGGCGTATAGCAGTGACTACCTGGAGGCCAGGATCGCGCCATATTCTTTTGTCGAAAGAGTTCGTGAACTGTATTTCACGTTGAAATCTCTATACAATCTACGGATGTGAGTATGAATAAAAAATCTTTGCTGACGAATGAAAAAACATGAAAGTCGCTTCGCGAAGTCGGCCAATCGATTTTTGACTATCATGGCATGATGACTCCTCCGTTTTTAGGAAGGCACATTAAATTGGTAGGTCCTGTCTGACATTTGAACATCTTTGACAGCCGTCACGTGTAGTTAGACGTCAGAAAGTCTGACAACCAGTTTTACCAAAAGATATCGGTTCCTACGTAACTGGGTTGAGGTCATGGCAGTCTCTCAACGGTGTACTATATGAATATTTCCTTATATTTCAGCGGCTTTCCACCAGTTGAAGAATCGATATACCACAAACATATATCCAAGGTTCTAAAAGTTCTAGGAAAACCAGTTCCTGACTATAATGTCCTTACATATAACGTGTCCATGGTACTGGGTAACTCTCAAGTAGCTCTTGAGAGTGCAGTGCCTCTGCCTCCAAACTTCAAGCATATTGGAGGATATCATATCGATGAAGATGTTAAACCTTTGCCTGAGGTGCGTATCCTTGTTATTATTTTGTATGTCTCTTCTAGACCACTGGACTGTAGAGTCCCGGATTTGTAGAAAGCGAATGTGTGGCTGAAGACATCACTATTGAGAGAACTTTAATGAAAGTAATGGTGACACAAATTTTTGTGTAAAAAAAAATATCCAAGTCAAAGGATTTATTTGCACATGAATACAGTAGACACAGGTGTTATAAATTTGTTAGTGAGTTAGTATTTTTTTCACGTTTAGGTGCCTAAACCTGTTGATGAAATTAGAATTTGGAGTTAGTCAGGACCTTGATGATTAACTTTTGGTTTAATTAAATCAGTATTTAGGGAGTAGTTCTATGGGAACACGGGTGTAACCGGTTAGACTTATGTATATTCTTCTGTTTTGTAAACTTACTGAACTGTGCTTCTGATATTATAAAGCTGACGAGTGTATTTGTTTGATCGTTTGAGCGCGCTATTCTCAGTAATTTCTGCACCGATTGGAAAAGTAATTACAGTGAGAGATAGCTCATTTCAAGTGTCACATATTATTACTAGTTATATTTCTGCAACTAAGGTGACAATCATATCTATCTAACCTTATTTACTTTATAAAGATAAACAGATGATTAAAATGATACTAGTTAAATCTGTACTTATATTATAAAGCTAAGAGTTCGTTTGTTTGTTTGCTTGAGCGCGCTAATCTCAGGGACTAATAATACTTATATTAAAGTTGTCTCAAATGGGCTTCAGTGTGTTGGCTTCGGCCCCACGCTTGCGTTCTTAAAATCCAGGACCTTATAGTCCCGTGTCTAGAAAATACCTACAAAGTAATAATAAAAAAAAACGGATTTATTTAAGCAACCGATTTGAATAAAAACCATGTTAGATCAAGAGACATCAAGCGATAATAGACAATTCTTTTTCTTTCAGAACTTGAAGAAAATATTCGACAATGCCAAGAATGGAGTAGTATACTTCAGTTTGGGATCAAACTTAAAGAGTAAGGACTTACCTGATGACATGAAACAGGGTCTTTTGAAAGTGCTGGGAGGTTTGAAACAGACTGTCATTTGGAAATTTGAGGAAGTTCTACCTAACACACCGAAAAACGTTCATATCGTTCAGTGGGCACCCCAGCAAAGTATACTGGGTGAGTATTTAAACACATTTGGTCAGTTCTAGACTTATAGAAAATTCAGTCTAACTATAACAAATAAAAGTGGCCTTAGGGCCAGGGTTTCACAGGTTACAGACAAGTTCCAGATAGTTCATCTAGTAGATAATTTCATACAAATTCTGTTCCATTTTTTTATTTATCTGGTAGATAGTGGCTATCCGTAACCGGTGAAACTGGCCCTAAGGCTACTAAATTTTAAGAAATGTTCGGGATGACGGCTTAAACTTAGTACTAAAGCTACTAATCCTTTAAGAGATGGAATAAGTCCTAATATTAAAACAGTTGATGTCTGACAGTGGCATGTTTCATTACAGCCAGTACTTTCTCAACATACGACTATGAATAGATGAGATAGACTAAAAACGAGAAAAAAGATGCTAAAAAAAATATTAATCATTGTTTTTATTTCTAGCTCAACCCAATTTGGTACTGTTTATCACACATGGTGGTCTTCTGTCCATCACCGAAGCTGTCCATTTTGGAGTACCCTTGGTCGTCATTCCAGTGTTTGCGGACCAATTCATAAACGCAAATCTGGCTGAAAAGAAAGGCATTGCAGTACAAATTAAATTGTCCTATACAATGTATGACGAACTGAAAGTTGCTCTGGATAAAGTTTTGGGTGACACAAAGTACGTATTATAACAAAATTTACAAGGTTATTTTTTTCAAGCAATACTCGTCAGTCCCTGTTAGAGGTAATTAAGAAATTTTCAACTTTATCACAATACCCTAAAGTTAATATTCGATTGATAAAATTTGACAGATTCAGGTTGGTGGACCTGTTGGCTTCTGTACCAAAAATTTCTTAATCACAACTCTTCTTCTCCACAGGTACGCCACAAATGTAAAAGCTTTATCAGTAGCTTACCACGACCTTGAAATGAAACCGAAACAAGCTTTAAACTTCTGGGTGGAACACGTGGTGCGCACGCGCGGGGCTCCTCACCTGCGCTCAGCCGCGATCGACATACCACTCTACCAACGAACGTACCTAGATCTCTTAGCTTTAGTTCTTATCACCCCGATATTACTAATCTTACTACTCAAAATATGGTGCTACAATAAGAAAACTGATAGTCAGAAAGTCAAAAGAAGTTAAATTATTCATCATCTCCCGAGCCTTTTTCCCAACTATGTTGGGGTCGGCCTCCAGTCTAACCGGATTCAGCTGAGTACCAGTGTTTTACAAGGAGCGACTGCCTATCTGACCTCCTCAACCCAGTTACCCAGGCAACCCAATACCCCTTGGTTAGACTGGCGTCAGACTTACTGGC
This sequence comes from Heliothis peltigera, assembly GCA_958496145.1. Classification (NCBI taxonomy): domain Eukaryota; kingdom Metazoa; phylum Arthropoda; class Insecta; order Lepidoptera; family Noctuidae; genus Heliothis; species Heliothis peltigera. The sequence goes on from OY292341.1 coordinate 2,988,210, forward strand.
TTCTGACTACCCGTAACGACTGCCAAGGATGTTCAATGACAGCCAAAAGAAGTTAAATTAATATCTGAAAACCCTACAGAGTAATTCCAGCCTGATCCAGGAATCGAACAAGAGACTATCGGAGTTTCATTGCTTTGTCTCATACTGAGAAAAAACAAATGAATTTGTGTTTTGAAATTTTTGTAGACATACAGCGTAAATGTTAGAGACACATTTAGACCGACAGAAAATAGAACTAGAACTCTAACAAGAGCATTCTTTGGCAGCCTTTCGGCATTATTTCCCTATCAATTTCGTGTAAATAGAGGCAGAGACCTCTTGCTCTCCGAAGAATATCATACGGTGCGGATGGAATGAGTATTCGCTTATCGAAATTATTTATATTTTATTAATTTCTTGTACGGAAATCTCTGCTATTTTCAATCATTTTATTTTTATGATATAAAGAACTTTTTCTTGCCTGTCTCTGTAATTTATTACGTAGCAGATATACCAGGTGTTATTGTTTATTAATTAAAGATTTTCTATAATTTTGTAAGTAAGAAAAATTAAGTCGTTCGCTTTGTAAATATTGAGCGCTAAATAAATAGAAATAAGATTGAAAATTATCTTTTAATACTACCTTATACGATTTTAATACACGCATTCTCCTTAATCTTTATGGGAGGTTCTATAAGACTATGACACGATAAAAATGGTGTACAACCAAACAAACAAACTCTTGAAGCCTTATAATAATATTAAAGTATAGATTGGTCCACGCCTCGATCCCATTGCTACACGCAACATAATAGCATGGTAACTGAATAACTAGACCAATTTACTGGCTATCATATACATAGGTACATAAATATAGCACACGAGGAAGTCGCATTCATTACAGCGTCAATCTAACACGATTGAAGGTTATATGAGTAACTACACGCGTTGTTCGTCCCCTATACTGTCTATTTATATCAAAAACTAGCTCCTGCCAGCGGTTTTACCCGCGTCCCCTGGAAACGACATCGCACACCCGGATAAAAATTAGCTTATAGTCTCCTCGATAAATGAGCTATCTAATTTTGAAAGATTTCTTTAAATCGGACCAGTAGCTCCTGAGATTAGCACGTTCAATCAAACAAACAAACTATTCAGCTTTATGATATTAGATTTTTGAGAGAACAGTTATATTTTTGTTTTTTTTTGACGAAAATGTATGAACTGTTATATATTTTTTTTTGGTGGGAAATCATCGAATTATTCCTCTGTGGGTGTCGCTGGTGGGAGTGTCAGACTCTTACTGACTAAAACCTACTTTGTTCTTTTTGGAGGTCCCTGTTTGCTAGGGCCACGGTAACTCTTGCTAACAACGCGCAGCCCCTTTGTCATATATTCATATGTCATATTTGTCATATAGTCAGTCTTTAGCCCTACGGGGGTCAACCAGTCTTACCAAGGTTTATGGGGTTGGCCAAATAAACTAGGTTAAGGAGCTCAGTTCGGCATTGGCTCCATGGAAGACCCAGTATCTTATACTCAGTTGCATCTGGTTATACAGAAAGCCAACCCAAACATAGCTAGAAAAAGTCTAGGCAGATGATATAGTATAAAACAAGCAGTGAACCCGAAAACACATTTCTTTCTCAACTAAATACTTATTTATGCTCTAAAGCCTAGACAATACTTATGTAAACAGTACTCAGTCGGATGACACAACCTCTAGTGGCTTCCTATACAGATAACACTAGTTGCTATAGTGCAACCATCTACATACATATGTCCAAACGGTTCTATGCGCGGGCGCACTAAACACGCGCCTTGAATATTTAAAGACAGAAAATATTCCATGCACTCAATACTTTAAATAAGTACATAAATGAAGTTCTCCATATATCTTGGTAAAGACGTGCTTTAAAATGAAACTTTTGGTGTTATTTTCTCTGCTTATTGGACTTTATAGTGTAGAATCGTTAAAAATATTATTATGCTTTCCTATGCCGGTGAAAAGTATAAGTATATTGGGATCAGGAGTTGTGAGACATCTACTGAATGCTGGACATGAGGTACTAATCCTACTTAAATTGATTATAAATGCGAAAGTTTGTAAGGATATTATGTATGTGTGTACAGACGCCAGCACATCAAGCTAATATAATCTGTCAAATTTACTTTTTAGATTGTCAAGTTTATTACTAAAGCATATGGTTCAAATTTGTTATTAATTTCATTTGAGAGTTACGCACTTACGCAGTTTGGTAGCTTGATGTACTGGCTTGGTATGCGCGTGAGTATATTTGTTATTCTTTCGCACAGAAATACTGTATTAATATTGATGAAATTTGCCATTATGTAACTTATTTATCAAAATAATATATAGCATACTTTTTACGTACCTATGTGCGGAAAATGGTATTTCTAACTAGAATAAAAATAAAGTCTAAAAATATGTTTTACAATTTTTTTTTCAAATATATTGTTTACAAAACAAGCTTTAATAAATACAATCCAAAATCTTTTATAAACAGCTCATTTGTTTGTTTAAAACCAGCCAGTCTTATCTCAGTAGCTATCAGTGTTATACTATTTAACATCAATCTACTATACTAAGGAACATGCTATGATAACAATCGTGGGGTCAGGGAAAGCTACTGAGCATAACTAGTCCTATTCTTCTGTCTGTAGGTCAACTACATGTTTCAATTAAATGGTCTAAAGTGGCACCAAACGGTTCGCGTAAAGATACACTCAGGGCTGAAGGGTCAGTGTAATATTTTATCGCATTTCGATTTTTTTTCTGTTGAAAGTTGTTTAGTTTTACGAGTACATTGACCTCCCTTCGGATGTATACCCCCTTTCCATTACACGCTGTATAGGTATGTAGTTGTGTTGCTTACGTGGCCTAAAAAAAAGAATTTTGCTTAGAATTTAATTTTATTCTGCTTCCAGGTGACATACATAACGGTGTATCCTATGAAGAACCCAGCAACTAAGAACTTTCGACAGATTGATATCAGCAAGAATGTCCAGCTTGTTGCCAGTATGTCACTTTATTAAAAGCGTTTAAAATTTGGTAGGAAATATTCAAAAAATATTTTCTTCAATGGAGCAAACAGTTTTTTTGTCAAATATAGTTGAACTACCTTATTATAAAACGTTGTTTTAAAAAGTACCGGTCTTAGTGCTAAGTTTAGACCATTAACTTTGTTCAAAATGATGTTTTAAACCTGGAACTGAAGCTAGTTAGTACTTTTTTTAAGACCACGTTTTATTATATGTTAGGAAAAGGTTTATCTTCTACCAGAATGAGAATTTGGAATCATTAAAAAAATGCATTGGGTCAAGAAAGTGGTCTACCTTAACATAAGTTTATCTGTGAAGACCCACTTTCTAATCCTTCCATTTGTTCTTTCAAGACATATAATTAAATCTCGATTTAAGGATGATAGATCACATTTTTGGCTACTGTACATCAATGATAAACGTCGCGGGTACTTGCGAAACGCAAGCGGCCAAGCGATTCTTTTAGAAATCAATAGGGGAGGCTTATATGTAGCAGTAGACATCCTATGACTGAGAACGATCGAACTTCTAATAATTTTCAGTTTTATGGAAAACAAACAGACACTTTTAATATCAAATATAAATATCGTATTCCAGATGATGAAGCACTTACAGTGGGATATATTTTAGAACATCAAATAGAAAAGAATGGGGCCTACCAGCTCCAAGTGTTCTGTCAAGAGAATGCTAGACAAACCTTCCAGAATGAGAACGTGCAGAAGCTCATTCAAGACCCTAAAGAAAAATTTGACGTTGTTATTGGTGATTTGCTTGAGTCTGAAGTATACGCTGGGTAAGTAAAGAGAAATAAGGATAAAAAATAGGGAAAATAATTTAAAATAAGCAAATTTGAGGGAAATTTTATAAAAGACAGCTACTACTTATTTCTTATAGCTGGAAAGAAAAGGGGGAATAAACTGCCTAGCAACACAATTCTGTCGGTATAGTTTGAAGAACCGGTTCTATACAAAACATACTTCTACTGGTATATAGGTATACATAATACTTTGACGATCCTAATTTTAATTTGGAATTTATTCAAATATTAAACTGCTTATATTTTAATATGTCGTATTTTAAACTGCTTAGTTTGTAAATAAAACTTTGAAGACATACAATAAGATCTGTTGCCACGAAATTATTCCTAGCCTTAAGTAGGTACTACTATGAAATCGCAAAAACAAATAAAAATAACGAGCGAAAAAGAAACAGCAGTCAATTTATAACATTTCTTCATGATACTTAAAAAAATCGAGGTGGTAAATGAAGATTATGCAAATATGAAAACAATAATGTTCCCCCATGTGATTCCAGATTAGCGGTGCTTTATGATTGCCCGATGATTTGGCTGTATTCTATGGGAGCTCACTGGCAAGTGCTAAGACTGATAGACCAAGGAACGAATCCTGCTTTCTCTCCAGACTACTTGTCTCCTAACAATCATCCGCTATCTTTGATGGAGAGGACAGAAGAGTTATGGGCGAGGATCAGGTGGCAATTCCTTAAAACGTAAGTTTTTATAAAGAAGTCAGTACAAGGATTGAAGCGAATTTGAAAATTTCATCATCACAGCCTTTTTATCTCCCACTGCTGGGCACAGACCTCCTCTCCCATCGAGAAGGATTGACCGTTAATCACCAAGCTTGCTCAATGCGGGTTGGTGAACCAGACTTTATAGTCCAGCTTTCCTCGAGATGTTTTCCTTCACCTTTACGTATAACTTTGAAAAAGTTACATTGGTACTTGCACTTAACATTTTGGCTTTTAAATGCACAGGAATTGAAGATTTAAATCACTAGAATGATAGTTTTTAATTAAGGTCTAATTATGATTATTTAAAAACTAGCTGTTCCCCGCTGTAACACCCGCCACCCGAGGGAATTACTTCTGGCAACGGGATAAGTAGCGTAAGTAGTAGCCTATGTCCTTTCTGAGGCTGCAAACTGTGTAAAATCGGTTCTTTCGCATTTATAATATTAGTAAGCAAGTAAGGATGTTTTGTTTATAAATCACCAGATTCTTTACACAACCGGAGGAGCGCAAAATTTATGAAGAAACATTCGGTCCACTCCTGGCACACCGTGGCAGGAAGCTTCCAGACTATGAAGATGTCATGTACAATGCTTCATTGATTTTCGGTAATGAACACAACGCCATCCGAGACAGACCAGCTACTCCTCAAAACTTCAAGTACATCGGTGGTTTCCATATTGAAGATCCAGTACAACCATTGCCGAAGGTAAAAAGTCTAAAATTCTAAGGGCCAGTTCACAATGTCGGAATAGCTTCTATCTACCAGATAAATTCAAAAATGGAACAGAATTTTGTTCTGATGCAAGTAGTGGTTTAATAGATTTTCAACCTTATCACAATACAGGAAGGTTAATATTCGATTAGTATTGACAGATTCGTGTAGGCTAACCTGCTAACGTCTGTACAAAGCTGTTGATATAATTATTTTGTCAACATTATAAAATACGATGTCTTCACATACAGAGTTCAAGACCAAGATAGCGCTCACTGATTACATAATTTAAACAATTTCCACTTTCCTACTATCTGTTTTACAACACTATACTGATCAGTTGGCGCATTCATTTTATATGATTATTTATTTAATTCAACTGTTTAATCAATAACCATCTTAATTATATTTGTTGTAATTGCTAATTCCTAAAACAAAGATCTTGTGTCCGTCATTATCGAACTACCACTTCTTCCAGCCATTTAAAAAATTTATGTTATTTCGCAGCACTTCCAGGACCTAATAGACAATTCCAAGCACGGCGTAATATACTTCAGCATGGGGTCATTTTTAAAAAGTAATTCTTTTCCAAGAAAATTGGTTTTGGAACTCCTGAATGTGTTTGGACAACTCAAACAGACCGTTATTTGGAAATACGAGGATGATTTACCAGATATACCGAAGAATGTTCACATTGTAAACTGGGCCCCACAGCCTAGTATCTTAGGTAAAATTAATAAGATTGTATTTATGTAATATTCATCATTAGGCTTACATTTTATATCAAGAATCAAAAATCGTTGACTGTCTGCGCCTATAAGTTACAGGGTTAACAAGTTTAAAAAAAATCATTGAGGTGATCACACACAGTAAATATCATTTCCTGGCTTAGCATGGGGTATGGAGTTGCCCAACTGGGTTAAGGAGTTCAGATTGACAGTCCCTCCACTTAAAACACTGGTATTCCGCAGCATCCAGTTTAAGACTGGAAGCCGACCCTAACACAGCTTTGGAAAAGGCTAGGCAGATATAAATATCATTTCAATCCTAACCAACTTACAGTAATGGCGTAGAATTACGAGCAGACCGAATAATTTCGCAATGGCCCATACATACAAGTTCTTGTAATGATACTGATTTTGTGATATCTCTTTCAGCTCACCCAAATGTGAAGATCTTTATCACACACGGAGGCTTGCTGTCCTCAATGGAAGCCGTCCATTTCGGAGTACCAATCATAGGAGTACCTGTGTTCTTTGATCAGTTCACGAATATCAATAAAGCAGTGGCTAATGAGTATGCCTTGAGAGTCAACCTGAATCACGATCTGCCGAAGGGCTTAAGTTCTGCTATCAATGTCATGTTGAATGACGATCGGTAAGTTTTTGGCGTAGTTTTTGGCGATAAGTCATTTAGTAGTTGCGAAGTTTCTATTTTTAATGCTGAACTGGAAATCGAACCCATCTACTACTTTGGTCCTGAGGATTGTTCGAAAAAGCTAGCACGGTCATGGTACAAACGCCAGCACATCAAGCTACAATGAAACCATATTCAGCTATAGTAGCTTGACGTGCTTGGGTCTGTACACACAAAGGTTCAAAACATACACTAAGTGTAATACTCCTTTCCACTGCACCCTCACTGAGGGGAGGGCTGTGACAATTTCCCACATAGAAAATGGTCATCCTCGGTTCCCTTTTTAGAAAACTCGCTTTTACTTAATTCCTTAACTAAATAAATTAAAAGAAAAATCTTTTTTTTTTTAATCTTTTATGGTCCGCCATATTGGATTTAGAATAACGTCAGATTATTTTTTAAGTCACTCTCAATAAGCCCTTTCATTTGATACCCATATTGTTGAAATTTAATAAAAATAACTACTCCGCCATCTTGGAGGGTCCGCCATATTGGATTTAGAATAACGTCATATAACATATCTTGCATTGTCATCCAGACTGAACGTGCATACAAAATTTCAGCTCAATCGGTTGAAGATATCTACTTCAAAATTGAGTTCAAAGAATCCACCGTAACATACATACACGGGAAGTTAAATAAAAGCTTTTAAAAAGCAAGTCTCGTTGCCTCTGCTAATTTGATTAACTATTTTTGCAGGTATTCCCGAAATGTGAAAGAAATGTCTTTAATTTACCACCACCGTCTCACAAAGCCGGGCGATGAGATCGTGCACTGGGTTGAGCATGTGGTGCGAACACGCGGCGCCCCCCACCTGCGCTCTCCTGCTTTCCACGTACCACTGTACCAGCGATTATACCTAGATCTGTTAGCGATAATACTAACTGCTCTATATGTGATAATGAAGCTTTTTGGCTGTTTTGATAAAAAGAAAACTAAGAAAAATTCTCAAAAGAAAAGGAATTAGAAGAATTTTTAAAAAGGTTACTTGACAAGCTTCACTAAAAACAATTAAAAGAGATTTTTATGATGATTATGACTTCATACTTAACGAAAACAAGATAAAATGACACTGTAAATGCTGATGAAATCAGCGCTGCAATTACATCAAATCTGAACATACCTACTAAATTAACTAGATAAAGATATTTACATTACAAACATTTTTAATTTCTTTATACCTTTTACCTATACTTTGAAGACATGCTGATGTTACCACAAATGAAATTGTCATGAGAGCAGAAAAAGAAGCTAGACAGGCGTTTGACACGTGTTTAAAATAATTTTGTATACTTTTTTTTTCTTTAAATACGCGTCAAATGTTTGTCTAACTTTTTTGTAGTAAGGTCCAAAATTTTTTGTAAAATCTTTTGTTCCCTCAAGTGACCCCCTTCGTTAAAAATTGTTGTTGAATATCAACTTATTTTTTCATATTCAAATACGTTTAGTTTACGAATAAAAGTAGAAAATATGGTCCAATCAGACTTTAATCATACGCTTTGAAGGTGGTACCAGCAACCAAAGAAACTATGGATGGATCGTGTGAAAGTCGATATGGCTAGAATGAATGTTACTTGTGAGATGACGGACAGATAGAAGAGTGTGACAGAACAAAACATACTGCGTTGACTCCAAATAAAATCGGGATGAGGACAGGAGGATGACAAGGGCAAACAAGCAGATAGGTTTTTTATATTTTATATTTAGAGAAAGTCTGACGACCAGTCTTACCAAGTGGTATTGGGTTGCCCGGGTAACTGGGTTGAGGAGGTCAGATAGGCAATCGCTGTACGTAAAACACTGGTACTCAGCTGAATCCGGTTAAGACTGGAAGCCTACCCCAACATACCTTGGGAAAAGCCTAAGCAGATGATGATTTATCTGAGTGTGTGTGTTTACACTTTCAGCCTTCTTCTGAATTTGTTATTATAGAAATACAAACACTCGTGATACTGCAAGACATTTTAATAATAATATTTACAAAATAAACTTATGGCATGTAACGAAACCATAGCATTTAATTGCGGCAACGCCATCTAGTTAGAAGGAAAGAAACGTGTGCCGGGAATTCTAAACAGGGTGCGTATTTCGGGAATGAATTTGGGAAGTTCATAAAGCGTGAAACTATGAGTAGCGGATAGAGTATTATGGTAATTATGATATCATCAGATTACAACACAGCACATAATTTGTTTATACTTATCAATATATAACTAACAGTCATCTTGCGTAAGTATACATAGTTTTTGTTATTAATATCCAGAGTCATTATTACTTTAGTAATTTAGTTTTCCTGTAAAGTTTTAAAATAGATGACCAGACGCCAGCACATTAAGCTACTGGAAACTGACAAACAATAAAATTTTCACTTTCACACTGGAAATTTTCACAATCGACTTTGAAATCTTATATATCTAATCTTTAGTCTTTTTTTCTTCATTGTCTGGTAAAACATCTAATTGTACCTACTTAATTCTAACCGAGGGTGGGGAATCGGTGACCTGTGACACAGGTCTTAATTAAGAGACCTATCACCACCAATCTCTCGCATAGATTAAAGTATATAGTCCCAGCTTACCCAATTATAAGATCTATGCCTATTGTGAAGAGAAAATAAATGAATTTTATTATTATTTCTAAATTAAATGAATTTTCGTCTTCCATCAAGGCTTCCATCGCGAACACAGCCGCAGAGACACTGGCCTGAGAACTACTTTTTAGGATGGTCACCAAATCATTAGTTATATGTACATATAAATACTTCCTATGTATAACTGAGTGTTGTTATGTACAAAACGAGGCCCAGGCGTCATTATCGAAGACAAATGACGGACTAAAATGCAAGTCAGTGTGTATAAGTGGTCACGTGGTCACTCTTTGTTTTAAGTCGTAACTCACCTATTGTACGGGTGTAGGTTACATAGGTTGACTGAGAGGAGCTCGTGGCTAAGCCACAGCTGCTTAGGTCGATCAATAAGGTTAAGCAACGCTTGGCGCGGTCGGTCTGTGGATGGGTGATGACCTGTTTCGGAAGGCACGTTAAATTGATGGGTCCCGGCTGGCATTTGTACATCTTTGGGAGCCGTTACTGGTAGCCAGAAGCCAGAAAGTCTGACAACCAGTCTTACCAAGGGATATCGGGTTGTCCAGGTAACTGGGTTACGGTCAGATAGGCAGTCGCTACACGTAAAACATTGATACTCAGCTGCATTCGTTTAAGACTGGAAGCCGACCCCAAGACAGCTTGGGAAAAGGCTAGGCAGATGATTATTAATTGAATCATTGAACGCATGAGTTTATGAGTATTAGGGCCAGTCTCACTGGTTACGTATAAGTTTCAGATAGTTTATCTGACAGATAATTTCGTACAAATTCTGTTCCATCTTTTAATTTATCTGGTAGATAGTGGCTATCCGTAACCTGTGAAACTGGCCCTTATACTCGTATTTGTTACTTCTTCACGTCAAAACAGCTGAACGGATTTCAATACAACCTGGAATTAATAATAATATGGTTAATATGTAAGCTCATTTTTATCCGGATACAAGAAAAAGTTCCTTCTACGGGTCGCGAGTGACAACGCTGGCAGAAGTTAATGCTAGTCCCTATAGATAGTAAACAATAATGATAATAGAATAAGGAAAACAAACCTATTAAAAGTCTCTCCACTGATTATTATCTAAATGTAAAACTGCAAGTCATTATGATGGAAGTTATACAATTTGCTTTTAAGCTACTATTGATTATGAATGATGCATATTCTATGAAAAGTGGTGCAACTTCCCTATGGTGAGTTCTCACGAAAAGTTAAAAGAGGTTAACACATAATGTAAAACGAGTATGTATCTACTATCGTACATATATTGCCCTCCACTCACCATTATCAGTTGTCAGACTTTCTGGATTCTGACTACCTGTTACGGTTGCCAAAGATATACAAATCGCAACCGGGACCCACTAATTTAACGCGCCTTCCGAAACACGGAGAAACTCGTCATAACAAGAAGGTCATCAATCCCCGGACCGACCGCGCCAAGCGTTGCTTAACCTTATGATCGATTGACCCGCGCGGCTGTTCCTTAGCCACGAGCTCCACGAGATATAATGTGTGGTAATTAATGTTTTTCTTTTTCTTAAATTATATGATAGAAGACTTTATTTAAATGAGACACTGTAGGAAAACATATAATTGCAACAAACCATGGCATCATTTTATTTTCCCTTATGACTGTTCTTCCAACTTGCTTTACTAATAGGAATTCCCCGCGAAATGAGGTAGTGGGAGCTAGTCACGTGATATTTTTTATACGAATGTGTTATTGATGAAACGTTTATCGAGTTGTTACCAAAAATGTTATATGTATAACGTTCCACATTGATCGGTGTAGCTTTCAATTATGTTAAAAGTAGATAATTAATATTTCATTTTAATAAAAACAGAATTGTCATGTTACCATCATGGCTAAGTACTACCCACTTACTTAAAATATATCATGTATCTACTTATTAATATCAAGACAAGAAAGAACAAGTTGTACTTTGCTCCAAAAGAAAATATTTAAGTTAAGGGTTCCGTATACAGTACAATTTTATACAATGTGTAGAATCATTGCCAGAAGCTAATATAAAAATAGTAATAAAATATTACTCAAAAAAGAAAGGTATACGCATTTTTTTTAATCTATTATAGGTTGAATATTAAGGCACGAAGCCGTTCCCGCTTATAAAAATGGCGCTTAAATGACGGCTTGAATTGGGCATATGACAAGGTCAAAAATAAAATGCTAATATGATAGTCATTTTGTCCTTTTAAAATTTTGAACTATAAAATTGATTTCATTTTTTTATTCATAGTATAATCGAAATTTGATTTCAGCTTGATGTCAGAAATCTGTGACGTCATATTAAGTAACCGTTTTATTTGATCTCAATAAAAGCATTGAAGTAGACTAGTTGTCACCTACCGTATTTCGTAGATATTTACTTATGTTTGTGGAACCCTAAATAGTAGAAGTAGGTATGAAGTCTATTTATATATTCGATGCGAAGAACAGTTTACGTATTATTATACTCGTATTGAATGAATGACAGTCCCGCACATTGGTTCTAAATTTAAACAGTCCGCTTGGTGTCTTCTACGGTACGTGGTCACTCGTAACGCGAACAGGATTTAAATATCGAATTCTAGTTAAAACTTATTTTAAATTAGTTAAAAAAAATAAAAGACGCTTGATTTTTCTATGGTATCTAAAAATATAGTGATTGGTGCATTAGAAAAAAATTAAGAAGAAAGTTTTTTTTTTACAGAAAATGGAAAAACTAAAAATGTTGACATTTGGCCTGCTTTTAAGTTTGTGCTTATGTGATGGATACAAGATATTAACAGTGTTTCCAATCCCAAGTCCTAGTCATGGTATACTTGGTGACAATATGGTTAAACATCTACTTAATGGAGGCCATGAAGTAAGTACTTTAGATGTTAAGTTTATTCACTATGTGCACTTTAGTATGATCATTGCCCCATTTTTTCAACATGGTTCAACAGGCATGGAACATGTTTCACTTTATTTCATTCTACTCAATTGTGGGGCCTGGAGTGTTAAAATACAGGCCTAGGCTTAGTTTAGACTCCAGATCTCCCACAAATTACAAATCAGACCTGTCAAGCTAGCTTGTTCTCAATAATGTTACTATCAAGTACCTTTGTATTGTAATTTGTGGATATGAAATAAACGAAATTTATTATTATTGTAACGAAGTGTATGGCATGGGTTCCATTACTGTTGCACGTAGAACAATTTTTATAAGTTCTATTTTTAAATTATCTAATTTGATTTGATTCGAATTTGACATAGAATGAAAATATATCAAGAAGCGCTTCAAGACCTTTTAAATGTCATTATTTTTTTCATCACTCTTAAACACTGATAAAAATTGGTACAAAATGGCGTATGACCCTTTAAGACCAATTTGGATTACCTACCCAATCTAATCTTTGTTCCGTCTCGTCTATAATCTTATCAGCGTTATCTTCTGTTTCAAAATCAATCAAATTCAAGTAGGTATAGCATGATTACTGATTTTATTTCTTTGATTCGTTATCAGTTCAAGTTTTTTGGTGAAATGATTTTATTAGTTAAAAAACAACAGATTTTAAATATAAATATAAGGCCCTTGTTATAAGTATATTCTATTGTGTATAAGTTAGTACATACGCCAGCCCATCAAGCTACTAAAACTGTATAATTTTCTCAATCATCTTTCAACACCATAATGCTTCAGCAATAAAGTAGAAAATCTATTAAGGAAATTTGACAGCTTGTAGTAGCTTGATATGCTGGCGTCTGTACATTACGACATTTATGTGTGCTTCGAATTAATTAGTTAAGAATTAAACGTCTGTACACAAAGCCGTGTGAGACCTTGTTTTATATAGTATACACACAGACACCGCTATTAAATTAGGTAAACACCGTCATATAATATGTATGTAGATACTGTAGGCCTTGAAAAAAGACTATGACCTTTGAGGTTGTACTAAAGAGTCGTTAGTCGAAATAGCAACATCATCTTATTTAAGTAACAATAATGCGGTAATAATATCGTTTTATTTTTATCTAATTATAAACTAAACAGCTATATAAATATACACACTGCCTGGTTCATTGATATTTGAATTTTGAATTTATCAAATTTCAATAGCTCTTTTGTCCACTTATGGTTACCGGTAACCAATATTTATGGGATAATATTTTTGCGTTCACCAAAAATCTAATGGTACATCTATGTATGCATTTCTAAAATATTGATCTTAAACCCGTTTAATTTTTTTACTATAATTAAACTACTCGGCCAACAAAATATGTTACATCAAACAAATTCCAAATGAACACCAAGATATAACACTTTTTTATTGTACTGCGCTGCCAATATTCTATTGTAACAATAAGTATTTTATTCTTCCCCGAAAAATACTGTTCGTGCACCAAATATTCCTGAATGTGACACAAAATATTTAGTATGCATCCTAGTACCGTATACCCATTTAAATTAGTGATTAGTGAACAACTGATTAGTGTTAAAAAAAAAACCTTTTTAGTAAGCATTACATTTTATAATGTGTTCATTTTTTATTAATAAAGCTACATTGGGCATTAATTGGTGTTTGATTCAAATACATTTAGCAGAGCATTATCTAAAGTAAAACTAAAAAAATAAACGCTTGTTTTTAAAATTAGGTGTATTACTATTTTTACAAATTTGCAACAGTTGTTAAATAGACGCTAGTTATGACATATTTTAATGAACATATTTTGGTGCACATTCAGTATATTTGGTGGAACACAGGCAAAATTAGGTAAATGAAATGGGAATAAATTGAAGTACTTTTAAATACCATCCATATTTATGTGGTACACTCATTTTGTAGAGGAATAGGGTAGTTGACATCTAGTCAAATTCATTATGTACTTTTATTGAACTGTCAAAAACGGTTACTTTCTAATCAATTTGTACGAAAGTATGACGTCACATTTTTTTCACGTCAAGCCATATATTTATTTTACTTAGTTTAACAATAAAAAAATTCTAATACTTTTTCCTTCAAAACGATAAATAAAAATAACAATATTTAAAGATGCTCTATATATCATAAAGGATTTTATTTTTCCTAGTTAACAACCCAATTGTCATAAATAAACTAAATAACTAATTATTGATGAGTTTTTACTTGAAATTAATTTTAAGCGCTCCATCAATTTATGAGTATGTTGAGTGTAAGATCTAGATATGTACTTACTTGGTATTTGCCCACTAAAAACATAATTTTCCATCAAAACAAATGTAATGTCTACCAACACGCCACACTTTACAATTTCCGTGTATACAAAGTACACACTACAGCGTAGCACTTAAAAATAAATTATTATCAATTATTATCAGTAATACTTGTGACTGAAATAGCTGAGTGCGACAACGTGAACATTGTATAAATGAATAGATCACACACAACAATGCAGATACTTTTTAAGCAACTTTCCAAAATTGAGGAGTTCGTCAATTCAGCGTTCACGCATCATGCACTCTAAATATACAATGAAACTATGTAGTGACGATGCTGTTCGAAGTCTGACACAAATGTTTCAGCAACATAATTATCATTTGGGTATTGTAATCTGTTAGAAACATGACCAAGCCCTAGCCCAAGCTAACGCTAGTTACTATTTAGTATTCTATGCCCAAGCCAAGATAATTTCATTTATAAGTAACCTCACAATTATAAATATTTTGTTCACAGGTAACATACATCACGCCTTTTAAAAATAAGAATCCTCATCCAAACCTTCATATAATAGATGTGTCTGCAAACTCGAAACTTTTTGACAGTAAGTATAAGCATATCACTACAGTATTTTTATTCAGTCAAAGTCTTAACATATTGATACCTCAAAATCATTCTACAGTACTAATTTGCTGCTGTTACTAACTTCCAGGCTTAGCTTGGCTAAGCTATACATATTATGTATAATAGTTCCGTCCTATGGGGGCAAAAAAGATCAACAACCCCACACGATTTCTTAAATAAAAAATAAACGGAAAAAAATTGGCCGAAAATAATTTCTTTTTTAACGATTAACAAATTTTAAACCAGTCCAGAATAGAATCTAGAGAAACATAATTATTAAAAAAAAAAAAAACAAGAAATAATGATTCAAAGTCAAATAGAACATTCTACGTATTCACTAACCGAGTCTTATGAGCGTAATAAACAGCAATTATATTGACTACAAACAATCGGAAAATAGATTTTACAACGCAGGGACCAATAGCCATAGGTGCTGATGTAATCAAGTACATTTATGACGTCTACGTGAAAATACAAATCCTGAATCTAAAGTTATGATTCAGAATGCCCCATGAAAATAGCCACAAAGACCATGAGCCTTACGTAAATAAAAACTTGTATACGTTGGCCATAATTCTTATTGTATGGATAGTATACAATATGAATAGTATGAATGGTCAGTACATTAAAAATTTCAACTGGTGATCCGGTCACAAAATGCAACCGTAATTTCACATTTGACAAAGATAATGTTGCAGCTACTATAGATCTTGCCAAACTTAATGAAGCCTGGAAAGCTCACGAGAGAGGTTGCGCAAAAACCATTTTAGGTCCTAGTGGGAGGCGAGTGGCATGACCTGACATTCGCATGTGCGACTCAATCAACTCTGAAGAAAATTGCAAGTCGCCATTAAGTTTGACGAGAACTATACTAGAAGCAGCATCATTCAAGATAAAACAAAAACCGTCTCCAAAACATTAAAGAAATACCGAATTATTTACTAGTTACTTAAGCCAAATTATTTTATAGCCAGCATGCTAGACGTGAAGAAAATAATGGATGGAGACACGAAGATGCAAGATAATGCATTAATGTTCGTGTTGATGAACACCTTAGCAACTGCAACGTTGGAGAACCCAAACGTTCAGAATATGTTGAAGGATCCAAACACTAAGTTTGATGTCATCATTGGTGAATTTATGTTTTCTGACTTATATTCTGCGTGAGTACAATTTTAATTTAGTAAGCCTACATTGTGATGATTTTCTAGTAAATTTAGATCGACTATTTGTCTTATAATGTTTCAACTCCAGATGGGATTCCTTTTGTTAGTTCCATTGTTATTCTATCAAACATAACAATAATCGATACATCGACTAAAATTACAAATGTCAGTTTCTTGTTTACATGTTTCTTCGCATATTTGAGTTAAAAGTTCTGACAGTTTATCTTCCTTCTCAGGTTACCGGCTGTGCTTCAATGTCCTTTCATCTGGTTTTCAACCATCGAAGCTCATTCAATGATCTTAAACCAAGTACACGGTCCTCTGAATCCAGCTTACACTGCCGACTATCTCGTGGCCAGGGTTGCTCCGTTTTCTTTCTCTGATCGAGTAAATGAGCTATGGACATTATTAGTAGGCCTGTATCATCACAGCTTGTAAGTATCTGACTAGAAATGGTTAAAACTGATGTTTAATTGTAAGATCAATAAATAATATCAAATACTTATTTATTACCACTGGTAGGTGGATTTGATTATGAAGCAGCAGCAGTGTTGCAGTATTTTCACATAAATTAAATATGCCTGTGAAATCAAAGTCATCATTGTATCGTTCTATTTCTTTAAAAAAAACTCACTGCCGTTATCATTCCCGGATGTTTTGAAATGAGTTATCATGCAATACGTAACGTTTTGTAAGAAAATCAAAGTTCAAATGAAAAACGCCAAAATTTGTTGCTAAGTCACCAAATTATCGTTAACTATAAAAAAGCTGAACCTGATTAAAATTCAGGCATAATAATACCTACGTATTAAAAAATTAATGTGTCATCCACCAACGTCAAACCAGTTTCATCATGTACATTTTTATTATTGGATTTTAATCTTTTCTTAATGCGACTGTTATCTTTGACAGTAACAAATGTTTATTTTCTTATCAACTATTACCATTTAAATTTGGATCGATTTGGAATATATTGGTTCTCATATTTATGTAGACATCATGATAACGCAGAATTTCTATCAGCGATTATCCTGATTACTCTTGAGTCACTGCATGCCATTTCCCAGTAATCTTTTGTATCACGAGACGCCTCGATATCTTTTTAGATAAGAATAATCTTTTTTCTTTACATTACAGTGATTATCACGCGAAAGAAGTGTCTGATTACGAAAAATTGATAGCCCCGATTGCTAGAGAGCAAGGGAAGCCTGTACCTGATTTTAAAGTATTGAAGTATAATGCATCTCTTCTGTTGGGTAACACACACGTTTCCTTTTCAAACGCAGTACCTCTTCCTCCGTGTTACAAGCATATTGGAGGATACCACATTGATGAGGAGGTCAAGCCTTTGCCTGAGGTTGGTGGACTTGTCATTAGTTATTTGTTTCTGTTCATCAATAATACTAAAGTGTGTAAAATGCAAAGGAATAAATTATCTTGAATTCAAATTAAATACTAATTTCATTTAATCAATCAATTGAAGCTTTAGTTTTGAATTAATTGATTGATACACTGTCAGTACATTGAATACCTATTTCTCAGGACTTGAAGAAAATAATGGATACTGCTAAGCACGGTGTTATATACTTCAGTATGGGATCAAATCTAAAGAGTAAGGACCTACCAGATGACTTGAAGCAAGGACTATTGAAAGTGTTTGGAGGATTGAAACAGACTGTTATATGGAAGTTCGAAGAAAATCTGCCAAATACGCCGAAAAATGTCCATATAGTTCAGTGGGCACCGCAGCAAAGTATTCTGGGTGAGTATTTTTACATTTTTGAAGGCAAATAGGCCTTTTGACAAACAAAAAGTTATTAGTCCTGGATCTACAAAATAGATCATAAACACGTGTTTTCTTTTATTTTAGTTTTCGTTTATTTAATAACACAAGAAAATGGCCCAATATTTTTTGCTAATCTAAAAGGTCTAATTTGAGTCACATATATTTAACCTTGTCAATACGTCTATTGGACTGGCAAGTTTAGAATAAGTATCTAGTGTAAATACATTCTTTGCAGAGGACATTAATTTATAACTAGTGAAGGCGATTTCAATTGACGTCGATTAACAATTGAATCCTCGTGTCTACCGTTATCTAAGGAGACAACTGCTCCGACATCATGACCTGCATTTTAAACAATTGAGAGGCACGGCATGCTTTTAATCTACGTATATTCATTAATGAAGTTGATGATTTTGTGTCTTATGGAAATGTCTAATCTAGTAGCGCTGAAATCTAAATGCAATATTATACCTTTATTACCTTGTAGCCTATCCATAAGTTTTATATTAGGAAGATTTTTTTTTTATGTCTATCATTAATTTATCTTATGCTCGTGTTCCAGCCCACCCTAACATAGCACTCTTCGTGACACACGGTGGTCTCCTGTCCATCACTGAAGCTGTTCACTTCGGTGTTCCCCTCATTGCCATCCCAGTATTCGCCGACCAATACCTAAATGCCAACAAAGTACAAAAAAAAGGTTTCGGCGTGAAAGTCGACCTGTCTTACAAAATGGACCAGGACCTTAAAGTCGCTTTGGGTGAAGTCCTTGGTAATAAGAAGTAAGTGACAAAGAACTATATTAAAAACATTACTTTTGGGACATTACAGGTGCCACAGCTGCCTAAAATCATTGTAAACCAAAAGTTTTTAAGTCAGACCTCGTTGGTCTAGAAGTCGCAAAGCGCGACTGTTATCACTTTGAGGATTTAAGGAGACTTTCATAAAGCAGCCCCAAGTTTGGAATTGGTGATTGGTTACACCCAAATGACGGTCATGCGCTTGATCTCTCTCCGGTCGTGTCGGATTGCTGTACCATTGGACTATGAGAGTGCACAATTGTCTGCGCAAATGTTGCCTTGTAATGCGTCCTGCGCATTTGGCTGATCTCCTTAGAGAGAACGGCCGGGGCCGGCAATCGGACTGGAACCAACTGCCATACATCTGACCGCGACCTCACATCCACCTGACTTTAATTTAAATGGCTCTCGGTAAGCTCTCTAATTTGATCTTTATTTCTATCACCAGATATGCAGAAACAGCAAAAGCACTATCGATAGCATACCACGACCGTCCCCAAAAGGCGAAAGACGCTTTAAACTTCTGGGTCGAACACGTGGTGCGCACGCGCGGGGCTCCACACCTGCGGTCTGTCGCGATCGACATACCACTCTACCAACGAGTGTACCTAGATCTCTTAGCTTTAGTCCTCTTAGCTTTAGTAGTACTATTGGTAGCAGTAAAGAAGATTTTGAGTCTTCTGACATCAGGGAAGAGCGTTAAGCAAAAGAAGAATTAGATAATTAATAGACATTAAGTGTTGTTAGACAAATATCGATTGGGTAAGAACTTAAGATAGACGTATTTGACATAAAATATTTTCTCATGTATTTATTCGTTGGTTATATGCAGTCTCATTTAAATGATGCTGCATGGCAACGGTCAAGGCCTTCTTTTGAATCTTTTGTATTATAATTTTTAACCTTATGCCGTGAGAGATAAGGTTCAAAAGAGATCAATCGCAAACCGAGTTCTTAAGATGTAAAATTCTTTTTTATTTTCAACTGCCTGTTTGTTATACTTTAATAATCCTACTACTATTATAAAGGCGAAAGTTTGTAAGTATGGATGTATAGATGTATGGATGTTTGTTACTCTTTCACGTAAAAACTACTGAATGGATTTGAATGAAACTTTACCACAATATAGCTTATACATCAGAATAACATATAGGATACTTTTTATCCGGGTATGGAAAGTACTTCCCTCAGAAAGCGGGTAAACCGCTGGCGGAAGCTAGTATTTAATATAGTTCCTCTCTTGGGACGAAATAACTTGTGTGGTTTCACCAAACTAGAAGTGCTCACAAATCTATGGCGAGAATATGTAGATAATAAATTATTCGGCTTCCTATAAATGACGACTATTTGTGTGACCATATGTTATAATAATGTGTGCTGTCTTATTGATTTTGGTATTATTGTGTTTGATTGAACTTTGAGAATATTATTTTTATTTTTCTATTAACTAAATATAAGAGTTTGTTACAAACCTCTTTTTCTTTTTAATCTAATATAATACTACTAATATATACTACTGCTATATGTATAATAATATATAATAATATTCCTCACACATTCACACAACGTCATCTACTCCCAAAATAAGCAGAGCTTGTACTTTGGGTACTAGACAACTGATAAACATACTTATATACTTTTCTTTTGTAAATACATACATATTATATGTACATAGAAACACCCAGACTAAATCAAACATCCATGTTCATGCACACAAATGTTTGACTTATGCGGGAATCGAACCCGCGACCTATAGCGTGGCAGGCAGGTTCACTAACCACTAAGCCGTCTGGTCGTCCATAGGTATCTGTTTTTTGTAATCTGTTTTTTTTTTTACTATATTATGTTCGAAAATAATGTATTTAATTCGTGGGATTGTCTACACCGATTACAAAATTCAAATTAACCTTCACTAATTAATGATTAATAACTAATTAACGTATCACTCAGTTAATTGATCAACGGAGTGATATATTCCAATTAATTTCGCTTTAGTGTCCGTCATAACAACAGATATTAAATCATCAAGTGTTGTTATCATTAATTAAATAGATAATTACAAGCGGTTCGTACAATGCATGGTGCATTGTCAACGGCCTAGCAACAGGATTCATAGATAAGCTTCAGAATCTAAACTGTTACTAGTGTATCTGATGCAGCTAAGTATCAAGAAATACACGGAGTGACCTATATCGGACCTCATCAACCCAGTTCTGGGCAACCAACTAGATTTTCACACACGGTCAGTTAACCTCATAGTAAGCTTGTATTGTGTGCCAACACAACTGATGAACATAAATATTTATAAATACATATTATATCAACCAGACCACAGCCAACAAGCGTACTCATCACAGAAATGTCGACCGTGCCGGGAATCGAACCCGGGACAAGTCACACACAAGTCCGGCGTGGTAACCAGTGCGCCATCGGGGTCGTAGATACGCCTTGAAAGACTTGGTGGTCAGACATTATTGCTTCTGACTACCTGTAACCACTGCCAAAGATGTATAACAGCGAGATTCACCAATGTAACGTGCCTTCCGAAAACAATGACACACTCATCATGACAAGATGGCCACCCATCCATGGACCGACCGCGCCAAGCGTTGCTTTACCTTATGACCGATCGACCCGTTCGGCTGTTGCTTAGCCACGAGCTCTATACGAAAATGAAAAAAACATTAGTACAAATACCTACTCCTAGAGAGTCGGCCGTTCTTAAGCGAAGCCACTTGTCTTTTGCAATGTACGGCTAACGTAATTCATCCTTGTCCTCGATATAATGTTTAATGTTATTGTAAGCTATTGTAATTAGAGTACTTGACAACATTTTGGCATTTTTATCAGTAAGGTCAGTGACACATCTAAGTAGCTAGTATTTTAAAAGCAAACAAATGTATCAAGGTTCTAAATAATCTTTTTGTAGGTAGGTTATATATACTGTACCTATACATATTATTATGATCGCGTTGAGCAAATACTTGTAATGTTTTTCGTAATTATGCATTTTATTTGACTTAAGTTGTTCATACTTATTATACAGGGTGTAAGGGGCAGCCTTCCGCAGACTGATGGGGTTACTTCAGTATACCATACTAAGAAGAATGGTTCATGAAATGGTTTCAGGAACGTTATGGAAATCCAATAAAACTGATTTGTTTTAAAAATTTAACAGCTGATTTTATGCGTCGATCGTTACGATTATTTCAAAATCCATTGCTGGATTTTTGATTTTACCGGTATTACTAAAAAAACCGGCATACAAAGAAAGTAATTTTGCATTGAAAGAAACAAAAATTTACTGAATAATAGGCAAAAAAATAAAAAAATCCTGAGAAAAATTCCAGTATATAAGGGAGACCTAGGAAAATTGTGACAGAAGAGAGTTGTTATAATGACGATTTCTCGAACTATGCTACTATCGTTTTAGCGACGTATTACTTGATACAATACTTATACATATAATATAATAGTGTGTATGGCGTCTGTATGGAAAAAACATCGAAAATTCAGTTTTTCATCAATATTGTGATTATATTTATATTGTGTTATATTGTATTGAAATGGCTATGCTATTTTTTTCCTATATGACGTGGTTACTGGAGTTTCAAGGCGTGACATTTTTTTGTAGTTGTGTTTTGTTTCGAAATTACAAATTATTATTATGTTTAGGGCGCGATTTTTGACACATAGAAGAATCATGACACGCTTGTCGCAACCGTTGTTGTGTGTGTATTTCAGTTTATTTACAGGTGAAATTATTTAAAACGCTTTCTTTAGGTACTATTCAGCTGTTCGATTGTTTACTTAAAAACCATTATCACCTTTCGTTTGATATAAAAGTTATTTATGTAACAAAATAAATATTAAAGTTAGTTTTCCTCGTAATTGTTACTCGTGCAGTCAGACACCAGCACATCAAGCTATTATCATCTGTAAAATTTCCTTAATAGATTTTCAACTTTATCGCCGAAGCATATGGTCCAAAGTGGGTTGAGAATATTTGACTGTTTCGGGTAGCTTGATGTGCTGGCGTTTGAACAAAAAGAAGTGGAATAATGAATGAAGTTTCCTCATAATATTTTCCTTCCCGTTTGTTACAATGATGACCACGCGAAGTATTATGTGTTTTGGTCCGCGAACTTCTTACGGAGAAGGTACTGCCCCTAATTTAATTAACACAGCGAATTTCAACTCTATTTGAAAAGATTAGAGCTGATTATACATCTGTATAAGACCAGCACGAGTAATGAAGTTTAATAATAATATCTATACGATATTTTTTGTTCTAACATACATATTTACAAACGTTTAGCGTACGGTGTACTTGGTATTATTATACATTATGATAATATTATATGTTACCAAACAATTTTTTTATCAGCTTGCAAAGTGGGTTGAGAACATTTGAGTGTTCGGGTAGCTTGATGTGCTGGCGTCTGTACAAAAAGAAGTGGAATAATGAATGAAGTTTCCTCATAACATTTTCCTTCCCGTTTGTTACAATGATGACCACGCGAAGTATGACATGTTTTGGTCCGCGAACTTCTTACGGAGAAGGTACTGCCCCTAATGTAATTAACACGCAGCGAATTTCAACTCTGTTCGAAAGTATTAGAGCTGATTATTCATCTGTATAAGACCAGCACAAGCAATGAAGTTTAATAATAATATCTATACGATATTTTTTGTTCTAACATACATATTTACAAACGTTTAGCGTACGGTGTACTTGGTATTATTATACATTATGATAATATTATGTTACTAAACAATTTTTTTATCAGCTTGCATAGGTATAGACATTAGACACTAACCAGATTGAAATTGTACTTATTATAGTTCATAGTCCACACCGAACTATTTCATCTGTTCAAGTCGCAAATAACAAGCAGTTTGTAAACATAAAAGTTACGTCTTTGCCTAAAGCAAATCAACCTACCTCAATGTGTAAAATTTATTTAATAGATTTTAAATCTTATCACAATATCAGAAGGTTAATATTCGATAGGTAAAATTTGACAGATTCGGGTAGGTTTATCTGGCAAATTACAGGTAAATGGGGGACCGCGAAGAAAATATATACCTCCATTTCTAACGCGCATTTAAAATCATCGAACCTGGTAGATAAGGTAAGTTAATAAAGTACTTTTTGGTATGTTCATCACCGACTTCTAGGGCCGACTTCTGCAATACTACGCATTCAGCAGCATTTAGTTTTAAAATAGCACGAGTAATTTCGTTCTCATAATACTGGTAACATTCGCGAGTGGACAAGTATCGCCAGCGTCGAGCAACTGTTTCGCTTGGCGCAAGACCGGGATAAGTTCGCTGAGCTGACGGCCAACCTCCAGCAGCGAGAGGCACCAAAAGAAGAATACTGGTAGACCAACACCAAAGTGTATCGTTTTTGTGGTGGACAGTTAACCTCCTTGGGTTACGAAGATCAAGCATTTTGGATGGGCTAGAACATAAAAGGCTATGTATAAGCTCGAGGCCTCCAGTTGAAGGGGATACGTATATTGTTTACGTACCTAATGAAAGTTTATGTTGCCGCTTCGCAACTTTCCATAAAATAACAACTGTTCTATGTAAGCACCGATGGGGAACGTTTGGAACAACTGATGGATATATTCTATATTCATAATAGCTCCCAAGTGGGTGCTAATGCCAGCCTCGCGAAATCGACATGCAGTAAAAATATGCAAGAACCTACATAAAATGCTCGGTTGTGGAGCCCATTTTAAGATGTGAACATTTTTAGGCACATTCGGCAGATCTTCTTCGAACTTCCAAACACTGTTTGTTTCAGTTGTCCAAACGTGTTAAGCAGGTCACGTTTCACCTTCTGCGGCCAGTCTTTGCTCTTCAAATTGGATCAAAAGCATGCAGGGGGTTGGCGTCTTTGACTTCTGTCGTATGTGGATTCTATGGAGTATGGTACCTACCCAGCTGTAACATATCTACCTTATTAGAATATATATTCATTCAAAAATCACCATCAATTAGGGTCACCTAGAAACTTTTGAACGTTTTCACTTTCTATCATGGCAGCCATGATATTCTCCACCATTATATCCTTCAATATTTTCACCGATGATAATGTTTAAATTATCATTATGTGGATGTAATTCCTATTGATAATCGATCGAAATTCGATTTGAAAGTGATAATCGAAATTCCTGTACCTATAAATAGACGTAACAAGGAAACTCCATTCCGTGCACTTGGAGGCAATCTATATATTACATCTCACGCTTTTGTCAATAATTTGTGTCCTGAGCGAAATAAGTCATAAAATCTGTCCTGGGTTACCTTCTGCTAATTTGAATTCAGAACACATTTCGATTCTAAACGTAAATTTACTAAATTCATATAAAGGTCAGTTAAGACCTTGCCACTTTGTTAAAAACAAAGAAGTCGAGACTCCACAGTCTGTCTAATTAGTCCTTAAGAATAATGGGCAGGACATGACGTCACGTTTCAAAGTTAAAGCCTTAGTTTGAGTTTCGAAGTCTGAACAGTTCTGGATTTGACCTACTTGCAGACCGGCCAGTCAACTTTGAACACATGGCACGAACTTAGGTATTAAAATTTGAAGTTGGTTATTGATGTCCAAAATTTTGAAATGGGGGGGAACGTTGAAAATTTTCAAAGTGTCTCAACGTTTCTTTTCGTATGTAAAATTACATACGAGGACATTGCGTCTTAGGAGAAGCATGTTCGACTTTTTCTTACAATATAAATTAAAAGTTTCCCTTGTCCTTTAATTTTCTTGGCTAGGGTTGGCATCCGTACTCTAAACAAAATCTTCAGCTTTATAATATTACAATAGATCACAGAATCGTTTGTCAAAACTAGAAGGTTTATTTGTATAGAACCTGGAGAAAAAAACTCCCAGTTTCCTTACTATTATCTTCCTCCTTCTCTTTTCGTTTCTTGACGTGCATTCCAAAACACCGAGAATCTCATTTTCATATTGGTTGTTACCCACCTCCGGATATATCGAAGGATTGGTAATTTGATCCTAGACACATTAAAAATAAAGTTGAAAAGATCAAGTCTTAAAAGTTAATGTATAAGGAAAAAAATGTCTCATTCATGCTGTCCTGTAACCTTTGGCTTTATCCCCTACATTCATATACAAATTTCTGATAACATCAACTTTCAATGATCCATAAAAATGCTAATGATTCGACGAAGTTCATCATCATCTCCCGAGCCTTTTCCCAACTATGTTGGGGTCGGCTTCCAGTCTAATCGGATTCAGCTGAGTGTTTACTACCAATGATTCGACGAAGTTCTGCAGGTTTAAATCAGCATTCCATGTGACTAATAAACAATGTTCATGTCAGTTCATTTACTTATGTTATTCACGGAATGCGTACACACAGTGATAACTATATTATAAAACAAATTTACTTTATTCTTGTTTAATTAGATAACGTTAAATCATATTTAAATAACATTGTCAGTCAATAGCATTAGCCTTAGTACTTAGTTACCGTAAATAAATAGATAGAAAAATAGTAGATGCAGGTAGACACAAGCTTTTTGCTAACGGGTGAATGACCTCTTCTAGCCAATTCAAACTTCAGACATTCAAAGTCCTATGAGACTAAAATGCAGACAAAACCACATATTATGAACAAGATAACTTTTGACAACTTTGTTAATATGCACAATTGCACATTCTTAATTATACCCTCCAAATGAATATCCTGCATTTTTAAATATAATAGATAACTAAAATATTTTAATAATTAATTTAATTCTATGACGGTGTTTACTTTCATAAAGTTTAATTAAACCACATGGATCACTTGACTCTTTCTAACTTAAAATAACTTGATAATCAGGAGATCGTAGTATGGCGGCTCTATGTTGTTGTTTCTTTCTCGCCCTATACTGAGAATGTCTCTGCTTCTCTTTCGTGCTTTGTTTTTTACGTGAGATAATTTATTATACCAACTACAAGTATTAAAACAAAATATGACGTCATTTCATTCGTCGTCGTTCGATATCGTTTCGTAGGTATCGTTTGATAATAAATGTTAATTTCAATAAGGCTTTCGCCAACGTCCATACCACGTTGAATACACCGGTTCTCGTCCGATCACCGAAGTTAAGCAACATCGGGCGCGGTCAGTACTTGGATGGGTGACCGCCTGGGAACACCGCGTGACGTTGGCTTTTTGCTTTTTTATTTCAAATAATACAAATCCAGATTTATTAGCTTTACAATCCATGATTATTTGTTGTTTTTATCATAAAAAGTTTTTTTTTGCCAATATTTTTAGTATGGTCTCGATACACACTATATTATGATACGAACTTCACTGTTACTGCAACAGATATGTGCAATCTCTCTCTCTGAACTGTAGGGAGATCCATAAAAAAAAACACTAAGTAAAATCAACAGATCCATTTAATTCTTCTTCTTTTTACCGACCGCCTTAACTTTTATCTCTTTCTGCTTCTTAGAACATACAAGATTGCATAGAAGTCTTAACAATATGAAAAACACTAGTATGACAGCTAATATTAAGCCAAATAGGTCTAAATACAGTCGCTGGTATAGGGGTAAATGAAGAGCCGGGGAGCGCAAATGTGGGGCACCATTCGTGTTGATAACGTGATTTACCCAATGCAGCAGCTCTGCTCCAGGCTTCGCTATACGATCGTGGTAGATGAAAGAGAGCTCCTTCACTTTTTGTCTGTATCTGTAAAGATAGCAATAGTTTTCTTTTTTATTCAAATTCATTATCTTTATTAGCTCGTTAAGGTATTACAGGTTGACATTAATAATATTTTATAGCCAAACGGTATTTTTCAGGCGTTGCAAAATTGAGGGCTACAACTACACTACTTATTTAGGCGTCTGATCTCTCTCCGGTCGTGTCGGATTGTCGTCCCATCGGATTATGAGAGTGAGGGAATAGAGAGTGCACCTGTGTCTGCGCGAATGCTTGTGCACTATAATATGTCCTGCGCAGCTGGCTGATCTTCATAAAAGAGAACGGCCGCCGTAGCCGACAATCGGCCTGGATGCCATCATCGACACTTATTATATATTATTGCATTTGCTTATCTAGGACTTACGATATGCAAGTAAGCGTGCTTCTAATGTGAGGATTTATTAGGTGGGTAGAAATATTAAATTGAATGTTACTATAAATATTTTTCGAAACGTTCTATCATTGAGCAGAAGCATTTTTGTATCAGGTACTTTATAAATGTTCTATTCAATTTTATCTGTTTGGTTTCGTTTCTTAGGTCTTTAGAATCTACTCCGAAGCATTTGGAAACTGACTGGGACAAATTGACTTCAAAGCCTTAAGCCTTTTTTGATTGGTGACTTACATAGGATTATGAAGTATTTCTTCGATAGCCGCTTTTAAATCTGAAGCCACAGTGTATGACAGATTAACTTCCAAAGCAAAGCCTTTGTTCATAGCTCTTTTAACATTTATGAACTGGTCTCCAAATACAGGTATGCCAATAATTGGGACACCATAGTGGATCGCTTCTGTGGTAGACAGGAGACCTCCGTGAGTTATGAAGAGCACACATTTTGGATGAGCTGGAATTTCATATTAAAGGATATTAGAAGATAGATAATAAGGTAACAGTATCCAAAAAACAATTGAAACCAGTCAGGTCGATCGTAACTTTGGTCAAAGTCTTAGGATTCCAATCTGGAGTTGAAATGTGGGTAAGATATGCAAGAACCTACATAAAATGCTCGGCTGTGGAGCCCATTTTAAGATGTGAACATTATTAGGCACATTCGGCAGATCTTCTTCGAACTTCCAAAGCACTGTTTGTTTCAGTTGTCCAAACATGTTAAGCAGGTCACGTTTCACCTTCTGCGGCCAGTCTTTGCTCTTCAAATTGGATCCCATGCTGAAGTATATGACTCCATTTTTGGCACTCATCATAATTTTTTCTAAGTCCTGCAAAAATAACATCAATAATTTATATCGTAAATTATCATCCACCTTCTGATAGAGGTATTTCTATAACTTTAATAAAGGTGAAGACAGCTCGACAGGAATCAAAAGTATACTTTTTAGCTGTAAGTAAATCCTTCCATTATCATTTACATGTCTTGGTGTTGGTTGATCAGTAACAGCTTGGTGAATTGTCTCTTGATGAGTCATGGGCATTGTACTACTTATTTGCTACTTAAATTTTATTATACAGTTACCTGAGGCAAAGGCTTCACATCCTCATCAATATGGTATCCACCAATAGGCTTGTAGTTTTGTGGCAATGAGAGAGCCTGGCCCATAGAAACGTGTGAATTACCCAAAATTAGGGACGCGTTGTACTTCACATCATAGAAAGAAGGGGGCTGGCGACCCCTCTTCTTTACGTAAGGCACTATCAGTCTCTCGTAAGCATCCGTCTCTAACCGATCGAACTCCCTTTGAACAAGAATAAACCTATGTAAGCTCAATTTTGTTTGATACTGAATCTTCAAGCTCTTACAATTAAGTTGATATTGGCTTGATATTTTAGATCATAACATCTACTTACGTGAAATCGTAGTATCGTGATTTGATTCTAGTCCACAACTCCTCAGCTCTCTGCCAGAAGGTAAATGGAGGCATATTTGGAGACAAGGCCACGCTTGAATGCGCAGGATTTGGTGCTCCATCAATCAAACTGATGACTAATGAGTTGACCTCCACTGGTGACAACCAAATTAGAGGACAACCGAAGACTGTTGCTAGGCTGGAACAATTTTAACAAGAAATGAATAAACAGCTTTTGCAGTTACATCTGAAAGAAAAAATAATAAAGATATTACTTTTCAAAATAGTCGTTGTTTGGACCATTTGAACGAACGGAACAAAATGTATGCTATCCATCATAATAATTATACCCCGGTCGTAGGTTTACCACATAATATACTCTTTGCAAATTAATAAATATAAAATGATAGATTGGGCTCGAAAATAAAATGATGACTAGCATTACAAGCAAAAACAGCAACAAATAGAGGACTTTCATGTCACACAGTTTTTTATAAAATTCCTACTGAAGCAACGAAAAAAAATGTTTTAATTAAAATAGAAGATCGATAGAATCTAAAGGATGAAAAATACTCCAGAGAAAGTTTAACGGAGTCAAATGATTTGATGCTGTAACCAAGAGTTGCTTCGCATTCTGAAGTCAATAGCCATTTTATTATAGGTAGTGTTAGAGAATAATATTTGGATCCTTGGACCACTAAAAACCTGTTCGACGAGTACCACCTTCTGCTATTTAAAACCAATTTTAAACAAGGTAATTTTCCATGAAGTATGTACATATATACTTTTTACTAGCGAAACGCGTCTTATTGACATCACACCTATCTGAATCTTCCATAATCTATAATCCAACATCCAGACTCCAGGCTGCTTTATGCAAGTTTCTCAAAACCCACAAAGCGATTTCGGCTCGACTCGGGAATCGAACCCGAGACCCCGTGCACAGCAGTCGCGCCTTGCAACTACTAGACCAACGATATGTAAACAAATTATGATGTTGTCCTAGGTTTACTTTTCCACGCGTACGATGTCGCTGGCAAAAGCTAGTCACATAACAGATAAAGAGCACCACATACCCAGCAGTAACATCAGAAAACATCCATTCAACGATGACCAGATCAAAATTTTCTTTAGGATCGTCTAGAAGCTTCTGAACATTTTGATGCTCAACTGTTTTAACTGCCATTTGCACCATCATCGATCTCACCATTCTGTGGTCACTTATAGAAACATTTTTGTCCATAATGCTTTGGATGTTGATGGCATCGACTGTGAAACATAATAAATAGATAATACTATACTATGTAATACAGGGTGTAAAGGACAGCCCTCCGCAGACTGATAGGGTGGATTGAGCTCCTTATTTTGCATCACATTTCTCAGGATATCTTTTTTGTTTGAAGGTAAAATTTAATGCCGCTAAGATTAAAAATCCAGCAATGGATTTTGAAATAATCGTAACGAACGACGCGTGAAATCAGCTGTTAATTTTTTGTGAGGTTTTAAAACAAATCAGTTTTATTGGATTTCCATAACGTTCCTGAAACAATTTCATGAACCAGTCTTATTAGTGTGGTATACTGACCTCACCCCATCAGTTTCCGGGGGGTTGTCCCTTACACCCTGTATAATTTTCCTCACACATTCACACAACGTCATCTAGTCCCAAACTAAGCAGAGATTGTACTATGGGTACTAGACACTACTGATAAACGTACTTGTACAGTTTTATTTTGTAATTTTATACATAGGACACCCAGACTGAGTCAAACACCCATATTCAAGTACACAAATGTTTGACTTATTCAGGAATCGAACCTGTGACCTCCGTAACTTCAAATGCAGAATCAGTCACTACTACGCCATTTGGTCGTCACGGTGCCATGGTAATGATTACTGAACGTACCTGGCAAGAATTCAATAATGCTGCTGACATTAATTTGCCGGAGGTTTGGAGAAGGATTCTTATACTCAAACGCTCGGATGTACGTCACCTGAAATATTAGAGAGTAATCGTTATATCAACACCTTATATACCGGTCCGCCCTTAAAACTATTTTAGTCGAACATTCAAAAACAATTTTTTTGGAGGACGCACAAAGCTTATACTGTGTAATCAGGTATCGTCCTGTTCTTTCCAGAATTAATAGGCATTCATCGTAAACCTTTTTTATCGTCCCACTGCTGGGCACAGGCCTCTTCTCACACGAAGAAGGATTGAGCGTTAATCACCACGCTTGCTCAATGTCGGTTGATGATTTCAGACTTTATAATCCAGGTTGGCTCGAGATGTTTGCCTTCACCTTAGAAAAGTTACATTGGTACTTGCCTGACCTGGAATCGGACCCGCGCGCTAATATTCGAAAGGCTGGTGCTTTAACCACTAGGCCACTACGACTTCATAGGATAAATAGGCATTATAGGATATTATTTTCTTCTCCCATTAACAAAAAAAAAACAATAGAATACCAAGCACTAGGTACAGACTCTAGCACATCAAGCAAGCGAAACTGTAAAATTTCGCTTGCTCCAACTTCCCATTCAACTTTGAACCATATACTTCAGCGATAAAGATGAAAAGGAAATTTGACAGATTGTAGTAGCTTGATGTGCTGACATCTGTACAAAATTCAAGCAAAGAGTAATTCACCAACCTCATGACCTCCCTTCAGCAATTGTCTTACGACTCCATCGCCAAGATTCGCATGACTCCTAGACGGCATGCCAAACACCACCAATATCTTGGAAGCCTCGCACGATGAACTCAATAAGATGAACAGCAAAAAGTAATAATAATAATAATAAGCCCGCAGGGCATCTGAGGCGGGCCCGCAGGGCATCTGAGGCGGATGTGCCCGCAGGGCATCTGAGGCGGATGTCGGGGAGTAGCGACCCCGCGGGTACCGAGTGCTCCAGGGAGAGGATACTGTCCCTCATCTCCGGCTCGCCGGAGTGAACCCTGAGGGGGGACAGGTCTCCCGCCTCTGGCTTGCCTTCATTGGCCGTCCAGAGTGGAGTCGCTAGAGCAATGCTCGGAGGGTGAATGCCTCGGGTAAGTGGCGAGTGGGCACAGAGATGCTGGACCCTGGCTTGATGCCGGTTTTAAGGCGCGTGATCTGGGTAGAAAGCCGGCCGGGGCAACCTCACCCTTCAGCCGCTCACGTCCCCGTTGCCCCCTTGTTGCGACTTAGCGACTAGTTCCCGGGGGCCCGGTAAGTGAGCTGGCGAGTCTCCTCCTGCCATTTTTACATGTATTTATTACATTGTTATCGGCAGGGGTCATAGTCCCCATAGTTTTCCCTTCCCTAGTCCACTAGCATCCCATCACAATAACCCAAGTAGATTTTCTTCCATACTTAGCAATAGTTTAGCACAAACCGGGGGTTGTCCTTGGGTACATTTCTATAGTGTAGACAGGGACAGTCGTCGGTTTTGTGTCACCATTACATATATTAAAGTTGTCTCAAAAGGGCTTCAGCGTGTTGGCTTCGGCCCCACGTTCGCCTTCCAAAAGTCCGGGACTCCATAGTCCCGAGATCGAAAAGAGACATACATAATAATAATAATAATAAGCCCGCAGGGCATCTGAGGCGGATGTCGGGGAGTAGCGACCCCGCGGGTACCGAGTGCTCCAGGGAGAGGATACTGTCCCTCACCTCCGGTTCGCCGGAGTGAACCCTGAGGGGGGATAGGTCTCCCACCTCTGGCTTGCCTTCATTGGCCGTCCAGAGTGGAGTCGCTAGAGCAATGCTCGGAGGGTGAATGCCTCGGGTAAGTGGCGAGTGGGCACAGAGATGCTGGACCCTGGCTTGATGCCGGTTTTAAGGCGCGTGATCTGGGTAGAAAGCCGGCCGGGGCAACCTCACCCTTCAGCCGCTCACGTCCCCGTTGCCCCCTTGTTGCGACTTAGCGACTAGTTCCCGGGGGCCCGGTAAGTGAGCTGGCGAGTCTCCTCCTGCCATTTTTACATGTATTTATTACATTGTTATCGGCAGGGGTCATAGTCCCCATAGTTTTCCCTTCCCTAGTCCACTAGCATCCCATCACAATAACCCAAGTAGATTTTCTTCCATACTTAGCAATAGTTTAGCACAAACCGGGGGTTGTCCTTGGGTACATTTCTATAGTGTATACAGGGATAATCGTCGGTTTTGTGTCACCATTACATACATTAAAGTTGTCTCAAAAGGGCTTCAGCGTGTTGGCTTCGGCCCCACGTTCGCCTTCTAAAAATCCGGGACTCTGTAGTCCCGTGGTCTAGTAGAGACATACAATAATAATAATAATAAAAAGTCTTTATTTTTCTCATAGTTTACAATATATGTTCACAGTTATTCATGTTACACAGTTTAGAGAATGGTGTCTGTAGAAGGTAGACCCTGTGTTACAGATCACCATTAAACGCTTATCCATTTAATACAGCACATTGCGTAGGTGAGAGAAATAAAGAAAATCTTATACATAGGTGCATACTAAAACAGTGAATAATGCTTAAGTTTACATAGGAACATTCTTTTTTTTTTTTTTTTTTTTTTTATTCTAGTTACACTCATACAATGACAAGTTTTTATTTAAATATTATTAGAATTTACAATATAAAACATTTTTTTTTTTTATGTGAAATATGCACTTAATATCTATAATTTGCTTTATTAATTAAATATCTTAACTATCTTATTATATTTTAATATAATGCTTCAGACCTGTTTTCATAATGCTCTTAGTAGTTTTAAATATCATAGAAAAGAAACTTTTTATACTTAATAACTAAAGTTGTGCAGGTACATACACTTGTTTAATTGTTACACTTGCAAATATATATATAGTGTCTAGTTTATTTATTTTATATTTAAGCATATACATGGTTTTTAATATATAGAATTAGCATATATTATCATAGTCTTAACTTTAAAGTCTTCTATATAGTTATAATAGAATTAGTATATAGGGTTTTTCATGTATTATATATGTATATTATATTATGCATTATATGCATTAGTATAGAGCTATAATAATTATTTTAAATTTAACTTAAAGGTTTAAGCAATTTTTCTGTTGCATCATAATCTAGGCCTTGGAGCCATACAGTTAGTTTCTTCTTACATTGCAATTTAGAGTTAGTAACGATATCCAATTTATTGTTTATTTTGTTATAAAGGAATGTCGAAAGAAATTCATAAAAATTATGTGAAAAACTAGTGTTGTATCTATTTATTATGCAGACAGTGGTAGACCTTTTACTTTGAGGATGCTTACTGGTGTTGGTTATCGAAGAGTGCTTTTTAAGAACTGTCATTAGAATGAAAAGTTGTCTAACGGTCAGGACTTTGCATTGTTGGTACAGCTCAAAGGTAGGGTGAAGTATAGGTAAAAAGCAACTGACTTTTAAAACAGCTCTTTGTGCACGTTCTAAGTTTATGAGTACTGACTTACATGCACCACCCCATGTGGTAATGCAGTAGATAAGGAGCGATTGGCAAAGAGCATAATATACTGATTTGATGACTGTAGTATCCGAAATATGGCGTAGAGTTTTAAAAATAAAGATGAGTTTGCGTATTCTTTTAACTAGTGCATTTATGTGCTGTTGAAAGTTGAGATGGTCATCTATCAGAACTCCAAGGTATTTAATACATGTCGTTTTTGCTATTTTAGTACACGTGCATGAGCTATTTAAGTCACAGTAATGTGCGTAAAGATATAGGTTAGCTTGTTCATTTTTTCTTAATGAGTAAGTCATATATTTGGTTTTGTCTACATTAAGAGTTAGCAGATTGTCATAAAGCCATCTGTAAACTAAATTAAATCCATTCTGTGCATTAGAGTAAACGTCGTTCCATGTATCTCCGTTGAACAATAAAGCCGTATCATCTGCAAAGGTAATAAT
Organism: Heliothis peltigera; assembly: GCA_958496145.1. Classification (NCBI taxonomy): domain Eukaryota; kingdom Metazoa; phylum Arthropoda; class Insecta; order Lepidoptera; family Noctuidae; genus Heliothis; species Heliothis peltigera. The sequence goes on from OY292341.1 coordinate 3,023,500, forward strand.
TTTACCATTTTGCATCTTGATTTGGCACAAGTCGTTAATATATACTAGGAATAATGTTGGCCCTAAAATGCTTCCCTGAGGTACTCCATACTCATTAGGTAGTTCATTGCTGGACCAGTGGTCTATTTTTACGCTTTGGGTCCTGTCAGAAAGATAATCTGTAAATAATTTTAATGGTAAGCTTCTAATTCCTAGCTTTTCTAATTTATTTAACAAGATTGGGACAGATACTGTGTCAAAGGCTTTGGCTAAATCGAGGTAGATAGCAATTACTTTCTTTTTATTGTCAAGGCTATTTACTATGTAGTTAGTGAGATCATGGACTGCATCCGCCGTAGATCTACCGGAGCGAAAACCAAATTGTGAAGTGGATAAAAGCTTGTTGTTTTCTAGATATTTAACTAGTCTATTGTTCATTAATCGTTCTAGAATTTTTGATAGTGTTGGAAGGATAGATATGGGTCTATAATTATTAACACAGTATCTGTCACCGTTCTTATAAAAATATAAAATATAAAGTATATTGCCGCTGCCATTATCTAAAAAAAATGTAGTGCTATTAGGCTATGGTCATAATTTTAAATTGTAAGATCGAAGCAAGTGTAAGTACAGACAGCACATCTACCCGAAACTGTAAAGTTTTCCCAAGCGACTTTAAACCATATGCTTTAGCGATAAAGTTGAGAATCTATTAAGGAAATTTGGCAGATTGTAGTAGCTGGCCTCTATACCTATATTTTTTGTACAGTGGGCAATGATCTGATTTTGATTACCCATCCATGAACCAATTGCGTCAAGCGTTGTTTTACCTTATGATCGATCGTGCGGCTGTTACTTTACTTAGCCACGAGCTCCTCTTCGGTGACAAAATGTCGCTTGGTTATATCAATGTGACGCTAAGTTTCGTTAGTTCGCTTTATCTGACTGTCCACCTCGGCTTAGAAAAGGGTAATTTAGTTTTTCCGTACAAATTTTCTGTCAATCGATTTTAACATACATAGGGATAAACAGAGACGTCGGAAAGCGACTTTAAACTGTTTTTTACTCTGTAGTGACATGAATTATGCAGTATTCTGCAATTTTATTACAAAGACTACAATATAGGAGGGCAAAGCAGTTATAAGTAGCACGTCTACCTACTTCAATATGTCAAATTTCTTTAAAATATTTTCAACCTTACCACAATACGGCAAGGTTATTTTCGATTGGTAAAATTTGAGAGATTCGCTTCTGTACACTTTACTTCAACCTAGGATTGATTCAGCTGAAACTATACAATATATTATAAAAACCCCAATGTCCCGTGAAGTTATTATTAGAACTTAGATAACATTCCATTCATAAAATATAACGCGCATACAAGTAAAAATATTACACCTCATAAACCTTTATAATGTAAAAAATCATACGGCATTACGGGGGCAATGACTTCGTAAGGTAATGAACTTTATAAAAACTTACAAATTGGCGTCATCGTCAAACGTAAAACGGCTTTAGTACTAGATTTAGACCATTAACTTTGCTCAAAAAGATGGTTTAAAGCTAACACTAAAGGCGGTACTTTTTTTGGACCACGTTTAATAATAAGGGGGATAGTGTCGGCAAACTATGAAGTCCCGACACTATAGACACATATATGCACAAAGAAAGGAGTTAGGTACTCCTTTCGCTTTATAAAAATTTACGATTTTGGATAATTTGCAGTAGTTTTAAGCCAAAAAATAAGTGGTTAAGTATTTAGAATCTCAGCATTATTAGTACTGTAAAGAATAATTATGTAAAGTTTCAATTGTTTTTGATAATTTGTTTACAAAATCCATAATTATTATCCTTTTTGGATCCGTGCGACGGGGTAACTTTACGTATATATTTACCCACCTACACAAACAAGGTACGTTCCCATGTAGGTCCAATACATTTTTCCTCATTAATCAAATTTACTAAGTTTAGTGTCTCTAGCATGAATGTTTTATATATATTATACACCTTTAACACAAACAAGGAAAAACAATTGTTTTTGAGGACAAACACAACTAGGTGTATACCATTGCTTGTTGTTTAAAATTCTATAAAAAATATATATTATTACATTATTATAATGTATTATACAAAGAAAATTTACAAATCAGTAGTTCCTAAGATTAGCGCGTTTAAGCAAACAAACTCTTCAGCTTGATAATATTAAAAAAAAATGTAAATATATGACGTGCTCACCGAGGCACAGGTGATAATCGCCACCTTCCAGTATCCGAGCTGCTTTATGAAGGTACCTATGTTATATCTTATATTATATAACTCAAAAAGCCAACGGCTAAGCACGGGAATCGAACCCGACACCATGTATACACTACAACATCTGTACATTTTTCAACTTTTTCGGTTTTTTTTTTCACAACTCACACTACAGAATATAATATAGATAATAATTTGTGCAATATATGTAGAACTAATTTATTCTACTTATTATGGTGAAATTATCAAAAAAAGTACGCTGCATTCTTATACACGTATATAATTGAGGTATTATTTCACTACAGTGACAAAACCCAGTTAATTTATGTACAAGTTTAATTTATCAGATAACAGTATGGCAAGGTTAAATTACTTAATAAATGTTTATTATATAATCATAATAACAAGCGCATTTCTTGTTGAAAGTCGTAGTAAACTTTTAACAGAACAATAATAGAATTCAAGTGAGATACAACCTTTATGAATAGCGATCGTGTCAATGACCTGCACCGGAAAGTTAAGGTGAGCTTCGGATATTCCAAAAGTGTAATTAACTAAAGATAATGTACTTCAATCCTTTAATTAATATTAAATATATATGATTCATTGTTAAGTTACATACATGATTTTAATTTAATTGATACATTATTTTAATTTGTCTCTTTTTTATTTTCTTTGAACATAGTTTTATTAGGTTTGTGAATATAGCCCTTATAATTTTTTATATTTTCCAATAAATGTACTTGAATATATATTTAAAAAAAGTTACATAAGTACATTAGTAAAAATTAAATGTTAATTTAGAAATGTGGCAAGGAAACAAAAATATTTTAAAAAAATAGCTTCGGTAGGACTTAATTTATACCCTCCTTTCCTTATCTAGAAATTACATATATACATACAATTATACACAAAAACAAATATTTCCTAAGTTTTATCATAAAGTACCCAGCATAATGGTTCGTTTCGATAACTTTTGATCTGTCGATTAAACCAAATACTTAAACTAACTCTTTAGAAATTAGTTATATTAGTCCTACCTTATTCTAAAAATAGTAATGTACCTATGTTCTCTTTTTAATTCTGTCTATTTTTAACTTATAGTTAATTTAAAAACTGTTAAAGAACTTTACCTCTGTGTGCTTTTAATAATATTCTGTCAAAATTCATCACTTCACTGACATGACTTTATATCAACTGCGGCAGTGATGATCATGGTACCGTTGTTTAGCCGGGTTGGTATTGCTGTCTCATTCTCGCAACCTGCTGAGAATGACCCTTCATCTCTCTCGCACTTTATTGTGAACCTGGGAACTATGAGGCTGTGTGAGTAGCTATGTATGTAGTTGTGACTACTCCTATACACGTCGCCGTCGAAGTCGCGTACGCCTACTACATTATGAATAAGTACCTATACTTATTTTGCGTATAAAAACACCAACCATATTAATGGCTAGTAAACATGGTAAATTAAAGTATGACATCATGATCCGGATAGTATTTCTATATTTAAAATTAGATATCGCCAACGTCCATACCACGTTGAATACACCGGTTCTCGTCCGATCACCGAAGTTAAGCAACATCGGGCGCGGTCAGTACTTGGATGGGTGACCGCCTGGGAACACCGCGTGACGTTGGCTTTTTGCTTTTTTTTTCTTTTAATATTTATTAATTTAGAGGGCATTTATTTAATTTTTTTTAGTTACTGAAAAATACCTATCACTTGTTTTTCCATTTTAGTAGGGATTAAAAAAATCACATTTCGGTAGGAATTCAAGGTGTGTAACTAACAGTCGCACGGGTCGTTCAGTCATAAGGTTAAGCAACGCTTGACTTGGTTCGTCCGTGGATGGGTGACCGTGTTTCAAGGCACGTTGATTTGTTCCAGCTTCCAGCGGTGTTTTGAACGTCTCTGACGACCAGATGTAGTAGCAGTTGGTCAATCTGCCTGCCGCGCCGGAGGTCGCGGTATGGTGGTTCGATTTACGCATTAGTCAAACATTCGTGTGCATACACATATACCTACTATATTTTATAAGGTTTGAGGAACAAAGAAAAAACTATAATTTTCATTAATATTTTATAATCAACTAAAATTTAGGATAGCACTCAAAACACTTAGCCGCCTTAAAAAATAAATAACAATATGTTCCTAATTATTCTTTTTCGTCTTTCCCTTGGATTTTCCAGAGCGTAAATACCTCCACACACGTTTTAACAAAACGTATGAAACTATTAAAAATATTGTGAGGACCACCGCAAGGTCCAAAAACATTTTCTGGTAGAACGGAACGCCCAATGCGGGGGAGCGGAGGTGCGGAGCGCCGCCCGTGCGTATGACGTGGTTCACCCAATGAATCAACTCGTCTCCCGGCTTCACGGGACGGTCATGATGGATGACAGACAACGCCTTCGCTTTTTCGGCGAACCTGAAATTAATAATATAAGAATTGGTTAGTTGACTAGGTCAAAAAATAAATCCTAAATGATATAACTTGGTAACGCATCTTAAAATTTTAATAATGTCACTTTCATTAATGGTTTTGAAGGAAAAACTATTTGAATTGTTTTATTGATAATTTTAGTATTGTTACTAGTATTGTAATTTTAGGCTTGTTGTGAAAAAATGTGACGTCATAGTTTCATAACTTTAATAAAAACATAACTTTCATAAAAATTGTATAGAAAGTAACCGTTTTTGACAGTTCAATAAAAGTAATGAATTTGACTAGTTGTCAAGTGATTTTAGCATAAGTAATTTTAGACAAAAATAATGTTAACAATATAGCTAGCCCGGTAACCCTACACTGTCCTACAGGCATTTCAGAAAATTATAAATATTAGCATTAGCTCTCCTTTCAGATAAACGTTGAAGTCTCACCAGTCAAGAATGTCAAAACTTGCCTATTGATTATCAAAGAGCCTAAGACCTGTTTCACCACCTAGGAATAAGTTCCATAGTTTATTTGGTAGATAATTTCATACAAATTCTATTCCATATTTGAATTTATCTAATAGATAGTGGCTAAACTGGCCCTAAATAACTCATTTTTAATTGTAATATCCTTAATTAATGCTTCTTTAATAACAAACCTGTTGTCAGTGACAACTTCAAGTATAGTTTTCTTAAGCTCGTCAGTCATGGTGTAGGTTAGGTCCACCTTCCTCGCAAAGCCTCTGGCTTGTGCTCTGTTCACATTCACGAACTGGTCTCCGAAGACTGGTATACCAATGATTGGTACTCCGAAGTGGACAGCCTCGGTCGTTGATAGGAGACCACCGTGGGTTATGAACACGCGGAGGTTCGGGTGAGCTGAAACAAAAGAAGATCATTTAAACCCTTGTTATGAGGATCATTACTATAGACAGACTGAACACATTATTATTTCAAGTACTCCAACTATCATGATCAAAATCACCCAAAAATATGAATAATAACCCAAAATTAGCATGCAGAATCTAATGAAAGAAAGGCAAGGATTTCTTCCTAAATTGCTTCAAAAAGTACGATATAATGTCAGACAGAACTTATTTTTTTTATAAGTGAACTAGCGACCCTCCCCGGCTTCGCACGGGTGCAATGCTGATACTAAAATTATACATATAAACCTTCCTCTTGAATCACTCTATAGTGGTAGTAGTTTCAAAGATTTTAAGCATACAAAGGGACATAGGGACAGAGAAAGCGACTTTATTTTATACTTTGTCGTGATACTTACCCAGAATGGACTGTTGTGGGGCCCATTTAATGATGTGAAGGTTCGGAGGTAGGTTCGGCAGAACCTCCTCAAATTTCCATAGAACCGTGTACTTTAGACTTCCGAACATCTTCACCAGGCTAGCCTTGAGCTCGTCTGGCAAGTCTGCGCTCTTTAAGTATGAGCCCATGCTGAAATAGATCACCCCATTCTTGGCTCCGTCCATCAATTTCTGCAAGTCCTGTAAGAACATATTAATTTGTACGTTAGTTATGTTTAAGATGACTGCCTCGTTGGTCTAATGGTCGCAAGGCGCGACTGCTGTGCACGGGGTCTCGGGTTCGAATCCCGGGTCGGGCCGAAATCGCTTTGTGGGTTTTGAGAAACTTTCATAATGCAGCCTGGAGTCTGGAAATTGGTGATTGATTCCCCCATGCATCGGAGAGCACGTAAATGTCGGTCCTGCGCCTTATCTCTCTCCGGTTGTGTCGGTATGCCGTCCCATCGGACTATGAGTGGGGGAATAGAGTGCACCTGTGTCTGCGCGAATGCTTGTGCACTATAATATGTCCTGCGCAGCTGGCTGATCTCCATAAAAGAGAACGGCCGCCGTAGCCGACAATCGACCTGGATGTCATCATTCTATACACACATTGAGTATGTATCACTTGATCTTATCTATACTAATATTATAAAGCAGAAAAGTTTTTTTGTTTGGTTGAACGCGCTAATCTCAGGAAATACCGGACCGATTTGCAAAATTCTTTCATTTTTAGATAGCACATTTATCGAGGAAGGCTACTTTTATCGGATGCGCGGAGTTGTTTCTACGGGTTTGATCGGAAATTAGTTGCAATCCGCCATCAACTTTGGACAGAGATGCACCTCAGTTATAATCATTGATTTCGTAAAAAACTTCAAAGCAGCTTGTAATATGTTCCTTTTAGTGGTAATTTCAGTCAGTGATAATTTATCTGAAGAAAAAACTTCTTTAATAAGCAGACTTCTCGTACCTCGGGCAGAGGCTTCACTTTGTCATCAATATGGTAACCTCCAATATACTTGTGGTTCTGTGGCAAAGATAGAGCGCTAGATGTAGCCACATATGCGTTGGAGAATATCATTGAAATATTGTATCTGATTTCCTGGAAAGCCGGTGCTTTTCTTCCACGCTGTTCAACAAATGGAGCTAGGTAAGTTAAGTATGAATTTTCTTGAAATCTGTCCAATATTCTGAAAATGGAAATAAAATTCGTTATTAATTTTGCCATTATTCTAAGGGTCTTGTTTTATCCAACAGGGATTGTCTGGACCTAGTTCTAGCCGGAATGATATCGAATAGACCTAGTTTTATCCAACAGGGAATGGTTGGACCTAGTTGTAGCCGGCTTGATGAAGGATAGGCCTAGTTATATCCGAAAATGATTGACTCGTACTACCAAGAGTAAGTGGCTACACCTAGTTCTAACCGGCTAAAACTAGTTGTAGCCGCGCTTCGGGTTTTACCCGTATCATATGTATAGACATCACTTTCTTCTCCGTTCAATATGTTATAAAATTAATTGCGAATATACTTACAAGTAATTAAGGGCCGAATATTTGATTTGGTTCCATAGTTCTGTAGCTCTCTGAATAAAGTTCAGTGGTGGAGTGTATGTGGACATGATGTCAACCGTGAACGCGGGATTCGGCGCCTGGTCGATGAACTGTAGAATCATCCAGTGAACTTCAACAGACGATATCCAAATAAAGGGACAATCGTAAATTGCTGCAAATCTGAAATTAAGGAAGGAGGTTATGAGGCATAATGTTTCAGATTTGAATGTCAACGACTATTTCTTTAAGAAAGAAAGAAAATTTAATTTCTAAAAGCTCTTGTTGCTACGTTTGAACTTGAATCAACTTGAATTTCAAAAGATCATTTCATCTTTAGTATGTAATTTCTTTTATGTCTAGACTTTAAAAGAGACTATGACCCTTGAGTAAGGAAATGCCGACCTCATCTCGTTAGTTATAAAAAAAGTGTTGACGTGTAAAACTGTTGATTCCAACCTATTTGCAAAATAAATATCATTTATAATCAACAAAAATTGTGTTAGTTACTCTTTTTATATTTGACTTACCCAGTAGCCACCTCACTCATCATCCACTCGGCGATGACCAAGTCAAACTTTTCATTGGGGTCACTCAAAATCTTCTGCACGTTCTCGTTTTGAACCGTTGCCCTGAACACCTCGAGCGACATATATGTCATGAAAGGCATGTTCAAAAACATACTGTACCCATCCATCAATGACTTGATCGTCATAATGCCCTCTGGAATAATAAGCATATTTTTTATTGGGCTCAAATGGCTTTTTTACACCTTTTTTTCGTGGGAAATAATCAAATTACCCCTCTCCCGCTTTTGGTAAAGTTGGAGGGAGTCAGACTCTTACTGACTAAAACCCACTATATTCATTCTGAAGGTCCCTGTGTGCCAGGACCTCGGTAACTCTTGCGAACAACTCGCAGCCCCGGAAAATAGTTTTTTTCACACAATTTCACAATGTCCGAATAGCCTATCTACCGAATAAAGTCAAAAAATGGAACAGAATTTGTATGAAATTTAGCTACCAAATAAACTAACTGGAATTTATTCGTAGGTGGTGATACAGGCCCTTAGACTTTACTGATATTTAGAACATGACTGCTAAATATAATGTGGTAACTTAGACGTGAATTTTAAACGTCAATAATTGACGTTTAAAATTGACTATTCCAGGTAAATTATTTACCTGGAATGAGATCCTTGTTGCTACTGACATCAACCTGCCGAAGAGTGGCTGGAGCATTCTTGTACTCAAATGGTGAGATGTACGTCACCTGAAAGAACGATACAAGAAAATCATGAATTTTAAATTCTCCTCAACTTATACCTTATTCTTCGACCGATAGTATGAAAATATAGAGCACACAAGCGCAACCGGCCACACGTTACTGTGGCTAATATTGCGACCATCAATTAAGATGGAAGCTACACTATCTTTTAAGTTGGATCAAACTGCATATGGTATGCAAATTTGATTAAAATCGGTTAAGTTTTAGAAGTTCAAGTTCAACAATTACAACAAACACGTATTTAGTATATATTAATAAAATTAATAAGTTCTATCCGTTGCCCTCGACGTACTATTCCGTGAGAGTTATAGAGAGAAAAATATAAACTAATATAACCATTCGTGTCGTGTCGTGGTGGCCTAGCGGTTAAAGAGCCAACCTCTCAAGTGTAAGGGCGTGGGTTCGATTCCAGGTCGGGCAAGTACCAATGCAACTTTTCTAAGTTTGTATGTACTTTCTAAGTATATCTTGGACACCAATGACTGTGTTTCGGATGCCACGTTAAACTGTAGGTCCCGGCTGTCATTGAACATCCTTGGCAGTCGTTACGGGTTAGTCAGAAGCCAGTAAGTCTGACGCCAGTCTAACCAAGGGGTATAGGGTTGCCCGGGTAACTGGGTTGAGGAGGTCAGATAGGCAGTCGCTCCTTGTAAAACACTGGTACTCAGCCGAATCCGGTTAGACTGGAAGCAGACCCCAACATAGTTGGGAAAAGGCTCGGGAGATGATAACCATTCGTGTATAACATAACATCAAAAGAATTATTTTTAATAAGTATACACCCCAACACTTCAAGCTACCACGAAACTGTAAAATTTTCCCAATCAACACTGAACCATAAGTTTCAGCGATAAAGTTGAAAATCTATTAACAAAAATAACATATTGTACCAGCTAGATGTGCTGGCGTCTGTACATACATTCGAAAATCTCTATGCTACTGTAGACTATTGTAATACTGTTGGTTGACGAGGCTTGTCAAAGGGCCAGCTACGTTGCAAACGGTAAACATCGAAGACAATGCATTTCAGGAATACCAAAAAACTTTTAAATGAGGGTAATAAGTCAGACAGAAGATTTAGGTCACGATTTACTACAAAACAAACAAACCGAGGTAGTTCACATATCTCATTAACTCATTACTAGATAATTATTTGGTATCTAATACCTACTATCTGGTATTTTATTATCTAGAGAGATTAGTAACCATAACTCTGGATTGTTTTTTACAGTAATTAAAAAAAATATTAATTTTGAAAATTTTCGATGACTCAAACTCAAACTCAAAATCATTTATTCAAACTTGGCTGTAAAACAGCACTTTTTGAACGTCAAATATTACAAAGACAGCCCCCAAAACGCCCACCCTTCACCCGTCTTTCTTCTTCAACTGACCTCATGACCAGCTCTGAGCATATTCCTGACAATTCCATCTCCAAGATTGGCGTGACTTCTAGATGGAAAGGGGTACACCACAAGAATCTTCGAAGCGTCTCCTATAGCCAGTATGATGCTAAACAGCACCCAACATATTTTCATTTTCTCCATAGTCTGGAAAATAAATGTAGTCTAACATTATTATTCTAAGTAGTTTCACGAGGTCTGAACCGCTACCTACCTACTGAATAAATTCATAAATGAAGCATAATTTGTTTGAAATTATCTCCAAAATAAACTCAAAATCATTTATAAAAAAAAATTTGAACGTCAAAAATTACAAAAGACAGCCCCCAAAACGCCCACCCTTCCTAAGTGTTTTTGCTAGGAAGAAGAAGTGGCGCAACAAACTCCCCAGCTAAATTAACTAGAACTTATACGTAGGTGGTGAAAAAGGCCCTTAATAACATAAAAATAAGCATTAATTTTCACACGTACGAGTATGAAAATAATGAACATCACTTGTGGGTCGAACTATTTAGCTGATTTATTTTTGTAAGTAATCATTACTTTACATAAATATGCGACGAATTAAAATCTTCATTGTTTTCAACAAAAAAGTTTGAATTTTTATAGAATAACTAGTTATTATTCTTACAGTTCATTGTTATGATACATTTAAAACAAAAAAATGCGTGTTTTCAAATTTGCAACTAGGTAGGTAGTCGCTGGCTTTCATCCTAGCAGACTTTTGTTTAACTATTACTGAATTTATTTGGGTACATCTCGACATAAAAAGTGTATACGATATATTATAATCATATATAAAATCTAAACGAAAACAGAGAACTCTGTTTTTAATGCCAGATTTACACAAACTTACATACAAATCTCCATACTGTACAGTTTGAAACTTAAATCAATTCCTTTAAAATAATATTAATAGTCTGTTTATTGTAACAATCCAGAAAAAAAATGAAATTAAATAAGAATATGGATTTTAAAATGGTGGTAATAATATTATAGAACCTTGACTAACGTGTTGTTATACATATAAAAGGGCACATTAAATTAGTACAATCTCTCATAACTTATCTTATTATTTAGTTGGACCAGACAATGTATGGCTGCCCGCTGCCACCCATACAAACAAATTGGATAAGTAACCAATTAACAAAACTACTCACCTTAAATTTTGAAATCAATAACTGTAAAAAAAATCATAAAATAAAATAAAATAGTACCTACACAAAAAAATACACCCACTATTCTATATCTCAATAAACACTATACAAAAGAAATGTTTCTTTAACGACTCATTGAAAAAATGTTCTTAAAAATCAGTGTGCTAAAGACACCAAATATTGTGAATCATAAACCGGCCAACGTTACGTTATATATAAATGTTTTATCCTGTGTTATCATTACATTACGTGACAGATAAAGGCTATGTCGTCAGATAATTTATTAAAAATCTAGCTCAAACTGATGTAATTAGTCTCAATGTATTTTCAAAAGTATCCATATTAATATAAAGCTGAAGTTTATCTGTTGGCTTGAACACGCCAATCTCAAGAACTACTGGACCGATTTGAAAATTTCTCTCTTCTCTATCTCATTTATCGAGGAAGGCTTAACACTACTTTTTTTGCACCTGAGTGCGCGGAGTTGTTCCCACGGGACGCAAGTGAAACCGCTAGCGGAAACTAGTTAAATTATATTAAAATATAATACTTTTTGTTCGCGTATTGAACGGAGATCGTGTGCGGTGTGGACAAGCCGTGTTGTGAATTCGGCTATCATTGTATTTGGCCTGCTGTCGTTGACTAGATCAAAGGCGTCGTACAATCCTATCTCCAAAATGTATATAAAAATTGAAAAATAGCGAAAAATCACTTAAATGTAAGATTTTCTCACTCCCAGTGAGCAGAGGTGAGGAGGAATTTTTTGACGCCATTTTTTTTTTATCTAAATATTTTAATTAACTTTTGTAAATAAATTGTATACTAATATACATATAATAATAAATTGTTACGTATTTCCTATAATAAACTAAAACCTAAAACCAGTGGGGGTTTTAGTTTAAAAATATAAGTTGATAGTTTGGGTGCTAAAACAAATACCTTCGACGAAAGAAGAAAATAATCTAAAGTGTAGTTGATAACATAGGATATTAATAATAATACTATCTGACTTCTTTGGTTTCATCCGCTATAGTATCATCATCACAGCCCTTTTATCGTCCCACTGCTGTGCACAGGCCTCCCCTCCCACGGAGAGGGATTGAGCGTTAATAATTATTCGCTATACCTAGTAATTTCCGTAAAAATCGTGATTATATTATTATACATTTTGGGTAATTTAAGGGTCATTCGTGCAAATTTCATACTTTTGGACCCGGACGTTTCAGCTATGAATGTCGGCGCTGCTTGCATATTGTTCGAAAGAGTTACCGTGGCCCTGGAAAATAAAGGGCTTCAAAATGAACGTGGATGGATTCTAGTTAGTAAGACACTGACGCCTCCATATTGCTTCTTCAACAAAGAAAAGGGACATTCGATAATTACCCACGTACCAATAAAAAACCGACCCGGTATTCGAACGAAGTTTTGAACCCCTCGGGACATAACGATGGACTGAAGCTAGTAGGATTTTTATTTAGGTACACAGTGCATGAATATAGGATGAGATGACAATGAATATCAATTGCGTATTTATAAACCAGTTCACGATTTCGCATTGCGGCTTACATAGACATCAGACTTCATTGTAATGTAGGTACAGTATCAAAGTGTTGTCAGTTACCCAATGGTAGGTCTATTTAAAAATAGATAACTTATTAATTCTATGACTCTAAGCTGCGGCTCTTCTCTCCTCTTCAACCTTTAGTCACCCAATGCTGAGTGTAGGTCTCTTCCAAATCTTTCCACTTCTGGCCGTTTTGTGTTATGGTCTTCCAGCCACTCTAACAAGATCGTCTGTCTAAGCTGCCTATAATCAGTCAAATTAAAGAGAAGGTGAAGGTTGGGACGTATGAAGAAGTTCAAGACACATAGACGATATTCAAAAATGGAAGGAGCTGCACCGACCAAAGACCATTTTGATGAATTCACAACAAAAAAATATATACATAGGCTATATTTTATTCGGGTGCAAGTAGTTCCCACAGGCGAAAAATGTGAGAAAACAGGAATTCTGTCTTCTTAGAAATCTTCAAATCAAGAGTAATGATGTATGTACTAGATAAACATGCTCTAGCTTCAAACACTTAAGGGCTGTTTCTCCACCAACGGATAAGTTCAATAGTTTATTTGGTAGATAATTTCATACAAATTCTGTTTCATTTTTTAATTTATCTGGTAGATACAGTGGCTATTCGAACATTGTGAAACTGGCCCTTAGTCGCTTACTCATGCTTGGTTTTGTTTTCATATAAACTCTAGCTCTTTATAATATAAGTTTAGACGAATAATTATTGTCGTAATCGTCATAACATTATTTGGTTACGATAACATGCCAGTGCTCGATAGCATTTCCTTATCTAAGAAAAAATGAAAACAACAAGAGCACAAAAGAAAAAGTGTATTCTATATAAATTTCATTTAATTATGTAAGAATAAGAATAGGTACTAATGATTTGTGTGAAACATGGTTTGACATATGTCGTTCTACAGGCGCCAGCACATTAAGCTAATATGATTTGCAACTTTATTGTTCAAGCATATGGTTCAAAGTTGATTGGGAAAATTGACAGTTTCTGGCAGCTTGATGTGCATATTTGTGATGTCCTGCATGTTCCGCCGTAACATCGGTACTTACAATTTTTTACAATAGTGAAACTTATCTAATAGCTTAAGATATTTACACTTACTTAGTTATTACTTTCACTAGGTACATTTGCAAATTAAATAATAAATAATTCTAAAACCCACCTGGGTTTCGCACACGTTATTCCCACACCGTACTATATTTTATAGTGAATTGACAGCCGGGACAAATGGTTAGGGACGGACAATTTATCATCACTGTCCCGAACCAAAATGGACAACGATTGGATATTTTTTTGTTTACATTTTATTGATAAAGACATGTTATTTGTACGACATACAAGCAGACATACAGATGTCAATACTTTTCCAGTTTAATAAAATTTTAAGAAATCATTGGGATTAACCAAACTGTAGGTCCCGGCTGTCATTGAACATCCTTGGCAGTCGTTACGGGTAGTGATAAGCCAGTAAGTCTGACACCAGTATAACTAAGGGGTGTTGGGTTGCCCGGGTAACTGAGTTGAGGAGGTTAGACAGGCAGTCGCTCCTTGTAAAACACTGGTACTCAGCTGAATCCGGTTAGACTGGAAGCCGACCCCAACATAGATGGGAAAAGGCTCGGGAGATGATGATGATGATTGGGATTAACTAAAAAATAATTGACCATCTCAGTCTAGAAGGCCTAATGCGATAGCCTAGTGCAATATGGACCAATGGACATTGTACAGACGCCAGCACATCAAGCTACCCAAAACTGGGAAATTTTCACAATCAATTTTGAACCATATGTTTCAGCGATAAAGTTGCAAAATCTATTTACAGTTGTCAGATTGTAGTAGCTTCATGGGTGTCTGTACATTAAATAAAGTAAAAATGATAGTAGGCTCGCAGCTGTTATTATCATACTCAAACATTGACAGTTAGATAAATAAAATTATAAATACCTGATGATCTAAAAACTGGCATTATATACAACTAATGATGACAACGCGGATTTTAATGACTAGTTACGATAATCTAGAGAGACACATACATACACATATGTAAAGTATTGGTGTTGTTTGAGCGCAGTTTTCCATTTTTAATAGTGATTTCTGTGATGATGTGATGTTATAAGTTCCTACTCTTTATGTTAATTTCTAATTAGAAGCTGTCGGTGTAGCCTTTAGCTATTAATAAAAAAAAAAAAATATGACAATGAACCCTGAAACTGCTCAGGAGGGTTTACTTATTAATTATTTTTTAGTTTTGTAATGCATTATGCGGAAAAAGTTAGATATCTATTAAGGAAATTTTACAGATTGTAATAGCTTGATGTGCTGGCGACTGTACGAAGTAAACAATTTTCAACGTTATCTCTGGAGTTGCAACTCATTCTGTTGACTTTGTTATTAATAACATCCAAAGGCCATTAAGCAGGTCGATTGCTATCTATTTGAATTTAGAACTGCATTTCAAAGGTGAAACTGATGCTTTCTGATTTTGTTTTATTATTGGCCAGTTCCTATTTACGGAATACCATCGACAAAAAAATATGCTTACATAAAAGCTTTTTTGACTAAGGTATTGATTGAATTTTTAAGTGCTTTATCGATTTTAATGAAGGGATTTATTTAATAGACATTCTTAATCCAACACTATAGAATGTGGTATGTGAAATATCTAATTCTTTCAGTAGACGAACAACTATAGTTAGCCATTATGTTTGCTAGCATAATCGACGTGGAGCTGAGGACTCCTTTGTGGATGGAATTCAATTATCTCCGCGTTTTGCATTCCAACTGCATTCAAACCGCCACACTGATTAACCAGTTGCTTCTTATTAATGATCCTAATGTGATGCCTCATTTTCTCTAAAGTATACATGTATAGGAAAAATCTGGTGCCTACTAAATTTTCGTCAGTTGTGACTTGATCCGTTTCTAGATAGGGGAACTTATTGCTATTAAAATAATTAATAGGTAATTTAAGGAGCATAATTATGGACTGAAAATAATTATTGAGCGAAGGCATTAACGCTGTTTATTCGAATTCTACTTCAGTACTTTAAAAATATGGAATCCATATAGGCTTTTTCATGAATTCTAATTTCTAAGAAATAATTATTTTTCTAGCTGTAAACTTATAATACCCACGGTTACACCGCGTCCTGAGTTATTAAAATTGGTTCAGTAGTTTTAGCGGAAAAGTGCAAAAGAAAAAATAAAAGCTTCCCTCAGCGCATTAAACCACGTCCCGTAAGAACTACACCCGGATAAAAAGTAGCTTATAGCCCTTGTTTGACTGCCTCGTTGGTAGTCGCAAGACACGACTACAGTGCACGGGGTCTCGGGTTCGAATCCCGGGTTGGGCCAAAATCGCTTTATGGGTTTTGAGAAACTTTCATAAAGCAGCTTGGAGTCTGGAAGTTGGTGATGGATTCACCCGTGCATCGGAAAGCACGTAAATGTCGGTCCTGCGCCTTATCTCTCTCCGGTCGTGTCGGATTGCCGACCCATCGGACTATGAGAGTGAGGGAATAGAGAGTGCACCTGTGTCTGAGCGAATGCTTGTGCACTATAATATGTCCTGCGCAGCTATACATATGGCTTATCTCCATAAAAGAGAACGGCCGCTGTAGCCGAAAATCGGCCTAGATGCCATCATAGCCCTTGTCGATAAATGAGCTATCTAACCCTGAAATACCATTTCACCAATTCAAAACCATTTCCTGAAATTAGCGCGTTCAAGCAAACAAACAAACCAACAAGTTTTGGACTGTATTAGACTCAATAATATCTACCTACTTATCCATCTAATTAAATCTGCAACACCATACACAGTAGGCACGTCATCAAATAAATTCGGCTGCAATATTAATTCCTATATCGTGAGTGGGCCGAAACCAACACTGGCTAATTAATTTTTCGAGTGCTGGTCGTTTATAAAAGCGTCGAAAACGTTCAATATTACTACATTTGTCATTGGGGTTACCATTAGCAGGAATAAATTCCCAGATATATAACAGCTTGGCTACCAAAATGAAGGCATTTATTGTGCTCTGCAGTGTAATTTCCATAGTTTATTGCAAAACTTTGGGACCGCATTCGAGGCATCACAAATGTAAGTTTACCAAAGCTTTCTTATTGTTTGTTGGTATTTTGGCTTTCATTGAATGTTATTTATTATCAATTAGGTATCGCGTTTTACGTAATTAAAATGGCAACAGCCTGGCGGTCGATAGCTCATGAGTTCGATTCCTATGCATCGCCACCCATGACACTTGACGTGGACTTATTCCAGGTGCGTTTGCGTCACACTCCGAATCAGTTATTTGTTAATTGTTGTTATTTTGTGTCCGAGATCCCTGCCAGTTTTGACTTAACAGCTAATAACATTAACACGGAACCGATTTTGACGAAATGCGTCTAAGAGCCAACACTTCAAAACCAGCTTTTAACTAAAAAAAACCGCATCCAAACTGGTTCATCTGTTTAAGAGCCACTTAACCACAGACACACAATAGCGATCAAACTTATAACACCCCTCTTTTTACGTCAGGTGATAAACTTAATTTTTACTAACTGCGGATAGACTAGATAGAAATAGATAGGCAAGTGGTATCTGCACCAACCTACTGGCATGACTTATATAAACTTTTAGGCCCAATAGCCATCTCTATACTGAAAAATTTATAAAATTATGAAGCCATAGGTATGTATAAGAGAAATACGTAATCTAGCCAATATAAATGTCTGTGGTAGGCCAGTATGCACCAGGGTGTTTATTTATTTGATTACTGAAGTTCGTGTTTAGTTTCAGGCAATCAAAGATGTGTCAACATGTGGGATGAGGGATGCATCAACGGCCAACTGCCTGGAGCTGGTAAGACGATGGAATTCGTACATAACTAACATTAAACTTTTCCTAATAAAGATAATATCTAGCCATAAAATATTTAAATCTTATCATCATCTCCCGAGCTTTTTCCCAACTATGTTAGGGTCGGCTTCCAGTCTAACCGGATTCAGCTGAGTACCAGTGTTTTACAAGAAGCGACTGCCTATCTGACCTCCTCAACCCAGTTACCCGGGCTACCCAATACCCCTTGGTAAGACTGGCGTCAGACTTACTGTCTTCTAACTACCCGTAACGACTGCCAAGGATGTTCAAACACAGCCGGGACCTACAGTTTAACGTGCCATCCGAAACACAGTCATTGGTGTCCAAGATATACTTAGAAAGTACATACAAACTTAGAAAGTATGTACTTTCTAAGTAGGTATATCTTGGAAATTGCATTGGTACTTGTCTGGAATCGAACCCACGCACTCATACTTGGGACGTTGGCTTTAACCACTAGGTCACCACGACTTATCTAAAAAAAAAATATTAATATCTGTAGGCAATGACGACGACTATCTGAACGGGGGCTTCAACCCTGGCAAGCGCTGTGTCAACATGTGGGATGAAGGATGCGTCAACGGACAACTTAATGGTGCCGGTAAGAATCCTCATTCTTCGTCAGAAGCTGATGATCACTTTTTGTTTTATTTATCACAAAAAGTCATTTTGTAAGGCCGCTACTTTAGCAACACTGCTAAGCAATATCCTAGAGACGTCATGAACATGGAACTACTGTTTATCTATACTGACATTATATGGCTGAAGAGTCGGTTTGTTACAATCTCAAGGACCACAACGATTTGAAAAAAAAACAGTGTTAAATAGCCTATTTATCGAGGACTTTACTTATCCAGGTGCGTTAAGTAGGTGCTTAATTTCTAATTGAAATGATTAATATAATGTTACTGTTCAGGCAACGACGACAACTATCTGAACGGGGGCTTCAACCCAGGCAAACGCTGTGTCAACATGTGGGATGAGGGATGCGTCAACGGACAACTTAATGGTGCCGGTAAGATTCATTATATTAAAGGCCAGTTTCACAATGTCCGAATAGCCACTATCTACCGAATAATTTAAAAAACGGAACAGAATTCGCGAAATTGTTTACCAAATAAACTAACTGGGACTAATTCGTTGGTGGTGAAACAGGCCCTAAGTTGAATATAATCCTAGCTATAAATTCCAAAAATAAATAAAGTAAAACGCAACTAGCGCCGCGGTCGGGCGCTAAACTAATTAAATTATATGGCGGCTTTTCAATTAGCTCTAATGTTAAACATTTTGAGTGCCAGTATAAAGCTAAACGTTTAATTAAACGGCTATTTCAACCAGTTGGCTGCAATATTTTTTCATTTATATATTTCCGTTACAAGTTAACCGGAGTGACTCACTGGTCAATTGTTATTCATAGGCTGTATTCAAATTTAGTTTTAGAAATCGATCTGCATAATCTTTATAGCCACTATCGCGCCACAAGGTATTTTTAATTGATTTTTAAAACAAATGAGTACGCTAATATATATAAAGTATTAGGTATGTTATTATATTTAAATACATATACAATTAGATGCTCTAAAATGAAATAATGATATTACTTGTTACAAAATTAACTTTTTCTTTCAGGTAACGACGACAACTACTTGAACGGCGGTTTCAATCCTGGCAAGCGATCCTTGCATAGCCTTCTGCAAAAACTGCAAAATTACGAACACCGTGACTAATGAATTCATCCGAAATTGTTTCACCAGGTCCAAACTTACACGGGTTTATTTAGATTGTTTAATATCTTAAACTGGTCTCATCGCTTGCTTGAATATATTATTTGAATTAAATATTTTTTATTTTGTTTTACAACAGACTGTTCCCGCGGTTTTACCTGCCCAAAGGCCAAAGGAACTACTTAGCGCATCCGGATAGAAAGTAGCCTTAGCCTATGTCCTTTCTCTACTTTAGACACTAATCGGTCCAGCCTATAATAATTATTACTTCTTAATCTTAATATGTCTTACATTCTTAACATTTATTAATCTTAAAAATTACGCGTGATGGCGTGACCAATTGATATTTATTGTCCATAAGGATTCTTTTCTATATAGATGTGAAATTTTTAATTCGACACCAACTTTGTAGAGTAACAAAAGGGTAGGAACATGAGACACAAACAAATTGCCTGTACTATAAAAACTTTATTAATCCCACATAAACTGAGCTATGAGCACAATACGCTTTCATAGACACTTTATAAAAAATAACTTTTAAACATGTCCCAGTGTTACCACTGTCGCTAAACCTATTTACCTATTACATACTATAGTCTATGTACAAGTGAAATAGCTACCGAATATTTTGTTACTGGACGAAGGTATTGGCAGTTAGTCTAAAATTTGCTTGGCAAGTAAGATAAGTCTTTGAGTAAGAAAACATTAACATCTTAACGTCGATAACATTAAGGGCGCGTATTCCAAAAGCTGGCAACGTCGCAAATAGCTGTCAAATATTTACATGTTTTAATTTATTTATATGAAAACATAAAATAATGCTATAGTAAATTGGCCAAATTAATTAAAACCTGTAAATATTTGACAGCTATTTGCGACGTTGCCAACTTTCGGTATACGCGCTCTTAATTATTTTAATAATAATGCATTGATTAATATCGTAAAAATAACCAACTACCTACATACAATTTTCACTAGTTCCCCAATTAATATTACATCTATGTGACAAGTAGCTATTTAATCATAAGTTGCTAGGCTAATTGATCTATGCGACATTTTAATAAATTTGCAGGAGGATAGATCAAACGATGGAGAAAAAATAGCTGATTCGGATTAAATATCGCAAAAAAATTCGCTTAGACCAATTAGCCTTTCAACCGTCGACAATATCATTCCACATTGACTAACTAGACTCAAACTTAAAGGTACTTAAAATAACTGATCTCAAACATATTATTTAAATGAGAAATATTATCACAAAAGCGGCGATGTCAAATAATGATATTTAAATGTTGTTATTTTTTGTATTACTAGAAGCGGTGGGCAAAGCATTGAAATTACTTAAAATTAGGGCAAATTGCAACAAGTGGTAATACTTAATATTGGCTTGTACTTGGAACTAATTAAACGGCAATTCAACGAGATCAAAATAATAGAAGTAAAAACAGTCAGCTTCACAAACATAGAATTTTGATTTAGTATATATGATTACAATAAAATGTAGTCTAACTCTTTATTGTCACAATATAATTGAACAACTTGCACATTGTTATCACAGCGCTAATCTTATCAATATTCAAACAAATGGTTGCCACTATTCATGCAATTGTCATTTTATCACAATAATCCAGTAAAATAGAATTACATTTCAATATTTTGCAAGTTTTGTGTCTCACACATTTCATCTAGATCAGACATTGGCAGACATTCTCTTTTCATTATTTTGCCACTTTAAATATGAAGATAACAATTTAATATAAGTACAGACTATGAGCTAAGTTTATCATTATTATAAATTCTCACACCAATTCCAGTCAAATAAATTATTACATAGTAAAACCTTATTTTAAAACACTCAAGGTGCTGAAAAAACTTCAGTTAGATTGCCCGTGCCAATGTTCTTGAGCATACTGTGGCAATTCCATAGGCAATTTATTATACCCTGAATTTAAGCTTGGCCCAGGATTACTCGGAACACTTTTTTGAACATTGGCTTGCCTAAACTTGGTAGAATATTTGTAAAAATCAGACATTTCAAAAGGCTTAGTCTCTTCTCTGTATGGTATACATTTTCCTTGTTCAATCACTGTTAGGTTTTTAGGTGATTCCAACGAAACTGCACCAGGAGATAGCACTGGAGGACTTTGAGGTACCTGGTTAGGGCTTTGCATGGCAGAGTGTCGGCCAGTAGAGATCATGATCTCATATGCTTGAGAATTTCCTACACTGGAAGTCCTCTTCAAGCTTGAACTCTTTTTAAGAAGAGACGCTTCAGATTTTGTTGGCGAATCTAATGAAGTCTCATACCATTGTTTCTCTTTCACTTTCATGTCCGCCTGAGAGAGTGGTGAGAACTTATTCATGCCAGTAGGGTCAAAATTGTAAGACTTTGTACTAATTGGAGTTAATTGGTCAGCATAGTGTCTTCTATCATCTCTAATATTATAGTCATCGGTAGACACTTGAAGTTGCATGTGCATAGGATATTTGATGGCATTATGTTCCCGTAGTGGTAATGTATTTGGTACAACTGCTGTCCTTTCTATTGGCATATGTGGCTGTTCTTGAATGTCAGGTTGTGACCTATGCTGATACATCATCATGGGAGCTTCATGCTTCATATTCTCTAAATGTAACTGATTATAATCGCTGTGGGATGTCAAATGGTAAGTCTGAGTCCTCTGCAATGTATTGCGGCGAACACCTTCCGCACGCCTCTTAGATTGTTGCATTTGATGCTGATGAGCTAATCCGGTAAGGTGCTGACTCTGTGCTTTCAGATGAGATGCATATTGGTATAACAGAGGAGTATTACGCATTCCATTTTGTACTGGGTGTGGGGCAACACTACCGTGAGTGTAATGTGTTGTTATATCAGGATGGCTAGAGCTAAAATGTGTTTCTCGTAATCTGGATACATTATGTGCTTCTGGAGTATTGTTGCAATAGATTTTATTCATGTAATCATTTGTCATGGTATGGTGCCTGTAAATGGTACCCTGCTGCATATCATTTTGAAAGTTCTCATTCATAGGCTCATGTCTTCCTGCTAGGGCAGGGTATGTGTGGGATGTGTGAATAGAGAATGTGTCAGTGTTCCGCTCTTGTGGAGGAGAAGGGAAGAAGTTAGAACAGCTCGTTTCTGGACGTCGGACATGTCTTGAATGTGCACTTTTTGTAGAAACTCCGGATATTGATGGAGTTGATAGTCTATGTGATAGATTTTTACGCAGGTTGGCTTCTGCCTCCATCGTACGGTCACCTGTGGCGGCCCTGAGGCGCCTGGACGAGTTATCCGATCCATCTTGAACGTCATTGCCGTCTGTTGACCTATCAACACTTTTTACACTCCCTAATCTTTCTCTTTGAGGCACTTCAGGGCTTAAAGGCGCTTCTGGTGGCATAATGCCAGTTAATTGCACTTCTTGAACACATAGCTTATAAAGTTCTTCGTTTTTAGCCGCGAGTATTTGCTCCAATTCCTTCTTTCGAGCTTGAAGCTTGAGCAACTTGTCCTGTTTATCAGAATGCAAATCACTTCCCATTGTGCTCGTACCCATATTAATAACGTATCTTAATACACATACAACATAAGTCAACGGAACGTCCACAGAAATGAATGTAAATAGTCAATGGATAAGTAAAATAAACAAAGAAAATTATAAATTCTTGAGCGTTGACACCTAAGGCACACGCACATCCGCACCCATGTTTGTTTGTAGAAAAAAAAAGTTACGTTCCATTTTAATGATTTTCGTTTTTGTGTTTTGACCAAGACCTAATAATCCCAATGACTGTATGATGATGACATGATGCTTGCAATAATGAAAATAATTGGATGTAAGTCAGTTAAAAAAAATAAACGCTTCAATGTTTTTTAATTACAAACTTAAAAAAAAATGAGAATGATGAATGAATTAACAGTACTGCGGGGAACCTCACATTAGTAAGACGCGATACGCACATAAGTCGGATGGAAAAAAAGTAGTTTGCATAGGCCTTAAACTATTTTACCAATAGGTGAGACATCTGAGGGTGGAACTGCCTGACCTGTAATAAAACTAAAACCCTGAGCTAAAACCGATTTTCATAGACACCATAAACACGAGACGATGGCAGCTGGATTTTATTTTTAACCTGTCAATTGTGTCACTTTATCTTTGACAATGTCAACTTGACATTGATAGCGCTATCATTTATCACGACACGGGCTTTCTAAAAGCATATTGCCTTGGCTGCTATCAGTGCCATGTAAATTTATAAAACATAAAGTAATTCCGTAACTATCTTCCTTCCCGTACCTTCGTACCCCACATAGAAAGACCTCATCCTCAGTCTAAACAAACCTAGCAAAAATGTCGAGAGTATACAAATCGATTATAACTATTGCGGACAGGTTTGTCCCGGGTTCCATGCGTCCTATGTGGGAACATCCCGCTGGTAACTATAACTCACACTTTTTAAAAATATTAATAAAAAAAAGAATGTATAATTTACGTTTGTTTTTTCTGTTTTAGGACCTAAAACTATATTCTTCTGGGCGCCTGCTTTCAAATGGGTAAGTAATGCGGACGTAAATTCAAGGTCACACTATTTATATTATAAAGACCTTGCGTAAGGGCAATTGCGCCGCGCATATTAATATTTCGCTATTTACTAGTAAATTGTGTTCTATACAATAGACAAACATAAATCTACAATGTTGCTTATTCCACTAAACAGACTAGCTCCTTAATTCTGGGTTCTTATTATTGTCTATGTCATTTTCCAATTTTGACTTACATCTTGGTGTGACAGCATGTGTAGCATATAAGAGATATTATCATGAAAATTAATTTATCTGAAGAATCAGTTTACTATGACATAGCATATAAATTTTATGATTTTATTGCATACACTGTTTAAAGTGACATTCACACTCACTCGGATAAACTGATAACATAAGATTGTGGGATCACACTTATGGCGCATGTACTTACATTTTTGTTATAATTGGCAAAAGAAATATTTTACCTGACCTTATATTATTAAAAAACCATTTTAGCAATACGGTTAACTAAAAAAAAATGTATTTTTTAAATTCCCATGAACCATTTATCATGATAAAAAAAAACTTGTGTTTCTGAGAATGTCTTCATCCTAATATCTCATCTGGGTTATTGGGTTGTCTGAATAAAACTGACTTCTGACATTAAAAATATGCATGGCCATTAATTAGGTAGAAATATTAACTATTCACTGACCTTTACATTATGTATTAATTCATAGTAGTTTATTTACTTTATAATTTAAGCAAGTTTCTATACACAATAACACTGAATTAATATTAACATATATACTAATATTCAAAGCTTAAAAGTTTCATTGAGCATATAAGTCTCAGGAATAACTTCCAACTTAAAAAATATTTCAGTTTTAGATAGACTATTTCTTGAGAAAGGATATATGCTACTTCTTATCTAGAGCTTTACGGGATGCCCGTGAAATTACTAGGGGTAGCTAAATGGAAATATTGAAACTAACAAGAATTATTTTAAAAAATAATTTAATCTGGCAACATAAATTTTATTAATCCCATTGCTTAATAATAATAACAGAAGTCAGTTTAATTCATGACTGAGTTACTATGGCCTTCACTCATTTCATCATTATCACTTTCAGGGTTTGGTGATAGCTGGGTTGGGTGACTTGAATCGTCCTGTCGAGACCTTGTCTATCCGCCAGTCCGCTTCACTAGCGGCCACCGGCATTATATGGTCCCGATACTCCCTAGTTATTATACCTAAAAACTACAGCCTCTTTGCTGTCAATGTATTTGTAGCTTGTACTAGTGTATACCAATTGACAAGAGCTTATATGTATAACAAGGAACAGCAATTAAAATTAAAAGATGCCGCTACGCAGGAAGTAGGAAAACCTCTTTTGGCCAAGTGATTTTGTTGTAGTACAAATGTATGCAGCACCAAATGTCACTGGTCAACAAGATTTGTTGTTGGTTAGGTCGATAGTTACGGGATGTTACATGGTGCCACTCTAGTAGCCAGGGCTAGTAGTACAGTTTTTCAATTTAGATGCGAGATTTTCACATCTCCCTCAGATAGCTAGATTCTACTTCAACATTGACAAATATATAATTTAATTGTTATTTATGTTAGCAAAGGGTATTAATTTATTATTAGTTTCTTTATTATTTATTTAGTTAATTCTAGATGTTAAATATTATGTATGCTTAGTGTATTTTGGGAATGATAGGAATATATTTTTTTAAAGTTAGTTTATGATATAAGTACAAAGCCTTGTACAATTTGAATCAAAATTATTTGTTGATGTTGTTATAACTAATGTATAACGGAAACTAAATGCATTAAGTCCAATGCAGTCAGAAAATATAACATTAATACTTATTGGTCACAGAATATAGAAAATTGTCAATCAAACAATTTAAGTAATTGTTTGATTGACAAGTTTTACTCTCGTCCTTATAATGTCTTATAACGTGTCTTCTGCTTGCATCTTAAGCCATATAATACATCACATCATGACACCTACCTGTGCATCACTGTGGTCAAAGCTCACGTTCTATTTTGTGACTGCATTGTGACTACCAATTCGTTAATTATGACTTACCAATGTGGTCTTGAAAAGGTCATTCAAATGTAAAAGCACTGTTTTGTATTGCCATTTAATGGCGGAAAAAAAAACAAACACTGGCGGATACAGGTTGGGAAGTTTCTGGAAAATGCAGCTTGGTATATGCCTGTTAATTGTTATGCATTCCTTGAATGATATGCATGCTTTACGGCCTCAAGCCATATGTTAAAGTTATCCAGATTTAAGTGTGAAATAGGAACAGAGAGCACATCTAGGTTTAACTTTTTTGAAAGATTTGAATGAATACTTTTGTAGTTCATCAACATTTACGACTGGTAAATGATTCTTGACATTTTGAATTATGACGGTATTTTTTCAAATTAAAATCAACTCGATATGTTCCCGAATGAATCTGTATTCGTCACATTCTTTGCGATGGTATCGCTGTATTGGTTTCTGTTACAGCGTAATTACCTTTTGTTATCAAATGACCTCAAGTCCAAGTGATCCGTTGTTTAGTTAACGTGATCTCGAACGATTAAGAAAGACAAGAATCAACAATGTGAGACAATGTTGATAGTATCTGTTATCATAGACTATCTAAATTGAGAATAGGTGAATAAAAATTCTGATTAGGTATATATTTTTTCTCGAAACTGTGATATTGTTAACATAATTGTGGTTGCAGATTAACCCAATATTTAGTACTGTTATCTTTGTCGTACATACCACACCGTTCATGTAACATGGCGTTATTAAATCATAGTTTTGTAAAAGAAAACTTTGTCTATTTTTGTAAAACCTTTTTTGGATTTGTGGAAATATATATTTTTATATTTCGAACTTCTCTTGTTTCTATTTACTTTCTCTTCTCATTTGTTACTAATTTGATTTTCGTTTGTTGCGTTTAATTTCTTTTGGCCTTCTGTAGGCGTTGCATGTGACTGTGACATTATCATTCATGCCATAAAAGTACAAATGATAAGAAAACCGTCATTTGCCTTGAACACTATTTTGTCTCATTAATAAGTCGTTCTAGAAATATCTACGAGTACTAATGAGAACGACATTGTTCAAATCCCTAAATATAATATACTGGAAAGAATTCTAATTTATGATTAGAATTCATTTTTTTCTCAGTCAGTTAATAGTAATAATTTCGCCAGACTTAATGGGGGTTCGCAACTAACTTCAGAGCCCAGGTATGCGCATGTGGTCATAACCCTCGAAAACCGCCCCTGGTGATTAGTGATGCCTAAAAGATATTTCTTGTGAAGCGACTCGCTCATTAAGTTTGGTACGAACTATTAGCGCATGTTTGTAACAGAAAGCTTAGGTGAAGCATTGTGTGTGCATATAAATCGCACGTTGATAGCATTTATACAGATGTAAGTATTGCATGGGTAAGTTGCTTAACATTGTTGCAAGACATATAAAAAAATTTGAGATCTCAAAAGTCTACAGGTATAATTGTTATAACAGTAAATAAATTATATGTACTATAGACTAATATTACTAGATACATACATAAGTATTCATAAAAAATAGATTATACCATGCATCGCATCGCGAGAATGCGAAAAACGAGCCGAGTGGACTAGGTAGGTACTACCGGCACATAATGACAAAATACAGAAAATTGTTCTTTTGATAAGCAGAATAAATTTATGAATACGATATAATCGATTTCACGCGACTGCTGATTTTCCCGTTTATGGGAAAATACTAAATACTTCAATCAACGATATAACGAACAAATGGATATAAACAACTTCTTGGTCCACTATGACAGAACACGTCTGACTTTCTGATTTCCAAGTTTCTGGCAGATGACAGCTGAATTTCGGCTGCAATTTCAATGCCATGCAAAGAATGAAATTTTCGTATTTTTTATAATAAAAAAAAGAATCCACAAAAAATGTCTAAGTTTTACAGATCCATTATAAAGTTAGTAGATGGATATGTTCCTAAAGCTCTCCGGCCTTTGTGGGAACATCCAGCAGGTCAGTATGATTTTGGAATATGCTGCTTGCGATTTAAGAACTACTTACAAAGTTTAGTGTCTTCATTTCAGGTCCTAAAACAATATTCTTTTGGGCGCCCCTTGGAAAATGGGTAAGTCAATCGAGATTAGGTACCTCCTTATGGCTGTAATAGCCGATTCCTGTAATCAGGAAACGATCCATTTAATGGGGCATATTATCGTGTTTCCAATCAGTCTTACCAAGAAGTTTCGGGTTGCCCAGGTAGCTGGGTTGAGGAGGTCAGATCGCTCCACGTTAAACACTGGTACTCAGATGCATCCGATTAAGACTGGAAGCTGACCCCAACACAGCTTGAGAAAAGGCTAGGCAGATCATGATTATCTTGTTCCTTCATAAGCCAAGTTACGGATTTCTGTTTACCTATGGGAACAGAAAACGAACAAATGGCGAAAAGGGACAATGTGTGACAGGTGTTCTGGTAGAAATGTGAAATTTACGAGAAATTAGGGTTTACGGCCCTATTTCAAAATTGTATTTTTACAAAAAGTCTTCTAAAAAACTGAGTCCTCGGGCCATAAGAGCTCGTTCGCACTAGCCACGGACATACATAAGCCCCTTAAACACGCCCTTTTAAATGCATCCGTGGGCGGTCATTTGGAATATATCCTCCAAATGATCAGATACAATTTGGTAGATTGGACGCTACGCAGCTCCACTCATAGGGCCCGTACGTAAGTACGAGCGAAATAGAGATAGGCTGAAGCCTTTTCGACAAATCTTACTCTTTACTCGGAATCGAATCATGTTACAAAAAGGAACGGGTGAATAAGAAACGGGCCACGTGGATGGAACGAGTCAGATAACTTTTCATTATATTTTTCAGGGTTTGGTGATCGCTGGCTTAGGTGACATAAACCGTCCCGTGGAAAAAGTGTCTGTACGCCAATCCGGGTCCCTAGCTCTCACCGGCACTATTTGGGCGCGATGGTCACTCATTATTATTCCAAAAAATTACAGCCTTTTTGCTGCTAATTTATTCGTTGCTGCATCAGGCGTCTACCAACTTACTAGGGTACACTTATACCAAATGCAACTCGAGGAACAGAAGAAAAAGGGAAAAGATAAATAAGATAATAAGCCAAAGCCTAGCAAAACATAGGTAAAAGGAACATCAAGTATATTTTTAACAATAATCTTGCCCCTGATCTGTAATCGTCATTTTCGTAACTTGTAGCATTGGGGCTCTATGGTTGTGTCGAATTGAATTAATATTAGCCACTATCCGGTCCAAGACCGTCATCCAAGCGCCACAAGGGGCTTACAATCATATTGTCAACTCCTGGCTAGTCTAGCTAGCTGCTGCTCTTACTTAGGCCAAAGTAAAACAGAAAGACACGAGACAAGGTTTACAAAAGAGCATTAAAAAGTTCGCAAAATGTTCTAAGGGATTCCTAAAAACAATTCTGAGACACCATAACGTATTAATCGGAGTAAAACAATTATTGTGGAGTAAAACGTCCCAGAAGATACTTGTCCAAAAATTGTGTCTGAATTAATTATTGACAAGAATAACTAGAATGGAGTTGTTAAAGCCTGTATTGTAAGCGGTGCGATGGATATTTGGCTAGTAAGTAGTGAGGCACCTACACTGAATCAAGACAATATTACTACGAGACAGAGTAGGTTTGAAGATGGTTTCCGCTAGCATTCAAGTAATTCTAACTTAAAATGTTTTTCTGCATTGAATTGTCATCATGTTTTGTACCCCACATGGCATTGAAATTAAACTTTTTTCTTTTGCATGTGTTGTCTTTTATTACCCTTATTCTTCTGACTAGGAGTTCATTTTACTTTAATAACGTTTGACGACGAAACGATGACAAAACCGTTACAAGAGGACAGGATAGGACTTTATAGCAAACTACCTACACTCCTATCCATGTATCTTTACCAGTATGAGGATAGGCTTCGCAGTACCTAAATAAAAGGGTAGCTTCTTACATAAAAGATCTTGCATCCGTACTTTACCAATGTCTTTCTGCAATCGTAAACATATTAACAGTGTATGAAAGTATTCTTTAAACTTTTTTTTAAATTTTTAAACTTCTCCACTCCGCTCTGGTGCGGTAACGGTTTGGTGGAGTCCAAGCCTTAAGGGCTGGCTACTTGAAGGTCAAAAATAGTAGGTTTCGGTTTTTCGCTTGCATGTTGGGCACTAATTAATACACAATTACACAATTGTTTCGAGACGTCCAGCGATCCAGCAGTGCGCAACAGCAGCGTATGTTGATGACTGTCTAACTGCTGCAGCAGTTCAGTGTCTATTATCTCAATTACCATCCTACCCAGTGTTGCCCATACGCATGTCCCCATTACCTTCGTGGACCCTTTCTGCTAGAAAACTTGCACGCTACGTATTTATAATGTGTGTTCCGTGTCAGCCATATGAATCAAAGTTAGAACTGCTCATATATATTTTAGATTTTATTGATTTGATTGCGATGTTTCAGGCTCTCGTGTTAGCTTCGCTCGACGCCTACACGCGGCCCTTGGACAAAGTCTCGACGACTCAGTCGGCGACGCTCTCCGCCACTGGTCTGATCTGGACACGATATTGCTTGGTCATAACCCCGGTCAACTATTCTCTTGCGATCTGTAACTTCGCACTTGGCGTTGCGAATGGTGTGCAGACCGTTCGTGCTTATTTATACCAACGTCAAAAGGCTATAGCTTAAATTGGTTTCTAAAGGCTCCTACACACAGCCGTCGTGCGCAATAAAGGAGCATTGCCGCTCGGTATAATCCCGGCGGCATGTCGCCTGCATGTGTGTAGTAGCCTTAACTCGTTCACCTGGATACTAGAGGAAAGTAAAATTGATTATGTCCTTAATATTGGAAAAAAAAATGCTATAAAAAGCCAAATACTTGCCTACACTCAAACATAGATTTAATTAAACCCGAGTTGAAAGGAAATACTAATTTAGATACTTAAATATTTTAAAGTGCCATAACTTTTAAGTCAAAAAAACGTACGCTGAATTTTTATATTAACCTAATTATATAACGGAAAATCGAATTTAATAATTTAGTTATACCTAGAAGTTAACACAGTCTAAAAACTAGTCAGAAATTTTATAAATATTTGCCAAAAAGGTCCCACCAGATAGAGGCCATATTTTTTAAAGATAATTAAACCTGTTCCTTGGCTTTTTAAATTGCTTACTTATGATTACTATGTTAATTAATGTCGGATTAGACTGGAGCTAGAACAAAACACGAAAAAAAAAGAATGAGGACCGTGTTCAACTCTTTTATTTATGGAAATATAGCTTTTATTTGCCTCTTACTTGCCTCGAGCACCCAGTTTAAGTTGACCCCTGCTTACATCTTCGTCTAACCGCGCTGAAGGCCAAAAATTTACATAAGATATTATTTACAAGCCACGACGTTAGCGCGTCATACTTTGTATTGCATTGTACTTACCACTAATGCTACTAACTACCTCAATAACACTTGTTTGTGCTAACAAAAGCAAGGAAATTGAATTGTCTAGGTTTCCTGTTGATACTCACTTTGTAGCCTTGGATACAGTATTTTGCAAAATCGTGTACAGACGTCAGCACATCAAGCTACCCGAAAATGTCTTTTTTTTTCAATCGACTTTGAACCTTATGCTTCAAAGGTAAAGTTGAAAATTTGTTAAGGAAATTTGACAGATTATAGAAGCTTGATGCGCTGGCGTCTGTACATTGCACGCCAATAATTTTCTATGAATAAAATCTACCACTTACTACAAAATAACTCATAGAACTCAGAGTGTTTTCCACATTTAGGTACCTACCGTGTATTAGAGGGAACCTAATTATCTTCAAACTAACAAATAACATACATCAACAGACTCACAGTATTTTTACTAAATATGTATCTAATCCAAATAATATATGAAATATTTTAACCGTAGCTTACTTAGTGCCATGGATTGCCAGAACAAAATAATTCGTAGTTATTGTTGTGTTAATATTTTTGTTGTTATTCATGAATATTTTATCAAATATCATAGAATGTAGATGTAGTAACAGTTGCTTGTAGTTTTACTGATGCATGGGCTGATGTTTATAAATCTATTTGTGTTATATTAAATAAATGTTGTTAATAAAGTACCCGATAAAAACTTATGTTGGGTAGCTAAATATTATATAATTTTATTAAAAGCCCATGTATTTGTGTAGAAAGTAGTGTGTAGTTAGCATGCACGCATGTATTTGTGTTGTTTTGCACGTAGTGTTATTAAATATAGCCGCAGAATTGTTTTTTTTTTATTTTGTATAATAACATTCCTTCACACTTCGCTATCAAACACACTTTTATTACTTTCATCATCACAGCCTTTTTTATTGTCCCACTGCTGGGCACAGGTCTCCTCTCCCACGGAGAAGGATTGAGCGTTAAGCACCACGCTTGCATTGAGCATTGGTGATTCCAGACTTTATAGTCCAGGTTTCCTCGAGATGTTTTCCGTCACCTTTAATCAGTCATTGGTGCCCAAAATAAACTTAGGAAGTACGTATAACTTAGAAAAGTTACATTGGTACTTGCCTGACCTGGAATCGAACCCGCACCCTCATACTCGAAAGGCTGGTGCTTTAATTTTTACCCTTCTTAAATGCCTTCTACGCGATCCAAACCGACCACCGACAGAATTGACCTTGGTCGCGTCTCCTGTCGGCCTTTCAACAACTTTCCCGAAGAAACTTTTTTGTTATTTTTTTTTATCATTACAGCAAAATTCAAATTTCGCGCGAGCCGTCGCCCGATCTGCTGTTAGCGGCGAGGCCCCGCGCCCGCGTTGTCAGTAATTTTGCTATAATGATAAAAAAAAAAAAACAAAAAAGTTTCTTTGGGAAAGTTGTTTGTAATCAATCATGAATACAATCACGTTTTTGAATATCGGTCACTAATTACCAGTCACCCAATATACGACGGAAAACAAACTGCCGCGCCGAGCCGCCGTCACGTGACAGAAGTTTGGGTTGCAATTCCTACTTTGGGTTATTGTCTACCAGACGATTCCCGCGTTAACTTACACTGTGAAGCATAGTATCAGCGTTGGTAACAAAAATCAAGATCAAGCGTCGAATAAACAAACTAGAAAGCGGAACTTGACAAGAAGCCAACAGTACAATGCGAATAGACACAGCGGAAGATCAATTCAATGACCTTTGCAATAGGAGTTAAAATCGTGCCAATTCGGGCAAGATCTTAATATTAAATGTATTAGAACCAGTTTCACAATGTCAAAATAGCCACTATCTACCGAATAAATTCAAAAATGGAACATAATTTGTATGAATGCTAATAAAGAATTGAGTATTGAGTATTGAATTTATCAACCTAATAAATTAACTGGAACTTATTCGTAGTTGGTGAAACAGGCCCTTAGACTAATTAAAGGCTCGTAGCTATTAAGTTATAGCCGTACAGGTCGATCGATCATAAGGTTAAGCAACGCTTGGTGCAGTCGGTCTGTGGATGGGTGACCGTCTTGAGAAGACAGATATTTCTCTTTCAGATGCTTTCTGATTAGCTAGTCTGTGTCATTTGAACGTGTCTGACAGTGGTTAGTGGTAGTCAGAAGGGGTATCGGTTTGCCCAGATAAACTGGGTTGAGGAAGTCAGATATGCAGTTGGTCCTTGCAAAACACTAGGACTTGGGTGCATTTAGTTAAGACAGGAAGCTAACTCAGAATACCTTGGGAAAAGGCAAGGCATCATAATAAGGAAATAAAACCCATAAATAAATTAAAAATAACTTTTATTTGATAAATACTCAATCTTCAACCATACTCAGGAGTTTATCCATGCTGATAGGACTGAAAGTCCGGCCACTATCATCGGAATACATGATCACATTTCTTATAACATAGCATTGTAATTCGCCAATCTTATACAAAGGCCTTCCTTCCCTAGTTTTACCAGCAATTGGTACGAAGGTAATGCCTTTTTCAATACATCTAGTTTCAAGTAATTCTGAGAAGCTTTTCGCTTGTGTAGCGGAGGCGATGACGTCAGCGATTCTAGAAGTTTCTTTAGGCTCGGGCATGGTGAAGCGGGGCGGAGGGGGCGGTTCGACGGACTCGAGATCTGCGCTGCGGTTCATCATGTCCAATGCTTTCCGGAAGGCGTCGCGTACGGCTGGTTCTTTTAATACTTCTTCGGGGAACATTTTCTGGAGAAAAAATAAAATCGAATATAAATGTTGTTCTTGTTTTATTTATTTACATTTAAAATATCAAGACTGTTGATTAGATACACAGCAGCGAAAGAACAGAAATAGATGAAACACTTTTAATAAAGGCTCATTTTTTTGTCATACTTTTATTATGTTGTCACACTCAAAAAAAAATCCATACATAAGTTTACAAATATACAACACAAATGCACGTTACATCTACACCAATTTGTACGTGTTCTGGAATCGAACCCGCGACTTGCAGAGCAATATCTGATGCCA
Source organism: Heliothis peltigera (assembly GCA_958496145.1). Classification (NCBI taxonomy): domain Eukaryota; kingdom Metazoa; phylum Arthropoda; class Insecta; order Lepidoptera; family Noctuidae; genus Heliothis; species Heliothis peltigera. The sequence goes on from OY292341.1 coordinate 3,058,152, forward strand.
CTGACTACTGCACCATTCGTCTTTAAATTCAAAACTTCAAAGATATGTCTTCCCATTATACTATTGCCAATAATTATTTCAAGTATAGTTATATTTACCTTAAAGTCAGTATAAGAGTTGAGTACAGTGGCGTGCGGCGGGTTGGTGTTGAGCCAGGCGGCGAGCGCGGCCAGCCAGCGCGGCAGCAGCGCACGCGCAGCTATGGCCGCCACGGTCGGGGCGCCCAGCAGGTCCAGCCACTCCACGCACCATAGCCATGCCGCTGGCAACATTATAACGTCATGTAAATTGTGTGACAAAAATGAATAAACTCTGTGATTTTGATGAGTCCATTTTATCGAGAAACGTGTGATTAAGCATCAATGCGCAGGTCAACCATCGATCCTGGTTGTCCCGAGAAGTTTCAACCGTATTACATTAGTTGCGGTATGAGGGACGCAAATAAAACTGCCAACTTTTCGGCACTTGTTTTACGTGCAATATCGATGTTCCAAATTCCAGACTTCCTTTAGCTCATCTACGCTCTAATGAAATTTTCACGTCGAATTTGGGACTTAGCTAAAACTCCAATAAACATTGAGTAAACGGCGTACTATTCTCCCTGCCGACGAGCTCGAGCGGCGCGTGCTGCAGGCAGTGGTCGAGCTTGGGCACGATGTGCTGGTGCAGCAGCGCCGCCAGCGCCGGGCCCCACGCCGCCGCCCACGCGCCCAGCACGCCGCGCGCCGACGCGTCCGCCGGGTGCCACGCCGCCAGCGCCGCCGCCAGCCGCGACCGGATCAGCGGGTACGCCGAGCTCGCCAGCGCCTCGCCTGTGGATACACACCTTACTATAAAGATATACTATTTTATTTTGCAAATCAGGGTATATGTGTTAACATACAAGTAAAAACAGGATTTTATAGAGGATAGTGCTCTTAGAATCGGGGTGCCTAGCGTCGAGAGGCTGAACGTCGTGGCGCCTAGCGTGGAGACACCTTATGTCAGAACGTCTGGTATCGGGACGCCTAATGTCAAAAAGCTTCGCGGGCACTTCGCACGAGTAACCGTGGCCCTGGCACACAAAGACCTCCAGAAGGAAGAAAGTGGGTTTTAGTCAGTAAGTGCCTGTCGCGCGACGGGGCAGGCGGCTTGCCACACTGTTACTGTCTGACCTGCGATATCATGCCAGGGCAGCACCCAGTGGTGCAGCGGCAGCGTGTCGTGCGTGGGGTCCCAGGCGCGCACGGCGGCCAGCAGGCGGGGCAGCACGGCGCGGGTCACGCCGCTGCGCAGCAGCCAGGCGGGGCAGGCGGCCTGCCACACCGTCACCGCACGCACCATCTTTGTTGGGGAACGGGGGTTCCATGACCTGGTAAAGAAAAAATATATGTGCTGAAAACTTAAGTCTAAACAAAAGTGGGTTTTAGTCAGTAAAACTCTAACCAGGCCTCCAGCTGCATCCACAGCGGGAGGGTTTACTTGATTATTTCGAACTGAAAAAATAAAAATCTATCAACTAAGTAATATTCAAAGCCTTTACTCACTCAGCCGCAGCCGTCAACTGTGGAACATAATGTTGCCACAATAAACTATTGTACGCCTCTTCAGTCAGCAGTTTCCTCCACTTGAGGAACGTGGGTATCGGTTCCTCAGGCGCCTGCAATGGGTCCCAGGCGGCTAGTAGCGAGCTGAGCAGAGGGCTAACGATGTTGCCCGCTATCGTGCCTAGGCCGAACATCTCGTATTCCAGGGGGTAGGATTCCTGTAAAGAAAATAGTTATTAATGGGGTTATTTTTATCATTTTATTTTTTGCGCCATCTTGTGGTGGTCCACAAGTATATTTTTGATAAAACAAATACATATACCGACCCGATGTCATAGGTTTTGTTAAGGTATTTATGTAAGCAAAAACTTACCTTCAACTCAGCCAGTACATCATGCGCAGTTTCCAGCGAGACATCAGGTTTGTTCAGCATCTCCACCCGCTGCAGGATGCCCTCCACCTTATTGATGACCTTGTCTTGTTCCTGCAGCTTGATGTTGCACTCTTCCAGGTCTCGCTCTAGAACTACGATCTCGTCTTCTGCTGATTGGAGCTCGCGGGCGTTTTGGATTATATCCTGTGGACGTGGATAGTCGAAACTGAACTCACTAGATACTTTATTTTATTTGAAAAAAGATGTTTTGAATCTGTATAGGAAAGTTAAATTTATTTGTTTTTGATGCCAGATTGAATAGTGGATTGATTTTTCTTTGATAAAAATGAAATATATTTTTTTTGAAGATATTTTTTTTTCTTAAAGATACCAACCAATTTACCAAAGCAATAAGAACACCAGCTGACCTTATTCAGAGCAATAGACCGTGCTTAATGCGTAACCTTTAGCACGCCATAACTTTGTAACATGCACAGATTTGGACGAACATTAAAACCCTTGATGAGAATTTACGATTTTTTTTTTGGGAATAAGTATAATAATAATAAGTGACTTTTAATTGGATGGAACATTTGTTTTCCTTCAAAATAACAAGTAACGAACCTGCTCGCAGCACTCGACCATGAGCTGCAGGTTGTGTGCGAGCTGCGGCGCGGCGAAGTAGTCGCACTTGCGGCGCGGCTCGTGCTCGAAGCGCGGCGCGGCCGCCCGCAGCGCGTGGTACCCGCTCAGCACGCGCTTCTCCTTGCCCGTCATGTCGATCACAGGCACGCGGGACAGCTCGTTGCTGGAATACCATTACGGAAGGTTTAGAACCAGTTTTTTTACTGATAAATGCTACATGAAACCTTCAACAGAAAAGGTGGTTATGATGGAGAGCCCAACAACGACAAAGGGGTTAGTCATTTAAGATGTTAAGAGAATAGAAGAAGGGAAATGGGACAATATAAATATTTATGACATTTGTCTTGAATATCATAATGAAGGTTTTGGGGACTTTCTAATTCAGTAGAAGACTGGATCACAAATTAATGTTCTTTATTTCAGTCATTTTGATTTGCTACAGCTTAAATGAACACAATGAGCATTCATTGAAATCAAAAACTGTACATTATTATTAAATAAAGGGCCCATCCCTTGCTATTTGCTATGTTCGGTAACACTGCATATTGTAAGTCAAGACTTGAAAACAGAAAAATCTAAGATAAAGGACCCATAATTATCTGTCCCCAATATACTAAATCCTGTATACCTGGTAATAGTATGCATCGTGGGTTTACCCTCTTGTATGACGTCAGCGGCGTCGCGGTAGAAGTAGCGGCCCTTGTGGGACTTCTTCCAGTTGTATGTCTTCTCTTTCGCACCTTTATCGTCTTCCTTTTCTTTCAGTTTGCGGAGTTCCTCTTCTTTCTTGGCTTTTTGCTGGAAGAGATTGTTGTTTTAGGTGTGAAATTACATTTGGGTCGTTAGTTTTAGAATCCCATCAGGGACATCCAAATGAAAATTTAACATGAAAAAATAACTGAAGCTCAAATTCTTAATTTAAGGGACATTAGGGCTTTCTTTGGCTATAAAAATATTTTTGAGTAAAGTTCAAATTTTAAAAGTTAATTTTAAAGTTCAATGCATGAGGATCATAGTTCTTAGTAAAATGGCCAAGTAGCAATATTTCATGAATTGAAAAAAAGAAACTTCTCAAAAAAAAGAATTTGTTTATTTTCATCTGTACTTATAGAAAGCTGTTTAACTAATACTTACTGCAGCTTTCTCAGGTCCATATGCACCAATAGCGCCTCTTCCTCGCCTGACAGTAGCCTCCACTGGTGCTGAGATACCCTGGAGATCTTTACCCAAACCCATGCCTGGTTGATAACCCATCTGTTGACATAAAACAATTTATGCTACATTCTTTTTTTATTTTAGGGAAGTAAAGTTATACTGCCAACAACTCATAATTAGGCTGTTTAAGTTATATTCAATGGTTAAAACTACAAGCCAGCAGCACAAGAAACAAAGAGCAACCATTTTTCTTTCCTGTATTCTTGATGACTTGGGAGTATAATATTAATGCAATCAGCATCAATCTCATTCATATTTTGTAAAATAAGAGAAGAATAGAACATTAACTTCTATGTTCTCAGAGTCAAGAAGAAAGTCTCTATTTGTAAAAGATGTGGATGCATATTGAACATGGTAATAACAGCAACTCATACATGTAATTAATAAGAATGAATTATCTAGTAATCATAAATAACAGAGGACATATCTACCAACCTTTAACAACAGCTTAGCACCAATACCCTTGGTGTGCTTCTCCCAAGTGCCCACATTACCACCAAGGTTGACCGGCCTCATGCCTTGCCCCTGTCTCCTGATGCCAGCAGTCTCACTAGCATCTGGAGCATTCTGTTCATCTTCATCAGAGCTATCTGCAAACTTAGGACGAGATGTACCGGCTTCTGATGATTCTATTTCTGTGAATGAGTGCTTGTATTATAAATCTATATACATAATGCATTCCTATTTGCTTTGGTCACACCATTACTAGTGAATGTGTTGACAGGTTTAAATACAATTTGGTATTTTGTCTAGTGTCACAGAAAGGACACAGGCTACTTTTTATCCCGCTATGGGAAGTAGATCCTTCAAGCTGTGAGTGGAACTGCAGGGAACATAGTTTAAATATTAAATGAAGCTTTGCATACTGGTACAATGAGCATTAATCAACAGGTTTGCTCAAGACAGGTTGCCATTTTAAAATTTTACATCCATATCCTTAGAAAGTTCATAATTAAATAATATATCTTAGAAATGTCAGATTGACCTGACCTGGCTGGACTGGGTGCTTAAAACTCAAAGCTACTATTAATTGAGATATTTGGTATCAAGATGGGTGGAGCCGTAAATGCTGGTGCAGGAATTCAATCTTATCGGATGCTGGTAAAACCGTGGCTAGCTTTGTATAAAAAAAAAGTTACCTTTACTTTCTTCCTTTTTCTTTCCGGCCTGTTGTACTCCTCCAGCGACGAAGCCAATGGGCGCTGAGAAGTCTTTAGGCTTGCGAGATCGTTGTCTAATGTTGTCTTCATTGTCATCCTCATCACTGTCTTTGGCCCAGACACCTGAATGTAATGAATGCATTTAAGGTTTAGTGTATGGTATATCTACTGACGCATTTTGCTACATGTAGCAACCAATTCTCAACTATTAAATGGGCGCTTTAGAAGCATAACATTATGCTATTTATAGCCAGCACATTGAATTCAATTTAAAATTAAAGCTTCCTGTAATGAATTCATTACAAGAAGGGTTGTTAAAGAAACAGTTCTTAAAAGAGATAATGTTTGCATCTTTATGTTCTTAATTAAACTTCTTCAAGGATTTCTTTATACAGAATATATTTTAAATATAGAACAATGAACGTTACCGTAAATCTGATGTTCCTTTTTGGCCTTCCTGCTTCTATTAGGATTAAATTCATTGTCCAAATCGTAATCCGTAATTTCAAAACGCATTACTTCGTCGTCCGACATTTTAGCACGGTGGGTAGCCCCAGTTCCGCCCCGATTGTGTTTATTACTGTACCCTTTAATATCTCAAATAAATCACCAAAACTCGAAAAGAAAACACGCTCTACTCCCAGCCTAGCTTGACATTTTTTGACAGTGACAGATGGGATAGCTTCGGTCATAGACAAAAAATTATAGTGATGCAAAAGATCAACCGTGAATTGAATCTATGCATTTTAGGCGACATAATTACTCTATGGATTACATTTTCAAACTCGAAACCCATACCATTCATTACTTCATAAGCAAGCCACTTGTTTTAGCCTCAAAATACGCTTCCTCTCTGATCAATAGGATCCTCCGACTAAGGCATGCTAACAACGTATCCGATGATGCAATAACCCTCCTCCATAACACCATCATAACACATGAAAAACGTTCGTACCGACTTCACCGTTCGTCGTGAGATGATGTGATCTTTGGCATATAACATTCTGTAACAGTTTTAGGTCATAATACCAACTGCTACTACTGCCAGGGCTGCGGGTTATTCGCAAGAGTTATCGTGGCCTAGGCACACAGGGACCTCCAGATGGGAAATAGTGGGTTTTATTCAATAAGACTCTGACAATCCCTCCAGCTGCACCCTTAGCGGGTGGGGTCATTTGATGTTTTCCTCCGAAAAAAAGGTCATAATACCAAAACTCGACTGATAAAATATCAAAAAGTAAGTAAAAAACCAATTTGTTAATCACATTTTTTATTAAAATTCATCGATTTATTTTAAGTATATAAAACTCACGTAACATTACAATCCATACTATGTATTGTGCATCTAGTCTGAGGCTTGGAAAATGGTTGCAAAAGTTTTTATTCCAAGTGGCAAGTCATGATCAGATTATACGAAAGTGGCAAGTTTTGTCAAAATGGTATATTCCCAATTCGGTTTACTTATAAATGTTACGTATTTTATTTGATTATTTCAAAAACTTATTTCACAACAAATATAATATTATAAAAGATATGTTAAACTCCAATACCAGATGTTGCAGTTACAAACAAACCGCCGCAAAGCTCGATGTATTTCGAAATTGTCGAATTCATGCATTTTAGTCTTACAATATAATCACAGGAAATGTTTCGATAGTAAATTTTGTCTTTACTGTAAACATTAATAAACATGTTTTGTAAAATTTTGCGCGAATAACATGTTCGATATTGAATATACATAATTCATAAAATATAAATAAAATATTTGCATCCTTAGGACGGAGACGGACGACTTTTAACATTGTTATACTTAGGACGTAAGTTTAAGGCAGGGCTACACTTGAGTGTCGACAATACAAGATTGATAAAACAAGACAGCTGTGTCATCAAGTGAAGCACTACCCTAGCATTTTGAGCGAAATAGGTTCTACAAAAATCAAATAAATTCTATCAATTTATATAAACTTCCATTTCAGATAGATTACTCACCATCACTAAAACGGTATTCATTCAAAAAATAAACAAAATAAAATATAATTAAAACACAAAATAATCGTTTCACGAAAATAACTACATAAATTATTACACACAGTATTGCAAATTATTTCAATCAAAGTCAAAAAGTTAGTAAAACAATATTAAATAGTAATGTCCAAATGATAAAAATACTACATCAGATAGTTAGTTGTTTTGTTAGTTTGTAGACACTATTTATAAAACTCAATGTCCATGTATGGTAAAGTAATCGCTAGCCATTGAATCCATAAAACCGTAACAGGCTGTTCATAATATAAAAAATGTCTACAAAACAGAAAATTGTTAAAAACAATAATTATATTAAAAATATAATTAATAGAAAAAAACACACAGACAAAACCGTAATATGTTTTCATTTTCACAATAAATATTTACCAAATTTTTTTGAACATTACATAATCACAGTTCAAAATTACGTTGATGGCAATCCAGTTAAAATGTTAAAAATAATTGCAACTAACATTATTCTAGTAAAGTTAGGTACTTAGATTAAGTATGTGATGCTTACTAAAAAAACTTAAAAACGTGTACACGCGGTACCATCTAAAATAATGCAATTATTATGCAATAGATTTTTGTTCGACATCACGTCTAAGACAAATTCGAACTAATTTTTGAACATTAACGATTTTGTCTTTCTTTAACCTCTTGACCGCCACAGTCACGTATAAATGACAAGCCAAAAAGTGCCCAGCACGCCACAGTCACGACAACATGACAGACTTTTAAAGTAAACAAATTATGGTCAGTTTTAATTGATATAATTCCGAGCTCACTGCTATATTATAGGTATTTGATGAATTCTTAGCGTGGCGCTGAGGGCACGTCTTTCTCTTTTTAACATGGCGGCCAAAAGGTTAATCGTCTTTGACATAGTTCACGTTCTTTTTAAATGCTGTCACAAATCTTCTGAACTCCCTTGAGTAAGCCAATGCTGGCATCAAATACTGTTAATAATAATTGACATCTAAATTATTAAACTAACATTATATTTCAGACCACAATGAAATGTTTTGTCTTTTACAAAAGAATTATTGTAAAAAATCGCTAATGTTCTGGTATCGTCTCACATAAAAAACGGTCACTCTTAGTTATAAATATTTACATAACGTTGTATACGTTCTATACCTACAAGGCAACTCTCAACACCTACGGTGGATCATCACATGTTTCAAAAACACTTCATGGACTATTGAGTTAGAACACTCCCATAACGACGTTCGATTTTGCGTCACACAATTATCCTAAAAATATTTAGACGATTACATACTTCACTGAACCAATCATCGAATAAAAAATCGACTAAAACATCGTTAGTTACTATCGAGTAACTTTATTATGGCGAGTCACGTTCGAATTTCGACGTGGGTCTAAACGAATGTGTCATTAGTTTTTCCGCTGAAGGTATTCCTTTTTAGGTACGTGCCTTCAGCGGTGTTGGCTCTCAGTCATAAGGCTACTGCATGAATGTAGCTCTCGTCTTCGTAGTTGCATGCTGAAAGCCTTAAGGCATGTTCTTCGCATAATGCGGCTAATTCTTTAAGCCATTCGTCGAGTATGACCGCGTTTAGAATAGAGCGGAGAGTTATGGATTGGTTCCAATAGGAGTCTTGTGTGAAGATTGGTCGTTTTTGTGGACTGGCGTAGGAATTGCTTTGTGGACTGTGTGCGTTGTTTTGCGAGGGCGATGAGGCTAGAAAATAAGAGGACAATGAAAATAAACACAAATAAGAAGATGTTAATAGTGTTTTTGTACTGATTAAACTCGAGGAAATACTTACAAGACAATCTCCTTCCGAACATATTGGAGAGACTGTTGGACAAACTTCTTCGTTTAGACTCCATGCGCCGGAATGGAGAGTCATCCGGTTTTGCAACCGTATTATCGGGACCGTGACCTGAAGAAAATATATTTTTTTATTTTTGGTGACTAACTTAGAAAGGGGCATTGATTTTTTTTTATTTCTTCACATGAACATACAATTTAAGTGCTAAAATCGACTAAAGCTTATTCGAGAGCTACTAAATTAATTATGAATATCATTACAACCAACTTCTTCACCAAAAAAGTAAAATGCACAGCGATAAACTAGATTATTTCGTAACTTATATTATTCAATCGATTTTTAGTCGATTTTCAAAGACTTACTGTCATCGTTAGCCGGGCCTCGTGTCTTGACTAGCGCCATCTCTCGCTGTATGAGGAAAACTCTCGCCTTGTCTACTAGCTCTCCGCTGTTCTCTATGCCTTCTGTTAATTCATCCACCTCTTCTTTTAGTTTACTTAGAATCTGGAAAAAACCATACAAAATTCATATTAATCTAGTTTATTCTTCCAACCGCTACAATTTAAATGTAAAATATCGAAACAATAGGTAAAAAGTTACTTTAAAAAAAAGAAAACCGACTTCTAAAAACACTGAAAACCAAAAAAGATACTATTAAGTACATCGCTCTAAAAGTCGGTGTCAAGAGGTTGCACCACACCAACTTCTAAACCGTTTTAGGAAGTCGGTAAAACAATAGCTTAGGCCTATTTTCTAAATAAATAATATATCAAATCCATTAGGGTGATAATATCGACAGTATCATAAAAATCACTGACCTGAAACAATGAAGGCACGTTGGGCTGCAGCACAAACCCTGGACACAGCAGTAGTGACGTCAGCAGAGGTGTGGGCAACGATGCTAACTTTGACACCACACTGGTAACCCGGCAGTTCACTATCACCTCCGATTCTAAGAGTACCGCCGTTTTCTTCAGGAGGCTGGCTAGGAGTGGGCCTGTAAGAGAAGTACTAGAGATGTCACATAGGAAAGAATAGTTATATCGAGATTATCGATAAATAGCTCAATAATTGAAATCGAATTGAACTTTTTTGATGTCAATTGAACTTGTAGGGCAATGTTTACTTATATTGCAACTATAATATATCTTCTCGATGTATGGGTTCTAAATGTGTTTCTTTTCACGAAACTACCATACGGATTCTGTAATATAATTGAATTGATATCGATACAGGTAAGAAAATAATCGATACTTACCAATAATAGATTCAGCACTAGCCCGCCAGCTCCTAATCAAAGGCACTTCTTCCTCGTACTCCCTTACTTCCCTCTTCACAACAGTCTTGATAAACAACTCCTCCGCGAAACCTTCATCCCCCTCCACATCTTTGTACTTAAAGCTCTCATAGCCACTACTCTCCCCCGTAGACGTCAAACTGTCATGTTCCTTCCCTTCACTTGGCTGTTCGGTCTTTACTTCATTCTCTTGTTCATTCAATGACGTCAAACTATGTTGTTCCTTTTCCGAACTATCGCTGGTCTTAGTTTCGTACCCACTGGTGCAAGATATAAGGCTGTCCTGCTCTTTCGTTGCGGGAATAGCATCTATCTCTTTTGTGTCTTTTGTATTGTTGTTCGTTTCTCGTTTTGGGGGTGTGACGCTGTCGTATCGGGAACTCCAATTGGTACAGGATAGGACGCGGGTAACGATTTCGAATCGAGAATCACAAATGTAGGCGTGGAAGTTTCCATATAGTGTGTCGTTGGGATTCTGGAAGAAAGAGTCGTCCTTTTAATTAAGCAAGAGTATAGAGGGATTTTAGAGTGTAGTCACGAAATCTTGATAGCCTTTGTTAACCATATTATAATGTCACCACATAAATTTGCCCTTAACGACCAATAATATCGATTACTTGAATAATTATTTTTAATCGAAGACAGGATGGTATTTTGAGACCATGCAGGCGAATATATCGAGAAATTTGTAAAGAAAAAGTTCTTACCCCATAGTTGACCTTAAGCTCATGTACAAAATGCGACATGGCTATGTCGTCGTGTACGCCGTTCACTCGACGTTCGGTGTCGCTCTTGAAGTCCAGCACACGTCGGCCGGTCAAAGCCAGGTCGTCTATCCACTGTTTTGTCTGTGAATAACCACGAAATGGAAATCTAACCATAAAACTATTTTGTCTTTATATTTATAAATAGCACTAGACATCCATACCATCTCAAAAAGCCTTGCCCAGCATCTCGTCTAGTGACCTAAGAACGCGAACACACCTTCCCTATAGGAGCTCGGGGAGTGCCACCTTTTTTAATGTGGGAAATCATCAAATGACCTCTCATTAGGTGCAGCTACAGGGAGTGTCAGACTTTTACTTCTAGAGGTCTTTGTGTGCCAGGTCTGCGGTAACTCTTGCGGGAAACCCGCAGTTCGGGGACTGCTGTCTTGCGTTTGTAGACGACCATCAGACAGTGTTCGTTGAGGAAGTAATCGAGCCTTATAGCACTAAACATTAATACCATTTTAAAAATGCTATCTCAATAATACCAGCGCGGCATCCTGTGTTTGTAGGCCACACTCAGATGATATATCTGTTGAGGCGTTTATCAAGACTACAAATATACGTACCATCTCCATAGGTCTAGCACAGCATCGTGGTGAGAGCCCTAAGAAGGCGACGGCGGCGTCCCTGTAGGGCTCGGGGTCTGCTATCTTGTGTCTGTAGGCGACCATCAGGTGGTGACCGTTGAGGAGGTGGCGGAACACCAGGTCCAGCATTACATCCTCGCAGTTCAGGTCGATAAGTGTCTCCATTAGGGCTAGGGAGACTAGTGATAGCTGGAATGGTGTTGGATACAAATTGATAAAAAAAAACTGGCTAACATGTCAGTTTAGTGTAGTTTTACTGCCTAATATGCAAATGAGGAACATATAACCTTTTGACAGTCTACAACCTAAGTATATAATCTTTATGCATTTTTTTTACTGTTTCACAAAAATGTATGCCCCTAAAAATATACACAAATGTTGAGTCCATTACACCCAAGACGCGTTCCCAAAATAATTTATAAGTTGGTGTAAAAGTTGTCATCATTTTATTCTATACGTGACTAACCTGAGAATTCCCTTCCAGCCTCCTGAGCAGCACGTCAACGACTCTGACTCCGTCATATTCGTATACGAAGAGGAAGTGCAGCACGGCCCGCAGCAGGCCCGGGCGGGAGACGCAGCGCAGCAGCAGCTCGAGGTAGGCCATGGCGGCCGCCTGCTCGCCGCACCCGCTCTGCAACCGCGCAGCCTTCGTCTACGGCGGGCACGGCAGCACGCGGGCGTTAGCGGTTGAGTGACAGTGTTTGGGAGATTGGCTCTTAAGGCCAGGGATTAAGGTTGATTTTTGGTTGTTCGTAGTGCAGATTTGGTATAATAAATAAGATTGAAATCACGAAAAGAAAACTTTAAGTTAATTTAGGAGCATTCCATTTTTGTGCTAATTAAGACAGAGTTTAGTAAATAAGTGTAAAAAAATGATTTTAATATAGAAAATCTTTAGTTCAAAAAATGTGCAGGAAAGTAAATAGATATAGGATAGATAACTGAATACAATTATTTAAGGAGTAAACAAATCGAGCCAAATTCAAGAAACGAAAATTTTTGGGTTAGGCTACTATCACCAAAATGGAGAGATAATCGATTCATTGCCCACACGTATGAAAAAAAAAACAAAAATTTAACCCACCAAATATTCCCAAACAAAAATAATTTTCACCGGATATGAGGCAATAAAAAAAGCGAAACAAACACATGACAAATAATAAAGCGAGCGATGAATCGATCAAATGGATGGTTACCGTCACTAAACCGCTGTCGGCGTGGCCACACCGGTGCGTCCCGCGTGCAATGAAAGCCCAGACGTGATCGTATGCCGTACACATGGTCACAGCACATTCCAAAATATTTAGGAGTTAAAATAAATGATATTGGATATTATATGAAACAAAACAAATGCCAGAGCGAGAAAGAAATAGTGCTAATTGTTCTATATAGGATCTAACAATACTAGTACACCATATTTTTACAGGTCATCTAGTACATGCTAAGGATCATGTTTACCACATAATAATTTAAATGACTCAAGGGTCAACGATCGAGCGCCTTCATAGAGACCGGCGTTATGCGGGCAATTTGGCTACTGGGGTGGTAAATTTAATAAAATATGTTGTTGTTTTCATGACTTTTTTCGTGGTAAACATGATCCTTAGCATGTTCTAGATGACCTGTAAAAATATGGTGCACTAGTATTGTTAAATCTTATAATAATTGCTTTGTCTTTATCACACTGGAATCTATTTTAGGCATATGTGATCAAAGTTTTCCATGTAAACTGAAATGTTATAGGGGTTCATATATTTTGGAATGTGCTTTGTGAAAATAAATTAAAATGTAATATGACTTCAAATTTTTGAATAGGTAGACAATTTAATTAATTAAATTTAAGTAGGGAATATCGCCCTCAATAGGCTATAAAATCGACCTGCTAATTGAAGTCATTATACATTTTGTAATATTTATTTTTAATGTTATAAGTGAAATCACTTCTCAACAAGTCAAAAAATATTTTGTAAATTTGTGAATATGACAAATCTGTTACGATGATTATTTTTTGGATATCACAAACATGGTAATAGCAAGATGCCAGTCAATATAATAAAGTAAATATACATAATACTTATTGGATATTTTACATTTAAAATAAATATTTTATTGTGCAACTCTATAATGTTAATCTCACCTGGTTTAACTGAAAGAAATACTATTAAAAATATTTATTATTCATCAATATGATACTTAATCAGTCTTTTCATAAAAAGTTATTGTATGTTATAATCATAGTAAAAATAAAGTACTGCAATAAAAAAATATATAAAATAATATAAATTCAATAAATACTTCGTCATAAATGAAGTTAGGAATTTGACTTGGACGCTTAAAGTTAAAGATATAGTAATTTCATTACTTCATTAATACATAAAGTCTTAAAATCACCAACCCGCGTTGAGCAAGCGTTGTGATTAACGCTTATTCTTTCTTTGTATAATATTAAGAGGCTTGAGCCCAGCCGTGGGACAGTAAAAATACTGATGATCAATAAAACATATCATCATCATCATCATCATCCTCCTGCCCTTATCCCAAGTTTTATTTGGGGTCGGCGCAGCACGTTTTTGTCTTCCACGCTCTTCTATCAATAAAACATATCACATGGCAAAATAAAATCATATTATTTATACATCTATGTTTAAATGTAGGTACTAATTCGTCCAAATCAAATTCCTCCAAATAAATAAATAAAGACGCATACAGTAGCGCACACATCCCACCGTCCCGCCATGACAGTTACCTGCAGCAGCGCGGGTCCCATTACAGGCACCAGGAAACCCTGGTACAGGAGGTCTAGTAGGTGCTTCTTTATTGACGGGTGGGCTACCTGGGTAACAAAAGTATTATATTAGTAGATTTGGGTCATAAATGTAGATTACATCGTTTTAAAACAACGTAAAAATGAGGGATTTTTACAATTATACATGGTCTGGTGTTTTTTTTAAAGACTTATTTATTCATTATTCACTTCTTCTAACTTTTCGATAAAATACATTTTAGAGAAAACTCGTAAATCGTTTTATCTTTTTTTTTTCGTGGGAAATTATCAAATCACCCCTCCCGCTGAGGTAGCGCTGGAGGAAGTGTCAGACTCTTACTGACTAAAACCCACTATGTTCCTTCTAACTCTTACGATCAACCCGCAGCCTAGGCAGACAATCATTTTATCTTCAACATAGACAGAAATAAAAATATAAGTCGTACAGAACAGTCCATTAAAAGAAAATAAAAGTAGATCTTATTCTAACTACATAAGGTCCAGAATAAATTGAAAACCTACTTGAGCGACGGCATTGCAGAACTCGAGTGAGTCTATGAACAGCGTCAGTTTGTGTACATGGTTGACGTCATCAGGCGTGAGGCGGTAGATCTTGTCGTTGAGGGTACGGGGAAGGAGGGAGTACAAACCACTTAGACCTGAAAGTAATAAAGGACTTCATGAATGCGACTCATTTGCCAACCTTTGACTAGGTATGTAGGATCGGCTTCCAGTGAAATCAGCTAAGTACCAGTGTTTTACATAGAGAGACTAGTCAGGTGAAGAGGCCAGCATATCGAGTTACCGAAACTGTAAAATCTTAAAAGACAAAGTTGAAAATCTACCTAGCAGATTGTAGTAGCTTGAAGTGCTGGCGTTGAACTCAACTCAAACTCAAAATCATTTATTCAAACTTGGCTGTAAAACAGCACTTTTTGAACGTCAAATATTACAAAGATTCCGACTTCCCGTGACGACTGCCAAAGATGTTCAAATGACAGTCTGGATCCAAATTTAACGAGGAACTCGTCATGTCAAGATGGTCTCATCTCACTCGTCTCTCTCTCTCTCATCTACGGACCGACCCTTTTTCGACGGATTTCTTTTCTGTTATCCTTATGAACTTATTCGTACGATCTATGTAGAACTTACAAAGTGTATGTTACTAAAAAAAATCACATGGTGGGTATTGAAGCACATTCATAACTTTTACAAGACTTAATATTTTTGTATTACCAGTAGCGAGCACAGGACAAGTATTGCCAGACAGCATAAAGTCGGCCAGTTGTGGACACCTGGCCGACATCTTGGCGCACAGCAGTAGAGCATCTCGCGCGGCCGAGCCCGTACTGCCCTCTCGGTGTACCGACGCTAACAGGAGACGCACTATTATGAACCTGAAAGGAAGTATTGACAAATAATAGAATTAAAAAAAATGGCATTATGTGACTATTTTTAGTTGCCACCGCGCCTATATAGTTGTTCCCCGCCTGTACCCGAATTAGAAGTAGCCCAAATTAATTAATCAGCTATCTGCCAATGAAAGTTCCGTCAAAATCGCTCCATGCATTTCAGAGATAGGCCGGAACAAACAGAGAGACCAAGAATTGTGCGCTAGACGCAAAAAATCTGGATTTGAAGTTGTTGCAACTTACTCAGCTTGCGATCCTTTATGTGTGTGTGTAGTGAGAAAGAACAAATCCAAAAACTTCATATTCTGCATCAAAGCTACGCATAGTTGGTTTAGAACCGACACTAGCTGACCTGAAAATACAAATATAAGATTATAAAGTTTATAAATAATAATGACTTCTAGAGCTACGCGCGGCGTTACGCGGCGGCCGTTCTCTGTAAAGAGATCAGCCAGCTACGCAGGACATAATATAGTGCACAAGGATTTGCGCAGACACAGGTGCACTCTCTATTCCCTTACTTCCATGGTTCGATGGGACGGTAATCTGACACGACCGGAGAGAGATCAGGCGCAGGACCAACATTTACGTGCTCTTCGAAGTACAGGGTTTGTTCACCAACGCCGTGCTGCTTTATGAAAGTCTCTCAAAATCCACAAAGCATCGACTCAACCCCGGAATCGAACCCGAGACCCCGCGCACATCAGTCGCGATATGCGACTTCTAGACAACGAGGGAAGCAACGAGGCACGTACAATATGTAATATTAATTGAGCAACATCATTTTATCAAGGACCGGATGCGTATATCTGTTTATACCACATATTTCGACGCTATTTATATACTTTACTTATTACAAAGTATTTATAGCAGGGCATTCCTGTATAGCAATTAATATCTTCACAGGAGTGGTCCTTATCAAGACTACGTTACGTACGTTGCACATTCGAGTGTATTTATCTTATACGCGAGAGACACATACACGCATTCCTAAGATAAAATGATTCATCTTAAAGTCTGAAGAGTAACTCAGTTTTTTTTTTAATGATTTTACTTGATTTGAAAAAAGAACATAATTATGTTTTGCATGGAAGTTTAAGGGCCAGTTTCAGGTTGCTGATAAGTTCCAGCTAGTTTATCTGGCAGATAATTTCATAGAACAACAGTTCCATTTTTGAATTTATCTGGTAGATAGTGGTTATCAACTGGCACTAAGAACAACACAGTTTTTTTTTTCAATAATTTTAATTGGTTTAAAAAACGAACATTATTATGTACTGCATGTATAAGAGATTTTTTTTACTTACTTTCAAGGTTGGGCGGAGGCAATTCATTTCTGAAACCGCTTAGCAACTTCAACAGTGGTCTCAAGAATGGCTCCGCTGCTATCACCTGTTCAAATAAATCAATAAAATAAATTCTAATACTAAATGCGATAAGTAAAGCAAAAATGAATTGATTGAAATGAAAGGTTGTTCAGAGACCCGAGTTATAAAACGTGGTCTTAAAAGGTACAGGGTTTAGTATTATGGCCAGTTTCACGATGTCCAAAAAGCTACTAGGATTAAGAAGAGAATTTTTAATATTTAAAAATACAAATTATATGTTTAAAAAATAAATAAATGACAATAAGGCTATTAAGAATTTTTAATAGAAAAAAATCTATAGTGATCTAGAAAATATTTAATTTAATTTAATTATTCTATTATTGTCTATTGTGTTTTTGAAGCATATCTTTTTACATAACTTCATAAGCTATGCATAAGGCATCAACTATGTAGATACCTAGCTAGACTAAAAAAATACCATTTGTAGAATTATTACATCCAGTTTCAGGACAATGCAAATTCCTTCCATTTTCCTATCTACAGTTATCTGCTATTAAATTTCAGATAACGAGTTCACATTACCCTTAATGTACTAATTCGTAGCAAACATGTACATTCAGTGATGATGCGAATATAATCTTACGAGTGATAACATAGATAAATTACCTGCGTACTGTAATGGCTGATAAGATTCCCGAAAAGCTTGAGTTGTTCCAAGCGGACCGCATTTTCGTACCTGAAATAAAATAACAGACAAAAGACTTATTTTTTATAGTCTAGGTAAATATTTAGCCGGCATATATTCTGTCATGTAACAGTCATGATAGAGGACCTAATGCGCTCAGCTAATGATTACAGCTTCATTAAGTATTAAACAAACATATGACTAATTATGACCATCATAACCTACGGCGCTCAAACTTAGTCTTTGATCGAACCAGAATGCTAGGCTTAAAGTACGTCTAAGGGGAGCGTAGCCTGCTAAAAATATGGCTTAGTGACGGGCTATAGTAGGTGTGGGCAATACAAATTGTGGAGAACATAATGGGAGGCATAATTTATTATTTCATCATGTATTACTTACAACTGTAAATCAAACCAAATCAACAATCATTTGTTTAAATTAGGCTGATAAATCAGCACTTTTCGAACGTCAAAAAACAAAAGACAGCCCCCAAAACGCCCACCCTTCAGCATTCTCTATATGTTTTCGCTGGGAAGAAGAAGTGACGCAACAAACTCCCCAGCAACTACATCTCATTGTGCTCCTGTTTGTTTTCCCTTAAATAAATAAAATAAAACAAATGTATTTGTAATCTTCATTGATCGCAATTTAACAGCGCAAGATAAGTTTCGAGCGCACATTCTGTCAATATTGCAGACACTTCAAACCATAATTGATAACAAAATAAGTGACCCTACTGAATTGACTGATTACTAAGATAACAATCAACAATAACTGTGAGCGATCTAATTAATAAAAAGTATTTTATCAATGAGTTTCAGTTCAATAAAAAAGTGGGCTAATATGAAACGGATTTATCTTTGTTCAATAAAAGTAAATGATAAGGGCAATGTAGATTTTCATTAAATACGCACGATACGTGTTCAGATTTGGGCAGATAGGTTTCAGGGAGTTTTTAATTAATATGTTTTATCTAACCTTTGTTTATGTTGTAAACAGTACCTACAGTAGAAGAGACGAATATTGAACAATTAACAGCCTAAGGGCCAGTTTCACGATATCCGCATAGTCACTATGTACCGAACAAATTCAATATAAATTCAAATAAACTAACTGGAACTTATTCGTAGGTGGTGAAACAGGCCCTACAGTAAAACAACTTGCATATTTGAACTATCTGATATACTGAATGAAATATCCTATGATTCAACATAATACAATAGTACAAAATAAACAAAGCATGTCTTATACAATTCGTTAAATAACAAAAATATTAAAACACTAGAACAAATTTTTGATCGAATTCTTCACGGTAGCCAAACAATTCAAATCGATTAACACAAGATAAAATGTCACGATTATCGATTCACTGACTTGTATTTTGTATTCGATATCATTCGTAATGTTATCGAGAAAGTTACGACAAAGGGTCTAAACAAATATAAACTTTCTACTGTCGTTAGCGTTTGTAGGAAAGTTGTGCTGACTTGAAATTGCATTGAACAAGCGATTATGGTGGCTAGAAGTAGTATAACAGTACTAGCTTCCGCCAGCGGTTTCACCCGCTTTCTGAGGGAAGTACTTTCCATACCCGGATAAAAAGTAGCCTATATGTTATTCTGATGTATAAGCTATATTGTGGTAAAGTTTCATTCAAATCCATTCAGTAGTTTTTACGTGAAAGAGTAACAAACATCCATACATCCATACATCCATACATACAAACTTTCGCCTTTATAATAGTAGTAGGATTTTGTTCGAAGGTTTAAGCCGTAGGGTTCATGGTAGAGCCTTTAAAGGTATTCCGATGACTCAATCATTGGATTTTCGAGAATATATGAATCTTCGACTATCAATAGAGCTTGCTAGATGATAAAAACTTACAGGCCACACGATTAGGTTCCATCCCCATTTAATTTAGGTTTACGCATAAAATAATAACAGCTTCAGCAGTTTTGCCATTTAAGCGTAAAAACCAATTTGAAATTTGTATGTATAAAAGTTAGGATTACACATTTGATCTAGAACATAAGCCCAGATAATTTCCCCTTTAATACCTACAGCATTGAATTCATAACCATAATTAATATTGCTAGATATAATTCCGAGTTCGTATCGCAGTGTTTTCGAAACGCTGTGAATCATACAGGAAATTATAATGCGTGACCCGAGCGGCGCTGGGTTAAATATTAATTGGGTAAGCAATTTAATTTCTTTCTAGTAATAAAATTACAAATTGGATATAAACTAGTTTTCATATCTCGTTGGCGCCAAATATAGGCATTGCATGAACAAAACAAACTGCTTCGTCTACTATGTGTAGTCGTGAAAGGTGAGATGTTAGCACGGAACGCCTCCGGGGGGCGGAAGGGGAATTAGACATCTGTTGTTGCAGAGGACCTATGCTACGCCACTATTTCTTCTTAATAAGAGCACATAGGATTTGGGTGACGGGAGGCCATCTGGGGCTGTCTATTGTTTTAAAGTCCGAAAAGTGTTGATGTATAAACCGGATTTTAATAAATAATTCTGAGTTTAAATAAGACATTTGTGTGAAATAGGAGACGAGAAAGAGACGATAGAATCTCCCAGCGTTTAAATCACAGCTTTTGGTATAACTGGACTGTTTTAATCGCCTGTCTGTAACAAGTCTGCGTCGTCATTGCAGTAGTAGATAACTGGTGTGAAATCTGATCGGCTTTTGTTGCGCGTAATACGAGCATGTATCCAGACAATAAGCACTTATGAATTAAGTGTTACATTAGACAATAGACATATATACCTTAGTATAAAACTTGCTCTTAAAAAAATACGAGATTTAGTACTCGATTTAAACGACCAACTTGAACAAGTTAATGGTCCAAACCAAGCACTAAACGGTGCTTTTAAAACCACCTTTTATAATAAGGCGGATTATATTGTTATACCCAAGTATGCTTTGATGTAAAACCATACAAACAAAAATGTGTCGCTGGGGAGTTTGTTTCACAATTTCTTCTACCCGTAGAAAGTGAAAATATAATAATAATTGCCCCCTTGTTGCGACTTAGCGACTAGTTCCCGGGGGCCCGGTAAGTGAGCTGGCGAGTCTCCTCCTGCCATTTTACATGTATTCATTACATTGTCATCGGCAGGGGTCATAGTCTCCATAGTTTTCCCTTCCCTAGTCCACTAGCATCCCATCACAATAGCCCAAGTAGTTTTTCTTCCATAGTTAGCAATAGTTTAGCACAAAGCGGGGGTTGTCCTTGGGTACATTTCCATAGTGTATACAGGGATAATCGTCGGTTTTGTGTCACCATTACATAATATTAAAGTTGTCTTAAAAGGGCTTCAGCGTGTTGGCTTCGGCCCCACGTTCGCCTTCCAAAAATCCGGGACTCTATAGTCCCGTGGTCGGAAAAAGACATACATAATAATAATAATCTTTAATTCAGACCAAAATTGCAGTCCATATAAAAACAAGAAAAAGATCAACTAACAAATAAAAAATATATATATATATTATTTTAAATATCTGAATGACGCTGAATGAGACGTCATCCAGTGCCATATAATGGGACTCTGGAATCTGTCCGCAACGATGCACACGAGGCTGTTGGAGCTGTCGCGCACTCGCCGCATCAGGGATGCTATCCGCGACCTTATCAGTGCAAAAAAATCTGGCACCCTTCTTTCCGCAAACATCCCGGACGCACTGCAAAAGCGCGGCAGCCCCAGCATCACCCTAAAAGCGTTGTTGTACTGGACTCGTAGAGCATTGTACGAGCGTTTGGTGTAACTGACCCACAGGGCGCACGTGTACAGAGATTGACAGTAAGCTCTGAATAGTGTGATTTTTACATCATCTGTACATCGCGCAAACCTGCGAGCCAGCATGTTACACCTCACTGCCAATGCTCTACGTTCCCGCTCCAAATCCGCATCGTCCGACAGATCATCAGTGACCCAGTGTCCCAGGTACTTAAAACGCGTGACCCTGGTGAGCGGGGTACCGCCTAAAGTGATAGATGGCACTGTATCATAGCATTTGTTTCCCGCTTTGAAGACCAGGATCTCACTTTTAGTAACGTTGTACCTGAGACCGTGGGCCACTGCATAGTCCTCACAAACACGGATGAGTCTCCTCAGCGCATTGATTGATGGGCTCAGCAATACCATATCGTCTGCATAGCTGATGTTATTAAAACATTTCCCTCCAATGGAGCAACCTATTTTGGCATTGCTGAGCTCACCTATCAGTTGGTTTACATACAAGAAAAGGACGGGCGTTTTGGGGGTCGTTTTTCGTAAAATTGACGTTGAAATAGTGCTGATCTTTAGTCTGCTTCGAATAAAGGACTTATCGGTTTCTAACTTTGTTAGTTCATGACACTTTTGAAACAATAGATTTTCTAGAGACGAGCTATAAGAATAACATTCTTAATTTCGCAATATGGAAGACAAGACCAAGCGCTCAGTTCAAGTCTTACGAAACAGACGGGTGGCCTTCAGAGTGACAGCATTCATTTTAAAATGATTGATATCTATGAGAACCTCTGAAATGAAATTATTTGTGTTGCTAAAATGATGAGTAGTTTTATTTTCTTTCTTGAAAAAACTTAATCCGATAAGCAAAATATTTTCGACACTTGTTTTATTATCGGGAGCATCTTGCATTAAAGATCGGGAGCGGGGCCTTCTGACGACACAGTTAAGTAAAATTAGTGCCTAAAAATGACGTAACACAACATTTCAAGGTGCTGTATCTTCTTCATTATTAGTTTGTATGAGAAAAGAAAAATGACGGACTCATTACTTTTTTTCTTTCATGACGTTTCTTGAATTATTTATTCTGCTTTTTTAAATCAAAATCCAATGCTATAAAGTTACTCACTTGCCAGTACAAATAGCCCACTCGTACAGCTTATCCAACAGATTCTCACTGAGTAAGTACTCCAAACAGGCGGCAGGGCTAGTAGCCGTGTTGATCTCCCTCGCCCTCGCTTCTAGGACCAGTAGCGTAGCCAACTGTTCTAGATGATTCACTACGCCTAGAACATCGTCGTGAAGATGGTTCGGCTGGAAGGAAGGAATTATTGTTAAGTTTGAAAGAGAATGAACCGAACCTCTTGCACAGGTATACATACGTAAGACTTATCTTGTTACCTGCGATTTGAGTATGATATCGTGCGCTTGCTGCCAATGCTTGCAGAATGAGTTATAGCAGGCTTGGGGCTCGTAATCATGCCTAGGGTCGAGGGACCTCGACAGCTGGCGCGCGAACGAGAGGCCCGTGGTGCGAAGCCAACTCATGGTTGCTACTTATTTGTGGTACAGCATCTGGAACAAATGTTTGCCATAATGGTATACCTACAGCTTATTTCGTATCTGAATTCTATTTTCACACTATGAGGAAACTAAAAGTACTATTTAAAAAAGAATAAAATCTCAAGAAATGAATTGAAAAGGCAGAAACAAGTTGAAAGCAGTTGGAGGACCTCCTACCTAGATAAGCAAGTGTTCCATAGAACAGTAAAACATTTGGGTTATCGAGACGAAGTCTTATCCTACGATATCCGGGTGGTTGTAATCCGTTCGGCCGTTTCGAAGATATGAGGTAATAAAGAATATTACATACATGCAAGATACGCGCGAAATACATACCCTTTCTTAGCAGTCGGGTACACACAGGTACGTATTTACTATTTAGAATTAATTTCGTATTCGTTGTCAAATGGTCTAAAGATTAACTTTGTAAACAATGTCATTTTATTATAACAAAAAGATAATCATGACTGTTTGATGATAAGTGTCACAATGTATCTTCGTGTATGACTAACTTAATTGTTTCCTAGGCTTGACATTCAAGTCTATCACTAATTTTCTTTTAAGAAAAAGTATTCGTAACATTAGCTTTCTCAGTCAAATCAATTCATAAAATTATTTAGAGAAAGACTGGTCTATATGGCATTCGTCCTCATCTCCCGAGCCTTTTTCCCAACTATGTTGGGGTCGGCTTCCAATCTCACCGGATTAAGCTGAATACCAGTGTTTTACAAGGAGCGACTGCCTATCTGACCTCCTCAACCCAGTTACCCGGGCAAACCAATACCCCATGCTTAGACTGGCGTCAGACTTTTTGGCTTCTGACTAGCCGTAACTACTGCCAACTATGTCCAACATATGTATTAAAATCATGTCAACAAGCAGGCAATTAATTCTATTCACAATCTAAAGGTTAACTGTAAACCCTATAAGTATAGCCTACAACATATTATAATTATCGTATTGTTTTGATACGACATGAATACAAATTAAAACAAAAAAGTATGTATTACAAAACTTACTACACATTCACGTAGTACTGACGCCAGCACATCAAACTGTCAAATTTTCCCAATCAACTTTGAACCATAATGCTTCTGCGATAAAGTTGAAAATCTTTCAAGGTTATTTGACAGATTGTAGTAGTTTGATGTGCTGCTGGCGTCATACTAACGAGTCTTTTAAAAGGATGAGATCACAAACATGATCAGTTTTCTCAGATAAATTACTAGAAATAGTATGGTAGTATTTCTGGGGACAGGTGGTAGGGTTTGTAGTTATTGGCGTAGGTATTAATATTATGTATGTATGTGCACAGTGTGTAGGCGCATCTTTAGCTATAGCTTCAGTAGATCGTTATCTTCCTAGTCTATTCCTAAGCTATTTTAAGGTCGGCTCCAAATCTTAACCGGATGCAACAGTAGCAGTATTTTACGTGGTGCAACTGCCTGTCTGACTTCCTCAACCCAGTTACCAGGGCCACCCAATACCTCGGAAACACTGGTTGACTTTCTGGCTTCTGCCTCCACGTTACGAGTACTCCACGGTACGAATGCCAAAAATGTACATATGGCAGCCGGGATTCACCAATTTAGCGTGTTTTCCGGAACACTTAGCATCTCGTCATGATGAGACGGTCACCCATCCACGGACCGACCGCGCCAAGCGTTGCTTAACCTTATAATCGAACGACTCGTGCGGCTGTTAATTAGTTCAGTAGATACAGGTGCAATTTTTAACCAAATACACATCTACATATATTGCTATAGCGAAACTGTACACGTGCTGTATAAACGCGTTTATATTTCCAGCAGTGAAGCGTGCGCAAGCGCATCGTTCATCTATTATTGTTCCAGAGGCACGCGCCGTAGTAACTGTAGCGTGTAAGATGCATCTTGTACAGGATGCAACTAGCCGACATTACACTATGCGCACCTGTATATAGGATGCAACCAGCTGACATTACAACACGCGTCCCTATTCGTCTTTCAAGGCTGCATAGTTGTGCATCTACATGTTATACATACTAATCATTAAATAATTATGTTGTAGATTCAGGTATCAATAAATGTGTTTAGAAGATTTCGATCATTAAACAACGCTTGACGCGGTTGATCCGTGGATGGGTGGCCATCTTGTCATGATGAGTATCTTAGATTTTCGGAAGGGTCCTTAAATTGGCGTGTCTCCTGATTCCCTATTTGAACATCTTTGGCAGTCTTTACAGATAGTCAGAAGCCATAAGTCTGACAACCAGTCTTATCAAAGGGTATTGGGTTGCCCAGATAACTGGGTTGATGAAGTCAGATAGGCAGGTTGTCCATATAAAACACTGAAACTCAAATCACAAATCAACTACTCATTGTAAATATGTTTCTAAAACATCATCTTACAAAGATTGCCTAGTTTTATTACATTTCAATTTGTTCTGCACATGAACGGAACGTTATTTTGTTATTTAAAGAAACCTGTTATGGAATGCTACATAAATCTGAATGAATACAGTTAAAAATAAATATTCAGCTTGATATTTAAGTTTATTAAGAAAAAGTCGTGGTGGCCTAGTGGGTAAAGAGCCAACTTCTCAAGTATGTAGTATGTCGGGCAAGTACCAATGCAACTTTTCTAAGTTTGTATGTACTGTCTAAGTATATCTTGGACACCGATGACCGTGTTTCGGATGGCATGTTAATCTGTAGGTCCCGGCTGCCATTGAACATCCTTGGCAGTAGTTAGGGGTAGTCAGAAGACAGTACGTCTGACACCAGCCTAATCAAGGGGTATTGGGTTGCCCGGGTAACTGGGTTAAGAAGGTCAGATAGACAGTCGCTCCTTGAAAAACACTGGTACTCAGCTGAATCCGGTTAGACTGGTAGCCAACCCCAACATAGTTGGGATAAGGCTCGAGAGATGATGTTAACTAAGTTTGTCCATCGAGCCTAGTCTCACTGAATTGCAACATATCAGTATTTCATCTGCGTTTGAATAACAAGCATTCAGCAAATGGTAATTAGGCATAGTTTCACTGACAAGCAACATTGTTCATGAATTCACACAGGCAGGTACATATAATGTTCACACCATACAAGGCATGGTGTGGTATGGTGTGAAAGTTGGAGTAAAAGCACTTTGTCCGTCTATCTTGTATCTGTAGTGTTAACTAACAAGTTATATTGTATTGTATTAAGTTATATAATATTACGCTATTGCACTAACCCAGGTGTTAACTAAGGGAAAAATTTTTGCTTTTATTTTTTAAGGGAATATTACAAAATCAGTTTATAAAAAGATTTCAACTTAAATGCCCCTTAAATTAAAGGTTTCAACTTATATTCCCTATGGGATCACTTCAAGACAGTAAGTTGGAGTGTAATTTATAATATTCCTCACACATTCACACAACATCATCTAGTCCCAAAGTAAGCAGAGCTCGTACTTTGGGTACTAGACAACTGATAGAAGTACTTACATACTTTTTTTTGTAATACATGCATATTATACATAGGACACCCAGACTAAGTAAAAAAACCATGTTCATGCTCACAAATGTTTGACTTATAAGGGAATCAAACCCATGTGACATCCGGTGTGGTAGGCAGATACACTTATTACTACACCATCTGGTCGTCAGTTTATATTAAAAGGAAAAAAAAAATTCAAACTTAATAGTTTACTCTTATTCATAGATGATCCCTACTCTTGTACAAAACATCAATATTTACTGAATGGATTACAAAAACTACGAGATAGACCGAGCAAATCAAAGATTTAAATCAATATTTACATATTTCTTATGACAACACACTACACATGTAAATTTTACGTCATAGTATGCTTTGACCATGACTAATAATTGTATATTGATTGCAAAGCCATTACCTAGAATAGTCATTCAAATCATAAACATTGAAAATCTATCATTGTCAATGCTATTATGACTAAACAAATCCAAAGATCCAACATCTTTGCTAGTATTTCATCGTCTTGTATTCAAACAAGGTCTTATCCTGGTAGTACTGTAAATTTGATGACACATGTTTAGGGAAAAACATCCTTATATTATGAATTTTTTGCTCTTGAGGAAAGATACGAAATACATTCACTACATACTAAGTAGGAAGTATTGTGGGCTACAGACACTGGCAGAAAAGGTAAAGCGTTTAAGGCTATATGTATATTTGTATCTCGATATACCAGAGCATTAGAAAGAACCTTGACATTCGATTTGTTACTTATACACTACAATTACGACCAAGAATAGTTTAGCTAACACATGTCACTATTCATACGGAAATCAATTCAAATATACTCACGGTCAGGAAGATTCTCGAGTTCAATAAAGATGCGTTATCCCACAAAATAAACCACAAAAGTTACATGATACGCAGTTATGATATAGATTGAAGACAATAGACACTGAACTAGCTTCTACATAACACTTTCACAATATTAATATGGTATTTCTATGACTGTCATTGCCATTTACTATATTGTTTAACTCAATAGCTGCAAAATTGTAGCAAAAAACTAAAAATCGCAGAAAAAAGAATGCAATCCGTAAAGACAACCATGCATGAATGACAAATAGTGATGTCACTAACCAAATGTGTTTAGAGTTGTACCTTTTAGTCGATTCGGTTATAACAGTAAGTAATAAAAATTAAAAATGTAGTTTTAATTTAGCTTTCCACTCTTACCGTTGTTATATAATACCAATACCATTTGATTACAGGTTTTTATAAGTTAAAAAAATCGCTTGACATCCTACATAACAAAATGTCAAATAAAATGTGATGTTTCCGTAATACTATTCAGTTTTTTTTATTATTATATTATATTAAATTCATAAAAAATGCAGAGAGCAAAAAGTCATGCAGTGATTGGAGGCGGATTTGGTGCTGCTGACGACGAACAGTTTCGGAGGTTTAAGAGTGTTACGTTATTTGCTGGCTCGGGCGCACTTGAGGATTCTACCTCTCCACTAGATTTTGATGCATTCGTTCCTTGGGTGTGTAAACAATGGGTTGCATCTACATCAGTAATAGTTATTGCAAAAATGCAAGGTAATTTATGTTCCTTTTTTTGGATTTTATGATTTTTGTTGTATGGGGTAGTCAAAGGTGTCTAAACGAGCGTTTGTTAAGCGAGTCGAAATCAGCGGCCTGACGATGAACGGGTCAGGCGGCAGACGCGTGTGAACAATGCGTCTTCACAGTATGAAAACGTATAGACCGATCATCTAATGTGCAGCTAGAGGGAGTGCCAGACTATTACTGACATAAACCCACTATGTTCCTTCTGGAGGTCCTTGTGTGCCAGGGCCACGGTAACTCTTGTGAACAACCCGCAGCCCAGGCTGCTAGTACCTATACAATATTAAGTATGAATTGATAGTTAAGTATATATGTAGAAACATATTGATAAATAACCATGTCAGTATTGATTAACTGAAACTTGTTTTTTGTAGATCACTACGTAAAATATGGCTCTAAAAGAGTTAGTAAATCAAAAGTGAAATCGGTCAAGGCTGCAAAAGCTTTGGACGAAAACACGTCGCTCACTTCAAATCAATCCGAATATAAAATTACTGATGCCACAGTTCCTATAGTTGCGTACTACGACTCCAGACACCGACTAGTAGAGATATCTATAACTGGAACCCCGTGTTTAGTCTCAAGAAAAGTTTTCCATGCATTGAGTCTGTGTATTCCATATCACTATTTGTTGACTCGATTTACCTTCCGTAGAAGTCGCCTGAATGATCAATTAGTATACGAGATTAATAAATTGCTATCCCTGTCTAGCATAACTGAAATTTGTTTCGACGACACGTACGTGCGGGAGGGCAATTACTATATTGTATTGGAAAACAAGTCGCAAGTTAAGTTTTTGTCTTTGAATAGATGCAGGATCAACGATGATGTATGCAAGAAAATATTCATGAACCTTCATGTAGGTTCTCAGGCTTCAGTGAACCTACAATGTTTGGAACTGGGTTCTAATGACATCACAGATGTTGGAGCGAAGTACATCGCATCTGTGCTTAGGGTCAACCGATGCTTATCACAGCTGAACCTATCAGGAAACCAAATCACTGACCACGGTTTCATACCTATTTTGGACAGTTTAATGGAATTTAAATTGAATTACGAAGAAAATATGGCTTTGAACCGCAGAAAAGTAATTTTCTTGCAGAAGAAGATGGTGGTGTACTCAAGATGTTTGGCGGAGTTGAAATATGGGAAAAGCGATGATTTAGATAGCACGGCGTCATCGGGCAGGAAGTTATTAGTAAAACGTATACGTAGAAAGTCTCGAAAAATAATAGCGGAACAAAGTGTGCAAGATATTGCTGAAGTAATGGCTAGAGGCATAGTTGGGATATTTCGTGACCCTTTCTCAGAAGACAACCTGAATGAAAAAGATGGCGTTAAATACTCGAAAGGAAACTTAGTTATGTGTTATTTAAATATTTCGTATAACCAAATAGAATATCCGTCTGTTAAAAAACTTGTCGAAGTACTCAGTTATCAAGATTCAATTATTAAGACGGACAAGCCGGGTCTAATTAAATTGACTTTAGACGGAAATCCTATTCCAAGTGATTGTTGGGAACTTGTCGAAATTGATCTGTTCTTTAAAAAGATCCTTTATCTTCGTACAGTTGGCAAGAAAACCAGGAATTCATCTATATTTAAGAAACACGTAACATCCAAGCCAGGTACGGCCTCTTCTGATAATTCTTAGATTTCCTATTGAAAGTATAACCGCCTGCTATTAAACGACGGGCAATATGCTTATCTGCGTTTGTTTCGAGCCAAACGTGTTTTAGTTAAATAGGAGTTACTTAATTTAAGTCTCAAAAGTCCCTGTTAAGTTTTTTTCGTTATTAAGAATATTACTATTATTATATTTAAGAAGGTTCCGTTTGTTAAGTAGGTAAGTATATTCGGGTACTGTCGCCTATGGCTATAATTATAGCATAAAATGTAAGAAGAGCGAGCGAGAATATTTATTATTTAAGATGATATTTATTGTAAGTTGCAGTGCATGTTGAAAGTTATTATTTTTCTTTATGTTGTATCTTTATTTAGTAAGTCAAAGAAAGTCGTTATTAAGTTATTTTAAACTCGTAGTTACCTCACTGGTACACCGCCTACCAGTAAATTGTGTTTTCATGAGTGACAATAAAAATAATGTGTTCAAAGAAATTGTTTTATTAAGAAAATAATACTTTCAGGTTTCTGTTATGATTTATTATTTAAGATGATATATCGTCATGGTAAAGAAAGAAAGAAAAATCATTTATTGACAAAAATAAAGTAGGTACACATATAAAAAATAAATATAAATGTGCGTGCCAACGTGCGTTCAGCATTATGCCAGGCAGCAGTGCCTGACGCTGGTAAGTAAAAGTAGGTAGTAACCCGGAGTCCAGGTGCTTGTAGTCCATAAGGATTTTCCTTTGAAAGATAACACAACGCAGCTGCAGCCCTGCAATCGCCCGCCACTACAGCTAATTCTAAAACCAATATGACGGCCTGTATAAACTCTTAGCTTTGTTAGTTGTCATTAAGGATCCTGACTTATATGTATAAAATACATTTGGAAAACTTATAGAATAACGAAGTAATGTAAACTGCGGAAGCCTATCCGTAGCAATATGTTTAGAAGGTTTAGAATCCAAGAAAAAGCTCATTTGATTACCTACATCCCTATATTTAATGGTACTTGACGAATTGACAACCTCTTTTTATATAATCTTTTTTTCTCCGAGAACACATGAAACCTCCTTTTCTTGCAAAATGACATTTATCCTTATTTATCAATCTGTTCGTTTCGTGTTGTTAATTTTATAAAACGTCGTCTTTTGACAAATGATTAATTTAATTATATGATATTTTATTTTTTACTATTATTTATTTTTCGTTAAAAATATAGTTATTTCAATGAGAGCTATATCGTTGAGGTCATTAAAGTCCGAAGCCCGATCAGAAAACACAGCATCCAAAGCTTCGAGTGATGATGGACTGGACACAGCGGATTTTGATGAGTTCATACAGGTGTCCTGCAAGAAATTTCAATGTCCGACTACGATATTAGTGGGCAGGGAAACGCAGCGAGGTAAGAATTTTATGAAAAGCTGCTTAACTCTACTGCCGTTCACTGATTCTTCACTTATTTAGACTGAACCCCGCAAATGCAAGACGACCCACTGACCGTATGCGAGACGGATGACTAGTTAGGTAGGTTAGTGAGCTAAATGTACGCCTAAAATAGAGTGAATGAATGCATCATGAAAAAATAAAAAAACCCGCCTACATGAAAAATTTCAATTTATAAACTGAAAAAGCAGAAAAGGTTGAATTTTCATGCAGCCGGGTTCCTCTCCAGAAGGAAATGAGTTTTACAGTCACAAATTACCCAATATGCAACAGCTTGTTCTCTTTTCTAGATGTATTACCATCTAAAAGTTCGAAGCAAAGACAAGAGTCTAGGAGCAAGCGCAAAATTCCTCCTACAATCGAAGTGCCTTCGATACAAAATGTTTCATATATCAACCCCAACGAGGATAAAACTCTACTTGTAATGGCGATATACGACAGCTTGAACCACCTGGTGGAGATCCTACTGTCCAAGTACAACGAAGAGGTCATACCTCGAGTGCTGATGCAACTGATAGCGCTCAAAGTCCCATACACGCGATTTTTGACAAAGTTCACTATACGACAATGTCGCATCGACATGTACACCATCTATGAATTGAATAAGATACTCTTGCTATCCAATATCACCGATATATGTTTGGATCACTCTTGGGTGAAGGAAGGGAATTATGATATCCTGCTTAGTGAAACATCGTCTCTGCGCAGTCTATCACTTTCCAGGTGCCATATAAATGATCTGGTCTGCGAACGAATTGCTGCACGTCTGTGTAACTCGGAACCTGCGGAAACTAATTTGCTGACGCTTAATCTATCCTCAAACCAGATCACTGATAAGGGTATGAAATATTTTGGAGAAGCTCTAAGGAGTAATAGACATTTAAGGTATTTAAATGTTTCCGACAATCAAATAAGTGATGTTGGCGCACAGTACGTGTTTGACGTGCTACAAGAGTTTCCTTTGACTTTGGAAGAAATCCTTGACAAAGGCAGAAACTATATAAAATATTTAAAGAAAAAGGCAGAACTTTTCAGTGAGTACATAAGCAAATTCGAGGAAGAAAATGCTAAAAAACTGGCAGCTAGAAGAAGTTTGACAGGGAAAAGTAAATCAAGCCCGAGAAAAGAGAAAGTTTGTATACGTAGAGACAGCCGTCATAGTACTTCTTCCGTGGACTATGTGAGCGCAAAGGCGCGATCCATGGTTATAGAAATTCTCGGGCCTTTTGAACATCCTTTCAGTCCTGATATGGTAGTGGTAAAAGAAGGTTCTCTTTATTGCATTGGTAATATGACGCTTTGCTATTTGAATCTACGGTATAATAATTTGACGTTTCAAAGTGTTGATGCTTTGTTGGCGGTTGTTAAACACCAGAAGATATACCGGACCGAGAAGCTGGGGGGCCTTGTGAACGTTTTGATCGAAGGCAACCATGTGCCTGAGGAATGTATAGAATATAAGTTGATAAACAAGGAAATGATGCGGTCAGTGAATATAATAAAAAGGAAAGCCCCCGGGGAGAAAACTGTACCCAGTAGTAGATAGACTCTGTTTGAAGCTCGTTTATAATGTTTCTTCTTGTGTGGGAATATTTGCGTATTATTGTCTTGTTCTTAGATGGCGTCGATTCTTGAGGACCTAATTTTTATCAAAGTATCTGCAGGCTGAGTTAAGATATGGTTGCAAAGAAAAAAAAAAACAAATTACACGCGAATTCGATTATTTATTAGATTATACATAGCTGTTACGTGTATTTACAAATTATGTGTTTTAAACATAGATATTTCGCCTTAAAATAATGTATAGATTAAATTTAATATATGAAAGCTTTAGGAATTACGTCCTTCACTAGTTTGGTAACTTTCGTTTTTCATATCAGTTTATTGAATCATTGAAATACGTAAAAACGGAACATTATAATAATATTTACGTATCTACGATAACTAAAACTAATAAATAGATTCACTTAATACAGTTAAAGTAATTAATATAAAAGTCAGCACCAACTTTCGTTTTTCAAAATTGTGCTTAATACTGGCCCCTATATTATTAGGATAGCTCCTAAACAGGGTGTTCTTAACGACCTAAGTTACCTCTTGAACTATGAGGCACTCTGTAGGCAGATATGCTTATAAACTTATCGTTAAATAGTTTCTACAGTCGTGAAAAATCTGGCATGATTAATTTCTAGGCGGAAGATATTCTCTGTTAGGTTTCTGAGCTGGCCTTCCCCTACTGCCACTGGGGTTGAAGCTAGGCCCGCTGGGTCTGCCTGATGGGTATCCTTGGCTACCTGGACCCGAACCTGGATAGGGTGTGCTTGAACTCGGGTAATTAGACCCTGGGCTTCCAGGACTACCAGAGGGGCCTTGGGGCCCAGATCCTGGGTATCCTGGATAGTTTCCTGATGGACCTTGTGAACCTGGGTAGCCACCGGATGGGCCCTGTGATCCTGGATAACCGCCGGAAGGTCCTTGTGAACCCGGATATCCACCTGAGGGACCCTGTGAGCCCGGGTAGCTTCCGGATGGACCTGACGAACCTGGATAAGCTCCAGATGGTCCCTGTGAGCCAGGATAACCTCCTGACGGCCCTTGCGGACGCGGGTATCCACTTGTTGACTGTATACCTGGGTATGGTGTTGATGGTCCTGAACCAGGGTAGCTGGACGGCCGTGAAGTACCGGAGCCTGGGTATGATGAAGGTCCTTGCGGGCCTCTACCACCAGGGTATGACGAGCCTGTGTAATCATTGTAGTCGGAACCTCTAATGGAGTAATCATAGAGCTTAGCATTTAATTCGTATAAGCCAGGAGCTGAGTCACAGCTGAACTGGTTCCACCACACGCAAACGAAGTCTTCTTGAGAAAAGATGGTTCCGTTAGGACAGAGGAAGTCATACGTTATGTTATTGGAACAAACGTGAAAGACTTGGCATCGTGTCTCAACATCGGCATAGTACCCAGGTAAAGATTGAGCCTTACAGCTGAACGAAGTTTGGGGGATGTAAGATAATATGGGGTAATCTATATCAGGCTCTCCAGGGATTGCTGAGTAATCGCCACCTTCGTAGCTACCAGTGTCACTGTCAGAGTAACTTGTAGTCCCATAATTATTGCCAGATCCAGGGTAACTTTGTCCTTGTCCTGGGTACCTTGATCCTTGGCCAGGATAACCAGAACCTGAGGGACCTCTCGAGCCTTGAGGGTAAGATGAATCAGACTGTCCAGGGTAGCCTCCAGATGGACCACTAGGTCCTTGTCCTGGGTACGAAGGGCCGGAGTAACCAGGTCGTTGGGTACCAGATCCGGGGTAGTTTTGTGGTCCTGTTGAGTATCCTGTAGTAGAGCCTCCGCCGTTGTAGTCGTCGCTTTGGGGCCGAATGGGGTACGATGTTGTGGTGGTTCCTCCGGAGCCTGGTGAAGTGCCAGGACGGCTGGATGTTCCCGGCCCAAATGGTCTGCTAGGCTTGTTGTAATCGTACCCATTTTGTGCGGTAGCGAGGGCCAGTAACACTGAAAAATAAAAGGTTATCATGATAGTGTTTTCTTGGACGAGATCTCATTGTGCGTAATGGTATTTTTAATATTTTTTTGTTAATATATTTTTATAGATACTATTTTTAATAAGAACGCGCTATGGACGTTTCAGTTTCTTCTTGAATATTTACGACGAGCCAATTGTTTTAGCGTGCGTCTAACCTACTTGAGAGATACTTATATTACATTT
Organism: Heliothis peltigera; assembly: GCA_958496145.1. Classification (NCBI taxonomy): domain Eukaryota; kingdom Metazoa; phylum Arthropoda; class Insecta; order Lepidoptera; family Noctuidae; genus Heliothis; species Heliothis peltigera. The sequence continues at coordinate 3,092,942 of OY292341.1, forward strand.
TATTTCTTATTGTTAATTTATTCTTATTTTACTTTTGCTTTATTTTAATAAATGTACTATTCATTTTATTACTAGTTTTTTTTTTCGTAAAAGTCTAAGTGAATCATACCATTGGTTGTTTGGGTGCAAATAGTTCAAAAACGATTTATCTAAGAGTCTGAATGCATCCGATTGTCTAATGTACACTCATTTGGCACATAAAATCTGGTCCAATTGAGAGTACACCCTGAAGTACACAATAGACAGAGATGAGATCGCGTGGGATGCCCTAATATCGACGAGGTTTCGCAATATGGCCGCCATTTGGCGGGAAATAAAAGTTACGATTTAAAATGATAATGAGAAGTAGAATGTTTTTAATTGTTTTTTTTTTTCAATCTATGTTTTTGTGGCAAGGCCGCAAGACCCTGATATATTTATTGGTAAGACGCTATTGTTGCAGGGTCTAGCATGGCAAAATAAAACCAATTGCCACATTTAAGTACCCTACATAAGCACTTGAAGGCCAAGGCACGATTTTGGGAATGGCAAATAAAGGTACATATTCATTTAATCAATTAGGACTTTGTCTTACTGGGGCTCATACTGGGGTACGTAATTAATATAGGTAAACAAAAAAAAAAAACAATCCATAAACAATTTACTACGGTCATCAACCAAAGAGTTTTATAGCAAGTACCTAAATTATCTCATATCCGATCTGTGTACTAGTAAATTGGCTTTGCCAGTAAGTGATTTACCAGCACAATTTCAAACTTATTATAAACGTACCGAGTAAACTGCTTCTAAGAAGAATAGAGCAATTTGTTAGAGGATTCCAACCTTAATTTGTTAATTTCATACAAATAGCTTCTTAGAATTGGTTATTGAGTTACATTGATTAAGTATTAAGTAATGGTTGTCTAAGTAAGTATAGTACCGCCATATTAAAATTACTAAACTGTGATGGTATTTTATTCAAGGAATAAATAGCAGTTCGTTAGGTACGTGTCCGCTTATGATTCCAGAGTTATTTTGTCCTCATGTCTTTTGAATGTTTGCTGCCGCTGCTTATTTTAGAAGTCACGAAATGTACAGGAACTTGCTTAACTGTTACACGAGAATATTACAGTGGGGGTTACACACGTACGCTTCCACAGGCTGAAACCCACCCTGTCTTCTAATTATCTTTTAACATCTCTCACTCATTTCAAAACTTGTTTTCCACAAAATTGAAAAACAAGGACTAGAAAAGATTGCATGTAGCAAAGATGATGTGGGATAGCCACTAGCCAGGATGGATAAAGTGAGAAATTAGTATGTCAGATATTTTTTATTTATTTATTTATTATCTTAAAACGGTTTATGGATAAATACAATTAACAAAGAAAGCCTGAAAGTAGTGGCAGTGACAGAAAAATTAGAGGTCATCGTTTGTCTTGGTATGGGCATGTAAAACGCGCGCTGCAAGAGTGTATTAAGTATAAGAAAAGAAAAGGAGAGGTAGACCAAGGAAGAGATGGATTCGTTTGCTTGGAAGACGACATGAATAAGAAGGGTGTGGATGTAAGTATGACGACATTGACGGCTTATAGACAAAAATAAAAGCAGAAAACACTGCTGCGCTGACTCCAATAACTTGGAAATAGGGCAGGAAGATGAAGATGATTTTCCACAAAATGTATACTTTATTATACCAATGTGACTGGATGTGACATTGACCATTGACTACAAAAAAATATTGGTGTACAACTTTTGTATGTAGCTCTCATTGCAAGCGAACAATTGACATAGAATAGTCGTGTTTCGCAATGCGCGGTAATGACTGTTAGGTACTACGTTTAATGGTCAAGATGCGTTCGTTTTTAGATCGCTAGGTCATTAGGTTGATCGTTGTCTAGATTTTTACTGAAATCTAAGTCTTCGTCGTTTGTAGTAATCTTTTATTTTGTAAGCATACAACTTCCAGCGTTTTGCACGGGTTTATGTCATGATTAGCTTCGGCCAGCGTTTTCACCCGCGTCCTTTAGGAATTACTCCCAGTAAAAAAGCCTATAATGTGATGTAAGCGGCATCATTGCTAGGTTTCAACAAAATCCGTTCAGCCGTTTGGGCGTGAAGAAGTCAAAAACATACACACTCACAAACTTTCGCCTTTTTAAGATTTGTGTGATAGCGTCAAAATTATTTTTAAAACAATAAACCTAGTAATATCCGATGAGGAAAATGAACCGAACATCCTACAATTTTTGTGTATTATTTTCTCTTATTCTTGAGTTTGAGAGCCTTTGAGACCTGCCCTTACATCGAGATTCAAAGCCTGTATTTTTCCATCTTAGGCGTTAAAACACCATTTAATCCGAAATGGGAAAAGCGTTAACCGCAAACTATTCTGCATAATCTGAAATACTCGCTCCAGTTCTAAGCTCCAATTTCAAACAGGGAAGTGTTCCATATTCAAAATAGTTCGTTGCCGCAGTCTCACCACTAGATGGTGCATCTATCGTGCTTTCCGTCACGATCGCTATACAACAATGGAACAAGGAAGATTCAAATTATACCAACTTAAGCGTATAGGCAAACAATGGAAATGTGCAATTAAAATGAGACCTAATAACAAGGACGTAAAGCTTAAATTAACAAGTAGGATAGTTTCAGAGCGGCATTTCGTATGTTGGTCTGATAACGTGCGAAGATGCTATTTAATTCAGTGTTACAGTTTGTGTCGCCGTTTCTTCATTAGTTGTATAAGATATTTGCAAATAGGAAAGGCTATTGTAGATGTTACTTAAGATAAAGTGCACGCGTAATGGTTTTTTGGCGGGATGTTAGAACAATTGAATGCCTCATTTGTCCGATAATTGAAGAAACGTTTTACCTTGGAAAACGCATGAAAATAATGGAACATTGATGTGATATTTATCTCAGTACTTTGGTGGTTGACAATATGCGTTTTGTAGTGTCCCTGGAGACTGCAGGGGCAGTTGACTGATGTTAGAGAAAAAATATGTAAGAAATATTATGTACCTATTCCAAAAGAAATAGACTGCAAGAGTTATCATTTAGATTTGAGGGAGAAAAGGCCAGAAATATTTTGCTAATTTTGAAATTTGTCCTAAAAATGTGATATTTTTTTTCATGTTGGTATAATGAGAATCTACCAAAGTGAACAAAATACAGTGCAAAGCGCCCGCATCGCGATTGCACAAGATGCATTAAAACAGTTGATATGTCCATCCGTAATGATATGGTAAATAATCTCACGGCGGGTCAAGCTTGTCAGGCAAATACTTGGAACAAGAGATACTTCATCATGCTCACGTGTTTGTAGCTACATAAAAGGGGTAATATGTTTTTTTTTTAAGCAAAAGCTTGAAGACAAAGCATGAGGCTTGAAGAAAGAATAAATTAATGGAGTTAATGTCATAATAAATATGAAACAATTGAGGTGCGAAATTGTAAGTCAAACATTCATATTCTGATTGTTTCTGGGCGAACTGAGCTGAAATCGCAGATTTTACCTTGAAATAGTGCTTCATTTATTTATAAATCGACTTTCGATTTTAGCTGAAACTTGTCCGAACGCGTAAATTAAAATGAAAATCCTTCCTATCCTTCTTATATCATAAATTTGAAAGTGACTATGTATGCATGTTTGTTACTCTTTCACACAAATATGGCTGGACCGATTTAACCCCTCAAATGTCTTAAGCAATAAAAAACAAATGAGACATGACATTTCCCAATTTAATTTGAAAATATTCATAATTTCAAATGAAAATTACCTAAATACTAACTTAGGTTTTTTATATATATTTATTTTTCATTATTCATAGGACAAGTGGAGATTTTTTCTTTTTTTTCTTATGTATACATGGTGATCTTTAGACAGTCGAGAGATTAAATTAAATTTGGTAGACATGTAGTCTACAGAGAAAGAAATAACATAGGCTATTTGTTATCCGGGTGCTGCAGGAAGTTCCTTCGGGCGGCCGGTGGAACCGCGGGGAACAGCTAGACAATATTAATAATTACATAGGTATTGACTGTTATTGTATTAAGTTGGAACTTAATTACAGGCATTTGTAGCCAAACATTCTTAGAGCTAATTCATATTACGCAAGACACGGGAGAAATTATATGGCGGATCTATGTTGTCATTTTCTTGATTATCCTAAGGTGAGAGGTTGCGTGTCGACGTGTTCCTGTATCGGCGAATCTCTGGTGATGATGGTGATGAAATAATTGTTATTTTATTTATACCCCCAAAGAAAGCTATTGCTTAGCTTGTGTTATGGGTGATAACTTATAAACTACATAATATTAAAAAAAACATATCCTCCTAACCACAGCCAGCAAACATAATCCATCGAGTCATCACAAAAATGTTGACCATCACGAATGAGCTGAGGACTGACCGTGCCATTGATCCAACTCTTCGACATATTTTCATCATATTATTGTTTCTATGATATTGTCCTTATTTGACCAAAAAAGACTCTGGACTATTTAGTTATTGTTAGTTAAATGGGAACTACTTACTGCAAAAAATTGAAAAACGCAGCATGGTGTTGGTGCTGCACCTTCTGGGCTTAAACTAAATCTGAAACAAATTTTATTATGCGTTAATTTGCGTTTTGAAATTTGGTAATGCGAGCAAGTCTTGAAGGACCGGAATTGTAGGATATGATGGAGCGGAATGTCAGAAGTCACGATATTACTTAGGGCCAGTTTCACCGGTTACGGATAAGTTCCAGATAGTTTATCTGGCAGATAATTTCATAAAAATTCTGATGCATTTTTTAATTTATCTGGTAGGTAGTGGCTATCCGTAATCTGTGAAACCGGCCCTTAGGTATACTCGTAGGTAGGACACAAGATTATTTATTAAATTGATGCTATAAGCTTTATCTACTCGATCCTATCCTTAGAAGTGAATCATGAATCAGAAAAAAAAAATTATCAGTGGTCCCGTATCCACCGCTACCAACAGCCACGATATACATATACGCAAAGACTTAAATATAGCTAGGAGACAAGATTATTTATAAAATTGATGCTATAAGCATTACCTACTCGATCCTATGCTTAGAAGTGAATCATGTATCAGAATAAAAATTTATTAAAGCTCCTGTATCCATCGCTACCAACGGCTGTAATAATCCAATTAAATCTAATAAAAACGCACGAATGTTTAAAATTACTATAATGTGTAAGCAAGAACGCGATGTTACTTGTCTGGTTATCTATACTTATAATAAATCTGTAGAGAGGTCAATTCTGTACATTGAATATATTTTCAAAATAACTATCAGGGGGTGATCAATGATCGATACTGATGCCAAAAATGCAATCAGAAAATTTTTTGTCTGTCTGTCTGTCTGTCTGTCTGTATGTTATTAATAGGAACAAAAACTACTGGACGGATTTTAATGAAACTTGGTACAATTATTCTTCATACTCCTGGGCAGTTTATAGGATACTTTTCATCACGCTACAATCAATAGGAGCAGAACAGTGAAGGAAAATGTTGGTAAAACGGGAGAAGTTACACCATTTTTTAAGCTTTCGTCGCGTGAGCAGCCTAAATGGTTAAAGCTACATAGAAATCATGTATGACAGAAATATTCTACATAAAATTATCTAAAAAAAATTCTACAACAGCATATGTCTATCTTTAATGGTTGACTCACAATAACACGTATAACTCCCGATAGTTTACCAGTTCGGAGCTTTCTGATTATTTGTTATTGATTTGTTTACTCTTATGTTTATAATATTCTCGCTCATCACTAATTAACAAAAGATAACATTATAACATATTCTATAAAAAAAGAATCATAGAAATCGGTGTAGAAATACCAAACTTATACATAAAATACGATAATCAGTAGGTCAGTCGGTAGGTATAATATAAGGCGGGAGGTCCGAGCGCGAGCTTCTCATCCCGACAAAAGTTAGGCATTGGTAGCGGTAATCGACATCCCCACTGACGTAGCCGCGGGGGTCCTCTATAGGTTATACATCAGAACAACACATATACTACTTTTTGTCGCGAAAACCGACATCCACGCGGGCGGAGCCGCGGGCGACCGCTAGTATAAATAATAAGTATATCATTATTATGACCTACATCTGCGATGACTGATGAGCTTGTAATGCTAGTTAACAGTCTTTTGAAGGTCAATCAATTCTCAGAGGGAAACAAATAGTAGGTAGTATTATATAAGGAAATCAGGTAACATTATTTTGGGAATGAGAAAAAATTCGAAATAGGAACAATGATTTGTCACACAATACAAGAAGTACTTAAAAGAATTGCCACAGCTTAATAAAAGATAAGAACATAAATTTACAGACGCCAGCAGTGCAGGTTAACCTACCCAAAACTGTAAAATTATACCAACAGAAAATTCACCATTTTCAACGTTATCATAGTACCGGAGTGTTGTGATAAGGTTGAAGATCTATTTTCTATTTAAGAAATATGACAGATTGAGGTAGATTGATGTGTCGATGAAGACATAATTGACGGTAGCATAATAAAGAGATCAGCGCAATGCAGTGTATCCAAATTTTTGCACCAAATAGGTGTCCAGCTTAGCACGTGTTAATTATTCTATCTGACACTGGTATTGTCCTGGATCCCTGCAGTAACGTACCGACATCATGAAGTGCTTTTTTTAGTTTTGTATGTTTTCATAAAATTTACAAGCATTTTATAGTATTTTTGAGACATTCGAGGTATGGGCTCGTTCCATCACTCTGTTACATTAAACCAAACAAAACCAAACCTAACAGACAGACATGATATGTGTTGCTGGGGAGTTTGTTTGCACCACTTCTTTTTCCCAGCGAAAACTCACCACTTCTTCGTCTCATAGGAAGTGGTGAAGGGTGGGCTTTGGCGGCTGTCTTTGATTTTTTAACGTTCGAAAAGTGCTGATTTTTCAGCCTTATTTGAATAAATGATATTTGATTTTGTCGAAAATACTCTTCCACATTTGAAAGTAAATCGTTCGCCTCTATTTCACCTGGGTCCTCTTTAGCCATAATTACCATAATATTAGAAAACACGTACGTATCACGACACAACATTGCACTTAAAACATTTCAAACAACATCCGTAGTTGTTAGGCTATTACTCACGCCCTTTGCAAAATTACCGGTAGACACTAAACTATTTCAAAGAACTACTCAGTAAGGCTCTCTTCGCCACAGGCTGTTTCCATCATAAATATTGTTTCCATCATACGAAGGATATGGTGTATTGATTTGGGTCCCTTGTCCAAACGTGGACAATTCACAATAATTGATGATCATTACTTGAAGCTTTCTATAGAACATTTAGTGGGCGGTGTAAAGAAGATGAATTAGTTTATTAGCTGCTAGAAAATTTTTCCCGTTGCTTAGCTGTAATATTAGTAGTTTAATCGCTTGTCCAATAAATAATGTTAGGTCTACACTTATTATTTCCCAATTGTAATGCAAATCTTACTTTCTAAGTGTGCTTTTTGTTTTCTCTTATATATCAATATTTTCTAATACATCAATGTTTTCAATTTCGGAGACGTTCTAACCTAATTTATCATCAATAAGATTAGTTTTATCATACAATTAATCTCTTTCTCACGGTACTGTTACAAATATTTCTCCAAGGGCCATCGTATTAGTTAATACAGTACCATTACTTAGCAACTCAGTAGTGCTATCTGGCCCCAGGTCATGTTTCTAATGGTTTGTTCTGAAACTGTCGGGGTTGACGGAACGGACTTGACGCATCGCTGCGGGGCGTCCACGCAATGCTGTTCCCACTTTAACGGAATTGGTGATGGCCCTTTCCATGGAATTTAGATGCTTTTTCACACTACGTAGCTGGATACCAATGTTTTTGGATTTTATTAGTAGACATTTGGATTTTTTTTCGTATTTGGCAATAATGTGTTCAATTGTATCTACTAACGCCAGCATGTATCAATTTTCCTTATTATACTTTCAACTTTATTGCTGAAACATATGGTTCAAAGTTGATTGGGAAAATTTGACAATTTCGCTCGGTAGCTTGATGGGCTAGCGTCTGTACCTCGCGTTTTACTATCATCTATTTCACTTACTTTTCTCGCACGCGAACTTCTTCTATCATCACCTTATAATCAAAAGTGATGTAAAGCCTTATTTGTAAAGGTAACAATAGGTAACATTTTATCCCATACTTAAGTTGTAAATCAAAATTTAAGTGCCACATAGGATTAATTTTGGTTATATAAACCACCATTTTCAAATAAGTTAATTGGCGTTCAGTGTGGGATGTTTTGTTTTGTGATTTTTTTATTGCGTGTGAATTTTCTGAATTATACTTTTATTGATCTTAGAATTTTTACTAACATTCTGGGCTTCTAACGGGCGACATTAAATAATTTTTGTCACTATATTTCGGTATATGTATGAGTAAGTAGTATGCTACAGTGGTATATACAGTTTTTTAAAGGATTGATAACTTGATAAGTAAGGTTTGAGGCTTATAACAAGTAATTTCCGTATTATTTCTTCATTAGGCGTAGAAACCTACCTATAGAAGATTTTGCCGCATAATATCACATTTTAAATACGATCAAATAAAGTAATTAACATGTCTGACTGTATTTATCGTAAGCAAAAACAATTCGCCACCCACTGTCGGCCAATGGCTGTAATTCTATATATCTTCGTAAATATATAATAGGTACAAATGGAGAATACGCTTAGCATTGTAGACTTGGAGAAATTATTCTTTGGCTAAGTAATAGCACGCTACGAATATGCATAGTTCATGAGGTTAATTAATTTGAGAGTTGTATTGTTAAAACGGCATGTTCTTGATTTGTTTTAAATTGTTTTGTACAAATGAAAAGTGGGTTTCGTTCACGCAGGACGGAACACAGACTGCGAGAGGTGTGCTAGGTGGAAACCCAGATATGTTTAGATGTCTAAGGGTGGCATTGTGACCTCTTTACAATCGTGGTATAGGAACGATGTTAGGTCAAGTTGTCCGATTATTTTGTTAATCTCTTAACAGTGTCACCGAAGAACTTTATGGTGCAGTTAAACTGATATGCTTACTTGTTATACCTATGGGTGGGAAGGTGTGTGTGTGTTTTATTGATTTTGATATTTCATGTATTTTGAACATTATTTTGTTTTATGTTCTAAACCATACGTTAATTCGAATTGTTGGTGAGTTAGTTCCACCATTTCTTCTTCCTGATAATAACACATAGGAAGTGGCGAAGGGGGGAGGAAGGGCGTTTTTTGGGGGCTGTCTTTTTTAAAATTGTAAACTTGCTGATTTTTAGCTAGCTTTGCATAAATTACTTTTTATATTCTGATAGCCAAAGTTACAGCATATCATCTGTGCTCAAATTGGTATTACTTAATATATCATGTGAAATACTTCTAACAAATCAGGAAGCTCTATATTTTGGAAGAAAATTGACACATTCTTATGAAATCTGTACTTTATAATGATGCATCAATTCTAAGGAAATGGTCGACTGAACAGATGAGTTTAAATTGGTGGCGGCGGAAATAAAGTGTGCGAAACTCACAGTGATTACGATACGTTAATTCATAAGATTTCTGTAAAGATCGAGCTGCGTGAACTAATGGGTTCCGCCTTCGATTTAAGTACAATTGAATTCGGTAAATTAACTAAATATTTTTATACTTTTTTATTTGTGTTATAAAGCTTTTTCAGATAAGTAAGAATGCAAGTTTCAGTGATCAAAAACTTCAATTATTTGTATATATTTTTTTTTGTATTTATGTCTATTTGGCATCTTTACGGACTGAAATGACACTGATAACGATATACAAATAGGTACAGAGAGCGTAAGCTTACAAATTAATTTTGGATGATGATAATTTTCATATTCCTAAATCATTAGAAATAAACTTACTAAGCTGCCTTTATCCCATAGATAATGAGGATAAGGATAATTAAACGCTAAGGTTTACGAGCGTCTACTAATAAATTATATAAGTAAACAAACAAACAATCAAATAAACAAATATTACAAAATAAAACAAAAGGCAAGACACTGATCCCTAAACCTGCCACCACTTATTCAACTCCAGCGCAGTGCAATGCGTCGATTGTTCATACATATTATTAATAGCAAAAAGCTGTCATTGTCACCACAGACACACTTGGGTAAAAACGATCAATGTGAAAAGAATGTTGCCCACATTGTCTTGGTATGAGATAGAGTTTTTACTTACGATATAATTATTGTGATTGTATTAGTCTGGAAGCCGTTTTGTTAGGAATTTATCGCTTATTCCGAATGAGATTTGTAGATGGCGATTTGTGTGTGTTACATTATCACATAGTGGACATGGGAACTATGTTTGAAATATGTACTGAGGCTTATTATTAGAGTACATAAATTATTTTCTTTCAAGAATTTGGTTCTTTTGTTTTACAGAGAAGTGATACTTAGATGATAGTTTAAAGATCAATTTTAGAATTGCCCTGCTTCGTTTTACCTCAATTTCTTTTTGTGGGATGTTGTCCGAAATCTGTGCTTTGCGTTGCGTTGCGTTTGCGAACTTTCTTAAGATATTTATTTATAGGCATGTATAGGTTCTCTTAGATAAACAGAAAATTGCTAGTTTTAAATATGGCGTATCATTATGATGGATTGCCGTTGTCAACGTCCTTTTAGAATAAATTAGAAAACTTTATAGAGACAAAAATAAACTCATTAACAGCCACCACACTTTGAAATTAAATTTATAAAGGTGACGCCTTTAGGCAAAAGGTTAAAGTTGTATCTATTAATTTTGGATACCTTAAGGGACATAATACATTATGTTAATTCGAAATAATATTTAACAAAGTTATTAAAGTACTAGAGTGTAGGTTTTTGAATATTATAAGTGTATGTAATACTAAAATTAGGCGGAATAATTGGATGGCAAGTTTTAAAGTACTTATTTTGTGAATGAATTTATAAAAAAACTTTCATCGTTAAGGGATGCATAGGGTAGCATTAAAAATACAACTCAATAAACACTCAACTATGCTTAAAAGCTTCACCACTAAATTCAACCAAAATACTACTAAAAATGCCCAAAAATTCACAAAAAAATATTTTCTAAAATCAGAACACTATACATACAAATTATTTTGAAAAAAAAAAAACAAACTCACCGAGTGCGTACGAAGCGCTAGCGCGTGCGCGCGGACTGTGACGAGGTGCCCCGGCGCAGGCTTTTATCACCGTTGCTATAGCAACCACCACCGCTTACCAAGGGATGCGTAAGATTTGCAAACGTAAAGTTTTGCAAACTGGGTCACTTAGCTTCTGCGATAGGTACCATACCTGTGGTTTACCGGCTTTTAATTAGCTGGTCAAGCTTTTCATTATTTATTGTTTGTGGGTTGGGTTGAAGTTTTAAGGAGTTTGTTTAAAATCATTTCGCACCAGACTTGTTTCTGGAATATATTAATAGAGCACCTTCAGTAAATTAGACGATCTGCATTTGTTTTTCCTTTATCCTTTTGTCCCCTTTATGCTTGGAAAGGCTAATTTTCTAATCTGTACCTAGAATATGTGAACGAGAAATTATTCTGGAATAAAATAACTGGAAGTTTTTGGCCATGTCGATCACCTCTGCACCTCTAAAGTTCATCACGATAGCAATATCAAAACTTTGCCACGAATTGTATAATCGATACATCATTATTTCTTTTCATTGTTTAACTATGACGAAGTTATCGCAATCTGAATCCTAGATATGATACTGAGATTACCAATTAGAAATGATACCCCGTACTTTCTACAGATTGGCGGCTATTCTATCGATGATTCGGACTGCAATCGAATCGAATGTATCGATTAAGTTCTAGACGCCATGAGATATAATGAGGTCTACTACGAGAATTAAGAGCACGGAATGCCTAGGCTGTAATTGGGGCAAGGACCTAGTTTTGTTTTTGCATTTTATGTCATTGGAACTAAAATCGAAATTTTGTATTGTACTTAAGAAACATTTATTAATTGCTAGCTTTCGACAGCGTTGTCACCCGCATCCCCTAAGAACTAGTCTGCGCAGCCTGACAAAAAACCTTCCTCGATAATTTATAGATTAGGTAGTATAGATTAAAAGTTTTTCTAAGGTTTTTTTTTCCAAACTTATGGAATTTATACAGAGTAACAGAGACTCCTGTTAGTTTTTTCATAAGTACATATATCATAGAGTTAGTTATACGTAATCAGTTTAGCCCCTCTACTGACCTTAGACATCACACCTTTCTTTGGTATCCGCACCAAAAGTATAACAAGAAAGGAACTCACCGACAATAAGATATGTTATTGAAATACAAATACCAAACCTTCATAGTTTAATGTTGTAAACACAAATAATTACCTACGTCATTAAATGTGTACCAAGCACATTACTCTTGCATACATCTCAACAAAGGAGAGGTCCATTCAGTGCATTCTGAATGCAAACCCTGCAATCGTATGCAACACAATCACGCAGAATGTCCGCGCTGATGATGTTTGTTGGCTAATGTGAGCTGAAGATTTCAGGCGTTATGCTAAAGGCTTGAATTCCTTTCTATTATATTTTAAAATTTTGCATATTGAAGATTCTTGAACCACTGTATATAAATTAATAATAATAAGGACCAGTTTCACAGGTTACGGATAGCCACTATCTACAAGATAAATTAAAAAATGGAACAGAATTTGTATGAAATTTTCTGACAGATAAACTATCTGGAACTTATCAGTAACCGTTGAAACTGGCCCTAATTGTAGGTATTTAAATGGTGAGTTTTTTTTTGGAATATTTTTACTTATAAGTACATACCTACACGTCAATGATCAGTGTAATATGTCATGCAGCAATGATGACTATTAGAACCTTAGGACTAAAGTGTTGGGGTGTTTTTTCAAACTGGACGAGTCATGTCCATGCAGTGCTGCAACGATCCGTTTGTCATCCGGCGCACCAACTTCCAGACTTCGTTGGTTTTATGAGTCTCTTAAAACTCACAAAGCGATTTCGTCTCGACCCAGTAATCGCGCCCGAGAAGCCCCTGCACAGCAGTCGCGCTATGCCACTTACTAGACCAACGAGACAGTAATGCAGAATACATACAGGATATGCAGACATCACACTATAGGATACAAAATATCACCAGCAATGTAACTAAAGATAACCCTAGCATATAGATCTGTTGTATACAGCTTTTAGCACAGATCGTTTCACGTCCGTCAGCATTGAGCAACCTTCGTTCATGCTTGTCTTATTTATTACTCAAACGAACGCAAATCGGGATGAGTATTGCGCAAACAAGCTCAACTTTGGCCTCAGTCGCTCCAATTTGAGAAGCATGCTTTATAAAATTAATTAAATACTTATAGTAAATTAGCTTTTAAACTCGAATGCATTTTGTTAGTCATACTTATTGCACGTATTAACGAGAGTGTAAGTACCGATTATGTATTGTAATAGACTTCATGCAATTCTAGGAATTTAAAGACTTTTCGAAGATAATATTTATGCTTTATTCATGTAGTAGAAGATCTCTGTGCCCTGCATTGAGTGCAAAAATATTATTTTTGATGGAAAGGTTGTCCCTAGATGAAGTTTTTGAATAAATTTCAAAGCGAAACCGAGTGTCGTAAAAAATGTGACCTATTTTCTCCGATTTTAGAAAAGGGGCAGGTCGTTTTTTTGTTCTTCAAGGCATAAATAAGTATGATTCTAAGTATGACAACCCTACTTTTTCTTTTACCAAAGCTGCATAACACAAATTAAAGACAATTTTATTTTAGTAAAAAGTGATATCCTTCAGAGCTGCAGGTCAGATGGCTATCGATGTTAGGACACAAATAACCCCTAGTCCATTGCACTTATTTGCCAAGTATGGAATCCTCAATGCGCGAAAGTAAGCTCATTTCAAATTTCGAACACGTATCTTTGGTCGTTACTGGCCACTTAAAAAAGTAAGTATGAGAAGATCCATCAAATAGTCCATAATACGGTCAAGTTCAGCCGACGCAATGCGTAACTACTATACTTAATGACAGATTATAGTAAATTGTAATACCTTTGACCTTTAAGAATGTAATGTTCTGTAGATTTAATACGGATATTCTATTATTTAAGCCACCCACTTTGTTGAATCATAATATGAGGTAGGCAAGTCGTTAAAATCTAGAAAGCTTTTTGTGGATGCTTGGACAATTGTAGTTTACTCTTGTTTGTTGAAAAGTTTCTTATTGGACAAAATAGGTAAAAGTTCCGATGGTTGTAACAATTTTTTTTTGTTTGCTTTTATCTAAAATTCTCAGATACATTACAATTGATATTTTCAGGACATTAAAAGTAGCTGCACTCGCGTAGTTTGAATTTTACAAGGAGATGTACTTAGTTCTCATTTAAATAATCATTTGAGTTGCATTTGAAACATCAAAAATAGTCAATACCATAGCCTGATTGATGGCACTTGAAATCATTATCTGACTAAGTTCCTCAAAGGCCGAAAGCATTGCGTTGCGTGTTATCTCTTCACCCAGGGTTCATCTAGTCCGTGAGCATTTGTTTCTAATGAAAATCTTTTACAATAGATTGAAATAAAAACGTTCAGCGAATGTCGTTTCACTAGCTAATCGTATGTAAAGTAAATTAGAGACTGTTTTGAAGCAAGTAGCAATTTATTTACCATACAAATGTGAAAAAATGTCGTCAAAATAGTCCTTCTCTGGCTGGCAGCATTGCCACGTTGGATGGCAATTAGTGACGAAGTGAGTGATATGAGCTCTTAAACCATTGTGCATTAAAAGTACTTTTTCTCCAATAAATGAAAAAGTTAGAGTAAAAACTTAGTTGGGTAATTTTTAGTTACTAATTAGGTAAAATACTTACACAACTTTTCAGCCGGCATCTTAATTGCTTTTAGCCGGCAAAACATACGAGAAACAGGACTTGTAAGATGCAGCTTGTCGCTAAAATTTCGATTTCGATAGCGGTTTTCCGAAAATACGAGCTTTTGTTATAGCATACAACCGTATGTGAATAAATGAAACATTATTTTTAGTCCCTGCCGGGTTAGACGGGGTCGCAATTAGTGCCAAAACATTACTTTTTCTACATCATTACTTACTACTTGCAAGACTGTTATTTTTATTGTATGTTGATATTAAGCTAATCGTTTTTGAAACCTTCCGGTTTGTAGGCAATTTGATTTGAATTTTTGGGGTAATGCATGATTCGTTTTTGTTTTTTTAGAAGAAGCTTATGAGGACGCCTGATTCCTGAATAGAAAAAAAAATAACAAGTGACAGATTCCAAGCGTCGCTTATGTTAGCATCAATAATTACATATTTTTTATTATAAAAAATCTTAACGACACACGTATGTATACGTTGATAATATTCAAAATGTATTTTGACATCCACAAGCACGCACGTCATGCTTCATATAGCATAGTAAATAAAGCATTTGGCTTGCAAACGTGTGCATTTGGCTAATCGGCTGAAGATGCTATCGCTTATGGGCATGGATAATTAAGCACTCTTGTTAAAACCAACAGAAAATTCAAAACAAATGACAATTATAGGAAAATTAACCAACAAGCGAATGTCACAAAACTGCTTAACTTTTTTAAATTCCTCCAAGCTGTTAAAAAGAAATTTCGCTTCTACCTCAACTTATGAGGTTTGATTTGCATTGAGTACTAATTTGATTTCCATTTGATTTTCAAAAACATACAGCGCAGCGGCTTTCAATTTTGAATTTTGAAATTCCTCTCAGTCTATATTTGTTTCCATTTGATGGTGTTAAAAAATTATCAAGTTACAAAAATAACAACCTACCTAAGCATTTCGGCAGCCTACACAAGTTTGTAAATATTTTATAGTAAAATAAGCTAATTACATCTCCGCTTACAATACGAACCGGATCGTGTTGCGTGAAACGTCATTACGATCGTCGCCTGCGCTCGTCCGATATCATCTCATGAGAATTGTTCCGATTATACGGGGCTATGACTCTGCTAGGTGTTGTTACATCAACATTACAACTGATATTATGTTTGGTATTATGCCTATCATCGTCCTCGGGCAAAACAATGATAAATGATATTTAGTTTGCAAATAAATAGGTTGAAATTTTACACGTCAATACTTTTTTTCCAAAAAGTGATGAGGCATGCTGCGTGATAAGAAACGCTAAAAACTAACTGGAGGGTCATACATTACATAGTCACTTTTAAGGTATTTTTTATAAGGTCCAGACTTTCAATTCTAACTACCCGTAACAAGTCCCAAAGATGTTGAAATTTCAGTCGGGACCCACAAATTTGACGTGCTTTCTTTTTTTATTGTAAAGATGGTCACCCTTCCAGAGACATCAACAGCATTCTAGTATCAAAAGGGTAATATACAATCCTTTAACGTTAATCTAAGACCCTTGTAAGAGTGACGAGGCAATAAATAAAATTGTAAAGGGTTGTATGGTCCACAAACATAAAACAATTAAAATAATACCAAATGTACACTTAATATGTAATGTATCGATCAATCACGTCATCCGCATGAGTTCAGCTTTTACTCATAGGTCAAAATTAGATCATGTTTAATTGTTTACTGACACCTTTAACTATGCCTTTTAGGACTGACGCTTACCTACTGGTTCATTATTTATGTATGTATGTGTAAAGCGATTCATTCACCATTCAAAGACAACAAAGTAAAATAGTATATCGATACTTAATTGTAACTATATTCTTTTTCTTCCTTTTGGGGCAGTAAGTAAGTTGCCAGGTTTTTATTGGAATCAAGACATGCAAAGTCCTATACTTACCAAACTGTATGAAAGTGGTGAACCGGCTACGACTCTATAAAATCTCCTATTTTTGACATAACTCATCTCCCGATCCTTTTCCCAACTATGTTGAGGTCGGTTTCCAGTCTAACCGGATTTATCTGAGTACCAGTGTTTTACAAGGAGCGACTGGCTATCTGACCTCCTCAACCCAGTTACCCAGGCAACCCAATACCCCTTGGTAAGACTGGCGTCAGACTTACTGGCTTCTGACTACCCGTAACGACTGCCAAGGATGTTCAATGACAGCCTGGACCTACAGTACAACGTGCCATCCGAAACACAGCCATAATTAATTTTGACATAACTATTTTTCTATAAATGTTAACGAAATTATGAAGAAAGAGAAATGTCTTCAGGCGCCATTGCTCATGAGCCTGTTATGTACATTGTTAAATAACACGGTCATAATTCACTTTACAATTTCTAATGAGTATTTAATAAGGCTTTGGGTTATTAGAAGGCTTGCAAGCGGACAGCACATCTGATCGCACATTTCTACTCTAACTGCTGCAAAAAGCATATTACGTACAGAATCAAAAACTTATAAAATAATAAATAAATAAAGAAGCTAAACAGATTCAATTCAATTAAAATACAGTTTTATAAAATTCTTAACTTAATCTTAAACATAAGTAGAAAATATTTTACAGTTAAGTAGGTAGTTGCTATTCTATTACAATTAATTAAGGGCTAGTTTCACAATGTGCGGAGCCACTATCTACCAGATCAATTAAAAATTGGAACGGAATTTGTATTAAATTATCTAGCAATTAAACTATCTAGAACATATTCATAGGTGGTGAAATAGGCCCTAAATGTCATTTGCATACGTATGTATTGGTCTGCCTTTTATTTTTGTTTTCCAGTTTACCAACTATGTGTTTTGGCAACTTGTTTAGTATTCGGGCAAGAATGATATTCCATAGGTACTCTCTCACCCTAATAGTTATGACATTTTGGTATTTCAAAGGTCGGGAGATAGTCTAGCTTATTAATGTGTTTAATCTTTTTGTCCTTTTCAATTTACACATACCACTTAATATTGTCCCCCTTTTTTCCAACTTCGGTTACCCTTAATCCGAAATACTGTTTCAATATCTAATTATATACTACAGTTCTTTATAGTTTTAACAATTGAACAATGGATCCGTATCAGGCAAAGTAACGATTTTTTATCCGATTATCGAGTGTGAGTTTACAATCGATTCAATAGTCAATGCCGTCGTTAAAGTGTTTTATGACAAGCAATGAACTTAGATAATAATATTTGTATAGTTTATCTGGGAATCTGGAGACAAATAAAGATTCTTATCGGGTCTGACATTGTGGAACGAGGGAAACTTTGGTTTGGGTTCATACATTCTCAATTAAAATTTGTAAAAGCGGCTGTAAGCACTGCTTATATTTTTTTTACTATAATGTCATTAATTTTATATTGAGTCTTTGCTAATTTCCATCATATTTTTTTCTATCGAAAAATAAAACAACACAAAAAACAAACTAAACAATTTCCCACGGACAACATGGCACGTTTATACCTTCCTTGTTTGTCGCTGGGAAAAAATGCTATTTATTCCCTTTCCGTCCCGGGTATATGGGAATCTCCGGTAGTCGGTCGCGATATACCCAGTGGCACTCCGACCTCGCCTGAGTCTATAGTAAGGTCCTAAACTAGAGTTAGTAAAATCTGAAGGCAGGCCCCTCACGTCCCCCTCCCAATTGGGAGAACACGACTCGATAACGAACATATTATCAAAAATATGTAATACTTATATAAATTACGTAAAACACATTCACAAATAAGTAAGGCTCAGCTACGACACGATATGCGTAGGAAATCCCACATTATAGTATCGTTTGCGGCCTTATGTAATTATAAATAATCGTGTGTGATGTTAGTAAAAAAAAACTTTGATATTTCGTCTCCAAATAGTTTTCTGTGCAACCTTTCTAGATTACAGTGTTATATGCCTAACTGTTGCGAGAGGTGTCATTATGGAGAGGCAAGGGACTTAATAAGCTGCAATATAGGTACCTAAGTTTAAACATAATAAGTAAAACTATTGTTATAAGCTTATTGATCATTGAATCTTCTCATTTACAAGGTATACTTTGGGTATAGCTTCAATATAGAACTTCAACTATGGAACTGAACTAAAAAAAGTATTGTACAGACGCCAGCACATTAAGCTACCCGAAACTAAAATTTTCCCAATAAACTTTGAACCATACGCTTTAGCGATAAAGTTGAAAATCTGTTAAGATTTAGACATTAATTTGACAGCTTGTATAAAGCTTGATGTGCTGGCATCTGTACATAATTCAGTTACGTAGTTCACGTCAAGATTATAACCACAGCTAAACTGCGTATGGTGAAGAGTATCACACTGATCCTCTACACCATAAATCTAGGTTTGATTCCCAGGCAACTTAGTTGTGTTGTATTATGTGCGATTTGTATATATGGGCTGTAGATAGAACGAACCTCATTCTCTTTCTCTTGGCACTTTTAAAATGCTAAAATCCCCAAAAAGTTCCTTTGTTGATCTCTTTCTACGTTATTCTGCGCATGCGCTATCATTAGCTACATCTAATGTGCCGTAACCTTTACTCACGTAGGGCTGACCTTAGTGTCAAGATAAAAAGTAATGAATCTGCAATTGGGTAACTATGAAGCCATTACTTAAATTGTCTCTACCGCAGTAAGATAGATAAAGCCGTAATATAGTTATATCCGTAGGGATATCATTATACACAGGGTGTAAGGAACAACCCTCCGCAGACTGATGGGGTGAGTTCAGTATACCATACTAAGAAGACTGGTTCATGATTTTTTTTCAGACACGTTATGAAAATCCAATAAAACTGATTTGTTTTCTAACGTCACAAAAAAATTACAGCTGATTTCACAATCCATTGCTGGATTTCATTTTAGCGGTATTATTTAAAAAATAAATTCTGCGTGCAAAGAATGTAATTTTGCATTGAAAGAAGAAAAAAATACTCAATAATCGGAAAAAAAACAAAAAATCCTGAAAAAAATCCAGTGAAATATGATTCAAAGAAGCTGAATGCACCCTATCAGTTTGTGGCTTCTGATTACCCGTAACGACTGCCAATGATGGTCCATGACAGCCGGGACCTACAGTTATAACGGCAGGCAGCCATCCACTTTGAATCATCCCATTAGAACATGTTTGATGTTATACCATAATTAGCTCATTGAAAAGAAATCAACGCTTCAGGTATCAACGATCAGTGACCTCAGATAAAAATAACATGCAACAAAACATGATCGTAATGAATTTTGAACATCGTAGATTGATGCCTGTCAATGTCTAATGTCTATTATTGAGAAATGGCTAATGTTCTCCTATAATATTTTTTATTTCCTGATTTATGACAATGCAAAATAATAACAAGGTTTTGACACTCACATTATTAAGAAACATTTTTCATTTGTTTTCTTTTGGACACATCATCTTTCAAAGTGGTCTATGCCGCTCCTTTGATGCTAAATGCTAATATCGCCTTTCGGAGGTGATCTCTCTTGTGATCCTAATTTGGTTATTAGTTACTCCTGTCTACTGTGGCTATTATATTATGTATCTCAGGGTAAATAGGGCCGTTCGTGACTTACCGATTATTCAATCGATTATAAGATCTAAACTTCATTTTAAATGCTGTAAGCACTATAAGAAATTTTTGCCTGTTACAGAAAAGCTGTTTAAACATAATATATGTATAACCGTTTGTAAAATCAACCTATGTATAGTTACTCTACAACATTAACTTCCGAATTCCACAATGTATAGATAACGAAACTTTTTGCTCTGCACACAAACTTTTTATACCATCGTTGCAAAGTTCAATTCACTTCAGCGACTTCTAGAGCCGTAACTACTAGCATTAAGGGCGCGTGTTCGAAAAGCTGGCAACGTCGCAAATAGCTGTCAAATATTTACATGTTTTAATTAATTTCTCAATTTTATTTTATGAAAACATAAAATAATGCTCAGTAGTGCACTAAGAAAGTTAATAGAGAATGCAATTATTAATATCGTAATACCGAATATATAGTTTTATATGTAAAAAACGTATTTGGAAACTTTCCAAGTGCCTTTTTTAAACTTAAAACGTTTAAAACATCAAATTCAGTGATTTAATTGCAATTCCTATTCAATGTTTTAGTGCACTACAGAGCCATATGTCTTACTTTCACATAGTAAATAGGCCCAATTAATTAAAACGTGTAAATATTTGACAGCTATTTGCGACGTTGCCAACTTTCGATATACGCGCTCTTAAGTTCATAATACGAAGTGTGGACACGATAGAATGTGTGAGAAAATCATTATTTCATAGCTAATGTGATTCTCGTATTCATAAGTAGTTAATTCAGTCCATTTGTTTGTCAATCACGGAATTGTAATGTAATGGGAATTGAATTTTTTGTGCTACGGATGTTACATTATGGGTTTCTTTTCTTAGTGCTTTTGAGTGAATGATTTGGGATAGTTTTCTTAATAAAGATGTAGGTATAAATAAGTCAAATTTTGTTTAAGTATATGATGTTTAGTATAAATGACAAGTAGGGATCGAAGCTGCGATTCGAAGCGTAGCAACTGATCAATAAGTTAAAAAAAAAAAAACTGATAAATAAGCTTTAAGGTCGTGAAATGAAACAGTACATATTTTTCATTACATATAAAATTTAATTATCAAGTCAAAGGTAAACTCGTCGTTATCACTAATAACAAGAAATATACAGTGTGTTCGAAAGAAGACCAATACAATCATAGTTGACTCTTATTCGCTTGAACATAAGGTTTAAAGTACTTTAGCAATTTTTAAAAATTAAAGCTACTCTTCCATTTAGCTGCTTCAAACTTGGCAACTTCGTCGAAATTTTAAATGGCGAGGGATACAAGACTTCAAATGAACCAATAGCTTTAAAATCATTGCAAACAATGGAAGCCAAAATACAAAAAAAAATATTTAAATTTTAAATTCTAACAATCCAATACAAAAAATAATTGTTTTATTAATAACTGATTATTAAATAATAATATTAGGTACAATATATAAACATTTTAAAACTACTAAATAGACTTACGGTATGGTAAGGCCTCTTAAAATCAAAATCATAAAATTGTATGCTGACGCTGATTCGTCAAAATGCTCCTTACGTCCCATACATAGAGCACAATATTGAAAGTCACCTAACTCTGTACATACGTCCTTTCTAAATTCATCGTTCCATGATTATAAGTCTTTCACACAATATCACTCTTACGCATCAAGCTCTACATTAAGAAATTCAGTAATATAGTCTATTTTAACGAGGCCTAGCGCCACTGGGAAATCATAACTTTGTTTAATAGTACCACAATACTTGATTAACAAACCAGTCTTTTCATTGATGCGAGACACGCTTAAGTTACTCAATGAAAAGTATTCAAGCATTATTGTCTAACGTGGTCAGTGTTTTTTTTTCATTCTATGAACAAAAGTCTATATCTAAGTTGAACTAGATGATATAGGACTTAATGATATTATCTATAGTGGTTATATTTCAACATTGGCGATAGACCTCAAAAAGAAAATGATAACATTACGATACGTTAGCACCACTACTAAAATAAGGCTGATAGATATAGGTGGGTATGCCAAACATAATAAAAGGCCAATTTTTAATACTATAAATCAACAACCACTTTATACTGTAAACATATCACTTTTAGTATACCTTCTGACTAATATAACAACAAAATATTTCAAATGGAAGCGTCGACACGCAAAATGCAACATTTTAAATACAAAATTCAATACCGATGATGTAATACTCGGAAGTTCAAACATCTAGAAGTGATCGACTTTCACGGCAACAGTATTTAAAGTGGTTGTCGCAGGGAGGTGTATTTGGTCCCAATCTGTGCTGAGATGGGCTTCAGTGTCTGTGGCCTTGATTGTAAGACCTAGTGAGGGCACGGCGTTCGCACAATGTGGCAGCCGAAGTGTCACAGGCCTCAGGAACACAAGGCCTTGAGGCCCGCACATCACTAGTGGGGACAGCATCGCTTCACCTGTTATTGGGACACAGTTTAATATATCATAGCAAAAATTTAGTATAAAAAGTGCTGTAGTGAAATTAGAGATTTAAATGTGCTAAGTGTAAGGATTGCAATTTACAGAATTAAGTTTTGTAATAGATTTGTTTCTGAAGCAAGTTAAAAAATAGTTATGAATTTAACGTTTATTCAAGGTATCGTTTTCAAAGATGTGCAAGGGTTTATGAATTGGCAGCTTAGGCTGTGTTGGTAGTAGAAATAATCACGACATCGAGTTGAACACACAAACACAAATCGCAACACATTGATGCAGTTAGTAAGCAAGCGAGGCATGACCAAATGGCGAAAAAGCAAGGCACGATAGTTATGGAGTTAAAAATCATATATATATATTTTCTGTGATTAAAATCCTTTGTAGGTTGACAATAAAAGATGAAGACGAATAAAGCGAAAATTTGGAAACAAACAAAATAGACGTCATTGAACATATTGAACAGTGCACAAATATCATCAAAGTTTTGTTCAAACATAC
This sequence comes from Heliothis peltigera, assembly GCA_958496145.1. Classification (NCBI taxonomy): domain Eukaryota; kingdom Metazoa; phylum Arthropoda; class Insecta; order Lepidoptera; family Noctuidae; genus Heliothis; species Heliothis peltigera. The sequence continues at coordinate 3,116,411 of OY292341.1, forward strand.
TATCACGATGGATGTAAGTAGCACAGTCGACGTCTTCGCTCTTCGATCTCTAAGTACGAGTGTATTGTGTTGCAGAAACTGCGCAAATATAAATGAAATATGATTTATACAACCACTGTTAGTCTTATAAATTAGTTTATATAAATAATTGATGAATGTGATGTGGTAGAAGCTACTAAAACTAGTGTGCATGAATACATTTTTATGAAAATTATAAGGGTTATAAAATTACAAAGGATAATACTATTCTAGCTAAACCACTAACCGACAAACATAAAAGAGACGCTACGTTTAGTACAGGCTTAGTAAACACGAATGCCTTACATGCAATACCGTGCAATAAATATTTAAATATACATAAGATGACATTAGTCGTGTATAAAATCCAAAACATCGAATCTAAAATTCGAGACAAAAATTTCGAACAACAAATACATTTCCCAGTCTTTGTGCAATATTTCCAGAGTCCAATCCATTCGCAAAATATTAAAGGCCAATTAGTATGTGCACACTACGATACTACAAGGTTTTAACGCGTGCTTCGTTATAAAAGCCTTTACCGTTGTCCATATCGATGGGAGGTCCCCCCACTCGCTGGCTGAGTCGCGGGTCGGACACCGTAAAATAGATCTTTTGCTTGATTCCTGGAGCTATAGCCTTTGGCGGTATTATTAATGATACACCCCATTGTCTATCTTCTAGCACCCCTCCTTCGCTATCAAATATTCCCCAAGTTGTATGTGGTCCGTCTGGCTCCACTTCTGTTGGTTTGCTAGTACCAGACTCGTTAGCGTCGGATGTTGAAGGTACCACTGTAATGTTTTGCTGAATCACAGTAGTTTCATTCTGACTGGAAGACATATTTTGAGAATTTTCTGCACTAGTCTCTTGACTCTTTTCTAAAATCTGTTCGCAGAACGTCACACTTCTGCTTGGCTTATTTGTTCGATCTTGTAAGTCCTGTGAGGTGTAAGGAGTGCTTTGAGGTTTATTCTCAAAGTTCATACTGCACTCTGATGCGTAATGTGTCTCCATAGATGTGGTCGATTCATAAGGTACAGGAACAGTGGTCACCTTTAGAGCGTTAGAAATGTGATCGGCTTTCCCATGTAACCTAGGAGCATACATCGGTTCACCTTTCAAAATGCTGGTTTCGATATTTTTAGATTTTTGTTTCTCTGCATCTGTTTTTGATTCCGTTAGACGGAGTTTCGAAAAATCTATTTCTTGGAATGTTTCTTTTTCTTTACCTCCCTCAGCTTCCGCTTTTGTCTGATATACTGGCTCTCTACGAGACAAGTGATTGGCATGTCCAAGCTCGTATGGGCTACTTCTAGCGCTACTACTACTGGCACTATCTTGTTCTTCAGTTTGTGCCACTTCTTTTGTTTCCTGATGAGACTCGTATATAACACTCTCTTTCAAATCTCTTTTCGACACATATAGAGGTTCTCTAATCTTTACTGAATCACTGTCGTTAGCTTCTTTTCTAGTTTGATAAATCATTTCTTTTTTAGCCTGGTTTCTTTGCTTTATTATTTCAAGTTTTTCTTCAAGGCGTATGCCGTAACTTGACTCTTTTTTAGCAAGTAACGCTGCCTTCTGGGATAAAATTTCTTGTTTGGACACGTAAGTACACTCTGCAGAAGCAGGTCTTACATCAGGTCTGATATCCATCATTTCGTGGCGAGTGCTATATTGTGTGTCAGAGCAACTAGATTTTACTTCAGATCGTGTGGCATATGGTGACTCAGTTTGCCCAAGTCGTGCCATCATTTCTGAACGTGTGGCATATGGAGGTTCACTCATGCATTTGCTCATAGGAGAAACTCTCCCGGGATAGTTCACGGGTGTTTGTAATCTCCTATCTGGCCTTACTCCATAATGATTCTCATTCCAAGATGTGATAGGTGGTGGATCGTATGTCCTCTTTCCGTAAATAGGTTCCTTAGAACTTTCCATTCTTTGTTTCAGCATTTCTTCTTTTGTGCTATAGGGAGATTCGGAAAATCTCTGTCGCAACATTTCTTCTTTAGTCGCGTATGGACTGTCTGATGTTAGCCTTGTTCGTAACATTTGCTCTTTACTAGAATAAGGGGATTCACTGTATAGAGAATCGGATTGCTTGGATATTTCTTGTTTGTTTGTGTACAGACTTTCTCCCATTAATTCACTTCTAGTTGCATATGGGCTTTCCCTGACACATTCTTCTCTTGTCGCATATGGGTTTTCTCTGATACATTCTTCTCTTGTGGCATACGGGCTTTCTCTAACGCAATCTGCCCTCGTAGCGTATGGACTCTCCCGAATGCACTCAGCTCTTGTAGCGTAAGGATTTTCTCTAACACATTCTGCTCTAGTTGCATACGGACTTTCTCTTATACATTCAGCCCTGGTAGCATAAGGTGGATCCATTATTGGCATTTCCATAGTATGCCTATTTCCGTAAGGATTTTCAAAACTCTGATTTGACATTTCGGATCGACTGGCGTAGGGGTTTTCTGTAGAAGTGTCATACACTGAAGTATAGGTCCTTCGAGGTTTAGGAATAGGATCGTAAACAATATGATCCTTGCTTTGGTATAATGGTTCTGGAGGTAACGGTTGTGTTGGGTGAAATGGTTCGTGTTTAACTTGTTGTTGTCTTTGGTAGATGGGGTCTATTTTGGTTATCATATTAAAGCTGGACGTCTGTCCGTAGATGCCTCTCCTATTATACTCTATGAGAGAATTCTGTCTACGCAACAGCGGGGTAACTTTCGGTTCTGTTTCTATGTCACACATGGAATTTTGCCTTCGCAAGCTTTTCATGACCGGTTTAGCATCGTAATCTCTGACGGTACAGATAGATCCGTTTCTTTCATCACAAAACGAACTCTGCCGTTTTAGAATTGGTTTCAATACGGGCTTTTCACAAGAAGATGAGTTGCTTCGTTGCAACATCTGATTTCTAATTTGTTGGTTTCTCATGTGTATGCTCATATCGCTGAGGTCAGACTTCTCTCGTCTCAACAGCGGCATCTGGGGCATGTTGTGTCTCTGCTGCAAGTCACTTTCGCACAGTGACTTCTGTCGAGACACCTTTTGTGAATTTTTCGTTTTCGAACGGAATAGATCGAGGACGGCGTTTTTAATGAACGATGGTTTTTTAGATAATTTCTTTTTAGTTTTTGGTGAGAACGTCTCGTCGCGCTCCACACTTGAGTTCATGGCATCGGATGAACTGCGGACACCCACAACCAAACACCCTCTTAGTTACTTAATGATAGATAGTAGGACAATCAGATATTTCAACATGGAGTACTAAGAATATCGAAAGTCAAACTAATATCGGAATAATATTGAAATCTCTGAAATGTCCCAATGAGCATGACAATTTTCAAAATATGAATTTTGTGATTCTAAAAAAAGCATATTGAAATAATGATCTGGAAATATCAAAGAAACATTAATACAAATATTTCATAGATAATAATAATAATAATAAAGCCCGCAGGGCATCTGAGGCGGATGTCGGGGAGTAGCGACCCCGCGGGTACCGAGTGCTCCAGGGAGAGGATACTGTCCCTCACCTCCGGCTTGCCGGAGTGAACCCTGAGGGGGGATAGGTCTCCCGCCTCTGGCTTGCCTTCATTGGCCGTCCAGAGTGGAGTCGCTAGAGCAATGCTCGGAGGGTGAATGCCTCGGGTAAGTGGCGAGTGGGCACAGAGATGCTGGACCCTGGCTTGATGCCGGTTTTAAGGCGCGTGATCTGGGTAGAAAGCCGGCCGGGGCAACCTCACCCTTGAGCCGCTCACGTCCCCGTTGCCCCCTTGTTGCGACTTAGCGACTAGTTCCCGGGGGCCCGGTAAGTGAGCTGGCGAGTCTCCTCCTGCCATTTTTACATGTATTTATTACATTGTTATCGGCAGGGGTCATAGTCCCCATAGTTTTCCCTTCCCTAGTCCACTAGCATCCCATCACAATAACCCAAGTAGATTTTCTTCCACACTTAGCAATAGTTTAGCACAAACCGGGGGTTGTCCTTGGGTACATTTCTATAGTGTATACAGGGACAATCGTCGGTTTTGTGTCACCATTACACATATTAAAGTTGTCTCAAAAGGGCTTCAGCGTGTTGGCTTCGGCCCCACGTTCGCCTTCTAAAAATCCGGGACTCTGTAGTCCCGTGGTCTAGTAGAGACATACAAAATAATAATAATAATAAATTTATTTGTCCAAAGTTACATCAAATTAGTTTACAATGTTTTTGAATTAATGTCTAAGGTACATTGATGTGCAACTACTATAGTGATCCTTTTTGTTAGGACATTGGTCCCCAAACTAGGCGAAGCCTGTATCTTGGGGGCCTGGGTTGCCGTGACGTATTATTTGTATATTTTAAATCAGACGTGTGTTTGATGTTTGTCTTGGACAATTATATGAGATTAGAAAATTTAAAAAAGGAAAAATTAAAAACATTAATAGAGTTATTAGGAAAAGTAATAAAACAAATATTGGTTCTTCCACATAAAAATAAAAAAAAAAAATGTCTCTTTCTAGAAACTAAACATAAAATTTTAAGTGAAAAGGTGAAGGTGAAAGTGGAAGGTGTAATAATATGTATATATTCAAGTAGTATATAATAATGTTGAGTGTACGTTAATTTTGTTAGGACGTGCTTTGGGCGTATTTTATGATGCGTGGATTTGTGTATGTGTGCGTGTGTGTGTGAGAGTGCTTGTGTGTGTGTGTGTGTGTGTGTGTGTGTGAGCGGTTGCGTTAGTGTGTTCTTCTTGTGTGAAGAGTGTTAGTGCGTCTTTTCATGTGTAGATTGAGAGGTATAGATATATGGCATATTACAGAAGATATCGTTTGATGAATGTGAATGATTATGAAATTGGAAAATATAAGAAATTAGAAGATCTAAATAAAGATAATTGTGGAATACATATTGAATTGTATAAAGGAAGTGAAAAAGAAAAAGAACTTAATTCAATATGCTTTTATAACACAATCAAGTTGCACTAAAATGCAGACACGCACTGCCAATAGTTTGTTGCGAAACAAACAGCTAGATATCTAATAGATTACAATGTTATTACAATTTACAGACTAACGCCCCGATATAGAGATATATGTTACAAAATATATGTATAACGGTTTATATACCACATACAATACCATAACTAATACTGTGGCCCGACAAGACAATGTTAGTCGACTGTGAAGCGATTGGTGTTTGCATGTTAGAGCAAATTGTACAGGGGCTGACGAAGATACTTTAGAAATGAAGAAATTCACAAGACTTGAAAACATGCATTTTTTTAAAGAAATTTAAATTCTTGACTGTCTGGACATGTTTTGTGAGATTGTAATAATGTATTTTTGGGATTTATAGTGTAAATTCACGCAGATAATTGTGTGGCTTACCTTAAATTGTGCATATGTTGAGGTTTCCTGTAAAGCTCGAACGCTGATCCACGTTGCTCTCTACTACCTGCTAAATCTGTAAGAGTTATTGGTAGTTCACATAAACTGAAGAAGAAAATCTACAGTTGGACAGTCCTACTAACATCAAAAACGATGTATGAATGACGAGACTGGGCAATATAATGTTGCTTGTATATCAGAATAACATATATGTAGACGTCTTCTTATCCGGGAACTAGTACAATAACACAAACCAACCTTATCCGTTACCAAGGATACCCGTTATTGCTTTGTTAAAAAAAAAATATTTGGGACGCTTGATTCATTTCTGAACGCCATTGACTCATTACAACCATCGTCAAGGGGAAGGAAAAATTAAAAAAAAAATGTTCGAGCGCAACAGGAATTTCGACGGAATGAAAATTGGAGGATTGGGTGAGCCTATAAATGCTTTAAGCCCTGGTAAGTTGCTTCTTCTTATAGGTTATTTAGTGAATAATCCATCTGTCCCATAATCTAACGCTTTCAATGTTTTTTCTAACAGCATTTTTTCCCAGCAGTTTGCCTGCATTCTTCCATAATGAAATTTGGATTCTATAATCTGACACGCTCAACTTATTCAAAATCCATAGTTTCTGTAGGTACTTTAATGATTTCAATTTATTTGGTCAACTTCAAAAGTTTTCGTATAGGTAAATTGATATCCTATTATTGCTTATGTGTGTTCGAGTATGTTTTACTTACCTATGAGATGTGGATTGTGTGGTAGGTTGATGGCTCTGTGGTGTGACGGAGGTCCCGAGTAGGGTGGCGACTGCGGTGGCATCTGACCTCCGTACATGTTTTGCTGTAAGTATATAATTCGATAAGAATCTTTACGGGATAGTCAATTGAGTTCAATGTTGCTTGCCGTATCCCATCTTTCATAACTTAAATAATAGGGATACTGGTAGAGCTGGGCAAAAATTTAAAATGATCTCTTCGGTTTACTATTAAGTATGTATTATTTGGGCTCTTTATTTTATTATGAAAATGTAGGTACTTTTATTATAGAGAGCTAACTTTATCTAAACTTGCAAGTCATGAAGTGGTGCTTAGTTTACCTGCTGATAATTGTTGTGGTTGTGTGGCCTGTGCGCGGGCTGCGAGTGCGAGTGCTGGTGCGAGTAGTGCGCGCCGCCGTACGCGCCCGGCGCCGGCGCGCGCGCGCCCGCCTGCGTCGGCGCCGGCTCCATGCTCTGCGCAGGGGGACAACTTAGTGTGCTGTGCCTCTACTTGTGCCCGTTTTATTTTAAAACATAACCCCATACTCGGATTTTGAACTGTTGTGTTGCGTTTTTAAAAAACCCAGATCCGGGACAATTTTAGTTCAGGCGGGACAAGCGGGATTCGAACCTGTGACCGCCGATGTGATCAACCACTACGTCAAACGTGCCCTCTTTCTAATTCGTGTACACATATAAACAAGAAAGTGAATAATGTGCATGTGTCAAAAAAAACGAAAACGTTATATTAGTAATTTGTGCTAAATATTCGCTTACCCCATTCCTGGGATGATGCGAGTTGTCGGGCGGGCGGTAGTGCTTGGGCTTGGGCGGCGGGACCGGCTTGTAGGGCGGCACGGGTGCGCCACCGCGACCGCTGTAGTCCGCCTGAGACGCGGAGTTCGTACGCCCACTGTACACACAAAACATACGTATTTACATTTATGATTTTCTTGTGAGGTCAGGGTAACTTAAAGTTAACTTAAATAATTTCATCCATGTTCCTTCTTACTACGTTAATTCTTTTGAGCAATCCCAGTCAATGTCAACTAGTACCAAAAGACTGTCGTTTCTATGAAATTACTAAGTCTGTGGTGTGTCGTATTCGTATAGTGTCGAGTTCGGTGTCTTCAGCTTTTAGAAGTTTGGTATCTCACTATGAGAGAGGAGAATGAAATGCCTACCAAAGTCACTCAAGCAGAGGATGTCTTTAAAATGATTATGAATGATTTGACACATAAATAAAATACAGTATTATATAAGATTTATTGTTATATATGTATATTAATAATATGTACATAAATAAATAAAAATCATAAAAAAAATAATAAAAAAAAGAACTGAAGTTAAAAAGGTCACGGACCGTGTAGTGTGAGAATGCCAAAATTGAAAGTATTTTTTTTTTTTAAATATTCGAATTAGTCCTATTACTCACTACTACATTTAAAAACACAAACATACCTGTATTTGGCATGGTCATTGGTGGGCACGTTGGGCAGCGAGGGACCGCGCGCGTGCATAGGCGTGTGCGGGCTGTTGCCGTTCATCGGAGGGGGACGGTTGGTCTGCGGACTCCGGTATTCCGGCGGCCTGGGAGATGAATATTATTCAGTTTGTTATGCCTACTTCATATAGGCGCATTTTGGAACATAGGTAAAAAAGTAAATACTAAACAACCCTAAAGTAAATACCTATATTTCTTGTTAATAGTCAATGTGCTAACAAAGATATACCCCGTTCCACATTTCCCAGATATTTACCCAACACAAGTATATTCTATAACTTAACGGGGATGTTTCATTTTACATGTATTGTAATAGTTTTGAGACACAATAAAATTATTCTATACACACAATAAGTTCGACCCTAAACATTTGTTCGACGTTCGCATCTAAAATTTGTTTTTTGTATTTCCTTTTACTTAGGTACTGAAAATATAGAATACCTACCTTAGAAATGGTGTATTTAATAAATATCTAAGGTGTTTCGTTTAATTTAAAAAGGTTGCTGCTACACTAGAAAACTTTACTCTTAAAAGGTTACAACTACAACAAAGATGATATTCTTTTTCATGAACTAAAATTGATGAAATTCAAGCACATCTTATTCTATGATACCCAACTTGACAGTGATAATAATTATTCTACACATATACACCTACTTTTTATGAAACTTGATCATTTTGAAGACACTTCAACAGAACCACTTTCTTTATCTTTATCAACCACCAACACAACATATAACCATAACTTTTAACTACACAATAACGTCACCAAAACATCTGCTAACTCAAACTGAATAACACTGGATGCGTATGCGCATTGCACCTAAGGATACTGAAGTTAGTAATATAATAAGTGATGTGAAGAATATATCCAACAGCGTGACAGTAGGAACAAGTTAGTCCATTGTCCAAAATGTATTGTGAATGGTACGGTCAGTTGACTGCAACGTTTTTTGGGATTAAGGCAATTCTTTTGTATCTCTCTCTGTACCTTTTTTCTGCACAGCGTGGTATTTTGAAATTCGAGTTTGAACGATGATGTAGATTTTGAATACGTTTTAAATTGTGCTATAAATAACATTTTTTGTGGTAGTTGCTTGTGATTATCTTATATTTTAATTATTTTTTCCACCTTCCCTAGCCTACCTCGATAAGTGTACTATCTAACTCATCCAGAATTTTTCAATTTGTTCCAGTAGCTCCTCAAATGAACGCGTGTCAGCAAACAAACAAACTCTTCAGCTTTATAATATCAGTATAGGAGTATTGTGTAGTGACGTACACTTAAAAAATATAATAATTTATGCATGAAACTGACCTGTATCCATTATCTGGACTTCTGTAATCCAGCGAGCTGTGTTCATGCGAGTTGGAATTCCTCTGTGGACTCTGCGTCATGTTGCTCTGTGACATTGCCGTTGGGTTTGGAGGCGGAGGTGGTTCCATTTTACTGCAAAAATTATTTATATTTTTAACACAATTCTAGTTCAATTAATATTGTAGACACTTCAGTGTCTTCCTAACAAGCAACAATAACTTTGATCACAGTACTTCTTTCACTGACAGGTGGAAGAGAATGGTTAAATATGGGGCCAGTAGTGACTTAACTAATGACAGGGTTACAACTATTTTGTTTCTTAATACGACTCAAAGGTCCATGTATCAATTCAAGATGTTTTTAACCAACCGGCCTGAATCTGCCTACAAGCATTTACTAACCAAGCATGGCGCAAAAATATTGAAATGTGTTCTTAATCTCTTAATTTTGAAAAAGAGCCTATTGAAATTTTAAGGACTTAGAGATCCTAGCAAAAATAATCAATTTATACATTGTGTTAGTTAATTAGGTTAGTGTCTAAGTTGGATATGATGACTTACATGGAAGGTGGTGCAACTTTAAGATCATCAGGTGCATTGGGCGGCAGACGACACGAGCCAACTGCAGAGCCATTGTTTGACGCGCCGCTGTAGTCGTAAGATGAGGTGCCGTCGTATGAACTCTGCTGTAGGTATGAAGAAGAAGTTCAAAATATATTTATTATCTATGCAATACAGCTTTATTACTTCTAAATGTTTTAAATTCATTGCTTTATAGAAACTTGTAAACAAATAATAAAATTATTAGGTTAGGCAGACATATTTTTTCGCGAAATATTTATGGGCGCGTATTCGATTCAGCGTAGGTAAAAAATTGCAAGAACGGCGTAATATTGACGCGCACTACAATTTCTAACAATTTTATCTGACATACCAATTTCGGCTGTTTAGCTTCGCTAGCTTGCCGCTCTGGTCCTTGTTTTTATTTCATCATTATTATTTTTTTCGCTACACACAAATAACGTTGGTCCTTTCATCTTCATGAGTCTACTTTTTCTATATTTGCAAGACAATTCATAAACTTACCGGATTAGAAGGATGTCTATGCCTATCCAACGACCCTTGTCCCTGGCTGGGCTGTATGATCATACTGGTGGGTCGTGCGGTATACGTGGCGGCCTCATCACTGCCCCCGTCTTTAGGAGGCCCGAATAGACGTTCTTGAGCGCTTGGGCGATTCCCCTGCGAGAAGAAATAGTTGTAGAGCTTGCACAACTGGTTTATATTATAAGTTAATTGTTAGGGATATTGTCATCGATACAGATTTTTCCTGTATCTGTATGAAAGTTTATGCTGTAGTGGGCTGGTAAATTCATTTTCTAAAGAGTATTTTTCTTAGTATTTCTTGTTTGTTTCTCCCACAGATATTTCTGCTTTAATTTTATCTAATTCTACTTTCAAACCAACAATCTACAATTAGTTCACCAATTTTGACTCAACGGAAAATAAAGTGACATCGGTCCCTTCCAGTCTTGCAACTCTTGCAATTTTACCGCTTTGAAAAGATAGGCATATAACTTCTGGAAAGTATTTAAAGTCTTCCACAGAGTTACAGGATTATAAAGAGTATATTTTACATATACTTACAGGAGTGTTATGGCGAAGGTTGTGCGGCGGTCTGGCGGGCGGCGGCGCGGGGAGCAGCACGCCACCTGCCGGCCGGCTGACTGTGCCGCGCGGGGGCAGCTCTGGTACTGCCGGGAAACCATGCCTCATTATAACGGGGAAACATGACGAAAGTGAATCAACAAAGCAACCTTTCGATGATGAGTAATTAACGAACAGGTTAGTTCCATCCACAATAAAAAAATATAATCAAGACTTAAAATGTAGCTAGTTAAAAGTCTTGATTGTAGCTTTTTAAAAACAGTTTTTTTATGGGATCTTCTTCCCTTAACATGCCTCACATAGACAACGTATGGTATGGTTGCCTCGTTACTCTAAAAATAGTATAGCACGACTGCTGTGCACGTGGTGCATGATTGAGCAAATAATTGCGCACTATAATATGTTCTGCGCATTTGGCTCATCTCGCCATGGTCGGCAATTGGTCTGGACGCCATTGACGTATACACAGTAAAACAGATTAAAGGCATTAATAGAAGCATATTTAAATAAAGGACTACAAAATAATCGACAAAAGCCATCGATATTCACGAACTCACCGGTTCCATACAGCGGCGAGTGCGGAGGTGAATGCGTCATAGGATTACACTGTTGGTATGGCGGTGCTTCGTTGTTGCCCATGTTATGACCCTGGTTGTGGTTCACGCCGTTTGTGGGCACTCCATTGGTAGTTGCTGAGAAACCATACTTGCTGTCTCCGTAACCGCCTTGCTGTTGGCCCAATTGATTGTTCAAATAAACTTCGATAGGTATTTAAAAGTGTTTAATTATTAGGATTAAGACTAAGTGTTAAAATAAGTATAGAAAAAGCTTTATCCATTTGGCATTCATAAAACTTGAAATAAAATTATTTTACGTCTATTTTTTTCATGATTCCAAAAATCCAATTATTCTTGTAGACTATTATGACTTCTTCCACGTGCTAAACAAGGTTTTTTTTATGAATTATCCGTTGTGATTTTGTTTTCGAAGTATGGCGAATGGCGAAGTTTACATAACACACAAATAGACAAGACAAACAGATACAAACCGTATAAGGAGGTGGCACAGCATCGGCCATATGGTTGATATCGTCATCTCGATCCATGTTGTCTTGAGTCGTGGCTATCGAGGGGTCAGACGAAGACTTGACGAGTCTCGGCGCGGGCGGTGGACTCACTTCCAAGTCACTTTCTGGACTCGAGGCGTATGACAGTCTATTCTCAGTACTCGAAGACATTGAGAACAAAAAGTCGTCGGACAATGGCTCAGGCCTCTGTTTCGGCAATTCCCAATTTTCGCGTATTTTCGGCCATTTCGTTTCGCAGCGTCCGGCAAGGTGGGTTGTGGAATGGGGTGACAAGACAAGACAAATGAATGATTGCATATAACACATTACAGAAACTAAAAAACAGGGTTTAGCGTCTGTGAATGATTAATGGTATTTTTGGGGTTTTACACACTTGTAATCGATACTCAAAGACACTTGTTAAAACTAGAAAAGTAACTTGTGATCGTCTCATAAGATCAAACTGTTTTTAGATGTAGTACAGTGCAAAATTTTGAATATCGATTGAATAAAATACGGGTGGTATTAACACTGATAAATTTGTGTCAATATTTACAAAAAAAAACACACTAAGAGTAAATCCTAAACTAAAACTAATAATTAAAACAAATAAAATACATATTATTAAAATGTTATAAGTAAATTAATATAAAGCAATAAAGCAGCCAATATACAGATAATAAGCTAAGAGAATAGTGATGAACACTTGTGCTAAAACTAGAATGGTAACTTTGGTTTACTTTGTGAGTACTAATCCAAGGCTAAACATATCCTAAATGCTGTTCAGAAATTGGTTTACTGATGACAGGATGAACGTCTCTTTCTGCTTCAGATTTACTTTCATTCTCAATTTTATCTATCTCTTCTAACTTCAAAGTTGGAAGAGATAGGTTTCTATACTTATTCAAGGTTCTTAATGAAGGGCTAGGTAATGTTCGCGCTTCGCTAAATCTCCCTGGATCACCTGGGGGCTTTTCGCTACATTTGCAATTGGGGATCCTGCACGTTTGCCTCAACGGCCTTTCTAAAGTTTTCAATAATGGCTTCGGATTCTCTTTTTGAAGCCGTGCTTTCCATTCAGGCACCTCATTTGTCTTTTTTATTTCAATATCGGTTTGGAAAAATGAAGCAGGTCTATATTGATCTGACATTGGTACCACAGATGAAGGTCTTTGAACGTTTTGTAGTGGAGACTTACTAGTCGTTTCTAGAACGCTATAAGGTCGAAAACTCTGTGGTGGATACACATTACTTTTGTTAAAAATCTGAGACAATTCTGGACTAGCATTCAAAGGAGGTTTCAATTTCGGGTTAATTTTCCTTTGGTAGTAATTCTGCCTGTCATCATATGGGTAACTAGCTAAGGTATGTCTGTTTTTAGATGGGTAAGTGTTTGGCACACTATAAGCGTTGTTAGGCATGCAAGGGGTTAAAGTTTCAGAGTAGTAGTATGGTACTACATGATTTCGGTTAGCGTCATACAGATGGTCATGATTTTTAGTGCTGGGGTTAAGGTTGAGAGGGGGTAGGTTTTGGGGTGAACTGACAGGACGTTGGGGGGATTGGGGGTACATGTTCAAAGGATAGGAGATGGGGTAAAAGGCTGGATACGGCGAAGGAGGAATTGGGAAGTAAATGTCCGACACCATTTCAACGTGCTACACCGCCGCGAGACAGAACAGAAACGAATTGGTTAATATATAATGTTTTGTGATCATAGACATGTTGATACAACTAAATGAAAACACTAATATTTCAACAGAAATATCAGTAGAGTGTGAGTTGTATCTACATTTTAGACACTGATTAAACAAAGTATAAAGAGACATTGAGAGCACATATAATTTACCAAATGCACCAAATTGCCTTTACCAAGCAACCATCTTGAAGCACGATGCGTTTACTGTTGTAATAGACGAAAACGTTAACATTGAGAAATGAATCCCATAGAAAATGGAAAGTTACATATAAATAATAATAAAATAAAAAATATGTCATTAAATATAGGTAATGATGTTATAAAACAAGTGATTAATCGATTACTTTTATAACAAGATTATCACCAACATCTTATACCTAAAAAATATAATTTTCATTAGAGTTATTATAAAAATGCTGACCTTGGTCTCAGACACCCATAGTTGCTGCTGCTGTGTCCTTTGTATCAAGTCTATGAGCTTGCTGAACCAAGTGTTCTGGTTTGCTTCGCTCAATGTGATAGTGTGAGTAAACACATGACCCCAAACTCTTTCCATATGTTGGCACTGTTCTAGAAGCTTCTTCGACGATTTGTGTGCAGATCTGGGGAGAAAGGTTAAGGTTGGTCATGAAATAAGATTTTTAATGTGGTCTTAATGTATTTATAAAGACAAATAAAATTCTTAAGTTTTATGTAATCTATTACATGTAAAAGAATCAATATGCAATGACCACACAAATAACCTAAAAAATGCGAAATTCTCTGTCTTGAATTCGTTTTAATGTATTTTTAAAGTTGTATACTTACTTTGGCAACCCAGCCCTTAGCTGTTTAATGATATGTTTGTTATCAGCTTTGAGGAATATCACAATAGGGTAGAACTGGGCGTAATTGAGTCTGTCTACTGCATTAGGTGTGATGTCCAGTAAGGCATGCTTGCCTCTCTCCATGATTGTTCTGATGCTTGATAGGCGGATAATACCGGCGGACTTCGTTTTGGTATCTTCTAGAGTACTGTCCATTTCTAAACCAAATAAAATCACGTCACAATATTTTTATCAATTTAGACATTGCTCGTGGCTTTCGTCAAATTACATTTAAAATTTTATATTGTAGTTTAACGTTTTATAATTTATTAGATAACTGTAGTTGCAGTGAAATTGAGTACTATACTAACTACAATTAAACTTACAAACAAATAAATACCAAAGCTAAGGTTACAAAAAATCATTCGAACCATATTTTTGTCTATCTGGACGATATGACGATGAATGCAAAAGGTGTTAGATAGTAACATTTTGCCATAAATACTTACTTGGTGAGGAGAATTTATCTGGGCTCTCGGTCAGCAGCCGTTCTCTGGCTATGTCAGCGACTGCGCCTAACACAATGACGGGTCGTACGAAGCCCGGCTGTTTTAGCACCACGCGCTCGTATGCCGGGAACTTGCTGATGCTGTCTGATAGTACTACCTCGTCCCAATGTTCCTGCGTGAGAAATTATTTCAAGATGAGTTTTATTTTTTACTAGGCATGGCTTGTGTTAAGACAATGTCTCTTTAGTTAAAATTTCCAAAAATATTTTCCAACCTCCTTCTTGGGCTTCCTGAAATATGGACTAATAAAAAAATATTTTGTTACTCTGGCAAGTGATAAAACCCTGCAACTGTCCAAACAGCTTTACAGCACGTTGCTCGTACTTCTATATTATATGAAATTATATAGAGGAAAGATTTTGATCGAGCTCACTGTCAGAACGGTATCCCTGGATATATATAATTAGTTAATGTTTGATGCACGTTTGACCATACCTTGCCCAAGCTCTTGCTGCGCCGATGCGTGGATCGACGTCTTCTAAAGAAGTTGTGTTTGCCGTCGTTGCCGCTCATCTCCTTCTTGGTAGCGTTGAACTGTGCCGTTGCCAGCTCCTCAGCCCGGGCTTTGTTGGGGATTGTGCCTTTTTGTACCTCTTGGTTATTCCGACCTAAAGACAAGGTGTGGATTAATTTATTTTGTTTGTCTGTTATTATTTCATTACGATAAGAAAAACGAATTTTACCATAATATAATAGCATAGTAATGCTGCCTCTAATTTCTAAATACTAAATATTTCGTATCGGTAATACCACTTACCTATCCTATAAACCTGCCATGCCCC
The DNA here is from genome assembly GCA_958496145.1 of Heliothis peltigera. Classification (NCBI taxonomy): domain Eukaryota; kingdom Metazoa; phylum Arthropoda; class Insecta; order Lepidoptera; family Noctuidae; genus Heliothis; species Heliothis peltigera. The sequence continues at coordinate 3,131,998 of OY292341.1, forward strand.
CACAGTGCCGTTGTGTAGCGTGTCCACCACATGGAACACGTCACCACATCGGAACGACATCTCGCCGTCCGTCGGCTCCGTGTAGTGGAAATGTGTCTTTATGTGGAACGAATCGCCCGCTGAAAAGAAATAGATAATCATTTAAATAAGAAAAATTAAAATTGCTGGACAGAAGAATATCAGAAAGGCCTAGAGCCTGAACAAAACTAAAACTCTTTAAATCGCAAAATACCGCTGTCTTGCGATCTAAATCCAATTCAAAAGCCTATTTTTCAATCACCCTTTAGATCATACTTGAACAAGGCTTTCCTTGTATGTTTTGGTCTCGTGTCAATCGACGAAGAGTTTTTTTAGACCTGTCATGCTAAAAAGTGTACTCACGCATCTGTCCGCTAGCAACAGCATTATACTCGTCAGGCGAGTGCTGCACGATGAGATCGATCCGCTCCTGCAAGCTCAGCAGGAACAGCACCGCTTCCTCCCGCGTTACGCCTTTCATCTCCATGTCGTTCACCTGTTCCATGGCACAAAACTAGGACTCAATGATAATGTCGTCCAGAGAAACACCTTGTTTATTATGTATTGCCGATAAAGCTTTAGTTGTAAACTCATTTATGTTTGTGTTCTCTTCAATAAATTTTAAAGGGATTTCTTACCGAAATAATGGTGTTTAATTAAAGATGAGACTTATTTTGTAATAGTGGGGCTTCCAAAATAATATACTTAACTCAGTTAACGTCAGTTTTAGAAATACCGAGTACCATTTTAATTTGCTAAAAACCGTATCTTAGATCTACCTACATCTAAGCTAATACTTGATTTAGAAGCTTAGACGCCACTTTGCGTTTAAAGAAACTAACATTATTGAACTATAAATTAAAATTAAACTAGGTAAGAAAACTTAAATAAACACATACCTTAAGTATCTTGTCAGCCGGTTGTAAGCCCTGTAACGCCGCCGGGCTTGTAGGTTGCACCCCAGAGACGAACACCCCGGACCGGTTGCCGCCACACAAACGGAGTCCCACAGACCCCTCTTTTTGGAAACTGATCAGCCTTGGCTCACTCCTTTAAAGTAAAATAAGGTAATGTATGATATAGCCTTGACCTTAAGATATCTTTGTAACTTTAAATATTATCAGTGATGTTATCAGATATAGCCAATTTACTCTCAGGCCCATGAACGCATTTATGTAAATTTAAAATATATTAACTTACGTTGGTTTATTTCTTTGATTATTCATTGCTTCCTCTTCATAAAGCTGTCTTCTACTACTATAGTAATCTGTAACGCAATCATAATTTCTATATTATAACATATTACTCCATAAACTATAATAAATTTGTCTCAAGAAAACTCTTTGTCTATTTTTTTATTGTCATCAATGTCTCCATTTGTGGTTCACTATTGTGAATTCAAGATTTTACGTAGGTACCTTCATTCCTCGGCGGCGGCGGTCTAGGTGGCTGATCAAGCTGTTCGTGTGACATCGGGCCTCTTCGTGCGTCTCCGCCCCTGACCGGCGCCGCTACGTACAAGTTCTGGCCGCTGCTCGAGTAGGCAGGGGATGCTTCTGCAGGTCCGTATACGTTATGTGGACTAGCCTCTGTTAGGAATGAAGAGGAAAACATTAACTGATAGTTTGAATGACGTATCACTGGCCTTTTTTGATTTGCGCTGCCTAGGTTCATCACGAGACCCAGGCAGACAATTTATTTAATTGTGTGAGAAATCCTTAACGCCTTGCTTTTTATAGAAAAGATTAGTTTTGCTTACGGGCGGTAACTTTTGAGGTTTATTGTGTGAGGCTTTATGCCAAAAAACTACCATCCGTAAGCGAAACCAATCGTTTCATGTTTTTTACTTTAAAAAATATCGCTTACGAGAAAAAAAATAGATATATTTTATTTCGATGCCTCTTACGTAAAGAAGTTTGCTTATCTTAAAGATCTCTTGCTAATTTGCATATATTGCTACAATTCTTTATGGTTATTGCATGATTTACACACTTAACAAAGTTAACGTTCTTCTCGTCTTAAAAATCTTGTAATATTTTTAAAAGCAACGCTAAATTACCTACTTATTATCATTATAATTATGTCTAAAAACATATAATCTATTTCATATTTAAGTAAATTTGAGGTTTTTATCAATTTAGAATTTACGGCTTAAATTGATGCTATTAAATTTAATTTCGAAAGAATTCGATCAGATACATAAAAACCGAATTTGTTTATTCATGTTCACGATTTATGCTAAATCTTCACTCTCTGGGATCGAATAACATTGTGAAAATAGGACCAAAAAGCACTTACCAAGACTATTATAATTATTCTGGTAATTTCCATTCGTCACTGTTTCTTCTCTAATCAATTCTCTCGTCACTACTAAGTTCAAGCGGTCTTTACAAGATTCTATGAGCTTCCTTGCTTCCTTCAGTGTCATGGCGTCAGTCACTGGTGTGTTGTTGATCCTGGTCACCATGTCACCTTCGCAGAGGCCCTGGCCGCCTTGGTTTAACTGTTCCCTGGCTCGTAACGTCAGCTCTTTGACGTAGAGCTTGCATCCTAATACTATTCCGAAATCTGGAAGAGAGAAGTAAATAAGTTAGATTAGTTCATTTTGACGTGGACTAACTCAAATTCTTTCCATCCTAAAGCTTTTATGGGAATAGACTCTGATGAGAATAATTTTGATCCTGAAGCTAATTTCAAAAGGTTTTTTTACTCGATGATATTTACGTTAATTTTAGTTTTTTGAAAACAAATGCATAAATGCACCTTTCAAACTTAAGTGTTATCATGATGTAGCTAGTGCATCTTGGAGAACGACACCTGCCTAGACTTCGTTTTCATAGGTAGATAAAGATTAGATAGTAATAGAACTGAAGACTGTTCATGATAATCCAAAAATTGAAAACGAACCTTCTTTCTTTCCATTTCTAGTGAGTGAGAGTTTGATTGTGGTTGGTGCGGTGGGCGGCGGTGCCGGTGCACGTCGCCGCACCACCAGTGACACGGTGGCGCCACTGTCACGCAACACTTGCACTGCACGCGCATATTCCACATTCTCTAGCGGCACGCCGTTTACTGATACTATTCTGTCGTTGACTCTGGAAACGGGCAACAGTATAATAATGAGTAATAGAAGAACATGGAAGTTTTCCACAATTTCACACAAGAATTTTAACATTTTATTTGTTTTGGATGGGGGAATAAAAGAAATACTCACTGCAGTTTATCTTCAGCTGGTCCTCCTCGCAGCACGTCCGATACTGCTATGGACGGGTCCCCACTCGCAAAGTGAGGGTTATCCCTGCCACCGGAGACGGCGATACCGAACCCGTAGCCTGGTACCCGGTTGAGACGGACACGGTGTGTCTCCCAGCCAGCACTGCGTTCGGCCGTCTGTAAGGTAAAGATTTTGGTCAGCTAAAGGAACGTAGACTTAGAGGTGGACATGTGATTGTAGAGAAAAAAGAAGCGGTATCTAAAACTGATAACACACCTCGTATATAAAAAATAGAAAAAAAAGTCCAATGATCAAAGCCCTACTATCCAGAAAACTACGAAGCTAAAACTACTGGCAACTGAAAATAGTTTTTCCTAAAGACCTGGGTGAAAAAGAAAACGATAAAATATTATTGACTAATTTTGAAGATTTTTTTGCGACTACAGTTGCAGAACCTTCGAGACACCATTACCTAAATACACAAAAATTTATACAATGTCTCACACAAAAGAAAAGGTCGTAATACATTAGAACAACGATGTACTAGATTACAAGGCAAGCCTAGGTTTATGACTACCAAGATTTATGATTGGTGTTATCCTTAACCTGGTACACCAAGATGAATTGCCTACCGTTCTCAGAACAGTTACTGAGTTAAATATGGTTTAGTAGATAATTATTTTGTGTGTAAACGTGCCTGCTAATGTAGGCAAATTAAACTTGCGTCGTGTTTAGATGGTAAGAACGGAGATCTGCCCAAGCAGTCTTTTTGTTTTAGGTTCTATTCTCTCTTGTACCTTCATATCAGAAATGTAAAAGAAAATGCTGAGACTAAAGGGATTATTTTAATGCAAAATAACAAGAGTCAAACATCAAAGCGTTCCAATCTTGTTCAAACACGCTAAAGGTAATATCATTCCTAAACAACATGCTAATATTGCTGGTTAAATAAAGATGTTATTTTAATACCTAGATCCGCCTAGACTAATCGGCCTCGGCCTCGCAAAGAATTCAAATATCTTTAGATATTATTATATAAAAGACAATATTCATACGGCCTGGTTGATTACCGTTTATATATGAGCTTTGTACCCGTACCGTATTATAAGCCTCATACATAACTTTATGGACAGAGGAGCCTTGAAATGTCCAAGCTTATCACGATACTACTGTCTTGCATATACAATCAGTTTAATTCTACGATTTAATAGGTACAGGTTATAGAAAGAAACACGATAATGCCTTAACACCTGTTCTCATTAATTAAAGGGCAGAGGTTAGCCCACGAAGCCAAACAACGGCAATCGTTCTACTATTGACCACTTGCTAATCCCGATTCAAGATACTATGAATTTCTTTATATGATGTATCAGGTTAAAATCTTGTGTAAACAAAAGAAAATGTACATTTAAAATGTTAAGGACTCTAAAAGGGAGTAAAATATTTTATCTGCTACGCAGTTTATAATCTCCAAACACAATAACTGCTTCTTTGAACTGACATCCTGATGCACTACAATTGAAAACGTATTCGTCACATCAAACAAAATACATAACTTCCCCTCGATTACGAACATTAACCGCTACACTGTAAGAGCTTTTGTTCTCAGTATTAACGTTTTGACAACAATGTTCATTGTTAAGTTATCAATCTGCCGTTTTGCCAATACAAATGCAACTGTTGACATCAATATGCAAGCGGCAACGGGTTCCGCTCTTACTTGGCAAACAGTGTCAACGACGACGTATCAATAAACATTTTGTAAAAGGATTATTTAAAGCCAACAAATACGGCGCAACTACTGGATTGGTTAGCTATATCAGATTTAATAGACTCAATTATATAGTAGTAGTGTCTCAGAAATAAAATAAAATTAGGTTGAAGGCATGGAGGAGGTAATTTGTATGCAAATACTCAGTCAATGATTCATTCGTTAGCCCCGGTCACCGATGAAGCTAACGAAATAGAGAGAGGGAAGAATAAAGATTGATTACACAAGCCTATATTTACTTCCTAAGTATAAAACAAGTTCTGGCTCCTCTGCTGAAAATAAAATGGCTTCGATAGATTACTGAAATAGAGCATCAATACATCTGGAAGACTAGGATACTGACGACCACAGCAAAGTAGCTACAAGTCACAGACAAGGAAGCTCGTTCGAATACAATTTACAGATAAAATTAATGATTGAACTGTTAGGTCTATTGGGTATCTAGATAAATTTCACAGTCATTACGCACTAAGCGCCATGCGGCAGCCTACAGCAAGGCAGCCGAATGAACATAAACATCAGACGATTCCCACGCCGTCGGGAGAGGCACTCCTTGATTAACTGCGTGAATTGCGTTGGACTTCACTCACGCTTAGTTCCTTCTTAGGCTCGTATTACAAAATCTGACTCAACACTAGATAGGTCAACATCTTAAGGCGATCTTAATCAATGCTCTTTCATACATAACTTAATCATTTGATCGTAAAAGTGATATTGATGATTGCAAATGGATACGTTTTTACATTCAAGGCACTAAATACAGCCCAAGATGTTACCGCAGATTTGGTTGAATTGAATCTTGGAGACTTGTAAAGTTTCTTAAACCTTTTTTATATGTAAGTAGATTTTAGGGACCTTTTCTGTAGTTTTTTTTTTTTGAGTTAACATCATTTTATGGGAAAATTCCTATATCGTACATAGCTTGCAATGGAAACATTAAGGCTGGTTATGTAACAATTTTCATCATCGAATTATGAACCATGCAAGAGATAGTCATCTATAACATGATAATTATGTACTGTATTCTTGCAACGTTGAGCTATTTTGTACGGTACGGATACTCCGATTAGGAATCACAATGTTTCTTATGGACATAACAAACGCATCTGCATAAAGGCCTGTATCTAGTTTAGTTTCTGTGATGTTATTTCTGTGTAGTTATTCATTTATTTCTTTGTTATTACCACATAATGAAACGTAAAGAATATGATTAATTAATATTCAATTCACAGTAAAATAAGTTCATTATTCTATCGGTACCGAACTGGCCTTGCTTCCTACGCAAGTCTGTCATAGTTATCCACGCTTGTTTGAGTCCCAAAGACTCCGTAGCTAATTTCATGCCTTCTGTTGGCCCATTTTAGGTAGATTTGAAAAGGCGTTGCCTAATTCCTATACAATAGGCCCGTAAACGTAGTTAATAATATTGACAAACCTACTCCGCTAGTCAATAAATTTAAGTATCGATAACTTTTAGTAGATCCATGAGACAGAATTGCATTCGGTAACAATGTATCGAGAAAACAAGAAAATAACTAATCCGTTACATGTTTTCAATACCACTCACAAAGACTTGTAAAAACACCCAAGGGTAAGCGCACCTTGAACAAGTTGCAACAAGTTCAAACCCGACGTGAATCAGCCGACAACTCAGATCCAGACCTAATTAAATAACAGGTTCACAGGCCCATAGACTCCTGACATTTAGTAGCACAACACAAATAATATTTATCATATATACATAGGTCATAAATTAATATAGAATTTCATAAATAAGATAATTAGAATGAATTAGTATTAAAATTATAAATATAGGCAAGGTATAAATAATATTTTAAGGACCGAACCGTGGGAAATACTGACAAGAGGCATAAAGTACAGACGCCAGCAGGTCAAATAACCCGAATCTGTCAAATTTTACCAATCAAATATTTACCTGCTGGTATTGTGATAAGGTTGAAAATCTATAAAAAAAAAATTAACAGATTGACATGGCTTGATTTGCTGGCGTATGTACAACGAAAATATATACATAGGTATACGTTAAATTAGAACCAGAAATATATTATAGGTATGGATGTGAACGCTAAAGTGACGAAGATATGTGATGACAAGAATCCAAATGATTTGCAACAGGAGCTATCAAATTTAAATATTAATAAGAGGCTTTATATGGGGTCAAATTATGAGATCATCATAAACATACAACTTGGAAATACGTATCTACTTACAAGTCACCTAACATTTGACGATGCTATAGAAATAATATTACTCACTGATGCACAAAATAACATCTTAACGTAACTTCATGTCAGCGAATGGAATTAAATGCTTAATAAAGTAAGTATCATTATTGAGTGCCAGTTATTTGATAGCAGTTCCAAGGAGTTTATCATAAACAGCCAGCATTATTAAAACGATTCGCAATAAAATCTAAACGGGATACGTATAAAATATTTATGGTACTGCAGCTTTAAGCTTAAGAGCATAGGTAGTCATGGCCAACTTTACTTCACATTTATTTATTTTTAACATTTTATGATTTACATTTTAAAATATTCCTATAAAAAGACATCAACAAAAACTTAAAAAAAAATGGTGTCTCTTTATTTTTTAGCTACCTAAAGTTACGTGTTTTGCCTTAAATACGAAGCTTTACGTAGGTAGTTCTTATATCTGGCACATTTAAAAATATTAGACATCTGAACAAACATTAGCAACTGTATTAACTAATGATGATGAGGCCAATTTTAACGAATTTACGAGTCTACACCTCGAGTTTTAAAACGATAACTATCAAAAGATTACATTGGATGAAAACATTGATATTCACAAAGATTTCTCAATAGTTTTACAAGTTATCGATACTTTATTAACTTCAAACAAGCTGATACAAGACGAGTCCCAAAATTTTTACCATTTACGGAAACTCTTATACAATGAGCAACGTTGAGCAACATTAGGTCAAAGTTGTTGCCTTATTATTGGTATTAAGGCTCCTACGCAAAACCAAACAGGTAGATATTAAGCAATAGGAATCACATAAAGTCATACCATAGGTAATAATAATACATTAACGTCTAATATATTTTATACGGTGCGTAATATCGCTGCGAAGATTAAGTTTCAACTGCAATTTGAGAAAGGGCGTTCCACGAATTCCGGGCTATCGAGACTGAGATATTATTGTGGACAGACAAAAGGTCATTTGGTGGATATATCAATGAAGAATTAAATTCCCAATTTAGAAGATACGGTTTATTTAGAAGAATAAAGAATTATGTAAAACTATAGAATGTTAACGACTTATTACGTCGATGACATGTTAATCGTGGGAGGAAGAACTCTTTGGCCAAGATACATGTGGTATTTGTGTCGAATTTGTAGGAAGATTCTTGTGCCCAAAAGCCCACATTTGACACGCATAATGTAGCCATATAAAACTAGATACTTATATATTGTTTAGGATTTGAAATCTTAAGTAGGTAACTCAAAACGATTACAACATCAAAACAATGTGTTTGCAGTTTTGGCGGCATATCTGACTAATTAGTCATCCATCACCTTTGACTTATAACTTTAGGTATTACATGAAAGAAAAACATACAACGCGCGTCAACAAAGCTACCGCATACATTTAATATACAAAAATAAACGCTTACAGAGGAAATCTCCCGATGGGCAATGACTTATGAGTCATTCTAGCCGGAACTGTTAAATCGTTGAGTTTATTAGCTAAGAACTTGGCTGTTATAACAACCTGCTACGTTTCGCGCCCTCTGTAACCTCAGGACGTAGCCAAGTAATTCCCATAGAGTATTTATCTAAGTACAACTAGAATTCTGCTAATTATATATGACCCTTTTACATTGCAGTAAAAAAAACAACATAAATAGTCAGAGAACTGAAATTGGATTCGTTCTAATGATCTGTCAGGATAGATCAGAATAAACTTTTCTTTAAAATAATGTCTTCCATGGCTAAGATTTTAGTTAAGAACAGACGCCAGCACATCAACCTACCTCAATCTGGCAAATTTCTTTAGTAGATTTTTAACCTTATCACAATATCTGCTGGCGTCTGTACACACAGCACAAGTTAGCAGATATTTTTAAGCGCCATAGACACGCATTTTATACTTCATCTCAAAGACTCACGCCATGACAACTTTCGCTCGCATCAATTACAAGATTACTAAATACCTATGTTAAATTATTCATTCAAACGTAATGACGATTAGCATGCATTTGTCAGTCATTATACAAACAATTACGAATGTATAAAACACATTTGATTTGAATAATTACGCATTATTCAAATAATGAATAAATAGTAAGACGAGATAAACAAAAATTTGACAGTTGCAAAATTAAATGCTAATTTTTTTAATGATTGTCTTTTAAAAGGTAACGCGTATTAGTTAAAATAAATTGACATTATTTCTAGATGCCTGTTGAACTAGTTATGAAGCTTTAACTATATTTAAGAAAATGCTATGGTCATTTTAATATAACACGCTGAATTTAATAAAAATAAAATCTCAATGAGTAAGGGGATGTTTAACTGTATTTCTGACTAGTTAAGTATGTATAATCCAGGTTCAGTTATGTTATCTGACTATGCATGTATACAGAGTTCAGTTTTTCAATTAAATTTTCTGCATGTTCGAATTTAAAAAAAAATGTTTAAGCCATTGATTACAACTAATCTTCATGATTAATTTTACATGCTTATTTTATTAGCACAAGCAATATAGTTCTGCCTAAGCGATAAGAAGTTTTCATTGGAACAAATTTCATAGTGTTTGAAACGAGAGCCTACAAGATCCCAAGATCAAAAATGTAGTTCAAGTATTTTTTCAGCAAAACATGTCAATATTTTTTACAGCCCAATTCGAAGACAGGGTATTTTGATTATATTTTTATCGATTGATATTTAAGATAAACTTGCTAATTATAATTATTACTGTACACCTAACAACTGAAGCATAACATTAATTAAGTAAACTCACAAATACCTGTAACTTTTCAAATCCAAAGTTATCCAATTTCATGTTGAAGTAACTTAGATTAATGTCGCCTAACTCACTCATATGTCACTAAACTTTGAAACAGCCTCAATTTCATTACCACATTAATCAAGGTTCACAACACTATTTTAGTTTAAAAAAAAGTTAACACAGATAAAAAAATAGACACAATTTTTTTTTTATTTTGAATTTGACAGAGCTTTTTGAATTTAGAATTTAAATGTTACGCCGAAGGTAGTTGTGCCGTAGGCGTGCACCGTTGACGGCCGACTCACGCCATATGAGATTACGACGTACAGCCTTACCAAACTCCGAAGGCACTAAATTACAACCAAGTATTAAAATGAACTCTCCGAGACTTAATTTCTGTAACTAGCAATCGTTTTTCCTAACGCGGCTTGTTAAACAACAGTTGAACGTAATATACTGCTATGCCAATTGAGGTTTTGTTTACTTGTATGTTAGTTCAGTTAGTAAGACCGGTGGCGTGTCCCAAGATAGAGCGGCAAAGAAAGTATTGTCCATACATGACAATACACTCTTTTACATTACGGAGAGAGGAGGCTGACAGTAATTTACGTCGATAAGCCTACTTTGGAAGACAATACGGAGATTCCACTGTGCTGGTACCTACAACTTGCACTTTTATAAGCAGTGTACTTCTTTAAGTGGGTACTTACCAAGTAAACTTATATTATAGTGGAGTCCCTAGGGGATATGACCCAGGGTCTTTTTTTTAAATTTTTTATTTACCATATTTTTGCATTTTTAAATATTCTCTATATATACATATAGGTATATAAAAAAAAAAACATTTAAAAATATAAAAATAGTGTCCCACCGGTATTGGGATCATGGTCCAAGCTACCGGCTGACCCAGGGTCTTTATTGTTATGAATATTGTTATATGGTTTAGGTGGCATTATTTTACTTATGCTATAACTTGAAAAGTTTTATCATGGCTCTTTTCATCCAAAATTTTGCTGTGATGCTTACCGCCTATAAAATTCTCTCGATACAATACGGATAACATTGGATCCATATTGTGTTGTTATGTAAAGACGCTAGCACATCATACTACCTACTACGATCTGTCAAATTTCTTAAATAGATTTTCAACTTTATCGCTGAAGCACATAGTTCAAAATTCATTGGGAAAATTTTAGTTTCGGGTAGCTTGATGTGATGGCGTCTGCACAGAGTCAGTATCTAATATATTTAATTTGCTAAATATTTAGTCAGTAGAGCTCCAGAAACCGTTTGAACAGCTGACATGGACAATTGGGGACAAGTCCGGGGAAAGCCTGCGCCGTAGTGAGACACTAACCAACGCATAGTAAGTCACATATCGGTACTTTTAATTAAAGCATTTGTACGCATCTCTCATGCTTTTGCTCTTAGTTGGAGAAACTTTAATTTATCATCGAGCTGCTTTTGATTTATTGGCTATTGTATTGAATTTGAGATAATTGTTTTTATTATATTTGTTTCTGCTCTTAAACTTGGAAATTATGAAGCTGAAATAACTTTCTCATCTCAAGCTTTATAAGTACCTACTGAAGGAGCTCAATAAATTATAAAGTGCTATGTGCCCAAATGTCGTAGTACAAAATAGGCTATTATTCCAGTACGTAAACTCTTTGTCATGCCTTCTCGAACACAGCCGCTATCCCACAGACAACACGACAGGTCTCAAATTGAATTCCAGTTACATTTTGTATTTCACAAAGCTGTCGAGTTCACAGTAAAGTGTAGGTATGCGGCCACATCATTATTCACCCAGCGATTCGTATACCAAAGCTACAAAAACCGCAGAATGTCACACGCATCACCGATAAGGTGCTCCACCTTTATTTAAAAGGAGAAAGGTTGAAATTCGTTCGACCGGCAACTGTCACAACAGCTGTTGTAGTTTTGTTTTAGCGCAGAAACAATGGACATTCTATCCACACCGAAGCGGTAACATTATCTGGGTCTTTTCAGAACGTTTAGTTTTTAAACAAGGGACTTAAAGTTCAATTTAGCTTGACAGTGCTTGCAGTATCCTAGAATTGATATTAATACCCCCATTATGATGCGTCGCAGCGCCTATTGACAATGTGTTATTGAATATCAAGTATAGACATTTGCTATAAAAGCTGATAAATGTATTTTAGATATCCAAATATGGGTGATGGTATCCTGCCCGTAAAAAGAATATGTTATTTGGTAATTCTTTATATGGGTAAACTTAATGGAGTTTGGACTAAAACCGAAAAAGTGTGTTAAGCAAGAAAGTGAAGGTTTGTTTTGTTATTGTTTGATTTATGTAACTCAAACGACGAATTTGTCATTCAAAACTTCTTTTAAGTGTTGTCTTAGTAATACATACTAGTTATGTCGACTTCTGCCTAGCCTTTGTTCAAATATGTTAGTTAGGGGTTCCTTCCAGTGTTATACATGGAGCAACCACCTATTTAACCTTCCCAACAATAAAACTATTAAATGATTACTTGGTATTTTTTTTTATTAGCCTGTACTGTCCCACTGCTGGGTAAAGGCCTCCCCCATATCTTTCCACTTATCTCTATCGCAAGCTTTATGTGGCCAGTCTTTGAGGAACCGGTCCAAATTGTCTCTCCAGCGCTTCCTCAGTCTTTTACTGCGCTTAATTGGTATAATGCAAATTGCTGTCATATTATTCTACCATTGATTCTCTTGTATCACAAGTTATACATTATACATGATATTATGTAGTATATTATGTCATCCATCTATGCCTTTCCCAAAAAAATATTGGGTTGACTTCCTATCTAACAAGATGCAGCTGAGAACAATTTTTTTTTAAATATGTCATGAAAATTATTACATTTTGTAATTTAAGGGTACTCTTTTTTATTTTTCTATTTACTTACAAAAAAGTATATTAATTAATATATAAGTTTACACAAATGGCCATATTAAAAAACTGTTTTATGTAATAATTCAGAATGTTTATTAAATAAAAATGTGTTATAAACTTATACACTACATGTAAATTCTATAAATATCCCGTGATCGTGGATAAATTAGTTCCTTTAAAATCTAATACTTCATCTGGATTCGATTTTAATTTTTCCATGATAGCATGTTTATTAAATCTAATATCATTGACATAGTCTTGCTTCAGCATTCTTATTTTATCAATAATCTTGCTGCGAAGAGGGTTTTCCAAATCTGGATTCTGCAACAAACTGGCCAGCTCTGGTATCTTGTCCGGCAAGTTAACTTCATTTTCAGTATACTCTATTTCTATTGCTTTACTTCTTGTTTGCACCTCGCTATAACCCTTATTTTTATTTACATTTTTCACACATATATGCTTCTCCGGCACTGTTTCAACTGTTGTCTGCGTCCCATCGTCGCCAAATACTATCTTTTTGTTTAATTTACAGTCGCATTCAGTGTCTGTTGAGTCTTCTGTGTTTAACTTTCGTTTTTTCCGACAACTACGCCTGGATTCACTGTCTAAGTCCAATAAATGTCCATATTTAACCTCAATCTTCTTCATAACCTCTTTACATCTTGTGTAAACAGATCTCAGCTCTTCCAAGTCTTTATTATCTATTTCTTGAGTAGTATTTGTGTCGTTATCGTAGTTCGTCGAAGCCACTGGTATTTGCTCAGATTTTTGTGAGCTTTTATCAGATTTACGCTTCTGTTTTCGATTCGCCGACGGGGTTGCAGATTTTTCTTTGATTTTATCATCAGGCGATGTCCTTTCATCCGTGTTTATAAGTTCTCGGACGTGATTTTTCACAATAACATACGACTTTTGCTCCAACAGCGGTTTTCGGATTACAGCAACTTCCACAGGCGTCTCGTTGTCATCATGGACGACCATCATTAAAATAACTTTAATTTATTAAATTAAACCACACAAAATAATATGATTCACTTTTTTAAGCTATTTAACATCGAATTTATATAAACACGTGCTGACCACAAACATACGCCCAACGATTTGACATTGACAGCAGTGAGTGAAGTGAACGGACTCCGAGTAAACAACATGGCGGCGAATGAGGCCGCGCGTTATCGATACTGTAATCGACTAAACTCTACTTTTAGTTTCATTATCAATGAGATCGTTTTTCTTTTATTTTACATACAATTAATTTAACTTAATTGCACGGTCAAAAATAAAGACTTGTTCACGTGTTAAGAATCAAAACATGAACCACATATTGTAGTATTGTAGTTTTACTTTAATAATTGCATTATTAAAGTAAAACTACTGAATCTACTGATTTTAATGTTCTTTATGTAGAAATATGAAAAAACCAAGACTAATGTGAATATAAATGTAAATATTTTAAATAATAATGGAAAAAATTACAAATAAAAAAGGAAATGACTTATTCATGAATATCTTTATTTTTCCTTTTTTTCTTCTTTTTAGGCACATATTCTTCTGCAACACACTCTTCAATTTTTTCTATATCTTTTTTCTTTTTAGATTTTTTATTTTCTACAGGTTCCTCCTGAACTGATTCTTCAAAACCCCTTTTCTGCTTTTTCTTTTTTTTAGGTTTCTCCATCTCATCTTCCATAATTTCATCATTTTGTACATTATCTACAGCCTCCTGAATACTTGTTTCATCTTGATCTTTTTTATTCTTCTTTTTCTTACTTTTCTTTTTAATGTCAGCAACCTCTTGGTTTGCTGGTACATTATTTTCACTATCAACTGTTTCATTTATTTCAGAATTGTAGAAGGAAAATGACTGAAAATGAAAATCTTGTTGACTTTGTTCTTCATTATCCTGATCATTGGTGGCACCTGCAAATCCTTGAAATGAATAGTCAGCTGTATCGTGGCAGTCGCTATTGTAACTGGATAGGTTTAAATTGCCTTTTGTTTTTAAAGCAGCCATTTTGCTTTTGAAATAATCCTCCATGCTGCCTTTCTCTGTAAAAACTTTCTCAGTTGTCTTTATTTCTGTACTTTCTGAATCATCTTGTACCTCCTCTTCAGATTTTGGTTTTTCTTCCTTCTTCAAGGTCTTTTTACCAAAAATGTTAGCCAAGTCTTTTTCACTGTAGCGAGTCAGGTCTTTCCCACGGGTAAATTTATGATAATGCACTCTTGCTTTGCTTTTCTTAGATTTTACTTCTAGAGATACACCACTGTGTAATTTCTCATCGTTGTTATCACCTGAAAGTAAAATGCAATCTTAGTAAAATTTTTCTTGATAGGTCATTGCAGATAAAAATACAAACAAAAAACCAACCAGGGCTATACACTATATATATAGGGGTACACTGTTTAGTAACAAGTTAATTCATTCAGATATAACCCAAATAGGCACATCACTAAATAAAACAATCAATGCTAAAGGAGTAAGACTATTATAGAAATGATGGATGGATTGTGTGTTGTGGCTGCTAGAGTGTTACTTTTGAGACGATTTAAAATATGAAGGTATGAAATTATATTTGGGGTTGGTACCACGCTACACTAAACCAAAAAAATAATAAATACAGGGGAATGCGTTGTTATAATTATTATGTCAATAATAATGAGTGGTACTTACCATTGGATAAATTAGCTAATAAAGAATTGAAGTCGTCTTCGTGCTTTGTCCACTGGTCGTTCCTGTCGTCAAAGCCCAGTCCTCGTTCATCATTCTTGTATCGAGCCACAACATGTTCCACAATTCCGTTTTCTCTAGCACCTAACCCTTTTCCTTCACTCCATCCCATTTTTTCCAACATCCGCTGGCCGAATTTCGTCGAATCATTGCTCCATGCATTATTTTTAGCTCGTAAGTTAATTACTTTTTGTTTACGCCGGGGACCCGCTAACATAGCCATGTTTATTTAATTTTCACTAACATCGCACACGTGAAACGTGTTGTCGCAGAAACAAAATGGATGACAGAACAACGGGGCGGGGGCAGGAGGGGGAGTACGCTGCGGCTACGGAACGCGCAGTGTATACACGATACGTGATTGGTCGAGAGCTATCCGAAGTTCGTTCGCTTTGTACTGGAAACAAGGCTGTGATTAGCGCAAGTTTGTAATGTTGGCAGCGCTGAGTAGAGCGCATTCCAGTCGTACTCGTTTGATTTTAAGCATGCTTGTCGAACTATATGTTCTGTTGAGTGTTCTGTGGTCGAACTGATGCATGCATATTTTACGCATAACATCTTTCTATTGCTTATGAGCATGGACTTAATTTTATGCGATAGAGCACATAACATTGCAATTTTAAAGTTTCATAGGCAATCAATTATAATTAAACAGAAAAATACAAAGATGCAGCCATAATTACGTACTCAACGTAGATAGACCTAATAACAAAGTATAGAAAGAAAACTAGTTCTTAGGATACTAGGTGTCGTAGTGTTCACCCGCAATTACCCGGCACTAAGTCTTCCCCTGAATTAGCGCAACCTTGTCTCAATTATATGTAATGTGATGGGGTGATTTAGGTGGTAGATCTTTGAATTAAATGGGTCAACGACCTCACTTAAGTGAACTTGGTATATTTTCGTAGTGGAATGGTGCGATGCATTGGTATCACCACCGGTATTGACGATATTTCTTCGAAGGAAAGGCGCTGGGCTTTTTTCGGTTAGGTTTTCCTTAAGGTGTTGAAGTCGTTCGACTTCATTAATTACTTACATATTTTGACGCTATTGAAAATAAACGTAAAAACACAAAAGAATAACGCGTCAATGTACCTACCTATATAAGATATACCTTTGTATATTAATCACATAATTAAACCATCTCTGTGCCATTAAAGGTATATTGTGCTACCGATAGATTGACCAATATTTTTTCACTCTTCACACTAAATATATTGTAGGTGGCAATTTAATTTTGTAAAATATTATTTTTGAAAAAGTAACAATGCCTACCTATCGAAATAATGATCATTTTATTACACTCCTACACATATTACACTATATCCAAATCTATAACGATTTTACAAAAACTGTATCGACAATGTAAATGTGCATGCAGGTCCATAAATCAAAACGAGAGTAATTAGCGTGACTGATGACAGGTGCAGCACTAACCGATCAATAAACGCAACTTACACCATCGCGATCGCAGCTAGCGATATCTGTACTACGAGGTAGTACGTACAGCGACTTCGCGCACTTGTTGAACCCCCGACGCAAATATTACAAGCTTTAACGATGGAGATACAAGAATACATGGCCCTGGAGGCCTTTGCTTATCGCATCAGACGCAACAACAGCCCGAAGAAATAGCCTTCACTAAGCGCGCCGAAACCCCCACAACAGTCAGCTTAAGGGTGTGGGAAACAGTGGGGGTGGCCCGAGATGCAACAGACGGCAAACATGTACGACTAAAAGTTATGTCGTACAACGTTTTAGCGCAAGGCCTGTTAGAAAGTCACTCATTTCTATACGAACGGTGTGAGCGCCAATACCTGCTGTGGGAGAACAGGTCCAAACTGCTCTACGAAGAAATAGTCGATCAATCACCCGATATATTGTGTATCCAAGAGTTAGAATCAACATACATGAAAAGTTTCTTTTCTAAATTTGAAGAAATCGGATATTACAGCCTATACAAGAAAAAGACTAGTAGAGGCATCGACGGCTGCGGGATTTATTTTAAAAAAGATTATTTCAAATTGGAAGATGTTGTTAACGTGGAGTTCTACCAGCCGAAGGTATCGATATTAAACCGTCACCACGTCGGTATCATAGCTAAGCTGTCGTCGTTGAGCATGCCCGGCAAGCCATTCGTGGTGGCAAACACGCATCTGCTATACAACCCCAAAAAGGCGATCGTGCGACTCGCACAGTTGAGGATATTCCTTGCTGAGATCGATCGAGTCTCCTACGTATTTAACGGGCGGGATTCTGGGTACCTCCCTATCATATTATTAGGAGACTTCAATTCTTACCCCGATAGTCTCGTCGTGCAGTTACTGGACGAAGGCCAAATTAATACACGTCTAGACTGGAATAACAACGAGTGGAGTAATATTGGCATAACAGATAACTGTCAGCATTTGTCGGTGTATTTGAATAGGAAGGAAGGACGACACACAAATTTCAGTGAGTTGCAGATATATAATTCTGTGTACAGCCAGCCGTTGCGCCTGCACGAGCGACAGGGATCGTCCCCAGCGAAGCAGCTCCACCACGCATTGTTCAGAGAAATGTTCAATAGCGGGATTCTCTCGCAACCATTCCACTTCCGATCTGTATACGATAGTAGGAGGAAGCAAAATCTGTACATTGAAACGTCCAATTGCAAAGATTATGTAGTAGTGGATTACATTTATTACAATGCGTGCAGCGGCTTACGGCCCTTGGAACGTCTTCATCAATATACTGATCAAGAAAACAAAGAGATAGGCCATCTACCGAATAAGGTGTACGGGTCCGACCATATCTCGCTTGTCGTGGTCTTCGAGCTAAGTTCTGAAAAGCCATACTAGTTTGTGGTGTTTGGATATTTTTGATGTGTAAGTAAGTACCCACCTATTTTAAACTTTTTACAAAATTGACTCCATTTGTACTAGCAGTGCAATTATTAGGCATTTACATAAATGTTGATGTTAGCGTAAAACTGGTGCAGCCCAATTATAAGTATCCTATCAACAAACGCATGCCTCTCAAGTTGATAATTTCATGCGGGAAGTGAATTACTTATTTGAAAGCCAAAATAATTTTGTTTTTAAAGAGCGCGACATTGCGAGCGATACGGTTATTACGTCACGACTTGGAGCGCGCGTGATTTGATGTCAGAACAATAGCGTTTTTTTGTAAATTGACCGTCGTGATGGGAATTCGACGAAACAATATAGCTCAATGAAAATAATCGTCCGCATGAGATGAGGTAACATTTGGATTTTTTCTGCAACACATAATGTTTGCTGGATATTAAAATTGAGGTTCATTAAAAGTTGTGATTTAATGTTTGTAGGTACCTTTTTATTATTCTAAGGGCCAGTTTCACAGGTTGTTGATAAGTTCCAGATAGTTTATCTGGCAGATAATTTTATTTGTATCAGTTATCTGATAGATAGTGGCTACCTGTGAAATTGACCCTAAATGTTGATAAATTTACCCTAATCCGTCGAATTAATAAAATATATTTTACATGTTTTTTAACACGCTTTTTTATATTATTATATAGTTAACACTATGTTACAAAATCGTTAGTGATATAAAAAATTATATCTACTCAAATTATTTTAGATTAAATTAAAAAGTTAAAAGATTATCGCCAAATTAATACATTAGGTACGTTTTATATTGTGTTGTTACTTAATGAATTACTTATGACATAAGTGTTGTGTTAAGTTTAAGAATGGCAGGTAGTTTTGTATTGAAAATGCTAAAATCATCATAGTTAAAAAAAAAACAACAATATATAAGAGAAAAGAGAAAAAGTCTAGGTAAATGTTTTAAAGAGCTTACCTACTCCTGACATGAAAAGAACATTGTTTCAATCAATTAAATGTACATATTTTATAATTGTATACGATGTTTATAGCTCAGAGTCCCTTTACAAAAAAAAAACAATATATCTGCCAAGTTTTCGATAGTGTAATATTATAGTCGATAAAACAATTTCGAGATTTCTCGAGTCCATAAACATCCTACTTTAATTGTTAAAATAATTGTGCATTGTACGTGAGTTATGTCTAAAAATTATTAATTATATGCCATTGTACAGACGCCAGCACAGCAACCTACCTCAATCTGTCTGATTTTCAACTTCATCACAACACCGAAAGTTTAATATTCGATTGGTAAAATTTGACAGATTCGGGTAAGTTGACCTGCTGGTATCTTACGTTACCTATGAAAGACCAAAACTATAGCTGAAATGAGCTTTAACTTGGTGATTTCAGGTGCTAGTATGGCGCGGAAGGGTATAAGCTTCTTAGATTACATATTGTCATTAGTGCCAAAGGTACGCAGAATAATAAATTAATACCAACCCCCTTTTTTCGTGGGAATATACGTAAATATTTTAGACGTATTAAAAAAATAGTTTTGCCTGAAAAAGAAAAGAAAGAAAAAGAAACAAAAGAATTTAATTTTTCATTTAAAGGAAGAAAAAAATACGGAATATACGGTAAAAAATCCTGAGAAAAATTCCAGTGAAATATGATTCAAAATAAGGAGCTAAATGCACCCATCAGTTTGTGGTGGGCTGTCCCTTACACCCGGTATATAATATGTTTTTTTTTTTACAGTAGAGCTAAACAGTAGGTACTAATGATAATGTGTAAGTACTACTAAAACGTATTGAAAAGAAGCAATTTAGGTAATAATATCGTCGGTATTAATTTACCGATTTTGGTGTTGTGCTGGTTATAATTAACAAGTCAGTGTCTATTATTATAAACACAGTCCATTTTAATTTAAAAAATCGTGTATTGGGTGTACGTGTTTAAGTGTGATTAATAAATGGTTGTGTCTTTAGTATAATAATTTAATTAATTGTTTGTAAAAAATCATCAACCCGCATTAAGCAAGCGGGGTGATTAACGTTCAATCCCTCTCTGTGTGATAGGAGGCCTGTGCCCAGTAGTGGGACGATAAAAGGCTGATGATGAAGATGATTATTTGTTTATTCTCCCTTTTCAAGAACAACAAAATAAACTTTAAAATAATATTTTTATTTTATTAAGAAACCTATACCTAACTTTATCACAGTTTTTCCTGAAATAAGTTACGTACTTGATTATTTTCACTTTCTTTCACGATATAAGTAAGCATAACTCCTTTATGTAAGTTCGTTAGGCAAAAGTGACCTACATAATAATGACATATGCGTAAGTACTTCACCCATTTAACTGTACCTAGAATAAAATAATTTAATGCGATTGCATCCCTATAAATGGCCGATGCAGTAACTACATTCCTAAGTTCTAAAATCAATAAACATAGTGAGGGGAAAATGTTACTAATTGAATATCGTAACATTTATGTCATGTGAGTTTCTCGATTCAGAAATGTCAGTAATAAATTGCAAATGGTATGTAAGAACCAGGAAAAGCGTCAGGAAAATGGTTATTAAGTAAAGGATATGAGTTGTTATGGTTATTGCGCCTGTTAGTAGTGCATTAATGCCATCTTAGCATTTCTGTTGCACAGATAGCAAAACTTGTGATATGCGTAACGGTATCAGATTATATGCCATAACTTAGCATACTCTACTCTTAATGAATGGACATTAAAAAAGTAAACGGTATTGCTCTGTGTCTATCGAGAATTCTCCTAGTGTAATTCAGGTTTTTCTTTTGATATTACCGCTCTTTTTTATATTTGACAGGAGGGGGTGGGGGGGGAGCGTAGAAGTAGATTAGTCATAGTAAGAAATGTTTGGTTTTCTGGATTTTAACTGTTCTACCTATGTATATGTGAAGAGTCTTATGACAGTACCAAAAAAAAAACACAGAAACTACTCAAACTATATCAGATAGTTCCAAAATTGGAACAGAAAGCATATGCTGTTGTGCATAAAATGCAAGTTGCAATAAAAGCACCTATCCAAGTGAATACTTGGTTATTCATAGCAGTTTGCGAAGACATACATCTTTATGTATTAGCATACACGCGTTTCACTTCCATGAGGTGTGCACACCGTGTTTTTGTTTGGCCATTAATACAATATTCTAATAGTGAAACATGGCCATAGCTGGCGCGATGCTTTCCACCAAGACTGCGGTCTCGCCTGACCAGAGCGGCTTGAAGAAAGCTGCTAATGAGAAGCATTCCTATGAAAACAAGTCTCAGTATGTTGTAGAAGTATCTACTAGATATCTATTAGAACGGGACCACATCCTCGATATAATTATCGGTCTGAGTCCTTATTAAGGACATGATGAAGTAATTTTGTCAGCAGTTAGTAATCAACGCATAGCCGCACAGTTGCTCAAGAAGTGCTATTACTTGTTAATTGTGTTTTAATAAATGTAAACATAGAGACAACTTATTAAAATTCGTTATATTGTGTAATAAAAAAAAAATCTTATTGTTATGAATAGTTAGGCCCTGAAACCGAGGTTGGAATAAATATTTGTCATAAACAAAAATTGTTACAGTCACATAATAATGCGCGTCGTTGAACTTATTACAACGCAACCATAAAATCAGTCCTGTATGAAAGAACAGCATCAAGACGAGATGATCTGTTAATCGATTTACATTATTTATATAAATGCTAATGAAAACAAGAATCGACTAAATAGAGAGAGTTGTTCGGCCACTGGCTAGTTGTACGCGTTGTTTATGGTCAGTGAAAACGCGCGAAAACGCCGCGCTTGCGTGACACTATCCATAAAAGCGGAAAACGTTTCGCGACTTATTTCGTGTTGATTATATTTTATTGATTTTACACGATTCAATTTCCTGTATTTTATTTATTTATTAATGGTTTTATGGAATTTAGAATGTAGGAAAATATTTATATAAGTAACTATGATTATTATTACCTACTACTAACTAACTTAATAAGAGCGTATTATAAGAATACTGTTTTCAAACAACAAAATTATACAATATCACATTTCTTGAACAACGTCGAAGCGTGGTTCTAGCTATCAAATTGTACTTTTTACAATGTATTTCAGGAAACATGACACCATTCAACGCAATGTAAATGTTAATCTCGATGCTATGTTTAGACGTATGTCCATATTCCATAGTCAACGTAGTTATTTTGCATCTCAGTTATTTTGAGATTTAGACGGGAAGTATCGCAGACGACCTATATGCCTACATAGGTTGCAGTACTTCAATTAAGTTCTATCGTTGTGTTAATTTAAGTTGTCATCGACTTTTTGAGCTTTCAAACAGGAACAAGGAAGTTTTTATTACATTTTGATTTATTTGACAGGTATAAGAGTTGGCTGGACTTGAAGAAATAAAGAAATAACCCTGGAGAATTGAGGTATAGACATGTATTTCCGAAAACTTTTTTTTTTCGTGGGAAATCATCAAACTCCTTCCCACTGAGGGTGCAGCTGGAGGGAGTGTCAGACTCTTACTGACCAAAACCCACTATGTTCCTCCTAGAGGTCCCTGTTGGCCAGGGCCACGGTAACTGTTAAGAACCACCCGCAGCCCAGGCAGATCCTGACAATAATGGGAGGCCTTTGAAGCCAGGATCTATTCTATGTTGCTGACATTTCTTCGACATATTTCCGATTTAACTTGTCTGTCAGTTAATAACCAAATGGTGTTCGTAGTATTAATTAATCTACTAAACATAAATTCAAATCCACAAGTGGTGAAACAGGCCCTTAATCTTATTTCCTATTAGCCACATGGCGAGTCACGATTACCGGCATCCTACAATAATTCATAACAAACAGCAAAGTTTGTTGCACTTTGCTGTCCTATTTATCGTTCAGTTGTGTTTGGTTTATGATAAGCAAGCTTTTGACGCTAACCCACATGTTTCCGTAGACTTATGCAAAGTAGCGCTAAGTTTAAACTTCGATCAAGATGATGGTGGAAACATAGGTCTAAAGTCTACGTTTTATAATCAGGAGGATGGTAGCTAGATGTTTTATAACTAAAGATTTAAAAAGTTAACGCTTGTTCAGATCATAATGTGCATATGTACAGACGCGAGCACATCAACCTACCATCAATCTGTCAAATTTCATAATCAATAGATTTTCAACCTTATCACTATAACGGAAGGCAGGTTCACCTTCTGGCGTCTGTACATTAAATTTTAATTAATGGCATACTTGGAAACTTCATGAATACTGTACATGAACAGTGGCTAATGATAATAATTAAAAGGTCAACGTTAACAGGTAGTTCTAAAAACAACAAATATTTGCTTAATAAACGGATATTGTAGATAAGGCTCCCATGGCCCTCGACGTGGGAATCTTGTCATGTGACTCATTCGAAGCTATGCGAGACGAAACCAATTTAGCAAAACTGCATTTCGAAAAAAAAAACAATAAAACGCTTTTTCACGATTAATTTTAGTCCTCTAGAGGTATTATAAGGTGCAACAGAAGCAAATAATTTGCAGAGTTAACGGTGTACCACGGAGGCTGAACGACTGGGTTCGAGGCCAAGAAAAATAAACTAAAAAAAGTAAATTATTGGAGACCCAACCACTTTGCCGTCGACAGCTGCGAATTGGCGCGAAACAGGTTTTTGGCGGGATCAGTGACGTCACCTGACATGTGCCTTCCACCAGTTTTGGATTCGTGCAAAAAACAAAGTCTCTTTCATCTCGAAGGTCCATTCTATTTTACGACTGCTTATTATTATGTTGGTGCATTGTCTGTTTCGAAAGCAGGTGATATTTTTGTAACTGCACATCACATAGGAGGCAGGGTTATAATCCTATACTTTTTAAAACTGAATTATTTTATGCCAAGAACATCGAAATATAAAGCCTGCTTTGTCTGGTCTTAGTAAGTGATTCTTTGGTAATATTTTCAAATTTAAGTTGTACGTTGTATAGTGATTGCAGTTTAGTTCCATAAAGTTTGGTGTTCGTATCTTTTTCGTTAGGTTAGTTTATTTTGACTTAAATATTATTTATGAACGTAAACAATTTTTTTTTCATAAATGTGTTAACTCTATGGATGATAATAAAATCCTTACTACTATGATAAATGCGAAAGTAGCTCTGTCTGTCTATAGGGCTTTCACTAGCCAAAACTACTGAAATTTCAATAAAATTTGGTGGCCACAAAGTTTAGAACCTGAGATGACAGACTACTTTTTGCCCGGGAAGAGTTCCCTTGGGTAGCGGGTGTAGCCGCGGGGAACAGCTATGTATTAGTGTATAAACGCATCATAGTATAAATATCTTCGGATATTTCTATTAAATTATTCAAATAATTATTTAGTTACTCTTCTAATTACGGGTTAACGTTTCTAATATAATTAACAAATTAATCGACTTCACTCAATTATTAAAATATTGTTTCGCGTTGTTTTCCAATTAAGTGGTCCATCTAATGAACTGTATTCACTCGAGCAAGTGACTTTCCAAGCGTTGAGGTATAAATCACACGCACATATCTATTTGATTCTGCAGTCTTATATAATTTGATACGAAATGTGCATGCAACCACTGCATAACTAACTCATTGGAGCTGGAAAACTCGTTTCTTCGACTATATTTTCGTAAAGTTTGCACAATGACACAGTCACATTACTATGTTAATAGACCCATTGTTTACAGCGGATTTTTGCAAGAATCTCTTTTGTTTCATAGTTAGTTACAGTAATCTTTTTGGCTGATGAGAAGATTTCACTAGCCAACGTAAATATGACTCGCATATTGTTAGACACCGCTAACCGCAAATTAGTGGTCAATGCAATTTTAGCCTTAACTATATCACCGGTTGGTCGCGCGCCACAAATAATGGACTAAAACCAAAATGTATCAAATAATTGAGAAGTCATTGCACTTATTCATAGGCAGGCATGCAACGGCAAACGTGTTTTGCTTCATCGATACCTACTCCGAGAAGCGGTCGGCTTACCTGAGAGTCACTCCGGACATGGTTCAAATTATTCACCACTAATCCGTTGTCTGCTGCTATTGGATCCATTTCTGTACATTCATTATCCGTATAACTTTAAGTTTCAACCACACATTGCACTATACACGTTCAAACTTCAAGCTGCGCCCGAATACCACCGACACCAGTCTTAGTCACTAAAGAAAAACGCATCTAGGCACAGAGATAGTGAACACACAGGCGCCTGACCCTCCGGGGTAAGGCTTCACTGGCTTACTTTAAACAAACGAGTTACTCCACCGACTTAAATCAATAAACCTTCATAATAACATTACGATGTGAACTACAAAAGTTTTCTCGGAAAAGAAAGAGTGTGTTACAAGTTTTGTTGAGCACAACGTCTGGCCGATCGTAAGGACGCCAGGCGGCGAAAAGTTACCCGTGCGTGATTTCTGTGGGACTCTCAAAAGCAAATGGTCATATAAGCTATCAATCTTTGCATACCAGAGTGGTTAGGTGAAACGGACATTCTCGTTTCGGTGCGTAACGCTGCGAGAGTGAAAGGGACAAAGTGTCCGCAGGTACTCCGTCTCGAAGTGGGCGAACAGTATCTACAGGTTTTGCTCTCCCACTACAAGGAGGCACGGTGCGGACTCGGAGAGCCTCGAGCTTGAAAGTTTAGTTGAAAAACTTAACAAGCATTACGCAGTCTTCAAATTGCCACTTAACACCACGCACATCGAGTATTTTGGACACGTATGGCCATAACCCTCAAATAGTACCGGTTTGTATCATTTCTGTGTTGATTTGTTTGGAAATTCAACACGTGTTACTTTTCCTTTTAGATTTTAAACTTTCATTTACGTTTAGTTATGAAGGTTAGACAATAATAATAACATTTAGTTTATTTAGCGACCGTTAAAACGAGGTAAGAAATTAAATCAAAGAAACGATCGATACATTTGATAAATCGAATGGAACCGGTCTCAATGCATCTCTGGTGAAGGCCGCTAGAGCTAACCTCTACACAGGACACTCCTGCGCAGGGACCCACGCACACTTCGAAAGCTCCTCATGAATACAAGTAACCACATTCAAAAGAGCTGTCAGTGAGGCGTTCGCGTTATAAAATAGGGATAATTCTTACCTGGTCGTTACGTTCCTCTGCAATTGGCAGTTTTTTGAGGTGTTATTTCTATAAATACATTATTTTCTACTTAGATGGGCAGGTGTGCTTATTTCTCTTCAATACTGGTGGGGCAATATTGAGAATTGTTAGCTAGTAACTTGTGTGTTTTTTTCCCATGCAATGACCAATTTTATTTTTTGAGGGGTCTCTTATTTAACCTAAATGTGTCACACTTTTTTGTTTTTGCAGTTAGCTGTCGACCATACAATAGTAGATACTAATGAAGCGAGACACTAGCCAGACGATGCATTATGTAGTGCGGAAAATAGAAATAGGAAATCCGCATGTGACCAACATGAAGCACGCAATATTGTTATTCAAGAGTTAACATAATGTAGACGTATGTAGTCATGGTGGCCTAGTGGTTAAAGCACCAGCCTTTACGACGGTGCGGGTTCGATTCCAGGTCAGGCAAGTACCAATGTAACTTTTTTAAGTTATACGTACTTTCTAGGCTTATCTTGGATACCAATGACTGATTAAAGGTGAAGGAAAACATCTTGAGGAAACCTGGACTATAAAGTCTGAAATCACCAACTCGCATTGTGCAAGCGTGGTGATTAACGCTCAATCCTTCTCCGTGGGAGAGGAGGCCTGTGCCAAGCAGTGGGACGATAAAAAGGCTGTGATGATGATGATGAGACGTTTGTAGTATACAGAGCTCATTTCTACTGTTTTTGCAAATTTATTCATATACATGAATTAGCATCAATGAAATAAACTAATCGTCTTAAAAATCCAGTTTTACTTCGAAAATACAACTTACGTAATTTAGTCTCAGACTCAGCTGTTGTTTAAAAATTGTAGTCCGCATAACCTGTTTTT
Source organism: Heliothis peltigera (assembly GCA_958496145.1). Classification (NCBI taxonomy): domain Eukaryota; kingdom Metazoa; phylum Arthropoda; class Insecta; order Lepidoptera; family Noctuidae; genus Heliothis; species Heliothis peltigera. The sequence continues at coordinate 3,159,525 of OY292341.1, forward strand.
GTTTTCGTTAAATATTTTCTCATATTTGGTTTGATTGTGTTACAAGTGAGTGCTACACGTAATGTCGATCATTTATTCGTTTTTAATATCAATGGGAATATAAAAAAACACACACAAGAATTTAATTTGACCTTTGCCAAGGATGTCCCACCTTTTGCCGATGTACATCTTAGGCCATCCCAAAAAAGTATGGATTCAATTGACATAAATACTTTTTAGATAAAAAACAACAGCTAAGCAGTCACATTTATTTCTAAAGAACAAGTCAAACAAAATGTCATGGGTAAACAAGATCTAATTTTTATAATTACAGTTTCAGCTGTTGCATCATGCTGTGCGACAATTATAGAAAATTCTAGGCGTCCCCGACGTCGACCATAATGGTAATATCCTTTTCTGGTTACGCTAAATTGTGATCCGTTACTTTGGTAACCACGACTCGGTCATTTTGGTGAACCGCGCTGACATGCGATATGTCAATCTGTGAAAGGCTTTGGCAGAAGTTAGGTCGAACTTAGATGTACTAATTGTGTAAATAACGATTATGTTCCTCTTTGACGAAAGTATTAGAATCAACTAAGGTTGATGAAACTTCGCAACTTACATATGCCTCTTCCTGATCACTACAACAACAGTTAGTAGTTGGAAAGGAACTGGCAGGAGACGATCAATAAGTCACAATTGGCAAAGTAACAATGACCAAGTGCGTAGATCGAATTGGGATCTCAGTGACTTAATAAAGATTATGGTTTTCAAATGAGCTTTTTCAATTTCAGGCTTCAACACCTACAAATCCGATGAACAACGACCAATAGCCGTAATGCAAGCCAACTACGCCAGTAACTAGACACCCAGACACTGCTAAAAGTGTGTCATCCCAAAACTTTAAAATAAAGGTTCCGAAAAAATATCACAATGTGGCACGGAATCAAACCGACTCGGCTCTGGCACTTGACAGGGATGAAACATATGAGGAACATGTTAAATGCGCGCCTCACAGCCGACCCCAATAGGGTCTACCAACAGAGAAATAGGGTTGACTTACTTCGTTTCTACGCTATCGTCATGGGCAGTGCTATGGGAGTTGGCTATGCGTTCGGATTGTTCTCTAAAAAGGTTTGTACCACTAAACACGATGAAGACTATGAGGTCGACACTACAACTTGCAAAACTGATCCCTGTCCCCCCATTAAACCATACCCCAAACCAAAGCCGTGCCCTCCACGCAAATAGAATGGAAGCGGTCAATGTTTTTCGGAACTATACACCCATGACATGTTAACACAAAAACTAAAAAATAAATATAAATGAAATAAAAACTGAGTTTTATTGAAATTATATGACCCCACAACGTTCTTCTTTCTCGTCATATGGGGCTGAATAACATATTTTATCTATACAGCATTTGTTTCAATTCGATTGGCTATCGAATTTGTACCTATATTACTTTATATAGAGGTGAGTAAGGTTACAAGACTTCATAATTATAAGGGTCTTCTTCGTGGATCTTGAACAGTCTGAAATCTAAGATTTCTGGCGCCTGGTTTGTGTCAAGGGTATCAGAGAAGAAGCAGGCATCGACATAATTTTTAAAGGGTATGTATTTTTTGTTTTCAAACAAATTAAAATTACTTTACCTTTTTTGAATATATCTGCTCATAAGTCTCCGACTGTTCGACATCGACGTTCCACTTATAAAGAAACGCAACAAGCGAGCGTGCAACAAACATTTTAATACCATAAACAAATTTTTCACAAACTCCTTTGAAATTATTGCAGACCATAATATTTTAATTATTCTTTGACGAATAAGCAATCCTTCAAAAATCTTAATTCTGACAGTATTCTGACAAATTCGTATAAGTGTATTTATTTATCATTCGATTTACAGTTTTTAATATTTCTTTAAAATCTGCTTAGTAAATTACTAAATAATTATACATTTAAGCATTTATTGATGATGGGCCAGGCATTCAAAATTGTTATTTTATCCATCACTATGGCTGCTGGCTGCCACTACTATTTGAACTTTAAAGAATAAAATTACCTCTACCGCGATGGCGCCAAAAAAATGGTTGGTAGAAAATCCTTATCTTTACTTAATTGTAAATGCAAAATTATATCTGTTTGTTTGTTGGATTTTTACGCAAAAACTGTTGAACCGATTGAGATGCAATTTGGCATGGACATAGGCTCTCTTTTTAACTCCTTAAACCGTTCTGGGACGTTAAGTTCCCACAGCAAAAGAAAGAAGTCGCGGGTAACATCTAGTTTATGATAAATGATACGTTATTTGTAAGAAACTAGGCTCAATTTTCCTTAGTATATTTCTGAAATACTGCATATTCATCAGATAAATCGTTGGACCTTTAGATTCAATGAAAAGAACCTTTTCCCTAGAAAATATTAGCACATACATAGTTTAGATATGTGTGAATGTATGTATGAAATAAAATCAAATAGGAAGATACATTGATCAGATTGATTTCCCTATTATAATCGCGCCTAGCTTAGAAAAGGATGATGAGATGGGAAATTTTAGAATAACATGTTCTATTGCATTGATGCAATAAAACCTGAAATCACACACGTAATTAAAAAGATAAGAAATAATATTGAAATACACCAATTCTAATGAGACTCATCCTGAGTCGTACAGTAGCAGTAATTATTAAAGTAACCATAATAATCAAGGCAATTACTGAGGCAAGTAAGGTAAGTAGCCTAGAACTTGGGAAACCTCTAAGAAACATGTATCTCCTCTCTCGAGCGTAATTAAAAGAAAGAGCTTTTAACGCGTGTAAATGGAGTATAAAGCATACATATTCTAAAATCTAACTTGTTTGTTTATGTGTGAGTCTATTATGTTTCACTTATTTTATCATGATGATGATGCCAATTTTGCAATGGGAGCGATCCTCTAAAAGAGCGCTTATATTTTAATATCAAACATTGTTTATTTATTTATATATCCAAGAATTAATTTGTTAAATGGTAAAATCGGTTACATTATTACAGGTTTAAACTTATACGGCCTAAAAAGAGAAAAAAGTGCCAGTGACACATGTCACGTCAAATTTTGTATGGCAATGTTTGACAGCAAGAAAAAGATACCGAAAGAAGCATTTACTAATAACAAATTAGAATATTGGTATGGATTTAAAATTAAGAGGTCCAGAACATTAATATGGACAGGCTGGAGCAGCTGAAATTAATTTGTTTAGTTATGTCTATGTCCGCTGGTATGGCGTATTCCTTTGGAATGTTTACAGTGCCTACCCCAAAATTTCGAAACACAGACACTAACAGTAGTGTAAAAAAGGTGACAAAGGAAAACAGAACAGATGAAATCACGCTTCCTATGGCCCGGCCCGCAACTACGTTGGAGGTTCTTCATAGTGCTAGTACCAATAGTGAAAGTTCTTAACGGAGACTCCTGGGAGACAGAAATGTTAAGCATAAACCGACTGATAAGTGGGAAGGGTCCTTCCTTAACTCATCGTATACTTTATTTGCTTGTATTTCTGAATTCGATATAAATTGATTGCCTATTTTTATTTGTTAACCCTTATAAAAGTAAAATAGATGGCAATTAAAACGTTTTGATACTCTGATATTGGTTTTTGAATTATTTTAGAGGTTTTTTAGAAATAGTTTCTTTTGTATAGAGTATGTTGTTGATGGCTAGTTACAATAAACCTGAAATGTGGCTTTACCCTCATTTCTTAATAGCCGTCGTTTTGCTCTGGAAATAACTTCATTAACAAATTGAGTTGTACGATGGCCCATCAGATTTTCAAAATAACGATCCTTGCTGGTTACAGAAACTTGTTATATTTACTTTTACGTGTAAATTTTGCGGACCTGATAAGATTTTGTTAACTACAAACTTAATAATTTAAAGTATGTATGTAGTGTAATGTAGGTAGGTACAGTCACCCGCACATCAGTGGAAACATTTGAACTGCGAAAACAGCTTTTATGTCGTAGGAAATAGAGGCGGTCTCAAGGTCAAAGTGTGTCTACTGATGTGCGGGTGACTGTACCTTGCAGATAGTTTCTCGTCTAATTACTAAGCCTATTCATGAACATTGTTATTACTTATGTGACTTTAGGCAGATAATCGTTGGATACGTAATGTCTACTTTTAGTTCAACTGTTACAGCAGGTGACGTGTAAAATAGCGTTGTAATGGCAACTAATATGAAAAGAGTGAACAACATTAACTAAACTACAAATAAATAAACTCATGATCCAGATAACTGGGACTTTATCATCAATATTGTGATTTGTGAAACGTGCGGTGACACAAATCGGTAACGCCCACAGAAAAACGAGACCACAGGTGGTGACTCACTGATAAATGTCATAAAAATAGCCTACGGTAATGTTTAACAATACCATTGTAAGCTTGCATTGGAACTATTAGGGCGCTATCAAATAGTTGCGCGACTGCAGCTCATTGCTTTGTTAATCCAAACGAATAAGAACGCGCGACTACAGAGCGACACCCACGCTGCAGTCTCGCGACACTTTGTGGCTACTTTAATTAAAGTCTCCCTGAAGACAGCAAACATTTCAAAATATTAAAGGTAATCTACAACGGCAGAGTAGGAAAGGTGATTAAAGATAGGGGGATGAGGAAGGGAACCTCTTGTCAATGCGTGGAACGAATTATGCTCAGGTTATCTGTAAAGGATACTCTTGAACACTTTCCTCACTAACTGCCATCTGCTGGCATCAGTATGCAATAAGCAATCCAATCTCAATTGTTTGTCTGATTACCTGTTTCGATATCGTATATCTCACGTAACATTTTCTTAAGAATCGTTATGGAGATTTTTAAGAACAGAACCTAGAAAACCTGGCAAATATTTTAAAGATTACTGGTTTCTATTCCTACCTCCTTCTCAAGTATGAACATTTATTTCAACTGGTAACTGGATTTCAACCGTCAAGTCATGCATTTGTCAGAAGCCTCACAAACACAGGTACTCACCAAAACAGAAGCAATGGATTAACAAACAATAGCCTCAAACAATAGCAATGGCAATCAAAGGATGGCAATGGGATTTGATATGGTTCACAGGGTCGTTTTACATAGCATACAATTTCATGGAAGGCGTAATAGAAAGATATGGAACCCACAAAGTTGATGGTACGCGTATCAGAAGAACAGGCCCCTATGACGACGACTAGATGCGAGAAGGTAATGCGATTAGTTTTCACTTTCAAACAATCTTAACAAATGAAGCGAATATTAAAACTGAAAGGTTTCTTTAGTAATTTACAAGGTCTAACTCAATAGCAATAGTGAGAAAGCTACACCGTAACTAACTACTTTGTCATCTACGGTAAAATATTTTCAGTGTAGAGAATCTTTAAAAAAGAAATGTGTTCAGCAGTTCAAGTTTACTGATCATCCAAGTTCCTTATCCTTGATGCTGAAAAGATTACCCTTCTGTCTATGGTCATTCAAATCTTTCCTAAAACATTTTGTATAAGCTGTAGACTGACATCAGCAAATTGACAGTGATGGTTGATCTTTCACTGATTACGTGTTAACAATAAAAATGTGGTTGACAGAATGCACCCAAAAATAAACAGTAATACAAATCTGTGTAACAAATAATTCAAAATCTACGGCATGGCACGGGACTTGTTCCACGATTGGTTCTTCTTTAGTATATCATTTTATTTCTCTTACAAATTCTTTGAGAAGGTCATAGAGACTTATGGGTCCCATTCCCCTCATCAGTTTGTGGAGGCGAAGCCTGAGAAAAAAGGCGGTGGTTTCGATCCCGACGAAGACTAAATAACTGTACGTAAAATATTGTTAAAGATAACCCTTTATGAGTGTAAATATCATGCACTGATTTAATAGTGAATAGAGCTAAAAAGCAATTTCGTATCATGTGAACAGTGAATAGATCTTCGTCGATCACCGATGTTTTTCGAGAACGAAAAGGGAACCCTTCATCAAACTAGTGAATTTATTTCAGTATAAAAGATGCCACGAATAAGCAGGGCAAATAAAAAAACAAGGCAATGAGTATCGTAGTATTCATAGATGGATAGAACATAATGTTAGATGCATTATAAAGGAAAAAATGGATACGGTTTTCCCAAGACCTGGATGGTTAGCGTTATTTTGGGGAGGCTTAGTGTTCAGTAGTGAATATCGATAGACTATATTCGTATATATTTTAATTTTGATATAAATGGCAATATCGAATCTAAGTAATAGGATAGTTTCCGTTTCAAAAATATAGTCAAGGCCTGTCTCGATCATTTCTATGAAGTCTGATGGGAACTTATAAACGAAATTATAGAGGTGTACGCTTGTATCACCTTCAGTCACTCTTATTCTCATTACCTTTTATGCCTGAGCGTTAGTGTAATTTGACTAGGAAGCAGTTTTACTATGCGGTATTTAGAAGACGATTTTGTTGATACATTTCAAATTAACGTTCGAAATGTTTTGTCGTTCTATCAATACTAATTTCGATTTGAATTATTTATGATTTTTACTAACAAAAGCATACGTAACATAGTAAGGTATAGGATTACAAAACTGTTTGCTAAGCTGTTGTCTGTAGTTATTTTCAGAGAAGCTTAATACCGAGTAGGTAACTAACATAAATTGGTGACTTTTACCTCGCCTAGCCTGGAGCCAAACAGTTAAATATCGTGCTTATACAAAACTGAATGCAATTTAATTAATTCGAAAACCCCGAAACAAAAATTCCAAACTCTAAACTCTTTTTAACCAGATGACCATAAATACGCTAATCTTCTTAACTGTCATCTGTCAAATGGACATCTTGAAATTAATTTGTAAGAGTAAAAACTTAAGCGGAAATTTAAATTTATAGTTATGGCAAGATCTGTACTTTTTTATGATGCATTTTGGTTTTCCCTGTCCTTCTGTGTTTCATACGCGGTTATGAAGAAATTTATTGAGACCCACCGTTCTCAAAAAATGCAAGCATTGCAAACGGAACAGTTCGAAGAGTAATTTTAATACGAATATAAACAACCACAACCTTTATCAGGTAAAATCTCAACAAGATCAAATCATCGTATGGTTCTCATTGTTAGATATGCCTGACATTTCTACTCTAACTATTCGCCCTAGCTCCACTAACTCTACACCAAAGTCAAAATTACTTAGCCACTTTATTACAATAAGAACTTTTGCGTAAAAAAATCTGCATAAAATTTTTCACCTGATGCCAGGGTAGATTTAAGAGTAGCAAGAATTTACCGAAAGCTCATCACACTAAGATGACCTAGGTAAATATCCTTAAACTATAAAACGTATCTAAGGCAATCGGTCTAAAGGATAGTGGGCGATACGAAAAAAGTAAATTTAAGCTAATAAAAATATCTTTAAACGCTGCCAAAGGTTCAATAGTCGGATATTTTTCAAGATAATTAATAATGTCGGTATGCTGCACGTTTATTTAAATGAGTTCCGTAAAAGACTTCAGATGCAATCCAGCCTAGTATTTGAAGCGGTTAGTTAAATTAAGAAGTTTCTACTAGTTTCTAGTATAAATCCATTGCCGCTTTTATCTGGAAAGTAAGTAAAGTACGCAGGTTTTTGCAAGCCAGCAATGGATACGCGTGGTTTAGACCTCGTAATTCTTGTTAAGAAACGCGCATTGAATTGATCAGTCAGTCAAGACGGTTATTTCTCTGTGTCACACCTGCACGCGTGGTATGCGTGTAAAGACAAATTGCATTTATTCATAAGAGTATCGTAGCACCAGTGTGGGTAGTATGTATAGTTTTTTTTAAACGATTATTTGACTAAACATACCTTTTTCCGTCTTTTTCTCCCAGGATATGTGTTCAATGGCTGCGGAGGCGGTGGAATATGGTAGAAATACGGTGGCGTGTATACCATATCATCCATCCCGGTTATAGGCGTTCCTCTCGACGGAACCATCGATCGCACTGTACCGTATAAACTCCTATTGCGTCCCTGTTTCCCGTACATGTTCATCATCACACCGAATTCACACTGGCTCCACAGTTTTGTACCTTTGCACGTCCACGTTCAAGATGTATGAAGTTCATAAAAACGCCCGTAAAATTAAACAGATAATCGTGAAGACCGCATTTGAGTAGAAACGCAGTTAATGTAAGTACAACTTATTTTTATTAATAAAAAATAAGCTACCGTAGTATAGCTTTAATTAATAAAGTTTGTAACGAGGTTGTCTAATAGATAAATATTTTACGAAATATTAGGATCTTTAGTACCCCGTTTATTGACGATTAAATGTGTTGAGTGAACGCGAGCGACCGGTGATATTGTCACGGTAACAAATGCGTGTTTGGTTGTAGAATGCAGAGTTCCATCATGAACACATTACATCTAATTATCATAGTTTATCTGCTTTTTCCAATAGGCTACGTGGAGCGCGAAGTATCGACATAGTGATGTTTGAAAATGATAAAAAAATGCGCTCACGCAGATTCGCGCGCCGATCCACATCGGTAGGTTTAAAAAGTCTGTCATGATTATATTTTATTCGGATGACAATCAATTAATTTGCAGTCTGCGGCGTTCAAGTGGTTTTACTTTTTTAGTAATCAGATTATATGACTGTTATAGTAATACAAGCAATGTATATGTTATTTTTAAAAATAGTAGGTACTTTATTTGAAACCAATTCTACGCATATTGAGCTAATTAGCAAATTGCATAGTGTTTCACCATGATAATAACAAACCTTTAAATACAAGACTTTATATCTGATTTCGAGTGTTGAATGCATTGTTAATTTATGATCATTGTATTAGCCATAATACTGCATATTTTATTACTTGACTTGTTTGACTATTTCCAATTAATATTGTTTACGAAAATGAGAAGTCATGCAAATAATGTTATTTCTTGAATACTTGCTGCAGCCATCGTTATTATCTTGCGGTATTTCTAAAAACGTCTTATGCAGCAAAAAGTTTTTATCCTATTCCGCCACCTAGTGGATAAAATCGAAACAAAATTTAACATAGACTACAACGTCAACGCGTCAACGAGAGCGAACTCTCGCCACGAATCACAAGCCTCGGTAGAATTTACTTCCATCTTAATTCACTAGAGGGCGCTGCACGACAAACTACAACCTACTTGATTGACCGCGCAACTTCAAATTCGAAAACATTTTGTCAAAAATGGCGGACCAACAGAAAGTAACATACAAATAAAATTATTAAAATGTATTTAGCTTCTGCTATCACGACCCCGGTCGAAGAATAATTACCAAATTACATCAAAATGGCTGCTGGAAAGGCTGCTAAGGCGTTTTTCACTTTAATTTACGACTCGGTACATTGTGCCGGCATCACAGGCAAGGACAATGGATTTGGTAACAACTACGTATGGGCTGGCTCTTTGGAATCAGGTCTACAGATAGCCACGCACCATAGGAAGCCTCTGATGGTGATAATCCATAAGTCATGGTGTACCGCCTGTAGAAACTTGAAGCCGAAATTCGCCAACTCAACAGAAATTCAAACGTTGAGCAAACACTTTGTGATGGTCAATCTGATTGATGAAGATGAGCCCAAGAACAATGTTTTTGCACCAGATGGGACTTACATACCGAGGTACTCGTTTCATTGCTCGCAAATTTCAAATTTACAAATCTTTGGCAAATAACTTCTTTTGAAATTCATTGGTTACAGCTGTTAAAGCCACAGTGTTGTTTCTTGTACGCCAAGTGTACCAGATGTTTTATCATTGATTTTGTATATGATATGATAGGATAATAATATTATCCGTATGTTCACATATTATGTTCATTGTCGGTCTCACGTCTTTAGTTTAGTAAGGAAATAGGATCAATTATAATCCAATTATATTTTGTGTACGACATCATATTTTCGAGGTGACTAGAAAAATCTGTGAAGGTTTTTGCAGGATGACTTCTTTTATGTATGTAGGTTTAAGCACCGCAGTATTTGGCATTTGTTAGAAGAATTGAAAAAAAAACATTGCTTGATATTTTCTGTTTCAAATAAATAGTAACCTTTATATTAGTTGATGCTTTTCTTCCCATTGTATAGGTAGGTACATTTTGTGAAGTTCTAGATTTGATCAGAAAGGCATATCAATAGATACCTAGATATATCTATCTCTTTGAATAAAATCCAACCTGTGAAATCTGTTCTTTTGGCAATATACATTTTCCACTCTCTTAAATGTTAACCCAGTTCGTCATATAGGCACCTGTCCTCAAATAACACAAGCAACCTTATTCCGCAGAATTCTCTTCATCTCGCCAAAAGGTTTGGTGGACCCCGACATAGTAAACGAAGAAGGCAGTAGTCAACACAAGTACTTCTACAGCAAACCAGAACAAATTGCCAAGTCAATGAGAAAAGTGCTCGACAAATACATGCAGGAACAATTTGACGTATGAAGAACTTTATTTATTCAAAGATTTTAACGTAGAGATGAAAATAGTGACGTTAAAATGAAACAATTACAATCATAACGAATTACACAATCATTTGACAATGATAAACATCTCTATTTTCGAATTGTAACATCTTAATTGCTTCTGTGTGAACGTAAGCATTGACAAACATTTATTCGTTCCAGGACACTAAATTGAAATGACACTTTGGCAAACTGTGATAGACGAGTACTCTGTAGCAATTAAATCGCTGAAACCGCATATTTATTTATTTTTATTTATTATTTTTTGTATTCTAGTCATCCTATATCCTTACAGAGAACAAAGGCGTACGTAGGACGCCTATATTTACTGTTAGTTGGCAAAATATTAATTGTATCACATGGCAATCGTGGTGGCCCAGTGATTAAAGCGTCAGCCTCTCAAGTACGAGTGTGCAATTCCAGGTTAGGCAAGTGCCATTGCAACTTTTCTAAGTTGTGTTTTTTTTATAAGTAGGTATGTCTTGAACACCAATGACTGATTAAAGATGAAGGAAAACATCTCGAGAAAACCTGGACTATTAAGTCTAAAATGCCACTCCCAAACATTTTAATCACAAACCAACCTGCATTGAGCCAGCGTGGTGATTAACACTCAATCATTCTGCAGGCCCAACAGTGGGACGATACCTTTCTTCTACATTTCCTCCTAAACAAACTTATCATTTCTAGAATACTTACATCTTCGACGACAGGCTCGACGTACATTTCCACGGTGTTGTTGAGGGGGGGTAGCGGCATCGGCATGGGAGACGCAGCCGCTGAGGACCTTCGCGATATACTGTTGCAGGAGCATTGTGACACGGACCGGCGGGAACGGGGAGATTCTCTGTGGACAATTGACATAGCATTATTAGGCTTGGTTAGTATTTAGGTACCAAAGGATTAGACTGGGAGCAAATATAGGTACTATGCTGAACATGACAGATTGGAATAATCAAGAGTGGTTTTATGGTGTTTATTGAATGTGTGATTGAGCGAGTCTCGAAACAGATGTTTTTAGAAAATTCAAAACAAATTTTATTACATAATTTAGTTCAATCACAGAAATGCCGATATGCTACGATATTTGCTTACTGTTAATAATTTTTTTTACAGTTATTGAATTAACCATTAGCGATCAGGTTATATCACTTCCACAATGCAACATCAACGATACAGTTCTGTAAATCACTAGTACTTGTTTACTTCCTTGCATATTTATGCAATTATACTGTTTGTTATGTGCATACTCACTGGAGTGCATAACACGGTACACTACATAAAAACAATTTACCTATAGGTATTTGGGTGATTCTTTGGAACACGGTTTTGACGTGTTTTTGACTGAAGAACATATGAAAATAATCTCCAATTTCAATGCCGATTTTAGGTTTTATGGCAAATTTAAATGTCTATCGAGGCCTCATGTAGCTGATTGGGATTAATTAAAAGAAACAATAATTAAGTTTGCAGAAAACAGTAAAACCTAATTAGTCTGGTGTGTCCCAACGACGATTTTTGTTGAATCATTTAGATTTGTGCGAGCAACGGTCGCTTTACACTAAAACTAATAAGTTCAAATGATCTTTAAATAGTTGTTTTCTAATATTTTAATATTCAAATCCATCATAATAGTATATTTTCATAATTACATGATTTTAAAAATTGTCCCCGACTAAATTCATAATTAAGCTGGCTCGATTTGTTCAAGCAATATTTAGATGTAGAAAGCAGTGCTCAATATAATAAATTCTACTCGTTATTGATCGCGTCGGTCAGTGCCGATCTGTAGCAGGGAGTACTCGTGCGCCGTCGTAGTTTTGCAAATAATTGCGATCGAATGTTGTGATCTGGCGATTGTCAGGTAAGTAGTATAATTCATCTGCCTTAATTTACGTAAGGTGCTTGCTTTCGTTTTGTTACCAAACTAAAGTTTATAATCACATGGTTTATTAACTAGTTATTGCACGTTTAATTCTTGATGTTCCTAAATAAAGGAGCATGATTTGATTATCTTCAAATTCCTAAGTTGTCTGGCCCCCATTAGTCTGGTTTCATCTGGCTCTTAAAGCCAGATTAATTTGAAGGGGCCATATAAATTAGGTTTCATTCAAATTCGGGCAAAATTCAAAACAAAATTATGTGGTCTTGCGGTCGGAAGTGCATCTACTATACTAGAGGTCCTAGGTTCACGTCTCAAAGCTCAAAGTCGCTCAACGAGCTATGCAGAGGGCTATGCTCGGTGTTTCTCTTCGTGTTCGAAAAAGTCACCGATATAGCCCACCGGGTTAGCAAGGTGATGTACCAATGGGCAGGCCATATTGCTCGCTGAGCAGATAGCCGATAGTGCTAAAGTGGAGACCACCGACTAGCAAGCGCAGCGTAGGACGTCCACCAACAAGATGGACAGATCTTATAAAGGTCGCCGGAGCACACTGGATGCAGGTCGCTTCTAACCGGTATATGTGGACATCTAAAGAGGAGGCCTATGTTCAGCAGTAGACGTCCTATGACTAAGATCATGATGATGATGATGATGAACAACAAAAATTAGAAAGAAAGAGATACAGAAAAAAATTACAGGTGAAAATTACAGAAGTACTGAGTTTTGAGCTGCAAAGCAAGCAAAACACCCCACCACAAAGTCCAAGCATTTGCGTCCCAGCATTTTGCGCAGTATTTCAGTTCTTCAGAGCCTTGCTTTTTACATATTTATCTGAGCTCCATTCTTCTTCTTCTTCAACCTTTAGTTTAAAATTACACATTTGTCAACAATGTGAATTTAGCCATTTTAATCTATTTGCTGTTCGTTAGTCTCGCTAAAACTCGAGAACGGCTGAACGGCTGAACGGCTTTATCTTACTTTGGTCTTGAAATGTTCGTGGAGGGAAGGTTTAAAAGGTGAGAAGAGTAGGGTAGAGTAGGGCAGAGTAGGGTAGAGTAGGCTAGAGTAGGGCAGAGTAGGGCAGAGTAGGGCAGAGTAGGGCAGAGTAGGGCAGAGTAGGGCAGAGTAGGGCAGAGTAGGGCAGAGTAGGGCAGAGTAGGGCAGAGTAGGGCAGAGTAGGGCGGAGTAGGGTAGAGTAGTGTAGTGTAGTGTAGTGTAGTGTAAATTAGGGTAGAAGAACGGGAGCGATATATGAGAGTCAATAAGTAGATGCGGGAGTAATGATATCAGTGTTTGTTAATTATTTTACAGTTAAGTCTATTGCAAAAAATAAAGGAGTTATCATTCATTTGTATCCCTCTAATTAATATGGTGCAAAATCTCATTCGTCTGCCATTGCCATCATTAACCTGGCTGACCAATTAATCAGCACTTTCTAAATCCTAATCTACATAATGCAAATCAGTGCCTTCGATATATGTTATTGCATATGATGCATTGGACCAAATTATTATGTTAATTAAGATGTAATGATACAAAAAAATTGAGCCAGATCAATGAGTCAAAAACCCTCTGTTTCAAAGAATCACCCATTTATACAACTTATGCCGATGTTTGGCGCGCATTCTGAAGACACTTCTTTGAGTGAGATAAAAAGTTGAATGGCTATCTCCAGGTTCCTACTTTACCCTATATGTACAAACATATCAATCAGATCAGCAGTCTTACCTCAAAAGCGTAAGAAACAAACGAAACTTTTTCATTTCCTTACTAAGTATCATCATCATCATCATCAGCCTATCGCAGTCCACTGCTGGACATAGGCCTCTCCAAGTGCACGCCACTGAGTATTACTAAGTATACTACTTCTATATAAAAAAACCGGCCAAGTTTGAGACGCACTGGCGCATGAAGGGTTCTGCACCATTACTTATGAAACGGCTAAACAATCAAGTTTATAGTATCGAAGTCGCCGTTCAAGTTCCGCCAAAGTTTTAACCCGAGTCCCATGGGAACTAATTCGCGCATCCGGATTAAAAATAGATCTCGTTAAGTGGGCTATTTAACGCCGAAAGATTTTTTCAAATCGGATCAGTAGTTTCTGAGATTAGCGCGTTCAAGCAAACATACTCTTCATCTTTATTATTTTACAAGTCTTCTTCTTCTTGCCTTGTTCCTAGTATAGATTGTTATTTACTCTTGAAGTAAGTGATATTAATTACTTAAAATATTTTGTGGTTATTTGAAACAATTTTCTGCAATAATAAACAGCATTTTTTCTTTGGAAAACCTTCAACGTTTATAAAACAACAGGATTTTTTTTTTCTAATATACTACTGCCCGTGACTTTATTAATGTGGTAATAACAACATTTGTGTTTGACTTGAGCAGAGAAGTATCTCTTATTACTTTGAAAATATACCTTAGTTTTAACTGCTCCTTTTTTAGTAACACAAACAAAATACTTCTACATTTTCCTATTTTCGTCCGTAAAGGGGAGAACTTAGAGCTGGTGGTATGTGGTAATTTACAGTTGAGTATTTTTATTTCAACAATTTTCTAGGAGTCTAATTCATCCCGTTGTGCTAATTGAAGGCTTTATACTTCAGAATTTGTACAACTGTATGTAATTTGGCTTTTAGAGCATGCTGAGATAATTATACACTCTTTGGATCGCATCAAGTCGCCATTTTAGTTAAGCATGTTGAAATATGAAGTGTGTACCACAGACTAGTACCTATACCACAATATTATGTACGGACGTGAGCACATCAAGTTACTACAATCTGTCAAATTTAGATTTTCAACTTTATATCGCTGAAGCATATGGCTTAAAGTAGATTGGGATAGGACCCACTTTTGGGTAGCTCGATGTGCTGGTGTCGGTACCAAAATAACGGGATATCTTAATATGAATTATTAAAGTACGTACATGTACTATAATTCCCGTTATTTGATTTTGCATCGACTTAATGAAGACAAAAATAATACTGCTTAACCAAGGATGCAGTTTCTATCAATTGGTAATCAGGCACATTCTATATTATCATACTTGAAAATAATTGAGGTCTCTTTACAATTATTTTATTTTAGATCTTCCTAAATATTATCATGTATTCCCAACTGAATTATTAAATGCTTCGATACATTTGTAAACACCGAGCTATTTCCATTCGTTCTCATCAACAGAATATTAATTACTTAAATTTTAATAAACCAATGCGGTCGCCGACTGCCTGGGAACTGGGTCATATGGAACAACTGATGCGCATTTATTGTTGTTACCTAGATACGTAAAATAACTTTAGTATAAGAAAACTATAATGTGTGAAATATGTTTAGACGCGAAGTTTCAGATAATAATCGTACGATTTATATATGTATATACTTCACTATTATAATAATAGATAGCTTTTTCATACGGGTGCCCAAGTATATTTCCCTTAGAACGCGGGAAAGGCTAATAATTCGGTTTCTCTGTCAGCTAAATATGTATGTCCCAAAGCAACATACATATCTCTGCATATTTTAAACTGAACAGATTTTGTGTGTTCCTCTGTGGCCTGACTTCTTTCAGATCAAAGTAGTACGTCCCTAAAATCTACTTTTTGGAATATATATTTTTAGTACCTCAAGAGATATCTTTTTAATTAACAATTTATGTGGTCCGGTAGCCAAGCAGTTCTCTCTGGCCGCGCAAAATGGGAGTATAATGAATCAATATTCAGAAAAAAAACTACCTCAAAGTTATTTTCGGCCACCTTAATTATACACACCAAAATTATACTAAACATGTAATATTCAGAAATATGTGACATATTCCATAAATTCCTTTACAAATAGAAAAGCTTTACTTAGCATAAATGCTAGCCTGCAGTACGTTAACAGGAACGAGCGATAGTGTGTTCAGTGTAGTGTAACATAATTTAAAAGAAAATACAGATGATTGCTTTTGTAAATGTTAGAACTATTATAGACTCTTTCTGTTTGAAAAGTTTGTAGAAATAAAGCTAGTACAGAAATAAAGTTAGGGTAAGGGAAAAAATGTGTCCCTTACCAATCTAGAATCTAAATAAACATTTATCAATTCAAGGAACCAGTTCAAGGAGAATTATTTAAGCTTTATTGCTTCCAATATCCTTATATAAGTTACCTTCTACTTCTCCGACACACGTGGTGCGAGGTCCGTTCACATCTGCACCTAACTGGCACGAAGTACCCCAGCTGGGGCAGCGGCCCCGGCTCCGTGGAGTCGCTTGAGTCACTCCACTCTGGCTGGCTGAATAGTCCCATGTCTAAGGCCGACGGCATGGTGGACACAACTTCACTTTTGCGTGAGACTATAGCTTATGTATTTCGCTTTTTGATGTATCAGGAGTTGCTTTCTTATTTGGTTACTTTTCTATTTAGTATTTTGAAGGTTTAGAAACTTTGGAAATGAAGGCTTTAACTGTTACAGCATTGCAGTCTATTGAACGTCACTTAAGTTAAAGTTTAGTAACCACACTTATTAGTTAGTTCTAAATTCAAAATTGAAGTAGAACTTCACGTGTAGTTTGTATTTTAATATTTACAGGCGCTCATTTTTTACTGAATTAGGAACTACCACATGACACTACTCTTTACACTAGTCTCGTCTACTAAAAGTTATCAAGGATTTAGCGGTTATTAAGTACGTACATAAGCAAACAAATTAAAAAAGTGTACTCTTTGTTGACCGATAAAACACAGACTTTTATCAGAACGAAGGTAAAATTCTGGATCATAAAAAGATTTAGATGTGTCGTTAGATTCTAACCAATCTGATAAAACAATTTTCTATGTCATACAATTTGAAACGGTACGTAATACGGATACGGTAGAGAGTCCTTTAATGCTGATTTAGAAAGTTATCTGTGTCCAAGTAGCATATAAAGGTAGCACTCACAGCCTTCGCTAATTACACTATTACTCACGTGTTAAAAACTTCAAAACTACGGAAAACACGTCTTACAGGTTCGGAAGTCAGAGTTTCAGTGTGCGTGCAAAGTTAGTGTACAAACAAAATGATTACAGATAAGGGCGTGACGCGGCTTCGTTCACAATTAGATCCAAATTAAATAGTTATGATATGACAAGATTAGATAATTCGTTATAATAAAGTGTTTTTGGGTTAGCACGTATCTGCTGAAATTGGAGCGCCCAGCCCAAAGTTATCGACGGTAGCCCACAAAATTATTATTAGGGCTAGATTATTTTATTTATTACAACTTTCTCTAATCACAAACCTATAGCAAATCGATAATACAAGTAGCCAATTCGACAACATGAACTGAAAGACTGAACTGAAGATTAGAACAGAATTTGTATGAAATTGTCTACCAAATAAACTGGGAATTATTTGTAGGTGATAAAACAGGCCCTTAAGATGTAACAGAGTAAAAAAAATAAGAGAAATAAATTACACCGAGTTCTCAAATGCAGATACATGATTCAAATGCGCACCTGTGATGCGAAACATTCCAACTTCTGAACAGGAACATATATTTGTTAAGTGCATCATCAAGATGTACCGAAACGCCTTATTTACTTTTCTTCACCTACCACTTAACTGCTATATATTACTGTACAGTGCGCCCATGAATATTTTTGGACGATCTGCTTAAATAAACATGTTGGTAACTTAAGTAAGTTGGCTGACTCAAGCAAGAATTTCTACTAAAATATATTCTAGTTCGCCAGTTTCGAGTCTTCACGCTAATTGTATTACATACTAAAATGTTATGCTTGCATTTAATAATTCAACCGTAGAGGTTTACGATATCAGATTGTATGTATAAACACCTTTTAGAGTGAAGGAAGAAAACTGTGATTGATATTTATATGTCGGAGTAGCCTTCATATATTGAATGCGTTAAGCATTGCACTTATTTTAGGAGGGATTTTCAAGAGGCATACTCTTTCAAATTGTGGCCATTTTTAGCTGTATAATCACATAAATGTACAGACACCAGCACATCGAGCTACTACAACCTGTCAAATTTCCTTATGAAGCTTATGGTTCAAAGATGATTGGGAAAATTTGACAGCTTCAGGTAGCTTGATGTGCTGGCGTCTGAACGTAACTAAGCATACATATCTAAACTATCCTTCACCCCGATTCTTCTTAAGATTACAAAGACCCGTTATTGCCACCAAAACCATGAGAATGCTTCCGATATCACCTATTATTTCTCCCTCTCCTATCTATTGTCTAAAATCTATTATACTACGGCCATTTCTTTAGCCCAGCAGCTGCCAACCTTTGTTTTTAAACAAATAAAGCTGTAGCCGGCTCGGGTTTCGTCAAAACCGACCGGGCATCAAAACGTGAGGGCACGCGCATTCCTCGGGCAACCATAGGTTTTTTCTAGTACTTTTTTGGGATCGTGACTCACAAAGGGACCGATGTAATGTAATTATGATTAGACATTAAAATCTTTTTTTGGGCAGGGGTATGTTGGATGTTGCGGAGAAATAGATTCCAAGTGAATGAAATGGCTATTGTACAAACGAGCTACTAGAATCTGGATTTTCAACTTTATCGATGAAGCATATATGGTTGAAAGTTGTTTGGGAAAAATTTACAGCTTCGGGTAACTTAATGTGCTGGCGTCGGTACTTTAAGTTGTATCCAAAATAGGGCGTGCTAACGCGTAGAATTTAAAAATTTTATCATCTTAAAAGGCTGATCAGTAGCTATGTTAGCAGTAATAAGTTTGTAGTTTAAATTTCGATTTTAAAGACATTGGCACACGTAATGCGGTTCATAACATCTGCATCTCCTTGGCCCACCGACTTTTAAGGCTCTGCATCAGTGACTGGAATATAAGTTGTTGTTTCCAATTTATTTTGAGGGATTATTCATTCCATTTTAGCCTTATATGAGTATTAACCTTCTTGACAGAGATTTAATAAGTTTTTTAGGTCGTTAATATCCACTCTTGTTCTTTGGCGCAATATCCGAGACTACAAATCTAGAGGATCATTCATGGAAATCCAGCAGGCAATACCCATAAGGGCACAAAGTGCAGTACATTTTCTACTTTCAACAACACTAGATACTTCTTTTCAACCCGGAATCGACCATTTATCACACAAAACGAATGTTTCAACTTCAACGTCCAAATAGAAACGTCTTTGACCGCGAACAAACAGACAGACATGTCTCCATTCATTAGTATGTCTTCAAGCATAGAAATGTACACTCATACAATTCATAGTAAATCATCGTCGAAGCTTTTAGTTAAACACGATCAAGTACAGTCGCACACATAAGTGATAGAATTAATTATGAGAACGTTTGTGCGTTGCACAGGTGATCTTGTGAGTCACGAATGAATTGATCATGTGGAATATTCATTTTGGCCGGAGTTACTATGTATACATTGTCAAAAGGCGGAGGAATGTAATTCGAATTAGATGGGGGGTTTTGGGGTCATTGACATTGTTAATAAGTCTTCTGTGTCTCTGGTATTACTTATTGTAAGTAGATATATAAGTGTATATCGTAAAGAACAAAAGAGAAAAGGTGAACCATAATAAGGGAAATATTCTTTAATGAAATAAAGTAATTGTGATAACTTTTAATTTAATAAAAGATAATACGATTTTTTTCATCAGTCTGGAACGCTAAACTCTTGCCCAAAGTTTATTTTTCTTTTTTTCATGACCTACTTAAATATTTTTTCTAACAAATTTTGCTAGGTTGAAAATTGTGAGCGTATTAAGCTTTCTGCAGCTCTTAGGCAAAAATTATTCAACAGACTTTATTTAAAGAAAGTTAAAAATAGATTTCAATTGAATCTACTAAACATTTTATGTGCTTAAAAAAATTACATTTCATAAAGAAAACTCGTGAGAAACTGCAATACAAATCTATCAGTCCATTCGTCCACATCTCTACTAGCGCGTATTTGACAGTCCTCAATACTATTTGTCGCAACGTCTAGACATTTGTATGCCGTGTCCGTAGTTCCGCTGTGAGCCAGCCACATTGAAAGCATTTTAAACTTGGACTTGTCACGCTTCCTTTTAGTAAAGAAAGATTTGTCTATAATAGTAGATTCAAGTTTTTGAGTGCATGTCTTCGGCAAATACGATTTTGAATTTGGCAGCGCCTACTAATGACTACATCTTCATTGAGTATTGGGTTTACGTTGCGGAGTTCAAGACGTGTAAAATCATTTCTTTATGACTGTGCAACTAGCTTTTGACGTAGTAATGTCATCATCTCCCGAGCCTTTTCCCAACTATGTTAGGGTTAGCTTCCAGTCTAACCGGATTAAGCTGAGTACCAGTGTTTTAAAAGGAGCGACTACCTATCTGACCTCCTCAACCCAGTTACCCGGGCAACCCAATACAAGGGGTGTTAGGGTTACACTGGCGTCAGACCTACTGGCTTCTGACTACCCGTAACGAAGGGTGTTCAATGACAGCCGGGACCTACAGTTTAACGTGCCATTCGAAACACAGTCATTGAGTAGATGACTTTGACGTAATAATGTGTCCACATGAAATAGAAACCATTGATCTTTGACGTCACCTTTTAGGCTTACACTGTTGGTTTCTGGCATTTTAAAATTTCTAAAATATCTTTTAGAAGTAACGAAACTTCACTAAATACTTGGCTTTAACTTATGATATTGTAACAGCATGTAGGTGCAATATTTTTTGGACTTTATGCCAGCTAAGGACCTTAATATTATTTAAATCCGAAACAGTAAACCATTGTATTTAATTTGCTGTTATAGTGCTAGTGTCGAATGACCTAGTTTAATAAAGTAACCAAACTAGTTGTAAACAATACTTACTTAATGTTTCTTACTATCTTACATCGCGAACTTTAATGATTCGGCAGAGTCGGCGAAAGGTGATACGAACTGTTACGAACAACCAACAGGGGTAGGATAGGAGACTAAGGCCAAAGGTTTTAAGGCAAAATTAAATTCTGCCGGGGCTGATGGTTGTTCGCAACAGTTACCGAGAGGCAAAGACCTCCAGAAGGAACATAGTGGGTTTTATTCAGTAACACTCTGACACTCCCTTCAGTTGCACCCATAGCGGGAGGGGTGACTTCATATTTCCCATGTTATAAAAAAAGTATGCCAAATTCATGTCGTCATACATAAATCTTAATGCGAGACAGTCACAAAAATGCCACTGTGCCTAAATTGTTCAGTGTCAAATATGAAAGCAAAACTACATTAGTTGAATTTACAGTTTTATTCCTGGCTATCTCACATTCCAATAAGTTATTCTAAAATGGTTTTAGAATTTTAGTATGTATGTAATTACAATAGAACCTCAGAATTCTCAAAATCAAGCGTCAGTCGAGTCTGTGTGAGGTCCAAAAAAATAAACATCAGTCATCTCGTGAAAGCGTGGGCGATGCTTAGAATCTGATGTTTTGCTTTGAGCAATCCTTGTGGCTTTTTGTATAGTCGCATTAACGTGTTCGAGTTTCCTTAAAGGGTTTTGTTATGCTGTTTGATGTATAGTTAAGCTAGATTGAGATGGTGGTAGGAAGATAGATGGGTTTATTTAAAAATAATGCTTTTACTATAATTGAAGGTAAAGGAAAACATCTTGAGGAGACCTGGACTATAAAGTATGAAATCACCAACCCGCTGAGCAAGCGTGGTGATTAACGCTCAATCCTTCCCCGTGGGAGAGAAGGCCTGTGCCCAGCAGTGGGACGATAAAAAGGCTGTGATGATGATGAAGCAGCTCGACCTGCCTTCGCGTTAATTTCTTAAGAATCCCTTTTTTACTATGGAATGAAATTCCATTCAGTTGTTTTTGAGTATATCACAAACAGTCAGACAGATACAGCAAAAGCTTTCAACACATATTATGTAATGATGTTGGACTATAGGCTAGAAGAAAATAAGACTTTCACATAGAATCCTTTCAATACTACTGTCTACTTTCTCAATTTTCTTCTCAAAATAATCCAAGTCGAAATAAAAAGACGTGTGAACCTTTTACTGATGTTTTGGTTACGTTTAAAAGTTTAACTCTTCGTTATTGTATTGTTTTAGATCCCATTGGTGAGGTGGAAAATTTCTTTAGCTGTGACAAAAAATTGATTGGTGTCGGGTTATCCGTTGAACCTTAAACAAATCGTAACGAATCTCTTTACGGTAATTCTCATGATATCCGAATATTATTAGGAAATAGAAAAAGAAAAAAAATATAAAGAGGGCCCTTTACGCACAGACGCCAGCACATCAGGCTACTACAATCTGTCAAATCTCCTTTATAGATTTTCAACTTTATTGCTGAAGCATATGGTGCTAAGTCGAATGAGAAAATTTAACAGTTTCTATGGACTAAACCATGGACGTTTTAAGTTTCTGTTGCAGTGCTGTTGCCTCTTATAGCTGGAATAGTTCTAGATCTTTCTATCAATCAAAATTTCTTGAGATAAGACAATAAGCAAGATAGTAAAATACATATTTATATGGTCTTGTCTAAACCCTTATTTGGCAAGTCGTCTAGCAACAAGACGCTTAATATTCAGCAGCCGTCTAGATTTTATCTCTTGTTTTAACATCTGCCAAAATTGCCGCTTTATTCAATTACATTATTACTACGTGCTTCATTTTTGGGCTATTTTTGGAATATATACTAATTTAGTGGTTAGAGTTGAGATTTCGGCAACGCAATATCATTTTGTAATTTTAATTTAATTTGTAACTTCTGTTTTTGTTATGGCCGTCACAAATATAAACCATCATCGCACTGGTTTATCCCAGTCGAAACCTTTCCAAGAAAATGTTTTCTGTAGGGGTTATTTTTGAGTATGCTAAATGTTATAAGACAGGTAAATCCTTCTTTGGCTTCCAGGGAAAGAATTACAGCGGCCAACACAGGGGCCAACACAGGGGGCTCCAGAAGGAACAAAACTGGATTTTCGTCAGTAAAAGTCTGAGGGTTTGGGTCACTTGATGACATAAGAATCAATGCTAAAATGAATGATGTTGCAAACTAACACGAAAACAACATTAAGAAAAAACAATAGCGTGGGTTTGTAAACGAACATAAAATTAAAATGCCCAAGGTAATTGCTTGATCTTCTACAACTTGATGAAGATAGCACAAATTATGTAAATTGTGGAAACGAACTGCACGTTAAGTTTGTGTAGTTTGTAAAACGTAATTATTGGACATCGTGACTAGTGTAGATAATAGCACTTTTGTACCTCACGATAGATTAGGATCTATTGTACTTATAAATTACACTTGGTTATAATAAAAATAGATTGTCTAATCATTTACTTACAGCAATTTGTTACCTTACTAAATAAACAGCCATTCACCTCATTCTGAGCAAACAACAAAGAAAATCTTAAACCAACATAGTTTCATTTATATGACTCTATAAATTCGTTCGTGAACGTTTCTCGCTTCAATTCCATTACATATAGGCCTACATGTTGAACTTTGTTTCCGATTCTTAAACTCAATAAGCCTCACTTTGTTAAAAGATTGACAAGCGTCTTCTGCGTTTGAGTAAACCCTTATTACGAGGCACATAAGATTGGAATTATCCAGTTTTAGCTGTACGCACTTCTGGTGAGTAGATGATTCATCGAACATTGTCTTGTACAACGGCGACTCTTTGGCAATTGCTTTTGTAGGACAGTTGCAGTCCGACTGCCCTCTCTAATGAATGTGCATGCATTTTGTATAGGACTTGAGCTTTCAGGGACATGTTGAGAAAGCTGATCGTGAGTAAATGTGTTCAACGCAAATTAGCTGGCATAATAAGCTTTTGTATGATCGACGTCTTGTATTGAAGTAGGAAATAGACGTGGATTCTGACGAAGATTCAGAACTATGTAAAGGTTAAAGATCTAGTGTGCTACTGGTTTTGTACGTCTCTTCTATTTTTAAATTAACTGCTTCCAGTGAATAAAACTAAATTGATGACACCATTGATTTACAGCCAGCGTTAATATTTTTGAGAATCGAAGCATCCTAAACGCTTCTTCTACATCGAACGGAACTGTAAATACAAATGCAAATACTTTTTGTTCCAAAAAAGGGCGTATGCCGGCTGTTTGGATAGTAGGCGTACAAGGGCTTAATAGCATCGATGTAAGATATTTACGATAAAATTCGACACTAATTTTAACATCGTACATATATTTTTCGTCCCACATGTGCCTTGATCTGCTATCAAGCACGTTCGATTACTCACCGAATTATTCTGAGACACAAAAAAAGATGTGTCGTCAGCCACCTCTAAAAGTAGGTGCAGTTTTTTTGACTCATTTTTTAACAGTATCGCTAAGTAAAAAAATAAAAGCTTACGTACGTAGTATTTGGCATTGTGTTATAACAATTTTTCGTCAGCGTGAATATTTTTGCATTTGTACGATTGCATGTTTGTAAGAATGAAAGAAAAATGAGACCGAATTTTGGCAAGCTGCGTGTATGCTAAAGATAAGTTTTGTTTGTTGCGTTTTGTGCGAGTGTAAGTAAACTCTTACCATACGTTTGTGAGCAAGGATATTGTTTTGCTTTCTGAATATGATATTGTTGAGAAGCCAGCGAAAAACAAGGACCTTTTTCATATCGAAATGTAGTCTATCATAAATTGTGCTAACTGAGAAAACATTTTAGTTACATAATACGCTTCCAAAACCTTGCCTAGTTGCAATTCGGGCCGGTCAGAATAAAAAACTAATAAACTCAAACGATTGCACAAAACATTTCTGAAATCTTGTAATTGAAAACAACAGCAGTAAGCTACAATATGGCTTGGTACGTGACTACGTATTCTCTCGTTACCGTCACAGGGGTTTTTTGGAACCATAGCTAAGTCGCCTCAGCCTTTTTTTAGACGAATCTCGAGCCAAACGTGTGGGTCATTACTAAAAAGGTTTTTGTCCATTATACCCTTTGAATTCTCAGTTTTGGAATTTGTGGTAAAGTTTGAAATAGTACGCCATTTCCAGACTATTCATAAAAAAGTTCAATCTGTGATCATCTCAAAATGTTGTAATCCTTTCGGGGTTTTATCGCATGTGCTATCTAAAGAAGCTCTCTGTAGCATGTTGCGAGGTGAGGCCCGGGTCATTGTATCGAGCTTATTGTTTACAAAACTGTCAATTTGAGAAGCATTACTCATATTCGCTAACCCTTCAACTAACAATAAGTGTTTGTTCAAGAGGGTCGTTCAAGAAAGGGGACTGATTGTACCCTAATATTATATTTTTTAAATTTATTTTCTCAAGATAGATTTGCACTAACATTATATTAAATTTCGACTATCCCAGACCCATTACTCATATCATAATCTCATATCAGTGTTTATATACTAATTAATTCTTTCTTTGTTTGTTTTGCTTACGGACGGTATCTTTTCGCGTTAAAATATTAGGCTTTATGTAAAAAATATCATCCTTAAGAAAAAGATATCGACATTTTTTTGTATACCGGGTACTATTCGTTTCCTATTAACGTGCCTACGAAAATACGCGTACCAAAATGAATTTCTAGTTTTAAATAATTCTTTTGTTGTTTGCCATTCTAAAGTGTATTGAACTGTATCTAAACAGCCAAACATTATGTTAGATCATTGTTTTTCTAAGTATCTGCTGGCTGCCAAAAAACTATTAAGAAAAGTTATTTCTTTACGTCCGAAAATATTTTACGGATTGCGACACGGAATGACAACGTTCATGTTTTAATTTTATTTAAAATACCGTAAAATCTGTTTTTCCACATTATTTATGATTTCCTGAAAATTCTTCTATTAGCGATGCTTTTAATCGTTTATTTTCTAACTAACAAGTTTTCGAGATTTATCGAATAATTGTCTATTTTAGGAAACGGAAACTGACTAACATAGGTAGTGCGTTGAGTCATTTATGTCTTCAGTAAATTTATATTAAGGAACCGTCACACAGATTCACATTACTAGAGCATCGGCTTAGAGGGACACTTGTGTATTTTTAGTTTGTGAAACATGTCAGGGAAAAGTTTAGTCGATTTTCTATGTTTAGTCGAATAAGATGCAAGCAATTACAGATCTGCCCTGTATTCATAGATCTAATTAATCAAATTAGAATTCTAGCTAAATTATTTTAAAATTTGAAAACGAACTTAAAAATAGTTATTAAATGAAAAAATACATTTTTTTTTTTCACAGCTACTAAGATAAAATGCCATTGTTTATCGGTATTATAAGTACGCACCCATGTGCGGAGTCTAAAACTTCTAATAAGCGTTAGTTGACACTCAAAATGAGCAGATCTTGTACTGACGCCAGCACAACAGGCTATAACATCTGTCAAATTTCCTTAGTGGATTTTCAACCTTATCGCTGAAGCATAAAGTTCAAAGTTGATTGAGAAAATTTGACAGTTTCGGGTAGCCTGTGTGTTGTGCTGGTGTTTGTACCATTTTATAAGTTTTTCGTTACTACCGCAAACACAAATAATATTTTTTATTACGGGTAATAATGAAAACGTAGATGTAAAAACCGGTTTTGATTTGAATCAAACAAGACCTTAAGATAATAAGGTAATTAGGTTTTACAGATGTAATTTACATATGTGAGTCATATTAATATGACAGTATACTGTAGGAGTTAATAAATTAAAATTACTCCTACAATAATATACGCCAAAGGTTACCTGGTAGTGACTAGAGTAAAAGTTTGAAGGTTATTTTAGTTCTGCGTAAATAAACACAATTGTATTATTAGAGGCGAGACAAAGTTTACTTTCAAAATCTATTTAAATATCTCTTAAAAAAACATTTGAAGTCTTGTTATGTCTATTGCCTCGATAGATATGTGGAGTTTATTTTTCAACCGTTTATTTACCGCGCTTTCACGTTTCTTTTTTATGCATAAAATAAGTGGGATTAAAGAAGAATTTATTGCTTCTTAAATGTAACAAAAGAGTTTTAATGAAAAGGAAAAGAACGCTGTATTAAACTCATTTCACCCCATAATACTTTGTTAATTTAGGCCTACACTTAATAAAAAATATATTAAAAATATGTACTACATCTAGTATTGACATGGCTATTCGTTAGAATAGTAAATTGCAATTGTTTTAATACCATCCATAACCAAATCAAATTATTCCCATTACTAATATCGATTAAATCGTAGTACCAGATGTCAATGTCAAACTTTTTCTTTTACCCCGCGATTCACAGAACCATCGCGTCTAAAACAGAATTATCCAATGCTCCAGTTTCAATTGCATTAAATATTTCTTGAGTTTACTTAGCTTAGTTCTATCCCGTATTCCCAGTGCTAAAATAACTAACTATTGATCCCTGAAGACGGGTTTGAATTGCAAAGAGGATTTATCTATGAAGTTAGTATGATACTGGCCTCCGACCTACTAAGACAGTCAGTGACGTAAGCTTCCTCGCTACCTGTGCCAAGTTTTATCATAAGCTATTGTTATGCTCAGACTTCGTTAAGTTACCCGCAAACAAACAAATAGATTGAAGCTATTGAGTTTATCTAATCTACCATCTTCGTTAATTTTGTGAGACTAATTTACTAAATTAGTCGATTCTATAACATATCGATTACAGCCGTATCTTTGTGGTTATGGGATACTATTAGCTTGCCTATTCATTTCTCATTCGCTTTTCAAATTTGTATTGTCATTATTATGACTGCCAGTCGTTTTATTGTATGCACCCGCATAACCAGTGTAATACAAATCTTCACAATTTATTGATAAGAACAAAATGTACGAGTTAGTCTGTATTGATGCCTGTCCGTCCGTTTATCTTGATCGCAATAAAACTTTATTGTCATGTTATCAATGTCAACCATCAATCAGGGATGGGATTTGTTCGGTACTACACCTTAGCTCCTTAGTAATAAAGATCAATTTTGAGTATATTTTGGAAGGAGCAATGAATCTATGGCGTTCAAGGCCCTCTTTGGTCACCATCAATAAAGATTCTAGCCGTAAAAGGAAATCTGTTAGCTTTCGCACTTGACGGTGAAGGTGATGTTAATTTTTACTACTATAGTTTCTTACCAAGGGGAAACCTAATTTGTTTCCTTACAAACTCTCCTTACATGACTTTCATTCTTCAGTCATCTTACAGTCGGGCCCATTTCATGTACTCGACTAAAAATACCAACTCTATTCTCACTTACTTAGCAGTCACCTCTCTAAACTTACTTAGTCAAAATCTTAGGTCAAAATATTCATCGACCAACTCGGATGCCTGAACGATGATACTTAAAAACTAATCAATGCGGATTGAATTTCGATCGGATATTGCACATGTAAATCCGATCATCCGATCTCGTCGCTTCATTCGCTTAACCAGTTCACTCTGAACATTTGAATAAGCTCACAGTACCAAGTAATCTGGTAAGTGGAAATTATTACTAGTGTAGAAGGTAACAATAACTTTGTTATGAGAATGTTGGGACTTTGGACGTTCCTACTTGGGCCTAAGTTTAATAAGTAGTCTCTTTGGTGCAAGTTGAGGCAGTATTGTCATGAGACTATGGTACTGATATGTATATGTTCTGTTCATTTCCAATTCTAGTATGCTTCCTTCATGTTGTGAGCGTTGTGGTAATTATATGTAGAAACTTGTCATATTCATGCTTCGATACAGACTGAATCTTCATTGTTCTGACGTATAAGCTATATTACTACCAAGTTTCATCAAAATCCGTTGAGCCGTTTGGGCGTGAAGCGATAACATACATACACTGGTTAGTTGACTACGTCAAAAATAAAATCCTATAAGATATTAATTTGGTAAAACATCTTAGAATAATGTCACTTTCACTCATCATTTTAAAGGAGGAACTGTTTAATTTTTTTTATTGATTATTTAACTAAAATAAGTATATGGCTTAATGTGAAAAAATGGTGACGTCATAGTTATAATTTTCATACAAATTGCATAGAAAGTAACCGTTTTTGTCATTTCAATAAAAGTAATGTATTTGACTAGTTGTCAACTATCCAATTGATCAATATGCAATACGTAGGCATACAATTTCAATTAAACGTAGACAAACCTTCTCAATCAATTCATTAGAAGATTATACTTTGTAGCATACGCTATCTTCGTACACATAACAACATAGTACTGTCTGTCAACAGTATTGGTTGTGTGAATCAGCCAGTCAAAGACACTACGTGTGCCAAGCGTGAACACGCTGTCTGGCTATAAAAAAAAAGACAAATACGAGAATATCTGCTTACAAACTCGTAGATTTGTTAACGATGACGATATAACGTGAGGGTAATCAGGTTACAATTTTAAGTTGTAGCACATTTGGTAGGTACCTACTTCTTTCTATACAAGAATATCAGCGAAATTCGATAAATGTAATGGCGGACTTGTATTGCGCAATAGACCATTTAATTAATATGCAATGTTTCAAACATTCATTACTAGTTTTCAAAGTTCAGGCAGCATTTTAGCTACCCTTTAAAGTTTTTCTATCAGACATTTGCCAAATAGTCGGCTATAAATCATATTCGGGATTTGTGGCCTGTATCGCAGTTAATTGACGAAATATTTTGTATTTTAACATATTCTATCGCCGGTTATCAGAGCGTCACCAAAATTCCACATCATAGTCCATTCGTCAATCCAAAAATAGCCACACAAAGAAAATCCTAAGCTCCAGCTGCTTCGAAATTAAGACAGTGGGCACTCCGTCTAGCCCGGACAGTTGTATTTCCAATGAAAAAGTGCGTATTTTAGCTCTGTTGTTGAATTGGACACGGTGAGTGACGTCACGGAGAAGACAGACCAATTTCTAGGACACACGATGCGATCCCCGACGCCTACGCAGTCGGACACCGATCAGGATGTAGGGTTGTCCCTACATGATGATCTGTGGTTTGATCGCCGTTAATTAAGTTTATGTTCTACTTAAAAGTATTTCTGTAGCAGAAATTTACGGAAATGGCCAGAGATAGAAAGGGGTTTATGCAGTCCTTAAAATTGAGAGGCGTTTCAATATTCGGCCGTTAATATGCTAATGTTATTAAGAGACTTAAGAAGTGTAGTTTGCTCATATATAAAAAAATCATAGTGTAGTTTGCTCATATATAAAAATAATTTAAAATTAAAAACAGATTTTTTTATGTCAAAATTCGTTTTATCATTCTGATTCCTAAACTACTAAATCCATAGTTGGATATTACAAATTCATCATTTATCGTTTAAAGACATCAGCATACATTACATAATAAGTAGAAAAACTGGCAGTTAATTATTATTCCTTGGAAAACGGATAAAACAATCATATTGCAGTAATGGAGATTCCCTAAAAAAATAAATAAAAGAACTGTCAAGTTGACAGCCCTGCCGCCATGTTTTGCAGATATGTTGGTTGTCTTGTGTTTAGCCGTTGACATATTTCGTATGGATACAGCACCTCCATGGGGAAATATGAGCGGGATGGTGTGTCCACACTCTCGTATTTATAGATTCCTTCTAAGTTGAGTTATAAGAAGCAGGTGGATTGGTGTTAAATATCATAGAGGATTAAACAAGTGAAGAAAATGCTAGCTTTCATTTTGGTTTTGTAATACAGGAATAAACATTTAGTTTAATTTTGAGAAGTTTATATATTGGGGTATTGGCTGTAAGGATATTTGTGTTTTAATAAACAAATAAATACTTTTTTGATCCAATTTATTCAATTATAAATAATAGTGTATTAGTTAGGTCTGTATTAACTACCCTTAATTAAATAACGCGATATTTTATATCACCAATCGTCATCTGCCTAGTCTTTTCTCAATTACTATGTTGGGATCAACTTCTAATGTTATCGGAAGCAACTGAGTACAAGTGGTATGATTACTACCTCCTCAACCTGAGTAGCCCAATACCCCTTGATAAGACTGGCGGTCATGTGGTAGCTTCTGAACCAATCCTTACGTGAACGACTGCCAAAGATGTTTCAATAACAGCCAGGACCCACCAATTTAACACTAATGAATCAACCTTAAATTAAAAACTGTAACATATTTTTTTAACATGCCAAACACTAAAAACATCCGTTAATTCAAATTTAGAATAACATCGAATTTCAAACATGAATTCTATGGAATCGGACAGAAACAACCACCCACAATGTCAGATTTATTGTTATTGAGCCTAACAACGCAACTTGCTTTTACAAATTAATAAACCCTTTTGTTTAATAAGGCAATAGTCTAGGTGTGATGCTGTTTTCAAATAAGAGGAATCTGATCAAATGAGTGTTCGACTAACACTAGATTCCAAGCTACAATTTGTGGACATCTTTTATAAACTTGTCTGTATTCTGTATTCGTATGTTATTTGCACACATTCGTATCTCATTATAAGATAATTGTGTGTGTGTTCGTTATTTAAATAAACATTTTAATATTGATTGGTATTAAAATTTTTCTTTTTCTTTTCCTATCACGCATTCCAATTTCAAAATTATGCTCCATTAGGAACATCAAACATCAAAGCGATGACCTCTTTACGATAATTCGATGTTATGCCTATCGATGTTTAATTAAGTCGATTATGATTTTTATGAATGATATCATCGGCTACATAATAAAGCGCGGTGTCGTTCATTCATTAAATTGACGTGCGGTACAAACACGCCTCTTCATTGCTTATTACATTGAATCTAACGTGCAGTGGGTAGCATGTGACTTGGGACATGACCACTTTGTTAGGTCAGGCTTGACAGTTGATAAACAAACTAGGCAGGACTTTGTTATTACAGATTTTTAAAAAGCATTATAATGACGTCACGATGATTAAGTAATGTGTAAATTCTGATATCTGAAGACGGTCCTGACAATTTATGTTGATCTACTCACGTTAAATCTAGCTTTATTCGGCGTATAATTCGGCGATAATTCAGAATAACCGGGTATATCTTAGAAGCAAATTGGCATAAATATTGTGCTCATTTATCCGTCATTAGCAAATTCCGGCCGCAAGCGTTTTCACATAGGACGCTGTTTCGCTCAGGTCATTGCATTGTGCTTATATTTATAAATGGGCCGTTTTTACCAATTAAAACGCTTGTTATATCAAAATTGGACCGAAACACTTTATCAATAGGTCAATCAATTATATTTTTTTTTAAATGTCAGTCCAATAAAATGCAACTGCTGTCACTTGGCCTTCTTTTCCAATTATTCAACCGTTTTAAATAATACTGGCACCTGCCACGAAATAACTCTCAATAAAAACGTGCACTTAATAAACTGGATTAAATAATATAAAAACACTTTCATCACTCTCACTTTTCACACTCGTATTCGATTATTTCGTGTTCGTAAATCGATTTGTTTTTACCTCACTACTAAGCACACGCACTACCAAGCTACCGCGATTATGTTTTTATTAAAAAAAATTGAATTTCGAAAATTTTGTTTCGAATGCGTCAGTCAGCGAGGCGAGCGCGTCGCGACGCTCGCGTCGACTGGCAGCTTTCGGCCGCTTGCCAAAGAATCCATGCCTGAAAATATATTTATGTGGATATGGTTATTTACCTTCTGACTGTCACGGCGTATTAATTTTTTTTAATTCAAGAATGTAAATTTTAGATTCGAGAGGCGGTGGGTTGACATAATTCGCGTGGTACTCAAATTTCGCAATACAACCAGGCAAGGTCAATGATCTCAAGAAAATTGATCGCCTGTTTGACGTAGTTGGAAAATACTTGTGTAAAAACATTTCACAAGCAACCACAATTGTAAAAGACAAAGAAATTTAACAATCTGAACATTCATCCGTTCCCCGCATACAAATTCGCGACACTGGCAGAATTACGCAAAATTTTGTAAAACTCTTTCATGTCACTGTGCAATTTACTTAACAATACCATTTGTGGTTCATTACACTGAACGTGAGCCACTCCCAAAGTCCAGCCAATAAAGATAATTTAAGCTCACAACAAGCCGGAAACACGCGTGTTTATATAAACTTCATAAAACTATCTAAAATAAAAGTTCTGAATGCAAGCGGTCTGCGAACTGCAACTAACAAGAGCGATAAAAACTGGCCTGAACTACAAGCAATAATCAACCTTCTTGCTAATGAAATAAGGCTCTTTGATGTTGTTATAAAAGTTAGTTTCAGTCATCGTGGGTGGGAAATATAGGCGAATTAGGACAGATATTGCTCGACCCAGCTTGCAGTAAGAACGACCTAAATGTGAACCGACATAGAAATAATGGCTGAAAATTGGTGTAAGTGCCAACTGTACAATGGTGATTCGCAATTGCTGAGTTGAAAATGCTGATAATATTTTTATTTCAGTCACTATAAGTCATATACTAACTCCAAGCAAAAAAAAAGGATAACGATCGCCTTTCTGAGTTTCATAATGATTGTAATCACAGGATGTGAGCCTTGAAACTTGTCCATGGCATGCTAGTAAACAAAACAACATCTCAGGGAATACGTATATTCGATGGGAGCCGACAAAAACTAATTAACATCCTTTGACGTAAAACAATATTCACTAAGAACGATAAGGACAAAAAGTTTCGAATTTCCTTTGAACCTAAGTATCTTAATCTTTACTAGGATAATAAAACTGAAGGGTTTGTGTTTGTTTGCTTGAACGCGCTAATCTCAGAATATACTGGGCCGATTTGAAAAATTCTTGGTTAGATTTTATCAAAGAAGTCTACTTTTTATCCGGGTGCCTGCAGAGGTTCCCACGACAGAAGATATATTTAAGAAGATCATATTTGTGACGAAGTGCTGCATGTGATCGGGCTGGAAGCCGATCCTAACATAGTTGGGAAAAGGCTAGCTAAATAATGAAGAAAGCAATACGAAGGTAAGGCGTACTACAACAATTGCAACAATATTGAGAGCTGACTGTTCCGAGTAATTCAATATTTAACCTGGTGTCTAAGTAATAAGGCTCGAGTAAACATTTCTCTGCTGTAAGCTCGCAACTAAAATAATAATGAACTTGTAGAAAGAACTACTTAATTTAACCATCAGAGAGAACAACACAAGTACCACAATGCTTGTTGTTTGAACAATGTCGGTACTCGGCACACGTGCGCGCTCCGAGGGTTAGCTAGCAATCAGCTGGTTTATCGGACAAGCGTACCTACTGCCCACAGCACCTTTACATTTATTTCATAAAGAAACCGTTAAGCTTCTCTACATTATGTGTTCCTGGTACGATTAGAAAATAATGGCTTACAATTTCATGGCTATTATAGCATATTTCTTTTTATTTCTTCCGTGTCTTTTGTCGTTTTCTCTTGCGATATTGTGTGATTTGTTGAAGGTGCTTCTTTATCGTTTCTTCTTTCTTAAGATTCTACTTACTTATATGAATTTATTCTTACTTCACAGTTGCATCAAGTAACGGAGTCTGAATGACGAAGAACATTTTATGTCTTTTTGTTCAGATAACAGACAGTACGTATCAATAAATATCAAAATCTATGCGAACAACACAACTCAATACCACAATACTCGTAACATTATTTATTATTCACGTTTTCTGATACTAGGACTGTATGTACACAGAGGTGTTACATATGTGTTGTTTGACAATTTTAATACTG
Organism: Heliothis peltigera; assembly: GCA_958496145.1. NCBI lineage: Eukaryota > Metazoa > Arthropoda > Insecta > Lepidoptera > Noctuidae > Heliothis > Heliothis peltigera. The sequence goes on from OY292341.1 coordinate 3,194,461, forward strand.
ATAAGCGTATACTTCTTTTACTTCGAAATCGCAAATTACTATTCCAGCTCTATTATAGTTTATCAGTTATTTTCAACCAAACAAATAGCAGATCTCACCAAACTTTTTATCTCAAAGGGTAACTTGGCGGAACTCCAACGATTAATTTATATCAGCTCGTTAATATTAGCTGACAAACGGATCTCTTTCAAACATATATGCTGAGAAAAATATCAATAACGTACTTATCTTTCTAACAGCAGACTGCATAAACTCGAAAAAAAATACGCCAATTACACCATAAGTGTTGCGGGGACATCGGATTGTATTTAGTTCATCTATTTGTATTAAGATTTAAGTAGTTTGGTCCACAATATCACCACAGTTGTAAAGGACTAAAAAACACACAGACAGATACAGTTTCTTATCTCCGTTATAACCAAAGGATTGGCTAAAACTGATGATTAGTCTCACAATCAATATAAGCAACGCTACATTGTTTATTTATCTAGTACACACCTAATGGCTAATATGCAATTCCTGGCGACACAATGCGCATCCGATGTCCCTGACATAATTAATTGTCTGCGGCCTTCTGTTATTTATTTAAAATCTGATACGGTACGTTACATAATTAGTTTTGTAGTGGAAATTGCAGCAACCTCAGTATTGTAGTCTGAATTAAAATAGATAGTGATAATGACTACCAACCAATTTTGTTTAGCAACTACAAGCGCTTAAGACGAGATGTGTAGTTGAAACGATAATAAGAAAAAAATGCACGGTTCCTAAGAAAAATTGTCTTCATTAATTATTTTTTAGATATTTTAGCGTATACGAGCAAGCGTTGTGATTGACGCTAAATCCTTCTCCGTGTGAGAGGAATCCTGTGCCCAGCAGTGGGACGATAAAAAAGGCTGATGATAAAGTAGGTACAAACCTGTGAAGATTATGGTTCATCACCATATTTTCTTTAGTGTGATCACCGTATCCTGCAACAAAAACAAATAACATTAATATGCTGTCAAGTAGCAATAACTAAAATACTATTATTCTAATTTATTTTGGTTCAGCACACCTTACTATATCTGTGTTGTTTTTACTAGTCCCATTATGACTATCATTATCCTCTATACTCTAACAACCTGAATTATCCACCAACATCTACGTAGGTGTTAGTACAAATGCCACCTTAATGAACCAAGGCCTGGCTTGTTTTGGCTTCTGTCCCATTTTCCGAATGGTTAGTCCTAAGACGTTCCGGTTTCCTCATAATATTTCCTACGCTTCCGAAAGGAGCAGAACTGGAAATAACACCAGGGCTTACAAATAGTTAATGAACGATCTCGAAAGACTTTCAAGTCTTATAATTAATTAGTTTACTTGAAGGCTATTGTTACTGAAAGTCGAGAAGACTTTTACGTAACAACAAGACTTCCTTGCCCTAAATATGTAATTTAAACATCAAGAGACTTTCTTAAAGACTTTAGATTTTCTTATTACTAAGCTACTGTTTTATTTGTGACCAAGTATTTAGTAGGGGTGGTTCTTGTGACCGGAAATAACAGTATTATGATTTAAATTAAAACATCTCATGACATTTACCTATTTCAGAAGTTTTCTACCAAAAAGGATCAATAAAAGACCAGTGTTTCGGTAGTACATTATAGTAGTGGCTAGGACTTTGAAATAAAGGCAAGCTCTTTGAAGTGGTTTTGTGTCTTATAACGAAGGCTTAGTGCAATGATTACAGGATGTCCATCTCGCTAATATGCGGTTGACGGATGTCGATGGTAAGGTTTTTGCTTTGCAACCACAAGTTTATCACCCATAATCACCCATTTGGCTTTAGGTGTCGACATATTTTTTGCCTATTCTTCGTAGAATTTAGAACCCTAAAAAATATTATTAGATAATAGTACTTATAAACTTATGAAACTTTCGTATTTAGCGTATACAGAGTAACGATTCTTAGTATATTTTTGTAGGATCAGAAGAGATGTAGAAAAACATTTTTTTTTTTCACTTTTAGAGACGATTTTACTTTCAACTGGAAGAAACTTCAGATTTCACTTCAAACAACTTTTATATCTACGTATCGTTTTGAGTGCTACTGAAAACTTCTTAAGTGGATAATCTTCCATTAGCGGTATGTACAAACTTACAAACACAGCGATGTCTACTAATAAATGAGCATATTTTAAACTAGACAAATGTTTAGATCTCAATCTCCTTAAGACATTAATATTAACAACACCTCCAAAGGTTTTAACGCATTGTTAACAAGTTTGAATTGCTATTTATGAACTTATAATGGTTCCCGAATACTTTTCAGAGTTCATCAATAACGTTTTGGTGGCAAAACGAATATTAAAACCGTTATTGTTAATGTAGACGCCAACACATCAAGATACTATAATCTGTCAAATGTCCTTGATACATTTTCAACTTTATCGCTGAATCATATGGTTTAAAGTTGATTGGGAAAAAATTACAGTTTGATGAATGAATTTCATCATTGATTTGTAACTTTTCATTGAAAAATACATGCCAGTACTTCTGCTTTCGTTACTGAATTTCTTATCGCTGTATTACGTGGTGACCTAATGGTTAAAACTAAACATCTTGAATACAATGCAATAGTGAACCTGTCAAAGTATTTTGTTGAAATAAAATAAATGTGGGTTAGAGGACTTTGGAGCCGAAGAAAAACACAGATTTATCACAAAATCTTGAATTTAATTATTTTCTTTTCGAGAGCAACGTCTTTGCCTGTTCGTCCTTTTAGTCTCTCTCTCGTTCCAGTCTCATTCATTCCTCAATCTTATACATCATGCTATTTATCTCTTTCACACCTGATAAGTTATCCCTTTCACTCTTACTCCATCATGCTTCACATCTGTCATACATCATTTAACGTTTCATTACACTCATCTTCATTACATTCCTACAACTCGGCCATTCTGCTATCTGACTGCCCCCAGTCAGACCTACACTGAAATACAGGATTAGTCCTTACACATCTACAGACTCTATACAATTATAACAACTGAAACTTAAACCTTTCATACCTTTAAATTATACAATAACAATACCTTAAGATTATCTTATAATTACACACTTACACTTTCTCATTATTACAATTACAAACTCTTTACATCACTATCTCTTGAACTTCTCAACTCCTTCAAATTAAACAGAACTACTTTTAAAATAATAACCAACCTTGAAAGTACACCACACTGTAGTGACTACACATTGAATTTAAAAACAAACTGACAAAACTTTTAAACTTACAGAAAATAAACATTGCATCATGAAACAAAAGTATTACTTAACCACTTAACAATTACTAGGAACTTATTTCTTTATCTGACACAGACTTGACTTACATTCTTACATCTAATGAAATTTACTTAAGTAAACTACACAGAGTACACACAACCAGTTTAGTCTTAGCATCACATAGCATGTTTACAACTGTATAAATAAACAAGATGTAATCTACACCTTAAAGTAACATATCAGGTCAAGGTCTATCATAGGAATACCCTAACCTAAAACAGCTGAAAATCCTACTACACTTACACCTGAAACAAGGAATACTAGTTAACCTAATCGCCTAGCTCAACAGTATCACTAGACAATGGCCATGGCTTCATATTATCCGCAGAAGAGGATGTCAAACGAGGACCCTCTGTCATACGATCTACCTTCTCAAGATCATACCGATCATTCCTTTTGACCTTTGTCACTCGATAGGGACCCAAATATTTAGGCTTGAGCTTCAGACAAGGCCCAAACTGCGTCCTCTTTATTGCAACAATATCTCCTACAGCATATTTTGTGCTCTCCTTCCTTTTTCTATTATAAGTCTTGCAATTTTCGTCCTGTACTCTTTGTATTTGTTCTTTCGCCATAATCTTTAAGTTTTCTCTTTCCTCTATAAAATTATTTCTCTGTTCAGCCTGGATTAATTCATAAATCTGTAAATCTTCCTTTGTCTTCATTTTTGTACCAATCATCAATTCAAATGGAGTGGTATCAATGCTTCTCTGGTATGTACCATTCAGTGCTCTCTGCACTCGACTGACCTGCTTATACCACTGAGATGGTTCTTCTATGCACAGTTTCGTCAGCACTGCTATGATGGTTCTATGGATACGCTCCACCTGCCCATTTCCTCTTGGCACGCCTGTGGTGATTGTGATGTGTTGAATATTCTCCTTAGCACAATACTCCTTGAAGTCACTACTGGTAAAAGCAGTACCTCGATCTGAAATCAATCGTGTGGGATTACCAAATGTTTGTTGGTGAATCTTCAGCTTGTCTATTGTCTCCTTACTAGTAGTGCCTTTCACTGGGAATAACCACACAAACTTAGTGAATGCGTCTACCACTGTTAAGATGTAATTGTACATTTTTCTTGTCTCTGAAAGAGGTCCAACATGATCACAATGAATAGTATGCAAAGGAATACTGTCTTTTTCAATACTGTTTAAAAATCCTTCCTGTTTACCCTCTTTTTTGGTTGCCAGCAAACATGGTACACATGACAACAAAAGTTCTTCAATTTTCTTATTAATATTCTTAATGTAATAATCTTGTTCTATTAACTCTCTCATCTTCTTTTTTCCAAAATGTCCCTTCTGATGAATTCTTCTTAATATCTCGGATTCTAAACTTTTAGGAATAACTAACCTTCTTTCATGTCCTTTGTACAGTAAACCGTCAATGTAAGAATAATCTTCGAATGGCTGTAGTTTTAAAATCTCTATAATCGCCTTCAAACCATCATCTAGTAACTGTGCTTGCTTGACCTGTTCGTGTAGACTCAACTCAATAGTACCAATAAATGGATTCCTGCTTAAAGCGTCTGCATGTTGCATTTTACTGCCTGGTCGATGCTCTATGACATAATCATACTCTTCTAACAGCATCACCCATCTGGCTACTCTAGTTGACAAGTCCTTCTTATTCAAAGTTTTCTGAAATGCTTGACAATCTGTCACAATTTTGAAATGCTTACCGAATAAATAATGTCTAAATTTCTTTATTCCCTCAATCACAGCTAAGGCCTCCAGCTCATAGCTGCTATACTTCTTCTCAGCATCACTAGTCTTCCTACTGTGGTAATGTACAGGATGTAACTCACCTGAGTAATCTTTCTGGAGCAATATAGCACTATATGCTATTGCAGAGGCGTCTGTATGCAATTCTGTTTGTAGCTGAGGATCATAAATTCGTAAAACTGGACTACTGGCTAGAGCTTTCTTCAGCATGTTGAATGCATTTCTGTGAGTATCGTTTAATTCAAACGGTGAGTCTTTTTTAAGTAAATCTGTTAACGGCTTCGCTATTACAGCATAATCTTTGATGTACTTTCGAAAATATGACGTTAATCCTATAAAACTATGAAGTTGCTTTAAAGTCTTAGGTTCTGGGTACCTGGTTACAGCGTCTGTCTTCTCTGATGAAGGTTGTACTTTTCCCTCTTCTATTATATGACCTAAGTACTCTATTCTTCGACATAGGAGTTGTGCCTTCTTCCAGTTGATGTGCAGGCCATACTCTGATGCAACAGCTAGCACTTGCTTCAGGCGTTGCAATGCCTGGATTTCATCAACAGCTGGAATTACCAAATCGTCAATAAATATGATCAAAATTCCCTTCGCAATCAGTTCCTGAAACACCATGGTCACAAATCTCATGAAGTATTTGGGACATACTGACAATCCAAATGGAGCTCTTAAAAATTCGTACTGACCATTGTGGGTCACAAAGGAAGTATACTTTATGCTGTCTTCGCTTACTTTCAAATGAAAAAACCCATTTTTTAAATCTAACACGCTAAAAACCCTTGAATCTCTAAGCTTATCAATTAAGTCGTCAATAATAGGTAAAGGAAACTCATCTTTGACTATTTTCTTATTTATCGGCCTATAATCTATGCAAATCCTAGTGCCACCATCTTTTTTCTTAATTAAAACCAGAGGAGAAGAATACTCAGAAAAACTTACACGTATGATGCCGTCTCTCAACCACTCCGATACCTGTTTTTCCACCAGTTGCTGCTCTGCCAAGGAAATACGTCTCGGTCTCTGGGCTATCGGGATGTCATCTTTCAATACTATGCTCAATTCAATCGGCGCCTCCTTAGTTTGCACAGGGTTATAACGGTTGACACATTCTATAACTTCTTGTCGCACTCGCTCATCTGTGATATTACCTAAAACATACTCATCAAGACTAACTACACAAGCAATCCTTGACAACCATTTGTTCATGTTGGGAACTATCAGAATAGAACCTTTGGACATGATCGTAAAAACATCTTTAAGAAAATCTTGACCCAATATGACACTATAAGGCATAGCATGTCTTGGTACAACATAAAATGTAACATCGTATTCGTGCCCGTCTAACAACACACTAGTATTTAACTTTTCTGTTGACACAATACTGCCTCCTAATCCTATTAGGTTTGTGGCGGTTTTCACACATTTCGGAGAACCGAGATGAACGTAAAGTTCGGTACACATCAGATTCAATTCACTACCAGAGTCAATTAACGCTGTAACTCCGCACTTATTAACAAATATCTTCTTGCAAGCATTTTCAAAACGAATTTGTGACGGCGTTTTTTCCTCGACGTAAACATCCTTGAAGTTCGTATTAGTTCCTATCTGGTACGCCATCTTGTTGCGGTCGGTTATGTTGGTATGTCCGATTGAGCTTTCCAATGAGCTGTCATGGCTGCCGCATTCGTCAGGTTTGCCAACCTCGTAAACGCACGGAGTGAAGTCAGCCACGCACATCGCTCGGCGATCATCGGAAACATTCGGTTTTTCACTTCGCCGTTCACGTACTCGGTCACCATTCTTTTCACTCACTCTTGCACGGAGTTTTTCGCCTTGTTTACATTGCGTTGAAATATGTCCAAACTCGTTACATTTGAAGCATTTCAAGCCTTTTTCTTTATTTGGACACTCTGATGACTGATGATTTCTTTCTCCACAGCTATAGCATCGTTTGTTACTCTGATTAGCAGCTTTATCTCTATTTTCCGGCCTGTTATTTCTGTTATGACTTGCACTCATTTTTTCCTTCATTATTTCGTAAATTTTGAATTTTTCTTTAAGTTCAGAGTATGTTGTAGCACCATATAACACCATTTTATTTACTTCGGAGTCGACTATGCCGTCAATTATGTATTTTATGGCGACGTAATCAGGCATTTTTCCGCGCTTTCCCATCTCCTTCATCACCAGCATGTAATCCAAACACTTCTCGTCTTTCTTCTTCTTCCTGGCCGTCATCATTTCGTGAATGGTTTTGCTGTCGATGGAATCAGGAAATTCCTTGAGTAAAGCGGTCTTGAGATCGTTCCAAGTCTTGAAAGGTTTTTCTGACTTCAACCACAGGGCTGCAGTACCAGTCAGCGATTTCCTGGCAACTATCAGCGTCTGTAATGGCGTCCATTGAAATATTTCAGCGTTTTCATCGATATCTTGCGCCCATCTAGCCGCAGAACGTGCTTTGTCTTGGCCGCTGAACTTCGAAACTAGGTGGTCGGTACCAAATGCCGTCCAAAATGGAAGTTTGACCGCGTGGTCATTTTCGTCGTCATCGGCTTGGCGGCTTGGTCTGCCTTCTTCGTCGTGTCCACCCATTTCGTGTGTTGTCGTCTTAGTCTTTTAACGTCTTTCGTCGTAATTCTCGATCTTGAAAATCGTGTTGCGAAATCGCCGGCCACCACGCCTTGGTACCGGTCCTTTTTTCGCTCCCGTCGTGTTTCGGCTCCGAAATAAAACCCTATCCCGGACGATCCCCCAAAATCTTGTGGGTTAGAGGACTTTGGAGCCGAAGAAAAACACAGATTTATCACAAAATCTTGAATTTAATTATTTTCTTTTCGAGAGCAACGTCTTTGCCTGTTCGTCCTTTTAGTCTCTCTCTCGTTCCAGTCTCATTCATTCCTCAATCTTATACATCATGCTATTTATCTCTTTCACACCTGATAAGTTATCCCTTTCACTCTTACTCCATCATGCTTCACATCTGTCATACATCATTTAACGTTTCATTACACTCATCTTCATTACATTCCTACATAAATATAAAATTGATTCTTTAATTTGAGGTTTATTTAGTCCGGAACATGAAGAAAAAAATACGGTGGTTCGAAATTACATTATGATTTGGGTGTTATTCGCTAGATAAACCTACTGTACTAGGTATACTTAAGTCTAATAAAGACGAACAGTGTCTTTAGTTCTTTTGTGCAATGGAGAACAAAATAACGATTTTTGTATGTACCAACAAGATTACGCAAAAGAACACCATAAGAAAAAACAGTAAAATATAATGTTGTCTTTACAAAAAAAAATATCACAACGACGCTTTATGGTCACTTTGTATCTAGCCCTACCTAGGTACTATTCAAGTTTAAACATCGAACTACACAAACGTGACGTCACTTATATTTGTAACAGCAATATGATCACCACATTCTATGTCAAGTACGAGTACGGAACGATGCACATTTTCTCACAAAGCTCATGAACGAGTCTAGTCATGATCCGATGACGATACTGCTGAGTATCGTACAGAATTCTTGTAATTACACTTGATTTGATGAGAACGCCGTCTGTTGTCTGAAGGCCGATTTGATAATAAAAATGCCTTTAAGGTCCGAAGGTATAGAGCACATGAGACGATAGAGAAGAAAGAGGAAACTTTATCTAGGTACAAACTTTTTTCAAAGCTAGTTTTTGGAATAACTAAAGTAAAACACGGAATAGTTTTTTTTTTAAACTAAAGTTTAAACTAAGAAAATCTGCACAGTTTCAAGTGGGTCTCAAGCATATTTCTTAGCTTCGTCTTTTTAGTAAGGTACAGACGCCAGCACATCAGGCTACTTACTACATTCTGTCAAATTTCCTTAATCGATTTTCAACATTATCACTGAAATATAAAGTTCAAAGTTGATTGGGGAAATTTGACAGTTTCGGGTAGCCTGATGTGATGGCGTCTGTACTTACAAACAATCCGTCATACGTAACCGATACACGTGTATCTACTTAACCGCTTTGTAAAGAAAACATAAATGTATGGTATATACATAGAAATCCTATTACAACTTATCCAATCTAGAACTGAACTCATCCCAAGAGTCCGCCGCTATTAAACCAAGCAGGCCATATATTGATTTAAATTCTACCAAATCTATGCCACTGATATCCGTCTACAGATAATATATCGTATATTTGACAGCGCGGTAGATCAAAGCCATAGATAACAAACTTTATATTGGGTCTTCCGTGAAGCGATTTGTAACGTAAATTGTTGTTGATGCACCATTTCCGAAACAAATAGGGACTGACGTAGGTTCCGCTCTATTGATCATTCGTGAGAATAGCCCTCAATATTGTTCTTTGCTGGTATTTGCCGATACGTTGGTTAACGCTTACTAAATAAATACGAACTTCATTTTCATACATTAAACTAGTACAATCTATCAAATTTCCGTAACGGATTTTCAACTTTATCGCTGAAGTACATAGGTTCAAAGTTGATTGGGAAAATTTTACAGTTTCGGATAGCTTGATGTGCTGACGTCTGTCCAATACTTGGTTGCTACAAAGTTCGTTTAGTGACTGACCCTCTCTTAGGTCATAGATATCCTGCAGAGGGAGCATAGATCTTATCTTGAGTACATATTTGCAGATAATTGATTCGTTGTATCTAATTATCCGCATGCCAAGAGGTTATATTTTTGAGCATATCTTGTACGTTTGTTTGTATGGATTCAATATTCTTTATTAGCTTGAAACGCTCGAACCGATTACGACAATCTGATTCTTCATATTGAATCAGACAGATGTGTCTCAATTACCCAAGTGTTCTCAGAACTGTACCGTTAAAATAAAAAGAACATGGTCACCTTGAGACGCCATAGATTGAAGTAATTTTTTATTTCTACAGAATAAGTCCCGTCGTTAGTTGGGTTCCTGGGTACCTGACTCAGAAGCCAGAAAGTGTGACAACCAGTCTTGCCAAGGGGTTCCGGGTTGCACTGGTGACTGGGTTGAGGAGGTCAGACAAGCAGTCGCTTCACGTAAAACACGACCCCAACATAGCTGGGGAAAAGGCTAGGCAGATGTCTTTTAACAAGATTAGATTTGACGACACTTCAATATATCATCAGTAAGGTCAGTTCTTAGGTAGGTTATAGTAAAAGCGAATACAATGATAAGACTGTTCACCATCAAGCAATAAAAGTACTCGCATATATGTATTATCAATCGTAACAGTTAATCCAGGAAGGAACATCACACAAGCCGTTTATATCGAAACAAAGAAGTTTCATTCATGACATGTGCAACTGCAGCGATCAATCGCCTTGTTGATTTTACTGCATCATAATATTCAGTTTGCTATTAAACTGTTAGTAGATGAAACAGGAAGGGTTAGCACTTAAATTAACTAATGGTAAAGCTGTGAATAGCGTGGCTTGGGTAGATACGTTTTTTTCCTGTGCTAATCGTGAGTTTGGTCAACGTAATGATGAGTGTGGTGGTATTTTCAGACGATGGACTTTACCATCATTTTAAGGGAATTAATTAAAATACTTATGCTCCTCGTCTCTGCAACTTGCATAGCTCTAATAGCATCTTCTATTTCAACAGTTGTCCAACAGTTCTAGTTAGAAACTTTTTCAAAAGTTTCGGAAACGAGACTTAATTTTTTTTATCCTTAAAATTCCATGTTACGTCATACATCTGTAGAAAAACACAAATAACAGAATAATGAGTGCATAACTCGGGCGTGTTTCCTAATGATAGTAATAACCAGAGCTAATAAAAAGTTCAACAGCTCGTGTTTAGCATTGCACCTGAAAGGTCAACGAACTGCTAACAAGCGTTATGTAAACAGAAACAAACATGGCTGCCCTATGGTCTGTGGTCGCAATCAGCTTTGTTCAAAGAGTTTCTTTGACTGGTTATTATTAGTATCCAGTTACTTTAAGTGTTGAGGTGTTTGGTCTTCGATTTTCATGTAAAATTACAACTAGATACTATTAGACTAGAAAAATAAATCTCAAATAGCCTTCATTTCAACTCAAAACCGATAATTTAGCGTGCACTATGTAGGGGTCAAGTTTTATCCGTTCGATTTTTTCTAAGTTCCAAGACACAAATCAACACAATAACTGTTGCCTATTACTTACTACTGCATCCCATGGGAACTACTTCGCGTACCCGGCCTAAAAATATCCTGAAGCCTTCATCGATAAATGGGCTATCTAACACTGAAATAATTTTTCAAATCGGACCAGCAGTCTCCTGATTAGCGCGTTCAAGCAAAAAAAAAATTACTTTATATTAACTTTGTAATATTAATAAATTTTAAAGCAACCTTTATTACATGAAACTCGGAAAATCAGCTTTCCCATTTGGAAAAATCTCTCTGAAATTCAATTGAAGTTGTAGCACTAAGTACGTAGGTACTTATTGTTCAAAGCGAATTCTAATACAATTAATCTCTGTCATCAAATGAATGCTCATTATTTTTAGCCTTTACAAGAATCTTTGAACAAAACACGTGTCAAGTCATCCGTCTTGCTCCGGAGACAACTAAATACGGCTCGAGAGACAAAACAAAATGGCGCCAGAAACTTAAGTCTTTCAGTTCTTGACAAACTTATTATAATGTCTGCAATTAGTCTTACGCTTGACATTGTGAATGGTGATGGTTGGTAAATAATTTAATTGAACATTATTTTTCATTCCATGTAAGTTAAGAAAAATTACTTTGAGTATTGTCTTAGAAACTTAATGCGTGTACTGACTTTGATTGACTGCAATGCAAAAATAAAAATTGTAAGGAGTTATCACTTGGCCAATTTTTTTGGAAACTGTTCCCTACAAGAAGTGACCGTCGTAACTATTTTGGTGGTTAAAGCCAGGCCAAAGCCAGCTATTCAAATGTTCCAGATCAAGCAAGTACCATTGATGTATGTTTTGTAAGTTGTATGTACTTACTAACTGTATCTTGGGCACCAATTGCTGATTTAAGATGAAGGATAAAATCTCGAAGAATCCTGCATTTTAATTCACGCAAATCCGCTTTTAGCAAGTATGGTGACTTAACACTCAATCCTTCTCTGTATGAGAAGAGGCCTGTGCCCAGCAGTGGGAAAACAAAAAAGGCTAATGATAATTATCCATGTTTAATCTTCACAATGAAACTTAAAATAATTAAAAACCACGGCAACGCCAATTTAATAGTTTTAAGTGCACTATTAAATTCTGCTGATCTAAATATGTACTCACTTTGATGATCTAATGGCACCCTCGTCCATCGTTCTTCCCGGATCGAGTTCCCGTAATCCGAGATTGTAGTTACCATGGTGACTAAACTCACTTCAAACTCGATTTATAATCTCGAAGCTACTTTTTGTTGCAAGTCAATGCAAAATATATGGAATCGTTTATCGACTCACACGATTTTGTTTGTTGGATCAATGAATGTGATGTTCGCGTTCTTGCATATATGTAGAATACGGTTAGGAGGTTACGGTTAGGTCGAATTAACCGTTTTTCTTTATGCAGTGCAGCAACACTACAGTTTAATATCGTTAGAGTACTTGAAACTTCTCTGGCTAGACGCTTAATGTGTAGGTGAGGGCCTTTAGTAAGAAACCTTATCTTGAAAGTCCTTCTAACGCATCACTTTACATAAGTATAACAGAGATAGAATAATTTCAGTGCCTTAAAAAATCGTGTGTCATTTCAGTATTCAGCCTTGCGCTTCTGACGCATTCATTTCTTCTCACTCAATTATTCCAAACGATTATTTTGTGACTTTTATCGTAGTACCTTCTAACATAGTACTATGACAGCAGCTTCCTCCGTGAAGGGCTGTCATTGAAGAGTCTTTTGTCTTCGATAAGTGAGGAATTCATTACCATGTGTAATGCGCTGGATTGATGCCCAATCAACCGTTTACTGGTCATCGCTCTCAAGTGTTCACTGACTACCTACTTGAAATTATGTAAAGTACCTGGTAGTTTTAATCAAGTGTTTGTTTTTTGGTTATATGGAGGCTATTTGATGTGAATGACTATACGAGTAGCAGGTAAAGATAGACCATAAATTGCGTGATGTATGGCCATGCATAAAAATCTTTGTACTATAGCTATGGTATGTAGTTATTATTAGATCACAAGTTTTCCTATGTCTCAAAGGGACCAAACTGTTACTGGATCTTTTTTTTATCGTCGGTATATTTTTAGTTTCAAACTATAGAAGTAAGATCTCGATTTAGTTAGTTAATATCCCATACATTTTGGTTTAAGTACTATCATTAATTTTGTGAACGCTAGTTAACTAGTTATTGGCGACTGAGTAAGACTTACACGACACAATGAATAAAATACATAATCACTTATGCACTCAGAAGCTGTTGGTAGACCTTAATAAATAAATGAAGGACAACTGCGAAATCTGGAATATAAAAGCCTAACCCGGAACAGGGCATTGGACGAAGAGCCTTTCGCACAATCTGAAATATAATAATAATACATGAACATCAAGCCGACCCCAACATACATAGTTGAGAAAAGGCTCGGGAGATGATGAATACATAAACATCACGCCTGTTATCTAGACTTAAGTTTAGGATATTTTTATCCAAATTAATTTTGGTAAAATGTCAGTGAAAAAGCGAAAGGTCAACTTTTATTTGGATCGCATAGCAAGCGTTGGGTGTAGCCAATATAGATTTCGGCACCAAAACCTCATTGAAGCATTTGGCTCAAATAGTCCATATAAATTTCGAAGGCGGATTTGAGAATAGTGATCGTCGTAAGACCGTATCTTATCAGGGTCTGCACTGCTTAAGTTTCTCTTCTCAGTATTAGAAGTTCTACAGTCCATATTTCTTACGGAAACCCACCGATGAGGTCATTTATAAAGCCAAGTAAGCACACAAACCGTAACCGGACTACAAAATAGACCTTTTATAAAATCACATAGTCAATAATACGAGTCAAAAATTATGGCATGAGCTTTCCCACTTCTGGGATTCATTTCTGTCAAATTCCTATCGCTCACACGCGACCACTAATAGTCAAATTAAAAAAAAATATTCTGCAATATCCGTGGGGGAGTCATCGCCCCTATACTCGTAGTCGTATGCTAGTAACAACGTGTCGGCTTAAATTACAAATGTATGCACACAATGTACACACATCGGTAATGCTTTTACTTACCACAGTAAACAATGCTTCGTATGTTACCTTTGACAGTTTCCCTGCCTCTGGTCCTTATAAGGTCTTGGGGTAAACATATTCAGGTAAAAATTTCAATAAAGTATAAAAGCAATTTATTTTTGGTTCATTTTAAGGGAACTGAGGTTTTCTTATGAAGGTATCGACCAATATCCGTTATTATCCGTGTAGTATTTCGAATGACAGATTTAATAAGGATCTCGGAGAACTTCTAAAACTGATAAATACGAATTTCCTCGAAATGATAATAGGTACTGCTGGTTTGACTGAACTGTAAAATTGTCAACTCAAACACGTGCGCTGGGCATTGACAGATCAATTTCTACAAGCTACAAAATAATTGTCCTATTCTGTGTTACACAATCAGGAACACAGCCAACGCACGAAACAAACTGGCCAGTTACACTATACGATTACATTTTTCTACAGTATTTGAGTCGTTAAAAAATAACGCATTCCGTTCACGGCTGAACATTGTGTGACGTGCAACGTGGACGGCTATAAAACGGACCGTTTTATTATCGCGTGCTGCTGCTATTGCAGTGGGCCTATCTGTCCCTCTTTGTAGTTTTAATTCATTACTCAACGTTGTTGTAAATTATCACCTTCCATTTTTGTTATAATTTATGTATGGGTTTGAATTTAGAATTGTAGACAAAGTGCCAATCACTCTAGAACGTTGATCGGAGTTTGATGATTGACATCGTAGAAAACTACTTCTTAGACATTTCCTTTTTTTTCAAATAAAGAACAAATTGGCGTCCCAAATACAGCGTCCTAAATTCCAACTGCATTTTCTTTCCCAAATAAACCTTATCAAGGAAACTTGGCAAATAAAAGGAACCAATTCTAGAAAAACGGTCAATCCGTATGCGCCATACATTACCTTCTACGACAAAAGTCGCATGAATAAGTCCCAAATCCGATGAATGTAGATAGTCAGATAGGTCGCAGAATTTGCACCCAGCCTTAGCGCAAATAAAAAAGGTTTCATTCAGTATCTGGTCACTCAGGAATTGAGTCCATAACGCTGAATACAGACTCAAACATAGACGAATTTATTCATTAAGCTCGTTTCATACCTTTAATAAATTATCAGGTCGTCTGGCTCCACTCTAATTGGTCTGAATATTTAAATGGATAAATGAAATAACAGATAGTCATACAAGCCTTTGGGATTAGCTAAAGTAGATCCTAACAGCAATTTTTCTCTGCGAAGTTTTTATCAAACTTGGATATCGAAGCATTTTGTTAAAGTTTATGACTCCCAAAATATTCTGGGACAGTAAAAGAGCTGAAATGGAGACGTATCACTCAAAGTCCGAACTTCAACGAGTTTAAAAAAAGTCTTGACTGATTTCAACCTATTTGCGAATAAAAATATAATTTATCATTTACCAGTCTATTCGTATTTGTATTTATTCATCTTTTCCAATTTTCACTTCAATCTAGTACTATTTTACATTTATTTTCTCCAACCTCACTCTCAAGCATATAAAGCCTATTTCCTACATATTTTCTAATAGAGTTGAGAGCACTACCGTCAATGAATCAGTCCCAATTTTTTAATTACTCCACGGAGCCATCTTATTCCCATCATCATCGTCTAAAAACATACCACACACTGTATAATTATCGTCATTAACATACAATTCGATCTTGGTCCCATTTCAGTTTCTGATTACTTTTTCAAAGTTCACGGGTACGTGGGATCGATACCCTGGGAAACAAAGGAACATACAACAGATAATAGTCATTATCATAGTTGAACGGAAACTTCTATGAAATTAACTGTATCGAATTGTTAATTGGTTTAGGTTTAAGGGAAGAAGTCCCGTCATTTTGCTGACGAACAAAGTAAAGAGTAAAAAAATATAAAACCTAGAATATTTATATAATTGGTTATAAAAGCTGAATGAGTTCTTTGTAACACTGAAGATGAAAACAATGAACATATAGATCCAACTGCTATACGTATAAGGCTGAAATTGAAGGCAGCTATACTTCGCTACTATATGGATTTCCCCATTAATATTCCCTTAAAATGAATACATAAACCGCCGATAAGGATCCTAAGAAACCAGCCTCTAGACACAAAAATGTAAGTGCTATAATATGTATATACGCGTACCTTCTAATTAACAAGATAACTTAAGTTCACACACTCGGCGTTAAGACGTATTGTACCTTCATCAAAGAATAACCTTAATTCTCCGCACCTTCATTACACTAAATTGCTTATACCAATTCAAACGTGGGCATAACATCGTAAATTAACGCTCACCTTTTGTTTTTAATTTCAGTAAGTGCTCGCCAGTACTGGCATTAGACTCATTTACTATAGTAAAGTAAGAAACATTCGTTCTATTGCCAACAAAGTACTCGGAGAAATCCGGGAAATGAGAATGTCCAATTGCTAAATTGCAATTGAGCAGAGCTGCAATTAATTCGGTTCAATGACCGAAGATCACAAAATGGCGGTTGAATTCTTCCTTGATTTCCAATTTTATTGCAGTGCGGTGTTCTTTTGTTTTAGATTCTTCAATCGGGATTGGTTACAGCGTCATCATGGGAAGCATTTGCATCATTATATATTTTTACAAGTTATATCACACATAAAATTAAGTTATGATATCATTGTGTAGCATTCAATTATACATACATATTGTTAGAGGGGAAAAGAAAGCACCTACTGACATAAAATACTGTTTTATTTATAACTAGCTTCCGCGAGCGGTTTCATTCGCTGCCCGTGGGAACTACTCCTCTCCCGGATTAAATAGATTTTTTTTCAAATCGGTATGTAGTTCCTAAGTTAATTCTTTCAAAGTCAAAGTATCTTTATTGTGGACATATGTAAGTTACAGATCTTAACAATATATAAAAGTATCAATATGTCCTGCCTAATAGGCATACAATAGTTATCTAGACTACTATCGCGTCAAATAAACAAAGAAAGTCTTCTACCTTATAAAAAATATTTCTAAACCAAAAAAAATCTACAGGGCCCTAAAACCCACAAATAGTTAAATGTAATATCAAAACCCAGCACAAAAAATATCCAACCTCCTTAGTCCAAGTGTTGTGTTTGAAATAATTTGAAAGATAAGAAACACTACGGAACAGAATTCGCTAATTCAATTAAAACAATCATAGCCGCGCTCGTGACCTAATCACCGACAATTTCAGCTCATTGGACTAATTTAGTGACGTGCGCTTGGTATGTTAAGTGATGGCTGTTGACCGGTAAAATATTTTATGTTTATTATGCGCGAGATTTGGTAACAATAACCCTCAAAAAAGTTTAGATAAAGATGCGGAAATACGCAAGCGCAGGACCGACATTTAAGTGCGGTCCAATGCACGGATGTATCACCGTAACTTCCTTAAATGGGGCTTTATGAAAGTTACTCAAATTCCACAACGAGACTTCGGCCCAACCCAGGAACGAGACCCCAAGTAGGTACACGTCACGCTTGGCTACCACTAGACCAACAAGTGTGTTACAATTGGACTGTTTCATCACAGGATGCATTTCCGACATCTCATCACAGTAGAAAATATGATAATTATTGAAATATAGTAAGTATGTTGTGGATTGACTTGTTACTGATCAACAAATACCCTAATTTTGTCAAAATCAAGAGAAACAGACGTTTTTAATTGAATTCCTTACAGCCTCGCACGTCATAATTCTGCTGATCTTATTGCAATAACATCGTTGTGACAGAATTATTCTTAATATCGTTATGAGAACAATGTGGTCTTGATATCGTTTGTATACAACAGGTCATTGTGCTGAACGACAATAAGGCATTGTGAGGCGAATCCCACGAAATTTTATTTAAATGTTGCTATTAAGTAATGCTGGATCAGTTTTGGTGTTTGCTTTGGAAATACATTTCTTCCTGGATTGATTTTTTGGACTATAATAATATGTAGATAGAGTGACTGCTCTGTATGAAGTTTTGTTGGTAGGATTGCTTATGGGAATGGGTTGATTTTTTTTTTAAGTTGAACAAAATAGCAGTTTTTTTTTTAATAAACCAAAAACCATTTAAATATCGAAATAAACTCTAAATTGAACATAAAAGTACGTACAACGCATCTAACAACAGATAGCTTGCAGTTTAATATGCATTGAAAACTTCCTGCAACACACGAGATAGACTTCACTAGCGACGGCTTCATTAAAATTTGATTGCATGTTAAGCAACAAACACTCATAAAAGAGGAATTGAAACTGACAAGTCAGATATTGCACGTCACCGTAGTCAAAGAGATGTGTCTCATAGCCATTTTCGCTAGTCAATCCAATCTACACTACGTCCAAAATAATTTGGAAAGAAGTTAGCCAATGGCTGCGTTAGTAGATAATTTTGTTTCTAAAAATTCTACTCTTACCTAAACATCAAGTATAGCAACTTCAGACTTGTCAATTTATTTCGGAAGAACTGTACTTGGGTTGATTATTGTATTCTTGTCTGCTGTTTTACCGGTTACGGTTAGCTACTATCTACCAGATAAATTCAAAAATGGAACAGAATTTGTATGAAATTATCTGCGAGATAAACTTTCTGGAACTTATCAGCAACCTGTGAAACTGGCCCTTAGTCTACTGCCTCTAACTGTCATGTCGTTTATGAATGTTAACACTGTTATCTTGGCTAGGCTTTTAAAGGGCATCGTAGGCCCAGTAAAAAGGCGTAATAAGTTATTTATAATTAATATTATAAATCTGACGAGTTCTATTGTTTGCTTGAACGCTAATCCCAGGAACTACATGCTCATTTATCCAAGAAGGCTATAGGCTACTTTTTATCTGTGTGACGCAGGTGAAACCCGCTGGCGGATACTAATATTTCAAATGCACCCAAAATATGATAATTACTTCCTAATACGTGCTACACACTTGTACATAGTTTGTTCTTGTTACTTTACTAGTGGATGTGTGCTTTGCTTTAAGACAAGTGACAATCGAGTCTCCGCTAATAACTTTTTAATGGTTTGAATCACTCTCTACGTTCATTGACTCTGTTGCTTTTCTCTAATCAGCTGCTTTTCACTCACGATTATATCCTGCATTATATACTTGAAGTGATTTATGACAAGTCCATCGATTCTTTAAGATTGATCAATTGTCTAATGAAAAAGTTTCAGTGTCATACAAATACAAATGATTTTGTTATAGAACTGGTTGATCAGGCTGCAATTTACGTAACTATATTTACGAATAGATAAAACTTAACTTGGCCTTTACTATTTTTATTCCTCCTGACCTTTTATCTCGTTCGTAGAAACAAATTAGACAAAACTTGTGCCATTATCAGGAATTGTGAGTCAATAGGAATCGTTATCTCCTCAGCTGCTTGCCAATGTTCGTAACTTGTAACGATAAATAAATATGCTGTACTACTAATGGTATCAGGCGATAAAGGAGTTGTTTTGGTAATTTTAGCTCCGGTACCCAGAAAGAGGAATTCGTTCTACTCATGTTACAAGGGATCTGACCACCGGCGTTGCCCTATAAGTCGTTGTAAACACCCTTCATAAGACCTGGTGCAACAGATTTTTAACCTTTCCGGCTCCCGATTTTTCTTTTTAAATAAAGGATCAGTTCAGTTCAAAGGGTCAGTTCTTTTAAAGAAAGGTGAAAGGAGTATGAATCTCATTAACATTTGAAATGTTTCGAAAATAAATCATGCATGGTTCAGTTATTAGTTCTCAGAGCATAGAGTTTTGATAACGATGCTGATATGCGATCGGTTCAATCATTTTCAGATAGTAGTGATACATTTACAGCTTGTCGATTTTGTTTGTGAACTGTGTGTCTGTACAATGAATAAGAATCGCTTAATTTATTGCAGCTTAAGTGGTTTTGCTTAATCTTTTTTTAAGCATAATTATGTATATCTTGAAGTACGAAAACGGTTCTTTAAAAAATAAAATAAATAAATAATAGACTGTTAGACGGTACAAAGTTCACCGGGTCAACTAGTCCTTAACAAAACGAGAACATAACATTTTCATTTTCATATATTTAAAATTAATCTCTTAACAACAATAACAGTTGCTCAATACACAGAAAATAAATTAAGCTACAGCTTAGATGGCAGCCTTAAAAAAAAATAAAAACAAAACTTGTTTACACGACACAAATTAAACAGTGGACGCGGAAAAAGTTCCACGGTTTCGTTAATCAATAATTAACAGTTTGGTTTAATTGAAAACAATATCTATTACTTTGTTACAGTCATGCTTCTGACTGCGCCATAAATTGTTGATTTTAATCTGAAATATCGGTTTTAAGTTTTTATGGCTGCACCTAATAGTGATGGGATACATGACAACTTGATAGGTATATCTTTGTTTATTAATATTTGTTTCAGTTCGAGAAAGTTATTTTATCTGTACTTATATTATAAAGCTTCTGAGCTAGAGTTTCAAAAGGACCAGTAGGGCCCGATTTGAAAAAATCTTCCAGTGTCAGATAGCCTAATGACCAAGGAAGGCTTAAAGCTACTTTTTATTCGGGTGTGTGAAGTTGTTCCTACGGAATACTCGTGAAACTGTTTCCAGAAGCTAGTGTATAATCGATAGGATAATTATAATCCTATTTGTTGATTTGCTCTATCGTTGTAGAAAGTATCATATTTTTTACTCGCATATGTAGGGTACAAACGAGAACAGTTAATTACCCCTTTCTTAATCAAGCAGTTATTAAGACAAATCTGAAACTGAAAATTACCTAACGAAGATAAACACGATTCATTTAACCGTAATTAGTTTGGTAATTTACTAATTACAGGATGCAAAGAATATAATTGGGTATAGAACAAACATCCAATTAAAATTAATAAAGAAGTTAGTCGATTAATCGATTTTATAATAAATCTCGCACCCGCATCTCTAGTTCGATATGCACGGCGGACCGTTACAAGTCAATATCGTTTCAGTAATTGGACATTATTTTTAATTTGGAACGCTGGCGGGCATTGAACTTCGAAGTGTAGCCGAACTTTTCTATGCACGTATAAAGATCAATAGCTTAGCCAATGGTGTTTTATGGTATACGAATTTTGGCGCAGGTATCAGGGGAATCGATCGCTTTTTGGTCCCGTTGCTAACCGATTATCAAGGCACAAAAGAAAAAATGATTTAAGAAAACTGTCTTCCTAAAAATGTAACTTAAATAAAAAATAAGTAATCTGTGGTTAAGATTTCCTAAGTTATTGCCTAACCACAAAATGCTTAGTTTCTACAAAGAATAAGTAGATTTCTAAAAAGAAAAGTTACCCGTTAACTACGGTTTGGTACGGTTTGTACTTTGAAAGGCGAGGTGAGTATATACATATATTTGAGCCTTTTTTTTTTTTTTTTTTCGTGGGAAATCATCAAATGACCCCTCCCGCTGAGGGTGCAGCTGGAGGGAGTGTCAGACTCTTACTGACTAAAACCCACTATGTTCCTTCTGGAGGTCCCTGTGTGCCAGGGCCGCGGTATCTCTTACGAACAACCCGCAGACATATATTTGAGCCTTAGAAGAAACTAAAACCTTCATATTGATGAAGGTTTGTCATAAGACGCATTTTAGACGTAGGTATATTGATACCTACGTCTAAAATGCGTCTTAATTGCTCCTTCAGATCATAATGTGAAGGATTCTTTCCCAAAACACTTCATAAATAAAGAGCTCCGTGTTCGACACATAAAATCACTATCTACAAATTCCAGTTTAACAAAAACTTGATATAATAAGTTGTTAGAAGACGTTTCCCATGGTTTGTTCACACGAGCCGTCACACCCCGTGAGCAATGCTATAACTACCTACTAGCTATTCAAATTGCCCACGGGGTTGGCCGGCCTTTGACCCGAGACGTTACTATAGTGCAGCTCTAGTAGACCCCAGAATACGAGAATATTCTACTTTATTTTTTATTCGTCCTTGAACTAAATCGACTAACTCATCGTGAAGTCCTATTTTTATGATATGAATAAGGGTAAGCTAAAGCGAATAACTTTTAGACCTCACCGCGTGTTAGACCTTCTATCTTATTTTAGACATTCTTGTAGCATGCAGATGCAAAAGGGATATGGATATGGGACTTGGATGAAATCTAAATTTACGCTCCTACGTTTTTTTAAGTTATCTTTTTTACATGGTGATCTTGCTCAGTAATATAATAAAACAAACCAAGATTATGTAGCTGACGCAGCCAGTACAAACACTATCAAGCACCCCTAAAAATAAGACAAAAAGCAAGATGGCGTCCACCAATTTGACAGATGTTCAACATAATTTTACCGCACAATATTGCATCGACACTTGGCGCCAAAAACATCTGCTCGTGCAAAATATCAACATTTGCATCCTTTAACCATCGCCAGGTGCGCAGAGCACGCGTCGACCAATATTTTTTTATATTACCTGCTCTAATAAACTTCCTCAATATGCTACAGAAGTATGAACATTTCTTTCTCATTTGGATGTAATATTCAAGATGAAAATATTATGTACCTAAATGTATTAATATCCATTTGATGGGTCAAGTCAGTTTTGAAATATTTATTTCCAAATAGAACATCTTTGTCATCATTTATTTTTTCTTTTTTTGATATTTCTGTTGAGTGGTTCGCCCTAAAAGAGAAAAATACCTTGCACGGAAGCGATACCAAAATGAACTTACCACTCTTTATACACTGAAACTATGTAAATCTAAATATAAAAGTTTTAATATGAAGGTATCTACGTATCAATCTTCCCTCTTTATAAAATTAGTTTTATCACTGTATAACTTATAATCATTTACACTTTAAGTACGTAAATATCTATGTAGCAGCCAGTTTAACAGCTAGTCCTTTTGACTGTAAACTTGTTGTAAACTGTTGTCTGTAGCCAATATTTGTATAGCCTTTTATTTATGGCTTAATTTAACGCGTAAGAAACGAAATCTACATTACCTTACTGCGTACTGGCGGACGGCAATCACGTTAATATTGTTAATAACTAGCAGGTAACCTTGACTTTGAAACGTGCCTACACACGTAGGTACATGGTACGTACATGGTTAATACTCGCAGGTACATAAGTCTCCTTAAGTAATGACGCCGACGACATAACATTGAATAAGTTATAAAATTTGTATGTAGTGTGTGAACGAGAGGTTTAATGGTACTTAAACAAATATGAACTTGGACTACTTACTATGAAAATTAAGAAATATCCGTGATTTTGTTAATAAAGGCTCAGAACATTTTATAGATTAATAAGATCAACTAGGACCTTATCAAAAACTATTCAATTCGACACAATCTATTGTTCCTAATTTCTATTTGAGGCTTCACTCGATGGACTGCGGGTTCGAAAGAGTTACCTGGCACACAGGAACCTCCAGAAGGAACATAGTGGGTTGTAATCAGTAAGAGTTTGACCTTCCTTCTAATTGTAGATACCCTCAGCGAGAGGGGTCATTTGATTATTTCCCACGAAAAAAAAACGTCCAATCGATGGTTTTATCTGAGAACCCCAAGTCTTCAATTTGACATTTCTCAAAAAGACCGATATATGCCCATTTGACGCGGCAAAAAGACCGAAGGATCTGAATCTGACGTCATATAGACGACTGGTAGTCAATGCCTGCCTGTAAATTTCGAGTGATATGTACGTATATTAGACACCTGTTCGAAATATTCAAAAAATATCAAAATAAACTTAATAAATAGCGGAAATTTATTCTGAATGATATTAATAAAGCGTCTTTATCAACCGGTTTTCATTAAAATCGTGTGCATAACTGGTTGCATCGCGTTTTTTATACATGATGTTCAGTGTATTTCTAATTCAGATGAACAAAAAATTCTGAACTTTACTCTTTAGATATTAAAAGCATATTAGGTTTTTATCAAACTGATTTAAATTACTAATTTGTTTTGACTTTTTGGAATAAGTCATTGCCTTGATAGATCACGATGTGGCCTGAGCACTTGGAAAAATAATTCCTCAAACATTTAGCGGAAATTTTAATAATTTCTCTCATTGAATGGCGTCAAACACCCGGCCCACTAAAAGCCCTTAAATCTTCTCCGTAGCAAAAATGAGTTTGGAGCATACAACTTTCCCAGTCTCCCCTGGATCCCATCATAAATATTTTAAAAAGACCTCTTTCGTATGCTCTGGTATGTCTTTCATTGTCAAGTTTAAACTGCACGAGCAGACAACTATTAGACGTCTACAAGAACCGTACTAACGTTCGATAAACCAAAGACAATCGTCTGTTTTTGTGTTAACTCACACCCGCTAACGACTTCTGAGAAATGGGAGAATACTGCCTTACACGACGTTCTCGGAACTATTGCTTACTTAGACAGATTTGTATCGAGAATCACATTTTTTTAAGAAAATTTAGGTTACCAACATACCGAAAAGACAGAGAATGTATAAATTAATTCTAATATAAATATATAATTTCTGCTGAAACTTTTGTTAAATCAAGAGTATTAATTACTCTTGATGTTTGTTTCTAAGGTAATGATTACGTGATCAGATAATGACCCAGTAATCATTATGCAATCTCCTATAAAGGCCGGCTAGATTATGTCATTTTGTGGATAGGACGAAGGAACAACCAAAATCATTTCATTAAATATCAAGTCTTCTAGAGAATTACGTCTTCTGAGGCTTATCAAGAAAACTAATAAACAGTCCTGGATTTAATTAACATTTCGTTTCATTGTAGGCTTATCGTACATTTCTTAAAAAAATCACTTTAAACAATGCGTAACCGTCTACTTTGATTTTACGTAAATTAAGGATTCTCATAATGTGTAAATTCTGTAATACGCGAATTGTCTTAATATCACCTTGCTCAAGGGCCATCTTTATTATAATCATTATGTCAAATCTTCATTGTAATCACTCGTCATAAACTAGGTACAATTATCTACATTTTGAAGGTTGATTACTCATAATATTTCGCGACCTTCAATCTATTTAATTGGTCGTCTTATTCATGCGGCTAGGCTTTGGCTCTGGCCTTGAGTCCATGAATCGTCATAATGGCAACTGGTAGTACTTACATTTGGAGTTTGACGTTTTTGGAAAGCATGAATTATAGATTCTAACGCCTTAACTTCGTAAGCACGGTAGCAAAGCGTCCTAGATTCCTGCTGTTTCAAAATTAGATCATCTTTCTAATAAGGACAACTTAATTATGGAGCTGGTTTATTCTATTCATAAACCTGCTCAGGTAATTTAGTTTGGAATAAAACTTTCTTATTTAATGCAACCATAACCAAATGTCTAAACTACAATGGCGCAAAAGAGGACATTAACGTTTACGTTCAAGCCAGTAATTGCGGTTACATTTAAATTGTATTACATGAATGACCAGGAGCTCAATAGAGGATTGATTCCCATAGTACAGGCGGGGTCAATTTCCGAACACACCCGCATAAACTCAGCCTTGTCCCATGAACAAATTCAGAGGATTTTCAACCTTACGTCTTGTACCAAAAGATTCAATGCCAAATTTAAATACGTGTTCGTCTTTGTAAAGTTTGAATTATTGTCTCCAACAATTCTCTTCTCCCCCTTTTTGATCGGCGATCATGCAATTTTTCAATCTAAGTTGAATTGGTACGTTCGTGCGTGGTAGCAATTTCTTTGTAATATTTCGGCACTTTTTACCGTTTGACGTAATGATCTGGGTATGTATTTGGATGTTTAGCGCAGTCTCACTAAGTTTTTCTGTTATGTGACAAGTCTTTGTTCGGGTTCGGTCCAATTTACCGCATTTATGAAGGTTGATGAACGAGCCGTGAAGTTTTGACAATTGTTTTGTGTGTATCTTCAATTTAGTTCTGTTACATTCATATATTAGTTTCTTATCGTGTGCTTTATAGGCTAGTTTTCGACGGTGTTGTCATATTTTTTTTTACCTTATCCAGGTACCTTCTAATTCATACCAAAACTGCAAGCTTACATTAATATAAATCTGGTACTCAGTTGGATATTTATATCTACTTGATACACTACTCTCAGACCGTGGGGTCCAAATGTTCATCTTCTTTTTGAAGATCTGGCAAAAGCGGCATGTTGATATATAAAAGTTAAGCATTGCCATTCAACGTTGCAATGCTGCAAACCTCTTTGTAGGTTCGCTTGCATAGGGTGGCGATGAAGAGAATTTTGTAAAGCCTTATTTAAACATTTTTTTTAATTTTAAATAGAATATAATACCGAATAAATAAGCCACCTACATATTAGTAGAAGCCTTAGTACAGACAACATAATACATGCTTGAACATCTACCCACATTTAAAATAAAACTAATTTCCGACATCCTCAATCAAGATAGACTTTTTAATCGCAGATACAGTAACAGGTAGGAAGGAAAGTGAGAAGGTATTATTATAAATCTTTGAAATGTAGGTAAAGTATTGTAAAGTCGATAGAAATCGGACGAAATAAGTAAATAAGTACTGTATGTACTTCCATCATCTGCCCAACTTTTTCCCTACGTTGGGGTCGGCTTCAGCCGATTCAGCTAGTGAGTACAGAGTTTTACATGAAGCGACTATCCCCCTAATGACCTTTTTAACCCAGTCATCTCAACATATGGTCAACCCGATATCCGTTGTTAAGACTGATCGTTAGACTTTCTGGCTTCTGACTTCGATTGACTTAGATAACGTATATTACACAAGTAGGTAGCGACCTGCCTGCCTACTAGAGTTTCGACCAACAGTTGATAAAATGTTAATACAAACTGATGAAGGTAGTTTTAAGAAGTTAAGAAATTACTAATATTATAAAATAAGAACTTACCATTGACAATGAACCTGTGCCTATCGTTCAGAAGCTCCTTGGACAGTTTCGGGCATTCCTTGCTTAGAACAACACACAGATCATTTAACTTGGCACCGCTTTGTTTACTAACAATCTCAATAAAATAATTACACTTATCACTGTCATTCGCGCCCGTTATTATTTCAAACTCATTCAAATTAAGAATACCTTTCTTAACTAATACGTCTAGAATATTTGTATCGCATAGTTCTCGTAATAAAATGTGTTTGTGACGCAGCAGTCCGGCACAAACGTCACCCACCGCAGCCATCGTTCAACTAACGCGCGATGAAAAAACTTCAATGAGTCCCCCTCATTCAAACTTGGAACAGATGCGATCATGTTGTAGGCATGCTCCACTTGGGTACCTTACCCTTGAAAAAGGCGATTTTGGGTTCTTCTATCCTTTTCCGACTCCTTAAATTAAGAGAGATAACATGTTTTGGTTTGATAAGAGAAGTTTACGAGTTCGTGAGACTGAGAGCAACTGGGAAGTAACTAAACAAGGATCATTATGACCGTGGAACATTTTTATTTATCAAATAAAACAAGTTAAATAACAGTTGTACCGTACGATAAGTCAGTAAGGACATTACGTGTGTTTACTAGGTAATTAAGGCTTAGTACGACGTTGCAATGGTTAGTATACCCACCATCGTACTACTTATTACTTAGGTAATGGAATTGAAACGAACATACGATTCTTATACAATATTTTCAAAAGAGCATAGTGAATGTTTCTTAATAAATCACGGTCAAATTAAAAGTGTAACGCATTCAATAATATTGGCATTGAATGGTTTTATAACTTTCAAAAAAAAATTCTTGACACCTATGCACTTTAAACCGACGAGACTGAATCAATCCTTCAATAGAATTATTATATAAGTTTATATCCATGTAACTTTTGGCGTAACTATTGTTCTGTAGAAGTTCCAATAAGAGTGAAATTACTTTCACCATAATAACGGCGATAAGGAATTGATAAAACGTGCGTAATTACGAGTATTTAAATTTGAGTTATGTTCAACTTCGATTTTTGAACCTATGAACCTTATGTATGTTTCATTGTTCAATCGAGATTGCGGCTCGCGGAATGCCAGAATGGAGAATGTTAAATGTTAACAATATCAAAGAACTTAATTATCCATCAATTAAAGTGCTAGAAATTAAGGTCACATTTCACAAGTTCTGACTGTTATATATGAAACCGAATAAACATCATTAAGACTCCGAATAACCATGTACCTAATTCGAAATATAAACAGCAGTTCTGTATATTGCTCTCTGGGGAGTCGTTCTGTGTTAGATGAAATCTGAGAGATTCGCGAAATGTAGGTAGGTAGACTTACCACACCTGTAATTTCGACGCACATTAACTTCCATTTCTTATAATAAGTTTGTAAGAAAACACACAAGCAAAGTAAAGAAGCAGAGTAGGTAAGTAGGTTCTCCAAAAATAACAGCAAGGGACGTTTTATCATCGTTATCATTAGCCCGCGGCAATGTTGTACAAACATAGTCCTCTACCACTACACACCTCTGATCTTAACTGACTAAGCTGACTTAAGAATATCACCAGTGATGGTCTACAGTTTGTGGCGACTGGCGGTCGATGTTTCTGCTAACTCTAGGTACAAGTTGCCTAAGCGGTGGTGTCCTTCTGCGAGGACGTGACGTAGCAGAAGGAATCTGCGGAACGGGAGAGGGAGATCACGACTCCCTTCCCGGGCTGCAGAAGGTGCAGCGGGCGCAAGAGAAGGGCGGACAACGCCCTTTTCCGCCCCCCATGAACGGGTCCAGGGGCAAGAGGCTTGATGAAGTCCCCGCCCCGCATTTTCGATGGACCCGAGGCGCTGAAACCCGCGCGCGCCTCTCAGGCGATGCACGGGGTAGTTCAACACCTCACTCCGTGCAGGAGGCGAGGCCCCAACAGCCGGGCAAGCACCAGTGTGGGGCTGCGGAAGAATCTGGATTCCCATGGCCCCACGTGCACGAGCCAGGAGGTACCGGGGTGGTTTTACCCTGAAAGAGTCCGACACCCCCCTCCGCCATTGTTGTTTGGAGTGACTGGGGACGACTGCACTATTTTGCGTAAATATAAATACATGTTTACGTACGAGGTTGTTGTTTAATAATCTCAATAATTTATGGTGTTCGATGAGTAATAAAATAAGGTCTGCAAAATTGCAAAATGGACTAAAATGTTTTAGTATTATATTTTAACTGTGAATCAAATGTTTTCGTCCTATTATCTGTGGCTTTGTTTGTTTGACGTTTCTATCGTTGGCATTCTAACATACACGTATGACAAAACTTAATAAAACTTTACGAAAGAAAATACAATCGACGAAAGACTAGGCGGTATGGTCGAAGGACCTTAGCCTGCCCAAAGGGCAAATGAAAAAAAAAAAAAAAATTGGCATTCTAACCTCAATTTATGTTTTCTGTTAAAACTTATTTTCGGGTCAAAACATAAAATACGTATCGTAAAGTTAATCTTTGCTTAGTTTATTAGTGATTTTGTGTTACAAAAGGTGCCGAAAATGGCGCCAATCGCTAAAAATACACTAGACGGTAAGTTGAAAGTATTCTTAACGTATGTGAACCTATATTGCAAAACACAATAATTAGTTTTCTGAAGAGTTGTAGGTTCTATCCCCGTTTCTTGAGCCCTGAGAATATCAGAAGTAGTCATTCCATACGCATGTTCACAAAAAGATATGATAAATTACATGCATGTTGACAAAAAACAATGTTTCATCCTTGGTTATGGTGAATTAAATAGAACTATGATGGTAATGTCTGTAACTTGGTTGCAGACACGGATTCCGGGTCGGATTCAGACAGCGGGTCCAGTGCGAGCCGCAGCAAGAGCCCTAGTCCCGCTCCGGGAAAAGAGGGCAGCCATTCAAGGTATTGCAGTATTGTTTTTCTATTAGTTATTTATTAAATTTCATTTTATTGTATTTTTTCAATACTTTTGTATGACCCCTTGTATTTTTTAGAAGTGTTCTTATTTGGGAAATTTATCATAATGGATAAAGTATAAGATTTCTACGCAGCATTTAAGGAAAGCTTGGTCCTCACTATCAATATGTATTTATCATGACTCAACAGTTAATTTTATATTGACTTAATTTCAGATCAGTGTCTCGAAGCCCAGCTAAATCAGGAAGTGAATCTCCTAAATCAAATCGGTCTGCTCACTCCAGAAGATCTTCCAATGTTTCTAGAAGCAAGTCCAACTCACCCGTTCGCTCCAATAGATCACGCTCAGGATCAGCTCAAAGCAACAAATCTGGTTCTTCAAGCCCCAAATCCAATGCATCAGGAAGCCCTAAACAACGGGCCTCTAGATCCAGAAGCGGTTCTAGGAGGTCCCGTTCAGGATCAGCCAGTGCTAGGTCTCGCTCAGGGTCTCCTAAAAGCCGCTCAGCCAGCCCAAAATCTGGACCTCACAGTCCTAAATCTAGGTCACAGAGCCCAAAATCCAGATCGCAAAGTCCGAAATCTCGTTCTCAGAGCCCAAAATCGAGGTCACAGAGTCCAAAGTCTCATGCTAAAAGTAGGTCAAGGTCTAAGTCAGCAAGTGCAAGTCCAAAGAGTAGGAAGTCTAGATCCAGGTCTGGTAGTGCTTCGTCCAGCTCTAAGAGTCCAGTGGCTAGACCTGGTGGGCAGGACAGCAGGTCCAATTCTCCAGGGCTTATGATTGATGATGCACAAGCTAAGGACAAGTCGAAGAGTCGCTCAAGGTGGATATTTTTCTTACTTTTCATGTCAATTTCTTATTAAAGTGTAGAAAACTAGCATTGTTCTCTTTCATAAATTAAAATTCTGCATTGTAAATTCAATAGAATATTAAAATTTGTTCTTAAAGTTAAATGCTACTTTACAATATTAATATAATATAGAATTATTTTCATCGTCTATTTGTTTAATCTGTTATTTGTGAGAAAAATATTAAGTAATTGTTTATTTTTTAGATCTGGTTCAAGACATTCAAGATCGAAATCCCGTAGTAAGTCCAAGTCAAAGAGTCGCTCAAGGTCGCGATCAAAGAGTTCTAATGCCTCTGAAGCTGATGTTGGTGAGTTGTGTGAATATGCTCATTAACAAGACTGGTTTCTGTACCCATCCATATGTACTTACTTTGTAACAATTTGTTATCAAGTTTTTGGTGGATCATGATATATTCTTTAGCTTTGCTTTAGCCTTACTCTTATGCATTAAGTAATCATCACCAAAACTGTTTCGTGACGTCACGTCGCCGTCGTGCGCTGCAGCAACAAAATATAATAGTTCAATACTTTTTCATTATTTATTACAGGGGAAAAAAAGAAGCGAGCAGTTCTATCAGACTCAGAAAGCGATGGTGGTGCTAAATCCACGCCAAAACGCAAGAAGGCAGGCTCGGACAGTGGTTCAGAAACTAGCGATAAGCCTAAGAAGAAGTCTAAGAAGCTGGTGGACTCTGATGATGATGAAGAGGGGAAGAAGGAGGGTGATGGTGGTATGTTATTTAAGCATTTGACCGCCACAGTCACGACTACATGACGAACTTTTTTTTACTTAGTTAATTTATTTTTCTAAATGTTTAACAATAGCCATCATACCAAGGATAGATTAGCCTCGCGGCCCAATCAATTTACCAACCTACAAGTTGTGAGTTGAATGTTTGGAGAAATTAATTTTAATTTAATTTTTATCGTAGTAACGGCTGACGCGCTGTTCGGCGACGCATCGGACATAAGCACGGAAGACGAGGGCGGCGCGGACAAGGCGTCGTCGCGCTCCAGGTCGCGCAGCGGGTCGCGCTCGCGCAGCCGCTCTCCGCCCGACGCGCGCCGCTCTGGGGACGAGGGCCGCGCTAGTGGAGACGAGGTGACCCATACTGCTAGGGCTACGGGATTGTTGTCAACGAGTTATGCAAAACAGTGGTTACCACTGATGGGCATTGATTTCATTAGTAAGGCTCTGCCAGGTGGCAATAAGCTATTAATATGAACGGAGGGATGGTGACTCACCACCGATGGGGCCCCAAAATACTTTTTATTAAAATTCCATAAAACCATAAATATATCTGAGGACAAAATTGTATCATATCACACAATTTCAGCAAGAGCCTCGTGAGAAACCGGAGGAAGAAGAAGAGGTGGAGATCCCAGAGACCCGCATAGATGTTGACATGCCCAAGATCTGGACGGAGTTGGGCAAAGAGCTGCACTTTGTGAAGCTGCCCAACTTCTTGTCGGTGGAGACCAGGCCATACGACCCGAACACTTATGAGGACGAAATTGACGAGGAGGAAACTCTTGATGAGGAAGGTCGGGCTAGGTGAGCGATGTGGTTTCAATTTTCTTCCCACACTTCCGGAAAGGCGTAAATTGATAGTATATAATAAAAATATTCTGAAACATATTTGGTAGTGAAATTAGAAGTCTTGTAGATTTACAATGTAGGTAATGGTAGACTAACATGATACAGGTTATAATTTAAAAAAAAAAACTGATATAGGTATTTGTTACTAATACATGTCACAATTATAGTAATATGGTATAAGTTAATAAATAGATAGAATAAAATTTATTACAGATTGATTTCATATGTAATTATTAATTATTTTTTACAAATAATCAAATTTCAGGCTAAAACTGAAGGTAGAGAACACGATGCGCTGGCGCACGGTGTTCGACAAGGAAGGCAACGCGGTGAAGGAGTCGAACGCGCGCATGGTCAAGTGGTCGGACGGCAGCATGTCGCTACATCTCGGCTCCGAGATATTCGATGTCTATAAGCAGCCGCTACACGTGAGTTATAGTAAAAAAACCGTATATAGGCACTCTCCTGAGAACTATTATAAAAGCTATTCTAATTCCTGAACTTTGACCCTATTTTGCTAAGTGGCGGAATGTATAACAAGCTATTTCGT
Organism: Heliothis peltigera; assembly: GCA_958496145.1. Lineage (NCBI taxonomy): Eukaryota > Metazoa > Arthropoda > Insecta > Lepidoptera > Noctuidae > Heliothis > Heliothis peltigera. Next base: position 3,227,516 of record OY292341.1, read on the forward strand.
AACGATTCACCTGTGTCTAGGGGAATGTGAAAACTATACCCTACTTGGTAAGGAAATAAAGATAAAATTTAATTTATTCAAAGTAGGTACTTTACTAATGATATGTAACATTTTAATAATGATTGATCTTTGTTAGGCGCATCAATATTGGCTGGCCAATATTTATAGGAATTTCAGGTCACATCAAAAGAAATCACTTCGGCTGCCAACACTTTAGGGAAAGTATCCAACACTTCTCTATATTCAAGCACATTATTTACACAATTAAGGGCCAGTTTCACTGGTTGCTAATAAGTTCCAGATAGTTTATCTGGCAGATAATTTCAGACAAATTCTGTTCCATTTTTGAATTTATTTGGTAGATAGTGGCTATCCGTAACTTGTGAAACTGGCCTAAATAGTAGTTAATATTGTCCCCAGGGCGACCACAACCATCTATTCGTCCGACAAGGAACAGGTCTACAAGGCCAGGCCGTGTTCCGCACCAAGCTGTCGTTCAGGCCGCACTCGACGGAGTCGTTCACGCACAGGAAGATGACGCTCTCCCTAGCCGACCGCTCTACGAAGACCTCTGCCATCAAGATACTGTCGCAAGTTGGCGCTGACCCTGATGCTGATCGGAAGTATCAGCTCAAGGTTTGTTTGAGATACTATAAACTATAATATAGTGGTAGGTTGTGTCTCAGATATGGGTAAGAAGAGACTGGCGAACGATTGTCATTTGTTTTAATTGATCGTAGCATGTTTGATGGGATGGATATTTTGTTGAGTGTAATTATGTGGTATCTTGATTCCTCCTTATTGTTAATCATAAATTTCTGGTATATTGGTCAAGTTCGTTTAAGTTCGCAAAGGTTTTAACTTTTATAAATTAAAGTTTTAAACCCATAGAAAGTCAAACAGTTATAAAACAGAAAAAGGATGCACATACAGGCTTGTGACGTCACCGCTATTAGATCGCGCATGTGCAAGAGAGATAGCAAGATGTTCCCACGATGAACCCACTCTTCATCATTCGAATATAAAAAATGTTAATGTCTGCTCCATTTACCAACCAATTTTGACGCTGTTCCATGTGCGTGTGTTTATTTGTTTTGTTAAAAATTTTGTACAATATCAAACGCAGGCAACTATCCTATTATACCTGTCACTGTGTTGTGTTTGGAGTACCACCATTATGTTATTAAAATAATGCACAACGGCCACAGAAAGAGGAGATGGAGCTCCGTGCGGCGATGCGGTCCCGCGCGACGTCGCGCCCCAAGCGGCGCGGGGGCGGCGCGCGTGCGCAGGCGCAGCGCGACGACTCCGACGACGAGGGCGGCGTCTCGCTCGCCGCCATCAAGAACAAGTACAAGCAGGGGCAGAAAGGTAACAATATGTGCACTCTACTTGTCTAATATGACATTTAATGATACGTGAAGTAAGACAAACAACTTTAAATGAGTAAAATTTACCATGGACCAATTTCTTGCGCAGCCAACCTAAAATGTATAAAATACCTTTGCACCGGTTAAAATTTACTAGTCGTTTAAAATTAACAGAATTTTGTTTTTCAAATTCAAAGTTAGCACTTTTTCACGTCAGTAAATACAAATGGACCCCTCAAAAACGCCCCGGTTTTACGACTTCCCAATGTAATGGTTTGGAAAAAGAAGTGTGTTGAAGAAACTTCTAAACTGTACTGCTGTTTACTGCGATTTTTATTACGATTATAGTGTTATTTATATAATTAATCATTTATTTTGTATGTATTATTATGAAATAAACCTTTACTTATTTTTTTTTTCACTACAGCATCAGCAGGCGCAGCGATCTACTCCTCAGAATCAGACGGTTCTGACGTTGAAACACGTCGAGCTCGCCGCCTCGACCGTGCTAAGGCACTCAAAGATTCTGACGACGAAGGTTCTGACCACGAGGGAGATCAGAACACTCCGAGACGTACTTCAAGTGCGAGTGGCTCAGCCAGTGGCAGTGGCAGTGAGTGATAAGTGTACACAATGGCCCATGATGGCCCAGTGTGGTGAAGTTTTGTGTTGCAAGATTAATGGAGTGTGATTATTATTGATTTGGGACTTGTAATGTGAATTAAAAGGAAACATGTTATCTTGTGATTTAGCGGGTAAGAACTCTTTTAAATTGGATTTTTTTGTGTTGGTGCGGTAAAGGTGCGTTTGCAGTCCTGCGCATCTCATTTGTTTAACACGAAGCCCGCTTTGAAGCAACAATGCGGCTTGTCGTGCCGTTGTAGCGACACAAAACGCCCAATTTAAAAGAGACTCATGATTACAAACCATTTTCCCAAAGAAACTGTTTTGTTTATTTATTTTTTTCTTAATGTCAAAATTACTGACAATGCGGGCGCGGGGCCTCGCCGCTAACAGCTGATCGGGCGACGGCGCGCGCGAAATTTGAATTTTGCTGTAATGAAAAAAGAAATAACAAAAAAAGTTTCTTTGGGAAAGTGGTTTGTAATCATGAGTACAATCACGCGTTTAAATATCGGTCACTAATTACCAGTCACCCTATATTATCCAAAAGAGAACTGCCTATTACTCATGAGAGGAGCAGAATTGTATCAAAAATTACAAAGTACTTTAGGAGAATATACACAGACAGATTTTCTTTGTTTTACAATGAAAGAAGTGCATGACTTCTCACAATAATTGTGAATGAATGTTAAGTTAAATGCTAACAAAACCTGTTTTGTGTTACTTTTATAATTAAGGACCATACATTCTTGATAAGTTGTAAATATAGTTATTTAATTGACATTACTTTGTTTCATTTTATTTAGTTATCAAGTGTGTTACCAGTGATGACTTACGGCTCCGAAACGTGGTCTTTCACTATCGGCCTCATCTCAAGGCTCAAAGTCGCTCAACGTGCTATGGAGAGGGCTATGCTCGGTGTTTCTCTACGTGATCGAATCCGAAATGAGGAGTTCCGTAGACGAACTAAAGTCACCGATATAGCCCACCGGATTAGCAAGCTGAAGTGGCAATGGGCAGGCCATATTGCTCGCAGAGCCGATGGGGTCGAAAAGTGCTAGAGTGGAGACCACGGACCAGCAAGCGCAGCGTAGGACGTCCACCAACGAGATGGACAGACGACCTTATAAAGGTCGCCGGAAGACGCTGGATGCAGGTCGCTTCCAACCGGTGTATGTGGAGATCTAAAGGGGAGGCCTATGTTCAGCAGTGGACGTCTTATGGCTGAGATGATGATGATGATGATTTTATTTAGTAATTCCTCAAATTTGTTGTGTGGTCGGGGTTAGCCAAGATATGTGTATGTTTCTACAGTCGTTAAGGACATGTATAGACACACAAATTTTTTCCATTCAACTTTGAACCATAATGTTTTAGCGATAAAGTTGAAAATCTGTTAAGAAAATTTAACACATTGTAGTAGCCTGATGTGCTAGCGTCTGTTCATGTATGGAAATAACATAATCCAATCATTATATAACCACGTGGTTTATCGATTTGAAATATCTCTTGGCATACGAGTTTGTCGGTATATAAACTCAGCAACCATTGTTTACAAACAATGGGCTAATCTGAACCCTGAAATATTGCGAAACTATATTTTAGTACATTGTCGAATTTACAAGCCGATTTTCGTATTCAAACATGATTTCTTAATATAGAAAAAATAAAAGTTTGGCTTTCCCAGGCAAAGAACGACTCCTCATTACATCTTTTACGTAGATGGTCACCCACCCAAGATCTACCACGCTAAGTACAGATGCTAACACCATTAAGTTACCCGACATTATAAAATTTTCTAGTCAACTTTGAACCATATGCTAAAGCGATAAAGTTGAAAAACTATTAAGGAAATTTGATAGATTAAAGTATCTTGGAAGTGCTGGTGTCTGTTCAACTCAAGCTTTCTTCGGTCGACCTGTGCGGTTGTTACTTAGCCACAAGCCCCTCTAATGGTCTAAAATATGTATAGGTATTTTGTGTGGTAAAAACTGTCATTAAACATCCTTGGCAGTCGTTACGGGTAGTCGGAAGCCAGTAAGTCTGACGCCAGTCTAACCAAGTGTATTGGGTCGCCCGGGTAAGTGGGTTGAGGAGGTCAGATAGGCAGTCGCTCCTTATAAAGCACTGGTACTCAGACTCAGCTGAATCCGATTAGACTGGAAGCCGACCCCAACATAGTTGGGAAAAGTTTCGGGAGACGACGATTAGGTAAACAAACTCCAATCAAGTTTCATTTGTTTTTTTTTTCATAAATAATAGAACTATTATCATAAATTTAAAGGTAATATTATACTACAGTATTATTATTATTTACAATTACATTTAACAGCGTTTCTCCTTCGTGCACCATTTTCCCGACGCCCACTATCCTCCAAACGCCGGAGTCCAGTTCGGTCACATTCGGTATACTGAACCCACAAGTGTTCAGGCTTATCTCTCGTCTATCATAAAACCTATCGAAGGTGGACACCGGAGCCACTAGTTCGCAGCTCTCTAAGTCAGGAATGGGGAATGCTATACTTAAGTTGAAGGTATCCCCTATGTGAAGAGCCGGTTTTGATGGTGTCAGTGGCACGTATTCTGGAAATAAAATAGGATATTAACATTGTGGGATGCTGGGTATAGATCACAGTCAAGCAAAGTGTAGTATTTCAGATATGTTAGCAAGTTCCCAAAAGTATTTTTTGCTTTCGCGTAAATTTTTCCAATAGGTAGATATTTATTGTTACAGAATTTCGAAGTGCGTCCCTTTGTTTATCGTCTTCAAGCTAGACCAGCTTGACCGATTCTGATGATTTGTTGTAATTGCTTTGTCGCCGGATAGTTGGCGCTGGTGTCAACGCCCCCATACCGCTATGGTTGCAGTGGAAGAGAGGTGTCGTTAACTGCTAAAACCCATCTTTGTTCCTTCTTGAGCCCTTTGAGTATAAGGGCGGCGGTAAGTTTTTCTAAGAAATCATCGGTCCCGGACTGTATCGTCCTTGGAGATGATACTCAGGGCCAGTCTCAAGATGTCCGAATCGTCTAAATGGTGGCAAAAAGGCTACGGAATAAATTCAACTCAAAAATTATCTACCAAATAGACCAACTGGAACTTATTCGTAGGTAGTGAAACAGGCCCTTAGTAAAAATTAAAATAGTACATCACCACACCTGTTATCGTAACACTGATAACTTGAAACAATTCAATCCACTCGCCGTCGATATTCCTCGTGTACACGCTAAGCACCCAGTTCCCATGGTCTTCAACGGACAGAGGTCCGATCATGAAGTCGTTCGATGCCATTTCTTCCACCTTCTTATCGAACACATTTTTCCTTTGCAAGGGCTTATGTATACTAAACACGTCATAGTTATTACTCTGAGTTAATATTGGTTTGATATTATTTACGAACTTCGCCACTAGAGGCTGGTCATCGTCATTTGGTGTCATCTCAAATGTTGGGGTAGAAATATCTAATTTCATGACGTCACCGTTGGGTTTGTGTATGTAGTAAATAGCTTCCTCGTTGATCACCGGTGCGGATATGCGAATGACATCGTATAGGAACGCTGATATTGATAACGGTCTTAGTTCGACTCTTGATTTGGCTGGAAGACAGAATGAATAACAATAAGTAAGTTAGACATTGAACTGTTTTTTTATGCTTGCCTTTTTATGACAGACATACTTAGTAGATGCTGCAATTACTAATGTTATAAATAAAGTTACAATCCTTACTAATATTATAAATGCGAATGTTACTCTATCTGTCTGTCTGTCTGTGACGCTTTCGCGCCAAAACTACTGAACCGATTTAAATAACATTTGGTAGACACATCTAGTCAGCTAACAGTCTAGAGTCGGAGAGAGGACAAAGGCTACTTTGTTTCCAGGTGAGGGAAGAAGTTCCCTCGGGTGGTGGGCGGAATCGCGGAGAACAGCTTATATTACATAAAACACCGAAAAAATAGGACTTGAACCGGCAACCTTACGTACGATCATCTCTTACTACTCAACTATTGGGTTTATGTTACGTTCGCGTATAAATAAGATAATGAATCTGTATGGCACTAATAGTTTATTCAGTGATTTCATTTAAATGTACTATTTACTCTTTTAAACCGAGGACTTTTTTATCTCGAGATAAAAATTCTGCCCAGATATAATAGGTATGTCTTGTGTTTAGTGTATGTTTCAATGTCTTAACGATATTTTGGAACAATTTACTTTTCAGTTTTGTATATGAAAAATGTTGTAAATTTTAGTTCCAATTTTGAAAAGTTTATGTATGTATAATTATTTTAATAGTCATGTCGACCGTTTAAAGTTGTTTAAACATAGCTCAATCATAATATAAACAGCCCTGTTAAACCTTAATCACCTGTCAGAGATTCGCTTCGCGTCACGTTCTACTGAAAGCGTGAACGATTTCTACATATAGGTACGTATAGACCTTTCAGACAAGTAAGTAGATCGATTACGATACATGAACATTGATTTGACCTATTTACGATCCTAGGTAAATGACTACAGATAAACAAAACGAAGTATAGAAAACATACATTCCAATTATAAATCAAAAACATGAAAATTAAAAATTTTATCTCAGCTTTTGTCAAACAAGAGTTATTGATTTAATTTTCTCGATTAATCAACTCGCTCAATCGAGCGCATCGATTAGAATCGATTGTGGATACGTACCAACGATTTCTGGTTGTGCGTGTTTGTTGATGGTAACGCAATGGGTAAACAGCGCTAGGGCAAATGTCAACAACACCGTTACGTTTGTTACCCTTCGCGCGGGTAGGAGCGCGCGCATGACAGACCGGCGCGGGCGCGCAGTCACTGATAGTCGACACATTACTACGGCTGATACGATATTTCACGTACACTACATATAGCGAGTCAGTGTGTACTTATATTTGTGGCTTTACGCACAGAATTCTATTTATTTTTCCGATATTTAAAAACTTTAGCAATGTTTTTCAGACCCGTTGTTTTTGCTTATCTGTATTTTTTTTTTTCAATTTTAAATGTATAGAGTAAATTAGTTAAAAGTCTACGCGTACAACGTTAAATGATATAGTTGGCAGTGGCCGGCAGAATAACTAGGCCAGTGTTAACAGCGCCGCGTCAAAAATAGTAGGGACAATTATCTAGAGAGGGTGGACAGTACTGTAGCTTTCAGTTTAGCATTACTCATAGGGTAATTGCATGCATTGGAACGATGCAGAGCAGATCATTGCCAGAGCAGTGATGCAGTGTTCCATTTTAATTCTGCCACTGATGCAACACTGTATAGACGCCAGCACATCAAGCTACTACAATGTTTCAAATGTCCTGAATAGATTTTCAACTTTGTAGCTGAAGCATAAATGGTTCAAAGTTGGTTGGGAAAATAGTAGTAGGTGGTAGGTAGTAGGTAGCTTGTTGTGCTGGCGTCTGTACAAAAGAAGATTGAAGCGCGACCGTTGAACAGTTGAACAGTTTTTCTCGCTATTCTGAATATTTTTAATCCGCTTGCATTATTAACGTGACATGATTGGGTAATTATATATTTGTGAAAAGGCTAGACAATTTTGACACCCGGCTAGACTTTGCAGATAGGACTTGCAACGATGGTCTTATCGCTAAGCGATACCGCCCAGGACACACTGTGATAAACAGGAAAGACAAATTAATATTTAATAGAGTAGCATCACCATCATACATACATTCTATTTTTAGCGAATATTGAACTTTGAACCAAACACTCAGAATTCTGCTTCGGTAGCCACTTTGCCATTTTGGCGTTAGGTGAGGTCAGACACCATATCTGAAACAGAACATCTTTTAGGAAACCTCGACTTGAAAGTCTTTTGTACGGAATAATCCAATGACCCCTCCTGCTATTGTGCAGCTGGAGGGAGTATCAGACTCTTACTAACTAAAACCCATTATGCTCCTTCTAGAGGTCCCTGCCAAGGCAAACCTTGCGAACAACCCGCAGCCCCGGCAGTCTTCTTTAAAGTCTTTAAACCACTATTGAATGGTGATGAACGCTCATTCCTTCACTGTATGAGAAAATCCGAGTCCTGGATTGGGTCTAAAAATAAAAAAAAATGACTGATATAATCAAAAATATTTATCAATCTTTCCTTATTATGCACCAACAGTTAAAATAAAACAACTATTAATATACGAACCTATGTTTACCTGTCTCGCTCACACTCACGGAATTTCACACTAATTAGATATTTTCACACGAATAGGAGACTACAATGAATTCTCCTGAAATATACATACTTATCTATGTAGGTGTAGATAAACTTAAGTCAAACCGGTCAATAGCTTGTATTTCCTTCCAGTCTGTCTAGCTAATTTTCATGTGTACTTGAATAAAGTAAGTACAAACTCCGATCAGGCTACAACAATCTGTCAAATTTCCTTAATGGATTTTCAACCTTATCGCTGAATCATAAAGTTCAAAGTAGATTGGGAAAATTTGACCGGGTAGCCTGATGTGCTGGCGTCTGTATCTGTCCTACCGTTCAATACCAAAGAAATAATTAAAGGATTTATGTATTCTACGGTATGAGTTGGTGGAAAAGTTTCGTTTAATAGTGCAACTCAGTGTATTATCGTATGTTGTTTTTTTTATCTATATACATATACTCGTATATCTTTTACCTTATTTGCATTAGTTTAATCGTTATTTTTCCGGCCTGAAGCAATCTTTAATAATCACTTCATGGTTTGGTACATTTAATACATAGTAAGATATATGCTTACGAGTATATGCGTTGCTTACCTATCTCAGGTGATTCCACATTTATGCCTGCACATGCAGAAATTATATAGGTACATAGCAAATGCAGAAATGATATATATAGGTACAGATATTAACGTGTGAAAGACGGTCGATGCCAACTGTTTTGTTTGACTTACCATCTTATCCACCTACTTATTGACCTGGGCAAGCGCCGCACTGACTCATGCACCTTACTCAAGCCTGTTTTAGAGCGTTGGAAGGATTTAGTTAGACTCTCGCGGCCTATGCGTACGTTAGTCGGTAAGAAAGAGAGCAACACGCACCCTCTTAAAGAGGTCTGTAGTATTTAATAAAAAGAATGCTTATATAAAAAGTATATAGTTTTATTAATAACAAAATCAAGCAATAGCTGCTGCAATAATCCACCTTGTGAAGGAGGAAACGCGTGTGTTGATGTCTGGGTACCACAGGTCGGCGCAGCCCTGAGCTCGGGAGAACACACCGATAACGGCGCCGTTGTTGTCTAGGAGTGGGCTGCCTACGTCACCCTGGAAGTCAAACATATTTCTTTCATTACTTCAGAAGAAATCAACTCACTGAAGACAAACCTTCGCTTATAATGGCAAACTAAGGGCCGGTTCCATGATGTCCGATATAGCCACTATCTACCAGACAAATTAAAAAATGGAACAGAATTTGTATGAAATTAATTGAAATTATAATATATTAATAAATGAAATTTATTAATGGCCAGTTTCACCGGTTACGGATAGCGGAATTTGTATGAAATTATCTACCAGATAAACTATATGGAACTTATCCGTAAACGGTGAAACTGGACGGTGAAACTAACTGGGGCTTATACATACATACGTAGGTAGTGAAACAGGCCCTAAGAATTAATGATTTCCTGTCCAGAATTTCTGGAGTATACATATCTACATATGTACCTATATAAGTAAACAATATAATCGTATTACTATTGCTCAGAACAAGATAATTCTATCGTTATCTACAAAAAGGGAATGCACTAAAGAGTGGCGGTTCAATGGATCTTCAAGTGCCCTACTTCAAGAATTGTTCCATTTTCAAATTGTCACCCATACTTACATTTATTTGGAGGTTTGGCCGCTACAGTTGCCCTGTAGCATTTGAATAGCATAAAATCCTGTTTTTTTTTTAATAAAAAGTAATTTCTTAAATTACATTCTAATTTTTGAAATATTCGCGTACAATATGTTTCTTTTTGATCGAGCGAATAGACCCGAAGCAACATTTGTATGCATTGCAGAGCCTCACTTTTTTGTCTTTGCTTCTCGCATATTAGTCTAGGAGGCCTTGTACTACTTAAACAGACTTTCCTGTGCGGAATCTAAACAAAGTTTAGGCCTCCAGCCGTCTTAGAATTCTCGCCTTTACACCTTATCGTCCTAAGTCCTCGCAAACACTTACCGCGCATTGTCCCCTAACGCCGACATCGAGCCATCCTGCGCAGATCATGTTGTCGTTCACTGTGAACCCTGAGTCAGAATGTCTGTTCTGACATGTCTGCTGGTTGATCAGCCACACCTGGGCCACCTGCAGCTGCTCGGATGGTGTCGGGTTGCTGTTCTGTAGGGAGAAAATTAGATAGATTATGATTTGGGTTCTGGAAAATTCGAAAAAACAAGGGCTTTTCTTTCGTACTCGCGTTTTGACTATGCCTTAGTCCGGGGATTTATAGAAAACTGTAATTTACACGATAATTACAGCTTTACGTGATGAATCGTCCATCATCAACCCAAGCTATGTTGGGGTCGGCTTCCAGTCTTCACCGGATGCAGCTAAGTATCAGTGTTTTACGTGAAGCGACTGCCGGTCTGACCTCCTCAACCCAGTTACCTGGGCAACCCGATCCCTCGGTAGGTTGTTAGATTTTCTGAACACGGAAGAACTCGTCATGACAAGGTGGTCATCCATCCACGGACCGACCACGCCAAGCGTTGCTTAACTTTAAGATCGATTGAGCCGTGCAGCTGCTACTTAGTCACGAGCTCCTTCTTTACGTGATGCATACATAGCTAAATATACATACATATGTTCACTTATGCTTGCTGCCATTCATCGGAAGTCGAATAACTACGGGAACCATAAAACATGTTTCAGTATCAGATGTAAAATACATGGAAGGGCAATTTAAAAACCGCTCTGCTTTAAATTCCAAGATCACACAAAGTCACTTCCAAACGTATAATATAAGCTACCTGAGAGTGACTGACACCGAGTGTCCTTCTTATCTTCATGACGTGTTCAGTATATTGTGTGTAATAATTCAGAAGGAACATATTTTAAACTGAATTTAAACATTCCTCTATGTACAAGGTAACGTAGTCGTGGTGAACTAGTGGTTCAAGCACCAGCCCTTCGAGTATGAGGGTGCGGGTTCGATTCCAGGTCAGGCAAATACCAATGTAACTTTTCTAAGTTATACGTACTTTCTAAGTTTATCTTGGACTAATAGAAAATAATAGCAAATAAATATTGTGAATATAATTAAACAGACTTACAGAGGTAACTCCCCACCCGATGGCGACGACCTCCTGATTAACACCATAAACGTAGCCACCACCAGCGATGCTAGCGACAGCAATCAAATTCGGCTGAAGGGCAATGTTAAGGTTGGTTCTCAACACCGCGATATCGTTGACTAGGGTAGTGGGCGAGAAGTTCTCGTGAGCTGTGATGCGATTGATGATGTAGATGGTACCTCCCGAATTCGCGTTGGTAGAACCAACCCTAGCTCGCCACCACAGGGCTGGATTTGGGCTGGAAGAGGAATTTTAAATATTGTAGTTTTTGTTCAGTGAAAATAGCAGCGGAGTAGATTAAAAAGTTGTTGTGCTATTACAGAACTATAATTAACATCTTAACAGCTTCTGTATATAATTTAACAAAAAGGATGGGAAATTATGGGTAAAAGACTTATACAGTTGCCAATAACAGGTGAACCATTAGCAAACAAAAGTGGTACCTAACTAAAACTAAATAGATGTAGCTACAGACGCCAGCACATCAAGCTACTTCAATCTGTCGAATTGCATATGGTTCAGAGTTGATTGGGAAAATTTGATAGTTTCGGGTAGCTTAATGTGCTGGCTTCTGTACAAAAGTTAAGTGGAAATAAACTTGTAAAAAATATGTATAAAGAAAATTACCTTTTGAAGTTAGAATAAAATGAGACTTAAAATTAATAGATATATAGGTAAGTAGGTAATTTAAATAATTATTGTTAGTTGTATTACTAACAACATGTTATGTTATACGAAATATCACGTGCAGATAGTTAATGTAATTGTATTACGGTAATACAATGAAGAACAAAGTCGACTGCTACTCGTTGTTGGATAAGTCACGACTCTCTTGAACTACTTACCAAGTGGGTAACGACACAATCCTTACTATGATTACTTATATTTATAGACCAGCTTAGCCAAGGGTTTCAAAACGGTTCAACAACAACAAAGGTTCACAGGGGGTTCAAAAAATAATGTTTAAAGGTTCTTCAAACCAACAGACAGACATGTGTTGCTATGGAGTTGCACTCCACTCCTTCTTCCCAGCTAAAACAAATAGGGTGGGCGTTTTGGGGGCTGTCTTTTATAATTCTTGACGTTCAAAAGGTGCTGTTTTGCAGCCATGTCTGAATAAATGATTTTGAGTTTGAGGTTCGAAAGGGGTCCCAGTCTTACCAAGAGGTATCGGGTTTCCCAGGTAACTGGGTTGAGGTGGTCAGATAGGCATTTGCTCTATTTAAAACACTGGTACTCAGCTCTATCCGCTTAAGACTGGAAGCCGACCCTAACGTAGCTTGGGAAAAGGCTAGGCATAATATTAATTTCTCCGTTACACTTTTAGTTTCTGACAATGGAAGAGACAATCAGTTACCATATTTCTTTTTTTTTATTATTTTCTTTCTTTCTATATAATATTTATATATTCACTACATATTCACACAACGTCACCAAGTCCTAAAATAACGAAGCTTGTACTATGGGTACTCGACAATTGATAAACGTACTTATATAAATACATTGTTAGTTAATTAGTACTTACACTCCATTTACATGGAAGCACGAGGCGGCAGATAGAATGGCGTTGGTGGTGATGATGGACCCGCCACAAGCCTGGACATAAGGCCCTGAGCCCCTGTTCGTCAGGAGGGCGGCAGCGAAGGGGTACTCATTGATGGTCGTGCTGCCTCCACCAGCTATTCTTGAAACTGAGCCTGGAATTGTTATAAAAAAATAAGGATTTGTTTTTAATAAACGTTCATGAAAGATAAGTCGTGGTGGCCTAGTTGTTAAAGAGCCTACCTCTCAAGTATGAGGGCGTGGGTTCGATTCCAGGTCGGGCAAGTACCAATGCAACTTTTCTAAGTTTGTATGTACTTTCTAAGTATATCTTGGACACCAATTACTGTGTTTCGGATGGCACGTTAAACTGTAGGTCCCGGCTGTCATTGAACATCTTTGGCAGTCGTTACGGGTAGTCAGAAGCAAGTAAGTCTGACGCCTAACCAAGGGGTATTGGGTTGCCCAGGTAACTGGGTTGAGGAGGTCAGATAGGCAGTCGCTCCTTGTAAAACACTGGTACTCAGCCGAAACCGGTTAGACTGGAAGCCCACCCCAACATAGTTGGGAAAAGGCTCGGGAGATGATAGATTTGTTTTTAATAAACGTTCATGAAAGATATGCAGTATTGTTCATGAAGTTGTGCACGATATTCCTAGGTGAAACCCCTAGGAAAATCCTTAGCGTGAATAAAAAATCTTTTTGGTTGAGGTAGCATTTTTGACTTAAACTATAACTTGCAAATTGTACAAGAGAAAAAAACGTGTGATTTCGATTTTTTTCATTATTTTATCAAATATTTTTTACACATTCATATTTCAGTGTGTATTTATTTTCTTCAGGCTACTTGCTTCTCAATGTTTGAAAGAAGAGGGACAATAATTCCGGATACTTCAACTATCGTGGGCATCAAACTTTGCTATTTTTATGAACTTATTATCAGTACAAAAGGAGTGTTTAAAAAAAGGCTATAAATACAATGAAAAGAAGGACTATGAAGTGTTTATTATAATTGATGATGTATGATTCAGCGCTGTAATGGTTTCCTGTTTCCTACAGAGCTATATTGCGCATAGACACGACATTCTGCTAAATGATTTTCATACGTTTTCAGTTATCTTTATGTATTTTAATACTTCTCGTAATAGGTACTTTGTAATTTTTTTTTACACAGACGATACTTTGCTGAGAGCAGCTTTTTAAGGCTAGCTTTATTGCTGAGGTTTATTAATATTGAAATAGTGATCAAAATCCTCCTTTGAGGTGTTCTTTAGATACCATGGCCCTGGTACACAGGGACCTACAGAAGGAACATAGTGGGTTTTAGTCAGTAAGTCATTTGATTAGGGACACTTAAAAATATCACTCATATTAATGCACCATACAATTTGCGGATGGCACGTGTTTATCCCGCATCCGTAAAATATCTGATTGAAATATATTAGTCACTGATTGAAATATATTAGAACACATCTAAATAGTAGGTAGAGAGCTTCTTTACTTCCAAATAGTAAAAAGTCATGGCCAGCTAGTGGTTAAACACCAGCCTCTCGAATACGAGTGTTTGGAATCTATTCCAGGCAAGTGCCGAAGTAACTAACCTATATCATAGACAAGAATGGAAGTGAAACTAGACTTTTAAAATTATTTGAGCAAAAAAAAGCTGATTAGATTATGAACTAGTTTTATTGATCAAAGCTATGGGAATGATAACTATTGTTTCAGAGTCGGTCGAGTTATTTGTAATACTGATTTTAATATTCAAAGTACGTAACCTCAACATTTTGATATGTGTAATACCTATTGCAAATATAAAAATAAATCTATTTATACCTTAAAATAACCTAGTGACTAACCTGTGACGACATCAGTGCATAAATAAACTAATAATAAAACAGTAAACTTTAACATTTTGTATAAAGCGATTCAGAGGCTATTAAACTACTGGATAGATTCACATAAAAAATGTGTGAAATTCTACAATTATCAGCATTATCAAAATAATTTATCGTCTTATCGAATTATAATGAGACCTTCATATGATAAGGTATATAAATGGATGAACTTGTTAGTATATAAAAAACTTGTTAGTATATCGAAGTCACAAAATATAGACCATAACATCAACCACCATTTTTTTTTAAATTATCTAGACTTTGTCGTAGACTATTAACTATCTGGATAACAACTGATAAAACGTGTGTCCTTACCCACGTTTACCTAAATCAGAAGTAGCTTCAGCATTTTCCACAGGCTGAGTATGCCCTGACCAGACGTAGTGGGCGGGCGCCATGCATCCTCGAGGTACCAACTCATATGCCTCTATAGCCTATTTATAATATTTTATGTCTTTCGCTTCTCCGACACGTGTTAAAGTTAATAAAACCATATAAATAAGTGCAAATCATCAATTTATTTTTAGTATTTTTTAATATAAGGTGCAGTACTTATAAAGCAACATAATATACATTTGATATCACAACCAGACTTCAGATAACATCTCCAAAATATCCACTAGCGTTACTTCAGCGTCATCTTCTTGGCTCAGTGGCTTTATTTGGTAAAACACGTTTTTTATTTCCATCAGTCCCTGTCAGCCGTCACATAACCATTCGCTCCTGTAAACTCCTGTTATAACCACGTCATATTTCAGGCAATCCGTCCAATCTTAAAGTAACTTCATCAATATTTGTAGTTTCACCTTTATCTTTGAAATCGGTGCTACAAAATATGTGTCTAGGATCATTTGTAACTGTAGGTGATGAATCGGAATCGGGATTGTTCGAAAGTCTTACCGCGGCCCTGAAACACAAAGGGCTCCGGAAGGAACAGGGTCAGTAAGAGACTGGCACTCCTTACTGATTCACCCAGACCGCAAAGGAAAATCATTGAATGATTCCTCAAATACCAAAAAAAAGATGGTACGTTAGTCACATGACTGGACTATATAAGTCTGCTGGGTGCGGGGTCATCTTCCGTAGCGACTCTCGTGTAAGTCCATTTGCGGTTTTTAATGATGATGAGGAAGAAGGAAGTGAAGGTAAATACCAAGCAAGGAATGGCGACGAACAACCACATATGGTGGTGTTTCTGAATCCGATCTGTAAGAAAAAAAAAAGTATTTTTAATGGATTTGAACGGATTAAAAACTAAATGATTCCTGCGGTTTAAACCACATTCCGAGGGACCTACTTCCCGTAGTTGCTAGACCAACGGAGTCTAGTCGTCACATGGCACGACTGCTGTGCTCAGGTCTGTGTGCTGGGGTCTCAGGTTCGATTACCGGGTCGAGCCGTAATCGCTTTGTGAGTTTTAAAAGACTTTCATAAAGTAGCCTGGAGTCGGAAGTTGGTGATTGATATGCCCATGGATGGCAAAGCATATGAATGTCGGTCCTACGCCTGATCTCTCTCTTCGGATTGCCGTCCCATCGGACTTTGAGAGTGAGGGAATAGTGCGCAAATGCTTGACCACTACCAGGTCCTGCGTAGCTGGTTGATCCCCTTAGTGGGGAAGGCTGACAATCGGTCTGGACGCCATTATATAATTAGTCCTCACCATTGACGTACACAAAACAGAAAGTCCAATATTCGTCTGCTTCAATGGCGTCTTGTAGTCCAACATGACAGGTCCAGCCACCACCGTCTGATCTCCGAAAATTATTGAACCTGATACCACAGTCTCCTGCTTCGAAACCACTGCCTGCGTACTCGTAGTGCAGTGATGAGGTAGCTGAAAATTTGTGAAGAGGTGAATAAATCAAGAGTACAAGTATAAGGAGAAGACCTTTTGTTGTTTTTTTTGGTTAAAGGACAATGTCCAGAATGGCCCTGTCCAATAAAATGAATTTAAATGATGCTGATGATGACATCCAGGCCGATTGTCGGCTACGGCGGCCGTTCTCATTTATGGAGATCAGTCAGCTGCGCAGGACATATTATAGTGCACAGGCATTCGCGCAGATACAGGTACACTCTCTATTCCCTCACTCTCATAGTCCGATGGGACGGCAATCCGACACGACCGGAGAGAGATCAGGCGCAGGACCGACATTAACGTGCTCTCCGATGCACGGGTGAATCAATCACCAACTTCCAGACTCCAGGCTGCTTTATGAAAGTTTCTCAAAACCCACAAAGCGATTTCGGCCTGACCCGGGAATCGAACCCGAGACCCCGTGCACAGCAGTCGCGCCTTGCGACCACTAGACCAACGAGGCAGTCGTAATTTAAATACACGATTAATTATCTATCTATTTATTACATTAGTTGCAAATACTTTCGTAACACGGACTAGCTGTATGCCAAAATAGACAATTAAAGTATTTTATGCGACTAATAAATAACATTCCGTCGGCCACTATTCGAACTATTTCATTTAAAAAGGTACATAATTGATAAGGCTGGTTTCATCATAACTTAAAGACTGATTTAGACGATACATTTTCTTGTACATTCAAGTGCTATTATTGAATGCAATAAATTAAGTGCGTTAATTGCAACTGTTTACACGTGGATACAAGTAAAACAATTTAATGCAAGTCTTGACAAAAAATAGTTGCAAATGTCTTCTTTTTAGTTTTACATATTATACACGTGTTAGACATTGCTTTTTAGTTTTATAAAAATCACTAGCCACGAAAAACAACCTAAAATATTCGTTGTTAGGATACAATAATTGTAACTTCAAAATCTGATTATTTTTTTGTAATATATCCATTTTGCAGCTAGTCCGCTTTAAAATTAAGATCTTGTGCAGGAGTCCAGGGCGAAAATAGGGTTAAAATATATTCATCAAATCGAGTAACTGTTGTAGGTACTGCAAAGATATGAAACTGGTACATAGCAAGGATGATATACTCACATGGATCGATATTAAAGACTGTGCCATTTGGAGCAAAAATATAGCAGTAACGAATGGCAGTGCCCGCAGGGCAAGATATTGTTAAATCTTCACCCTCCCACGCCAACAATGGGATAGCCCCCGCGTACACTATCGAAATTAAAAAAAAGTATTTTTATATTATATTGTGTACATGGTACATTTATAGAAAGAACATATAAGGAGCCATGATTCCCGCGTTCTGAGCGATCTAATTCGCAGTCCAAAATAAAGTGTAGCCATTATATAGTAGCCAGCCTATAGGCATTTCAATTTTTCAATATACTGCCTATAGGCTATTTTCCAATTCGCTCCAGTAGTTCCTGAGATTAGCACGTTCAAGTAAACAAACTCTCCAGTCTCTAACTTTCTAATATTAAGAGCGCTTATTCCGAAAGTTGGCAACGTCGCAAATAGCTGTCAAATATTTACACCTTTTTGATTAATTTGTCTATTTACTATTTGAAAATAAGAAATATGGCTCTATAGTGCACTAAAACATTGAGCAGGAATTATAATTAAAACACAAAATTTGATGTTGTAAACGTTTTAGCAGTAAAAAAGGCGTTTGGAAAGTTTCCAAATACGTTTTCTACAATTAGAACTATATATTCGGTGTTACGATATTAATTATTGCATTCCCTATTATTATCTTTAATGCACTATAGAGCCATATTTCTTATTTTCAAGCGCTCTTAAGAGCGCGTATACCGAAAGTTGGCAACGTCGCAAATAGCTGTCAAATATTTACACGTTTTGATTAATTTGGCCAATTTACTATATGAAAGTAAGACATATGGCTCCTTAGTGCACTAAAACATTGAATAGGAATTGCAATTAAAACACTAAATTTGATGTTTTTAATGTTTTAGGTGTAAAAAAGGCACTTGGAAAGTTTCCAAATAAGTTTTTTACATATAAAACTATATATTCTATGACTATACATTAATAGCAATTGCAAAACATTCAATTTCTACTGATTCAGTATAACATACTATCTCCTGTCACCTGCACTTCGAAAGTGCTATTTTGAAATATTTCCGTTCCAGCCATGCCATAGAACACAGTCCATAGGCCATTGTCATTAATTGTTACTCTATCCACGACAATTCTGCACGGACCAAGTCCTTCGAAAACTGTATGGTATCTGTCGTCTCTAACGCTGCAGTAAACTGCATCTTGAGGCCCCACGGTCACATTGACGGAACTTCCAACTTTCCATACAAAATTGTCCAGCAATTGAGTAGATTCTGTAAGAAAAAGAACATAATTCTAGCTTTCTGGGGCCCGTGGCAGTCTTTTGATGGGGCCCTATCAGTATAACTCGTCACAACATTCTAATAAATTGAAATTATATTATGGTCTTTAGATGTTTCACTTAATTGGGTTTTTGAGCAGAATAAAAAAAACTCAGTGTACCTACAACGTATAAAAAAACATTTCTGAGCTAGCGATTCTTGGGCCTTTAGCCCTCTTGGGTCAGGGGCCCGTGACAATTTGCAAGCCCTCAGCCCTGCCACCCTATAGTTACGCCCATAGCTATAACATTAAAGTTAGGCGCGAATTACGGGTTTTTCAATAAGAACTGTGCTACAATTTAATGTGCCTGCAATATTGATCCAGACAGGAATCGAATTAAAATTTAAAAAACAAAATACTATTGTTCTGCACGAAGTTACTGCAGATATCTTTTTTTAAATACTTGCTGCTTATTTCGCCTACAGTTGACTATGACGTCGCATTTAAATGAACCTTTTTTAATTGACTACGTGTGTAAAAATTTAATATTGTACCTGTGACTTCAATAAAACGATAAACCAGCAATAAGACTGCTAACTTCAACATTTTGTGTTTCCCATTTTTGTTTGTATATTGCTACATGTGGCCTCACTACACACTCACAAATGTTTAAATAAAATAATCAATGATAATCGGCAAATTATCAACATGATATCGCCTAAACATGATAACGTTCGGAAATTAAGTGACTATGAAGTTTTCCTTAGTGAAATTATCGTCCATACGCTTTTAATTACCAACCGGGATTTATGTCAATCCCCTGCATCGCTTTTCATCGACAGACATAGTAGACATTAAAAGTAATAAAACTAACGAGTATTCATGAAAAAAATATTATATTTTAATAAAAATGTAAACAAATATATTTTTGGCAATGACTATCACACTTCATAACAATGTTTGGATATCTAAAACTGTAATGATATACATATTTGTCTGTTAGCTGATCATACTTAAATATATTTTCCAAAAATAGCTTTAAGCTTTAGATGGCAAGTCAGTAATGATATAAGCGGGCTGGACGGCGAGACTATGCTTGGGAGGTGATGGTTGTCTTCTGAAGCTGTCTCTAATATGTGCGTAGGCTCTCGCGTAAGTCCACTCGCGCTTGGCCTTGGAGATGAGTAGCAAGGCAGAGACGATGATCATCAAGAAAAGCATCACAAAGAACACCCACATGAAGATCACAGCTACCGCTGAAAGACAAGATATATTTAGACTGAGTAAATGGGAAACAAATTTTATTTCGCGTCATGAGCGGATTACTCAGTACTAACTTGAACGAGTTGTCCAGTTTGAGTACAGACGCCAGCACATCTAGCTACGAAAATCTGTCAAATTTTATTAGATTTTCAACTTTATTGCTGAAGCATAATATGGTTCAAGGTTGATTGGGGAAAAATTACAGTTTCGGATAACTACATAGATATGAACTGGAGTAAATTTGGTCATGCGTTAAGTAATAGATAAGTAAACGCAAAAAAAATAAAACTTAAAAGAAATGGTATTTTTTTTCTATAGCAATACTCAATTCCTCAAGTGCCAAATAACACTGTATCCGTTATCTATATCTGTTGCAGGTGCAGGCGCGCATTCGATGCTGTAGTTCTAAATTCTTTGCTACACTTTTTTTTGGCTACTGAGGGTGCAGCTGGAGGAAGTGTAAAACCCACTATGTTCCTTCTGGAGGTCCCCGTATGCCAGAGCCACGGTACCTCTTACGAACAACCCGCAGCCCAGTCAGATCATTTGCTACCCTACAGTATTGATAAATCAGATATAGCGCTTACGGTGCGAGACAATGGAAGACGCGAAGTTTTCCGGGTAAGTGGTGCGGAACAGCTCGCCGCTGTAGCTGGCGAACTTGGCCGCCAGTGTCCAGGGCTGGTCGTCTAGTGTTGTAGGCAGCTCCACATGCAGTACACACTGCCCCTTTGACATGAGGTACCGGTCCACTCTGTAGCCCTCAGGCACGTTGTCCGACGTGAAGCCTGCGAACATCATTAATCACTAACTAAAACGATTAAGCATTGCCATCCAGCGTGGCAATGCTGCCAGCCTTTTGGGTACACTAACGGGTGGCAACGATGAGGATGAGTTTTTTGACGCTCTTTATTAGTTCTATATTATTATATTAGTCGTAATTTTTTTATGTGTATATATTTAGTAATAATTAATGTAAATACGTATTATGTATTATGCTTAATAAATATAGATGCTATCTAACTAAAATATACTTTGGCAATGTCTTCAGAGAGATTACTTTTGGTATGTGAGTATCTCTTATTTTCTTTGAGTACATAAAAGAGTGACAGAAGTTCTTAAGAATGATCACAGTATGTCTTGATGCCAAAGTTATTGGAAGTAAAACGTTTACATTTGAGGCCTTCACTATCACTCCTCTCTCTTCATATCTCTCTCTCTCTCTCTGTATAAAAATAATGATTTTTCGCCAATTGTAGGCAAAACATGTATGGGTCTGATTATTGTTTTAACACCTTATGTAACAATACCTCTATTTTGTAAAAATACATATCCATGTTCTCAAAATATAAATTTTCTTTATCCTTAAAAAAGAATGAGGCATTGTACCTACTTAAAAGAAGAGGCCGCAGAGGAAAAGTAAAAAGAGCGATAGTTTAATCTCTCCTCGACGAAAACTATCTGCTAATTGATCATCTCACCCAGTCCGTCGATGCGCACAAATCTGCAATAATCCAGTTCATATCCATCGGCTGTGCCCATCTGCACTACGATCATGTTATGTTTCCAAAACTGTTGCGTCCAAACCCGTTCTGTAGTAGAAAAAAAATCAAAATTACTTTTGTCTCCTTCATTAATTTAATAGCAACATCTTTTACTACTTATTTCGTAAGTGCGTTAGAACTATTTACCACTTAGTGTCAGAGTGAAATAACTCGTCTTTTCTTCTGCATAAATGTCATTTTCCAATCCAACACTGCAAGTCCAAGAGCCGCCGTGAGACGGCAGTATGTTATTGAATCTGATGCCACATTCTCCTCCAGTGAACCCACTGCCTACGTACTCGTAGTCCGGCGATGAGATAGCTGTTAATATGAAAATTATCATCTAAATACTTATTAAATAAAATTGGGAGGTTTTTTCTATGGGAAATCATCAAATGACTCCTCCTCTTATTGTGGGTGCTACAGCTGGTGGGAGTGTCAGACTTTTACTGATTAAAACCCACTTTGTTTCTTTTGGAGGTGTGTGGCAGGGCCACGGTGACCCACAGCCCCAGTAGAATCGTGAGCTTTTAAGGATAACACTCACATGGGCCGACATTGTAGACAGTGCCGTTAGAATCCCTAAAGTAGCAGTAGCGAATGGCGGCATTTAGGTAGCAAGACATCGTCACCGCGTCGCCTTCGTACGCGAATTCGTTTGAACTGCGGAGCTCTGGCTCTGGAAGAAATAGAATACAGACATGAAGTTCACGGATCATCTCAACCAATGGGAAAATGCCATGAGACAAACTAAACATGACAAATAGATAAATGGCTACTAATTCGTGCCTAATTAAGGGAACCAATAGAAAAGGCGCTTAGAGAGTAACTTTACTTGCAGTTACGGTACTGTATCATAAATCAGGATATTAAGGATGGTTCATTCGCCATGGCATGAGGATGAAGATGACTTTGGCCTATCCCACTTCCTACTGATATTAAAGATATGTAGGTTACTCTTTCACACTAAATCTACAGCATGGATCACTATAGTTCCCATAGTCAGGAAGTCACTATACATATGTAGTTACCATAGTCAGGCATCGAAGCCGAAGTAACATTGAGGAAGCCGTGCAACACTCCTTGTGAAGTGTTCACGGAACAGCGCCAAGTTCTCTCTTGCCAAGTGGCTGTCTTCAGGATACGAAGTGTGCAGACGTGGGTTTCGGCATCCGATTCAAAACTGGAAATAAAAACATAAATGTTGCAACAAAAACCTTAAGAATATTAACAAAGTATTTGATAATGTAGCTATTAAGCGAATAAATCAAACGTAATCGATCCAGATATCAGACAAAGAAAAAACTGAATGGCTTGGCCCAACAACAGCATGTGCAAAAAAGAATGAAAATAGCTTGATATCATTGCTGAGCAATCCACTGTGCATATATACAGTCATTGGCTATGACTACATGCACAGTGGATTTCTATATCTATCATAGATTTGCTCACTTAATGAAATGCTCGGTTTCATGAATCCATTTCCTTTCGCGTGTCAGGGCCACGGTAACTCTTGCGTACAACCGGCAGATAAGTATATGAATCATTTCAGGTATAATTAGAAAAAGAAAAATTCGTTTAATTGCTTGATTAAACACGAATGTCGAATAATAATGAAGAATGGCGTGATTTAAAAGTACTAATCAAACATGAGGGGGCAGTCTCAACCACGCAATAGATACCAGCGAGACAAAGTCCCAGCGCTGATTTTCAGCTATAGCCGAATCTAAATAAAAATAATTGACATTGCAGCTTGAAATCACACAGTCCTAGTGCTCGTAATACCTTGTGATGCCTCCGGCGTATCCGCCCTGACCGACCCCGTGGGTTGCTATCACATTAGTGAACCTAGGGTCGCGGAACATGCAGGCGCTGACCTCGTACTCAGCTGGTACGGAACACGTTAGCAACACCGACTGACCGTTCCTACGTACGGTTGTGGTAACCGCTGGTCTTGCGCCTGGAATAAATGAGAAAATCTCTTTTTGTAGAAACGAACGTGCGGTGTAGTCCAGTCATGCAGGGAAATCATGTTCCTTATTCAAATTTTATGGACGGCTGCTCAGAATTCTGCCACACAGTAAAGAGAAAGAAGAAAAAGGCTCCAGACACATAGGAAATGTCATTACATGACGATCTTTAAATATACAAAAAACGGATACCTAACATTATTTGCAACTGCACCATAATAAATTAACAATGCAATAGGAGATCTATATCTTGACGTTATCAATGAATATTTTCAAGTACAAAAGCCAATAGATAAAATTATGTCTATAATTAATTGGTATGATGACTTGATTACGATAAAAAATGCGGATTAGAAGATTTACGATATTTGTCTACACTACACACAACATATCTTCTACCGTTTATGCGTCATTCATATGAGGAAAAGAAATCTTGTGTTTTTGTCTTTGTTCTGCTTATTGTCTGTCTCTTTGGTCTAACAGTAGCATAGCGTGACTGCTGAGCACGAGGTCTTGGGTTTGACTCCCAGGTCGGACATAAAGCTGCCCGGAGTTTTTAAGTTAAAATTAAGTTTTAAGAACATATCAATGTCGGTCCTGCGCCAGATCTCTCTCCGATTATTTCGGATTGCCGTCCATGAGAGTGTGAGGGAAAAGAGAATTCACCTGTGTCTGCACAAATGCTTGTGCACTATAATATCCTGCACACCTGGCTGATCTCTTCATAGAGAACGGCCACCACGGCGGCAATCGGTCTGGACACCATTATTGTTCTATATTCATATCTAGTGTACTAACTGGTACTAGGTACTTACGCTCACGTCCCACGTAGACATAAAAACTGCTTTGATATATTACAACCGTACCAGGAACGGCAATATTCACACTCCACTGTCCATCGTGATCCATCGTTACTCTATCTACAACAATTCTGCAAGGACCAAATCCTTCGTAAAGTGTTTGAAATCTGTTATCTCTAATTCTGCAGTACACTGCGTCTTCAACACCAACAATTGTATCAACAGAACTTCCGACATCCCATGATAAATTGTCCAGCGTTATGTTGACGGGTTCTAAAATGAAAATAAGGTTTAGTTATCAGAAAAATTAAAGCATTGAAATCAAAGATTTGAGAGAAATAAAAAAAAGAGTTTTTCACAATACAATCCCTTTTACGACAAACGGTTGGTCGAAGACAAAAATCACCCAGATGTTTTTCGCCTTATTTTTAAGTGTTCTATACGATAGAATCGAAAAAAATAACAAATTAAAGTTTTTTACTCAGTGCCCCGTTACGTATCCAACGATTATCCATCAAAAATATTGTAAGTACCAGAAGCGTAGCGTGCTTTGGCGGGGCCCTTAGGAAGGGAAAACTTTCTTCAAAAAAAAATATTGATGAATTAAATAAATTACGTAGGAGTGTTCATATGTGGTCAGGATCTACGAGAGTCGTGCTTTTGTTATTACAAAATTACTTGCACAGCCCAAGCGTTATTTTTGCTATATTTATGCGAATTTTTGCTTAAGCACGTTGGAGGCCCTTGTGGCCTAGGGGCCCCGTATAATTGATACGGTAGATACGGCGGTAGCTACACTCCTAGTAAGTACAGCAAATCTATAAGCTTTTGGCATTACCTAAAACATTGACTACAACACTCTTTCTGTATACATCTCCATACAGAATAGCCCAAGTTCCACTGTATGTTCTATTCACATTTCTGACAATATAACCACAGGAATCACGATCGAATAACTCGACTTTTGATTCCTCGACTTGTTCGTCATTTGGTCCATATAGCCTGCAAGTGTCGTTCAACGAAGTAACGTTCGGTAAACTCAGATAGAGATCATTTCCTTCGGCAATGTTAATTTCGTTTCCAAGAGACAGGGTTCCTGAAAGTTAACAATAATTAGAATTACATAAGTATTGATTGAAAGACTAGTTTCTGCCCGCAGCTTCACCCACGTCCGGTGGGAACGTGTGGGAACCGTAATTCCACAGCATTGATCCAGATCACAAGTAATAGTTAGTAGGAGTTCTGATGTATATGTATGTACGTACTAGATATGTCTCAAATAAATGTAAGTATATTATTTCTCTTGCTCAAGTTCTTTCTCAAGTTTCACCAATATCCATCCAGGAAATGTTGCTTGAATGAGTCAAATACCTACCCTACATATGTACATACATTAGTCCTTAAAATTTTCGCATTTATACCTAAATTTAGAATAATTATGAAATTCATAAAAGATATTTTAAAAATGGTAAGTGTATTCCAAGTAGGTATATGAAAGAAAAGCTCTAGTGTTGAGCTTTTTGGTACGCGTAGCTTGAAACCATCATAATTTACATACTGAGAAGCTCCTTTTTTTAGAAGTCGCTTAAAAAAGAGTTCACGGTAGAGCGGAAAGCTACTCAATTTTAAGAATACTCAAACATCATTCTATCTCTGTCATATCTTTTACATCCTAGTTTGATAGTGATTGATTACGATTGTTATTATTTTAAATTACACCATTAAAAAAAACATTGCATAACTTGTGAAATTTGTCATACACTGTAGGTACCTACTCATTTAAAATGTAAAGTACATATGTATGCTGTATATGTCTGACCCTTTATGAAACATGTCTGGTATAGCTTAATTAAGCGACATGTTTTTTTAATTATTCCAGAATTGGTATAGGTAGCTTTTGAAGTCGGTGGCACGGCAGGCGCAGTCACGACGGTCGTAAGAGTTTTTCTTCTTTACGAGTCCTCTCTATGATACGCTATATTTTAGTTTTTGTTTAGGTATTGCGTGCCTAAATAAACAAAAAACGTCGCTCCCGCCCCGATCATTCAAAGAGCTAAATATCAAACGCTACATATCATTTTTTTTTTTTTACATTCGCCAACTACGAAGAGAATTACGCGCACGCGTTCACGCGCGTAATACATTCATGCAAAGAGATATTTTTTTTCTTTTTCATCACTTTGTCCGACTACGAAACCGACGCGACGATACAAATTTTCTTTCTACGAACGTACCTATGTACGTAGCAAGATTTATTTTCTATAAGCTCCTACCGGCTCCTTTGTAATGGTTTCGGAAAGTATACCCACAAAAATAACTCATCTCCTTCTTCTAGCTTTCGTTTCAAAGGTCCTCATAACGGTTATTGGGGTTCAACTATGAAAACGTAACTCACAAATAGACAGTTACATACTAACAGCCGTAACAAAATCTTTATCTTAAGTTGAACAAGATTTTTAAAATTAAAAAATTCACGCTCGCTACGCTCGCGATTGTCGTTTCTTTTCATATTCTTGTGTTAGACCCGCAAGAGGTAGGTAATTTTTTTTATTCGAGATAATTCGTTCTTTTTAATGATTTCCTTAAAAATGTGGCTTTATCGATGTTGATGTTGACATTATTTTGGAGTTAAAAATTTCAAATTAGCGATTGTCAATTTACGATCTCGATTTAAAAACAGACTAGGACATAATCGTATAAAAGTGCAAAGGTTTTCTCGCTCTCTTCGCTCGAGCTTTCTATTGGCTTCTATTAGATACTGATAGTCATTATATTTTAGACTTTCCTGCAACTCACCTGTCACACTGGCTAAGAAATAAACTAACATAAAAATGGTAAATCTCAGCATATTTTGTTTGCACCAATAACCACTTCACAGAGTACCCACAGACTTAACTGTTGAACTTACGGATTTGTATATATAAACCAGTGATAGATAACCAATAATTATCAGCATTATCACCATAACAAGATAACGGAAGTATGGAAATGGATGGAACAATGAAGTTTTCCTTATTGGTACCTACTGGCTACGCAGCATTTTGTCGACACGATGCTTATTGATTAATTAATCAAAAACGGGGTCCGGTGTGTCTGTGGGAAACTGCTTGTCTTGTATTTTACTCTTAACATGAAACACACATATTTTTATTATCCCTCCGAGGGTTCCCAAGAAAACCCCGTTGTAACATTTACTTGACCAGCAGTGGGAATGGTAAGAATAGGTTCCTTAATTTCCTCTTAACATGAAAGCAGTATTTTTTAAGCTCCCCGAGTGGTCCTTATACTTACCAACAAGACTTTTCTCCAGTATAAGTCTTTTATAAATCTTCAATCACATTGATATCTATTACAGAAAGTTGTGCAAAATGTTAGAATGGTTCTCATTCTAACCGGAACAGACCCTGATTTTCTGAAAAAGGCAATAGTGCAATATATTCATTTGTCCACGTTCGCGTGTTTGTAAGGAACCCTTAGTAAAAAATAGTCCGGATAAATCCATGATTAGGGGAAGTATCTAGACTGAATCTGGTTTTGAATTGAATTCTAAACATAATATGTTTGAAACGTGGAATGGCTTAAACATTATTATTGGACGAAGCGTACTCATGACTTTCAAAGGTTTTTATGAAAGACCATCGTTGGACAGTAAGGGCCTTGCTAACAAAAAAGTTTGCCCTAACTGTCGAAATTTTCGAACCGCATAAAAAATCAACTGAGACGATTTCTCTACGTTTTCTGGCATGCAGATTGTTTTGCAAAAAGCAATCGGAGGCTGTAACAAATATAGATTAAAATAGTTGTAAATAAAATGACATTTCTGGGTGTCTGTCGGCTGTCAAACTAACTAAGCTTTTGACAAGCTTTTGACCTTGAGAGTTGATAATATTTTGATTTGAATTTAAGAACCTTGATTTTAACAATAGAAGCTTATTTTAAAGCTCAACTTCGGGAACTTTTCTCGAGATAATGTGTATGAAGTAGTTTCTGATTTTTAGTTCTGTTAAATTAATCTACCCACCAAAAATGTGTGGTCGTACCGGACTGTGAGTTTTTAGATAAACAACGTGAATAAATTGTTTTGTTTTATATTATTTACTTCTTATTACCTACCAAATATTACGTTTTCAGATCGCTGAATAAGGAAAAGCTTCAATGTGCTTGTGGATACAAATCCAAAAAATCGAATAAATACACAAAACCCTCTTGGCTGCCCGAATTTAATGCGGGCAAGGACTATGTTCCTTCGTACAATATCGCCCCAACAGACGTTACTCCAGTGCTCGTATCTTCTAGCAGATTCCAAAACGTCGTAGAATGTGAACGAGTTCTTAAACCAATGATGTGGGGTATTATACCGCCATGGCACAAGGTACGATAGAATAAAAACTCGTTTATTCAAATTAGGCTGATAAATCAACACTTTTCGAACGTCAAAACAAAAGACAGCCCACAAAAGCTTCTAAATTCGAATCCATCTAATCTAATAGATATAAAGCTAGGTACCTATGTATTATCTAATTATTGCTAATACTTAATTAGATAATTATTTCTGTTGCAGGGAGATTACAAAACACATAACTTGAGTACAAATAATTGCCGCCTAGAGAATATAAAAAGTTCCAAATTATATGGCCCTATATTGAGTAATGGAGGTAGATGCATAATTGTGGTCGAAGGTTTCTATGAGTGGCAGACAACTAACAAGCTGTCTAAGTTCAAACAGCCATATTATATTTATGCTCCACAGGATGATGGTATAAAGGTTCATATAAGTTTGCATATAATAAGACTTTTGTCTATGGAGATATTCTTGCAAACCAATATCAATTACTAAGAAAGAAGATTGGAAAACCTAACAAAAATACTGTTAGATTAAATCTGATAAGGCATTATTCATTTGTTTATTTATCTAAGTACTATCTTTTCAATAGTCAACTTTATGATATACAGTAATGATAATCAAAAGTTAAGTAAAGTAACAACTTAATCACACTCACTTTCAGATTGATGAACCAGAAACTTGGACCAATGATTTTAGTGAAGAAACTGGCTGGACAGGAGTGAAACTTCTTCACATTGCTGGCTTGTATCATGTTTGGCAGAATGAGGATACAATTATTTATTCATATTCTGTTATAACTATGGATTCTAATGAGACATTAGATTGGCTTCATCACAGAATGCCTGCTATCCTAAATTGTGATGAACAGATAGAGGTAGGGTTGCCACCTGTTTATAGGGTGAATATTTGTTCATATCAGGATATGAAACAACAAAAATAAACACACAAAAACACTGCAGAAAACAGACTAGGACACTATTTATACATATTTATATCACTATCTATATGCATATTGTATCTTTACTTAACAGACTCATAAAATTAGTAACGTGCCAATAACTATGAACATGTAAATGGAGCATTCTATCATATTTTATTAGCATTATAGATTATAAGTACACCTACAAGAAGAAAAGGAGAATATTTTGGACTATGAGTGGTAACCCTAGACATGTCCAGCAACAATCTCGAAAAAAAATATAAAATGTAATATAAACATTATAATATTTTTTATTTCTTTCAGGCATGGCTGGATATTGATAATGTGAAGCCTGATATGGCCCTCGGTTATCTGAAGCCAGTAAAACTATTAGCTTGGCATCAAGTTTCAAACGGAGTTAACAATTCCAGAAACAAAAGTGCTGATTGTAATAAGAGATTGGTCAAAGAAGAGAAAAGTAAGAAGACTCAGAAAACATTAAACTCTTTTTTCTCTAAAGTTGAGAAACATAAGTTAACTGATGGAAGTGACTCCATTAATAAAAGGCAAAAAACTAGTAATAAGTAGGAAGTTAAATAAAATAGTTATTGAACAATTCATTTTGTTATATTTTTAAACTCCTTGAGAGCATTTATAAGTCATAGAGCACTATAGTGCTGACATGCATACAATGTTTAACACTGTTTCTTGTCTAGGCCATATGAACACAGATATTCAAAAATAGAACTTAAATATTTTCAATTCGGAATTCTTTAAAGTCTGCCTCACACCTGATTGTCTTGTGATTCTTCAAGAAATCTGACACAAAGCTTGTAACTTCATATTCTTCTGCAAGGAATAAAAAGTTTTTATTATATAGCTGTTTATTTTCTTATTTTAATTACATACATAATGTATTAATTTCGTTTGCCTACCTGGATATCGGCTACACTGATAAATAAGTCTGATCAAATGCTTAGCTAAAGCTTTAAATATTACTTTGCCCTTGATATGCCCCTTTATATAATAAGGAGTTAGTAGCTTTACAACCCATGGTGCTATGCGCTCTTTACAGCTGATTATAAATTCTGGAGTTTCATCCAATGGAGACAAAATATCTTCATCATCACTATCATGACCAAACAGATGTGCAAATTTTTCTTTTATCTGTGGGAAAGGCAAATAATTTAAGAGTAATAAATATATTCCCTACAGAAGCATACAATTTGTATGGTATCAATTCATAGGCAATCATTCAGAAGTACTGATTCTAGAATTTATGAGTATGTGTTCATACACAAACCTTTTCCAGTGCCTTTCTATCTGTGTCCCCAATTTGGTCCAGTAGTTCATGTAACTTTTGCTTCAAAAAGTATTCCTCACATAACCACTTACTCGAACCACTCCTTCTTTGTTTTTGAACATCAGTCTTCGGTGCCACATTATCATTACTCACTAACAGCCCCGCTAAGTTTGCTAGCCTCTCATCTAATGATCTAATTTGAGCTGCATGATTTTCAATAACTGACTCTTGCTTTGAATTATTTAAAGTGTTATCTAATATAGTAGTGTTTTTCTTTGAATGATCTTCTTGGGTTGTATCTAATTTGTCATAAAGAGCTCCTTCAAACAGGTCATCGTCATTGGCATCTCCTTGAAATAGTTTTTCTAACTGCATCATTAATTCATCTGAATCTTGGGACTCAACTGACATTCTTTTATTTTGTACTGGTGCAAAGTGTCTCACTTGATCCACTGTCGGAACTTCTGTTTGTGTCTGTATGGCAGGCACGTTATTACTAGCTAGAGGTGGGTAAGTCTCATTGTGTGAGTTGACTGCAATTGACACACTAGATTTATGAGTATTGACTAAATTAGGCAGTTGTTTGTCATCATGCTTTGGTGATATGGACCCTCTGTGTCTTTTACGTTTGATATGGGCACATTGACAATTAACATTTTTGACTGATGTCTGAGTTTTTTTATCATTCTCTGGTGGCTTATTTAAATAGCTGTACAATTTCTTATTCAACTTTCCCTTTTTTGTGTCTTTTTTTAACTCATTTACCTGCAAAAATATACCTTATCATAACACAAACCCTTTTTATATTATAATTTATAAATTTTGATTTCAGTGAATAATAAAACAGTTAAAAATAACCATTACCGCAACAATAATATTTTTCCTGTACAGCTGGACCACCATGCAAGCGTGGGCTGCAGACATTTCTATACTTTTAGCACATCTCCAAATGGCACTGGGAAGATATATATTTTTGTTGACAAGTTTTTGGTGGGTTTCATAATTATTTGACAGAAGTTTGATCACATATTCCATGTAATGCTTACGAACCTAGTAAACAACAACTTATTATTTGAAAATAGTTAAAATTGATTTCTCCGAATTATAATTTGAATAATAAGTAAACCTTTGAAATGAGTAGGTGAGGTTCTGATTCAAAATCAGGCAATGGCATCGAGAATCCGTCATCCTCTAGTAATAGAAGATCTAACTGATCACAGTCCGATGGTTGCCCAGCCATCGATGCTTGCATTGATTTGTTTACCTAATGAACTCTTACAGAACAAGAAATAATTACCGGTGACTTACAAACAAACAATTAATATTAAACAAGTGCCCTAGACATAGAAATGTCATTGTCAACATGTCATATATTATTAAATGTCAGGTGTCAGTGTCCTAAGGATTAAATCCACAGATTAGGCACACATAAAAAACTGCACTGCATGTATGCCTAATATTATAGTAATCTGTGCCCAATGTAATGATAGGTATCTAAAATATAACCTGTACATTAATTTTGTTTGTGGTTTACCGGTCTCGCTGTTGTATCTGTAGCCGCACGCACATCAAAATCACATACAAAAATAATAATTTCACAGCAACATAGCTGCATCTTTGGGGTTATTATTTTCCATATTTTATTATCGTAATGGCAGATTCTACCGTGATAGACGTTACTAAAATGAAAGTAGTTGATCTACGTAAAGATTTAAAGTCACGTGGATTGCCGTATTCAGGGGATAAAGCTGAATTAGTGGCGCGACTTCAGGCGGCTATTTCCCAAGACGAACATGGTGACATCAACTTGGACTCCGATGAAATTGATTCTGATGGTGTTCTGGAAGATGAAGATGATAAAAGCCAAGGTGATATACTGGATGATTCCGCAGTTGACACGTTAAACGAAGAGTTGGCACTTTCCGAGCAGCAATCACCGACCAAACCTCCAGCCGAAGCCAAGCCGCCACGAACTCTCAAAAGAAGAATAACATCGACAGAAGTGCCTAAAGATAAATCCGATGACACCAAGTCGTCAGAGAATAGAGAATCTGCTGCTAAGAAAATTGTGTTGAACAGAGCTGTATCTATTACTTCTCCTCCTACCAAGACAACTGAAGATAAAGAAGATATAGTTCCAACTGAAACCAACCCCCCTTCAAGTAATAAGATCAAAATAACTGCAGATATAGATGCTAAGACTAGGCTGGAGTTGAGAGCAAAGAGGTTTGGTTTGCCAGTTAAAATGAGTGAAGATGAGAGGAAAGAAGCTAGGAAACAAAGATTTGGACAAAATGCATCTACAAAGAGTTCTGCAATCTCTGATACTGGTACCCTGACAGAGAACATGGAGAAACTTAAGAAAAGGGCTGAAAGATTTGGTCAGTCGGTTTCAAAAATAATGACTGATATTGAGAAGAAAGAAAAGTTGGAGAAGCGTAAAGCCAAGTTTGGGGAAGTGGCTTAACAACCCATCAGGTTAATGCAATTTTGTAAATAATTTATTGTTTTGTTGTAACCAATTGATCCTTATAGTTTGAGTTATGGCAATTGTAATAAAAAAGCAAATGACATGATGGTCGAACTTGCTGATTTATCATTTGACCCAAGTAGAATTAGCTAGAGTGATGCAGCCTCCACGGTGTCTGTGATAGTCAGCCAGAGGGATGATTGAACAACAAAGAATAAGAATCTTATATCTGTTGTGACATTGGAATTAGTATTTAAGATACATTTAAGGTTAACATTTAGTGATAAATGTGTATTTTAAGGACACTGAATAAAACTTGACCAATATTTTGATGTTTTACTTCTTTATTTTCATAAAAAATCACTAAATGGTAGTTCGTGGAAGTCGTCCACCATAGTTTCCTTGTCTAAAGGTTTAGTAAATGAATCATCTGGTACTGTAAAGTCCTGAGGTATATGCATGGCATATTTCATATAAGGTTCTTTATATAATAATGCCCAGCGCACAGCTATTTCTTTATGCAATGACTTTCTAAACGCCATACAATGCATGTACTTAGCTTTTTCATACTTTATCCTATTAAATCCAATGTGAGCCAGTGTATACCTCCAACATTTAATGATCTTGCTGTTAGCCCCAACATGTTTAGAATCAGGTGTGTTAATTATTAAAAGTCCACCTGGTTTTAAAAGTTTATAAGCATTCTCACATGCTAAAATTCTTAACTCTGAGGAAGGTATGTATTCTAAGACAAAACAAAATGTTACAACATCAAATGAGTTTTCCTGAAATTCAGTTACCACTGAACCATCTGTCACAATGTGAGGACCTATGTTCACATTCAGAAAGTCACATTGCATCACTGAAGCATTAGCAGGACATAAGTCAATAGCTAATACATCAAAATTGTCATATTTTTCAAATGGATTATAACAACTGCCAACATCTAGTAGCCTTAAAGGATTAGAAAACGATTCTTCGATTTCAAGTTGTAAACCCATCTTTTCTGATATATTTAACTCTTTTTCTCTGTATTTCATATGAGTTCCGTTATTAAAATAATCAGTACAAAATTCAACCACCCATGTTATTCGTGAAGTGGCCTCACTTGTATCACTGTTACAATTACTTTCCCAGTGTGTAGTGGCTAGTTTTTCCATACACTGTGCGTATTTAGATAATTCTTCTCCGTTACTGCAATGTTTCTGCCATGCAGCTTCAGGGCCTAATTTCAAAGTTGATTTTCGCAATGATAAATGCACGTCTTTGATGTATTGAGAAAGAAATTTATGTTCTTCACTTGCCATTTTTGGGACTTAATATTGAGGGCATAAGGTTTGGATACCCAAAATAATTTTCTGTGAAGTATTTGATTCTATTCTACGGCGTAGAAGGAAGTAGAAATAAGAAATATACTTCTTTATCCGTGTTCGTCATAAACACTAAGTGAAATAATTTTCAGTTTACTTATACTATTCTGTGAAAAGGTGGAAAATTGGAAATAAATAAAAATACACGTTTACGACATGCAGTTGACGTTACTTGACAGAGTATATTTGACGTGACACCATGACTGTCACGTCAATGCCAGTCACGTCCAAACGTACATTGTTTATTTACTTTACTCTTTGGTAGATTGCGCCGATAGGCGCCGATCTAGGCGTCCACATATTTTTGATTTTGATCCCAAAAGCCTAGCTATAGCTGGACTAGGCTGTTATTCTACTAATATGATAAACGAAACGCAAAAATTAAAAATATGGATGGATGGATGCTTTAGGAGTTAATTCTCATTAGTCGTAAAAGTTTATTTGTCACTTTTTAGGGCATTGAAATAAAAGTGCTTTTTCAAAAGTTGTTTTCTTCCCAACAGCAATTTTTCAAATGTTTGTAGCTCTCCAACAGCAATTTTTAAAACCAGTGCAGTAGTTTCGGAGCCTATAAAAAACCATTTCCTCCAATGTAAGAAATTGACTGTCCGTAAACCACTGAACTGATTTTGATGAAACTTGGCATAAATATCTAAGGCTTTGGATAAGGATGTCACTGGACCATTACTTGCTTGATGACACAAAATTGGCGTTGAACTTTCTTGCTTGATGTAAACGTACTCCACGCCGACAATGCTGCGGGCGGAAGATAGTAAAATATTGGACAAAACTGGAGATTGTGTAAGAAAGGGAAGTGTTATGTAGTCTGTGTTGTTGCTTATATTATGTTCATTGGTCTCAATAACCTGGTTTTCTTGGCATTAACGAACGTAACTAATAATAATTATATTATATATATATAAATAAAACGCAATTGTAGAGATAAAGAATATAACAATTAAAAGTAAGGAATCTTATGAGAGTTGAGAATCACTTTTCTAGTTTTTATAAGACTTAATTTTTTCACTTTTATTCAGTCTATAAATAGTATTATCCTGTAATACAACACAACACAATTACAACAGTGGCAGTACAACTTCTTTTTCGGCTAGGTTTAATTAATAAGTATTTAGTTATATAAAACTCGCTTGCGGATACTTTGACTGGCGGTCTTATTTTGTTATAGTCTCAGCATTTCTGTAACATGATGGAAATAAAAAGGTTTCAGTAAATCTAGATAATGAAATACACTTGTAATATTATAGAATTTAATTAGGGTACATACAAACATTTTGTAATGTTGGAGTATAATAATCAAACTAATAAGCACTTTGTTTGAGTAGCTAGTGAAAATTTGTGGGTAAGTATGTTTTCAACTGTTTTATAAAAATAACTCTAGAGAGGAGTCAGTGTTTACCGTGAAAAGTTAAAAACTTGCTGAATAAATTAAAACAATACCTACACTTTATATAAGATAAATACAATAATTATTTTAATAACGATTCTAAACAAACGACGTCACACTTATGAACGGCCGTTGTCTTCATTTATAATTAATTTTGAGTAATCTGCAAATTTGCGAATTATTTAAACTTATCTAATCTTAATGCAAATGCAATTCGATAGGACTCCTCTCGTACGATAATAATTTAATAACGACGCCCTATGCATATCATTATTCTTTATAATTTAATCGTAATTTAATCGATTAAAACATTCCATCACTATTAATTCTCTACTATAAAAGAAATCACACGGATATTTCGAAAGCCAACAAAACAAACAAAAGCGTCCACTAATAAGTGTTAGCGTAAAACAAAGAAACGAGTCCAGGTAACGGTGCGAGACCGGTGGAGACGACCGGCACCGCGCGCGGCGCGCCCGCGACTCCATATGTACAACGGATAAACACTAACAACATCGACGGCCACAAACTTTACCCCTTAAGTGCGATCGCGACCGGCGCCGCGGCCGGCCGCGAGATCGTGGACTACCGTAACATCTAACGAGTAAACATCCAATAGTTTCATCCACCGACGTCCGTCCGCGGCTCGGGCGGGCGGCGGGGCGCGGGCAGAGTCGCGGGGGGGGCCGGGCCGGCGCGCTGGCGGCCCTGCCTGCGCGGGGCGGGCGCCGCGCTGGCGCCCCTGCCCGATGGGGGCGGGCGCCGCGCC
Source organism: Heliothis peltigera (assembly GCA_958496145.1). Taxonomy (NCBI): domain Eukaryota; kingdom Metazoa; phylum Arthropoda; class Insecta; order Lepidoptera; family Noctuidae; genus Heliothis; species Heliothis peltigera. The sequence continues at coordinate 3,264,634 of OY292341.1, forward strand.
GCGCTGGCGCCCCTGCCTGATGGGGGCGGGCGCCGCGCCGCCGGGCCGCGCGCCGCTCCTACCTGCCCTCGGGCAGCTGGCGCGCCGCCGCGTGCGCGCGGGCCGCCGCCTCCTACACACACACCACGCTCAGTTTGTGGACGCTGTCACACCGACCGTGCTCTGTGTGCTTTGACTTCACTCAGCGGCATGCTGAGAGGTATTTTTATTTAAATATTCAACATTATAGATGTAACATTTACTTTCCACACAATTTCTGATCCGAAACATTTTTGTTAGGAAAATTGATTTTCATCAGATCTGATCCCGATGCAGGCAAATAACATCAATATACCAAATCAAATACCTGACTTAAAACTGTAGTTACACGATTTAAATTAGTGTGCAACATGTGACGTCACTACGCTACGTAACCGATAGTTAAGCCAAACTGGGTATGGGGGTAGAATGACTAAAGATTAAATTGGTATCCGCGCGGCTATCGCGAACGTCCAAAGCGTCAATAGTTACAGTATGAAATTCATGGTTTTCGAGGTATGCGGCAAATGCGCGTAGCCGATGATAGACGTCGGCTCAGGCTAAGGTTACATGCTCATTTTGGCGACAATCCAATCTGTTACCTTGATGAACTACTTACTGACCAATGGCTGAATGATAGATTGGAACAAAATATGTATACTATAGGTTGTTTTGAGGTGATTCTTTTCTGGAGGAAGGTGGTTGTGTCTCGAGTACCTTGGTGCGCGGCTGCGGCTTGACGCGCAGCGTGGCCTGCGGCGGCGCGGGCGCGGGCGCGGCGCGGGGCGCGGCGGGCAGGGGCGGCGCGGCGGGCGGCGGCGGCTGCCAGGCGGGCGCGGCGCGGCCCAGCGACGCCAGCACCAGCCCGCGCAGCAGCGCCGCGCGGCTCTCCGCCTCCGACCCCGCCTGGCTGTCGCTGCCGCCTACGGAAACGGTTACAGCATTACACTCCAAGCGGTACAAGATAAGGGAACAACGACTAAATACCTTTGATTTCATGGCTGTTATTAGTATATCTTTGGCAGTCGATCCCGGTAGTCAGAAGCCAGAAAGTTTCACAACCAGTCTTATCAAGGGGTATCATGTCGACCAAGTGGGTTGAAGAAGTCAGATAGGCGGTCGCTCCATGTAAAACTGAGGTAAATTCAATGAGACTGGCAAGAGTGTAGACAGAGAAGGTGATGAGCGCATAAGTTACCGAGAAAGCCGGAGAGGAGAAACTGTGAGTCGGCGGGTTCGGGCTGCGGCTGCGGCTGCGCGGCGGCGGGCTGCGGCGCGGGGGGCGGCGCGCTGCCGCCGGGCCCGCCGCCCGCGCCGCCCGCGCGACGCGGCAGCCGCTCCAGCTGCTGGCGAGCCGCCTGTCGGTGATTAAACTATAATTAATAAAATTTCATTTTACATTAATCAACTGCTTTTCTTTACAAATGCTACAATTCAAATGAATATACAGTAGAAACTCGATTATCCGAACTCATAGAAGGGATTTTGGGAGTGCTGAGCGCGTCTGATATCACATATGGGAGAATGCTTACTTCCTGCTGACTATTTCTACCAAAATACTAGCTACTTACGTGTATCGGTGCACGAGTCTCATCATTATATAACTTATCCAACAGACAAACTATGTGTATAGTTTTGTTGGACATCGTACACATTATAAATGTAACTTGTACCTTTTATTCAATAAATAAATAAATAAATAATAACTAAGTAGACCTGTGTCGGATGGATATTTGCGATCTGTATAAGCTATACTTGCTCTAATTTTTTGGCACCAATTAATCCCTATAAATTCCTTTTCTCCTTTCCCCCGAATGGTGACCCCACTACTTAAATAGCAGATTATAATATACCTATTACATTCGACGTCAGTATCGCATTTAGTTTCCATATCTGATAGGCTCTAATGTGCCGGCAGTTTTACATTTGAAAGTTGCAGACACGGATGAAAGCATAGATTATTTTTTACATTTTCTATAAAATCTTATAGGTCATCCCACAACCGCTCGAGTTCCTAGCGATTTGGCATCTTCGCCTCCCCTACTAAAATTAGAACCGCCACTGGATTGAATAAAATATTTGTTCTTGGAAGAAAACAGCTTTTTGACGTAAAAACCATCACCACCAAAATCAAATAAAATTAATTGCCCGCGGAATCTCCGTAAATGAACTAACGAATTCTGATTAAATAAGCAGGTATGTGTTGAGATAATCAGAGGTTCTACTGTAGCAATAATGTATGAGTTCTGACCGTAGCTTGCTGTCGCTCGAGCTGCAGCTGCATCTGAAGCTGCTGCAGCTGGCTGGGCGTGCCGGGCTGGCCCGCGCCGCGCCGCACGCCCGACAGCTGCGACAGCAGCTCCGCGATCGGGTCCACGACGGCGTCGCGCGACGACGGCGACAGCGACGAGATGCCGCCACCCGTACTGCAAAAAAAAAATAGGTTTCAATCTCACAAATTCTTTTTCCCTTGCCTCAAAGGCCATTTAGACGGGGTTTCTCGTCTCGACGATACGATAATTGAAGAAATTTTAAAACTTTTTAGAAACAACTTTTCGCCCGTTGACATGGGCGACAAGCGGCGTGTCATTTCGCTAAATTCGTCTATGTCATATTATACGAATCTCGCTGGCGACATTTTCGTGTATTCCCGTTCGTCCCCTCGACTTCGTCCCCTGATGGGGACGAACGGGAATTTACAAAAATAATATTTAATTTGTTCCCGATCGTCCCAATGCTAATTCAAGAGGGGACGAATGGGAATATGTTCTTCGATTAGTGCCATTCGTCCCACTAAAAAGGTTTGTGCAGAAATATGTTTATTTGTCGTTTCGTAGTTTACTTTTAAATTAGTTACTTCGTTACATTTAATCATTATTTTACAAAATTCTTCTCTATCCTTGTTTCATTATATTTGCGGGAAGCGCCGGCAATGCACAAAAGAGTGCCGATAACATTGTGTTATTTGCGTAAATCCTATTGGTTTACCTGACATTCTCATTTATTGACGCTATTTATGTGTAAAATTAATGGGTAACCTGTTCTGATTCCTTATACAACATTTAACACAAAAATGTGACACCGTATACCTATACATATAAGCAAATGCGACTATAAAAAAATTAGGCCGATAAGTTTTTTTTTGTTATTTTTACCTTGATTTTGTGATATTTTGGGTATTTTATTTAATTTTGCTTTTGAGAGTGTGATAATTTACTGACCCTATTTATGTGTTAAAATAATGAGGATTTTTTTTAATCACTTAATTTTAAACGTAAAATGTTGCCACCATACATATGCAACTGTGACTACAAAAATAGTGACTTATATTTCAAAAGGAAACAACCTGAATGATAAAAAGTCTGTTTGTAGTGTTTAATTGTAACATAAGACAGACTTGTCTTATTATAAGCTCTTTACACTGATTTTTTAATCAGAATTTTTAGTTATAAGGGGAATTTTATTTCTCATTAAAAAAATATTATATATAAATATTGCGGGTTATCGCAAAGATGATTCTGTGATTTTTATTTCAAATTTGTTTTTTTTTACCAATAAAGCCACCAGTCTTACATTATTTGGGGGGCAAGCAAAAGACCTAATAAAAAGAATTAATAAATCATTCCCATTCGTCCCCCGAAAAAAATTTTAGGGACCATCGGGAAAATAAATAACGAATTCCCGTTCGTCCCCATCGGGGGACGAAGTTGAGGGGACGAACGGGAATACACGGACATTTTAGTTCTTGCCTGAACATTTTGTTACGGCGATTATTGTTTGCGATAGATTCTTTGATACGGACGTGCCGTCAAGAGGAGACGGACGGCGTGCTACCCAGTATTAGTGAGTAGCGGGTAGCTCGCCTCCTATCATCCACAGACCCTTGCTAACTGAGGTTCGTTTCGTAGCTCCCCGTATGCGTCCCGAAGTTGAATCGACAAGTATTTCTCAAATCGGACAATGGAACGATCCAGGGTTTGCATCTTCCGAACTCGTTGAATTCCACTGTTCCCTTGTCCTCCGACCTATCGCCACTATGGTGATAGGGTCACCTTACTGGTTAGGTACTTTGCGATCGATTGTATGCATGCCTCCCGAAACTGCCAAACACAGTGAGGTCCTGCACAGGACGATAGTAAGGACGCTGTGGTGCTCTATTTACTACGTAATAAAGGAACCTATCGCCACTATTGGCCTTATTATCTTCGCTTTACGCTAGCTACGATACGTTAGTTGTTCGTACAATATCGAACAACTAACACCATGAGAGCAAGCCAGAGCTCAAACACGATAGTCTGGGTGTCGATTGCAACGGGTATTCCCCCGTCATAGAAACATCGCGGGATTTTTAATTCCAACCTCCGCAATGCGGCAATTCGGCAATGAAGCTAAGCGTTGCCAATCATTTGTATGGATGCATGCAATGGAGTGCAAAATTATATCTATAAATTGGGTATCGGGTTACGGTGGCTCTGTGACGTGGATACAGAGATTCTTATAGAAAATAAGCGCTTGTTCCACAGAGCATAGCTTCTTACTGATTCGGAACTTCCGGGTCACAAATTGAACGTTTGTGCCATTCCACATGCACTTTACCAATTTTTAAGCTTTCTTACTTAATTTTTTTTCCCACATTTTGAAAGCCAGGAAAGCTAAAATCCCATAATTTCCCTATAAGTTGTGTTTCAATGTTTCGAGGTATTTCCGCCAGTTTCATCCATACCACATGCATCGCAAGTCAAGACTTAATGACTACAATAAGCTACGGCAAGAAATGTTCGAAATATTACCTGAACTGCATATTGGTACGCCGCGCACGACTCACGCCGCGGCCCGAGTGCTGCATTCGTCGAACCCCGCCATGCCTGATGCCGCTTGGTTCATCGTTCACGGTAGTTAAGGAATCCATTTATAGATAGAAAAAAGTAAATAAAAGAAATAGCGAAAAGACTGAACAATCCTACAGACTACTTTTCTTCATCACAAATTCAATCAGCTGCCCTAAAGGTACCCTTCCGACATAGGGTCAGCGCAGACCGAACTGCAAAAGCTCGCGCATGTTCGACCAAAATTTTTACTGCCAGAGCATGGATGCGAGCATGGACGAGCATTAAATTTGGACACACGTAATCGTATCGTAAACACGTAATCAATTTGGGAAGTTTCATAAGATATTTCTTTCAATAATTTCAGAAAATGCTCGCCTCCGCACTGCTCTTGTGCGGCTAACTACAAACGGCTTGTGCCAGACGTTCGCGTCCAATACGACAATAGCGACAGTATGGGAAACCTGTGTCGGAAGGGTACCTTTACAGTGTAGCTGATACCTCCATAATATCCGGTTGACTTTTTGTATATTGAGCGGCACAACTCCCAAGAGTCAAGTATTTTGATTAAAAATCTTACAACATTATCTATTATCTTGGGCCACAGCACAATGCTGACCATTGACTAATAAAACACCTTAGATTAGTTTTTAATGTCTATTTACACTATTTTTGTCTGTCACACCTGTGGTGCGAATCAATCATTTTACTTTCTCAATGAAAGAAAGGCGTTTCAATTTCTTACCGCTAATTGAAATTTGTAGTCGGCAAGATAAGCAGAATATTCTAATTGAAAAGGATATGAGAAATGAAATGAGATCTCTGGGGCCAGTCCTGTGTTCCAAGGTGAGATGTCCAGCAAAATCATCAGTCACAAAGTTTGGCTCCCCACCGGGCATCGAAGCGCACACTGGGCACACCACCTAAACAAAACAATTTAAAATAAGAAAATTCACAAGAAAAGAAAAAAAAAACTATAAATATTAATCTGTGGTATGCAAGAAATGAGAAGTAAATCCTGTATAAGTCTTTTTCTATGGCTTACAAGAAGTTAAAAATACTGTTTACAGCGGTATAGGTCCTTGGAAATGAATACCGATGATATATGCCCAAAATATGATTAAAAATGAATGGGATGAAATTAAATGGCTGTTCATGTATCTCTTCTGTAGATATAAACCATATAATAATGATACTCACAGCCAATGTAGTGTCTGCATGCTCTGCCGTGACATGCTCCATAAGTGCTGTGTCAGTGAAGCCCATTCTATTGCAGAATGGACATGTGTATGCCTGAGGCTGTTCCAATGTTAGTGCCTCTCCACCATAGTACAGATCTGAAGGTGATGTGAAATCAAATGACATTAATATTCCAAATAAGGAACACTTTACATTTTCCAAATATAAATAATTATAATTCTTAATTTGACCTCCATGCATTTATAAGTTTTGACCTCATTGCTATTAAGTTGCATTATAAAAAATATATATATTATTAGCTACATATTTTTCTCGACAGTGCATATGTACTGTGAAGAACAGATCCCAGAACTAACTACTATTTCAAACTAGCTGTTGCCCGCAACGTCGTCCACGTGGGCATTAGACCCCCTGCATATGATAGCATGATAATATGTAACCTAAATGTTGACCCAACCTCTATGTTATATTCATGCCAAATTTGAAGCAAATCCATGCAGTACTTTTTGAGATTATCCTGGGACATACAGACAAACAGACTAAAATTCTAAAAACTATATTTTTGGCTTTGATATCGATTGTAGATCATGCCCCAATTATTATTTTAAAAAAATATTCAATGTACAGTTTTGATAGACTCTCATTGTATTTCAAAGCTGTTAAACATATTTGTTTGTTTTTAAATAATTAATGGTTAGCTAGCCCATAAAAGCCATGACAGAGTTGATAAGCTGTAAAAACTTTATGATTATTATGAATGATGTCTAGCTCTATTGTTTCGTTTACCGTCTTCTGAATCAACTTTGATTGTTTCATAAACATTTGAAAGCAAAAACTTACATACATACATTATTTTAATAACTTATTATTTATTTTACTAATAAGCACTAATTTATGCACATATGTATAGCAATATTATTGCTAGTATTAATTTATTTATAATACATAATGCAGTACCAAAGCTTAGTAGTATTTATTAATAAATTAATGAATAATGACCCAAATTGCACCCATACTGTAAATGGTATGTGATTTCAAAAATAATTATTGATGTGTCATTTTTTATGGATTGTTTAGATTATAGAGTTCTTATAAGAATATTATTAGTACCTACAATAAGCTGATTTATGGGTGTTACTGTTACATGGATGTGAATGGAAACATAAATTGTAGTTTTATTTGTATTGTCATTCATTCTTTCAAACAAATGTCTTTGTTTGTGTGACTTATAAGTTGCATACTAAGTAAATAAGTTTTGTATTACCATTAACAGTCTGTATATAATAAATGCATAATAACACTTGAGCACTCATTTAAAAAAATAAATATCTAACACAAAATTTTCTTTAGCTTTCACTCTTCTAAAAATAGATGTTTGGTCAAACAAAAAGGTGTGAATATTTGTGTTACTTTTGTAGTTTTGTATTGTTTATAGTTTATAAGCACATTATCTCTGTTTTTAACCTTGCAGGAGCATTAAGCCTAGGCATTTGGCATATAAATTGTAGTCTAATATATATAGCACTGTAAATAGGTCTCACCAAAGTCACTTCTAGATAGAATGCATTGCATAGGATGCTCTGTAGTGTGTTGGTTTGTGGTAGCGCCGGACTCATAGCAGGCTGCGCACAAGTCATAGTCGATGCAAATCAAACATTTGTATCGTCGTCCTCTGAAGTTATTTTTCAAACAAGAATCACAGCTGACTCCTGAAAATATGTCAATACACGCAATACAACAACAATTCTTTATTTCCTTTATATTGAAGACATTGAAACCAAAATTGAATGCATAAAACATATAATTACGTTACGATGACAATATTTTCATATTTTTTTGCAATGAAATTTGCAGTGACAATAGCATCGAACAAATTTTGATTATCATTACCCACCTTCATGGCGATTCATTTTCGCCAGAAAATGTCGTCGAAACAGACACTTCTTGGCACCAGGATTACCGGTACTATATGAGGTATTTATATTACTAATCTAAAATAAGTAGCACAACATATAATATATTAAAATACAAGATTGTTAACAAAAATTTCCAAGCAAACCTAACCCAACCAGGCCATAATGACGTCACATAAATGAATGAACCATCGATATAGCTTTTTTCTTTTCAAAAGTAAGCAACAGCGTCGCTTATTCTGCTAATACTGTCACGGTTTACTGCATATCGAAATTTTTAAGATTCAGAATGCTTTTACAATTAACTTATACTTGATTGACAATGAAATGTTGACTAAAACCTTTAGGTTTTTTTTTGGTTTCAAAAGCACTGATGATCTGATCGCTATAACAGCGGCATAATGTAGAACCTTATGAACCTCTTTCCTTGTTCCATTAAAATTGTCAGAGCACCAAGATATAATCTTAAAGAAATAATTTATCAATTTCTGAAAGAGTGTGTTAAGCTGGTAGGATTTCAGAGACATATATTTAATTCATTATATCGGGACACTTTTACTAGAAAGTTCTTGTTTTTTCTTTTATTTTTCAAGCTCACTCCAATGAAATTGGGATATCTATAGTAGGTAGAAATGTGTCCTTTTTTAATATTCATTGCAAATCTGATATGGGTAATTCCCATTACTCAAACCTCACAAACCTATGTTGTTTTCCAGGTGAATTTTCTTAGTCTAGCCCTGTCTAGCCAGTCTACTAAAAGGTCGTACTCTATTCTCATTAATTTTTAGACTCTATTGGTGCCACAGATAGAAAAGGCTATAACAGAAAATGTTTTGACATTTATTTTTGACGTTGACTGACAGATGTTTAAAAAAAAATATCCTAGCTTTCGTTCGTTTCCCTCATTTTTGCATTTTCGTTGAGTCCTGTCTGTATTTTTTTATATTATAGTGATTAGCATTTGCCAAAACGTCAGTGTGTTTTAAAATTACCGTAAAAGTTTGCTATATAAATACAGTTCAATATTATATATTGTGTGGTCTTCCATATTTTTATCCCCTATCTTTTTGCGCGGGAATCGGTTGGTCTGTAAGTGTAATGAAATAGGACTTGTATTAGTAAAAATAAAGAAAATGACGGACGAGCTGTGCCATTTAGTCGTAGATGGTAACGAAGTTTTGGAATTTAAGTTGGGTAAGAATTTTGAACTTCACTTTGCACAATCCAAACATCTTGCCTGTTATACTATTCGGCGGACAAAACACCAGTATGCCTAATTTTTGATTCATTGAAACGAAAGTGGGGTTTCATTATGAGAGTTGTCATAAGAGTTGTTAGTCTTTGTGTGTCTTTTAGTTTAAGTAGTGTTGGTGTAAAATCCTTATTATAATTTCAGTAAGATCTGTAGAAGATCTAGAAAATGACGACACAAGTTTCGGTCCCGAGATGTGTCACCAGGTATTTGGGGAAAACGAAAACATATTTGGCTACACAGACTTGCACATAAGACTTTATTATAGCGCAGGAAGCCTTCAGACATATCTTGGAATTGAATACACGGAAAAGGTATTTATTTTTACATATTTTTAGTGCTAAGTTAGTTGTCCCCAGGATTTAACAAGATCCAGTCTAGATTCCATCTTATATTACAATTAATTAATGGGAAGTATGGTAGTTGACTTTGAATCTATATTCTAGTAGTTTTGTAACAATCTTAATAAGTTCTGAAAGTTTATCAGTCAGATAGTGCAGTACCAAAATGAATAATGTTAAATGCATCACACCTAGTCTAACTCATTCCATACAAGTTTGTAAATGTATTCAATTTTTATACAAAACCTGTTCCTGCTACTTGTGAGGTTAAGTTAAAAAGTTAAGTCACATAATATGTAATTACAGATTGAACCAAATAAATCTGAGGGTATGAAGCCGGATGATGTAGAAGGTGCCTTGACTAAAGTGTTGGCTCCAGGGTATGTCACAAACTTGGACCATTTTGTGTCTATACTGAAGAAGGATGAGTCTTTCACACCTCACGGACAGTTGCTACATGCATTCTCTGTGGAGCCGTGTAAGTATCAACAAAACTAATTTTCTGTTTGAAATCTTCCTACTAAGTATGTTATACATATGTTCATACTTATTATATGCTTGGTTTGATAAGTGTACAAGTTCAGTGAACTTTTGTATAACAAATGGTTTATAGAATCAGGTTCTGAATGTTAAGACCTGTCATGTTGGTATTTAAAATGTAGTTTTAAATGTGGTGCAGTTCTTGCAAAACCTTTTCATAGTTTGTCATCACTGAAAATTGTGCGAGTCAGTGCATAGAAAGCAATTCAAGGTATTAGCGGGTGGCAGAGATAGTGCAATGTACTTGTGTGAGTTTTGCAAGAATTGTAATAATAACATACTAAAACCTTAACTTGATGCAACAAGTCAATGTGATGGAAACCACAGCCTGTATTTCATCTGTAAAGCAGTAGGCAGGTATAGGCAGACAGTAGGTAGGGGGAAACTGAAGATCGAGATCAGAGGTATGCCATGGCAGAGGTCTATGTACTGCATTGTACATGTGCACACTTAACATAGACACAGGTTTTCTATAAGCCTAGATCAGGCAGGTTGCTATACTATTATTATATTAAGAATAAAGTTGTACCTCACATGAAATTAATGTATATCATTTGTTTTATAATTTCTTGAATTTAATTTTTTATGAAGAGCCACTAGGATTAGTGAACAAATGTTATAATAATTGTTTAAAAGTACCATGTTCTATTTTTACAGTTGACGGTGGAGACAAGCGATCCTTCGAAGTGTACTATTGTGAAACATCTACCCCTGGTTTTCTAAATTTCCATGAAAGGTTGCAGACATTCTTGCTGTGGTATGTGGATGCAGCATCATTTATTGATGTGGACGATGATCAGTGGACATTTTTCACTGTGTGAGTATTGTTTAAAGAATCTTAGCTTTACTATGTAAATAATGATTATTCCCACTTAATTAATATCACATTATGTACCAGAAGTACCTGCAATAAAGGCTGTTGTATAACTATTAATGAGTAGCCTTTGGTGTTACAAATACCCTGAGGGTATTTTCTGCACCTGGGTATGGTAGCCCAATAAGTAAGCTGTAAAGTTTAATCAAAATATGTCCAGTATTACATCTACACGTTCATCCATAGTCATGTTCATAATATTTAATAAAACTAGCTTGGTGGTTTGCAACAGTCTAAAAATTTATTAATAGAAAATCAAAGACTAGACACGTTTTACACTCATGTATGTACCAATAGATGGATTTAGATAAACTAGGATTGCATCTTTCCCTTTTAAGTACTACTACATGTCTTATGTAAGATATTTTTTTATTAAAGTTCTTTAACACCTTATTCTTAGTTTCACACTATTTTAGAATTTACCTTCTTATTATCATGCACTGTTTCAGGTTCGAGAAGTTCCAGTCTAGTGAAGGTGGCGTTCGGTATGCCACGGCGGCGTATGCTACTGTGTACCGTTACTACGCGTACCCTCGTCACTCGCGCCCGCGCATATCACAAGTACTCACGCTCCCGCCGTTCAGGAAACTTGGAATCTGCGCTCAGTTACTGCAGGTAACATTTTGTAAATTCTGCATAATTTTTTGGCGGTCTGGAACATCGCTCGCAATGCTGCGCAGAAACAATTTTAAAGATGTACTCGAGACGTATACACACCATATGCGCGTACTTGTGCCCTGAAATTAGTTGCGAGCCGCCATAAAGTTTGGCGAAGATATAAAGAAATAAAAAATGTGTTCTCAGACTCCTGGCTTAAACATTTCGAGGGCCACGTCAAAAAAAAGAAAGACGTGCCTTCAGCGCCAAACTTAGAATTCATGTTATAAATATAAATACCTACAATATAGAAGTGATTTCGGAAGTCTGTCATGTAATCGTGACCGTGGTGTGCTGGTCACTTTTTGGCTTGTCATCTATATGTGACTGTGGCAGTCAAAAGAATGAGGAACCATACCACAAATCTTCAGCCAAATCAGTTCATACATACTTTAGTTATAAAAAGTGTAATTAACTACACTCTCTCTTTAAACTTTCAGGCAGTTTATTCCCACTTTATCATACAACCAGATGTAGTGGACATTACTGTGGAGGATCCATCACAAGACTTCCAAAGGATTAGAGATTATGTTGATGCAAAAAATTGCAGTGGTCTACCAGCATATCAACCTGCAAAACTCCTGCAAGGGTAAGTTTTATTGATTTTGTTACTTTTATCCATAAATAGTGGCTTGGTCTGGCTAGAATAAAATTGGAAAAGTTACTTTTGAGGGACTTATAATATTGCATAGGCACATTTAAAACTTTTTTTGTAGCCATAATTTGTGATTCTGGTCTAATTTTTTGTATTTTTTCATTTCAGGTTTTCAGAAGAAATGGCCAGTCAAGCCAGTAACAAATTCAAAATCAATAAGAAGCAGGCTAGGCGTGTGTATGAAATTCTTCGTTTGAAGAGCACCAACACGTCAGATAAGACTGCCTATTTGAACTACAGGCTTGACGTCAAAAATAGGTTAAATGCACCTTTTCAGGTATGTTATACAACAATATCTATGTATTAAAGCCTGTTCCTGTCTTCAGGTTATTTTCTTCTCAATTGGTTCAGCCATAGTTGTTGTTGTAAGGATTTTGAGAATACCTACTTATTTAGTTTTAAAGACAATAACTTGCAGAAGGATTGTATTTGCTATTAATATATGAATAAACTTTGTTAAATTTGCCTAGGAATAGCTTATGTTTTTAAACTTGTTTTTCATGCAAACTCACACTAACTGTATCTAATATTATTAAATCATTTGAACTGCAAGGGCCCTGGTACTCAAAACTCAAGTGAAATCTTACCTTGAGTACCTGTTCAACTTAATTTTTGTATAACTATATTAGTGCATAGTGTTTTGTTTGTAATGTGTACTTTTTATATGGAAAATAAAATAATCTATTCTTCTTGTTACAGAAAAAGAAATTAGAAATGAAGAAACTGCAAAAAGTTTTGAAACCTGAAGAATATGCAGCCACAGTGAGTGCCGCCGGGCTGAGCGAGACACACGGCCGCCTCGCCAACCAGTACCTCGCCTTAGAACAGGAGTACCGCAGGGTTATACACAGAATGGAACAAGATTAACAACTCACTCCAAAATATTGTTTTTTTAATTACACCAATATGGCATCTTACATTGAATTTTCCAAAAAAAGTAATAAATGTTTGCCAATCTGGGTCTAACTAAAGGCCGAGGATAACGAATGATTCCATTGCATACAGTCATATTTCTTAATTTTTGTACAAAATAAATGGATGTTTTTTTTTTGTTTGGCAATAACAATGTTGTTAGTTAGTCTTTTCTTTATGATTTTTTCACTATTTAAATTTGAATCTTTGATTATTTGCGATTATTATTTTATGTATTTATTGTTTTATTTTAAATTGTCACTAAATCTAATTATTTTGTGGTAACTCCCATTTTTCGGAATTTTAATATTTTATAATTTGAAAATTGTCGCCGTCTGGTAATGTCATTGAGTTTGCGATTATTTTTTGGTTAAGTACCTTTGTCTCTGGTTTTCTACTACTATGATTTTCTACAATCGCAAAGCTAGAAGAACCGAAAAACATGTATGGAAATGAAATTTCAAATCGATAAATCACGTGGTTGTAACGTGAATTGAATTTACGATTTTATATTTCCTCCAATGAAGAATTTTAATTTTAGTTTCCTTTTGTCAGACTACCAGCCCGTTTAGTAAGGTATTTTATAAGGTTATAGTAAAATTAATAAAATAAAGCTTCATATCTAAATAAAGCAAGGGTATCCTAGAACAAATCTCAAGCTTATATTTCTAGCTATCTGATTGGGAATTGGGTATTTTTGTCAATTTAGTGGCGTTCTAGAAACATTCTCTTGATTTGTTCTTTAGAGCAATCGTGTACAGTAATACTTAATATTTCAATAATAATCTAATGAAGTAAGCACCATAAGCAATTTTCGTTACAGAAAAGTGTTCTTTCTAATATCACAAACACTAAAAATGCTCATGATTACGACATAGTTAATCTGTATTGGCGAATTATTTTTTATTTCATTGTAAATTTACTTTGATCTCAAGTTTCTTATAGTAAACATTATCAGCGAGATCATTTTTATTGCTACATAGTAATTAAATTGATGTATGCATTAGTTTTATAAGCAAACATTCACAAAAAATATGGTGGGTTAGTTATTATAGCACCTGGTTGAAAACCAATTGAAAATAAGGTGTTTCGCTAAGTTCGAAACATTGGGAAACAATTTAATGATTTATTGTGTGCCTTAAGAACACAGCTCGCCTTAAGTATATTTTTTTTGTTAAGGCGAATTATGTATTACTTTTAGTTTCTGATTGTCAACTTAAATATTGCAAAATCGTTTTGTTTTAAAGTTTGAATGTAATTTTTTCATAATTAAACACTCGTTTTGAAATCATATTTTTTATTTTGTAACTTGTCCACTAAAATAAAATGCAAGTACTATTGCAGTGTGTTTTCGGAAGGTAAGATTGTTTATAAGGATCAGCCAGACACCTATTTTTTTTGGTATAACATACAATTTACGTATAATTACTTTGCCCCACTGAAATCAGCTGTTCGATATGTCGCGCATGCGCATATTATTAGTGTTTTGTTTTTAGATTTTTTTATAGTAAGACAGTATAGGCCCACCGAGCTTTCTGTTGATCAACGCTGCTAGATATGATTTGGTGTTGCCATTTAAAAAAAAATATCCGAAAAAGTGGGAGTTACAAGTCGAGATTGCCGTTTAGGTGAATCATCAGTTATTTATTGATGCATCATCAAATCTGTTTTATTTTGGCTACCTGAACAGCTGGCTCGGTAAGTCTGAAGCTAATTTCAGAGGGGCAAACTTATTTGACGTGAAGAGGAAAACAAGTTTGTGTGTAGTGTAATGTATTATTACATGGATGTCGGCTTTTCTTACTTTCAAATTACACTGTACTTATTACAATTAGAATCATAATATAATGAATGAATAATCTACAAATACGAAATATTAATCAGTACCGTAAGAGACGGCCATGATGACGCTACAGTATGATATTGATATAGTTTCGAAACGATGTGCAAGTTGCGATAGATTCGTATATTTATACTCTAAGCAATAAGCATTCTGTAACCAACTAAATAATCAGTAAATAGCTGAAATATTTCAATACTGAAACTATGACTACTTCACATTGTATAAATATTTCACGCAGTTGTTCATCGATATCACACATCGCAAAATGTGCATAAATAATTGTAGACACCAGCACATCAAGCTAATACAATTTGTCCAATTTCCTTAATAGATTTTAAACTTTATCGCAGAAGCGTATGGTTCAAAGTTGATTGGGAAAATTTGAAGTTGGTAGCTTGATGTGCTGGCGCCTGTACACAAATGTAGATGGACCAGTCTCTCGCTAAATAGATGCAGCATTAAATATGAAAAAGGCGAATTTAGGCTAGCATAACCGCTATGTATTTGTAACTAGTTGTCGCCAGCGGTTTTACTCGCGTCCCGGTAAACCGAACACTGCAGACCAGTAGTTCCTAAGATTAACGCGTTAAAGCAAACAAACTTTTCAGTTTTTATAATATTAAGATAATCATATCGGGTTCCCTATTGTGCATTGATAGGCCAGTGCTAATAACCAACAAGGTCCCAATTACAACCACTACGTAATACTGACAAACGTTTCCTACGAGAAAATAGTACCCTACTTACTTCTCCCCTCTGACAACACTTTCTGTGCCCAAATTCTATAGAAATAACGAATAAATGATTCGCTTAAGGTTAAAAATTGTTTACATAAGCCTGATAGAATAAACGCTATAAGAAAGCAAAACGAATCATTTGCTTCTAGGAGCTGGGCATAAGGGCCAGACTCCACCAAAATCGAGCGGATAAGCTTTTAAACCGCCAATAAAACTCCACCCAGCAAGACTTAGCTTGTGGAGACGAAGTGTTTTGAATAACGAAATTCTATTAGTTGTTTGAAGGTCCAATCCGCTTTGGTGGAGTCTAGACCTAAAAGCCTCACAAAACTAACCATTGTAAATTATACTTGTACCTAAAGGTATCAAAAGTAACCATACTGTTACCACGAAAGTGTTGCCAGAGTTAAAGCGCATAATTCAACATGAGAAATTTGAAATACATTATTTCAAACGTTACGTTTTCCTAATGAAGGCTTTACAATAAGTCACTCGTTTACGATATTGTTTTTTTTTTCTAGTAATCTCAATGTTACTAGTTGATAATATTACAAAGCTACTATATTATCAAGAAAAATGGAAAGAGATTCTAGTGGAAAGCGTGTTTCCTTGATAACATTATAGCCTATTCTAAAAAAATCGCAGACATGTTTGTAATGATTTGAAAAATTTTTGGACGGTGGCGAATTTAAACATGTTTCTTTGGGATTAATTTCGACACGAATCAGCGATAAGTTTCAATCATTTGGAATGTTAGTGTCTCTATAGAGAGCATCACTTCGATGAGTATCGTTTAGTGTGAGCGCGACATGCTGTCCGCGACGTAGTACACCTCGCCGAACCATTCGCTATGCTCGTCCAAGTACCTGTGGAATAAAAATTCATTTTATTCAATATTCCTATTTATAAGAACTGTAGGAACGTGCAGGGCCCGATTTGGGAGTCTACAGGCTCTGGGGGCAACAAAAAATATCAAATCCAGCTTTACTTTCAACAAAACGTATTATTTGCTTCGTTTTGTTGCTAGACAGGATGCTTAGCTATTATCTAAATTAATACTATATGCTGTCTGGCTGGACAGATGATTCTAATATGAATAAAAATAAATGTTCACTTACTGGACAAACATATCAATGTGCTTGAGTATCAGTTTCAATTTGAAGTCGGGCATTTGAGTCGCGTTCAAAAAATCTGGCAATTTCACTGAAAAGAAAAAAATCACAATAAATGCTTATTCTAAAATAATAACACTTGAAACGGTAGTTCTAAATGGATATTGGCAATACCAAAGAGTCTAGCAAGATGGATGGCACCATAGACACGGCATGGCAGATGTTCGGTTCCATCACGCGGAATTATCTGCCATTTCGCCACCTGCAATTATAGAAAAATATAAGTAAGTCATTGAGACAGTATACTTGAGCACACTTTTGTGATGGTGAAGTATGTTACCTTATCGAGCAGCAACGACAGCGGCGTGCGGGTAGAACTAGGCGCGGGTGCGGCCTGCGTGGGCCGCGCCCAACACTCGCTTAGCGACGACCCGCTACTGCCAACACTACACCACATAAACATTACCATCAATTACAGTTCAGCTGTCAAATTTTATCACAAATATATATATTCAGACCTAGACTTTCAGGGCTATTGTATATGTAAGTTACACTTTACAAAATATAAATACCTTGAAGACATCGTTTCGAAAGTCCTCGGTTCGCCAGTTGAAGTGGAGGGAGCGGGTTCCTCATTTTCTGATTGAGACACCACCGATTTGTGAGACCGAAGTCTGTAGGAAGTATATTACACACAATTCATATATACATTGAAAATCATAAAAGTCATGAAGGTTATAGGTATGACTAGAAGCAAAGGTCGAGAAGTATTTATTAAGAGTATTTTGTTCTAAAAATAATTTTCTCTAAATTATGTCTCCAGTCATACTCAACGAAACTCCTTGGTATTTGTCCTAGTTCTACCGACCTCCTTGCGACATTCCCGCTGCGTGTGGCTGGTCGTCCCTCGCGAGTCTTAGCAGAGCCGCCGACATGATTATCTTCGGTCGTGGAGTCACTGATAGCTGCGATTTTGTCGTTGGAGTCGCTCTTAGATGCGTGAATATCATCGTGGTTATTTGATTCACCTGTTTCAAAGTATTATTGAATGAATGAATGGTAAATAAAAGAAAATTTGTTTATTATATTGTGTTTGTGGTGGCGGACAGCCCCCTCTGTATTATACAATAAATTGTTTCATATTATAATCGTGTACTGTGTGTAATTTCGGAAGGAACGGTTTTTTTTTTTATGAAAACGAATAACTGATATTCTTTCACATGTTTTTTTTTTATTAAATCGAATGTTACAACTTATTCTCGATATCAAGGACATTCCAAAAGTGTGTTTCACCGTAACGTAAGGCCATTGGTGGGTGTCAAAAATGACAAATTAAACGGTGAATAGGGTACCTTCACTTTTGTCAGCGTCCATGGGATCGGGCGGCAGATGCGAGTACTCCGGTATCTTAGGGCTCTTGAGATCCTCCTCGGCGGCAGTAAGGACATCGTCCTCGGTGGCCATTTGTTCGTCTTCGTATTCCTCTTCTCCCTCCAACTCTAGTTTCTTGTGCGCTTCTTGTCTGGAAGATTTACTTTCTATAAACACTTTAAAAATGAAGTTAATCTATAAGAACATTAATTATTTTTTATTATATGGATAAAAAATATTCTTAATTCTGACTCAAGCTTCAATCTATGTATGTATTTCTATGTAACCCAATGCCCTCTGAGTTTCAATAAAACAAATTAGTACCTTGATACAATATTTTATCAAAACTGGTTAAGCTTTACTTAAGATTACATTCAAAGTGCTACCAAACACAGTGTTAGTTCCACATTCACAGTACTCACTCGTCAATAAACTGTCCGCAGATCTCGTGGTACTGGTGCAGCTCCTGCTTGTACAGCAGGTGGCCGCGCAGGATGAAGTCGAAGTACACGCGCAGCCCGTCCGCCACCTCGCGGACTAGGTTCAGTCTAGGAATTTACAACATTACCTTACTGTAACATACACACACAACAACTTTTTAAACCATATCATTATATAAGGTGTAACAAAACTAGTGCATACTATTTATACAGGTCATTTAGTACATGCTATCACAAAAGGATCATGTTTATCACAAAAAAAGTTATGAAAATAATAACATTCTTTACTAAATTTATCTTCTCAGTCGCCAAATTGTACGTATAACGCCGGTCTTTATGAAGGCGCTCGGTCGTAAACCCTTTGGCCATTCAACTTTTTTGTGGTAAACATGATCCTTAGCATGTACTAAATGACCTGTAAAAATAGTGTGCATTAGTTTTGTAACACCCTATATTTTTCGAAAGTCATGAAAATTGTAGGAGGCAGTAAGGGCCTATATATCATGCGCTGTGAATTTCCCCGTTCGGTAGTCTGATAGCCAACTAATTTTAAATAATAGGCTTATGGTCCCCCTTTAGGCGAGTACCAAAAAGCAGATCAACTTGGCGACACTAAGGAAGATGTTACAAACAATAATTTGAATGTTGATCACAGAATTAATTCGATTGCATTGCAGGTAATTAAAAAAATATATTGATAGACATAATGCTCGAACTTTTCTAGTCAACCCAACCTTCTCTGACTGTTCTTGGTTTAATAAAAATACTCAACATTGTCAGGTCAACTCAGTGGTACATTTGTACAGTGGTTCAAACAATTAAGTGGCACATTTGTGTAGGAGGCTATCATCAATTGGCCTATATCGCTCTTGGTGAAGGAATGTCAGACTTATCGCTTAAAATCCTACCAATTTCCTTCTCAGGTTCCCTCTTGTCTACTGACAAAAGTAGCATCTCGCACCCAAAATGGTTGGGTAAATGGTTTATCACTGACCGAATAATTATGACGTTCAAGATAACATACCTGCAAGAAACATCGAGCATATCAGGCTTCTGCGGCGGGTCGTGCCTCGCCCGCGTGGGGTGCCAGGCGCCGGCGCGCGCGAACCACTTCACGAAGGACTCCAGTATCTGTGCGGCGCACGGCGTCGCCGGCAACCGGGACAGCCGGCCGCGCTTCACTACCAAGTGGTAGTCGAAGGTTAGGCGGTCGCTGGAAGGTTTTCCATATGCTTAATATTCACTAGGTTATGGGTTTAGTTGTATTCTTTAAGAAGTCATATACGAAGATTTGACGGAGATGGATTCAGTACCTTAACTGGGTACAAGTATAAGACTTATAATCCAGCCTATCATCTTTTGGTCACAAGTCTAGATTTGGGTCGTTACTGATAAATTCTTTACGGTAAAACTGTGTCTGGAACTCCCAGCTAGTGCATTCAATGCATTCAGGAATCCCAAAAACAATAGAAACTATAGAAATTATTGTCATATAACCCTGTACAGTCAAAACAAATTGAAATGGACTGCAATTTAATGCAATAAGACTTTTAAAATCGCGATAACTGTTTGCGCGATGTGTGCGTTGCGTGCGGAGAGTGTGACCATAAAGTTCTCTAAGAATTGGTAAAATACGATTCAATGAAACTTGTATCTTTACCGTAAAGCGGATGGCAATGCGATATGCGCTCGTCCTACGTGCACGTTAGGGGGCGGCGACCGCGGCTGCGAGCTAGACCCTGATGCGGATGACGAGTCGGTGTCAGCCGTCTCCACGCCTTCCTCGATGTTATCTGATTGAGAAAAAACTTCAAAGCAAACTTTATATACATCATCTTCTAAGTATTAAAAACACTGACGCTGTTTCTTTTGAACAAGTTGATGGATTTTAATCACGCTTAAAACTCGTACCTAATAAAAACTGCATTGAAATCGGTTCTGTCATTCGTTCTCCTTATTCTTAAGATGCAACAGCTCCCATACATTAAATTAGTAAGACCCATCTTTTCCGTTGGGGAGTTACATAACAATTATCCCTATATGTGTGTGTGTGTGTGTGTGTGTGTGTGTGTGTGTGTGTGGGTGGATAGCTTTATTATCTACCATGCCTGTAGTTCGCGTATGGAGGAAAACTAGAAGTCATCCTGCAGATAACAGACTTGCAACGTTGGGATGTTGCGATCTTCAACTCGAGTTTAATAATAAACCTAAGAGCCCGATCATATTTTTTTATAAAAATTGCTGCTACTTCATAGCGTGGTCCATCTGAGACTGAAGTATACACAGTCATATTCAGGGCGAATGCGTGAAAGAGTACCAAACACTCAGCAATCCGTTCACACAAGCTTTTAAGTTGTTTGTTGCGGTTTTAAAAGCTACGGTGTGACAGACTGACACACATAGCAGTCGAAATCAAAACACCCAGCTTTTTGAGCACGGGCTCATAGAACGTCGCTCCACGTGTGGATACGCCCGTCGTTTTATTGAAATGCTAACTGGACTTTTCTGTTTTTTGATAAATCCTTCGTGATATAATATCACATTATTATACATTGAAGTTTGTTTGAACGCGCTAGTCTGGTCTTCTTAGGGGCATTGATGGACAGATTTGAAAAAGTATTGCAGTGTTAGATAGACGAAGGTTTTAAGCAGCTTTTTATCCGGGTGCGCAGAGTATTTCTCAGGATACTCAGGTGAAACCGTATAAATTCATAATCTGCAGGGATTTTCCGAATAAATCGTACAAACGCATTTGCAGTCAAATTATGTAGCCGGTATTTTGACATTCGTACTTCCAATTTTAAGTAAATCCTACTTCATATCTTTAACCGTATAGGTATGTATTTCAGAAGTTGAAAACTTTCCATACAACCTCGTTGTGCCAATTTTCACAGACGATAACAAAGGAAACCGCCAATGCGATGAAATTCAGTGCGCATGTCTGGGCGTTACCGCGTAAACGGCAGCCATGTTTGGCGCGTTTGGGTGTGTCGCCTGGCGGGCTTTTTGAAACTATATGCACGTGTATAAGTTGTTTGTACGTAAGCAACACAATGCGATGCATGACTTAAACCTTTTATGAAATTAATATCAAATGATTTACCAACAAAATATGATATTTTTTGCTTGATAAATAAAATGGCAATGACAAAACAGTTGCAATGCTGAAAATTAGCTTAATATAAAGACAAAAGGGAGCTAATTCCTTGAATATTTAAATAAATGCGCCAAAGCAAAAGGGTCATACTTAAATAGTATGTTTCAGTTAAAACCTACCATCAGGCTGAGTGCTGCTAGAGGAGCCGTCATCAGAGAAGCCATGCCGGGCGCGCTTGGGGGGGCCCGCCCCGGTGTTTGAGCTTCCTCCCTTTTTGCGCTCTCGTCGATACAGATATGCACCCCTATTTCAATTAAAAATGTATGCTTCATTGAGAGAAGTCTCAACAGAATGTTGAAGAGAAAATATTTTATAAATTTTGATTAATTTTTCAAAATTATTAATTTATGAATTAAATAATAATCTTACAGTTGAAGTTGAGATTTTTCAGCGAGATCTCTTTGTAGTTGTCTGTTTTCTTCAGTATCTTTCAAAACAAAATCTTCACTGACACAGCGATCCCACGAAGAGTTCCAGCCTTGGAAGTGTATCAAATATTCCACAGTGCGGCGGCCACGTTTATCCTTACTTTCAATCACTTCCAATACCTGTTCATAATTAAAAGTTTAATAACTAACTATCAAGTGATTATTGGCCTATAGTAGGTTGAAGATTTTGTAACTTATAATATACCATAATGTTTTAAAACTATGTAATAACATTAAGTATAAGGACAAATCTAACTGTACACAGGTTCTTTTGTATGGTTATAATCTTTTAGCTTATCCACTATTTGAAGCACCAGTGCATGAGGTATTTAATTTGGGTTCTGATAAAGTTTTGTCACTACTACTGGACTTGCCCCACCCTTACCCCACCCATTTCTATAAATAGTAGAATTCACAGAAAATTTGAATTTAAATAGAACACACATCTATTTTATCTTTGTATTACATACTAGCTATAATATTATATAAAGTTCTTGCATAAGAAAAGAGAAAAATAAACTTAAATATTTTCAAATTATTTTATTCACACATTTTACAAATTTGCCAGCCACCAAAGAGGATTCTTAAATTGGAAAATGAATAAAGGTATAATGAGTAAAAGTTGAGTTCACATTAGAGTAATTTTGTACATAATATGAAAGTTGGCCCAAAAAGTTCTACATAATATAACCTAGATGTTACTTTTCTTTGCAGATGTGGAAGCTCTACTTGAAGTAATAATAAGTAACATGATGTTAGAAAAATTGGTTGTGTAGGGCGTGGTTAGGGCTGCGGTCCTTACCTTGGAGTCGTAGAGCACCTTGGCTTTAGTTGGATCTGGTTCATAACACAAAACCCGCTCGCCTTCGCTAAATTTATACCGAACTCCCCTTGTAGACACCATCGCCGGTTCTTTAGCCCCAATTGCACGAAATAATCAAAGTCCAAATAGTTGTTGTTATGTAATTCGATAAAAACTTAAAAAAAAAAAATTGTTTCGAAGAAAACACTAAATTACTAACTAGTATTTTAAACTTAACTTCCTTATTTATTTTAAAGATCGGCTGATATATTTTATAAGGTTAAACTTATTTAGAGACAGAGAATACTGCAGCCGGGCGTGTGCGGCACGCCTATTTCTCAAAAATAATGTTTTGTTTGGGCGTCGGCCGATGTTTATTTTGATTTCAGCTGTCAAACATAAGAATATACAATAGTACAGTTGTTTTTTTTATGGCAACACTATCATCGCAATGGCGCTAGTAGTACTATATCTATATCATTCGCTTCCACTATTTTAGTAAAATATCGTCATTTTTAAGCTTTTATGAGTATTGGAACGGAAAATGAAATAAAAATACCTATTTTGGATTAGAGTATAAACTCAATAAAGTGATTTTTTTCACTTGCTCGGAAGGATCATTTGATATAATACTCGCCTGGTGCGGTGATAACAACAATTATCTAACTTTTAGCTCGTAGAACCGTTTAATTTTTCACCCTGTTTTAAACTTGCAAACAATTCCTGTCAAGTTATTTTTATAATTAAAATGAGTTACATCATATTTCTGCAGTTTTATTCTGGCAAGGGCGTTGACGTATTCCTAGTCGTACATACTATACGCATTGTAGAGTTTAGGGCGTAGGCAGGGTGTAGCGAAAGGAGGGGACAGTTTATTCAAGGGCGTTGGCAAGGCAGGGAACAAAGCCAAGTCTAGTACTTGTTAGTACTAACATGTTTCTGTGTATACTTAGTGTACGTGATGCAGATATTATGCGGTAGCTTCTGCTAGATATATCTTATTTTGTAACGGTTTACTATTCCGGTTAAGATTTTTAGGGATTGAAGCCATTATAATCCACTTATTCAATATATCCGGTCTTATTTAAAGAGCGTCCGTCCCTTGTGGCTATGTGGTACAGCGTAGTACGGGGTTCTTCGTTTTTTTTTTTGATGATTTATTTAAGTATGATGTAATGATTTAATTTTGTTGTATCAGAGATATACCTATGCAGAGTCGTGGGACGCGATGGTGTCCTTATGCGAGGCCGTGATGTCGCAGAAGGAATCTGCGGAATGGGAGAGGGAGATCACGACTCCCTTCCCCGGCCGCAGAAGGCGCACCGGGCGCAGGTGAAGGGCGGACAACGCCCTTTTCCGCCCCTCATAAACGGGTCCAAGGGCGAGGGACTTGGGGAAGTCCCCGTCCCTGTTTTCTATGGACCCGAGGTGCAAGCGCGCACGGGTGTTGGCGCGCGCCTGTGAGGCAATGCACGTGGTAGTTCAACACCTCACTACCCCGTGCAGAAGGCGAGGCCCGGACAGCCGGGCCAGCACTAGAATCTGGATTCCCGCGGTCCCGCGCACACGTGCGAGGAGACACCGGGGTGGTTTTAGCCGGTAAGAGTCCGGCACACCCCTCCGCCTCTCCCCAGGCGGAGGATAGTCCATGAGGATTTCCCCCGAAAAAAAAGTATTGGATGACTTATGTTCTCTTTCCCATTAACTCGTTAAATGTCCTTATGCGCACCCGTTGGATCATAAGAAAAGATGCTCAAACGAAACGGTTAACGAAACGGTTGGACGTATTTTTTTGTTTTGTACGTAACATTTTTGCGCTAAACGACAATATTTTGGGATTCGGCTGCAAACTTAGAACATAAAGTAGTTAATCGAATTTTAATTTAGATTTATTTTTACAGATCATCTCGGTGTGTAGAGGTTGCGTAAGTTTTTGGGCTTGTATTTGTTGACAGCGTTCTGGCAAAATCTTAAGATATTTAAGTCTTAATAGCATCATGCCTGCTCTGTACTTATATTAATATGCCTATATGTAGAACCTGTATGTAGATACCTGTATGTAGAAGTTAACTCAAATGTCAGTGAGGTAATTTTAGTCGCAGGCCATTCAAACATGAACTTTGAAACCCGCAGTGGTTGTGTGGGACTGCTGCGAATTAGCTAAGTATTTATTTGATACAATTTTCATCAAATGACAAGTGTAGGAAAAATAATAAAAAGTATTCACATACAAAATATTAATTTAATAAATAATTCCTAATGGACTTAAAACATAATACTGAAAACGTATTGAAAATAATACGCTAATAGTACTATACAATTGGATTCCTAGGTTTTGGCATCAATTTAATGGTGGTAGAGGGGAGCAGAGTAGCCGATGGGAGCGGAGAACTTGGCAACAGGGGCAGCGTGGACTACTGGGGTAGCTGCGTACCCCAGATTAGCTACGGGGCCAGAGTGGTACACGGGGGCGGAGTGGTAGACGGGAGCAGCTGCCTGCACTACAGGGGCAGCGTGGTACGCTACGGGGGCGGCCACCTTGGCAACAGGGGCGACGACCTTAGCGACGTGTCCGAGGGCCTCCTTGCGGACGACGGCGTTGAAACCGTTGTGGGGGTCAGCGGTGTAGTCCACGGTGCGCTTGGTGCCGTCGGGGTCGACCACGGAGTAGGAGCCCTGCACGACGTCACCGTCGCGGCTCTCGTGCTGGCTCTTGGAGTCGCCGGTGAGACCGTCCTGCACGTCGTACGCGAAGCTGTACTGGGGGTGCGCGTCGTATTCCTCAACGGCGACCTTGGCGACGGGGGCGACAACTTTGGCGGCGTAGGCGAGGGGGGCAGAGTGCACGACTGGAGCCGCGGCGTACGCTTGGTGGGCGACGTAGCTGGGAGCGGCCGCGTACGCCACGGGGGCAGCCGGGTACACGCCAGCGCTGGCGGCAGCCACCAGGCATGCGAACACTACAAACTGGGAACAACAAAAACGTTAAGTTAGAAACTATATTCACTGGTTTTCACTATTCAAATCACTAGGACCGTTGTTTAATGAGTCTGCTTTAGAAACTTGTGTTGTTTTGTTAGTTCTTGTGTACATTATACTTCGTAGTACCTTGAATGCCATTGTGTGGTATGTGAATTGATGGAGGATGCTGAATGATGTTTGTCGAGGAGCGCTCGCAGCTTATATATGACCGGCGGGGGCGCACCCTTTCACTCGACGATGTCGTGCGGAAGGCGTATGGCCGTGGTTTAGAGCCCCAGGGCGCTATTAATGATCCCTACATTTTTCGGAAGCCTATTAATAAATGGTTGTACAAAGACATTGATACTGTAGCCGAGTTAGGAGGTATAATATATCTTTCATGGTTTACCTCTTACCTATCTTAATGAACTATTAGCTAAGCATGCGATGTTATCTGGCATTTTGGATTTTTGACCTGAATTTTAAATAATAAATAATGAGTAAGTTACATACTCATGTTCTCTAAATCAAAGTATAAGTAGAATAGAACTACGAGTATTGTTTGGCTTTGTCATATGGCTTTTTAGAACCTACATGTATCGGGAACTCAAGTTACTAGACCAAGAAACCCCGATTCAGAAAGGCATAAGTATCTGGCTGGAGAAAAAAAACGTTATTTTTATTTTAAACTAGCTCTTCACCTGCGCCAAATTCGGTTCGTGATACATTTGCGTTCATCATTAGCCGCGGACAGAGTACTTTTTTCTATTAAAAGCGGCATTCTCTTAAGTTAGCTTATTGCTGAATCTTTTCAAATAAACGCCAGGAATTTCCTTCATCATTTTTATACTAACAGCCAAATCTGAAAGTTTTTATGACTTTAATTACGTCTCATTGATATGCATCAATGGTTTTACACTCGTACAAGAGATATATCACCAACCCGCATAGAGCAATCCATCTCTGTGTGAGAGGAGGCCCCGGTGCCCAGCAGAGGGATGATAAAAAGCCTGATGGTGATGATGTTTATTATAAAATGTTTAACGTCTAAGCTCTTGGTTACAACCCACGCTACGGTACCTAATTCCGATTTAGAACAGAGTCCATACATAGAGATCGATGTTGAGATTTTAACAGTTTTCTTATTATTCTTAAAAAAACAGACATACAGCTGAAACCTTATAAAACACTTCATGCATCATTTTTTTCGATTTTCAATGTCAATTTCTCACACATGCATAATTTCCTGTAACTCGAGCCTCGGCCGTCCGCCGGCAATCCCAAGGTCGGAGTAACCGGAGCAGTCTGCCGTCGTCGCCCGCGGCTGTCGTTACACTTGCACTGCTTTCCAGTTTACCTGGCGACTGCTTAAACTTGGGACTTGGTATTGCAGAGTACTTCAGTGAAAAAGCTTTAGCATTATTTTTTTCTAGGAAGCAAAAGCAGTTATTCTGCCTCTATGTTTTTTTTCCCAAAAAAAAAATTGCTGAAACGATTAACTGAATTTTGATGACAAGTTATGGGGGTAGGTATTAGATATTAAAGGGTATATAACTGTGAATTATACTTATTTACCTGAGCATGTGCAAGTGTGCTGCGGGTTGTTCGCAAGAGTTACCTTGGCCCTGGCACACAGGGACCTCCAGAAGGAACATAGTGGGTTTTATTCAGTAAGAGTCTTACACTTCCTCCAGCTGCATCCTCAGTGGGAGGGGTGATGATTTATGATACGTTGTTTGTATTGCCATGACAGTAGTGTGTCAATGTAATTATTTTTGTTTTCCCAATGTAAATATAATTTATTTAATTTTGGTGCAGGCGCTGAGTTGTCTGAAGTCTATACTTTGTGTCTACTTGTGATTCATTGTATTATCTCTGTGACAGTCGTTACACAATAGTAAGTAGGTTCCTATTTGTAAATCTATTCATTTGTTTGAGTAGCTAACGTTAAAGATGAGCTCAATTATTAAACTGTTAATAATATCGGACTGAAATTGAAACTGAAAGAAGCTGAGGAGGGAGCCTGTTGTATATTGTGCCTGTTATATATGTATATTCCCGGGATTTTACATAGCTCTATACTTAATAATACAATGATTTATATTATGTATACTTAAGGCCAGTTACATACATAATATTCAAATAGACACTATTTAGCGAATAAATTCAAAAATGGAACAAAATTTGTATGAAACTACCAAATAAACTAACTGGAACTTTGGAACTTATTGGTGGGTGGTGAAACAGTAAATAAGTATTCAATGTGATGTTAGCCGCTTATATTATACTGTAAAACATAAGCATCTGGTAAGCTTGGTATTATCGACGTAAATATTTGTTTTAGTATAAGAAGTAAGTATTAGAATATAAGTACAGTTCACAGCTTCTGCTACAGGTTTAAAAAAAAATCTCAACCGATTCACTCATTAGTGGATATCTTCCATCGTATACACATCTACAAAATGAATGTTAACATGATCATAATGTTCTTGCATTTGTCGACTTCAAAAGCTTCAATTTGTATGAGCGTGGCGTGCTTAATAGATCTCGTGCTGATGCATATCAGTTCTAAGTATATCAGTGCAGTCACTTAGTACGAAAGGAAGAAATGTAGTAGACAGCCATAAAGCAGGAGCGACATTTACAAGCTCTACGTGTGTTCTTGTTACCGTTTGTAATGTGCGCTTGCGCAAGCGACTCCACCCGCTCAAGGATGGTTCGCCCACTATATGCATGTTGTTATATTTTATTAATCATCTCGATTAGATGTTTGACAAGGCTAATTATGTGTTTTATTCACTTGTAATCTTGTTTTTAAGTTGTATGCAAATATTGACTCATGTTTTTCTTTACGTTTGGTAGAAAGTGTGACTTGTCAAATAGTTTTTTTTAGATTCTATTTACTTAGTTTTAAATAGCAGGGATATCTAAAAGGAAATTAAAGTGGAATTAAATTAGAGATCGGATATTGTTATGTAGAAAAGTTCTAACGTTTTTCTTAGATTAGCGCTCAATCACTCTCTATGTGAGAGGAGGCCTATGCCAACTAGTGGGACGATAAAAAGGCTGATGTTGATTAACGTTATTCTTTACTTTAGAGACAGATTCGAGGCCAATTCACAAAATGGACTATAAAAATAATGGTCTCATTACTTTAATTTTATTTACATTTAGAATATTTTTAATTATTTCTAACGACGTATAGTTTTCACACCTAACAAAGCAAATCTCAGATTAAAGATAATCATGGATTCTTATTTCAAAATAAATTCG
Organism: Heliothis peltigera; assembly: GCA_958496145.1. Taxonomy (NCBI): domain Eukaryota; kingdom Metazoa; phylum Arthropoda; class Insecta; order Lepidoptera; family Noctuidae; genus Heliothis; species Heliothis peltigera. The sequence continues at coordinate 3,293,946 of OY292341.1, forward strand.
TGGAGGTCAGATGGCCATGGTCTCCACGGCATTCGAGGCCTCTGCGTTGAAAACAAAAGTGACCACACGGGTGGGGCTTCTATATCTAGTGATATATGTATGTATCTGTGTTTAGTCATCACTCATATTCCTCGTCACACTGTCTGGGTAGGAGAGGTTGTTCTTTTTGTCGAACAACAGTTTTATAAAATTGTGGATCTACTAATGCATAGAGTATATTTTCTCAAATTAGCGAAATTCATAAATGAAGTTCTATATATTACCGTGTGCATCATTCAATTCAATGAAAAACATACACGTAGGTTATAGGGACTAGCAGAAATTCTTAATGGTACGAAGTATTTTATGCACGTACGTACAGATCACACGCCAGCACATCAAACTACTACAATCTGTCAAATTTCCTTAAAATATTTTCAACTCTATCGCTGAAGCATATCGTTCAAAGATTGGGAAAATTTGACAGTAGCTTGATACTTTAAAATTCGTACCGATAAATAAATTTAAATGATTCCACATGAAAGATGAAACTGCTAAATCGTTTGATACTCATTACTTATTATTATATTTAATTAATGATATTGCTCGAGATTGAATTAAGAAGTTAGCTTTACAGCTAAATAGATATGCGTGTCACACATAACTGGTTCATGCATACGACTTGCATCTACTAAAACACATGTATTTGTGCTTCGTAGGCATACTTACATTGTGTCCTTGTTCCGAATTATAAGTCGGTGACATTTTCATACATTTAGTGGCGGCCGGTGACTTGAAGATAACGAACTTCAAGTGTTTAAAGTTCATCGACGAAATTTACGGACATCTGTTGCCATTCCTACATCACTCGCTCTCAGTTCGTAATTACCAGTATTTTGCACTACGTAACACTAAGTGCCAACTTGTTTCCTTCATATTTGGTTCAAGGTTAATATTATTGGATTACTTTGACAGTTTTACGGTACCACGCAACAAAGTGGTGGAGTGTCGTCGCGTTTTGCTTAAGTTATCACTCAATAAATGACGTTGAGTGGTACAATGAGTGTCGTTAAACGGTAATAAAGAAAATGAGTTTTGTTAAATAGATGTTTATCGATATTTTATGCAGCAGTTTACTTTCAACGAGCTGAGGATGATTCGCATGGCTCAATTATGGCGTGGCAGCACTTGTTTTTTGTAATAATGTAAAAGCAATATACAGGGTGTAAGGGACAGCTCTCCGCAGACTGATGGGTGGATCCAGCTCTTAATTATGAAATCATTTTGTTAGGTTTTAAATAAATCCGTATTGTTGGATTTCCTTAACTTTACTGAAACTATTTCATGAACCATAGTCTACTTAGTATGGTATACTGAACTCACCTCATTAGTCTGCGAAGGGCTGCCCCTTCCATCCTGTATAGGTACATACTTAACATACTTTGAATGCAGATTCATTCCTATCAGAGCAAAGTTTATAATGTTTATATCAAAGTGATATTAAAATTAAAATTATTCAAAGATTTTTGCATTAATCAAGCAATCAACAAGCCATAATGCGTGGTCGGTAGGTACTAATCAATTTTGAACAAATGTAACGATTTGTTTATCCATTAACCGTATGAATACAATTGCAATTTATAAAAATTTACAGACGCCAGCACATCAGGCTACTACAATATGTCAAATTTCTTTAATAGATTTTCAACTTTATCGCTCAAGCCTTATGGTTCAAAGTTGATTGAGAAAATTTGACAGATTCGGGTAGCCTGATGTGCAGGCGTCGGTACATAATAATATATGAAAACGGTCACGCCCAACCCTGCTATCTTTCACTGGTATCGACAGCGCGATGAATGGCTATTCATTACATGTTTACGATTCGCGGCCCGTATGCTCGTTTGAGACAATAGTATGGTTTCACCTTGACATTATGCCGACGTGTTACGCGATGGTTATCCGCCACCGACTGCTGTCCGAGCTTTAAGGCTCCAGTAATGATAGACGATGTTATCGTTACGGGGTTAGTTAACCAACGTTGTAATCTGCAAGCTGCGATTAAAGGTGATCTTGGTAGATGATTGGCAAGTGAACATAATTTATTTAATTATATACCAGAAGATTAGCTTACATTAGTAGTCTAGCTTGAAATCCTCGGGAGATGAGTCCAAGCGCAAGAGCAAGGATGCGAAGAATATATCCAAGCGCCTGATTGAACTCCCCGTACAGATTTTTATTTCGCCCTGTAAGTGGCAATGCTGCCAGCTTATTGGATACCAACACACTGGTACTCAGTTTTTTGACGCTCTTCATTAGTTATGGGTAGTTTATGTAAATATGGTACTTTCTTCATTATGAATTACTTATCTAGTATTTAAATGGGTTTGATGTATGCTATCGTGATATTCGAAATCGAAAGTAATCGAACAATTTATTCAAAGAGATTTTTGTGTACGTAAAAAATGAACGAGCTGCAATTTGATTTAATATTATCTAGATACGCTTATATTGTATCCTAACACCTAAAGTCAGCTCCATGTGTAAGCTCGTGATCCACATTGCTGCATGGTTGCGCTGGTACTAGAGTTCACTTATGTCATTCCTCTTGCTTTGTCGGCCATGTCACGAACGTGACGCAATGTCCGATGCACGACCAGCGAATATACTGCAGTCTGTGATATCTTTATGCTCCTATTAATATCTAGACGTCTAAGTTCATAATAATTAAGTATTCAAGCGTTATAATCAGGCAGAATAAACGCTGTACCGACAAGCGTGAGATTTGACGTGAATTAACGAAAATTGTGGTCAGCTTGTGTTAGGAAGGAATTGAATATTTTATCTATAGTACTTTACTAGCTTTCGAAGGAGGGTTCTTTTGGAGGGACCTACTTCCCGCTCCGGGATAAACAGTAGCCCATATGACATTATTAATGCGAAGTTTCATCGAAATTAATACAGTAGGTAGTTTTTATGTGAAAGAGATGCGTTTTTAAACGAACATCTCTTTCACATAAAAACATTCGCGTAAATCATCATCTCCCGAACCTTTTCCCAACTATGTATTTTGGGGTCGGCTTCCAGTCTAACCGGATTTAGCCGAGTACCAGCGTTTTACAAGGAGTCTATCTGACCTCCTCAACCCAGTTACCCGGGCAACCCAATACCCCTTGGATAGACTGGCAAACATTCGCGTAAATATTATTAGGAAATAGTACGTTAGAGAAGTTGTTACGTTATATTGTGTTTCGATTTAGAGATCCTAAGAAGATACAGGGTAGGTACTCATACCCAAAATAAGACAATCGCGCATCGCTTCACAGGTTATGCCTGGTCCTCGTAGAAATTATGCGAGGGGATTTGGTTATGTATTAGGACACGTATCTGTATCAGCCTTGCATTCATAGACAAGCGGTGCGTAAGCAGAGAAAGCTCATTTACTATTCTTAGCTGCACTTCAGATGTCGGTTAACACTCGCAACAGCTGATTACCTGGTAGATTAAGTTTATGTACCCAGCTAATGAAGCTGAGAAGTTGTGTTAAAAGGATAATGTAATTTGAATTTTTAGATAGTAAACTACACATTTTTTTTATACATTGCAACACCAGGCATGCGATTATTTGTGCTACGTATACCTTATTATAAAGGTAAAGATTAAGCTTTCATGTATGTTTATTTGCTTGAACGCGCGTATCTCAGGGACTTTTTAGTTACCTCATTAACCGAAGAAGGCTATAGGATAAGGCCAGCTATGTATCCGGGTGGGTGCAATTGTTGTCAGAAGCCAGTCAAAAAAAAAAACTTGCGAATTTATTTGAAAGAAAAGGTCTTACTTTCATTTCTAGCTACATGATTGCTAGTCAGCCTTACAAAGATAGATTTTGGTGCAACCTTAAATACACCAGTCTTACCAAGGGATATCGGGCTACACAGGTACCTGGGTTGAGGAGGACAAAAAAAGGCAGTCGCTTCATTTAAAACACTGGTACTCAGCTGCATCCGATTAATACTGGAAGCAGACCCCAACATAGCTAGGGGAAAGGCTAAGCAGATGATGATAAAATTGTTAATACACGTATGAGTTCATCTTGTAATTGGTAGCATATTCCGAGTAACAGCTGAGTGACACAACTGCGTAGTAATGTCGACAATGCCCGGAATATCTTTACGTATTGTGTCCACGCGGTAAATGGTGCAATTTTGTCTACATCGCTTACATACGTAAAGGCTTGGATTCATTTGTCGCATGCTGCTCATACATGTGCATGCATTGCTCTATTTGTAATTGGTATCAGTCTGTGATGGCCGCGGTGCGGTGAGCTCACCAATACGATGTTGCATTTACCATATGTTTATTAGCGAGATTAACTTCATATTTTTTGAGAGGGAAATCATCAAAAGACCCCTCCTGCTGTGGGTGCAGCTGGACTTCTTGTTCCTTTCTGAGGTCTTTGTGTGACAAGGCCGCGGTAACTCTTGCAAACAACCCGCAGCCCGAAAATTCCGCAGCCGAGACTAACCTCCTTACTCATTTGGAACAAGAAGGAGCATGCATGACGTTATTCTATGACCGAATAAGTTATAGACTGTTTATTTATATTTTTTATAGTTTATTACTTAGTAACAGAATAAAACCTAACGACTTACTTTCAATACCATTTTTTAAAAGGAAGAATTTAATTTAAGCTTATTTTATGCGATGAAGTAATTCTCTCAGAAATCAAAGTAAGGATCTGTTAAACGCCACTTCCACCACTTCCACGTCTGTCTTTTGTTTTAGTATCCGAAAAGTACTGATTCATCAGCCTAATTTGAATATATTTATTACTAGCGGTCGCCCGCGGCTCCACCCGCGTGGATGTCGGTTTTCGCGACAAAAAGTAGTCTATGCGTTGTTCTGATATATAACCTATAGAGGACCCCCGCGGCTACGCCTGTGTGGATGTCGATTACCGCTACCAAAGCCTAACTTTTGTCGAGATGAGAAGCTCGCGCTCGGGCCTCCCGCCTTATTATACCTACCGGCCGGGCGATGGCTGATTATCGTATTTCATGTATAAGTTTGGTATTTCTATACCGATTTCTATGATTCTCTTTTTATAGAATATGCAATAATGTTATCTTTTATTAATCAGTGATGAGCGAGAATATTATAAACATAAGAGTAAACAAATCAATAACAAATAATCAGAAAGCTCCGAACTGGTAAACTGTCGTAGTTATACGTGTTATTGTGAGTCAACCATTAAAGATAGACATATGCTGTTGTGGAATATTTTTTAGATAATTTTATGTAGAACATTTCCGTCATACATGATTTCTATGTAGCTTTAACCAATAAGGCTGCACACGCGAAGAAAGCTTAAAAAATGGTGTAAATTCTCCCGTTTTCCCAACATTTTCCTTTACTGCTCTGCTCCTATTGATTGTAGCGTGATGAAAACTATCATATAACCTGCCCAGGAGTATGAAGAATAATTGTACCAAGTTTCATTAAAATCCGTCCAGTAGTTTTTGTTCCTATTAATAACATACAGACAGACAGACAGACAGACAGACGGACAGACAGACAGACAAAAATTTTACTGATTGCATTTTTGGCATCAGTATCGATCACTGATCACCCCCTGATAGTTTTTTTGAAAATATATTCAATGTACAGAATTGAGCTCTCTACAGATTTATTATAAGTATAGATAGATAACCAGTATCGTATATGACTTCGTAAATCCTATAAAGACTAGAATTTATTAGGAGATCTCGGATTGCAAATTAATTATTATTGAGATACTATCTTAGAACTAAACTACTAATGTTTAGGAATGAGTTTAGTTAAGTAATGGAGGCTGGTTTAACATTAGTATTTCTTGGTAAGGACACATATGAATGCAGTAATTTACCTTATAGGTACCAACATATATCTAATAATTTAGTTATTCATATCTATACCTTAACTTAATGATAGGTAATGCTGAATGTTAAAATTAAAACTTTAAATTATTTCTTAAAAGATTCATGACTTTCCTGAATAATATTTTACGTTTTACTATGTATATCGAATCAATCAAACAGCTTTTGTAAATATGAACAAATAAATTTTATATAAGCAGTCGAATAGAGAACCTCTTATTTTTCTTACTTAAAACGAAATCATTTCTCGACAAATGAAAAAGGTTGCATACCTACATGATATCGAGTTTAACAAAAATCGGTACCATAGAGACATTACTTTGCGCAATCGTACATATCCCTTGCAGCTGGTTCTATTGAATTTTGCCTGCTAGAACAATACACAGCTCTTACAAATTTTCTCAGAAGTATTGTCAAGGAAAGCGTTAGGTTCGTGGCGAGTTTGGCGCCAGAATATAAAGCGGAGCTGCTATGCCTGACGCAAGTGTCGCTCAGTGTGACGCATTCCTAACAGCAATGAGGTCAATAATTTGAGTCAAGGTATGTGCACTACTTTTTAGGTCTGAGAGTATTTTGTGCACCATTTGAATTTCAGATTTGGAACGTGAAATGTGAAATGTTAAGTAAAGAGTGACGATATGAATATTTTTAAATTTGCTGCAACTTATACACTGTTGCATTGTGTTACGAATAGAAGCAATGATTATCTATAGGTACTGTGTATTAAGCTGAATGACAAAATAGAGACTGCATATCGAACTAAACTGTGTCTGATATTGAAAAATCCTACTACTATTATAAAGGCGAAAGTTTGTAAGTATGGATGTATGGATGTTTGTTACTCTTTCACGTAAAAACTACTGAATGGATTTGAATGAAACTTTACCACAATATAGCTTATACATCAGAATAACATATAGGCTACTTTTTATCCGGGTATGGAAAGTACTTCCCTCAGAAAGCGGGTGAAACCGCTGGCGGAAGCTAGTAATGCTATAATTTCGTTCTGCTAATGGAATAATTTAAGAGGTTTATGAAATTTAAATTCTAATACCTAGTGTAGCTGTCGTAAAGGATGGTAAAAATAATTAAAAAAAAAAAGATAATAAGTAAGTACGAGTATTTATTCGATTGTCAATTTTGAGTATTTTTTAGTACTTATTTTTTTACTTCTTATTTAATGACAGTAATTTGCTCAGCCTCGATATGTTGTTTGATAAAATTAAGTTACATGATCATTATAGGAGAGCGGTCTTTTCCTGCCGAGAAAAGGGTCAAATAACATTGACCTTTTGTTTTGTTTTATTTGAACTTTTTGCGGAACAACTTTTTACGAGTAAGGTCGAGTTTTTGTTCAATTGGGACAAAGAGACCATTTCGTACCAGCGATTATTCAAAATCATTCTATATCACTACATAGTATAAAACAAAGTCGCTTTCTCTGTCCCTATGTCCCTTTGTATGCTTAAATCTTTGAAACTACGCAACGGATTTTGATGCGGTTTTTTTTAATAGATAGAGTGATTCAAGAGGAAGTTTTATATGTATAATTTTTCTGTAGTGTATTTAGTATCAGCATTGCACCCGTGCGAAGCCGGGGCGGGTCGCTAGTTATGTAATAAAGTCGAAAAAAATTTATTTTGATAACATCCGATTTTGAATGGATATTGGATTTTTACTAAACGACAAACAAGTTCTGATTGTACAGATAAGGGCAATAATAATTAGTGACTCTTAAAACGAATAATTAATATTACTGGATTGTTACCGGTTTTCGTGAGGTTGGCATGGTCGTTAGTGAGGTCGATTTGTGACCAAAATAAACACAGTTTATTTTGCAAGTTACATTAATTTAGTATTTAACAACAGAAGGAAAGCAGCGGAAACGTAATTTAAAGTACTTCCTTTTTATTTGGAAGTCGGTCAATAACTATTATTTATAGAGGTTTCCCATGGCCAGAAATAATTAGTTAACAAAAAACTTAAAAAGAAGAAAAGTTTTTTTGAACGATCTTAAAAGAAGAAAATAATCTCTACAACATCGATATAAGAAGTGTCTAGATGCCTAGTACGCGCTGTCAAAATGCATTATGATCAGAGACATCAATTTGGCTTAACCCCACCCACAGGCCGCCATTACGCGACAGACGTTTGCCGCGTGTTTACATTGTAAATTTTTCACAAAAAAATTCAAAAATGACGGTTTGTGTAGTGAAACTTTGTAATAACTACACTGCAAAAAAACATAAGGATACGAACATCTCTTTTCATAGGTAAGTTTGAAATTTTATGATAAATATGTATAGATCTATGCATTTCTTTGAAAATATTACGACGGCAAAATAACAACAAAACGACTCCATATTGTTTGAGTATTGCCAAGGTATGAAATATTTTTACCTTCTTTTTTGATGCTGCGATTAATATTGTAAAATGGTATTACGAAATCAACATTATTATTTTATTGTAATTTAGTAAGATACTTATTGATAATACATAAGTTTATTTACTCAATAGATTTCCGACTGATCCTGTGACATCCAGTCATTATATTTATATTTATATTTATATTTATATTTATATTTATATTTATATTTATATTTATATTTATATTTATATTTATATTTATATTTATATTTATATTTATATTTATATTTATATTTATATTTATATTTATATTTATATTTATATTTATATTTATATTTATATTTATATTTATATTTATATTTATATTTATATTTATATTTATATTTATATTTATATTTATATTTATATTTATATTTATATTTATATTTATATTTATATTTATATTTATATTTATATTTATATTTATATTTATATTTATATTTATATTTATATTTATATTTATATTTATATTTATATTTATATTTATATTTATATTTATATTTATATTTATATTTATATTTATATTTATATTTATATTTATATTTATATTTATATTTATATTTATATTTATATTTATATTTATATTTATATTTATATTTATATTTATATTTATATTTATATTTATATTTATATTTATATTTATATTTATATTTATATTTATATTTATATTTATATTTATATTTATATTTATATTTATATTTATATTTATATTTATATTTATATTTATATTTATATTTATATTTATATTTATATTTATATTTATATTTATATTTATATTTATATTTATATTTATATTTATATTTATATTTATATTTATATTTATATTTATATTTATATTTATATTTATATTTATATTTATATTTATATTTATATTTATATTTATATTTATATTTATATTTATATTTATATTTATATTTATATTTATATTTATATTTATATTTATATTTATATTTATATTTATATTTATATTTATATTTATATTTATATTTATATTTATATTTATATTTATATTTATATTTATATTTATATTTATATTTATATTTATATTTAAGATAATTTTATCACCTATGTCAATGTGAATAAAACTGCACAAATTTTAATTTTCCCACATTTTGGGGGTAATCACTTTGCGCTGGTATATTAGAATGACACGCACACAAATGCAGACGCGATAATCATACACTTTCGGCACTCACACGCGCATCAAACATGCTGTCAATATGAACGTTCCGTTTTGTACTAAACACTCCATCTAGTCTTTCCTATATCGATGCTCTACAATATGGACGCAAAGGCGTGTTTCATAAGCTTGATAATTCGCGCCCGTCATCGCAACCGCGCTAGGCTCGCAGTATGGACGTACACTTAAGAGTGGAACTTACTCATCATAATGGCGCTGCAGTTCCGCGACGATGGTCCCCTGTAAAATTTCACACTACCGTAAAGAGTCACCATCAATAGATCAACATACATTTCACAATTGGGTACTTGACAACTAGTCAAATTCGATACTTTTATTGAACTGTCAAAAACAGTCATTTTCTATGCAATTTGTATGAAGTATGAAAGTTAGAATCATAACGTCACAATTTTTCACACCAAGTCATATGCTTATTTTAATTAAAGTATTAATTTAAAAAAAATCAATAGATTTTCCTTCAAAAAGATAAATGAGAGTGACATTGTTTTAAGATTTAAAGCGCCAAATTAATATCATAAAGGATTAATTAATAAAGGATTTTATTTTTGACCTAGTCAACTAGCCAATTGTACAACAGGTTGTAGGTACGTGTGTTTGTATGACGGTAGTACATATATGTCACGCATATTCCAGGCACGCGTTGAAAAGGTCACAGGCGACACACCATCGAGAACAAATCGAATTATATATAACAAATGGACTTAGTGTCGAACTTTATGTGTCTCAGGACTTGTTTAAGATGTAGTTAGAGTATAATTTACGTAATAACTGTAATATCTGTGTTGAAGGCGTAAAGTATAACGGCTATGCTTAAAGGTTGTAGTCATAACTTATTAGGAACAAATAACTGTTATCAATGAGATACGTAAGTGATTTTAGGGTGATTCTTTGAAACAGAGGGTTTTTGACTCATTGATCTGGCTCAATTTTTTTTTATCATTACATCTTAATTAACATAATAATTTGGTCCAATGCATCATATGCAATAACATATATCGAAGGCACTGATTTGCATCATGTAGATTAGGATTTAGAAAGTGCTGATTAATTGGTGAGCCAGGTTAATGATGGCAATGGCAGACGAATGAGATTTTGCACCATATTAATTAGAGTGATACAAATGAATGATAACTCCTTTATTTTTTGCAATAGACTTAACTGTAAAATAATTAACAAACACTGATATCATTACTCCCACATCTACTTATTGACTCTCATAAAAAAATATTAAGTAAACTAGCTTTTGCCCGCGCGGCTTCGCTCCCGTTCTTCTACCCTAATCTACACTACACTACTCTACCCTACTCTACCCTAGTCTACCCTACTCTACCCTACTCTACCCTACTCTACCCTACTCTACCCTACTCTACCCTACTCTACCCTACTCTATCCTACTCTACCCTACTTTGCCCTACTCTGCCCTACTCTGCCCTACTCTGCCCTACTCTGCCTTACTCTGCCCTACTCTGCCCCTACTCTGCCCTACTCTGCCCTGCTCTGCCCTGCTTTGCCCTGCTTTGCCCTACTCTGCCCTACTCTGCCCTACTCTGCCCTACTCTGCCCTACTCTGCCCTACTCTGCCCTACTCTGCCCCTACTCTGCCCTACTCTGCCCTACTCTGCCCTACTCTGCCCGACTCTGCCCTATTCTGTCTTACTCTGCCCTACTCTTCTCACCTTTTAAACCTTCCCTAGACCTCCACGAACATTTCAAGACAAAGTAAGATAAATCCGTTCAGCCGTTCAGACGCAAATGCTTGGTCTTTGTGGTGGGGTGTTTTGCTTGCTTTGCAGCTCAAAACTCAGTACTTCTGTAATTTTCACCTGTAATTTTTTTCTTTATCTCACTCTTTCTAATTTTTGTTGTTCATCATCATCATCATCATGATCTTAGTCATAGGACGTCTACTGCTGAACATAGGCCTCCTCTTTAGATGTCCACATATACCAGTTAGAAGCGACCTGCATCCAATGTGCTCCGGCGACCTTTATAAGATCTGTCCATCTTGTTGGTGGACGTCCTACGCTGCGCTTGCTAGTCGGTGGTCTCCATTTTAGCACTTTTCGACCCTATCGGCCTTCTGCTCAGCGAGCAATATGGCCTGCCCATTGGTACTTCACCTTGCTAATCCGGTGGGCTATATCGGTGACTTTTTCGAACACGAAGAGAAACACCGAGCATAGCCCTCTCCATAGCTCGTTGAGCGACTTTGAGACGTGAACCTAGGACCTCTAGTATAGTAGATGCACTTCCGACCGCAAGACCACATAATTTTGTTTTGAATTTTGCCCGAATTTGAATGAAACCTAATTTATATGGCCCCTTCAAATTAATCTGGCTTTAAGAGCCAGATGAAACCAGACTAATGGGGGCCAGACAACTTAGGAATTTGAAGATAATCAAATCATGCTCCTTTATTTAGGAACATAAAGAATTAAACGTGCAATAACTAGTTAATAAACCATGTGATTACAAACTTTAGTTTGGTAACAAAACGAAAGCAAAGACACACCTTACGTAAATTAAGGCAGATGAATTATACTACTTACCTGACAATCGCCAGATCACAACATTCGATCGTAATTATTTGCAAAACTACGACGGCGCACGAGTACTCCCTGCTACAGATCGGCACTGACCGACGCGATCAATAACGAGTAGAATTTATTATAATGAGCACTGTTTTTTACATCTAAATATTGCTTGAACAAATCGAGCCAGCTTAATTATGAATTTAGTCGGGGACAATTTTTAAAATCATGTAATTATGAAAATATACTATTGTGATGGATTTGAATATTAAAATATTAGAAAACAACTATTTAAAGATCATTTGAACTTATTAGTTTTAGTGTAAAGCGACCGTAGCTCGCACAAATCTAAATGATTCAACAAAAACCGTCGTTGGGACACACCAGACTAATTAGGTTTTACTGTTTTCTGCAAACTTAATTATTGTTTCTTTTAATTAATCCCAATCAGCTACACGAGGCCTCGATAGACATTTAAATTTGCCATAAAACCTAAAATCGGCATTGAAATTGGAGATTATTTTCATATGTTCTTCAGTCAAAAACACGTCAAAACCGTGTTCCAAAGAATCACCCTTTAGAACTTAACTTAGTTTTATATAATTGAATTAATTCACTGTACTTCAAATAAGTGTCTACGATTGAATAAATAGATCCTGGGAGAGGACTTGTAGCTAAGCTACAGCCGCATGTGTCGATCGGTTGTAAGGTTAAGCTTCCGTGGATGGGCGAACATCTTGCCATGACGAGTCCCTCCGTGTTTTGGAAGGCACGTTAAATTGGTGGGTCCTGGCTGTCATTTGTACATATTTGGCAGTCGTTATGGGTATTCAGAAGTCAGAAAGTCTGACAACCAATCTTACAAAGGGGTCTCTGGTTCCCTAGGTAATTGGGTTGAGGAAGTCAGACAGGCAGTCACTGCACGTAAAATACTGATACGCAGCTGCATCCGGTTAAGACTGGAAGCCGATCCCAACATAGCTTGGGAAAAGGCTAGGCAGGTGGTTAGTGGTGATATCCAAGTGTTTTGCATTTTGTATTCACCAAACAACGACGCAACGTTATTAAAATGTACCATGCTTATCGCCGCTGCGCCCGGCGCGTCCGCGGCGGTCTTGGGGACTTCCCATACTTCGCAATAGCTGGACATAGGGTATACCTACATACATCAATTTAACTTTGATCTTGAAACGAAACGTGTCGTTTCTAGGTATCTAGTTTTTTATTCACTGGTATTCAACTACTGCAATAGTTGACCGTTTTGTTGCACAGTAGACAACAGCACATCAGGCTACCCGAAACTGTAAATTTTTCGCAATCAACTTTTAACCATAAGCTTTAGCGATAAAGTTGAAAATGTATTAAGGAAATTTGACAGATTGTGGTAGCTTGATGTGCTGGCGTCTGTGCCACGAAATTTAACAGTTAGAAGAGCCATGACGAAAGTAAACTTATTTAATATTTTTCAGGGGCTTTTTAAAGTTGTTTTTTTATAGCTTTTTTTATGATTAAAGCTAATGTAAAGTTGAGGTTTTGAATTCGATCTCACACGAACAATACAGGCATAGTTAAGTAATAAAAAATATTTTTTTATAAATATAGCACTTATTCAAAATCATATTAGCGTTTTATTCCCGTACAAATTTCCTTCAAAACCACAAAATATGAATTACTACTTCATCCATCTTGGTCATTAAAAGCTATCTCACAGTTAAGTTGTGAGTACTGAGCACACGCTGGCAGGCCGCACCGCGCATGCGCGACGTTGCGCAACAATTGGCAACCTTGTGAAGGACGTGCGTGCGTACGGCGGGAAAATGGACGCCATCGACTCACGCGCATTTTCATGAGCTGCTAGCGGGCCGAGGGTAGTTCAAGGGTGGAGTATTGAGGTTGCCTTCGGACTGCCGTGCATCAGTGAAATAATGTACAGATGTTGCATAATACATTCGTAGCGGACTATTAAAATTATTTACTGTTTTGCTTGCCAGTGGCAAGGGCGCCTCTTATTGAACTGGTAAAGTTGTACACTGTATAATATATTGTAAATAGAGCAAATAATAAATCATTACTTTCAGCAGCGAGTCTTTCCTGAAAATCGGCAGTGGCTTATTTCACCTATAACTTAATTGGGATGATGACTAGGTCAAAAATAAATTACTTGATCATATTCAATGTGTAAAACAACTTAAAATAATGAATGTTTCATTTATCGTTTTGAACCGTTTTTTTTACATTTCTTTATTGAATATAAGCGAAATAAGTATACGGCTTGATGTGAAAAATCTGTGACGTCAAAACTTTGTATTTCCATAAAAATTACATACAAAGTAACCATTTTTGACAGTTCAATAAAAGTAATGAATTTGACTAGTTGTCATCTACCGTATTAACGACGTGGCAGAATATGGACCTATTTACCTAATGCCTATCGACCATGTGTTCTGAGACATACAGGTAGTAAGCTAAGCCATAAAATATGTTTCGTTTGTACAATCTTGCTCTAGCACACAAAGCAAAGATTAATATGGCGTGCCAAACATGTTCGCGAGCTAACGACCTACCATTAGGCGTCAGTCAAAATAGTGCACGACCTCCGTCCTTGCGAATACATTCACCCGAGAAAAGTGGCCGTTGTCATGCAAATGAGAAGCGTAAATGATAATGAGAAAATTCTTAGCAACTTGTCAAAAGATACAGCATATTTGGAGCTGTCTGTTTTCCTTTTCATACTTAACTGAAAACAGTTTACTTAGATAATTTAAAACGATAGGTATGAGGAATAAAACAAAAGCAATCAACTCGATTTTTTAGTTTAGCTTCACAAACTATTAATGACGAAAGTACACTTTCCAACAACACAACATTGAATTTTCATATAACGTCACATTTAGGCACTAATTTTACTTAAACGTGACGTCACAATCTCGGGTGGAATAGCGTAATCGCCCACACTGGTACCCGACCCAAACATAGGTTGGGTAGTCTGTTGGAAAAATACTTTATACTAGCTACCCTTTGTTGTACTTTATGTTTTGATAAAACAAAAAAATATGTGTCTAATGTGTTTTCCTACTCGAAAAGAAGAAGTAATTAGAATCACTATCATTTAAGCTTGTCATCACGCCTACTATCATATCTTTCACTTCTGTATGCCTAAAATATTCTCAAGGATTAATTTTCAGCATCAGCAGCCTTAATAAGGTTCAACTTTACTTTGTTGACAAACCAATTCCTACACGCATCACAAATGTAACCTCGAAAATAAATCTCTTTCACAGAAATGGAGACATTAGAGCAAACTAGTACAACTAGTTTGCGTTGCAAAGGATGCAAGTGTTGTATTTCGTAAGTTTTTGTAAGTTTTATGTTCGAGAAGCCTGTTTGAAATGTCGGCGACTATCCACGAATGTGCGCCGAACTAAACTGGACCACTGAGTGATGCAACAACAATGAGTTTGTTAATATTAAAATCATCACAGCCTATTTATCGTCCCACTGCTGGGCATAGGCCTCCTCTCCCAAGGAGAAGGATTGAGCGTTAATCAAAATCTAGATCGTTAAAAAAAATATTAAAATCTATATACGCAATATAAAATGAATCCCTATTTCCCTTGGTCAAGTTATCACGCGTGTTCGCGAATTCGTATTTTATGTTGTTGTGTGTTATTGTCAGGAGAAAGCCTTAAGAAGAAAACAAGACAACGCCTGTCGGGTCAGCTAGTGAACTTATAAATCTTTCTTTTACAGGTCGTGTTTATATTTCTATTGTAAAAAGGTTGGTAACTCCTGCATGGTATGGTATGTCTTCATCATTTGTCTAGCCATTTTCCAAGCTTTGTTGGAGTCGGCTTCCATTCTACCCCAATACAGCTGACTACCAGTATTTTACACGAAGCGGCGTCCTATCTGACCTTCTCATCCCAGTTATATGGGCAACCCGATACCCCTTGGAAAGACTGGTTGTTAGACTTTCTTAGACGTAACGACTGTCAAAGTCTGTCAAAGTTGTACAAATAACAGCCATGATCCACCAATAGAAAATGCGTTCCAAAACACATATGGCTTGGTATTGAGGAGTATCATCAAAATAATGAGACTGATTACGAGTAATAGACTTGATTTAAGATACTCGGTTTGCTAAACTATGTAGATATAAACTCAGAACAAGATCAAGCAAATATCAAAGACTTGACCTGAAATATTGCAACTGATGTGTCCGGTAGCAATAGTTAGGTAATTACTCAAAGAGCAAGTCCAAAAGGCCGCCTTCCGCACCTAAATAAAAGTTGCCTAGATTATCTATCTGTTCTCAAAATTTTATTTAAATGGGTTCAGCACTTTTGACCTAAAACTGCGATAGACGGACATACACACAGACAAAGAGAGATACTTCAGTAATTATAATATATAGCATAATAATAGTGGCTGAATATTTGATAGTAACCTTAAGATAATTGGACGGTGTAATTGTTTACCAATGGGCACACTGTGACTAACGGCCCTACAATGAGCGAATGTCAATACATGTTAAATACAAGCGCCTTCTCGCCTTGAGCCTCCGAGGATCACTTCATTAAGCGAAAACATTCAAATCGCCTATTGAAATGCTATTCATGTTTTCATGCCAACAGTATGATTTCTTTTCATAGCAACTTAACCGTGAAGATAGTCAAACACAAATCCTGAAAACATGTTTTTCTTGAATCGGCCGAAGAATTGGTGTAACCGCGATGTTTCATAGGCCAAGTGTATTGCACAAGAAACGCATTGTTTACGTGGCATTGTCCAGTCGTCCCATCGGCTCGCTCGTACGTGCGTACTTGAATATATTTAAATTTGGAGATGCCACCAGGATGAGGCAAGCGCTCCACCAACTACTATAAATGCCGTTAGTGTCAAACTAGGGGTACAGTTTACAGCTCTAAGCATCCCCGAACACATCTCAACTACAAACAGCAGACATGGCATTCAAGGTACGGACCGCAGTTGGATCTGTGAAGTGCAATGTTACAGTGATTGTGAAAAGTGATAAAAATTGCATAAAAAGTGATAAAAGTTACAAATATTGAACATTAGGAATATGAATTAATTAGACTAAGTCCTATAGTGACGTTTGAAGATTCCGGGAAATCTTTTGGTAAAATACGATTTATTGTTACAGCTGGTGATTCTCTCCTGTCTCCTGGCCATTGCCTACGGCAGCGCAGTGCCCGCTGTTGCATACGCAGCGGCTGCACCTGTTGCAGCCAGGCTCGAGGAGTTCGATCCATTCCCACAATATCAGTTCGGATACGATGTGGCGGACTCACTTACTGGTGACTACAAGAGTCAGACGGAACAGCGCAGCGGTGATCTCGTGCAAGGACAGTACTCCCTGGTGGACTCTGACGGCACGCGCCGTGTGGTTGACTACACTGCTGACTCAGTGAACGGTTTCAACGCGGTGGTGCGCAAGGAGCCGCTGGTAGCCGCTGCTCCCGCTGTTGTCGCTGAGCCCGCCGTCGTGCCCGCTCGTCTGGCCGCCGCTCCCGTGGCCGCCCCTGTAGTCGCTCGGCCAGCTCCAGTCGTCGCCGCGCGGTACGCGGCTGCCCCTGTTGTCGCTCCTGCCCCGGTGTACGCCCGCTACGCCGCTGCTCCCGTAGCTGCCGCGGTCGCTGCTCCCGCACCAGTCTACGCTCGCTATGCCGCTGCTCCTGTGGCCGCGGCTCCCGTAGCCGCCGCACCCGTGGCTGCTGCGCCGGCCCCCGTTTTCGCCCGCTACGCGGCCGCTCCCGTCGTAGCTCCCCGCTACGCCGCTCCTGTAGCGGCTGCTTACAGAGCTGCCTTCGCATCTCCTATTGCCGCGTACACAGCTCCTTACGCCGCGTACACTGCTGCCTATACTGCACCTTTCGCCCCCCAAGTAGCTGCTGCGTACGCTGCGCCAGTGGCAGCCGCATACAGAGCACCAGTTGCTGCCGCGTACACAGCTCCGGTCGCCGCTGCGTACAGAGCGGCCGCACCTACCGCTGTGGCGCCGGCTGCCGTCACAACCGTACGCGCCGCTCCTGCCAAAATCGTAGAATCCACCCCCGCTGGATACCGATACCCTTGAATGCCATAGTTTGACAAAATATGCCTGTATACCTCTGAAGACTTGATTTTTGTATATTACCATAGGTTTAAATATTTTTTTGTTTTTTATACGACTTGGAATAAACGAGTGACATTTATGAACTTATTTTTAATCCTTATCCTTATTAATTGTAAAATTAGTATTTTCTTTTTCTATGTGTGTGGATATCGTCATTTTTTGAACCGATTTTGATAAATCTATATGTTTGTAAGAAAGAGTGTAATGCCCAGGTAGTCCCATTGTTACTACTTCAGGATCAGATCGTGGAAACCCTGAGATATCGAGGGCAACTCTCGAAAATTGTAGGCATACATGGGTTAAAAACTTGACATTTAGGTGTATATCTTATGACACTTCAAAACAGTAAAGGTTTAGAGCTGACCTGATGATGGAGACTACAATGATTTCAGGGAACTTCTCAACTTTACTACTTGGTTATATTATTTGTATCGAGGAAAACTTCTTATACATATATGCCGGTTATGACAACTATAGTGAGTATGATGTAGGCAAAGGGATGACAAAACACCGTTATTAAAATCTTAAAATACTAATAACAAAAAAAAAAATATACGAAAAATTAAAACTACTTCTAAATGACAAATTTAAGTACTACAAAACTAAAATGGAACTGGGTTGAATAAAGAATTAAGATAAATAAAGAAAAATTCACTAAGCTAAGCTCTCTAAATTATCTTCTTACCCTTTTTACGACTATCAATAGGTCGCCTTCTACTCCATACAGCTGCTCCAATGGCTGCCGATCTGACGTCCTGACTCCACTACCTGCACTACATGGTACCTCTTGGTAAGATTGGTTGTCAGACTTTTTTGCTTCTGACTACCCGTAACGATTGCCGATAAACAGACCTTTTGCGGATAGGACAAGCTGAACTGGTAAGAGTATATTGCCTGCCTCAGACGCATCAGGCAGGCGACTCGCTCGGAGTTGGTGCCGAACGGGCGCAGCAGCTAAATATGCTCGTCTTGGAAATTAGTCTAGTTTTCCAAGAGCGAAAGACTTTTTCAAACCGATCAAATTGTTTTGGAGTTTATACAATTCAAACAAACAATCATAATAGGATAAGGGCAGGAGGATGATGAATCAAATCTTTCCTCTTTATAATATTAGTATAGATATTGCATACGAGATTTTTTATGACTAGTGTCTGTATGACTCTTGAAGTCGTGGTGGCCTAGTGGTTAAAGAGCCAACCTCTCGAGTATGAGGGCATGGGTTTGATTCCAGGTCAGGCAAGTACCAATGCAACTTTTCTAAGTTTGTATGTGCTTTCTAAGTATATCTTGGACACCAATGACTGTGTTCCGGATGGCACGTTAAACTGTAGGTCCCGGCTGTGATTGAATGTCCTTGGCAGTCGTTACGGGTAGTCAGAAGCCAGTAAGTCTGACGCCAGTCTAACCAAGGGGTATTGGGTTGCCCGGGTAATTGGGTTGAGGAGGTCAGATAGGCAGTCGCTCCTTGTAAAACACTGGTACTC
This sequence comes from Heliothis peltigera, assembly GCA_958496145.1. NCBI lineage: Eukaryota > Metazoa > Arthropoda > Insecta > Lepidoptera > Noctuidae > Heliothis > Heliothis peltigera. The sequence goes on from OY292341.1 coordinate 3,313,595, forward strand.
AGCTGAATCCGGTTAGACTGGAAGCCGACCCCAACATAGTTGGGAAAAGGCTCGGGAGATGATGATGTCTTTATGACTCTTCAGACTATTATTGGGGCGGGAACTATCATGTACAGACGCGAGCAAACAATATGAACTTCTATTCAGCGCATCCAGCTAATACAAAATGTAAAATTTACTTAATAGATTTCCAACTTTATCGCTGATTTATATGGGTCAAAGTTGATTGGGAAAATTTATTAGTTTCGTGTGTAGCTTGATATGCTGGCGTTTGTACAGAAGCAGGTCAACCTACCCGAATCTTTTAAAGTTTACCAATCGAATATTAAGCTTCCGATATTTAATTGTGATAAGGTTGAAAATCTATTAAAGAAATTCGACAGATTGAGGTAGGTTGATGTGCTGGCGTCATCACTTTGGTAGTCCATTTCAGAACCGTCGTCGGTTGCTTAGATCATATTCCTATTCCGGTAGGACACTATTTGTTTTTTTTTACCTACTAATATTTCTTTTTAGCAGGCTTATTAGGTCAAAATTAAGTAAAATACACGATAGCGGACTATTAATTTAAAAAAATGGTGTTACAATCAAAAACCATAGGTCATTTCTTCTTTTCAAAGTTTGGGAAAATTACATGAAGGTATCGATTTTTAGAGTATGTATCGTTTATTTCATGTCAATTAGTAGTCTTAAGTCATATATTAATCAAGAAATGTTGTTGAAAAAGATTTTTTTTTTCAGTTTTCACCGTTTGCGAAGTCTAGTATAGTTTTGTAAGATGCTTGAATTTACCAATAGTGTACAATTCTTGGTGACACACAGTTTTGTACAGTCTAAAATGGCGATCTGCAAAAATGTTTCATTTTTCTCCGTATATCACTATTGGGGACATACTTGCTCAGCGCAATGAACTAGACCTATTTGCGGACGGATTGGTACACTTATATAATAAATTAAAATTAATTCTAGATAAGGCCTTTCGTATTTTTTGATGTTTATAAGTGCTTTGGACTATCTGTTAACTTATAACATATTAAATAAATAAATAAATAAAAAACAAGCAAACCTGTACTTTTTCCTTCTTCTTCCTGCCCTGTTCCTAAGTTCTTTGGGGTCGTCGCAATGTTTTCCCAGTCCCTTCATAAGCAAGCCTGTACTTATTAGTCATTAAATGCGTCTCGTACTAACTGAATTATAATTTAAAAGGGTTTTGTTAACATTTCGTACATACAATACATATTTCAATACACACATTACACGTTTAACATGAAAAATCACACATAGAAAAGTAATTTGGTTTTGCAATTTTCTATTACATTGCGGTGGCATTGTTCCACGGGCGGCGCTGGCGCTGCGCTCGCGGCCGGCTCGTACGTGCGTACTTGAACATATTTAAATTTGGAGATGCCACCAGGATGAGGCAAGCGCTCCACCAACTACTATAAATGCCGTTAGTGTCAAACTAGGGGTACAGTTTACATCTCTAAGCATCCCCGAACACATCTCAACTACAAACAGCAGACATGGCATTCAAGGTACGGACCGCAGTTGGATCTGTGAAGTGCAATGTTACAGTGATTGTGAATAGTGACCATATTCCCTGAAAAGTGATAAATGCTAGTGATAAATTTAACATTTTTGTGAGAATGCGGAATTAACTCCGTTATATGAGTGTCTTCTTACAGAGGCTTTAGTGAAGCGTAATCTCTTAACCCGACTGTACATATGTATATGTGCCCAATTAGCATTTTTGTCAAATAATTTAAAACTATCGTTTGTTTCAGTTGGTAGTCCTCTCCTGCCTCCTGGCCCTCGCTCACGGCAGCGCAGTTCCCGCGGCTATCGCCGCCGCTCCCGTGGCATACGCGGCGGCCCCCGTTGCCGCCAGGCTGGAAGAGTTTGACCCTCTCCCACAGTACAACTTCGGCTACAATGTAGCGGACTCCCTCACCGGTGACTACAAGAGTCAGACGGAACAGCGTAACGGCGACCTGGTTCAGGGACAGTACTCCCTGGTGGACTCTGACGGCACGCGCCGTGTGGTTGACTACACTGCTGACTCAGTGAATGGTTTCAACGCGGTGGTGCGCAAGGAACCACTGGTAGCCGCTGCTCCCGCCGTTGTCGCCGAACCTGCCGTGGTGCCCGCCCGTCTGGCTGCTGCTCCCGTGGCTGCCCCTATAGTTGCTCAGCCAGCTCCAGTCGTCGCCGCGAGGTACGCGGCTGCCCCTGTCGCCGCTCCTGCCCCGGTGTACGCACGCTACGCCGCCGCTCCCGTAGCTGCTGCGGTCGCTGCTCCCGCACCAGTCTACGCTCGCTACGCGGCTGCTCCCGTCGCTGCTGCTGTTGCTGCCCCGGCGCCAGTGTACGCCCGCTATGCCGCTGCGCCTGTAGCCGCTGCGGTGGCCGCTCCTGCCCCAGTGTACGCTCGTTATGCGGCTGCTCCCGTAGCCGCTCCAGTCGTAGCTGCTCGCTACGCCGCCGCCCCAGTGGCAGCAGCTCCCGTCGCGGCCGCCTACAGAGCGGCGTACCCTGCCTACCCCGCAGCAGCATACACCGCTGCATGGTAGATCGACACTCTATGCGCCATTTTAAAATAATGACAGTAGCAAACCTCTAAAGACTTGATTTGTACATACTACTAGATTTAGATAATTTTGTTTACTTTTTACAAAATGAAAATAAATGTTTGAGATTTTAAAGCTATATTTTTTTTTATTTACATTAAGTTTCTACCTAAGTACAAAAACAAAAAAGAAAGAAATTTTCTTACAATATGAAGCTACGACAACATCACGTAAATTAACCTTGTGCCTCAAGAGTGAAGCTTCAGCGGGTCTACTATAGATTTAAGAAGTAAAGATGGCAAATTATAATTTTACTCATTGATAAGGTGGATAGAAAACATTACGTAATAAGAACTTCACAATCAGACGTGAGAATCTAACGTGCAAACCATGTACAAACGTATCTGTAATTAAGAACCACTTCGTCTGAAATGAAGTGGGGAAATCATTATAAGAAAAACTGCAAAAAAAAAGAAGTGAAGGACAACCATATATAGAGAAATATTTTAAAATCTATGAATTATTTTGAAAAAAAGTTGTGGTGGCCTAGTGGTTAATGCACCAGACCCTCAAGTATGCGAGTGCGTGTTCGATTCCAGGTCAGGCAAGTACCAAACCAATGTAACTTTTCTAAATTATACGTACTTTCTAAGTATATCACCAATGACTGTTTAAGGGTGAAAGAACACATCTCGAGAAAACCTATAAAATCTGAAATCACCAACCCGCATTGAGCAAGAGTGGTGATTACCGCTCAAACCTTATCTGTGTGAGTAGAGGCCTGTGCCCCGCAGTGGAACGAAAAATGATGATGATGAATTATTAATTTATTCGAAACATTAGATCAGCCATTTTATAGATATATTTAACATTTTAATTTTGCTAAAAACTGGCCAAGTCTACTCGTAATCTAACCATTTTTTTGTAATTAAGCTAATAAATTTGTTTCGATGAACGAATCTCAGGAACTCCTTGGCCCAATTTGAAAAATCGTTTAGTGGCTAACATTTATTCTGGTGGCGCGGAGCAGTTCTCATGGGTCGAGGATGAAACAGCTGACCGAAGCGAGAAGCTAGCTGCTTAGTGCTAAGTTCAGTTATTATACCGTAAAAGAATATTAATATTTAACGTTCGCATTCATTACTATTAAAGAAAGGACAATTTTGCATTCGGTTTTTCCTTTGTTGTATAACCAGTACAGTTTTGACAATCGTTATCAATCACGTCAATACTTTGGTATCGACGATAGTGTGCACCTAATATTAATAGTAGTTAAATACTGTCTGATATCTGCTGTGATTTATACCCACTCTTACCTTTCTATGCGAGGAGTGGCATGACAATTATTAAGCTGTTCGCGACTGTACTGGATACTAAACTGTTACAACGTACGAGTATTTCTTGCAACTGTTTTTTTTTTATCTCACACTATTTCAGGCATTTTATTTCGTCATTCTCAGTACAACATCTTTTAGACGAACAAAAGAGGAAACAATGCCATAGGCTTTCTTTAAGTCCACTTCTGAACAGATCATCTTGTCATGACGAGTTCCTCCGTGTTTCAGAAGGCACGATAAATTGGTTTGTCCCGACTGTCATTTACATCTTTGGCAATCGTTTAACTGGCAGTCAGAAGGCAGACTGACAATCAGTCTTAGGTTGAGGAGGTCAGACGGGTAGTTCCCCCTCGTAAAACACTGGTATTTAGCTGCATCCGGTTAATACTGGAAACTGACCACAACATAGCTTGGGAAAAGTCTAGACAGATGGCAGACGATAACGCTGTAGTGAGACTGAAGAGATATAAATATTTTTAGTACCTACACCTTACATAGTTTATCGTTCGTTTATAGATCGTTATCGGTATCGTTGCTGGGGAGTTTGCTGCGCCACTCCTTTTTCCCAGCAAAAACACATAGGAAGTGGTGAAGGGTGGGCGTTTTGGGGGCTGTCTTTTGTAATTTTTGACGTTAAAAAAGTGCTCTTCTTGCATCCAAGTTTTAATAAATGATTTTGAGTTTGAGTTACTACGACTATAAGCAGTAGTTAAATATAAAAAAAAAATTGGAAGTCAGTACATCATTATGTCGCAAAACTAATGGTGAACTGAAATATAGCTGAAAGTTTACATCAGCGCGCTAATCTTAGAAACTATTGGTCCGATTTGTAAAATTCCTGCAGTGTTAGGTAGCTCTTTTGATTCAGCTTAATCTTACAATTTAGTGAAATTTAGTGCCTACAAATTCTTCCAATTTCTTGGAACAACAATTTTGGACGATGAATCAAACCCGGAAACCTTCGCACCCAGTGCTGTACAAGCAACGAAAGCATATCGTTCGTGAAACGTAACGTGTATCGCAAGACTCATCGGCGTCGCGTAATTCGATAACTTTCTTCAATAGACCGCGTTGTATGGACCTCACGTCCTGAGTTACGAAGTGCCCGATATATAACGCGGGGGCGGCTGTTGGAGGCACATTCCACTTCTACTACTGTGGCTATCCTATCCCATACAAACAAACATGGACTCCAAGGTGAGATACTATATTTTTTTGTATTCAGTATTTTTTTTATTAGTTGTGCATTCTGTTTTTGATCTAGTTCAGTGTTGTAGTGCATGTTCTAATGAGTTTAGTATTCAAAATATTTAAATGATACGTTCTCTTTCAAAAATGTTCTTTTCTAACTTAAAGACACATTTACTTGTTAATAATGGCTTTAAAACTCTATAATATTTCATTTCACTCAAAACATTGATAACATACAATAATAACAAAGTAGGTAATTTAAAGTTCTTATCTAACTCTAAGATGATCAGACAAGCATCGTCACAAACCACTAGCAAGTCGTGCAGATTCGGTGCGCACACGCATATTGACCAACACGATCCATATTGGGACACTTTGCGACACTGCCTTATTTCTGGCGCTTTCGATTCCACTAGCCCATGTACATAACGATGAATACTACCTTTTGAAAACGTATTTATTTCATCAACAAAAATGTCCTCATGTTCTTGTATTTCATGGTCAAGAACGCGTATAAAAATATCGTTGAAACAAATAAACATCACAAGGACATTTATTGATTTCTTTCATTGAAGTTTCAATAATAGTAATTGATGACTAATACGATTAAATACATTCAAAATGCGACCTTCAGCTCCAGCCCAATAGTTCATTGTATGTTAATAAGAAGCTTTTGTACTTGTGACTTATTAGATAGTTCAACATCGTTATTGAATTGTGAAATGCACAAATGATGTTAACAATAAGTAGTTATGCGAGAAGCCGAAAATCGATCTCAGTGGCGTGCACTTGGAGAGGCCTATGTCCAGCAGTGGACTGCGATAGGCTGATGATGATGATGATGATGATGATAAGTAGTTAATACCATAGGACTAAAAGGAATAAAAGCTTAACTAGGATTTACCGTAGTTCTAAGATAAGAATATCCCATGAGGATTGACAGATTTTCAAAAGGGCGTTTATGTAGTTAGGAGACGATTGTCAATACAGCATCGTAGTTGAAAAGACTTCAACGCGCGCTCTTTAGGGCTACAGTATTATTGGCGAGGCGATTCGTAGCAATACCATAAATAATTATGACAAACGCAAAATAAATCTTAAAAATCCAGATTTAAACATATATTTAACCAGCTTCCTCCAACGGTTTCACCCTAGTACCGTAGGAACTAATTCGCGCTTCCGAATAAAAATTTGCTTTTAGCCTATCTAGGGAAATATTTTTTGTAATCAAACCTTAGATTAGCGCGTTCAAGCCAACAAAACAAAATATTCAGCTTTAAAATATAACATTTAGATAGATCCCGTGAATAGGTCAGATGGTCTACAAATACATAGAATATGGAGCAAACAATGTAATTTACTGCACTAAGCAGCTGCGCTGACTCGGAAAATAGCAGTCAGTCACTCAATTATCATTTAGTTAAAATTCAAGCGAACAACTCGGTGCATACATTTATCGTATTGTGATTCCCATCGCGTTTAGTTACGAAGAAAGGGTTTAAAGCATGTTGCAAGGCTAGTGGTAGTAATAGTAATTGATGACTAATACGATTAAATACATTCAAAATGCGACCTTCAGCTCCAGCCCAATAGTTCATTGTATGTTAATAAGAAGCTTTTGTACTTGTGACTTATTAGATAGTTCAACATCGTTATTGAATTGTGAAATGCACAAATGATGTTAACAATAAGTAGTTATGCGAGAAGCCGAAAATCGATCTCAGTGGCGTGCACTTGGAGAGGCCTATGTCCAGCAGTGGACTGCGATAGGCTGATGATGATGATGATGATGATGATAAGTAGTTAATACCATAGGACTAAAAGGAATAAAAGCTTAACTAGGATTTACCGTAGTTCTAAGATAAGAATATCCCATGAGGATTGACAGATTTTCAAAAGGGCGTTTATGTAGTTAGGAGACGATTGTCAATACAGCATCGTAGTTGAAAAGACTTCAACGCGCGCTCTTTAGGGCTACAGTATTATTGGCGAGGCGATTCGTAGCAATACCATAAATAATTATGACAAACGCAAAATAAATCTTAAAAATCCAGATTTAAACATATATTTAACCAGCTTCCTCCAACGGTTTCACCCTAGTACCGTAGGAACTAATTCGCGCTTCCGAATAAAAATTTGCTTTTAGCCTATCTAGGGAAATATTTTTTGTAATCAAACCTTAGATTAGCGCGTTCAAGCCAACAAAACAAAATATTCAGCTTTAAAATATAACATTTAGATAGATCCCGTGAATAGGTCAGATGGTCTACAAATACATAGAATATGGAGCAAACAATGTAATTTACTGCACTAAGCAGCTGCGCTGACTCGGAAAATAGCAGTCAGTCACTCAATTATCATTTAGTTAAAATTCAAGCGAACAACTCGGTGCATACATTTATCGTATTGTGATTCCCATCGCGTTTAGTTACGAAGAAAGGGTTTAAAGCATGTTGCAAGGCTAGTGGACGCCGCACTTGTAAACAATGCGACACTGTATCCGTTACTCAATCTTATTAAATTATTGTGTAACGGATTTATTGCGATATTAATACGTCATATTTTATTCTATGGTCGTCGTTGTCTAGGAGAAATTGATTTGGTAGGGCCATGTAGCATGATTGTAGTAGTAGTTTCTATAGACGTCAGAACAGGATATTGTGATATTAACATACTCATTAAGATAAAATAAAAAGTTAATAGAGTAAACCAAATTGAAATTTCAATCGTCAATGTCGAGTTAACAAAAATTTTAACATTACATCTACCTTTCCAGATTGTAGTATTCATCTGCATGGTAGGCGTGGCGAGCGCCAGCATCGTCGCCCCCGCTGTCGCCGTGGCCCGCGTGGACCCCCTCCCGCAATACTCGTACGGCTACGACGTGCAGGACTCACTCACCGGCGACTACAAGGGCCACCAGGAGCACAGGAATGGAGACCTAGTCACCGGCTCCTACTCAGTCGTTGACCCCGACGGCACGAGGAGAATCGTCGACTATACAGCTGACCCCTTAAACGGCTTTAACGCGGTTGTACGCCGCGAGCCGCTGGTCGTCGCAGGCCCCGCAAGAGTAGTCGCTCCAGCCCCCGTAGTAGCGCCCGCTCCTATCCTAGCGAGGGCGCCAGCCCCAGTTTTCGCCCCCGCCCCGGCGCCCCTCTTCGCCCCCAGGCTACCGCACCCATACTACTTCTAGATGAATTATTACAATTTTGTTGTTGATATGTTTATTTTTAGGAACTTTTATACTATTGTTATTTATGTAAATAAACGCTTTTGATACCTTTCTATGTTAATTATTTTATTTTCTGCACACCAAATAAAGCAATATTATCAATTCAATACAGGGAATCAGATGCGACCCGGAGTCTACTCATGATCTTAGTCTTTAAACAAAGCTGTGTTGGATAGAAAATAAAACAGGAATTAAAACGAGTGTAGTCCATGTGTCTTAGAAAATAATCAAACTATTGCAATAGTAGGACTGGATACTTACGAGTGCTACTAGAAGATACTACTTTCGAAAACCACCTGAAAAATGGACTAAGGCTGCAATTATACCACAACGGATTCAACGCTGTAGTGCACAAGGAGCCCCTCGGTCACGTCGCTAAGGTCGTCGCTCCCGTCGCTAAAGTGGTTGCACCAGTAGCATACCATTCCGCTCCTGTCGCATACGCCGCCCCCGTCGCCAAGTACGCTGCACCCGTGACCTACCACACTGCCCCCGTCGTGCACAGCGCCCCAGTGGCCTACTCCGCTCCCATCTACCACCATTAAATACACTGATTATTTAAGGATAACCCTAGATGCCTTATTTGTAAATAAATTAAATATTTATTATAAAACTTTTTGACTTTCCTTTCTATATTTTGTAAGACAAACACATTTTCTTTATGTTTCACCTTAACTAAAATAAAACTATTGTATAAAGGTATATACACTGGTAATTATTAAAAAAAATGATTTAAATATAAATGACAAAATTTCTCCAATAATGAGATAGTTATTTATATTAAATATCAAATAATTGGTATCCGGCGACGTCAGACTTGGGCGCGGCTGGCAACACTTGCTCAGGTCCCGGTATGACAGACAGGCCGCGCTGCCGCCTCTTCTTGCGCTCCGAGCGCGAGTCGCTGACGGCGTCTGACTTGCGTGGCAACACAGAGAACCGCCGCCCGACTGGTACCGTCGACATGCGTTTGAACAGCACCTGCGTTTCCACGCGAGTCTCAGGGTCCATCACTGACATTATCTGCCGTTCGCGCACCGTTATTGCCTTACGATCATCACCAGAAACCGTTTCTGTCGCCATTTCTGCGCACTTAGCTAAGAAGGCCTGCACTCTTTCTGGATCCTGTAACTTCTTCGACCACTCATAAGCTTCTTCCACTTCTATGCGCACTTCGTTTGCGTTGCCTTGTTGCATATCGCCACTCATTAGGACAAAACAGCCATTTAGCCACCATGTGATATTTCCCAACTCCTGAGCCTCTCTCTGACATCTCTTTGCATAAAACTTGGCTAGTGCGAAATTCTTCTGCGTGGAAAGCAACCGAGCTAATTCATACATTAACCAACATTTCATTGTAGCATTTTCACACATATCAAGAGTCAGCATTACTTTCTCGGTGGCATGCTTAATATCAATAAATTTGTAAGGGTAATTTGCCATGACAGAGTCGAAAGAAGTGGGTCGACCAACTGATAAGCCCATAAGGAATGCTATTCTGCGACGATTACCACGCTCACTAAGTGTATACGATAGTCTATGCTGTGACAGATATCCTTCACCAACTGCTCTGTACAAACGATCGGTATAAATCTCTTTGTCGGGCAAAGTTCTCGGAGTCTTCACATCAAGGAACATCTGCATGCGCTCGGCCTGAGCTATCAAATCCATTATACGATGCTCGCGCATACTCTTCTCAATCTGTTTCAGTAAGCGCTCCGCGGTCTTTGCCCCGATTTCTCTCTCTTGGATCAGTACAGCCTCTTTGTATTTAGTCTGGTGTTTAGATTCTGCCTTTTCAGATAATTTAATAGTGTAGTATGGTCTCTGTGCACGTAACATCTCCTGTCTTTCACTGAGAGATCGTAAAGCTTCTTTCACAATTTCTCTCAGTTCAATGCTACCACCTGAATTTGCAGACCGAATTCTAGGATCTTCCATGAGCTCTTGAAGAAAAAATTTGTCATACGCCATAGGCCCCAAATATTTCATTGCAAGTACACGAGCTAAAGTGCTATGTTTTCGCGCTTCCATTTGTGTCATTTTGCGCTTTCGCTCTTGCTTAGGAATTCGGTTTACGTGTAACACTTTTTGAGGTTCATCTTCGTCAGGGAGTCCCGTTTCGAGTTGTTTGATAAGCGGTAGGAAGTCTAACATAACATTGCCAGCATTTACCCCGATACAATCCTGGATAGTTTCAAGTCCTTGATTGATGCCCTCCATGAAGTAAGGTGGCTGTCGGCGAAGGCGCAGGCCGCGAAAGTTCATGACGACGGAGCGCTCAAAGTCGGACATGGTGTACATAGCACGCGCCTGCATGTTTCGCGCGTTCATGTTCCCAGGTGACAACTTGAGCGCGAGCTCTGCATCGGCATATGCCTGCACGGGCCGCACGGCGTCAGCGCATACCTGGCTGCGCCCCGTCAGCGTGCGCACATCCTCAGCATTGCTCTTAAATGCTTCGTCGTAGGAGGCTTTCGCCTTCTCGAATTGTTCGAGACGCCGCAAATATGCTCCTCTTTCTCGATACACAGTGAGTGCGCCATAGAGTTGCTTTTCCTCCATTTTAGTGCAATATAAATAAATAAACCTCTACAAATTAAAAAAAACTTTAAGTCTAAATTTACGTATCAGACGGTTGTCCAGTTTTGACAGTAAAAAAAATCTCTATACTTCATGGTATTTTTGTCCATGCTTTTCGAACGATGATGGAGGCGAGAACATCTTTATAGGTCCCGACTTAAAAAGAGTGTTATAAGTTTTATCCGTATGTTTGTGTGTGTATCAATGAATATAATTTTAATAATCAACTTAGTACTTAATTTATTACTTAAAAATCCTTCTTTTATAATTGCTGATAAGTTATTTTGTTATGCTTTAATCCTTTGCTCAGGAATGAAGGTAGGCGCAAAGTAGTTCCCTCGGATCACAGATATACCCGTGGGAAATAGTTCGATCTAGAAATACGCCAGAAGGCTAGTGTGGTCAAAGTAGTAAAACAGTTTATGTTGTTTAAAAATTTAATCAGCCATAGTTGTCAGTCATTAGGAACCGAGTAATAGATGTTTAAACGGCTACGACGGGAGCAGCAGCAGGGTAGGCGAAGGGAGCCGCTGCATAACGCGCGAAGGATGAGGTGTAGGCGGCGGCCACTGGCGCGGGGTACGCTAATCTGGCCGCGGGGGCGGCGTACGCAGCCGTGTATGCCACCGGAGCAGCGTATCTAGCAGCGACAACCGGAGCGGCGGCAACAGGGGCAGCGGCAACAGGAGCAGCAGCCAGACGGGCGGGCACCACGGCGGGCTCAGCGACAACGGCGGGAGCAGCGGCTACCAGCGGCTCCTTGCGCACCACCGCGTTGAAACCGTTCACTGAGTCAGCAGTGTAGTCAACCACACGGCGCGTGCCGTCAGACTCCACCAGGGAGTACTGTCCTTGAACGAGATCACCGCTTCGCTGCTCCGTTTGACTCTTGTAGTCACCAGTAAGGGAGTCCGCTACATTGTATCCAAAGTTGTAACTGGGAAGTGGGTCGAATTCTTCCAACCTGGCAGCTACGGGTGCGGCCGCTACTAGTGGTGCGGCCACAGCTGCCGGAGCTACTCCGGCACGCGCCATAGCCACCAAGCAGGCGAGGATGACGAACTGAAACAAATTATTCTCTGAAGACACCGGTCTCATTTAACGTGCGCTGTACATTACTTAGTTGTACTTGAAACAGTGACACGGTTTTACGAGGGCGAGACTAGTGCAGTTGCGCAAGCGCACACGCGGAGAAATTACTAACAAGCTGAGGATACTTTGCTCGTCAAGGACACGCAAGGTGTCGTCCCGCATTTCAATGCGCTTCGAGCAGTGAGACACTACACAAGAATTTGTGGTTTGTATTTAAAATCGTTTAATTAGTAATAAGCAAGAATGTAATGACTGAATGATGACAAGAATTAACATAATGGAATAATTGATTTAATTTATTAGCATATTTTTTTCTCATGACGAATATTTAAAAGAAAATTTTCAAGAATGAAAATGTCAACAAATATTAATTTAAACTAGGTTGAGGTAATTTCCGTCAAGCAAAATTTCGATTTGATTAATTACCTCTAGACTTAATAAGAAGTTATCGCTATTATAAAAGCTTATTAAGAGTCTAATTGAAAATATTTTGTTATCGATATCAAATAAGAAAATTTTTGAGTGGACATTACCTTAAAGGCCATTTTTGTGGATGAGGAGGAGTTGTGGATCGAAGTGATGTTCGACTATGCTCCCGTTGTCTCCGGCGAGGTATATATAGCAGGCGCGGGTTGTGACACCGCCTCAAGTTCGCGCTTAGTATTGTGTGTGCGCATCAATAGGGATGTGCGCGCAATTGGAAATGAGCTACAATTTGTCAATGGCGGAAAATTTGAACGCGTTCTTGACTTTTGTCCAACTATTATGAAATTAAAATATAAGATGAATTACATATTTGATGTTTAGTTGTTAAGATGCACGGAAAGTTTATATACTAAGAGGGTTTAGACAGCAACTAAACGTATAAGGAAAGTCCTCCAGTCCTGGATGGGTGGTGTATAGAGGTGCCCGGGCTGAGTAACAGCCGCACTGTTTGATCGATCATAAGCTTAAGCATCGTCAATCGCGGTCGTTCTGTGACCATCTAGTCATTACGAGTCCCTCCGTGTTCAGAAAATCTCTAGTCTTACCAAGTGGTGCTGGGTTGCCCAGGTAACTGGATTCAGGAGGTAATATAGGCAGTCGCTATGTTATTCAGTTGAATTTTGTATGGTGTCTATAAGTCAGCAGTCGAAGATCGAAGATAGGTGAAAAACGCAAAACGTAATAATTTAGTTGTTTATTTCCAGTCATTATAGCATAATCTATTTATAATAAATTAATGGTGGTAGATGGGAGCGGAGTAGGAGAGGGGAGCGGCGTGCACCACGGGAGCGGAGTGGTAGGTCACTGGGGTGGCGAACTTGGCGACGGGGGCGGCGTACGCGACGGGGGCTGAGTGGTAGGTCACTGGGGCGGCGATTTTGGCGACGGGGGCAGCGTACGCGACGGGGGCTGAGTGGTAGGTCACTGGGGCGGCGATTTTGGCGACGGGGGCGGCGTACGCGACGGGGGCGGAGTGGTACGCTACAGGGGCGGCCACCTTGGCGACTGGGACGGCGACCTTGGCGACGTGTCCGAGGGCCTCCTTGCGGACGACGGCGTTGAAACCGTTGTGGGGGTCAGCGGTGTAGTCCACGGTGCGCTTGGTGCCGTCGGGGTCGACCACGGAGTAGGAGCCCTGCACGACGTCACCGTCGCGGCTCTCGTGCTGGCTCTTGGAGTCGCCGGTGAGACCGTCCTGCACGTCGTACGCGAAGCTGTACTGGGGGTGTGCGTTGTACTCCTCCACGACCTTGGCGACGGGGGCGGCGTATGCTACGGGGGCAGCGTGCACAACGTGCGCGGGCGCCGCATATGACACGTGCGCTGCCGGGATCACACCAGCACTCGCCGCCGCCACCAAACACGCGAACAAAACGATCTGGGAGGAATAAAATCATGATTAAAATTCTTATAGCAAAACAACCCTCCAACTGGCGAATTAATAGGTAGATCGCCAATTTGTTTATTATTCAGCTAAGTCATGATATTAAATCTTATGTCAATTACAATATTAAGTTTAATTAAAAGGGTTTGTAAACAATTGTAACTACTCTTTGACTGATATTTCGCGAATAGAATGCACCTGCGGGTGCTAACCAAAAACAAGCAAACATTTAACGACAGTGATTAGTTTTTTTTTTCTATTATTTTTTTCTTTACTCAGTCATGCACCTACGATAACCCAGCAATTTTTACCAGCCCCGTTGCCTAATCTATTTACCTTGAATGCCATTTTAGTGAAGTGTATCAATTGAGTTCTATAGAACGTATGATATGAATTAGGATTATGCACTGCTGTTTTATATGACTGAATAACGCCCGAGGCGACAGCTGTGCAGCATTGGCACTGGCACTCAGTCCACCGGTCGATGACTTGCCTCGATCAATTAACTCATTAAATCTTGTTTTTGTCTTTGACATTTAGCAAAGTTGTTAACATTTAAATAAGCGTGTTGCTTGATCTATTGTTATATTACATTCTAACTATGTATATAAGTTTTGATTTCTAAACTTCACGTGTTTTTTAGTTTACCCCTATTATTCCATATTCAATTACTAATTTTAGGGGTATCGTCCCCTTGGAGCTACTCCGTGCACTCGGATAAAAATTATCTAACACTGAAATGATTTTTTTTTACAACGATTCAGTTATTCAAGCAAACAAACATTAACCTCTTCAGCTTTATATCTTTATATAGAATTGTCAAATTATTAAATAGAATAGAATTATCAAAAGTATAGAATTATAAACTATATAATAATAATGTTAGGTACACTTTTATATTGATAAAAAGTACTTTGCTTATTAAAAAAATACAGTTTCTCATGAGCATCACATTTCTCTCTAATTACATATGTACATTAACTGTTTCACTTACACAAGTCTAATTACGTCTGAGCTTTCATCCCAAAGTCACTAATACTAGTAAAACAAGATCTGTACATGTATACTAGAGAGATAAAGTTTACAAACAAAAGCCAGCTTTATGAATAGCTCATCATCACAAGTTCAAGGCCAGCATTTAGTTCCGCGCGTGGCCGACTGACGGTTATGTAAGCGCCGTTGCTTCTTCATTGTGAATCCGAGATATAAAAATGTGAGGATTTATTTCTACTCTTCTACTACCAGTGCGAAAATCCATTATGAAGATTTTTTATGGGCTTCATGGCCTTACTGTGCTAATAGTTAGTTCTGATCGCCGGCGTGGTAACAGACAAAAGTTTTATTAGGATACCAGTCTTGATATATATTTCTAGCGTATAAGCTTATTTAAAGTTAAATTTTTGTTAGGAGTAGGACGTCAAATACAAATTTAGAATTTAAATGTTAATTTTTCCTCATCCGTAGCTGTGCTACACGAGTACTACGTAACTGCTACGTAAGCTCTACGATAGTGCTACGACGGTTATACACTGCCAAATTACATTATCGCCCTATTTTGATTCGACATTGAAGTAAATAAAATTTGACACAGAATATGTCATCAATCATCGTATCACCATTATAATAGGCTAGCGTGTCCCTGTTTGTTTATCCTATGCAAACATTTGACTTGTAGGCCTTGTAGTACAAGACTACCAGTTGTATTCTCAGCTACTTTCGCCGCGGGGCTATCTCGCTCGTATATAACACGCGTTTGTTTCCGATTCGATATCATACGTTCTATAGAACTACATTGATACACTTCTCTCACAATGGCTTTCAAGGTAATTGGGATGAGATTTAACCAAATAACTCATTTAAAATTTCGGGTAACATTTTACAAAAAAAATATGTTCACAACTCTGGTTATTCATCTCATTAATCTCGTTAATAAGAAACAAAAAAATATGCTATCGTATCTTGTCCTACAGTGTAAATAATATGTTTCTCTCTCTCAACAGTTCGTAGTGTTCGCATGCCTGGTGGCTGCCGCCAGCGCTGGGGTGTACCCGGCTGCCCCCGTGGCGTACGCGGCCGCTCCCAGCTACGTCGCCCACCAAGCGTACGCCGCGGCTCCAGTCATACACTCTGCCCCCCTCGCCTACGCCGCCAAGGTTGTTGCCCCCGTCACCAAGGTCGTCGAGGAGTACAACGCGCACCCCCAGTACAGCTTCGCGTACGACGTGCAGGACGGTCTCACCGGCGACTCCAAGAGCCAGCACGAGAGCCGCGACGGTGACGTCGTGCAGGGCTCCTACTCCGTGGTCGACCCCGACGGCACCAAGCGCACCGTGGACTACACCGCTGACCCCCACAACGGTTTCAACGCCGTCGTCCGCAAGGAGGCCCTCGGACACGTCGCTAAGGTCGCCGTCCCAGTCGCCAAGGTGGCCGCCCCTGTAGCGTACCACTCAGCCCCCGTCGCATACGCTGCCCCCGTCGCCAAAATTGCCGCCCCAGTGACCTACCACTCCGCCCCCGTCTTGCACAGCGCTCCCGTGGTGCACGCCGCTCCCCTCGCCTACTCCGCTCCCATCTATCACCATTAATTTGGTAACACATAATGTCATTTAGTGTCAAATAAAATAATATTTATTTCTACAATTTCTCTGTTTTCATTATGATTTTTTGATCATTGGGTGGTTGAAAAATGTGTCTTAACCAATTGGTTTTGTCGCAAGATTCTCTGACTGACCAATCTTTGTCGTGCAATAGGAACTTCTGGTACCTCAATTGTGAAAATGCTACGGAAATTAGAGCAGAAATCCTTTACCGACAAATATCAACAAGCTGTCGTAGCGAGCGACCTTAGAACATCGGAGTCTACCTGCGAAGATATATTATAGGAAATGTTTAAAGTATGTACCAGCTTCTGCCAGCACTGGTACCCGCGTCTCGTGGTAACTATTTCAAGCACCCGTATAATGGATTTGGATAGCCTTAGCTTTCCGCGATAAATTGTCTAACTAACACTGAAAAAATATCAAATCGGTCCAACTTAATCTGCGAGTTCAAGAAAAGAAAGATAATTTTTATCTTTATAATCACTACATAGTATAAAACAAAGTCGATTTCTCTGTCCCTATGTCCCTTTGTACGCTTAAATCTTTGAAACTACGCAACGGATTTTGATGCGGTTTTTTTTAATAGATAGAGTGAATCAAGAGGAAGGTTTACATGTATAATTTTAGTATCAGCATCGCACCCGTGCGAAGCCGGGGTGGGTCGCTAGTATTTGTATAAATTACATACTGAATCCAAGTAGTGACCGCAAAAATAGGAGCTCTATAACAAATATGTACAGCAAAGTACTTATCTCGTTAATGTTGATCTGGCAGGATTTTGATCAATTTTGAATAGAATATCAAAGTTTTAAGGAGGTTTAAAAAAACTGGGCAAGTGCAAGCCGGACTCACGCACGAAAGGTTTCATATCATTAATAGCGAAAACGTGCCAAAAATCACGTTTGTTTTATTAAAATACTTAGTACCTAATAATAAACCTCTTTATGCGCTTTTTTTTCGTGGGAAATCATCAAATGACCCCTCCCGCTGAGGGTGCAGCTGGAGGGAGTGTCAGACTCTTACTGACTAAAACCCACTATGTTCCTTCTGGAGGTCCCTGTGTGCCAGGGCCGCGGTATCTCTTACGAACAACCCGCAGAACCTCTTTTTGCGCTGAGTTTAATACTTAGTATCTAATGGCATTCTATTATCGCTACGCCATCAATCAATTTTACCACTTTTTAAGGAATAATGAAAAAAAAATCCCATCAAATCTTTCTTCACTTTCCAACTTAAACGTTCTGGCATTTTTAACTGGTTTTTAATTTAGATCGACATAAAAATTCTCCAGATAGTAGATCTTTCTGCTAAATTGACTCACTCACTCACTTAAAGTTCACAATTAAACCGTAAGGATAATAACGATCACCAATAGCTATTTGGATGTCGCTTAATCACTTAAATACACCTGTGTAGGCTAACAGACATTTTGGAACAAACATAGCTATATTCGAAAATGAAATTGCTTGCTCCTTAAAATTTGTTAAATTAGCACATCGTTATCAAAGGCAAGAAAAACTTTTATTACACACTTAAACCTAACGTCACTTTTGAAGCAAACGAAAATCTCTTGGATGCCACTAATCGACACAATAACGTCTTAAATGAAATAGGGTAACTATGAATTAAAATTAAGTTGTTTTTAATCACATAATTTTTATTTGTTCATGAACATACGTCTTATGTAATAAATAAATAAATCCTCCGTTTAAGGTATGACTAGGTTTCGTTTTCAGTGGTGGTAGACTGGTGCGGAGTAGGCAACGGGAGCAGGGTGGTAGACGGGGGCGGCCGCGTGCACCACCGGGGCAGCGTGGTACGCCACGGGGGCAGCGTGGTACGCTACAGGGGCGGCCACCTTGGCGACTGGGACGGCGACCTTGGCGACGTGTCCGAGGGCCTCCTTGCGGACGACGGCGTTGAAACCGTTGTGGGGGTCAGCGGTGTAGTCCACGGTGCGCTTGGTGCCGTCGGGGTCGACCACGGAGTAGGAGCCCTGCACGACGTCACCGTCGCGGCTCTCGTGCTGGCTCTTGGAGTCGCCGGTGAGACCGTCCTGCACGTCGTACGCGAAGCTGTACTGGGGGTGCGCGTTGTACTCCTCCACGACCTTGGCGACGGGGGCGGCGTATGCTACGGGGGCAGCGTGCACTACGTGCGCCGCGGGGGCGGCTGCGTAGGCGACGGGGGCTGGGTGAGCCGTGTAAGCCGCAGGGGCGATAACGCCCGCGTTAGCGGCGGCGAAAGCGCAGACCAGAACTACCAGCTGGAAATTAAATAAATAGATTATTGTTAGCTCACTTTGAAAAGGATTCGCATTTTTTCAAGAAAACAACGATTTCACGAGTTTACATAGATTCTATCATAAATACTTCGCAACCCACCCCTAACACGGTAATGTTTTAAATTCAAATTAATTTATAATTTAACTAATGAAGGATCAATTCCTACCTTGAAAGCCATTTTAAGTGATGTGAGTGGCTTCACTATGAGGAGAACTCAAGTTGAATGTGCTGTAATTGTATCTCTTTGACTTTTTATATCTGAGCTGTCTCAGCGTTGCACACACTACACTGGCTCGGTAACATTGTATGAACCGGTCGCTGTCAGATGTTTCATAATTCAATTATACATTTATGAACCACATGCCTTCCGAATTGAGTCGTATAATATGTTAATAAGAGCAAGTGGGCTATGATTGATCTGTGGCACAAAGATCACTTGCATTATAATGCTGGTCGACTTTTTGGGCGCGTCCTTGTTACAGCGCGTATTTGTTGATGTAACTTATTTGGGTTTTAGCAAACTGGGTCATGTGACTGCAATCTTAGTGCTCGTGTCTTCATATATCAAAAGTCCTATAAACGCATGCTTTATCCATACTTATAAATGATGAAAAGCTGAAAAGTTTGTTTGCTAGAATGCGCTAATCTCAGTTACTATTGGTCCTAAAGAAAATTCTTGCATTGTTAGATAGCTCTGTTATTGGGAAAGTCTATAGAATTAGACTGTTTATCTGGATGCGCGAATTATGAAATTATGTTTAGTAATTACTCTAAGAATTATAGTCACTCGTTATTGAGGTCGACTTATCTATAGAAAACAAATCAGGAAAAAATACAATAAGGTTATAATATAACATTTCATTTTATTTATAAGAAATGACGTAAATGTTTTTCTTAAATCAAATGAATAATGATGACGATGACATACTAATGACATTCAAGAAACTTGGTCGGATTTTGGCAGCCAAGTAAAACTGTGTTTATTTGTGTTTTTCAAGTGCTTCGCGCAAAGGTTTTAAGTGTATTAATTTGAGGTGTTAAATCTATCACGTAAGATCCAACAATATCCCGATATTGTATATATCTCAGTATATATTTTATGTATTCTACTGCCTATCCGGTCAGTGGTAACAATAATGAAGATAATTTGCTTGGTATTACGATATTACGGAGATGTCATTTAGTTTTTTGCTTTTAATAGACAAACTTGATAGACTTAGAGTTGATATTATTACTTTAAATTAGAATTCGTAGCTGGGAAAATGCGAACTGTCAGTGAACGCGAAATGAAAATTCATTTTATGAAAGACACTTTAAAATACTTTACAATTCTATAGAATAGCTATGTGGTGGTCAAGATCGATCAGACCCCTCCGTCGTGCGGGGTCGCGATTATATGCGGGCATGCACGATCCCCTGGACCACGTCACCGGCCTTGAGAAGAGAGAACTGCTTGCACATTTGGCTGGGGACTGCGATCCTTTCCGCATCATAGCCATTAAAAAAGGTGATATATTTATGATGTTTATTAATGCTAATCATAACGGCAATTCTTTACTTGTCTACTAGTTTTCCGTAGCGGTTTCACACGCGTCCCGTAGGAATTACTCCGCGCACCCGGATAAATTCTATAGATTTCCTCAAAAATACTTATATCGGGACACCTTTTTTTTCACACACGGTCGGTCGGCCCCATGGTAAGCTAGTGATTAGCTTGTGTTATGGGTGCCAACACAACTAACATATTACATATATTATACACATATATTATACATTTATAAATACATATTATAACACTCAGACCACAGCCAACAAGCGTGCTCATCACACAAATGTCGATCGTGCCGGGAATCGAACCCGAGACCCTTAGCACGGCAGTCCGGCGTAGTGACCATTGCGCCATCGGGGTCGTCTAAAAATAATTATCCCGACGTTGACGCGTTCAAACAAACTAACTAATAAGATATAATGTGGATTAAGATGAAAGAGATAGTTTTTAGATTGATCAGGTACATATATGTACCTTTTTACACTACTGCCAAGATGGGCTACGCTTTCCGTATTTAAAATCTGATGTCAGGTAATATGGTTAATATCAATTAGACAAAATTTCACAGCTTTCACATATGAAGACGTATCCGTGACATCCTATGTATCAAAGGTTTGACCTTTGCCCACGGTAATTTCAGGACCAGGCACAAGGGAGCGTCCAAACCTGATCCCCAGCGCGAACAACCGCCGCTTAATGGGATGCAGCTGCAGCCCACACGACAACCACGTGGAGTACATGTGGCTGCACCTGGGCTGCCCCAAGCGCTGCGGCTGCGGCTACTGGTTCGAGCTGTGCCCTGTCGCGCCAGTTTAGACCTTATACCTCCTTCATTAAAGTTTATTTCCGTCCATTCTAAGGCCCATTTAAACGGGGAGAGTTCCTCGTCTCGAAGGTACGATAATTGAAAGAATATAAAACATTTCCTTCGTCTAAACATTCACTCTTCTCGCCCTTTGACATAGGCGACAAGCGGCGTGTCGTTTCGCTAAATTCGCATATGTCATATTCGCTGGCTACATTTTAGTTCTTGCCTGAATATAAACATTTTGTTACGATTATGTTTTGGCGATTATTGCTTGCGATAGTCGCGGAGACATTCTCGTACCGAAACGTGCGTGAAACTTTCCATCTAAATGGGTCTTTATGCGACATGTGGATGAGCCAAAACAGAGTACGTGTATCGCTGTGACTCAGAATCGTAAGATATTTTTTGGATCATCATATCTAAAAAAAGTTTATTTTGTATTTCGTTTTATGCATGGAGCACATGAGGTCACCTGGGCCCAAGCTACATCCTGTTGCGCTACGTTAGTATTTTTGTTCTTTTAACATTAAAGTTTGTTATTGTTACATGGAGTTTTTCTCTCAACGGAAAAACTTAGACAAAAGTTGTAGGGAATTTTCTTATTTTCTATACCTAGTATTTTTTATTTTCAGTTTGTAGGTATTATCTCCCTTGTCCATGCCAGTACTGTAACCAAACAGTTATCGAAAGTTTGTCCGCAAAGAACTCATGCACACGACGTAGGTTTCACAGATGTGACGATAACATTGTTAGTTGCCTCTGTTAAAGACCTTGAATCTCAGTCATTCGCAATAAGGCCGCCTACACATAGCCAGCTAATAATACGCACTGTAATACAACTGAATTTAAACTTTATCATCAACAAAATATGAGTGTAATGATTATTTAATTTCTCTAATAGTGCTTCTGAGAGTAACAATACAAATTATTTCCCGCACTTATTACATGGTCAGGCCGCCAATTTCTTTAATAGTTAGAAAATTAAGGCGATGAATGGCGTCTGGCGATATGTGATTATAATTCTAAGAGCATGTTAGTAGGCGTTTTAGATATTGACGGTCGAGAGTGTTCTAGTGAATGAATTATTTTAATAAAAGTTTTTATATTTCCTGCAAACACAAATGTTATTTCTCAAATGTTATTATAGTAAAAATTATACATAAGTATGACATTCACGTGTCATGAGAAGCTTTCTTTTAACTTTAACCAACTTGTTTTAAATCTGTACGACTTTGACAATTTGAAATATATTGCCTCTGATGCATTACAACACCGATAAAACACAATTGTATGATATTGGCATAAAAATGATTCTGAGTTCCGACTTAAGTGTATAAATTCTCTTTTGTTTCTTTTTTCTGAATTGATAATAATCATATCGAAGATTAAAAACAATTCGCGTGGCAAGAAACCTTTGTTAAATTATCACGGTCAATACATCAGATTGCACAACCGCCATGAAATGTTAGTGGGGATAAGAAAATAAAAGAACAAGACTGTCTTAACGACCATTATCTTAAGTGTTCGGAACGCATCAGGCACTCGTCTCATTAGACACGGTTGCGTTAAAATCGCGTTGTCGCTACGCTCCGTTTAAATAATCGCTGGTTTTAAGGCCTGAGCGTGTAAGGCCGCGCCTCTCGCTGGTCGACCCACTTCCCGCGCCGCGCCCTTGAACCAGCTGATCCGGTGCACTCATTTACCCCGGAACTTTACTGGTGTTTATAATCCACTTATAATATGATCATTAAATTCCCATACATGTGGAAGGAAGGATTAAGGTCAAATAAAACTCATTTTTTACGCTACGCCGCCGCCGGCTTAAGAAAAAAATATCGGTCTAAGTACGCATTCAGCCTCGCTTCACCTTTTATTTCTATTATTCTCAAGCGGCCGCTCATGTTTTTTATTTACCTTTCGGACCGAACAGTTACACAGAACAATCACTTTGTACGAGTTAACACTTAATGTACATCATTCTATATCTCTAATTAGGTACATTATTCACAGCATATATTTTACAGATCTCATTTAAAAAACAATTATCTTACCTAATATCACAAGTTCAGGATAAGAATTACATAATTTAGATATCAGTCTAATCTAATACTTGTGGTTCGCTGAAGCCGGTATGAAGAAGTTTCCATCAAAAGGTAGTTTGGGCTCAACCTCGTTTTGAGGGGTGAAATATAAGGCGGATTGGTCTTCTACGTAGTTGCTTTGAGGTTCGGCGTGTAACACTGGCGCATACACTGCTCGGGGAGTAGGCGCATGGTATTGAATGGAGTTTAGTGTGTGGTAGTGGTGGTGGGCAACTGGAGGCTGCGTCACTATCGGCGCGGGAGGGCTTCCAGGGTCCTCTCGCAGTACTGCCTTGAAGCCGTGCTTTGCGTCAGCCGTGTACTCCACAGTCCTCTTGGTCCCATCAGGTCCCAGCACCGTGTAAGCTCCAGTGACGACATCCCCTTGCCTCACCTCGTGTTGACTCTTACTGTCCCCAGTAGTCGGGTCTTCAATATTGTAGGAATACTTGTAGTCATTTGGCGAAGGCGGGGGATCCCGCACTATGATACTGAACACCGCCGGGACGACACACAGAACCAATGGTACCTGGAAATCGAGAGCAGACGTTGTAGTAATCCAATTTCGAAATATCTTTCGCAACTCCTGAAAGCTCGCGAGGTTTCTTAAGATATGCGTTACAAATAAACAAGTTGAAACTAAATACGATCACACTAAGTACTGGTAAGTCTAAGTGAACTTTTTGTGTAAGTACATTACAAATAAAACACAGAGTTAATTAGAATCAATAAAATAAATTTACCCTTAGCATAGTAGAGACTTGTTCAACAATGGGTTTGGAGTAAATAGTACACGCGCGGCGAGTGCAGCTCGTATTTATAGAAGCGGCGTGCATTCACTCGAATGTTCCTTATTGGCAACAGGGCGCGCGAGCCGCGGCGCCGCCACTCGCTGTCCGACTAACATCCAGATGTAATTAGAGCTTTATTACCTAATTGTTACGTTGTGCGCTATGCTCAATAGGTCCACGGTAGCCCGATGAAAGTTTCACTGTTCGCTGATTCCCCACTGATAACACAATTCTGGTTCCTCTCTCATAATCTCCAATCATTATAAGCCTTATACTGCTTATTTATGTTAAGCCGCTCTAATTAATGTAGGTATGAGGTAGTAGGCTTTTAATAGGAAACTTAATGCTTAATAAAATACTTTGATCACAATCGTTAAAACCGTTTATTATTGATTTGATTGCGAGAAGTGTACGCCTCTAGCAACGTAAAGCACTTAATTTACATCAAATGTTTACTAAGTCTAACTTAATTGGTTTATTAAGCAAAATTATTCAAATGCACAGTCTAGTCGGCTTTTACGAACTTTTCTCGTACCTACATATGCATATGTTAAGCCATGATCTTGATTACATGAACAATCAGAGAGCGATTGAATTAATATCCAATTTCTGTCGCAATGATACAGGCGCGTGTACCTCAATCTGTCAAATATCTTTAATAGATTCTCAACCTTATCATAATACCGGAAGGTTAGTATTGGATTGGTAATTTTTTATAGATTCGGGTAGGTTGACCTGCTGGCGTCTGTACCTATATTATACCAATACTAGCTTCCGCCGGTTTCACCCGTTTTCTGAGGGAAGTACTTTCCATACCCGGATAAAAAGTAGCCTATATGTTATTCTGATGTATAAGCTATATTGTGGTAAAGTTTCATTCAAATCCATTCAGTAGTTTTTACGTGAAAGAGTAACAAACATCCATACATCCATACATACAAACTTTCGCCTTTATAATAGTTACTAGCTTCCGCCAGCGGTTTCACCCGCTTTCTGAGGGAAGTACTTTCCATACCCGGATAAAAAGTAGCCTATATGTTATTCTGATGTATAAGCTATATTGTGGTAAAGTTTCATTCAAATCCATTCAGTAGTTTTACGTGAAAGAGTAACAAACATCCATACATCTATACATCCATACATCCATACTTACAAACTATCGCCTTTATAATAGTATTAGGATTAGGATAGGATACCAATATATAGGGTGTTACAAAACTAGTGCACTATATTTTGCAGGTCATCTAGTTCATGTTAAGGATCGTGTTTACCACAAAAAAGTTGAATAACTTAGGGGTCAACGATCGAGCGCCTTCATAGAGACCGGCGTTATGCGTACAATTTGGCGACTGTGATATTAAATTTAATAAAATATGTTGTCGTTTTCATGTTTTTTTTTTGTTGTGAACACGACCCTTAGCATGTACTAGATAACCTGTAAAAATATGGTGCACTAGTTTTGTTACACCACTACCATACTATAATGTATCGTAATGTAATATCATAATGGCATAGATAATATACAGCTGGTTCTTTGAGGTCATGGACGGATGCAAGCCCATTACAAATGGTTTGATTAGAAGTAGAATTGATTTTAGTTCACAATTCATTTATCATTATCATAATCAGTATATTTCGAGACTGCAATAACAGCACTTGCTGCTATAACCAAGGCACTATTAACTATATCTACTATTAAGTGTTTGAACTTTGACATTATTTTGAATGGCAGAATCAATTACTTTGTTATTGTGAAAGAGTACAGCTATTTACCTTCGCTTTTGCATTTTTCTCTATTCTATTCTGTTTTTTTTTATTATTATTGAACGTAAAGACGAGCACCGTAAGATGCACATACAGCCGCCAGCACATCAACCTACCTTAATCTGTCAAATTTCTTTAATAGATTTTCAACCTTATCACAATATGGCAACGATAAAATTCGATTGTAAAAATTTTACATACAAGTCGTGGTGGCCTAATGGTTAAAGAGCCAACCTCTCAAGTATGAGAGCGTAGGTTCGATTCCAGGTCAGGCAAGTCCCAATGCAACTTTTCAAAGTTTGTATGTTCTTTCTAAGTATATCTTGGACACCAATGACTGTGTTTCGGATGGCACGTTAAACTGTACGAACATCCTTGGCAGTCGTTACGGGTAGTCAGAAGCCAATAAGTCTGACGCCAGACTTACCAGTTATTTTACCAGTTATATTGGGTTGCCCGGGTAACTGCGGATTGAGCAGGTCAGATAGGCAGTAGCACCTTGTAAAACATTGGTACTCAGCTGAATCCAGTTGGATTGGAAGCCGACCCTAACATAGTTGGGAAAAGGCTCAGAAGATGATGATGTAAAGATTTTGAATACGGTACGTTGTTAAAACTACTTACTTGATAGTTTTTAATGTATTATCGATTTGTATTACATAATATGTTACAGATTAACGCTAACTTATACAAAGACTCTCACGGAGCCAGGCGACTTGTATCTAAATATCTAGCTACATGTACAAACTTACCGTGAGACCTTACTTTCACTGTGTATAACTTTGTCAACTGTATAATATAATATTGATAGTATTGTATTCATTATGTTCTGGCTAACCAGCGGGAAGTGGTAGACTGCGTTAGTCTTAAGGCTAGAATCCACCAGTGTGCGGCACTGTGACTGTACAGACAGCCAGCAAATCAAGCCGAAACTGTCAAATTCTTACAATCAACTTTGAACCATATTATTATGCTCCAACGACAAATTTTATTTTGTTTGTGTTAGCTTGATATGCTGGCGTCTGTACACCAATGTTTCCTTCGATCTAACTTCGCAAAACAGCACTTTTTATAACAATGACGTGTAAAAATCAGTTCGCCACCAAATGTGCGCGACCAATTTTGGTGGAACATCACCATTATGCCACAAACAGCGCACACTCTATATTATGTATTCGCAATCAACTAACCCCTGTCATGCTAGATTTAAACCTAGAACAATTTGATGAGTAAAATATAAGTTATTTTATTTTTTTCTTTCGAAACCCTTTGTATTTTCAGCAATTAATTCAATATAAGTATTTACCTTAGAAGTAGTAAAATACTTTTAAATCACAATCACATTGCCTCACAACGACAATAATGACGCAATTGAATTACTAAATTATTATAGACCAAGAGCCAGTGACTGCTAGACGATTTTGATTGACGACTGCTGTGGAAAATAAAAAAAAAAATTAACTAATACATTTTTTCCAACCGCCGTCTTAGTTTTAATAAACTTCATTTTATAAGACACCCATCCTATATCTCATACGGAAGAAAAGATCATCATCATCATCCTCCTGCCCTTATCCCAAGTTTTATTTGGGGACGGCGCAGCATGTTTTTGTCTTCCACGCTCTTCTATCTGCCATACGGAAAAAAAGATTTTTAATGAAAATTAAAAAAAAACGATATGCTACTCGCATACCTTTTTTCCTGTACGAAATTCACAATTACTATTCTAAAATATACGCTAATATAAAAAGTGTTCCATTTTGATCTTATACGACAGTGAAATAAATAAGTTGTGTTCTACTAAGTTTCAACACATTTGGTGACTGGCTCTCCATCTATTACTTGTATAACTTCATTAATTAAGTAACTGTTTACTGCGATCCCACTCGTTCTGCGGGAATTGTTTTATATGCACTACTACTACACTACAAACAATAAAATTGTATTGCTCAGAAGACCCATTTGACATATGACCGTAAAGGATGGCGAATACCGAGTGTCCTTACAGATTGCTGAAGTTATGCACAAAGAAAACATTTTTAATTCTAAATGTCTGTAGTGAGCTTGTCCAAGTCCCAAACAGACCCCCCCCCCCCTTCCTATAAAACGTGGTGTACAAAAAGAACCAGCATTAGAACTAGGTTTAAACCGGCATCTCGAACAAAGTTGATGGCTTAAACCTAGCACTAAACCCTATACTTTTTAAAACCACGTTTAAAATAAGGGGGACCAAGTTTTATCTAATTTGTTTGAGCGTTTTAGCAGCTAAACCAAAGCATAACGAACATACAGACTAACGTAAAGCAATATTAGTAGAAATAATATAGGTATCCTACGTCGTGCAGACTTATTCACGACAGGACTAGGCATTGAAACAGTTCCGGGCATGACTTTATAATTATCATTTTAATTTTTATCTGTAATCACGGTCAAACAGTCCGTTCACATTGATCCAACTAATAGGCGTTCTTATTTGAACAATGGTATCTTTTTTATATCCTCAATTTACCCCTCCCGTTGGGAGTGCAACTGAAGAGAGTGTCAGACTTTTACCCGTTTATTATAAAACGTAGTTTTAAAAAGTACCGGGTAATGTGCCAAGTTTAAGCCATTAACTTTGTTCCCGATGGCGGTTTAAATAAAGTGGGAAAGCTGGATACTATTTAAAACCCACTTACATCTTCAAGAGGTCTTTGCATGCCAGGTAACTCACGTGAACAGCCCACAGCCACGTCAGGCCTCGGCTCTACGGGGCCCCAATTTAATAGAGCTCATATATAGTGTCCCAATTAATAGAGCTTTGGCCCTCAAGACCTAAGCTTTGTTAGTTTATCTTTCTAGTTATAGTTTACAAAATAAAGGGATTGAAATCACAACTTTAATCCCAGAATACCGAGTGTGGAGTAAATTGAATCGGTTTGCGAAAATTACCTTCTAACATACTCTTAGCTCTATAATAAAGATAGGTACTCACTGATAAATTAATAATCCCCGGTGGTAGAATGATAAACTGTGCCGATATCTCCTAAACTTGAATAAAATGTGTATAAGTAATTTACATGATAGTAACTACTACATCATATCATCTCCCGAGCCTTTTCCCAACTATGTTGGGGTCGGCTTCCAGTCTAACCGGTTTCGGCTGAGTACCAGTGTTTTACAAGGAGCGACTGCCTATCTGACCTCCTCAACCCAGTTTCCTGGGCAACCCAATACCCCTTGGTTAGACTGGCGTCAGACTTACTGGCTTCTGACTACCCGTAACGACTGCCAAGGATGTTCAATGACAGCCGGGACCTACAGTTTAACGTGCCATCCGAAACACAGTCATTGGTGTCCAAGATATACTTAGAAAGTACATACAAACTTAGAAAAATTGCATTGGTACTTGCCCGACCTGGAATCGAACCCACGCCCTCACACTTGAGAGGTTGGCTCTTTAACCTTTAACTTTTTTTTTTTTAACTACTACATACATTACTTAATTTAAAACGGCTAATAATAGATACCCAACCATAAGCCAAGACTGTCTTTCACGTGGTAACGTCTGCAGGTGAGGAAATTGCACAACGCGGCAACGCATTAAAGCAAGGGCACTCACATGGAAGTTACTTAATGAACAAACCACGATTTAAATTAATATTTAATATTACAAATGCATTATGTTTAAGTTCGTCGCGTGTTTGTAAGCATTCATGTATGCATGACGCCGGCACATCAAGCTTCTACAATCTGTCATATTTCCTTAAGAGATTTTCAACTTTATCGCTCAATCATATGGTTCAAAAACAGTCAAAATTTTGGACTATCGATTTAAGACTAAAGTAACGAGATAAAATCAATTTAATTTTAATTAAGTAGCTAGTAATTTAGTAGCGCTTTTTGCTATAGGTAAATAGCAAAAGTAAACAAAAATATAGAAGTCTTCTTAATTAACTTAATTGCATGTTACATGTAACCAATTAATTTATCTACGCTTGTATATCTAAGTGCAGGCATCCGCTATGAACCAAATTACTTAATTGCATCTGACATTGCGCTAGATTTCTTGAGTACACCTACTCTATAAATATGAGAGGTTCATTTTTATTATATGTGCAATAAATATAATATTTACTGCGAATTGTAATAAAAGAAAGGTCGCAAATAAATGCGAACCTTGATAATTGATACTAAGATATGAACCTGTTTTGTGATTGACATTTATTAGAACCAGTCTAAATAGACCAGGTCACAACTAATTTTTACTAGGCCCCGGTCTAGATTGGGAAACAGCTAAGTGTCGCATGTCGCGTCGCACTGTGCTACAACGCTGCGCCCGCGCACATAATAGCCGGGCGCGGCTGACACACATTCACATGTGCAATTATTTTACGCACAAACTGGTTCACTCACAATAAACAGCCCATAAAGAACCATAATGTGACCACATTTGTCGCATAAAAGCCTTATATTTAATTCATCTTACGATCGGACCAAAAAAGTAAAACACATCATCGATTCCTCTTATTTATTACCTCAGCTTTAACACTTCAGTTAACAATACTACAATAAACTTAAATAAAACATTAATGTAATACGGTTCAGGTCACTTCGACGGGCGCAAGCTCGTTTAGACGGATCTAGGTTAGTTGTAATGTGCTTGCAATAGATCCTGCAGCCACACATGATCGGTTCAGATGTTTATCAGCGGACACATGGCCTGGTATACGTCACTATGAACAAAACATTTTGATATGATCTCTTCAAACGTACTCGTGGTAGGTGTTAATTGTAGGGCAACTATGTCTTTACCTTATTCGAGACTGACTTATAATTTGATTTGGACTATCGGTATTGCGATAGCCAATGCTAAAGGAGCCCTTGAAACGGCTGAAAAACTGATTTGATTCAAATTATTAGCATTACCCTTAATGTAAGTCTCAATCTAAAATATTGTTCATTGATTATATTGTATTCGATGAACTGTCATATCGACCAGGTATCTGGTGTTTCTTTTAACTTAATCTGGATCCGTCTAACCAAGAAATATTTTAGCTGGGACTAGTGGTAGTATGCGTGGGGGGCAGCCACTGCCTTCACGACGGGAGCTCCGAGCGGCTCCTTGTGCACTACAGCGTTGAAGCCGTTGTGGGGGTCAGCGGTGTACTCCACGGTACGCCGGGTGCCGTCGGGTTCTACTAGAGAGTATGAGCCCTGGACTACGTCCCCGGAACGGGATTCCTGCTGGTTCTTTGAGTCACCTAAAATAAGAGCATTCAGTTATTTTTCTGGACACACATGATGGTGAAAGGTGGTATAAATATTACCCTGGCCCTGTCACAGCTACTTCCAGTAGGAACACAGTGAGTTTTGTCAGTCAGTAAGAGTCTGACACTCCCTCCAGCTGCATCCTCACGCTCATAAATAAAAGGATATAGAAGGATATAGAATAAATATTCATCTGCAAGCTGTTACAATAGTCCTCTAAAAACGGCGTAACTGAATTTGATGGCACTTTTACGAGTGATAGTTTATTTAAAAAGGCGGTTACTTAATTATACTTATGATAACAATTATGGTAAAAAAATGTACATCATGACTTGCGTGTGAACAAAACGCTTAAAAAATATATGTATACACGCGGTCGAATTTAGAACCAGTTTATTTTGGGAAGCCGGTTAAAAAATTGGTAAAAATCCATCTTTCCTACGTATTTCTACTCACCGGTAAGAGCATCCTGAATGTCATAAGCGTAGGAGTATTGGGGGTTGGGGTCGTAATCCTCAACAGGCGCCACTTTAGCTACAGCGTGGCCCACGAGTGGCGCGGCGAAAGGATGCGCGTATGCAGGCCGAGCCACTGCAAGCGGTGCGGGCAGCCCCAGGGGACGGCCGTAACCGTAGGGCGCAGCCACCGGCAGTAACCCTCCAGCCGCTCCTCTGCACACCGCCAGGATAGCTGCTACGATTATGACCTGGACAAGGAAGAACAAATATTAGCTTTCTTTATTCTTTTTTCAATGAAAAAAATTCAAACTCCTAAATTAATTTTATTGTTTCGACTTTCATTATATCATATACAAAATGATTGACTGATTTCGACTTCATACGAAAATTTTCAGGTATATCTTTCAGGATGTTAATTAATGTTATTTTACTTTCTATAACGCACAGCACATAGGATTTTATTCACGAAAGAGTTTTTCACATTAACTAACCTTGTGACTATAGAAAACAATCATCATTATCCTACCAAATGCCTAGCCTTTTCCCAGTTACGTTAGAATCGGCTTGCTTTTTTTAGGGAAGTAATAGATATCATAATAATATTTTCATACACGGTGGGCAGTGCCGGTTTTAGTACTACCAGCGCCCTGGGCGAGATTTCTACGGCGCCCCCTAATTGCAATTCAAACCCATACGAAAAAAGGCGAAGGATAATAATGAAATAACCATTTATGAAAAGGAATAAACATTTATTAAAAAAAAAAAACTAATAAAATTTTACTTTTCTAGCCTTTCTATCGGCGAACTCGGACGTAGTTATGCAAACTAGAACCATCCCACACTTTGGGTTAAATTGAGTTATTGATGTAGATAGACTTTGTATGGTGTATAACATATCCTCAGAAAAAATCCTGGTCGATATAGCAAGCCACAAAGCAGAAAAAAGGAGCCTTTTAAGGTACCAACCCGAGTCTGAGTCACTTTTGCTAAGCAATACGGACTCATGTAGCATGGTACTTATAATATTTTACATTTTTTTTAAATGCAATGCAAACCTAAGCTTTATAGACCCTTATTTTTTTTATGATTTCATAAAACATAATTATCGATATGGAACTAAGCATCTTGATTATTTTTAAACTCATTTATTTTTATTACGAAGAATAGTTGGTTCATGGTACATGGTTCCCAGAAGACAATAAAAATAAAAATTATATATTTTTTTTCTCTAAAGAGAACCATGTAGGCTATGTTCTAATATTTGCGAAAAAAATAAATGAGCCTAAAAATAACCAGGATGCTTAGTTCCGATTAGATGCGTATGTTCAAGTTGCAATAAACAAAATTATGAATAAACCATTTAACTAACATTTATTTTTCCTAAAAAAAAATCAACCAAGAACCAAACCACAATACAATAATTTTGCTATGAGGAATCATCAGGTTTTTGATCATAAATAAACACTAAACTGTCATAAAATTGAATTATGTAGTTTTCCTATATTCTTGCTAATACAGTGCTTTAACGTTGTTAAGTTATTTATCTCATAAAACTTACCTATTTTTTTCTACGCACCTTTAAAACAAAAATCTAATTATCTCAAAACTGATATGTTGTGGGTTAGTTCTAGTTTGCATAACTATGTCCTTTTATTAAGTTATCAAAGTCGATGTTTTCAGCAATTTCATTTTCGATTGACAAAGTTGCCAAGTTTGTCAATCTAGATTGAGATATTGTCGATCGCAGATAGTTTTTAGTCGCGCCGGACTTTAAGGGGCGCTTTACGGCGCCCCTTAAAGTCCGGCGCCCCTGGGCGGCCGCCCAACCGCGCCCTACCCTAACGCCGGTACTGACGGTGGGTTAGCCCCAGGATAAGCTATTGATTAGCTCGATTTATGGGTTAGGTATACAAATATGAATACAAATTATCCCGGACCACAGCCAACATGACAGCCAACAGACATGCTCATCACAAAAATCTTGACCGTACCGGGAATTGAATCCCGGACCCCCAATTTGGTAGTCTAGCATGGTGACCATTGTACCAAAAGGGTCGCCAATTGTTATGTTCTTTGTTAAATAGTAACACATAAGAGGTCCCATACCTTCATGTTGCGTGAGTACCTTCGGTGGGCGCTCTGACTCGCTGTGACGCTGAGGGGTGCACACTCGTCGCTTTTATACGCATGTGCACTTGCACCGCTTTATGCACCCGCCCAGAAAAACGTTTGATCTGTCACGGCCGGCCCTATACCCCAGGGCCGGCCCGTCCATACGGCGAACGGAGCAGCCGCTCCAGGCGCCACATCCTAGGGGGCGCCAAAATGGCAAAGGGAAAAAAAAAATCTATTTATTGTAAGCGAAGAGATGAACGTGACGCGCGCGGAATAGAAGGCGCGCGGTGGGGCGCCGGGCACCAGATAACCCCACTAACCTAACCCCATGCTAACCTCGCAAGTTAGTTAGCTGGCTCTTTGGTGTAGACATATGTGAGTTTTAGAATCTGAGGGGCTACAACTCTCAGATTCTATAATCCTGATGTCACTCTCAACAAATGATACCTCCAGATGCATATGTATTGCAGAGGGGCTGACCTGAAATAAACATCACAGGAGCGTTTCTTTGGGCGCCTGAATAAGGTTCTTAAAAGTTTCTTGTCAGATGGTAACAAGGCCTTAAATGGTTGTGTCATACCAGTCCTGATTTGCTGCCGGTCGTGGTGCAGAGGATGGTCGGTAGCGCAGAGTTGTGGGACGCGGTGGTGTCCTTCTGCGAGGACGTGATGTCGCAGAAGGAATCTGGGGAACGGGGGAGGGAGATTTCGACTCCCCTTCCCTGGCCTAAGAAGAGCACTGGGCGCAGGAGCGCCCCCTATGAATGGGTCCAGGGGCGAAGGACTTGGGAAAGTCCCCGCCCTTATTCGATGGATCCGAGGCGGAGGAGCGCGCAGGTGTCGGCGCGCAACTCTGAGGCGACGCACGGGGTAGTTCAAAACCTCACTACCGGGCTAGCACTAGTGCGGGGTAGCGGAATAATCTAGATTCCCGCGGCCTGCGGAGTTTTAGCCGGTAAGCGTCCGACACGCCACTCCGCTTTTCCCCAGGCGGAGGATAGTCCATCAGGATTACACCCCGAAAAAAAACCAGTCCTGATGTTACCCTTAAGCCGCCTACTACTACGTTTTACTCAAGTGGAGTCAAACGGAATACGACACTCTGGATAAGAGAGCCTGGATACCGCTGACTGCAGAACGATCGTCGGTGGTGAGATTGTACATCCCACGGAATTGTGGAGGACCGGGTGTTTTTAATGCTAAGACGCACCACAACCGTGAGGTTTACAATGTCAGGGAATATTTCCTTAAAAACGACGATGATCTGCATCAAGATGTGGTAGCAGTGGACAAAGGGCTCACCCCGCTATCTTTGGGTAATGAGAGTGGCGGAAAATTGTGGTACAAATTACCAATGAGCAAAGAGAGCACCTACACGGACACTTTTTCGGAGCTCTTCATGGCCCCGACGTAGACTTCAAAGCATCATCATGATCTTTTTGGAGAAACTAAAGGGTATGTCAATACAATTATGGACGAAGTTATCTTAACTAATAACTACCGGAGCTATATAATGAAAGATGGGACGGTTAACAAATGTTGGGCATGTCACCATACGAGGAAACCAATTCTTGGCTGGCTAGCGGGGAATACTTGCACATACATAACCAAGTGGCCAAGATTATCGACCAGCAGCTTGCTCTGCAATTCGAACTTGTTCTTGTTTGTTGGCTCTTGAAATCGTACTACTCTACTGTCTCTGTCCACCACCTGCTGCACAGCTTGGACCACCGATATCGGGACCCTATTCCCGGTGGTAATTTTATATTTTTAAATGTCGCAAGGCGCGACTGCTGTGCAAGGGGGCTCGGGTTCGATTCCCGGGTTGGGCCGGTTCATAAAGCAGCCTGGAGTCTAGAAGTTGGTGATTGATTCAACCGTGCATCGGAGAGCACGTAAATATCGGTCCTGCGCCTGATCTCTCTCCTGTCGTGTCGGATTGCCGTCCCATATGACTATCTGATGCGCAGCTGGCTGATCTCTATAAAAGAGAACGGCCGCCGTAGCCGACAATCGGCTTGGGTGCCAATCAATGCCATTATTGAAACATTTAACGAAATGTAGAACTAATGCCGACCGAAAAGAGTTTGATACGTGACTTAAAAAAGTGTCACACCAAAAACCATGTCCCCGTAAGTTTACGAGTACGAAAAACTTGACAACGAATGCACGCTTCCTGCCGAATGGCATACCGATCCCCTGGGGGAAGATAGAGAAGTAATCGTAGATAATCATCTCACTTTTGGTCCTAATAGAAGCCCGGTTCGCGTATGAACAAGCTCGTACGTTCCCAAACATAGACAGATCGCAGTCGTTCCGCCCTCGACGCCTTAGACCGTCGCGTTATGATCACCCCCCCCCCCCCCCCAATCTGGAGGCCTTAACTTTTAGGCATCCACAAAAAAGGGGCGCCATAATTTGATCTCGCTCCATTCAAAAATTTACTTCGGGCCGGCGCTGCTA
This sequence comes from Heliothis peltigera, assembly GCA_958496145.1. Classification (NCBI taxonomy): domain Eukaryota; kingdom Metazoa; phylum Arthropoda; class Insecta; order Lepidoptera; family Noctuidae; genus Heliothis; species Heliothis peltigera. Next base: position 3,349,636 of record OY292341.1, read on the forward strand.
TACCCTTTACCATACCGGTTGAATTAATATCTATTATTTGAAACTAATAAAGTGGCTCGGATGTCTGAAACTATTTCGAAGATCCGATACGCTTTATCTCTCATAAAAAATCAATAACAGAGATTGAATTTAGCATTTTCATAATGAGGCACGTATTCTTCCTTTTTCGGTAAAGAACAAAAAATACAATTTAAAGACTAAAAAACTCTAAGCTATAGAACGAACTGAAAGTGCAGAAACGAGATTAGTCCCCTCTGAGTTTGAGATCCCCTTCTGCGCCCCTCCAGCTGCGCCCTCAGCGGGGGGTCATTTGATGATTTCCCACTTGAGTATCAGACCCGTACACTGTCTTCTAGAGGTCTTTTTGTACCAGGGCCTCGGTAAGCAATGGCAATTAAATCACGTTATTACTAGAGCCCCGCGTATGAAACCAATTGCAATAGTTACAGATATTCTTCGAAGCACATATTAAGTACCTACTGGGCATCTGAGAACTTACCTTATAATCCTTGAAGGCCAATGTTTATCATCAAAATAAATTCTTCGTGCAATTAATAAAGGGTATGTCGAGTTGGGCGGGCCTCACATTCCTCGTGGTTAACAAAAAGGTATAATTGGAATACTTTTTAAATGCCTTTCCATTTTAATATCACCCTAAGATATTTTTCTCGAGATATTACTATATTTTGCATTTAGGAAGTTTATTGAGAAACATTTAAAATACATCCAAATTTACTTTCATCTCGTCTGAGTATCAGTTGTTACAACGACTGCCTATCTGACATCCTCAACTCAGTTGCTTGGAAAACCCGATACTCTTTGGTAAGACGATACATGTACCGGCTGAAAAAAGATTGTTATGGACAAACTTAACATGCTTTCTGTTTCCAGTCGTGGCATCTACCTTAAAACCGTAATAATTAACTTATTGAATCAGGCGTTATTTTGCGGAAATCAAAACACAAGCACAGGAAGGGAAGATACCATCAAGAAGATAAGATGGTATCTTCCCATCCTGTGCTTGTGTAAGTGGGCGGGAGGGCGGTATTGCATGTGCATCCTGCACCCAATGCTGGTTTTTTGTCTCGCGGAATTAAAGCTAGATATTATTCTTTTCTAAGATTTATCGTAATAATTGGACTTGATTATCGAGAGATGCCTTCTCCTTTTGTCGAGGTTTCGTAAGTTCGGAGTGTAGGGAGGCGGTATAACAAGACGTCAGTTTTTGGGTCACAGCTGCACGTTATCAAAGTGCATGTGTGTGATAGTGCTCACACAAGTGAGTCGTGAGATAATTCATAATGGTCGCGCCTTGTACGGACAATCGATGTGTGCCTAAACTATAGCCTTCATTATGAACTCGTTCTGATTGCAATATGTTGGACTAAAATATTCTGTTACCCGACCCGCCCTGACTTCGCATAGGTATAAATTATATGCTAAAATCTTTTTTTACGAATCCCTATAGGAAAAGGGTGCCTGTATCTCGACAGAATAAAAGCCTGCTCTGTCACACGTTCGTAGGGAATGACAGTCTCCAAGCCGCTTAAGTAGAAGACGGTCGGAATCTTAAATTCTACTGTTCTGTCTTTTATGTCATTATTATATTAGACTAGTGGATTGATGATCTAGTAAAAAAAAACGTCCAATAAAAATAGGTAGGTACCATATTGTAGTTTACCAAAGTGGTATTTCTAGCGGGATCTTTCTTCTGAACTAGATGAATATTGCGCAATATTGACCATACATACACGATGCAAAAAAAAAATTGAATCATTGTTCAACCTTCAATACCAGCCTTATAAAGTCAATTTTAGTTGCACACTTTGCGCCTTGTCTGCTGGAGCTGCGGGTTGTTCGTAAGTGTTACTGAAGAAAATTAAAAAAACATGTATTCTTGTCAGAATCTTTTCCGCTCCGCACAACACGAGGAGATTAATAAGATGATTACCCTGTTACAATACGATGCAAATAAGTTATCTTTAGAGACGTCCTAAGTTGACTGTTACGTATCCCACAAAAATTAAATGTAACAGTCAATTACTCCCCTTTCTTTTTTGGAAATCTGTTAAAAAGAGCCGAAGGATTATTTTCTTTTCTTAAACTAAACCTACAATTTTGAAGGGCTGGTGATCCCTAAGGTCATCCAATCCCACATATACCACACCACAATCCAAACAAAGAAGTACTCAGCGCCATCTAGCCAAGACATACTATAACTACTATGTGCTTGGTGGAATGCGTGGAAAGTTTAAACTTATAAACAAAACAAAAAGTTATCTAAAGCCTATTATTTGCCCAGAGAAATGTTAATATGGATATCTGAATATGCTAAAAATGTATTTATAAGACCACAACATTTTTCCATGACAATAAAAACAGTCAGGCAAAGTATACTTTCCAGTCCGTGTATGGCAACATTTTGGATTTATGTTTATGAAGTAAACGTCATTTTTGACTTTCTGTATTCCTTTTTTCATGAATGTGTAAAATCCATCAAACACTGTGCTTTGTTATGTTTTTATAATATACGGATTTGATTTTTTAGTTAGTGTTAAGTACAATGGCAGATTTTGATGCAATATACCCTGACGAGACGGAGCTCGAGGAGAATATAGAAGAGACACATGTGACGCTAGTGCCTGATCCGATCGTGGTTCGAGGGGCTGGGAACATGACAGTGTAAGCTTTTACTTGAGATATCTGTTTAATAACATCAGCTGTTGGCTCTGTATTCCCTCCGTGACTCAATATCTGGGGGCTTCCAGCTCTGTGGGTCGTCGCCTGGAAAGTTATTCTCGACTCTTTGTCACTCGACCTGTGGCATTGAAGGATTATTTCTTTATGCATAATATTGACCAAGCGCCAAATTTCATGGTGTTATACATTTCATTTACTTGTTACATTATTTTTAATCTTGTTTACTATTGTGTTAGTGATTGAATTCCATTGCAGTATTTTTTTGTAGGTAAACATATTTTGTTATTATACAGCTTCACATAACATTTAAATTTCGAATATCAGTCAATATCTTGGACGCGGATTTGTCACATTCTATGGCAGTATTGCTGAAGGGAAAACTCGTAAACAACTACAGTAACTAAACTACAAAAAAGATAATTAAACACAAATTATAAGACTGGAAAAAAACCATGACCCAGTTTTTTTGCTGTTAAAAATGTCTTGTCTAACTGTGTAATTTCTCTTTATTGCATATCAACCTGATCCACTGAAGTTTAACATAAAAGTGTATATTTAACAAAACAATTTGCCTAACTTAGAATTAGAAATAAACACGTTAGAGGAATGGTTATTATGTAAGAAATAATTAAAATTATATTTCATTCTTTGATCACAAGAGACAGGCACAGATGACTCAGTCACTCAGCCAGGACAAAGAGCTTTATGTACACAGATAAAGAAAATCAGTACATGAAGTTCTCAGTCAACATTGTTTGTGATTGTTTTTGTTAGCCTAAAGGTGTGTTCACACTGTAAAGTTATAAAGAGATAACAAAGGAGTTCTGTTCCTTGTGTTAGCTTTAAATAAATATGAGATGAAACATCCATTATTTATGTGTTTGCATGTAATATGCATTCGGAATATCTTATCATAACACTGCATAAATTTATTCATGTAGGTTTTCATACAAGTTTCCTCGTCCGACTGGATTTAAAGACATTTGGTTTAAAATCCTTTGAAGTATCTAAATAATCTTAAAACTTGTGTGCTTTTAGCAATGGCAAACTTCAAGCTTACTTGTTCATATGACCCAAGAAGGTCTTGTTTACTCAAACGGTTTTTTCTTTTCAAATAGTTGGCATTTAGACTATCTAGTGTAGATATAATGAAAATAACTTTCTCTATCTTTAAATTTTTCTTAATTAACCAAAAGATAATTTAGATTGAGTACATAAAGACATCAATTATAAGACTATAAAAAGACTACAAAGTTATGAATAAGAAACTAAAAGTAATATTAGTTTATGGCTTGTGGTTAAGTAATCATTTTACATAATAGAACTATGTATAATTAATACATAGTTAACTATGATTGTGTGAGTTCGTTCCAGGTCAGGCAATTACCAATTCAACTTTTCTAAGTTGCATGTACTTTCTAAGTATATTTTGGACAGTGATATCTGATAAAAGGTGACGGAAAACATCTTGAGGAAACCGGGACTATAAAGTCTGCCACCAGCCTGCATTAAACAAGGGTGGTAACACTCAATTCTTCTCAGTGATTTAACTGAGACAATGTTTCCAAATATTTTTTTTATTATTATTTTAGGGAATGACAGAGAAAGAAAAATATTGCTTATTGACTCTATATAAGGGGTCATTTAACACTGTATGCAATACATACAATATAGTAGGTACTAATCTAATTAATCATTATGACTGTACTTTACATAGTATAAATGCGGATTTCAATGTATTACGTCGTTGCAATAAATAATATTTATTATGATTGCTTATCTGTTTTCAATGTTCTGTAGACATACACAAATTTATAAATACTTTTGTCTTTAAATGGTCGCAAAAATAATGTCTGTCACCATCATGCTAAGGAACATACAATCCAGTTTAAAGGAAGGTGGCCAAATTTTCATGGATTCATTGTTAGTCGGAATTTTAGATTTAAACTTCACCCCCTTATTATAATAATACAAGCACATTATTATAATATGGGGGGTGAATAAATACTAATATAATATATAATACTTTTAATAATATAATACTTTTTAAAAGCGTAAGAGATAAAAGCAAAAGTACCCGGTTTAGTGCTAGGTTTAGGTAATTCACTATGTTTTAATTGGTGGTTTAAACCTAGTACTAAAGCTGGTAATTTTTTAAGTCCACGTTTTATAATAAGAGGTGAAGTTTAATTCTAAAATTTTGACTAACAATAAAACCTTTTATAATTGACGTGTTTATGAATTATGTTTTCCAATAAACTTGCCTTGAGAATGACACTTATATAATAAACGTGAAAGTTTGCATATGTTGTTGTGTGAAAGCCTTTGACGTAAAAAGCAGTAAGCGGAATTTGATGCTAGTCTACTTTTTATCCGGGTACTCCGAGCATCCGGGTGCTCGGAGTACTAGATGACTTTGATGGCTCTGATGACTTTTCTCGTGATGCGGATAAAACCGCGGGCGGCAGCTAGTAGACAATTAATTTATTACGTTAAAAGTGTTGAATGTCTAGTTGTGGAACGAACAAGACAATAATAATGATATGACATTTAATAAAGTTATCTCAAAAGCGTCTCTCAAAAGTTGGTGGTTCTCGGTTTCACGCGCGTCCCGTAGGAACTTTCGCGCACCCGGTTATTAAGTAGTTTTTTAAGACGAGCTCTTTTGACGTAGTTCATAAATGAACCCTAAAGATATTCCATGACTGAGTCATGTTGCTGGCCATTCTATTACATATTTATACTAGCTTCCGCCAGCGGTTTTACCCGCGGTTTTTGCTTCCTGCGGGAACTTCTTCCCGCATTCGGATAAAAAGTAGCCTATATGTTAATTTGACGTTTAAGCTACATTGCTGCCAAGTTTCATCAAAATTCTTTCAGCCGTTTGAGCGTGAAGAGGTAACAAACATACACACACACTCGCAAAGTATTTGTGTATCAGTGTGATTTGTGAATATTTCATTACACTATTGTTGACACTGAAACTAGTTTACTTATTAACGCATTATTGAGCGCAATTCATTATGTTGTATAGTTTTTAACAGCCATTCATTAGTTGTTATCTCTAGGTACAAAAGTCAAAGTAATTTCAACTGATATCCATCAATAATAATAACAGTTGAATTCTACATCGTTGTAAATTAATAAGGAACTAATTAGAAACCGGAAAGTCTGACAACTAGTCATACCAATAATGTATCGGGTTGCACGGGTAACTAAGTTGAGGAGGTCAAATAGGCAGTCGCTCCATGAAAAATATTAATACTCTGCTGCATCCGGTTAGACTGGAAGCTCACCCCAACACAGTTGGAATAGGTTAAGCAAATGATATGCTAGCTGACTGCTTTTACTCGATAAAACAGATGATGTAAGGAGGATTTTGTGGCACTTTTTTAAAATAAAACTATTTCAAAGATAACATGGATAGGTATTTATGTAAAAAATAAACTCAAAAACCAATTTTCAAAATTCTTTCGCCATTAAAATGCTGAATTGTTTCCTATACCCAAAGGCGATATTTTTCCCTTTGAACGCAGACAGGTAACACCACGCAAAACATCTAGAAAATTATAAAACAGAATTAAGATAAAAAAAACCTACTTAACTATTTATTTAAACATTTCAGTTTCGGTTTGAGCAACCGCTTCAACGGCGAGTTCCCATCGGGCTTGCAGTCCCGCGTCGCTCCTGAAGAGTACCAGGCAACGGTGGCTCGTATCAACAGCGTGCTAAAGAAGACCCTGCCAGTCAACGTCAAGTGGCTGTTCTGCGGCTGTGTGTGTTGTTGCTGCACGCTAGGATGCTCTCTCTGGCCAGTTATATGTCTAAGTAAAAGGGTATGTAGAACTTTTTGGTTGCTTTATACTCCTTAGAAGATAGTTCCAAAGTTTTAGTACTTGTGAAAGGTTTTCGATAGATGAGACACATAAATTACTTGAGATGAGACACGAGATTCTTGCCGGGGCTGAGGGTAGTTCGTAAGAGTTACCACGGGCCTTGTACACAAAGACCTACAGAAAGAAATTTGCTTTAGTCAGCAAAAGTTCGACACGTTCGTAGGGGTCATTTGTTGAGTTCCCACTCAAAAAAAGGCCGGATAAACCTATAAAGTTACATCAGATGTCAGCATTTTAAGACTTTCATCAGGCACCAAGAGATATACCATCGAATGGGGTCCCCAAAGCTCCTCACATTATGGACGAAAACTAGGTATGGTGTCAAAAAAAACAACGGTTTCACATGATTTCTTTCTATATTTATTTAATGAAAAAATAAAACCCTTTTTTCTAATCATGGGTTAATGAGTTTTCCCAAATCTGATGGTATTAACCTAAACAGCTTTCAAACTTTAGTTCCTATTTTGGCTAATTGCACAATAGAAAACACAATAGAACTAATTGCACAATTGCATAATAGAAATGTTATCTAGCGCTCCTCGTAGTCTCTTTTTGTAAGAATATATCCAAATATATCGCGACGACCTTCACTAATCAAGTTTTAAGTTAAATCATAATACATACATTCCCAAAACTTTCTCACACTTAATTGACTTGAGTACTACGCATCCATGACGTAGGCACTAGTACTTTAAACTATGCATTCCTAATGATTCGCGCAAACACACACACATACACGCCAATAATAAACATGCACACTGCCTTACGCTGTGTCGCCTTAACCTTCAACTTTGAACGTAACTATTACAGTGTATTTTCAAACCTAAGCAAGCCTCGACTTATCGATTTATGAAGAGAATATAGCGACCACTTGTACAATCTTGTTACGGGTAATCAGAAGCCAGTAAGTCTGAGAGTCTTGGGTTGCCTGGGTAACTGGGTTGAGGAGGTCAGATAGGTAGTCGCTCCTTGTAAAACACTGGTTCTCAGCTGAATCCGGTTAGACTGGAAGCCGACCCCAACATAGTTGGGAAAAGGCTCGGGAGATGATGATGATGATAATGACTTGTACAATCTTGATATACAGGTGTTAAAAAAATCCCCGCTAAGCATAAGCGGGTGTTAAATAACCCCTTATTAAAAGAACAATATTTTTAAACCCCATAATAACCAGCGATTTCAACGACGCGGATTTTCAGTGGTGAAGGGCAGGAGTTTTTGGGGGCTTTCTATTGTAAAATTGACCTTCAAAAAGTTCTGATTTTCAGCTTCAGCAGATTTTTTTTCAGAAATGATAAGAATTACTTTTTATCATTTTTTATCTATCTATATGGCTTACAGCAAAATAAATAAAAATATTCAATTCTTCATTGATATGCAAGTCTATTTTCAGTAAGATCAATAGATTAAGTAAAATATGCAAGGGCTATATTTTTACATAATATAAGCTGACCGCGGCAATGCAAAGAATCATAACAACCAAATGTACAGAATTTGCTTAGATATTACGAATTAAAATGAGGAAAAAGATTTGTATCTTATTTTTCAAACTGCGTTTCGAAACCAGTGTTGTACCGCAGTAAGAATAAAATCTAAGAGATAATAATATTATATTATATTGAATGTCCCAAAAAAGTATTTTTTAAGTGTATCTTTATAGCATACATATGCTGTAGAGCTATAAAATATCCTTTATAACTTTAATACAAGTTTGTTCTCATTTACAAATGCATTAAAACATTTAGGCGCCTATACATTACTTTTTCTTGTAAGTGTGATATAGATTTTTTGCGTGAATAGAACCGGCCTAGTAATGGCACACCCAGCCTTGTTAGAAACGTAGCTACATACCTACATATCTATTCAAGATATGCACATAATATTTCTGGATAAACGTATGTTTTATTCTGTTTATAACAGACAAAAGGAAACAGGGTTTTTAAATGGAATAATTTCATATTGTTTCCTATAATCATTTACACCGATTGTATTTATAACGTAATATTGTTTGTATTGAGTATTTGCAATTAATTAATCATACCGCTGCATTGTTTACTAACGATGCGTTTAATTACCCTACGTGTAGGTAACTATACATAACTACTAATACATTAACAGGATAATTTAATGAAATATTATCTTTTATTTGTCTGTATTCTATATACGACATATATAGGGTGTAACAAAACTAGTGCACCATATTTTTACTGGTCATCTAGAACATGCTAAGGATCATGTTTACCACAAAAAAGTCACGAAAACAACAACATATTTTATTAATCATCACTGTCGCCAAATTGTACGCATAACGCCGGTCTCTATGAAGGCGCTCGGTCGTTGACCCCTAGGTCATTGAACTCTTTTGTGGTAAACATGATCCTTAGCATGTACTAGATGACCTGTAAATATATGGTGCATTAGTTTTTTTACACCCTATATACTGCTTTGAAAATTAGTTCATTTCTTGTTAATACGAGTATCTATAGTAAAATAATTTTTCTTACTATTTGTCCTGTTAAATAATGTATGTTGAACTTATGTTATCTTCGTCAAAGCCTAAATAATATACTAGACGGTATAATACGCGTGTTGCTCAATCCTCCAATATATTCGAACAATATACCTAGCATAATAACTTTTGCAATATAGCATATTCTATAGGTAGGTTGTTGTTCACGCCTATATTGTTGTCGACCAGCTGCATTTTTACGTTATAAATCGTGTATCGATTCTTGTCATATATCGACACCAACACTAAATAAATAATAAAATTTTATTTCAGAATTGCTTCCATATTTTGTTAGTAACTAAGCTAAAATACAAATTATAATTTAGTATTTTCTATATTTCCAGACGCAGCACTCTCTGAACAAACTGTTGGAATGGGAAAACAGTCGACTCTACAACAAGCTAGGGCTTCGCTGGCGACTTACGAAGCAACACTGCGACTCCTCCTCGATGATGGAATACGTACTTCTCATAGAGTTTATCCCGAAAATACCAATATACAGGCCCGACTAAGTCCTCAGCCGTGTCATAGACTAACTTAACTGTAAATATAACACAAATAAATCATTAATAATACCGAAGGAAATAACAAGTAGTTTGCATGGCCGAGCTAATGGATCCATAACAGAAGAACAGCCCAATTAGTAACTGACTGACGAAATTTCGAGGAAATCACAAAATGTTGACGGCCGACACGTTGTCACCGTCGCGTACCGCACGACTTGTTAGCTTAGGTTAACATTGTGAGAGGCATAAGCGGTGTCGTTCCTGACATAGCACCGTTTATTGTAAATATAAGCAAATGATACATATATTAAACACGGACAAATAAGTGCTAATATTAAATGCTTTATGTGTATAGGTGTTGCATTATATCGCAAGCTTAGACAGCAAATGTTATTGCAATGTGTATATATTTTTTGAAGCTTTTGTAAGCTGCAAAATATTGTTATCAAACTTCATAATAAGTACTATACATAGTATTTTAGATGATTGGCTAAGTGCTAGCGACGTGTATGGAAACTGTTTTGTTCAATATGCAATTGTACTGCATCAATACTCGAATTTACACAATTGTATCTTTATATGAACTTAGTACCAACTTCGTTTTATAACATTACTTCAGATACGCTATATCTGAGAGTTTATGTTATGAAGCACTTTTATACTTACAATTGTTTGAAGGTAGATTACTGTTCTATGTCAGTTGTCAGTCGGTGTAGTGTCTTTGGCTGGCATTTGTCGCTCTGGAGCTGGTCAGTGAAAATTTGTTCTATGTTCTAAATATACAGGTTTTTCATATCACGCTGACCTATTTCGATGACCTAAACTTAATATTTATGCATTTCACATTATGTATGTATTTGATAAGTGCACACAAAATGCATTAGTACATGAGCGATTTCTTGCCGACCACATCTTGATACACTTTTTACTATGCATGAATTATAGCTACTACTGATATTTCCAAATTCAGACTAAATGTAATAGAATAGTAACATTTGTTAAACGATTAACGATACCTCGTGGCCAGCTCATGTCAGCGCTATTTTTATTCACATTTACTAAACAAAGTTTATTGATATAGGTCAGTGGCCATAATTCTCTCAATTAATTCTCATCATCGCAATTGTTTGTTCATCATATTCGTTTATATCATTTTTTTAAAAGCGTATACTTATATTGCTTTATGTATGTTATGTACCTGAATGTCCACATAGATCAGTAGGAGTGCAGTAGCAACAGTTAATACCGTGGAGCCGATTTTAAAGTATATGCTAGGGTAATGTTTGGGACTGTGTTATTAGACGATTAGCTTATATAATGTTATGTATCGTTAGGAGAATCCCGCCCTCTTTTCTCTTTTCAACATGTTGTCAATGAGTATCGCGGAGGGCCGACATGACTTATCATCGCTGCTAAACTTATCCGTAATTATAAGGTTTTAATTGAAACGTAGATCGCTGGGAATGTTCTCTTGCCACCACACGTTTTAGTTATTTAAAGTGGTTGAACGCAACGGTTGAAAAGTGAACAGGGTATGTTGACAGTAAGTTGTAATTTAAGGAATTGTAAATATTTTAAGAACTTATAGATTATTTTTGTTCAAATAATAATAAACTTCACTAAATGTGATGAATACATGCGCCTTTCTTTACAAACCCCATACTACTAGCCAGAAAGTCAGACAGGCAGTCGCTCCACGTAAACCACTGGTACTCAGCTGCATCTGGATAAAGACTGGAAGCCGACCCGAACATAGCTTGGGAGAAAGCTAGGCAGATGATGACTTGTATTTTTGTTTGTAACTCTTCTTTGAAGCAAACGAATTTACGAACTAAAGAATGAAAAAGAGGTACTTCGGTTAAGGTTTTCGTTCATCGGTAGTAAGACAGAAAAATAAGTCAATACAATAAATGGAAAATCAAACATTTTAACAAATTTCAAGTCTATTAACGGCATCAAGATAGATGATGAAACAAGCGTACCTACTTCATGATCACGTGTCAAAAGGAAATTAATAATGCTGTAACTAACAAACATTTCTTATTATATTTTTAATTCATGTAAATGTATACTTATGTATGTTTCAGTGCCGTCTAAACTCAATAAGTAAGGAACAAGTTCAATTATTACGTAGATTTTAGTTTATTTTTAGCCATTGGCAGAATCGCTGGATCGACGTCGTTTGCCATAAATAAAAATTAAATAGGTAAGCCATAATAAAACGAAAAACATAATTGGAATTATTAGATTTATTTTGTTATAAATTACTTCATCATATACACATAAGTAAATACTCAAGGCACTTAACATTATGGTCCCTTCAAATAATACACTTAAAATTATGACACAAACAGAACAATAAAAATGTACAAAACTGACACCTAAAAGAATCTCCTAGACAATAGTATATACTGTAATTTCACGCCCAAAGGCTACATAAGGTTTTTAATACTAGGTTTTATAATCTGTGTAATTTTAAATATAAACTCATAGGTACATTAATAAACAAAACGGTTTTGTTTAACTTTGCATCAGCATAATATCAAGAACAACGATGTATTGCAATATCAAGTTTACACGGACTAGTGTTAGTGAAATCTCTGGCAATATACAAATTGATTGCACTAGGGCCGCACCACGGGTACCATAGCTGATATATTGATTTACATTAAAATAACAAATCATAATTAAAACAAATAATCAGATCGAAAAGAGACTACACAACCATTACAAATAATATCTACATTGTCTAATTTAGGGACGTTATTTTATACAAGCTCTTATTATTTACATTCAGTCGTGGGAACGTTACTACTCATATATTAATTTCATAAAAGCCCGAAATGGTAATACAGCAAAAGCGGGCACTTACGTTATTATGGCAACATTAGTGCGAAAACGCAAATAAATCATTATAATTGTACAAATCCATGGCTCACACTTCATTCTCGGATGTATTTGGAAGTTTATAAAATTTCATTAGCGACAACTCGGACGGACATTGCTACCCTTTACATAATATCGTATTGCACCAGGGGAAAACAAATCTCCATCGAAAATCGCCTATTGATAGTTTGCCATATCTTAGAAAGTGGTAAATACCGTGTATAAAATAGTGACATCGTGACAATACGGTAGACGTCAGTCTTGATGCATCAGTATCACATGTTACTCGCAATTTATCTTAACCGCCGGGCACGAGGCGCGACACGGGCCGCTATCGGAACTCCTTGTTTAACTCATTTGAACATAGTTAATGGGGAATTGTCCTTTGAGGCCGTTGCATTCGCCGAAGTACCACTCGTCGTTGATTTTGTATCTGACCTGTATGGTGTCGCCTGTGAGGAAGCTCAGGTCGCCCGGCTGCACGGCTTCGAAGTCGTACAGGGCTGTGGCAACGGCGATGAGCGGCGGCGGCGGCGCGCTCTCGTTCGGCAGGGGAATCTTGATCTCCACGTAGTTGGAGGGGAACAGACCCTGAGCGCCATTCCTCAAACTGCCACACAGCCATTCTTGGTCCACTCGCCGTATCAACTTTATCTTCGAGTTGGCCTGAAAATAACAATGACAAACGTTGAGACATTGAACTGCGTAGTTATCTATTGTACCCTCAGCACAGAATAGACATTATAGCGTCGATTTTTCACACGATATTGAAATAATTGTCCTTTATTTTTCTTGTTATGACTTTTAAAACCACCAACTGCGTGCGTTGGAAAACAGACATTGCCAACACACGTCACAGCCAATGACGTCAACAACTTGTTCACAAAAAACAAACAAACATCAGAAGTGAACTGAGCTCCCTTAAGTAAACGCTGAAGAACGCTTATACAGTTTTGTATTTCACATATTAACCAACGTCTTGTGAGAATATGGTATGGTCAACGGGAATCAAAAGACGAAATTTAATAGATAGCGCGTATTGGCGCAATTAGTGACCCGATAAGATGGTGGTCACGCAATAGTACATCCTTATATTAAGGATCCGACCTTCTGCGAGTAGCGAAACGTAGTGGCCTCTACCATCATTCTATTTAATAGTAGCCACGTTCAGATTGTTTCTAGATTTATAATAACTGAACTCATGACCCGCTCTGATTCGCTAATCATCATAATTACGAAACGTTGCGTGTTTGTCATTAGTACAATCAATTGCGAACTGCATATAGTGCAGGTTAAAGACATCGGTAGGTATTGATTTAATTAACTTTCCCTGTATAATCAGAGCGACGCTCCGTGACGATGGCCCGACGATAACTTATGATTCAAGCAGTGACATCGCGGATTCTAGGGATTTTCTTATTGCAATATGCATTAATAATGCTAAAGAAGATTGAAAATAAAGTAAAAATAAAAAAAAATGCGCAGAATGTCTTCGAACTGGAACCGACTATTCCTGTTTTCGTAAACAAACGGGTTATTTATAGAGCCGTTATCTAAGTATCTTATCTATCAAGTTTCACCAGTTCCTAAACAGTTAATAGTGAATTAGTCATACCTAGTTAGAGGATACACCTAAAATTATTATCTACTTGATACCTTATCATACTATATAGACAAACAAGGGAACTTAAGTCTTTAATCCTAAGACGTTACACTTTTTGCGACGTACAGAAGTATATCATACATAACATAATAATAACAGATAATTATTAATGTGTACTCGTGTTATCTCATTCATTTCTGTGTTTCGGATGGCACGTTAAACTGTAGGTCCCGGCTGTCATTGAACATCCTTGGCAGTCGTTACGGGTAGTCAGAAACCAGTAAGTCTGACGCCAGTCTAACCATGGGGTGGGTTGCCCAGGTAACTGGGTTGAGGAGGTCAGATAGGCAGTCGCTCCTTGTAAAACACTGGTACTCAGCTGAATCCGGTTAGATTGGAAGCCGACCCCAACATATTTAGTTGGGAAAAGGCTTGGGAGATGACTCGTGTTATCTCATTAATGTCTCGGAAATGCGAAGTTTTTTTAGTGCCATCGATTTAATTTACAAACAGAAAATTTTATATACCTATATCATATATGTATTGTATACCTTTTCAGTTAAAGCCATTTTTTATACATGTTCGTCGAACCGGATCTTTCAATGAAGATTAAAAGCAATAGGAAATAATGGTTCGCGTCCACTATACATATACTGATATACAAGCTGTTGTTTTGCATCCTCGTCAAATTTCAGGTGGTTGTCATAAAAGACATAAATAATGAATTGAAAGGACAGTTCCGGGCAATAACAAATAAGCGCTGCTTTTTTTTGTTGTTGAAATTTAACCGACTTTCAGAATTAAAACCTTAATTCAATACAAATGAAAGAGAATTACCCGACTACGCAGTCTACGCAAACAGCGCTTGTCTACGCACACAGCGACAAGCGCTTGTCTACGCACACAGCAACAACCGCTGTGTGCGTGAATTTCAACGTCTTTACTAAATTCAAGCGCGCGCGACCGAGAATTACCTTAACGACCGGCAGCAATCATTTTACCTAATTTCATTTCGAAAATCACACATTAATATCATAAATTTTGTTTGATAAATAACTAATTTTAAACATCAGTACGAATATTATACGGGATTTTACTAACGTCAGTAATACTAGTCTCCATAAAAAGTTCAATGACCTGCTATCAGCTGATTAATAAAATTTAAGTTTACTCTTGGCACAATCGAGCACAACGTAGCTGATTTTCTTTCAGCTTACGCAAAACTATCACATTTGTTTTTAATGTGTCGAAAGCACTAGTGATCCTTGCACGTAATTGTGTTACACTTGTCACTTCCTCCGAGTAAATTAACCTTTTAACATCTCCCCACAAATAAAAGTCATAAGTTTAGTTTGATAATGAACTCATTTTTAAGCATCAGTACGAGTATAATAGGGAATCTTACTAATGACAATAACACCAGACGCCGTAAAAAGTTAATTGACCTGCGATCAGCTGATTAATAAAATTTAGGTTTAGCTTTATTCCTATCGTTTAGCTAAACTTTTCGTAGTGATTTTGTTTTTATTTGTTGATTAAATTGGTTGATTTGAAATTTTCCTTCCTACCTAACGGGCTTAGGGCCGGTAATAACACCTATCCCGGTCTACTAAGTAGGTATAAAAATGTTGCGAAACATTTCCGTGAACATCCGAATGGGTCTCCACTGAAGGCATACACGCGAACCATTTCCACCAACTCGACATTAGAGTAATTGTCCGCCATGTTACACTTTCGGCTATGACTTCACAAAGGAGCGGAATTTGCAAATCACGCACTCGCTGCGGCGACATCAAACACACTGTTGGGTCGGGTGCGAGGGGCCGCGCGCGAGAGCGTGGTAGGACGCAAGCGCGGGAGAGCGCCCGCGCCGTGGTTGGTTGGGGTGGTATTGACTACCTACGATTTTTGTGAATGATCGTTGCGTATGCATTGTGTATGAATGTTTGCGTTTGTGTGCGTGTGGACGCGCGATTATAGGGCTAGTTACAGACGCGCCGACTTTAAATACGGCTAGTTCACACTTACTGATGGGAAAAAAATAAAAAAAATTACCTACCTATTTTATTGTTGATTTGGACCGAGAATCATTAGCATAATTACGTCCTTCAATTTGACGAGGATGCAAAACAACAGCTTGTATACATCATACTAGGTACGTTAATCCATATACCCAAATAATACTCGTCGGTTGACCTTTGAGGCTTCATAACACAAACAACAATACCATCACTTAATCCCATCAGCGCAAGCAATTTTATTAAGGAATTTCCCAAAAGCCCAGCCTTAGATTGTAATGATAGGTTAGAAGATTTCAATAATACATGTTTGTAGGCAATAAGTATAGTAGTGTTACGAGCTAGGGGTTCTAGATAAATTATACTCGATTACTTTTATCGAACGATACTTTATTTAAACCAAACACAATCACAACAATCACTAAAAATCACTACACACTCTTATATTCACTAATCACTTCGGTAGTAGTCGCTAGAAAGCTCACGAGTTAGCTTTGCTAGTTCTTCACTGTTTCGTATTCAAAACTGAACTGACTCACCGCGCGGTCGGCCGTCTATTTATATCGTGCGCGTAGACATCTAGAAAGTTCAAAGGCCGAGGCAGATCGATAAGGCCCGAGAAAATTCCAATAGTTACTTGAAGGTCAGTGAACTACTAGTATCTACTCATGCTATTGTTCGGAGGTCGATGACCCGTACTCGAGAGTGTTACGCAAGCGGTCGAATGTTTTCGAACTTTTGCAACTATGTACTACATTACTGGACATTTCTAGACCACATATCTAGAACATTCTACTAATTTCTAATTATTTCGAGATTTTACTTTTAAACAACATTGTCTTATCGACCTACGTAACACTGCCCCCTCCTTAGACATGCTCGTCCCGAGCATCGTTATTCCCGAAATATCGCGCCAATCGATCAACATGAACAATCTTGGGTACACTTCGCACGTTCTTCTGTATTCGGTAGGTGACGTCGTTGATCTTGGTCACAACGCGGTATGGTCCATCCCATTTAGCCTGCAGTTTAGGAGACTTCCCTTTGCTTCGTACAGGGTTATGCAACCACACTAGTGACCCTTCATCGAACCCACTATTGTTCATCTTCCGGTCATAACGAGTTTTTACTCTCTCGGACATCTGTTGGCCTGATTGTCTGACATGCTCGTACACGTCATTCATTTTACTGCGCAGGTCATTCGCATAGTCTGTTATACAACGTGGCGTATCAGGAGGAATGCCGGTTATCAAATCCGCTGGTAACCTTAACTCTCTGCCAAAGTTAGCAAACGCAGGGGTCACGGTCGTACTCTCATGAACAGCACTTCGGTACGACAGGAGAAACGGTTGAATGTGCTTGTCCCAGTCCTTTTGTCTGCTTGACACTACTTTGGCCAGGTATCTTTCCAACGTTTGATTAAACCTTTCCACCATTCCATCAGACTGTGGGTGGTACGATGTGGTTCTGGTTTTATGTGAACCCATCACTCGACATGTTTCCTGAAAAACTTGCGACTCGAAGTTTCTTCCTTGATCGCTGTGGATTTCCAGGGGTACTCCAAATCGACAGAAAACTTCGTGAACCAGTTTATCAGCAACCGTCGTTGCCTCTTGATTAGGAATGGCGAAAACTTCCGGCCACTTGGTGAAGTAATCCATGACAACCATGAAATATTTGTTACCTCTGTCACTTTCAGGGAATGGCCCGGCGACATCCACTGCTATCCGTTCCCAGGGAGCTCCAACATTGTAGACTTTCAATGCACCCCTGCTACGGGTCTGAGGTCCTTTTACTGCCGCACAACTGTTGCATTTGCGACACCAATCCTCCACATCCTCACGACAGTGGATCCAGTAAAACCGCTCCCGTATCTTCAATAGAGTTCTCTTTACTCCCAAGTGACCTCCTGAACGTCCATCATGGTAAAGCCGTAAGATATCTGGTACTTTAGCTTTTGGGACAACCATCTGCAGGTGACAGTGGTCCCCACGTGCATTTTCCCATCTACGGCACAATACGCCATCCTGGATAACCAAACTCTCCCACTGTGCCCAATAGCTCTTAGTGATCGTGCTCATCGATGCCACATCACACCATTTCGGCTTGGGAGCGCCGGCCTCGATCCAATCGCGAATTGGCTTAACATCTGGGTCACTTTGCTGAGCATCTTGCAAGGTTTCCTTCCACTCGTCACTAAGATCCGTCCTTAGCATCCTTACAGGTACTGCTTCTTTATTTTCTTGCCTGACACAATGCTTGCAGTCCTCCGGACAAGGTCTTCGTGATAAGGCATCTGCGTTGCCGTGTGACTTCCCACTGCGATGTTCGATGGTGAAGTCATACTCTTGTAGCAATTCAATCCATCTTGCTACTTGCCCTTCTGGATTCCTGAATTGCAACAACCACTTCAATGCAGCATGATCAGTTCGCAAGTGGAACCTACGTCCTAGCAAGTATTTACTGAAATGCTGCAAGGTCTTCACAACGGCGAGAAGTTCACGTCTCGTCACACAGTAATTCCTTTCGGGTTTCGACAAGGATTTGCTGAAATAAGCTATAACAACTTCGTGATCTCCTTTCCGCTGGGACAACACTCCTCCAATTCCAGTATTACTTGCGTCTGTGTCAACGATAAATTCATTTTCTGTGTCAGGGTAGCCCAAAATAGGTGTATCACACAGACGCTTCTTTAATTCTGTAAAAGCGATGTTACAGCTCTCATCCCAACAGAATGGTCTTTTCTCCTCAGTTAGCTTGTGCAGAGGTTTGGCGATATCAGCAAAATTCTTGACAAACCGTCGATAGTATGAACACAAACCTAAAAATGCTCTAACCTGCGTCTTGTCTCTCGGAATTGGCCAGTCTTTCACAGCGACGATCTTTTCTGGGTCGGTCCGCACTCCTTTTCCCGAAATTACATGACCCAAAAAACTAACTTCGCGCTTAAAGAATGAGCACTTCTTCGGACTAAGCTTCAGGTTGGCTCCTCGAATCTTAGAGAGCACACGCTCCAAATTTCGAAGGTGATCTTCAAACGTCCGGCCAACAATGATGATGTCATCCAAATAGACCAGGCAAGCATCTCCAGTCAATCCGGTGAGCACTAACTCCATTAACCTTTCAAAAGTTGCAGGAGCATTGCACAATCCGAATGGCATGACGTTGAATTGCCATAATCCCTTTCCTGTGGAGAATGCTGTCTTCTCTTTATCCCTAGGGTCTATCTCTACTTGCCAGTAGCCGCTTTTTAGGTCCAAAGTGGAAAACCATTTCATCCCTGACAACGTGTCCAGTGTGTCATCTATCCTGGGCAGTGGATAGCTGTCTTTCTTCGTGACGTCATTCAGCCGGCGATAGTCTACACAAAACCGCGTGCTGCCATCTTTCTTCTTCACGAGAACTACAGGCGAACACCATGGACTCGACGAAGGCTCAATAATTCCATCCTTTACCATTCCTTTAATCATGGTGTCCACTTCCTTTTCTCTTGCCACCGGCAGCCTTCTTGGACGCTGACGAATCGGTAACTCGTTCCCAGTATTGATTCTGTGCTGAACCAATCCGGTTTTTCCAATATCAGCATCATTCGTAGAGAAAACGTCGGCATACTGGAGCAACATCTTTCTAGCCTTCTCCTTTTCTCCTTCAGACAAATCTTTAATGCAATCTTTCAAAAGACTTGAAATGTTGACGTTATCACTTTGGACGGTCTGTCTGGAATGGCGCTCTTCACATTTACGCAACCAAGCCACTTCCTCACAGTTACCCATTAATGTACCCTTCTTGATCACTACATCCTTTTCGCTTGGATTCAGTATGCGCACAGACGCGACGTTGTTTGCCTTCACTAAAGTACGTGCCATCTTCCATACAAGGTCTTCATCTGATCCTTCAATAAGACTGCATCGATTTCCCTGTCCAGAATTCTGTGGGAGACGTACTGGAACCATTGTCTCTGATCGTGGCGGAAGAGAAACAGTCTTCAGGCAGTACACTTTCCCTGATGGTGCACCTTCTATGAAGATTTCTTCTGCACCACATTTTAAGACTCCTTGGTTCACGTCAATCTCACAACAGTGTCGTCGCATGAAGTCTAATCCCAGGATGCAATCATCCAATATGTCAGCTATTATGACCTTATGCTGGTAAATGGTGTTCCCCAGCTTTAACTCTACTTCCCTCTCATCTCGGACGGTTATGTGCTGACCAGTAGCTGTTACCAAATTAACGTGGTCATGTTTCGCAGAGAAGTCCCCAAGAACACGATTCGCTAGTTGGGAACTGATAACCGTGCGAGAAGCTCCAGTATCCATGGTCAGCTGACATGGTCTTCCATTCACTTCGCCTCTGATGATCAGGCTGTTCCCATTGTGGGCGTGGGTTCGAATCCCACTTCTGACACCAAATTGTTACGAGCTAGGGGTTCTAGATAAATTATACTCGATTACTTTTATCGAACGATACTTTATTTAAACCAAACACAATCACAACAATCACTAAAAATCACTACACACTCTTATATTCACTAATCACTTCGGTAGTAGTCGCTAGAAAGCTCACGAGTTAGCTTTGCTAGTTCTTCACTGTTTCGTATTCAAAACTGAACTGACTCACCGCGCGGTCGGCCGTCTATTTATATCGTGCGCGTAGACATCTAGAAAGTTCAAAGGCCGAGGCAGATCGATAAGGCCCGAGAAAATTCCAATAGTTACTTGAAGGTCAGTGAACTACTAGTATCTACTCATGCTATTGTTCGGAGGTCGATGACCCGTACTCGAGAGTGTTACGCAAGCGGTCGAATGTTTTCGAACTTTTGCAACTATGTACTACATTACTGGACATTTCTAGACCACATATCTAGAACATTCTACTAATTTCTAATTATTTCGAGATTTTACTTTTAAACAACATTGTCTTATCGACCTACGTAACAGTAGTAAGAATATTTTTCTTTTACTTGATAAATAAATAGAAACCTTTTTATACCCTTTGCGTGTCTAACAACACGCTGCAACCACCCATCCGTTCGCTGCGTAGCAATTATGGCAAGATTGCACCATGACCGTACTCTCTAGCGGACTATATTAGGAGCTCCATGTTCCACGATGAAAGCGAGACACAATATGAAAGAAAACATATCGCCAAAACAGGTGATTTAGAACGTAAATAATGTTAAAAAAACAAAATAATTAGCATATATTGACAAAAATACGACGTTATCTACTAAGGTCGTTAAATAACGGCCTAAAATCGGATATCTCTCGATTTCTACGCGATGATGTTGGTAACCTACATTGGGTTGCTCAATTCTAGGTCCACGTTGCCATCGTATGGATGTTTTGCTAAATATACGTTCGTCGGTTGCGGTACAGTTTAATATATGTACTAAATTGGTTTAATTGGATTTTTCCACACAGCATGTGGCTTCGCGCAGTGCTGACGTAGATCATATCTGCTGAATCGTCTGGCGAATCTATTGAATACACGTGACGAGAAATATGTTAACAATCGTAAAAATTATTTCAACTTTATGACCAAATCAAATTCTAATTGTAAAATATGTATTACATGTTGTGTCGAGATTCTAAAATAATGATGTTAATAAAATCATGTGACACGATCAACACGATATTACAGGGAAGTGGCGATGATAACGAGTTCCTGTCAAAGTGATAATGCCGCGCTCAATGCAAAACATTTTATCAATAAAATTGCCAACACACATGAAACGTCAAAATATAATAATAAACAATAATTGCGATGCGATGTGTTGAAAACTGACACGCTATACGCCCCAAACAACGAATTCCCGGAAAGCCAGTTACGCGTTCCACCTTCAAGCCACGTTTTTCACGTAACGGATGCCGCGGTTCATTGTGCGTCTGCTGACGTCACTACATGTGTTCCAATGTGTAAAGGCAGTGCATATGGTAATGCGGAAAAACAACCAATAAATATTATCGGTGCAGATTTGAACAATTGGTTGGCATTGTGCGCAACTCGTAACGTCTATTGACTTCTGCTTTAGAAATCTAAACATCGCCTACAAATCAAATGGTTATCTTAAAGCGACACATATCTGTTACACAGGCTTTTGTGTTCAGCTTTTTATTATTCACGTAGCAAACGTTCATTCATTGATTCGCCAAAAGAAAAAAAACAAGACAATCGTCGCGTCATCAAGCAAAATCAAAGTAGGACTAGAATAATAAATGCATTTTTAAATAACTTAAAAGATAGCTAGAACATCATGTTTGCATCATTTGTACGCTAAAACAGAAATAAACAATACAGAACTGTGTTTACTCGCACATTAACCCATTCCACATTCAAATACATGAAGCAACAAAATGCATGATAAAACCATAGTTACTGCGCGATACTAGATCACTAACACAATTACCTATACTAAAGAAACCGTAACTTTAACGATATAAAACTATTCTTTCAAATCTGGAAAATACGATTAAGGCAAGATTATTGACGCCCTCCACTGTTGCCTAACAATTTTCTAGCAATAAACCACTCCTACAGTGTTCATACTATGTATACGCAACTTGTATGAATTCGAAAGTAGTGCACAGCGCAACTTGAGGGGGCTTCCAACAAAATGATATGCGGTACATTTGCAAATATTTAATACTGAACTCCTGCAGTGCATGTACTGAGTTTGTACCTCATTTAGCCTGAGTGTCCACTGGCAAGGATTTGTGTGAGTTTTGTAAGCGAACAATGCATTACACACGAGCATGTTGGTACATCTGCAGCGTTTTCTGCGTTCAGTTGCTATTGCAAAAGGGCAGGAGATATGTAGTGTATAGTAATTTTGTTTTCGCTCCAATAACGGAATCAAGAATGAGTTCGCGAACAAGGCTGCACGCCACATACGAACATTTATAGAATTGTTCTTGCACACAATTTTTTACTGTTTACTTTAACATTTATGTCGTACGTAGTGCGTCACAGTCCCGTTCAGCACACTGGTGGAATCACACCTTAAACGTGTCTAGATAAGTTTAATTACTTGTCTGCTACATTTATAAGTAACACTTAGGATCTACGCAACAATATATATTTAATCGTCGCAATCTACTTATAAAGCGATTATAATCTATTCGATGAACAAAGGCATACAAATGGAGATTAATGTGACGTAGTTTTTCCATATCAGACTCAAAGGTACGTTACTTGCCATTTCCTTGCAGACTGTTGATGCGTTTGATATAATCTCAATGTGGGTACGGTTGTATCTTAAATTAGTACCGGAACTTCGATCCCCAGCTCAGCAAAATACATATAACGCAATGTTAACGTTTCGCTTGATCCACGTATCGTTCCAGTTTGTTTACATTTGGAATTAAAATAACAAACAGTACAAAACTGTGTAAACTTCTCGATTTCGCTACGATAGCACTATATCGTACGTGTTCAATAATCGAACTAGAACATGTCGTGTAGAAAACAAATCTTCTAGAATGTTTGTCATTTCAGAGCTATCGTTGTCATGCAAATCGGTAACCAAGTACATCATTATTGTTTATTTGTTTATCTTTTCTCTTGCAACGCTATATGCTAGATATATCTATTCTATTTGCTAACAACTAATTATAATGAAGTTATAATATATTGCTTTGTAAAATACCATGTTACCATTAATCCTAAGAAACCAGAAAAGTGGCCAGTTATCTACTAAATGCATTAAGAATAATAATTTCCGTCTTCTCAAAATATGTGTGTGTAATGGTCGCAATGAGTTCTATCAGCTAGGTATTCAAATCGGCAAACATTGTCTCAATAAAGCTTGCAGCTCTGTCGTGAATGATAAGTAGTTTTACAAAGAACCCAGTAGTATACTTAAATTTTAAACCTGATGACGTATTTACTTGGAACAGTTATTTTAACCGGTAAAACATTCTTGGGTCGCACTCGACAGTTCACACTGAAAGATCACGATTTCACGTAATAAACGTAAATATTGATACATCGACCTTAAACTTGTTTCGTAAATACAGAATTTTAAGCCAAACGTTGCGATACTTACACCAACAAAACAATTTCTAAAAATACACAGGTGTTTTGGCGTCAAGCCACGAGATGTAAACAAAACAAAATCACCTAATATTTAGCAAATTGTTTCGCGACTCTTCTAGATATATCCGCCAGCGAAATATATTCGTTCTCATACAATCCTACAGAGACTAATAACTTAGAGTATTTGGCAATAAATCCAACCTGAAATATATGCAAATGATCTTGAATCGACTTACCGAAAAGCATAAATCGTCTGGATGATCAGTAAAGTAGTCGAAAAGAGCGATGGCGTAGGGCTCTTCATCTTCTTCACCGTTGGCAAGTTGATCAGGCTCGAAGTCCGGAATGTTGGAGGGCCACGAAGTCAAGTCTTCGTCGGCATCAGCTGGGGGCGGTGGCGGAGGGATGGTCGGCATAGGCGGCGACGGTTCTCTCTCTGGAGAACATTCCTCATCGTCCCAGCCAAACGACTTCGTTTCCTGCACCGAATCGCAAAAATAACTCAGTCAAGTCATAAAACTTTATTTGTGTCAAATATTATATGTAGCATACGTAGCTACGAGTTAGAAGATGAGATTTTAACGCATCTGTATATGGAGCAACGAATATAGTTGTTGAAGGTTATCGCAACTATGAATCTGTATATCTAACGAATTAATATTGTTTAATAAAAGGACGCAATGTATATTTTTCAGAATAATACCTACGTTAATAATTATGAGAGATAAAAGAAAATTTCAGATACTTCGAAAATTGTAGCATGAAAAATATTTGGTCTAAGATAAAATCCGTGTGATAAACGTATATTAGCGATGAATGATTGATCACCTTGTGTATTCCTTGCGCTTGTTTTTAAGCTGCTAATAGATGACTTACAAGCTGTTTTTGCTAATCTTAAGTTAAACATTTTGTTTATTAATCCTAACAACAACTTCTGACGCGTTTCATATGATCATCATTACGTAATACTGAATGCGCCGCGATAGAGATAGGTAGATAGATACAACATTAAACATTATCTCATGCTCGTATCGAGATAAATCGTACCAGATGAGTGATATCAACAGGTTTCAGGATCTATATCATCTTATACTAATAGTCTGCCTAGCCTTTTCCCAAACTATGTTAGGGTCACCTTCCTTCTTGTCAGCATTAATCGAATGCAGCTGAGTACCAGTGTCAACTAATATTATAAAAAGGTCGTTTGTGAATCGGTGACGTCACAGGGAGTAATCTACTCAACAGAGTTTGAAAATTCTTTTACCAATAGAAAATCACGCTGTAATCTGTTTTATCCCGGTATGGTAAGTAATTTCTACGGGACGCAGGAGAAACCGCGGGCGGAAGATTGTCTTACACAGCGTTGTTTCTTGTTCCACGCGTCCGTACGAAAATAGATTTCGCGAATTCTCTACATTATCTTTTTTCCTTAAGCAACTCTTAAGGTGATCTTGATATGCTAAAATGCCGTGTTTATTTATTGATTATTGAATTGCAATGATAAGGTATTTAAATGCGACGAAATTTCCATAACATCAAAATTATTCATCATCAAGCAGCATGTTTACATACGTAATCAGGATGCCATTTTAATACATCTTTAAACAAAACATCTGTTTTGTTCATCCATGCTCTATGGAACATGTATGCGAAGAATCGTATTTAAACACTTCCAACTAGATGAGACGTAAATAATATTATTTGCTGATACAAAATCCAATTGTTTAGCATTCTTGCAACCCAACCGATACATAAAGGTGATACACATATTAGTCACCCAGTTGCGGCGGGCTGATCGACGAAGTTAATGACATTGCGAATGGCATGTGCACATGATAGCAAGGGATAATGATTTTGTAGATACCCACAGATTACATTTCTTGTTTTTATATCGTTGTAATGAAAACGCACAATTAAAACAACAGCTCACGGACGTTGTGATAATTATCGTGCAAATTTTAAAGCACTTAATTAATGGTACGGTCATGACCACAAATAGCGTGCATGCCTAGCGCTCATTGAGGTCTTTACTGCAGCGACATGAGCAGATATACCTCTTTGTTATCTGTATTTTAGGAACTCTGAGAACTATCTAAAAAAGCCAAAAGCTAAGCTCTGTGAATTCTTATAAAGCTTCCTTTATAATGAATTATGACTAACAGTAGATATGATAGTGCAGTAACATAATTATCAGCCAATGATATAGACAAATTCGACTTGTTTGATGGCGTCGGGAATTAGAGTAGAGGCGTGCTCAAATATTTTGCAAAATAAAGTCAGGAATGAGGAAACCGTCCATATTGAATTTTTGATTAGACCAACACTTCTTAGCAGCAGACAACCTTCAAATTGATACTTTATGAATTTTGATACTAGTAGTATTAGCGTAACAATATACTAAGACAATGTTAAATCATCAATACTAATAGCGTAAAATAAAAAATATAAGAAGTTTACCGAATTCATTATCGTTTACGGAAAAGAGAAATCAAGGAGACGCAAAGGTACTTACGAAACTGTCGCCAAATCCATTAGAGACTTTGTGAATAGGCGTGGTGGTGTTCACAGTCATGGTCGTCACTGGGAAACTGTTTCCGAACGTAGTCTTCAGTAAGGCAGAGTTGTCCGGCGGCTTCGGCCTGGCTGGCTTCGCCCGGATTATTGTTGGCCCCTTGAGAATCGGAGCTGATACGTGGCTCGTAAAGTTACTAGAAGCTTCATAAGTATTATCCTTAATAAATGTAGGTTTCTTCTTCAAAGGAGGTTTGGTGACTGCTGGCTGAGGCGAAAATGGGTCCACAGCAGTAAAATCATCCATTGTATCCTCTTTATGAACAGGTTTCCTTGTGTTTAGAAATAGATCAAAATCATCTTCAAAACCACTCTCAGCTTGTGAGGCATTGCCTCCATTATGAGCATTGTGGTGATTAGTAGATGTAGTGGCATCAGAACCGAAGCTGTCCACACTGAGACCATCACTGCTGGACCTGGTGGTGAATGTGGGTGAACTGGGAGGTGAGGACAGATCTATCAGGGCACCCGTTTGCACATTCTTTGGCTCACATTTTGGAAACATTTTATGAG
Source organism: Heliothis peltigera (assembly GCA_958496145.1). Classification (NCBI taxonomy): domain Eukaryota; kingdom Metazoa; phylum Arthropoda; class Insecta; order Lepidoptera; family Noctuidae; genus Heliothis; species Heliothis peltigera. The sequence continues at coordinate 3,376,872 of OY292341.1, forward strand.
TGTCCACTTCACTGTTTGTATCTGTTACACTTGGTTGGGCAGTATAAACATTTTGATTCACTTTAGATTTACGAGATAATAGGGAAGAGAGAACTGTTGGCTTCCTTATAAAATGTGAAGGTTTTGCAGGAACATCAGGTTGCTTGTTAACCTTCGGTGGTGGCGGACGAGGTGGTGGTTTCTTTTTTTGTGTAAAATGTGGTGATGGCTCAAAAACATCTGCACCAAAGGGGTCATTGTCCCAATTTGCAACAGGGGAGTATCTGTTCATTGCCATGCCAGGTATGCCTGGAGCTGGCCGACTCGGGCCTTTCATGTCTGTCAACAAACAATAACAGTTTAGGCACCCATACCGATTCTCTTAAGAAAAAACATGGTAAACAATTTCATGAAGTCAATAGAGACATAAATAACACTATAACTAATTCTGTGAATAATTCATAATTATTTAGCCTTGACTAGCAATGGTGCCTTAATATCCTGACATAATTAGAATTTTAATTTATTTAAAAGTTACTAAGACCTGTTTGTATCTAAATTCCTCTCAGTAGCAGATGTTTTCTTAACAAATTTTAATCCTTCTTAAATTGACACAAGATGATGTTACAAAACAAGTTAAGAAAATCTGCAATTACACTGAAACACCAGTTATTAAAACATATTAAGGCAAAAAACCCCATAAAACTTGTTTGAAGATTCTAGCAAGAAATGACTCATAGAGCTAAACAATTCATTAACACAAAATGGTAAATAAGTTATACTAAAAAAAACGCTGAAAACTTACTTCGTAATTCTTATTAGAAACACTTAAAACACAATGAAAACCAACATAGCATTCACCAAGACATTGGCTGTTACATTAAGCTAATATTGAACCCGTAGATCGCAATTTCGTACACAAACGCGGCTAGTGATGACAAAGATCGTAACAAACTGCCTACAACTGTGGCGCTCGGTCTGTAAGCAATTGTTTGATAAAGTACCGCGCAATCAGCCACTAGTCAACTCGCGATAAAAATATTATGATATTGGGATCCACCCACTGAACACTAATACACACCACTCCGCAGTGATTCCAACTCTGAACTCAGTATCGCGTGCCAGGTACGGGGCAGGACGGCCTTGATGGAGTTCGACGTAATCGCGTGGAAGGATTATTACAGACATGTTACTCCTGTACTAAAGTACTTCTTCTACTTACAATTTTATTAATAATGCTAAATTAGTAGCAAATACGTACCCTTAAATAAATCCATAACGGCCACGGCCACTTCTGCAGCGCAGGCATAGAACAATGGTTTAGTTTGACATCGTTAAAGTTTAGACAATAACAAATAAATTTGAAAGCCACGAATCCATCAGATTGCGCGTTAACGTAATAATTTTTTCCTTGACGAACTAATCAAAAATAAACACAAACGGTAAACAAATTACAATACCACATATAATTTTGCTACGTTTGCTTTTAATTATTTTCTTGACCCTTCGAAAGGAAAATGTTGTTAATTTAACGTCGCTCTATTGCCTTTGCCTATTAATTCTGCCATTCATGTTAGCATGGGCCATCTCTTTCACACTCGAGATTAAGAAATGTTTCTGTCCTGCTGTCACCTTCAGGCATAGATGGGGATTTTTAAATATAGATGGAATGAGGCTAAATTGCACAATGGACCTACTTGCACCACTGAACACTAAATTAAAACGTAATCATCACTATCAAAAACTGAGCGAACAAAGCGATAATAGGCCTGGCCTGTTTCCTCAGCCTCCAAACACTAGGTGACAGGGGCAGTTTAAGATAAAACTAAGATAATCGATTCTTTAATCGTTAAAATTGTTTTATTCTGTTCAGTAAGCAGTAAAAACTAGAAAGATTTTCGGTTAGTTATTACGGTAAAGATTTTCGTAAAAAGCAAGTGGCACCTGTGTGTCGTTTCGTGTATTTCGTAGTTTTTGACATTTTTGTCATTACTATCGCCTCTGTCACTGTCATGTGTCATGTATGCAATTGGGGTCTGTTTTTGGGAATAGTCCTCGCAGCTGATCTGGAAAAATGAGCATATAAATAAATAAACATTGTCAATCTGTATATAGACAAAAGTACAATGTCGACTGATAATATATTGTTGTTACCCATCGATGTCTTAGTTAATATTTTTAAGAAGTTAAAATTATCCGATCTTCGTAATGTAATGTTGACCTGTAAGACGTTCCACAATCTGATAAAACACGATAATACAATTTGGAGACCCCTTTGCCGAAATCAATTGACGATCATAAACAGCAGGTAATCTAGGAAATCACTAACTTACATTATGTCCTCGTTTATACATGAGATATGTACCTACTTGCTAATAATAGCAAGAATAGGTACAATACTAATGTTTCAAGAATAATATACACACAATAAATTTCAGTTCAGCAAATGAGTTATGGTATAATCGATGTAGAACTTCTCACAACTGGTGCAAAGGCTTTTACAAAACTAAGGTAAAAACAAACATGGTTTCCAGAGACAAAAATTACCTTTGTGAGTTGGTATTCAGACCTCACTGTATCATTAAATAAATATTACGGTCCACAGATGATAGTTCATCACTTCACCAACTACATGCCATGGTTAATATTTCCCAACTCAGAAGTTCTAGTAGTATCCATGGGGTCGGAGCTTTATTCATACTCAACAAATAAGTATGGCACACTGAATTATAAAGAGGAACAATGGAAACTGGAAGTGCCGAAAATAAAAAGAAATGATGTAAGGACTAATGACATCTCTCGATTTGTATTGCGAAATAATTTCATGGTTTGCGGAAACAGGTTTGTATGACTTTAATTCCTTTCTAAAAAAATTAGCCACTAACACAGAAGCCAGCACATCAAGCTATCTAAAACTGTAAAATTATTAAGGAGATTTGGCCGATGTTAGTACTTGATGTTCCAACATCAGTACATACACTCATATGAGCTTAATGATAAATATCTTATATTTATTCATATTTTATACCGATGTATATTATTGTATTTACAAAAGAAAAGTATATAGCATGATTAATCAGTTGTCATGTACCCATAGTACAAGCTCTGCTTAGTTTGGGTCAAGTATGTGGTTTTTAAAAATGTGTGTTATATATTATGTCTCATCTCACTTTCCAGAGATGGCTGTACAGCAATATACAAAGTAAATAATATTAAAAAGAGGCCATGGTTACAGTACCACATACAGGACTGTCACGACAATGGAAATGTGGAAGTCTCCGCAGTTGAGCTAATAGATGGCAGAAATCAATTAATGGTTATAACGGGATCTAATCACAGTGCTAGTGTGCAATTCTGCAGTTTAAGAAAAGATGGAAGTGACAACAAAACATTCATTCATAAAGGCAGTGATTTGAGTATGTTTTTTTTTATATATATATAAAAATATGCAAAATGCCGACCCAAGAGGGCGCTGGCCCAAAAGGCCGAGTTTTTTTAGTTCTGCTCAAAACCCATTAAATTGAAAGAACTAGAGACCATAATATAATTTCAATTATATGTGAATGAAGAAGGGCCCCATCAAAATAATTTGCCACGGGCCCCAGATGGTATACTCACGCCACTGATAAACACCATCTTATTTCAATGCATGACAAATTCACACTATAATTCTACAATCAAAATTAATAATTTCAGATGTACTAAATGTATCTATGTATAAAAATGCTGGCACCAAATGCATGGCTCTAAATAATTCTGCTGATAAATTAGCAATAGGTCTCAATGGAAATAGCAAGCCGCTGTTACTTGATGTCAATAGGTAAGGATACATTTTGTTAACATATTTTAGCTATTTGGCCGAAATGTCGGGGTAAAAAGGGCGTATTTTAAACCTTTGTAATTCCATCATGAGTAAAACTGATATGTTTTATGTATTTTAGCTAGTTAGAAAATCACATCTTCAGAATTATAATTGATTTGAATTAATTGCAATATTAAAGGCATAATATTTAGACATTATTATTCAAATAAAAGTATTATTCCAGCCCCAGATTCCTGATGACTGCAGATGCTACGAAGAATCGTAAACAAGCGGTGCGTGACATACAATGGCACGATGAAAATACAATAATATATGTCACTCACTCCGGATTCCTGGAAATGATTGATATAAGAACCCAAGAAATGGTACCTTTAGTATATTCTATATCTTAAATGAAAATTTTCTTTTTGTTAATCACTTATATAATTTCAACTTTTCAAGAGCTTAAAAGCTAGAACAGAACCATTCCAGTGCTTCTATGACACACTAGAAATCAGTCAAATAATAATTAGACTAGTCATCATCATCAGCCTTTTTAATAGTCTCTTTATTTTACAATGAGAATAGTCCCTTCTGTAATCTGTAATCTATCTACACTAATATTACAAACCTGATGAGTTTGGACTGATTAGAAAAAATATTTCGGTGTTAAATAACCCTGTCATCAAGGCAGTCTATTTTCCATGGGCAGTGGGTGTAACTGCTGACTTACATATTTATAAGACAATTTGGAAAGGAAAAAGGGATACACTTAACAATTTTTTTTATTTTCAGATCTACAGTATGAGGGATCCTTTTCAATCAACACTTTACTGTGTGAAATCTGATGGCCATAATGCCATTGTAGTAGGGTCGGCTGAATATTCACGTTGCGTGTTATTTGATTCACGCAATCAAAATAATCATGTTCAGGTCGGTCAGTTACCCACCTTAAAATAGCATGTCTGCAATATAATGTTCAATTGATAAAATTGTTTTAGGTATTTATTAAATCATTTATTTGTTTTTTTTTTCCAGATGTATTTTACGCAAAGAAGAACATCGCCTGTATATAGTTTAGAATTTGACCCGCATCAGCTGGTGACTGCAGTGGATAGGGGAGTTGGTACATTGAACTTCAATCTTATTATTCCTCCGGAAAAACAAAAAGATTACTCCCATGTATTTTTCTGATAAGAAGTACATAATCAAATTAATATATTATATTATCCTGTAATTACATAGCTTTTAATTATTATAATTAGTCAAATCAAACCAGGTGTATTTAAATTGAGACCTTAGGGCCACCGGACATCACTTGTTTTCCCACTAATGAATACAATGCCGTAAGAGATAAATCGCTAATTTGTATCAATGGTCAGTTAACCCTTAGCTCCTAACTTGTTATCCATTACACCTTTGACCTTTTGGTAAATTATTGATGAATGAAATGTTATATAAATAATATGGGCGATGAAATTTTCGATCGATGAATGACATGGCTAGATCTACCTACAGGCGAAGGTACTCGAGCGAGTAAGACAGTATCGTCATTGTCTTACGCGCTCGCCTTTCCCCTGGTGGACATCTATGAGGATTTCCTACGTCAAAAAAAAAACAAGATGATGGAGACCGAAATCATTTCTTGTGATATTTTGCAAAATTGGTATTTAGTTTATTCTGGTTTCCGATTCGTTTAAAATACGCGCTTCTTAGAACTTCAATTGCGATAAATTGCTCGTTTCCGGCTGCTTAAACGTCAATGTCACTAAAACTGGGTACTCACTAGCGAACCGTAACCAAATCGTTGCATGTAGGTCCTGTAACTAAGAAATTTGGGTGGTTCGCCAAACATACTGCGACTGGTAGGTAGGTACGCATTGCAGCTCACAGGAGCTACCCCTGATAATGAGGAGCGGTGGAGTGATTTCATGAGTCTAAATCTTCCGTACTGTATCACAAGTTACTAATATTACGGCACGCTAGTGAATACGGGACCTTAGGCATGACAATGACAGGATGTCAAAATCGAAAACAAAAAAGTAATAATTATGAACTGAAAGAAATCAAAACAGAACAAAACATAACCTCAAAATAATTTTATCGGCTGTCAAATTTTTTTTCAACAAAAAACGAACAATGGTGTAAAAATATTAGTTAAATTTGTACCAGGCTATCTTTGCTCATCCCACTAATAATGTTTAGATACAGGCTATTGACCTTTTTCAAGACTGCCTACCGAACTCAACGTAAGACCATTGTCACAAGAATTCGAAATTATGCTCCAGTAACCATGGGGCTGTTAACCACGGCTTATTGTGACGAAAAACAAAAAGAGTTGGAAGTAATGTGGGATGCAAGTAGTCTGGAACATGACTTTTTGATTCGACAAGCTACAACTATTAATGTAAATGCAGCAACTCAACTTCTGACTGTTACGCTAGTTGCTATACAAGATACCAGTGAAAGGTGAGCTTCATACTTTGTATATCTTGAACCGGCTCGATCAATGAAACCCTTAAATAAGATTTTACTTACTGTTCACCTATATTCATGCACCACCCCGTCAAACATTGTTGAAAAAAAATACTCCATTTTTAATATAGGCTACGAGATGCACTAACTAGGGAGATCTGCCTGGTGAAACAAGCCCTGGAGTGGGGCGAGGATGGCACTCCTCCGCACCACTGGGACCAACTAGTCGCTGTGAGGGGTTCACTGTGTGATTTGCGACACAACCTTCACACTTTGTTTAGTAAGTACCTAAAGTCGTAATTGACGATCTACCTAGTTTTCACAACTTTTTGGGGGTAGGCATCCAGTCTAACCAGATGCACCTGAGTGCCAAAATTATACATGGAGCAAATGCCTATCTGACCTACTTGATTTAGTTACCTTTCAGCAATAGGCCTTCAGACTAGTACCAATAAATCAATTTGCAAAATATTCTGGAACATCAAAATATTGAATTTTGGTATAGTACCTTTGCTTAGAAATACCATGTCAGAGGGTTTGTTATGTTTCTCTGTCTATTGGTAAAGTTAATAACGATTACCATCTCTCAATGGTAATATAATTGTTAAGAACTTCTGTTGATTATTTTTAAGGTTATATGGATTATGCAGAAAAGTTAGCAACAGTTGCAGCAGAAATTTCATATCTATCGGGAAACATTGCCGCATCAGATGCCATTTGCGAGAGAATCGATCATGCATGCAGGTAAAAAAAAAACAAAAAATACAAAAAAATGAGTTTATTAAAGCATGTTATGTTTTTATGAGAAATATTTTACAATGTTTTCTTTTTTTTACATAATATTTTTTAGTTAGGAGTGCTCAAAATTAACAGATTGCTTTGTTAAATTAAATTTAATACACATTATATATTTAATTAATATGCGCATTAATACGTAAAACAACAATAGTCACTTCTTTGACTTCTAACATTGTAATAATGATATAATGATGTAACAAAATTTTATAAACAAAAATACTCTTATCCTTAATTGATATTGTGTGTATATACATATAGTGGCAGTAGTGTGTGTGTGTTGCAGGACATGCAACGCACAGAAGCAGTTGACACACGAGTTGCAGCAAGAGAGCCTCGAGTTGCAGCAACAGGCCATCCTCAGTGCGCCTCAGCAGCTGCAGGACAAACTCATACATGAAGTCAAGAAGGAGAAAAGCAAATTGAACACCTGACATTGTTTGTGACTTGTCAACTCACTCCAAATAAGCCCATAAATGTAGAGACTCATAGATTGGACTAACTTGTAACATGAATCATGCAGTACTTAGTGGCTTGTGTATAAATATTGCATTAATTGTAATTTAATTAATTTTTATTCAAGCTAGTAATTATTCCCTGTTCCTGTGTTAACGCAACTTGCTAATTGGATAAATTCTATATACGAAATTATTAAGAGTGTGATTTGCTATTCAAATTCGAGAGGAACTTGATTTAAATTTATTAAAGAGGTAGAACTAGGTAAAATCGCTATAGCAAATCTGCTATCAAAATTGTCTGTATATAATCTAATTAGTGTCCTAGACAATAAGAAACGTTTTAACGAAATTTCATTGTTTTCTTTACTATCACTACATTATTATAAAACCTGACTGTTTGAGATAAACTCGAAAAATACTGAATGATTTTCATTCATTAGGAAGGTTTCATTTTTTATCTATGCCTGTATGAAGGTGAGGCTGTGGAGGGAGTTACTCAATAACTTACATGAATGTTTAAAATGTAGCATCCTTGTTGAGATGCGTTTCGATATCGACGCGACAGATCGGGCAGTGCTTGTTGGTGCTCAGCCACTGGTCGACACACTCCATGTGGAATAGGTGCATACACGGTAACCGCCTGAAATATCACGACAGCTATCTTTAACAAAACGATTTTGATATGTGGTCTTTGTATTGAAATATTCAAACAAGTAGTCACTTTTTCTAAGAAAACTGTCATTCAACATTCTTGGCAGTTGTTACGGGTAGTCAGAAACCAGTAAGTCTGACACCATTCTAACCCCCCTTGTGTTGGGTGGCCCTGGTTGAGGAGGAGGACTGCAATGATGGATAAAAAAAATGGCTTCTGTCGATACACATTGCCCAAAACTATTACCGTCTTTGTAACAACAATAAACCCTTATTGCTATGTTACTAAGGTTGATTATAGCAGTTACAGAACGGCGAGGCTCTTTTCGGCCGATTTGATATAATTATGTACATAAATCCAGAACGGAAATACATACCTTACCGTTCATAGCGCAGTTGGAGGTAGCGTTAGACTTACCGACTAAAACCCACTATGTTCCTTCTGGAGATCTTTGTATGCGAGGATCCCAGTACCTCTTGCGAACAAGCCGCAGGACATAACAACATACCTGCAGTCGGAATCGACCTCAAAGAGCGAGAGGCATATGGTGCACTTCTCGTCCTGGTGCAGCGGCGCGGGGCGGTAGGCGTGGCGGTAGGTGTTGCTCTCGATGACGGCGCGCGACGCGCCCCGCCCGCGCCACCCGCGCCCCGCCTCCGCCTCCGCCGCGTACACCATGGCCGCCGCCATCGCGCCCGTGCCCTGCTGCAGTACGCACTACGTTGAACTACCAAGTTACTTCTTCATGACATTGATATTGCTTGGCGTATTGGATCGTAACACTCCCATGATCCACGCGGGTCGGCGAGGTCAAGGACAACTCACGAAATGAGTAACGTGTATGTTAGTTTGAAGTAGACAGGAAAAGATTTTACCATGAACGACGGCTGGATAGATATGTGTAGATGCGGCGGTGACGGGTGCATCTGCATGTAGTGATGCATATGGTGATGAATGTGTTGCCTGTCACTGGAAAAAAAATTACAATTATGAGACAACCGTATAGGGCTTCAAAATGAAGAATTTTACGACGAATAATTTATAAGAAGTTGTCGTAGATATTTCCGAAATGTTATATAATGCTTGTAGAATCGCAGAGAAGAGAGTTGAATAAAGTAGACGAAGCGACTGTAACATTGAGCTGAGTAAACTGGTATATGTACACTTCGCTTGTAGTATAAAGGCTGATACCTCGTTGTGACGGAACTTGGGCCGCGGACGGCCGCCATCACCCGGCCCGCCGCTCGACGCCGCCTAGAAGCGAATACATTTGTTCTCGCTTCGCGAATTGGTCAAAAGCAAATTAGACAGTACGAGTCTATCGATATTTGGGCACAAATCCAGTACCGAGTTTACGAATCTTTGTTTTGTTCAAGTATGCGATCGTGGATTTCGTGAAGTTCTCGCCACCAAAATATCAATTAGGCCAGTAGAGTATGATATATACATTAGATGTTGATATAGAATGCAAGTTGTACAAATTAATATTGGAGAGAATTACTCACAGCATCATGGGCGGCGGCGGGCCTGCTCCGATGTCACGTTGCTCCAATTCATCAGGAAACTGAAAAATAGTCACCAATACCAGATTACCACCATTCGTTATGTTGGGTGAACATTCAAGAGGTTTTGGGATCATCTATATAAACGTGATATTTTTTATTTCAATGCGAGAAAGAGACAGTACTACATAAGTTTAGTAATCCTCTCTCTTTGCGGTTAGAGTGCAAATCATTATAATGACGAACAAAACTAATAAAAAAAAACTACCGAGCATTTGGGAGTCGAACCCACAATACACGTATAAATAAATAATATCAAGCTACGAAATAACGTAAAGTAAAGGTATTCTACATAGAGTGTTATCAAGTGTGGGTATTATAAAGAGTGTGTATACAGCGAGCACAGTGGTTGGCGGGAGCGGCACGGGCGGGAACTGCGCGAAGCCGGGCCCGAACCCGTCGCCCATCATGCTGCGCCGTTGCAGCTCCTGCAAATACAACACCACACCCATTGTACTGCCTTATTTACGTCACACGACGATCAACACATTAATTTTTAAATTTCTGATAATTTTATTAAACAATATTTGATTTTTTTTTGTGAGTTTTATAACGCGATGACGAATATCCGAATGGTTCTTTTTTTTAATTTTAAATATCAGGCGTTTTATGTTTTTTTTTCTTCTTTTAACCGAACGCGATATTTAAATAATTACCCATTTACCATTGGTATGCAGCCATTCTCTAAGTAAATGAAATAATATAATATGTATTATTTAGATTTTAATATTTTACTCGAAATATTGTTTAAGTTTTTGTGTAGGTACGCCAAAGTTCTTTTGTTTATTTATATTTGAGGAACAGGCTCCAACATACCATGAGTTGTGTGTATTATCTATGGTTTTTTGGGATGCCCGATTAAATTAATCTATTCTCAAAAGCTTCAGTTAGGATTCTGATAAGCCGACACCAAGCTCCCGCCACCACGTGTGAAGTTGTATGTAATGTAGTGTTCTTATAAAAATTCTACTATCTACAAATAAATTTAAAATACTAAACGGACTACACCAATGCAAAGCATAAAGATTAAGTGCCACTATTATTTTGAAAAGAAAAAAAAATACTAAAGCGAAGGGAATAATCAAGTGAGCTAAAAATTCATACCGTGATATTGGTTCAGGCTAGCAAATTACAAGTGTTGCCATATACTATTGTGCACTTACCATCATGTGGTGTTGCCGTTGCCAGAGGCGTTCGTGCACTAGATAGGGCGGAGCTACCGACATGTCTCGGCGACGTTCACCCACTGAGAAATGCACGCAATTTTATATTTTTTTAGGACCAAGCCACATAATTCACCATATTTCCTTCAAGCTATTAAATACCGACGCCAGCACATCAAGCTACCCGAAACTGACAAATTTTCTCAATCAACTTTGAACCATATGCTTCAGCGATAAAGTTGAAAATCTAATAAGGAAATTTGACAGATTGCAGTAGCTTGATTTACTGGCGTCTTTACATATTACTGGGGGTGAAATAGTAAGTGGCTTCATGAAACTTTCAATAAGAAATCGCAGTTTTGTGGGTGGTTTGATCCGAATGGGGGTGAATCTTGTCAAAATATATAGCATTTCAAGAAGCGGGCGAATCCATATGGCTAGACCACAAATAAAGTAAGGTGTGATACAGACTATGCGCGGGCGGCGCGTGGTGGTGGTGGTGCGCGGGGTGCGCGTGCGGCGGCGGGTGCGCGTGCTGGGGCGACACGCCGCAGCACGCGCAGCCCGCGTGCCCGCAGCAGCAGCGCCGGCACCCCGCGCATGCGCCTACGCGGACCCTGCGCACATTACAAAAATACTAGAAAATAAAATATTGTGCCACAGGTTAAAAACGCCTCTATAGTAAAAAAAATAGCAAATGATGATGATGGGAGATGATTGATGGGTTACCGACGATGTGAATGCATTACATTTGGTCACTTTTGAGATATTAAAGACCAGTGGATATGAAGAACAAGAGAATAAATAGGTATTGAAAGGTCATTAACCTGGTCCGAACAAGATGCGCGTGCGGCGGCACATCGCTGTGCGCGAGATGTGGCGGGTAGCTGCCCCTGCGCGGCATGCCCAGCATGGTTCGTGCTCCGGACCACACGCTGCCCGTCTGCGCGCCCCCCGCGCCCCGCCCCGGAGACCCCGTCAGGTCAATTACCTCTTGCTGCTGGGGATACATTTACACAATGCTGAATCTATATAAGAGGACAATATTGTGAGGGTGTATAGCGGGTAATCTCTCGATCTACAAAGCTGAATTTAAAAATTATTTTACGAATAGATGACCCACGTTATTATATGAGTGTTACACGCTATATTCGTAGCTACGCCGCCGTCTCATCGGTTTGTGATAATAAGGAAATAGAGAATGCACCTGAGGCCACGCAAATGTTTTTCCTAATGTAAATGTCCCGAGCGATTGGCTGATCTTCTTAGAGAGAACAGCCGCAGGGACCGATAATCAACCTTCACGAAACAATATTTTTATTGAGTCCTTCCACCCCTCTCGTAATTAATGACATAGCGTATACTATTTCTGTGTCTGCTATTCGTTCTCTCTCTCTCGTAGCATTCAACTTCAAGTGTCGCGTTATATTCCTATCACTTTATTCAAGGTCTAATTTCCGAAATACTTACTGCGTTGTTGTCGTCTCCTACGAGCATCACACCGTCGTCGGAACTGGTGTCCGACACCCAGTCGAGTTGCAAGTCAGGCGCCGCCAGCACGTTACCAGGCGGCACTGTCTCATTCGCTTGAGGTTCCTATATCAAACAAACCGAACACGTAAGAATCACATTCTAGGACGACATATAACTTTCAGTAACACAAACCTGAGTATTGGTTCTGTTATCAGTAGCCTGTCTCCCCGAACTAGTTCCCGGCTGTGGTGATGTTTCTTTAGGTCTGCGATCGCCACCAGCATCTACTTTACAACATCTTCTGGCATTGTCAACTTCAGTTTTTACTTCGACATTTTCATTAGCACTTGCAGTTGTTGCACCAGGCTCTACTTTTACTGGACACGGTTCTACATTTTCTGTTTTAATAGTGCTTACCGATGGCAAATTTCCATCCTGTGTAGGCTCTTGTTTTATAACAGGTTGTGTGCCGGGCTCTTCTTTCACTTTTACCCTAAAACCTGAGGGTTCGCCACTAGTACTTGCATTAGGACCCTGGTCAGCGGTCCTGTTCACTTGAGATCTGTTCTGTTGGTTCTGACTGGGGCTGTAGCCCTCTCCAGTATTTTGAGTGGGCGGCGTTGTATCGCTGTAGCTCATTTTGCATCCACACTCAACGTGAGATGGACAGTTCATGTTTTCTTGCTTTATTTGTCCTTTTACACTCGACATATTTTGAACTATTTGAATATTGTTATTCTGGTTGTTTTGTCGACGTTGCTCTACAGTTTGCAAAAGTAGATTGTTAACAATAGGTGCAGTAGCTCTTGTAGGCTGGCTGCCTGGCTCACCTTTGATTTCAACCCCAGGGTAAGTTCCAGTACCTGTAGCACTCCCATTGCCAGTTGCAGGCTGGTACCCGGCCCCATTGTCACATTGCTTTTTTCTGGGCGAGGACACATTATCTTCTTCTTCTGAACTGACCTCTATTAAATTTGGTACCTCATTCTCTTTTGAATGTCGCCTCCGAGGAGAGATGTTGAGCTTGCGACTGGGCCGTTCTAAGTCTTGCTGATCAGCACTATCCCCTGCAGTAGGTCCTTGGTTATAAACATTGGACCTGGGGTGTAAATATTCATACTCTGGGTGATTATCAGACATGTGCATACCGTTGGACATTGCGAAAGGCAATGGCTGAGGTAAAAAGTTTCTGCTGTCACTTAGAACAATAACATTGTTATAAGGTGCTCCATATTCTCTCGGCGGCTGAATGCCGGGATAATGTGCGTAGTTCGGATAGAAATATCCGTGTTGGTTGAGTGCGTGTGGTTTAGGCTGATAACGTATGTTTATGTCTGGGAGTCTCCTCTGGCCGTTACTGTCTGTACTGTCAGGGTTATTGGAGCCAAAAGAGTAATCAAGTGAACTAGAGCTGTCTGGTAAAGGTTGATACTCTTCAGGGACTGGTGTGTGTGAGTCAGCTGGGTGTGACAAAGATGAAAGGTTCACTTCATATGGTTGATTCGGTGTTGTTGAATTAACATAATTTGATGAGACAGGTTTTGGCGTTTGCTCAGTAGTACTTGTTTCAGTCGCAGTCGGGACAACGGCAGCTGGTTCAGTTGTTGTGGGCAGCACTTCTACTTCATCATCACTTTCTGCAAACAGAGCATCACACTCCATTTGTTCTGAAATAGGTAATAATCAGAAATTGTCTTAATTTTGGGACTTGTGGACAAATGCTCAGAGAGTATTTAAAAGATTTTAATTGGACAATTTCCTCTTGTCATGCCATGATCTGCCGTAAGGGGCACACAAAGTAGACAAAACTATGGATAAGCTTAATTAAATTGCAAAAAAAATATTACGGCTACACAACACATAGTCGTACATCTTAAAGCTACTTTATTTTCATCTTGCTTTCCTCAAACATATCTGTGTATTAAGCTATATTACTGTCAATATTCATCAAAATCAGCTGTTTTGGCGAGAAGAGATAAATATAAAGAAGAGATTAAGAATTAGGCATCATTTCTTTATTCATCAAAAATCAGTGCTTAGAGCACTTTGCATAAAATAAGAGTTAGGACATAGGAGATATGCTCCATCAATCCAAATAAAAGTTAAAATAAGACCAGGGGAAAGATGAGAAAATTTGTAAAATATAAACATGGATTACTATCTGTCTACTCTAAAGTTGCTGTATAGCACCCCATTTAATAATTATAATCTCAAAAATATATTTTATATAAACTTTAACATGCTTTCTAATCTTTCTATAATTTATGATTTTCCAATTTCTCTCATTACTTAAGAGTGAAATGTTCTCCTCCTTTATTTTGATTAAATTTGCTTATTGAGATAAAAAGCAAATCAGTTTACTAACCATCCCAGAGGTTGAATATGATGAACATCTTTTGGCTAAATTCAGCAAAAATTATTATATTTTATAGGACAAATTATATATGTATGTAACTGCTAATAATTCAAATTTGGATGTTATTAAATAATAAGCACTTATTCTGTTTTAAGAATGTAATTATTCCTTAAGCATAATGCATTTTATTCAAACTACTGTTAGTGTTTTTATCAAGACCTGTTTCCACATATTTATATCAATTTCAAACAGATGTATATTATATTACAGTGCTACATGACTCAAGGAAATACCAATATATGATATTATTCCATATTAAACTGGGACTAGTAAGCAGATAAGCTGTGTGGAGCTGAAACACAGTGCTATAGCTAGGTATTTACCATTTCTCTGTTGATTGTCAGAAGCTGTAGATGTAAACACAGTATCCAGGATTGCTGCCAGAGATGATGGACCAGCGATATCCCAAGACGGCGACAACTGTTCGCCTTCGTAGCCTTTCTCTGTCATTTTATTATCAATAACACCGTTCCATAATGTTCCAACTGAGATTAAACGTACAAGGCAACTTCGTTACTCTTTCTATTGTCAACACTCAACATCCGACATGAAGGAAGTCATAGTCACTTAATTTTAACCATGTTTAAATCATTTTCTAATTAAATATAATGAGCACAAGAATATAAGCTTTTCAACTACATGAATGCAGCGAATAAAATCTAGTATAAAAAGAGAAATAAAACTTGTCTTGAATATTGTCTGTATATATCAATAATACGATTATTTTACGAGTGACAAATACAAGTTTGACAATTAATCTGCACTTTTTTCCTTTTTTGAATCGACTAAATTCAATATTTTAGTCGATATTATGACCTGTATATTTTATTATAAATAATATTATTACTCTAATTACTCTATATTCCATATTAATATAATAATCAAACGCATTTTTCTAAGGAACAACCTGCCTCGGCTTCATATATAGAATGTTTTTATTGAAAGCGGCATAAAATGTTTCATTAACTTTATTTTTGCGGTATTTTCATGCATTGGTTTTATTTTAGAGAATTTTTTCGTTTAAACTTTATATATTTTGGGAGTTGGTAGCACTGCACACACCATCATTCAAAGAGTACAGTAATATAGAGGGTAAAGAGAGCCCTCTTTAGTGATAAAATTGCAAACCTATTTGACATTGACAACACTACCGCCATCTGAAAATTGGCCCCAAACTAATTGCATACCTACATAGCTATAGCTACATACATACGGCGGATTTCTAAAACCTATCTATCTGTTGATTTGCCTACTAGTTATAGAATATTGAAATTACTTGTTTAACAAGTAATGTCAAAATTCTATATCTAGTAAGCAAATCAACAGATAGATTGGTTTTAGAAATCCGCCTGTTATCATGATATCAGAATAGTTAGTAAAAGGTAGAACGAAAACAAATAATTATCATGAATTACTTTTAATATTTGTAGTGCTTATATTTATTGAAATACATTTCTGCGTTCATTTTTACACACACATATACTAATTTTAACACCTTAATAGCGAAAAACAAAAGAGCGTCTATATCGCACATGAAAGTATAAGAATTTCGTGGTAAGGTCCCAATAGTGAGGGAGGAACACAGGGCACACCTCGGCGCACTTACAAGTAAGGTAATTACAACGAAATATAAAAATACGGATCGGGAACTACAAAATGCGCGAACGCAAAATGCAACAAACCGCCATATTGTAATTGTTTATCAGTTCAGAAACTGTCACTATAAACATCATAGAAAGACTTTGACACCAGGTCTTTTAAGAATAGTTTCTATTTGTGTTTTATCAAACAAACTATATTTAATTTATTTATATATTTCAATATTTTTTTAAGTATTATATGTTCCTCGTACTTGTCTTTTTATATTATTAATAATAATTATTATATTAAAATTAAAAAAACTATCTTGACGTAGCGACATCTGGTGATACTTTTTCGTATTTTGTAGGCAGTAAATAGTTCTAGGGCCAACATATAGATGTCAACTCTTCAATTACTTCGCTGTCAAAATGTACGTAGTGTCCCCCCCCTGCCATCATTCAATTCACACACGTCAGTTTATTGCTGTCCTATGAAGATATCCTTGTCAATAAAATCAAATTAATTTATCGACTTCGTTTCAGTCTTGATCAGACTTTAAAGTAGATTGAACTCAAGATTTTAAGTAGATAAATTACTTAACAGTCAGTCTTAAGTGCTTCATTAGTTCAGTGTCTGTTAAAAATAACTTTTATTTACCTTTGGAGCAGTTTATCATTATTTATTTTATTCCAAGGCTTTTAACTTGTGTAACTGTATGGTAAACCGGAATAAAAAATATTTGATTCCTCTCATTTTACTTAGGACGATAAAGCGAAGAGCTATGTCACCAAAACACTTACCATTATTCCTTGAAGGAGAGGTTGTAAAAGGCTTTGGAAGAGGATCTAAGGAGCTGGGGTGCCCTACAGGTAATATTGAAATAAAGTTGCCAAGGTTTCATAGTTTCTCAACTCAAGTGTTGCCTTGAAGTAGATATTAGTAGTAAGTAGTACAGGGCTTAGATAATTTTGATAATAAAATAAGATTTAGTGATCTAATAATTATAAACACGAATTTATGTGTTTAATTGTAATGATTATGGTGTGAACAATGGTTTTTTATTAATTTAAAATTCAATAAGAGTTCAACTTTACCTTCAAATAAGTTCTATTAAAATTCTTTGGTAAATAGTTTTGAAAGTTTCTAAAACAATTGCATAACATTTAAGAAATGAATAACATTCTTTTATTTTTCTTTAAATATATTTTATCTGAATGTAGTCCTAATATTGTCTAATTTATAATATTTTCCCTACCCCACTGGTTACGGATACCCACTATCTACCAGATAAATAAAAAAATGGAACATAAACTATCTGGAACTTATCAGCAACCTGTGAAACTGGCCCTTAATAAACCTAATAATATTTTATTACAACTCCACAGCAAACTACCCTCTAGAAGTGGTACAGTCTCTACCCAAAGATTTGGAACCAGGAGTGTACTATGGATGGGCACAAATAAACCAGAGCCAAATATACAAAATGGTAGCAAACATTGGGTGGTGTCCATTTTACCAAAACAAGCAGATGTCTGTGGTATGTATTTGTTTTATTTATTTCTGATACATATTTATAACATTTTTATATTATGTTAAAAATGGCAATCTGACTTAAACATATTTGGGAAAAAAGCTCTGGAGATGGATGGTAATAAAAAGCAAGCCAACAGCATCGCAAACACAGTCCAGTGGCACATGATTGTGACTGTAAAATTATTTGTATATAAGTAGATTAGGTGCTTGACATAAATGGTATTTATCAGATAAAAGAATAATAATAATAAGAACCAATTAATACTACTCTTTTCATTATCGCAATATAATTTGTTTTAATGATAATAAACAATGTATTATTTATTCAGCTGTAAAAATTTGGTAAAATTAAATATGTATATATGCATATTAATTAAGTTTTATGTGCTACAAGTATTATAATATTATGCATTTTTTTCTTATCCGATAGCTTATCTGCTTTAGTTGATAAGATCTGAATCTGTTGATTGGATATCAAAATAGCAGTTTAAAGGTCAGTTTCATATTTTGGCTCTTGTGGAGCAACCAATGCTGGAGCTTCTTGAGCAAGCGGCGACGTCATCGTCGCTGAAGTTAGGAAAGCTGATCTACATCAGCTGTCTAGACAGCAAATACTTCATCCATCTTGGCCAACTACAGGAATGCCAGCAGTTCATTTGCCAAGCCCATTTAACCTCTCGACTGTCTAAAGATCACCATGTATACATAAGAAAAAAAAAGAAAAAATCTCCACTTGTCCTATGAATAACGAAAAATAAATATAGATATATACAGAACTTAAGTATTTAGGTAATTTTCATTTGAAAATGTGAATATTTTCAAATTAAATTGGGAAATGTCATATCTCATTTGTTTTTTATTGCTTAAGACATTTGAGGAGTTAAATGATCACTCATGGCGACTTTATTTGAATCTAGTAACGCCTTGTGCCCCACCTAGTCAAATGACTCGTGTATTAAATAGAACTGGTCCCAGAACACAGCCTTGGGGTATCTTGCAAGTCCCCTGGTTGGAGAGGATCTTGAGAGATCTTCTAATATGGCGATACCCCGATTATCAATTTGCTCATAACATCAAATGTTCTCACGTGTCACTCGTACATTATTTATGACCTGGTCCTAGAACATAGCCTTGCGGGACGCCCTAAGAATCTCGTTGAGAGAAGATCGCTTAATTGCCCGAATTGCTTAATTCAAACTTAAACTTAGCTATTTAAAAAAAAACGGCGCTATTTTTTCTGTCTTCGCATAATAATAACAACTTTCTTTAATCTTTAAGTGTAGGTATCTAGACATATTGTATAGATGGTATAACGTATGTGCCACTGATAAAAGAAAGTTTAAAATACAGTCGCGTATTTTTTTGTCGGGTCATTACATTATACAAAATCAGTGATCATTAACAGTCATTATAGTATAATTACATATAGGTATAGATAATAATGATAAAATATATAATTTGGAACACAGAATATGTATTAAACCATTATCAATAGGCATTTAAGCCAAGTTTAGATTTTTTTAATGCCAAACCAGTTTGTCTTGGACTCGCTTTATATGGGCTTTATACAAATTGAACAGTCAGCTTATACTAGTTTTAGCTTGATGTGTAGCCGTGTGTACATACAGAAACATAGGCCTTAATTCACACAAAAAATTAACTGTAGTTTTATGTAGATTACGTTAACATGCTCATCTTGACACAAATAGATAGCATATAACGGAAATTATAGTTTATCTGGTGTCTGTTTATCATAATTTATAGGTATTTTATACAAAAACCTTAATATTTATTTATAAATCATCAGCAATCTGCTAGTGACAGTCCCGTCAAAATTCGGTCGAGCCGTTTCAGAGATTAGGCGGTTAGGTCCTTAAGTAAAGTTGTTATTTAAAATTAACCAAAAAGACGCCTTAACTTTATTTGACTTTATTTAACGCTAAGATAAACCACGTGGTCATAACGTGTTTTTAAATGTTATTTCGATAGGTACGTGTTTTCCGATTCTCCTAGCGATTACGATGGTAGAAAGACCTCTTTGGTAATCTCGCTGCAGTGTTCCACATACGGATCGTCGCGTAACCGTATCTTTTAAGCATTAACATATTTATGGCGTCACCGACGTTTTAGATAGTTTCTTTTATTGTTTGACTTTGTAAGAAGGTCAAAGCTACTAGCTTCCAATCGCAGGGATCATCCACCTCCCAAACTTAAGGGAACTACTTACCTTGAGTCATACCTAAATAGTGCTGATACGACTTTCTTTTATAATATTATATTGATTGCGAAGGAAATCAGTCGTGATGGCCTAGTGGTTAAAGCTTTAGCCTTTCAAGTATGAGTGCGTAGGTTCGATTCCAGGTCATGCAAATACCAATGTAACTTTTCCAAGTTATATGTATTTTCTAAGTATATTTTAGACGCCAATGACTGATTATGAAACCTGGACTATAAAGTCTGAAGTCACCAACACGCATTGAGCAAGTGCGGTGATTAACGCTTAATCCTTCTCTGTGTGAGAGGAGGCCTGTGCCTAGCAGTGGGACGATAAAAAGGCTGATTATGCAGAAGGAAATAGAATTTATCATCATTAGGGCCTCCACAAATGGAATGGAGAACAAAAGGCATTTAGGTCACTTATTGCCATTGTCTGAGGTATTAATTAACTAATTACTTCTTATCAAAACTATATATAGGTAAATATTTAATAGGTACTTAGAGGAACGTGCCAATTACCTATATTAGATTCTATTACATTATTGTTTAAATTAATATTGTATATAGACTTCTTTTAAGTGCAATGTTGTTTGTACGCGATGGACGTGTGCGTTACCCCAGCCAGAAGTTGTCGAAAATGATAATTTGAATCTTATAGATAATTAGTATTGTGGCTTCTGTAATTGTTGCGCACATTTTTAAATTTGTTGCGCTTATAGTTTTTTAATTATTTCGAAAAAACATTTCCTGCTGGGGTAACGTTACCCCAGCCAGACTTTTTTCTTTCTAATGAGAATATTTAAATAAAAACTAGCTATAAAATTAGTTGTCTAGATGAAGTAAATGTTGTGCCTTATTTTGATTTTTTTTTTCTTCCGTTGCGAAGTTATTCGAGATTTTGCTGGGGTAACGTTTCTGGGTTGGCTATATCTCTGAAATGGTTAAGCGGATTCTTATCATATTTTGTAGAAGACTTCTTAGGAATTAGTTTAAATTTGTTGGGCAATAAAAAAAACCAAAATAATGCATAGCTTAAGAGTTATTTCATTAAATAGAAAAACACTTCAATTGGCCCCAGCACTCTCAATAAGAGGTCTAAAGGCTTACTTTAAACATTATTTTGAAGCTTGTAACTGCCTTCAAATGTATGTGAAATTTCATTAGTATCCTGTAAGTATTTAACAAGTTATGATGATATTCAGTTCTTCACGAGCACGGTATTGATGCGCGCGGTGTTATTTGGCCACTGGATTGGAAATATGAACTGAATGTTATATCAATAATTAGTTGTTTAGTTCAGTTTTATATCAGTAAAATTTCAGCTCAGTACATTGGATAATTAATGAGATATACGATTAAAGTC
The DNA here is from genome assembly GCA_958496145.1 of Heliothis peltigera. Classification (NCBI taxonomy): domain Eukaryota; kingdom Metazoa; phylum Arthropoda; class Insecta; order Lepidoptera; family Noctuidae; genus Heliothis; species Heliothis peltigera. The sequence continues at coordinate 3,398,341 of OY292341.1, forward strand.
ATTAGGAAGTGAATTACCGAGGCAACCCGACCAAGTTTGGGTGGTTACGAAAAAGCGAAAACGCAGAACATTATGGTACCTTCTAAAATATGTAGGATAGTATTACAAATTTAGTACAGACGTGTACACAAGTTTAAAAAAAACTACATGATTATTAAATAATGTTTATTTACAGGTAAAATAATCATTTCAATTGAACTTTTAAAGTATTAATTAACTTATACTTAAAACAATCACAGATTAAAATTACACACAGTAATTTGCTTTTTTAAAATTTTCTATATTTTTTTATTTAAATTATAGATTTTAGTATACACAGTACACAGTTACAGTTCACCCCACCCCTCCCGCGTGCCACCGAACGACATGTTATATCGGTGATTTTTGTTGTCTGTGCAACTGGAAGATAATGATAATGTTTCTTTTTAATAGTTTTAAATGTTATTTTTTATTAATATTAAAAAAAATGAACTTCAAAATGTTTTCATAGCACAGAATGTATTATTATATTATTGTGTATTTAACAGTGTACGCGTCTGTACCGAAATTGTAAGGTGTATTATACTAAACATTTCAAAAGGTACCATAATGTTCTGCGTTTTCGCTTTTTCGTAACCACCTAAACTTGGTCGGGTTGCCACGGTCATTCATTTCCTAATGACTTCAATCGTATTATCTCATTAATTATCCAATGTACTGAGCTGAAATTTTACTGATATAAAACTGAACTAAACAACTAATTATTGATATAACATCCAGTTCATATTTCCAATCCAGTGGCCAAATAACACCACGCGCATCAATACCGTGCTCGTGAAGAACTGAATATCATCATAACTTGTTAAATACTTACAGGATACTAATGAAATTTCACATACATTTGAAGGCAGTTACAAGCTTCAAAATAATGTTTAAAGTAAGCCTTTAGACCTCTTATTGAGAGTGCTGGGGCCAATTGAAGTGTTTTTCTATTTAATGAAATAACTCTTAAGCTATGCATTATTTTGGTTTTTTTTATTGCCCAACAAATTTAAACTAATTCCTAAGAAGTCTTCTACAAAATATGATAAGAATCCGCTTAACCATTTCAGAGATATAGCCAACCCAGAAACGTTACCCCAGCAAAATCTCGAATAACTTCGCAACGGAAGAAAAAAAAAATTCAAAATAAGGCACAACATTTACTTCATCTAGACAACTAATTTTATAGCTAGTTTTTATTTAAATATTCTCATTAGAAAGAAAAAAGTCTGGCTAGGGTAACGTTACCCCAGCAGGAAATGTTTTTTCGAAATAATTAAAAAACTATAAGCGCAACAAATTTAAAAATGTGCGCAACAATTACAGAAGCCACAATACTAATTATCTATAAGATTCAAATTATCATTTTCGACAACTTCTGGCTGGGGTAACGCACACGCGATGGACTCCTAAACTACTTTACCGATTTTAATCAAATTTGCACACTGCTCAGTTTGATCCAACTTGAAAGAGAAAGCTAACATGTTAATTTATAGTCGCAATATTGTTTTATTGTAAATTATTACTTTTATTATGACAAAAACCTTAAGCACTGCTACGCGTGGCTGCGTGCACTAGTTTAGTACCTATATGAATAATGGCGGTTCTATTATCTTTTGAAACTGAGAAGCTCATTAGAGATCAAAGCTTATAGGCCCTGAACTTTACCTTGTAGTTATATGTACAGTTAGTGATCGTCTCTTTGGATTTACGCCAGGCAGATATGAATATTCCTTTCTTTTAATCTATTTTGTTATCTCTATGTATGTATTAAGTTTTATGATTGTAAATATATTTATAGAAAGGGTAATTTAATCCTTTATCTAAAACTGCATACCCTTTGAAACAAATTCTGTTTGTTACAGGAAACCCACGTCATGCACAAGTTTGATGACGACTTCTATGGATCAAATTTAAAAGTGAGCTTAGTGGGATATTTAAGAGGAGAAAAGAATTTCAACTCTTTAGATGACCTTATAGGAGCGATCAAACAAGATATCAAAAATGCAGATGAATTCTTGGAGATGCCTGAAGCACAATCAATCAAGGCTCATACTTATTTTAGAAAAAGTGTATGATCTACAGCTTAGTAGCCATTTTATAGCCGATTTTTTTTAATATTTTACACTGTTATGAATTTATTATAATAATATTGACATGTTATTTATTTTATGTGAATAATAAGATTGTTATTTTTACAGAATAATTTTGTCTCAGTGAATTTTCCTTATGGTCAGTTTTGTATTTCTTTAATTTAGGAAAATCCCCTGTTGACTACAGATTCTATATGACTTAGATTACCGGCTGTGTATCTGTACTCACCATTTCAATTTATTTGAGAGAACAGGTGTGAAGTTTTTTATTTATTAGTTGAAAATATGTAAAGTTATGTAGTAATATGATTACAGGATAGCATAAAGCTGCAATGATAATAAATATATAGGTACATACGTAAAATTGTACCAACTATAATAATTATAAAATAGTAAAATGTTTTAGTAATGTATGACATAGACTAAAAATAAATATTCAAGTAATATATTATCAGGGATATTCCTATGTGATATTTTTGGAAGTTTTGTGCAATTAAGTTAGTTGTAAGAAAATAAACATTATTTACAGTATTGTTAAATTTATTTAAAAGAATCAAACCACAACATTCCCTTTGAAAAAGCCTTTTATTGGTAGAGCTTATCTGGATCCATTTTAACAAATTTTGTAAAATATCTCTCCCTCTCACAATGGAAATAAAAGAATCTTAAATTAATAGGGCTCTCTCTCCAGGATAGTTAATGTTGTTTTCTTCTAAACGAACATCCTGCAACAGACAAAAACACAAGTCAGGATCATGGAAACTCATTTTTACCAGTTTTTGTAATATTCTGACATTCTAATTTTATAAACAAGTGTATTTATAAACATGGCATTGAAAAGCCATGCCCAATGTTATAAGTGTATAAAGTTAGCTATCTGCTTGCTGAACCAATTTTGATGTATTCTGGCACAAATACAAAATGTAGCAGTTGCTCCAGATGTTAAAATACAATATTTATCTAATCTGGTTAATCAAATATGTGTATTTACAAGAAACATGAACTGTTTATATTGTTCATGAAGATAAAAATAGCTACAGTTCAATAACACTTGTCGGGACAACAAAAGTATTGGTATATCAGCAATTGCACTATACAGGGCAATAATCTAATGACAAACAAAGGATACATTATTATTGTTGCATTATAAATGCAATCCAAATACAAGTTGCAATCTTGCACGATAACCACACAAATTTTGAAATTATTGTTAAAATAACCTGAATAAGCTTAAGACTCGTTAGAGGCAAATATTTAATTAATGATAATAATTTTATTTATCAACCTTCTACCAAGCTTAAGAGGTATTTGATCTCAATTATAATATTAGATTTACATTGAAGTGGTTGACAGAATGGTTTGTATGAATTTATCTAACTTTACACAAAACTGGTTTCCACATTGAAATGAGAATGACGAAAAGCCAATGACGGTTCTCCCTTTTCAAAGTATTCACTAGGCAAAGCGTATGAGTACATGTTATATCAAAATGTATGAAACAAATAATAGAGGTTTATAACATTTCAATAACAACATTTTGTTTAAGAATCATGACTTACTTATGAGAGTGTAATAATGTAGGTAAATAATAATAGGATGTATCACAATTTGTAATCCATGGAGTCTTATATCAATGTGTACTGTACAGCTACAGATGTAGCAACAGTTTTGGGTTACTGGTTTAGTTAAATATAGATGTTAAAAACTCACCCTCCGTTAATCTTGCGCGACCACCGGTGGGCTGGCAAAGGATCGTTGAGCAACCTGCGCATACGACCACCCTTTGCGCGTGACTGAATACAGTTGTGATTTTGTAGCAGCCAGGGCACTTGACATCCATGAAGTACGAGTTCGGATGTGGCACCAGCCTCTTCAACTTGTGTTTCCTTTTCTCCGACGCGGGAGAAGGATGCAGTAAATCAATTGCGAGCTGAAATATCGAAAACGCGCATTTAGGTTATTTTGTGGTTTCGCAGTACTTACTTTTTGGAAGTTTAGGCGCTTTAAATCACTTAAGACAAAGCGAGGTGTACAATTCGCACGAGATTTTCAAATAGTATGATAAATCCATAAGCTTTTTGTTAGTTATTCATCTGACATGTCAGGCACTGCCATGTGTATCCGCTTGTTTCGGCAATAACGAATTTCCATTGCGATGTTGGGAGGCACTGTTACAAACTATCAAAAATATCGGCAAACAATAACGAACACAGAAAACTTGTGATTTTATTGAACACAGTTAGATATTTTAGTCATATAAATAAAAATACACACCGGCATGGTTACAGCTTTGATGCAGAACCGGAAAAGGAAAGGCTGCCAATAACCCAACGACAAGGAGAATTGAGCATAGAGTAATGACTGAAAGAATAGGGTGCATTCATAAAAAAAAAAACTAAAATAGTTACTGAAGGGCTGACTAATCGTTTAAACTTCCTAAATAGTTATAAGCACAAAATTTATCTAAACACTATTAAATAAATGCATTTTGACATCTTATAATTAATTGACTGAATTTTCAATATCTTTAGAGGGCTTAGTTTATTTTATATATCATGTAACACAACTAATATTAAAACGATAGTGATATTAATGATTTTAAGGTGAAGGAAGCGCTGGTAAAGTTAACCCAGTATGGACAACGCCCTTTTCCGCCCCCCATAAACGGGTCCAGGGGTGAGGGACTTGGGGAAGTCCCCGCCCCTTTTCGATGGACCCGAGGCGGAGGCGCGCGCGGGTGTCGGCGCGCGCCTCTGAGACGATGCACGGGGTGGTTTAACACCTCACTACCCCGTGCAGGAGGCGAGGCCCGGACAGCCGGGCCAGCACTAGTGCGGGGCTGCGGAAGAATCTGGATTCCCGCGGCACCGCGCGCACGTGCGAGGAGACACCGGGGTGGTTTTAGCCGGTAAGAGTCCGGCACACCCCTCCGCCTCTCCCCAGGTGGAGGATAGTCCATGAGGATTTCCCCCGAAAAAAAAAAAAAAAAAAAAAAAGTATAGGTAGGTACTTGTTAAGTGGGCTATGATAGTAATTGTTCACAAGCAAAATAGGTTCCTTCTTTAAAGTTGAAAAAATAATAGACGACTTTGAAATCATGTATTCGTGACTTCGTAATTTCTAGGTAGTTTTATGAAAATAACTATGATTTAGTTTTTAAATTCATTTTTTTAAATACATAAAAATTATCATTAAAAATTAAGTAACAATCAACAAAATCACAAAACTAAAAGCTAAAGCTTGAACAAGACTACTAAACTAATTAGCATTTACTGACTGTCACACACATCTGCATCTTGCTATACATACATTATCCGCAAGAGATTATATATAATCTGGTGCTTAATCAATCTGTGAGAAAGCTGAAAATCTAACCTCCAAAATTTGGTTTGTTTTCAAAACTTCTATTACATTACATTATAAATAAAACGGTGTATAGGGCCCAAGGAACTGCTATTTCAATCTCACATCGATTCACAAGTATAATTAGCCTTTAATAATATGGCTGACGAGGAATATGAAGCCGAGGACGCAGGAGCAGACTACGACGATATCGCTGAGGAAGATGACAACATTGAGGAGACTGAAGAACAGGAGGAGGAAGGTTACAACGTACAATGCTTAGCACCTGGCCAAGCTGGTGGAGGAGTCGAGAAATCTAAACGCATCACTACGCGATACATGACCAAATACGAACGAGCTAGAGTTTTAGGTGAGGTTATATTTTCAAGATTTGAAATTCGAATGTTGTGTTTTGTATGTGGCCAGCCACCATTTGTATTTTAATTGAGATATAAAAGTATTATAAAAAATTATAGTCTTTTCCACACTATAGTTTTTTATATTGTTTCACATGGATTAATGTTATTGAATTTTTCTAGGTACCAGAGCATTACAAATCGCTATGTGTGCACCGGTAATGGTGGAGCTAGAAGGTGAAACAGACCCTTTACAAATAGCCATGAAAGAGCTGAAACATGGCAAGATTCCAATTATCATAAGAAGATACCTCCCCGACCATTCCTATGAAGACTGGAGTATAGACGAACTAATCATAATAGATCATTAGAAAGAATATAGCATATTGGCCATCTTGTGAACTCAAAATGCTGGAACTTCGAAGCCCAAATCCAAACTTTGGGTGTATTTGTTTCCATATTAATGTTCAGACACCTTATTTATTATGAAAAATTGATATATTTTATACTTACTACAAAATTCATATAAAAACTTTGTTATACAAAATCAGCAGCCAGTCTCATGAAACATCATATCATTGTGTGATATACTCCAGCAAACCCTGTCCCAGGTGTTGATCATTTAATTCTTAAGTAATAATAGTTTTAAGTAATAAATTAAGATTTTATAAATTTCTATTTGTCTTTACTTTCACATTAACAAAGAGTATATAACCTTACTAATTATACCATATTAATATTAATTTAAAAAATACTAAAAAACTAAAAGGCGTCGAAAAACTCATGCCTTCGCTGTCTATTGGGAGTGAGTCTGACAGGCTGGCAGCATTACCACATTGTATAGCAAATAGTTATGGATATACAAGATATATCTTAGAATACCAGTTTTTAGATAGGCTAGTTGTTGTAGACACATTTGTGTCTGAATCTGTATGCTATGCAAATAGAAGAAACAAGAAACTGCTTATTGTCCCCCCTTCTCCTCCTCTAGAAGCGTTTTCAGTGACGACGAAAAGTTTCGCGAGACATACACACACTACGAATAAGAATCCGGAGCAGAGATTTTAATAATAATGGCTACCTGGCCGATTGTCGGCCACGGCACCTGTTCTCGAAGGAGGTCTGTCAGCCGCGGACCTATTTTAGTTGGTATACCAGCGCGGAGGCGCGGTCGGATATAGTCCGATGGGACGGCAAACCGACAGGACCGGATAGGGACCATCCATCAGCTTTCCGCGCGTTTCGCTTTGTGAGATTTAGCGTCGGTTCATATCTGACGTAAAATACGCCGAGCGTATCATCAATCGTACTAACGTATCATCGGTTGAGTGTGAACGGTCAAGTGTTTTTCTATACATTTGTCTGTTCTAGCGTTACGCGACCGATAACACGCGACGCATATTCCGTTAGATTATGAACCGACCCTAAATCTCACAAGAGAATCGCGAGATCAGCCCGACCCGGAAATCGGATCCGGAACACGTGCACGTGCTACAACGTGTGTGTGTGTAACGAAGCAGTTATTGAAATAACGTTTTTGAGACAAATGTCTTCTCAAATACTTCAGGTAATATTCAGGATCCAAGACACGAAAACTTATCCAGACTAATATTGTTATTAATATAAAGCTGTGTGATTTGAAAATTTTGCATGGAGGAAGACTACGGGCAACTTTTTGTCCGATTGCGTGGAGTAGCTCCCACGACCTGAGTGAAAACTATAATTGTGTCATAATATATATATGTAAATATAAAACGGTACCAAGGACTGAGCCTTGAGGTACTCCTATTGGAAACTCGTTATGACGGATGTAAGTACGTATATTTGCACTGCATTGAATTTTTCTGTACTACTCTGCAATAAGTTTGTCTTTATTAAGGAAAAGGTTTATTTTATCCGGCGACCATGAAATACTGAGGACAAAAAATTCGTATTGATATTGGTCTTCTGTGAAGACGGTTCGACGCCCACAGTGAAGTCGCGTTATTAGAGAGGGTTCAGAACTGCCGGACTATTCCTGTAAGTATGTATACCTACTTTACTCCAAGAGAGAGGGCAGCTTTCATGTACGTTAAGTTCTTTTAGATTACTCGGACGAGTCTATCGTGTCTTATTATGACACGGCCCCCTGCCTTACTAATTCTATTAATTGCAGCATATTATGTTATTTGGTCATTTGTATTTATGAGGTGGTTGGCATTTATATTCTTGGGTACATCTTCAAACAAATGCCTGTCAATTCGTGTTACTATACCTATAAAAAGTTCGCGGGATTTGGCTCTTGATAATGCCATTACGGCATTCCACATTTAAATACTGAAAGGTAATTAAATCGATACGCTATAAAATAAATTACAAGGGCAGATATATTTTAAAACTTCTTATTAACGCTGTGCCCAGTGATGGTCTTGCAGACTTTTCCGAGACTCGCTGGGTTGCCTGCACCAGGCGTCATGTGGTTATCTTTTTTAAAGCAAGAATTTAGAGATTTTGATTTGTCTACCTAAAGAATGATATTATTTTCATATCCGTTTATGTATAGGTAAATAGTTAAATTTCCAGGTAAAGTGTCAGTATTTCCCCGTAAAACGTATCTATCTCATAAACGTGTCTACGTACCTCTAAGTGTTGTTATGACACCTACGGCACAAGGACTATCTGCAAATAGCCGCGTATGAAAACTATATTTGCGTAGGCAATGGCTTTGAGGATGTCACTGCACCAAGTGCAGTAATTTTGAAAGCGACATGCTGATATATTATAGCGGCCGATCTTATCACCAGCAGGGCTTCACCCCGAGCCAACAGATTTTGTACGTCGACAAGTATTAATGCTACGTGAACGCAACCAACACCTCGCTTGTCTTATTACGTTATTCAAAGCCATTTGGCGCGTTCCTTTTGTATATTATCTAATCTAAGACAAAATTAAATCACAATTAATGTCGGCGGACGTCATCGGCGCAGTGATGCTGATGACTATTGCCTCCTCCTGAATGACTGAATAATGTTTTGTATTGAAGAACATGTGGTTTGTTTCCAAATTGTAAAAATTCGGAGACCTCTCTGTACTCAAAATTGGACTTTGGAATTCTGTGTCGGGTTGATGATAATTGTTTGCTATTTCTACTATTAAAAATGGTTCTATAAGTTAACCTGATTAGTCTTATTCTCAATACCCGTTTATTTATTTTAGTGTCGTTATGAAAGACAAGATGTTGAATATTGGACCAGCTGCAGGTTACAATAATATACATATAGAACACGTGGATTATAAACAAAATAAGCTTTATTGAGGTGTTCAGGTAGTGATGCGAAGCGGATGGCTGGAGCGCGGGCGCCGCGTGCCGTGGGCTGCGCTTGGCACGCGCACCGCGCTGAATATCGCTGAAAGCTCCGGCGCGGGGAGAGCCTCGCGCTCTCGCCAGTACCCCTCCGACCAGCGATGCTGTGCTGTCTCCGGAAATAGAGTACGTCCGTCGTCTTTACGTGCAGTGTCGCGTACCGCTTGCCGCTGCAGCCAATATTTTAGCCATTGAAACGCGGTTAATAATAGAGTTGTCGTTTAACAATTTATGTCTTTCTAAATTATTTATTTGGCTACCCATCTTTTGGTTCGTCATTATTAACCGCGATTTAATGGTAACGGTCTCAACCCGAGTTGCATTCCTACGGGAATGCGAGTCGTGTTAGCCGACGAATTAAGTGGATTCGCTCATTCAGTGTAGATGTGTACAACGTCCTTAGATTGGCCGACCAGGTGCGCGAGTGTGTGTGCAAATGACTGATAGCCCAGCACAGCGGGCTTAACTTGAACAACATGTGGAGCAAAGGATTCACGCTATGGAGGATAATGCTGTGCATGTTGTTGGCGGTGTCGGCTTGTGCCGCGGTGGTGCGAGGTGAGTCCAGGCCGCGGCCGCTCGCCGAGTGGGAGCCGGCACATCTTCGCTCGACTCTGCGTCACTACATCGTTGCTATTTTCGGCGTAACTTGCGCTGAAATTATGTAAAAAGCTCACGTATGTGCTCTATTTTTGGCGATAACCTTAGGTGAAGTTTTGTATGACAAAATGATCTAGTGACCGAGTTATAAACAGGTTTTGTCTATTCTCTGCCGTGTTTATCGGGCAGATTTGAGTGAAGGTAGAGCGCCGCCAGCCGCTTCGTTACATCGCAAAGCTAGATACGTAAATAGAAATACAGGGATTTGTCGTTGTGCGTCGCCATCTTGTGAAAAACGATAGGATCGTGACGACATTATAAAAGTATGACATGGATCTAGGTCACGTCATAATTGCATGGTACCCTCGTAATGCTCGTAATCGTAGATAATACCAAAAGTTGAGAACTAAATGTTTCTCAATGCAGATGTGTAGACTGTAAATCAGTATTTGGTGTACGGCCAACTAGACCGCCTAGAGTAACTCTCTAGGTGGCCGTTAAATTTAAATTAACCTATTCTTCAATTTGTACTGCGCACATTGTTCTAAAATTCTTCTCATAATTTTCCAGGAATAAAAATTTTAACAAAGCCACGTTGATAAAGAAATCGCCACACTGCCTTTTCGTATTACCAAAATCATGAAATTGGTACCTACTACAAGATCATAAACGCCACAAAAAACCCTTGCAGACATGGTAGAAAGTATCCGCTAATTAATTTTTCTGTAGGCTTTTATATTCCTCGTAGTTCTACTACAGGCAGCGGCATGTAAGTCAATGTCAGCTAGCATAGCATGCAACATAAAACACAAACAGCTACTTTGAAGAGCGACACACCAAGGCCGGCAATAAACCGCTCAGTGAAAATACTTACTAATGTGAAAATTCGAGACGACTCAAACATATCTCTCAACTATAATTTTACTTTTCGCTTGAAATTAAATGTAATGAATGAGAGGGAGACAGGTGCTTATGCTATTTTTGTGTCGCTTTCGGACCATTCCAATTTCAAAAAGGGATTTGTCAAAATCTAAAAGTACAAAAAAGAAAAATAATTATACCAATACGATAAGGAGATGGCTAATCGATTTTAAATAATGATTAATGAACTGTAGGTTGATAGACAGAAATATAGTCAAAATGAGGAATGAAGATGATTCATATTTGACGTATCTACAGCTGGTGGTGACGCAAGCGGGCACGGGAAACACAATAAATTTTGATTTAATGATGGTTCTACTGATGAAAAACCAATGAAGTTCATAAACTGTTTAAAATGGAACATCGTATGAGCGATCTCAAAGTTGATGAGAAAAATATGATGGTGCTAAACAAATATAATTTATCTCGTAAAAAGATAATGGTTTGCCATGCCCTTTCTCAACTATGTTTAGATTAAACAGCATTGTTTTATTTACATGGGGCTTTTGTGTTTCCGGGCTGGAAACACGATACTCCATGACTAGTTTAGTTATCAGACTTTGAGTCTACACACTAAGGAAAAGCATTCCTTACCTTCTGAGGCATAGCCTCATCATATTCTCAGCCAAAACTTGACCTTCACTGCCTAAACTTTGTCAGATCGTCTGTCCACCTCGTTGGCTGTTCGTGGTTTGAGCAACCTTCGGTCGGCCACTGTTTCTTCACGCTATATCTACTGCCAGCTTTTCAGCTGGGCTCTAGATGTAAAATATATGGTCACAGAATTCACTTACCTACCTAATGAGAGATTCAATAACTAAACTAACTTTAATAATGCTTTAGCGGCTGTCATGTATTCGAGACGCAACGTGGATAGACGCAAGGCTGACTGCCTCGATACTTCTCTACACCGATAGACAGTTAAATAAAGACTAATTGTAGTCTAGACTTAAAGGTGTCTATACATACATCTTCCCATACGATGATCTAGGGAATTCAGCCAGCAATCTAACGACAAAGTAACAAAATAAATTATTATAGCTTACTAGATAACGAAAATTTCTGCGTTCTGGTCTCAAATAAGGGCCTGAAAATGCGCCGAAATGTATTCCAGTAAGGGCAGTACGGGAGTGTTCGCTTCGCACTCGACTTGACCGGGCACTGCCGTGCCCCCGATAACTGAAAGATAGATTAATTTAACAAAAGAACTAATTTAGGGTTTGTTTCACAAACAGCGAATAAGTTCCAGATACTTGGTAGATAATTTCATACAAATTCTGTTCCATTTTTGAATTTATCTGGTAGATAGTGGCTATTCGCACATTGTGAAACTGTTCCAAAACATTTTTAAAACTTTATTAATATTTAGAACTAAATAGTATAAAAAAAAAAACATAAAAGAGCGACACGTCTCGTTTCAAAGAAACCTCTCAAATTGATCCTTAATTTCTTAATGCAATATTTTTATAGCTCTCGTTGTTCTTGCAACTGTCATTAATCATTAAAGATAGGTGCTAAGAGATTATTATTTCTAGCACACAAAATATACATTTATTATTACAAACACATTTATAAACCAATAAATAATTAAAAACGAATATTTATAATTGTCTTAATTGTGACTATACGTAATTTAAGTGTTTGCTTTTTCAGCCGACGACGAAGTACCATCTGAGTCACAATGCCGGCCATACATCGAAAAAGCTCTCAAAGAGCTGGAGTCAGGAGATGTGGAACCAGGTAAAGCATCTAAATTGCTTGACGTTAATTAACAACTACGATCTTACAGACTTTATAACGCCTTTCTTTGAAATAACTATGTTGTACAGAAACCAGCAGGTCAACTTATCCGAATCTGTCCAATTTTCCCAATCAACTTTGAATGCTTCAGCGGTAAAGTTGGAAATATATTAAGGAAATTTTACAAATTGTCGTAGCTTGATGTGCTGGCGTCTGTACGTTTAACAAATAATAGAAAAGTTTGGCAAGGTAAAGGTTCCAGCTTAATATCGGCATTAAGTAAAATTAAAGAATTGAATTAATAAAAAAAAACTCTTTTCCTTCAAAATAAAAATATTTATTTATTGCAACTTTCACGAAATCTAATATTTAAATAAAGTGTTTTAATTTTATTTTCTCAAAATCTTATATATCCAAGTTCTGAAAAGTTGTGAAAGGAAGGCATGTCTCGTAGCCTCAATATATTTGCCGCTTCTCCCTATAAATTCTCCGTTTCACCGCATTAATTTCCATCAACTTCTTAACTGTTACCGCGCGATGAACGTGTTACAGAAAAACTTTATTTAACGTGACCTCAACGGAACCAGGAATAATCTCGGATTGACACGAGTTTGCTGGTGTTGAGATGTCGGATCTATTTTAATTGCGGTAACATCCGCGCGTCATCGATATTACTGCCGCTAGGTCACCGTATATTTTTTCCATTGTAATTATTTTCATTCATCTATGCATCTAGACTAGTGTTAATGTATGAATGAGGGTTTTCAGCGCATAAATTAAATTATTTTTGAACGTCAATAACCTTGACAGTAAGAAAGGTATGTAGTAGCGAAACGAATAAATATTTCTGCTATCTAAAAATCCAAAAGATCGCTACGATTAAGTATGGCTTTGGATCATTATGATCATGGACAAACAGCATAAATTATTTGGGTTACTCCTGCCGTACAGCAAGCAGGCAGCCAAATAGATACAAATCCACATCATTGTTGTAGACAGTATGTACTTAAAGTTTGACGCAACTCTGACCAGCACTTACTTATAGGAGGATATGTAACAAAATTATTTTATTCGATGCATGTGTTAGAATTATTATCATGTCGTTTAATAGTCATTGTCCTCTAAAACGTATTGAGGCTGGGCCATCTAAAATTAAACAATTATTTATAAACCACGCCACGTAGAATTTACTTGGGAGCGTCAAACCAGGGATGAGACGAGCTGAATTTGCGACTTTGATACGACTGGACAGACAGTCAAGGACGAATAAAACGGATGAATCATTACGTAATAAGCCTTTGTAACAAAGTTTCTGTGGAATATATCAATAAATTCCAAGAACAGAATAACTGATAAATATAAGCAATATATTTTGAAACTAGGTTAGTGTAGGTAGTTGTACTATATTGTATCCGATTGTTATCGTTTGATCATCGAGAGACTCAAAGCACAAGGAAATATCCACGGAGTAGGCTATTGAGCAGGACGATGATCATATTTAATTTGTAAATGGACTTAGTCTAGTCAACTTCAAAAGTCCCGTAAAAAAATTACGAGATTTTTATAGATCTACAGACGGGATTTTCATTATTACAAGAACGATAATAGTAAAGAATAAAAGAAAAATATCAAGAATCATAATAATAAAAAATCAAGAGCCAATATTAAAATGAATCCTTATTTTGAACATAGGTCTAGTCTACCCTAATATTTTTTTGCTTGGTGTACCCATACACTTGTTTACTAATCATACTATGCCTATGCGTCATTGTAGTAAACTGATTTTGCAAAAGATGTGTGAAAAAGTACACAAGAACACAAACACGGAAATACACATCACGCTTCACTTAAACAAAAAAAATCTGATTACAGACTCTGCCGAAAAAAACGACAGTGATGAAGTAAGTGTCGTCGACGGAGATGACACCAAAGAAGAAAATTCAGCAGAAAGTGGCGGAGAAGCAGCGGATAGCGCGGAAGACGATGCGCCGTCAGTAGAAATAGCGGATGAACCGTACGTGTCGCAAGCATCCGTCGAGGACTTACAAGCTGCGTCTGATGACACTGAATCGGAAGAGGCTGCGGCAGACGACACCGATGGAGACAGTAACGAACAACAGGCTGGTGATGCAGACAGTGGTGAAGCATCTGCTGAGGAAGAAACAACGAACCAAGGTGGGCATTATTCAGCATTTTTTCAGTAACAAAGAATTAGCTCGTTGGCTTTAAACTGCGAATTGTATATAAATACGTATTATATACGTATTATATATAATAATCGTTTATTTATACTTCGTGGACCTTTTCCACTAGTGTATTGACATATTTTGTATACGAATATGTATTAAAAAAATATATATCTTTGTGAGTAGGCTGATGATAATTTAAACGCATTACTACAACCTTTTAAAATTTCACAATGAACCGTTTGACTATGGTTAGACAATTTCTATAACTTTCGAATAATAATTGTACGTTTCCATAATTTAAGAGAGTGAAGAAGTCGAAGACGAGGCCAAGGGTGACAGTAACGAGAAATCCCAAGATGGATCCGAAGAAGACAGCAAGGAAGTGAAGGAAGAAGATAGTAAAGAAACTGACGCAGACAGTCAAGAAGCAGATGACGACGATAAGTCTGCTGAAGCTGCAGACGCATCTGACGAAAATAAAGACGATGATGATAAGACACAGGAAGAAGACGATGGATCTCAAGAAAAGGCTGATGAATCTCAAGAGGACGCAGATAACGAACAAGACTCTAAAGAAGCTAAAGATGATGAATCAGGCGAAGAGAAAGCTGCCGATGAATCTGGCGAGCAAGATGCCTCAGCAGAGGATAAAGATGAATCGTCAGAAGACAAAGACGCAACTGCTGAAGAAGGAGATTCAGAAGAAGCAAAAGAAGATTCTGGCGAAGAGAAAGCCGATTCTGGAGAAGACACTGCGGAAACAGCAGATGACAAAGAATCAGTAGAAGAGAAAGACGAATCGCAAGACAAAGAAGCGTCTGCAGAAGAAGCTGAAGATAAGTCGAAAGAAGAGGAGGAATCTGCAACTTCTAGCAAGGAGGAGGAAGATGGGGACAAGTCCGAGGAGGCGTCCGAGGCTGGAGAAGAGGAGGCTGAAGCTGCCGGAGAAGAAGGTTCGGAGGAGGAAGGAGCGCCTGAAGAAGATTTATTGATTGTAAGTATAATAAGAGTGATATTGGAATTATAGAGTCATAAACTGAACATTTTAGTCCGTTTACATGTACTGCAATCGCTAAAGTAAAATTTATTTAAGTCATTAAATTATGATCTGAGACACCACCGCCAATTATGCTCATAAAATATCGTTGAATTAAACTAATTCCCATGATTTCCATTACAGACTATTGATATTCCCGAAAACTTGAGATCTCGTGACCATATCACCAAAATTTTAAGGCTAGATGAAGAAGCAAGCGAAGATGAGTTAACCGTTGAAAAATCAGCCGATATTGTTCTCAGAGATCTGAAGAGGTTATACGAAAATTCCATAAAACCATTAGAAGGTCTTTATAAGTACAGGGATTTAAGTAACAGACATTTTGGTGACCCTGAAATATTCTCTAAGCCTTTAGTACTCTTCATGGGTCCGTGGAGCGGTGGAAAATCTAGCATCTTGAACTACTTAACGGGGCTGGAGTTCACAGAATGGTCTCTTAGAACTGGTAATATATCTTTTAATTTGCTAAAAATAACAATAAAAGCAGGCTTGTATGATAACGTTTTTTTTATTTTTAGGGGCGGAACCATCACCTGCTTATTTCAACATTCTCATGCACGGTAAAGAACCACAAGTGTTGGATGGCACTCAGTTGGCGGCTGACTGGACTTTCTCGGGTCTTCAGAAATTCGGCCAAGGTCTGGAAGAGCGTCTGAGGG
This sequence comes from Heliothis peltigera, assembly GCA_958496145.1. NCBI lineage: Eukaryota > Metazoa > Arthropoda > Insecta > Lepidoptera > Noctuidae > Heliothis > Heliothis peltigera. The sequence continues at coordinate 3,414,662 of OY292341.1, forward strand.
GCTTGAGATATCCCAGCAAAATATTAGAAAAGGTTTGTTAAAGATTTGACTTGTATTTGAGCATATCCTGCCAAACAAAACATAGTTTTATTTTTTTCCACATTCAGAAAAATACGATTTATTTATATCTGTTTATTTACAGGTTAATATCGTGGAGATTCCTGGAATACTCGAAGTAAGGAAGCAAGTGTCCCGTGTATTCCCCTTCAACGACGCCTGCCAGTGGTTCATTGACCGCGCCGACATCATCTTCCTTGTTTACGATCCTTCTAAACTGGACGTGGGTCCCGAGACTGAAGCTATACTCGACCAACTCAAAGGCAGGGAGTCTCAGGTAAGCTTACAACATCTTCCTATAGGTAAAGCCATGAAACTATGCAGGCTCATTATAAGCAGAGGAAATACGTTTGCATGCCAGCATTCGTCGTATCGAGTATGCTTGGATAGTATTTCTGTCATCACTTGATGATCGAATAGAATTGACTGCCAGGTATATTTTAATCGACAATGCAATGAATTGTCGATATGCGAGCACATAGCATTTATAAATAGACGCATTCATTTGGTAATGTCTAATTATACATTTCTAAATTAAACTTGAGACGATGAGACAGAGGAAAAATCCTAAAACAATAATGGAAAAATCCTCTCATTTGGACCCGATTTCATGAAATTAAAAAAAAACTACAGAAACATAAGGAAACAAAGAACTAAAGATTCTTGCGCAAACACATCGTCCTCGTTCAAGATCGTTTCAACTTAAGAATACTATCCTATCTCCGTTTAGACACGCATCGTGCTGAACAAGGCAGACACAGTGAAGCCCGAGGAGCTGATGCGCGTACAAAGCGCGCTGATCTGGAACATCTCGCCGCTGATGAGCTCCGCGCAGCCGCCCGTCATGTACACGGTGTCGCTGTGGTCCATGCCGTACGAGGCGGGCGCGCCCGTGCGCCTGCTGCAGGCCCAGGAGCGGGAGCTCCTGCGGGACCTGCGGCAAGCCATTGATAAGCGCATCGAAAACAAGATTGCAAGCGCTAGGAGATTCGCTGTGAGTAGCAGTTGTCTTTTGTAATGGCTTTATCATACTAACATTGTAAAAACAAAAGTTTGTGAGTGTGTTCGTGTAGGTATATAATTATGTATGTTACTTTTTCTGCCCAAACAACTGAACGGATTTTGATATTCATCAAAATAACATATAGGCTTCTTTTAGTCCGAGTGTGGTAAGTAGCTGCCTCAGGAAGCGGGTCGTCGCGGAAGTCCTTAAAGCTTAGCTTTGTGAAGTTTCTCTTGTGCATTACATAGATCCTTAGGCATTATTCTTAAACAATTTTGTGCCAAAACCAATTGACTAAAAATGTATTTTGTGTCCCACTATCATATCAGAATATGGTGAGGTAGCAATCATATAATATTTCATAATTATTTATCTGTTTGCAACAGGTTCGAGTGAGGAACCACGCTAAGATGGTTGACTGCTACCTGACGACCTATTACAACCACAAGACGATATTCGGCAACAGGAAGATTATTGCCGACGCCATCATTGAAAACCCTCAGAACTACCACATCTATGAGGGTCTTAGCACACTCACCAATATTTCCAGGTATATTAAAACAAACCCATTTGTTTGTAAAATAGGCTATTAAAATTGATGTAGGTAAGTAGCGCTCATTAGAAACATGTTCATCGAACGAATTTCAATGGAATATTTACGTATGTACAGGTACGACCTGCCCGACCCTGAGACGTACCGGGATTTCTTCCGGTTGAATCCCCTGTTCGAGTTCCAGCAGCTATCGGCGACGTGCACGTACTTCCGAGGCTGCCCCATCACGCGGCTGGACGTGGCCATCGCTTACGACCTGCCCGAGCTCGTCGGCAAGTACAAGAAGATGGTGGAGACCGCTACGCCGCAGGGCATGCCCAAGAGTTGATGCCTTCGCGAACGAACGAACCCCGCACCACACTACACACCCGCTTTATAATTTTAGCCAATTGGATTGGACATTTATTTTGGGCACATTTTGCATTTCTTCATCTAATCGGGCATCAAATCACTAGTTATTTTTCGTTACATCGCATTTCTTTATGTATCTGTAATTTATTTTGCTTTATACTCGCTTGTTCCTGTTTTTGAGATGAATGATGTCGTATCGTATGATTTTATTGTGATTTTCTTCGTGCGTTTATTGATGGTGATGATAGAAAACGCAAGACAACTTCCAATCCTAATTATCAAGGTGTTTTTTTATACATGTCTCAAAAATGCAATAACTTACTAGTAATTATTGAAGAAGTTGTTAGTTTCTCTTGTATCTATTCTAAGATATGTCAATGTAGGTATTCCTACTACTAGGTCTAATTAAATCCCGTTCTTGAGCGGTGTTTGCCGTTATTATTTCTTTGTTAGTTATTAATGAGACACAATGTGACTATGTATTTAAGTAAAAACTAAATAAAAATTATCGGTGTTTTATTTGAATCCAATTCATATGTAGGCACCTGAAGAATTGAAATGCTTTTATGTAAATCGTTCTAATAGTTAGTGTGCGACATAAGCACAGTTGCACCTCGACTTCTAGAGTGATATTTTTAGAAGTTAGTTTTTTGATATTTTAGAGTTATTTTTGAAGTCGGATTTATTATCTTTTTTAAAAGGTTTTGTAATGGTAGCTTGTTGATACCGAGGACTGAAATTATGTTTCGTCTTCCAGTCATACACTTGATACCGACTACAAGTTCTTATAAAGAAAATAAGCTCAGACACATGGTGGCTGGCCGCCATAAACCATTAAAGAGTTCCCTGAATTTCCTATCCACCATCGATGCCAGTCAATGGCAATGGCAATCGAAACCCATTTCGGTGTTAAGTTCTCGTTAATTACGTGATTTAACAGAACAGAATTTTGTGTTCCGTGCTCACGTGCGCTCGAGTTCCTACCGTTTTAGCAGTTTAGCACCTTCGCCTTCTCTATTAAAACGGTTGACATTGACACTGTTGACATTGACAATAACACCACTGAAACAGCCGTCAAAGCGCGAACAAATCTGTTGCAGTTTTTTGTTGAGCTGTTTTAATTGTTAATCGTATATTATAATATACCAACTACGGTTGAGTTAATACAAAAATATTTTAAATACATCATAAATACATAGTTATGCACACAGACTTGGCACCCCATTTGCATACAGCCGAATGTAATGTTTTCATACGAAAGTTGATGGACTGTCACAGCGAGGTAGGTAAGGAGTAAAAACTTAATTGCATAACAAATTCAATATTTTAAGTTTAAACACCAATAATATCCGAAAATATGTGTTGTAAATTGTTATATAACTTTCGGATATTTATATCTTATCATGACAATAACCTAATATGTGTTACCCCCACGCGCCGTTAGGAATGTTTAAACTTTTTCATTAATTATGTTGTTAACGTCATCAACGTATAGTTTTAGGCACACCTAACATGTTTGTACCTATACATTTTGTTCCAGCATCCATTTAGGAAGTTCATGGGATACTGCAATGACTATGATCGGGATATGAGGAAATGTTTGAAAGCAGAGCGCCTTGACAGACAGAAAGCCAATTTGGAAGAGTCTCGCAGACGCCACGCAGAGATCCGAGCCCGAATATTAGCACAAGAAAAAGCAACCCAATAAAATATAGAGAAACTGCATTTATAAATACAATGGAGACAACAACAGAGTTCAAGATACTAGATTCAATACCAGATTTAAGCAACTTGAAGACATTCACAGAGAGATATTTTAGTAAAAGATATATTACAGATGTTGACGGGATAAAGAATAATGATATTATGATAATGTTCCACTCAAACAGGATTGCTCTATTGAGCCTGGCACCAAGTCATTTCTTTTTCAGTAAGGATCAAGAGTACAAACTTAATTTTACCATAGGCAAAGTGGACCGATTAAGAAATGCTGTCAAAGGCAAAAGTAAGAAGGGAGGTCAGCTTTTGAACCCGAAGTCTGTAATTTGCAAGATAGAGTATAATGATGGCACAAGTTTTGACGTGCCTTGCTGCATGAAGGGTACACTAATAGAAGTAAATGAAGAGCTAGTAAATCAACCGGGGCTGCTGAAGCAGTACCCTGATGCCGATGGTTACATTGCTATTGTTCTGTCAAGTATTGCTATATCTGAAGCTACTAAAAGTGAACTATTGACTCATGAGGAGTATTTAGAAGTATTGAATCGTTGTGAAATAAAAGATTTAGAATAGATACTTTTTAATGTAATGCTGTTGTTTAATTTTATGAAATCCACATGATCTAGTATATTTCTTTGTCTCTACTCAAAGGACTTGAAATACCATTAAAACCTGTTTCACTTCATCATTCGTATAAAGTGGCATAATTCTATGTACATAGATAAGTTGAACTATCCAGCCCTGTGATTTTGAAAGTAGTTTACATGTTAAAACCGAGTGTCGCTAATTGATCTCATCATGACATCCTCATCTATATGTAATTGTACAATTTATACTATATTTTTTTTGTGTTTGGGGTTGTTTACTATAATATCTGCTCTACACATTCTTGATGTTTTACCATGAAATGCAAACATTTCAAATTGTAGCATTTTATGGAGTGAGCAAATCTCAGATATGGCTATGATACATATATGTACCTACTAAATAAAAATAAAACTACTGGATAGATTTTGGATATTTGGCAGTACTTTTTATACTGCTCTAGAAGTTGATGGAATTTAGAAAACCATAGAATTAATAGCATCTACCTACATAGATGTATAAGAAAGTTTCTATGAGTATCTATTATAAATTATAGAATGAGGAGGTTGATCAGATGCAAGAAAGTTGAATGTCATAATAGCAAATGTATATTGAAACAAAATCTATTATCAGTAAAAACTATTTATTTTTCGATAGCGCTAAATACTCCAGTAAACAATACCCCCTCTACCGCCAGAATATAACGTAATTACTTATCAGCACTTACCGATTGACCACTGACCTTTTCTTATGCCAGCCGCTACAAATATTGTTCGCCCATATGTTGTAATCATTATATTAGTAAGAGTTTGACCCGTGAAAATGTGTTCTGTAGCACTAAGCCGCGTTCTCCTCGTTCCTAGAGTTGTAGTTTCTAAACCAATACTCCCCGGAGCGGTGTCCTTGTCCTCGCGCCTGTATAGTGACGAGTCCAAAGCAACGAAAACGCCATTATACAACCTGCACACAAAATATGGAGGTAAAGTGGTCGACTTCGCCGGATTTCTCCTCCCAGTACAATATTCAGACTTAAGTCTATCTGAATCACACTTATTTACAAGAAAAAGTGCTTCGATTTTCGACGTCTCTCACATGTTACAGACCAACGTGCGAGGTAAAGACTGTCTGTCCTGGTTCGAGTCGATATGTCCAGTCGACTTGAAAGGAATGCAGGATGGCTTTAGTTCCCTCACCGTATTTTTGAACGACAAAGGTGGAATAATAGACGATTTGATCGTTACAAAAGTGAATTCAGAGACTTTGTACATAGTCTCCAATGCCGGACGATTGGAAGTGGATAAGCAGCATATGAAAGAAACATCCGAGATATTTAGAAAACAAGGCCACGATGTGAATGTTGAATTCTGGGATACCAGCGAGAGGGCTCTGATTGCGTTACAAGGACCTAAAGCAGCGTCGGTCTTACAGGATTATACCGATATACCTCTAAAGGATTTGGTGTTCATGACCTCGAGACTGGGCAAAGTGGCCGGTGTGGACTGTCGTATAACCAGATGCGGATATACGGGGGAAGACGGTGTCGAAATTTCCATACCCGCAGCCAAAGCAGAAGAAGTAACAGAGGCTTTGTTACAATCCAGCGATACGAAGCTTGCGGGTCTAGGTGCAAGAGATTCTCTTCGTCTAGAAGCCGGACTGTGTCTATACGGCAATGATATTGACGAAAGTGTGACTCCCGTTGAAGCCAATCTAACTTGGTTGATAGCTAAGCGCAGGCGCACCGACAGCAACTTCCCAGGATCATCAATAATCCTGCGTCAAATTAAGGAAGGCGTATCTAAAAGGCGAGTGGGTATTCGCATGGTTAGCGGTCCACCGGCGAGGAAAGGGGCAGCTTTGAAGGACGCGAAAACGTCCGAGACCGTGGGTTCCGTGACTAGTGGCTGCCCGGCGCCTTCACTCGGTGGCAATGTAGCCATGGGCTACATCAGTGAAGCGCTGAAAAAAGCCGGCACCGAACTATTTGTAAACATCAGAGGGAAAGACGTACCCTGCGTGGTCGCTAAAATGCCTTTTGTTCCCTCAAAATATTACATTAAAAAATAATAAATTCTAATTTACCAAATGATACTTTTATTTACAAAACATTTTACATAACAGATATAATCTTCCATAAAGCATTAAAAATAAAATTCCGTTACTCCAACTACTGTCATAACGAAAACAATTCAGATTCGTAATACTAATTAACACAATAATAATTGAAAATTAACATACAACATTAAATTCAATATAACAAGTCTTTTTATAATTAAAGGCCATTAAGATGTATGTACACCTACTTACCTGTGGAGTTCACAATACTAGTAAAACCGGACATGTCTCGAGGAATGTGAGATATCTTTTGCACTTTATTGTGTAAGTAATACTGTTTTACATTACATTATACTACAATGTACTTAACTATCACAGGAACAATTCACTAAACGGTTAATGGAATGATCTTGTCATCTAAATTTAATAATTCATATTGAAAAATAATATTCTATGAAATGGGGCTTGAGCGATTGTCATAGTTACACGCAGTCTTGACGTTACATTTATTCTCTTCAAGAGATATATATTCAATACCCTTCTAGTCATTCACAATAATACTTTTGTTTACATAAATACTACTTAAGTACAAACTGGGGCTTCGAATGTTCTACTTTATAAGCACATGATGCTCTTTAGTGAGGATAATTTGCATTGTCTGCGATCGCGCTGGGTGTCACTTGAAGTCAGGTCCGTCTGTGAAGTTGGACTGCGTCAGTCGCGTGAAATCATCGTTGAGCTTGTTTATCCTGTCTGTATACTGAAAAGGGTAACAAAAAAAAATATTATTTTTGTTAACGAAGAAACATAGTTTTATTGAAAACGAGTACAAACCTCTACAGCTTGCACTGCAGTTTATGCAAATTTATGATTTAAAGGAGAACTTGTAAATTAATAGTTTAGTCCGATTATTCACTATCTACCAGATAAATTAAAAAACGGAACAGAATTTTATGAAATTATCTGCCAAAAAAAAGTATCTGGAACTTATTCGGAGGTGATGAAACAGGCCCTACGTGACTTAAATATTTAATGTAGATTATTGTTTTTATTTATTAAGTGAGCGACCGTGACTGACGAAAAAATTAACAGAGAGTAAGTTACAAAGATCTGAGGGCACGGCAGTGGCCCAGTTAACTCTCAAGCAGAGTTCATTTGACTACATAAAATGGAAAATAAGCAGTTTCATAATATCTAACGATTCAACATTATTTGAGTGTGAACATTACGTTACGCACTATTTTTTATATTCAAAAGAAGTGCTATATTCAAAAGAGACGATTTGTACCATTTCTTCGAGAACCGGCTTCATAAAGCTTGCGATAGTGATAAGTGGAAAGATATAGGGGAGGCCTTTGCCCAGCAGTGGGACAGTACAGACTAATAAAAAAAAATGAGTATTTTAAAGAATGTCTAATTTAGTGTACAAGGGTTTGTAAAAGGACTTAAAAACCACAGAGAAGCTGTACTTACGTCAGTTTGTTGGGAGTTGTGCGCCTGCGCTTGCTTGCCCTTCCTCTCCTCTTGCAGGCGGCAGTTGATGTGGTAGTTCAACTGATTCTGCAGCTTCAGGAATATCTTCCTGTACTCGTCCTGTATCCTGTTCATTTCGTTGTTCACGTGAGCATCCTTTTTCATTACGTAATCCTGAGAAATAAAATATTATTTTATTTAAATTGACGATTTATTGACGATTGAATTATTGATTATTTAAATTGAATCACTTTAGACCCAATATTTTTCCTCGTATAAAAAACTGACTTTTACTCTATTTTGAAATATTAAGGATCTTACCACAAAATAACAGACCTCTGTTTAAAGAAAAAAATTAGTAAAAAATATTTTACACACGCGTCAAACCTTAGAGTAATTACTAAACATAGAGGGAGCGTTAAATTTCCCTCTAGTTGAACTCTTCACACTTAAGACATACGCAGTGTGGGAAAAAAAGACAGATATATACTTGTTTAGGTTGTTTTTGACTAAGGTGTCCGCATTTTATATTGTAATAGTGAAGTGATGGATTTTGTAAATATATCGATATCGATGTATGGTATGGTAAGGTTTTAAAAGGAACCGCTGCTGCTGGGTATATTTTACTATAATTTTAGTTTTAGAAGGTTTTTACAATGATTTTATGGTGGAAAAATTAATTGTGTTTACACGTAATGGTTATCTAAAACATGTAAAAATAGAGAACAAAGTACAATACAAAAATTATGCTAGGCTGTCTAAATGAGTGCTAAGTTTTATGGAAAATCGCAGTATATGTATTTGCAGGAATTTTGTTACTATTTATTATATGTTATTGCGATTTTCATAAACAAGTACGAAACTCTTTTTTACGTTTGTTCTGTGTATAATTATGTGGAACCACGGGCTGCTGACGACAAACATTCTTTTTGACTTATATTTGTAGTCGTTCAAGCTAGCTTCATGCAATTTGCTCTACTACATGTTCTTATGGATATAAGTAACACACGTAGTTTTACGTGTTTACATTAGAGGTTTTCATTATAGAAGGGTAAAATAAAGAACCTATCGGTGCTGGCTAGCCAGTTCCTTTCCTTGAACTTGGCTTGACACGCTGTGGCATGTCTTGATCTACCAAGATAAAGGGGAATATTCCAAAAGTAACAGCAAAAAAGTAAGAAATTAAATAAAAACAATAGAAACACCAAGCCTTTTTATTTATTTTACCAAAAATACACTTAATACACCAGAAAAGATTGCAATTACTTCAAATCGCATAACGCAATTTATCGGAAACACCTTTCTTTGTAGGACACTCATCTCCCAAGCCTTTTCCCATGTTGGGGTCGGCTTTCATTCTAACCGGATTTAGCTGAGTACTAATCAATCAATCAAATCAAAAATCATCAGCACTTTTCGAACTTCAGAAAAAAAAGACAGCCCCCAAAACGCCACCACTTCCTATGTGTTTCCGCTGGGAAGAAGTGGCGCAACAAACTCCCCAGCAACACATGTCTGCCTGTTAGGTTCGAAGAACCAGATTTATATAAAACAAGTCCAATCTTAAATTATGTATTTGAGAAAACTAAAAACGACCGATTTTGGCCAGGGCCATTGCTTCAACTACGTTGTAGTTGCCGTTCGTCTGCTCTCATGTGGCTTATATATCCAATCTTCTTTGCAAAGATCCGCGCACATTGTGCACATGTGAGCACACCATCGATATAATTGTAACTGATTGCCGCAGGTGGACGGGCTTTCAATTGGTCACGCTATGTATCAAGCTCAACGTGCCGCTCACATGATAAACAATAAGTAAATTAGAATCAGGATTCAGACATGTTGGCTAGCACACACCTTTAATTTAGCTTCTCTATTTACAAAGCCGCTATTTAGCCGCATTTATTTTACCGCCACTTATTTTCTAGGGCATACTGAAACAAAAACAATACATGGTCCATATTTATAGGAATAAATTATCATATCGATGTAAAGAATCCACATCACTAGCAGATTGTAACCTGACAATTGTAGAATTTAATTTTTTGAATAATATTTCGAAATCGCAATATAATTCACGATAAAAATGGTTTGCAGTTATCATTATCAATCTACTACGAATGTTATTAGTATTTAAATACAAAAATAACAAGTAATTTTATATGAAAACTGTAAAAAAGTACTCACCTGTGCAAGCTTATAAACTTTTCATTATTTTGTCTCCATGACGAATGTGATTTACATGATAACATGAAACAGACCATGTTTACTTTATATTCATTCGGTATTTGTGTATGATTTTATAAAAATAATTAGAAAAACCAATTAATTTTTAATAAAACTACGATGCGAACGTTCTGATAGGTTCTGACAATACATGACGTAATATACGACTATATCAAATACTATGTATGGTATCCCTGTTCAATGCAATTACCAAGTACACATATACATCTTTAATTGGTCGTATAATACGAAGACCTAAGGTGACCACTGGACATTTCGGATAGTACACTTCGTTTCAGGCATATACGTTTGTCTCTTTTTAGTGTACAATCTGCGCCATAAGAAAGAAGAGCGTTAAGATGCCGTAATTTTAGCACTCTCTCTATGTTTAGTAATTACTCTAAGCGTCAAACGTCCGTTCATTTTTTTTGTAGTAGGTAAGAGTCATTTTTTTAAGTCAACTCCACTGTTAACACTAGATATATCTATGGTACTATAATATGAAGAAAAGATTTGATCATTTGTTTATTTGCATAGAAGAGGCTCTCCTTATTGGGAAGCTACACTATGCCCGGTGAACATAGGCCAAATTTCATCCTAGTACGAGAACTCCTTTTTTTCTTTCCTTTGATTCTCTAGAAACGGGTGAATACGCGGGCGTTAAGCTAGTCAACAATATGTGGTGTAAACCTTACCTTATAAGTAAATATAGTTTTCTTAGCATTCTTATACTTGTCCTGAACAATCTTGAGTTCTGCTTGAATTTTCTCGTACTTCTTTTCGAGCTGACCTAGTTTCGCTTGCAGCTCCGAGGCCTTCGCTTTCATTGCCAAACATTCTTTAGTTGACGAACTGCTTTTCTGCTTCCAATCTTCCCTTTCGTGCTTCAAAACGTCTTCCAAAGACCCGAGTCTTGACGCCCTTTCTTTGTACCTTTCTGCCTTTTGTTTCCAGTCTAAGATACTATCTTTAGCCTTCTGGCATTCAATTTGTAACTCATTATGGTCTTTGATGAGTTCAGATATTTCGTTCTCCTTAGATTCTAGGATTTGCGTGACTTTTGCTCTTTCGGCTAATATGAACTCTTTTAGTGCGTTAACCTCTTTTGCTTTCCTTTGAAGGAGTTCTTTTAATTTAGTGACAGTGTCGATGTGTTCGCTCTCGATCTCCTTGATGCGTCTCGCGCAATTCATTTCGACAGTCTTCATTTCTAAAGTGAATTTTTCGGCGATTTGGTCTCGAATCGCTTTTTCTTTCATCATTAGAGCCGTCTGTAATAAACAGTAATCGATAATCAAGACATTATGAAACTCTACATGATATTTTAAAAACATAAACTCGTACCTAAAAGCTACAAAAAAATATCGACCAAGAATCATGTGTGGCAATAGGCGTGATAACAGCTTAAAACATAGCGATTCTATTCGGCCTTATAGATTTATATTTTAAATTGTCTTTAGCCGTCGTCATCAGTATCGCGCTTCTGCCGTAAGCCTCGGAAACGGCGCCATACATTTCCATATTGTTATTAAAGACACAAGGGCAGTTCGCGTCTGTCGCAAGCCGTTGTACATCGTCACGCGCGACAGATGCCTGTGTTACCTTTAACATTTTGACCGCCTCGTCAAAAAAAGTCGATTGAAACTGACTACTAAATTTCAGCTTTAAAAGTATGTCATGTATTCGTGACCGTGGCGTTTCGGGCACTTTTTGGCTTGTCATCTATACGTGACAAAAGGTTAATAAAGGTGATGTGACAAACCTTAGCAGCCATAGCCTCATCACAGTCGTGCACCATCTGCTCTATGCTGGACTGTTCGGAGGGCGAGTGCGCGGCGCTGGGCTCGTCCGTGTTGGTGGCAACGCTGCGCTGTTCCTGCAGCTTGTTGAACCGGTCGATGATGTACTGCTGGAAGAACTCGGCCTTGCCTTTCAGCTCCTTCATGAGGGTTTCGTTGCTTTCTTGTGACGCTGCGAATATAAATAAACTTTAAGTCAAATATTTATCTACTAGATAATGGAATTCGATTAAATAACATGAAGGACTTTTTTTAGTTTCTGGCAGTGATTTCACCAGCAAGCCATGATGACTCGGGCCTAGTTCCTGTAGTTACCGCGTTTAAGCCAACCACCAAACAAACTTATGTTATAATGTATACAGGATAAAACGGAAAGGGGGTATACATCCAAAGGGAGGTCAACGTACACGTAATACGGAACAAATATCTACAGAAAAAGTACGAAATTGGTCAAAAAATATTGCGACCCTCCGTACAAAATTTAGGTGGCAAGGTAAAATTTTCTATAAAACGTCCAATATTTTTTTATCGAAGTTCGTATGTTTTTGTGTTGAAAGTTGTTCAGTTTTACGAGTACATTGACCTCTCTTCGGATGTATATTGAAATCTTTACTGTAGAATTTAGTATAAAACAGATGGTGAACTCACCTAATCTAATGGTACATTTGCTAAGTTGATCGTCTAAGTACTTGATATGTTTGACGTGCTTCTCGCATTGTTGGCACGGCTCCCTCTCTTTGCGCATAGCAGTCTTTTCATCTGGCAAATAAAATAAAATACAAATAATAAATTTAAAAAAATACCTGCTATTTACTTCGTCAGGTAACACATAGATTTGGTACAATATTTAAGTCCCATACAAAATGTTTCATATTCAATATTATCGATAACTTCCTGATGGAATATTTCACTTACTATGACAAAACTCTAGGATCCTTAGCACTCAAACTCACTGTTATTGATGAATTCATATTGATTTTAACAACTTCCAGACTAACCAGTTGCAACTAAGTACCAGTGTTTTACATAGAGCGACTGTCTATCTGACCTCCTCCACCTAGTTGCTTGTTCAACCCTAAGCCCCTTGGTAAGACTGAGTGAGACTGCGAAAGATATACCAATAAAACATGCCTTACAATACACGAAGCAATGCGACGTCATGACACGATGGTCACCTATCCACAGATCGACCGCGCCAACCGTTGCTTAACCTTATGCTATTGATAAAAAAAAATCAAACTCATACCTTGTAAGTACTTATCGAGTTTCTCAGTGAACTCCCGCTGCTTATCGGTAAACTCTCGCTGCAACTCCGATATTCTCTTATTGGCTCTCTCTAACTCCTCCTTAGAGTGACTGAGATCTGACGTCAACTTCTCTATCTGCTGTTTCTGCTTCTCCATTCTTTCGACGTAGTCCTTTTCTTGTGACTTGTAAAGTTCCTTTTCTTTTTGTATTTTTGATTGCATGTCTTTTAGTTCCCTTGAAACTGTGTCTCGAGAGCTGCATGCCTGTAACAAAATATAATGCATATTAGGGCCTTTTTTTTGTTTCACCTCCTATAAATAAGTTCCAGCTAGTTTTTTTAGTAGATAATTTCATTCAAATAATGTTCCATATTTGAATTAATCCGGCAGATAGTGGCTATTCGGACATTGTGAAACTGGCCCTTAAGCCAGTTCAGTTATTATCATTTCAATAGGTAACAACTCTATACAAATATTGAAAATCTGAAGAGTTGGTTTATTTGAACGAGCTAATTTCAACTTGAAGAAACTAATGGATCAATGCTTAAAGAAGTATTCAGTGTTTGATAGCTCATTTATCAAGGAAGGCTGAACCGAATGCGCAGAGTCGCTACCGTTATCGGAAGCAAGTTATTTTTACTCATTAATATATAAAATTATTTATTAGCTATGAGTGTAGGTACAAAATTAAATAGTTCTGTTATAGGTCTTCTTATTACAAAGATACAATTATGACCATAATCACAATGGCCATTGGTACAATATTCAAGTAAAAAAATATCGATTTAAAACTACCATAAAAATCCCACATACTTGCAGATACAAAGTCTTTAGCTCCCCATTCTCCTTGAGCGTATCTTTAAGCTGTCCGCTGTAACGTTCCAATTCACGCAGCAAGTCCGCATTCGCTTCCTGCACTATTGACGCTCGGCTGCCTTTTTCTGACTTCAGTTTATCGTAGTCTAACTCTAGTTGGGTGTATTTGAGATCCAACTAGAAAAATGAAAAAAGTTAAGTTAGGATATTAATAACTCATTTCGACAGAGTAAATTTAAAATCGTCCCTTCTTGGCAGTCGGTAAAAAAAAACAAAAGAATAATACTACATGCTTAATAATTTGACAATTTGTTACAATAAAGCATTGTGAAGAATTGAAAACCTCCATCTTTTTTTAACTCGGTTAAAACGTCAGTATGTATTATATGTCGATTGTTGATGTTTTATATGTCTTCTAAAAATATTATCTTCATTCATAAACATTACACAATTTGAAACAAGTTTACATTTTACAATACAACCAAACATAAAATTTAAAACTTTAAAACCCATATTATAAGTCATATTGCTACATAACTTTAATTGTATTTACTACTTGTTTGTGTCCTTATTTATCTGTTTTTGTTAAACTGTAAGTTTTTTGATTAATTATATATGTTTCATCTCATTTCATTTTAACTCTATTCCATCATTATTGTTCTCCACTCTATATTAGTTATTTCTCTTTAGTTAAAGTTATCACTTATATCTATAAATGTTGGTTCACCTATAATTGGCAAAGTCCATTTTTAAGTCCTTATTCTTTTTATGTAATTTTTATACAGAAGCTGTTGGTGTACCTTTTTAAATTAAATAAATAAAATTGACAAAATAGGCAATCATCATCATCATCTCCCGAGCCTTTTCCCAACTATGTTGGGGTCGGCTTCTAATCTAACCGGATTCAGCTGAATACCAGTGTTTTACAAGGACTGTCTATCTGACCTCCTCAACCCAGTTACCCGGGCAACCCAATACCAGGTTAGACTGGCGTCAGACTAACTGGCTTCTGACTACCCATACTAACAGCCAAGGATGTTCAATGACAGCATATCTTAAAACATAATGAACAGTTCACTACTCACATTCTTTAGATTGCTTCTCACTTCCTCGATCTCGGCTTGCAGATTTTCATTCTGTTGTTTGTAGCTCTCAATAAGTTCACCGTCAGAGTTGCTACCTAACAACTCCAGCTTGTTCTGTAGCACCGCCATGCGAGAGTTCAGCTGCATCTCTAGTCCCTTTTGCTCTTCTAGTTTCGCTCGAAGATCTAGCTCCTGTTTGCGATGCTGCTCGATTTTCTTGTCCCTGAAAAGAATAGAACGATTGTTCAACAGCTGGTTCCCGTGTATTGAGAAAAATATGTTCGCAGCGGGATGAAAAAGTGGCATATCTTTTGGTCTAGGGTATCACTGTGGTATATTTTATGTTAAATCAGTTTTCTTTTAAGTGTCAAATTCACTTCAAAATGTGTTTGTGTATGCTTAGCGTAATGCCATCGGTCGCGGTGATCGTGCACAGGGTCCCGGGTTCTGGGTGTTTTAAATATTTTTACAAAGCCGTTCGGGATCTGGAAGCTGGTGGTGTGATACCCTGTACTCAATGCCCGTCCCAGAATACTCTGATTAAGACGTCAGAGGCCTTCAGAAGGTTTCGAGAAAATTCTGAAGGTAGGTCAGCTTGACAGGTGATTAACCTTTTAACTGGCACGACAAAAAAAGAAAGACGTGTCTCAGCCCCAAAAAGAATTCACCCATAAATACCTACATATATAGTAGTGAGTTCGGATTTAATATCGATTGAAACTAATAATTTTTAACTTTAAAAGTTTGTCATAAAATCGTGACAGTGGTGAGCTGGGAACTTTTTGACTTATCGTCTATACGTGACTGTGGCGATCAAAAGGTTAAACCTGCAGCACCCTGTCTCTATTTCATAAGATATTTTGTTACCTTTTACTAATTTCTTCCTGCAATGTTGATAGTTTTTGCATCTGTATTTTATATCGACTCAAAACTTCTTTGAGTGTTGACAATTTGCCTGGGGAAGGTGGTTCACCTGAAATAGAATATTTTGAAAATAAAAAAAAAAACTACGAGTAATTAAATGGGATATTAATATCTCAAAAATGTTTTTTTTTTCTTTAATTTATATGATATATCTAAAAATGTAATTATTTGTGAAATAAATGAATTAACGTCTTAAAACTTACCTATACATGTATTTTCAGGCAAGGACTCTGCGAGGATTTGATGTAGTGTAGTTCTCCAATGTTCATACTCCTTCTGGGTAGCGGCCAATTTGTTCCTGAACAGGACTAGCTCGTGGGCAGTCAATTCCAGCTTAGACTGTGATAAGAAACAATATTGCCTTACTAGTTATGGACTTCCGTATTTATGCCTATGTAGACAAACATGTATATTCACATAATAGGAGGCTTTTCTTCAAATTTAAAAATTAATACCTGAGTTATTGATATTGTTTGAGGTGTAAACTTGTGTGCTAGCCAACATGTGATAATTTTGATTTTTAATTATTTATTGTTATAATTATTTTTATTTCTATCAAATAATTTGAAATTGGACTCCCTCTGTATAAATCTGAGGGCGTTTTGGTGGCTGTCTCTTGTTTTGACGTTCGAAAAGTGCTGATTTATCAGCCTAATTTGAATAAACAAACTACCCGAAACTGTCACATTCTCCCAATTTACTTTGTACCATATGCTTCATATATAAAGTTGAGAATCTATTAAGGAAATTTGAAAGATCGTACTAGCTTGATGTACAGGCGTCTGTAGATAGAAGTAAAGTAGAATATTCCACGACATCAACTCACCCCCATTTCCTTCACTTGTTCCCTGGCTGCGTTCCTTTCTGTCGTCAATTGCGATACCTTTTCCTTAAGTCGTGTGACCTCGCCGTTGCCGAGCCTGCTCTGAGCCGCCTCTAACTCGCTGGCAAGTCTGTTGATAGTGGCGCCTTTTTCAATCAATATATCCTCCTTTTCTCGGTCCTTTTCCATGCATTTTCGTTCTAAAGTCTTTACTTCATTGTCCTGGAGATAAATATAAATATTAATAAAATATTATCGTATTAATATTTACTTTATACTGGCTGTTGCCCGCGACGTCGTCCGCTCGGGCATTCGGATTAAACATTTACCTCCCTCGCCCCCGTAGTGCTAGCGTGATAATATGTAGCCTATATGTTGACTCGACCTCCTAGTTATGTATATTCATGACAAATTTGAAGCAAATCCGTGCAGTACTTTTTGAGAGTATCCCGGACATACAAACAGACTTCTAAAAACTATATTTTTGGCTTCGATATTGATTTTAGATCACGCCCCAATTATTCTTTTTAAAAAATATTCAATGTACAGTTTTGACCTTTCTAAGATTTTATTATACAATGTATAGATAAGATTTTTTTTGTTGTATAGGGTGTGTCTACCTGTAATCGGCATACATAACAGAAACTATATATACTTAGTACTTTATGTATCTTATATATGTAATGCTGTTGGTGTATCAATAAATAAATTAAATAAAAATTAGTAGTATTTCAAACGCAAATGTTTGTTGAGGACTTACTTTTTCATCTAGTCTACTTTTAGCTTTGGTTAAATCATTTTGTAACCTCTCCATTTCTTCTCTATGTCTGAAAGGATATAACATTATTTTATTAAAGCGCAAACAATACTAAGTTCTGATTATTTTATATGTATAGATTTCTGGGCTCTAGGGTATGGGTGATGCCCTGTTTTGGGGATTATAGCCTGAATGTGTAAATGGTTTTTTTTCCCCTTAGCTTGTTCTGTCCCACTGCGTTCTCTGCGTCTTCTCCACTGCGTTTGCAGTGGCCATCTTGTTATACGTCATCATGTCAAATAAATATTACTTTAGTATATTTATTTCAATAATATATTGAGTCAAAGCTGATTATCTCATACCTATCTTGTTGTTCCCTAAATAGGGCATCAGTGTCATGTGTGTGCGCAACCTGCAAGTAACAAATATATTTATAATCTGAATTATATTTCATTCAACAAATATTTAATTAATACACTTCCTGTAAAATCACTTTGCTACAAATGAAAAAATAGTCGTGCGGTGTTCCACAGGGTGTTTTCTGAATTTGCTCCTGGTTTCAGTAAGGTCCGAATTGGGGGTACGCCACCGATTTTGACTGTTCATTGCCAACTTCAGATAAGCAAAGCTATCCAATGCCAACTGTAGATATAAGTTACCTGTAGAGTGTGCAATCGTTGTTGTACATCTTGCAGACTGATATTAGCCGAGCGTAGTTCTAATTTCAGCTGCTCCTTCTCCTGGTCACTTTCTACCAGTTTCTCAGTCAAACTTGTCACTTGTCGCTCCAGCTCTATCAGTTTGTGCTTGCTTGAAGCTGTTTATCATAAATACGAAATGAGAATGAGAAGTTTTCTTGTGCCAGATCAACATAATGACCATGTACAAGTGAGATGATGTCTAGCTCAAAAATAAAATACTTTATCATATATATTTTGTAAAGTAATAATGTCAGTTGCATTTATTGTTTTGAACTGAAAATTGTAATTATATGCCTTGATGCAAACTTTCTGTGACGTCATAGTTTGTTTTTCATACAAATTTTATTCAAAGTAACCATTTTTGGCATTTCAATAAAAGTATTGATTTTGACTAGTTGTCATCTACCATACCCTATAATTACATGAGGGTTGATTTTAATAAGATGTTATAATTTCAAAATTTACATGCAAATTTTTGCTCTATTGTAGATTAGTTGAAGTCAGCCTGACGCTACTTAGAACTAATTATTTCATGATATAACGTAAGCAGTATAAAAATTGAGTTACCAAGCAAATGATGAGCTTCCTGCAATGAGAGTTCTGCTTTGTCCCTGTCATTGATAGCGGCAGCAAGGCGAGCTCTTAAGCTATCTATTTCTGTGTCTAGCTTCTGCATCTGACCAGCGAGCTGCTGACATTCTTTCACACGGATCTGCTCAAAAAAATATACAAGGTCTCATGTAAATGTGTGAGTTATATAAAATATTATGAAGAGGAAAAATTTTGAAATTGAAGAGGGTAATGTCTGGGTCTACTGGATCAATTTTGAAAATTATTTTACCAACACAATGCCACATGTTTTTTTTTCTGTCAGAGGCTGTATTTTATCTGGGCACGAGAATTCGTTCTCACGTTAAAGCAGCCAGTTAGTTAAAAAAAGGGTTATTTAATAAACAATTACTCACATCATACATAACTTTGAGTTGCTCATTGTTCATAAACTCTTGTCTGTCAACATTGTTGATGCCGTTCATATGACCTGCAAGAATCTTTTATTAATATAATGGTGCCTTTAAAATAAGACGCACAGCTACCACAGTGTTTTGTTAATTCATACAAATGAATATGACTGCTGTGCAGCTCATTACTAATTTTCAACACAATTTGTGAAACAGTCATACTTTATGTTACTTCAAATATTTATATGTCAATGATATAGTCATATATCAGTCGTTACGGGTAGTCAGAAGCCAGTAAGTCTGAAGCCAGTCTAACCAAGGGGTATTGGGTTGCCTGGGTAACTGGGTTGAGGAGGTCAGATAGGCAGTCGCTTCTTGTAAAACACTGGTACTCAGCCGAATCCGGTTAGACTGGAAGCCGACCCCAACATAGTTGGGAAAAGGCTCGGTAGGTGATGATGATGATAGTCATATATCTTTCTTCATACAACACTTCAATTTTTTTTTGTAGATTAATTGGCATAGATTTACCTCTGAAGTCTTGTTGAAAATAATGATTTTGTCCATCACCAGCTCCATAAGGACTGAATTGTCCTTTCAAAGCTTCTTCCTGGAGTCTCATATGTCCCATATGGTTCTTAGGGGTTTCACAATAAATCTTAGGGGACTCTGAGCCATGCTGGTTCTCTTTCAAGTGATTGAGAGACTCCACATATGTTGGGGGCAAACCTGTCCTTTGTTGTGGGACTGTAGAGGGAAAGGAGTTTAGTTTTTTTAACAATTAAGTTTGATAAAAAGTAATTAGAGTAAAAAATACATTTGCATTATGAATTAAAAACGCATAGGCTACAAAGCAGGTAAATAAAAAGAGTTATAAAAGTAATTATAAGACATGCTTCACTATTTTACACAGTAAAGTTAGTTGGTAAAAAATTAATATAGTGTACCTCCATTGCTCTGAGCTGGATCTAATGTGTAGTTCCCACTGCTATTTACGGAGCTAGCTTCATCGTCATCCAACAAATCGTCAAACGCATTCGCTAATTTGTGTTTCAACTGAAAACACAAACATATTCGTGTAAAGAGAATGTTATGTTATTGTCAAAGAATCTTTCAATGAATATTAATTTACAAACAAAGCTGGTAAATTATAGCTGTATCTACCTCCTCATTTCTACGTTTCTGATCTTCGAGTTCTTCCTGTTCTTCAAGTCTATCTTGAGCACTGTTGTTTATGTGGATACTCGCGGCGCCTTGAAACAAACTCATTCCGGGACCATCCATATCGGAAACTTATCGTCCCTCCGTAGGAGTCAGACAACAATTTCCACTAAACTACATAAGACTACAGGTTATTGCTTGATAATAAACAATGTAACAGTATAATTCATCTACAGCGTATACATTACGTAGTTATTTTGTAAATTATAATAACCAAAACAAGTTTTTGAAAATCGTTCACCAATGTGACCAACTAACAATGCGTACGGTAGAAAACTAAAAAAATACTACCATTTGACGAGTTTCGGATGAATAGAAATCATTGATAATTTTATTTATTTTTTTATTATTAATGGCAAATTTTGCACTTAAATAGTTTGGTGGACTGAAATTTAATATTCACGGATCTAAGTGCATTAAAAAGACAATTTTATCTCAATGTTTCCGTAATATTACTTACTTTGATTAGGTTCAATAGAGATAATTTCTCTTGTGAAAAGTATTTGCGTCTCTCAAATAAATTACTTTTTCTAGAAATAACAATGCCATTTCACTGTTATAAAACTTTCTACCAATTTTGATGATCTATGAATTCTTAGCAACATCTTCACTTGACAGTTTGATTCAATGTTGCCAGTACCCAACTAGATATCCAATTTTTCCATTTTGATCCAGTACTATTAATCTAAGTTCATTTTAAATATCAAAATTATTTTTCATTAACGTTCTAATTTGGAAAAACTTCTAAGAAATAATTCTTCTCTTTTTCAGAAACCGAGAAATAAATCGGATTTTTGAAAGTTGAACGGCAATCAGAAATGTGAATCGTTCGTAAATGTCAGTGGACAGTGTCACTCGTCGTTGACCTAAGTCGTTGACACTCAATATTTATTTTGACTTCTATTTTAAAGGTTAGAAAATAATGAACCGATAGAAATATTTTTAAATATTGTGACAAAATATTTTGAGTGCATACTATAAAAAATTTCTTTCTAAAATGGCATTTCGTCCGGTGACCCACGTGCTTTTCGATATGGATGGTTTAATATTGAGTAAGTTTTAATGCACATTTTTGTGGTAAATATTATTATCGCATAACCTTTCGGTGTTATGACCATTATACATTATACCTGGTTGACTTCATCTTGGCCAGTCAGCCGAAGGGCTGACTCCACACTGAACTAAAAGGGTGAAAAAAATAAAACACATTTTCTTGTATATTTTCAACTTGTTGTAAGTTTGTTTATTTCTGCAAAATGTAGCTATAGACAAGCGTATTTCTTAAAGTAACAACTAAGATAGTGTTGCTGTAATCACATCATGGCTGGCAGGAGCTGGATGCGAGAAGCCGAAAATCGATCTCAGTGGCGTGCACTTGGAGAGGCCTATGTCCAGCAGTGGACTGCGATAGGCTGATGATGAATCACATCATACATTCCTTATGAAATAATCTCATAGTTTGTGAGGTAGACAAATCAATCAATTTATTCTTTACTTTTAGATACAGAAGACTTGTACACAGTGGCATTTCAAAATATTGTGTCACGATTTGGAAAAAATTACACTTATGATTTGAAACTTAAACTGATGGGGCTCCAAACACATGAAACTGCAAAAATGATTATATCTGCACTTGAGTTACCAATGAGCGTTGAAACATTCATAGAAGAAAGTAAAAAACAATTTGAAATATTATTTCCTGAGACACAATTGATGCCAGGTAAATTTATAACTCAATTTAAAACTACATTATTGATGTATTTTAGCTGTATTACTCACTACAAAGTCTTTTTGTAGGTGCACAGCGTCTGATAGAGCATTTCAATAAACATAACATTCCAATTGGACTGGCAACAAGTTCAAGTAAAGACAGTTACGATTTAAAAGTAAACAAATATCACACAGAGTTATTCTCTCTCTTTCCATACAAGACATTTGGTTCATCAGATCCTGAAGTAAAGAATGGGAAACCTCACCCAGATATATTTTTGGTATCTGCAAACAGATTCCCAGATAAACCAAGGCCTGAACAGGTAAAAGATATTGAAATCATATTTGTAGTTTGAAATGGTTCATTTAATAAGACAGTAGCAACTTGATCTGAATAACAAGGAAAAAAATTCTTATATACACTGATGAACTTCATTTGTTTTTAGTGTTTAGTCTTAGAAGATGCAGTAAATGGAGTGAAGGCAGCCAGGGCTGCTGGCATGCAGGTTGTGATGGTACCAGACCCCAGAGTACCAAAGAATTTAACAACTGATGCAACTCTTGTGATCAATTCTTTGCTTGACTTCAAACCAGAGCTGTTTGGATTACCCCCATTTAATGAATAGATAACTGGTGACAGATTTATCCATTTTATTCAGTTCCTTGATTTGTCTACCTCACAAATGAGAATCATCATTCAGGATGCATTTATTCTATATATTTTTTTAACAATTTTAATGTACAAAGTATCTATAATATAAATGATATTCCATTATATAGACAACTAAAATTATACATAGTCTGCACTGCCTTTAGAGTACAAAGAGAAGTAAATACATACATTATAACACTGCTTTTATTCGATGCGAAAGAATTGTATTATGGCGGCTTTACGGTAAGACGGACTCGTATGCCGCGTTGTGACGGTAGACGACATGACCCTCCCCATACCGGCCGGTTTGCCCTTATTGTCTAGTATCTAATTGAAGGGAATCAAGTCATATGTATTAACCAAATAGGTATTACATTGCATTCCAACACTAATGTATACTTTACGTTCATATAATTCATAGAACTTTCATGTTGTGTTCAATGCAATCAGAGTTTCATATCTGCCGCGCGTCCCGCGACGACCTTCATAGCAATTAGTAATGCTACTCTTAAGATGTATGCAAAATTCAATCACAAATTGAACTGCAGCCAACTTATCATACATTTCACGACGTACTATTTGAGTATTGATATCACCCATAAAGTGGAAAATTTGCACACTTCAATCAAAAAGTATAATTCTCAATTATAGCCTGTAAATTGGAAACTTAATTTAAAAAAACACATGTCTACATATACCGAAGTATATCGACTTTTTATACTCAGTCAATAACTGGCCGTTATCTAAAAATATCGGAAGTTATACAGAATCATGACTGTGATTTTAATTAGGTACCTATTTACGCATTAGTTATGTAAAGGCCTGAACAGACAAAGATAAGATATAAATTGACATAACAACATCTCCCAGGCGGCATATGCTAGGAAGCCATGAAGTGTAGATATTATAAAAACGAGATATAAATTTAAAATTTCTACTATATCACTATTACATTGATATTCAACAAAAATAAAAATGTTTAAACCAGTGACACATGTTTTATTTGATATGGATGGCTTGTTATTAAGTAAGTTTTCCAATATATTTTACAACTTCATAATATTTATTAAGGATATTTAATTAATGACGTATTATTAAATTTTAGACACGGAAGATCTGTACACCGTAGGATTTCAAAAAGTGGCATCTCGTTTCGGCAAGGAGTTTACATTTGAATTAAAAAGCAAAATAATGGGTCAGCAGAGCAAGGAGTTTGCGGGAACAATTATCGCCGACCTTGGCTTGCCACTCACTGTTGAAGAGTTTTTGACGGAGACGCGAGTCATTTTCGATGACTTATTTCCTCAATGCCAGATTATGCCTGGTAAGTTTCAACTTCTACATTTCCTAAGCCAATTTTACGGATGATACTTAAAAGTCTGTGGAAACCCAGTCGATGTGGTCTGCATCCTTTAGACCTATTATATTGTTCCCTACTGCCTAATAGTGGACTGAATTATATTTTACAGGAGTAGAAAAACTTATTCGCCATCTCCACGATCACAATGTTGGCATAGGACTGGCGACAAGTAGCAGTAAGGAGTCCTACGATCTGAAGACTGTCAACCATCAGGAGTTATTTGATCTCTTTCCGTGCAAGACTTGGGGGACTTCTGATCCTGATGTAAAGAAAGGCAAACCATCGCCCGACATATTTTTCGTTGCAGCCAACAAGTTTCCTGATAAACCATCACCTGAGAAGGTATGATTGAGTTTCTTTATCGTATATTATCTGTAAAAACAAACTGAAATCAAGAAAATAATGTAGGTATATTTTTATTATTATTCTGGTGTACTCCTTTATTTTGTTGGAATACAAAATGTTTAATCAAATATTGAATAATTTAAAATTGGTAAGCATTTAAATCTTTAAAGTAATTGTTATAGAGTTCAAAATTAACTGCACATATAGTATGTGATGAATTTTACACAGTCATTATGATCCAAAAATTTAAGAAAATAACAATCTGTAAAGGCTTTCATTATCTATAAAAATTTCAGTGTTTAGTGTTCGAGGATTCTATCAACGGCGTGAAGGCTGCGCGTGCGGCGGGTATGCAAGTAGTGATGGTCCCCGATCCGCGTCTAGATCGCTCGCGGGCGACAGAAGCCACGCTCATACTGGACTCGGTGGCAGACTTCAAACCAGAACTCTTTGGATTACCACCTTATAAAAATTGCTAGCTAAATTTAGGTAAATTATCTTAATTTTGTGTAGTTATTTATTTTGTATTACCTAATAAGAGTTCATTACCAGCCATGATTTTTTAAAATTAATACAAGATACAGTTTTGTTTCATTGAAACTGAGTTGATCTTTGTAACATTAGATTCCAAAAATATTGTGGAATATTATGGCGGAAATTATATTTTATATAGTTGGTTGTGTATATAATGTGGATGTTTAAAAAAACTATATTGCATTGTTGGAATAAAACATCATAATGGTGCTGTGAAGTTTTATGGTTTTATTTAAATATGACTAGACATAAGAGGTCAATGGTTAACACACTCAGGTACTGTAATTGTGTAATACTGCCCATATATTTACACTGTAAATCTTATATTACATAATTATTTGAAAAACATTAAATGTTTATCAAACAACATAATTATTTATTAACACCAAAAAATAACATTATAGGTACTACTTAAGTAGTGGATTTTAAAATAAGTACAGATCATTGTGATGATAGACAATTGACAGTTTTATAAATACAAGCACCAACAAATACTTATAACAACAATTCTCTAATTATCATAAGCTGGAAGACCGAACAATTCAGGTTTGAAATCCTCTAGGGATTTAAGGACCAATGTAGCAGTGTGCAACTGATCATCCTCTATGCGTGGATCAGGCACGGCAACAACTTGCATGTTGGCTGCATTTGCTGCTTTTATTCCATTCACTGCATCTTCAAAAACAAGGCACTGGAAATAAAGCAAACATGTTAACCTTGAATTTTATTTTTCTGACTGCTTATTCTCTCAAGTTCATGGCCTGAAAATATAATTTATGAAGGGCACCGTATCTACTTACATCTTCTGGTTTTGGCTTGTCAGGGAAACGTGAAGCACAGACAAGGAATATGGCGGGATCAGGCTTGCCCTTTGTGACTTCTGGGTCGGTTGAACCCATGGTAAGATGATGGAATAATCCTAAGAATTCTTTGTGGTTCTGCATCTTCATATCGACACTGTCCTTACTAGAGCTGGTAGCTAGAGCAATAGGTACTCCCTTCTTGTGTAAGTGCTCAACTAACTTCTGTGCGCCTGCAATGTTTAATTTGACAATTATATATTTTAGTTGTTGTTCTTTCATAGAACACCAATATTATGTATATGTTAATTTAAAGAAAATATGGTAATTTTATAACAAGCAGTGAATGTTAGTTGTGCTTCAGCATTTGAAAAAATCTCAATATTAGCTAAACTACTCAGCAGGTGCTTGGGTTTTTTGAAGGACCAGGATAATCATAAAAAATCCTGATATTATGAGTAATTAATTATGAGATATTGAAAACACACTTATCATGCAGTTCATTAACATTTTGATTAAACCAAATTTAATTTTACCTGGCATAAGCTGCACTTTAGGGAACAGTACCTCATAATATTCGAAACTCTCCTTCATAAATTCCTCCTTGGTGATGGGTAGATCCAATGTCTTTATAATTTTTTCAGCACATTCGTGACCTTGGAAACCCAGGAGGCTGGCCTTGATTTCCCAGGTGAAGTTTTTGCCATATTTTGCACATACAGCGGTAAAAGCCTCTGTATATAAGATTTCTGAATCTGAAATAAATACACGAGTTGACTTATTTCATCATTCATTAAATTTTTCCACACTTCAAAATCTCATGAATTAAAAAGAAACTTGAGCTAACCGAGAAGTAATCCGTCCAAGTCGAACAATACGTGAGTAACATTTTTGAATTGCATTATAAAATATGTCTCAAAAATATTTGTATAAGAAAATTTTAGTCTTATCCTTTTCACTTATTTTTAATTTTCAGCATCCGTCGCTACTTGCTACAGTAGTTTTATGAAATTTCAGATTTTTGACATTGACTTGAATGAACAACTTCAAATCGTTGACATTACGAATTTAGTTTCAGTTTACCAAGTCATAGTTAATTTGGTTAAAATAATGTTATTGTTAGTTATTACTCTTCACGCTAAGAGTGATTAAGATAACATGGCATTTATTTATTCATTACACATATTTTTATCTTAGTCCATGGAGGCTTGAAACTTTGTATAGAAACTTCAGTCTTGGCATAGTCATCCTTCTTTATTTGATTTAAGGCTCTAGATAGTGTTAGATTACTTGGCTGTAGTTCTGTTTATTTGAACGAAGCTTTAAATTTTATACCATGATATAGCTTATCATTATTACAAATGATGACTTTTTGACAATCTTTGCGAAACGAAACGTATTATTAGTGGCGGAATTTTTGAATTAAGAATTAAGTATCTTGTAGTTTCCGTTTGAAGTTTCAAACAGAGATTTAATAATTTGCTGATAACAAGAGCTAGAGGAGTATAAAGGTTAAGTAATAATATTTAACCATAAGTTCTTTGTACAATTTAGAACTTAGGGGGGTGTTTGTTTGTAAAAATACCTCGTATTTTGAAAGACAGGGCGCCGCGTCCGCCTAACTCTTACCAGGTATGTATGAACTAAACACAAAAACATATATGTGTATCGTTATATAAGTAGAAATGTAGTCGGGCCCCGCGGACTCGCCGTCCGCGTATCGGCCCATAGTGCTGCTCGACGAGGTGGGCAAACTGTTCGAGCGGATCATCGCAGACCGCCTCGTCAGCCACTTGTGTAGAGAGGGGCCGGACCTGGACGACAACCAGTTTGGTTTTCGTCGGGGGCGCTCCACAGTAGATGCCATCATGCGCGTGAGGGCCCTGGCGGAGGAGACGGTGTCCCGGGGTGGGGTGGTGCTGGCGGTGTCTTTGGACATCTCCAACGCCTTCAACACCCTTCCCTGGAGTTGTATTCGGGAGGCACTGATTTACCATCGCGTGCCTCTCTATCTCCGCCGCACGGTAGGGGCTTATCTACAAAGTAGATGCGTCACATATCGGGGACGTGACGGTGCCGGTCGGCACCTCATGTCGTGCGGTGTTCCGCAAGGATCGGTCTTGGGACCGCTCCTGTGGAACATCGGCTATGACTGGGTGCTGAGAGGCGAGCTTCCGTCGGGCGCCGACTTGACGTGTTATGCGGACGACACGCTAGTCACAGCCCGGGGGAGCTCGCACCGGGAAGCGACGTTGTTAGCCACGGCTGCGGTGTCACAGGTGGTGAACCGCATCCGGCGCCTGGGCCTGGAGGTGGCCCTGAACAAGTCGGAGGCCATAGTGTTTCATGGCCCCCGACGCGCGCCGGCGCCGGGATCACACATCGTGGTCAGCGGGGCCCGGATAGCTGTCGAGTCCACCATGAAGTATCTGGGATTGGTGCTCGACAGCCGATGGGAATTCGGACCCCACTTCCGGCGGCTGGCGCCCAAGCTGATGGGTGCAGCGGGCGCACTTTCAACGTTGCTTCCCAACTTGGGGGGCCCGAGCGCCGCTTGTAGGCGGTTGTACGTGGGAATCGTGCGATCCATGGCCCTGTATGGGGCCCCTGTGTGGGCACTGGACCTGACGGCCAGTACTCTCGCCATTCTGCGCAAACCGCAGAGGGCGATGGCCGTCAGAGTCGTCCGCGGGTATCGCACGATTTCCTACGAGGCGGCTTGCGTCCTGGCCGGATCCCCGCCCTGGGACCTAGAGGCGAAACTACTCGCGTCATTATACCGATGGCGCGAGGAAGAGCGGGCACGGGGCTCGAACCCGGTGCAGCGTCAGATCGCGCTGCGCCGAGAAGAGCTCCGTAAGGTCTTGGTGGCGGAATGGCGGCAGAGGCTTCTGCGCCCTACCGCTGGCCTCGCTACCGTCGAGGCGATCCGGCCAGTACTCGACGACTGGCTCGGGAGAAGGCACGGCTCCCTGTCGTTCAGGGTGACGCAGGTGCTGTCGGGGCACGGTTGCTTCGGCAAGTTCCTGTGCCGCATAGACAGGGAGCCGGACGCTCGGTGCCACCACTGCGTCCATTGCGGGGAGGACACGGCGCAACACACGCTCGCCGAGTGTGTGGCTTGGGAAGAGCAGCGCCGTGTCCTCACAAACGAGGTAGGAGTCGACCTGTCGCTGCCGGCCGTGGTGCGGAAGATGGTCGGTAGGGCAGAGTCGTGGGACGCGGTGGTGTCCTTCTGCGAGGACGTGATGTCGCAGAAGGAATCTGCGGAACGGGAGAGGGAAATCACGACTCCCTTCCCGGGCCGCAGAAGGCGCACCGGGCGTAGGAGAAGGGCGGACAACGCCCTTTTCCGCCCCCCATAAACGGGTCCAGGGGTGAGGGACTTGGGGAAGTCCCCGCCCCCTTTTCGATGGACCCGAGGC
The DNA here is from genome assembly GCA_958496145.1 of Heliothis peltigera. Lineage (NCBI taxonomy): Eukaryota > Metazoa > Arthropoda > Insecta > Lepidoptera > Noctuidae > Heliothis > Heliothis peltigera. The sequence continues at coordinate 3,443,842 of OY292341.1, forward strand.
GGAGGCGCGCGCGGGTGTCGGCGCGCGCCTCTGAGACGATGCACGGGGTGGTTTAACACCTCACTACCCCGTGCAGGAGGCGAGGCCCGGACAGCCGGGCCAGCACTAGTGCGGGGCTGCGGAAGAATCTGGATTCCCGCGGCCCCGCGCGCACGTGCGAGGAGACACCGGGGTGGTTTTAGCCGGTAAGAGTCCGGCACACCCCTCCGCCTCTCCCCAGGCGGAGGATAGTCCATGAGGATTTCCCCACGAAAAAAAAAAAAAAAAAAAAAAAAAATTCGGGTCGGTTGTAGCTTGCAGGTACGACTTTACCCGGGCACCGGCGGGCGGCGCGTTCACACATTTTGTCGGGAGCTGGAACGAAGGTGACCTTAGAATATTTGGCAAGGTCCAATTTGGCCCGCATGCCTTTTTTTAGTTCTTATCCTGAGTTAAGTTTCATTCTTTAACACCTGCGTTGTTTGTCCAAATCTTTACGATTTTTATCAATAAAACAGACGGTTTTTATCACAATGAATAACAAAAAATTATGTTAATAATATCAGTGTCGGACTTGGCTGTCATTTCATCGAGAAATTACTAACGACCTTGTAGAGAAACTTTGGGACATTAACCCTTAATTTTATCAAGAAGGTAACATTATTTTAGTAAATATTAGTACAGTTAATTTACCACATAAGTATTATTTAATGGACCATTTATGAAGATAGGGGAACTCACACATGCATACAATAGCGTCACAGTTTGGTATGATCTTTGCGTGAAGAATGGTGATAAACGTTATGCGCGGTTATGGTCTCCTCGTGAAGTAATACACTAAGCCTTGAACTAATTTCCTTGCTTTTTCACAATCGTGCCCTTCCCTATAGATAAGTTTATTAGGTCAATATAATTAATAAAGTAGGTATGTATGACCGCCCGGTAAGAAAGTCGAACAAGATGATTGTTAGTCACGTGTGCACTATTCGTATGCAATGAACGCTTGCTGTTCGATATCCACAATCCATAATTATTAATTCGTGGATATAGAGCGTGAAATAAAGCATTCAGGCAAAACAAGAAGTAAGTAGGTATATAGGGGCGCAACGTGTTGGCGGATTCTCAGTCGTTAGTGACGAGGCTCGCGGGCTGCCCGGGCGACTCCCGTGAGCGACCTCGTGTATGAGCTACCTATCGACACAGATAAAGGAATTCCTATGTGATGTTAGTAAACAAAAAGTGTATAAATAAAAAGCGCGGCGTGTTCCCTCTGTCAGTCTACTTGTGAAGTTAAGCTGGCTACGATGTCTCTTCCGGGAGTTTTCCTTTTTTCTCACTACGTAGAAAGCTTTTGGGTAAGTTTCTTACCTATCATTGAAAATTTTATTTTATAAAAATTAAAATTACCTGTACTCACGGTATCCCTATTTTATTTATGGTCGTTATGGTTTAATCTTTTTGTAATTTTTAATAAAGCGTACGAACCAAGCGAGCAAGCACGTAGGTAATTATTTTTTTGCACTTAATTCATAGACTGCGGCTGAAATAGGTAACATGAGTGCATAATTCAGACTCGATTGTATTATGCTTACCCTATCATAACATAACACTACCATACTATGGACGAGTTATTATTTAAGTTATAAATAAGTATTTATTTTATTTATGTGTCTAGTTTTGTCTGCGTTATCCCGGACACAAAGATCCAGCCGAGGCATAAAGTGTAAGAAGTTACGGCTGCAAGTAGAAAATATACATTATTCAGACATTTTTCTTGCGAATTATGAAGCGCTACGCCTAGCTTGCGTGTTTTGGAGAAGTTATGTTGGAAGTTAATTTTTAATAGATGTTTTTTCTTCAGACGAATGACGCGAAAAAATTTTAAAATTGTTGCATGTAAAATTTTGCCCTATACGTTGTGAAAAGAAGAAGCGAACCAAAGTGCTCGCTAAACGGGTGCAGTTTGGTTTATGAGGCGCAATTAATTTATAGAATTTTTGCTTGGGTAAGCATTTTAAATGTAGCTTGAGTTATACCTACCTAGATAATAAGTAACAATGCTTGATTCACATAGTTTATAGGACCTACTGCTAACAATTAAGAAAACTGGGTAATTCATCCATAACAATAGTTACGGTTGAAATACTTTCTTAAAGTTCACAACTTCCTTCGTGTGCTGGTACTTAATTGGATGATAGTTTCTGATTCTGACCTTTACAGAAGCTATCATTAAAATGCAAATAGCGACCTATATTTAGAGTTAGCCCACATTTTATTTCATTAATGAGAATCAACATGCAGGATATATTTCTTAATGAACTGAGAGTTTACGATGTTTGAATTTTATTTTTTTGACTACGTAGTTACTTTTTAATTTTCTTTTAGAGTTATTAAAAAAGGGCAGTCAAATATTAGGTTTTGTTGAGTGTGGTAGAGATTATTGTAGTGCGCCTGTCGCTTCCTATTGCCAAACAAGCATTCTCGCCAGCTGCAGCAGCGGTGCGTGAGCCTGCCTGACCGAAACGTTGAATATTCAGCATTTGTTCACTCATCGCTATAATATTAATATTCAATCGGTCGCTTACTCCTCTGCCTCTGATTCAAGGTTAATTTTTTACCCGGTACTAATTAAGAATAATTGCGAACGATGTTTCAAACGATATAAGTTCGTCGCACAACATTGGTTTAGAAAACAGCGATTGTGTGTAATCGTATTTGTTGTTAAAATTGTTCTTCGTTTGTTTCTTTAATTTGAACGTGGAACTAAGTGTTGTGGTTCCAAGCTAGGGTGACATATTGGTGGTCCCTATCACGTGTGACAGCTCGCTTAGACACATGTTGTGTTAGACCCGGTGTCCGGATGTTCATCATCGTTATTACTCTGTCATAAGTTATGAGAGTCGATGATAGACATCATCAATTTATTATATAAGACACGTAAGTCATTTGTGTTGCCTGAAAATTATTTTATGATTGCGAATACTAAACGAAACATTGTATGTCGGTGGGGTTGCAGTAAAATCTTAGCTTTCTTCTATTTTCCTTTTTTTTTGCGTTTTGTGTTTGCTGCATTTAAGAACCAAAGCTAAAAATAAAACTACCAAAACAAAGATCAGTTCAAGTAATTAAACGAGCTTGCTAATTAACATGGCCGTAATAAATCCATAGCTTCTTTTCGATCACCGATAAAACCACCTACATATGATCGCACTTTGAGATTTTGTTTTTTTTATTACTTCATTTTTGCGGTATCGATGGCCTTCCACAACTGGTTAGTTGGCTAAAACTACCCTATTAGTATGATAATGGATTGCCGAGTCGGGTCGTAAACCATCGGCCGCATGTACAAAATTTTGTATCGCCGATGACGCGCTCACCACCGACCCACTGTTCGCCTTGAACCTCATACAAGGACACGGTTTTTATTATTCAATTTAATGTCGATATTTTAATGTTATTGTTTTTCTTGTTCATTAGAGTAGGTAGTAGAACTTTTTTGTAAATACTTAAAACAAAAAAACAGGCGAATGTATTTTATCGTCATGTTATAACACTTATACAATGCGTACGTATTATTGCGATCCCAAAAAAATTGCCGTGTATTTGTAGCGTAGCGTACCTCGGCTTCACACGGGGGGTAATTTAGTTTTTCTGTATAATTTTCCAATAATTTTCCGCGTGTTAATCAAAGTAGCATCTGTGAGTAGGTTCGCGTTGGTAAAAAGCGGGGTTCAGGTAAATCTTCGTACAGTGAAGCGTCGATTATCCGAACGACCGGTCATCAGAACTACTACGTTTACTTTGCGCCTCATGAATGCCTTTCTTCTCCTGCCCTTTTGTGAGAAGGTATTATTTTGGACTTTCGAGTTGTTGTTGTTAGTTTACTCATGTGATTGGTCCATTCGATTTTATTTTATTCGCGATTAAATCATGGTTAGAGCCAAGTCTGTTGAGATATACTTATTGATCGAAGCTCTACTAGTCTCCTGTATTGCGGAATGGGGCGCCTGGCCAGCGTATCCTTAAAGAAAAATAAACCTTCAAACAGGATGAAAGCCTACCGGGGCTGCGGGTTTGGTCGAAATAATGATTTCTGCTCGCTCCGCGGTTACTTATGTAGGGAAACCATTCAAGGCGCAAGCAGCAGGCGCAGGCGCATTTTTTCTTTAATGAAAGAACCAATTCTGAAATTAATTCAAAAAAGCAATCTGCACCTACTGAAATATCTTAAATATAAGGTGATTTATTTAGGTAAGGATAAATAGTCAGGCACAATACAAATAATGGGGTGTAAATTTTCAACTATAAAAAAATAAGCCATGTTGTCAGAACATTTTTCCCGTTTGAAGATGTAGAATACTGCAGTTCACTATTTGAAACTTTCGTAGATTCTCGATTCTCGTAGAGTTCAGCCAGCGATTGCGAAATGTTTTTATTTGCGACTTCACATTAGAAACGTCTAAAATGATCAGTGTTTCTCTATTATATCATTCCTACATCTAAATGTATATTCTACCCGATATCATGAAAACCTGCAGAGCAGATCACCAAATTAGGCATCGTAATATCTATCTTAATAACGTGCATAGAAGGCTGTAAGGATCTGTTTCAAGCAAGATTTTAGCACCATATCCCCGAAATATGATAGGTGAGCTTAAGGTCACAGTAATCTGTTGTTTTAATATCAAGTGCGAGTGTGGAAGTCACCCGAAGGGAAGCAGACGTATGTATAGTGTTATAGTGACACATATCCGATGCGGCGAGACGGCCGGGACTGGTCGGCCTTCGGGGAGCAAAACGAATCGCGCGCCGCCCTCGGCCGCCCGCGCCAATCTGCAGGGAAGCACTGTCTATACCAGTCTGCCTACAATCTCCAATTATATTTTGATCTGAAAACTTTTCAACCGCACAGCCGTCTTGATATCTCATTAAACACATCAATGAATGTCATATCAACTGCTCTTTATCCACATTTCAATGACAAATGAATTCTTTCGGCAAAAGAATTGACCTGCAGACGCCTTAGTCTTGGTGTATTTTCGTTCTATGAATGTTAATGCCCGAAGCGTTCAATGACTTTCGTTTTGTAAAATCCTTGAATCGAGTCTATATTGTCAATTAATTGTAATGACATTGATGGCGTTATCAGAGGGTTCTTAATGTTTCGGGACGTTATAAATGTATAAAGTATGTAGTTTAGAATAACAATGAAGTAATTAAGTAAATTTCGAATAAAGATGCTAAACGAGTAGTAGTAGGTATCTGTTGAAAGGTCATATTGTTACCGCTATGTATCGACTCGCGAAGAATAGATGTCGAGTGTCGGAGAAGAAAGATTCGACCGCTGCAATATTGTCTCGACATCTAACCACAGTTCACTAAACCGTAATTATGTATAACGAACCGTTGAACAATTCTATGCTGTAAACAGTTTCCTTCCGTAATATATGATTCTATATAAATGACATAGTCTACGAAACTGCAGTTTACAGTGTTCTCAGCATATAACATAATTAATTATTCATTTAATCTGAGCTGCGTTTTTAGTTTTATTTTCAACGTGTAAACAAAATCATTACCTACCTATTTGCTTATCAATTTCAAACTGACTAATTGACACTTTGATCTTTAAAATTAAAATAAGACGATTTTAAGTAACTTGTCCATCTATAATGAGGAGAAAATACGACGAGCTTCGCCAGACAGACGATCTATGAATAAACAGATCTGGTTTTGGCAAATTGTGAATGCTTATAAAGTCACGAGAGAGGTAGCTTAGTATGGATTTTATATTTATTTAATATTGTGTCTATTTGATTTGATGTAGACTTCAGTTTCAGTACCAGATACTTACGTAGCTACTTACGTCACACCCATAACGTATTGACTACAATTCACATTTGCGATTGCGGATTCGATAAGAACATAAGGAGGGCTTAGCTAGGTTACCCATTTTTATTAGGCATTCAACATTTGACTCTACTTATCACTTATACTCTCGATCTTCGAGAAAAATGTCTAAAACGATAACCACAGTCTAGGTATCCAACTTAACTGTTAAACAGAACAGTTTTATTTCAATCGGCGCTTCACATAAACCAAGGCAGATAGGTCCAAAGTACTCTTGTCGATAAGTGAGAAACATTTAAGGATGCAACTTAGGGTCGCAATAACAAGCAGTGAGGAGCGATGGAGTGCAATCAATTAAAGCGACGATGAACCTCATGAACCGGCCTCAATATACGCGGAAGACGACGATGCATCATGCAGCTGACAAAGTGACGAGACGCGCCGTCATAGAGTTATGTAAATTATGTGCAAGTTACAAGTATACGCGGATACGGTGACGTCAATACTCAAATATCACAATGAGCATTGGGCAAACAGTTGAGGAAATGTACGCTAAAACAAGTGAGCAACTGAAAATTGTTACAGTTACAGAAATTTTGCCGCACGCGCACTACCTACGTGTTATTTATGTTTGTTAGAAGACGTTGGAAAGCTAATTAAGTAATATAATTTATTATTTAGGTATCAGGAATTCAATAAGCCATGGCATGAGTTGGTTTTAGTTATTTTTTAGGTAATTGGTACGAGTAATATTAATGCAAATCTATATTATTTACTCGCGTTACGCCTACACCGTTAACATAAGATTTTTTTTAATTGCTCTCACAATATTATCGTTAGCGAGCGTGTATCTATCCTTAATTCATTGACCTTACGACGGTTACTTCTCAATGAAGTCTAATTTAAATGTGTGCGTGAAATGTATTTATAATAAAATGTTTATCACGAAGATGATGATTAATTATTGTTTTTTTTTTTATTTATGTTTTCCGTTACTATATTCAAGGCATGTCAAGTGTTGTTGTCAGGTGTTGAAAAAATGCGATTATGAGAAGCTTAATTGTTTTTTTGTTCTTCAGACTGATTGATGAATTAACACTAATGACATCAATATTCCTCTTATCAATTAAGTGTTCCTAAGATTAGGGGATTTGAAATCAATGTTATACGCGAACCATCCGGATGTTGTTTTCATATTAGCCCTTGTTTATTTAGTTCCCCATATTTATGTAAGTAGTCAGTCCCTAGCTTCCTGCCGCTTACAAGCAGTGAATGCGTTTCGGTCTTAGCCTGATAACGTGAATACTTATTTGGGGTAGATAAGCTGCGTGAGTACCTATAACAGTTTGTTTGAAAAAAGGATATCAGAATTCGTCTGCTTATGTCACGTCAATCTTAGGAAGTTTCTAGAAGTATATAGGTACGCTTATACACCGAAGTGCGTCATCAGAATTCACAAACGCTCATCCCGAAAAGTCTCATCTCGTGCTTGCAAAATAAATTCAGCTACTTACATTTTCCAATATTAGTCGGGAGCTTTGGGTAGTTGTGGTAATTGTTTTACAAATTCCAGTTTTATTTAATTATTAACAGCTTTTTTTTTCTGGATTTCATAATTACGGAAATGAAGTTTACACCTAGAAACAAACTAAACCTTAAACTAATAAAATAAATAGAACATAATTCATAATTATGGTGGGCACGCGCTCAAGATCGGGAGGTGTGGAAACAAAGTGGGGAGGCCTTTGCCCAACAGTGGGACAACACGGGCTAAAGAAAAAAAGTGCAATCGCAATCGAAGTATCTATTCTTTCGCATCACTGTCACCCGGTAACGTGTTTAGAAGGCCGGTTGAATTGCAACGTGTCATCAATAGGTACGATTTCAATAATGGTATTGTTATCTAGATAGAAGTTCAAAGTCATACTAAATAGTTTCTGTAAATCACGTGTTCCTCCAAATTAAGACGCAGAGACCAAGCATCTTTCGTCTTTCTTAAAAACAATACTAGATAACCTTTCGACTTCCAGTTGCCTTGTTTAAATTATCCACAGTGAGGTTTTTAATTACGAGATAGGTACTTGTTTATATATAGACTTATCATAGAATTATTTTAAGAGCGCGTATTCCAATAGTTGGAATCGTCGCAAATAGCTGTGAAATCTTACAAGTTTTAATTAATTTGGCAAATTAACTACATGAAAATAGGAAATATAGAATTGAAATTAAAACCCTAAATTCAATGTTGTAAAGGTTCCAGGCGTAAAAAAGGCATTCGGTAATTTCCCAAATACTTTTTTCATCTAAAACTAACTTCATGTTTGATGTTACAATATTATCTAATTATTGCTTTCCCTAATCATTTTTAGTGCACTCTCCGTAGTGCGTAGTAAGTTATTTCTTTTTTTCATACTATAAGATTGCTAAATTAATTAAAACATGTTTTTTGACAACTATTTGCGACTTTGACAACTTATAGAATACGCGCTCTTGACGGTTTGACTTACATAGCTGCATAGGTGTGAATCTTTGTGTTATATTTATGTACATGTGTACCTACTTTATATCGATCGATTTCGTCACTAAGTACGCAAGTAAATAGCGAGGATATCTAGAAATAGTTTCTTATCCAATGTCAAGTGTTTGCGCGTAGGAACGTATTTGTCAACGTTTCAATAAATATTGAAAAAATGCAAGCTGTGATAAAATATGACAGGTAAGCATTACACATCGATACATTGATATGTATTTTTGTTAGATATCAATGATAATCTACGATGCTTAATTACTATTAAAAGGCATACAGGAAGATGTTATTTGTTGCATTTCAAAGTTTAAATGTAGTAATTACCTACCTAAGGTTTGTAATTACTAATTATGTATGGATCTTGCTTCGAGCATAGGTTCGGAGCGTAACCTTTTAAAAACAAAAAGCATAAATAAACCTCATTTCACTGAGGTTTGTTCATGTAACGAATTAAAATGGAAATATTTAAATTTTAAAATAGACAGAAATACATTTTTCCAATGCTTCATTATTTGACATCCGCAATTTTTATAAACTAAACGTTACATTAATAAAAACATTCACAACATTTGGCAGTGAGTGGCATTGAAGTCAGGGAAAATCGACCAACAACTGCGATGGATTTTACGAGGTTTTTGACCCAGGTAACATCTCTGTTGAAAACAGAATCGTTACTATAGATAACATGACCATAAAGATACTTTATCATTTTGGTGTTTTTTAGATAACCTCTACTAAAAAAAACATTTGCACTTTGATGTGTTTAGAAGAATACATCCTATTTAAGACGTTAAGAGTTTACAGAGACGATTGTTTTGTTAAATTTTAATGAAACTTTACCGAGAATATGTTTAGATTCGCTTCTGGTCTTATTTATTTTATTTTAAGTTACTAATTATACTATATTTTAGTATAATAGCTAGTTCATTATTTTCACTAATTAGATACGTAGTTAAGTAGCAATTTATAGGCAAATCGTTTTCCAGACGTTTATCCAGCTACTCAAAATCTTAGGGTGTGTTTTTCTTATCAATTGTGAAATGTTCTAATTTACGCCCCACCTACGTGGGCTGGGCAGAAAATGATTGCGAATTTTGGCAAATATTTCGTAAGTGATATGTAATTTTTTAATGTTTACATGGGTACTTGTCGACTATGCAAACATAAATTACTTGTAGAGTATGATTTGTATAAAGCACTATCCCACTATCCACTTCAAAGGCCATAAAGCCTTATTCTCTTTGCTCTAGAGAGCCTTTTTAGTTTTTGAGACAAGAATTTTTATCAAATGTAAAACGAAAAACACCCATTTTACTATGAAGTCTCAAAGCAATAATAAACAAATTATACCTTTTGACTGTCTGCTTGACTATACTAGAATAGAAGTAACGAAATCATAGGCTCAATCAAGTCTGCAGATAATCGCATCAAGTTGCATTTAATGTATGACGGTTTTCAAACTGATGATGACTTTATATGTAATTTCTGAGCCAATACTTGTTTCAGAAAATCACTGCGCGAACTCATTTTCATTACCGGTATAATCGTAATAACTGACTTTTTACATTAGTTTATTTCACATTAATAAAATTCTGTATCGATTCATTGTCACTGGTTTGGTCGACTGGCCAGACGCCCTTGAGAGATCACTTTAAATGTGGAGCACTCAGAGATGATACCGAGATAAAGATACAGGGGTTAGACTGTTTATTTGTTTGATTAGTAACCGCTTTATCTTATCTTGTTGTCCTCGCGCGCGTAACCAATAGGTGCTCTGGAGGTTCTTTGTTGAAACTGAACTGTCCTTCAACTTGCATTAAGTTCATTCCACATCACTTCGCACCTGAGCGAACTGATACCTATTATTCACATCAACAACTTATTTGTAATTCAAATTCTATTTAGTGTATGCTCCAGTAAATCGATTAAAAATCACTAGGTAAAGCGATTAACAACAGTACTGTCTGGGGTTGCGTCTGTTTGATGCTCATTACTTTAATGACTCGTATTGCATTTTAGAGAGTGCATTTTTAGAGAAAGTGACGTAGCACTGATTTGGTTTTGTTTATAGGTTAATAGTTAGTTAAGCGGTTTCGAATAAGTTGATGTTCACTCAATTTAAAAGTAAGACGTAATGTTGGAGGGTTGCTTGGGACTATACTATATAAGGGACACAAAGAAAGTTTTACTCCTTGTGAAGTACTTTGGACATCTAAGTCAATATCTAAAGTTTTCGGGGGATTTTTTTTCACTAAACTGTCTATTAAACTAGTTTGAGACACTTAGGCCGGGTTTTACAGGTTCCGGATACCACTATCTACCAATTAAATTCTAAATGGAACAGAATTTGTATGAAATTATCTGCCAGATATACTAAGCTAAACAACGGATTTAAAGAGTTTGGGATAAATTCTACGATATAATTACTACTAAAGAGATCTGTAAACCTTATTCATCAGCTAAGGTAGACAGCTTATTTTGTCAATACGGTATGAAGCAACTACACGAAAAACTAGTGAAGTGATACAAACTTGTTCGTATGAAATTTTCTTGTAAGTGGGCCACGGTAGCAGGCCTAGCGTTCTATGTACAACGCAGGATATAATTAACAAGCGGCTCTCGCTATGAAAAACATCCCTCCGTCGACGAAGCCGACATTCAATTACGATTTCATATTATCAAGGCTTGTGATTATTTTCTCGGATCGATTAAGAATCTACATGATTATGTAGATTCTATTTATAACACAATTTTCCCATAATTTTTCAATAGGAGAGATGGCTAAGCTTAAGCACAAAAAGGCCGATTGTCCCATTTTGAACTGCACTGCCGATTTATAAAGCGCAACATAATATACAACTTTTCTACGTCTGATATTTGGATTCATACGCAAAATATACGGGTTCTGTTGCAATTGTCTATACAGACTATGGATACATAATGTAGGTTAAATCAAGCATCAAGCTCAAGTATCAAGCTTTCGTTAAGAAACTGTCAACAACATCGTAGCTATCTCGTTTGTTGAGTCTCGTCCCTCACAAATTAGTAAATATCTTAATTTATCTTAGTCAACCATGAACTGCACAAACCTTTCATTAATTACTGCAGTTAATACCTACAAAGGATAAGAACGATTTTCAACAAGAGCATAAACTGGACGAGTTGTGTTATAGATGTTTGTGTGTGTGCTATAGCGGGCTCAGTAGTTATGCAGTAACATGCAGCAGCCATGCATGCACTTCACATGTAAGAAAGAACTGTAGTATTACTTTGTAGTGAAAGGAAAATATTAAAGGAGTTGTTTATTAAGTTTTGTTTGACACAATATTTTTATGAGGGTAAAAATATGGATGGGCATAAATCTATAATTAGCTGGTGTACAGGTTGTATTTTCGCTGCCGGTCCATTTGATGCTCGTCCGCTACTTGGCGCACCGCGGCCTCCACATTAAGGATAACACTGGAGTGCACCTTCGTATTGAGTTCGATTTCGATATCATTAACGGATGCAATCTTTTGCATCGGTATGCAACATTACAGTTGTAACTGACGGTTGGCAACACGTTTGCGAAAGTTGTAATCCCGTTAAATTCCAGTACCTACTGCTAAGTATTCTTGTGAAATGCGGGATCCGTTAAAATGGCAGTAAAAACTGGTACCACCGCTCTATACTTCGAGAGATAATTTCTCACATATTAAGCTGTCACTGTGTGCAGTTAGGTAGTAGATGGTCGGCCGTTGACGCCTCGTTCGTGTCCGGTGCCGCGTTATGTTACGTAACGAGAGACAGTTACGCAAAGCCAATGTCAAGAGCGCCGCGTCAACGTTGTGCCATCGGCGGCCATCGAGACCGCACACCCGACGCACGCGGCTCGCAGCCGCGCCGCCGAGGTCATCGACCACGATACCAAACAAAATCTTGAAGCCAAAACTTGAACAAAGATTGGAGAATCTGATATTAGCAATAAGATTCAATAAAAGAATCCACATATACAAATATTCGAGAGCGGTCAATCAACTTAAGTTGAGATTTATATTGTTTCATAGCGTTTCGTATGTCATGATTATGACAAAATTAATCATTGCCTTATCGCACCGCTATACATAGTAAGAAGATATTATCTAGTATAGTGCGATGCACCTCAAATTATGCGTTACGGCAATTTCAGGATTATTAACTTTAAACCTTACTTAATTCTACTGTTGACATTACTATTGCAGAGCACGCCGCCGCCCCTGGTGGACTGGTCTTACGTGCCGACGCTGGTGCTGGCAGTGATCCTGGTGGTGGTGGCTGCGACGGCGCTGGCTGCGCGCGCGGCTGATGGCAAACAGGCCACCCGCCTGCCTGGACCGCAGGCACTACCATTTTTGGGCACCCGATGGCTTTTCTGGGGCCGGTACAAGATGAACAAGCTGCATGAAGCTTATGAAGGTGAGTTATTTTGTAATATGTAATTATGTTCGATGACGAGAACTAGGTACAGTTGTCTATAAAGCCCATACCCCCGTGCACCTCCGCTATCACATACAAGCAAGATCACATTGCAAACTTTTGATCGGGAATCCCTCTCTTTCTTCGTGATTTTGAGTTTACCAATATCGCCCTCAAAAAGTCGCCTAGTCGGTCCTATCTCCCACGAAATACTTACAAATATCTCGGTTCGACCAGAGACAATGGCAGAGTGTAATATTAACTGGGCGAAGTGTGACTGTTATTGTGTATCATTCGTTGTGGGACACAGAATTGTCTAGACGAAGTTTAATCAACATCATCGAACAATCATGTAGGTTTCGAGATACATAATTAATTCAGATGTCAGCTATAAATAATCGATCTAGTTTCTGAAGTCTTCATTATAGTTTGCAGTTTGTGCTATTTTGATAACATGTTATTTGACACGAATAAGAAGAAGTAGGTTACACGGAGACCTAAAACAAATTATCAGTATGAGGTAATATTCAAATTATATCATATCAACTGTAACTGGACATAACTGAATTATTATCTTCTAGATCTAACCTAATATTCACCACGCTTATCAGTCTATGGGTAAATGATTAGTCTGACACTAGTAAATTTTCAAGGCTAGAGTTAGACAATCCTTTCACAATCAAACACACTTTCCATCATAAAGAACATAATATTGAAGATGGATTATCTAAAGATAAACCAATAGATTTAACTAAAGTTGTAAAAGCTAGTGTACGGTCACAATGAGAGATTTGCACACAGACATGTTCAGGCGTTACGGGCCGGTTTTCGTGGAGATGACTCCGGGAGGTGCTGCAGTGGTGTCCATCGCGGAGAGAGCTGCCCTGGAGGCCGTGTTGCGGGCTCCGGCCAAGCGGCCCTACCGCCCGCCCACCGAGATCGTGCAAGTGTACCGCAGGAGCCGGCCTGACAGATACGCCTCTACAGGACTTGTAAACGAGTAAGTAAGAACTTAGAACAATTCAATGGACTTCTCGAAGGTTCTTGAGGAGTGCCATTGAACTCCTTTACGCCCATCTTTTATGACGCAGCCTTTTTTATGTCAAAGGGAATAAAAGCTAAAAGCCCTCGCGATCCCAATTAGTATATTGTAATAGCCTTGGCATTCGGCTTAATAAAAAACATGTGTTCATTTGTTATGATAAAGATCTACAGTCATATCTACGTCACCCCCACCTGGGAAACACTAGTATCTATACAAAAGCGAACCATTAATATTAATGTGATTATAGAGCATGAACGTGACTGTGTGTTAATATAATTGTATTAGTTTTCGGCGAGTTATTAAATAATTACTTTGATGACCACGTGTTCTGTATCGAGCTTATCGTATGTACTCTACCTACCATAGTTACAAGGTTATCCATTACCTTATTTAGATAGCTGGGAGCTTATAAGTAGACAGCCTGATTATATGTAGATAACGCCAATCATCTTATATTTCTAGTCTACAGTATACATAAATGCCTAGTTAGACCAGGTTATCTTTAAGTAAGTACCTATTCATTGGGTCTAACGAGCAGCGGGTGATGTGACCTCGAATGTTGGGGCTATAGCAAGTCCATTGTGTTCACCGCTCGCGATATTTGGCAACACTTTATACTTCGAGTCACGTAGACTTCAATTATAAATGCGCATTTACATTGGCACTATTTTTTAATGACATTGCAATGTTGTCATTTCCAAAGTTTGAAAACGTTTATGCCGATAATGCCGACAGTTTCATCATGGTGGTTCAACCATGCCTCATCAGTTCGATTAAAATCTAATTTGTTGTTCCTTTTTAAACTGATGGCATAATATATTTAAACAATTGCATCATATGACACAGATGCTAGGTCGTTAATGGTGCATTATAAGTATTCAATTGAAATATTGTAAGAAGCTATTATCAACCAAATCAGCACCTAAGTTAGTGCTTCGATTGAATCAATGTCACGGTATACTCGTATTTAGACGTAACATCAAAACAAGGTTATCGTTTTGATGAAAAGGAAATAACCAAGTAGTGAGCCTAACTATTACTGCCTAAATAGCGACTATATAAAACGATCACGTTTATTCAGCAGGTAGACTTATCAAGGCTACAAGTATGATGATATAAAACCTACTGTTAAAGATCTGGCTAGGTTAAACGTAGCTAAAATGGTAATAATAGGCAAAAGGCGTTGCACGGTCATGGTCGAAACTTTATGAGTTTTGTAATAGGCGTGTGAGATTGTTATCGATATGAAGACGGAAGGTATGACTCAGAATTTTGATCAGGTACATCTTTTAAATTATTAAAAGCTCTTATGCTTTAAGAAACGATGAAAGCTTCTGTGTTCGAAGCACACTAAGTTTTATCGACACGATTGACAATGATTAACAACTCTAACTATTTCTCTAAGTAATATCACCAACGTGCTTTATTGACATTTAACTACATAAGTGGTCAATCTATGGAACATAAAAAATGAGCTAAACCCAACAGAAACCTGTATTAAAAGTGGTATAGGCAAAAATGTAGCCTTGATCTAATATATTTTACAGACAAGGCGAAAAATGGCACCATCTTCGTCGTCACTTGACCGCGGAGCTGACAAGTCCCAACACAATGCAGGGCTTCCTACCAGAGCTGAACAATATTTGTGACGACTTCCTCGAACTTCTGGAATCTTGCCGCCGCAGCGACGGCACTGTTACCGGCTTTGATCAACTTACTAACCGGATGGGCTTGGAGTGTAAGTAAAATATTGGTTTTACTTAATGCCACTGGCTCGTCAATATTAAGAGCGCTGTTCTTTAACTATAATGGTCGAAACAGCTGGCAGTATCCAGATGGCAACGTAGACGAGGAAAATCACTTTCAGTCAGTTATAGATGATTTAAATGCTTTCGTCGCTCGATTGTTTGATAAATGACACAATTTAAAGGCGATTTGAGAAATGATTCATTCCCAATTGCAATTGATACTAGATAATTCGACCGTTTTCGTCTAATGTGATGTTATGGCGCAAGCATGAGTCATACGTGTTAGGCTAGGAATTTAAGATAAAAGTTGCGTAAGTAAAGAGATAAAGGAATAATGTTAACCAGCACTAGGTCAAGACACGTAAGTTTTGAGATAGAAAGAAAATACAACAACGAACGTTTTGAAGTAGGTGCCAGGTTTAAAACTCTTGGAAGATTGACATTGTTGGCCTTTTTTTATAGCCGTTTTATTGCATTGAACATGATAAGTAGTATAGAATAAATATAAATAATTTCACAAATATCTCTCGAAGTAAATAATACCTAGTAAGACTCTAGCCTTGTACTTTGCATATCGCTTATCAAATGTATGCTCCTAACATAATTACATTGTGCAGTGAGCTGTCGTGTGGAGTTCAAATGCTAAAGTCAGTGGGTCTTAAATAGATTCAGAGAGCTGCGATAATAGTGACGAGAAAATGACGTTCCTCGAGATAAGAATGTGGGTCATATGTGGAAGAAATAGCGTTAGACGGCCAACGTATTCGCGTGCGTGCGTCGCTGGAGTAGGAATGCAACAATCAACATCAGAAATGCATTATGAAATTGTACACCACACCAGATTACATAGAACCATTCTGCGCTGCGTTCAATGTTATCACTTAATGGCCGGAAGCTATGTCGTCAATCTCCAAATGTTCTTTGTGCTTACATTCTTGCTTGATACGGCGTTTTCATGGTTCAATTAGGATATATGGTAGGCAAGTTATGTTTAAAATTAAGTAAAGTTTACGATTATCTACAAGAAAAGATCTCTTATATAGTTTAAGAATCTGTTTGGATTCAAAATGAGCCAGGAAAAAATCGTGTTTTAGATTTTC
Organism: Heliothis peltigera; assembly: GCA_958496145.1. Taxonomy (NCBI): domain Eukaryota; kingdom Metazoa; phylum Arthropoda; class Insecta; order Lepidoptera; family Noctuidae; genus Heliothis; species Heliothis peltigera. Next base: position 3,460,525 of record OY292341.1, read on the forward strand.
CCACAAATCAAGTTGCATCACGATAATATTTTCATCAGCGAAGAAACAGGATAATCGATTCACTTTCAAAGCTGATTCGGCGTCAATAATATAGACCATACAATTTTTACATCAACAGGTTGTTTTTTTCGATAAGGATCTGGTAGTCTAATTCTGGGTTGCCGATGTGATATCTGAACTTGTTTTATTCCAGCGGTCTGCGGATTAATGCTCGGTTCAAGACTGGGCTTCTTAGAGCGATGGATGTCGGGTCGCGCGGCTACTCTTGCGGCCGCAGTGAAGGCCCACTTCAGGGCACAAAGGGACTCCTACTATGGTGCTCCCTTATGGAAGTTCGCACCCACCACTCTCTACAGGACATTCGTCAAGAGCGAGGAAACCATTCATACGTGAGTTAGTTCCCCTATCTTAATAACGAAGCAATGCGTAAATATAGGAGTTACGACTTACGTTATTGACTCGAGTGATTGATAGCCTATTAATCACAATATATAGACAGGGTTTTTTATACGATACAGTAAGACTACAGTGTGACATTGAATGTTATGTACCTATGTACAGTATAAAGAGCTTATTGTTTACCGATCGTTCAAGTTCAAATTGAATAGCTATCATTAGTGGATATGTTTCATGATTATGGATACCTACACAAATAGGCTACAAGCTTATACCTGTTTCTAAGATCAATCATCCCTTTGAATAAGCTGGAGATGACGCATAAGTTCTCGCATATTATGAGTGGCAAGTATCCTTGAACTCGACCGCGCGGTAACGAGGTAATCAAAAAAAGCTAGACTCTTCCTTAAGCGGTTTTCTTAGCCTTGGCCATCTGTTTCGTCAATATAAAGATGAAGGTTGGGTGCCTAACTTTTTGTGGTTTGTATTCAAGTGCAGGTATATACGACTAAATAAAATAAGACCAACCTTGACACTTGCAATTCTTTTATTAGAATTTCATCTAGTCTATTCATTTGTTACTTCCAAAACTGGTTTGCAGCATTTTACTTGTTCCATTCATTTAATAGGTGGAGTTTGCACTTTGATATATCCTGACAAGGCCTTTATGGGTACAAATGTTTTTTGAGCCATTATTATTTATTAGGTATTTCTTATAAGAGAAACTTCTACATGCGGTCAAGCAATAATAAAACCAAATTGTTGGCAGGATAGTATCGGAGCTGATGGAGGAAGCGAAGACAAGGAAACAGGGCACTGCAAATGATGACGCCATGCGGGAGATCTTCTTGAGGATCTTGGAAAATCCTGCCGTCGATATGAGGGACAAGAAGGCTGCAGTAATTGACTTTATCACGGCTGGCATTGAAACGGTACCCACACTTTATTATACGAATGCTAGTAAACCAGTAGGTTAGCAGTAGCTAAATTGGTGTAACGTTTTTGTAAGTTTTATCGAATAGTAAGATTGCACTGGTGTACGACACTATAGCGCACACAAATGTTTTTTCTGTTATATTCGCTCCAGCAAACAGTAACAAATTGAAGGCCCAAATTACTTAAATGTCTACGTTTGTCCAACTTTTGTGCGCGAACACATGTCTGCAAGCACGCTGCAGGGCTACACCATTTTCAGATATATTGGGGTCAATCAATTCCATTCTTTTTTGTAATTTGGTTGAGATGCATTGTTATATTACAGATGATATTAATAAGTAAGTTTAGATGCACACAGTTTCGCGTAGTAGATACAGTCAGATTGTTTTGAAAATAGGTAATTCATCTGATTCTTCCCAATATAAAATTGTACCTCAAATTGTTATTTACAGCTAGCGAATAGCCTGGTGTTCCTGCTATACTTGCTGAGCGGTCGGCCGGACTGGCAGCGCATCATCCGCTCCGAGCTACCGTCCTGCAGCACTCTGACTGCCGAGGACCTGGCAGCCGCCCCGTCAGTTCGCGCCGCGATATACGAAGCTTTCCGACTGTTACCAACTGCCCCTTTCTTGGCTAGGGTTCTAGACACACCTATGACTGTTAGTGGGCACAAATTGCCAGCTGGGGTAAGTGGAACTATCTATTGATTAACAAAAAAGAATGAAAAAAATATGATGTGACGATGTGTTAATTGTCATATCGAAACTTTGGCGAAAGCAAGTTAAACTTGAACCAATTTTTGATAATTGTCTTACTTGATGTTGTTTTGACGTTTACGAAAATTTTGAAATCTCTGTTCTCCATCAGACAAAAGTAGAATATGGGCCTCGAAATAAAGAAAAAAAAAACTATGCAGACGAAGAACGATGCGACGCGTTACTACTGTTTCTTGAGAGCGAATGTGTTGTGTTTGCAGACGCTGGTGCTGGCGCACACGGGCGCGGCGTGCCGGCGCGAGGAGAACTTCTGGCGCGCGCGCGAGTTCGTGCCGGAGCGCTGGGTGCGCGCCGCCGCGCCGCACGCGCCGGCGCTCGTCGCGCCCTTCGGCCGCGGCCGCCGCATGTGTCCCGGGAAACGCTTCGTCGACCTCGAGCTGCATCTGCTGCTAGCCAAGGTACCAAAGCCAAACAGATACATTCCAACCACTCATGGTTACCTCTTCAACTCGTCGATTAGTCATTCAATCTTCTTTTCTGGGATGTCGGTTAATTAATTCCGCCTTTGTGACGAAGGAAACTTGTTACATTTGTTATGTTATTTAGTGTAGATAAGACTCTTGCATGTGCTATATGTAAACGTCGATGTGACCAAGGCTTTTGATTATGTCAAACATTAGAAAACTTTTAGAAAAAGAGTATAAAATATATTCTAGATTCGATGAGATCTTATCTAGCTCTTCAAATTCTGCGTACTTCTGTGTGCCCAGTCTTAAAACCAAATACGAGCATAAATATACCTCAGCCGGTAGAAAATTGGTGTAATGGTGTACTGCAAGGAAGTGTCTTGGGACCTCTTCTGTTTCTCACCTACATAAATGATTTGCCATGATAGATACTTAAACCTATGGTTTCATTTATAAGCTTCTTTTTATTCGGATGCGCGGAGTAGTTCTCTTATATTCAGTTTTAATTTTCCATGTTCACAGATAATGCAGAAATGGCGCGTGGAGTTTGATGGTGAGTTGGACATTCAGTTCGACTTCCTGTTGGCACCAAAGTCACCAGTGTCTCTGCGATTAGTCGAATGGTAGTCGCTTACTTATAATTTAGGTGTTTATTGTCCTTTTGCTTCTTACAAAGTTGTTTTAATTAGATTATACAAACATTTTCGTAATATGCGCCTTTTGTTGGAGAATTAACATTATTTAGGACATACATAGCCAAGCTAGTTAGCGGCTGACCATTATGTTGTATCCTGCCTCAAAAAAATGCTTTTAAAAAGTACATTGAACAGATCATTATGTATTTTGAGATGTTTATATTTTAAGTACATTTGGGTTTATTCAGTTATTAAAGGCGTATGTTACGATATAACGAGTGTATAATCAAAGCTTTATCAGACTAAAGAGAGCGACATTTACTATACTTAACGTTAGCTGTTTAATATTAAATGACTGTAATAAAGTCCGTCTTATATCTTGCTATTTAATTTTAAGCGAGTGTTCGCAGCGTCTTCCACTTGCTCAGTTAACATTATTGACGTCTTATTATATTATGCTTCTATTTGTAGTGTGTAAATGTTAAGTGTATTAGCCTGGTCCAGATTATCTTCATTTACTTCTAAACGTGACTCGGTTGCCATGACAGCTCAGTGGGAGTACGTTACAGGGTATTGGCAATATCTGCTCAAATTGCACACTTCTTTCTAATTTTGAAAGAACTGTTCACAAATTATTGTATAGGAATGTAATGTACGTGTGTAATATTTACGTAGAATACTGATATAGTTTATAGCTACACAATATTATAAAAATATGGCTGTGTTAATATCAAAAACATATTTATATAAAATGTTATAACCGCAGATACCTCTTGTTATAAGACTGTGTATTGCCAGCACATGCATTTGTCAGGATTTTAATGCAATTTTAAATCTAAGTAAGAGTAAACATTTAAGTTTAGCATTACAATCATTCCATTTTAAAATAAGTTTTTGGTAATACCAGCTTCGACATTTATGATGAAAAATAAATAAATTAGAAGTGGCCATTTCCTATGATTATTTTATAATGTAATATTTTTATGTTGATGTTATAGATCTTTCACGATATAATGATCTCCCTGACAGTTTTTTCTGCCACGCAATCTACTTCTATATTATATGAAATAGAAAGGCATAAAACTAAAGGAATATTTATTAAAACAATATTGTCAAATGTTACTAATTTTACCATTTTTTTTTTAAATTACATAGTAGCATATGGAACGAAATACCTTACAATTGTTGACAGAAGTTCCGTTAGTACGACATTTTTATGAATAAGCATTTTAATTACTGAATTTACAGTCAATAATTTACTTGATAACAAAATATTGTTTTAATAAATACATTTTTAGTTTTATGCCTGTTTATTTTATATTAGGTAAAAGGAGTATGCGTGGCAGGGAAAAATCAGAGTCGCGGAGATCATCATTATTGCGAAAAACTATAGTTGTATAGCTGAGACATCGATGGTTGAATCCTTGTTAGCTTTTAAATGAATTTGTTTATCAATATATAGGAAACATAAATACATAGATGAGGATATTGTTATCAATTAAATTATTTTGAAATAATAAACTGAACCTAATATTCTAATAAATAGAACAGAAACTTTTTTTGTTTTATTCATGCATTTATGTGCCCGCTTTGGCATCATGGCTGATCAGATTCCTCACAAGCCCATGGTGTTTTTTTTAGAATAGGGGATTGAAAGGAGACACAGCCCCATTAGGCACCACAAAATTGAATTCTGTCAGAAATGAAAAGGGATAGTATTGCAATCATCATGTGAAGCCTAGACATATTCATTGACAAATTGTAGGTATAATGCCATCTCAGCTGGGAATATGGAATAGTGCTGGGAATATGGAATCTGCTTGATTACCGAATTTTGATATGTCCTGTATTCCAACAAATCCCATCCAATAAGAGAAAAAAATGATAAGTGATTCGAAATCTTTCCAGCTTTAAGCAAAATAGAGCCACCGTTCAATGTCCTTCATACTGCTGCCAGCACAACAAGCTATCCGAAACTGTTAAACGTTCATCGTTCTTAACGAAGACTTCAGATAAAAATCTGTTTTAAATTCAATTTTATTGCCTACCGTTGAATTAAAACGAGCTTAGAATTTAAGCTTCTGCCTGCCAGAAAAGAGCTTAAAACTTGATTTCCTCTATGCTTTTTGTATCCATACTAGTTTTGCCCATTATCATGAAACAACAAAAAATGGAGCCTCTGTTAATTTTGTGGTGTCAAAATATATAATTGTGGTTAGTTTCCTATATTGTTAAGACAAATATCTACTACACAAACAGCAGATAACAAACTGAGGTTTTGCACTAACTTGTGGTGAGATAGGTTATCAATATTTGATAATGAATCGCACAGCAACGAACCAAAACAAAAACGAAACGCCCATAATAACGATAGCATTGTGACAGGCAACATCTAACCTCTAAGTTCATTTGTTTTGAAACATGAAGTTCTGTGCAAACTTGTCTTTTATGTTCACTGAAGCATCTTCGATTCTAGAAAGATATGCTTTAGCAAAGGAGGCTGGATTCAAGGCTGTGGAGAGCGGATTCCCTTTCGGTTTTACAGTGGAACAAGTGAAAGATGCTAAGGAAAGAGCCGGCGTTGAACAAGTACTCATAAATTTGAAGACAGGTATGTAAATAATGACTGACATTATCAAACTTATCTTGCAAATTAAATACAAATTTAATTCCTTGTAGATAGGACATAGCTAACAAAGGTATTTCTGGCCGGATTTCCAGGAGATGTAACTAAGGGAGAGCTGGGAGTAACAGCAGTTCCCGGGAAAGAAAATGAATTTAAAGATAACTTCAACACTACAGTTGACTATGCAAAAGCCCTGAATGCTAAGAAGATTCACATAATGGCTGGAAAGCTCCAGAATGCCACATCACAAAACTGGGAAACTTATGAAAACAATCTAAAGTATGCTGCTGGCATTCTAAAGAATGAAAACCTCCTTGGTGTTATAGAACCAATAAATCAGTACTCAGTTCCTAATTACTTCTTGAGTGACTTCAATAAAGGTATTTTATTGCAGTAGATGATAATGACAGTAGTTTTTTAAGCTTAGCATTATCTTTGTCTGTTAGAAATTGCTTAAGAAATTTTATCACTAAAAAATTAAATTATTCCTTGCCCTTATTTCATAACTTGAATGTTAAGAATTGTTTATGCATACTTAACATTTTTGTATTATGTAGTCAATGAAAGGTACTTGTGTTTCAGCGTTAGACATCATCAAACGCATCAACAGCCCTAACCTGAAGTTGATGTTGGATGTGTTCCATCTACAACAGATATGTGGTGACATATCCCACAGTATTAGCAACTTCATGCCTTATGTCGGTCATGTTCAGGTAAAACCGGTCACTTAATTGGGTAAATCTTTGTAAAAACTTTCAATAAGAATGCATGCAGAAAGAAAAGTTACATATACAAAAAAAAAAAATTGCTAATTTAAACAAGAGGATGATGGGACCGTACATGTCTTTTTAAAAGTTCTAAAAACACAAGATTTAAATCTAGCTTAACTTTTAGTCCACCACGTCGATAAAAGAAAGACGTGTCTTCAGCGCCAAGCTAAGAATTCATCCATAAATACCTACAATATAGTAGTGAGTTCGGAATTATATCGATTTAAACTGACTATTAATTAACTTTGAAATTTCAATGTCTGTCAAGTAGTCGAGACTGTGGTGTGCTAGGCACTTTTTGGCTTCTCATGACTATGGCGGTCAAAAGAATAAAAAAAGAATAGTACAAGAGTTACTAATTTAGCCTCTTTGCCAACAGTACCACATAATAAATTGCTTGTTCTAACTATATATCAGTGTTTATAAATATATATACAGTAAATAAACTACTTATTGGTTTGCAGATTGCTCAAGTACCAAACCGCAATGAACCGGACACTGCAGGGGAGATAAACTATAAGTATGTGCTTAACCAGTTAAATGATAACGGCTACAATGATTGGATTGGTCTAGAGTACAAACCTTTGAAGAATTCCAAGGATGGTCTCGTTTGGATAAAGAATTATGGTTATAGTCTGTAATATGTGTATAAAATATAGATATTTAAACAATAAGAGAAAAAAATTACAATGTTGAATATGATTTATGTAAAATAAATAAAATATTATTCCTTAATATAATTTGTGATAGTAAAACTATTTTTAGAACTGCTCAAATGAAATTATGTATGGTTTATAATAATAAAAAGTTGTTGACATAAAACACATTTATTGCTATGATTAAAATAATAATGAATTAATAATTATAATTAATACTAACTTAACAACATGTATGTGGATGCTATGCACCATTTGTCTGGAATTGTTGTACCCAATAGTGCTTTTTCACACCGTCCAGTGATAGCCTCTCTTTGCTTGAATGCCGTAATAGCTGCAACAAATACATACATATTAAATTATATACAGAGAAGAATAAAATGTAGAAGGAAATACAAATTAATTTCTTTGTCATTAAGATTGTATAATTAATTTTAAAGAGAATTGGATGCTAATTGGTTCTGGTGGATAGTACGTGTTCTCTTACAGAAATGCTGGTAAAACATCGGCAGATCAAGTTTCATCTAAATCTCTATATTTATTTTATACAGAAGACTAGCTGTTCAGCGCTATTACAACCGCCGCCGACCGAGGGAACTACTTTGCGCATCCGCATAAAAAATAGCCTATGTACTTTCTTAGACTCTTAGAGTATGTTTCTACAAAATTTTATTTAAATTGGTTCAGTAGTTTTTGCCGTGCAAGTGTGACAGACAGAGTTCCTTAAGCATTTATAATATTAGCAAGAATTGAAAACATTAATCTTCACATAACAATGTGACTGTAATGTAACTACATTGTACATTTTTATACTTACACTAGAAATAAGATCTTTAGCTCCTTCAGGTACGTAGCTAGGATACACCATGTCCAAAGCAAGGATCCTGGCGTAAGTTTTATCTTGACCCTCACTCTCAAATGGAGGCTTGCCCACTAGGAACTCATACAATAGGACTCCAATGCACCAGTGGTCAACGGACACATCATAGACTTCACGCTTGATCATTTCAGGAGGCAGGTAGTCTAGGGTACCGCACATTGTTTTACGCCTTGAGAAAATAAATGAGAAGCATGAGTTTTTGTTAATTAAATTAATTAGTAAGTATAAGGGTGTTAGCAGACCAAACGATAAGATAGAAAGTAATTTATTCAAATTGAAGGTCAATTTTACAAAAGACTGCCCCCAAAAAAGTCCGCCCTTCACCACTTTTTTTATCATGGAAGGAGAAATGATGGAACAAACTCCCAAAATGACCCATTGTCGATAGATGCCTTGATTTGATGTTAAAATGGAATGGTCGACTTTGATTGATAGATCCAGTAACAACCTAAAGATTTACAATAGTATTACCTTTCTGAAGGTGCATGCACAGACCAGCCAAAGTCGGCTAGTTTGAGATCTCCGCTGAATGCTACCAGAATGTTCTCTGGTTTGATATCCCTGTGTATCACATGGTGCTGATGACAGTATTCAACAGCATCAGCAACCTGGAATAAACAGTTGTCATTAAGCCTTCAAATGTGGTATAATTTAAAGACCAATACATAAATAATATTTGATCTATTCTGTGTCTGGACCATGTAAGGTGACTAATGATTAATGGACTTGGAAAATTTCTTCACCCCAATAAAAATAATATTAAACTGATTTGTTTAAATAATTATTATATTTTAAAGCAGAAGAGTTTGTTTGGTTGAACATGCTAATGCATAACAGTAACTACTGGTCTAATTTGAAAAATTATTTTAGTGTTAGATAGTCCGTTTAACAAGGAAGGCTACATTTTATATGGGTCCGCAGATTTGTTCCTATGAAACACAGGTGAAGCCGCTGGCGAAAGGTAGTGATTAATATTAGTCTATCCATAAGGTAGCCATGGATGCTCTTTTAATTTCATGAATCAATCTCATTGAACCACATAAAACTACATAATTATTACCTGGTATATGTATCGTGCAGCTCTGGCTTCAGGAAACCGGCCTTTGGGCGAGTTAGTGAGATGCTTATACAACTCTCCACCAGCTGCAAACTCTATTACCAAGTATATACGACGCTCATCATGGAACCAAGTCAACAGACGCAGTATGTTCGGGTGTCTGGAGAGTACAACATAATTATGTCTTTAATAATTTAAGTATTACAGAAACTGTAAGTATAATGCTACTTTTGAATGCGAAATGTAGCTTTAACTAGGAAAAGTTCGTACGTACTTCAAATGTGATTGAATTTCAATCTCTCGCATCACTTGTCGCTCACATTTTGACCTCACTATTTGAGATTTAAACAGTGTTTTGATAGCTACTAAATAGCCAGTTTTCTTTTCTCTAGCGACGTTAACATTCCCGAATTTGCCTTGGCCGAGGGGCGAACCAAGTTCAAAATCTCTAGGAGCCCATTTATACCTGAAATATTTGAATAATTAGCACTTTCAAAGCTTTTAAAATTCAAACGACTTGAACTTTTTGATTCGGCACTATTTACTTACGAAGTTCCATAAGCTTCGTGATTAATAATTTTCGTTTCGAGTTCTAGCACGTCGCTCTTCATTGTCATAATAAACTATCAAATTATCTAAAGAAATCTGTTTTAAATAAGCAAGAAATGGAAAGGACAATAACAACACAATACACACAACGTCCTTTAACCAACCGTTGTATTTAAAAATTTGACAGACACTACAGTGAAATGTTGCTAGATTTGAAAAACGAATTGTAATTAGGTGGCTTGAAATGTTTGTTTTGCCAAATAATTTTACTTATTGAAAAATGTATATTTTTGTATTTGATAATTTAATAAATAACGTTTGATAAATTAAAATTTGATATAGAGCCACTATGTGAGCTGTGAAGTTTTACTACGCTACAAGAATCATGTTGATTTGACCACGATTTGACAATAAAAATTAAAAAAGAGGCTTTATTTATAAATTCAAAATCATTTTAAACATTGGTACACTACCAATGTACCAATGAACCTACACTATTTGTACCACTACCTAATGCATAACATGAACTTCCACAAAAATTGTTATAAAAACATGATTTTTTTGAGAAATGTTTTTTTTTTAAATCGTCTGCGTTTCCCTGCCTCTCCGTATTAAGAAATTAATAAAATAAAAAAAACTCGGCAACACATCACACGTTTCCGCTCTACGATGCTGCACTATGCGTTTACAAAGTTACACAAAGCCTTACCAGCGGACGCACTGCACACAACACGGAACAGACTGTTCCGTGGCATACAGGCTAAACGAGATACAAGCTCAGTACGCGTACTGCATGAGTTCACCACTAAATGTTTGCTAATAAATACCGTAGTACACCATTTTGAGTAAGCAAAAAAACGGGTAAAAATAAAGAATACGCGGGCGAGACAAGCGCATTTTTTTATAAGAGACTGTTGATTTTGATGATTTTTTTAGTTTAATATATATTTAGTGGTTATTAAAATGTTTAGAGTAAACTGAATGAAGCCTAAAGTCAGCTTGAAACTTAGATTAGGCTAAGAGGGTACCTATCTACTGTAAATTTTAGCGAGTCTTTCATTATAAGGTGCCGATATGGGTCCCTGTAGAGCTGGGAGTCACAATTGTCCAATTGTCTAAACTCCGAATGAGGGAATAGGTTTACCTAGCTTTATTTTAGGGAGGTTGGGGGCCCCTATTAACAATGGGCCCTGAGCTGCAGCCCCAAAAATCCATAGGTAGATTTTCGCCTCTGTAGACAATGAAATCTAACTGTTATAAGTAGGTACGTTATATGAGGACTGTATATTTGATAAGGGTCAAAATTATATACCATTACTTAAACCAGCAATACATCAAGGACACATTTTGTTTCAAACATTTTCGCGTCTCTTAATGACGAGGGGGAAATTGCGATGAAACGCTAGTGCTATTAAAACAGTAATCTACGTCCTCATAAAAAGTAACGATCTCTTTGAAATAAAAATAAAACTAGTGAAAAACCTCGACGCTGTAATTATGATGCTCAAGTGAAGTTAAAGGAGGTACTTAGTTGCCAAGAAGAGGTTAGTGCAGCGTGGGTGCGTTGTTGTGAAAACACTCGTTGTTGGCTGTGGGGAGAACAGGGGCGGTTGCGGGGAGCGGGGAGCTGGCGCTCCCTAACCCACCCCAACTTTAACGAGCTCAACCCCCATTACTAGATCTGTTTATTTCTAAAGTCAACGATGCTGTACACATAACCATATTGCAAATGTAATGACTTTTATCATTTTACGGATAATAATAGTAACCTTTTCAATTTTCATTTATTTAGCCTGGCTGAAAATAACAAAAGGAATATTCATTTAAATTAAGAATGTTAAAGATTCTCTGTTACTTTATGGTTCTTATTCTTACGTAGTATATTGTATACTCTTTGGTTCTTATCGAAGTTGTGGAAATTAATATTCCTCTTACAGTAATAGAAATACTCATAAGGATAATCATCATTTTACTCGATTAAAAAAAATGTTTGTAAACAAATAACCTATTGGAACCTTTTTTTTCTTCGGTAAGTATGAAGAACATACTTAATAATATAAGACTCTCTGTTAGCGTTATTTGATAAGAATAACATGCTGTATATGTAGGTACCTAATTGAATCAGTCTCTATTAGTAAAAGTTTGAACAATTTCATAAAAATACTCGTACAATACACAAAAACCTTTCAAAAGTAATTCGTTACAATACGATGTCGGTATAATGTTCTCATAAATGTAACAAGATCAGATGATGTTATAAGTTAATATAAAATAAACAATATGCGCAGTAGAACGCGCGGCGAGAGTTTTCAAACCACCCCCGGTACCGGTACCGGTGGCGGGAAAGCGTGGAAAACGCGCGCATAGGGTGGCGGGCCGGGCTCATTCCGTGGTGAGGCACCGCTCAATCGATACACCGCTTTTGTACGACAAAATCAACAATTTTCCTCTAAAACATCATAAATTCATCCAAACAGTTCCTTATGATTTTTGTTATTGATATAATTTCTTGTGCTAGTGATTTAGTAAACTGTCCACAATGTGTTCTGAACCATAAACAAGTGCGTCGCAAAACTGAAGCGGTCTAGGTAAGTAATAATTATTAGCACGTTGAGATGACCTAGTTATCGCCATCGGGTAGAACCTAGTCTGTGTGGGATTTTCGTATACATTTCAAAGTAGTAGTCAGCTTTTAGATTGAACTGTAACTACATTTTAGATTTCTACGCAGTATAAGAATGAAAGTATGATTGTTCCATATCAGAAATTATTCTATTATGTTTATTATATTGCCGGTCCATAAATAAAATATCAAATAACCGATAAAGCGCAAATTCGTTTTGTATTTATAGAATTGACTTCACGTTTGACTGAAAACTACTCTGCGTGTTTTCACGTAGTTTGTGGTGTTGGTTGTCGCGCAATTTTCGCGAGTCATCATAATATCTTTGTCAAAAGCCATATTTGTCAAGAGTTTTTTTTAAACTGTTTCAGGATTATCCTAAAACATTTAAGGCCGGTTTCACAGGTTGCTGATAAGTTCCAGATAGTTTATGTGGCAGATAATTTCATACAAATTCTGTTTCATTTTTGAATTTATCTGGTAGATAGTGGCTATCCGTAACCTGTGAAACGAGCCTTAGTTTCATAATTCTTTAAAAAAATGGTTCAATTTTTCTAGTTAATATTTAAATTGTAATTCCGCATTGTCCAATCACTTTATTCGTGCTCGTTATGACCGCCCCCTCGAAATAGGTTCTGAAATCGTGAGTGTCATTGACCGTGAGCCTGTGGCACGCTGCCATTGCCACCCTTGTCTCTTGGCTGCCAAATCCGTCACCTCCGGCGCTTGCAATAGGGGCGTGTAGCCAAAACGACTACGCTTTTGGGATCTCTAATTATCTCGAATTGTTCTTTAATTTCCTGTCGACTGATTCGTACAAGAGGTCCTCGATACTTAGTTATTTTTATAAAATCTCGTACTTACATAGATGCAGATAGGGAGATTATTCAATACATTGCATCCTTATCAAGTTCAAAATGAAGACTGTCAAAGGGCCGACAAATTGAATGAGACGGCCTCGTAAAAAATGATTATTTAACATCATAGTCTGCAGCGTTGATTTACTTTCAAAAACAACGGAATTTAATTTTGCTTTCACTCTTGATTATTTTTTAATTTATTTTAACATATAGGACTGGTTGTACCTCACGAATGGTCGAAAGTCAGAGGCCCTTTGCGAGGAAAGCTGTTTACCGACGGGCGACGGTAACCAGTCAAACATCGATAGTGTGACGGCCACGAGAGAAAAGCTTGACTAGGGTGACCATTGACTACGAGTATTCGTATTACTACCGGATAAGCGAAACATTGGAAAACAGAAAATTAAAGTTCTCAAGCGTTTTAATGGGCTGTAAGAGGCAGTTTACAGATAGGTACTGCGTCGATTTTAATGCTGTCACCATAAATTTAAGGTTTCCTTATAGACGGTAGATGCAGTAGAATTTATGAGCATAATAAAGTTTTGTATGAGGATTTAATTACTTCAAATGCAATAAGCATTTAAAATATGATGCTATTAAAGTTTGTCTCGGAATTAAATGCTCTAGATAGATTTTTAAGTTGGGTTCTAATCGCTTACTGAAACATGGCGTGCAATCTATGGAAGTCTCAACAAAAACGGAGATGTGGTGTGTTTAGCCTGAAGGTACTTAACTGTAGTACCGTTAACCGTTCGGTAGGGACACTTTCACTGTCTGGCCGCACGCCCCGATCATCTGATAACTGTCAGTTTTGACACAAATACAATACGAAGGTAACTGCCTACGTTCCAGCATTACTTATCGGTCAAGCGTGTTAATCCTGTAATTAACTATTCACATAAATCTTAAGAGGTTTACGAGAAGTTGTGGGCGAGCATTTACAGTAAAGGTACCTTCATTCATTATAAATATCATTTCAAACATTTGGATAAACATTCTTCATTTATATTGTCGTTTTTATTACGTATGTTAATTACCTATCAAAAATAATATTATTAACGAGTCCCCATTTTTAAAACACTTGAAAGAGGATTTTCTCTGCATCATCCCTATTTCCTATTTTCGTTTGCATCTAAATTCGCAAGCTTTTCAAGGGCGACTCCCTCCGCATTAGATAAGGGAGCACTTTATTGGCAACGGTTCAGTTTTTATGGTGGCTGTTTCCATTGTATGAGGTTGCACTATGTACGGTATTGAAACTCTTAGTAATACTGTTTAAAAATATAACGTTAATAATCCTATGCATAATAAACACACAACTTAAAAAAAAATAACTGTCACATTTAAATATTACGTTTACTTAAGGATGTAGCAGAGAGATTGTTGTTTTTTTTTGGTTCAAAGTTGATTGGGAAAATTTGAAAGTTTCGGGTAGCTTGATGTTCAGGCGTGTGTAGGTACACTATTATAAATTTTCCTATGAGTATTTCAGGTAAGATTGGTTATTTATATAGTACTTATCAATTTCGATCCAGTTTTACATAATGTCTGACTACAACTGAAACTACATATTTTCATTGCCTGGAAGGGGTGTAAATTTCCTACAAGTCATACAACAAAAACGAGGTCGTAAACGGAAGCTTTTCCTGCTATACGAAGGTAGAATTGATTTGCAAATAAGTACAATACTTACTACTTAATGGCAACTTTGATGACCATCGACCGGTTGAAATAGAGCAAATCGCGCCGGTCGCCGACCGCTAGGCGGATCATTGTAAATAATTAAGTGTCCCACTATCTCCGGTCTTGTCTATGGTAAATTGTTGTATCGCGGTATAGATGACACAGAATACTGCATGTACGGTACTCTATATTATGGAAATGCATCATGTAACAGACACTTTGAAGTAATATTATGAAAATGGTAGAAAATACGGTTAATGGCTGGTAAAAATTGTTAGAAGTCTTTTCAAACAGCCTAAAATGTATCCTTCCAGTTTTAGTAGCGACGGGAAAGCCTTGTCAAATTTTTTACCGACTTAAAAAAAGAGGAGGTTCTCAATTCAGCCGGTATTTTATTTTAACACCGACTTCTAGAGCGATGTGCTTAAAAGGTTTTTAAGTAGTTTCAGTAGAAGTTTCAGTAATTTCGTTAAATCAAATGAGGTCAAACAATTAGTCAAATTTTAAGACCTAAAAACTAATATTCAATTCGTTATAAAACGTGTTTATGTAACACTAATGAGTATTTACGACTACAGCAACATTTAATTTTGCTGCAAATTTCTTTGGAGTTAGTTTAATTTTAGCGCTACTACTGTGACCCAAATTGTATTATGACATGCTGCACTTTTATATAAAAGCATTCACTATCGTGTGATAGGTTTTTGTAATAGTTATCTATACTTATATCATAAAACGGGAGAGTTTGTTTGTATGATTGTACCTATGTTTGTTAGTCCGACTTGAAAGGTTCTTTCACTTTTGTATAATTTTATCGTAGAAGCTACTTTTTATTTGGATACGTGAAGTAGTTCCTATAGGACGCTGGAGAAACCGCTGGCGGAAGCTAGTGATGAATATAACTATAAGATACTGTTATTTTGCCACAAATACCTGTTCGTGTCTGAATTATTGTTGCGGTTGATGAAACCATAGGAGCTTCCCAATGGAATTCAGTGGATCTAAAGATAACACTACTTGGTTTATTGCTTACAGTGTTGTTGACATGAGCTGTGGCCTGTGTCGCAACTGATATCTAGGAATTTCATGGTACCTGGCTGCATTTTGAGTTACATCAAAAACGAAAAAAAAAAGTTTTATTTACAAATGGGGATTAATTATAAATTTTCAATTAAGTGATCAGACGACTAGATCAGTGGTTATTGCGGTATTAAAATATAATAATTATCTATTAATAGTTATACTATAGCTTAAAAGCAACTAAACAACCTACATAGGTATATGGCAAATAAATGTTTCTATTCTATTCTATATGTAGGATGTAGGTTGACCGTACTTAATCATACGGATCGTACCTACCTATTAGTACTTGCCAGAACGATACTGAAACAAAGATCTTGTTTTGTACTTTTAAGTTCTTCTTCAGTTTTCAGTAAATGTGTTACTGATCACTCAACCCCTACTGACTCACTAGGGGTTGAGTGATTTCTAAAAGTACTCACTACTAGTGAGTACTTTAGTTTTTTACATACGCTAGTACCTGCAGTCGAGTTTTAGGTACTAGTTATGGGTTTCTAAGAAGCATCCTTAGTTAAGATTTATGATCGGCCGATCGCTATTATTAATTTGATGGCGTTTAAACGTAACCAGCGATATAAATCTATTGTATTGCTAAAACTATTCTTGCTAATTTGGGCAATAACAGAATACATATAATGGCTTGTTTTCTAAATACTGCAGCTATGTATTTTTTTTAAGTTTTAAGTTTCACCAACAACTTCTGGTTAGCTAAAGCAATGTATGTTTTTTTGTGTATAAGGCCTGTTTTACCACCTACGAATAAGTTCCAGTTAGTTTATATGGCAGATAATTTCATACAAATTCTGTTTCATTTTGGAATTTATTCGGTACATAGTAGCTATCGGGACATTTTGAAAATGGCCCTTAGACTTACACAGTCGCCAATTACAGGTTAACCAGTATGTATCTATGTATGTACTTAATAAAAACATATCCTATAGTGGAAACACTGAAAAACGATTACCTTTCAAAGGAATTGTCATCACCAAACCTTTACGCGAACACCGCCACCTATAATTTCACTTTCATGTCATTTCATTACAATGTTCACGACCTTGTCAAGACTAATTGGCTCTTTTCTCTTTCCAGAGATTTCCGTCACAAAATTGCTAGGCGTCACCAACGGATCGTTTCGGACTTATATGTAAGTGAAATTATATCGGATGTGAGGATAGTGCGACACTCGTGGTGAACAAGATGGCGACCGCGGCCCCAGCAGCCTCGTGCATGAGCACGGAACATGGATGTGTCATGTTTGACTGTCTCGTGCATCTTTGGGAATGGTGAGTGTTATTTCTAAATTTTTTTTAAACAATGCAGTTTTTTTTACTAAAGTTTACAGATGCCAGCACATTAACCTACTGCGATCTGTCAAATTTCCCTAATAGACTTTCAACATTATACCTGATATAATACTAAATAGCATATGGTTTAAAGTTGATTGGGAAAATTTGACAGTTTCGAGTAGCTTAGTAGTGCTGTATGTACAAGAAGATTATGTTACTACATATTTCAATGGCAACTAGTGAAATGATAGTCTTTTGTTAAGAAAACGATTAGGTATCATCGAACACAAATTCAGACATTACAAGGAGACCTTTTGTAACATTCATTTCCTTAAAACCAACTACTTAAATTGGATAATAAAAAATCTGTACAGTACATATATTTACTCTTAAAACACTACCTTCACTAATATTTTAAGACACTCCGTACGTATTATTATATAATTTTATTGTATGTACTTGGTTTAACTTATTTTTCAAAAATATTTATATAAGGCAGCCCACGTGGTAATAATATTTTAAGAGTAATACCGAGCAGGTGAACAGTACAACAATATTGGCGAAATTATCATAACACTATTAAGATAAGGATAATGGGATTTTATTATATTGTATTGGAAAGGAATAATAATGTGAAATAAGTAGTAGTAGAAATATCGATATTATAATAGCGAAACATAAATGTAGGACACAGAATATAGAGGTGTATGTTATCAATACGAAATTTAATACAAAAAAATAAAGACCTAGCTATTGTTTCTTTTTGTAATGAAAAAATTTTACGTTCAAATTAAAGTTTTTAAAGCACGTCATTAGTACAACACCGGCGTGGCTACGAAATGACTTTTCTTATTATACTAGTAGTAAAGGTTGGATCATTAAAGCTTGGTGTCCGGTCTGTTAATGGTAGAAACTGCTTCCATAGACGATGACTCTTAAATAATGTGGTTTTATGAAAAAGGTATAAAAGTTTCCTATGTGATATCTCTGTAACGTAGTACTTAGAGAATTGCCATACATCGAAAGCAGATAAAGAAAGTTAAAGGTCTCGCGCGCGCATGTAAATATTTCATAAGCTTCTCCCGTTACTTTCTATTTACATATTTCATATGTGTCGATATTTCCATTTACACACAGTATCCCGGCGAAGAATATTCACATCAATTCTCATTGTACTACAGATATACGTTTAGGAAAGCTGAAAGCTAAAAATACTCAGACGTTTTTATTGATCGTTATCAAAGAAACGTATTTTCCTGCCAATGGTTAAATAAAGTGACCGCCATTGTCTTTTCGTATGAAATATTAAAGTTTAGTGAAGTGGTTTCGTTCTGTGTGGCTGTGAGCTAGCAGTCTGTGACAGCTGGCTCTTGTTTACCGGGTACTTGTGCTGCGGAAACTGTCGTCTGTCGCCGCTTCATCCACCACAAAGCCACAGCTCTCTCAACCGCGCAGTAAATAGAACTTTACATCTCACGACGTTCCTTTGTTTTGTTACGCTTACCTAGGCTTTAGGCGGTAATTAATTCTTGTTTGTTGATTTTGTATTCTATTTAGAATAATACGGCTTAAATATTATTCCCTTGAAATCAAATTTGAAGGAGTTTTATTCGGTTTTCACAAAAAAGCTTTGAAAGCTCGTATGAGTTTTGTAGTATGTAGTATCTAAACCTATTCATCTGGACACCTATATCGGGGTAGGCTTCGATTCTAACTAGTCACAGCTATGTAACGGTGATTTACTTAGAGATTGCTTATCTGATTTCCTCAATCGGTTTACCTGGGCAACCCAATACCCGAGGTTTAGACTGGTTGACAGAGTTTCTGGCTTCTGACTGCTCGTAACGACTGCCTAGGAATTTCAAATGAAAGCCAAGATGCTTTAATTTAAAGTGTCTTCCGAAACTGCTTATGACTGCTTACTTTTTACTCATTCACGGACCGACCGCGCTAAGTGTTGCTTAACTTTTTGATCGATCGATCGGTGCGGCTGTTAGTTGTTGGCTTAGCCACGAGTCTACACGTTAGTCCTGAAGCTTATCTCTCTATTTTATTTAACTGAAATGTGGAAAAAGTTAGCTTCACGCGATTCCATTTTCGAAGGTTTCCTAAAATAAACGTCCGTTTCCGGTGCAATATTTCAAACTAAATGTTTCTATTGTTAGTACGTTAGCTTAGCTATTCTGTGTCCATGGTGTCTAGTCCGTGATGTCTAGCTTTTGTGTTCGCCAAGTAATGAAAAGTCTAGACGCATTGTTAGAAAATAGCAGACTTCGCCAAGCCTGTCTGGAGATGTGTGCAACTAAGTTCATATCGTCTACTTTTGGACAGGAACGGTTTAGAAGAGAAATGTGCTTTCGGATTCATTTTCTAAATGCAATAATATTTCTTATTCTGGAGGAATGAAGGAATTTTTGGGATGGTTACGGATTTTAGATATGTACTTGAAATTTGGCAGCTCACTGCAACGCAGGACCATTCAGTATTTTGACTATGAAATTGGAAATTTTATTAGTTACATCAAGCGAAACTGAATTTTTTTCCCGTTCAACTTTGAACCATATACTATCGCTGAAGCATATGGTTCGAAGTTGAAAATCTATTAAGGAAATTTGACAAAATGTGCTAGTCTGTACATTACTTTATTGTATCTACTAGTTTCTGCCCGCGGACCGACTGACATCAACCGGATCTGGAATAGCCTAATAGCCTATATGTTATTCTGATAAGGGTATTAAGCTATAATATTTTATATCTATAAAATAATCGCATTTGTAATATAAATAGGATGTTTACATTTTGCACGGTATAACATGACGAATGTTTTTGGATTGAATTGATTGAATATGGTCAATATCAAATTACGTGAATATGTGTCAAATAAATACGATATATGGAAACTATAGGTAACTTTTACTAGCTTTGTCACTTACTAGAAGTGTACACCTTAAACCAAGGCACGTGAAACCATAGAAACGAAGCTAGTGTGATATATTCTGCGTCGCATTTTATTCCCATTATTATTTAACAGCATACTTAATCCACTTCATTGAGGCCATAAAATGACAAGTTATTAAGTGACTCGTTATAGTTACATTGCACAAACCCATTAAGCCTGATTCGTTTATTTCCATCGTTAATTGTGCAAAACAGGTCTATTTCTACATTAATGGTGTTTCCGTAATACTGCTACAATATAAATTGTTCATCTTATCGAAGATCATTCGTTCGTTTTTGGGGGAAAGCAAATAGTCCAGGGTCCCTGGTAGATATTTTCTGTCAGGTACCGAGAATTATCTCAGGAAAAAGTTTGGCGTGTCACCGAGTCACAGAAAATTAGCTTGATAGTTATCAAGCGCAAAATATCTACCAGGGAGCCTGGACTAAAGTTATTGCCTAGTTTAAATCGATTCGGTTCCATAACTCAGATGTCGTGTGCCGGTATCCGTTTCCTACGAAAATGGAAGATTCGCAAAATTGTAATTTCATGTTCAATTTAAATTCTCATCCGTGTGAGATGTTATCCGTCTGCAGCATTTAATACCTTTGCCATGGTATAAACTTTTTTTTAGGCTTGTTGATATGTTTATGAGACGCAAACAAAATTATATTCACCTAAGAGTACTTTGTAAGTATGAAGGTACATATATAGTTCTTTGGTAAGAAAAGCAAAATCTTCTCGTTTCTTTTATTTCCAGTGTCGAAGTGCACGTCCTGAGTGCTCCCACTCCCAAAGGTCAAATTAAATTTTCTAAGACTGTCCTACTTCGTTGTCAAAGGCTCTTACATTTTTACATTTCAAAGAAAATATACATTTACTTTCGAGCTGAATTGCTGACACGCTCTCCATCAATATATCACAAACATAATATGTATTAAATTGCTTTCATTCGATATACCATTAGACAGAAAACCGTAATGCGTACTTTGTCTCATTCGATCAATACTGGAATCTATTATGTATTAATGTAAGTATTTTTAGTAGGTTGCTTTTGGGGTTCGGTCTGAACCCTAAATATAGTTAGCTGGAAATTTTAAATTCCATGCTAGCCACAAACGGCGGTATAAATGAGCTTCAATTAGGAGATTGGATCATGGCAAGCAAGCCCTTCATTATGTACATATATATCGTTTAAAATACTGCACGTGCGCCTTATAAGACACTCATTACGTGATAAAAACTTAAGTGTATTAACTTGGGCACAGAAATTACGACAAAGAATTCCGGTTTTAAGGTCAAATGCTGTTGAAAATTGTATCTGATTTGATTTGAGAGCCTCTCTTCTTCAGGCCTCATCGTCAAATCCTTTCATGTAGCCTCAGCTTTGATCTTTCACGCAAATATGGATAAAAATGAATAGAAGGGAATAGAGGTACTTCTATATTATCTGTACTAATATTTAAAAGATCAAAAGTTTATTTGCTTGAACCCGCTAATCACAGGTACTACAGGACTTATAAAAAAATCTTTCAGTGTTAGATAGGCCATTTATAGAAAAAGGCTACATTTTATCCGGGTGTTTGAAGTAGTTCCTACGGGACATATGTAGGTGGAACTGCTTGGTCTTAGTTTCACAGGCGCAGAATAATGTTATCTACTGCCTGGGTAGAAGACAAACTAACTTGGTTAGGTGCCCTTGATGCAGTGTGTTCATTCATAATGTAAGTTGCATTATTTTAGGAATCGATAATGTTGGTAACACAGATGTTTTTAGGACTGATGATATTACATCGTAAGAACGATGTGTATTTAGATATCATCAGCTTGGGCACGTTTATGACGAATCTGATGGCACGCCGTAACCCACAAAAGCTGGGTTTGATGCATATATAATCGATATGCTGGCATGACGCACCGTGAACAATCCAAGTAGGGTCATTACTATTCATCAGAGAAAGGGGTCAGGCGCTGGTTTGATTTCCATTGGCTCACTATTATGCTGATCACGCTGTAACATCTGGCGAAAATTGGTACCTCAAGCTGACGCACTCCATTCACTCAGATCATATCCGTTATTGACTGTGGCTCACGGACAATATGCGAGCCTTATAGGTTTTAATGTGTTCTGGCTTGAAGGTCTTAAAGACATGGTTCTATGAGAATTCGGTCAACTTCCAGTTCAAATGAAATAAGTCCTAAAAATAATTGTGAAACATCGCCCCCTTTCTGCGTTTACTCGAAATAGCAATGTCATCAGTGAAAACTGTCGACGTGACTGTCACCTATTTATCAAGCTGATTTACTTATTTGCCGCTCCTTTCTAATCGCATCTTTGATGAATACGAAACAAATCTTGTAACAAAGAATTTTATGCACGTCCGCATAATTTACGACGGGATTGTTTTTCTTCAAGGTAATTTGGTTTTTATTCACAAAAAAGGGTATAAAATCCGAAAGTGATTCACTTTCACTATTCTTACTTTGTGTTCTTTCGAATAAACAGAACATTTTTTTCTAATTTGTTGAGAAACGCAAAGGTAATAATTAGTAATGCTATCAACAAGAAAATAACACTGATGAATGTGAAAATTATAGTTTTCACAGAGATATCAAGTTTTTCAATCAATCAACATTATGTTTCTGTAGGCAGTACCACCCAGTACTACATCTAATTAATGTTAAAGCGATAGTAGGTAATAACACAGTAGGCGCGAGAACTGGAAGGGACGACGAGAAACAATGAAAGCTTACGGATACAACGCACCTGATGGCACACTTTTTGTTTCTTATAGTTCTTTGTTTTCATTTCATTTGTGTAACCGAAGATAAATATTGTGGCTACTTAGAAGGAAACGTGCGTAGTTTTAAGATAAGATGTATCTTGTTTGATAAGTTTGTAATAAAGAAGTCGGTTATAAAGAAGTATTCTATCTACAAAATCTTAGAGCATAAAAAGTTTGCCTATCTTGTCTGTTTTAACGGATATCAATTTTGTCCGTGACCCAACTGAAGATGCTTAACACTGCGTTATTGGCATACAACAACTTTTTGGGAACATAATAGGCTATCACTTTCTTGCCAAGTTTGCCTATAAAGTACTTTAGAAAAAAAAAAACGATAGACAATGAATTCTGTCATACATTTGACGTTATACAATGGACTTTTGCAGGCGGATGTATCGAAAGTGTGTCGATATCGAATAGATTTTCACTTGTTTTGGGAAACAAAGCCGTCTCTGTCGATTGCTCATGCGCCACTGAGTAAATTGGTAAAAGTGAAGATTTTCTTTGCTTCGTACTAAGAAAGGCAAATAGAAGTGTAACCGCGTTTTTGTATTATGAATCATGCTGAAAGGTACTGCAAATACAACCGATGCTTTGTCCTACAGTTTGCATAACTATTTGGTGTTTGTTAAAGAAACTGTTACGTGATAATCGAATTATTCGATTTAGAACTTATTTCAGTACTTACATATGGTGAATGCCTTCGTATAACACTGGAAGGGTATAAGCTTAAAAAATGGATACTGCAGTCAGACGACACAAAAAATATATTCAATAAATTTTGCGGTTTGAGCGTAGGTAGGTACGATTCAAAACAGTAGAAAATAATATCATGTCAAGGCATTTTGTTGTGAGGAAAAACCTTAAAGCATAAAACTTTTACGTACAGACAGCATCTATGATATCTACCTCAACAAGATGTAACCGGTTTGTTATTATCAACTCTAGACGGTTTAAACCTCTTGTTTAACTTGTGTTACATGCTGTGACCGTTAACGAACCCAGTATTCAAATTTAATTTATTAACATTTTCTTTCCGAACTGTAACCCTTCGCGACTTGTGTATAGAGCCTTCGACACAAATCTCTGTCTTTTTCACTCCACAGGAATTCAAATTACCTTATTGGCACGCCGTCGGACACAGGTAAAACCGGTATTATACTGTAAAAATGGAGACCCTCAACTTTGTGAGTTATTTGATTTGTTTGGAGGACAGTTTTCATTAGTTGCTTTATAGATGTGCCAGTGATGACGTCTGTGGCCGTCTCTGTCTAACGCATACGTAGTCCATAGCACTGTCTCGTGGTCCTCCTCCCACTCAATGTGGTCTTGCCGCGATGCTAGCACGTTACTACTCCAACAGTCGACGGCGGACGGCCGCGAGCGTTCTCCTAAACAATCACAAATCGAAATTAATTTAATTTAAAATGCGCTAATACAAAACAATGAAAGTGATAATCATAAATGAAAAGTAGTTGATAAATATGAAAAAAATGCAACTAAACTAATAGGTAACAGTGAACTGCAGATGGCAATAATAATAAATCGGATTAAAAGTTTTTGTGTTAAGTGTAAAGTGTCAGTAGTGTTTCAATAACTTAGTGTTATTTTAAAGATTGTAGTAAATGAAGCAATACCTATAAAACTCCGAGGCCGAAGAGTGTTTGATGCCGCCAGCGAATAAGGTACGCTAAACCGGATATTGTACTAGTTACTAGACAGTTGTTTGACTAGTTTAGTATAATTATACTGGGTATGTATTAAGAGGCTTCAGAAAAAGGATTTTGAACTTTTTATATTTGTTAAGTTGTTGAGAATTTTCACCGAGGTGAGGCGGCTCGAATCCATCTCGGGTTTAGTCACGCGACGTTTAAATATTTGTGGATGAGATAAACATTGGTGGTTGAGTGGCCGACTGCACGCCACCCCTGTGTGCTGCGCCAGGTGTCCTACAACAGGTGGACACGCTTCACCTACAAGTTTGTTTTTAACATTATACCTCACCATAAACATATGAAAGATCCTCAACAGATGACAGGATATCGTCAGAATAGCTGCATTTTTTCTATATTTTGAATCCTATTTACATCATTAAACTAAAAAAGATTAACATTGCACCGAAATTAGTCCAACTGATACGCTTTAAGAATGACCTACTTTACAATTAACTGAATATCAAAGGTTATCATCGTATTTTGATTCGAAGAAAAGTTTTGGAACGAGTTTGATAAACATTTAACACCGAAATCTAATGGTTGCCACCATTAACCAACATTCCATAATTCGTAATGGATTTTTTCTATCTTAGCCCAACAAAAGTATGGATAAATAAATGGGTATTCATGAGCACATAGCCAGTTCGCTATGGATTTAGTTTTTGCTAAAACTCGAACAAATTTCATGGCTCGCAGTTTTTGCATTGCCAAATACAAGTGAGGCTTCATTACCCGTATTCAAAAGAGATTCTTTATTCCGCTCATGAGTCATTCTATGTGACAATTCAGCAGTCATGTAGGCAAAATTATTTGCAAACATTTTGGGCACATCAAATCATCATCAAATATGGTGGGGCCAGGGCGATGTGTCATCGGCTACGAAGTGCGGTACACAGATCATTTCTCATATTCTACCTCGTAGGGGCCTTTTCTTACGTCGTCGACTTGTCTCTAAAGCAGGTAGTTGAACGGGCCTTTCGCACGCAAAGATTTTTTTGCCCTCAGACCTTTGTTTGGTTGAATGGTTGTGGGATTTACAACGCTTAAGATTTGTTTAGGAAGCACTTGTTATTACGAAGCTGTTCAAAATTTACATTATGACGTTACAGCCCTTTCCAAGAATAAGGTAGAGATTTGAGAAATCCGTAATCGATGCGATCTTTTACTAGTACCTAATTTTTATGATGAATTTCAATAAGAAATCCGTAAATTCTTTTCATGTCTAAACGAATATAAAGGCACAAAAAGTTACTAAGCTATTAAATCATACAGGCGAAAAGAAAAACAAATATGTCCTGTAAGGGTTGCGGGTAGAAAAACAAGCAACGATACCACTGATTTAGAACTAGTGAGATTACATGAAAACAGTTGTACAAAGAAGCAAAACCAAGTCTATAAATCAGCTAACTGTTCTAGCAAAATATAATGCCTTAAAAGGCAAAAACATTAAACGCTACATCTAGAAAAACTTAGTCTGTATGACAGAACATATTCTAAAGTGTACGGTTTCATAATCACTAGCAGATGAGTGTTATAAAGGGTTTATCAAAGGGAGGTAATATAGGAGGCACTTCCGTGGTTCACAGCTGAGGTAAGGTATGGGTTGTAGTGGAATGCCCCCCTCCCTTACGTCGCACCCCGCAGGGTGAGTGCCCGGCGCGCGCGCCCGCACGCCGCCGCCGCCTTCCACAACGATCACAGTTCAACAAAAAACTTTCTTTCCTTTCCAGTTTCGTTGCGTTTGTTCCAATAGCCATTTCTACCTTCAGGGCACCAATTTAGTTAATGATTCAAATTAGTTTTTGATACAAATTGATTTGCCCTTGTCCGTTTGAAATGCTTATCTTTATTGTTAGTGTTGATCTGTTTTGTTTTTGTTTCGGTGCACTCGTTGCTGCAAATGATTGTTTCCTTGAAAAGGACTTGCTTGTTCAAATCTGGTTGATCTTGACTTTAATCAATGTATTCAAGGGAGTGTTAAGGTATTTTTTAATCAAGAATGTACAACTTTACCATAATAATTTTAATTACATATTGAGTGGTTCCTTGGCCCCGTGACATATCTCTCTAATGTTCTCTTTACTGAAAATGATTTTTAATAAGCTGTGCTATAAATCTCAGCAAGTATTCCATTCCAATATGGGTGTGAGGCCGCTGGGAGCAGTCTGTTCTTCGACATTTACCCGATGGCACATTGCGCAGATTATTGCGAAGCACTTTGAAGCGTGAAAGGACTAAAGGAATGCAGCGGACGTCTCCATTCTATTCAACCTTTATGTATCTTATCTTAAATTGAATTCGTAGTTGTTTGATTTATATCTTCTAGCCTGTATTCAAATGCCATGCCAAAGTAACACAATAAATAAATTTCTAAATACTCGTAATACAATATGACCGAAACGCTAGATTTGGTTTCCTAATAAAAAAACATATTTTACTTACGTAATCATTATTTCTTGAACAAATTCAATATTTTATTTATGCAGTACATTGTAATTGTTTATGAGCTGTAAGTTGCCAATTTTAAGTTCAACAATGTCCACTGTAAAGGTCTCGTCAATATTTTAAACGGAAGCTCGATACTATATTTATTTCCTAGTAAAAGCTAAATATTTGAGGTCAACTGGAATAAGATATTTCCTATTTCTAAGCGCGGCTGTGCTGTGGGAGATTAGCTTCCTGCATCGACGTCGGATTTAACACTTTATTTCTTAGAACGAAATGTGATCTCGACCCTTTTAAAGCGTTTCGCTTGACGTGGCGATAAACAGATATAAGATCTCCGCATACTACACGTACCTTTATCTACATTTGTTTATGAAGCTATACATATGTCTATTGTTAGTCTCCATATCACATAAAATTGTCTGCATATTTCTCGTAGTACCATGAGTTATATATAATCAACATTTAGCACAATAATCTCTTAAGATCGCTTCACGTAGGTATCATCACAGTAAAGCGAATAGTTAAAGAAAAAACCCTGTCGATTCGAACCAATGAGCTTGACTATCTTCGTTTGTGATAAAGGTCCCCTATAACTTACTTAAGTATATTTGTTTGTACATCTAAATTAGACGAGAAGACTGGGTTTGATTTGGCAAAATCACTGGATTAAAATTTGAAATATGATGTGAGATGAATCTCGATTTTTCAACTTGGTATGCAGCTAGGTGACCGGTCGATAGGTGCTGCAGGCTGCGGCGCATTTACGTAACACCTGCAGTCGGAGGGCCATAGCCGTAGAGCCGTTTATCTCGAGAGTACAGTTACCAAGTTTGCCTTACACCCACTAAGCAAGGCTGTTTACTTTACAAACTAGGTCCCTAACATTAAGCCAGCTAAAACACACGTGACGGATGCTGCCCGATAAGGATTGTGTCAGAATGTTGCAGGAATTTTGTACCTTCATTGTGAACCTAGCTTTATATTGCTTGTTATATCTATAGCGGTAGTGAATAAGGGTTTAGTTTATACCTGCAGTAACCGTGAGTGAGTAGTTGCTTTTGTGTATAATTTAGGTACCTGATTTTTGCATCGAGATTATAAAGAAATAATGACTTTGTATTTTTATCAAATAGGTACCTACTAAGGTTCTACCAATTTTAAGGTTAGTTAAAAGTCAAATTGTAAAGATATTTCGTTAAAATAGCTCATTAAACATTATGGTTTGGGTAATCCTGACCTGCAATCGCTCGTTTAGCTAAAGACACTTAAAAAGTCAGAGGTGTAGTGTTTCGTGGAAGACTACCCAAGGGTCGCGTCACTTTATAATAATAATAAAGAGGGCATTATGTTGCCTAACGCTTATGTTTGAGATGTTTTGCTGAGATAACGACACAAAATGCCGACTAAGTGTCGTCGGACGAACTACCTGAACTTTATGAGTTATTAAAATTAATTTGCATTGCTTACGTTAGCGTCAGTGCGAATACCACAGTTCGCACGCAGGTTAGAAATGGTTCTTGTTTTTGTGATCAAGCATTGCTTTGCTAACAGCTGCTTAAGTTTTATATTTGCTCGTTAATTCAAGAATCAATGTGATAATAGATTGTAGTGAATTATAAATTGAATTTATGATACTTGGTTTAATTAAAACAACTGATACTAATTATACAAAACACTGGTTACTTAATATCCTATATATAAAAATACTTCAATAAAGATAGAACACGATAGTTACGGAAAACCTTTTTGTAAATGCAGATTTGAAAACAATTTAAGTAAAGGCCGTTGGAAATGTAGATAAAGCACACTCGCCTATCTACCGTTTCTATTAGTCGATGTACTGTGTGTGACAATGACTTTCATCTCTCACGATTCTGTGTCACTTCGTTCGGCTGACGTGACGATATTATCTACGTGAGCACGTAACGAAGGCTACCGGTTATAGGATTTAATTCATACAATATCTAATGCTGATTCTACTAGTCCGTGAAGATAAAAATGACGACTTTTGTACGAAATTTCACTATTCACCGAGACCAGTCGTAGTAATTAAAAAACCTATTCTTATGCAAATAATCCTAAGAATGAATGGTTGGTTAAACATTAAACAAAGTAGATTACTTTTTGTTAGTTCCTACATTATCCTAAGCTTTCCACGATAAGAATCTTTTGTAACAGTAATTCATTTCAGGCCAGTAAAAGTTGGTATTTTTTTTAACGTTTATTGTACCGGTTTTACACAAGTTTATCAAATATTACGAAACCTTTATTGCATAAGGTTCCCGCTACATAATTACCTGCCTACAAGAAATGTAATGAAGGCAGTCGGTCTCGGGTGAGACTATAACTTTCTTTCTCTCACGACTTTTGTCTCAATTCGCGGCGTGTTGCTCAAATTAAATACGCAATTACACATGCTTGCACGTATGTATACTGTAGGAAGTTTATATGAATTAACATTTTATTTGAAATTGTATGTCTTAGGTGCTCCAGTTTCCTAGTTTTCCTGGAGTGTTGATAAAAAATTATGTTTTAAAATTTGAATTTTCGCTTATTTATTAATTGTTCAGTTTATAAGCAAAATTATGGCTGAAACATCCGCATTATGATATATTCGTCAGAGTCTGCAAAATTTCCTAGTACTTTGTAGTGCAATTTCAAACTGCAGCGTAAATCTAAGCGAGCTTTCTCAACGCTGTGGAAATTGTGGAATACATTATACTCGGGACGTGTGAATCTCAGCCAGACAGATGGTACGTATTCTCTATGAAATAAGCAAGACGTCTGTAATGCCCCTAATGTGATATTAAGTAGAGTGATAGCGACATTTTCTCGTTATAATAAAAATGGCCGTTACGGTAATCACCTCCGCACGTGAACGTTGTCAAATAGAAGTACAGTCAAGAATAACAATGTTCTTGCTTTATTTTTATAGAACAAATTGTGGGAAAGTTGGTGATAAATAAATAAAACACGTCAATTTTTATTTACGGTGCTAACCGTACCTTCCGTTACATTAAGGAAAACGTTTTGTTCGTCCATAGCATTATCTCTTCATACGTCGTGAAAAGTAACGACAAATTACCTTAATTCTTTGGAATGTTGCCATTGTCATAAAATATTGTGTAAGCGAGTAATGATGGAGTGTTTTCGAATTGTGAGGCGTCAACGCGTATCTACCTTTAAAGTGCCTTGTATTGAATTATTACGAAACGCTGGTTAACTTCAACGTGCTCCGAATACGAATTACTATTCTTATCTTTGTTTACGTCAATTGAAGCCTTTGTTATTACTAACTCAGTTGTAGCATCCATTCATATACTTGTTTTACTTGCAGACCATGTTCCGATTAGGTATTATTAGTATCTGTGAATAGTTGGCGGTTAAATAACTAAGCACAGCACACGGTCACGTTTTCGCAATTTATGACGACCGTGTTCAATTTAGAAGTCTATATTTTAGGTACCGAAAGTATTGTTTTATTATCACGCTTCAAGTGCTAATAAAATGTTCGAATGCATTTTAACCTATTACAATGTATATTCGTTGGAGCATTACGTGGGAATATTGGAGCTGGTATTATTATTGGTTTTGTTACTTTGTTATTTTTTTTTTAACAGCCTTTTTATTTCACCACTGCAACGGCCAGGCGTCTTCTCATACAAAGAAGGAATGTTTTGTTATAAGTTTATTTTCAGCTCATAGTTTAAATTATATACTAACGAGGAGTTTGTCCCAATATTCTCCTTAAGTCATGTTCTGCGCTGCAAATCAAACCACGATTAGAACAGCGAGTATTGCCAAGTAGGTCGTAACTGCATTTTGTCACAATGTAGGGTAAAACTGTTATGTATTTACCGCATGCTATTTGGCTGCAAAATGTAAACACGCACTGCTCATTGTTAACTTTATTATTTTGTTGCGGGTTACTATGGCACGCGTGGTTCGTTGCTAGGATGAGATTATGAAACTCCTTAGTATCTTCTCATAAATATCTACATAAGGAACCAATAATTTATTGAATTATCCACTTTTTTTATAAACTACTTGCTTTTTACTTTAACTGCAGCTTGAAAATGATCTCCGGTCTCGGATTGGACTGCCTGGTCATATCGTTGTTGCCAAATTTTTACGGGCCTTACAGCCCAATAATAATTAAAAACTGTATAAAAAAACTGTTTTGTATATTTACCTATATTTTATATACACATTTGAGTTGGTATTACTTGACTAAATAAATAATAATAATAATTATTATTAAAGCTTAGGTACCAGGTAAACATAAGCTTCTATTATTATTGTTACGGTAACCGTTAAAGTTGATGTAAGTTTAATATCTTCATCAAACGCACTAGACGGTTACATTTCCGGCGGAAAGCGGGGTGGGCAGGCTGCGAGTAGACCGTTTGAATACAATACTAGTCGGACTTAGGGTGCCTTTGTATTGCGATTGTCTACAGTAGGCGTTTTCAATGCACTACGTTTTTAATTACCGAAATTTTATTTATTAAGGATATAAAACATTTCGATTATATAAAACATTCAGATTTTTTATCTCGGTGAAAATAATGCTCGAGATAAATTACAACTTATCATTTAAACTATATTTGATATCAATCGATGTCAAGATCTTTTTTTTAAAGTGAGCGTTTGAAAAATCCGCATTTTCATTCTCATTTCCTTTTCATTCGCATTTCGCATGAAAGGCCCACTCGAGTTTGTTTTGAGATTATAATTTAATATCCAATAATAGCTGTAATAAAGAATTAGTTGGACAAACGCCCATTGCCAGGATACTGTTAGAATAATTTACGTTGAATACAGCCTACAGAAGCGATCTGCTACGTTGTTACGCACTTTCCTTCACCGGTTTCCGTCTAAAGATGTAATCTCACTCACCGATAGGGTGGGCTAAACTTAGCTGGGACCGGCAAGCCAAATTTGTTAGTTATTTAAACCCCCATGTCCAGCTGTACCATACGACAAGCCAAATTGATTGATTGATTGAAACATTAAGCTATAATAATAGGCTATTTCACCAACAAGCGATTGTTATCATTAGTTACTTAGGTAACGTTTCTTTAAGGTGTGTACTCGCTTAAATCAATCATTGTTGTTAAAAAGCATGCATTGGTAGGCGCGTGTCGAGATCATTTTGTAATGAATTGTTAAGTACATAGCTTGGCCAAACTTGTCCTTGCATACCATTCGCCTACATAAGTACGCGAGAAATATTTGTGTACGTTGATAGATCTGAACTTCTGTGTAATTGATCTTATCTGACCTAATATTGATCAACAGATTTGTATCTGTAAGAATAAGTTGTGTATTTTTAAAATCAAGTCGCACATTAGTCGATGTCCACCTTATTATAAAACTTAATAGTATCTTTGCTTGGCTTGGCTTTAATGCTAGGTGTATGTGGATATCGTCCAAGATGATGGTATTGAAACCTAGCACATACGAGTAGTGCTACGGCACCGTTTAAGACCACGTTTTCTAACACGGTGGAGTCTTTCAATAAGTCATTTAAAGCGTGACGAATTCCGCCCTATCCATCGAGTTAAATGCCTTTGTCGATCTATTTAAATTCGACAACAGTTAGCACGTTCTGCGAGCCCTTCATTCAGTGAACGTGACGGGCTCATTGCCACCTCCGGCTGGTCCCTACGGATCTACAAACAAACGATCGACCACCAGTCAATCTTGTTATATGGACATTTAAGACAGAGTGCACTGTGGCATGTTTACTTCTGCAGGCTAATGGATTGCACGTGCATAAAATATCTTGGTACGCAATATGCGTATATTTTATGCCGTATTTTCGCTAATGCGTAGTAAAGTCATTCTACACCTCGGTTATGCGAGTCCGATGCGTAGTAAATTTGAGACAACACATTACTGCAACGGGAGTTTTAATATATACAACATTTAATTTTTGGGATGATAGAGATGTTAGCAACATCGGAGTGGTCCCTTAGGGACAAGGTCTGCCGGGTTTTTCGCAAGAGTTACCGTAGCCATTAGACACAGGGACCTCCAGAAGGAACATAGTGAGTATTAGTCAGTAAGAGTCGGTCACTCCCTCCAACTGGCACCCTCAGCAGAGGGTCATTCGATGTTTCCCACAAAAAAAGGAGCCTGTTATGATCATCATTCAGTTGAGATACTGAGGAGAAGCTAAATAGCAGATGTAGTATGTGTGTATAATAGATTCGTTATCTTCGTTATCTTAATATTTATTTCATATTTCTATTTATGTACTTTTAGCCCAGCACCAAGACACAGGTGAAGGATATTAATTGAAATTAAAAGAAGTATATAATTTAGTTTCGATATTTATCTAGCAATAGCTGCTTATTCACAAAAGTAACAGGTGTGTTCGATCGGATCTAGTCGTGACGTGAGGAGGTTCGTGTCTTTTATTATTCAATACCTTTAACCACGGACCACGTTTTCAAATAAATATCTTGTAAAATTCATAAGTAGACTCAAGTACTATTTTCGATCGTCACAGTCGTAATAGTTTTAGAACAAACACTTATAGATGTTCTAACAACTATTCAAACGAATGAATAAATAAAAAATAAGCTTATTAATACGTGTATTCAATATTCCTCGACAATTCAATAAATCATGATTGTTGACACCATGGTGTGACATCATAGAGGTGGGGTTGGTATGCGCCTGCATCGCGAGCATAAAAGCGCTGATCCCACGCAGATCTATTCAAATAAGAACCGCTATACTTATATATTATAATATGTTGCCAATTATAATTAACATAGAATCAACTTCAACGTATCCGTTTGATACTCATTTTAGTAAAGTCAGTGTCAGTCCGTCCTTGTTATTAGTTCAATGCAATCAACATTTGTCAAGCTATCGAGGTCTTATTCGACTTTAATCTATGTTTAATATGAACTCTTTTGTTTTACGGCCTGTTTCACCACCTGCGAATAAGTTCCAGATAATTTATTTGGTATTTGATAATTTCATACAAATTCTATTCCATTTTTGAATTTATCTGGTAGTTCAAAGCTAATCTTTGAACCTTGCTGGTATCATAAAAAAATAGGATTGTGTGTCCTTTTAAAAATCTGTATAAAATGAAGCAAATGGCGTAAGGAAATGTTTTTGAAAAGATTTTAATGCATTTATAAAAGTAACGAGTATGTGCCTTTTACCCTTCCTTTATTTTTACACTTCTTCTGTTAATTAAGGTCCACAATATGATCCACGTTCTTTGGTATATAGTATTTTTATAGCCTTTTAATTTCGATTCATATTGGACATAAAACCATCTTCTTTTTTCTCTTTCTGTGATTAAAACTAAAAACGTGTAACAATTCAGCTTAAAGTCTAAGGAGTTAGAGAGCATGTCTTCAATCTCATGAACCAGTTTACCAAACGTCGCTAGTTCGGTATGCTAATGGATTTGATAAAACCCACATCAACGTCAGCGCATCCTTTTCGATAGTGCTGTGTTAGTTATAGAATTTATAGGACTAGTTAGATACTAAAATAGTGTATTTAGATACTAAAAGTCGCTGGAATTAAAATGAAAAAGCATTTAAGTGACGATTTATGAATTCCTTTTTACCACACACGAAGAAAATTTGTAGAGTTTGAAGAAGGCAGTTGTTTTTTGACACATTTGATCATTACTAAACAAAAAAAAAATGCATTTTTTATATAACTATCTTTCATTAGATCGTAACAGTCATTTCTGCATTATGGAATCATAATAAAATGAACTTTACATAAATAATAATGTCGAATTTGTTCTGTTGCTGCAAATAATAAATAATAAAACGCCCTAGTTAGTAGTTTTGTTAGAAAACAGGGGCGTCAGAATTGGTGTAGCAAACTGACGCGGGTGTCCAAACACCTAGCGGTGGGTAGGCATACGATAAAGGATTTCTTGTTCTTATCTCAATGATAATGTCTGCAACTTTTAACAAAGTTTCGCAATGTGTTTCCGATCTTAATCAATCTCAAGGTGGACTTGCACCTAATTAAACTGATTCAATGGCTTGATTACCAGTACGGAACAGATAAAAAGAAATTGCATTACCAACTAAGAAAATTGTGAAACGTTGCTTATTACGTAACTTTAATTAGTCAATACCCTTATTGAAAAGAGCTAATGGATTAGTCCCACATTCATTGACATGAAGCCATAAAAATGACAGCTTTTAAACGTTTTTCAAGCAATACCAAGTTTTTAATTGTACTTAGGTAAAACCTACGCATTATATAACAGTATCATAATGATACGGTATTAAAGTAGCATTATCTTTTAAATTACACAATTTGTAATGGATTAATAATATTATACGTCATCCGAATCGCATTACGAAAAAATTTAATACGCCATTAACCTGAAATACACTTAACCTCATTACCGCTGCAATCAAGTTATACATTCTGCGACAAACAATGATTCGAACGAAAGTAATTACTGTTCGATTTATAAAAGGCCGCTGATGGTATTGTATCTGTCTTTTGTTTTTCTGAAAACAAACATTCACCGTTAATTTCTGGTTTGTCCCATTGTTTTTGGTTTAGTGAACCCGGTGGAGGCAGACGTCGCCTTTTTTGTTTGAAGTTCCGACCTGTAACGCAGTAACTCTACACTGGCGGCCGTCGGGCGGCTGGGGCACAATCGCACAACAAAACATCACTTATTGTGGCCGCAGTGGGCATCTCTTTGTCAAGTTTTCATGCTCGGCCGGTCGTTCCATGTTCACAAATGTCATTACTCTTAAACTTCTCTTTAACAAAATTGAGCGAGAGGTGTTTAATTGGGTAATTATCACTACATTTTAGCACCGTTAATGGATCTTAAGTGACTACGTCATCTGAATTTCACGGGTCTATCAGAACGCCCCACTTCGGGGTGGCTAGCTAGCTAAGTACTATATCTACTTCTACATATACCAACAGTTCCACACGAAGTGGAATCACTTACCCGAGATCGCTTCTTTCCTTTTTAAACGTTGACTTTAGGCAACGCATATCACGCAGCCGTTTATGATTAATTATTGCGAAATATTGTAAAACTTTACAAAATTTTAAGAATGTCAAAATTTTCCACGCTGCCTGGATCTTGAAGAAAGTTGTTGATTAGCATAAAATTATAATTGTTTGATTCGTTAATTGACTGGTTTCAATAGACTTCATTTTTGAACGTGATTTTATCTTATACTTATATTTTATCAACTGGTAATTTCATAATCATTTGAGTTTCTATCAACTTGCGAAAGTATTCCTTATTGTAAGTCGAAAATGTGTCATATTTCTGCGAAAAGCCATCCGATATTGTGTTGTGGATGTGAGAAAATTTCTCACACCGCACAGTTGTACGCACAGAAACTTCTTGTCCATAGTCACGGTACTCAGGTTACAGTTTACCACCGACATGTGAATTATCTAACCACGTTGGGTCCTACGACTTGCTAGGGTTGGCACTTTTCGCACTTGTTGTACAAAACTTTGGGTAAGCATTTTGAAGTATTTTAATATAATTAAATTAGGGTAACACGCATCTTACATCAAATCAGAACACCAAAGATTGAAAAACACTCACAGAGTAACATAAATATCTGTCTCTTCGCTATGATTAAAACAGTTTCCGTTAGCCACGCAAGCCATTAGTCGAGCGAGTTCACATACATGTATCTATAGTAATTACCATCGTTAATTGGAAGGCAGAGAACCGGACCCATCCAGCATCCAGTTTGAACGGAAATGTGGCAACCCTTAGCGCGGGTCGATGGAGGCTGTGTAGAAAGGAGCACGCGGCTCCAAGGACGACGACGTGCGCGCCGGTTGTTCACCTCGCGCGCAAGAATGCGCGGGAACGCCGCGGGAACTGAGCGCTTGCGGTGCGGGACCGGCTCGGCCAATCGACACTGCCTCAGCATTCCACCGCGTTCAATCTTATACTTTAATATCTCACATACCTACTCCAACTGTCAATGGAATTTCGCTGGTAACACTCAGCCGTCGCGTTGTTGCCAACATTTGTCAATTGGAAACGGATGCGCCAGCGCAGACGCTCCCCGGTGACAGCTTTGATCTTCCCCTCACCTTTTTTCTCGTCAATCTTTTTCTGTTACGATGTGTTGTTTGTTTCAAGCCTCGTATTCATGGGATGAAGTCATTCATAGAGTTTTATTTGTTGTTTTACTGGCTTTGAAAGGCTGCACGGCCGCCAAGTGCAAGTCGCGATTATGAATGAATAATAAGTAGGTGCACACTAGTTTCATAGAACTTGAACTAGTCATTACATTGGATGCATTTTATGATTTATATAGTACAGCTAATATTAACTATATTTTCAAGGAACTGAGATATGCTATTATTTTTAAATCAGATACGGAAATGTAATGCGTTTGGGTCGTTAATGAAAGATATCAATGATATAATTTGTTATCACTTTGACATTTGTTAATAAACTTAACTGTTAGCCAAGCATACTTACTAGTAAATAGTATACATAAGTACCTACTCCTGTGTATAATATGACACGTAAGTATCATTTCACGAGAGATAAGTTTCAATCGGATAAATAGATATTTGATTTCATGTTATACGTCTATCTACATACATATGTATTTTATGACAATAGAATGTTGAATGTGTAAGTCAAGATAATTAAAGATATATTTTTCGTTCCTTTGAAAATTAGTACAAAATGGCGTTCAATCCTGGCATTTCCAATGTCATTGGGTCATTGCCCGCTATGAAACGACAAGAACATATATTTTAAATGTTCCATTAGTTAACGCTTATGCTTTTTTATACATATTTTTCGTATTAATTTTTTATTCCAAAATAAGGACATTAAAAAAAATGAAACGTAATAATTTATGCAGCCTTACTAATATTCTTTAGCCACTAACGCAGCAAGTAATTTACATGCATTTAAATTATCCATAATTTTGCGACCCTCCAGGATGTGGTCTATTTTAGCTCCAAGGCTTAAGTACTAGAAACACTTCATTATCTGGTTCAACTAGCCACGCTAATGATTGTCTTGATAATTATTTTCTTTGAGGCGATAACCGCTGCATATGACAGAATTGCGACGACTGCTTTATAAGAGCGTTTTCACATTAGCGTACTTTCCGCTTCTTTGACGCTCAACGTTTGATTCGTATAAGCGGTGTCGCGCGTGCGGCAACAATTCACCACAGCCGTTACGAATCATGACATCTGGAAGCTCACGGAGAAAAACCGAGCGCATACGCGCGACAAAATACACTACTGTAAAAGCGCTTCTAATATGGCTTCATCAATGATGTAATTCGATACTGTTTTAGATACAGTATCAATTTGATTTGCTGGCATTTGGGTATAAAGTGGGTCAGTTGAAGGTTTTGTATTTCAAGGCTTTTTTATTTATTTAAATCACGTATAGGTATTAGTCATTGCAATGTCTCAACAGGGAAATTCTATTAAAACCCGGACATTGCAGGTAAAGTGAGTAAGACTGAGTCACAGATTTCTAAACTTTCAATTGGTATTGCGTTGTGAATGAAAATGGTTGTGTTAAGCAAATAAACAAATGAACATGTTATTTGAAATTCGTGTTTCGTATGTGTAGCGTCTTGCGGTGTTTTGTGTACTTTCGGAGTTTGTGGTCCAATATTTACATAACGTAGGTACTCAATATCTCACTTATGATGATGGCGTCCAGGCCGATTGTCGGCTACGGTGGTCTCTAAGGAGAACAGCCAGCTGCGCAGAATATTATAATATTTGCACCAGCATTTGCGCAGATACAGGTGCACACTCTATTCTCTCACTCTCGCAGTCCGATGAGACGGCAATCCGACAAGACCGGAGGACCGACATTTACGTGCTCTCCGATGCACGGGTGTAGCAATCACCAACTTCCAGACTCAACAACCACAAAGCGATTTCTGCCCGACCCAGGAATCGAACCCGAGACCTCTGCACAGCAGTTACGCTATGCGACTACTAGACCAACGAGGCAGCTATATGGTATAACAGAAAAGTTTCTAGAAACTTCAATACCGATTATGTTCCTTGTTCTCAGAAAGTTAGCTAGGACGTGCGTGCTGTGTTGTAGTACTAACAGGTTAAAGCGTTGATTACCTAGCGTTTTATAACAACTATTAAAGTAGCATTAACATTTTCAAAGAATAACGGTGCTATTACGACGATGCGACGTTTATACGTCTATTTGAGTTGCGAAAGACAGTTAATCCTGGCTTATAGTATAAATACGAAAGTAACTCTGTGTGTCGAGCTTTCATGCCAAAATTATTGAACCGATTATAAAATTCGGTAGACAGTCATAGTCTAGAGCCTGAGAAAGGACTAAGGCTAGTTTTTATCACCTTCAAGCGGTGGGTGGAATCAAGGGATATTGTAGTAGGACATAAAATACGACAAGCAATGGACTTCGGTGCAATGGATTACCACTTTGATGCTAAGTATTTATTCAACAGATAAGTGTAAAATGCTATTAGATGTTGATCATGCATGATGATCACTTAAGAGTACAAATAAAACTTCATATTGGTATTTACTTGCAAAATCTTCATAAACTCTCTGCTGGGTGGCTTGCTAGAGCCACTAAAATTCTTAAGTCTTGCAGGATAATTTTATTTTGTTTATATAAATGAGCTTTCTCCATATTTTTTCTCAACTGTTGTCTAAAGTTAATGCCAGCAAGCTCACCCTTGTATGGTTTATGCGAAATGCGATCATAGTATGTATTCATATATTTGGCGGGTGTTACAGTGGCTTGTAGCAATCATGGACCCTGTTGAAATTATACAAATGCCAGCATATCAAGCTAGACGAAACTATCAAATTATTCCAATCAACTTAAAATCATACGCTTCAGCGATAAAGTTGAAAATCTATGATGGAAATTTGACAGATTGGAGTAGCTTGATGTGCTGGCGTCTGTACCTACTGGTAAAAAACTACAGTACATATTACTTAGAATGTTAATAATTCTATTTTTTGGGTTAGTTAGTTTATACGCCTTATGCATGTTTATTTTGTCGTTCACGCATTACAAAATCCATACATACGAGTATATGCAAAGTACAAAAAAAGCAATTGTATTATGCTTACGCAGTGAATTAGGCTACGAGTATTATTTAAGAGTTTGAGCGTCAATTTACTCATTAATATTTAGTTATGGTAATGCATACGCAATTAAAATAAAAAATTACACAGGTGTTAGTAATGTAAACAATTTTTAATTACATCATAATTTTCACTTTGAATTATTAAGTTTTATTTCTTAAGATTGTTAGATAATAGATAAGGTGTTACATTACAAGTTAACATTAGAAGTGAAATATGTAATATGGGTATAAGACAGTGATTGACAATGACACAGTCAGCTGTCAGGGTTGTCAGAGTGATGAAGCTTGATGCTGTAAAGCTTTCTTAGAAGCATTCTGATAGACAATATTATGAGTGGGATGACTTTGATCGTGCGTACGAATAATCCATTAACACCTTATATAATATCCAAATCTATAGTCTAAACAACGTTGAGCGTAAAAAGAAACTTTACAAAAATAGATTAGAGTAAGTTATCATTACAAATGATGCCCGACTGTTGATTTAATACGCTTTCAAAATGTACAGACGTCAGCAGGTCAACTTACTCGAATTTATCAAATGTTACCAATCGAATATTCTTTAACCTGCCGGTATTGTGATAAGGTTGAAAATCTATTAAAGAAATTTTATAGATTGAGGTAGGTTAATGTGCCGACGTCTGTACCTAACCATTCTACAATGAAGCGTTTTTGGTAGATCGATTAAAAGCTAGTGCAAAGTCAAAGGTCTATCTGGGTGCATATAAATGCTTCGTAATACGAATTGACCGCGGCGAAACCATTGGACGTCGCGTCGTACTCACATACGACAGTAGACAGTGATATCGTAACCGCATTTCTAAATATCACCTTTGATCTAAGAATGAGAGCATCGTAGTAGCGAATGTAGGCCACCCTTAGGTAAGATTGACATTGAACGGTAGATTAATCTCCCGTTGTCTCGAGGTGTAAACGCAGCCCGCCTCAATGTTGGCTAGCCGCCAACTGGACCAGTTCTCCGCGACCAAACGCAAACAATATCACCCATAATCGTACTATTTATGACCTGCACTAAGAACCGTGGCTTCCAGACTAATTTCTAGATATTAACACTTGAAATTACAAAAACTGAACGCGTCAGTTAATTTCATATTGAGACCGTCTGGGCTATTTTAATCGCATGCAAATTTTGATGATTTGCCAACGTTTGTAATGT
The DNA here is from genome assembly GCA_958496145.1 of Heliothis peltigera. NCBI lineage: Eukaryota > Metazoa > Arthropoda > Insecta > Lepidoptera > Noctuidae > Heliothis > Heliothis peltigera. The sequence continues at coordinate 3,501,948 of OY292341.1, forward strand.
CTGTCTCGGTCAGTCTCGGTATTTAGTTCACGTCAAATATTAGTTACAAACATCGATAATTGATATAGGTTAAAGAAAGTCGTGAAAGTCCGATAATTTGTAGAGTAGAAACCGTTCTTCGTAAACACCTATTTGAGAGACAGAATTTTTTTTACAGGTATAAAAAAGCCTAATACTCACAAAAAATACATCACTTTTTGCCTTTTTGCCATATATAATTTTAAAATTGCATCATAACAGCGTTTAACCTGTTAATCAGAAGCTATTTTATCTTAATCTTTCGTAATTCCTACACTTTGGCCCACAAACTGCGAGTTATAAATTCTCCGGCAAAACTATATTTAGGTTGGCTACGTCAATACACTTATTTCTGTCTAACTCAGTAATTAGCCGGAAGTTAGAGCTTTCAAGAACGCTAGATATTTGCAGAGACTTATTATTAAACATTATGTGAATACATTATGCATTATAGGGACGGTAGAATGGATTAATACCGGATAACTTAGCAATGCAATGCATGCTTCGAATATATATAAAATTAATTATCATTACCGTGGGACCATTATTTTCTTTTTCTATCCTTATTGAAACACAAATTTATTGAAACAAATTAGTAACACCCCAGTTTGAATTAAACAGGCAAACAACAATCCAGTACGAGAGGAAGATTTATATGGCCTTCCGATGAAAACTTGATTACGATTTAGTCAACTATCTAACCATTAATGTAGGATGTAACTAATTGCTTTCGCTCTCAAAGTTCTTATTGACTATTTACGTTCAAACGATTGACGTGACTCATTATCGTTACATAAAGGAAGTGTCTGCGGAGTAGCAGATGAGCACAATGACTGCCGACTTGGATCTTCGCATCTTCCGGTCATTAGACGACTAGTGGTCGATTTCACACCGGATGCTGCGTACGAGGCGAGTGATGGATCGAATTATTATCGACTTTGATCAGGATGAGAGAAATACATAGATATTTGTAGCGAGTTGTGAAAATTAGTATCGGACAGGAAGATTGATGTATTGCGTGGTATAGCTTCCGATAGTCTTTCATTGATTGTTTCATAACTAATTAATAGTTAAGATAGATCTCTTATTGAAGAGCTGTTGGCTAAGAGGAGCACGTGGATAAGGAAGAGCCACATCAGCCGGTCGATCAATAATAAGATAAAGTAACGCTTGGCGCGGTCGGTCCACGGATGGGTGACCATCTTGTTATGTCGTGTTCCTCCATGTTTCGAAAATCATGTTCAATTGGTGGATTCTCGCTAACGTTTAGCCGACTGGTAGTCAAAACGCCAGAAAGTCTGACAGTCTGCCGATTACCGGGGTACCGGATTATCCAGATCACTGGGTTAAGGAGGCCAAATAGGCAGTCGTTTTATTTGAAATATTGGTACTCAGCTGCATCCATTTATACTGGACCGACCCCAACATAGCTTGGGAAGAGGCTAGGCAGATAATAGATGCTTATGGCTTTCACTGATGTTTAGCAAATGTTTTGCTTTTTAATTTGTTTTGAACTTGCATTGTTTAGAGTACCTATTATGTTTAATCGTAGTGGGTACATTTGATAACCATCAGATAATACTCTGAAAACTTTCTTCATTATATTATGAAAGTAATTAAAACCGAGCGTTGTATTGTTTACGTAAGGCAGAGGCTGCTGAACATTTTACCATTTACCAAGTCTGTATCCATGAAGTACATACGTAGTTCATTCATTGATCCTCCCTGACACATATCCTATTATCGCCTTTTCCTCAATCAGTGACATAATCAAAGATAATTAATAAGGTCGATGACACTTATGAACGGTTTGTTTACCTTTATTTTAAGCGTTGTATTTGCCAACGCTCGATTTAATGATAGCCTCCCGAGTAATTATAGGTGGCTACGTATGTTTGAATAAATTTACAAAAACGTACACACACAACGTGAGTACCTATTTATAGTCTCCTATATAAGTGTTAAAGATAAAAAGAAAGCATTTATTACTACAATAATAATAGTTGTACCTGAGCTTAGTAAAGACCCTTCAAAAGAGTTTGAAAGAAGGAACAAAGTAGGGTTTTAGTCTATCAGTAACGGTCCGGCACACCGATTGCGCCCACAGCAAAAGAAAACATAGTATAGTTAATTTATGTCTTGGGTACTCAACTAAAAATATTGTTTATGAATTTGTCATAAGAAACTAGAATATTAATAAATTCACACACAGACGAGTTTTTCAGCGTACCGTATTTGCGTGGGAAGTTACCATAAAAACTTAGGTTTATTTTGCGTGTTAACACTCCCATGAAAATAAGCTTTTTACGTGTGGGTAGAACAATAAGGGTTGCATGTTAACAACGCGGTAGCACGCAGACAGACACACCAGTCTGTGTAAATATAATATATTGTTTATTACTTGATTATGAAAGATTGACTGATTTAAAGGTTAAGGGAATTGATTGAAATCTGCAAGTAATATACTTTCAAATCTACGATCTGGGTCTACTGTGACCTTGTGAATTGTCGGTTAAGCTGGTAGATAGATAACTACAAATCTTTTTGCTGTTTCAAAAACTACTCCAAAAGTTCCACCACGAATTGTGTTTGTCATTCCAAGGTGAATAAAACATAAGTATTTGGTTGACTAACGCTTATAAATACCACCGTAGCAGGTGCGACTTGCTCGATAATTAAAAAACTATGTTCACGTTCTAAAATTCCGGAGTGAACTACACCATAAAAATTTTGAAATCTGAATGCTTTGCACCTGTTATATCGGCGGCAAGCAGTTCTGGCGGCACCTCAAAGCGTTATGTTCGTTATTCTACGTAATGTGCTTCTTTTTACTTATTCACAACGTCTTCAAACTCACCTTATCAAACGCAAGATGGTCGATGATAACATTTCGATTAAGCGATTCAAATCGAATTGTTTCGGTTTACGTGTTATCGAGCACGCGACCACATAATATTTTATTATGCTATACGTGTCAACGGTGAATAACCCTTTCACAATATAAAAGCTACATTTATGTTTTCTTTTGTTGACAGGCTTGATCCACCCGCAGCACAGAGCCAATACCAAATGGAGAACAAGAAGATAGCGCCGGCGACACAACAGCCTCTCACCCAGCAACACCTGATGGCTCATCATGTCCACCCCGAACAGATCTATTCCCAGCAACACCCGCAACTTACCCACCTCAGTTCATCACAAACAGGCCAAATACAACCAAATGGCGTCATGCACCAATTGCTGCAGAGCCAGTATCAGTCCAACATGAATGCGCGATCTCCGCTCCTTGAAAACAGACACGATTTATATGGCACTGGACACAATCACGATTACGCCAGACATTACGGAGCAAACGATAACTATAATTACCCGCAGTCACCTCCGAGGCACGAGCGGACAGAAGTGCACACAGATCAAAATGTTAATCATGAGCTACTCCACAACATCCCCAAGGGATATAATGCTGAAGTATATCAAGATTATTTAAAACGCAACCCACCGAAAGATACCAACCAAATATACCAAAATCATCAACCTATGTATAGGCCTAACGTTAATCCTAATCAGTATGGATCAAAGCCATATCTTCCATATTCGAATAGAATAGGACCACAGAGCAATACCGAGTTATTACGTAGACAGTACAGTGAAATTCAGCAAATGAAACTGCAACAACAACTTCACTATCAAAATCAGGCACAAATGCACCAACAACAGAAGTTTGCTGAACGGCAATTGTTACTGCAACAAATCCACGGAGTTCAACCACCACCTAATTTACAAAATAGCATTTACTCTGATGGTTCTTCCTATAGAGACTTAGACCGATACAGTAGTAAAAATGACTTTAAAGAATATAGTAGCCCTGATATACAAAAAGACATCGATAGTTATGCCAAAAACAATGAGTATCAGGAATATGAAAAACAGAATAGGCAGTATGAAACCCAATGGAATCAGAATCAGCAAGCCGAGTACAGAGAACAGGAACAACAATATAGGAGGCAAATAGAAGCCGATAAAGCGAAAAGCCAATCTCCTCCATCGGACTACAACAATCAAAGCCAAAAGAACAACATGAGTATTGCTTCACCAATGAAGTCTAGTGAATCGAGTACTCCGAGCGTGAAGTCTCCGTCCTCGGAGAGCAGAAGAAGTAGTGGTGGGAACCAAGCGCTACGCTCACCCATAGCGCAGCGTATACCATCAGCTCCCGTCACTATGTCCGGCATTCTATACAAACAAGGATCAGATGGATTGAAAGTTTGGCGGAAAAGATGGTTCGTGCTATCGGAGTACTGTTTGTTTTACTATAAAAGTAAGTTTTATACTTTATTATTTAAAGAACTTTTCCGGTGTTAGACAGTCCATATATCGAGAAAGATATCTACGCTAGTTTTGGGCTGTATGCACGAAGTTGTTTCCACGCAACGCGTCGAAACCGCTGGCGGAATCTATTCCTTTACATAATCAGTTTAAGATTCTATTCTAATTATGAAATTTTGTTTATAGGTCAAGACGAGGAAAAACTCCTTGGCTCTGTGCTACTGCCATCATATAGAGTATCAAGTTGTACTGCGGAAGACAAAGTGCTTCGGAAGTTTGCCTTTAAACTGGAGCATGCGAACATGAGAACTTACATTCTTGCGGCGCCTGATCAGGAAGCCATGATGAAATGGGTGAAGGCATTGACCATGGCCGCACTCATGCAAAGCCCCAAGTAAGATCTAGATAAATGTTTCATTTATTTACACCTGTTACATTTAAAGACCTACAGTATCAATCACCTACAGTTTTTTCTATACATACCTATTTTTTATTTGCAGTGAACAGCCGCAGAAACAGAGCGATCGGACAGCTGCTAAAACAGAGGTGGGTAGTATTGAAAGCACGTATAATGTACCGGTTCAGGGGATCAACAATTAGTTTGCCAGAGCGGAACCAAGGACAGCCATTACATAGTCGTTATAACTGCAGATAATAGCGCGGACGACGCCGACACAAATTGATTGTAAATTTAACAACCTGTTTGGAATGCACTTAATAAATGCATCACGAATAATTGTTAGGTTTCAATTAAGAGAAAATGATTTAAAATGTTGGTTAATATAAAGTTATTTTCTTGCAGGATGCCGATGAAATTCCGACGTATGCCAACGCACCACCTAAGCCGAGACGCTCTAATGAAGGCTATAATTCACCAAGCCCTGACATGTACGTATTGTTTATTTAAAATTGTCTTAATAAATAACAACCAAACAAAATTATACCATTCCATTTAAATGCCTTACAGGTACGATCCAAACTATGACTTACTCAAAAAGCCAGCATCACACTACAGTCAAGGCACTAGTCATGCACGTTATCAAGATCACGCAAATTATCCAGCCAGTCCAAACCAAGAGCCTACATACACTCGCAGCCCGCAATCTCCACCGCCAGTACAGCAGCAAACACAGTATCATACGAAACGGCCACCCTATGATACGCAACATCTCTCTCTACCATTGACAAACACAGTTACAGACAAACTTGAAAACAATCAACCCAGTACATCATCAATGTATAAGTCTAATCCGCAGTCCCCTTACTTTGATAGGAATCGAAGTCAGCAGCAAGCTTCCCAAGAAAATAAGGATCAAATTTACGATAGACAGTCCCAACAAAGGAATCCATTCCTCCAAGACACGACACCACAAAATGAAGTAACCTCTAAAGACGAACGAAATGATCAACAAAATAAGAATTCTAGGTCTAATACACGAGAAGAGCGATCAAGGGAAGATAGAGCGAGGGAAGACAGATCGCAATCGATCCACAATGAAATGAATACAGAAAGCAGAAATATTGGTAAATCTAATATTGACTTGAACGCTTACAACAGAGAAGTGTATGGGGAGCTAAATTCAAGGCCTGGAAGAGCAGGAAGTGCTATCAATGAGCGTTTGCTAGCTGAGAGACGTACACCGGATGCTTATGGGAGATCGACAACGATGGGTGCATATAATAAAGGCAAAATTGGAGATTACGAAGATGTGTACGCACAATACGCAACTGAAAACGAGTACGGTAAAACGTACGCTAAATCGCCAAATCCAGTTCAAGAGCGTGATAATGTCAGCGTAGTATCTAGTCATCAACAACAACAACAACAACAAAAATACACAGGAAACTATGTAAGTTGGACTACGATTAGATTCTTCATCGGCTGAATATTATCCTTATAATTTATTTAATAACAAGTTTAACAATACCTTTTTATCCCTTTTCAGCCTCAAGAAAAAACTTTCAGTGGACCGTCAGTTTTACGGAGAAAGAAGATGCAATCAAGTGGTATTCAACCTCCAATGCCAAGACCTCATAGTGCTGATTTTCTAGAATACGAGTCTAAAGCTGAAATAATGAACAAAACTGCACCTGCTCGGTCTACTTATGATACGTACAAGGAGCCACAACGACCTAAATCCAGCTTGGACATAAATTCATACTATGACCCTAGTTCCGACAGATACTATTCAGAGGAAAGCTATGCTGAGAAAATGCGACAGTCCGCACAATATTTGCAGCAAGGGTTAGTTCCAAGTGTGACTCCTAGGAATATGGAAATACCCCTCGCAAAATATGCCAGCGGTTTAGCAAAGAAACAACTAAGTACCGCATATTCTCAGATGACGAATAACAATTACGAAGCAGAATTTAGTACGGCTCGGGATAACATAAGCTATAATTCAAAATATGGTGATGTAGAGGCACTAAATTCAAATTGGACTTTGAAAGAGAAGGAAATTCAGAAAGAGTATTTAAATAGAAGTGGAAGTGTGATGAGCGATGGGTCCAATGTAAGTGGATATGTCAAGGAGGCAGCTAAATATGATACTAACCCTGACAGTTTCATGAGATCTGCTAGTGCGAGGCTACCATCTACTGCTCCAGAGAAGGAAGGTGAAAAGAAAGTCCAACAGGTAAATTAATTTTGAAAGTTTTTTAGTTGTAATACTGTGAGACTATTAAGTACTAAGCCTAACTAACTAGTGTGACATTTCATACGAGTCACCAAAAACCTATTTAACTAAAAAAAATATTTAATTGGTTTTTGGTACCTACTTAGAAAATTTATTTTTTTTAGACTTAGAAACATATTTCGTATTCTTATCTATAATCTGTCAACGTATTGTGCATTTCAGCGAGAAGAGTCTATGAAAAGGTTGTTGGAATGGAAACAAAGAATGTTGCAATCACCTTTAACAAGGAAAAGTACCCCTGCAACAATTTCTCTGGCAAGGTCACTTAACCATAGTCGACAATCTCTGAGATCAGACCAATATAAGCCCAAGACCTATACGAATGCATCGTATAACAGCTACTCTTCTGACGATGAAGGTATGTGATAAGTGCATTTAAGTTTCTGTTTCCTTTGTATATTATGATGTGTGTAGGTAAGTAGTTGCTATTTTGTAGCATGGTTAAATACGAAGAATGGTTGAAAATATGGTATCCAATGCAACTATGGAAGGAGCATGAAACTGATTATTTAATTATTTGAATTATTATATTATGCATGAACAAGACAGATAGATCGTCTTTTATATAATATAGGAATTGAAAACTTCTGTGTTAAAATGTTGTATAGCATTAACATTCTAATAAAACATTATTTTACGCATCAATAAATTCGATATCATACTTTAATTTCATAAGTGCTATTGAAATTTTAATTCATACATTTTCAATTAACTATAACGCGTACAGTATTGTTTTCCCTATAAGTCAAATAATGAAAATGCCATTTAATAAGATAGTATAATTTATTCATTATTTTATGCGTACTTGTTTATCATATACATGGAACACCTGCAGTAGCATTATGATGACTTCGCTTTGCGGAGAGGTACCTTCCTGCCTGCGGGGATATTGTGCCACTAACTCTATACTGGTATATTATTCGGTGGTGGGTTACAAATTATAGTTTTTGTTGGTTTAATTTGAGTAGTTTGCATCACTCTAACACCCAAGCCAAATATAATACTAACATTGTGGTGACCATAAGGAACTCTATGAACCATTATTATGTATTGAATAATTACTATTGATATAGTAATTATTGGTTTCACTTTTGCACCTCAGAGGAAACATCGGGTACTGATCTGCAAAAACCCAGAGATATGCAGGCAGGAAGGTCTCGTAAAGTGAACCTAACAAGTCCTAACATTATGCGACCTATAACTCCGCACGCGTCCTCCAATGCTCAGACTGATACTTTGGAAAACTCTTCAAACGAAGAGACGAAACTAAAGAGTACTGATGAAAATACTTACCAAAATATACTATGTACAATATCGCTTCCTAAAGTAAACTTGGAAGAAAATTGCAATGATTATGAAAAAACAGTTTTCGAGTTAGACCAAGTAGATGTGATAGAGAAAGGTCCGCCGACTATTTCTGAAGATGGATGTGAAACAGAAGACAGCGAAGCAGAATCTGAAACACAAATCGAATATACTGACAACGATTTGGATGAAGTATTGATGGAGTCTGAAGATGAAAATATAAAAGGTCAGCCTAATTACGACATTGACGAAAATAATATTAATACAGAAAATAATGACACAGTTCAAACAGAAACTGAAACTAAGTCGGAGACTCCTCCAGTATGTGTTTCTGGTGAGAATCATTATTTACCCATGAGCCCTCGTAAAGTATCTGTAGTGGAACCACCTCATAAAGCTATATTCGAGAGTTTAAGTGTATTTGATCAATCCATGCCCCTAAATTATGAAGACAATCCATACGTAGAAATGAATATAGGAAACGAAGATGAAGATACACAAACATATGAAGTTGTTTGTGTTAACAATGGCAAAGTCGAACCTGTATACATGGAACTGAGCAACTTATCATCAAATGAAAATAAATCTCAAGATGAACCAAAATTACTGGATACAGCATCAAATTTTGCTGATTCTAAAAATCATACTTTGAAAAGAGTTTCTAAGGCTGATAAAAATTCTAAAGATAAATATGAAAGTTCTGATGTTGACGACGACTCAAATAAAGATATCGCATCTTTGGATTCTCCTTTCAGTCGATTTAGTATCTCAGATACATTCAGGCCAGCATCGTATTACTTAAGTAGTAGTAAAAGTACTTTAGATGTTCATGATAGTTCTGATAGTGAAATTGTTTCACCTCCACCTGTTCCGAGTTCTTCTCCTCCGTGTGACCTGTCTGATGAAGCTCTGTCTAAATATATTTTAGAAAAATTAGATAAATCAGATATGTCGTACGATAATTCTATATTAAAAATGCTGACTTGTGAAAATCAGAAGATGAATACTGTCAAAAGGAAAACGACCTCGTTAATGATTTATGGAAGTCGAACATCTATTCATGATACACTTTCCAGAGGTGAGAAAATTCGAAATAGCAGAGCAAGTTTAACTAACGATAAAAATAAAATGAGCGAAAGTTCCAGTAATTTACTAAGCAGCAGTTTACTTGACCAATATAATCAATCAAGTAGCATTGAAACCGATTCCTTAAGAAGTTACAGTGCAGACAGAGGTTCGTCTCGGCTATCCCTTGAATCAGATGTCAGTAGTAAGTTTGATTTAGTGCCTTCAAATATATCATCTGAAGTAACGAGTTTGAACGAAAGTGATCTAGCTATAGATTACAGACATCCCTCGGGATACAAAAATTTAGAAATGATGATAAAAAGAAGACCCTTATCTGATGAATCGTTATTTGAATTAGTCAAGGCCGAATTGCCTTTGAATAATGATGCGCCTACTTACGTTGATTTAGATAGATATTTAGATAATTTACAAGTGAGCTCAGTTGAAGCCCACGACATCAGTCAAGGACTCCAATTGAATAGCTCAGCACCAGAAACTTCGAATTATAAAGATAATGTGATTCAGGCTGCTTTGCAAACCACGACACACACTCGTTCATCCAGCACTCCTATAAATAACAACAGTAGATTAAATAGCTATGAGAGCAGGACTTCCATTGGTCACCAATTTCGACATATCAGTGAACAGACGTCTAGCTACACAGGCTCTCAAAGTTCCTGCAGTTCATCCGGAATACCCAGGTCACCAATGTCATATTATTGCAAGAACTATGACGAAGAAAAACTATTAAGTAAAAATTTGAATAGCGAAGCTCTCTCCGATAAGGTGAAGGAATTTGAAAATGAAAAGATAGCACTTCGCACAGGCAATGAGACAAATGCATCTTCCTCCTCTACAGGCTTTCATAGTAGGGAAAGTTCTACGGAACACAGTGCTCCTTATTACTACTCTGATCTTTCTTCGCAAGAGCATATTAATGTTTTACCTACTTCTCACTATCTGAAAAACACTAACCTTCATCGGAAACTAAATAACCAACGGCGCAGGGGCCCATTGCATAAGAAAAATGATATTTCTCATATTCATAACCCTATTCGTAACAATCAACTTCTACTATCAGAACCATCTTTTGAGTTAGCTTCAGCAGCAAGAAGCGTGTCAGTTGAGTTTTTGAGTGCAACAGATAAAGATCCTGAAATTGATATGAAAAATATATACGAGTCCACAGGTGGTAAGAATTCTAAAATTCCAGAGTCAATGAATTTATCAGGGCTAGGATGTAAAAAGAACTCAAGTAACAGTTATGATGATTGTTCGCCAGAAATAAATACTAGCTCTCTTATAAAACTATCTAGCACAAGTATGTCATCTCACTGCAGCGGAAATTCTTCTAATACTGTATATTATGATGCCGAAGCAGATGTTGGTGCTTATGAAAATGTCGTGTGCCAAGGAGACAAACATTGGGACGAGGATGCTATATGGAGAGATAATTTAAGACGCGTGTCACACAGGCATGCCCGATCAATGGACGATTTAGATACTGTCCCTGCAGGGACTTCACTATCAAAGATCAGCGAAGCGTGTGGCATGAATAGCATTAAAAGAGTTAAGAAAGACGGGACAAGTAAAATAAGTAGGAATGTTACTTATGTGAATTGTGACATACAGGGAAGAGCTTTAAGAAATAGAGAAAGTAGAACTAGCTTCCATTGTCACTTTTTAGAGGAAGAACAAAAATTAGATGAAAATGATGTTTATGTAAGTCTCGCTGATAGCGCAGGAATGTCGATAAAACAATCGGATGAAGGTGTTTATGAACAATTAGCCGTCGAACCAAATAATTCAATGGTATCAACAAATGCAAGTCGACCATGTGAAGCTGATGCCAGGAATAAAAAAAGGTTTGAAATTGATAGAGAAAAGCTTAGACAGTGGGATTTAATGTCAAGTGGTTTTATGAAAGGCAAAGTAGGACGCGTGCGGGGCTCGGGCGCGAGTGCGGGCGGGGGAGACGCTGCCTGTAGTACGGACACTGGAACTGATAGTGCAAGCAATGAAGGTATCCTCTAACATTCTATGGTCCTGTAAGGTACACTATGTAAGTTATATTTCTGTTACAATATTAAAGCAAAGCAAAGTCATTATTTAAAAACTGAATAATTGTAAATAATTTGGCATTTTTATGTGTTTACCTATCAATTTAATTTGAAAACTAGAATTGGTTTAATGGATGGGTTGAAACACGATAAGGTGTTAAGAAATACCAAGCATGCGAACTTAACATGGATTGTGTTCTATTTGTACATAGTAATCAACATGTTCTACTAATACCCGCACTGATATACACTTTATCATGTTTACTTCTCAAATTTCAAATGCAATGTATTCGATATACTCAGAAAAGTGAATATTTTGTAATTCCAATCTTACGAGACTAATTTTTACAGCTTCTATGACAATGTCAGGCGCGCATACGGAATCTGGAACAAACAATAATACGACAAATCAGCAAGCATTGTCAAAGAAAGCTTTTCTTGGAAGTAATACGTCTATTGGAAGGAACAGCCGGGATGCCAATATACCGGTACGTGCAGTGAGCCCGAGGGTCAGATGGGTGGAAGACAAACAGTCTAATGATCATTATGGCTCACAACAAATGTCAACATCTCAGCAAAATGTAAGACCCATTCAAATAGGCATTCTGTTACAGCACGTCAAAAGCTTTGGTTAAGTCGTTGTTAATTTCAATGATTTTTTTGCAGTTACATGCATTAAATACGACAGAGGACTCTTGGGCTTCGGCTAGATCTCCATCTAGAGCTTCTCAGCAACCTATCAGAGCAGTAAGTCCGAGAGTTCGGAGGAACACTGAAACCGACGACATGGTATGTGGCTGTCATTTAAATACATTTTGTGTTTTGATTTTTAGTTAGCTTTCATGATATTTATTTATTTGGTTTATTAGTGCATTTTGCTTTATCATTTGTGTTACGTTTTGTATTACCATATTAGCAAAGAGGCGTGCAGCAGTCGAATCAAAATGAACAATTAGGTGAGATTCCTACCGCTGGAGAACTTCTCGGTCGTACTCATGAAGAATTGGTGTTGCTCTTGATCCAACTGCGAAGACGCCACGCGGCTACCCATCGCGCCATCGAATCATGCTGCGCTCAAATCAGTAGCATTGAGGTGTTTGTTAATGCTTTTTATTATCATTTGTTCAGTTGCATTCTTTTATGCTTGTTTTTTTTATTACTCTACCTTTTTTAAAACCTTTCTACTGAAAATAAATAAATGTATATGGCTACGAATATTATTTACAATATGTCGTAATTTGCAGGATTGCATCAGTTCCTTGAAAGCTATGGAACGTGAAGAGAGTCTTCAACGGCTCGAATTTCTCAAGAATCAATTGATGGAATTGGAACACCAGTACGAGAAAAGCAAACCTCTCGTGCAGTTGGTTGACAATATGGTAAAGTTAGGGTCTCTCTACAATAGACCTGGTTCCACCATCGAGCGACTTGAGAGAAACCAGAGGCTACGACAGAAAGTCTTAGCCGAACACGCTCTGGAGCAACAAAGGTATGACAGAACAATACAATGTATTATGACTATAGGAGTATATTTTTTTTGGAAAAGGTGATCCTCCAAAATAATGATATATTTTTGTTGTTTTACAGATGGTTAGAAAGTGTTGCCGCTGGTAAATCTTTGGAAACCGAAGCAGCTAGGGCAAGGGTAGCTGAACTATGGGCATTAGAACAAGAATTATCGGATGAAGCTGCTATTTTGCAAGGACTGAAAACTGATAAAGATGCTATAGAAAACTTACTTTCTGGTAAGATAAGAGCGAAGTTTCACATATAAATAATGATTTTATCGACACAAGTGAATAGTGTAAAATGTAATTCAATATTCTTCCATCATTTTCAGGTGTGCGTGGTAAATTAGACAGTGTCCACAAAGGTGATCTGAATATTGACATGAATCCTGCCAACAACGTTCGGCGGCCGCCCCCTCCCAGCAGCACCGGAGGAGGCCTAGAGGAGGAACTGGCGCGCGTGCAACAAATGTTGGCGCACAATTCTAAGGTTTATAAGGTTTTCGTCTATATCATGCACTTTTATTTTTTATTTATTTATTACGTGAAGTATATCTATTTGGTTTTCAGTGAATGATTTTATGTTTTTGCACTAATTTGTACATACTATTTTTGAGAAGGCTTGATTGTGTTTATTGATTTTATTAAACTTAATGTTGTTTTGTGCAAAGTAAAGCTACGCGTAGAAGATCTGTCCTGATTAGACTTTGTTTTAAGTTAAATGTGATCGTTTTGGATGTTGGGGGTCTTGGTCATATATAAATACGGGCATGACTTTTCACTGAATGCTGCATGTTTTGAATGAGCTCAATATTTTAACGTACTCAAATTTATACGTATATTTTAACAGAAATTGGAGCAGACAGTAGCAGATAACGCTCGCTTGGAGCGCGAGTTGCAGCAACTGCGACGTGCCTTACAGGCGAGGCGAGCGGCTGGTCACCAGCATCACGCTACCAATCCCACAGCTATGCTGGAAGACGGTCAGTATGCCAGTAGACTATAAAAAGCTTAAATCCCTTGCTTCTTTTAATTGGTGAATCCTTCCTTTATCATGATGATTTTCTCTCTCTTGGTCAACGCGCAAGTTAGATCTTATCCATTCTTAATAAAGCCGAGCTCTATTAAGAAAATTGAAATCTCAATCCTTTGTTAACTTAAAAGATAGTGCCAGCAATTCATGCAGGAATTAAAAATAAATAAGTGTAAGGAATGTTAAAAAAATAGCCATGAATAATGAAAATCTTACTAATAAGGTTATGTTTGATTGCAGAAGTATCACGAGTGCAGCAATTGGTAACAGCGTTGCAGCGACAACGACAGGAGCTGAGCCGCGCCGTCAGGCATCTGACTCAACAGTCGCAGGCGTTGCAGAGTACACATGATGCCATGCCTGGTAAGCATTTTCACCAACTTGAAGATGATGCTTTCTACTGATGATGGAAAAAAAGTTCTAATTAGTCCAGTCGGCTCAGTAGAAAACCAAACGAAAAAGGCATTCCCAGACGAACTTATGAAGATCCAAGGAACTCTAGTATAAAAAAATAGTTTCTACGACAGTAAATAGGGAATAAATTGATTTATTTGTTTCAGGTAAACGTCGCCCGATGTCCTCGTGGCAAGAGACCAACCTTGACACAGGCCATACTATAGATCATGGACATTCCGACTACGACTATGACGTAGGACCTCTAATGCCGCCCGGGCATTACGAGCCGTCCAACGTCGAGACACCACTCTATGTGGACACTAGGGGACCCGGTGCTGACGTCACATCACCTCTCAATAGCGAAGACTTGCAACACGCTGGATTCAGTGAGTAATCTCCAAATCTGTATCAAGTTGCTTTTTTTTGGCATTAGATGAAGCTTTATAGTAATAAATCATTATCTTGTAGGTAATCTCACGAATGTAGAAAAGCAAGAAATCAAAACAGTCCGCATAGTGAAGCGGGAGAGCGAAAGACGACAACGAGACAGAGAACGTTCCCTCCAGCCCATGTCTGACTGGCCTACAAACAACATCACGGCTAACTTAGACCAGTTTCTTGAAGAAGAACTCGTACAATCCCTGAACTATTCTAGAGCATCGTCCGTACCACGGAACGAACAATACGAACAAGTGTACGGCATGAGACGGGATAATAACTATCTACAGCCAAACATGGATTTGAGCCCTAAATACGTGTCCAGTCCTTCTCTCTCCAATTATGACTACTCCCAGAATATGTCTTCTTTAAGCAGTAGCTACAACAAGAGCTACGATAGGTCTGGATACGATCGAACAATCTCTTTATCAACTCAATACCTGAATAGCCCAACAGATAGTTCTAGAACTTTGACGAATGACCCTTTGTCAAAGACCAGCAGTGTTGTCAGTTTGACGAGGTCACACATGGAATTGTCTCCGATATTTAAGAGTGAGGCCGCTAAGCAGATTATTACGGAGATGTCTGGGGATGCTCCTAAGAATGGTTCTTTGCATCGAAGGCAAGTGCCGAAGGAAAAGAGACGGCACTATACTGCACCACATCATCTTAGTGCCAAGACCTTGAATGAGATGCCTAAGGATGCGTACAATCAAGATGTAAGTATGACTTGTGTATGTAACACACCCTTGCCGATCACCCTTCTGTATTTTTTTTTTATTCACAAGAAATATTCTTGATTCAAGTCATTTTTATAACACTTAATAATTAGATTTAAGAATTCAAGAACTAACCTATAATAGGTGAAAATAAAAAAGTTCATGACGACAGGCTTTTGTCTTATTTCATTGATGTAGATGATGATCGATACCTTTAAAAGAAATCTTATGAAAAAAGTAAGAAAAGTCGACAAGTGAAGTTGGTGTTGTTCCAGAAGATGGGTCGGTCGGTGGACGACGCGGACATGGAACGTGCCCTGCGTGGCGCGGCGCCCGACGTGGTGCGGTCGGCGCTACCGCCGCAAGCGCTGCGCCTCGCCGACAACACCATCGACCAGCTGCTCGCCGCGCCGCAGAAGATCCTCATACCTGAGAGATATATTCCTGAGAAAGTGAGTATGACTCATGACTTCATAAACTTCTGATCGGTGCGTGACGCTGAAGGGCCTAAAGATCTCTAGTTAAGTGTCAGAGTTTTCTAAACTTCGACTGATGGCTTCTTATGTTTCCACATTTGACTGTTACAAACCTAGCAAGCAACTGACCGTTGGCCTAGTGTTTAGATGTAATATCGTCAACTCGGCCTGGTAAGCATAGTGTAGGGGAGGCCTGTGTCTATCAATAGTTTAATTACCACGGGCTGATAAAGATGAAGATTATGCAAGTAGTCGATAATTACCCATTTTATTCCCGTTCATACATGCGTAGTCGGTCATGCATAAATTGTGTATAATCAATCGCTTCATTGAAGCATGGTTAGGTAAATAACAGGCTTATATGTACATTTAAGAGTGTTTTGTGTTTTAAACATTCTTTTATTTGTAAGAGTACATATCATAAATAAAAAAATATATAGTGATCTTATCGATTAAATATTTCTCGCAGCCTCCAGAACTGTCTCCAGAAGAGCAACAGAAGAGGCAAGAGAAAGTGGAGTCGATAAAGAAAATGTTGACGGGAACATCGGCTGACCCCAGCAAGGTACGCATAATATCATTGTTGCATCATTTACTATCACTTCCGAATGTAGATTTACGATGCGTTACTTCCTCAACTTTATGAATAACGAGGAGTACATTCTGTGAATGTTTGAATTATGACTATTTCCGATTACTACTTATTACTGTTACAACTTTATTGACCTGAACTAATCCGTAACGCCATGTTTATGTAAGATTCTCAACTTTTCTCAAAGACTTTTGAGCAACGCTTTTTCATACTACTCCTTCATTGTAATCAGTTGGAAATAGTTCATCATCAAAGTAGTTATTTTCCTCTCCTAGTTGATATTGTACAATCTGTACATCCATGTATGCAGTCCATATTACTTCACAATTAAATTGAACATTGCACTCTAAATTCGCTCGCTCTGCTTTCAATGTTTTCGGAATGAATTTTTTGTAATTTTTGCATGTTCATTCTTCTCTATACGGATTTCTTAGTTCCTAGATCTACTAACTGAAAATAATGTATAAATAGATTGTTTGCTGATAAAATGTAGGTTTGTCTTTAAATTCGGATTTGCTGTCCTACATGGGTCCACGGCTATTATAGGTATCGTTTGAATACCCAAACATGACATTTTATCAGTAAATATATCAGAAGCTTGTACAACCGCTTCGAATGTTGGCTGTAAATATATAATCCAGCACAACCCTACATGTGTGTGCTTGTATGATGACGTTAGAGTCCGGACGCCGACGAGAAACGGCAGCGGGAGCACTTGCTACAAATGAACCAGATACTCGCCAAGCAAGTCACTGAGATGAGCAAAATCATCGCCGGTAAGGAAATTGCTTTATATTAGTTTCGCTATTCACTGTTTTTCCTGTATTTAGTGTTATTTGATGTTTGTTTCAATTATTCTAGCTTGTTTCATAATTCTTTGATGTTGATGACTTTATTGATAAAAACGACGGAAGAAATTATGAAATAAGTTTGGCATACTAAATTGTCTTTTGCTTATTTTATGAATTGGCTTTGATTTTTGTAAAATATATACACAGTTTTATAAATATGACAATCTATCGAACAAAAAATATTAAATACTGCAAGTTGATTTTAACATCACTTTTTACAATATTCCACAAAAATGGTTGACTCCCACATACTTTATTAATTCCTCACAGAATTGCTGATTTGAATTTCGAACTTGAGTTTTGATGTATTCCTAGTATTCAAAGTAGCAATTGTTGTGTTTGATGTGACTAATCCACGTGTGTGTCACGCCTGTAACCATAATGCTTGATGTTGTTTGTACCGTTTTGTGCAGGAACCAACACTGAGCAAGGACCGTCCGCATCCAACCACTGATCAGCCATACACTTACACTATACACCAGCACTGTTCACTTCTCCACCCCAAACATACCCACCAACTAATTTCACTTTCGGTACTATAGCATCTTCTACACCAGATATATCATCTGATATTTTAAAAGCTATTGAATGCTTAGTACTGATTCCTTTCTTCAATTTCTAATTTGCATCAAATCCCTCAAAAGTATGTCATGTGAGTAAATTGGCTATCGGACGGTTCTTAGAAGATATCTACTACCCAGTGTGTTGCGGCATGGTTTCGTTTTATGCATTTTGTTGTGAGTAGTAACACTTTTTTTTTCTAGTCGTATTCCATTAATAGCTGCATTGTTTTATTTTGCATTTTGTTGTGTGAATGGTGATTTGTATTAACTGGATATGTTTAATTTAGTTAATTGTTTCTGATATTGTTGTTTTATTATCAGTGAAAGCGTTAGAAGAACTGCCTCACAACGGTAATGCTGACGACTTGGATGATCGCTCTCCGGATGTTGAATTGCCCATCTACCAACAAAGAGACAATTTCTTTACTTAGAATAATGAACATTTAAGTATGGCAATTGATTTGGCAAATATTAGGAACATAAAACACTATATATAAGACATAATACTACATTCATCTGTGAATGATATTATTGTGGTTCTTTTGAGACATTGATGAAGATGAAGATCACTTAAAATAATGAAGTTCATCGTTAAAGATACTGGTGTTTGGCTATCCTTGGCATAGAAAATCTTCAATGAATAAAATATTAGATACACAAAACATACAAAAGTATGTGATAATGTTAACACCTTAACCTAAATTGAAACATATAATCAAGCTGGGCTTTAAATAAAATATAAGCGGTCAATGTAGAATGTTCAATTAATAGAAACTAAAATATTGTTGTGTCTAATCGTTTTTTCGTATGTTTATAGGTGATTATAAATCAAATATTTAAAACCTTTATAGGAAGGTAGTGGTATATATTCTACTTTTTATAGTAAATTAAACTATGGTCTTAATGGTCATATAAATGTTTTATTATTTGATTTGTGGGAACTTTATTAAATTGTGAAACACTCGTGTTATAATTTGACTGCCGTGCTGTGTCGTACATCAAAATAGTCCTACTTTGTTATTTCATGTTTATCAGAAAGGTTTGATATTTTGTGGATGACATTTTATGGATAGGACCTAGATATTTTAAAGTTTGAATTGAAATTACTCGTAGTGTGCGATCCACATATCTATCAAAATATCATATACATACAATGTAACTATTACTGCTAGGAGATAATAGGAATTGGTATCTTTTGTAGCACTTGCTCAATTTTGTGGACATTCCTTAGCTTTCTTGTAACTAGTAGAAAAGCATATAAAAAGTTTATTTGGAATGCTTTTAGTTTGGCCAGTTAAGCATGTCGTTACATTCAGTATATCGCATCCTTACTTATATGGATCTGATGTTTGGATATTGGCATTTAACTATGAATAAGATCAAGTACGTATAAAAAATTCTCGTAGTTGCGAAATATTGGATCTAACGTCATGTGGTATTTCAAGATTATTTTTGGTATATAAGTATAATACAAGTCTTCTATGTAAAGGGCCTTGAATTGTTACTTTAGATTTAAGAAAATAGCGAAATGTACCTAGATGACATTATAATGTATACAGTGGCCATGTTTATCAATTAGAAAAGTGCACATGATTTATATTCAATATTAATAGTTTTAGATAACGAATTACAATGCGTTTTAGTATTATTTCGTTATTTTTGTGTACTTAAATGTAAATATGAATTAAATACTTATTTTAATAATTCTGTACCTATCTATTCATTTTGTTAATTGTATGCATATAGCTCGTCAATTAATTTTGTATCTAGCGTTGTATAAACTTATGTAAAACCTTTATGTATCGAAAATATGTAATCTGCTTCATATTATTTCGTATTTGAAGCAACGAATCTGTTTGTGATTCAAATATACGCGGTATTTAACTTGCTCTGAATTAAAATAGTGTAATAAAAATAATTGAATGTTGCAATAGAGTAAAAGTTATATCCAATTTAAGTATTAGGGATATTAATTTGGTGTGCTATATTTTGCTGGAGATAACGAACAAATTAGGATTATGCTTTGATTAACTTTGTGGCTGCCTTGCAGCATTTTTCATTAACGAGCCTAATTTGATTTTAAATTATTTGTCAGCTACGGTGGGAAAGGTTGAAATTTATGAATATTTACTGCAAATTACTGTCCTTATATGACTAGGTACTCCTATGTATTACATCTAGGTAGTTACGTATCAATGTTCATAAAATAAAAAAGCTTTAAATATTCCTGCCTGTAATCATTTTTGTAGCCGTAGTTATAAATTGCAGGTCAAATTAACGTTGCGTGAAAATTTGAAGAATTTATAATATTATGAATTTTGTAAACAAACAGTGCCATGGTTTTGCATTTCTAATGTATGAAATTAAAACCTTTTTTAATTATTTGCCTATTATCTATTTTTGTTAAAAAAAATAATCGTATAAATCTCATACCGCTTATTCTTAGGAACTTGCCATTTTGTCCTTGATTTTTGACGATTAAAACTTCCTTAAAACTTACAAAGACTGTTTCATCTTCGTCAAAATCAATTTGTTTTATCGTCAATTATACATCCCTAGATAACTTAATCCTACCATTAAAATAAATTAACTTCCAAAAACGTATTTACTAGTTCAATGTTAATAAATATTTTGATTTTCAAGCACTGGATTCTCCCGAATTATTATACTGATAGATACTTATAAAGAAATAATGAAATTGATAAAGAAATTTTAGCGTAGTTCCTGTTCCATTTTATATGTATATTCAAATTATGGTAAATACCCCTTGTTGTTAGAATCAAATTGGAAAAACTGAAGTTGCAATTTCTGTCTGATATGTATTTATGAATCCTATACCTACCTAAAGTTATTGTGAAACATCTTAGACACATTCTAACTGTGTAACAAACTATATGGATATGTTTAAGGGAGCATTAGGTAGTACTAGCTATTTTCAAATAATTATATATATATATTGCCTTAATAGTAGACTGCCCTATTCAAGAATGATTTCTACTTCAAAATTTATATATTAGACTTAGGTGTTAGAACTGTAGCCCCTTTATATTCAACGAATGTTTCTGTATACATTTTTTAATTAGCTGGTTGCTAAAGCTTATAAATTGACGGTTTAAACATAATTAATAAAGGATACAAGAAACAAGCAAGCGGCTTTTTTGGAAATATTTTTTTTTTAACTTTTGTTGGTTTAAAATAAATTTCTTCATTTAAAATCTGTAGCTGCTTGCTTGCTTTATAAAATAGCCTAACAGATGCCCCATACTAGATGTACTATTTTGACTGCCTTAGAATGAGTTGTTGTGTAAATACCTACAGGGAATTGTGCATATTGTTTTATATAATTGACTCTACTATCCAATTTTACATCAATCCTTGTAATTATAGCGCGTATGTTGTTCACATCTGAAAATAAATAATATGCTGTATTATATGGCCATTTCATTATTTTCCCTACAAGCTTACCTGACTACAAAGAACAAGCACTTCGAACGAAATTAGATCTATAACAGCTAGGTACTCAAGCATTTTTTTATGTGTACCAGGTTAAAAACGGCGTATGTGCAGTTACGTTTATGTCAATGGTATATATTGAAAAAATAAAATAAAGAATACAAGGAGATAAAGAGATGATTCATGCAAAAAATCCTTGTGTAATAAGAATTATAATAACAATAGTAGAATGCTATCACTATGAATCTCTGTATCCACTGGAACAAGCAGATCAATTAATATCTAAAACTTCAGTAATGCTTTTTCTTGGACTTAAAATCGGATTGAAAAAAGACTGAATGAAAAAAAAAATGTCCATGGCGAGCCAATCGTCTTTTCCTAAATATGTTGAGATCGGCGTCCAGTCTATTCATATGCAGCTGAATATCAGTGTATCATCGAGCAACTGCCGATCTTACCACATCCACAACCCATTTATCGGGGCAACCCGATACCCCTTGGTAAGACGGGTTGTCAGAATTTCTGATTTCTGACTACCCATTTATATTATTGACTTCAGAGCATTTTTTTTATTTCCATACAGTAAAACTCCCGAACTAATTAAAACGTAAGTATTTGACAGCTAGGTATTTGCGCCAAATTTTGGGATTAACGTGCCTTTTGAAACAAGGAGGAACACGTCACAAGATGGTCACCCATGCACGCACCAACCGCGCCTAGCGTTGTACCTTATGTTCGATGAACCCTCGCAGCCACGACCTCCTCAGCTTATAAACATTCTTGGGAATAAAGACATATAAATAATAACATATTTGCAGTTTATTTAGGCAGGTATGTCAAGACACTTTCTTATAACCTACTTGGTGCTTCCTCTTTTTTCACGTTATCGTAACTGGATAAAAAAATACGTAACGTTTACGTATTAACCTACTAATGATCGTTAAGATGCCGTTAACACCGCTTATTGAATGGCTAGCGATCGTGATTGATTGCACCGCGGAGAAAAACAGTCGTTTTTCTCTATCATTTTACTTGCAATTACTTGCACGTTTCAGCGAGAAAGATGAATTGAGAATGTACTGTTTAAAACTGTTTTAGCTTTTTTGTTTAGCCAATAAATCAAAGTTGTGTATTTACTCTATTTTTTTTAAACTTCAAATAAACTTTAAGGAGTTCTGGTTAGTTACTGTTATTTAAAAATCTACGTAATTTAAACTGTAAACGTAAGTTTAACGTTATTTAATGGCTGTAATATCACATGGTTTGTAATAAAATAATACGACAGTTTGTCAGGTTGTATGTCTGTTACTCTTTCACGCAAAAAATACTAAACGTATTTTGATTAAACTTGGCAGTATTACAGCGTATATATCAGAGTACCATAAAAGGTATTTCTAATTCGGGTATTCCGGGATAGTTCTCTTGGTACGTGGGGAGCAACCGGGGATAGCTGCTAGTTTTAAATAAATAAGGGATGTTTAGTAGTTTGTGTTTCTCTTTTCACTTGTGGAAATATTGGCGCTTACGTAGTATATTGTATACTCTTTGATTGGCGCAGAAAATATGTCAATATCTAATCCCCTGTCATTGAACCCATGGGTATTTATGAAAAAGTTAGACAGCCACTTTTTTCTTTAACAAATATCTAAAGAAGTTATTGTCATAACGTATGCATGATCCTGCATAACACATGATTTTGGCAGATCATTAAATATTGGTGGATTTTGTAAGTACATTTTCAGACCATTTTTTATGAATTTACCATTTTTTATATTAAACATTTTTAATATATATAAAAAAAAAACGTACTAAGGAATAATTCAAAATTAATTTAATATTACAATTAAGTACTTAATGATCAAAGCATGAAATTTGAAAATGAATAATATTGTAAAAATCATAAATTGCATGGAATAAAAGGCTTTTTTATTTTATTTATTTTATTTTATATTAAACATTTTTATATGAATTTAGATCTGATGTTTATGAGTGGTACCCAATCATGGTGGCCTAGCGGTTAAAACACCAAACTCTGTAAGTTTGAGAGTTCGGGTTCGATTCCAGGCAAGTACCAAACCAATTTGATTTTAGTTATATGTACTTTTTAGGTAAATCTAGGTCACCAATGACTGATTAAAGGTGAAGGTAAACATCTCGCGGAAAACTGGAGCTAAGGCATCACTACTGTTATGCTGACTATGAGGTGCAGATTCGATTTCCAGTCGTTACTATATAACTACTAATAGAAAATATCGTCTTAGCTCTCATTATTCTTAGCAATAGGTACTTGTATATACCAACGTTCAATTTGCTTGTATCGAGTTTATGTAATCTCAATTTGTTCAATCAGCAAGAAATTATTAATTGCTCTTCCGTTTACCCTTTCCTTATTAAAGCATTTTGTGGCGCACGCGCAGTTGTTTAGATTTTTGCGGCTAGTGCGAAAGTGCGGTTTGTTATTTTGTGACGTTAACTCAAAATATTATCTTCATCAAATTTAATTAAGTCAAGCTGATAAATTAAAGTGAGATTTTTTAAAACCAAAATATGAAAAGAACTCTATGAGATTAAAATAATAAACAAACAAGTTCAAAATACTTCTAAAGTACCAATTTCCTGATAAATCCGTCAAGTAAGTATCGACTCACATTGGGACTTCAACTCTTTGTTAGCACCACAGTCATTGCAATGCGGTGCGCGTGCGCTCGGAGGCGGGCGTACGTGGATGCAGTTCAATGCCGTGTAGTCTTCCTTCCGTTATTTCTCGGCTCCGGAGACAATCGGCGCGTGCGACGATTCATCTCAAATGGTACCAATAGAATGTAAATTAATTGTGTCGCATAAGCGCCCAGGGCTCCGTACTCCGTGTCATAAGGTATTACGGTTTTGTTAATATATTTTGAGGACAGTTATATGACAAAATGTTTATTGAAATATAACTGTTATTCATTACTGCAATAGGTATTTCCTTCTAACATTATGATAATAGATTTGTTTGGAATAATTCTTACGAGAGAATGTTTTATGTTTAGATACTTCATTGAATCAGCTGCGACTCTGAGGAATTGTGTACGAATAGTTTTCTGATTAGTTATTTTTTCAGCTTTCATATAATTTTCAATCATTTCTAAAAGTCATACTGTTACTATTACTGTTATAAATACCTATAATACACATATACACAACATACGGGTCTTACTCGCGATACAAAATTTCATAAAGGCATGTACGCTACTCACCTCTATTTCTCCCGACGTTGCGGGCGAATTACACCGACCGTGGACACGGGAGTACTGATGACAGCTAGCGGCGTCTCCGTGAAGTGTAGGGTTTCTTAACTACCCTCACTTGGTCGTCTGATTTCTGTTTTTACATACCTAATTAAGGTAAGAAGTCAGTACATCCTTGAAGTTTAATTGGAGCTCAATAGGAGGCATATAGGTACACATTAATGGGCTTAACCTTGAAAAGTTATGGTATCACTAAACATAGCATGTAGGTCAATATCACATTATCTTTTATTTTTCTGTAGACACAGACATTACTAGGTTGACATTCGAAATATAAACCTTTGTCTAAACCATATTTAATAATTAAATACACAATTTCGAGGTGAAATTAACTAATACTCTCCCTCATAGTTCCGTACCACTCGTTTGAAACAACTTAGGTCCGAATAAAGTACGAACAACAGTCGTTATGAATTAAATGTACCCTTTGAAGGTACACCTAGTGGCTTACTTAGGACCAACACACACCAAATAGGGTTTCATTAAGTCCAAATTAGGATAAGCGTACAAAAGTAATTATAATGTATCACATCGTAATTTTACGGTCGGCGAGAGGCGTTGTTATGATCTGAGAGAAGGTAAAAACATAATAAATGGGAGTATTAGAATATCTCCGACCACTAGGTCATTATAAGACTTGTTTTTCGCATAAATATTTTCACTTCTCGACTACTTTGTGAATGCAAGTAGGTAATGCTAGCAGATATTAAGCTAAAAGGGAAAGCTTCTGGGGAGTTTTAGTGCTTAAGTTTGAAGTTAGACATCTTACTTGGTATTTATCTAGCTTCCCTTAAGTAGCACTAGTGTGTCACTTTATGGCTTACTCTATTACAGACTATAAACATCTTAACTTCTTGTATCAGATGCTAACAATCTCACAAAGCCGGTACATTGAACTTAAATAATTTTATTATTGCCATAAAAATGATATTTTTGGCAACAAAAATACCAATAAAAACGATGTAAAATTGTAATGCAAATAAGTACATGCAATTTCTGAATGTGTACAGTTGCAAGTAACTTGTAAATGCAGTCTTATTAATTTCGCATCATTAGCCTGTACTTGCGAGGGTCGATGCAATTCGGGAATGGAAAAAATGAACGGGACATTTTTATCATTGGCATAAATTAAATGTAATAAGGTATTTAGAGCCTTTCCCCGTGGAGACAGGTTTGGGGACCGTTGGTCGACCTGAGCACCCACCACTGATCTCATTGTTTGATACATCGCACTTTTGGGGAGCGTCGCTTGCAGCATCATTGATCAACCACTATACAGGCTGTGGTTATCATAGTCCCATGTGAATGTTTGTCTAGAATTTCGACTATTACTTAATTATCTACTTTTGTATCTGAAAGTCTGAAAGCTCATTACTTAATAAGTATATCAAGCTAAGTATAGTTCAACATTGACCGTTTTGTCGCCCTACAAAAGTGATGCAGTAGGTCAAAAATTAATTTCACAAATACAGTTTTTGAAGTCCTAAAACACGAAAAAATATATAGTAAATTAAAGACGCAAGATTGAATATTGTCCCCGTTCATTTGAAATGCATTGCATGTACCGCTCGTTTCATGATTTTGTCGCAAAAGTAAGTAAATACAACAAGAAGAAGGAAAAATGTAGCGTTTGTTTACACCCTGTGGAGCCGGCGACCGGGTGCGCGCACGCATATAATCGCGGTGCAGCGGCGCCCGGCACACAATCGCACGCCGGCCGCCCGCCGAAGCACCGCAACTGTGAGTACACACAATATACTAACAACGAAAATAAACACGATATATTTACAAAGCTCAAAGTTTTAAATAAAATTTAAGAGCTTTCATTTGAATGTTCTACTGTGGCTTTAAAAATACATATGTACAAAAATCATTATTGCTTGTTGCGGGTTCGATTCCTGCACGGAACAACAAAACTTGCTTAAGCTTTGAATTATTGTACTAGAGTGCGTTTAAGTTGTGTTTGTAAACATTGCCATATTAAAATTGTCGGTCAAATCTGTATATGAGTTAGTCTTTAATAACCTTACAAATTAAAGCATTATAATTATCAATCGCGGATTCTTTTTGTTTGAACTTGTAACAGTATAGAAAGAGGCAGTCAGGAAAGAGTTTATTCAATGAAGTGTCATTAATTTCATATATTTGGCAAATCACATAAATATTCATAGCAACTGTTTCTTTTGAGCTTGACTTTTGTTTAGTGAAAGTGTTATTATGTTTATTTTATGATAATTTTATCGACTTCGTTAATTATTTTTAGGCTAGTTATACACCCTGTTATGACGTTCAGAATAAATTAGTGTGTGTTTATTAATGTTCTGCGAAAATAATATAAGGAGTAATATATAAAAAGGCGTCGCGGGTATTGTTAGAGGTCTATTTCAATTTTGGGAAAATTTCATACTAAAGACGGGGTTAGCCCAACTTTGCCATTAATCGACTCTAAAAGAGCTCAAGTCATTGACTCCTATATCCTTATTGAATGGTGATTTTTGTTTTATACCATTTAAATACTAGTTTGGTGTATTAATTAATTGGAACAATACCTAATATCTGCTATGAAAAACACCTATCTACCTAATATCTGCTATAAAGAAAATTAGTAACACGAACACGACTTTCATTTACAAAATTATAATTAATAGATAATATTTTTTAATCATAATATAAGATGTTACACTTATTTTATAGCTCGTTGAAAACAAGCGATACGCTGGTACAATGTCGGTACTATGAATTTACTATTATTCATAGTTTAATTTGTAATTAAAATTTAGTTTTTTTTTTTATTATTGTTATAACATTTAATTAATACGGAAGGGAAAATACAGATTGTAAGATAAGTATATAATGTGAAAATACAACGGGCCTTTATTTTGGAAATCCTTTGTACTTTTGCTTTTCTTTGTTGACGGTATCGCTGTTTAACTGATCGCAAACGTGATTGGTGTCTTGGGTTCGATCTCCGGTCGGGTAGGTTAATTGGTATTTTCCATTAGGGAATTCTCGCTGGTTTCCCGGAGCTTATATTTTGTAAGGCTAGTAACAATAGACACGCATACAGTTTTTTTTAAACCCTTAAGGGAATATAAATTTCATCAGGGTTCAGGTTATAATCATATTTGAATTTTTACAGTATATATAGTATGAATTTTCTTATATCTATACTTAATATTATAAAGCTGAAGAGTTTGTTTGTTTGTTTGAACGCGCTAATCTCAGGAACTAATGGTCCGATTTGAAAAATTATTTCAGAGTTAGATAGCCCATTTAACGAGAAAGGCTATAGGCTACTTTTTATCCGGGTGCGCGGAGTTGTTCCTACGGGACGCGGGTGAAACCGCTGGAGGAAGCTAGTAAACTAATATAGGATACCAAGATTTTTGGCATAAAAACTTTCTTTAGTAGGTATTATTGGAACTAACATGTACCTTATTATTACAGTGTAGACATTAACTGCTAAATGCATTTCAATTAGGCTAGGAACTTCAGAGCGCATTATAATTTCAGATGCACAATTTACAATAGACGCAGAACTAGTGTAACAGTTAGAAATATATTTTGTTTTACGTAAATAGTGCTTTTCATGAACATTAATGGTTGTTAAAACGAATGTTTCATTTTAAAACAAAGGAATAGATTGTTTTCTTTTTTTATATTGATTTTCCTGAAGTGAATCTAACAAAAAAACGTTTTTATTGAAATAGTACAGACGCTAGCACATCAAGCTACCTGAAACCGTAAAATTTTCTCAATTGACTTTAAAGCATATGCTTCAGCTGAAAATCTATAAAGAAAATTTTAAAAATTGTAGTAGCTTGATGTGCTGGCGTCTGCACTTACCAAGCTTTGTAAAATGTAAAGTTTCCTTATTGCTTTAAATGTGCATATTAGAAAACAATAGCATCAATATTTTTCTTAATAAAGCATAATTCGCAACCCACATCATGTTTTCAGGCCGCATTAGAGTTCTGCTCACGACATCTTAACACTCACATCGGTATTCACATGTAATATGTATTATGAAACCCACCATAATAGAAGCTTAGCGTACATGTCATGGTTTTTTGTCTTTAAATGGTATCGCAGTCATAAAAATAAAGGGTTTTCACTTTCGGCCGGTGACCTTACGTTCAGGATAACGACACCTGGGAGTGACCTCATCAGTTGCTTAGTATTCAGGGGAGGTGCCGATGTATCAATGCGCACTCATCGTTTCGCGGTGCGCCGTCCCGCACGCGGAATCGCGCCCAACACGCTTGACATGATGCTATTGACATTACTAACGAATGTTAGCAGAATAACCAGTAAAAGGGTTCATAAAACGTGCTCAAAATATTTGAGTGGATTTTCCAAAGTGTAGGTAAATATTTTAAAGGAGTAACCACCAACCTGCATTGGCAAGCGTTGTGATCAATGCTCAGTACTTCTCTGTATGAGATGAGGCCTGTGCTTAGTGTCTCCCAAAGTCTCAATCCATCCAAAGGTTGTCTTGATCGCGTCTAGCGATAAGACCGCCCATTGTGTCACTGTTACCTTTTCTATTAATATCTAGTTTTTCTTTGTTATTTCAATTGGTGTACATAATAAAGAGTATTATCTATCTATCTTCCGAGTCTTTTCCCAACTATGTTAGGGTCGGCTTCCAGTCTAACCGGATTCAGCTGAATACCAGTGTTTTACAAGGAGCGACTGCCTATTTGACCTCCTCAACCCAGTTACCCGGGCAACGGCCTGTGCCCAGTAGTTTGACTATAAAAAGGCTGATGAAGATGATTATTGTAAAGGAGACATGTGCATATTTTGTAGTAAATAGTTGTCGTAATAGTTTCGAATACTATTAAGAAACTGGGTTTTGTAAAATCTAAATAGTATATCTTAACAATCAACAAATACCTGTAATATTTTGTTTGATTTAATCCGCATTGATTACATGACGGCTTTGACATTTACAAAATAAATGTTAATTAAGTATTTGAGACGAAACAGTAGCTCGAAATAACATGGTAAACGTCAATTACAATTATCTCATCTTGAGCCATTGTTAACATAATTAAATATTTAAAAAGTCTAGTAAATTCCACAACAATACGAAAGGGCGTTTTAGAAGGGCGATGGGACATTCCTGACATTTAGTATTGAAGCCTTTGGCAGTTTATTACTTCTAAGTAATTGAGTGCCGCGCGTCGGCTCGACTGCCAATAGAGTAACGTACTTCGTGGTTATGGGAAGTGTATGGTTCCGCTATCCTTTTATTGTTATGGCCTGTGCGGTCTTTGTATTCATATTGTTCTATGCCTCGAACAATGGCTCTTGTATACAGTTTAATACTGTGCGTACATCATCTGCCTAGCCTTTTTCCCAAACTATGTTGGGGTCGGCTTTCAACCGCGGATGCAATTGAGTGCCAGCGTTTTACATAGAGCGAGGGATTACCTATCTGACCTTCTCAACCCAATTTACCTGGGCAACTCGATATCAGACTTTTTGGCTTCTAACTACGCATAACGGCTGCCAAACAAGCCGAAATGACAGCAGCAAACCACCAATTTAAAACACCTTCCGAAACACGGAGGAATTCGTCATGATGAGATGGTCACCCATCCATACAACAACAGCGCTAAGTGTTGCTTAACCTTATTATCGATCGACACGCGCGACTTAAATTGTAATTTAATGACTGTGAAGATATCTTTGTTTCGTATTTAAGTGAAGTGTAATGTAAACATATGTATCTGTTACCTTCGAGGCATCACCTCTGGGTTAGATAAATAAACATAGGCATCATGTCAACACTTTGGCGAGCGCCTCCTTTTGGAACACAAACTGTGGATTTTCCCGAGTTTTACGTATAAATAATTCAATATCTACGGGGAATTGAATTTTGTTTTGTTTCTGCTTCGTGTTTTGTAATATGCAAACAAATCATTGACAACACAGACAAAAAACAAGCAATAGTGTCCACAAATAGATAGATAATACTTCTATTCGGCTTATTTTTGGATTGGATTGTAGGTCCTAAATCTCTCTACTTTAGAGACGTGTGATTTCAACGTAATTTTTAATGTTTTTTTTTTTCTATTTTCATGGAACCACACAAATAAATTCTTAATTATTTTTTATCTTTTGCTCTATTTTATTTACTTTTATTTATATACAACACTTATTATTATAAAAAAATACTTAAAATGAATTTTTCATTTATACTAAGTCAGGCTCTGATTTGAATTTGCATTGCTGGTGGACCCCAGAAGGAGGGCCAGATGTTCAACCGGTTTTTGATTGTTCTCAGAACCAGCGCCGGCTCCCGATGTCACCAGTTGTATATATTAATGATAATTTTGGACTGCCTTAATGTATTTAAACGAGTGCCCAATATTAGTCATACAACTCTGAATAATCGCGAAAATCAACAACGTTTTTATAATAAAAATGTTAAAAGAATGATTAACCAAATAATGGGTTTCTTTAGAGCTTAAACTTCACAGGATTCGTTTAAAGCCACTGAGTGCTTTATAGTAAAATGCACAAATTACAATAAAACGAAGTCGTGTCTGAATGTTTGTTTACTGTTTTATTAGGTTTATCTTGGTTTATGGCGGAATAGACGCCACGCATGTCAGCACGACGGCGCTTAATGGCATTAGATGAGATCGTAATATTCTAGTCCGCAGCCATCTTGATGCATTGAATACTAATTTGACAAGAATTATTTTAATCAAGTTATGTTTAATTTACATAGAATGTGAAGTGGGGAGAATGAGTAACCGACATTGTTTATAAACATCTAACGAAAGTATGCGAAGCGACATTTTACAACAAATACTTGGAGAGGAACGAGCGAACTCAAATAATATCAAGGCTGAACGCCTTTTAGTTTATTGCCACATTGCTAAAGATGGAACTGCTATTGTTTAGGAATTTCATAGAACATTATACCAATATAAATGATATTTAGGGCCGTTTTCACCACCTACGAATAAGTTCCAGTTAGTGTATTTGGTAGATAATACACATACAAATTCTGTTCCATTTTTGAATTTATTCGCTAGAAAGTGGCTATCAGACATTGTGAAACTGGCCGTATATGTTTTACTAGTGACAAATTGTGGATAATATTATCTCTCAAAATGGTGCTGCAGGGTAAAAAAATATCTCTGTCATCAATTTTCCATCATATTACTTAGAGTTAAGAGTTAAGGCTACTGTATAGTTATCTAGTGCAGCTCTTTGGCTATTGTTACAAACGATCAAACAAAGAACTTAAGCGACTGGGAAAAGCTATTTTCCGCTAAGCCATTAAGAGCTTTAGCTCGTCATTGTTTTACTTTTAATGGCGGCGAATGCTTGTACGAAGTGTATTTTGATCGTGTTTGTTTTAATGGCTTGACCGCTGATTACATAAAGATTGTTTTATATAAATAAATTATTTATATTACTTTCTCCGGATGGATAGTTTTCTAAAATAATTTTGCATATTTGTGAGTTAATATTATGCGAATTAGACAAACGAAACACACCGCCTAGTATTATTACAACGTGCCCTTGTTTGTGAAAATTATTCTACGTGTTCACCTTATTATCTCAATTAATTAATCCTTGAAACATCAGTTTTTCTTATATATCAGTCTTTTATTATCTATTGAAAATGACGGATTTTATTTTAAAAATAGAATACAATGTTCCAAATTCAAATTTACTTTTACTTTATCGACTAGACATCGAAGTGATAGTTGACAAAAAACTATGATGCGTTTAGCACGACCGTTGTCGTCTATTGTGATCGGTTAAGTAGGTATTTGAAGAAGCCTAGTTTATCACAATGAATAGTGCAGGTCAGTGGGTGAAGTGACACATCTGGAACGATAGTCCCGTTAGAGTTAGTGTCGCACTGCGCGTGCGCAACTCGAGAGGAATAACGTTGTTTATTAAGTGCGATCATTATTGACACTTACGTGATAATTGCTGTGTTACTTTTTCTACTCTGTTTATATGTATGGAGTAACTTTTTCTTTTGTTTGCAGAATTTGCGATTTTTTTAGTTTTTTTTAGTTGCTTTTTCATCGTTTTATAAAAGTTACGACTTTGCTTAGCTATTATTATTGGATATGACAGTGAATTATTCGTTCGATTATAAATTTAGAGTTATTTATGAAATAAAAACGACAAAATAAAACTGTTTACATCATTCTTTTTTTCGACCACACTGATGATGATGATGATGGATATTAGACTTGGCTCAGCAGTTTTAGAGACTACGCCTCACACACCGACAGACAAATAAACTTCCTTCATTATGAAGTAGTAAATAAACCATGGAATGTAGACCCGATGGCAGGCACCCGTTATGTACTGCACAGTTGCACACCCCGTCAACCGCCATGGGAAATAGGTACCTATCTAACTGTAGTGAGCGCGAACTTGCGAAGCTAGATCATTATTTTAATTTTCTAGATGTTTAATGAGGAAGATAAGTAATAGTAAACCCGTTTGGTTGTAAGAAGAAAACCTGTATGGTTATCTTTTTATCTCACGTAATATGGACTGTTTATGTTTTATTTATTAAGTGAATCAGCAGAGCAATTAGTACTGGAATATCTTGGCGTCTTTCTAGATTACAAACTAACTTTTTTTTTAACCATAGGGATTATCCCAACACTAGTATAAGGTAACTTACTGGGACCATGGAGAACAAAAGGACTAGACTGGGACTGTCTCCAGTGTTGTATAAAAAAATGATTGAGATGCCATAAAAAAAGACAAAACTTGTAAACAGATTTAGATTGATTGAGATTTAGAAGAGCTCGTTTACGAGTAATCAGAAGCCCGAAAGTCTAACAACCAGTCTTACTAAGGGGTATCGGCTTCCCCGGGTAACCCGGTTGCGGTAGTCGGTCAGGCAGTCGCTCTATGGTAAACACTGATACTCAGCTACATGTGGTTACACTGGAAGCTGACCTTAGGCAGATCTAGGCTGACTAAGCAGATGAATTTAATAATACAAAATTATATGAAAGAAAAAGACGAAATACATGTATTTACTGGAACATATACAACACAATGCATAAATAACAAAGAAGTAAAGAAGCAGAAATTAAAAATAGGATCAGATCAACAAAAAGATAGGTTATACATGGCGCGATCGTTTCAATGTTTCAACCCAAAACCATGTCTTGCTGTCCAATTCTGTCGATGAAAATTAAGACGATCCTGTTTCAACATTTTCTCTGGATACCTAACTTAGTTTTTCTTGTATTTGTTGTCAACAGGTTCAAAATGAGAGCGATACTGGCGACGTTGGCCGTCCTGGCGGTCGCGACGACTGCAGTTGAAGGTAAGAAACTTAGATTTGTTAAAGTTACTATTTACCACAAAGTTCATAGAATCTAGGAAGGCTATAAGTGGAATAAACTTTAGCAAGGCAAAACTTTTCCACAATATTTTCCGTGGCTCACCTATAGATTAAGTTGGATTCCGCGTAAAAGATTACGATATAACTAGTTGAACGGGCCAGCACATCAAGCTACTCGAAACTGTCAACTCTTCCTAATTAACTTTGAATCATAAATGCTTCAGCGATAAAGTTAAAAATCTAATAAGGAAATTTGACAGGTTGTCTCTGGTTGGCTGGCATCTGCACAATTCCACTGAAATCCGTTTAGTTCAGATACTCAGATAAAGAAACATCTACACATCATAAGGACTATACAAAAATGTATAGGCAAATGTATTATTAAAATATAATTCAGCTTTTTACAATGATGCAATCAATTCTCCATCCTCATTGTAGGTGACTTATCTGGCACAAAGCTTATCATTGTGGGTTACCGTTGGCGGCTTAACGGTCCCTCATAACAAAGGGTTAGACATAAATCAATCTGCCGTTTAACCGGCGACTAAGTTGGCTTAACCCTGCTTATCTTGTGCTGCAACTGTTATACAAACTTACTGTTACCTCCCTGTATTGACTGATCTGTTAGCGTTCTTGTTCATTCTATAGTTATTGATTTCAATTTTTGTTATTTGAGAAACAGACGGATAAATTATTAATAACATTATCTGATTTTTCTTGCTTTCGTTTTTTACAAATTGGCGATGACGTTTATTATTTAGTTTCTTTTTTAATGTTCATATATAGATAGTTTATGCCATAGATTTTCGGATGAAAACTTAGACCACCAAAAAAATACATTTATTTACAACTTATTTACCAACACTACTACTTCAACCAAAAAAATAATGAAAATACATTTGTCAATTACATTGTACGGTATTGTTTCTTATAATAGAACGTCTTTATAACATCTAATAAAGTTCAGCTATAATTTAGCTGCAGAACCGTCCTACACACCAATTTTTTTTTCGGCAGCGGACAGCAAAGCGCGCATAGTATGCTACTTCAGCAACTGGGCGGTGTACCGGCCTGGCGTGGGCCGCTACGGCATCGAGGACATCCCAGTGGACCTCTGCACGCACATTATCTACTCCTTCATCGGCGTCACTGAGAAGAGCAATGAAGTCCTCATCATTGATCCTGAGGTAACGAGTTTGCTTTGCTGAGGCAAATATTCTTTATTTAATTATCTTAATAGACATAACAGCACCCTATATCTACCTGAATATGCGGTCCAAAACAGCAGGCTGTAAAAGTACACGCCTATACCTTATACTTCTTAAAAAGTACTACTTTTGTTTGATAGACGATATAGAAGCTATCCTCACAAACTATACGTATTATGAAGGCATACTAATAGTTCTTGCATTGACCAATCAATAACACTTGTTCCACAGCTGGACGTAGACAAGAACGGTTTCAAGAACTTCACAGCTCTTCGGAAGTCTCACCCCAATGTGAAGTTCACGGTGGCTGTGGGTGGCTGGGCCGAGGGAGGCTCTAAATACTCGCACATGGTCGCACAGAAACAAACGCGAATGGCCTTCGTGAGGAGTGTTGTAGGTAAGTCTGAAAACCTTTCCTTTATACTACATACAGCGAATTTACTAAATGAATCAACTGATAAAATTTGCCACAAGCCACTCATGACCATTCTTAATCATCATTACGCGCAATACACATTCACCACGCAAAACCACGATGATGATACGGGGAAAGCAATTTGTCCAGGAAAACAATAGGCCTTCCACGCAACAAGGACGCTTGGCAAATAAAATATATCAAGTGTGACTCACGATCTAGTCGTAACTTATGCACTGCCCCGGAATATATTTCCTCATACGATACGAAGATTCTTTATTTTATTGTTAACATAGTTTCGTGAAGCTCCCGCAACGAAAATAAAAGAAAATACAGAAGGAATTTGTCTGTAGAGTGGATATTTCTCAGTAGATACTACAAGAATTGCACTGAGCGGGATAGCGAACAATATAAGGAAATACTTTTATTTGCAAATATTTCTTGGGAAACTCCAGAACTTGTTGCGTGGAATAAGTCATGTAGCGATAACCAATAGACATCGCTACTGATTGACAAATATTTACTTTACACCAGTCTTACTAATATTACAAACGCGAAAGCTTGCAAGAACCGTGAGAACGGATGAAATATGTACGATTGTTACTCTTTGACGTAAAACCTATAAAATGCATTTTGAATTTCAAAAAAACTTTTACAACAAAAAAAACCGACTTCTAAAACACCGAAAAGTAAAAAAAAAACATTCAAGTACATCGCTATAGAAGTCGGTGTCAAGAAGTTGCAGCTGTACGAGTATTTATTTGGACACCGACTTCTAAAGCGATGTACTTAAAAGTTTTTTTTTTTACTTATTAGTGCTTCAGAAGTCGGTTTTATTTTTATGTATAAAATTTTTATTTTTGTCTTTATATATTCACCGACAAAAAAAAACATACCGGCTGAATTGAACCTCCTCCTTTTTTTGGAAGTCGATTATAAATAATGTATTAGCAATTTTTTGCAACAGGGGCAAAGAAGTTGAATACCCGGGACGGGGGTAAATCCATGGACGGACCGTAGAACATAGATTTTACAGTGTTGTAAATAAATAGTGTACAACGATTAAAAAAAAAATGTTTATCTAAATTATTTTTAAGCTTCCATTGACTAAGATTGTTTTATTAAATAGCAGACACGCAATTTGTATCAAGGGACTTGGTATTCAATCTATTTTTCAATTTACGCGTAACATCTCCCAAAGTGAGTAAACAAAATGAAATATCGATATTCTCGAATGTCAAGTGTGTAAATATCATATTTTGACAACTTATCATAACTCGATGGCAACAAAAAAGCTTTTTGGAACTTTGGAAATAAATCTATCAGTGTCTTTTCATAATAATTCTTGTATTTGGTTATGCTCTTTCGTCTAGACGTGTTAGCTTCAACGTTCTAACTTCTCGATTAGTTAAGTGAGAGTTCCCAGCTGTTATCTCTAAACCGCAGGACATATTATAGGAATTAAAGTCCTTTAGAATCCCTTGTTAGGAGTGGCTTGTAAACCGTATTT
This sequence comes from Heliothis peltigera, assembly GCA_958496145.1. NCBI lineage: Eukaryota > Metazoa > Arthropoda > Insecta > Lepidoptera > Noctuidae > Heliothis > Heliothis peltigera. The sequence continues at coordinate 3,539,228 of OY292341.1, forward strand.
AAGTGGAAGATTAGACGTTGTACAGACTGTGGAGTGAAGATTTACTTATCAAAACTTAGAGATTAATCCTGCATTACTTTAACAATATTTTAACGACTGCTTCTTTAGTCTAGTAGACGCGCGCGACTGCTGTGACCCCGTCTCGAGTTCGATTATCGGGTCGGGCCAAAATCGCTTTGTAGGTTTTAAGAGACTTTCATAAAGCAGCCCGGAATCTGACAGATGGTGATTGATACACCCGAGAGTACGTAAATGTCGGTCCTGCATCTGATATCTTCCGGGTCGTGTTGGATTGCCGTCCCATAGGACCACGAGAGTCAGGGAATACAGAGTGCACCTGTGTCCGCGCAAATGCATATGTACTATAATATGTCGTGCGCAGCTGGCTGATCTCCTTAGAGAGAACGGCCGCCGTGGCCGGCAATCGGTCTGGACGCCATTACTTTAAAAATACGTATATATGCTTATTTTTTTAGACTTCCTGAAGAAATATGACTTTGATGGTTTGGATTTGGATTGGGAGTACCCTGGTGCGGCTGATCGTGGAGGCTCCTTCTCCGACAAGGACCGATTCCTCTTCCTCGTTCAGGAGTTAAGGAGGGCTTTCATTCGGGAGAAGAGGGGATGGGAACTGACTGCTGCTGTGCCTCTCGCTAACTTCAGACTGATGGAGGGATACCACGTACCTGATCTTTGCCAGTAAGTAACGATTTATATGATTTTAAAATAAGTCTAAGGTCAGGCTGACGGCTGTTGCTAATTTTTTTAAGATATTATCACCTCTCTATCTGCATGAAATTTGATATTCGCAATTTTGACAGCTAAAATAATGGTTATTTTGAGATGTCATAAAATACAGTTCGATGTAACCAAACATCTCACTTTTATGTGTTAAACACGATATAACATCAAAAAACACCAACGAAAGTTTTTTTGTTTCAAATATCCCAACAAAAATATATTGAAAAGCACCCACACATGTTTCAAAATCTATTAACTTAACATTTTGTAACGACGAAAAACTCCAACCAGTTTAATAGTTTGAAACAGTTTTATCGCTTCAAAGTAACTTGGTGCAACATAAATAACAGTGGAAGGAAGTGCAAAGTGAAAACAAATATTGTTCTGGAGTACAGTCACCCGCACATCAGTAGACACACTTTGACCTTGAGACCGCCTCTATTTCCTACGACATAAGAGCTGTTTTCGCAGTTCAAATGTTTCCACTGATGTGCGGGTGACTGTACTTTAGAAGCTAAGACGTGTAGCTGTGAGTGCTGAGATTTACGCGTGTTGTTGCAGAGAGCTGGATGCTATCCACGTGATGTCCTACGATTTGCGCGGGAACTGGGCCGGCTTTGCAGATGTGCACTCGCCTTTATATAAGCGTCCTCATGACCAGTGGGCTTATGAGAAGTTGAACGTGGTGAGTACTATCTTTCATTTAAGTGAACGGATACTTTTTTGCAATTATATAGGTTTGAAATTTTACGAAAGCTAGGATTTAAAAAGTTCGCTTCGTTAGATTATTAAGATTTATGTTTGAACATCTTTAAAACATTTTTCATTTAAATAACAAAATCTAACACAACAAAAAAAAATCACACAATCTCCTTAACTTCTTCCTACCATCTTATACCAACTTCTTCCTATCATCTTATACTAACTGCGGTATGGTATAAGACGGTAGGAAGAAGTTAAGAAGATTGTGTGCTTTTTTTTGTATAAAGATATTTGTATTGCTTTGTGATGATTGGATTATTGATCGAATTTATACGTTCCTGAACAGACGTTTATTAATATAAATTCTGACACTTACACGGAATGTTTCTTTTCAGAATGATGGCTTGGCGCTTTGGGAAGAGAAAGGCTGTCCTAGCAACAAATTGGTCGTCGGTATTCCGTTCTACGGTCGCTCGTTCACCCTATCAGCTGGTAATAACAATTACGGTCTCGGTACCTACATCAACAAGGAGGCTGGAGGAGGCGATCCCGCGCCATACACCAATGCTACTGGATTCTGGGCTTATTACGAGGTAATTTAATTTTCATAAGTTTTATATTTATTTTTCATAGATTAACGCTCAATCCTTCCCTGTGTGAGAAGAGGCCTTTGCTCAGCAGTGGGACGGTAAAAAGTTGATAATGATGAGTTTTTATAAAAAACATAGATGAGCGTATACCACTTCCTGGCTCATTCGGGAGGTTGCCAAAAACAACTTCTATTAAAAAAAGTTTAGAAAAATCATCACATTTTTTTTATAGATCTGTACCGAAGTAGACAAAGAAGGTTCAGGTTGGACCAAGAAGTGGGACGACCATGGCAAATGCCCCTACGCTTACAAGGGCACCCAGTGGGTAGGCTACGAGGACCCTCGCAGTGTGGAGATCAAGATGAACTGGATCAAGGAGAAGGGTTACCTCGGCGCCATGACCTGGGCCATTGATATGGACGACTTCAAGGGGCTCTGTGGAGCCGAGAATCCTCTGATTAAGCTTTTGCATAAGCATATGAGCACGTACACTGTCCCACCACCTCGTACTGGAAATACCACACCCACGGTAAGTAATTCTACCAAAAATCTAAGACTGTAAAATATCACTCCATATTTACGGTTGCAGTATTTTTTTGTAAAAAGTAGTTTTATCTAAGAATCCATAACAAAATATGATCAATTAAGTCTTCATAACAAATTACGATTCATTCCCATAATAAAACCATAATACAGCTAACTAACAAACTTTCGCAACGTTTGAACGAAATAGACACGCGCGATTAATCGCAACAGAAACAAATGGAGGGTCCATTACTCATATTGATATAAATCTTAGCCTGAATGGGCGCGGCCACCGTCGACGCCGTCCGACCCAGCTGAGGGGGAGATCGTCACTACTGTCAGGCCAACCACCGCTAAACCAAGCACAGCCAAGCCTTCAACAACGGCTAAACCTACCACGACGAAGGCACCCCAAGTCGTACAAATTGAAGATGATGAGAATGACATCGCTGTGAGACCACCGAAAGTCCCTGAAACTCCTGAAACCCCCGTAGAACCTGAAGTTCCCGAAGCTGCTGAACCACAAACTGTAAGACATTATACAATCATTAAAATTTTATTTTAAGGAACATTTTTTGTAGCTTGCATTTCATACATTTTTTATCTTGCAGGAAAATGAAATTGATAACCAAGACGTTTGCAATTCTGAAGAGGATTACGTGCCTGACAAGAAAAAGTGCGATAAGGTACAGTGGAGCTGTTTTTTATACCGACTTTAGTAAACTACTTAAATTTCAAATGTTCTATTATAACATTGTCGTGACAGTATTGCATCTAACACTACCTTGTTCAATTTTTAAATATTAATAAGTTCCTATATTTTTACAGTATTGGCGATGCGTCAACGGACAAGGAATGCTGTTCACATGCCAACCAGGAACTGTGTTCAACGTGAAGCTGAATGTTTGCGACTGGCCCGACAACGCCGACCGTAATGACTGCGAGCCCTAAACTAGAGCTGCATGAACAGGACGCTTTAGTGGTCATTGCATAGATACCGTTTGATTGAAATCGCATTCGCCTTGCAAGACAGCCGATAAATTATGTTGCTCCATTGCGGGTTCCATCTCAGCTCAATCTGGCGTCTCGCCCGACAATTGGTATGCGGAGAAACAAGGCTGTCAATGCACTAGCAATTAGCGAATGAGGCTTCGACTTAACGAGACCAACATTACATTGGGAGACGTCTTGAAGTCTACATCTGGTCTGAAAATTTCACCAGCTACATCTAGATTTATTCGCTTTAATTATGTTCAATGTATGAGTGAACCGTGTAAGGTCTCCTAAGTCAGTCTATGTATGGTCCGACTGCTTGCGGCTTGATTTTGATAAACTGTATCTTTCCTCTACGCAATGAATCACAATAACGCTCGTATTTACGAAGTTTTAGGTTACTGAACAATATTGTCGTATTTTGTTATGTCGCAACATAATACGCCAATGTTTTCTCGTGTCTCTATATTATTAATGGGTAGGCTTAATGTGATGTTTAGTTTCTATATTTAGTTATGTAAATAGCAAGTTTCTTACATAAATAATGATGCATTTTATTGGGAATATGATTGAGCACAAATTATCCCAGGTAAGCACATAATTAGGTGAGAAATCGGCGAATAAAAAATGAGATTATTAGTGTATCACTTAAAGTTTAGGCCTTAGATCATGTACAAGACTGCATCGACTAGATTTAAATGTAAAATAAGGTACTTATTATTAAGTTCATCTTTGTGTTTCAATCGTATAGAAACGAACAACAGAAAAGATTTGTAAAAGTTCTAGAAACATGGACGTTTTTATTTGCTCATTTTAGTTTGTTAAGAACTGTTGCAGTTTCCGCCGATAACTCTATTGGCAACTGTTATAAAGTTATGGCAGACAACTGTGTTTATTCTATAAATTTTGTTTCGACTCGAAGCCAATTAGACTGGCCCCGGCTTCAGGGGATTTAAATGAAATTCCGCAGCACTTGTCGCGGGTGGCTCGCTTAAACATTCTCAGTTTAATTTATTTATTTTAATAATTTTAAGACAATAAATTATGGTAAAAATCTGCGTTGAGTTTTTGTTGTTTACCCTCAAGAGTCTGGCATTTAAAGTAATAGATTAAATAAGACTGTCTGCATTAGCATAATTGGGAGTTCTGTGGTAGAAAGTTAAATGATGTATAAAGCTGCTAGAGAAATGAGCTTTACAAGATATACTATGTAGATTTTGGTATAATTTTGCTGTGAAAACTCCTGACTCCGGAACTGCTATTATTTAATATTTCTTTTTCAATACCTACTTAAAAATTATCCATACTGCAAACTTCATGCTCCAAATTAAAAAGACAGTAGATGGGTTGGTAGCGGATACTATTATTATTTTGTATGTCTCTGCTAGGGGGACCACGGGACTACAGAGTCCCGGATTTTTAGAAGGAACGTGGGGCCGAAGCCAACACGCTGAAGCCCTTTTGAGACAACTTTAATATCTGTAATGGTTACACAAAACCGACGATTATCCCTGTATACACTATAGAAATGTACCCAAGGACAACCCCCGGTTTGTGCTAAACTATTGCTAAGTATGGAAGAAAAACTGTTTGGGTTATTGTGATGGGATGCTAGTGGTCTAAGGAAGGGAAAACTATGGGGACTATGACCCCTGCCGATGGCAATGTAATAAATACATGTAAAAATGGCAGGAGGAGACTCGCCAGCTCACTTACCGGGCCCCCGCGAACTAGTCGCTAAGTCGCAACAAGGGAGCAACGGGAACGTGAGCGGCTGAAGGGTGAGGTTGCCTCGGCCGGCTTTCTACCCAGATCACGCGCCTAAAAACCAGCATTCAGCCAGGGTCCAGCATCTCTGTGCCCACTCGCCACTTAATCGAGGCATTCACCCTCCGAGCATTGCTCTAGCGACTCCACTCTGGAAGGCCAATGAAGGCAAGCCAGAGTTGGGAGACCTATCCTCCTTCAGGGTTCACTCCGGTGAGCCGGAGGTGAGGGACAGTATCCTCTCCCTGGAGCAGTCCCGCGGGGTCGCTACTCCCCGACATGCGCCTCAGATGCCCTGCGGGCCTTATTCTTACGAGTGTATAATATATAAATGCATTTATATATCTTCTACGTATTTTTTTATGTCAAGTCAAAATAAAACTTATTATTACAGAATTTAAAGACACCTCGAAATCTAAAGGAGGCAACTGTATTCCTTTGATATATCGATTCTAATCACTAAACACACAATAAGGTGTTTCGTGACACATTGCTATATGCTATGTATCAGGCGCTTTCAATTTCATGAATAGCGCATGTCGAATAAGAATTGTTCGTTTTCGAATAGAAAGAAATGAAATAAACTTTTTTCAAAAGATACGTACAAGGATATCTACGCTTTTAATCTTTTGACGATGTCTTTGTCGCAATAATCACCATGCGAGTCTGTCGTACGGAGGGTTCAAAGTTCGATTCTTAGTACGGTCAACATCTGTGTGATGGGCATGCTCGTTTATTGTTTTCTTGTATTGCTTGTTACAACCTTATTTACATATGTATAAGTATACTCGTATACCAATAAGCATTTATAACATTACCAAAGCTAATCTTAGGATTAATGTGAAGGTGTGTGCGATATTATATTTTTATTTAGGTACATTGTTCTAGAAGTGCTCACTGAGAATGTTCGGCGAAGATATTTTTATAAGATAACAGTTTACTAATAAGAGAGGCCTATCTTCTCAAGAATAATGCATAAGATAGCTATTGGGTGATTCTTTGAAACAGAGGGTTTTTGACTCATTGATCTGGCTCAATTTTTTTTATCATTACATCTTAATTAACATAATAATTTGGTCCAATGCATCATATGCAATAACATATATCGAAGGCACTGATTTGCATCATGTAGATTAGGATTTAGAAAGTGCTGATTAATTGGTGAGCCAGGTTAATGATGGCAATGGCAGACGAATGAGATTTTGCACCATATTAATTAGAGGGATACAAATGAATGATAACTCCTTTATTTTTTGCAATAGACTTAACTGTAAAATAATTAACAAACACTGATATCATTACTCCCACATCTACTTATTGACTCTCATAAAAAATATTAAGTAAACTAGCTTTTGCCCGCGCGGCTTCGCTCCCGTTCTTCTACCTTAATCTACACTACACTGCTCTACCCTACTCTGCCCTACTCTGCCCTATAACTCTGCCCTACTCTGCCCCTACTCTGCCCTACTCTGCCCTACTCTGCCCCTACTCTGCCCTACTCTGCCCTACTCTGCCCTGCTCTGCCCTACTCTGCCTTACTCTGCCCTACTCTGCCCTACTCTGCCCTACTCTGCCCCTACTCTGCCCTACTCTGCCCCTACTCTGCCCTACTCTGCCCTACTCTGCCCTACTCTGCCCCACTCTGCCCTACTCTACCCTACTGTGCCCTACTCTGCCCTACTCTGCCCTGCTCTGCCCTGCTCTGCCCTACTCTGCCCTACTCTACCCTACTCTGCCCCTACTCTGCCCTACTCTGCCCTACTCTGCCCTACTCTACCCTACTCTGCCCTACTCTGCCCTACTCTTCTCACCTTTTAAACCTTCCCTAGACCTCCACGAACATTTCGATTTTCATCTGTCATTTTTTTCTGTATCTCTTTCTTTCTAATTTTTGTTGTTCATCATCATCATGATCTTAGTCATAGGACGTCTACTGCTGAACATAGGCCTCCTCTTTAGATGTCCACATATACCGGTTAGAAGCGACCTGCATCCAGTGTGCTCCGGCGACCTTTATAACATCTGTCCATCTTGTTGGTGGACGCCCTACGCTGCGCTTGCTAGTCGGTGGTCTCCACTTTAGCACTTTTCGACCCTATCGGCCTTCTGCTCAGCGAGCAATATGGCCTGCCCATTGGTACTTCACCTTGCTAATCCGGTGGGCTATATCGGTGACTTTTTCGAACACGAAGAGAAACACCGAGCATAGCCCATAGCTCGTTGAGCGACTTTGAGCTTTGAGTCGTGAACCTAGGACCTGTAGTATAGTAGATGCACTTCCGACCGCAAGACCACATAATTTTGTTTTGAATTTTGCCCGAATTTGAATGAAACCTAATTTATATGACCCCTTCAAATTAATCTGGCTTTAAGAGCCAAATGAAACCAGACTAATGGGGGCCAGACAAATTAGGAATTTGAAGATAATCAAATCATGCTCCTTTATTTAGGAATATAAAGAATTAAACGTGCAATAACTAGTTAATAAACCATGTGATTACAAACTTTAGTTTGGTAACAAAACGAAAGCAAAGACACACCTTACGTAAATTAAGGCAGATGAATTATACTACTTACGTGACAATCGCCAGATCACAACATTCGATCGTAATTATTTGCAAAACTACGACGGCGCACGAGTACTCCCTGCTACAGATCGGCACTGACCGACGCGATCAATAACGAGTAGAATTTATTATATTGAGCACTGTTTTTTACATCTAAATATTGCTTGAACAAATCGAGCCAGCTTAATTATGAATTTAGTCGGGGACAATTTTTAAAATCATGTAATTATGAAAATATACTATTATGACGGATTTAAATATTAAAATATTAGAAAACAACTATTTAAAGATCATTTGAAGTTATTAGTTTTAGTGTAAAGCGACCGTAGCTCGCACAAATCTAAATGATTCAACAAAAATCGTCGTTGGGACACACCAGACTAATTAGGTTTTACTGTTTTCTGCAAACTTAATTATTGTTTCTTTTAATTCATCCCAATCAGCTACATGAGGCCTCGATAGACATTTAAATTTGCCATAAAACCTAAAATCGGCATTGAAATTGGAGATTATTTTCATATGTTCTTCAGTCAAAAACACGTCAAAACCGTGTTCCGAAGAATCACCCTATTACACTATACGAAGCATCATGTATGAAGTTAATTTGAAATTCCCAACCCACATTTTACGCGCACCGTGATAAATGACTGCCAAATATTTTTGTTTAATTTGCCGACACTATTAATTACTCCATTCAAAGTTCTGACTCCGTCGGCAGAATCTGTGCCGAGCAGCCAATTATAATAAGTAAATGAATTCGTTTAATCAACGTTATTTTCGTTCATTTGAATGCCGGCTCTATACAAAATTCTTGGTACGTACTTCTTGCTGTTTAAACAATTTAAAGCGTTCGCTCAACAATATGTTTTTTAAACTTAAGAGCGCGTATACCGAAAGTTGGTAACGTCGTAAATAATTGTCAAATATTTATGTACACGTTTTAAATAATTTAGCTAATATACTATATGAAAATATGAAATGAGGCTCCGTAGTGCACTAAAACATTGAAGAGGAATTGCAATTAAAACCTTAATTTGATGTTGTGAACGTTTTAGAAGTAAAAACGGCATTTGATAAGTTTCTAAATAAGCTTTTCATATATGTATAAAACTATACGTTACGATAAATTAATGCATTCCCTATTCAATTTTTAAGTCCACTACATGCATTATTTCTTATTTACATACAGTACAAATTGACAAATTAATTAAAATATTTGACAGCTATTTGCAACGGTACCTGCTTTTGGAATACGCGCTCTTAACGCTGAATGGACGTTCTTGATATTGAAAATGAGAAGGTCTTAATTAAACTAATTAAAGTTCTCACTCGACTAACTTTAACAAACAGTAAAACTAAATATATTTCATCTATTTATATACTTGAAAACTTATGATTGCTTTCTTTCTTCGTTGTTCATAGCTTCGCGGAAAATAAAAATGTTATCACCCTGCCGAGGGATTCATTCATGAGTATTATTAGGTAGGTAGGTACCTGACCTTTCTTGGTTGTATGTTGAAGAAATCGCAGCTTGTAGGCAGCCTAATGAATTTATTATAAATACAATAAATGAGCGTAGGTGGTCTTGAAATTACGTTACCTTTACAGAAACATGGTGGAAGAGAAAGGCTATTTTTATCTTAATTTACATATTCTTTAGGAGTTAATAATTTTCAGGTCGGTAATGATGATATCGGCCAATATTTACTGCGCCTTTTTTATTAATCAGTCAATTTACATAATAATATCTTTTCTTTTTCTGTCAATATAAAACCAGAAAAAATAATGTTATTCCTCTAAGTAAATCGTAGTAAATCGTAAATCCTAGACTATAACTTAGTGTAGGTAAGTTGAATAAATTGTGCTTGTCACATAATGGGTAATCTTCTCAATAGGAGTATAATTTTCAAATATTTCCGATTTAAAACAGGGAATAATTAAAGCTTTGGTCGTTAATGAAAATAAATATTGTTATAACAGTATTAATCGCCTTCAAATGGAAGCTTGTTTACGTCAAGTTGTCAAAACTCAAGCGAAATTGTTTATGAAACATGTTTAGTTGGTACTTCGTAAAATTCTCATACAAAAGCGATACACATCCATCTACATTAGCAAGCTGAAGTGGCAATAGGCAGGCCATATAGCTCGCAGGGCAGATGGCCGATGGGGTCGAAAAGTGCTATAGTAGAGACCACGGACCAGCAAGCGCAGCGTAGGACGTCCACCAACAAGATGGACAGACGACCTTATAAAGGTCGCCGGAAGACGCTGGATGCAGGTCGCTTCCAACCGGTATATGTGGAGATCTAAAGGGGAGGTCTATATTCAGCAGTGGATGTCCTATGGCTGAGATGATGATGATGATGATGATCCAACTACACACTTCGCGGCTCTAGAACACTCAGGTGTGTACAAAACAACGAAAAGTTACATTTCTAACACACTATAACATCCAAACACCTTTTAACGATTCAAAGTTTTAACTAAACCAAGTATAACAGTTCGTTAAGCTTTAATGAAATGTTTCGTTATTTAAAACGTTATTATTATTTAACCTTTGGATAACTAATTATGTTAATATCAAAAGCTTTAGTTTTATCAGGATACTTAAATGTCCGCTTATAGTTTCTATGGTGGGTTGCGTGGGCCGTACCGAGTTAGATGAGAAGTTTTCTATTTATACTTTTTATGTAAATGCTATTATTGTAGAATGCCAGCGGCTTTGGTTCTAGTATCTTTCTACGTCGTATTTGAAACATGTTTCATTAATTTGAGGTTTTCTATTCGCGTTATTATCAGGAAACTGGTTTATTTTCGTCTTGGTCTTAAAAATGGCGTCGTTGCGTAGAAATTAATGGAATGTGTAGTGGGAACGCCAATAAATATTCACAAATTACAAGAAAGATAATGTGACCTAATTTTATTTTGAAAAATATCGATTAAAAATTGGCAAAACTATTCAGGCAGTGGTTTTATAAAAATATGGATGTGCAAAAAATTTGGGCTCGTCCGGGATTTGAACCCGGGACCTCTCGCACCCTAAGCGAAAATCATACCCCTAGACCAACGAGCCGCTTGTATATCATGTCGAAATACAAATTTATAATACGTTCAAATATAAATTTAAAAAGAGAAAGGCAGAAATCGCCCACACATCGTTGTTTTTATAAACCGAGAGTGTAATGCCGGAACAGAAGGAAATCAAGCCATTTACCAATCTAGTTTGAACCTTATGCTTTTGTAATAAAGTTGAAAATCTTTGGTTTGTTTAATCAAACAATTTCTTTTGTATTTTACAGAAGTTCTTCAAATTTTCAACATACATATTTTTGTTACTTATTGTAGTGCTATGTATATTAAAATATGAAAAAGACGGACATACGCAAAAACCACAATGTACGATCCACAATCATTGCAACTTTGTCAGGTATTCCTTACAGGAAAAATAACGTAGGTATATTTTAGACTCATCGACATTTTGCTAGACTTATTTAAATTAATGGAAGAGTAAATTCCCTTCTGATGACTCATTCTTTTTTCAACCATTCTTAATGACGTCATAACACGTGCGCTATTAGATTACTTGAGTTATTTGAATATTAGTCAAGTAGGATGTATCAATAATTATCATCTATTTTATTGTTGTGTGTGTGTATTATAATTTTGAACACTGAACAGACTGACTTACAAGGAAGATACATAAAAAATATGTAATGTAGGTACAGACTATTGATAAACAAAAGACTAATTGGTTCTATAATTAAATTAATGATTACCTAAACAGCTAATCTAGGGCACACTTTTAATTGGAAAGTAGTACGTATGGACTTCCACAGAGGTCCGTCAAAGGCCCATCGATCGCTCTCTATCAAGTACCAATTAATATTCATTGAATATTTGAAAAACGAATAGAACCTTCACCGCATTTGTGTGTGCTTCATTTCTTTACACTTTGACCAATAAGAATAGGTTATTTAAAAGAGGAATAATATAAGGACCACATTCGAAACGACAACTGGACATTTACTAAAGCCATGTGAATTTAAACTTTATGTCAAGGAGTTAAGGTTCTTTTATCTGTGACTGAAATAATATCTTCTTATCAGCCTTGTCAATGAATGTTGTAAGCATCAGATAGTGGGACGAAATATTTTGTTACCTCGTGTTATTTTTAGTGTTATCTAAATGATTGGACGAAGTTGATTATCCACGATATCCATAGGTACCTACTGATACTAGATATTTAATCCGAAAAAAGGTTCTGGTAGGAAAATTTCTGAATATTTGTAGTTTTTTTTTATGAAGAAAGAAAGGAAAATATAGAAAACTTACTTTCATATATGTTTTTCAGCAATAACACGGAGGTGGTGCACGGCAGAGGTGTCATCATTATCAGCCTTTTCATGGTCTTTCTCCCTCCCACATACATACCTGAAGAAAGAATGAGATTTAATCACCATGTTGGCTCAATGCGGGTTGGTGATTCAATTTTTTTTTGGCCAAATTTCCTCAAAGATGTTCTATTTCACCTGTACTGATTGATGTTAAAGATACTTACACTTGAAAAGTACATGTAAATTGGCTAAGCCAACCAGAAAAAAAACTTCAAAAAAGTCAAAAGAAATCGTCAATCTGTCACTTTTCTGTCATTATGTCCACTCTCCGTGTCTACCGGAAACTTTTTTATACGTAAGTCATGCTAAGCCTGCTGGAATCAAACCCGCACACTTGCAAAAGAGGCGGCTGCTTTAACCACCAGGCCACCATAAATCACAGATCCGAAAGGATACAAATAAATCTATAGGACGGAGCCAGTCTTCAATACTACGTCGGTCACGTTCAGCGTTTTGTCATAGCTTTGAGCCATCACTCAGATGCGTGTGACAGTGTTGTCTGTCTGTAATTGCTTTGACATATGTATCCCTACAAACGAACAAAAACTGAACACGCAGGCTTGTATTCGTTGTGTTTGTAAAAGGAATACTGAAAATAATGCTATTTAGAAACTCTCACACGAAATGCTCGCTTGAAGGATACAAAGATGCAACATATTAATGTGAAATTAATGAGAAAACTTCAGTAGAGTATGCCTACTCGTAGCGTAGCCTTAGTAAGAAAAGATTAAAAAAAAAAACAAAAGAAAACATAATTTATTTATTCTTATTTCAAATAACAATTGGGTACTTGACAACTAGTCGAATTCGATACTTTTATTGAACTGTCAAAAACGGTTATTTTCTATGCAATTTGTATGAAAGTTAGAATTATGACGTCACAATTTTCTCACAATATAGCCATATACGTATTTTAGTTAAGTTATCAATAAAAAAAAATTCAAAAGATTTTCCTCCAGATAAATGTCAGTGACATTATTTTAAGATGCTTTACCAAATTAATATCATAAAGGATTTTATTTTTGACCTAGTCAATTACCCAATTGAAAAAATATTTTTGAATTTAGAACTATCCATTAAATTGTCTAGTATCGGTACATTTATCTACACCATTAAAAAGGCTATACGCTGTGATCGAAGGTCTACGTTTGTGAATTTTTTACATAGGTACTGATATATAGGACCGATGACTATGTGGAACAACTAAAAGCCGTTGTTGGCAACTAAAATGGCCTGAATCACTGTTAAACTTAGCGGTACAGTCACGCCGTCAATGTAGTCTATGGTATGAGTGAAGAGTGACGTCAGCAAAATGGCGTAGACGATTTGTCATCGCGCAAGTTCAGGGGACCATGTTACACAAAGCCTTGCAAAGCCTCGGCGCACGAAAGTAAAAATATAAGAAGATATAGGTGTACAACTTTATATTCGACGTTCACACTGATATTTTTAGAAAAGAGTTAATTTGAGCTCAAACTAGTTGATGAAAATAATAATAATATTATCTAATTAATGGGTTTTGAATAATTGTGATATTAAGCAGTATTTTTTTCCCGCCGTACTTGATATCGTAAGTATGGTAATATTTACATAAGGTAATTATTATGTAATGATAATTACGGGGTAGGTCCCTCAAGAGATGGGGAGACGACTTGGACGCCTACTACCATGATTTGTGGAAACGCGAACGAAGAATGGAGGCTGTGGGACAACCAGGCTATAGTAGAAAAAAAATCATAGTTCATAAAAAAGAACTTAGTTTGTGTCTCCTGTACGGAGCGTATTTCATTTTTTTATAAGTATTAGTTTTAATTTTGAAGAACGCCAAGAATCTAGTCATTTTCGTGGAGCTGTAAAGAAAATGACATACAACATCAAGGGGTCTAGAGTCTAGAGCACCAAATGTCTAACCTTACAATAAAGTAATCTTACATATAATAACATTCTGTTATTTTGATAGCATAGAAACAAAAATAATAATTTGTCTCGAATAATCATAAGATAAATATTTTTTCATTAAAGCCACCAAGTTCTAGGTAAGATGACAATGTTATTTATAGAAAGCAATTAATGGCTGACTGGGAATACGTACCTACCACAAAACCTAGTGTGAGACTTCGTTATGAAATACGCAACAGGTGAAGTTGAATAAATTATCATATCAACGATGAACACTGTAATTAAAATAATGAATTTGATGCCTCTTCTATTATTATGTTTCCTATCAATATAGATAATTGAGAAATATTAACTAATTAATTTCTATTGGTTTAGGAAATATTATAACCAAAGCTCTATTTATAGGTACCTATTCGATTTTGTCGAAGAAAATTAACTTCCCTACCTACGTTTCAATGTTCACCTTTATAAAAGTCAAAAGTCGCATTTATTTTGCAAAAATACTATTTCAAAACGTATGCAATTTGTACTAATGTTATAATTTAAACGTTTTTCAGAACTGCGTTGTAAAAGTGCAAATGTTATGTGAATCCGCGCATCGTGGCGCGCACAAGCGAAGCGGGCTGACTCCCGCTTCTACGGCTAGTAGGCTCGAGGAAAGCGCGGGTGCTGTCCCCACGCTACCGTTTGCCGCCACCGCCGACCTTTCCCGCGAAAAACTTATCATAGACTATATAACATAAATAAAAAATCAAGGTGGTATAAAAACTCAGTCGAAAAAATTCGTATTTGTTGAATAAATGTTTTGTTACGTTAATGAGAGAGATCGCAAGTATGGGGTGAATTTATTTGTGTAAAAAAGAAAATTGTTATGTAAAATTTAAAGAATTAAGTGTGAAAAAAGATGATTTATTTTTCAAAAGTTTTTGTGTCACGGACTAGTGCCAATTGTGGAAGCAGGGAATTTGATTCAAAAATGCTATAAAAGGTAAGTTGAACATAGTTTTAAGAAAGCGCAGATTATATAGTGTAATGTATATTTTTTCTACTGTATACGAGAATAAATTAAATATAAAAGGTACTGTAATTTTTAAAATTAATAAATGTATAAGCATCTAACTAGCGATGATCTACCATTTATTTAGTAGGTATCTAATTAGCATAAAAAACACTATTTAGAAATGTAATAATCTAAATATTTATAGTTTTATATAGTTTTTTTTTCATGAATTTCTGTAATTAGATTTAAATAAAGACAAAAACGTTCGCTGCATGAAAACTCATTTCACAACCCATTTTGATTATGATTAAAATATACGAGACGACATAAAGTTAGAATTGTTTACGCAAAAACACAGCTCTGGATAAATTGAAATTAATTTACGAAGTAATTAATCAATTATGAGAGAAAAACCCACGGATGAAGCCGTAAAAAACCAAAAAGTTTTGTACGCAAACGCGAAACAGTGGGCACAGTGAAACTCGATGATGAAGCACGTTGAGAACTGACTGAATTTACAGTTCAAATTATTCGTCCAATGGTTGTTGAAATGAAAACTAGAACACCGAAAACAAGGCTGAGTTATGGCGTTCTAATGGTTAAAGTTAGAGAGTTTAGGAGCGAGTTAAACGGCCAATTGTATTGAAGTTGGCTAACTATAATTTAGACTCCGTCCATCGCGTCAGTGTCTCAAATTATTTCGAAGTGCGATTGCTTGACAAATTGCTTTAGTTGAACACCTGGAGTTTGTGATGGCTTCGATCGGAAACTATGTTACATATAGATCAGTTTTGTTCACAATATCCTTCTACTGTTAGTATTTATCATTCATGGTTCGACCGTTGAAAAGATTTTCAGATTTGAGGTACATTTTATAAAAGGTCTGCTCTCCGTGCACGACCACTTAAAGTATTGGCAAATATTTTCGCTTGGATTGGTTTATTCCGCGTTCGAAAATTCTCAATCGCTTTCGCTTCATTGATTATTGAATCTATTTGACTAGTAAAAATATTAGCCTATAATATGTTTATATCTTTATTATTTATGATCGATATTTTTACTCAAATTATAAAAGTTCATAATAGAAAAGCAATATTACTCCGTGGAAAATTTTATTCAATCACAATATCTACTAACACCGCTAATTTAAAATAAGAATCCAATTTTACTTTTATGGTCTTGGCCATATCATTTACATTAAACTGTCTGGTAACGTCTTAAAATGGCAATAGAGTGACTCACAAAAATAAAAGACGAACAAATGCGTTTTATGGCTCCAACTCCGGTTGTCAATGGCCAACGTAATGTTTGTAATGTAAGTAAGTCTAACTAAAAATCTCAATAATGTTTTAAATTCCCAGCGTACCTTCTCATGTTTATGTAATATGATTTTTAAATAAAGAACATGAAAAGGGCTTTACAGAAATCGTAACGCATAGACAATCCCAGTGTTGCAGCTGCCGTAAATGGAAACCATTCTCGCGTACGTACCTTCCAAGCGTATAACAATTTTCATTTTTTACAAGGCGCTGCCACAGATTACTGAATAGTTACTACGTAACAGATACTTCACTCAGTAGAAAAATTCCAATACCTACTACGATAATTGCCTACTCCTTCGCGTCAACAACCACTGTATGCTAAAATGCGCCTAAATGCTCAAGCGTACAGCAGTGATTGCTTCGCACCGCGCGAGTCCACAGTAATCGCAGGGCTGCATCTTCGGTAAAATTAAATTAACATAATTTTTTATCTATGTTATTGAAAACTGTGAATATGTTCTGACTTTTATGTGGCAGTTAAACATTTTATCATTTATAAAATATTTAACCAACTTAAAAAAAAGGAGTTGTTCAGACATAGGTACAGGCCAAACTGAGAAGTTTGACTTGTATGGTTTGTAGGTATGTATGTTTGTGCGCGATAATCTCACGTTTGGCTAAACCGATATCGATGCGGTTTTCAGAAAAGGATTTGTTACATTTAGGAGAACGTTTTAAAATAAGTATAATACTTCTTAGTTTGATGATGATCTTCGGAGATGTGCACTAGAAATTAAAAAAAAAGCCTTAAAAAAAGAGAACCGACTTCAAATAAGGCACTAAGCCGTAAGAAATAATTTGTTTTTTTTTTATGTTGGTGCTAACAGCTGGTAATTATGTTGGTGCGAACAGCTGTTAATTAGGAATCGAAAAAGCACCGACATTTACACCCATCTACAGCACATAAGGCACCACACGGCATCGTAATAAGCGTACGAACGAACAGCACTATTAGAAGTTGGTTAAACATTGAACGGCGTGCGCGCGCTTCGCTTGCGAAAGCCGCACTGAATTTACTCCGCCGGCGGACCGAGACCGCTCGGCTGGGCGGTAGGCACTTATAGCGCGCAAGTACATGGAGTGACGGAGGCCTGGCGCTGCTAATTTTCATAATCATTTTTTTCACAACATTTTCTCATAATCGAGTATATTCTACTCGATTATGTATTTGTTTTTGATCGAAAATCCACCATTGATTCCGATCTAAAAATGAAATTCTCACTTAA
Organism: Heliothis peltigera; assembly: GCA_958496145.1. Classification (NCBI taxonomy): domain Eukaryota; kingdom Metazoa; phylum Arthropoda; class Insecta; order Lepidoptera; family Noctuidae; genus Heliothis; species Heliothis peltigera. Next base: position 3,556,954 of record OY292341.1, read on the forward strand.
ACGATGATTGAGGTTAAAAGATGAATCACAAGAGGCAATATCTTTGCTGAGAAAATTAAAAAAATAGGTCGGTCCTTTTGTTACGTTCAATATTATTTGGTGTCAGCTCCCAAGTGATAAGTATGTCCATAAATCGAGTTCGATGGTGCATTGAATAGAAAAGTGTGGGGTTTTAGAAAAGGTTCTGTACGATATAGATCTTATTCACTGGTTAGCAAGCGCGGCGGGTGTGACATTGTACGCATCCTTGACATAGAGATATAATAATGAACCTTGACATATAAAATACCCACTAAACAAATCAGTACATAAAAACTCATTTTTCTAATCTTATCTACGTCCACAATGGATACAGCAGAAGGTCGTGTATGTAACGTCACTGGAAGATTTACTGACCTTTATGTAGGCATGCGTGCTGCTCCACTGGCTTTGAGCCAATTTTTTTGCCAAATCTGCGAGAATCGTACTAACGAACGAATTCGACGAAGGTCGACGGATCCCTTGTATAAAATTATAATACTGTAATTTTACGCTGTCTTGCGTACAAGGAGCCGGAAGAGGCTATTTTGTGGAGTAATTTAAATATAGATAGCCAGACATACTTAGAAATGTTCAATGATTACTTTTTGTTAAAGGGAGGTTAGCCAGCTTCCCTTCGGATCGATTTTTCCACGATCACCAATTTATCTGCCACGCTGGTGGGTTAATGGAATTCCTCTTTGACTGTTAATTGAATCGGCCGTTAGGTCGCCGGTGACCAGTGTTGGATTACTTTCAAACGTAACCGTCCATTTCAACTGAAATTAAAGAAAGATTGATGTTGCAGTCATTAAGAGCTCTATAATTACGGAAATTATGGCATTAAAGAATGCTAATGGTTTTATGAAACGACTGTCGCCTGACCTCCATAACTCGTTTAGTTTATTTCCAAGTTGTTAGGAAATAAGGAGAAACAATTAAATTGTCATACGACATAATGAAATTGCGCTTTTCCATGTTTTTAATAATTGGAAGCTTGATGCAGTGACATTAATGCTTTTCATAAAGTACAAACTTTATATTAAAATCGGCTCTAAAGTAGATACCTATATGTACATACAATTATTTTTTCAGCGACAAATCAAAGTACCTATGTCACCCGCGTCTCCTTCAATGACGAAAGGAATTTATTATTTTCCATAATTAGGTACATACATATAGCCTACGATTTAACATACATAACCATGAGATAAATGTGTTTTTCTATAGTATAATTTAACATTTTTGTGTACGTACGCGTATTTGGTAACACCCACATCGTTAATCTATGCACCCACGGAAAATATAGGCATCCAATGACTCGGAAAAGTATTATTTTTTTCCGCCTTTATGTTCAGTATTTCCTTTGATTTGGCACAAGCTTTTACATATTATTACTTTTTTTATTATTTTACTTTATTTTATTATTTAAATTATTTTATTATTATTTGTATGTCTCTTTAAGACAGCAGGCCTATAGAGTCCCGGATTTTCGAAAGTCGAGCGTGGGGTCGAAGCCAACACGCTTAAGCCCTTTTGAGACAACTTTAATATTATGTAATGGTGACACAAAACCGTTTATTATTTTTCTTTCCATTTTAGTGAAATACTATTTAGTAGTAACATGTTTAAGGAGTCCATGATTAGGTACCATATAGTATGTATATATCAAAATATTGTTGTCAAATGTAATTATAGCTGAAGTTCGTAATCAATATCAATTATCAGACAAAGTGTGGGAGTATAGACTGTGTGTAGATGACCGTATCCTTTCAAGAAATTTAGGGGTGACGATAAATTACTTTAATATAATTATTGTAATAGAAACTTGTTAGTAAACAAATTTTAGTTCAGTTATAAGATTATAGCATAAACTTGTGAATGAAATGACTAATGAAACAGAGTAAGGTACTTTCATGGTACTTTACTAGTTAATGGTATTTAAAAACTTTGACTCATTCTTGGACTGAATTAGAGTTTCTTTGACTTATATACTTCTATAAACAATCTATTTTTTTTTCTTATGCTCTGTGCTGTTAAAATAATAATTCTCATTCAAGAAAAAAGAGGAATAATAATATTAAAAAAAAACATTTCTATTATTGGATCTCTGATTTTCATCTGTTGCGATATTTCCTATTGTCCTACCACAAGCACACTTCACCCCTGACAAAATGGTGGCGGATAAATAGTTCGACCTCGAGCAAACATCGCGAGATCTGAGGTTGTAAAGGTGCCCCCGGGACGTTGAATGTTTACCGGCTTACGAAGAAATACACACAATACCCCGCGCAAATACTCTAAACAGATACTTGTTCCTATTTGTTGTTTGATAGGTTTGTTTGCGTGCGCATGTCTGGCTATCTGACACGTTTTTTGGCGGTCAAAAACTGTCAAGTACGTCAGATTTGAATTACGAATTTGCATACTTTCACCAGGGTTATCAGACCTAATAATAATGCTTTCTATAACGGTTTAATATAATTGGTAGTTAAATAATTAGAAAAAAACCCTCCTTGAACAATTGAAATTAAAACAACTGTTACTGGGAAGTTCGTCCTACCATTTATTATTCCCAGCCATAACACATAATAAGTGGTGAAGGGTCGTTATTGAGAGCTGTCTTTTGTTAAATTGAACTGCTGATTTTCAGCCTACTTTGACTAAATGACTTTTTTTACAACGCGGTAACGTTGTGAAGGCCCGACCTCACCCAGCAGTAATACTTAACAGAGTTATGATCCACAGTACAACAAACCAAACTATATAGAGATGCATCATAGATAAACTATACTAAACATAACTACATCGATAAATAACAATTTGACATCATAAAAGCTAGTTTACGCTAAGCTTTGCCAAACAATGCAGGCGGACGCTAATACGTACATTATAGGAAGATAATAATTTAATATAGTGGGACCTATCGCGGTTGTTTGGCGGGGACCCAGCGCTGGCTCGATCTGACCAGGCCACAACTCTCTTACAATATTGATCTGTTAGAAGTGCTTGAGAACTTGTTAATCACGTCACGAGATAGCTTAATGAAGAACAAGCGATTAGTGGGTGGATAATGAAGATATAATTAGCAATCGTGTGGTTGTATACTTGGATGTTGGAAGATATAATTTGTTTGCTGGAGAAATATGATGGTGGGAAACACATAGCGGTTTAGATCGGGGGTTGTGTAAGGTCATAAAGAAGGCCTTTGCGCTGTAGTGGAACGGACGCCATCTGTAAAATTTTCTTGATAGATTTTTAACTTTATCGTTGAAGCATATAGTTCAAAGTTGAATGGATAAATTTGTCAGTTTTGGGTAGCTTGATGTGCTCGGCAAAAAATAAACAATCAATTTCAATCTGATAGAGAAAACTCATGTTATTTGCTATAGTTTGTACAATAAATGGGAATTTAGTATTATCACCCATTGAAGCACTTCCTTAACACTTTAAACTGACGTAGTGAGCCTAGGCACGCTTCACAGTCACGCTAGCGACTCGTAGACCAACGAAGTCTTCTATTTATTGAAAATAGTTTCCCTAAATCATTTTTTTTTAGGAATGTAGAACATAATTTAATGGATAAATAAAAATCTTTTTGCTCCAAAATAAACATGCTCAGAGAAGCGTGTGTTAATCGCAATAATGAATTTCTCTTTGGAAAAAGTAATATTTGGATCAAAATAGTTCAGTAGTATACAGGGTGTAAGGGACAGCCCTCCGTAGACTGATAAGGTGAGTTTAGTGTAGCATACTAAGAACGCTGGTTCATGAAATTGCTTCAGTAACATTATAGAAATCCAATAAAAGTGATTGGTTTTAATATCTTACAAAAAATAGCGGATTTCACGCGTCGATCGTTTACGACGATTATTTAAAATTCCATTGCTGTTTTTATTTCAGTGGTAAAATTAAAAAAAAAAGAAATGCTGCGTACAAAGATAAATTAACTGAATAAACGGTAAAAAATTAAAAATTCAAAATAACCTGAAAAGTGAAAATCCAGTAGAATCATATTCTACTGGAATTTCTCTCTTCAATTATTTATTTACTTCAGTCTGCGGAGGTCTGTCCCTTACACCCTGTATAGTTTAGTAGAATGACACAGTTTTAAGTCAAATATAAACATCTTTTAAGGCGGGGGCTTCATTATTTGCTCGCGAGATTTACTCCCGAGTCGACAAACGTTTGTTTGAAGGGAACGTTTCAAGCACCTTACAAATAACCGTCATTTTGTTAGGAGCCCACCTGAGTGATCGTAGACGAATGGTGTGGTCGCACCTTTATATTTCTTGTGGAAATTTCTTTAGTCAAATGTAGTCTTTTCAGTGGCATTTTGCGAACTCAACTTAAAGAGAAAAAAATAGAGTGTGAGATGTTTCATAAAAAAATGAGTGATGTTTCAGGACTTGTCTAGATTTTTTAGTAGCATTATAAACTGTTGAAAAGAAAATTTACATTATGTGATAAAAGTATTGTTTTTTGCTGTGTTGTTTTTCCCTGGACCCTTGATGACGAAGATCTTAGCATAAGTACAGACGCCAGCACATCAAGCTACCCTTAATCTAAGCTACTTATAAGGAAATTTTGTTTTCGTGGTAGCTTGATGTGCTGGCATCTGTACATAAGTACGGGGTAACATAATGAATTTAGAGATTTTCACTTCATTATGATACAAATCCTTAATAAATATGCAATTTATTTATTTTTTATTATATTTAGCTTTTAATTTAATGTATACCTACAAATAAGTCACAAGTTATAAATTGATTAATTACAATTGAAATTTTATATTACGAATTGATTTTCCTTTAATTTTGTATCCTAGAAGTTGGCAACATTTACTTGATTAAAATTTAACAAACTAACATCCGCGTTATAACAACAAGAGTTCAATTTTCGGAATTAAGCTCTCGCACGTGCAATAAATATTAACAATATTAATGATCACTCTCAATTTCAATATAAGATAGAGCTGAAAGTTATGTTATTGTTTATTGAACTAATATTATAAATGCGAAAGTTATAATATATGTGAATGTATGTATGTGGGTGTATACTGAATCGATTGTACTGTTGATTTGACGTGATTTTTAAACAGTTTGAGTCATTTGTGTAGATATATTGTCGATAAGTAGTTAATAAATCTATAGGCGATATAGGTGCATTATAGACAAACTTGATATCTAATAAACTGATCCAACTACTTATTAGATTTTAATAAAACTTGCCATATATACGGGAAGTATAATCGCGGTTGAAATCGCGGATGGAGCTTGTTTATCTATATTTTTTGATGCTATTTGTTACTCACTGCTGGTACTAGATTTTCCTTCAATAATTTAAAATATCGTGGAAGTATGTGAAAATACATAAGCGGCTGAACATATAGAAGCCAGCGCATCGAACGAACCGACAATAACAAATATTCCCAATCAAGTTTAACTTATATCTTTGAGCGATAAAGTTGAAAATCTATTAAGGAAATTTGACAGATCGTAGTAGCTTGATGTGCTGGCTGTATCAAATGAGACAAAATGTCGTGCTCCAATGTCTAATTAAGTTATATCATTTAATAATATTAAGAGTGTAACTCGTAAATATCAACCAACATAGCCGTGAGAGACAAAAAGATGTTCTTACAGACTTTATGGAGCAAAATAAATTCTTATGACGTGTTTACGGCTTATATTACCTTTTACCGGCCATTATGTTAGTTATTGTATCGTCGAATTGAGCACCTTTGAGAAATTAATACAGAATACCAGGTATATGACGTCTTATTATACTTTTAATGGACACACGTCTAAATGATACATGAGCGGTTATTTTTGGCCACAATAGATACGTATTTTTGGACGTGTCTTCTATTGTGTTCGTTCAGCAATTAAATGTTAGGAGGCTGGTGTAATATTCTTATCTTGTTACTTGCGTCCGCCAGCGACTATTACCCGTGTCCCGTGGGTACTAATTTTGCTTCCCGGATAAAAGGTAGCCAACAGCTTTTCCGATGAATGAACTATCTACCAATGAAAGAGATTTTCGAATTGGACTAGTACTTCCTGAGTTATGCTCAGATAAACATAATTACACTTTTTTACAATAAGAAATAAATTAAGTAGGTACGTAGATTTCATACATAATTATCTAAGCGTTAAACCGATTTAGAAATACTGTTGTGTTCTGGCGAAAAAGTATTATTCGCGAAGATAAAGCGAACGGTTGGAAATGATAAAATCGATCGAAGTCGCCGGGCGCCTGCAAGACTAATGGCGGTTCCGAGAATGTGCGCCTTTCGCTATCGATGCGCGTTTGTGGCTTTACCATTGATATTTTGTTTTGAACGTCTAGCGATCTGTAACAAAAAAAAAACACGATCGTACACACAACTGAAAAGCTGTTAAAAAGTCCTATATAAGAATTCATTTAGAATATTTGTAACGCATAAGATTGTTTTACCGATATTTTTATACTTATTATATATAACAAGCTCTAGTATAGATTAAGATATACAATAAGTAAGATGTCTAGGCTGGAATATGGAAGTTCCACAGGCCGGTATTGAATTCAAAGAGCCTGATTCACTACCTAGGAATAAGTTCCAGTTAATTTCATACAAATTGTGTTACATTTTTGAATGTATTCGGTAGATAGGAGCTATTCGGACATTGTGAAACTGGCTGTTAGTATCGCTCATCATAACGGATTTAATGATTTGTGTATATGTAAGAATTTTCGAAATTTAAAAATTAACAAATGAAGGGGAACTCCTTTATGAAGTTTCAATCCAAGGTTCTTTTCTTTTGCAGAGAAAATTAATTTGAATGGCTTTGTATTAGATTGAGAAAGTTCATGTAATATGGAGTATGACGTGAGTTGATTTCTAATCGATTAGAAAATAAAGCTGACGTCAGAGGAAATGACGGCAGAAATGCGAGTGTGTAAGCATAAATATCAAAGTGCAGAAAAAAGTATGTTTATATTATGAAGTACTTGATTTAATACGTAATACCTTGTAACAAATTGGTGATGGTTTTAGGCAATCTTGGCTTTAGCAGTGTTCCCAAAAACGAAAAAAAAAGTAAAAGGTTGCGTAAAATAATATTTTGGGCACGATTTTTACTGACATTAGAAAAAAAAATCGATGAGTTAAGCTTAGAGAAGCCACCGACAGAGGGCGTTATCCATAACTCTTTAAAATTAAAACGCTAGCGCTCACTGACATCACCGCGAAAAATTTATGGCGCGCAATAACTGCTCTGACAATACGCTCAAATGTTGATAAGACAGTCAATTGAAGTGATTGAGGAGAAATGTCACGATCGCTTCTACTGAAAAATCATTAACGTGGGAGACGTTTATACAGGCGCCAGCACCTGAAGCTCCTACAATCTGTACAATTTACTTACTATATTTACAACTTTATCGCTGAAGATTATAAGGTTCAAATTTGACTGGGAAAATTTGTCAGTTTCGGGTAGGTTGATGTGCTGGAATCTGTTCTTTTTAAACGTCTCGGTTCGTGAAAATAGAAAACTAGTGATTTTTATTTAAAAAAAAGTATTTATAATGTTTTTGTGTTCGGGTTTTTACCGAAAGAGGTCATAAAATCAATTCGTATTGCCTTGTAAAGATTTATCAGCACCCTTGGAGGAGGGTTTTCAATTTAAAATGGCCGTCTCGGAGATAAATCTTGCTTGAAGCACTAATCACTAAGTACCAAATCGAACATTTTCACAGCAATGATTCATATAAAGCTTAAAAAATAAACGGTTTTTAGAATTTTCTGGTTGTGAGATAACCTGTTATCGTATGGCAACACTGAGGCAGTTACCCTTGGTCCCTTTAGGGGCTATATCAAATCATGTTGAAAGATTATGCAAAGGCCTGCATACTATTTTTTTAAGATAGGTCTCACCATTTTATTCCCTTTGTTAACCAACTGCGTCAGATGAAGTATTACGGTTTTTGATTTTATATTACACTATTACAGATTTCTGTAATAGATTTTCAACTTTACCGCTGAAGCATATGGTTCAAAGGTGATTGGGAAAATTTGACTGTTTTGGGTAGCTTGATGTGCTGGCTTCTGTACATCAAATTAGTGAGAAGGAGATTATTGCCGCCAAATTAAGTTTAAATACTGTAAAATCACAGAAACATAGATGGCAGCACGGGCCACATTGTCCATGGATGCAGTTGGGTTTAAAGTTTTTATTTGAACAACTTCAAAAATGGAACGTAAAACCAAGAAGAATCTTCGTTAAGTCTGTGGAAACTACATTGGCCATAAGAATTATAAAAACCACAAGGGCGTGTGATTTACACAAATTATGCCGAAACTGTGGATGACAGTTTTATTGTTCAGTCTCAAATCCCGGGGTAAAGCTATGTAATGTTCGATTTATCTGTGATAAAATTTTGATTTAATTAACAAAATAACTATTAATTCAAAGTATAAAATAATAAAGTAGAAGATTAATGTATTATTCTCCAATATCAAGAATAATCTTATGCACTATTAATCGATACAAAAAATATTAAGGGCCAGTTTCACAGGTTACACTCGCCCTTACACAGAACAAGAAAACAGCGCAGCGTTACCTGACAAAGCCTAGCTAATTGTGTACAAATAATTATCGCGATAATCGGATATTCAGGCAGGTGTGCACGTTCGTTACGTACGCCATTAGATCATCGATCTACTTTAATGGCCAGATTTATTAGTGGAAAGCAAACACGTAGGCTTCAGCGCCCCTAAAATACGCAAACAATTTGCTTAGCAAGGAATTACATTATTATTACTAGCTTCTATTTCATTTAGTCCGGGAGGGTATTTGACTGTGTTTGATTTTGTAATTTTTTTTAACAAAACAAATAAACACATGCACAAGGGTCATTTTTCTGCAAACAGCGTCAAAATTAGATGATAAATGGAGCAGTAATCAACATTTTTTATATTCATATGATGAAGAGTGGGATCACAGTGGGGACATCTTGCTATCTCTTTTGCAAATGCGTGATCAAATAGCGTTGACGTCACAAGCTTGTATGTGCATCCTTTTTCTGTTATTTATTTCAAAGTTGATTGGGAAAATTTGACCGTTTCGGGTCTGTACCTCAATCGGAATCGGAAACGAGAAGCAAAATGGTTTGACAGTTATTTACGACATCTCAAACTGTTCGCATAACATTTCAAGTGATGTTCAATAAAACATTTTATATTGTCAGTACCATAAAATATGGCCGATATGACCTTTATAGAGTTGCGAATACAATTTGAAATCAAGGCCGTGTGAAAGGTTGTTTGTATCTATGTAAAACATAAAGTTTGATAGGTATATAATAGGTAAGGACGTCTAAAATGTACCTACCTACAGAAGCCAGCACATCAAGCTACTACAATCTGTCAAGTTTTGTTAATAGATGTCAACGTTATCGATGACGAATAAAGTTCAAAGTTTAATGGGAACATTTGATAGTTTCGGGTAGCTTGATGTGCTAGTGTGACAACAAGTCAAAATCTTTTTGCACTATGACGTCACAATTTTTTAGATCAAGCCATAAAATATAGTACTTATAGGAATAAGTTATTATCAATAAAAAATCAAAACGACAAAATGAAAGAGACATAATTTAAAGATGCTCTACCAAATTAATATCATAAAGGATTTTATTTTTGACCTAGTAAACAACCCGGTAATAATGTAAGTCTATGTAATATTTCGGATTTAATTATATTATAGAATGCCTGTAGGAAACATGATTATGGCAATGACGATTAGTCAGATAAACGCGAACCGTCTAAAATCTCATTTATTACCCTCATGTAGGTGTTTCAGCCTTTGTTCCCGGCAAAAGCTTCTCACGTTTACTACGTTAAATCGTAAACAGTCTTATTTATTAAAATTCTTCTTAAATAAGTATTTTTAATTCATTTATACAACTGGTACCTTTTGTTTTTCGTTTGTTTTGTAATTCAACTTTCTTCGGGCTAGTATAAAAAAAGGTAGATAAGAAAACTTCTATTGTTTATAAAATTAGATAATGTAGCTTTTTTTTGTTATTTTGTATCAGTATTGTTTCTATTCTAAATTAAGAAACATTTCAAATTAACTTACCATTTGAAATTTTAGTAAAATTTAAAAGTGAACATCGATGTTTGTAACGTAGAAGCTACTTTTTTTAGAAATAACACAGTAATTTACAAATAAATTTGACGGGGGACACTTCTGGGCACATCTATTGGCTTACCTTGTAATTTCAGTTTCGTTTGTTCCTAGCTAAAATTTTATATTAGGTCGAGCAAAAAGTTTTTATGCAGTTCTGATCCTGGCACATTCACAGTTTCATTCAATAGTCTTTTTTTTTAATTTCGAACACAGAATTTAAAGAAACAAAAGACAATTTGAAGCCTGTTTGTTGATAGATGAAGAAAACTTGGTTTTATTGGTTTACTTGGATTTAATTCTTGAAAAAGTGATTGATATCTTTGGTTTTGCAACAACCATTACTTATTCTTAACATTAAGGTGAGTTTAAGAGGAAGGTTTAAAACTGCATCAACAGTTTTTGTTCAATCTAGCAATCATATTTCGATAGGGGCCATCGAAACCTTAACTCTAAGGTGGGCGAATAGATGTGTCCAGAAGTGTATATCTTCACGGTAGCGTACGATCGATCGCTCTGAGGGTATGTTTGATTTAATTTTGTGCATACATGCAGTGTTTGAGAGCTGAATATTACTTAATCCACACGCGTCGACAGATTGCTAGCTCAGCAGTCAGTTTGAATTGCATGCAATTACGGAACCCTGAGCTTGTAATATGGAGCTAACTTGGTCGGGGTGTGTTCCTTCCGATGTAATATTTACGTACCTACGTTCTATGTACTTTGCTGCGTCTGTGGGTTGTTTGCAAGAGTTACCATGGCCCTGGCATACAAAGACCTCCAAAAGGAGTACAGTCCCACTTAGGGTTGAACTAATCTGGCAGCACGGAATCGCTTTTTTCCATCGCCTTTTCTCTTTCTGTCGCTTAGAACTGCCATTTGCTAGACCGAGACAGCCGATCGCCTCAAGGATTCCGCCGCGTGCTATCGCATTATGCTTTCTGTCTCGTTCTAGAAAATGGCAGTTCTAAGCGACAGAAAGAGAAAGCGCGACGGAAAAGGCGATTCCGTGCTGCCAGATGTAGTTCAACCCTTATATGTGGTTTTAAAATGTAACGGATTTAGTGTTAGGTTTAAGCTATCAAGTCTGTTTGAGATGGCGGTTTTTAACCTTGTGCTAAAACTGGTAGTTTTTAAGACCACGTTTTATAATAAGGTCGAGTAGGTTTCAGTCAGCACTAGCTCCAGCTGCACTCAGTGGGATTGATTTGTATTTGTCACTCCTTGTCAACATCTCTATTGGCAGATGTTTAGTCTCATCGCAATTTTTATGTTGATACTTAACTACTAAAGTTGCTGAAAATTGTGTATAACAATACTTTTATTAAAAAGTTATGGGCGCTACGAAATTCTGAGACTAAGCTCATTTTAAATTTATATATTTTTTGTAGGCGATGTCTAGAAGCAGGCTGTAAAGTGTTGAGTTGTTGACTATTAAAATTTTATTTTCTTGGCCAACATTAAACACTAAAATTATTAAATTAAAATTTACAACCACATATTTATTTATTTTTATACATATTTTTTTCATTTTTAAATATTAAAAAAATGAAAACATTTAAAAATATAAAAAATAGGGCACCACCGATATCGGGAACAGAGTCCAAGCTACCGGTCAACCACATATTATTATTATAACATGTAATCAAATATAGAGTAAAAAAGCAGATCTTATAAAATATTTTAGACTTTACCCATATCATTTTATTAAATACAAACGAGTATCCGTGTCCCGGGAACTGCTCCGCGCAGCCGGTTAAATAGTGACTCAGGTATAATTATTCAATGAGGTTCAGTAGATCCTGACATTAGCACGTTAAAGCAGACAAACAAACTTTTTGGCTTTATAATAAAACAAAGAAAACATTGATGGAAATGGAATGGAATAAACTCGAGTGAACCGCAGAAGTTGAAACTTTAGCAAAGCAATGTTACTAGTCAAAACTGCGCGTTTAAAGGGAAAATGTTAAGGCGCACGGGTAAATCGAATAGCATTCCGATAACTGTTGTCCTACTTTTATTTTTAGAACATACAAGAAAATGGTGTCATGACATAGTTTAAGTCAGATTGGAACGTATCACTGACGACAGTTTGGGAGTCATCAAGTATTATTTTATAGTCGTTAATAGGTATTAGGTATATTCATCGTTAATCAGATATGACCCAATTTTTATTAAGAGACTATTCACGTTCATAAATTAGGAGTTCTTCTATAAAACCCTTCATATTTTACACTTTTAGTCGACCCACAGTTTGATCGGGCTGGGAACAGACGAGCAATCTCTCAAATGCTTCGCCACCTCCTTCGCTAGCGAATGACGAAAGAAGTGATGGCATCCCATTCTCCCTCATACCGGACCATGGCTTGAACCAGAGCCGAGCGCGAGATGTCGGCAATTGCCACCACCAGGACGCGGCAGTTCTCCTTCTAAGCAGAGCACAGTTCTTCCGTGTCTTCAAGTTGGTCCGCTCAGTGGTGAGGCCGGAACGCCACCTCCCATCCGATCTAATGCCCACCAAAACCTCCCGAACTCATGTCCGGTGCGGATCTATATCTGGCGGAATGTGAGGGGTTTTCAATGGTTCTTCAATTGAGGTGTGCCCTTAATACCCTTAGTCACCGAAATATTCCTAAATAAGACCAAACTTTTGAAGAAAACATCTAAAAGCTGGCCTGATTAATTTATTACAGGAAAGAGGTTTTTCAATGGACGCCAGCAAATAAGAGACGATATTCATTCATTTTATTTTCTTGCAGGAGATCCTTTAAAGATACCGTTAATCGGACCCGAGCCTCATTAGTACGTATACAAGCGCTCCAGCCTTTATGGTGCCCCAGGGGATAATAAGTCTAAAGTACATACACAAAATGTATGTTTTTCTCTACTCAATCGTCCTTTTGACAACGATAGCTTTTATCCTATCGATATTCAGTTCATTATCATCATCATCAGCCTTTTTATTGTCCTATATCTGCAGGGTATGGGCCTTTTATCGTACAAAGAAAGAATGAGCGTTGATCACCACGCTTGCTTAAAATGGATTGGTGATTTCAGATTTGATAAAAGTTAAGGTGTCCTCAAGATAATTTTCCCTTCACCTACACCGTTGAAGTCTAAGATAAACTTAGTGCATATAACTTGAAAAAAGTTACATTGGCACACACACTTGAGACTGGCATCAACCATTAGGCCATGACGACTGTTCAGTAAGTCTCGTGGTCGCCAAACGCAACTACAGAGTCGACACGGTGTACGGGATCTCGGGTTCAATTCTCGAGTTGAACTCACTTTTTGGGTTTTAACAGACTTTTATAAAGCAGGAGTCTGTAAGTTGGTGGTTGATCAGCCGTGCATCGGAGAGATTATCGGTATGCGACTACTAAACCAACAAGGCAGTCACTAGAAAAAGCAGGTTACATCAGTTTCCAATATTTTAGTGTCTAAAAGAAAGCGCAGGTAATTGATTGATTTATGTTCTATCGAAGATAAAGCGGGTGACTTCCAAAAAGTGGCTTGTAAGTGCTGTTTTTTGCAATAAATACATTATTGGCTTTTTTATCGCTGGGGTTTTCGACGATCTTTACTTTGCCATGTCAATTACAATGAAGTGTATACAAGTAAAAAGGATCGAAGACCTTGTCCTGAGTAGCTGTAACGGCAAAGGTTTGGGAAAGGAAGTAATGTTATCGTGTATTGGTTAATCATTTTCCTTATCGCATTAATAGTTACAATATAAATGAAATTTTCTAAGGATTATTTCGTTTGTGGTCTTTTTGACAATTTTGTTTAGATATTTTGTTTTGACGACCAGATGGCGTGGTGGTTAGTGAACCTGCCTGCCACGCTATATGTTGCGGGTTCGATTCCCGCATAAGTCAAACATTTGTGTGCATGAACATGGGTGTTTGACTTAGTCTGGGTGTTTCTATGTATTATATGTATGTATTTACAAAAGAAAAGTATATAAGTATGTTTATCAGTTGTCTAGTAGCCATAGTACAAGCTCTGCTTAGTTTGGGACTAGATGACGTTGTGTGAACGTGTGAGGAATATTATATTTTATAAATCATAAAAGCATTTTGTTTTCATACGTCTTGCATAGAACTGTGAATAGAGCTATTTTGGTTTTAAAGTTCAAAAGTCTAGTCTACAATATTTTTTATATTATTCGCGTGGTTCCTAGGTTATGACCAACTTGACCTGATGAAAACATGGACATGTTTACAGAGCGCTGCCCTAACCTGCCACGGATGTTTGTTTTGTATGACCTACAGAACTACAAAGCGTTTGTGCAGTTTATAGCGTAGATTTGTATAGAAATTACTAGATTTTGTTCTAGGAAACTGTTGTAGATACAATAGATGTTTCTTTTTTTTAAGTCTTTGACTGAACCTTGATTGAACCTTGTATAACACGGTAGATGACAACTAGTTACATTCAATACTTTTACCGAACTGTCAAAAACTTTGTTACATTGTATGCAATTTTTATGAAAACAGAAACTATGACGTCACCCATTTTCACATTAAACTGTGTAGGTACTTATTTCGATTAAGTAAAACATGAAATCAATTATCGGTTTAGAAACTATAAATGAAACTGACGTTATTTTAAGATGCTTTACAAAACGAATATGACAAAGTATTTTATTTCTGACCTAGTCATCTACTCAATTATAAGCGGACTAAAGATTGCCATGAAAATGATATATATGAGCAGTTATATATGAACACGAATATTATGAATTATTTATTCATAAGGTTTTAATATGATACGCATAAAAAAACGTGCGTACACGAAATATATCTAATATTATCTCATTTCTCCGTAAAAAAAAAACATCTAAGCAAGATTTATGGTAGGTGTCCTATAAAATAATCATACAAGATGATATGAAGTGCCGCATGTGGGATGTAGGGACGAGATGAATTCTTGAGAGCAAATGTTATAAATATACATATATTATACCGGCCCTTACATATTCGGATTATATTAATAGAGAAGATAATAAGTAAATATTGTTTTTCTGTATGATATCATCTGCCTGGCTTTTTTCCCAAGGCCTGTTGGGGTCGACTTTCAGTCTAACCGGTCCAGCCGATTACCAGTGTTTTACTACCTTTTTGGCAATCCGATATCCTTGGTTAGACTGGTCGTGAGACTTTCTGGCTTCTGACTACAATCAAACATGTTCAAATGACAGCCGGGATCCACAAATTTATCGTGTCTTTCGAAACAACGAGGGTAAGCGTTATGACAAGATACCATCAACCATCCACGGACCGAGCGCGCCAAGTATGGCTTTACTGTATAACCGATCAATCCGTGCAGCAGTAGCTTGGCTACAAGGTTGATATATGATCATCATCTCACGAGCCTTTTCTCAATTATGTTGGGGTCGGCTTCCAGTCTAACCGTATTTAGCTGAGTACCAGTGTTTTACAAGGAGCGTCTGCCTGCCTCGAGCGACGATCTGACCTGCTCAACCCAGTTACCCGGGCAACCCAATTCCCCTTGGTTAGACTGGCGTCAGACTTATTGGCTTCTGACTACCCGTAACGACTGCCAAGGATGTTCAATGACATGTCGCTTGTCTTAGAGTCCTTATTGGCGAAAATATTTGTACATAGTAATTTCTTCAACACGATGTCTTTAATTTATTGTTCGTCTGTCACTAGAGTATTTTTAATACTCTTTAGCTGAAGTTCGAATGCTGCACTGCAGTAAAACTGATTGTATCAGAGAACAGATGGACTCCGGTTTTATCTCTTGTGTATAAAATGAGGATGGCTAATGAAAAATGAGCAAAAAACAAAACTCCGCTATGCAGCATTTATTTACACTTTCAAAATGGAGCATTTTTACCCGACTGCTAAGAAGGGTTATGTTTTTCGCGTCTATCTTGTATGTAAGCGTAAAAAATGTATTTAAAAATCTAAAACCAGATTAAAACTCGAAGAGGTGAAAATGACTTGACCCCATCACAATTAGGGAAACTCCTAGCTAGATAAGAAGGTATACCATAGAACACTGGCCTAAACACCATTCTTCAACATGGTTCAGCCTTTTCAATTCATTTGCTAAGATTTTTAGGAAGTCAATAACAGATCCTTAGGTTTTTCATCATTTCTGAAATGCAAAACGTGACTTAGTTTATCTTAGTCTTGCTAAAATAGAACAGAAATAAATATACTACTACTTCTTACGCCCCACCATTTTATAAGAATCCGACACGCGATATAAAACCTACTACATGTTTTTTACACACCTACTCGAGATCCAAGAGGAGTATAAGATTGATAAATTATAATAATGTAATATTCATTCGCTTCGTGGAATTTTCTCAGCTTCATACACGGCTCCTTGGTAATGTAATTATTATCAGAAGCAGATTAATGGATTAAATCCACTCCTGACAGTTGTCTACCTAATACTGCTTGATTTTTCGTTTAAAAATTTACGTCATTACACCCAATACCTTGGTAAGGTATACACAGAATCTGATTAGAGTAATTATGTAATCTCATTTACATACATAAATGTACAGACAACTCAACCTCAAAAAATCAACTATCGCAAATCAACCTAGCTCAATCTGTCAAATTTCTTTAATAGATTTTCAACTTTATTGCATACGGTTCAAAGGTTCAAAAATTTCACAGTTTCAGGTAGCTTGATATGCTGGCGTCTGTATATGGAAACTTTAGAACTGGTTATGTATGTATGTATGTATTTTGTGTACACGAATGACCCTTGAAAATGTATGAATGGTTGTTTGGTTCTGTTTTACACCCCTATGTTTAGTTATAGAACTGTATTGGTCCGGATATTGCGCACACGATGTTGCAAGTTTAAATAAATTGTTGGCTCCCCACCCTCCAGTCTCTTTGCCGTCCTCCTCTGTTACATTGTGATTATAGCATCGTGACCAATGAAACGGTCATAAAGTCACAACATTTGATAAATGTTACTTCTAACCACACTACGTACACCAAGTTTACTTTAAAACCAGAATAAACTTGTGTGGCATATTTCACATTTATTTACGACCCCAACTGTAGATTGCGAAACTTTAAAACGAGTTTGTAAATAAAGGAAATTAATATTCGAACGTGACCAGCATAAAGCTGGCAACTCTAACATAATAGCTTCTTGCGGTCCGTAAAAAGAAACGTAACGCTTTTACATATAATTTTCATGTAAACATTGGCAAAAGAAAGTTCCATACGAGTCCCCTTAGGAATTTAATTAAAAGGAATTTACGGAAATATTTAGCACAACGCGCGAATAAATAATTTTGAGACGATGTTGCTTTGTATTTTACGGTTTTATATATAAGCATGTAGTGGGGTATTGTGGGTGAAAACTCGCTGTTTTCGGGACGGAATGCAACACAAAAAACCTATTACTGTGGAACGACACGGTTTAGTTCACGTACACGGATACTGAACGACTTTTGTCCTTTCTTTGATCAAGGTTAATAGCCTCTGCGGAAATATGTTTCATCTACCAAAACGACTGTTTCCTAGAAATCGATTCTGTTGTGTGGAACTACATAAAACTATAGTGTTTCAAATCTACTGATTGTATGACGCGGTAGTTTTTGTTACATTAACACTGAAAACGGTTTACAGGCAAACGGGAGTGAGGTTTTTGTGAATTCCTAAATAAAACTGAAACTGTAGAGTTTTCAATGTGAATAGACGAATAAACGACCACGCTAGCTCGGTCATTTATTTTGATTTGTGATTTTTTAGTCTGACAATTTCGTACTGTGATTTTGTAGTTGTTCCGAACTAAAAATGCATCTGAATAGTTGTGAATGGCGCGCTGTTTTCAGGTGTAGGAAATAGATAGGTTTACGACCGTTTATTACGTTCATTTATTTGATCATCTGTCATAATGTGTTGAGTGTCAACAGAAGTTGTAATGTTGCCAATATCATACAGTTCGGCCGCCAATAAACTGCACACCATCTTATAACAATATTTGTGACATTTTATTGCGTATAAATAATTCTGGATGGTGTATTTATTTAGTGTTATTTGTTAATGTTTGCAGTTCATTACGGATGTATAATTTGTATGAGTGATGGTGCTAAATAAATTTAAAGCTCGTGCGAGCTACCTTCCCATTTATAATCAATGTCTGCACCTTAATAATTATGAGTGTTCAGACATAGACGTATTATAATGGAGTGAGAAGATTTGATTGTTTGTTTGTCTTGTTGGGAAGTTACACCATTGCTGGTAAACATAGGCTTTGTTTTGGCCAGGTACGGGTAGAAGTTCCCCGAGGACACGAGAGAAATTGCCAGGATTTGATAGATTTAAAATTGGAACTAAGGAGATATAAAAAATGAGTGTGTAACTGTGTACAATGTAAATGCTGTTTTTAGGGTAAAGAAGTGTCATAGTTTTGTTATACCAGGATTACTAAGAGACAAAACTCTCTTATATCACCAAGTTTTACCAGCAAAAACTCCTCGGTTAGGTCTCGTTAATGTTTTCCCTGGCCGTCCACAAAAATTGTTCCCTGTTACTTGCGGAACTTTCGTTATTCCAAAGACTTTTCCATCATAATAAATTGATGAAGTTTCCGACTATCATTGGGTATAACATGGCAGCTATCCCCTGGATTGCTAGGTCATTAATATTAATTATATTATGTAGTACTTAACTGGTGTTATTAGTTAGATTATAGCTGTGAACTGATACTGAGTAATATTCAGTTGGGCTCTTAAATACAGCGTTATATTGGAAATGCTTTTTTACAGCGGGATGTAAGCTTGGAAAGGATACAGTTTACTCAAAAGTTTTCAGGGATTTTTGTGCGAAAATTGAAAAATTATGCAAAGGAAATATACTTCAATAGATCTGTTTCTAATGACTTAATTAAAATACAAACTAAACAACCACTTTCTTTTTTTAATCTCTACACCCTGGGGAGAAAGAATTTTTCTTTATATCTGAGGGCACGGGAGTGCCCTAGCCATAACTCTTACCAAATCTATGCTTGTAATATAGTCAATTATTTATTGCATTCCATATTTCCATGTAACATAGCATAAAGCTGATATAGATTGGTAGTTTGTTTGCTTGTACGCGTTGTAAAAAAAATATTTATTTTTTAATAGCTCATTTATCGAGAAAGGCTACAGACTACTTATAAGTGCGCAAAGCAGTTCTTACGGGATGTGGCTGAAGCTGCTGGCTGTAGCTAGTTCTGCCATAAAGTCTGATACTCCCATTCAAATTCAAAACAGAACGTAATAACTTTAACCTCCTCATGGATATAAAAATACATTGTTTTTTATGGTTTATCTAAAGTAATAGTGATCCTCGCTAGTTTCGTGGCTCAACGTACTTAAACTGTAAAATGAAACTGTGCCGACGCGGACGTAGCTTCAAGATTTATGTAACTATTTGTTTGAAAGCTGTGACGCCTATAAAGTTTCTCGAGATATACCTACTTACATTAAGGTGACGTTCTTCTTAAACATTGTAGTTTGCGAGGAAAGCCAAGGAGTTGTATTACCTACTGGGACGGCGAGATAAAGACGCTACTACAATCTATCAAATGTCCTTAATAGATTTTCAACTTTATCGCTGAAGCATATGGTTCAAAGTTAATTGTGACTGTTTAAAGTTTTGGGTAGCTTGATGTGCTGGCGTCATTAAGGGCTCCGGAAGGAATAAAAATGGATTTTAGTAAGTAAAAGTCCCACTTAAAGTGGTAGGGAATTAGTGCATAGAGGCAGGGGTCATTTAAGGATTTCCCATCTCAAAAAAAAAGAAGTTGTATTAATTCTACATTTAAAAATATAATGTAGTTGGTTTAATACCGTTAACAACTACATCGCAAATATAAACATCGCATAAATTGTAATTGTGGCGATATTGAATGGGCGGAAAACTTAATTAGATTTTATCTACACTAATTGAAAAATTCTTTCCGTGTTAGATAACCCACTCGTCGAGGATGGCTATAGACTACTATTTATCCGGGTCCGCGAAATAGTTCCCATGGGACGCGGGTGATACCACTGGCGGAGGATGGTTAGGTTAGGTTAAAGGAACTCTTTATTGGAATAAACGGATCTGCAAGACCGGACTAAGTAAAGTTAAAAGGTAAATAAAATATTGTACAAACGCCAGCACATCAAGCTACTACTATCTGTCAAATTTCCTTAATATTTTTTTGGCTTTTTTTAACTTTATCGCTGCAGCATAATGGTTTAAAGTTGATTGGGAAAATTTGACTTGCGAAAATTTTAATTTGAGTTTCAGGTAGCTTGTTGTGCTGGCGTCTACTAAAATTTTATCGACATTCGATGCTAAGGTAAAGAAACTGTTAAAATAGAATCGACGAAACTGAAAAATATGAAAAGATATAAAACTCATAATATGATGTGCTGAAACAGATAAGAAAGAGATTTAAAAAGTATGACAGTTTGGGCCGGAAGGGGTCATATTTCGCATTGAAGAAAATCAGTCCATGTTTCTTAGCTAATTCTTTACAGAAGCAGAAAAAGTGATTTTAAACATCATTGCGTCTTTAAATGCGTTAACTGCCTAACACATAGTCGGCCGAATACAATCCCCTTAAGGTACTTAAAACAAGGGCCGCAATTATCTCGCTAAAGTATTCTGCCCACAAGACTTTGTGTACCGTTATCTTGTTTATTCATGACGCCTGTTTATTCCCTATTTATGTGGGCTCTGCTAAATTATGTAACAAATCTCTCGATTATCTCACGCGAAACTTATAGCGGCTAGCTTGTAGCTTGCTACTGTTTTTATTTTCGGATCGTGATGTTCGCTCATGTAGGTATAGATTTGACTCAAGATTATGGACAAAACATTTTCTTTACTGCCCATAGATATATTAGGTTAGAGTTGTTTTTAGCTGCGATATAAATATTGAGTGAACCGTATGAGGGAGTCAAAGTTTTTGTTGCTATATTATTTTTCGACTTAGTTATGTTGATCCTATAATTTTTTTAGATGGGACATCATTTAGTGACCTCTCCCGCTGTGGATGCAGTGGGAGGAAGAGTGAGAATTATACTGACTGAAACCCATATATGGTTCTTGTGGAGTCCTTTGTGTATAAAACAATCCCGCAGGTTCTACTCGATGGCCTCGTCGTTTTAAGTCTTCAGGAGGTATTTTAAGGCCCAAAATACAAGGGTTGATCATCATGCTGCTATTGGATACTTCCTCCACTTTCTCGGTTTGCAAGTCTATTTTTAGATCACACTTTTAAACATCTAAAATAAACCCACTGGGTAAGTATTTGTTACACAGTCAAAGAATTTTCTTTTAAGGCCTACATCTGAAATATTTGCTTTGAAAGAATATGTTTACTTATTTTTTTTTATGTTTATTATTCACGAAGTAGCGGTGTTCCGCCGGATATTTGTATGAGCTTTCCTGTGAAAGTGTTAACGCTAGGATTTTGTTTACACTTGTAACAGAATAAAGTATGGTAAACAGGTAAATAGTTGGTTTTTGTTTTTCACACAACATCAGCTGTTTCTTACATAATCATTCTCCTGCCCTTGTAACCAAATTTTATTTGGAGTCAGCGCAGCATGTTTTTCTCTTCCACGCTCTTCTATCTGCCGTCATCTCACAAGTTACATTCTTTCTAGCCATATCAACTTTCACACAATCCATTGTTTCTTTGGTCGTCCCCTTTCTCG
This sequence comes from Heliothis peltigera, assembly GCA_958496145.1. Lineage (NCBI taxonomy): Eukaryota > Metazoa > Arthropoda > Insecta > Lepidoptera > Noctuidae > Heliothis > Heliothis peltigera. The sequence continues at coordinate 3,578,851 of OY292341.1, forward strand.
ATATCCATTCACATTCATGCTCAAAACCTTCCTCACAACATGATCCTCATTCCTCCGCATTACATGCCCATACCATGATAGCCGGTTCCCACATATTTTTTCAGTTACCGGTGTCACTTTTAAACTTTGTCTTATATACTCATCCCTTACTCTATCCATTCGCGTAACACCATACAATAGTTCTTTCTTACATGTAATAATTTAATAACAAAAGTCACAATCATTCACTAGATGTTACATACATATTTAATATCACAATAAAAGTTGAACAATAATTGTCTTCATTATCAACGGCAAGGTCACGGTAATTAATATGTAAACTTTTTTAATTTCACCAGAGACGTTCAAAAATAATATCAGCATAAAACAAAGAGATGATAACGAACATTAATTAAACCGTGCGACAGAGACAGGTATTCATTCGTCTCTTTGGCGCACCGATAAGGCATCTGGCGACCTTCCTAACAATACCAGTGACAGCTGATTGACGGGGATTGACCTACCGCAAAATAGATTTTTGGGGAGTAACCTTTGTGCGTTGAAAGGAAACTTTTCAGCCAGCTTCAGCACCTTCGAGTATAACTTTGAGAATCCCGCGTTTGTGACGAATATTTTCCACTGTATGATGCAATTTTTATTGAATTACTTATTTTTTTAAAGTATTTATCGTTATGTGAGCAATATGTTAAGATCAGGACTACCAGATTGAATTTTAATGACCAAGAAAAAGAGGTATCAAGGGTCTGCATGTCAAACATGGGAGGGGCCCCTTAGGGCCAGGGTCTACCTGGGCTGCGGGTTGTTCGCAAGAGTTAACGTGGTCCTGGCTCACCGGGACCTCCAGAAGAAACATAGGGGGTTTTAGTCAGTAAGAGTCTGACACTCCCTCCAGCTGCACCCTCAGCGGGAGGGTTTATTTGATGATTTAACGAAAAAAAAGGTTCTGCATGTCAAATAATTCCTCAAATTATATGAATGCTATAGATCTGTGGTTTTTTGTGATGAGACACGGTAAGGTTCAGTAACATTTCAACCAAATTTGAATTTGAATGTCAAATTACAAGTAAAAGAGTCTTTTTAATTATGGGCTATTGAGTTTTCCACATCAGTACCGACCTAAAAATAATTAGTTCTTATCAAGCCACCTATACAGCTGGCTTGGTAGTTCCATACCAGATATTAGTTTTAAGAATAAAAATTAAATTAAGAATGTATTTTGTAAATATATACAGCTGGCTTGATGGGTTCATACCAGATATTTTTTAAGAATAAAAATTAAATTAAGAATGTATTTTGTAAATAGTTCAAATAAAGAATCCAAAAAAATCGAACCTGTTCTATAAAACCATAATGTAAATCAGGAACGCCCTCAGCTTTGCGGTCTTGTAAACAATTTTTGTTCAATACAAGCCAGACAGTTATATTAGGCATAATAAAGAGAATGTTCGGAATAGACAAGAAATAATTTAACATTCCCTCTTAGCCGTAACAAATGACTCTATAAAATAATACTGGTCCCAGTGTAATGGCAATTTACCTCGTGACAAACACCCCAAGGATTTGAACCCACACTCGCGGTAAAGCTTAAGATGTTTTGTGTTCTCGTCTTTATATGATACGGATTTGTATGATAAATATTTTACTGTAAATATGTATGGAAGCTGTACTTACATTTTATGAATATGGGATTACGCTGTGTTAGAGTATTGACCACATACAATTTATGAAAATGTTTTGCTTTTTAGAAAGTTTTAAGATTTTATTGATAAGTACAAATTTGCCTATTTTACGTATACAAGAAATTAGCCTTTTCCCAACTAGATATGTTGGGGTCGGCTTTCAGTCTAACCGGATTCTGCTGAGTACCAGTGTTTTACAAGGAGCGACTGCCTATCTGACCTCCTTAACTCAATTACCCGGGCAACTCAATACTCCTTAGTTAGAATGGCGTCAGACTTACTGGCTTCTGCATACCCGTAACGACTGCCAAGGATGTTCAATGACTGCTGTATACAAGAAAGTCGTGTTCTGTATAACCCGTGTTATTTAGAACGGCTTACAATTTGTAAATAGCTTATAAACAGGAAACATACATAGAATATCTATCCCCCCACACGGGTGGTGGGGTGATTCTATGACTAGAAGAATAGCTAGTATTTTATATAGGATTTTTATTGCCCATTGCCATAATATTCAAAAATAACATGAACACATCATCTCCCGAGCCTTTTCCCAACTATGTTGGGGTTGGCTTCCAGTTTAACCGGTTTCAGCTGAGTACCAGTGTTTTACAAGGAGCGACTGCCTATCTGACCTCCTCAACCCAGTAACTGGGCAACCCAATACCCCTTGGTTAGACTGGCGTCAGACTTACTGGCTTCTGAATACCCGTAACGACTGCCAAGGATGTTCAATGACAGCTGGGACCTACAGTTTAACGTGCCATCCGAAACACAGTCATTGGTGTCCGATATATACATACTTAGAAAGTACATACAAACTTAGAAAAGTTGCATTGGTACTTGCCCGACCTGGAATCGAACCCACGCCCTCACACTTGAGAGCTTGGTTCTTTAACCACTAGGCCACCACGACTTTATTGTACCTATTGCCCATAATATTCAAAAATAACATGAACACATTTCATAATATTAAATCTTTACATAAAAGGCGGTCCCTTCTTAATTCTAAGAAGGCAAAGAGATCTTGATCCCTTAAATAAACAGAAAAAAAAATCCTTGCGGATGACCTTTTCGTCTTAACACAAAGCCTAACGAAACACGGATATAATTTAAGATAATAAATTATAATAACTAGAATGGGTTCCTCGTACAAAAATGAATTGTTTTAGCGCTGCCTCTGGGGAGGTTTAGGTGTGAATACGTCCAAACAAGATCTTTCCACGGCAGCTGGAAATTGTCAGTAATTTCCTTCGGGAACTTCATTATAATACTTATCAGGGTACTGTTTACTTGTTATCTTTTTAATTTTATGGTGCGTACTAGGTATGAAGGTGTCAGAAGAAGCTTGGTAAATATAGACTTATTTTGTTTTGCTGACACAATTTTGAACGCGTATAGATTAGGTATTTCGCTCGCGTGCACAGGTGGCTCGCGTACGCTACGCTTGTGGGATAAGACTAAGGTCATTTATAAAATTCAATTTATGCAACATACAGATGTTACATCAAGCTACTACAAAAAATAGATTTTCAACTTTATTGCTGAAGCTTCAAAGCTTATTGGGCAAAATTTTACAGTTTCGGGTAAATTTTACTGTTCTACAACTTGAGTCGACCATACATACATGTAAAGTAAGGATATATCTAAGAAAGTACGGTTTTTTTTTAAAACGGTTTGGTAGTTTGGCGCCTGAAATCAAACAAAATCTCTTCAAATTTATAATTTTTGATAGATAAAAGGGTTCTAAAGAGGTAATGAAAGACCCAAGAGCGTATAAAGGACCTAAAGTTATTGTTTTCGCACCAAGTCAAAATTTTAGAGGACAAAGAGCGACGGAGTGAAAAGTGAACTTTTCTCATTGTGTGTTTTTGGCCCCAAAAAAAAAGATTTTTCAGCTCAAAAACTAGGACAAGAAACAATTTTTATTGTAATTTTTGTTTCTTATTTTTTTATTTATACAATATCACGTGATGCAGTTACGCAAAAGAACTACAACTTTCTTCTTAAACTTTTTTTTTTTTTTTTTTTTTTCTTCTTAAACTAAAAAAATATGACGTGTTTTATTAATTTATTAACTTTTTTACAAATGGATAGATTTATGTCAAAGCATTATTATAGCTGTAGCAAGGCCCAAAATCAATAAAAATCAGATCAATAAAAGTCGTGGTGGCCTAATAGTTAAAGCACCAGCCTTTTGAGTATGAGGGCGCGGGTTCGATCCCAGAGTCAGGTAAGTACCAATGTAATTTTTCTAAGTTATACTTACTTTCTAAGTTTATCACCAACTGAAATCACCAACCCGCATTGAGCAAGCGTGGTGATTAACGCTCAATCCGTAGGTAGATGGGGCCTGTGCCCAACAGTGGGACGATAAAAAGGCTATGATAATGATGAAGGATCATGGGAAAGCGATGATTATGTCATTTTTTATCCAAGACTTATGGGTTCCAACAATTTTGCCCATGACAACCTAAAAACGATACTAATAGTGTTTAATCACTATCTTATCGATACGTAACAAATCTAACACAGCATATATCAAGCCGAAATCCCAATTTAACAGAGGGCGCTATCACTTGAGATATACGAATTGTCCCTCAGATATACTTGGGATAAATTGGATGAGACGAGTGAAGGCGACAGGGTTCTATAGTCCCCGTATAGCCCACTATAGTCTCGGGACAGGGGATCTCTTCTACGGGCAGGATCGACTGAGAACGGATTAAGAATCGCTTCGGCTTCCTCCGTCAAAGGTCGATGTTTTGTGAGATTTATCGAACGTTTTGCAAGGTGAGATAGGCATTATCTGAATAAATTGCTGCTGTGAATATTGTATTCTACGGGCTGGTATTTTAAAGGTTATATGTTATACTAGTCCCACCCCCGGTTTCACGCGCATCTTGAGAAAATTACTTCTCGTATATGGATAAAAGGTAGCATATAAGTTATTTTATTACGATGTATAAACTATATCACTGCTAAGTTTCATCAAAATCAATCCAGTAGTTTTAACATGAAGGGGGAACAAACATCCATCCATACTAACAAACTTTCGCGTTTACTAATAATTATTAATAGTGGATTATTGAGGAACTTTTTTACGATCGAACTTAAGAACTGAAAATGAAAGAACTACTCGATTCTAAACATTTCTTAGTCATCAAAACCCATTAAACATTTAAAACCTTGAGAGAACCTCTGAAAAAAAAGTAAACAGACTGGCAGCTACTGATAAATAAAATAAATTGAACACTTTCATCAACTTTGGTAGTTACATCTACATTACCAAAGAAAACTTGCACTGGTTTGCTTATTACAAGCCTAACTTTCAAAGGCTACATATGACGAAGGATCAAGACTTCTTTATTACTTTGCATTAAGGTCCACAATTGCTTGCTTATCTCGCGCAACCCCTGCACAAACTCAGCTAATTTAAAAAAGAAAACATTCTGAAGCTCATTGTGTGAAGTTAACGAGAATGGAAAATATATCTTGGACGCAATTGTGCATAGAACGTAGATAGCGAGTCGAAGTTATAGGCGTCGCCGAGAAACTTCCAAATGCTAATTAAACTTTTAATTTTAACTGTCTTGATGAATTTATACTAATAGAATGCGATAAGATTCTTTATTCGACATTCACCGTGTTCTAAGGAAGTTTTCGGGTAGAGCAATCTTAGTAAATGGAATGCAATTCGAAGATCCATTCTTCTACCACATATACCAAAAACAACCTTTATGATTTTAATTTGGAACATCATTTTAAAATAATGTCACTTTCATTTATCGTTTAGAAGAAAAAAAGTATTTGATTTTTTTATTGATAGTTTCAGTAAAATAAGTATTTATTTTGGCTTGATGTGAAAAAATGTGATGTGACCTTATTTTCATACGAATTGCATATAAAGTAAAAGAGAGTGAGAGGAGAGTAATGATATTTGACAGTTCTATAAGAGTAATGAATTTGACTAGTTATCAACCTGCCTATCACAGATTGACTATCAAAACAATACTGGCGCCCATTTCTTTCAACAAAGCCCTACAGAGCTTACAAGTAACAGACGGCAGCACATCAAGCTACTACAACCTATCAAATTTTCTTGATAGATTTTAAACTTTATCACTAAAGCGTATGGTCCAAAGTTGATTGGGAAAATTTTACAGTTTCTTCAGTTTCAGGTAGCTTGATGTGCTGGCGTCTGTAGTTATTTTAATGTGCACTATTATACATTGTTACACTGTGTCTATGGCTCACAGAGCGGAACGGATTAATATGGTGCCTACAGGTTATTTGCTGGCCAGCTGTCGCTATTTGTCTATTGCTACTGCCGCTTGACACCACATTTGTGCATACTGCTGTGCCAGAAAATGAAGAACACGTATGTTGTTCGGTTACAAAGCCTGTATTTACAGTTTTATGTATGAAACTGAGGAGCACACAATGTTGACAATGTTTCTGATATGTATAACTAGCATCCATTACCGGTTTCAACCGCGTCCTGTGAGAAAATCCGCGCACGTGGGTAAAAGTAACAAGCCTAGTTCGAAAAATAGGCTTTCTAACACTGAAATATTTTTTTTAATCTGTTCAGTAGTTCCTCAGCTCAGCACGTTCAAGCATACAAACAAACTCTACTCTTTTATAATTAATTCAAGCTACGTAGTATAGTATTGGAGTTGGTTTTCAACATCTAAAAGATTTGTGTCTTATTTGAATGTCTATACTGACTATCAAATAGAAAACTATAAACCGAAATAAAACATAAATATCTATAAAACTACATCATAGGAACACACTAGATATGGAAGCCTCAAACCGCTAGAACTAAAAAGTCCACAAAATACGCGGGGCAAAATCCACTAATTTCCATGTACGAGAATTGCAAGGCTTCGTCTGAATACAGCCGAAAGACGACCCTCGTTATTTTGAGTACACCACTATCAGTAGCACACCGCTGGGAATAGTGTTGTGTTGACCAATACGCTCTGATCGATTCGATAAAGCTGATTGACGTTATAAGCATAGGCATTTGTTGTCGTAATAATTTACTAAGTGATGTACACAATTTTCTTTGAACAAAGATGGAGTAAGTAAGTTGTACTGGTTAGTAGGCTATTATAATTTCTATTCTTATACATATCTTTTTTTGTATGGAAAATCATCAAATGCCTTGCCATAGTATCAAAATCTTACAAAGATTTCTTTTGTGTGACTTCATAAAATGACCTCTCCCGATGAGAGTGCAGCTGGAGTGTAAGAGTCTTACTGACTAAAACCTATGTTCCTTCGGGAGGTCCATGTGTGCCAGGGCCACGGTAACTCTTACGAACAACCCACAGCTCAAGCTGCAACCCACTTTCGTTCCTTCTGGAGGTCTTTTTGTGCCAGGCACGCGGTGAAAATGACTCTATTCTTGTATCTGTTGCTGTTGCTATGGTATTGTAGGTCGTATATATACTACTCTAAAATTTTTGACACTTGATACGACTTACAACATAAGACATTCCTTAGAACGGGAAATGTTTTTTTTTTTAATAACTGGCACATAATTAATCGTAATTTAATATCGATTCCAATTATAGCTAGGGATTAGATTACATAATAAAAGCGAAATAAAAAATAATTGCTAAATAACGAACTTAGTTAATCTAATTTCGGGTATCGAGTTAAACGCCTTTGGCATTACACAACTCTGACAGGTCAACGTCTCAAGACGATTTAAAAGTATTTTACATAATATTGCTATTGACAGGTACCACTCGTAGGTATTATATGTACAGACAGATGTATATATCGGGTCTTTTTCAAACACGGTTACTAAGCCCCTAAAAAATCATATGTTTATTGACTAAACGTAACTTTACATTATTCCTATGTTGACATTGCCACAAACTAAGCACAGCTTGTAGGTATCTTGTGGCACAAAAAGCTATTGATTATGGGGGCCAACACAATTGATAAACTACATATTAAACTTTGCACATATGTATTACATATATTTATAAATACATTTTATAACACCCAGGCCACAGCCAACAATATGCTCGTCACTCATATGTTGTGCGTACCGGGAATCGATCTCAGGACCCACAGTCCGGCGTGGTTACCATTGGACCAATGGAGTCGTCATGTCATGTTTAGCAAAATATCAGCAGAGAAGTGAATGGAAGAAGATAGAATAGAATTAAAAAAAAAGAACAGAAAATTCCTTAAAAATATCATCGGCATTTATCACGCTGCGAGGGAAAGATAATTATTTCACGCATTCCAATCTTAATTTATAGAAATAGGTTTCAGTCAGGGTCGTTCATCCGAGGAGTTTCAACGTAGTTATAATCGCAAATTGCGTGAAGGACGAAACTTAGTTTTGATCATGGAAATTTCTGGAAGAATTTACTTAATTAGATTTTTATAAAATTACGCGCGAAATGAGAATGGTACAGGATCTGTTTTACCTTATAAATTTTTATTGAAGTTCTCTTTTTTATTAAGATAGCTGTTTCCCGTGGTTCTACCCGCTGCCCAAGGGAACTATTTCCAGCAGGCTTAGCATGACAACCGTAGAAACAAGTTTTGTCTACCGGAGAATGGACATAATGACAGGAAAGTGACAGATTGACATAAGATTTCTTTCGACATTTTTTGAAGAAATTTTTCTTTTCTTCGATCGACATAAGTCTACAAGTGATTATATGCGAGTTGACAGGTCGCGCCATGCACGGGCAGAAGACATGTTAACATTGACAGAAAGAGCTTTGTCTTTTCTTTAGTATAGATATAGAATTTGCACGTTGGAAAATAGCGGCAAAAAAGTAGCCCATGTCTTTTCTCAGCCTTTAGACTATGTGTCTACTGAATTTTATTTAAGTCGGTATTGTAGTTTTGGCGTAAAAGCGTGATAGACAGACAGACACAGTTACTTTCGCATTCATAATATTAGTAAGATTTATGAAGAAAATGTGATGTCTATTTCTTGGTCTTTTATGTAAAGTTTCTTGTAGAAGCGATTGCAGTGCGTGACCTTTGCGCGTGGGATGGCACGGGTCGTAGCTTATGGCATTGTGAGCAAATATGACACGCTTAGTAGAATCTATCGCATTTACATGACGTCGACATTATAAGCACGACTCGGTAGGAAGCTGTAGGCGAACTCGCTTTTTCCTTATGACGCGTGCAATGCATTACAGAGTAGCATTTTCCTAGTTAATAAATGTCTTTAAAGCTTGAGTTACAAATTGGAAGCAGCAACATATAATTATTTTTAAATAATAATTTATTTTGTTGCCGATGCCAGTGGTGGAATTTGAAGAAAATATTTAAAACTGAAAATGTAATTTTATGTGAAGTAAATCAATGTAAAAAATAAATATTTTAATTGATGTCGTTCTGTTATAAAGTAGCTTTTCAATAGTAAAATATTACTGGAAACGAAGCAAATGTGTGTTTCTTCATAATTAAAACATCGTAAAATAATAATAAAAGATAAGTAAAAATAAAAAATAAGTAATAATATAATTTCCATAGTGTACCTATACAGGGATAATCGTCGGTTTTGTATCACCATTACATATATTAAAGTTGTCTCAAAAGGGCTTCAGCGTGTTAGCCTCGGCCCCACGTTCGCCTTTTGAAAATCCGGGACTCTGTAGTCCCGTGGTCTAGAAAAGTGTAAAAATAATAAATCCGAAGTACAAACGTGCAACAATTAGATATACCAATAGCTAAAACACACATTTACCACCCTTATATAACTTCCAAAGACACCTTCATAATTGTTGTAATCTGTATAATGACGTAGAATCACAAAGTTCACAATGTCAAGTACTAAGGAGCAGGCGGTACAGGATTAGGGAAGCGACGCGTTCCACCGCGTTCCCAACTTTTAATCCTACACAGAAGGACGAGTACTCTCATATCGATTTTTAGTGATGTGACGTCGATGAGTATTTTTTGCTCATTACTCGTCTGTGTGAGTATCTCACGAGATATGGCCTTAATGCATTTTGGTTTTTACGTATTTTTTGCGCGACGGCTTTGAACTGAGAAGAGTGAAGACGAGTGATATTTATTTCAACATTTTTCTTTGACGATACCTATGGATAGAAAGGAGGGATGTTGCTTTAACTAATGAAACTGATACTAGATATAAAGAGTTGTCGAAGAAAATAAAGAAAGCCGTTTTCTGTGTTCTCTCGTAAGTTATTTGTAACCATGGTTGTATATTAAATCTAATTAGAAAATTTCCAAATGCAGCGATGAATCATCAATAAATTACGGTTCAGGGTCACTCAAATAAGGCCCCTTATGGCCAGGGTCTGCCTGGGCTGCGGGTTGGTCATAAGACTTACCGTGGCCCTGGCATACAGGGATCTCCAGAAGGAACATAGTGGGTTTAAATCAGTAGATGATTTCCTACAAAAAAAAAAAACGGTCACTCAAATTCTCTTATCGATTTTGATGGTTCTCGATTTTTTTTGCACTCATGTCGCCATCCCTAAAAGTATCAGTAAGAAAATACATTTATGTACGACACGAAAATTATTTGTAAAAATTATGGAGTAATCCGATTTGGAAGCCCAAAAAGCGAGTTATATTTCGTTATTAAATTATTATTTATTACATTTCTGAAACATGTGTTGGATACAAATACATACTAAGTAAGAAAAGGAATATTGGGAAATGTACTATAGCATAATATTTATTTTAATAAGGGCCTGTTTCACCACCTAAGAATACATATGTTCCAGTTAGTTTATTTTTTGGTAGATAATTTCATACAAATTCTGTTTTCTTTTTAATTTATGCGGTAGTTAGTGGCTATTGGGACATATTGAAATTGGTCCTAACTGTAATCACTACATAGTATAAAACAAAGTCGCTTTCTCTGTCCCTATGTCCCTTTGTATGCTTAAATCATTGAAACTACGCAACGGATTTTGATGCGGTTTTTTTTAATAGATAAAGTGATTCAAGAGGAAGGTTTATATGTATAATATATAAGTTTTTCTGTAGTGTATTTAGAACCAGCATTGAACCCGTGCGAAGCGGGGTCGGGTCGCTAGTATACTATATATCTCTTTGAAGTTATAAAAATTTTGAAGGTCAACAAACGACGTTCACACTTTTTTCAAGTCTACGTTACGTACGTTACGTACGTCTACGTCAAAGTTACGTCTAAATAAAATGTTGTAGCGTATAAATCGAAAAATCTTATTTTGATTTGGTATTAAATGAAGTGCCAGCACATCACGCCACTCGAAACTGTCAACTTTTCCCTATCAACTTTGAAGCAAGAAAATCTATTAAGGAAATTTAACAGATTGTAGTAGCTTCATGTACTGCTCTCTGTACATAAAGCCTTTGTGCAGACTCGTTGTTAATTAAATGTCCGTGACCTTAGTGGTGGGGTCGTCTGACCTAAGGTCTGACGTCTGACGTCTAAAGCCAATAAATGTGGTCTAAGCCTTAGTTTGATTCATTAATCATAAAATACCTACGATTGTTTTTACGTCTATTCTCTTTTGAAGCAAATAACAAAGTATAGATTTATCTTTCAAAGCATCTTTTGTTTATTTATGTTGAGATCGCGAATTTTCTTGCACGCGTTTTGAAATATGATGGATGCGTGATTAGATTTTTATATTTATTTGGTTGTTATTTAAGTATTATTGATTCTCAAAAGATAATATTAGATACAGACGCCAACACATCAAGCTACTCGAAACTATTAAATGTTCCCAATAAATTTTGAACCACAATGCTTCAGCGACATAGTTGAAAATCTTTTAAGGATATTTGACAGTTTGTAGTAGCAGGATGTGCTGGCGTCTGTACATACTATAAAAAACTTGAGAAGTTTAAGGGCCAGTTTCACAGGTTACGGATAGGTTTCAGATAGTTAATCTGGCAGATAATTGTGTGTTGTGTGTGTTTTGTAGGTAATAATACTTTTTAACGCATTATTTTTATTTCTATTGTAACATTATATTTTTGAAACTGTGATTTAATAAGATGGCTTATAAAGATTATTTAAAGATAATGACCAATCTAAACTTATATGACATGCACAAAAAAATTATGATCATTTTTGGACTCCGAAGGGTCTGAAAAGCTACAATAAAATTATATTTAAGGGGTACCAAGAATGTAATAAAATGGCTATTATCCTCAAAACCATCTCCACTATCCCTTGCAAGATATGATAATAATATAATACAGTAATACGGGATAGCTGATATAGTTTTATTATATTTGGAGTTTCTCCATACAAAGTTGTCAATGAAGATTGCTTCGTAATCTCGAAGAGACAGATTTGGGACACTATTGGAATAAGTATATACGGGGTTAAATTGATTTTACTTATATATGTATATGTACGAGTCTTGTACGATATGCGTCACATTTTGACATGAGAGGCCCTTCGGTATGATAACGGATTCCTTGTATGTCATCCATGAATGCATACGAGTACTAGTTTTTTTTTTTACGTGGTAAATCTTCAATAACAGACTCTTACTGACTAAAACCTACTATGTTTCTTCTGGAGGTCCCTTTGTGCCAGGGCCACGGTAACTCTTTCGAACAAACCGTAACCTTAGTAGGTACGAGTACTGGTCCTGTGAACCTTCTTTAAACCGTTGATCTAACGTGCTGAAAATATCAAACTCATTTTCAAATTAGGATGATAAATCAGCAGTTTTCGGACGTCAAAACAAAAGACAGTCCTCAAAACGCCCACCCTTCAACACTTCCTATGTGTTATCGCTGGGAATAAGAAGTGGCGCAAAAAAAATCTCCCCAGCTACACCATGTCTGTCTGTTTCAAGAACCAGGTTTATATAAAGCTAGTCTAATATCAAATCAATTGAGAGAAATAAATAAACACATATTATGAAGATACATTATATTGTCAATCCTTGATACTGAATTTTCGGATCGTAAATACACTGATCCATTGTCAGCAAAGTCCATGGCTTCAAACTAATAGCTCCGGAAAACTATGTTTGTGACAGTATATAAATAGCACATCTCGTTCTTGCGATATTCTGCTTTTTATATCCAGCCCAAAATATATTCGAAAGCAGAGACTGACTTGCATATTTACACAGAAGCGTTCAAACACGGCATCAAATTTGCGTTAATTGGTTAAGTCATCAGTTTTCGATATTAATAATATAATTAGTCTAAACTTAGTTTCGAAATTTCTTTAAAATAATTGATTAGGAATTATCTCGTATGTTTTACTTACCCATAAAATAGCTTACATGCCTAAAAGATAAAAATTCTGTGAGTAGCAGCGCCAGATAAATAATGATGGGCCATTCTCAGTTTTGTTAAAAAAAGGTACGTTCATACATCACTCTGTTTACTCTAAGCTGCTTGAACATAGTTTTTCATAGCCTGGTTCCTCCGTCCTAAGACATTAATGGGCTATTATGTGCCATAATACGGCTCTAAATTGACGGCACACGTGTGAAACGGCTCGACGAAGGCTTACTTACGTTTATCGCGCGTCTCCATTATTTCCTTGTCCAATAAACGCAGCGTCACCTGGCAGGCATTAAAATTTGCTTTCATGGTTTTAAGGAACAACCTGTAAGCGCAGTTTATGTGGTTAATATTTGAGGAGTTTTACTAAGCAGCTGTACTTTTAGACTGGAAGTTACAGGCGATGTAAGGCGTCCCATTTGATGTAGTACAAGCCATAAAAAAGGTTGCCATTAGATTCCATTTCCTTAATGAATTGCTAGCAAACCCTTGGGGTTAATAAAGATCTGCGATCCGGATGATTTTCGTCCTGCTAATTGATTGTAATTCTTTTTACAAAGTTGCCTGTTTATCCTTGTTTGTGACGTTGGTTATCATTATTGTTGTTTTTTTATATGTCGTCATATGCCTAGCCATTCCTCAGCTATGTTGGGGTCGGCGTTCAGTCTTAGTAAGCTAGTACCTGTTTATTACATGGAGCGATTGCTTATCTCACCCCCTGAACCCAATTGAGAAACCAGGTACCCTTGGTAACACTAGTTGTCAGAGTTTCCGATTTCTGACTACCCGTAACGACCGCAAAACATGTTCAAAACACAGCCAATGATGATCGAAAGTGACCCGTGCATCTGTAACTTAGCCATGAGCCCCAGCTTTTCTTTGGCATAAAATCGTAACATCGTATTCGCATGAGTGTAGGTTTTTCCGAGTTCAAAAATAAGACGCAATTCACGGTATTGTACTAATTTAGTAGAACGTCATAGTTCTAGAACTTAAATATTACGATGAAGCAAACAAAACACACTCAAATAACAGAGCTCAAACACAAGCCTTCGCGAAAAAGTACCCAGAAATAACACACATGCATGATGGTAGACGTTTTTGCCGATTCCAGTTGCCGGTCGAGCGGACGGAATGGCGCATTTCATTTATCAGATTTCGCTTGTACTCCGGGAGCGTGTGTTTTTCATCGGGCCTACCGGCCGCCATGAATTGCCAATAAAGTGACGAAGCGACACGGGCCGCGCCAAATGTCGTAGCCAGACTATCCTCAAAATTCAGCCCCCATCTAATATCGGAAATATGTGGAGTTATGATTGTTGTGCCCGACCGTTTTTATCGAGTTGTTGGGCCGTGATGAAAAAATGTTTTGTTTATTATCCTAATAAATTGTACAGGCACAGCCCAATGAATTAAGATTTATGAAAAGCCTCGATTGCCTTTTTTGAGTCTCATTCGCGTTTTTCAATTAGGAATTCAAGATTATATCCTTGACATGGCTAGTGACGATCCAGTCTTTAAGATATATGAAGATTTTGAAAATAAATATAAAATCAATAAACGAAACTTCCCATTAATCTGCATTGGTAAAGTCAATGTTTTATGGTGAGATAGTATAAAAATTAAATGTTCATTTTCCTAATTGTGAATAAGCGTTGCATATTAAAAGTAGAAGAAATAAAAACGAGCTATTTAGTACAAGACTCGACCTTTTAACAAGTTATATTTCATTGTTTAAAGAACTTATAGAAAGTCTTAATGGTAATATAAAACCTTATGCCGAGAATGCAACTTTTCTTGAACTCCTCGACATTATAATAATATTACAAACGTGGGTGTCAGAAGAATATCGCTTGGCCTTTGGAATATTTATAAGTTCACAATAATTTACACGTGTTGGCTAATATGTACTGACGCCAGCACATCAAACTACTACAATCTGACAAATTTCCTTAATTTTTCAATTTTATCGCTGAAGCGCGTATGTACCTAGATATAAGGAGCCGACATTTTATGTCATGTTAGTCTAATATAGGAAACACGTGTAAACATTTGTACGTTCCAGGCACAACACGTCGGGTTTCTTCATTAGGACCACGACACACTAATTAGATAGTACATTTAATCAGTTTTAAGGATATTCCGTATTAAAATGTTGCAGCCATGTATGTATGTACCTTTACAGTGCACATTCAGAGCATGGCTTGGATTCAAAGTCTATAGCAATATATGATATCTAAGATACCTATAAATATTCGTAAACTTTTATATCGGACATTCTTATCGTACTTACATCATGCAGAGAATAAAAACTATGGTATTAAAGAAGTATAATAAAAAAAAAATAATAAATATTGATAATGAAGATGCTTGAGCTATGAAAAATCTGGATTTTTTCAAAACGCTTAAGGTATTTCGTATAGCAAGTAAAATTTATTTTTTAATGATAAATATAATTATAATTGCATGCACAATATCACTCTATAATTAAACGTAGCATTACTAAAAATCACCTCAATTTTATCCTGAAAATTCTTATGGAGATTTTCCCACTTTTATATAATTTAAAGTGCATAAACCTTTTACCTTTGTTCCTATTTATTTCGACGTCACCCGAGTGCAATGAATATGACAAAAGTCAAAGTTCAGGTTACTAAAACTGGACAGCGCATGTGGTCTCCGCATATCATGCTGTTAGCACCTTTTGTTACGCCAGCCTTTTAGCCTTTGTCGATTTGTTCACAAATAGAAGTCTGAAATGGTTGCTGTGGTCAGCATTTTCACAAAATTTTGCTATGTGCTATATAGCAATAGTTATACGGTAGCTTGAATAGAATACTGTCTTATTAGCATATCACCGTCCCCCATGTACAAAGAGCCCGATAATGTTCACAATGAACGAAACTTTCATGATTTTTCTTTCGTGGGAAATTATCTTTCTATCTATACCTCTCCTGCTGAGGGTGCAGCTGGATGGAGTGTCAGGCTCTTAGTGACTAAAACCCACAAATTCCTAGAAAACAAAAAATAAAACAGATTCATGTACTTCAGCTGTCTAAGATTAAGGTATATAAAAAAATGTATATCACAAAAGCCTTTATTGATATTTAGGTACGTAAAAATGTATATAAAACGATGTTGGTATTCACGGATCATTTAGCGGCTGATTTTGGTGAAGGGTAGGACCCTGCCGCTACCAGCCGCCTCCAGCAAAAGTTAAATAAATCCTTTAATTCATAGTGTGGGCCCATTAAAGGTCTACTCAACCTATAAAATGTAAAAGGTTAAGTGACACGCTTATAGGATGGTAAGTAGGAGTAAGCGATTATATAACACTTAAGAATGGTATAATAAAACATAAAAATCTGAAAATAAAAAAATTGCCATTGCTTCGATATACATAGAATTAGACATCATATTCACAGTCAGATACAAGCACCTAAAGTATTGAAAGAAAATATAGCTCACTTATATATGTATTTATATAGAGCATGTGTACATAAAAATTTAAACTTAATCGAACAATCAATATACGTTACATTCTCCCACAGATACCACTCAAGCGTAGATATACTAAAGCTATTTTATTTTTACACAAACCCTCCATTGGCTGTCAAAATATTCGTTCAAAGCGATATCCGAGCAGTCGCGGCGTCGCGATAGAGCGGCAATAAAAATATTTTGTTTCGATCACTTCGCAAAATCGACTGGTCTATACCTCGCACATTAAGGGACAGTACTTAAATCCCATCTAAAATTGGCTGGCCGTAAATTTCAGTTAATGTTTGTCGAAACGATCCAACACAATAGAAGTGAGATGTTACGTTGAGGCAGACAGCTTTTTCCTTCGTATAATGTTCAGGAAAGCGAGGAGTTTATGACTGGCTGAATGTTAACACTCCCTAAACTGTTAGTTCGGAGTGCCTTGCGTTGCCTAACGAGCTTCCTCGAGGCTTTATAGCTGTTGACTATGTAAACATGCTTGTTCAATTACTTTATCAGGCTTTAAATAAAATACGGCACATTTTTCTTGAGGCGCGCGTTGACGAAAGAATTTTAGTGTTAAACTGGTATTTTTAGAGCTTGGTTTGTTACAAAGTAATAACGACCTGACTGATTCTATGAATTATTTTCAAAATATATAATATAAAATTCCTCACACATTCCCACAACATCCTCTAGTCTCAAACTAAGCAGATCTTGTACTATGGGTACTAGACAACTGATAAACATACTTATATATTTTCTTTTGTAAGTACTTACATATTATACATGGAACACACAGACTAAAACAAACACCCATGTTCATGCACACAAATGTTTGACTTATGCGGGAATCGAACCCGCGACCTATAGCTTGGCAGGCAGGTTCACTAACTACTACGCTGTCTGGTCGTTGCAAATATGAAGAGAAGTCTAGAGATGAATGTAATAATTAAGTTGACAGTCAATTATTGAACTTGAAAGGTTGCCGTATCATGTCGTACAATGTTCTATGACTACCTACTAGTTAACGTGCTATATTTAGAATAATATGTTTTTCGTATAATTATATTTTATTCATCAGCCCATACGACGTCCTGACTCCCAACTTCCTTTTGTGCCAATGTCTGCGACGTTATTTAATTTACAAACGAATCCCACGCATCGATATTCCTCTTATTGTATTGTAAGCTGAACTTTAAATACGTTTCTTGATCGCAAAGATCGGAATCAATCCAACAAAAGAAAATGAGTTTCCAAATTTGAGTTACTCGACCAAAATCCACTTTCAATTTTAACCCTTATTAACAATTGTAATGAAATCAGCTGTTACTTTTTAATTTTGGCTGAGAATTCAATGGAAATTATATAAAGTAACTTGGAAAAAGTAAATGACAGTCCCTGGCTGGAGGCCTAAAATTATATAGGTACACAGGAAAGCCCGGTTAAGCAGTACACAGCCTCCTAGGCCGAACTGCAAGAAGTCATAACAAAAAAAAAAATACAGTAGTGGATGGAAGATTTCAATTAGACTGGAATACGAACAATGAGAGACAGCGGAATAAATGTGGAAAGAGAAGCTTGTCCAGTTGAATTGTTGAAACTGCAGTTGTAAAGATATTCGTCTCGCTTGTACTTCGTCTGTCAGTTATGAAACTTAATTTCGAAGTTTCGAATGATATTATCGCAATGTTTGAGCTCATATTTTATGCTAGATTATTGTTCTATTTCTTATCTCTTTTGAAACAGTAACAGAATGTGATAAGAAGGTTGTTTGGTGTTTTGTGGACACTCGCCTCTTTTGTTTATATAATCAAAAAAAGAATGCTCAGCAGACAGATTTTAATCCGATAAAAAAATGGATTGCATTCTTCAAAAATTTGAAATTAGAACGAATATATTTTTTTGGGTGCATAAAAAGGAGTCTTCGTGTCTATGTGAAGCGCTAGACTGTAAAATCTTATCTGATCTTTACTTTTTACACTTATAATGATAATAAAAATGTGAAATATTTTATTCAAAATTTATTTCTATTTGCTAAAAAAGAAAAAAATGTTCACTGAAAATCCATTAGATAAAAATAATTAAACTCTTTTTAACCTGTTTTCGAGGCTCAACTTGGACTCTTGAATACTACAAGAGGCAGATTTGATGGCTGTTCTAATTAATGTTAGGTAACTATTCCATTTTTACCATCCCAGTTTGCTTCATTTTTGACAATTACGTCATTAAAACTTGAAGTAAATTATAAAATTCTACAAAGATATAATATGATAAAGGTGAACGCACATACACCATGAGCCAAACCCGTCAAACGCGCCCAGGAAATTTTGGAATTCTTTACATTAAATTTTATAAAACCTCGAACATTTGCCCGAATCAAATCGTCCGATTCGGAGCGGCTTACAGCAGTTTTAAGGGAATGGAAACGATTCCTGGCGCAGACCCCACTCTTTCGGTTCCAATAGATATGCATTCACCATTAATCAGATCACAATTCGAACATTTAAAATTATATCTATTATTAACATTTAAACACAACATTAAGGGCCGGTTACAGATAGCCACTATCTACCAGATAAATTCAAAAATGGAACAAAATTTGTATGAAATTATCTACCAGATAAACTATCTGGAACTTATCAGCAACCTATGAAACTAGCCCTTGAAAGGCAGCGAAAAAGAAGGATAAAAATTTCACAAAAGGAAACAATTTATCTTTCATTTAATTTGTGAAATAAAGGGATTACCTAACTAATTAAATCCCTCACTCTAAAACTTAGTGCCTAATATAATTAAAACCCTCTCGTCCACATAACCGCGATCCTATTAGTTTTAACCCTTCCGACGCTTGAATTTTGTTACGCATCCAAGTGTTAAAAATTGTGACGTTCCATTACAGGCTCGATCGTGATTTACGACGTGTAACAACTAGAAAGGTTCTATTTGATTCATGAAAACAACTGAGTTTTATTACATGAAAGTAAACAGGACAAGTGTGAGTCGGACTCGATCGCTAACGTACACACTAACGGTTCCGTAAATAGGATCATTAGGAATCGAATTTGTTGATTTGTGTGTAATCTTGTAAGGTATCAGTTTTTTTTTCTTTTTAAGGTACGGAACTAAAAAAAGACGAATATGTATAACAAAGAATTGTTGAGAAAACTTTAATTAAGCCTAATTATGGAGCAATAATTAATAATTATCTCTTTGAAATTAGCAACTTGAACGTGATTGATGTGTTATGGACGAATTATTTTGTTGCTATTGTAATTTTGTATAATTAAAATTTACTAATTAAAATTAATGATAATTAGAATCGCATGTTTTGTTCCTTTTCTTCCTAGATATTAGTTTTTGTTTGTATTTTATTGTTTGTGATTTCAGTAGCCACATATTTGAAGAAAACTCACATCATTTTTGCTTTCAATACCTAAACAATATAACAAGTAAAAACAGTAGAAATTCCAGATATTCCGTAGAACAGACAGCAGCACATCAAGCTACCCTAAGTCTTCAAATTTTCCCAATCAACCCTGAACCATATGCTTCAGCAATAAAGTTGAAAAGGTATTAAGGTTTGCTAGATTGTAGAAGCTTGATGTGCTGGCGTCTGTACGTGCCGTGTTCGCTATCTGATACTAATAGAATATACAATTTCTACTTTTCCTGCAGATGCATCGCTATATTGTAAGTACGTGAACTGCATTTTCTCAGGGAAACACTAAGTGTCAATTACGTAAGGTAATCTACAAGTTGCTATGTTAGAGCTCTCTGCTACATCGTACAATTAATTTATAATGCGATATTTATCGATACTGGTATCTCTGTACTGTTTTCTATCCATGCATGTTTTTTTACAGTGAAGATAAGCGTTTTTTTGTGGTAAACATGATTCTAAGTATGTTCTAGATCACCTGTAAAAATATGTGCACTAGTATTGTTAGATCTTATATATAAGGTCCATAACGTATTTCCTTCAGGACTGAAATCGTGATACGAGGCTTTAATAAACACGTGTAAAGGTTCCCCAGCTAAAAAATACGGCTTTATGTTTTCGTAATACAGCGCTGAAATCATAAAGTTAAAAAGTTTGCCATCAAGTATTTCATTTGATCTAAATTATGCGGGTCCAAATATTTTTACAGCGAAACAGACATTTTGAAATGAAAGCTATATCATATTGAGATAATCTTTGATATATTTTTTATACATCATTTTTATTCTAATAAGTTATTATTGAAATTAGAATGATGGATGTATTGATATAAAAAAAATATTACCCTGAAACTAATAATTTGATCTGTTTGAAAGTTATTGAGAAAAAATCTGTCTTTGACACATGTAAGACTCGAGGAAATGAGCTGAAGCGTAGCAAATTACCGATTTGCTACGAATTGATATCTAACGTAGCTGTGACGTCATCTGCTACGACGCACGGCGTAGCAACTTAGTAGTTTCACAAAATGGAATGTATGTAGATAGATTTGAAATGCAGACTGAAATTAAGAACAATGTAATTTATGAATGGGCTCAAAAGCATAGATTAGGGCTTATCTTATCTATAAATAAATGTATTTGTAAGAGGTTTTACACATGGTTGGTCATCGGTTAAGACATTTACTCATTTATAGTACATCTATTTAGTCAAATATATTTATATATATTATCCTACTGTTGGCTATTATCTATATGTAACTCGAAGGTGACTGACTGACATAGTGATCTATCAACGCACAGCTCAAACCACTGAACGGATCGGGCTAAAATTTGGCATGCAGGTAGATGTTATAACGTAGGCATCCGCTAAGAAAGGAGTTTGTTCAATGCTACCCCCAAAGTGATAAAATGGGGGATGAAAGTTTGTCTAAATCTTCTTAGATTTTTGACTTCAAATTGAACTGAAATTAAAGATTACTAGATGAAGATCAAGATACTATGATGAAGGCGTCCACTTAAATAGGATATTGATAAATTCAATAAGGGCCGATGGAGGACGTTTTATTTAATAATAATACTTCTCAACGCGAGCGAAGTTGCGGGCAAAATATAGTAGGTACATAAACCTTATGATAACTACCCTCTACATGAATTCGCAGAACAAAAATAGACTGCGTATATCGTTTTGAGCAGTCATGCTGATTTCGTGCCCAAGTTTTATGGCCCTTCAATCGTTTGTATAATATCCCCATTACTTCGATACCTTTCTTAAAGGCAGTTTGGCTTTCTTCAACTTTTCGTCGTATTCAACTAAGAGTAGTCATAATATCAATTCGATTTTTACCACGAAAACAATTGTAAATCAGTTCGGCTTTTGTTTCATGTATACCTACTTGTGGGAATATTATATTATTTTCCTTTTTTATTAACTCAGCAAAGATTTTTTACTGTTTTGTGTGGCTGTTGAATAGTAAGTGGTATAAAGGTAAGATTCCTCTGCACGCCACTGTGAGGTAATTAATTGATTCTTATATAAATAAGTAATTAATTAAAAAGTATTAGGTTTTCTGCATGACTCACTATCGTCAAAACTTTAAAGTACAGACGCCAGCACATCAAGCTACCGAAATTGTAATTTTTTCGAATCAACTTCAAACTTCTCCAGGAAACCCGCATTGAGCAAGCGTGGTAATTAACGCTCAATCCTTCTCAGTGTAAAAAGAGGCCTATGCCCAGCAGTGGGACGATAAAAAAGCTGATGATGAGCGAGATATCTTTCTAAATCTATTTTTTAATAAACTAACGACCATAAATGCCCTGAATACTTTAATAAATAGGGCGTAAAATATCCGAGTACACTAAAATTAAGCTCACACAGATCATTTTAACCTATTTACTACTAACAGCAACGTGTGAACATTAAATTCATTAACTGGAATACCCGTTAGTGTTGAGGCAGATGTGACAAGCTTTTGCACGGGATTTTCAGTTTTCAGAATTTAATGTGTGACAAATTAAAAGTTTTATTCTAAATACCTAGTTAAATTCGTGTTGAAGGGAGCTGGTAAAAAAGAATATTTATTTACTTTATTAAGCTTATTTAAATGAGGAGCCCGTGGCGTAAAAGCCGCACGCGTCGGTCGATCATAAGGTTAAGCAACGCTAGGCGCGGTCGGTCTGTGGATGGGTGATCATCTTGCCATGACGACTTGCCATGACGACGGCGCGCTAAATAAGTAGCCCCGGCTGTCATTTGTACATCTTTGGAAGGTGTTACGGGTAGTCCTACTACTATTATAAAGGCGAAAGTTTGTAAGTATGGATGTATGGATGTTTGTTACTCTTTCACGTAAAAACTACTGAATGGATTTGAATGAAACTTTACCACAATATAGCTTATACATCAGAATAACATATAGGCTACTTTTTATCCGGGTATGGAAAGTACTTCCCTCAGAAAGCGGGTGAAACCGCTGGCGGAAGCTAGTCAGAAAATAAAAAATCTGACAACCAGTCTTACCAAGGGGTATCGGGTTGCCCAGATAACTGGGTTGAGGAGGTCAGACAGGCAGTCGCTCCACGTAAAACACTGGCCCTTAACTGCATCCGGTTAAGACTGGAAGCCGACCCCCAACTAAGCTTGAGAAAAGGCTAGGCTAGGCTTGAGAAGAGACTATGCTTATTTAAATAACGTATATATGAATTTTGGGTCACACCGAGTTCCCGAACAAAATATCTTTTTGATACGTTTGTATGCTTCAGATGTCAGTACTTTCAAACACTTGGGGCTATATTATGAAGCTCCGATAAGGTTTAGTGTGCCCAATTTTGGTGAGAACGAGACGCCAATATTCGTTTTATACACTCCGTCTCTTTCTCGCAATGGAATCTGGATCGCCATAAAGTGTTATGCGACCCCTGAACTTTTTGAAGGGCCTTACCAAAAAGGTATATAGTAAAGCCTATTGGATATAATCACTGAAACAAAAAGCATTAAAGCCTATACGTATATCTGGGCAATTTTCGCGTAAGCTATAAGATACCCAAAGGTCGACCCTTGCGATGGGATGTTCTCATGTTGGTCATTAGTTCGTGTCCAACGCTCCGGGAGGCCTACTGGGTTATTTATTTCCTTCCCCAATTAGTTGAGAACCCCATGTCAATAAATTATCTATTACTCCACTTTATTTACAAAAAAAAAACGATCTGATTACCTAATAAAGCTATGCCCGAACGCGGAATCTCTATAACTTTTATAATTGAGGAAAATGGGAGTAACTTTCTCAGGTCTTTGAAAAAAAGTTAAGTTTTTAGTTTACAATGGAAATTTTATATTTCATTAAAGTTTTCATTCAATGAAAATAAACAAATGGTGGTAAATAAAATATCAGGCGAATGACAATGTGCTAATGAAATCTTACAACTTCCATAACATAATGTGGCAGCCTTTTCTTGTACAGACGCCAGCACATCAAGCTACTACAATCTGTAAAATTTCACATACAATCGTATAATATGTATCTTTATAAGTGTAAAAAGAATTATTTGAAACATGTTCACGATGCCACTACCCACTATTTTTACATTTTTCGTTTTCGTCAGGTTTCGTTTTTCATTTTCGATTTTGAAATACAGCTTTCTTTGACTTTTACCAGCCCAAAATAAGAAAAAAAAAACATTCTATTCAAATGCAACCACATAAAATATGTATAAAATATAGAACAAATTAAATAAACTAGAAGATTTAATAAAAACAATACTTCTGCTAACCTTTGCTATTAAATTAGCTAATGCCTCCTGATTCTGGAAGACACAAAGCTAATCTTTTAATGTCAAACCTTTACATTGTTGTAAAAGATACATATACATACATTATATATATTTAATCTTTATAATAGTTTATATGTCCCACGAGCTCGATAAAGACCACGCTAAACAGTCGCTCCCGGTTGCCAAACGTACGAATATTTATACCTAACTGTTGGAAGGAGCCCAAAAGCTTGAGACGTGGTCTCTGCCGACCGTGTGTCCGTCATTTAATATTAGTATAACTGAGTAATTTATCTGTAGTGATGGTATGGAACTCGTACGAGTATTAGATGCATCAAGTTACATCGGTAGTCGTACATGATCGAGAGTAGAAACGCCCGCGCCGGGTAGTTTATGGCATCTTGCTTTAATAATATTTTACAGCAAAAGGTGCTGTACTTTGTAAATTTAGAATGTTTGAATAAATGAGCACTTGCCTGCATAGAAAAGTACCCCTGCATGCTTTAAGTTTTTGAAAGTAGTTTTTTGTTTTATGAAATTGAAAATATATTAGTATAATTAAAATTGACGTAAAAGGATACTGAAAAATTAAATACTAACATACCACTTACTAGCCCTATAAAAATGTGTATACGAGAGGAAAATAATGTATTTAATTTCTTTTTTGCCTTTTTAAAGTATCCTCAAATTCTTAATTGAGCAGAAACCTCAAGGAACGCTCGAGGATAAAAGAAAAGGTATTCATACAGCCTTTTTGCCTTATTTGAATACTCAAATCGCCAATTAAAAATAACAAAATCGTCTTAGGAACGCTCAAAACGAAACGGCCTTTTAAAAAAAAGAAAAAGGTTATCTCTTCACGGCTTTTGAATCTGGAAAAACCGATCGAGTCAATAAATAAATAAAAAGAGTAAAAAAGTATATTCCATTTTCAAATACCGGACTGCCTTATAAATTCTTGGTAAGCTATAAATGATATTTCAAAGCTAAAGCTGAACCGGGATTGCCAATCAAATCAATAGCGAGTCATCGAATCTACTTTGTACAAAGTGGGCCGGTTCCGTCGAATCGAAGTGAAATTTTAAGGGTCATAAATAGTAGGACCGACATTAAAGCCCCGATCGATTTTATTATACTTATTTTTAGCTAACGAGTTGGTTGTTTAAAATTTTATAAACGAACCGACATCGTGTGATTTAAAGGTTAATAAGTCGGTCTGTCGAAGTCTAGAACTGGAATTAGGTTAAGTATATAAATAAGATAATAACATTACATAAGGTTAATGAGTATATAATAACAAGATGGACAAACGACGTTAAAAATGTCGCCGGAAGACGCTGGATGCAGGTCGCTTCCAACCGGTATACTTATGTGGAGATCTAAAGGGGAGGCCTATGTTCAGCAGTGGACTTCCTATGGCTGAGATGATGATGATGATGATATAAATAAGTGGCATTATCATCATCCCAATTTGACTTGAGGTCGGTGCAGAATAATTTCTTCTTCCATACTCTTCTATCTGCCGTCATCTCACTGGTACTATTCTTTCTAGGCATCCTATAATTTTTTGGTCATCGATATCCACTTCTGTTGATATCCTCTTTACACACTATCCACCCAAATTCATGCTCAAAACCTTCCTTACAATATGAAGCTCATTCCTCCGTATCACTTGCATACTATGAGAGCTGGTTTCCACATAGTTTTTCGGTTACCGATGCCACTTTCAAACTTCCTTGTTTACGAAGAATCCTTCCTTACTCTAACAGTTCGCGTAACACCACACATTCCTCTTAACATTCTCATCTTTGTTGCATGCTGTTGTCTTTTTTGTATTAAAAAAAGATAAAAAGTCATTTATTCAAAGTAGGCTGAAAATCAGCACTTTTTGAAGGTCAATTCTACAAAAGACTGTCCAAAAAACGCCCGTCCCTCACCGATTCCTGAGTGTTATCGCTGGGAAGAAGATATGGTGGAACAAATTAAATATAATAGCATCACATAGCGTCATAGTCCCAAATGAAGCGTGTAGGTATAGACGCCATCACATCAAGCTACCTGACACGATCAAATTTTCCCAATCAACTTTAAACCATATACTTCTGCGATAAAGTTGAAAGTCTATTAAGAAAATTTGACAGATATGCTGGCGTATATCGATTTAATTTGATAACCATGTAAATAACGAAAGGCAAATGTTTAACAGCTTTTCTTTATTGACTCGCTTAAGCTAACTTCGAAGTCAAAGTCGAAGTTTTGTTAATTCAGACTGAAGTTTGACCAACGAGTTGTGGTGAATTAATGACTTACCTAACTTAAGTTGATAACTTTGATGAATAGGCCATTGATTTTGATTGTAAACAATACTGTTACGTTATCTGAAATGTAATAAATCTACTTAAGGTTGACTGGAGGGGAAATTTTGAAATAAAATGATTTTTTTATTCATATTTTACCTAGTTAACATAGATTCTGAAGCGTGATGATATACTATTTACCTAGCATTTTTGATATTAAAAATATATTTTTCATAACTTTTTTATACAGTTTGTACACACAATGGTCCTAATATTTCGACCCCAAACTACTCAAACACAAATTTTACCGCTTAGGTTTTTTAAATTGATATCTTTGGTAAGATAAAAAGAGCATGATGTTTTTATTATTTTTTATTTAATTACATTATTTTTTATAAATATTTAAAATGTCCTTATTTCATTTCAAGCGATCTTTATCTTAATTCATGATTCTCATTCATATTGAAAAAGTCCCTTTTGTTATTTGAACCCTACGGTTTATAAGCCTATGTTTTCGGTCACGATATTCACAAATCACGTCATCAAATGTTATCACGGAATCCTACAAACAAACAATCCAATAAATACGAGAGCCGCTAAATACGAAACAAAGGAACATAATAACGGGTTTTTTATGAATTAATTTTAAAGGGGCTGTGAGATATTCCAGATTTTATACCGGGTAGAATTAATCGCGGTGAACCCGCCCCGGCTATCTGTGTCGCTTTGTTACTGCGCCTTTTGTCACGGGACATATTGTAAAAATTAATAACAAATTATGTATATTGTTAAGCGTATTGAAATTAACTGGGTACCTTTTGTTTTGAAGCATTGTAGAATTCAAATAATTACCAAACAATATCATCAGCGTTTCCATCGTCCCCCTACTGGACGCAGGCTTCCTCTAACACAGAGAGGGATTGAGCGTCAATCACCACGCTTGCTCAATGCGGATTGGTGATTTCAGACTTTATAGTCCAGGTTTCCTCAAGATGTTTTCCTTCACCTTTTAATCAGTCATTGATGTCAAAGATAGAAAATTCATATAACTTAGAGAACTATGCCTGACCTGGAATCGAACTGCAAACTCATACTTGAGTTTAACCACTAGGCCATCACGACTTTTCAAGCACCTTGCATTATTGTAAACCGGTCCCAAATGAGCAGGTAATTAATATTTCAAGAACATACTTGATGATTTAATAAAATTTAATTTTGTAGGTTTAATCTAAAGTATCTAATTTGATCAAGCGTAAATAATTGGTTGTATTTACAACCTTGAAACTGGAATAATATTGTGAAACCTTTCCGAGTAAAATAATTGTGGAATGCGGATATACCTACCTACATATATCAAGAATTTTAGGTATCTAAATTCTGATGGAAAACCTTATACATGAATACGGTATGCGTAATTCATTGTCTGCCTAGCCTTTTCCCAAGCTTTGATGAGGTCGGTTTCCAGTCTTCAGTGTTTTATATGAAGCGACTGCCTATCTTACCTTCTCCACCCAGTTACCTAAGATAAATCCTGGTTGTAAGACTTTCCGGCTTCTGACGACCCGTAACGACTGCCAAAGATGTACAAATGACAGCCGGGACCCATCATTTATCTAGCCTTCCGATACACGGAGGAACTCGTTATTACAAGTTGGTAACCCATCCACGGACCGACGACGCCAAGCGTTGATTAACCTTATGATCGATCGACCCTGCTATTACTTAGCCACGAGATCCTCCAAGATATATATATAGATACATAATAATAGTATTAAAATGCAAACGATTGCACAAAGCTACAAAACCGAGTTTGGAACGCACGAGGGGCGTTTTACAGATGTCGCACACAAAAGAGCAGACATAAATCTAGTCAGCCAATGCTACCGACATGAAAGCATGACGACGCATGACAAGGACTTAACTTTTTATTGCATGCATACAGTCGCGACAAAGCCATTGAACAGACTTAATAAACAAAAGAAATGCGCGTTCCATGTATATGTCGCAGTAAGATACAGTCGTAATATATGTAGTTATATCCCTAGGGATATAATTATATGTACCGAAACATAATTATAAAAAAGCGATTCTTTACTATCTCATTAGAAATATAGTTATAAAACGGTCCAAGTTTAGTAATATACTTATATTACTAGATTAAAGGCCAGTTTCACAGGTTTCGGAGAGTCACTATCTACCAGATAAATTAAAAAATGGATCAGAATTTGTATGAAATTATTTGCCAGTTAAACTATCTGGAACTTATCAGTAACCTGTGAAACTGGCCTTAAGTTTAGTGAAATAGCTTTCAATGAATGATTGGAGGTTACCCAGAAATGCAATACAGATTTCAAACATTACTTTGGATGATCCTGTACCAAATAAAAACTTGTCACTGAGAGAAATATGCCAAAAATCCTAGCGCTTTGCTAGCCAAGGTTATTTAAAATGTCCCTGTAAAAATCGAATAAACAGTGTTCTAATAAAAGATTAAACGCGACAATTCGCAATTGTGTCTTCCCGCGACTTCCAAAAGTGAATAACTTGCTTAAAATGACCGTTCATGTAAGGACATTTAGGTATTTTTCCCCACCTAAACTGCACCTTGACTGGGTGAGCTCTCTTTCTAATCGGTTCAATAGTTTTGATGTGTAAGCGCGACAGACAAACAGTGATACCTTCGCATTAATAAGGATAGTAAATATTGTAATTTCATGACTCGTTTTAAGATTTCGCATTCCTTTTACAATAGGTACTGTAGAAGGGAGGTAGGGGAGGAGGAACTAACTAGAAACACTTCTGGAACTTTAAAACTTTTGTTATTTTCGCACTGAGAATATAAAAAGCTATGTATTTACTTTTTACATTTCTATATTTAAATTGCTGTTCGATTTTCGACCAGCACTGAATGAACCACACCGACTTAAAACCTAACCTTTACAAAGAGGTAAGCTCAGTAGTTTTCGTTGTATTGAAATGTTGAATTCGAGCAAAAGTTCAAAAACCCATACAAGAACACATATAATTGACTGTCTCGTAAACTATAGATCTTTGCCTATACATAGGGACACTTAATTTGTTGTTTTTGGACCCTTCTGTCAACTACTTTCGGATATACTCCCAATTACAAATATC
Organism: Heliothis peltigera; assembly: GCA_958496145.1. Lineage (NCBI taxonomy): Eukaryota > Metazoa > Arthropoda > Insecta > Lepidoptera > Noctuidae > Heliothis > Heliothis peltigera. Next base: position 3,608,429 of record OY292341.1, read on the forward strand.
CGCTTACGTGATAGGGTCTGAAATAAGGTAGGTATTACTATGTAAAATGTATACAAATGTAGGTAAATTATATAAATAATAACATGATTATTATTTTCCCTTCCTTAACGCAGGTGTGTTTTATATGGAGAGGTATTAACGCAATATACTATGCAGGCCATTTTATCTCGTACATATTTTTTTGTTATATTCATATTATTTGGCTTAGAGTCAGTCTTTCGTTAACACTCGCAGGATACAGAAAATCGACAAATAAAATTTTTTTCCGACTTTTTTTGGGAAATAATAAATTAGTCACAACTCCTCGAACAGTTTCCTGAAGACAGACTTCATCTCAGACATTCCTCTTTTAATTTTTTGGGAATTCATCAAATCACTCCTCCCGCTGTGGACATACTTGGAGGGAGTGTCAGATTCGTACTGACTAAAACCCACTATGTTTCTTGGATGTCCCTGTGTGCCAGGGCCACGGGAGGAACAAACCACAGCACCAGCAAAACTCGAACGAACATGAAGATGATTTCAAGATGTTCATGTCTTTGCTAATACTTCAAAGTATGAAGCTGAAGAATTTATACTTCGTCTTAGACATCTTATTTATACCAATGTTATAAAGCTGAGGAGTTTATTTGTTTGCTTGAAGGCGCTTACCTCAGGAACTACTGGGCCGATTTGAAATTATTTTTTCAGTTTTGGATAGTCCATTTAGCGAGGAAGGCTATAGACTAACTTTCTCATGGGACAAGAGTGAAACTGCTGGCCGAAGCTAGTTATTACGAAAGTACCTCAAACAAACGTTAATGAAATGCATAGACGCCAAAGGCAAGCGATTCAAGCGCCACGTCTTTCAATACAGATCTAAGATTTAGAAAGGTGTACTATACAAGGTTCTTTGTGCCAGAGATTTCGAGGCGAACATTTTCACGACGGTAAAAGCATTTTAGTTAAAATTGTGTATATGTAAAATAGTTTTGCGACTTTGCAGGCTACACCTGAATGTGAGTTGTTCGCTTGGGAGTTTCTTAGTTCTTGTTAGAATAAGTGGCGCGAATATAAATCGCGCGTTATGTGTAGAGAACTCTAAGGAGCTCCTGGCTAAGCAACAGCCACACGGGTCGATCAATAATAAGGTTAAGCAACGCTTGGCGTGGTCGGTCCGTGGAAGGGTGACTATCTTGTCATGACAAGTTTCGGAAGGCACGTTAAATCGGGATGTCCCAGCTGTCATTTGTACATCTTTGGCAGTCAGAAGCCAGAACGTCTGATAACTAAACTTACCAATGGGTATCGGGTTGCATAGGTAACTGGGTTGAGGAAGTCAGAGAGGCAGTCGCTCCACGTAAAACACAGATTCTCAGCTGCATCTGGTTAAGATTGGAAGCCGACCCCAACATAGCTTGGGAAAAGGCTAGGCAGATGATGTTGTAGAGAACTTTCAGTTGCTATTTACTTAGTTAAAATTATATTCCTTTTGCTCGTTACAATTGCCCACATTTTATTTAGTTTTATTAACATTTAAATATCAGCAGTTCACGAAATAGTGTGGGCGCAGGGTCTTATTAATATGCCAGTATCCCATCTGTTACGCTAATGTAAGTAGGCACTTTAAAGTTTAAAGGTAAATCAGGCGTTATTATTGTAATAATAGTGTAAAACTTCACTTTATTTTGTTATTTTGCTGATCAATTAATTAAATTATATAAATGCATTGAAAACTATTATATATTCTACTACTATTATATATAAATATTCTGAACGATAAAATTAGAATAATGATGTATTGTTTTAATAAACATTTTCCGAATAATACTAGCTTCCAACCGTATTTTTAAAGATTGATTTAAAAACAAACATTCAAACGCACAAACTTTAATATTTAAAATATTAGTACGATTGCATTGCACCCAATCGATAGTGCGCCACAAACTACAAAAACGAAATAAAAATAAGTTCATCGAGTTCACTGCTAACTCCCGTTGTGGCCATAAAGCTAGCAGGCTACCTCTAGGGAGGCGGTGCACCGACTGACCAACTAACTACCTACTATTTAGTATTGCAGCAGGCACTCGCGGCACCAAGTCTACTTACGTACAATTGGATCGTATCTAGTATCTAAAATTGCTTCGCTGTATTCAATGAGACTATCGTATCAATATTGTATTTTGCTTCCAGTTGAAGTGAGGAAGACTGGTTAGGAATTTAATTCTTGAAGTTACCGATAAAACTGATAGGAGCTTTTCTCGTTTGTAATTTTTTTTCAGGCTTTTTTTTTATTAATTTGGTAGTTCGATAAAAGTTAATAATTAGTTTATTGTTGCTATAAACTATATTAAAATTTTAAAAGCTTACTGGGTACACTCCCGGTGGGCAGCGATGGGGACGAAATCATGTACGCTTTTTATGAAATAAAAAAAATGCATGACATTTAATTTGTTTTGTGAATACTTAATTTGATCAAACTCTTAAAAGTAATCACCTTAAAAATTCCAAAACAACATCTTTAGCGTATCAACAGAAGAAAACAGACAAATTAATTTATCAAGAGAGTACAAACACAGCAAGAAGCTTCATCGTGATAAGACAGTAAAAATGTCATTAGGATTAAAATGTTACCCAAACAGAAATGAGAAAAAAGCTAAACATCAGGGCCCAAATTTACCCCTTTCTTTCCCGAGACAGCCAAATACGAGCCCAACTAAGCTTTTAATCCGGTCCGAAATAGTACACTAAATAATGGTCTTTATTTTAGCGTAATAGAGTTCATTTTAATGGGTAGCTGATGATGGTAACAGAGTGCCACGAGTTCGTGTTCACTTAGACACTTATAACATGATTTATTTTATAATTAAGTGACATGCGACGTAAATACGACTGTTGCTTTGATTATGACCCAAATACCTACTCATTGGATTGTTTGTTGTTATGTAAATGTTTTAGATTATACATTTGAATTTATTTGTTTTACGCTTTCCTTTATAAAAGTGAAAACAAAAAGTTAAAAAAGCAGGAACGTAGCTCACAGTACGTGATCGGTGATATTATATATGATAGGTATATTAAATTTAATATATTAGAGATAAATAAATAAAATATAGAAGTCAAACAATGGTTGAACTTTAAACTTTCCTGTATCTTTTCGTAGAGCGGGTGACATAGAACAGAACAATCAAATATAAAATCTATTTAAATCGTTGTTCGGGCAGCTTGTTTTACTTTTTTGAGTTGGAATGTTGGAATTTGTTATCAAATGACCCTCCTGTTGTGCAGCTGAAGTGTTTGTAAAACTTTTACTGAAGAAGACCCACCTGTATTCCTTTCTGGAGGTGTTTGGGCCACGATAACTCTTGGGAACAATCCCCAAGCCCCGGCAGGCTACGGCTCTAGGGGCAGCAATAACTTTAGAAAATAACCAAGAAATTACAAAGTGTACTTTTGTTAGCCTAAGACAAGTGACAAAATAATAGATGGATTAATTTTATGGAGTCCTAAGGCCTGTTCCACCACCTACGAAGTTCCAGTTAGTTTATTTGGTAGATAATTTCATGGAAATTCTGTTCCATTTTTGATTTTATTTGGTGGATATTATAGTGGCTATCCGTAGCCTGTGAAACTGGCCCTTAGCGTCTGTTTCACCACCTACAAATAAGTTCTAGTTAGTTTATTTGGTAGATAATACCATGGAAATTCTGTTCCATTTTTGAATTTTTTCGATAAATACTGGCTATTCGGACATTGTGAAACTGGCCATTATTTTCATATTTAGTGAATTCTTTGAGGTTAGCGACACTGCCGATAAATTGCGGTGTCTCAGTGTGAATTATAAAAAGATATATACCTAATATCTATAACTCATATTTGTTTGTAAATATATCAATGTGACGTCTACATATTTGATAAGTTTCGGGATGCAGTGAATTATGGCTCCGGCCAGCGTATGATCAAATATTTATGAAATATCACACAAAACTGTATTTTTCCTCAGCTTATTTCTTCTGGGTTTTGTATATTTAAACACATTGGAGGGACGCTAGCAGATCGAGCTACTCCAATCTATCAAATTTGCATAATAAATCATTTCTTTTTCACTGAAGGATATGGTTCAAAGTTGATGGGAATATTTGAGTTTCAGGTAGCTTGATGTGCTGGCGACTGTACCTACACGTTTCTCCATTGAGGTACTCCTTACCAGGAAAATGTATGAAGGCGAATTTAATGACATGAACGTGGAAAACAATTATAGCATTAGCTATATTGCGACATTTTGAAATGAAATCAGTTTCCAATAAGCTTTCATTATTATTTTCCAATAAATTAAACCTAACGTGTAGCTCAATTAATTTGAAATAGGTGCAGTCAGTAGATACTAGGCGTTGATATAGTCAGCCAGTATACTAGGCAAGTACGAGCAAATAAGGTAGGTATAGACGCGATAACAACAAGCTACTGACAAATTTTCCCAATCAACTTTAAACCATATACTTACTTCAGCGATAAAGTTGAAAATTTATTTTTTAGGAGGTTTGACATATTGTAGTAGCTTGATGTGCTAGCGTCTGTACATTTGATGCCAGAATCAGTATTAGAATATTATGTAGTACAGTAAAAGTATACCTACTATTTCAAAGGCTTATTATAAGTTATGTTCGCGTGTCTAGAATCTAGTATAGTTTTGATATATCGTACGCTGTCAGAACACACCTGTAGCTTATAATTAACTCGGTATTCGCTGAAATTAGTTGCTATGTATTTAGTTACCTAATATAATTAAATTAATTCACGTATCATAATTCGGACTATGTAAATAGAGGTTTGCGTGCAGTCTGTATTGATTTAAAAACTATTATCTGTACATCAAAATGTATTCTTTTCTAACTGTTTAAATAGGTATGTACTTACCAGCTATTTTTGCAAAAATAATAATACTGTAATAGTCCTCACACATTCACACAACGTCATCTAGTCTGAAGCTAAGCAGAGCTACTATGGGTACTAGACAACTGATAAACGTATTCATATACTTTTATTTTCTAAATACATACATATTATACACCTGAATATCGAAAATAAATCAAACAACAATATTCATGTACACAAATGTTTGACGTACGCGGGGATCGAACCTGCAACATCTAGCGTGGCAAGCAGATTCAGCAACTACTACGCCATCAATAGATTATATTAAGACACTCATTTTCATGCACAAAAATAATAAATGTTTGATTTATGCGGGAATTGAACCCGCGACCTCCGATGTGGCAGACAGATTCACTTACTGCTACGCAATCTGATCGTAAAATGGCAAAAAAGTGCTTATTCCTTGGATATCCAGTTAGATTGTTCCAATTAATCACCTATCAGCTTACCTAATATACGACTAAACATTAGCCAGCACCGAAACTGCATCAAATGGTTTGAAAATATCGTTGCTAATACTGTAACTAAAACGTATTTCCATCATTTGAGGTTGACCGCAACCGCTGCAGCCAGCATTAAGCGCTCAGCTATGTGGGTGGAATAGTCAATAATAGAACCAAGAATTCCTAAAATATATTGTTAGCATTTGCATCTATTAACCTCCTAGACTGCTTTTTATTTTCTCACCATAGAACCTGAAATATCCCATTCCTTCCTACGAATGATTTTGCCATTAATAAAATCAATGGAATTGACAGTAATATATATATACAGATTACGTTCATATGATATAATAATTATGACGGTGCTTCGTAGAATGGAATACACGGCAATATAACAGCGCTTGAGACTGTATATTATGTTGATGAAAAATTTATCCGCATCGCTGTCAGCCGGAATCTTACCCAAAAGGCTGTCGTATTGCCACGTTGGATGGCAATGCTGATTCGTTGGCCAAAGTATTGGCCAGCCCGTTATATTACATTTACAAAGTAGATACAATACATAAACAGATTCCTACATCAGTAGGTACATAAAATGTGCTTACAGAATTTCATAGCACAAACAGGATTTATGATATGTACTCTCGTTTAATGTAAGCAACTTAATGGCACAATATTTTAGTAAAGTAAAGTTGATAGTCTTGTTTAGACAGGCAAATTATTCTCATTACTGGTGAACACCAACAGTGTAAAACTCTCAACTATTTACATGCCACTACTATATATGTGAAGAACTTTTGGAATTTTTGGTTTCCACTTATAAAGCACATTAACAAACGAGACAAAGGAGACCAGTCTAACCAAGGGGTATTGGGTTGCCCGGGTAACTGGGTTGAGGAGGTGAGATAGGCAGTCACTCCTTGTAAAGCATTACGGTACTCAGCTGAATCCGGTTAGACTGGAAGCCGACCCCAGCATAGCTGGGAAAAAGGCTCGGGAGATGATTAGCAAAGGAGATAATAAGTTAAGGCCGTTTAAAACTAACTGCTCCCGTGATTTTACTTGCGTCTCCAGGGAACTATTTCCCAAATTGGGAATATGCATGAAAAAAATATTTGCAATCTAACTAGTTTATCAATAAATATACAAAAATAGAATACTAACTGTGAAAAAAATATCGAAATCAGTAGAAAAACAAACGAGATATAACAATTTTAAACAAGTATACCTGTCCCTCTCACCAAAACGCTATTTTCAATGACAGCCTTACGGGCGTGTGTAGTTGTGAAGTAAATTTTACACTCGGACTTCTCTTTCTTATTAGCAGTTTTGAAGCTTTATAACTTCTTGTCGTTAAATAATATTTTTAAAATTCTTTCATATTTATTTATTACAGCTAAAAGTGTATTAATTTAGTGAATAAAAAAATTACATGCATATTCCCTATTAGGATAGCAAGTTTAGTAGTATCAACATCATCATCATCATCAGCCTTTATCGTCCTACTGCCTCTCATAAGCACCATGCTTGCTCAATAGGGGTTGGTGATTTGAGACTTTATAGTCCAGTTTATTCGAGATGTTTTCTTTTAGATTTAATCAGTCATTGATGTCGAAGATATACCTACTTTCAAAGTACATATAACTTAGAAAAGTTGCATTGCTACTTGCCTGCCCTGGAATCATCAAACCCTTACTATAGCTTTTGCGTCTACAGTAACTTAAACCACATACAAACTTTCGCATTTATAATGACGGTTTCAACCCTGTGGAATGTAGACTGTGTGTGTTATATGCCTTAGGTTAGTTTTGGGTAGCTACTCGAATTAGAAAGGATTTTGAAATTGTCTACTGGGTTCCGCTGCCTCAAATAAAAAGAAAGAATATTCAAATTCATTAAAAGAGTAATGACTTTCTACACGGTATTTCGTCGATCGTAACGTCCGATTAGCATATTAAATTAACAACAATTTGACGCATTATAGTGGGTAGTTGAACAATCGGTTTTGTTTGCGAATAGCCCGCGCTACGATTTCCTGTGCGGTTGCATTTAGCTATATGCAATCGTAATTATCATCTCGCATGCGAACTGCAATCGGCAAATACGTGGAACGAGTGTTTTTCTACTTATTCTGTAATGGGTACATGTCAACTACCCTTATCATAGAATCAGAAAAATTGGTTAATAGTTATTTGGACTATTACTGCTAATGGTATTTGTAACTTATATTTAAAAGCTTACAATATAAACTTCGTTCGTTCGAAAGGTATTAGGTAAGGTATTTTTCTTATTAGATTTTCAACTTTATCGCCCAAGTATATAGTTCAAAATTGATTGGTTTTTTTTTCAGTTTTGGGGTATGGTTTTTTTTTTAATTCATTGAAAGAGGAGCTGTTTTACTTAATAATAAATAAAAGCTATTTTACATTTTTAATACAGTACAATGAAACCGTTCATTAAAAAGAAAAGCTTTAAAAAATGAAATATTAGTTAAATAAGCTACATTTACAAATAGCAAGAATTCTCAGTTCAACCCCTAGTTTATTTAAGCAGAATACCCAAAATGAGTTCAATTAAAAATCATTTGTATTAATTTGAAACATTTATAACGTTATAAGACAAGTAATTTATCGCGTCTCCGTCGGCAATGTCAAATGAGATAATTTTCATTACTTATGAGAGCAAGTTCGATGTTCTAAATTACTTTACTTATCCTGAGGCAGGGGTGTCTTATAAAATATTATTATTAAATAGTGTATTAGGGAGCGAGCGAGAATTTATTCAAATAATGAGTTTGTTGATGAGTGGGTTACGTTAATTGAGTTTCAGATAATAACAATAATAGTATTTGTAAAAATGTTCATGTTTCAAAACCATAACTTAAATAAAAAATTCTGTTCCATTTTTGAAATTATTCGGTAGGTAGTGGCTATTAATTAGACTCCGTTCAAATATTTACGGCCTGTTTCACCACTTACGAATAAGTTCCAGTTATTTTATTTCGTAGATAATTTCATACAAATTCTGTTGTTCCATTTTTGAAATTTTTTGGGAGATATTGGCTATTCGAACATTGTGTGAAACTGGCAATTAAACTATTCTATGTATGTTCTATTTCTGATTTAAAAACAAAATTTCAACCAGGCATAGTGTATAGTAGACAAAACCTACTCACTGGCCCAAAGCTTCTATTTTTATTAATGTCAACACCCTACGAAACATAATATAAGTTTCGTCAATACATTATCGCAATATAATAAGATTTTCTTTGGTATTTCTCAGCTGGCAATGTGATCGTTCACAGTTGTGATGTACGCCTGGTGGCAGCTGTCAAATCATGGTGAACACAAAGAGATCCCGATAAAGCAATATTGATTATTCACCAATACGAATACACAGATTTTTTCCCTTGAATAAAGTTATTTGTAGGTTTTTTTTGAGGAATACCTAAATTAATAATTTTGAATCGATGTCAAGAGTGATTGGATTTTAGAATATTTTTCATGTTTGAGGGCTCAACGAGCTTTCTTTGCTTTCTTTTAGCAATTGCGTTCGTTTACATAATAGTAATGACGTCCAGACCGATTATCGCGTCTCTCTCTAAGAAAATTAATCAGCTGCGCACTGGGCACACCTGTGCACTCTCTATTCCTTCATTCTCCCAGCCCGATGGGTCGGCTACCCGACACCACCGTAGAGAGCTCAGACATAGTATTTATGTGCTGTCCAATACGCGGGTGTATAAATCTATAACTTCCAGTCTCTGGGCTGCTTTTGTGAAAGTTTCTTTAAACCCACCTGGGAGTCGAACCTTAACCTCGACCTCGGCAGTCGCGCCATGCGACTTCTACACCAACGAACCAGTTACAGTATCGATTACGCAAAAATATTCAAACACAGATAAGCTCATCGCATTTAATTTGTTTGTTTACGATTCTCTGTGGCACACATAACGCAAAACAACCACCATAAAAAGAAAAATGCGCTGCGAAACCCGGTTTTAAATTAAAAAAGTACAAGTATGAAGAATGACGGATTTGCATATACTTATTATGGTTGTCAGTCAACCTCGTTGCGTTCTCTCTGTTGAATAATATCTATGTTGTTGTTGTTCATATGTTTTACAATTTGTTCTGGTTACTGTCGTAATACGAAACGATGATTGGCTGGTGTATCGTGCTGTTACGTGAGTGTTTGTTTAGTCAAGCGAAGGCTCCAATTGAACCTCCGTTAGAAGACTGTCAATACTGCCTGTCTATGGCTTTCTTTTAGCTTCATTATGTATCAACAAGGTTTAACTGACCCGTATTTTTTGGGAATGGATACGGTTATGCTACGATATTTCTTAACAATTACTACCAGTTTCACCTGCGTTCCGTGAGAACTACTCCATACACCCGGATGAAGTTAGCCAATAGCCTTCCTCGATAAATGGGCTGTCTAACATTGAGGTAATTTGCAAATCCGAGCAATCGTTCCTGAGGTTAGCATGTTCAAGCAAACTTACAAACAAACTCCTCCGCTTTATAATATTAAGTGGTAAAGATGTCAAAAAATATTAAGTAAAAGTATTTATACCTTTTTTAATTGGATTATATACTTCACTTTTATGTATTAACGAATCAAAATTCAAGATATCTTACATCAAAAGCAAAAACAATGCAAGCAATACAAAACTTTTAATAATATCTGTAACTTACTACAGTATATTTTTCCACATCCCTTTTTCTTATAACATATTGAAACAGTATATTTTTAAATATGGCCAGCTAAAGTCCTCATTACCATACTCAACCCTATAAAGAGCTTGCAACAATAGTTGAAGTGCCCCTCTTGCTGTAATATTCGCCTTCAATACGAATATTGAAGTGAATGCAAAATGCACTTTTCTATCTGCTTAGAGGACGTTGACCTCGTACGGACGTAAAATGCTTTTATTCTATAAACCAACCTACATTGTAACATGGAAGGAGAAGCTTAAAAACTTTTAATAAAATCTTAAGTTTGGGTTATTTAATGTTTTACCTACAAATATATACGATATCTATGCTAATATTATAAATGTGAAGAGTCTCTTTGTTGGCTTAAACGCGCTAATCCCGGGCAAAACTTTTAATATACCTACATATTTACAAATTATTATTAAATACAGTCCCAAACGCTTTTTTCCTGGGAAATCAAATTACCTCTTCCGCCGAGTTTGCAGCTGGAGGGAGTGTCCGACTCTTGCTGACTAAAACCCACTATGTTCTTCCTAGAGGTCCTTGTGCGCCAGGGCCTCGTTATATCTTTCGAACAACACGCAGCCTCAGCAGAATATACCTACATTCAAAGGCTTTTTTTTATTTCGGCCAACGGTTAAGCATTGCCATACAATTTGGCAATGCTGCTAGCCTGTTGGGTATCTAGTGGGCAGAGATGAGGAGAAATTTTTTGATGCTAATTATTAATTTGTTATGTGAATACTTTTCAGTGTTAGGTAGCCCATGTATCGAAGAGGCTATAGGCTATATTTTATCCAGTTACAGGAAGTAATTTCCGTAGGATGTAGAGGGACCCGCAAAATGCTAAGCTATGCTAGCATAGATTATAAGTACTGTTGTATAAACTTCATGGTAATCACACACTGTACTGGCTAGTGTAGTTTAGTTTTTATTGTGAACTGAGCTGTCACATGTTAATGTAAGAAAATTGTCTTCTGTTATGTCACCAAGAAATAAGTTTTATTTTTTGTTACTTAATGTATATTCTTATTTAGGCAATAAAACCATATTCATACGCATTTATAATTTCACTGTTGCAAGCCTAGCCCAACAGGTCATGGGCCCAGTGAATATGTATTGCCTATTTCTTTGAAGAATATTCTCATAACTTTCATCTCAAGCCGTGAAAATGCAAACTTCAACTGTTTTGAATTTTGAGAAACTTTCGGGCCAGGACAATTATGGTACCTGGGCCTTTGCAATGGAAATGTTTCTGATTGACTTGGATCTATGGGAGTGCATCGATGAGAAGTTCAACACTGACTCAGTGGAGGCCCAGAAAAAGGATGCTAAAGCTCGGAGTAAGATATGTCTCATGTGCACGAGTAAAATTTACCCTATGATTATGAATGTCAAGACGGCAAGAGATACGTGGTTAGCGCTGAAGCGAGCTTATGCTGACGGTGGACTGCTGCGGCGGCTATATCTGCTGCGGAAGCTTTTCAATGTTAAGTTAACTTCATTTAACACGATCGAGGAGTACCTAAATGATATACAAACTACGAGCCAAGCTTTAGTGAGCATCAAAGCTGGTCTTGATGATGAGTTCGTCGGGATTATAATGCTAGCTGGTTTGACGGAAGCGTACAACTCCCTTGTGATGACGTTAGAGCATTCGAATATCAAGATTTCTACGGACACTGTTACAGCTGCGCTACTTAAGGAAAGTATGAGGAATAACACAACGGAAGACAACTCTGCACTGATGTCAAGGAATGATAACACCAAGAAAGTGGTGAAATGTCATTTATGTAATAAGAAAGGACATTACAAGTGGCAGTGCAGGGAGAAGAAGAAAGAAAACAACACTACTACAACTCATAAGGACATCAAAGGAAAAGTCGGGCTGATAACTGCTTTATCGGCCAAAGTCGGCGCAAATGAGTGGGTCATAGACTCTGGAGCGACATCGCACATGACGTCCGACAGACACATTTTAGAGAACAAAGAACATATTAGATCAAAGGTTGTTACAACTGCGAACAACGATCAGATTACTTCTAAATTAAAAGGCGATGTGTTTGCCATGGGACGTACCATTCGATTTGAAGATGTTTTAATGCTACCAGGTTTAATGACTAATTTGTTATCTGTGAGTAAAATGTGTAGTAGAGATTGTGTAGTTGTTTTTGATAAATATTCTTGTAAAGTTTTTAGGAATAATGACGTCACTTTAGCAGGTAATCCGTTATTTACGGCACCACTGAAACAGGGTTTGTATGTTTTAGATAAAGAGGCAGCGATGGTTCTTACGTCTCCTCCAGATACTTCAGGTACTTCTAATGCTTATTCGTTATGGCGCAAAGCTATTGGTTGTGCTGTTTATCTGAAGAATCGGTCTCCCACTATGGCTTTGATCAATAAAATACCAGAAGAAGTGTTTACTGGAGAACGAGTGGATCTCTCGAATCTACGAGTATTTGGGTCCAAGGCTCAGGTTCTCATAAAGGATCATAGCAGGAAGAAATTCGATGCAAAGACTGTTGAAATGACAATGACAGGCTATGCTGCGGATAAGAAGGCGTACCGGTTTATTGATTTTAATAAGGATCCCACAACAGTTATATTCGCTCGAGACGCAACGTTCTTTGAAAATGTACCTGTACAGAAGAATAAGGAAACAGTTTCAAATGATAATTCTGTAGATATTTATGTACATAATGATTTTAATGCTGAACCAGAGGTACCGAGGGTTGTCGGACCTGTTACAGCTAGTGCCCCGGCGAGTCCAGTTGTTCATGTAGATAGTCAAGATGAAATGACATCTAGTCCAACAATGGAATCGGATTCTGCGGAGAATTTTTATGACTCTGTCGACTCAGAAAGTCCTGTGGCAGAGGATTTGCAAGTTCCAGTGAACGTAAATGCTTCAGAACCTGCAAGTGATGTGGTTGGTCCTGCTAACCGCCGCTACCCTCTTAGAGATAGACGTCCCAAGCGAGAAAAGGACATGGTCTATAATTTCCATGTATCGGATGTTTCTGATCCTGTATCTGTTCAAGATGCCATGGAGCGTTCAGATAAAAAGTTATGGCTAGAAGCGATGAAGGACGAGTATAATTCCCTGAAGGCGAATAATACCTGGGAGTTGGTTGATCGACCATTGCATGTGAATGTCGTTAAATCGAAATGGGTTTTCAAGCTGAAGGTTGGAGCGGATGGTAGCGTGCAGCGCCATAAGGCCAGGCTGGTCGCTAAGGGCTATTCGCAAAGACCGGGCGAAGACTATTTTGAGACATACGCACCAGTGGTAAAGCTATCGTCTATTCGTCTTTTACTGGCGCTGGCAGCTGAAAAGAACCTTAGTATACATCATGTTGATGTTACTACTGCATTTCTATATGGTGATTTACAGGAGGACATATATGTGGAACAACCAGAATTTTTCGTTCAAGTGGGGGAAGAACGCAAAGTTTGTAAGCTGAAGAAGGCTTTGTATGGCCTCAAACAAGCTGCAAAATGTTGGAACGATAAAATTCATGCCTGCATTGTAAAAATGGGCTTTACGCGATCAAAATATGATCAGTGTGTATATATTAAGAAGAATGGGAATTTATTTACTGCCCTTACCTTGTATGTGGATGATATACACATCTTTACGAACAGCGATTCTGAAGCTGGTAGAGTAAAGCAGCTTATTCGAAATTCTTTCAAAATAAAGGATCTCGGGTTTGCTCGAGAATGTCTTGGGATGAAGATTGAGCGTGACAACAAGAATGAAGAAATAAGACTCTCACAGAAGACTTATATTTTAAAGATCCTTGAAAGGTACGGGATGCTGGACTGCAAACCTGTAGCCACACCCGTCGAGACAAATCTTCGTCTGGATCGTGGAACTGAGCACAATAATCCACGATACCAAGAAATAATAGGTTCACTGATGTATCTCGCCTGTTGTACTCGGCCAGATATAACATATGCAGTAACCATGTTGAGTCAGTTCAACAACTGCAATGATTCAACACACATGGCTGCAGTGAAGCGTGTGTTGAGGTATTTGAAGGGAACAGTGGATCTATCGTTGTGCTACAAAAAATGTGACAAGACTTTGTGTGCCTATGCTGATTCAGATTGGGGGAATGGACCAGATGGGAAATCGTTCTCAGGTTATACCCTTATATACAGCGGAGCTGCAATAGCTTGGCAGTCTAAAAAACAACGATGTGTTGCTTTGAGTACTGCAGAAGCAGAATATATTGCAATCTGTGAGGCTGCAAAAGAAGTGGTGTCCATTAACGGATTATATGCTGAACTGACTGACCTAGAGCATACTATTATTGTACATAGTGATAGTCAGAGTGCAAGTAAGCTTGTATATACTCCTGCAATAGGGAAGCGTTCAAAGCATGTAAATATTAGGTATCATTTTGTCCGCGAGTTGGCAGAGCAAAAGGTCATTTCTGTTAAGTATTGTGAAACTGCCCTTATGCCTGCAGATATGTTTACGAAAGGTGTTACTCGTATGAAACATCAGTTTTGTGCTGGACATTGTGGATTAAGTGGGGGTGTTGTATAAACTTCATGGTAATCACACACTGTACTGGCTAGTGTAGTTTAGTTTTTAATGTGAACTGAGCTGTCACATGTTAATGTAAGAAAATTGTCTTCTGTTATGTCACCAAGAAATAAGTTTTATTTTTTGTTACTTAATGTATATTCTTATTTAGGCAATAAAACCATATTCATACGCATTTATAATTTCACTGTTGCAAGCCTAGCCCAACAAGTACCCTCAGTACATGATGTATTTGGGGAAAACGTCGAATATAAAATATTATTGCACACTAAAACTTGGATCTGCTGAAGTTGTTTGTCAGTCAGTCTGTCACAAACTATTTATATTCACAGTGGATTAGAACACTCAACTTCAGTTTTGTGGTCTATTAAAGTATAATGTTAGCAAGCTTTTGTTAAGAACTGGGTTTATTTGTTCTGGTCTTTTCATACTGTATTTTATAGACACTACTACATTTGTGTTCAGTTTTGGTACTTTAAAACTACGCAACGAGTAAATTCATAGTTGTTTTTTGAGTTTTACGACTCATACAGTTCAGTGAAGCCTTCCTCGGACGATGCTATTGACACGCGTAAACACAAAATAAACTTTATGTACACAAAGTCAATCAATTAATTAAGATTTTTATTCAAACGAAATAATTTAACAAGAAAATGTAAGACGAATTTTCTAGTATAGCGATAATAATAACTCTTTGTATCTGCATCCACGCATAAAGCTATTTATTAACTGACTAATAATTCGTAGTAAAAATTCGTAGCGCCTACGTAGCATAGGCGCTACGAGCTACGAGTTGCTACGTCTACACTTTGAGAGAGAAAATTAAGTTGTTAATGCCAATTTAAGAAGTAAGCGTCAAAAAAATAAGAGCTCCCCGCAAACTGTAGACTGATTTGCAGGCCGTTAGTTGGCTAGATGATAGGTTGACAATTTATTTTGAAGGTCACCATAAACCCAAATAAACTTCTTAGTCGGTCCGATACAACTCGTTGTAAAATACGCACTATCATTACATTATAGCGACACTTATTTAGGAGCCGGGTCAGTCTATCGGCCGACCAAAAGTTTGCCGTCTGCGGAGGCTCTAAAGGTACTTCGGGCAATATTCTTGTCAGATTTTCCTTATAATTAAAGTAATGATATTCCGAGATCAAAGTTGATTTTTTTTTTATTTCATTACCTTTGATTGAAGGATAAATCAACAATTTATTTATTTTCACATAGACCCGTAGATATATTAAATTACTTCGTCGATTTCGTTTCGGTTATGTTTGTATAATCGGCTATCGATATCTTTTGTGATGCAAATCGGAGTGTATTTCAATAAAATGCAAATGTTTCGTGATGTTATCGCGGCCCCTGATTGGCTGGTTTCGGACTCAATATTTTGAACTTTATTATTAATTCTTTAGGAGTTTATTTTTGGGAATATTGGGCCCGTTTCATTTGTACGAGGGGTAGACACGTAAGAAAAACAACTGTACTTCACTTCTTCTTTTTGATTAAACGCAGGTAGAACTGAAAACTCATGTACAGCAGGCTCAGCATGACAACCGTAGAAACAAGTTTTGTCTACCGGAGAATGGACATAATGACAGATAAGTGACGGATTGAGGTAAAATTTCTTGTGACACGTAGAAAAAAAATATTTTCTTCAATCGACATAAGTCTATGAGTGATTATATGCGAGTTGACAGGTCGCGCCAAGCTCGAGCAGACGACATGTTGACATTGACAGAAATAGCTTTGTCTTTTCTTGATAAAATCGCCATGCTGAGCCTGCAGGACAAGTTAACGTCCTTTTTAAAAATTAATACTGCATCCGACGAGGATCTTTGTTGGGTGGACGCGTTCACGTCACAAAACACCAATAAAATTGTTTATTGACGGGGACGCGCGTAACGAATAAAAAAAAAGGGAAAATTCCCAGACTGGGAGATTCTGCCAAGTTTTCCCGTGTAAATAAGACAGTCATAAAAGTAAATTTATCACCCGTAGTAAATAAAGCGTAACATATTGCGCTTTTCGAGCTGTAAAAAGATATCAGGTTGATAGATACAGTCGTTAAATGTTATCAATGCGAATCGTTTCGGCGACGCACCTACAGTGAGAGATGCTTAAAACCAGACTGCGTAGTAGTTGGCGAATCTACTGCCACGCTGGAGGTTCGATTCCCGCATAAGTCAAATATTTGTGTGCATAAACATGCATGCATTTCATTTTAAGTTTGTATAAAAAAGTATATGAGTAGGTTTCTTAGTTGTCTAGTGGCCATAGCACAAGCTATGCTTAGTTTGGGACTAGATGATGTTGTAGTGAGCGGTTTTTTTTTCAGTAAGGGATGTATATAACAACCGTCAGTGAGCGTAATACAACAACCGTACTACTAAAGACTAAACTAAAAATTGACGAAAAGGATTCCTAATAAAAGATTGACTATCCCTTACTTTACTATCCCTTTTAAATACAATTAATTAGAACGATTTTCTTGAAAAAAAAGCAAGCAAAGAAAAAAGAAAACAACAATAAAATAATTTGTTAATGTCAATTCAATTCAAAAGAAATTCGCTTTCTCAAAGAAACAAGATTAAGAACGATTTCGATTTCACGTTATTTAAGCACGATTCATCTTCGACTAATCTAAAGGAGATTATCGTAAGATTACAAGCGATTAAGTCTATAAAAGAGCAGAGAAGAAAAGTACTTCTTTATAAGGTAAAAGTTTATACGGTCGCGAAGTGATATTGCAGATTACTGGCAAGCTCTTTAAGCATCAATAGGGATGTGGACCACTAGTTAACTTCAATAGTTTTATAGAACTGTCAAAAACGGTTACTCTTTATGCAATTTGTATGAAAACGGAACTTGTGACGTCACAGATTTTCCACATGAAACCGTGTACTTATTTCGATTATATAATCAATAAAAAAAACAATCAATTTTCGGTGTATTATTAATAAATTAAACTGACATTATTTTAAGATGCTTTACAAAATGAATATTATGATAAAGTATTTTATTTTTGACCTTGTCCGCATCCCAATTACTTAATTAATAATATAATAAAAATATAATATACATATATCGGGACACTTTTATCACACACGGTCGGTTGGCCCCATGGTAAGCTATTGATTAGTTTGTGTTATGAGTGCCAACACAACAGATAAATTACATATATTTTACACATATATTATATATTTAATTATAAATACATATTATAACACCCAGACCACAGCCAACAAGCGTGCTCATCACACAAATGTCGACCGTGCCGGGAATCGAACCCGGGAACCTTAGCACGGCAGTCCGGTGTGGTAACCTTTGCGCCATCGGGGTCGTCAAAGTAGTTTTCTTTAAACCTCCTCTTAATAGCTGACCTTTGTACTAAAATAATATCATTTATTTAGTATTCTAAAATTAAATTGATGTTGAATTTAGAATTTAGTTTCGTTAAACTCACACATTTATTGTGGCGTATTTCTAGAAAATTCTGGCTCTAAAATACTACGCTTAGAACAATATTGATTGACTTTTATCCACTGAGATTGAGTTTCAAAGAATGTGGGTGTAAAATGTTCGATAGAATTTATATACACATATTTATTTTTCACCAAATATTGACTCAGGCTCTTCTCGCGTAGGAGTTTTGGTACAACATCATTAGTCAATAGTAATTGAGTTCAGTCTGTTTTGTGAATAAAATAAGGTTGGAAGTGGCGTGGGAATAGCAGATACGACTATATTCAAACGCCTCTGTTACAATTGGTATGTATGTGAGTTGATATTTTTTACCTCAACATTGTCTTAAATCTGTTTATATATAGAACAGAGCTTTTTTTCTAAAGTGGCCATATCTCTAGGCACAGACACCAGCAGGTCAACCTACCCAAAACTCTAAAATTTTACGAATCGAATAATAACCTTCCGTTGTTGTGATAAGGCTGAAAATCAGAAGAAGAAAAGAAATTTTACAGATTAAGTTGATGTGCTGGCGTCCCGCGTCTGTACATTAAAAAGTAATGTTAATTTAATAAATATATTAAAACTTCAGAGAAACACCCGGATGGAATAAAGTTTTTTTCTATGAGAAAGAGAGACACAAATAGAGACACAAGACGCCGCAGGACTATAGCACTATAGGACTATAGCATAAGATTTAGGTACTAACTTTTAGTCTTATTTTTTTTCCGTCTAATCCCCTTTCGCATCGCTCGGCAAGGAACTTCACTCCAAAAAGTAAATAAACAAAACATATTATTCACTTTCCAACAAGAAAACAGTTAATTAAGCAATATATTACCTTAAAAAATTAATTATGAGCTAAAAAGATGAAGAGGTTATATCTACGGCGACTTTTGAAAATATTCGTGTTGAACACCGTTAGCAAAGGACGGAGTTAAGCTTAAAGTCTAAGAATTTGTAATGAACATTCTTACTAGTCGGTGTTAGTCTCGTCGTAAGAAATTTGCTGCCAATGAGACGTGTATACTGTGATAAAGTTTAAAATTTGATAAAAATGTTTAATTAATAAAAAGCCGTAATATTTTTTAAAATTTTGTTTAAAGTAACGGTCTTATTTAAAATAGTTATGACTAGTTTTACCGGTTACGGATAAGTTCCAGATAGTTATAGACCTTGTATATAATTTCATACAAATTCTGTTCCATTTTTGAATTTATCGGGTAGATATAGTGGCTATCCGTAACCGGTGAAACTGGCCCTTCATATTATATTAATAGTGGCTTAGCTATAGTATTTGAATTTTTGGGTTTATAAACCTGTAATGTTATTTGAAGTACTTAAGATATTTTACTAAGGTTTGATAAATAATTAGTTTTTATAGATAAATTCTCTAGCTTTGCTGAAATCTTACAGCTGTATTATATTAGATTAATATTTTGATTATTCTGAGTACTTACTACTTCTAGGTGTGCTCGGACATTTTACAACAAAAACCTTCGGCAAAAATCCTTGGCGTACATCCATACATATCAGAATATTAATAGCAATAGCACATAGTAACGAAACGGCGAGAAATATGTCAATTTTACCGTTCGACTCGGACGCGCTATTGTCCGATAGGCTTTTGTTACGGCGTCGTGTCGCAGATGAATACGCAGCTCTCCTCCGGTTATCTGAATCGGTGCGTTTTCCACGCAAATAGAGTGATTCGAAATTTTTTGACGTGATACTTACCTATAAGGAAATTAATGATTTTTTTAATTTAAGGTTACAAGTTGGTTATTATTTTTTTCTTATGTGGAAAAAACTGTTTACGAATAATCTATCTTATGAATTATCTAATTCTGTGCAAATAAATAATTCTTATTCTTTAAAGCAGAAAATAGATCATCATCATCATCATTATCTCCCGAACCTTTTCCCAACTATGTTGGGGTCGGCTTCCAGTCTAAGCCGGACACAGCTGAGTACCTGTTTTTTATATGGAACAACTGACTATCTGACCTCCTCAACCCTACTATCTGGGCAAACTATTACTCCTTGATAAGACTAGTTGTCTGTTAGATTGATGAAGCAGATGATGGTGATGGTGGCTTTTACAACATGGTACCCAATTTGTATGTTTTTTTTAAGTATACCCTATCAAAATTCTTAAAAAAACAGTCTGCCAATAAAAAAAAATATAAAGACTGTCAACACCAGCTGATTGTGAAAACACGAATGATAATTTTATCATTGATAACGACTATAACAATTTATTTAAGAATACTAATTATCGTCTAATTGTTCTTACATATTATTTATTCACAAAACACGAAACTTTCCATTTTATTACCCATACCTACTTCAAAAACAAGTTGATAAGTAGTTTAACGAGCTATAAATTATAAGTACTACTTAAATGGGCCGTACGTAAAGCAACAATACCAAAACAAATGAGTTACTGTTTAAATATTCACGTGATACTATCACGTGTAAAATGGTTTGGTCTCTGTGGGACATTTAAGAAAATGTATTTACTGCTTTTGGAGAAAATATTTAGAAAACACTTAAAGTTATAGACCATGATTGGTCTTGTTTTATAAAATATACTTCATCATCTCCCGAGCCTTTTCCCAACTATGTGGGGGTCGGCTTCCAGTCTAACCGGATTCAGCTGAGTTTTAGTGTTTTACAAGGAGCGACTGCCCGTCTGAACTCCTTAACCCAGTTACCCGGGCAACCCAATAGCCCTTGGTTAGATTGTGGTCAGACAATAAAATAAACTCTTTATTAATAATGTTTGATATTTACTGAAAGCTATAAACATGATAGGAACCTACGTAACTGCGTACAAGATATGCGCCCAATACGATAGTTGGCTAGTTAAATTCAATACTTTTATTGAACTGTGGAAAACGGTTACTTTCTATGCAATTTGTATGAAAACACAAACTATGACGCCACAGATTTTTCACATTAAGCCGTATACTTATTTCGATTATAAAGAAATGATTTTTTTTGGTTCAAAACGATAAATTAAATATTATTATAAATATTAAGATGCTTTACAAAATGAATTCGATAAAGTATTTTATTTTTGGCACAGCCATTATCTCAATTATATTGGCTAAATCAGACAACCTAATTATCAAACAATGGCTTTTCCATTTTCTTTTAATTTTTTTTTTTTGTTTTCAGCTTTTTGCTTCGTTATCGCATAGTAAAGCTATGGGCGACATCTTATCCATACGTACCTACGTGTTATCTCGAATGAATAATACTATCCATAGATCTATAACCTTCAATCTTATCTGTGGTTACAGATGCGCTCTGTACAGCTTAAAGCTCAATTGACATTCCAATTATCGAAAAAGTGACACCGACCGCATCTGACTGCCATTGATAAAATTACAAGTTCCATTTTCGAATTTGAAATATTTATAGAAACGGTCAGGGTGACTTTTTATAGTAACTTTAGTTTGAAAAAAAGAAGCTAAAATTAAGATATTTTTTATGTTTGACATTTAGGTTGTCTTTTTAATCTACGACTTTACTTATAAGTATACTTATTTAACTTAAACAGCATATCTTGAATACTAATGACTAAGTCAAGGTGAAGGAAATAATTTTGAGGAAATGTGGACTTTAAAGGTCAGTAATCGCTAATCTTCCTTGAGCAAGCGTGCTGATTAACGCTCATTTCTTCTCTGTCTGAGAAGAGGCACGTGCCCTGCAGTGGGTATGTTTGTTTGCTAAAACGCGCTAATCTTAGAAACGACTGGACCGATATGAATAATACCGATATAAAACTTCAATATTAACTTACCCAACGACCGAGGGAGGCTTAATTTAAAAGAACTTACAATTCCAATAAATATGTAATGTAGAAAAAAAACTTAAACGACTGTGTATATCTGTTTACATATATTTTTACTAGTCCAAATCTCCATGATACTTTCACACGATTAATTTTCTGGAAAAATCCTGTGTCTGACAGATGACAAGCCAGAGATTGATTGCGAATCTAAAAACAATTGTTCTATCCTACATTAGGCACAAACGCAGTATTAGACTGGCCTTAATACGTAATTTTAGTCTTACTGCTATTATGGAATAGCATTATATATTTATGTATTGTAATTCATCAAAACAGCTGTGGCCCAAACATTCTTGGCGGTCTCGTCTAGGTAATATAATGGATGAGAGCTAAGCGCTTACAAACCTGACTAGCTTATTACCACGACTTTGTAATATTGATTGTTTGTGATTTATTGATTAATGGTTTATGGTTTCACAATTGAAAATGACGCCATGAAACGATAAAAAACTGCTTTCCCTAACTATTGAGCCGTTTGGTGTCGAAAGGAAGCGCTCGAACTTCCGAGTTCTTGTCTCCTACTTTAGAAAATGGTCGACGAAAACTAGTCAACATTTTTCGTGGACAGAAGGCTGGCTTATTGGAAAAAAAATCAGCAGTGTCATAGAACGTGCCAATGCGGTGTTTTGGGAACGTTACGGGGTGACATTTTTAACATTTAAGAAGTTTGTATTATAGTTATTTTTTTTTAATTATTTTTGTGTATATTTATATAGGAATATTTTTTTAAATAAAATATTTTCCTAATTAGTTAGTGACGTTATAATCCCAGGATCTACTAAACCGATTTTGAAAATTATTTTGTCAATCAAAACTTAAAAAGTCAGGACTACGTAACAAGCAACAAGTAGCAGTACTGACGGTCGGATGATCTAAACTTTTATTAAAACTAACAAAGTTGAAGCTATGCGGTATATTGACACTCGATCAACCTGACTATCGATAAATATTGCTGCACAAGTTGCACTCTGGTATTAATCTCTGTATACATGGCTTCATGATATTGGTCTAGGAATTCGTTTAATGTTATAAGTCCAGATATATACCTATATATTTTGAATACGTTTGTGTTATGTGATGTTTTTATATTTATTGAGACAAGATCAAAAGTTATATTTTGATCTTTGTTTTTAGTTTAATCTCCTATTGTATATACTCTCTACTCGATAAAATAATAAATAGTATAATTATGTCTATCAAAATTAAAGGTTCAAGTCTATTTATGAGTCTTTTAATCAATATCAAAAACACACCTATATTTCCAATTTTACAGCCTAACCAACACTAATTATATTTCCAGTAACAACAGTATACGACGAACAATTGCGACAGAACACACACGCGGTGCAATCACACAAATTGTAGGTGCACTTCACAAACGATAATAATTACAAATACAACTGTTAATAACAACGACATAAAAATGTAGGTCGGGTACACACTGAAGTGAAATCCCACCACGCGTGTAGGCATTCAAAAAGTAATCTAAAAACATACGCATCTGAACATCCATCTGTTACTCCGTGATGAGATGTCACAAGTAAAATAAGCTTGTGTATTGTATTCCATGTAGACCCGGTTTTTTTAATGTAGGATTTTAATGAAATTGAAGGTTTAGAAGCATTTTTATCTGTTAAAATCTGAGAAGTTTGTTTTTTTAAGGAATGTGCTAATATATAAGGAACTACTAGATCTTGCCGAGCCTGTGCGGGTTCGCAAGAGTTACCGTAGCCCTGGCACGCAGGGACCTCCAGAAGATCTCCAAAGGGTTTTAGTCAGTAAGAATCTGACACTCCCTCCAGCTGCACCCTCAGTGGGCGGGGTTATTTCACGATTTCCCACGAATAATATAGGAACTACCAGACTGCTTTGATTTTTTTATCAGTGTTTGATAGCCTATTGGTCAAAGCAGGCTATAGGCTACGTATTATCCAAGTGCGCGGAGTAATACCCTCGGAACGCGGGTTTAACCGCTGGTGGAAGCTATAGTCATATAATCCTTTCTAGATCTACAGCAACATGGGTGTTCAATTCCGAAACCGTTCTTTGAAATCGATAAATCCGTTAATCATTCACAGCTTCAGTAAATTTGCAATATTAATTAAATCGTTTTAACTATTCAACTATGAATACTAGTATATTATCGATACTTTAAAGTATTTTGAAATGTCTAATAAAAATGGTCGTCACCTATAAAGTCTAAGGTTCTATAAATTTTATTAGGAAAATGCATAATCCTATGGTATTACACCGGGGTAGTTAATAAGGTAACAAATACAAGGAAAATAATAAGACTCGCTTTTCTTTCTTCCTTGCTAACTAACCGTACCGTATCTCCATAGTCAAGAATATGGATACAGCGATATTTCCCGAGGGCTTGTCGTAACGAATCAACTTAATGTCTCCCGTCACAGATCGGAGCTCAATTACGAAGTTTTTGACTCACGGCAACAAATGAGATGTTTTACATGACAGTCTTTGTAGGAGTTTGCGTTTGGTGGATTGTAATGATGACCGGGAACTTGGAACAGCGTAAATTGAATTAGTTTAGCAGTTGATTATGTGGCGTGAAGAAGAAATTATTATCATTTGAACCATCGTCTGCCTAGCCTTTCCTTAAGCTGTGTTGGAGTCGGCTTCCAGTCTTAACCGAATGCAGCTGAGTACAAGTGTTTTGGATTTTTGGATGGATTTACAAGGATGTTCAATGACAGCCGGGACCTACAGTTTAACGTGCCATCCGAAACACAGTCATTGGTGTCCAAGTTATACTTAGTGAAAAAGTCTTATTACTAGTAGAAGTATAATAAGAAACATTATTTTCCCTTGTATTAGAAATGAATAATAAAAAATATCCATTTGAAATGCATGTTGATGCAGTGACGTTGTTACTACCACATGTTATCGATCAGCAAACTACAGCATTTCACAGAAACACTGTTTAAAATTATTTACTAGGAACTTTCTATGTTAGCCCTGCATAGTTTATGGTTAGGCTATTTTTAACGAAAAACTATATAGGGCTTTGTTTGTGTTACCTAATAGGGCCGTTAGATTAGGTTTGTTTTATACATATAGTGATATTTTTTTAGTCATTTATTTCTACAAAACGTTAATTTATTCCTCTACGTAATGTAATATAACTTTTCTCTAACTTTGATCAGTTTCTTTTTTAATATTTTTTTAAAACAACGAATTAAGTGTGCTGATAAACATCGACTGCGCTTGAGCTTGTTTATTTTCATCATTTGTTTATTATAGTACAAAAATCAAAACATGAAAAAAAATGAAAATACTTCTGTTATTTTATTTTTCGATTAGATAAATTCATCCCCATCGCTGTCTAGTGGGAGCGTAACTAACAGGCTGCCAGCATTCGACGTTCTCTGTCCTGTATTAGCTAGCCTTTATGTCTCAGGAAGCGAGTATAAAAGACATACAAATAGATTTTCTATTTTAGTTTTTGTACTTGTTATCTTCGGCATAAAATTAAACTATACAATCCTTTTTTCCTCCTATAAAGTTTCACTTACAAATCTGCTTATAATTCCGATCTCATACACTAGACACAGACGTGGAGTCGACAGTACAAATCTTGACAAACTCTTTTGTTTTATTTATTCTCTGGCAGCTGCGGTCAGCGAAGCTAGCTGATGTATGACCTCGCAGTGATGGATGTCTTGTCTACACATTTCATAGTGGCCAAAACAACATTCCACGTGTCTGATTGATTGTTACTATTTTTCCGTGGTACAGGCGCCACCGTAAAGGTGTTGGAAAGGATATGTTGCTGGTGATTTTAGCCTGAGAAAGACCTCAGATTTATGACCTGTTAGTAAACTTCTATCATATCTAAATCTTGTTACATAAACGTTAATTATTTATTAAATTTAGCAGCAGGCTAAGCATGGCAACCGTAAAAACAAGTTTTGTCTACCGGAGAATTAATAATGACAGAAAAGTGACAGATCGACGCAAGATTTTTTTTGACAATTTTTGAAGATTTTTTTCTCTTCTTCGATCGGCAGAAGTCTACAAGTGATTGTATGCGAGTTGACAGGTCGCACCATGCTCGGGCAGAAGACATGTTAACATTGACAGAAAGAGCTTTGTCTTTTCATGATAGAATAGACATAGAATTGCCATGCTAAGCCTGCTGGTGTTTGGTTTTTGATTATATGTGACAAAATTCTCGAAATATGCAAGGTAACATTTAAAATAATGATATTCACATTATGTGCATGTATTTCGGTTTCATAAGTATTTGTTACTGAATTTAAACGATGGATTTTATTCTCTTTCATGTAGTTCTTATAAAGACTTTGATAATCCAACCGCGAGAGATGGGACTAACGTGCTTTGCTATCAAAAGTGCATCATTAAAATTTTGGCCAGACTCGCTCGTTACTGAACACGAAATATCAGTGTATTTGATATAATGTTTTGTATAGAGGGCACATAAAAAATGCACATTAAAAAATGCTTAGTTTTGATTATGCTACATTTGTCTAGATAAAGGTAGATACATATTATTTTATTTTTCAATAGATAAATCCATTAGTCCGTGGCATTGAAACTAACATTTATTGTTCTTGAAATAAGAAAACATACCTTATAAAAGATATTTTATAACTTAAAAGTATATTATATTAGTACTAGGTACATGATTTTGTAAAGCAATGAGGCGCACCACCCATAGTCAAACCGCTGAACTGTTTTTTTACACATTATTTTCACGGTATTTGTACACATTTAATAATATTAATCGTCGGTTTTGTGTCACCATTACTTATATTGAAGTTGTCTCAAAAATGCTTCATTCGGGGGATTCCGGGACCCTATAGTCCTGTAGTCTAAAATAGACATACACACAAAATAATAATATAAATAAATAATTAACAGCAAAAAGCAACGTACCCACGTCTGAAAAACCAAAATAAATTGACCAGAAAAGGCTAAAGAGGCACTTAGAAAAGGCAAACAAAATCGGAACAAACCCTTTGTTTCTTTTTGCAGTCCAACTTTAAAATACCATCGGTACAGCAGCGGCCAGCGAAAGTACTTAATCCGATTTCTACTCAAGTTCGCTCCGTTTTCTCGGGGTAGCACTGAGTAGGTACCTAGATACTTATATTTCGTTCAGTTTTTAACAAGTAGGTGCTAGGAAATCTTTGTTAAATACTGTGTCTTTTCTTTTTTTGCATAGCTTACGTTTTTTCTTTTAGATGTTATTTTAATCTCTGCTTTTCAAATACATAATATGGATGTATATTATTAAGTTTACATGCGATATACATACATACCTACGAATAATTATGTTTTTCTAGTTTACTCAGCACAAGCTTTATTTTTTTGTTCCACTGCACGGCACAGGCTTGTTCTATAAAAGAAGAAATTAATGTTAATCACCTCGCTAATTCAAGGTGGATTGATGTTTTCAGACTTTTAAAGTTTCAGGTTTTCTCGAGATGGTATCCTTAACCTACACTCGGCTGTTGGTGTCTAAGATAAACTTACTAAATGCATATAACTGAGAAAAGTTCCATTGGTACTTATTTGACCTGGAATCGAACCCACACACTCATAACTCGTAAGGCTTAAAGCACCTTTCAAGCTAGTGCCAAGCACTAAGTTACTTTAATCACTAATTAAACTGATGACAACAACAGTAAATTATACTAAAATAACACAAAACATCTGCGATATCGCGATAACTTTAAAATTAATCTATCTAAGTGTATGATTTCAAATAATTATCTAAAACAATGTTCATCGTATTAATGGACGCAGCCACTAGTTATAGCGGTTAGCCAGCGCTCACATTTATTAAAAGCTTATTTGTAGCATTAGACGAACATCAGCGCAATATTGCAAATGTACCTATTATTGAGCTCTTCATCGATAGAATTATTAATATATATGCCACTTAAAACTATTCGCAATCCACAGTATAGTTTATGCCTATTTATAGTAAACGGTTATTATACAGTATTTTATTTGATGAATCTGCAAAAAACGCTCACGAATATACATATTTTTTGAAATCATTTCGCATTTGATATTTATTTTTCAATTACTTTATTTAATCTGCCTAGCTTTTCCTTTTAACAAATTAATAGGATAAAGACATCGATATTATATAAAGCCCATGTTTTGCTTAGAGCGACCGCCTATCTGACCTCAACCAAAGCAACCCAATACAACTAAGTAGGATTGGTTGTCAGATATTCTGATTTCTGACTACTAAATATGAGAGATGTAAAACACGGAGGAACACGTTATTGCAATTATATGTATTTATAAATATTAATTTAATCGCTACCAACAATTTTCATCTTCATTAAAAGTAACCGTTTAATTAATTGAAAAACTCCATTACATAGTTTAAGTTACCTAGTTATATGAAAAATATATTAATAAAAAAATAAAATCTAAACTGAACATGCGACGGCAAGGACTACTAGAACTATTTATCTAGATAAGACACCATTAGCGGGTCCTAATACCTCTATAGCGTATAAACTTAGAGATTACAATGTAGCAGCTGATGGCATCGTTATAACATATTTAATGAGAAAACAATGATTCAGCAAGCAATCAATACCTCCGCTCTTAATGAAGTACCTTGTCTAACGACCGTCAACCGACACAACATGTTCAGTGTTGCCACTGAGAAAATTAATTGCCTTCACCGAGGCATCGCACCGTGGAACATAGCTGTAATTATATACGCTAACTTCGGTACATACAAACTTATCGAGTGATCTGTGCAGTTGTCTAAAATAGGTACTTAGGTAGCCCTAAACTCAGTATTACTAGATTCAGGAAATTCTGTCACCGAAGTCTTTAAAAAAATGCAGGAATAATGTGGGTGACATTGGGAGGCGGATGAAGATTTTAATCATTATTAAAATTTACCCTATTTTTGTATTGTTATTAAGTTATATATATGTTTATTATTAAAGAATATAATGACATCATGTTGCAACATATTAAGATTAATCCAATTCAATATAATGAAAAATGTTATTGTATTAATTTGATAGAATAATCTTCAGTTGTTTTTAAACAGAGTTTAAATCAATGCGCTACCTATCATAATCATATTTAGAGCACAACAAAAAATATTCAGAAAATAGAAAGAATAATTGATTTTAAAATGTTTATTGTCAGCATCGAAAAAAATATGTAATCTGTTTGTGTGTGTTGAGTTGTTATTAAATTTTTTGTTTGTATTACTGTGTACTTGTATGACCTAACGAGGCTGACATGGCACAGAAGTGCTTAAACCTCATCAAATAAATGATATATAAAAAAAAGCATCGAAAAAAAAATCGCAAATAGTCCTTTGACTTACTGATGTTTACTGCTAGATGAACAAAAAGTAATCAGCGAACTGACATAAATGCTTCAACGTTATTATTTAAACTATCCTCAGATTTGATCGATCTGATCGTATTACAGTTCAACTAGAAATTCATATAACGAAACCACAGAAGCGCTGTAACTTGTATCATTTTACATTTGACGAAACCGAAGGAATTACTGTAGTTTCGCAAGTCGCCAGTTGAGTGTTCCAGTTTCTTGATGCAACTTATCAACAGCGTCCCCCAAACTTCGTGTTTGTCCACTGAGGAACTTGTCCCTTCACACGGTCTTTTGTTCTGACATGTTCAGACATGTTGGCGATTTAATATTGGTTTCAATACTTACCGATTGTATTTTGTTTTTGTTTATTTTACCGTACTGCAGGCTTAGCATGGCGATTTTATATCTATTCTGTCAAGAAAAGACAAAGCTCTTTCTTTCAATGTCAACATGTCTTCTGCCCGAGCATGGCGCGACCTGTCAACTCGCATATAATCACTTGTAGACTTATGTCAATCGAAGAAAAGAAAAATTACTTCTAAAATTGGTCAAAAGAAATCTTAAGTCAATCTGTCACTTTTCTGTCATTATATCCAATCTCCGGTAAACAAGACTTGTTTCTACGGTTGCCATGCTAAGCCTGCAGGGTTGTTAAACTGAAAGAGGTGCTCGTGGCTAAGTAACAACCACATGGATCGAATGATCTTAGGATTAAGCAACGCTTGGCGTGGATGGCTGACCATCTTGACATGAAGAGTTCCTCTGTGTTTCGGAAGGCACGTTAAATTAATGGATCCAACAGCCAGCTGCTGAACTTTTTTAGCAATTGTTATGGGTACTCAGAAGTCAGAAAATCTGACAACCAGGCTTACCTAGCTGTATCAGGTTACCCGGGTCTAGATTCAGAGCGTCTGATAGGCAGTCGACGAAAATAATAATAGAAATGTATATGTAAGATGGAATTCTCAATTTTACAGGTGCCTTTAAAAACTCACAGACACCGTGTTTTCAAATAAAGTGTACTGAAGATTTCTTGTCCTACATACTAACGCTAGCGTGTAAAAGACGTAGGTAGTTTTTAAGATCATTAGTCGTTTCACTCGAGACGTGTCTATGGCTAGGACTTGAAAGGTCGCCGCTTTTTGTGTTATCCCTAAGCCCAGGTCTATATTCTCACAAAAAATGGTAAGAGTACGATAAAGTAACACTATACAGACACACTATACATTATTATTGATTTGAATAAAAATAAACAAAGTAAGCTCCTCTTACGTATATTTTACTTACCTAATATTTTTGACATCCCCACAACTACATCTATGTACATATGTATATATTTCACAACTTACAATGTTAGTAAAATAGTTCTTGAATTTCCTTATCATCAATTTTTATCTTAATCTTGTTATCAAATATATTTTTCTCTTTTCATCTATGACTCTTTATAATAATATATTTCTCTCCCGGGTCCATCATTATTTTAGAGATAAGTATTCCTACTGTTCTTCTGTATAAGTATACCATAAATTGTGGTAAGTAAAACTTTTTCGTGTAACTGCAAACATAGCTAATAATGTAAAGCCATAAAAACTTTTCCTTTCACCATAAAGGAATCGTGACGTATTAAAAACCCGGAACACAAATATCAGAAACAAACACAACCCGCCATAAAGAAGAGTTAAAAAGTTCTAAAACCGATTGTAAAAACGACAGTGAATGAATACTATTTGTTTAGGAAAAAACCTTCTTTGTTTATTCGTTTACTGTTGATTTCGCCAACTTTCATTGACGTCTATAAAGTTCAGAATAAACAACATGATTAAAGTGTACGTTTTCCCGAAATAAATGCATGTTCTTGCTGGGCGCTTTCGCTGAACTCATCAATATTCCTGAGTTTGATAAGAGAATAGTAATCAATCATGTCCTGAGAATTGGAACTGTGTTTCATTAGTGATAGACGATCACGCTGTTTGCCAGTGACTCAGTATGCATTTTCGAAATTTTGAATCGTTAAGTAAGAGAACATTTTCTGTCGTGTCTGTAAATCTGTATTTGCAGTACAAAGAATAATGTTTCATTTAATTATTTATGTATTCTTTCCATTTGTGTTTTATTGTGAGGCTAGTAGTCTACACTAAGTGGACTCTTTCATCATACTAAAATATTCAACCACAAAATGCATCTAGCAGAAACATTGGCAACTGCGCGGAATATTTTTCTTTCATTTGTAAATAGAATAGAAGAATTTGCATTTGTTTCTAGAGAAGACAATGAAACATATTATATTTAGAACACAATCCTGCAGACAATTTATGCACGTTTGTCCCACAAAGAACTCTGTTTTTCATTAACACAGGTCTAATTCGTCCTGCGCTGTAATTCCCTTGAAATTTGCATCTTAATTGCTCTCATTCCCAAAACACTTTTTATTTCAGAACAGAGCTCAAAATTTTAGCATTCTATGCGGCAAAACATTATTCAAATTCATCTTGAGCCAATTTTAAATATTTTAGCTGGAAGTTAATTAATATGCAATTAACTTCGACATTGATAACTTGGCAAAACAAGTATTTTGCCGGTTCCAAGTAAGAGTGGCTTAAGTTAACAGATGATCTAATAGTCCGCAGTTTTAATGAGTTATTCCACATTAAAGGAATCAATATTGCCAATTAAAATTCACCGTAATTTATTCACCGGCAGCGATGTTGCTGACACTTTACTGACAATCTTCTAGAGAAAAATTCTCGTCGGCGGAACTCGTTTAAGTTATGGATTTATTAAGCGATCTCGCCGACTGGAGGCTGCACGGGGCGCGCCTTCTAGTTCAGTATGTTATGAACTCTTCATTTCAAGTTTCTTAATTGCATTTTAACTGCAGCTGGTGGGCCATTACAAATCTTACTGCATAGTTTATGCTCGTGTACTAAAAGTTTTATCAGAAATCCCATTCTTTTACTACTCTCCTAAATCACAACAGTTATTACGCTTTTTATTATAAGCATAGCGTACATGAGTCAACAATAATAAATGTGTTTTCGGCCTACATTACAATAAATCACAGAACTTCCTCTCGAAGACGAATCGACGTTATTTTATGACATTCCAAATATCGATCAGGCCAATATTTTGTGTCTAAGCTCAAGAGAATAACAAGATTCAATATTTTGATGGCATTTTTAGAATCGGCAATCAGGAAGGAATCTTTTTCCATTAATTTTGACAGGCCTACTCGATGACTCAGCTAAATCGAGCTTCAATTAAATGAGAAAAGGTAGACATAACTTTATCAAAATTGGAACACCAGTTCCTTCAAGCATTGAGTCAAAAATGAAATGATTGGGATTCATAACTGTAAAGGGTGAAGTTATCGAGTAAACCTTGCTCCGACCTCGATAAACTAAATGTTTTATGCCGCAACTTTTGCGAACACTCAGCACAATTTGGCAAGGAACGATCACTAATCTTTTTATAGTGTTTCTCCGCTCCAAGCGTCTATTATTTTCACTTAAAAGAAAAGCAATAAAACCCCAATAGCAGTACATTACACGCAAACAGAAGTAAAATTTTCTGAGATTTTTTTACCTAAAACTTGGTGGTGTAAAAAGGAAAATCATTGTATCGAGGGAAGCGAATTCACTTTCCGTTTATAAACAAGTCTATTACGTTGTTTTAGACCTTTGGCGGGAGGCGACACGCTGGAACACGTGGCAAATGGGATTTTCTACTTTGCATAATGCTTGCTACCCTCTCGTAACGGGGTAGGTGTCGGGGGTACGAAGCCTACTGTTTATTGCGGTTTTATTTCATTCACGAGAAAACCAACGTTTACGGCCTGTTTTTATAGGCGGTGTGACTCAAATTCTATACAGAGTAGCAATGTTTGAGTTGAGTTTTTTTTTCGCCATAATGGCGGCCATTAATTTCTTTGCCGTGGTGCTATTAACCAGAAATTAGCACGCATATTTGATATTTTTATTATTTACTAGCTAGTCCTCGTGGCTTCACTCTGACTGTGTCTTTTGTAGAATTGGCCTTGAAAGAGTGCTGATTTTCAGCATACTTTGAATAAATGACTTTTTATCTTATCTTATCTTTCACTCACGTACCGGGTGAAACAGTTTATGCAATCGTGTAAAGAATAGCCTATTCTTCCTCTGGCTCTAAGCTATCTATTTATAAAATTTTAGTCAGTAGTTTCTTTTTACTTTGGCATTTATGACATTCGGGTATTATGTAGTAAGGAATTGTCTGACAAAAACGAGAGATTATTGTGAGTTTTTTTTTTTTAATAAATGCTGTGCTGTTTAAGCTTAAACTTGCCTCATGAGACTTCTTGTCATGCATATTGCGATCCTGTCTCACTATGTCTCTGAATTTTGGCTAATTGCATTATGCAAATGTGTTCAAAATTAGTTCGAATCATGAGACGCGTTGTTAATTGGAGTCAAGAAACGTACATATGGGAATATGTATCTTCCATATTAGTGATAGCATACATGATTTGGTGAACCGGCAACTTGTTATACACAATGTTCAATTGAAAAAGAAAGCTTCGTTATCATCATCTCCGCCGTCATAGGATGTCCACTGCTGAACATAGGCCTCCCCTTTAGATCTCCACATATATTGGGCCGAAGCGACCTGCATCCAGCGTCTTCCGGCGACCTTTTAATGAAAGCGTGTGTTATATTAAACGCCAGTTTCACAATGTCCAAAAAAGCTAGTATCTGCTGAATAAATTCAAAATTGGAACAGAATTTCTATGAAATTATCTAAAAAATAAACTAACTGGAACTTATTCGTGGGTGGTGAAACAGGCCCTAAGACTTATATAATAAACAAATTTTTACGTTGAGACTTTAGCTTTGACCCTTATATTTTTATGCAAAAACTACATAATCAAAATCAATAAAATATGACATAGATCTTTAATATTTAAGAATTGAAACCGCGCGCAATAGATCGCTAAACTTTATATAAAATTCGAAGGTAAAGTTTACCTTTATTTTAAATTAGTTGACGAAACTTCGCAGACTCGATTGTTATCGATAAGATTTACTGTAAAATGATCACTCTAGGGGTTATTATATTTGCTAAGTCCAAATAATACACTGTGTATTATTTATTTAAAAAATGGCCGTTCCTGTTTCTTTAAATATGTAGGTAATTTTTTAATAAGTACACCCTTTACACATCGGTACAGCTTTATACAGGTCGGTAAGCCAAAAAGTAAGCTATTGATTAGCTTATCTTATGGATACTACTGATAAAGTAACACCAACATAGCAGCCAACAAACATGCTCCTTCCACAAATGTTTACAGTACCGGAGATAGAACCCGGGACCTTTGGTTCAGCAATCCGACCAGATCATCAGACCATTGCGCCAACGGGGTTGTCAGAATTTCTATTACATATTTAATACTACTACAATGGTAATAATATTGTACAAAATGGCTTTCCCTTCCATTTGAGTGAACACTACCGATTAACAAGATATGCTGTATAAGATTCCAACTATATTTGATAGGTAGACTAGTATATCAGAAAGTCTATACATCTAGTCTTAGATTTTTATTACAAGTACTCGGCCTATTGGCAACGTCATAATGGTGACAATAGATCGAACTAATATCGGTTATTATACGCGAAACTAATGTTCTTCTAATAACAGAGGCCGGTGTATTACGATGCCATTATGAGACAAAGCTACTGTATTTATTACACACTTCGCCATATGTATTGGGAATAAAACCTATTTTATTAACTTGTAGGTTGTTAGAAACTTATGTGTTATTTGTATGTTGATGTGTGTGGATATGGGTATGTGTAATATTAGCTAAAATTTAAGGATTATATAATTTAAAATTTCTTATTTCAAACTTTACTACAAAGGGAAAGTATAAGTATAATACGGTAGATGCCAACTAGTCAAATTCATTACTTTTATTGAACTATCAAAAACGCTTACTTTGTATGCAATTTGTATGAAATTACTTAGTTTTGACGTCACAGATTTTTCACATCAAACCATGTACTTATTGCGATTATATTATCAATAAAAAGATTTAAACATATTTCGGTTCAAAACGATATATTAAACGGACATTATTTTAAGATTTTAGACTACTCATCATCCCTATTGTGTGAAATTGAGATATTTCTTTACCATGCTTTCACTGTGCAATATTTTAACCGACACAGAGAAAATTTTGTTAATACATGGAGTACCGGAGATGGTTATTTTTAAAAGCTTTTATTTTATTTAGTCAAGTACACCAACAGCTTCTGTATAAAAGTTATAATAAAGAGTAAGGACTTGAAGATAGGCTATAGGTATATAAGAAGATATTATTCAAATTTCAATATTGATCACTAAGCTCCGTCGCCGACAGTGACGTCATAATTATTTTGTCATGCTCCCATGCAACTTGAATTCGTGCAATCTTGTTCGCTGTATACTAAGTTCACGCTAGCGTACATCTTCGAACAATCTCTCATGTAAGGTAAGTTTAGATGAAACTTAACATCTTGTTGAAGCGTAGGAGATTATGTACCGAATCATCACGTTTATAGATATATAGGCCTAATAAATAATGAGGTTTTACGAAGAGCAAAACACGACACCGAGTAGTCTTTTATCCTAAATGTATGTTTTATATAGTTATATTAGTTATAGTCTTCAGTGTATTGAATTTACGATTATTAATATTGTATGGGTTATGGTGCTGGTGAAATATGCTTAAAATTTATGAATAAACAAAAAAACAGTTATTATTATTTTATTAATTAATTGTCGTTAATCACATAAAAAAATTAACATCATCATATCATTACACAGAAAATAAACAAAATATAAGTTTTTTTTATTTGTACATTTTCTGTTTATAACGCCAACTTCGGTTTTCTTAAAGATGTAAAGAATAATTCTCGTGTGGCATGGCGTATAATATACGAATGTATAAAATCCTGCCCTTTTAAATTCGCACTTAATTGACACACACCCAACCCAAAATCACCTTCAATCATAGCAATACTGCATTAATACCTCAAATTCCTTCTCCAATTTCCTAATGAACCCTTCCTCAATCACAACCCCGGAATCTTTTTCACCTTTCATAAGAAAAAACTGTATCCATACAAAAGATTAGTTCACTGTAATTAGAAGTTGGGAGAGTCTGAGAAATAGGTTGCCCAGAACAGGTGGGGTCACGGATTGGCAAGGGGTAAGGGGTTACGGGGTAACGGGTTAGGGGTCATTAATCATAATATTCGACGTTGGTTCCAACTATGCGGTGACACACATAAATAGCTATTGTGAGCTTGAGCGCATTTCAGTGTTGAAAGTTTTGTTAAAAAAACATTAATTTATGTAGCGTGAGCGAGGAACTTTGTGAAATGTTTGTTTTTAACTAATTCAAATTGTTTACTAGGGTTGCATGAGCTTTGATACCGTAAAGTTTTAGACTATGAGTTACTAGCTGGTTGCGCGGTTTCTCCCGGGTATCACATATATAAAAATTTGCTTATGCATTGGTTTAATATTAAACGGCCAAGTTTCATCAAACTCTATGTTCTATTTCTCCTGACGATTCGGCCGAATTACACCGACCGTGGTCACGGGTGGACTGAAACGTCGGGAGAAATAGAGGTGGCGCACATGCCTTTATAATTTTTCATCGCGAGTAAGACCCTTGTAATGTGTATAATACGTGTACAAGTCGCGAAAGTCTAAAAACTTTTTTCTATGTTATGTGTTTGTGAACTCTCTTAGCGCAAAAAACGTTAACGTGTTCATAATTTAAGTAAGACTGTTTGAGTTAACTAAGCGTAAATAATGTTTTTTTTCCCTAAAAGATAATCATTACCTCAAAAAAACTTCCCTTCACAGAGATACAAGATGCATAAAGATAGAAATTTGTACTTTGTTATTTTTTTATAAGTAAAGAATTCTAATCTTAATAACAGTCCCGAATTACATTTTTAATGAATAAGGCTCATTTAAATTCATTGTTGTAACAATCCCGAAAAGAGTTTCAAATACTTTACAACAACTTGAACGGAGAACAAACGGCTTTCGCCTTTAAGAAATTATTATTTTAAGTATTTCTCGAAACGCCATGAAAAACAACGTTCACAATTTAAGTGGAATGACAGCATTTGATGTAGTTGCCTTGTTAGTCGCTGTTTCTAGGGGTTTCTATATAAATCATAGCACCCCTCGCCAAAATTGACATATTTGTTACTGTCGCGAACTAAATGAGAATGCTCGGATAAAAGACCCTTGGAGAAGAAAGAAATTGTGACTATTATTCTCGACAAACAACTTTCGACTGGCTATTATTGCGATTTAATAAAGTAAATGCTTCGCTTTTATATGTATTGTTGTTCGTTTTATTAATATTGTTTGTTGACTTCGGTAAGCTTTTAAATTTTTGGGTCAAGGGTACCATTGTTTGGGGTATTTCGGTTCTCTGGAATCTCTTTTCTGATCTGATTGAGGTCTTAAAAGCCTCATGTTGACTATATTTAGTATTCTAAATTCAACTATGAAAAGGAACAGAGCGACCAGTACTCTAAAGGTCATTTGAAACGGTTCTTTCTTGCATCTCCTCATCATAACATCTTAGAAAAAACGAAGTCAAACTAATTTCATTGTTCATTCAAAATGAAATAAAATATGCCGTCAAGTTGGTAAATTATTATCTTGCCTGCATTCGGCAGGTAGATAAATGGCCGCAAAATAAACTTATGAATTTCCTCGCTTCCTTATTAATAGAATGCGACAGTGTGTTTGTTCGTTTGTTACGCTATAACGAACTGATTGAGTTGATATTCAGTTGAAGATATTCGATGGATTTAGGGGCAGTAAAGTTTTTGAGTGGCTACCACGACTCCCCCACTAGATGGACGGACGATCTAGTCAAGGTCACCGGAAAGCAATGGATGCGGGTTGCTGAAGATCACGCAAAGCGGCGCCTTTGTCTAGTAGTGGACGTCTTTCAGTTGAAACGACGACGATGGATTTCGTGTAATCTTTAACTAAATTAGAAATTACTCATATACATATACCGTAATGGAACAAAGATTTATTTTTCAGTGCAAACTAGTAGGCATGCGTGGCCCGTCCTCTCAATAATTGCTCGCTCACCCCTCGGTGCTAGGGCACTCAAGATCGAGTGAGAGCACACGAATTAGCACTAAACACGGCCGGCTGATGGTATACGATGGGACAAACAGGGTTGCTGTTTTACCAATAAACATGCATCATATAGAAACTAATGATAGGGCAAGAGTATGGAGCAACTTTTAAATATTTAGCAAACAAAAACAATAATAATATAGGAAGTGGTGAAGGTGGTGTTTTGGGGGCTGTCTTTTATAATTTTTGACGTTCAAAAAGTACTTTGAATAAATGATTTTGATTCTGAGTTTTTCGCCAGCAAAAAAGGAATTTAACTAAAAGATAAAAAATAGTACACAATTTTAAAACTATTGTAGCGTTACTATTTATAAGGACTCCGACTATTCTATGTGTAGTGTGCATTAGACGCTTCTATCCGTGCTTTTTCTATAAGTTATAAATATGATTAACGATCTATTTGTGTAATATTTACCTACTAAAAATATTCTTTATACAATTAAAAAGTTTGAAGTATTTTCTAAGTTATATATATTTATTTTAATTGTACGTATATACCTACATAGATTTATCAAAAGTAAATAAACGTCATTTGCATTTCATGAAAAAAGTATCGAAAGAGAAATACAAAAATAATGAATAAGCCTTTTAAAAGCAATTCTCTGGATAACCAGGCACCTAATTAGTTGACGTTAGCGGAACGCGATGAGTGGCACTCACTCTCCGACTTTTGAGTTTTTAACTCAAATTTATCGTAAGCACTCTTTGCTGTTAAGAAATTGAATAAATGAATAAACCAAACTTCATAATTTACAGGCATTAAAGCAATTTATTAGTTTTTCAATGAAATAATCAAGTTTTAAATATAATGAAAATTTGTTAGGTTCATGCCTTGTTTTTACACACAAACGAAGGGAAATACAAGCTATTGTAAGCATACGGATAAGAATTATCCATTAGTTAAGCTCTGTTACCATAAAACTGTCACAAACAAACAAACATATGTACTACTTATTGCCTGTGATTTATGATACTCGCCCTGTAAATATCACCGACTATTGTCAGAATTCTATAGAGGTCGTATACCTCTAACCGAAAAAAGTATTGAATAGGACAGAGCCTGACCATAGCTTCATAACAATAAAATCCACACGAAGGCCAACAATAATTAACGGCACGGATACTCCACTTTTAAATTAGGACATTCGAAGCTTCCATATCGGTGTTGAGCACATTGTCTTTGGGTAGACGCAAGACTATTAATCATTGTGACGGTGCCACGGAAACTAAGGAAACTCGGTGGAGTCTCACGTACGGAGGTTTTACTGTCTTATGACTGCGGGGGGGATTAAAAAAGACTTTAAGAGCTTTAGAAGGATCGTCGATGTATTTTATCGCGTGTGTGAGGTTTTAAGATCTCGGTGTGAATGTGTTTTTGAATTTAGAATACTTGTCTTGTATTATGTGCTTAAGAATTACATCTGAGAAAGTACTCTGTAATCGTCGTTACAATTAAAACAAACGTTGCTTTGCTAAATGATTAAAGTTTTATTTTTTGTCTTGAAAGTAATCTTATTCTGTCTTAATACTCTAAAACAGTTACCTACAACCAAAAATAATACCTATAACAATATTCTCACCTCAGAAAAAGCCAAAACATAAAACCTTTTTCAGACCAACAGCTAAAAACACTATTTGATAAAGCGTTTCCAACACGAATTCACAAAACGCATTAACTTCAAAGAACAAAATAAGAAACGAATAAACCAAGTCGTAGGGTATTCCGTGATTGATAGCGAGTTCGCGTGTCGGGTCTAATCGGACCCAACTCGGGCGCATTCGGCTAATGTCGGCCGAAGTCGGCTGCATGAGACAGCGTCCTCGGGAATTAATGGTTCAGACGCTTAGATCCTTGCAGTCCTTGTTCAAAGTGAATTTTGATGTTCACGTTTCTGGCGTTATGTGTATTTAGATGTAGTAAGTCTTTATTTGAAACGACAGATGGGACGGTCATTTTCTAATGGTTTTTTTTTTGGAGTCGGGGAGTCTGGTAAATGTAATTTTGTACGACAGGTTTGGAGTAGTTTTAATCTTGTAAATGTGAACAGGACTGTAGGGTTCAGACTCCACCAAAGTGGCGAGGAGCGCAAAAACTTTAAGCAATAACGATTTAGCAGAGACAATATTTTTGAATAACGAAATTCTTCAAAATTGGTTGTTTCAAAATTTCTTCGCTCCGCTTCGCTTTGGTGGATTCTTGGCTTAAGTTTGACTATTGTTAGACTTAATTTAGTAAGAGGAATTTCGGAATACGTTACACAGTACGAGTACCTATTAAAGTTTAAAAAATTATGTTCCATATTTTTATCAGACCTAAAACTAAAGAGTTTGTTTATTTGGTATAACGTGCCAATCTCTTGCCTAAACATTCGATCTATATTAGATGGGCCCATTCATAATTTAACCTTTTATCCAAGCGAATCCATGGACAGAAACTAGTCTTAAATAAAGCTGACGTAAATTACAGACCGTTATACAATAATCCAATTAAATTTCGACGTCCTCTCACTGACTAAGCTCATATAACCAACATTATACCCAATCATCATCACATCTAGTTAGTCCGAAAGGTCAGCTTCTGAACCTGACCTAGTCCTACATAGCTAGTGTTAAGCTAGGTCAAGCTAACACCAGCTGCATTTGACAATCGGATTACGAAGTCATTAGTAGTGTCGATTACAAACTAAGTACGAGTACCGATTCGCGCACGAATACTGTATCGATTACATACGAGTCGACGATTCGATTGTTGAGGCTTCAGTTTATTTGATCGGGTCTATAATTGGTGCAGAATAATTGGACAGTGTGTGTCTTTTTTAGTCAAATATTTATTCTTAGGTTAGTGTACATTTTATTGATTACACAAACTCATTAATAGGAAATATGCATGAAAAAAATATTTGCAATCTAACTAGTTTATCAATAAATATACAAAAATAGAATACTAACTGTGAAAAAAATATCGAAATCAGTAGAAAAACAAACGAGATATAACAATTTTAAACAAGTATACCTGTCCCTCTCACCAAAACGCTATATACAATGACAGCCTTACGGGCGTGTGTAGTTATGACGTAAATTTTACACTCAGACATCTCTTTCTTATTAGTAGTTTTGAAGCTTTATAACTTCTTGTCGATAAATTTTAAAAATTCTTTCATATTTATTTATTACAGCTAAAAGTGTATTAATTTAGTCAATATAAAAATTACATGCATATTCCCTATTACATAAATATAGAAGACATACTTTAACGCTCAATCCTTCTCTGTGTGAGAGGAAGCCCGTGACCAGCAGTGGGACGATATAAAGACTGATGATGATGATGATGAGAAGACATGCAACATTTGCTGATGGAGAGAAGACCGAATAGAACGAGAATTATTTGGAAAGGATTTTAAAATAAAAAAGTTGATTTTGGCATAATCCAATCCATAATATCTTACATATATCAACATCGGAGACTATCAAAATGTAGTTATGTAGCCATTTGATTATTGTCCCCCAAGAATAACTTTTATCTATTAGCATTTATGTATTAATAGTTTAAAAAATAATGTAAAAGAGTACGATGGGGCTGACATAAAACCCCTAGATAAAGCCTAGACAAATACACACATGAAATAATTAAAATTAATAGATCTATAATCATCATCATCCTTTTTATCGTCCCAGTGCTGGGCACAGGCCTTCTCTCACACTGAGAAGGATTGAGCATTAATCACGACGCTTGCTCAATGCGGTTTGGTGATTTCTGACTTTATAGTCCAGGTTTCCTCAAGATGTTTTCCTTCACCTTTAATCAGTCATTGGTATCCAAGATATACTTGGAAAGTACTTGCCTGGAATCTAACCCGCGCACTCATACTTGAGAGGCTGGTGCTTTAACCACAAGGCCACCATGACTTAAATCATATCTTAAATCTATAATAAAATCTACTTAAAACTAATATAACAAAGTAAATGAAAAACCTTAAATTAGTTAATAGTTCAGATCACTCTGCATCTAAGACAATGTCATTTGTTCTGTGAAAACTACGTGACCAAATTAAACAGAGCAATAATTGACGCCTTGTCAATAGTAAAACAATTAATTTTATGACCTGAACTCTCCCTGCTATATTATTTTGAGTACCGAACAATCCGTCAACTTTGAAGTTCCCAAAGCTATTATTTCGCTATAACTATACACGTGTTGCAAGTCAAAACTAATCTAAAGAGAAGTAGCGGCCATTTACCAACCATGCAGTAGTTAGGTCGAGCCATCCAAACCGGATTTCCGCACGTAAAGGGGTACCCATACATTGTTGTATTACACAAAGTTTATTATTGATATGCTCACACGATTCTAGAACAACATAACGGTAGGTATATTTTTCACCTAAAACGATTTTCTTCCATACTCGTAGACTAACCTACATTTTAAATATCTCTGTAGCAGATGCTACTACGCCGT
Organism: Heliothis peltigera; assembly: GCA_958496145.1. Lineage (NCBI taxonomy): Eukaryota > Metazoa > Arthropoda > Insecta > Lepidoptera > Noctuidae > Heliothis > Heliothis peltigera. Next base: position 3,651,414 of record OY292341.1, read on the forward strand.
AGGAGAATGGTCGTAGCAATCTGCTACGACGTATTATTCGCGTAGCACCAAATGTTTCGTGTGTCATTTTAATTGTAGCTGCTGCTGTTATTTATTTATTTAATGTTTTTAATACTGTACATATTAGTCAAAATTCCATAGTGAGTAGGATGCGACAGTAGGTACAAGCAAAATGTCAATAAACCCGATGAGAAAAAAAAAACACAAACACCTCTATATTTAGAGTTCAGCAGCTCACATTACTAATTAACCCACTTAATAATCGCAAAACAATATTTTAATTAACATTTAGGAACCTACACTGTCAGCAAAATTTAATTATAGATCCACAAATTTATACAGTGAGTAATCGGTCACGGTCGGTTCTATGTATCGAACAGTCAGCAAAAAACTTACGGTGAGAACTATACACCATATTATTTCTGTTAGAGTACCTCAAAAGAAATAAGCCGATCGACCCGGTCTCAGCTTCTAAAAGTGTTCTCATGTCTTAATTGCGTAACTGAAACCCACCTGTTTATTTACATACATTACACGTGGAGTGACTCGGGCTACGAGTTAACGTAAAGTTCGGAAGGGGCGCGGGGGGAGCGCAGGGCGCGGGGAGGGCGCTGAGCGGTTCAGGCGCCCTCATGTGGACGGACCTCTCACGGCCCACGGCACACAATTCGTTTGATCTCGCCAGTTGCTCTGAGCGCTATTTATGTCCCGCAAGGCCACCTGTCGATGATGACGCCATACAAGTGACACCAACCCCTGGCAATGACACACACTGACACAGAACTAAAAACCAACTTTTGATATCATAAAAGTTCACAAAACTTTTTAAGCGATTAAATCAAAGTTAACCTTAACAATATCATTTTCGCTTGTAATGTTCGACACAGCACAAACGAATTTCAGTGTTTTTAATCTCGATTTTTTACTTTGTTTAGACATGCACTAATTTGTTTTTTGTTGTTGTTTCAGAACGTGGCTAAGCATATCCGCCGGCTAAAAAAATATGCCAACGAAACATGTGCCAGAAATCGGAATACTGGAATACAATGCCTGCCAAGAACGTAATCTCGAAATGGCTGCGGGCGAAACAAGGGAAACATAAACACTCACCATGGCGCTAGTGAGCAACTGACTATCGGAAAAATATGAACGCGACGGACCCGGGTGTACTAGTGGCAAGAGGCCAACTGGACGCCCTGTACCGCGGCGAGTACGCGTATGACGCGGGCCTCAACGCTACCTTCGACAACGCCTCTGCCTATAACGTGTCTGACAACTCTGAGGAACCCTGGAACGACTACATCAAACTACTCCAAGACAGAGCACTCCTCGTCTCCTTTCTTCTACTGTTCTCTTTAACTACCGTCTTCGGCAACATGCTCGTCATCCTCGCCGTGGTCCGTGAGCGTTACCTCCACACGTCTACCAACTACTTCGTGACGTCACTCGCGGTCGCGGACTGCCTGGTCGGTCTGGTGGTGATGCCTTTCTCAGCGTTATATGAAGTGCTAGAGCACACGTGGTTCTTCGGTGTGGACTGGTGCGATGTGTGGCGGTCTTTAGACGTGTTGTTCAGTACGGCCTCCATATTGAATCTGTGCGTGATCTCGTTAGACCGGTACTGGGCCATTACGGACCCAATTACATATCCAATGCGCATGAGTGGCCGGAAGGCCGCTTTTCTAATCGCGGCAGTGTGGGTGTGTTCAGGCGCGATATCGTTCCCCGCGATCGCGTGGTGGCGCGCCGTTCGTGTGGAAGAAGTGCCAGATTACAAGTGTCCGTTCACGGAAAACTTAGAGTACATAATATTTTCATCGACAATATCGTTTTATTTGCCTCTGTTCGTGATGGTGTTCACTTATTATCGTATATATCGTGCAGCGACTATTCAGACGCGGTCACTTAAAATCGGCACTAAGCAAGTGATGAGACCTAGTGGTGAGTTAGAGTTGACGTTGCGGATACATAGGGGTGGGACAGTGCGGCAGCGTAGTGACGCGTGTCACGGCGCATGTACGCCCGAAGAGGCAGACCAGGAGCCGCTGACGGCGCTGCAGAACAATGGTCTGTCGCGTTCGTCGACACGTCTGACAAACGTGACGCACGGCAAGCATCTGCCGAAAAACTTTTCACTGTCTCGTAAGTTGGCGAAGTTCGCCAAAGAGAAGAAGGCAGCGAAGACGTTAGGTATAGTGATGGGTGTGTTCATAGTGTGTTGGTTGCCGTTCTTTGTGGTGAACCTGTTGTCGGGCATCTGCTCGGCGTGCATCGCGCACGAGGAGATCGTCAACGTGGTGGTGACGTGGCTCGGCTGGGTCAACTCTTCCATGAACCCTGTCATCTACGCGTGTTGGAGTAGAGACTTTAGAAGGTGGGTATATCCAACAAAACTATTTATATACAGTGCAACTTAGGGACGTGTCAGATTATGCAGATTACAATAATTGAGCCGGGATCGTTCGTTACTAGCCCATAATCTAGTTAGACTGCAAATAATGCCATTCAGCTGTCACGTCTAATTTGTAGTTAATAATAGTTTGACGTAATTATTTGATAAAATGAAAAATGACTCGGGTCTGTTTGGGTTGTGTGTTTTAGTAGTGTTCAAATAAATTAAACCATTCGAGTACGCTGTCGTAGCGTTTCACGTCTCAAGTGATGGACCACTTAGTTTTATAGCCACTTCAAAGTAACGGATACTGTTACATTTTTAAAGGAACTTTCAACGTTGTTTGATTTAATATTCGGTGCCAACAGTTTTTAAAAGGAAAACAGATTAACAAATTAAAAACCACGATAAAGAGAGGTTTGAAGAAACAAAATACTGCAAAGAATACTAGTCTTCTTCATACACCTATAAATGCGAGTATTCTCTGAACAAAATAATGATAACACCTACATCACGCAGCTAATCCATACAGACATATGATGTATAACTTACCCTCCTTATAGACAAGAGTTCAATTAATATTGCTTAACTATAATACTGTACGTCCGAACAACGACCAATAACAAATGGACTACTTCCCAAAGCTACGAAAATCAGGCGCACAAAATGGCCGAACAAAAGGGTATTTCTAAATTCTAACAAGAACAGGGTATTGTGAGTGCAAGTTCAAAATTCAACTCGCACTTGACCGGTTTAATTTAAGCTGTGGCAACATTTTGCTCGACAAAGGTTGTTAAATGTACACAGTGCCCAAAGGTGTAGTTACGGAGAGCCTCGTTCGCTTCATTAAGTCTTTTCTAGAAAGGCGATATCAAAGCCGTGAAACATGTACCCGACAATGCCAAATATTCCTGGTTTACAACCATTCTTTGTTGCTGTAAGCAATCATGTTGGACTATTCTTCATTTTATAGTTTCATTACTTAACGTTAAACCAGCAGGCTTAGCATGACGATTTTATATCTATTCTGTCAAGAAAAGACAAAGCTCTTTCTGTCAATGTCAACATGTCTTCTGCCCGAGCATGGCGCGACCTGTCACCTCGCATATAATTACTTGTAGCCTTATGTCAATCGAAGAACAGAAAAATTACTTCAAAAAATGACAAAAGAAATCTTACGTCAATCTGTCACTTTTCTGTCACTATATTTTGCTAAGCCTGCTGCATGATATACAATGTATATTTGGATTGATCCAGTTGTGCAAGAAAAAAGGTGACGTTTAATTTGCTGCCACATTGAAACCATACGATATCTTATATTAATGTTATTAACTAATCTCTGAAGACGAATGTTTCAGGAAATTCAGTTTAATATTCAGCAAAGTATTTAGTGTTTTCTTTTTTTATATAACTACTTATACAAATTCTACGACTTCTTCCTTATCGTATGAGATGTTCACTTAATTAGGTCTAGGCTAAAATAATGTTTACTAATTTTATTTTCTCCTAAACGCACCAAGACAAATTTATATCCGTAGTATATTTTACAGTTTTGCTCCAAAAAAGGAAAACGAATCTTCAATATTTTCCTTAGGTCAAAATATCAGCTTAAAACCGGTTGTCAATAACGGTAGATTCAGTAGAAATACGTGGCGTGTGTGATCGTGTGTGGAATCACAATGGCGCGGTAAATCATGAGGTACGATTACGGTATGGATGAGCCCCATTAAATCATTTACTTACACTGACGACTTTATGTAGCACTAGATTGGTGTAAGCAATATAAATTGCTTTTACTCCAGCGTTTGAGTTTGGTTAGCGTAATAATGTGAGCCGTGGGAGCTATTGTTAGATTTCAGTAGTTATAGGTAGATAGATATACGAGTTTATGCTTTATTAGGTACCTACACATTTTTTTCAATGTTGATGTTAATTTTTTACTAAAGCTGGTGAGATAAGGATCAGTTCTATCGCTTATAGTTAGATTTAACATAAATTAACTAACCATATCACACTTTAATTATGAATATGATAACCTAAACATTCGAATAATCATTATAAAATTGCAGTAGGTAAACCTGCTTTTAAGTTAACACGATAGCCGTCTACTACTAAGAATCTTAATCATACATCGTCAGAGTGTTTTAAAAACAAAAAAAAACTAAAAACTTTTCAGTCTGCAGCTGCTGCTTTAGTTAGTTTGGGCTCATTAAAATAGAGGTACCACTATCCCTTCTGCCGGGGCTGAGAATTGCTTGCAAGGGTTACCGTGGCCAAAGAAGCGATGGATGGATTGTGTGAAGGTTGATATGGCTAGAAAGAATGTAACTTGTGAGATGACGGCAGAAAGAAGAGCGTGGAAGACAAAAACATGCTGCGCCGACCCCAAATAAAACTTGGGATAAGGGCAGGAGGATGATGATGATGATGATGGTTACCGTGGCCCTAGCACACAGGGACCTCTAGAAGGAACATAGTGGGTTTTAGTCAGTAAGATTCTGACACTCTCTAGCTGCACTCTCAGCAGGATCATTTCATGATTCCCCACGGAAAATAAAGACCATTTTCCCAAGCCACTCTACTGAACTCAATATTTCAAACACCTTATGTAATACTTCATTACGCTGTTCTATAAATAATTTTCCCTTCCCATAACCACACAAACAAGTCATAGGTAAAAGCGACCCACTAGGAATATATTATTGTAACTGATTAGACGAGAAGTGAACCCATTAGCAGGTTGACAGTGTACCAGTGACCTAGTTAATAGCGCCAGTCACTGGCAGCCAGTCTTGAACGCACTCGATCCCATAACACACCGTATGCAAAGAAACGCCGTACATGATAATGTGTGTTTCAAGCTAAAAAGGACCTTAAGAGGAATGGAATAAAGATGATAGTGTAATTTAATCAAATGAACCACTTTTGTTTTCTAGCTAAGTCGATTAGATAGGAAGACAGTTCCATGTGTAGCTAATGCAATGTTTAGCTTAAAAATATCGATTTCTGTAATCCCAAAGTATGATGAAAAAGTACGATGAACGTATTAAAAAAAAGGAATTCTAGAATGTCGATACCAACATATTAACAAAAGGGACAAAACCAAGGTTTATAGAAGATACATTTTATTTAACTTTATACTTTTTAAATTCAGAATTTAACGATATGTAAAACTAATTTTCGACTCAAAATATCGATTCGTCCCGTATCGATTTATTTTTAAGTACAGATGACAGCACATCGAACTACTACAATCTGTCATATTTCCTTTATAGGTTTTCAACTTTTGTCACTGAAGCCGCAGTTTCGGGTAACTTGATATGCTGGCGTCTGTACAAATTTAAAAACAATTAAAAAAAAAAGACTATAGAAAAAGCTAGCATAAACACTCAAAGTCCTTTCTACAAAACGACATCGAAAGCTCGATAAACATAGCACAACACTAGCTAAAGCCTTGGTAATACCCGTATTTCACTATGTAACAGTTATTATTATAACGTCGATTATTGCAACCCGCGCCCTCCTCTAGCTCGGATTTACAAAGTTTAGTTAAAAGCTTCTGTTGAGTTCGCGAACGCAGTTTGCGTGGTGGGTGTTTCGACGGAATTCAAAAAGTTTTTGTTATGGCGACAATTTTTAAGGATCATGTTTATATTGAACATTTTATTGACGTTTTTAATGATGACTTAATGTCCCAGTTCAATAGGAAATAAATGTTGCACTTTTAAAAGCTATGTCTGCACTTTTAAGTATAATTAAATTATTAAGTATCACAATCGACACGTTACCCCCTCATATTTTAACCATGTATATTTACAAATTTTAAAATAGTGTCACTCCGATCTTGGGAACGTGGTAATGGGTGATTCTTTGAAACAGAGGGTTTTTGACTCATTGATCTGGCTCAATTTTTTTTTATCATTACATCTTAATTAACATAATAATTTGGTCCAATGCATCATATGCAATAACATATATCGAAGGCACTGATTTGCATCATGTAGATTAGGATTTAGAAAGTGCTGATTAATTGGTGAGCCAGGTTAATGATGGCAATGGCAGACGAATGAGATTTTGCATCATATTAATTAGAGGGATACAAATGAATGATAACTCCTTTATTTTTTGCAATAGACTTAACTGTAAAATAATTAACAAACACTGATATCATTACTCCCACATCTACTTATTGACTCTCATAAAAAAATATTAAGTAAACTAGCTTTTGCCCGCGCGGCTTCGCTCCCGTTCTTCTACCCTAATCTACACTACACTACACTACTCTGCCCTACTTTGCCCTACTCTGCCCTACTCTGCCCTACTCTGCCCTACTCTGCCCTACTCTGCCCTACTCTGCCCTACTCTGCCCTACTCTGCCCTACTCTGCCCTACTCTGCCCTACTCTGCCCTACTCTGCCCTACTCTGCCCTACTCTGCCCTACTCTGCCCTACTTTGCCCTACTCTGCCCTACTCTGCCCTACTGTGCCCTACTCTGTCCTACTCTGCCCTACTCTGCCCTACTCTGCCCTACTCTGCCCCACTCTGCCCTACTCTGCCCTACTCTGCCCTACTCTACCCTACTCTGCCCTACTCTGCCCCACTCTGCCCTACTCTGCCCTACTCTAGCCTACTCTACCCTACTCTGCCCTACTCTACACTACTCTTCTCACCTTTTAAACCTTCCCTCCACGAACATTTCAAGACCAAAGTAAGATAAATCCGTTTAGCCGTTCTCGAGTTTTAGCGAGACTAACGAACAGCAAATAGATTAAAATGGCTAAATTCACATTGTTGACAAATGTGTAATTTTAAACTAAAGGTTGAAGAAGAAGAAGAATGGAGCTCAGATAAATATGTAAAAAGCAGGGCTCTGAAGAACTGAAATACTGCGCAAAATGCTGGGACGCAAATGCTTGGACTTTGTGGTGGGGTGTTTTGCTTGCTTTGCAGCTCAAAACTCAGTACTTCTGTAATTTTCACCTGTATTTTTTTTCTGTATCTCTTTCTTTCTAATTTTTGTTGTTCATCATCATCATCATCATGATCTTAGTCATAGGACGTCTACTGCTGAACATAGGCCTCCTCTTTAGATGTCCACATATACCGGTTAGAAGCGACCTGCATCCAGTGTGCTCCGGCGACCTTTATAAGATCTGTCCATCTTGTTGGTGGACGTCCTACGCTGCGCTTGCTAGTCGGTGGTCTCCACTTTAGCACTTTTCGACCCTATCGGCCTTCTGCTCAGCGAGCAATATGGCCTGCCCATTGGTACATCACCTTGCTAATCCGGTGGGCTATATCGGTGACTTTTTCGAACACGAAGAGAAACACCGAGCATAGCCCTCTCCATAGCTCGTTGAGCGACTTTGAGCTTTGAGACGTGAACCTAGGACCTCTAGTATAGTAGATGCACTTCCGACCGCAAGACCACATAATTTTGTTTTGAATTTTGCCCGAATTTGAATGAAACCTAATTTATATGGCCCCTTCAAATTAATCTGGCTTTAAGAGCCAGATGAAACCAGACTAATGGGGGCCAGACAACTTAGGAATTTGAAGATAATCAAATCATGCTCCTTTATTTAGGAACATAAAGAATTAAACGTGCAATAACTAGTTAATAAACCATGTGATTATAAACTTTAGTTTGGTAACAAAACGAAAGCAAAGACACACCTTACGTAAATTAAGGCAGATGAATTATACTACTTACCTGACAATCGCCAGATCACAACATTCGGTCGTAATTATTTGCAAAACTACGACGGCGCACGAGTACTCCCTGATACAGATCGGCACTGACCGACGTGATCAATAACGAGTAGAATTTATTATATTGAGCACTGCTTTTTACATCTAAATATTGCTTGAACAAATCGAGCCAGCTTAATTATGAATTTAGTCGGGGACAATTTTTAAAATAATGTAATTATGAAAATATACTATTACGATGGATTTGAATCTTAAAATATTAGAAAACAACTATTTAAAGATCATTTGAACTTATTAGTTTTAGTGTAAAGCGACCGTTGCTCGCACAAATCTAAATGATTCAACAAAAATCGTCGTTGGGACACACCAGACTAATTAGGTTTTACTGTTTTCTGCAAACTTAATTATTGTTTCTTTTAATTAATCCCAATCAGCTACATGAGGCCTCGATAGACATTTTAATTTGCCATAAAACCTAAAGTCGGCATTGAAATTGGAGATTATTTTCATATGTTCTTCAGTCAAAAACACGTCAAAACCGTGTTCCAAAGAATCACCCTAATACATGGCAATCAGGGCCACGGAGACAAACCTTATTGTTATCAGGTATTCTGTAGGTAGTATCATTATAATGTTTATTATATTAACCATTTTGTTTTAACAATTTTCTGTGACTTATGGTTTCGTCCAGTTTTGCTAACCATTGCAAATTACAATAAAAACCATAAAAATTATATTCATATCTTTTTACGATTTACAGAATGTGAACATTAAAAAACATAAAAAGAACGCGACTTTTAACCGAGCTTTCATTAACTTTATTCCTTGCTGTAGGTATCTGCCTAATAAAACTTCACTCTTGCTTCCAAATGCCAAAATATGCTTCACAGAGGATATTTTAATAAAAAGCCAGCTGTGAAACCGTCCGACATAGTATTTTATTTTGTTTCAAATATTAAAATATTTAATCAAAATAAAAGCTTAATCTGACAAGACAATAGTTTATGACATGATAAAATCCAAGCTTCAATAAAATATTCTGTGTTAAACAAACATATTTTTTACTTTTTTGAACATACGTACGTATATGTATGTATATGTTGTAGGCCTACGTTTTAAGTATAATTTATTTTCTTTTATAACTAGCTCTCGCCTGTGGTTCCATCTGCTTCCTAAGGGAAATACTTCCGCGCCTAGATAAAAATCCCTATGTGTATTGAATTGGATTGCAAACTATATTTGTGCCAAATTTCAGTTCATTTTGGATAGTCGTAAAAGCGTGATAGAGGAAGAAATATCCAAATATCCTTATTCACAAATTAATAATATTAAATAGCTTCTGTCAACGGTTTTACCATCTTGGATAAAAAGTAGCCTTCCTCAATCAATGGGCTAAAACTGAAATTATTTTTGAAATAGGACCAGTCGTTCCTGAGTTCAGCGCTTTCAAGCATAAACACATATACACACTTTTCAGGTTGTAATATGAGTAGTAAGTTACAAAGTTCAAGAGATATAATTCGCATTAGGAGATGTCCGACAGCGACAGCATAAAATGATCAAAAATTATTATAATGGGTACAAATATTAATGGCAGGTAATAGCTAAGCGATACGGTGAATAAAAAAAAATACATTTACTAGATTTATAAAACATTTTTAAACTCGATACCATTCGAACGAATGTACATACGCTCAGTTTTTAATATCACAGTATAAAATATTGTCAATTTTTCAAGAAATAGTTCCGGAGGTTACTTGCGGTTTCCCCTCCGTGCGCTGCCAACCGTGACTCAATAATTCACGAACATAGTTTTGTTTTTGACAGCAAAAGCCGAAATGCTTCTTTTAGAAACTATATCTACAGATACTACTGCCGAAGAGCTCGTAGCTAAGTCACAGCCGCACGGCTCGATCGATCATAAGATTAAGCAAACGCTGAACGTGGATGGGTGACTATCTTAACATGATGACACATCTTCCGTGTTCCGACAGGGACCTGAAATCGGGTAATCAGAACCCAGAAAGTACATAAATGTCAACCAATCTAACCGAGAAGTATTTGTTTGCCCGGGTTAAGGAAATAGGCAGTCATTACATATAAAACACTGCTACTCGGTTTCTATTAATTTGGTTAATTATATAGTTATTAAATACTAGCATCCAACAGTGGTTTCACCAGTGTCCTTTAGGATCTACCCGCGCAATGGAATAAAAAGTAGTTTTATAACCTTCCTCAATAAAAGAGATATGTAACACTAACAGAAATTTAATAATATCATTATAAAAAGAGTGTTACAGTTTTAACTTCATCCAGAATTACACAATAAGGTCACGACGAACTTAAACTAAGGAGCATTTTGTTAACACATAAAAAAGAACACAAACACATTCATATTAAGTTCTAAACGTGACCGTTAATTGCAATTAATGAAATAAACAAGAGAATCTCAATATTATCTATCAGAGTATCCAAGGTAATTTTTACTTCGTCGAAAACGTCTCATTTAGAGGTTATTCGCCGAAAAATGATAAAGTGACTTCTTAATGTAAAAGAACAGCGCTCTTTTATAATACCATAAAACCTCTTGCTTTTATATTGAGTAAATTAATGTCACTCAAATGAAAAACGGAGCGACAATTGTTTACGTTACACCGAACGTTTCAAGATGAATATTGTTAGCAATTTGTGTCAATGCGTCTCCCTAAATTAAAACTTTTATGTAGCTCATATCATGTTTGATGTTTTGTTCATTCAAATATTTTGGAAAAGATACTTTTTTTAAACATCTATGCTGCTTTGTTGGTCTAGTAGCACGGGGTCTTGGGTTAAATTCCCAGGTAGGGCCAAAGTTGCTTAGTCGGTTTTAAAAAACTTTCACCAAAGTATCCCGGTGTGGAAGTTGGTGATTGATACACCCGTGCATCGGAGACGCGTACATGTCGGTCCTACGCCTGATCTCGCTCGAGTCATCAAATTGCCGACCCATCGGGATAGGAGAGTGAGGGTATAGAGAGTGCACCTGTGTCCGCGAATATGCTTGTGTAATACTATAATATGTATATTCTGTGCAGCTGGCTGATCTGCTTAGAGATGCTGACAGGTGCCATAGCGCAAAATTGGTCTTGTATTCACACCGAATAAAAATTTGCCTATAGCCTTTCTTGATGAATAGGCTATCTGACCGACACTGAAAAAAAAATTCAGACCAGTTATGCCTGAGTTTAGCGAGTTCAAGCCAACAAACTAATCAGCTTTATAATCATGTCAGCAGATTCGTATAACTCGCATTGTTATCGACTTTATATGACTGTGCGTCTGAGCCAAATAAACTTAGAGCTAGTTTTATTCCCAAAATGTTCAGCGATATATGTAGTAATGGAATTTCTATAGCCGCTACTTAATTCAAACTACCATCGGGAAAGTGTGACACTGTTGACACGTTATCGCGAAAGCTAGCGTCGCGTGAGCAACTCACGGCTCAATTTCGGATACATTTAAGCTTCGTATATAATTAACCTATTTAATATTGTAATTAGGTGACGCTTAGAATATTGTTAATGTTGATTTATTAGTTTACACGTTCTTGTGACAAAATATGTTTGTACAGCACTTATTTTCGTTTGCGCAAGCAGCACAGTCTTTTATCTTCAACAGGCTTAGCATGGCGATTATATATCTATTCTGTCAAGAAAGGACAAAGCTCTTTCTGTCAATATTAACATGTCTTCTGTCCCGAGCATGGCGCGTCAACTTGCATATAATCACTTGTAACTTATGTCGATCGAAGAAAAGAAAAATTTCTTCAAAAAATGTCAAAGGAAATCTTACGTCAATCAGTCACTTTTCTGTCATTATGTCCATTCTCCCGTAAACAAAACTTGTTTCTACGGTTGCCATGCTAAGCCTGCAAGTCTCTTATTTTTTTTTAATAATCGCTTTATCCCTGCGTAAGATAAACATCACAGTGTCTTGTTGATTTCAATTAAGTACATCGCTTGACAAACTCATTGACATAAAATCAAGTAAAAGTCAACATTTTCTTTTGTTTTTGCCAGTAATAATTCTGTAATTAAGTTTGCGCTTTGTATTTAAATAAATTCTCAAACAAGATTCGTCCAATCGCAATCAGCTGATTACACAGCCCCATTTCCTGAGATGACAAAGACAATAGCATTTACATTTGTATCACCATTTTATCGAAGTCACTTCTGAGATTTGCCTTCAGAGTTTTTACCGGTCACTCGGTGACCAGTCGCAGTATTTTATGTTGGTACTCTGTTAGTTATATCTGGCATATGGCCAATGTTTGACTAATAAACACACAAGCTGCAGTACTTGTATGCTGCAGTACTAAGAAGCCTTCTAAATTGTTTCAGTAACTTTATGGAAATCCAATAAAACTGATTTGTTTTAAAGAATCACAAATACATATTTAACAACTGATTTCACACGTCGATCGTTATGATTATTTCAACATAAAAGGCTGTTATTTTTTTTTTCTATTTTTAGAGAAGAATGTAATATTGAATTGAATAAAAAAAAACTGAATAATTCGTAAAAAATAAAACAATAAAACCCCGAGAAAAATTCCAGTGGAATATAATATATAAAATAGTGATTCAAATTAAGGAGCTGAATGCACCTTGTCAGTCTGCGGAGGGTTGTCCCTTCCACCCTGTAAACGTACTAAATTATTTGTAATTATCAGGTGTGTTGGCCCATAACACAAGCTAATCAATAGGTTACCATGGCTAACCGACCGTATGTGAAAAATGTGAACAGTCTTAGTACCCCGGATATATTTTTCGTGGCAGGTATAATCTAGCCTTCAGTGATAGTATCGGAAATTGGTCTCCCATCCATGGAGAGGCCGTGGCAAGTGCAATTTTTCCTCGTAAATTTATCGAGCCGCGAGACCTTGGGTAAGCATGTGGGACCCATAAATTATGGCCAAACTCATGGAACAGTGAACAAAATAACTTTTTTGTAATATACGTCGGCGATCCATCATTTTGAATGTTCATCAATATTATTTGATATTTTTTGGGTTATAGGTAGCTGTTATGTTATCTGTATGAATATTTTCAAAATGCTCAAAAAAGTTCGTATATTTGTAAGTTGAAATATAATGCGATAAGTGAACATTCGTCATTAAAAGTACTAAAAAGTCATATCGAGGTAAATCCGTCAGTTATATACAAATGTATGTTTTTGTATGAAAGAATACTAATTTCATAAATCCTGCCAGATAATATAAAGGCTGAAAATTAAAATAAATTCTAGAGTTAACCTTTTACTCTTAATAATACTCTTAACCTTTTTTTATACTCTTTCGAACATACATATATACATTTTAGAACTTTTTGCAAAAACATTACCAAACAAAACACACTCCATATAAAATTACAATATATTTACTGTCAACAAAAAATTAAAAAAACTCCTCGCTGTGTAGTGTGACACAGAGCAGATCCGCCTAGTCATTCCAGTACGTTCATGTCGTTCATCCAAATTAATTTAAACTTAACTCGGCAACAGCATTTGAGGGGAATCGTAAACCCCAGACTTATTGCTCGCCACATTACATTTGTGAAGGTTTATTAATTTGCCAGATTTGACGTCGCCCGTCACAGACGTTTTACATAGATTAATGATAATATCTATGATTTATAGTTTTCATTTTATAATATAAACATAATAACTATAAGAAATGGTAATAGAACAGCAGGCTTAGCATGGCGATTTCATATCTATTCTGTCAAGAAAAGACAAAGCTCTTTCTGTCAATGTCAACATGTCTTCTTTCCGAACATCGCGCGACCTGTCAACTCGCATAGCCTTATGTCAATCGAAGAAAAGAAAAATTACTTCAAAAAATGACAAAAGAAACCTTACTACAATCTGTCACTTTTCTGTCATTATATCCAATCTCCGGTAGACAAAACTTGTTTCTACGGTTGCCATGCTAAGCCTGCAGGTCGATGTTAAAATGAAATAGTAATACAACATTATAATTAATGGCATCCAAGACCGATTGCCGGCCACAGCGATCAGCCAGCTACGCAGGAAACATTATAGTGCACAAGCATTTGCGCAGACAAGGGTGCACTCTCTATTCCCTCACTCTCATAGTCCAATGCGACGGCAAACCAACACGACCGCAGAGAGATCAGGCGCAGGATCGACATTTACGTGATCTCCGATGCACGGGTGTATTAATCACCAACTTACAGACTCTGAGCTTCTTTTTGAAAGTCTCTTAAAACACACAAAGCGGTTTCAGCCCGACTCGGGAATCGAACCTGAGACCCCGTGAACAACAGTCGCGCAATACGTCTACTAGACCAACGAGGCATAAAAAATAATAATAAACATAGAACCAATATAAAAAGGTTGAATATTTTTTCCGCGGAATTGAAATTGCTTCAGCATGTCACAACAAGCGCCCACGCCGCTTTTAATTACTCATAAACCTTTTCATATTCTAACATAGTTTAAAATTAAATAGAACTCGTTATCATCAAATTTCAATATCGCATCGCAAACTCGTAATAATGAAGGCGGTGAAAGCGACATTGTTTTCTGGATTAATTTCGCAGGAAAATTCAATTAATCATAATGTTGAGGCCGACGACTTCCATCGCTTCCATAATCCACTAGAAGTTGTAACGCCTTTCGAATGGGACCGGTTGACTTCTCAAAGAACTCATCACAGCCTTTTTTATCGTCTGGCCTCCTCTCCCACGGAGAAGGATTGAGCGTTACTCGCCACGCTTGCTCAATGCGGGTTGGTGATTTCAGACTTTATAGTCCAGGTTTCCTCGAAATGTTTTCCTTCACCTTTAATCAGTCATTGGTGTTCAAGATAAACTTATAAAGTATGTATAACTTAGAAAAGTTACATTGTACTGACCTGGAATCGAACCCGCACCTTCATACTGGTGGTTTAACCACTAGGCCACCACGACTTTCAAAGAACTATTTAAGTAAAATAAGTAATCGCCTTGTACTTAGTGAGCTTAAAGGCTGAAGTATAAAGTAGGGGCTAAGTTTGAGTTCTCCTCGTCTTAGTCTTGTAGCAAAGAATTACTTTTATGATCTAAGGTACTTACGTGTGTTTTGAAGCTGGCATGTTTCTTGTTGGGTATAAAGCTTGTGTAATATGTAAGTAAAGCTTTGTTTTTTTTCCGGAAAAGCCTCCCTTCTGTGTATTAACTTAGTTAATTACAAATAATCGCTTTGACGAGTAAGTATCTATCGTTTTACTTGATATTGAATTCTTTTTTTCCTCAATTGAACTTAAGCTAGCAACCAAAAACTTTTAGTCGGCCGAAAATTTAATTGGACTCATAAATCAATCATCATAATATCCGCCTAGCCTTTTCCCAAACTCCGTGGCGGTCGGCTTCCAGGCTTAACCAGATGCAGCTGAGTACAAGTGTTTCACGTGGAGTGACTGTCTATCTAACCTCCTCAAACCAGTTACCTGGACAAGTTACCCCTTGGTTGTCCGACTATCTAGCTTCTGACTACCCGTAACGACTGTTAAAGATGTACAAGTTACAACTGGGACACACCAATTTAACGTGTCTTCCGACACACGGAGGAATTCGTCATGAAAAGATGGTCAACCATCCACGGACCGACCACGTCACCCGTTGCTTAGCCTTAAGATTGTTTGGACGCACGGGCTGTTATTTATTCACGAGCTCATGCGATTCATAAATCAGTACTATAAGGAGAGAATGGAAGCGCATATAACATCGATCAGGTATCCGACTGGCATCAGATCGACTAAAAAGTTTGATTGGGTTCACGATATCCTTCAACATAAACTGATAGTCAACCATCACCATTTCAGTCTTATTTGAATAGAAATGAAGTTGGCAAGTGGGTGTTATATCAAAATTGCGTTTTTGATTCCAAAGTGAAACCTGTTTCAACCCTTAGAATGATACTTCTTTTGTTTTTCTTGGATGTTCTTTTTTCGATTTTACGATACCGAATGACGGTGTTTTAGATCCATGTTTTTTTTTCGTTTAGCTGATATTGTAAATCTTAATTAACGCGATTGTTTGTGGCAGGTAAAGTGCTCGATTAGCAGGATTAACTTTTTAAAAATGCCTCCGGTTATCGTTCTCTTTAATTTATTACCGATTTATTTTCTGTATCTCTATCTCTTGTATATTTAAGGATCTGTTTTTTTACCACAATATAGACAGAAACATCACTTCTCATAAATACATGTAGATGTTATTTTCATCAATGTGGTATCGGAGATCTGGGATCTTCTGAAAAAGTATTGCTGGGTTAAATTCCATTGCCATGACTATTATTATTATAGTTATGTCTCTGCCATGCACTGGGACTATAGAGTCCTGGGTTTTTGGAAGGCGAACGTAGGGCCGAAGTCAACAGGCTGAACAGTTTAGATAAGTTTAATGAAAGTACTTACAAATATTTATACACTAATAAGCAAATTCCCATTAAAACAATGATCATTAGAACAATCCGCGATCTATCCTTTGACGCTGCTAAAACGAATTCATGATCAAAACCTCAGTATCGTTAGCTAACTACAAACAAATGAAATCACACGTCTGTCAAACACACATACGCCTATTCTTGATACCCATACACTGACATTTTGTGATGCAAATCAGTATTACAGTGCATAAGCCGTGGTGAACTCGGCTAATCCCTATATCGATCTGTTTTTGGTGTGAATGGCCAGATTTAAGGCTATATTTGTATCGGTGTATAAGCATCATAGGATATGATTGTCTGGCCTTTTGTAAGCGTTATTCGTGGACTGATAGTTCATTGATATGTTTTTGTGATCATTTGATCTCGTACAAACGAAGAATCATATATTTGTGTTATATAGTTGGGAATGGATTTGTTTTGTTAATCCGAGTTCAACTGTCATATTCACAGGATTTGAAAGCTGAAAGTTTGAGAGCTGCCTTAATTCTTGTAATTCAAAACTGTATCCCACTTCTCAAGAAATCGCATTAACATTTCTGTGTTTTGTACTGTGGAACACACAAGTGCTCCACACAATTTACAAATGAACCTAATAATTATAATGAATAATAAACCTAATATTTATATCACTACTTAACACCCATTTGAAACATTTTAGCGATATAAATTCTTTTTTCAATTTGTTACTATCCAAGTGCATATAATTATAATAAGTACACAATGCTGTGCCGGGCTTTTCAAATTGTTAATAAATCAATAGTAGGAGTTATAACTATCGCCCACGCAATAAACAAATGACAATATTAAATTTAGTAGCCTATACAAATTAAAGCGATCGGCACTTTTACTAATCCTTAATACAGGCTATTTCATAGTCTAGTTAGAAAAACATCATGAGATCCAATTGATTGTTAGAGATTTCATTCTATCCACATTATGAAATCTATTACACGTATCAGATTTCATAATGTGGGTAGGTTCACTATTTAGGTATATATAAATAAATATTAAAGCCATCTGGAATATATTTTCTGAAGTAAAGGTCCATAACTTTAATTCATCCACATATTGGTGATATGGAATCAAAAATGATCGGTGGATGCACTCAATTATCATTCGGTTCTCGGACAATACATTCACAGTCCGGTGATCGCTTTTCGCTTGCAAATTGCATCAGTCCGAATATTATCTCAAGTGGATGTGCCATATCGAAATTAAATTATATTATCGTGTGGAAGTTAGGGCGCAGTGACACTGAAGTGTTAATTCAATATTTTATTTATTTGATTTAGTAGTTCATGTACACATATGATAAGACAATATTATACACAACAATACAATAAAAAACACTACAACGGTAAAAGTAAAAAAGCAGTAGTTGCATAGCGCGACTGCTGTACATGGGGTCTCGGGTTCGAATCCCGGGTCGGGCCGAAATCGCTTTGTGTCTTTTGGGAAACTTTCATAAAGCAGCCAGGAGTCTGGAAGTTAGTGATTGATACACCCGTGCATCGGAGAGTACGTATATGTCGATTTTGCGCCTGATTCCCAGTTACCCAGGTAACCCAATACCCCTTGGTTAGACTGGCGTCAGATTTACTGGCTATCCGTAACTATTGCCAAGGATGTTCAATGACAGCTGGGACCTATAGTTAAACGTGCCATCCGAAACGCCGTCATTGGTTTCCATGATATACCAGGAAAGTATATACAAACTTAGAAAAGTTGCATTGGTACTTGCCTGACCTGGAATCAAAGCCACGCACTCATACTTGAAAGCCTTTAACCACTAGACCACCACGATAAGATCAGAGTTATATTCGTGAGTTTCCAAGAAAGATAGCAGAGACAAGAGACCAACTGATAAAACAAACAAATAGGAACAAAGGAAAGTAATTCGGGATCCCCATTTCCTAAATTAAGTACTATCTAAAAGACAACTGTATCCGTCACATTAGTTTAACGTACCGCTTACAAAAACGACGGATGGGAATTACTCAGCTAAGTCGAACGGAAAACGATCCTTATAAACAAGATGGCCGGCAGGAAATTAAAAATTATACAGAGCCCAATAAATTGTTACTGAATCTTTTAATCCTTCACTTCTCAGAAATATTTATTTTGATGACAAATTTATTTAATGACGTTCTCACCATCATCTGCCTAGCCTTTTCCCAAGCTGTGTTGGGGTCGACTTCCAGTCTTAACCAGATACAGCTGAGTATCAGTGTTTTACGTGGAGCGACTGCCTATCTGACCTCCACAACTGAGATCTAAGACTGATTATCAGACTTTCTGGCTTCCTACCTGTAACGAATACCAAAGATGTATTAATGACAGTCGGAACCCACACCAATTTAACGTGCCTTGCGAAACACGGAGGAACTCGTCATGACAAGAAGATCACCCATCCACGGAAGCATTGCTTAACCTTAAGATTGATCGACCCGTGTGGCTGTTGCTTAGCCACGAGCTCCTCTTTTATGATGTTCTGTTTTCAATAAATGTTTTTATCGTTTTTGGTTGAACACGGAATGCTCTAAGGATTTGTGTGTCATCAATTTATTATTAATGATTACAGTCGATTCGAAGTTCGACCATTTATTACAAAACAATTTTGTTCATGACAACTGCCACAAGATACATGAACGTTAATAGAAATAATGATAAATAGTCAATCCTTTAATCAAAAATAATGTTTAGAGGATTATAAAGATAAAGAAAATACGATTACTACAAACGAGTTTCGTAACGCAAACTGTGGGGTTAGAGGGTGGAGTAGAGGTCAAATAAACTGACCTTATTCCCGTTGTCCTTCGAATAGGACGGCTCCGTGCTTAGCCGAGGTTCTTGTGTGAAAAGATGCATAAATGTGACTAAAGTAAATGCTTATGTAAGTATTCGTTGCATGTGACGCTTTATCTGCAAGTCTTTTGTTAGTTTTCGTGTTTCTTAGTTATTTTTATTAGTGATATAATTAATTGCGATATGTTAAATAGTAATAAAATTTGTTACTGCATACCTATTTAAGAGTGTGTGGAGAGACCTGCAGCATGGTTGCAGTGTATAAATGTAGTTTGAATTATTGTCACCTTCATAAAACATTTTCTTGTTAAAATTGACATAAACAAGGGTACATCATCATGAGCCTTTTTTCGTCCCACTGTTGGGCACAGAACTGAGCGTTAATCCCCACGCGACTTCGTGATTTCAGTCTTTATAGTCCAGGTTTCCTAGAAATGTTTTTCTATACCTATAATCAGTCATTGTTGTCCAAAATATACTTTGGAAATACATATAACTTAGAAGAGTTGCATTAGTACTTGCTAGACTTGGAATCGAACCCGCGCTCTCATACTTGAGAGGTTGGTGCTTTAAGAGCTAGGCCACAACGACAAGTATACCTACATAAAACAAGGATACATAATTTCCTGCAATTAACAGCTAAGATGCATGGCAAAGCGAAATAAATTATGACTGTTGGTCCTCTGTCATGAGCTATTAGGAAGTATGGGGCGTATCTGCGCGTCACGCAATCCGACTGCTTTGCATGCCATTAGGAAAACAAAAGAATGCTATTGTCACATAGACTTTTCTTTTTTCAAACTGTGTAATGTGAGTGATACCAACTCGATAGAAAGAACTTTTTAGAAGAGATTAGCTGGTGTCTAAGTACATTACAGCCACACGGGTTGATTGATCATAAGGTAAAGCAACGTTTGGCGCGGTCGGCCCGAGGATGGGTGACTATGTTTGTATGACGACTTCTTCCATGTTTTGAAAGACACGTTAAATTGGTGGGTCCCGACTGTCTTTTGAAAATTTTTGGCAGTTAGAAGCCAGAAAGTCGGACAACCAGTATTACCAAGGGGAATCGAGCTACCCAGGTGACTGGGATCAGGAGTTTAAAATTGGCATCCGCTCTATGTTAAACACGGGCACGTTTATACGAGTATTAACGTAATTAAGTAATTAATTTAACAGTAATTAATTAAAAAAAACTTCTGCGATTTATAATCTGTTAGGATATAATCTTATCACAATTAAGTATATATTTGGCAAAATAACTTATGGATGTTTTTGTCTAGGATAATTTTCAACGATGCAGACAGATATTAAAATTAACCTTAAACACAAAGATAGAGATAAAAATAAACCGGACTGGTACATAAAAATCATACCGTATGGTTTGACCTCGTACTTCCTCATTTCCACGTCTATTAAAAATTCATAATTTTTAAAGCAACCACTTAACCCTTGCCTCCAACAGCGCAACGAACACTAAGACGTAATGAAAATTTCACTCAGTTACAAAGTCATCTAGCTCACACATTACTCATAAATACTAGAGAACGTTCGCCGAGATCGTGGTTAAAAGAGTACTTCATTAAAAATACCTAATTTATGATTTGGTTTTAAATGAAAACTCACGTACCCTAGTTTCTTTTTTAAATTTTATAGGTAATTGACTATCTGATACGCCAAAGTCTTTAACCAAACTAAACAATAAATACTGTATTATTAACTGTATTATTTGAAAAAAAAAAATTGAACATATTATCAGAGAGACACAGGCCTCTTCTCACGTAGAGAAGTAATGAGGGTCAATCACCACGCTAGGGGCGATATCAGATTCAGGTTTCCTCGAGATGTTTTCCTTCACCTTCACTCAGTCATTGATATCCAAGATATACTTACAAAGTACAGACGCTAGCACATCAACATTCCAATCTGTCAAATTTCTTGAATAGCTTTGAAAACCTTATCACAATACCGGAAAGTTAACATTCAATTAGTAGAATTTTACAGATTCGGTTGTCAGATGTGCTGCCGTCTGTACATAATAACATACATTTAACTTATAAAAGTCACATAGGTACTTACCTGATCTTGAGTCGATCCCACACACTCGTAGTTGAAACGCTAGCGTTTTAACCACTAGGCATCACGACACTAGAAGAAATAAAGAAAACATCACATAAAGAGACACAATTAAGATGCAACTTACGATACATCATCACCAGTGAACCAGAGAAGTTATATAAATATATTTATGCATATTAAAAGGCTTAATTATATAAAATTAATTTAGTTCGATCGTAACACGTTTTCAGTTCAATATGTTAGATAACCAGAGAGCTAAGTTGTCTTTTGTTCGTCAAGTGTCGGTCACAAATTCTCGAGAACACTACCACTATTGTCTATGGACGGAGGCAACGACGCCTTTGAGGCTTTCAAGCTACGGAAAATGTAAAATGGAAGCCGGCCTAAAATAAAAGTCTTGTGTTTAAATGTCATTTGAAAATAAATACGTTTGTAGTTTGATGTTCGTCTATGTTTTATCGTGAATAATTTTCAGAAGTTTAACTGCCAGTTTCACAGGTTACGGATAGCCACTATCTATCAGATAAATTAAAAAATAAGGGCCAGTTTCACAGTTTACGGATAGCCACTATCTACCAGATAAATTCAAAAATGGAACAGAATTTGTATGAAATTATCTACCAGATGAACTATCTGGAACTTATCAGCAACCTGTGATAATGGCCCTTAGTATTTGTTAGCATTCTTTATCTACGACTTTTCTTCCATATATTTACTTTTAAATCTAACCTTTATTTTTGTAGCGACAACACTCTAGATTTGTCCTTAAATAATTGTATTCTAAACTCAAATATCTGACCAATTTACCGTATCCTAACTTTAGAATTTATTTACAGAACGCAAACACTCTAACTCTAGACTTACCTCAGGCTATAAATCAGTTGAGCTGTATAATGAATACCTACTAAAACGAAAATACAACACTGCCTTATAACATCAGCAAAATATTCATAGAAGAACGAGATAAAATAAATTAAGTTACAAACAACTATATTAACATAATGAACGTGTTAAATTCCCAACAATTTTCACACAGCACAATTTGTTGAGAACATAAGCTTACACGTACTTCAACAAAGACCTAAAGAATCTTCTTAATGTCATTCCACGACGATTGAAATAATAGTTTATGCATTTCATAACAATGTTAACAGCTCTGGTATCGTGTTCAGAAAACCGGAATCACTTTACATTTTACTGGCGTCGTAATCTAACAAATAAAAAAGTGTTACGACCTCTTTGGGCTTGTACCCTCCAAATGGAGGACTTGAGAGGCCAAACGACGGCTTTTTGTCATCTGACAATACCACAAATTGCACAGTTTTGTACGCACACTGCCAATAGACATGTTTTTTTAGTGCGCCTTATGGTGTTAATAAATCAAATTTTGTGTGATGTTTGTGTTGATAGTTTTATAGCTGACATAGGCACGTAAATCGAGGATTTATATATTTGAAGTTCAGTAAAAAAAAACTTGTTACTTTCATTAATAGAAAAGTTTTTTCTTAGGATAAAAAAAAATACGTTTGCAACTAAAAGAATTTCACTATCGCGCCTATTATATTTACATCTTCGAGGGAACACGTATTTAGTCCAGGTCCCTATTTAAATAATTACACAGGGCGTTACAACGTAATTGTTCTCCGCTCACAATACGACTATTTATAACATTCATTAGGGAGGATATCGTAAAAGTGGTGAAAACGTGTTACATAATTTATATTCTGAACTTAAGGCATGGTCTAATTTGGGAGCAGACAAATATGAATTGTGTATGTTCCGGATTACATGACGCCCGCATTGTACCGACGAGACACGGCGTTCCTTTATTTACAGAAAAAAGTGAAAATGCGTAACACTATTGTCACGACCCGCACGTATTCAAAAAGCGTATTTTTATTGAACGCTTCGGAGTATGTTTAGCGCTAATCTGGTTAAACTACCGTAGAGAGTGGCTTTGTTTGGAGAAAGCCACCTAAAAACGCCTAACCCAATATTGGCTTGCGACTTTCAGGGCTGAGTAAAATGTTACTACGAAGAATGTGAAAGGATTATTAAGCCTACATTTTAAAGAAGATTTGAAATATTCTCTTTGCATAAATATTGAGAGCTTAAACTTATTCACTTGCTTACCACTGCCACCAATGACTGATCGCTACCAGTAACAACTTAACCTTGACAATTTATCGGGCCTTGTATGTTTTTTGCGGAACCATCAGCGCATCTATCTACGTCGTCTTTTCCCAATCAGTGTTGGGGTCGGCTTTCAGTCTTGCACGACTAGAGCTGCGTCTAACGTCCAACGGATGCAGCTGAGTACTAGTGTTTTACGTGGAGCGACTGCCTATCTGACCTCAACGACCCAGTTATCTGGGCATTCCAACACCACCTGATAAGACTGGTTGTCAAACTTTCTGTCTTCTGAGTTATGAGTACCCGTAAATTAAAGACCCTTGGTGGGTCTTCTTCTTTAACGTGCCTTTTAAAAACACGGAGGAGCTCGTCATGACAAGATGATTACCCAAAAACCGACCGCACCAAGCGTTGCTTAACCTCATGATCGATCGACCCTCCAACTACTATAAGTACTATGCTGACTTCTTCAAAACATAAGTAAAACCTTCTCTCAACTTACAAGTTACAACAGTCTTCTCGTTGCGCCTATTTGAACACCAACATAACGAGTGCACGCTATTGTTTCAACCAGTTTATAATGAATGCTTGCAATTTCTATCTTGTCTATAGCTGGTCTATTGTTACAACTATTGTGTTACTGAAAGCCGGAAACTGTAGGCTGTTGAGGGAAGTAATCTCTTTTGTACCTACGTGAGACAGGTTTTAAAGGATTTGAGTAGGTTGGGGAGATTTAAGGGGAAATCTTCTTTAGGACATGGATATGTACATTACTGCTTAAAAAGAAAGAGGACGACCAAAGAAGTGATTGACGGATTGTGTGAAAGACGATATGGCTGGAAATAAAGGCTCTTGTAAGTTGATGTCAAAAAGAGAAGTGTGAATGAGTTAGACATGTTGCTGCGACATCAAATTATATTCAGATAAGAGCAGGAGGATGATGATAAAGGAGGGGTTTTCTTATCATAATTTATAGAAGACATTTTATTCAAATTAGCAGTTGTTTAGACCTACAGGACATATACATAACAAAACCTACTACAAATATTTCTGTAGACAGAGACTTTTAAGTACATATTTACTTAATCGTAGAATATAATTTACAGGTTTCGTCAACGAACGGGGTTTCTTAATTAAATGAAATCATAATGAAATAACAATACTCAGATAAGAAGTAAAAAGGGTCAACAAAACACATCGCTTACATTCCAATAAAAAACAAAATACCATCGTCGCAAGTCAAGTCGAATAATTTATATTGTGACATTATTGCAGCTAGAACTTTGATCAAACGTTTACTCGGCTTCCTCTAACATACGTAGACTCGCACATCTGTGTAGCGAGGAGCTCCGGTTCCGGTCGGCCTCGGAGTGTTGGCGGAACTGACAAGTTTGCTTAGCGCAATGCTGCCAACATTAACCCATTGTCATTAAAGTTGCACAGTTGGGTGTTTTACGGTGCAGAGGGGCTCGTGGTTAAGTAACAGCTTCACGGGTCAATCGATTATAAGGTTAAGCAACGCTTGATGCGGTCGGTCCGTGGATGGGTGACCATCTTGTCATGACGAATACTTCCGTTTTTTGGACTGCACGATAAATTGGCGAGTCATGTCTGGGCTATCATTTGACAACCAGTCTTACCAAGGCTATTGAGTTTCCCTGGTTAACTAGGTTGAGGAGGTCAGATAGGTATCCTGATATTCCTGATCCATCTCAATATTTCAATGAAAATATTTAAATTTCATGATCCCAATAACTTGGGAAATGTAAAAAACCTTCTTATAATAAAAAAACTTTTCGTACTGTTGCCTCTAGATGATCCATGAAACATCACAATAAATAAAGTCAAGAAAGGTTTGTAATTACATGAAATTCTCCAATCTTTTAAGGTCATCGGCCTATAATCTCTATTCTACTTTCATTTCACATGATCTCCCGATTTACTTGAAAGTGGTAGCCATATCAGTTTATCTTCATTCTCTGGGGCTAATCCATAGAGTAGTAAAACTTCCTATCCATTCCTATCCATAGCCTTTGGGTAAAGCTCTCGTCCCCAAAGGGATTCAAGAGGACATACGTAATTACACTAGTCAAAGCTTGCGAAATAAATTAGATAATACATTAAGATTTAGATTTATCTATTCACGTATAACATGTACAGATGACATCGTATATAGGGTGTTACAAAACTAGTGCACCATATTTTTATAGGTCATCCAGTACATGCTAAGGTTTATGTTTTTTTTCCATCTTTTAGTATAGCTTATTTTCATTTCTCCCACAAACTCATAACGAGGAAGATACACATTATGTTACAATACTTTTTAGGCACTAATCTTACTTTGCACTAGTTCTATATCTATACCAGGCCTCCGTCACTCCATGTACTTGCGCGCTATAAGTGCCTACCGCCCAGCCGAGCGGTCTCGGTCCGCCGGCGGAGCAAATTCAGTGCGGCTTTCGCAAGCGAAGCGCGCGCACGCCGTTCAATTTTTAACCGACTTCTAATAGTGCTGTTCGTTCGTACGCGTATTACGATGAATTGTGGTGCCTTATGTGCTGTAGATGGGTGTAAATGTCGTTGCTTTTTCGATACGTAATTACCAGCTGTTAGCACCAACATAATTACCAGCTGTTAGCACCAACATAAAAAAAATATATTTCTTACGGCTTAGTGCCTTATTTGAAGTCGGTTCTCTTTTTTTAAGGCTTTTTTTTTTCATTTCTAGTGAACATCTCCGAAGATCATCATCAAACTAAGAAGTATTATACTTATTTTAAAACATTCTTCTAAATGTAACAAATCCTTTTCTGAAAACCGCATCGATATCGGTTTAGCCAAACGCGCGATTATCGCGCACAAACATACATACCTACAAACCATACAAGTCAAACTTCTCAGTTTGGCCTGTACCTATGTATGTCTGATAACTCCTTTTTTTTAAGTTGGTTAAATATTTTATAAATGATAAAATTTTTACTGCCACATAAAAGTCAGAACATATTAACAGTTCTCAATAACATAGATAAAAATTTATGTTAATTTAATTTTACCGAAGAGGCAGCCCTGCGATTACTGTGGAATCGCGCGGTGCGAAGCAATCACTGCTGTACGCTTGAGCATTTAGGCGCATTTTAGCATACAGTGGTTGTTGACGCGAAGGAGTAGGCAATTATCGTAGTAGGTATTGGAAATTTTCTACTGAGTGAAGTATCTGTTACGTAGTAACTATTCAGTAATCTGTGTCTATACATTTTAGTTCTACTTATATTTTGGCAACAAAATTTATTACCCAAAACATGTTTTTCCTACATTTACGCAAACGTAATAATGTATTTGTGTAGGAGTATTTACACGATGTTTTGGTACAAACTCGAACTAGATAACGGCGGGCGTGGCGGACAAACTTTGTCGCCGTGAGCTACGAACGCGCAAGTTTCGTGGTCGCTCTATTCCAATACAATAATTATGGGACACATATGTAAATACATACTTCGTTTCATATTATAATATACGAGCAGACTACTTAAGGTTTTTTTATTATTAATATTATACATTTAATAATTTAAAAAAATAGCAATACTATTTTATTGATAAGATAAGTATCCTATCTTTCAAGTTAGTCCAAAGTGTGCAAATTTGATTAAAATCGGTTAAGTAGTTTAAAAGTCCACCGCGCATAAACAACTTATATGTTTATTAAGAAGATTAAAAACTGTAACTTAATTAAATGTTATGTATAAAGATTTTGTTAAGTTACTATTCATCCAAGTATATCAGAAATGCATATAAACTCAAAACTCAACGGATTTTCGTAACTTCGTTGTTCTTAAAGTAATAAAAATATCGATGTATGGTCATATTTGAACTAAGCTATTGATAAAACTATTACCCGGCGGACAAACTTTTACGAAACACGTACACATAACAGCAAAGCTTATACCTCGATAATCCTACCGACCGACACTGCACACGCAATTACCTTATAAACTTTCACAGCTTTCAAAGGTAATTACTTTAAACGCTAAAATATGAGCTGCATATTTTTTATTGCAAATATAACATTGTAAAAACCAAATATAATACACGATATAGAAATTTGTTGTTGTAAGCATTTAATTTCTGCTGTATGTCACACGAGGGGCTCGTGGCTAATTAACAGCCACACGGATGGATCGATCATAAGGTAATGCTCTGTGGATGAGTGACCATCTTTGCAGGAGTTCCACTGTGTTTCTAAAGGCACGTTAAATTGGTGGGTCCTGGCTGTCATTTATACATCTTTGGCGGTCGTTACAGGTAGTCAGAGAGCCAGAAAGTCTGGTAACCAGTCTTACTAAGAGGTATAACTGGGTTATTGGTAACTGGGTTGTATGTGGAAGTCAGATAGGTAATCAGCTCTATATAAAACGCTGGTACTCAGCTGCATCAAAAAAATGCATCAAAATGTATTGACGTGTAAAAGTGTTGATTTCAACCTATTTGCAAAATAAATATCACTTATCATCCAGTTAAGACCTGGACTGGAGAGCCTGGACCCCAACTTAGCTTCGGAAAAGACTAGGCAGAAGTGAGAAGTGTCAGGGTCAGTCAAGTACCAATGCAACTTTTCTAAGCTCATGGACACCAAAGACTGATTAAAAGATGAAGGAAAATATCTCGATGAAACCTGGGCTATAAAGTTTGACTAGGTAGAAGTGAGAAGTGTAACACTTTTATTAATTCTTTCTTTACATGCGTATAATATGCCTTTACCTCCCTCTGTGACTAACGGTGGAAAAACGGATGCTAATTACCCTAATTAATGCTTATGAACACGGTCGTTACGTAATGAATGGAAATGTGAACAGCCAATGCAACGCCACTTCATAGTCATTAGCGTTCTGTTGTCTGTTGCACTATTTTCATGTTTAATACTAGCACTAGTTATTCTGGCAAAGAAAGATGTTTTGCGATGGTACAGCAAAAAGGAATGTGAAACGCGAAATTTATTAAGAACGGAACTTCATAAGCAAACCAAAGTCATGAAGTTTTTTTATGATCTGGTTAAAGAAGATTTATTAACAGAATAATATATTTAGCTTTTGCATTGTAATTATAAAATGGATGAGACCACCTTGTATATTAAGATACAGCCTGGTGACGGACGTAGGTATAGACGGCTGGGATAGCGAAGTCTTAGTAATAAGGTTCCGTTAAACAAATACTCTGAAATTATGAAATTCTCTTCAGCAAGGAGATATAGTGATGGATGATAAACGCTTGGGTAATCTCGGAAGACCTTTACCTAGTGACATAATATTATGGTGAATGGCAGTATTCATTGATAAAAAAATTGTGGTCCACGCCTTTAAAGGAGAAAGCGTAAAACGCTTACAAGATTTTTTACTTTTTTTTGAATAACTAGAAAAAAAATCATAAAAAATAAACTTTTCGCATATTTTCAATAACAAAATGTAAATCACAAAAAGTGAAGTTTAAGAATTATGCACAACGACTTTGCGAAGCACGAAATATTTAATTGACACAAATACGGCATCTGAAGTACAGGCATGCAGACTTACGTAACCTAGTATGCAGTGCTGTGACTTTGTTTTATTGTTCGCAAGTGTACGCTCAGTAAAAGCATTTATTTGACAGGAGAATGAAGAATACTCGTATTGAAATACCAAAACACGAAACACATAAACAACATGCGAAATACATAAAGAGATTTCGGCCCGAGCCGTTCTCCTACTAGTTAAGTTGTTTTTGATCTACTAGACCACGAGACTATAGAGTCCCGGATTTTTAAAAGGCGAACGTGGGACCGAAACTACTTTAATATAATATGTTTTTGGGACACAAAACCGACGATTATCCCTGTATACACTATGGAAATGTACCCAAGGACAACCCCCGGTTTGTGCTGAACTATTGCTAATATAATTATTAATATATCCTTTATTATGTTTTTAATTCACCATAATTTCCTCAACGGAAAACGCCATTACACTTCTTACCCATATAAATTCAATATATAACAGAATATTCTCTGAAAATACATTTATTAAAGACATGAGCAAGCATACCATAAAAATACGCGCCACAACGGAATGCGTCAAAAGGTAGAACCTTTTGAAACGTGACAAAGTAATCATAAATCACGTTTCATTTTACCCCTTTAACTGAAAAATGTTCAAATGTTTTCCTGTCCGTATATTTTCAGCTACACGGGATAAAATTTTAACAATGGAACGCATCATACCAATTATGTGGGACATTTCCCGTTTAGGGTTCCGTATCACAAAAGGAAAAAATAGAACCCTTATAAATTCATTTTTTTTTATTTATTTTGTCATCTTTGACTTAGAGGGTCATATTAAAGACTAACGGCCAGTTTTACTGGTTGCTGATAAGTTCCAGATAGTTTATCTGGCAAATAATTTCATACAAATTCTGTTCCATTTTTGAATTCATCTGGCAGATAGTGACTATCCGGTGAAACTGGCCCTTAGTGTATTTACTCATTATTACCACAATAAAAATATTTTTTTATTTTTGTTTATTGCTCAGCATTAATTCAAGTTTCAAAATTTAGACGATACAAATGCCAACAGCGTGCAAAAATCCAATAATAGACAATCAACGTGTTTACAAAACCGAGATAAAAGCTTTTAGGTTGGTGAACGTCAAATTGACAAAATCTTGTAAAACATTTAAAAAAAACACGGGCTAAAGTCACCATATATTTTGTACTGCGGTGGCTGCTATTCGTGCTAGCTTTAATCAACGAAGCTTTTTAATTAATGGTCTAACAAATTGATTTATTACATGCATTGCCAACAACAGATATTCATTAAAGAATACGTAAGAAACTTAATTGAGATTTTGACAATGATGATGGATTAACAGTCGTGGTGGCCTAGTGGTTAAAACACCCGCCTCTCAAGTATGTGTGTGCTGGTTCAATTCCGGGTCAGGCTAGTACCAATGTAAGTTTTCTAAGTTATATGTCGTTTCTAAATATATTATATGTTGGACACCAATGACTGATTAAAAGGTGAAGGAAACATCTCGAGGAAACTTGGGCTATAAAGTCTGAAATCATCAAACCGCATTGAGCAAGCGTGGTGACTAACGCTCACTCACTCTCTGTGTGAGAGGATGCCTGTGCCCATCAGTGGGACGATATAAAGGCTGATGATGATGATGGATTAAGAACATAACAATGAAGTCTAAACCACTCCAAGAGTCTCACCAATATCTCTAAGAGCTCTCGCGAGACAGCGGGGTCAAAGGACTGATTCAGAAATATTCAGTATTGTGAGAAAATTTCTGTCTGTGGAGCCCTAACCACCGTTAGCTTGGACCCTGTTCCCGATATCGGTGGTCGGCTATTTTTAAAAGCTTTTATTTAACTTGCCGTGTATGTATGTTACGGTGGATTCTTTGAACTCAATTTTGAAGTAGATATCTTCAACCGATTGAGCTGAAATTTTATATACACGTTCAGTTTGGATGACAATGCAAGATATGTTATATGACGTTATTCTAAATCCAATATGGCGGGCCGTCCAAGATGGCGGAGTATTTATTTTTAATGAATTTCTACAATATGGGTATCAAATGAAAGGGCTTATTGAGAGTGACTTAAAAAATAATTTGACGTTATTCTAAATCCAATATGGCGGACTATAAAAGCTTTTTAAAAAAAGATTTTTCTTTTAATTTATTTATTTTATTTTTTTTAAGTGAAAATTAAAAGAATATGTTTCTTAAATAGATAATTGACCGTTAAGTCATATTGAAATTATTATAATATGTGTACAGAAATGCGGTACTACAACCAAATCGCCGCAAAAAAAATAATATCCAAGCTATTCGTTGCGGTTAACAAATTGTGCAATTTAATAATTAATACCTATTCGTGGCTCAGGGGCGGCGCGAAAATATTTTAATTTTATACCAAACGTCCGGGCTTTTACACCTGTTTCGCAATACCGAGCCAGTTTGTACATGAATAACATTATTTTTAAGCATGATAGATGTCAGTTTCGGTACCTAACTTGCTTTACAACATGGCCTTTATTTCGTAGGAAATCATCAAATGAATTTCACTGAAGGTGCAGCTGGAGGGAGTGTCTTGTGTTCTTGTGTGTTGTGTATGTATGTTTATGTTCTTTCTGGAGGTCCCTGTGTGCCAGGGCCACGG
Source organism: Heliothis peltigera (assembly GCA_958496145.1). Classification (NCBI taxonomy): domain Eukaryota; kingdom Metazoa; phylum Arthropoda; class Insecta; order Lepidoptera; family Noctuidae; genus Heliothis; species Heliothis peltigera. The sequence goes on from OY292341.1 coordinate 3,683,220, forward strand.
TAACTCTTACGAACAACCCGAGCCCCAAGCAGACCTTGGCCCTAAGGGCTCCTTTGTTGCTTTGCAACATGGCCTCTCATTTATTTAGTTAAAGAATTACTTAACATAATTTAAGAAATGTTTCAACAAACTCAACAATTCGATAAATGGGCTATCACCGCCTTCCCTGAATCCCTGCTATAGTGCATTCACTAATTCTATATACGTTTTCTCATTAAAAAAAGAAGGAATGCAACCATCCCCACTTCCCCCTGTCCCCGAGGCGTATCCACATTAACAAAGGCGCGATGCATCAATTTCTATTCAGATTTTTTCTCATGGACTGGTAATAATGCTATTATTCCACCTGTAGCCGATAAATTAGCGATCAAAAGCGGTTTTGTTCCTTTTCCCGTAGAGTGTTTCGCAATTTCCCCGTGTTGAAACCGTGTTGCGGTCGGATGAAAAATTGCTTTTGTTCGCCGAACTTGATTCTCACTTAATATGATGGAAATTAGCGCCAATATGAGAAGTTTTATTGTTCCTACTTTACACACTGAGATCTTTATTCTGGAAGTATTTTTTTATGTTAATTATAATATAGCATCTAGTTATAACGTACCAATTATTAATTCTTTTGCACCGTCGTTTTGAACTGAAAATAATATTTTAATAACTTCTCACAAGCTGGTTCAACGAAATTAATAAAACCAATGCTCGCCTTTAGAAATTGAAAAAAAGAACTAAAATGACGAGTCTGTTCCATTTTCAAAATGTTCGTATTGTCTATTGGATACCACAGACGCTTCCATTACATTTTTTAGAACAAAACTTAAATTGAAAAATTCCCGAGCGCTCTCTTTTAAAGTTTTTATAACTATTCATATTTTAGGTTAAAGTAGCTTTGGCCCTGATATATTTTGAGATCGTGGAGTGTCCAACGTAGTAGCAATAAAGAGTTTAATGCTCAAGATTTAATAGTCTAATAGAGCGCAGGTGAGAGCCATTGAAACGGTTGGATTAGCACAGTTACTTATTCGCAGATATTTTCTGAGTCAGGTACACCTCTATTTAAAAGAAAAATGTTTTTACATTTCTTCGATTTGTATTAGATTGGCAATTTACAGGGAGTTTTTTTATTGAGTTAAAAAGTAATTTGTGCAGTTTCTGTTCGTGATTACTTTTAAACTCACACCTTTTTCCATGGGATTGGTAAAATTTGATACAAAAACTATGAGTTTAAATACTGCAAAAGAATAACTGTCTACGCCATATTAAAAAATATATATTTTAATCCAAAAGTAAGTTATGAAAAAGCCAATAAAGCTTAAAGTTATTCAATAACCTAAAGGCAATTTAATGCTTTTAAAATATATCTTGGAACGATTATTATTTCTAGAAAAAAAAACATCTTTTGAGTATCAGGTAAAGTTATCGAAATAAAAAAATCAAGTGAACTATTACATACATCATTCAGTAAGTACATTGGTTGTTGGCTTTAGCGCGTTGTGCTAAAAATCCGGGACTCTATCAATTCCGTGGCCTTGAAGAGACAAACTATGACATCCATATGTATTGTCTTCTTTCTTCTGGATGAGGAATCATCAAACGACACTTCCTGAAGTGGGTGCAGCTGGAGGGAGAGTTAGATTTTTTCTGACTAAACCCAACTTTTGTTTCTTCTGAATAACCTTGTGTAGGTACTAGGTCCTCAGTAAGTCTTGCGAAAAATTCCGTAGACCTTAGTAGCTGTTTATTTTATTTTTTAAGGAATTTTTGACAAATTAGCTATGTTTTCTTATTACAATTAACTTTATACACTTGTTATTCCAACAAATAACTTAATACAAAAAAAAATAACAACACAACCTCCTGTTTATTATCCTGTTTCCGCAATTCAACAAGTTAGTCTACCAAAGAATTAAGGAAAAATTAAGTAAAATAAGAACCAACAGTGTTCTCTGCTCTGTAATTCCGTGCATTACGGAAATTTGCGGAAAAATTTCACTGAAAATCCATTGTTGGGGCCTACGAAGAAATATTTGAATTTTATAGTACTCAGTTGGCATATTTCTTACTTGTTTACGTTATTTGTCCATTAACTTTTATAAGATTGAAATGCGAAATGGGGCCCAGCTACTCTCTATGGGGTATTTTATGCCCCATTTAACGATCATAGTAGCCTAATTAAGAGGATTCCCTTATTTCCTTATCATGATTATTATATCAGTCAAAGGTTTAATTTCTTGTTTTGGCGCAATCTTCTATGAATTGTCATCAATATCAAATAATGGTTGTTTTAATTTTTTTCAATATCCCCATTTTTTTAAACACCGTAATCAGAAAAAATAACTTCAATTTTCCAAAGACAGTGAAAGAAAATCAATGCCTACATTATGCTCTAAGGGTTTTTAAAAGAAAAAACCTTCTAACTTAACTTCTTATACTGGTATGTAAAAATTGTCTTCATAAACGAAATATTATATGAATGGTAATAAGTGCGAGAGCTTCTAAAATAAAAGCCTTTAATATTACAGCGCCGCCGAAAGAGGGAAAACCTCCTCGATTGAAATTTCATTACTTGTTTGCAAAGCTTCCCTTTGTAACCTTAAATTAGAGTAAGGGTCGTGTTAGTACGTAAATAATAATGAAATATACACTGGCCTATTAAAACCATACACCCACTGGAATCAGGCTGACTTTTACGAAATAAGCAGCCTTTTCTATTATTTAAACTAGATGTTCCCCGCGGTTGCAAGGAAGGAACATCTCCTCGCAACCGGATAGAAAGTAGCCTATGTCCTTTTTGACTCTAGACTATATGCCTACCAAATTTCTTTAAAATCGGTCTTGCCGTTCACTCGAGATAGCGTGGCCAAGGAATAGCCCTTCATTTATAAATATATAGATTACTTTGACTACAGAGTGCTAGAATCTAGCTCAAAACAAAAGAAGAACGTTTACATTTTAATTCAATTACTCCAAAATGGTCGGAACTTGAAACGCTTCAGCGTTGATCGGCAGGGTAATTGCGTAAGCGCCCGCGATCTATTAACTATTTTCCCTTTGACAACTTGCCATTTAAGGTGATTATGACAAAGAAGGATTAAAAGACAATCGCGCGTTCAGGCGCCGAAGTTGGAGTCAATACGTAAATTTCTAATGACAAGCTCGGAGTACGAAAGCGTGCTGAAATATTTTTACGTTATTCCCTGGTATAAAGACTATCGCGTGTAGTCTTGGCCGAAAGCAAGCGATGAACTGTCAAAATTAGAGAATTTCCCCTCAGTGTGCCTTAATTAAAATAGTTGCCCCTCCTTTCTTGTATACTAATTTAATATCTCATTCATTACATTCCCTCGCGTCCTGCTTTATGCAATTTCTTTCATTCGTCTGCACAACAAACTAAAAACTACTCTGATTTCAGTATACAAAACAAAAAATAAATTAAAAAAATAGCACCCTTTATGCCTCATGAAGGCAAAACATTTTACGAAAATATTTATTTTTTTGTGTTTTTTTTGAAGTAGTTGCACGTCCGCTTATAAGGCTGTGTTTGCATATGTGTGGGTTATGTTTGTATGTGTGTGGTATTTACATGAGAACACGCTTGATTAAAGAGCAGCTGTGAGCATGCCCGTGTTGTTGCCGACGCTGAACCCACAACACGGGAGATGTAAACTCAATATGCTACGTTCCTGCCACCGTACAACGTCATGAGACGCATGGAATCTCCAGATTAAAGTCGCCAAATTGGCTTTGGTTTTTAATTAAATTGATTAAATGAAGGTGTTTTATGATAATATCAATTTTGGAACTCATAATAATTAGTTTTTTTTTTGTTATATCACGTTTTTGTTAATTTTACTACAGTACCTTCATCCTCCTGCCCTTATCCCGAGTTTTATTTGGGGCCGGCCTACTACAGTACCTTATAATATAATTCAATATTAAATGCATTTAATTCTACGCAATAATTCGAAGTGAGGGCAATATATGAAATCTTTTTAATTGACACTTAACCAACCGCCAAAATAGGGAAATCTTAATAATTAAAAAATTTGTACATTATCTACATGAAAATAATAAAAATAATCTTGGTACCTATTATATAACTTCATAAGGTTTAGATACAGACGCCAGCACATCAAGTTACCCGAAACTATAACTTTGTACCATATGATTCAGCGATAAAGTTGAAAATCTATTAAGGAAATGTGATGTAGTAGATGTGCTAGCGTCTGTTTACCACAAGTTAAATCTGAAGGTAACTTCCACTTGGTATACCAAGAATTTTCGCCCGAAAAATTACCTCGGGTATTTTCAAATCTTCGCCCCGTGTTGTAATCGCACCCCCTCAACCTATCAGTGTAGGACACCAAATTACAATGTTAATGAACTATTCGTATTGCCCTCGTTCCATTTCTCGAAGCGAAGAACTTGTTTTTATTGGACTTCTTAGAACAGTTTCAGGCAAAGCCTAAAGATAGTCTTTATTCGCCCTCTCCGATGAAATACTGTATCCTCGACAATGGGAAGGTCAGACTTGGAAACCAGATAAATCATACTCAATCGGGTGGACTGAAATAAAATTGGACGGGCTAATTTATTTTACTGCTTTTTTGTATAGGTTTGCAACAGTATATTAGATCAGGTTCTTTTTATTAATGTGATTATTTACGCGTTAAATTTTAATTACGTCAAAAGATATTTTTTTTAATGCAGCCATTTTCTATTGGTTCTTACATGAATTTGACCTAAATATTTGCTGACGAATTAGTAAATTTGTATAATGAATTTAAATTAATTTTAGATTTGGATTTTTTGATATTATAAGTGTTTTGGATAGTTTTCTGTTAACTTATGACATATTGAATTGAATAAATAAATATAAACGCTATTTAAGTGCCGATACCATCATTTGCCTAGCCTTTTTTACAAGCTATGTTGAGGTCGGCTTCTAATCTTATCCTGATGCAGCCGGGGTACCTGTGTTTTACATAGAGCGGCTGCCTATCTGACCTCCTCTTTCAACACAGTTACCTGGGCAACACGATTCCCCTTGGTAAAACTGTTTGTCATACTTTCTGGTTTCTGTCTACCCGTAACGACAGCCAAATATGTACAAATGACCCACCAATTTAACGTGCTTTCCAAAACACGGAGGTACTCATCATGTTAAAATGGCCACTCATCCACCGACCAAGCGTAGCTTAACCCTATGATCGATCGACCCGTATGGCTGTTACTTAGCCACGAGCTCCTCACATATTTATGTCCCGATACCATTTTCGGACATACAGTCAAAAGTCCAGTCAAAATGTTACAAATTATTATTCTTAAGTATCATTCAAAAATTATTTTCGACTCCATTTCAATTAACAAAACAACAATGACGGCATTTATTTGTCGATTCAATAGTCTTAAATTGAAATTCAGTTCACGAGATGTTTATCAAAGCGTCATTATACTCACAAGTACGATTTATGTAAACAAATCAGAGTGATCTATTTTTGTTCCATTTAGTTACATTATTTCCTGAACAAAGATAAAATATAATTACAATTCAATTTATATCAGACAATAAAATTGTTACTTATTAGGTAACCTTTAGTTTGGTAACATATAATAAAATCTTAGCCGTGTAGCGACGGCTTAAGAATACATATGTCGCTACCCCTTCTTCCAGTGGGTGTCGTAGAAGTCGACTAATGGAGTAAAATATGCACCAAACACCAGTGCGAGAGAAGGAAAACTCGAAAAAAAACCCTCTATCAACCCGTCTGGCCAGCGTGATAGCAGTAGGCTAAATTCCTTTAATGTGCAGAAAGAAGAAGCCACGGCCCCTAGTTCCCGGCAGTCCCGCTATTCCCGGTCACGGTGGCGACCGTGGTTACGGCGGGACAGGGGGTGCGAAGAATCTCCGGGTTACGGGAGGCCACCAAACAAAACTGACTCTTGCGACGTACAACGGCCGCACGCTACGGCTTGACTCGCATCTGGCGCAACTCGAGGTGGAACTTGGGAAGATTAGGTGGCACATATTAGGGTTATGTGAAGTTCGAAGAGAGGGGGAGGACACCATAACCCTCGAATCAGGTCACCTAATGTACTTCCGAGAGGGAGACCAACAATCCCAAGGTGGCGTTGGGTTTCTGGTTAATAAGTCCCTAGCTGATAACGTTGTGGAGGTGTCTAGTGTGTCGAACAGGGTAGCGTACCTTATCGTAAAGCTCACCGACAGGTATAGCCTCAAGATAGTGCAAGTGTACGCACCGACCTCGACACACTCAGACGATGAAGTGGAGGATATGTTTGATGATATATCAAGGGCCCTCCACTTCACTACAAAGACCCATTACACCGATGTCATGGGGGACTTCAACGCTAAAGTGGGAGTACAGATTTGCGGCGAATCGGTAGTAGGATCCCATGGATTTGGAAGCAGGAATCATAGGGGGCAAATGCTCGTCAACTTCCTCGAACGCGAGGGGCTCTTTTTGATGAACTCCTTTTTCAAAAAGCAGCCCCAAAGGAAGTGGACGTGGCAAAGCCCCGACACTATGACTAAAAATGAGATTGACTTCATCATGACGAACAAAAAGCACATATTCAGAGACGTCTCCGTGATCAATAGGTTTAATACCGGTAGCGATCACCGACTTGTCCGAGGCTCTCTGAATATCAACTTCAAGGACGAACGTTTCCGTCTGATGAAGGCCAGGCTCCGACCAACACTGCTCCAAACCATGGTAGGATCTGAAACGTTCCAGTCAAATTTGGAGAACCGATTTGCCGCCGTGGAAACCACAACAGACGTTAACCAGAACCACGAATATGTGGTTCGGATCCTCAGGGAGGAAGGTTCGAGATTCTGTAACATGCAGCGTAAGGGCAAGAAATCAAAGCTTTCGGAAGAGACATTAGGGCTTATGAAGAAACGACGTGAAAACCCACCTGTCACTTCGTCAGCTAAGAGGGCTCTAAACCAAGAGATCAACAAGCACGTACGACGCGACCTCCGGCGCTCCAATACTCTTGATATTGAAAGAGCAATTGAGCTGAATCGGGGGTCAAAGGTGTTCGTACAATCTCTTGGAATAAGCCACTTGACGAAGCTGACCACAACAAGTGGAGAAGTCGTTTCTTCGGTACCGGCAGTCCTTTCGGAAGTGGAAAATTTCTATGGCCGGTTATACGCATCGCATGCATCTCGACCTGATCCCGGAAATGAGGATTCTAGAGCCACATTAACACGCCATTTCACCGAAGACCTGCCAGAAGTCAGCAGTGGCGAAATCGAGATCGCTCTGAGACAGCTCAAAAATGGAAAAGCCCCTGGCGAGGATGGCATTACAACAGAGCTATTAAAAGCAGGAGGTAAGCCCGTATTGGGGGAGCTCCAGAAGCTTTTTAATGCCGTCCTGTTTGAAGGGAGAACTCCAGAGGCGTGGAGTAGGAGTGTTGTCGTCCTGTTCTTCAAAAAGGGAGACAAAACCCAGCTGAAGAACTATCGACCCATTTCCCTCCTAAGCCATGTATATAAGCTGTTCTCAAGAGTGATCACGAACCGACTTGCGCGAAGACTCGACGAATTCCAACCACCGGAGCAGGCTGGGTTTCGGAGCGGATACGGCACCATAGACCACATCCACACAGTGCGGCAGATTATACAGAAGACCGAAGAGTATAATCAGCCCCTGTGTCTAGCATTTGTGGACTATGAGAAGGCCTTTGACTCGGTCGAAATCTGGTCTGTTCTGGAGTCCCTGCAGCGTTGTCAAGTAGATTGGCGATACGTCCAAGTGATGAGATGTCTCTACGAAGCCGCTACAATGTCCGTCCAAGTACAGAATCAGCAAACAAGGCCCATACCGTTGCATCGAGGAGTGAGACAAGGGGATGTTATTTCCCCGAAACTGTTCACTAATGCAATGGAGGATATGTTCAAGACGCTGAACTGGAAAAGACGCGGCATCAACATCAATGGCGAACACATCTCTCACTTGCGATTTGCTGACGATATCGTCATCATGGCGGAAACGCTGCGGGACCTACAACAGATGCTGAACGACCTGGCTGAATCTTCTCTACGCATCGGCCTACGGATGAACTTGGACAAAACCAAGGTCATGTTCAATGAACATGTTCTACCGGAACCGATTGCGATACACGGCGCCGTTCTCGAAGTTGTTCGGAAATATGTATACCTCGGGCAGACATTGCAGTTAGGTAGAAACAACTTTGAGGACGAGGTGAATAGGAGAATTCAGTTGGGTTGGGCTGCTTTTGGGAAGCTACGTCGAGTCCTAACGTCGTCGATCCCACAGTGCCTAAAGACAAAAGTCTTCAATCAGTGCGTCCTACCTGTCATGACTTACGGAGCCGAAACGTGGACACTGACGGTACGGCTGGTCCACAAGTTTAAAGTCGCTCAGCGGGCTATGGAAAGAGCTATGCTTGGCATTTCTCTGAGGGATCGCATCAGAAATGAGGTAATCCGTCAGAGAACCAAGGTCATTGACATAGCCCACCGAATCAGCACGCTGAAGTGGCAGTGGGCTGGCCATATCAGCCGAAGAACCGATAACCGTTGGGGTAAACGAGTTCTAGAGTGGAGACCACGCCTTGGCAAACGTAGTGTAGGACGTCCTCAGGCACGGTGGAGTGATGACTTGCGCAAGACGGCTGGCAGGAGCTGGATGCGAGAAGCCGAAAATCGATCTCAGTGGCGTGCACTTGGAGAGGCCTATGTCCAGCAGTGGACTGCGATAGGCTGATGATGATATAATAAAATCGGTCAAGATGCAATATTTAGGTAGGCAACGCAGGGTTTTGAACTCAATTCGATGTTAAGCGAAGTTAGTAGTTAAAGAAAAATAGTTACAAAATATACGTAAGCCATAAGGAAGAAATACTAATAGAACTTATTTAACATTGATTTAGAAAAACCAAGATTTACAATCATTACTAGTCACTACTAACTCGAAAACGCCAGTCGTTATTAACTCGAAAATATTTGTCATTTTCTAAGAAAATTTGCCGGCGATTTCACTCGCGATATCGCGCGAACAACAAAAATGCCAAAATATGTCTTCGCAAATTAAAAAATAGAATTTTTAATGATATTGGATTTATGGGTTTTTGTTATACGATTACTTTGATTATAGCGACTTTTCTTATGATATTCATAACCAGTTGGGCATCTAGGGTTATTGTAAATTGATGTTTGGCCACGACACGTACGATTGTGATGTAAGAAATAAAAAAAAATTAAAACATTTTCACTTTTGTTTCAGGGCTTTTCTTAGAATTCTATGCGTGTGCTGCCCGAGAAAGTTGCGTCGGAAATATCAGCCGCAACTACGATTCAAACAGTCCCAAGTAAGCATCCAACTTTACTAACAAAACTTCATAGAAACTAAGTTTTTATTTAGTAACAAAAGGCCTTAAATAAAAGGAATTTTCAATTGGGTTGCAAATTAAATTGCTTTTTCTTAGATCGTTATGAATTTATACTTTTAATTTCAGTTGCGCACGACACGTCGTTATTACTCCTCGAGCGAACTGATGGGCATACAACAGCTCAGACAAAACTCCTGCGAACAAACATACATATAGCGCATCAGCTCCATTCTATACGTCGCTTCGATTCTCCTCCATATTTCCAAGTGCCTTGATGAAAAAATTCAATTCGTATCTTCCAAAAGTTTCTAGAATACTTTATGAGAATTAGGAGCTATTCAGAGCCGCGCGAAGGAGCGTTATCTCGCCAGATATTAAGTAGACGTGTGTTGACACGGTACATTCGGTCCGCTAGTAGAGGATAGGACACAAACGCGTAGAGGTACGTGCAGACTGTCTTGTTATCGCTCACACGTTGCACTCTGTCTCGGTGTGCCCTTGTGTGCCCTCGTGTGCCCTCGCCCTTGTTACTGTCCACGCTCTTACAACAATTTGTCTGCACTCGTGTCATTGTTAACTGAGATAACATAATATCCCGACTCTCTGACTATTCTTCAACGCTTCTCATCCCTGTACCATTTTATAGTTCAGCGACAATGCTTGTTTTCTGCATGGTTCCTTAACATAATTACGTAATTTTAATTTATGTTTTTCTATGGCATAATCGCTGGTTTGCATGACTAGGATTCAATGGATACCGTAACATGGCGTATTAATTATTCAAAGTCAATTATTATGATGTTTTATGTAATAAATCACATCTTTCATCCTGTCACGCCAATACATACACGCTATCTTTGTGGCCTAAAGTTCAATTGAGTTCATAACCTGGTGACACTATTTATATACTAGTGTCTTTAAAATTATAATATTTATAAAAAAAATCTAAATTTAAAAATTCGTGTTAAACGGTTTTAAAACATCTTTCCGATACTCATCATACTTTAAATTTAACGTAAATTCATATATTCTTAAGGCAAGATTCCACCGGTGTGCAGCACTGTGACGCACACAAACGTTTCTTCTGGTGTATCTACGAAAGAGCAACCTTTGTACGCGAACACATGCTAGCTGTGGATTCGCGCCGACGCGGCGTTTACAAACAATCGGTGGAATCTCGCCATTACGTGTTGTCAGTTGCATGACTCAGATCGAATACTCCTTCCGCTTGAAACGACTCCAATAAAAACTCGTTATAAAATTATTTTATGGTACGAAACAGACTTGATTATAATCAATTTAGTAGTAAAACGTTTTGAATGTGGAATAACGCGAGGTGTATATTGCAGTACCCGGTGTCGACGATGATGTACTCGTCGGTGTCGCAGCACGAGATGTGTCGGTTGTGACATCAGGCCCGCGCGGGCACGTTCCGCGCGCCTCGGGCTCGCTGCTCCTGATGCAGGGATCGCCGCGCGTCGCGGACCTCCCGACGCAGCGGCGACCGGCAGCCGTGCCCGGACCCTTACCGCATGAGGACTATAGAGCACACCTCCTTCGACGAGCCCATCCAGTGCGTGGAGCGACACCTGTGCGCCGACGTCGTGCCCTACTGCCACGACTCCGAGTCCGTGAGTGAAGTGAGTCTCGACAGCGACAGTAGGAATCCGTCGATTAAACGTAATGTTAGCAAAAAGAAAGTGACCTACCAAACCAAAGCCGACGTGATCTCAAACTAGTTAGGTTAGTGGTCGATGTAAATAAGTGTAGATTGTTATGTGTCAAGTGGCTATTTATTGGAGATTGCCTCGACGGCGACCAGATTTGCATTCAATATCGATTTTGGCATCTGTTGACAATCAGTGTTGTGTGACTGCTTCGCTAAACGTTGTAGCGGTACACTTAGGTATACTATCATATTAGCTCAAAACTGTAGTTTTAAATAATATGTATTTTTAAATAAATTAAACAAATATTTTTAACTTCAAAGTATACTGAATAATAATTCAGTGCACCTACGATAACAAACTCTTTCTTTAATACTTATTATTTTAGTAGTATACTAACGGCTCAATCTATTTAAGCAATTTTTGGGGCGCGGTCAATCTGTGGATGAATGTCCATCTTGTCATAACGAGTCTCTCCGTGTTTTACGGAGTCTTTCCGTGTTTGGAAGACGCGTTAAAGTGGTTGTTCTAAGCTGTCGTTTGAACATCTTTGACAGTCGTTACACGATTTCAAAAGAAAGCCACAGACACCCAGACGCTCCATACAAAACACTAATGCACATGCACCTGCATCTGGTTAGACTGGAAGCCGACCTCAACATATTTGGGAAGAGGCTAGGCGGCAATTTTTTTCAAACGCAAAAAAGGATAATGGTTATTCAAATAGTATAAAAGCCTTTCATTTTAAACAATGCTTCATCGTACTCGAGGCAATCTCAAATAACAGTCAATTAATTCTAGTCACGACTTTCCACGGGAAAAAAATTCAATCAGGAGCTGTGATTTACTGATTAGCTGTATATATTAATAAACAATGTACATATTATGTAATATTATCACCCCATGTAACGCTTATATACTTAGTTCCATGTAAATGTATTCGGGAATATATGCGCCGCATAACATTGTAAATATTATTTAAAATATTAATAATACATTCCAATACTGGTCGCATTATGTTCGAATGTTGAATAGAAGCGTGCTAGCTATGACAATTTACTTTAGATTTTTTATATATTAGGGGTAACAATACTAGTGCACCATATTTTTACAGGTCATCTAGTACATGCTAAGGATCATGTTTACCACAAAAAAAGTTGAATGACCTAAGGGTCGACGATACTACATGAATTGTAAAATATGGTGCTCTAGTATTGTTAGACCTTATGTATACCTATACTTTAATAATTTGGAATTGGCAGGATAATTCAAGAAATCGATTGGTATTAAACAAGGGTGATTAACCTAATGTAGAAACATTTAAAACATTATGTATAGTAAACCTTTAACAAACAACAAATTGAATATTGTTATCAATTCAAATATTCCATATTGATAAATCCAAATATCCCGAGTTCAATAAATATTTACTAATGCCTGCTAATGCCTAATAATTATTAATTACTCAAATTTATATGCTTTATTGTTTTATGGTACGAGTACATAGTTTTGTAAATTGTATTGGTGCCAGCGAACCACTTTTATGTTGAAACAATGTGCATTTATTGCAATTATTACTAGTATCATTTACATATATCAACAATCAGTATTATAGCAGAAAAATGAAGCTTATGTATTTATTCATCACTGAAACACAAATAGTTAATTTATTTAATTCATAGAGTTCTTCCAATTTGAAAGCAAATATTTTTGTTCATATTTTTTTTTATATTTAAATGTTAATTGAATGGATAATTATTATTGTAAATAAGGCTTAGAGTGTATGATAGTGGAGTTAACATTCCTTCCTCTTAATTAATTTACTGTGATTACTTTGGCGTTGTATTTCGTCAGTTATTTATTGTGTTTGACAGTTTTTGTTATATCTTGTCAGTTATAATAATGTAAGTAGAGTTACCGCGGCCCTGACACACAGGGACCTCCAGAAGGTCACACTCCCTCCAGCTGTGCACACGGTGGGAGGGGTTATGTGATGACTTCCCACATCACAAAAAAATACCTTGTCAGTAGGTAAAAAATAAGGTATCCACCTCAGAATGAAATGCGTGATCTCCCTAAGACTAGTCAATATCTTTAAGTTTTAATTTTTAAACTGGCTCTTTTGTTATGAAAATGCAGTTTTTATTATGAAGTTCCTTTGTTTTGATTTCATATTAATGGTCATAATAGATATTCGTAGTTTTTATTTTTAGATTACTACACTAGCCTCTGCCAGCGGTTTTGCCTGCGTCTCGTGGGAACTACTCTTCACTCATATAAAAAGTAGCTTGTAATACCGTTTTTTTTTTAAATCGGGACAGTAGTTCTTGCGTTTAGATCGTTGAGAACAAACAAACTCTTCAGTTTTATAATATGAGTTATTGATTGTTAGGTGTGAGGAATTTCCAATACGCTTAGAATATTTTTATCTCCTTATTGAAGGTGAGCTTTAAGACTGATATGATCGCTCCCATAAAAATACTAACTAGTTACTGTTTTTTTATGTTAATTGTCCAATTATAATTATTGATTCACATTTGCGTGCGTTTTTTACAAATCACAGCAGCACTTAGCATAGCTATTACGATTTTTTTTTCATAAACCAAAGTAAATGTTAATTTACGTATATTTTATTTTTGTTATTTATTTTCTGTGGCAACTTTTTTTAATGGACAAATGGACAGCTCATATCCTATTTCGAATTATATTTTAGTCAAGTTTAAAATGCAAAACGTAAAATTGTACAATTTCTCGTGTCGGTTCATTAAAGTTATAAACATTATAAATATGTTATATATTCCTAAAAGTATTAAAAGACAATTAAAACCCATTGTTTATATGAAAACGGTTAGATTTTATAACTTACTTTCAAAAGTATTGAACTAGTCAAAACCTTCCTAAAGTATAAATTTTAAATAAGAAAAATGTGTATAAAAGTCAAAATTCAATTATGAATGTATTAAGGCAAAGATAATCAATTAGAAATTCTTGTAAGCATATAGTTCTTAAGCTCATAGCACACCGAACGGAGCGACGCGGACTTACAAACTAGTTTTTTGAAACATCCGATCATATGGCTATCAGTTGTGCGCAACATGCGTCCAAAATCGTCTAAAACCTATTTTGTACAAAAGCAATATCGAGTCCCTATTTTTAGCTTAGATATAGCGTTTGGTGTGCTACCAGCTCTAGGCGGAACACACACTACCACGTATCACGCTAGTTTCGCATTTCTACCAGCACATCAACCTACCTCAATTTGTCACATTTCTTTCATAGATTTTCAACCTTATCACAATACCAGAAGATTAATATTGATTCGTAAAATATGATAGGTTTGGGTAGATTGACCTACAGGCGTCTGTACCATAGCACAGTGATAGTGGTGTGGTCCGCTTTAATTATTTATTTCGTATAGCGACTTGCCCAAAAGGCTTTACTAGTCTCAATTGTTTCTACCCTTATTTGTCACACCAGTGTGCCTGTCTTACATGTACGCCGAAGAACGTAACTTTGTAAATAACTCAGATAAACGTTTTAATGAACACATAATTATTATAAATGTATACTTCTCGCTACGGTTAGATTATTATAAATTATATTTCAATACTGTGAATAAATTATATTATATGTATGTGTAAAACTAATTTAAAATGGGTTGTCGTATAAATTTATATAAAGTATTTTTTCTATTACGTTGTTTAATTTGTTTTAGAAAATCCCTCGTACTAAATACCACCAGCGGGTTTAGAATGGCGATTTTATATCTATTCTGTCAAGAAAAGACAAAGTTCTTTCTGTCAATGTCAATATGTCTTCTGCCCGAGCATGGCGCGACCTGTCAACTCGCATATAATCACTTGTAAACTTATGTCGATCGAAGAAAAGAAAAATTACTTGAAGAAATGTCAAAAGGAATCTTATGTCAATCTGTCACTTTTCTGTCATTATATCCAATCTCCGGTAAAAAAACTTGTTTCTACGGTTGCCATGCTAAGCCTGCTGCAGGCTGAAGGCAGGCAGAAGACATGCTGCAGGCAGAAGACATGTTGACATTGACAGAAAGAGCTTTGTCTTTTCTTTACAGAATAGATATAAAATCGTCATGCTAAGCCTGCAGCTTTTTAATATGGAATATAGGTAAGATGTTTGAACAGCTCTTGGACCAACACAAGGTGAGTTTTAAGTATCCATACAAGTGTTCCAACAGGTACCTACATAAAACAATATACCCAACACAGTAATTTGCTACATTTTATATCGCCCGACCGCATGACTATAAGTCGTAAAAAGAGCCTGCTACAACAAGCCTTATGCGAAAAATAAATTAAACAAAAAAAAACAACTTTTAACAAGACAAAAATGAGTACCTATTATATAAAATCATGTCCACAGAACTGAAAAAACATTGTTATATCAACAATAGAATCATACGAAACTTGTCTCCCTGCCTTTTCTCGAGTATTATTGAATTTAAACACGAATTTTCTTTAGCATAAACTTTTTAATAAATTCGATGTCATTATCACGAACACAAAGAGCTTTTTGGAATGCTTAATAATATATTATTATAAAGCCTGCAGGGTTGGACTGTCGCGACGAATAATTCACAAGTTTTGTTGAACTTTTTTTGTATTTTATTTTTCGTCTCTAAGTGGTTAAGAAAACATAAGAAGTGCTTTAGCGATACACAGGTGATTGACGTTCACTTGCAGACTGCGTTTACAGTGACATTTATTCGGGGTTAGCTAGACAACTTTATATGTTGTATATATCAACATAAAGTGTTATAAAAATATCTACCACGGCCTTAATAGGAGGTAGTATTTATAGATTACAATAATTGAAGTGAAGAACTTTTGTACCCCGGAACAATTAATTCAATTTAATATTCACTCTACCCTGCATACCGTGGTTCGCAATTTATTTGTACGTAGGTACCTATCGTTATTTTGTTCTCCATGGTACATATTTTGTATTAAAAATAATATAACAACTAAATAATAATTTATCGTCACCATTGTAATCCATAAAAACCATACGTCACGACGAGTTCATTAAAAACATCATACAAGGGACACTCGAAGGAAAGAGGGGTAGGGGTCAGCCGAGATACAGCTACATCATTCAAATTAAAGAGAAAGTAAATGTATAAGGAAGTTAAAGAGTTGGCACACGATAGGAAGAAATGGACGGAGCTGCAGCTACAAGAACTAGGCTCTTAAGTTAAAGAATAAGATACACTTACTTATTTTACTGAATTTCGATAACACTCCTATTGCTACAATAACATTTTTACATTCATAAATCGAAACAAACGTAGTACGCACGAACACGTACAATTTACAAATAATAGTGCGTAAAAGACACCCCCAAAATATAATCTTCAAAGGTCACATCTGTGATGTTCTCGTATATCGCATACTCAAACAAAACAGAGCAAAATACCCAAACAGGCCATTTTACACGGAGCCCGGCCGAAGATAAACTAAGAAGAATAACATTAACAAGGTTTATTTGCTACTCTTTATTTAGGACGGCTTAGGACTTGGGATCAAACGGTTTTAGCAAGATAATAATATTTTGTTGATATCGAAGGTTTACTTTGAGTTTGATTTTAGAGTCATCGAACCAAGTTAAACTTTGACAAGTTTATCCGTCGTGATTGACCTTGAACTTCATGGTTAAGCTCCCTACACGTGGTCCCGATTATTTGGTCTGAAAAATGCGAAACCAGATTCGATGAACGGCCGAGCTTGGTTCTTAAAAAATGTTAAATTATTGGACTTCAGGTGTAGGTACACAGTAAGTAATTAAAAGGACACATTTTTGTACTTGTAACTTCTACGCGCACCTTCGAATAAAAATCTTATAGCCCCATCAGTAAATGACCTAACCTAACACTATAACAAAACAAAACATTTTCAAATGAAACCAGTCGTTCTTGAGATTTGCGCGTTCAAACAAACTCCTTAACTTCACACTCGTAATAGTTACAAGTATAGATTACATATCTACCTCTACATTCGATTTTAACTTAAAACAAATTGCACGTAAACGCCGATTGAATGGAAAGTGCCTGATTCTGAATTAGAGATAAAAGCAATACCTGTTGAAATGATATTGGTCGTAAGCCAATCTGATATGACACCAATATATGTAGCAGATAGTATTGCATGCGACTGAATAAAAGTTCTACTAGGATATACTGAATGCAGGATAAGAAACATTACAACTCTTGAATAAAGGGGTAGTTATTACAATCAGCTTTACTTTTATTTTCTCGTATGTTCCTAGTTTATTTAAAAGCGATAAAAACAGTTCGGAAGTATTGAATTTGTTACTGAAATAAAGTATGTATTCTGCTCCATCTCCTGAATAAGGTGATCGAATACTTTTTCTACTTTCGAAGATTATAAAATATTAAAAAGATTTTAATTAACGGCCTGTTCGGCATAAATTTTTCAAAATATCGAATTTATTTCATTAAATTGTGGAATGTCTCCAGAATAGAAGACAACAATAAAAAATTAGTTCACAAAAATATGCAAGTAATATCTTGTGTTAATATTTCCATGATAAGCTTGCATGGAGTTGCTATTGGAAAAACAATATCAACTGAATGAAAACCAAATGACACTCATTTGAATAAGTTGAGATTCAGGAACTGCGCACACTGCTGTCTATAATGTTGGTCAATAGTTGGCCCAATGGTTGGTTGACAGTTCATTTTAAAGGTGATTGGGTGATTGTGAATCTCATCAAAATTTTGTAGTTGGTTAACTCTGGCTGAATGCCTGGTCGTTGTAATGTGCACTACAATATTCATTTCTATACAGATTTATGAGGTTCCAACAATTATTATTGGGTGATTGTAAGACTTGTTGTTATTACTGTGTTGCAATTATTAGTTGTGTAATGTTTTAAGCATGTAATAAAACAGCTTCGAATAATAAAATTATTGACGGAATGGTCATCATGCTAGACTACCAAACTGAGGTTCCTGGGTTCGATTCCCGGTGCAGTCGATATTTGTGTGAT
This sequence comes from Heliothis peltigera, assembly GCA_958496145.1. NCBI lineage: Eukaryota > Metazoa > Arthropoda > Insecta > Lepidoptera > Noctuidae > Heliothis > Heliothis peltigera. The sequence goes on from OY292341.1 coordinate 3,701,312, forward strand.
GAGCATGCTTATTAAAATATATGTTTATAAATAAATATGTTAAGTATATGTAGTTTATCAGTTGTGTTACCTAGGGGCTAATCGACCGTGTGTAAAAGGTATTAAAATTATATTATAAATAAATAATGACATTGCATCCACTCCACAGATGACTACGAAACTTTATCAAAGTTATAACCCAACTTTTTAATACACAATAAAGTTCTACTCAAACCTTAGTTATACGGTAAAAAATATCAAAGTAAACTTCACCGGCTTTACGTCCGAAACATAAAACTAAACTTCACCAGTGTGCCCGGTTACAAAGCCCCATGAGAGAAACGCTGTAAGGATAAATAAATTCTAATAAAACAGAATTTCGCCCACCTTCTGTACTGGCAGTTTGGTATTTATTTAGCGATATTTTAAGACCTTTTTTTGTATACTAGCTGTTCCCCCGGTGACACCCGCCGCCCGAAGGAACAACTTCCAAAAAATGGTTCAGCCATTCATGCGTGATGACGTGGCCAAGGGAAATAGGGATTCGTTTCTACATATATTTATATGGTGGTGGCTAGTAAACATGATCCTTAGCATGTACTAGATGACCTGTAAAAATATTCTAGCACTTCTTCACAATTCAAGCCTTGCTGCAGGCTAAGCATGGCAACCGTAGAACCAAGTTTTGTCTACCGGAGAATGGACATAATGACAGATAAGTGACGGATTGACGTAAGATTTCTTTTGACACGTACGAAAGAAATTTTTCTTTTCTTCGATCGACATAAGTTTACAAGTCATGATATGCGAGTTGACACGTCGCGCCATGCTCGGGCAGAAGACATGTTCTTGTCTTTACTTGATAGAACAGACGTAGAATCGCCATGCTAAGCCTGCAGGTTGTTGAAATTTTTCGATATGTAGCTATCAAAACATTTCCGTGTCTGAGAACTCATCGATAATAATGACGATACGGGCAAAGCATAATGAACGAGTATTCGCGTATGTCCGTAATACGGCATGTGCTATACACGAGGAGTGACCGTGCTTGGCCTGCAATATCATTACCGTTTCAATGCTTGCAGCGTAAAGTACGTAATTACTGCGGATACGCTTAAATGTACGAACGTAAGGGCCAATTTCACCGGTTGCTGATAAGTTCCAGATAGTTTATCTGGCAGATAATTTAATACAAATTCTGTTCCATTTTTGAATTTATCTGGTAGATAGTGGCTATCCGTAACCGGTGAAACTGGCCCTAAATCTTTGAACTGCCAATTTTTTTATTTTTTTCTAATTATTACGTGTACCTATGCTATTAATATAGTCACCAAATAACCCTTCTATTAATTGTCTAAATAGTCACATTATTAATTAATGGAGTCCATGCAATATTTAGAAATGTCACTAACCCAATAGATCATCATCATCTCCCGAGGCTTTTCCCAACTATGTTGGGGTCGGCGTCCAGTCTTACCGGATTTGGCTGAGTACTAGTGTTTTACAAGGAGCGACTGCCTATCTGACCTCCTCAACCCGACCACTAACCCAATAGATAATACCTCAAAGTAACCGCCCTCACAAAACAACAGATAAAAAACCATGTTATGTTTTTCTAAAAGAATTTTAGCTTTTTGCCCACAGATAAAATATGTGATGAAAACATTTGCGCATTACAATATTCCCGGCAGGCACAAACAATATTTGAAAATCGAATAAAATGGCGCAGAATGTAAACAGTCAAATGTATATTGAATTAAATCGTGCGACGAATAGTTTCAAATCGTCACGATAGTAACTCAAACAAATGCAGTGATGTGTTCTTTATTTGATTTAGAACATCAAATGTTTAAAAAATAAAAATGAAGTATGTAAATATATTACGAGATTCCAAAAATTATGGCGTCCGGCCGATTGTCGGCCACGGCGGCCGTTCTCTTTAAGGAGATCAGCCAACTGCGCAGGACATATTATAGTGCACAAACATTCGCGCAGATGCAGGTGTACTCCCTATTCAATCACTCTCATAGTCCGATGGGACGGCAATCCGTCACGACCGGAGAGAGATAAGGCCCAGGACCGACATTTACGTCCTCTCCGATGCACGGATGATTAAATCATCAACTTCCAGACTCCGGTCTGCTTTATGAAAGTTTCTCAAAACCCACAAAGCGATTTCGGCCCGACCCGGGATTCGATCCCGAGACCCCGTGAAAAGCAGCGGCGCCTTGCGACTTCTAGACCAACGAGGCAGTCACAAAAAAAATAGTATGTTTTACTTTTTGGCACATTATGTGTAGTACAACAAACTTTTGTATAGTACTAATTTATTTCAAAGCTAAGAATCCATCACTATAAAACTCATACGTGTTAATTTTAATAATGGCAGCCTAACCAAAGGTACAATAGATAATCCATACACGAACAAAATGTTGCAGGTGGCGTCGTACACTGTAGAGCATTTTAATGGGCACCACAAATTGCCTTGAGTGCTTCTACAGCCACTAGTGCGAATAGAGATTATCTTTGTTCAGTCTTTTTCACGAGAATAAAAAACAAAGAACTTTAACCGCAAAATTGGGTAGTTGACTGGGTCAAAAATAAAATCCTGTATGATATTAATTGTGTAATCAGTTTCATATATCGTTTAGAAGGAATAAGTTATTTGTTATTTTTTGTTCATAATTTAAGTAAAATAAGTATATGGTTTGATGTCAAAAAATTGTGACGTCATAGGTCTTACTTTCGTACAAATTGCATAGAAGTAATTAATTTGTAGAGATGTAAACCGCCCCATTATTATGTAGATTTTAAGTTTCTGAAATTAGGTACGTTAGTAAATCTTTACGTTAGTAATTTCAATGAACCTGTCAATTGTCATATAGAAAAACCCTTAGCCAGAAACTGGATAACCCCCTTCAGGGGCACTGGATTCAAGCACAAATGCGTATTCCCCCAGTTCGTGGTAAATATTTAAAATCATTTACTTTTCCAATATATGAATAATGTACCAATTCTAGTTTTTTTAGAATTATAAGCTAAATATGCCTGATATAAAAAAAAACTTATATTTTTATGAATCATTTTACTACTCGTAAAATCGTAGTATTTTAACAAAGAATCGAGCGAAGAAACCCGTCAACCTCATCACTTGTCACTACAATACTAATTTATACAATTGAAAGTGACAGGTGCATTACCAATTAGCAAAAATGTCTCCAAAAGAAAAGTTTATTTCACTACGCTTGGATACTTCAATCCACCTACTTTAATTTATTTTATTTATTTTGTTGTGCAAGCTTTTATTCCAAGCAAAAAGCATATCGTAATTAATTAACGTCCTATCTTTAATACTATTAACGATAGCAGTTTTATCTGCTACTAGCAGTATCCCGCGGCTTTCGTCGGTATTCTATGTATTCTTATACAGAGTTGATATGACAGAGGGGCATTAAATTATACTACGTATACTATACGTGTTTAGTATTAATAATTATAAATGAGTTTCCTTTTTTTTAAACAAACCAAATAGCTTACTATTAGAGTCAAACTCAACCACCCTTTGTAAATAAATTTTACGGACCTTAGATACCAAGGTAAGGTATAAGCGGCAACGTCGCACGACCTATGCGTGACTTATGCGTTTAGACATAGTACATAATCAGCTGTTAGAAAAGATACATGTTGTTCAAACAGGGCAAAAACTTTAAAAAAATCATTTGCGACTAAACTACTGCTCCTATTTAATTGATGTCTGGTATGGATCTTGAAAACGGTACCTAGTACAGGCAGTTAAAAGGAAAGCCCCTCTGTCGTATCAACTTTGTATCTACACAAGACTCTTTAAGGCAAGAGTGAATAGGCTTCTTCTGGGTAAGCTCGTACCACCGTAGATTCCATACTTGCCCTCCGAGCTGGATTGGGATCAAGAGCGATCTCATTATAAATAAAAAAAAACACGATACAACTAGTGCAGACAATGGTATAAAAAGATACCTATAACCTTTTTCAGGGAACGCATCCTATTCAATATGTTCAGACATTTCGCAAAAGCTCGGCAAACAAAATCACTTTATGTTCAGTAAAAAATATAATTTACGTACCTATAGTATAAATATACGAGAAACTTTTTAATATTATTATTTTACTGAAAAAAATGTAGTTACAGACGCCATCACATCAAGCTACTACAACTTGACAATTTCCGTAATAGATTTTAAACTTTATCGCTGAAGCATATGATTCAGATTTGATTGAGAAAATTTTACAGTTTCAGGTAGATTGATGTGCTGGCATCTGTACAGAAATTATATGCGTTATCTGCACTTAAAATTGGAATGGCAACTGTTATTTGAGGCGAATGTTATTACTGAAAACTTTTCTAATTTCAATGCATTTGAGACGAAGTTTCAAAACTGCACTTTAGAAGAAGTTTTTAAAATTAAACTGCTGTTCTGAAAGCTTTTATTACCTAACAAATAATATTACTTTTATTATATAGTAAATACTTTTATTACTTACCTACTTAATAAATACCATTATTACCTAGTAATAAAATTTAACTACCTAATTGAAAAAATAAAACAAAATTAGATATTAAATGTTAACCAGGCCTGTCATTTGTATCTATCAATGTGCCTTTGAAATATTTATTCGAGATACATTTTTTACACATTAATATATATGTTACGGCTAAAACCCGAAGTGCGGCTACACCTAGTTTTAGCCGGTTAGAACTAGGTGTAGCCACTCACTCTTGGTTACACCTAGTACTAGCTGATTGTTTTCGGGTAAAACTAGGTCTATCCTTCATCGTGCCGGCTACACCTAGGTCCATTCCCTGTTGGATAAAACTAGGTCTACCCGATATCATTCCGGCTAGAACTAGGTCCAGCCATTCCCTGTTGGATAAAATTAGGTCTATCCGATATCATTCCGGCTAGAACTAGGTCCAGCCATTCCCTGTTGGATATAACTTAGATGCGTACCCCGTCACGCCTTCCGCCCCGCGTCACACTCATAGCTCACAGCATCTGCAGCAGCAGCGCGGGGTGGAGGGCGTAGCAAGGCACGCGCCTCTGCAGATTGAGAGCGCCAGGTACTGCTGATCTACTGCAGGTCTACTAGCGAGTGTTACTCACAGCGTCTGCAGCAGCAGCGCGTGTCTTAGTTTTATCCAACAGGGATTGGCTGTACATAGTTATAGCCGGCACTCTATCGGCAGAGCTTTTTTAAATATAAAAAAAAAACACCCAATACCAAGAAACGTAGAGAGTTTTATTATTCTTATAAATCACATTGTTTTAATAAACACAAATTATTAGGAGTACAATCTTTAATATAATAGGAACAATCAGGATTTTTTAACAACAGACAATTTGTTGTATTTTATAATTTAAAGATATAAATCACACTTTTATAATAACAGGGATTGTCTGCACCTAGTTCTACCCGGAATGATATCGGATAGACCTAGTTCTATCCAACAGGGAATGGCTGGACCTAGTTGTAGCCGGCACGATGAAGGATAGAACTAGTTTTACCCGAAAACAATCGGCTAATACTAGTTTTAACCAAGAGTGAGTGGCTACACCTAGTTCTAACCGGCTAAAACTAGGTGTAGCCGCACTTCGGGTTTTAGCCGTAACATATACATTAGATAGTAGATATGTAATTATATTTAATTTTAATTCCGCAAAAACTAAAATTTTACCTAACATTTCATTTAAGTAAAGCTAAAATCATTAACAGCAAACCTTTAGCAACGTTTAGGTATTATTTTCAAGTCCTCATTCGCGCTCAAAGCCCTCAAAAATCATAAATATCAATAGATAAGCCACGCTCTCCGAATTACAATAATTCTGAGTGGCCATAAAGAAGTTTTTCATCAAAGAAATCTAAAGTTTTATTACTAAACCGTAGTCTTATCTTCTCGCTCTATTGGTTCAGGAGCCCTTTTTCCTGAAAATGGATATTCATAAAAACCTCCTTTTGTGGACAGTGTAATCCTTTTTGCCCGTTCTGTGTATTGTGCACGCACGACTCGTCATTTTTTTTCAGCTGCGTGTAACATCTTTCGGTCTATGCTTCTTCACTTGATATTCTATATTTAAATTTTGTTGCATTAAATTAAGTTTAAGGGCCAGTTTCCACTATCTTCCAAGATTAACTTACGCGCCCCTACTAGATCTGCTAGAACACCCTTCCTTCTTCTTAATGTTCCCCGTTGCTATACAAACTATAGACAGAATTCCTTCTTTATAAAATGCGCAAAGTCCTACAACAATCTGGTCGACTTTTCTGAACTTGACTTATTCGTTACTAAGCCTCATATATTTAATCGATTATTAACTAAACATTGGTTCGACAGCTGTTATACTTCGCACTGCAAAATATAATATTTTTTATAATGTAGTATTGTATAAGTACTTTGCATAAATTGTTAATTACCTTTTATTTTATTTTTTTTCTCTCTCAAGCATGCTCTTCATAGATAACTAAATGCGAAAACATGTAATTGGTTAATAGTTGCATAAATTGTTGTTTTTGTTAGCTGTTGATAATGTATGTTTTCCAATCCAAATAAAATAAAATAAATAAAATAAAATAAATTAAAAATGGAACATAACTTTTATGAATTTATCTATCAAATAAACTAACTGGAGCGTATTCGTAGGTGGTCAAACAGGCTCTAAAACATCTAATTTATAACCAAGCAAGAACGTATCATAACATTGTTATACAAGTATCAACAAAACATTAATTAAAGCACCAACCCAAACAAAATGTTTATTAATAAATTCAATCCTAAATGTAATATGCATAAGGATTAGCACCTGTCTGAATGCAAGCGAGAAATTGATAACTCGTCCCAAACATAACACTGTAAATTAACATAAAACGGATTAAACGAAGAAAAACTCTCTCGTATTAACAAAGACGAGAAAGTAATCAAGAAAATTTAAATTGAATTAGTGGCTGAAAGTCATTAAAGCACCAAGACACCGGTTAACTGGGACCTCGTCAAATGCCGAAGTTGTACGAAGTCACTTCGGCCACTCGGCTATAAAAGAAGCTAAACAAAATAAGGCACTCCAAAGAATAAAGTTTAACGAAACAACGCCACCGTTTATCGAAGAAAAGTGAAAAAAAAAATGTTAAACCCAAATATTTTCTTTGTGTCTGTCGCAAAAACGGTGATCAGGGTATAGGTACAATAATTTTAATAGCTGTTTTGTTTTTTTTTACAAAGACAGTGAGATACAAAAAAAAAATTGGCAACACCAAATTTAATGTCAAACAATTAATTACGTTGTTTTTAAGTTTTAATGAAAATAGAACGAAGGTTACAATTAAATTAGTTCAGAATTTAATAATAGCAATGTCTCAAAACAATTTGGAACAAAACAGCGCAGAATCTGAGCTTCCTCGTATTTCTGCCTTCGACTGATTTAAGTTTCCTTCGATTTAAAGTTTCTCGAGGCTGACGGCGCTCGAGATGTTGTACTTGTACTAATACTTTAAAAAGCCGAGATTTTAAACCTATAATCGTTGCAATTATTTGCCAATGTACTTGAGAGTCTTCTAATATTTTTTCTTAAACGAGGTTGAATGATTCAGAAGAATTACTTATTATTAGAGCAAATACTTTGATTTGAATGAACAGTTTCTTGGAACCATTTGGTGTGTTCCAAAGATTTCTTTATGCTGAATTTTCATTAGGTACGTTTATATGTAGGTATAAGACCGCCTACGCATGGCCTACGAAAATCATTTCAAATTCTCAAAAGGAATTCATTCAACTTGTTCTGTGTTAACTTACTTTATTGTATGGTATGAGAAAGGCCTATTAATATCTATAGGTACTAATATTATAAAGCTGAAGAGTTTATTCGTCTGGTTGAACGCGCTAATCTCAGTAACTACAGGTCCGATTTGAAAAATTCTTTCAGTGTTAGATAGCCCATTTATCGAGGCAAGCTTAAAGACTACATTTTATCCGATTGCGCGGAGTTGTTCCTAGGGAACGCGGGTGAAACCGCTGGCGGAATCTAGTTTGCTTATATGAGGAATACATAAATGTCGTTAGTCATTTGTTTTACGTATATCTCAAGATGAGCTCATATGGATAATCAAGTTTGCCGTTACCATCGCATAAGCCCAAGCAATTATAACCCTCAACCCCTCGACATAGCATATAATATAGCCTGGTGTTTAGTTATAGGATGAGCGCGCTGCCGGCGACAGGCGCTCCCATCTGCGTGGCAACTTCAAGTGTAGGCACGTAGGTCTGTTTGCTCTCAGTGCATAAATCCCGGCTAAGCTTGGATACGAACTGTACTTACAAGCGGGTATAGTTGAAAATCAAGAGGGAATCTTGTAAGACTTACGAAGTACGGACCGCCACGGGAATACATTGTCGGGGAACTAATAAAATCTTGTCTTGTATCACTTTGCTGTTTATTGTGTTTGAATAACAGTATAAGTTGGAGCTTTGTGTTCGATGTGATGAACAGGACAAGTTGGTTTTATTGAAAAGTGGAAGTTCGCTGTTAACACAGATCCCGAAGGTATACCACTTAAAACGTAGCATATTACTGGTATGTTGCATCAAATCTTCGCGTGAAAATGACAAACATCCATCCATCTTTAATACCCGGGCAAAACCGAGTGCTATTTACTGTAGAACAGACGCCAGCATATGAAGCTACTACAGCCTGACAAATTTCCTTAATAGTTTTTCTTTATAATTTCGAACTTTATAGCCGAAGCATATGGTTTAAAATTGATTTTGATAATTTTACGGTTTCAGGTAGCTTAATGTGCATGTGTGCTCACGTCACGTAGTATGCCAGCCTACAAGAAAAGCATAATAACTAAAAAGTCATCTTTGAAATTAAAAGACATCCGTACCTACCTCTACACTATACTAGATATAGATACTCTATTTACCGTATTCCGTACTAAAAGAATAAGATAGAAGATAGTGTATTGTTCTCAGAGAGACAGTTAAAGAGAGGTATAAAAGTTAATATAAGATGCATCGGGGAGCCAGCAGTAATGAAAATGTCCCTCGGGACGGCATCGAGGGTTGGAAGTAACCATCAATGGATCGGACATGAAATCCCTTTCTCCCAAAACGTGCTGACCACATCATGATTCATTTATATTGGAACTAATGTGCATTCAGAAAACACGTATTCAAAAAAAATATTAATACATGTCTCTCTATACTACCCGGAACCCTCAAATTTTCCCATTCGACTTTGAGCCATAATGCTATAGCGATAAAGTAGCCTGATGTGCTGGCGTCTGTACAATTAAATATTTTAGATTGTCTTACTGAAAATTACAAAAAAGAAACATCCCGTAAGTTGCTCTCGATTTTGAAGAGTTTCCATCAACAAATCATGATTAGATCAGGACAGTGGAACCATATGCAAAGTATTCTCTTTCGTATAAGACAAAAAACAAATCAGTTCAGGAGAAGGGAAAGTTTTTAACTTTGGGAAGTGGAGGAACAATGGCAAAAAATAGAGTCGAATTGGAAACTCCTCCTTTTTTGAAGTTGATACGAATACGCGATCAGATCGAGAATCTCATTCATTTTGGTATGACTGTTAGAAAAAGAGTTCTGTATTTCGACTGTTATGATCATGGAGTTCAAAATATCAAAAAGTCTAATAATTTTTAATATCCTTCTGTTATTTGTATAAATGTTTATTGATTTATATTTTTTACAGAACTTTCTATACGAGTATTTATTAAAATCCGTGATTGTAAACCTCATTGCTAAAGAAACTTACGTAAAAACGTATCCTTTGTTCACTAAGGCAATCTTTTTAATTCCCAAATCTCTCGAACTCTTTGTAATGAAAAGTCAAAAAGTTTGGCAGAAGTGATTGCCTTTCAAACAAAACAAAGTTTCTCAGTACATAGTGATTAACTAGACAATCACTTCGCAAGTTTGATTGTTAACTATTCGGGCTAATTGACTGAAATCAAGATATTAAGCAAACAATACAACAATATGTACATATGTAGAAGCACAGATAAGTAGTTTAAAAATTGCACAGCTTATATTATAGCAATCTAATACTAAAATTATAAAAGTGAAAGTTTTTAAGAATGTTTGTTATACTTTCACGCAAAAACTACTGAATGCATTTTGATGAAACTTGGCACTAACATAGCTTATACATCAGAATAAAAATATAGGCTACTTTTAATCTGCGTGCGAGTAGTAATTCCCTCAGGAAGATGGTGAGATCGCTGGCGGGTACAATCTAGTTAGTAAGCATAGCAAATAATATATCAGTTATGTGATCATACATCACCACTACATAGTATATAGAACGAAGTCGCTTCCCACTATCTGTCTGTCTCGAAAAAAGTATTGAAAAATACGCGATGCATTTTTTATTACTAAGTGCAATTATTAGTTAATTCCCGACCCGTTATAACTAACCTAATCAAACTTATTAATCTAGAGTTAATAACATATTCGGTCATCATTATACTATTACATAGAACTTACATATTTGTTAGCCAATTTACTATAATAACAAAACACGGTCGGTCTGCCTACTTACAAACTCGAAAGTTTGTTAGAATCTATGGATGGATGTTGTCTTTCACGCAAAAAAATATTTTGATTTCATGTCCGTGCAAGGATGACCATGTTGTTGTGATGAGTTCCTCCGTATTTTGGAAGGCACGTGAAATTGTTGGCCCCGGCTGTAATTTTTTCATCATGAGATGGCAGAAAAGACTCATCTTCATCTCTCCGTGACGTTTCATACAAGATATTTTTAAGCATGTATGAGTCAATGTAGTACTATAATAGTGTGATTCTCTGCAATTTTGTCCACGTCTAGACAGTAATACCTACTTCCAGGACTCGAATAAAAAGTCTATTATTGTAAGGTCATACTTATCTCCATATCAACCTCAACCAATTAGGTAGTTGACTAGGTCAAAAATAAAAATCCTTTATAATATTAATTTGGTAAAGCATCTTAAAATAATGTCACTCGCATTTATCGTTTTGAAGGAAAATCTGTTTTTTTTTTTTTTCATTGATAATTTAATTAAAATAAGTATTATGACTTGATGTGAAAAAATTGCGACGTCATAATTCTAACTTTCACACAAATTGCATAGAAAATAACCGTTTTTGACAGTTCAATAAAAGTATCGAATTTGACTAGTTGTCAAGTACCCAATTCAGTCGTTTGACGAACAGACAAACTCACTTTCGTTTTCACAATATTAGTAAAGAGTACATACTTTGCGGTCGTCTCACCCCATATATGGGTCCGCCCGCAGACCATTAATTGTTCCAAGCTTACTCCTTGGGATAGATTAATACGGCCGAGATAACTGACGCGAACCGACATACTTACTGACTCATGTACATCTATATAGATCGTTTATTGCGTAATGATTACGTTTAGTTAATTTGTAAGGGCGCCGTTGATATTATTTGTAATTTAGACTACGTTGGGACGGAGTGTGAGGTTGTGTGCGGTTATATTATATTGAATTGCGTATATCTAACGTTGTATGATATTGTTATGCGGATTTCTGTATTTTAAGTTCAGTATTTTATCGTCTGCATAGCTTTTCCTAACAATGTTGGTTTCCACTTCTGTTCTAACTTGATGTAGGGATTCCAGTGAGATAGAGCGACTGACTATCTGAACTCCTCAACCCATTTAAAACTTAAACCCCTTGGTGAAACTGGTTGTCAGACTTTCCGGCTTCTTTGCCGTTACGACTACCAAAGATATTTAAATGATAGCCTGGACTCATCAATTTTACGTGCCTGATATACGTTATGGTCACCCATCCTCGGACCGACCTTGTAAGCGTTGCTTAACCTTTTGATTGCTTACTCTTAAGAACTTGTGCATGTGTAGGCAAAAATTCGAAAATCTCACTGATTATTAAAAGGTTTACTTTCAGTCTCAAAAAGCTGAATACAAGCTAAACAACAATGACTGATTTCGTACTTATCACACACCCCTCTAGATAGCTTTGATATTCAATCAGTAGGTACACATTTTAAAAAGCCATAACTCTGTTTGCGCCACTTCTATCAGTATTTTCAAGTCTTAAATGAAATGAAATTATAATAATAGTGTTTACCTAAGACAATAACATGTTTATACAAATCATTTACATACGTCACTCATGCTAAACCCGGATCAGAACTGAGATTGTTTACACATAGAATTCAAGATTTATGTAATACGAGATCGACAACTCGTAACATCCCTGGGATCCCAAAGATAAGGGGCGCATTTGACCTCCATAAGCCATAGATTAGTTAAATGTAGTGGTGGCAATTTTACAAGGATGACACAATGGTTTTAATTTTATACGAGCACATTACTAATAACCGAAACGGTTACTTTTAATGTATTTTGTGACGTCACAGATTCACATCAAGCTGTATACTTAGTTTGCTAATACCTACATATGTAAAAATTAATCGTTATTTCCCTTGGTCACACTATCACGCGTGAACGGCTGAACTGATTTCTCTTTGTTAAGTTTGTTATTTTCAGAAGGCTATTATAAAAGAAAAATATCCGGACAATGTCCGTGGAATCAGCTAGTTATCAATAAAACAATTTTACTTTGGTAAAGGATTTTATTTTTGGAGTATTGTCAAGGCTGACTGTGAATCAAACTCAGAGCCTGGATATCCACAGGCTCTGGGCTACTTTTCAATCACGTAGTCTTGGTTATCTGTCACTTTACTATAGACATATCTCTTCGTACATTACAGCTAAGACTACAAGTCCACCGCAGGAGTATCGCCTTGCGTTACATTATTCATATTCTGCAGTCAGGTTGCAAACGATATGATAATGGGGTACACAGCTTTGATCGATATCTCTTGAGGCTGGCTGTGTACCTATGGCATCAGTGACAGATGACAGGCGACTAATATTATTATCACTGCTAACAACCGCACTCATAGATATTTGGATTAAAGTTTTTTTGCAATGAATTTTATTTAGCACCATAATCAGCCTATTTATCGTCCCAATGCTGGGCACAGGATTCCTCTCACGATTGGTTGGACAGGAGTGGCGGAATGGTGATATCGAACTTTTTAAGCCACGTTTCCTCGAGATATCAAAAGAACATAGTGGGTGAAAGTAAGAGTCTGACACTCCCTCCAGCCGCACAATCGGACTTGCACATACATACTTAAGGGGCTCATGCTATAACCGCTAGGCAACTTTTTCGTCACCGATTTGGCTGAACTAGTAGAAGTATCAAAGCAAATTTGAAATCGTAAAAAACTAGAAGTAAGGAACAAAAATTAATAAATTAATTAACCTAAGTAAAATCTTTAGAGGTTTTGCTGTCCTTGTTTGAGGTCAAGGTACAATTTCATTTTCAATTTGGGCTTCTAATCACCAGGCAATGTGATTCCAGCGTGCGACGTTCGCAAGTATTTAAAAGCCTATATATATTAATAGTGCGTGGCATTGCCGCGGTGACCTTGACACGGGCACGCCCCATGTGCATTGAACACTGCACGCCCTTCCCCTTAACGCCTTGCATACAAGGCTGCTTGTAGTAATTATTGACGCACCATTGAAGTTTAAAGGTCTTCCCAGTTCGATTAATTATTCCACTATACACTTAGATATTGTGTGACGCAGAAAAAGCTTAGAGGATTAAGTTGGAAAATTTAAGCGTATTTTTTTAATTCGACTGATATTGGTACTACCATTATTTATATGAAATATTTCTTAATCTAACATGTAAAACTTGAACTTCTATCTTAAATAAATTAAAATTAAAACCATTCACAGATGTCCCATGATATTATCTCGATGAATATAAGTTCCGCCAATATTAAAAGTTTTCGCTTGCTACTCTCCTACAAATTAAAAAATAACCACCAGAACAAAAGAATCAATACGTGCAATTTCCCTCAAGTAGAAGAACTGAGTTAGTTTAGTACATTCTTTGTAATTTTTGACGAGAATGCCATTTGATTATATTAAGCAATTAAGCCTAACGAAAACTAGGATTATTATTCCTGGCTTCTGCCAAGATTAGATAGAAGGACGTCTATATTTATTTAGCCTGCGAACTGGCAAAGTGGGTGAAGGAGGTCATCCCCTACGAAGTCATGGGGAAATAAATAATTCCTTACGCTTCCTTCACACAAATATTATTCAACGTCAAAGAAAAAATCACGCACACAATGATAAAAGGAGTTTATATAGTAGAGCGGATTATAAATAGAGAAGGAAGAATGTGCTAGTATTAGAGAAGGAAGTATGTGCTAGTATTTTCAGGAACCAGATTGTGGATAAAATGATAGACATGAATGAGATGGAAGGTAAATCGGTGAATGAGTGTTGGAATGAGATGGCAAGATATATAAGGGAAGTCGCAAAAGAAGTGTGTGGAGAGTCGAAAGGAAAAGGTCTGATAGATCGGGATACATGGTGGTGGAGTGAAGACGTACAAAAGGTTTTGAAAGAAAAAAAGGCGTCATTTAAAGAATGGCAGAATGTAGAAGCGGTCAATGCTAGTTTGAGGGATGAAAGAAAGAGTATATATAAGGAATGGAAGAGAAAAGCAAAGAAGGTGGTAGCAGTTGCCAGGGCTAAGGCGCAGGAGAAACTGTACAACTCCCTGGACAGTCCTCGAGGCCAAAAGGAACTCTACCGTATTACAAAAGAGAGAGAAAGACGATCGAGGGATATAACGCATATCAAATGCATTAAAGATGAGACTGGCAAGGTTTTGTGTACAGATGAGGACATAAGAAAGAGATGGAAGAATTATTTTGAAAAGCTTATGAATGAAGAGAACGTTTGGAACGGTGTGCTTCAAGAGGCACAAGTAAATAAGGGATTGGTAAGAGAAATTAGCGTGGATGAGGTAGTGAGAGCAATTAGAAGTATGAAAAATGGCAAGGCTTTGGGACCGGATGATATACCAGCTGAAGTATGGAAGGTTTTAAAAATGGATGGATGTATGTGGTTGACTTTATTCTTTAATAAGTTGCTGCATGAAGAAGTCATCCCCCAAGAATGGTGCAGTAGTTCACTAGTGCCCATCTTCAAAAATAAAGGAGATGTACAAGACTGCGGCAACTATAGAGGGATAAAGCTCATGTCACATACTATGAAAATATGGGAGAAAGTGATAGAGAAAAGAATGCGAGAAGAGAGTGAGATTACCCAAAATCAATTTGGGTTTATGCCAGGTCGAGGGACAATGGACGCTATATTTGCACTTCGCCAATTGTGCGAGAAGTACAGACTTGTGCACAAGAACCTGCACATGGTGTTCATTGATCTTGAGAAAGCGTATGATAGGGTGCCTCGAGAAGTGTTGTGGTGGGCCATGAAAGAGAAAGGTGTGCCTGGGAAGTATGTGGAGTTAGTTCGTGCGATGTACAGGGAATCCTGTACGTATGTTCGATCGTCTGCCGGCAATAGTGACCAGTTCAATGTGGCCGTGGGCTTGCACCAAGGGTCGGCTTTAAGTCCTTACCTCTTCCTACTTATTATGGACGCCTTGACGGGGGACATACAGGAAGAGGCACCCTGGTGCATGCTGTTTGCCGACGACATTGTGCTGGTCAGTGAAGATGGAACTGAGATCCAGAGCAGATTGGAGAAATGGCAACAGACACTGGAGAATGTTGGCTTGAAAATCAGCAGAACCAAGACCGAATACATGTTCTGCGATTTCGGCGGTCTCTCCAGTACTGAAGCCATAGCGCTTGACAACGCGCCTCTCCCAGTCTGCTCCGACTTTCGGTATCTCGGCTCAATCATCCAAGGCAATGGCGAAATAGATCGGACAGTTAAGCACAGAATTAACGCAGGATGGATGAAATGGCGGCAGGTAACGGGAACAGCTTGCGACCCACGTATTCCCCTTAAACTTAAGGGGAAGATCTATAAGACTATGGTCAGGCCTGCCGTCCTGTATGGTTCAGGGTGCTGGCCCACAAAAGAGATGAATGAAAGACAACTGCATGCAGCAGAGATGAGAATGTTAAGAGGAATGTGTGGTGTTACGCGAATGGATAGAGTAAGAAATGAGTATATAAGAGGAAGCTTAAAAGTGGCACCGGTAACCGAAAAACTATGTGGGAACCGGCTAGCATGGTATGGGCATGTAATGCGGAGGAATGAGGATCATGTTGTGAGAAAGGTTTTGAACATGAATGTGGATGGATATAGAGGAAGGGGACGACCAAAGAAACGATGGATGGATTGCGTGAAAGTTGATATGGCTAGAAAGAAGGTAACTTGTGAGATGACGGCAGATAGAAGAGCGTGGAAGACAAAAACGTGCTGCGCCGACCCCAAATAAAACTTGGGATAAGGGCAGGAGGATGATGAGCGGATTATAAATAACAAACCTACTAGAATCAGAGAGTAAGTATATAATATCTACGCAATGTAAACCAAATACCAAGTCCTTAATCTCAACGGGTCTGATAAAGTTTCATCGAATGGGCTAAAAAAAAGTTTCATGATACGGTGTTCTTACCAATATCGAACAAATGAATGTCGCTGTGTCTGTCTAGTAAAAATTGGCAGCATACCGGCTTGTCTGATGTGTACAAAGTCTGAATAGAGGGAGATTAGAATCTGCGTCTGAACGTAGGATCGTATTTAGTCAGCTCGTTCGTTCGTTCGTTTCAGCCGAAAGATATCCATTGCTAGACCAAGTCCTCTCCCATGGCTCGCCACCTTGCGCTATCTTAAGCAACGCGTATCCATTGCTTGCCGGTGACCTTGGCTAGATCGTCGGTCTACCTAGTGAGGTGCCCGTCCACGCTACATCTTCCTGGTCGCGGTCGTCACTCGAGAACTTTCCTAGCCCATCGGCCATCTGTTCTGCGAGCTATGTGCCCTGCCCATAACCACTTCAGCTCTGCAATTCTTGGGGCTATATCGATGACTTTGGTTCTTCTGCGTAATTCCTCATTTCTGATTCGATCTGGCAGAAAAAAATCTTCAGTTTAGTTTTTCTTTATAAATGATAAATGAAATTTATCTTTAATCAGGTGCTTCTAATATTCTCCCAATGTGCCATACTAAACAGCTAAGGTACCAATATCATGTACCTACTTCCTCCTTACCATAACACGACAATAAATAAACAGCCACTAAGTCAAGAATTCGCCAACTTCGAGCCCTAGAGAAATATTTATGTTTTTTTTCGCACCCACACAAACAGCGTTATGTATTCAGGGCTGCGGTTGTTGATAGAAATTCGGCGAGAATTAAATGGCCGCTGAGAAGTCCTTTAATGGATGTGAAACCGACATAAATATCGCTTAATCTGATGCCAGGATCGTTTTTCTTTGGGGTAAACATAGCTACTCTATAGCCACTTATGTAATGGAAAGTTTTATCTCCACGATAGTAGGTACGTATGTACCTAATATACGCTTTTTTCTCCTAATCGGTAAGCACGGTTATGTCTATATCACGCCTTCATTTCGCCAGTCATGTGTTTAAGGGCCCATGAAATAGGAGGGGAACTTATTCCCCCTTACCGTGCACAAATCAATACTCGGATAGACTACTGAGAATCTTACACAATAGCTACTTTGCACGACCCAGGAATCGAACACACGGGCACGGTAATGTTCTACGTAAAGCATTAAAATATTGAAAGTTTTATTAGGGACTAGCTTCTGCCAGCCAGCTTTCATCTGAGTCCCGTTGGCACTACTCCTCGCCTATAGCCTTCCTCGATCAATGGGCTATCTAACAATAAAAGGAATATCCAATCGGATCAGTAGTTCCTAAGATTACGTCGTTCAATCAAACACACAAACTCTTCAGCTGTATAATGCTTACAGATTTGAAAGAGTTAAAAAGTTAAGTTAACATACATATAATGTACCGAACACTTATAATAATATTTAAAACAGTATATCCTTCCTTCCTACCCTGTCTATTGTCCTTAGTAGAATAAAAAAAAATACAAGGTTTCCATTTCAATAAATCTTAAAGAATAAAAACTTATTCCTACTACATTATTTCCCCAAAACCATGATAAATATCTTGATATTCAACCTAAGCTTAAATAAAAACTACGCCCACGACACTCGATACAAAATTAACTGCCCAAAACCAACCCTGGACGCAAATATCCGAAACCACCATAGGTAGACCACAGTAGTCACATATTTAACCCATCCTTTATAAGTTAATCATGGGCCGTTCTATTTCCAAAGGACCTACACACTGAGGTCACCATTTCTATATTTGTACGCGTAAATCTAATCTTGGCAAGTGTGTGCGTGACGTTAATTTGATCACTAAAGACGTTAAAAGTGGAATCTGGTTCAGAGATTTTTTTAAATATACGGGTTCCTTTTGGAAATCTTTTTTGCAGCTTCCAGACTTTTTTTTTCTTGGGAAATTATCAAATCCCGCTAAGGTTGCAGCTGGAGGGGGTGACAGATTCTTACTGACTAAAATACACTATATTCCTTCTGGAGATCCCTATGTGCCAGGGCCACGGTAACTCTTGCGAACAACCCGCAGCCCAGGCAGACCCTGGCCCTAAGGGGTCCCTCCCTTGTTGCTAAGATCTCTTCGAGGAGCGCGTGGACTAGAGTAACCTTTTCTGTCTTAACTTTCAAAAAGTAACTCAATGAACTTAAATAATTGGGTAGTAGACTAGGTCAAAAATAAAAGCATCTTAAAATAATTTCACTTTCATTTATCGTTTTGAAGGAAAATCTATGGGATTTTTTTTATTGATAATTTAAGTAAAATAAGTCGGTATATGGTTTGATGTGAAGAAATTGTGACATCATAATTCTAACTTTTTGACAGTTCAATGAAAGTAATGAATTTGACTAGTTGTCAATTACCCTATTAAAATTATCATCATCAGCCTTTTAATTCCTAGAATGTTTTATGCACACCTAGGTCATCCATTCACAGTTTTAAAATAATATACCTAATTCGCCACACTGATATCGCCCACAAAGCTATCTAGTATTTAACAAAATTATGTGATTCACCAAACAGGCTCTATGATTCTATCGGTGGGCGTTTATTTAGAAAAGCCGAAATTAGATTCGCAAAAGATCTACCCACCCACAAAGATAGCCGTTTGTATTTTTAATGTAATTTAGATTCTTATTGTGTTTGATATAGAATCGAAAAGCCATCATTTTTCTTTTTAACCGACTGTGCTGGAAAGAGCATTAAAAAGTATGCATGCTTTAGCTTGCTCTAGAGCCTTAGCGACATCATGGATTTTAACTTATGAGCTGTGGTAAGATTCGTCTTCGTATTCATAGGCTGTTTTTTTTTTGTTAATTTTACAAGTGTTATTACATCAATAATAGGATCGATCATCGAAAATAATCTTAGGGGCCTCGCCCCTGCTCGAGGCACATGCTCTACTCTGATTGGTTATTACTACACGAATTACGACATTTTTAACTTTTATCCGATTTTTTTTATAAGTGACAGGAAAAAATTACAAATTAAATTAACTTTAGGACAAAAAACCTAATTGCTTCATTAAAATTATCCTATTTAAAATTATATGTTTAGGTACAAGGGAAATTGCAACGGACGAGTAAAACAAGATGTTAAAAATGGCCAAAGTTTTGTTTTGCTACTCAGGGGTATGTATTGGCAAGAGTTACCGTGGCTCTGGCACACAGAGACCTAAACGGAACAAACTAGTGGGTTTTAGTCAGTAAGAGTCTGACACTCAACAATCATTAAATGATTAACTCGCCAACTGATGACCCCTCTCATTGCAGGTGCAATTGGAGGGTTCATTTGATAATTTCATGGATATATATCAATTTAAGGGATATATATTAGGCTAGGCTTAATTAAAAAAAAAGAAAATTATTTATTATGCATCGCATTCACCCGTAAATTATGATATTTCCATTCCCCAAGGAATACATAAGTATCTATTTTATTTATTTACCGTTATTTCTTGAACTACATATATTCACTATACACTATGCTTTTTGAATAGAACAAAAGTCATTAAAATGGCGACTTTAATTGGTTGCTTGGTTTCTAGAAAAATGCTGCCTTGAAAGGAGGTTCATTGCTTTTTAATCTAAATACTCGTTATTCATGCCTCTATGAAATATGAAGAAAACTATAAAAGTTGTAAAATAATTGTTTCTTGAAAGTATTATACCTGCATACGATTTCTATTGAAATATACGCGTGCAGTCTAGAGCAATAATATTTAAACACTTAGCAAAATCAATAACGATTTTCTTCTGTTGTATGGATTAAAGTTCTATATATTTTCTTTTCCAATTTGTTTGTTTACTTGAACGCTTTTATCTCAGAAACAACTGGGCCGATTTGATAATTCTTTGTTTTAGATAGCCCATTTGTCTACTTTTTCATCCGTCGTCCGTCTCGTGGGGACTACTCCCGGATAAAAAGCCTTTAGCCTTCTTCGATAATTTAAGTACCTTTCTATCTGTGAAGGAGTTCTTTCAAAACGGTCCAGTATTCCCTGAGATTACCGCGTACAAGTAAACAAACAAATCTTCAACTTTATAATATTTGTATAGACTATGAAAGCCCAAAATATTCATGGATCAATCGCGAATGTCTCCACGGATATTCCAAACACTGTTTTCACTTGATCGCAATATTCACTAACATAACATAACTGAAGCAAGAAACGAATCTATTGTACCGTTTTAATAAAGGCGACGCTAAATAAACCAATATCGATGGACACTGCTGACACACACAGACCCATACAATATAAAGCTCATAAGTTAGCTATAATCCAATTTGCTTAGAGCATGAAATATTTGGACAGTCGCCCACTGACCAGTACAATACTTTATTGTTCACCTTTTGGTCGATATTTATTCTGTGAACAAAACAGTTTGGTTGCAATACATTTTACGAGGTTTGTCGCCGTTGTAACGTAAGCGAAACGATACAAATATCGTTCCGTTTTATTGACTTAACTGACTGTGTTTATTTTATACTGGGTGACAAAAGACGGGCAACTGGTACTTAGTTTGTTCTATTTTAACCGGAGATGAAGTTACTATAATGATTTTATAAGATAGTTAGATTGTTTTAATGGAATATTTTTACAGTTCTATTTTAAGAACCATCAATCATTTACTTAGTTACTTAACGACATACGTAACTTAATGAGATATTATTTTACCTTCATATTTTCGTAAAATTACAACTCGGTACAATAAAAAAACATATGATAACAACTTTATTTGTTGAAAACAAAATGAAGAAAGACTATTTAAAAACAGAATGCCGTTAATAAAATGTTAGATGCTGCAGAACGTTCTAAATTTAAAGAAATCCTACAGATAAAAAACCAGTATTATTTAAAAAAAGAACAATAAATAAACGTACGGTTTGGTCTGATATTAAATAGCCAATCGTAAAAGACCGTCGCGCACGCTATTAGATGACCGAGATTTATCCGGGACATCTTCTGTACAGAAATCACATCATTGCAATCATGTTTTATAGTGAAGGTTTCGCGCCTTGTAAGGGAGGGGATACACGGCCAAATTGCTCAGTTACATGTCGGCAGCTTCTAGTCAGCTACACGAGAGATGTTCGGAACGATGCACATAGGAACATATACTACGAAGGTGTATTTAGTATAATATAAATCGAATATCAAACACACTATGAAAGATTTTTCTTGTTGTTTTCAGTACAAAATCTAGGGATACAAAAAACAGGGGAACTTAAATATCTAGGGATTTTATATATTCAGTACCTATAAGGTGCATAAAAATTTACTTGGGAGCATAAGACGGATAGAAAGTTCTGGAATAAGAAACGCTGCGTCGACCCTAAATAATAATAGATTGGGATCAGAACGATAATTAAAAAACCGGTCGCCGCCCGAACAATGCATATTACTCTAACGAAATGATAAATTGCTCTATGGGACAAACTTAACATTACCGTTGAAAAACTAGTATTTCCCTATGTGACGTAGCTCGCGCATAGTTTATCAACTAGAAATTAGTTTTGTTTTGTAATTGTAAAAAAACTTAAGACCCTAACTAGCCTTGATTCTCTTTTCAAATATGTGGAAACGCGTGGAAAAGCGACATGTATTATAATGTTTTTTTTTCGATGTTTAAATAATGAACATATACGACATAAACCTATTTGTTCAATAAAAATTGATCAATTAAAGCATGAAGTTATTTCATTGAAACCAAACTCCCTCAAAATTAGATAAATGTAACATAAATCAACAGTGCACATCCGTCCCCAAAGATTGTTTGAGCGTTAAATTGCAGCTGAAATTACATTACAGCCACCGCCTGGAAACGTAACGTCCCGAAAAAGGTTTCTATTTATTTGACAAATACGATAGACTTCGATAACGACTTCCATTTAGAACTTCTGTATTCGATCATTAATCTGTTTAATCGATTCTCATCATCGATCCTGTAGGTACAGACGCCAGCACATCAGGGTACCCGAAACTGTCTAATTTACCCAATCAACTTTGAAGTTTATGCTTCTGCAATAAAGTTGAAAATCTATTAAAGATTTGATTTAAATTTGACAGATTGTAGTAGCTTGATGTGCTGGCGTCTGTACTGAAAACAAAATCTGTTCTGTTCTAGTATTGGGTCACATTTTGCATCCAATCCTGTATTTTCATCTCATTCCTGAATTAAAAGTAAATATAGACGCCAGCAGGCTTAGCATGGCAACCGTAGAAACAAGTCTTGTTTACCGGAGATTGTATATAATGACAGAAAAGTGACAGATTGACGTAAGATTTCTTTTGACATTTTTTGAAGTAATTTTTCTTTTCTTCGATTGACATAAGGCTACAAGTGATTATATGCGAGTTGACAGGTCGCGCCATGCTCAGGCAGAAGACATGTTGACATTGACAGAAAGAGCTTTGTCTTTTCTTGGCAGAATAGATATAGAATCGCCACGCTAAGCCTGCTGTAGATACGCCAGTAGATTATGCCAATCAACTATGAACTTACAATAAGGTTGAAAATCCATTAAGGAAATTTGATTGTTGTAGCTTGGTGTGCTAGCGACCTATTCAACCTAAAATTTACAGTCATTTATTCATTCAATAATTTAGAATAAAGATATTTATTCGCCAAGGATATGGTAGAATAGTTGGTAACAATTAATTTAGGTCTAACACATGAAATCTAAAACGAATCAATCCCTATTTCCATTTGTCACGCCATCACGCGTGCGTCTAGAGTCAGAAAAAGGACATAGACTACTTTTTATTCTTCGGGAGGCCGATTATTCGTAAATACATAATTATAGTTACCAAATGCCTCTCATTTTATTATTGCAACCTCCTCCGCGCATACAATACAGTGTAAGTCTGAAAGTTCCTTTTCAATAAATAAATTACCTATTATAATTAGCAATAAGATGATTATCTGAAATAAATGAACGTTAATAATATTTAAAAAAAGAACCAGCCAGCTTCAGCTTAAACAAAAACATAACGCTTCAAATACAGAAAAAGTTTATAAAAATAAAGAAGAAAAACCACAGCAAAGAAAGAGAAGGGTATAAAGATTAATTTCGTTTGTTCCCTAGAGCATGCGCAGAATCATCCACGTGACACAATGATTAACGCGTCTTTCTAGATGCACAGGTGGTACTCGCTACAGTTAAATATATGCTGAACCTGAGATGTATTTATTTATTTATCTGTATTCGCTAACCAACAATTTGTTAACGTTATAAAGAACACTAGTAGCTGGTTTGATAATGAGTGTTTCTATATAATAAAATTTCAAAAATTATATTCAGATGCCAGCATATTATCAAGCTATAGGAAACTGTCAAATTTTACCATTCAATTTATGAACTATATGATTCAGCGATAAAGTTGAAAATTTATTAAGAAAATTTGATAGGTTGTAGTAGCTTGATGTGCTGGCGTCTGTACAGTCAAGATGCATGTTGTAACAGTACATTTGTAGTTACAGTTGTACATCTACAGATTGCAATGAAATGAGAAAGCCTCATGGATTGATCCGTGCAATAAAATTGCTGCGATCATTCATTCGCAAATTGAAAAGTGAAAACTAATATAAGTTGATAAATGCTATGATAGCGAATATACATATCAAAATTGGCGATATGGCAAGTATTAGAGAACCACCCTTAAAATAAATTTCGTTCATAGTGAAATCGTTGTATATCGCTTTTTCTGATCGGTATAGTAAATGTAGCCATGAATACCTCGATAAATAGTGTCGATATTCTTCTAAAGGATGCAATTTAAATAGGTAGATCTAAACGTCCTATCTACACAAATACTTCGCTCGGTGATATTTATCACAAAATATTATATTCATTGGCTTATAGATTTTTATTTTTAGTTTTTTTCTTACAAAAAATACTTATATCGTAATTAATGTCAAAAGATATAAACCATACGGACAAAATTGTGTTGCTGGGGAGTTTGTTCCACCATTTCTACTCAACGATAACACATAGGAAGTGGTGAAGGGTGGGAGTTTTTGGGGCTGTCTTTTGTAAAATTGTCCTCCAAAAAGTGCTGATTTTCAGCCTACTTTGAATAAAATATTTTTTATCTAAACAATACTCCAAAATAAAGGTATATGGAATTAAGATTCAAATTTTCAGTAAAGAAATATATTAGTATCCCATATCAAACACAAAAAGAGCCTAATCTCAAGTAAGTAACCAGTCCAAAGTAATTCGTACGAACTACTTGACAACACACGAAGATAATTGCGAATCGACTAAGTGCTTGCAGCTTAGCTTTAAATATTCTGAATGTCTGGAACAAAGCCTGCTCCCATGTTTTTGTGTCTCTGACAATTGGGTCACACTTGGGATGGGACATTACAAAAAAAGATATAAGTTTAAGTGCCTGTGTCTCATTCTTCAAAGTTCAATCTAGACAGATAGACTGAATACGATGTTATATGACCTTAAAAGGTTTTCTATAACTATCATTAATCAGTTCATACCTGTCCAAATACACAAAAATCCTTGTCATAAAATACTTGTGTAAATGAAGAGACACCAGCACATCAATCTGTCAAATTTCTTTAATAGATTTTCAACTTTATCGCTGACTTATATGGTTCAAAATTGATTGAGAAAATTTGACAGTTTCATGAAGGGGTATTTGTGACTGACAAACAGTACGAGCAACCAAACATAAGTATACAAAACTCGTAGCCATTAAAAATTGTTAAACGTTCTTTTTTACGTAAAGTCAAAACGATTACCAATGCATTTGTCTTCAAGAACAAGTGTAATATAAAACCCATAAAAGAATTTATTATCAGTTATACGAGTATCAGTAGGTACCTGAAACAGACACAACTAACACAGGTAGGTGTAAACTAATTCAATTGTTTTATCTGCCAGCACCGCAGAACGCGGACTGCTTGCACTAAACCAACTTCAAGCCATCGCCACACAGGGAGCGGAGAAATATCTTTAAAGTAAGCTTCATAGCTCGCATATAAGTACATGTAAGTAGCCGTAGTACAAAGCGTATGGCATTTGCGGTGGACCGCCAAACCGCAATCGCGTAGGTCTCCCGCTGTTAGGTTTTTTCTTCGTTTTGCTTTTAGTGTGGCTTCGGTTTTATCCGCATATAAAACTTTCCATAGCATTAATAATGAAAGTACAGTATTTGACTTAGAAAATTAGTTCTTATTAAAACTACATAAAACAATTGAATAATTAATCGATAATACCTACTTGATGCTTTAATTCTATTATTAAGGATTGTCTTTAGTCCTAAGAAAGATCGCAACTTGAAACTTTTCACTTTATGTTCAAGGAAACATTAAGCTACAAGCTTTCAAATTTCAATAATAAATTTTGAACCTTAACGCTGAAGCTAACAGTTCTAAGTCGATTGGGATAAATTTAGTGTTCCCGTATTATGATACGGTTGAAAATCAATTTAAGAAATTTGACAGATTGAGGCAAGTTGATGTACTGGCGTCTCTACATTAAAAAATATTATATAAAAACTGGCTAATCTAAAAGGATTATTACCAACAAATTCCAGTAGCACAATCAATATTTATTCCTATCGACGAAATTAACGATACACACTAATACGATAGGTTATCTCTTTGTCCTAAGCCAGATATTGACGAAGGTTTTATCCTGGCAACATTCCCACACACGTCTTGTTTGCCCACTACTGTCTATGAATCGTCGGCGTTCAGGAAATAAAGCTAAGGATACACTACGGGACAAACACGGTGATATGTCAAGTGAAGCCGGCCGATTTCGCCTGACATATCTAGCGACATCGCGCGACTTCTGTCCGCAGTGTCGTCAGACGAAGTCGTGCGACATCGCTGAACTTCATCTGGCATATCCGGCGGCATCGAGCGACTTAAGTCCGTAGCAATGTCGGTAATTGGTGACAGGTGTCGTACGATGCCAGACATGTCGACCGAAGTTCGGCGACGTCGTGCGACTTCACACAACGTCGCTGGCTAGACGTGTTGCACAACATTTGTCCCCTTTTTTTTTTTTTTTTTTTTTTTCGTGGGAAATCATCAAATGACCCCTCCCGCTGAGGGTGCAGCTGGAGGGAGTGTCAGACTTTTACTGACTAAAACCCACTATGTTCCTTCTGGGGATCCCTGTGTGCCAGGGCCGCGGTATCTCTCACGAACAACCCGCAGCCCAAGCAGACCCTGGCCCTAAAGGGGCCCCTCCCATGTTGCTGACATCTCTTCGAGGAGCGCGTGGAACAGAACGCGCCGCCGACACGGGCCTGTCGTCCCTAGACGTACGGACGATGAGCTACCCACACTCACCGCCCACAAGCCCGCGCCTACGGTGGTCGGGAGTCATCCCTTGACACCCGGCGCCCGTGGTGTCGACCGGTACCCCTAGTGTATCCTTGGCTTAAGGCTTAAGTGAGTTATCAGCGCCGACCACATTTTGTTACTAACACTCATTGTTCGGAATACATGTGTTTCCTTTCGACAATGTGGTATTGGAATGAATGCTTCGTGTTATTATTAGATTTTTTCTATGTTTTGCTTTAGTAGAAAATATATTTGTGTAAGGTACAGACGCCAGCACATCAAGCAACTACAATCTGTCAAATTTCCTTAATAGATTTTCAAGTTTATCGCTGAAGCATATTTATGGTGCATAGATTTGGAAAGTTGGACAGTTTCTGGTAGCTTGATGTGTACTAACTATTGTCAACGTTTTTACTTTAAATTACATAGCGGCAATGATACATGTTGTTTCGTTAAGCTTCATGCTTTTTTCATCATTTACATAGCTCAATATGGAGGAGAATGTGATATTTTGAACGTAAAATAGATTGACATTAATTAACACTCCATGCATATACAAAATATAAGTATAACAATAACAACCATAAATCATAAATCTATTCTAACTCATAAATCGTTCTTCTCTATATTTTTTTGACACTGACATTTGCTTTACCGCCTTTCTTGGGCAGTGTTGCCAAGCGTTAATATTAACATAAGAAAAAACAAAATATCGATGCTAACGGCTAACACACATCACCAAAAGCAATGCACTGTGTACAAGCATTTTCGCCTGTAACAACTAAGTTATTACTCCTCGACCATACAACAGTATAACACAATTTGCCTGTGAATTAACAGTATATACGCAGTGCCTCACGAGGTCGCCTCACACGAGGCTGCCTCGCTAACGAGTCCCCGTCTCCTGCGGCCACATTCGATGTCAATAATTATTTCAGAACATGAGAAGCAACGGATAATATAGCATGGAAATAAGACTTTGAAAAATTGTTTTATTTTCTTGTGTAGGTAATTTGTGAAAAAGGTATTTTTTAAACGAGAGAACGCTTGATGCTGTGATGATTATGAACAAACCAAATATTGACTTTTTTGCCCAAAACTAGCAACACTTTCTTATATTTAAGGCATTATTTAACGAATTTTATTTAAACTCGCGTATTTTGCATTGTTTTGCTAAGTAAACCTATACTTTTTTCAATTATAATTATTTCGAGGAAGAAAATGTTGCGAACTCCATGTATTTTACATAGGAAGAGACAGTCACCATTTAAATGTACAACAACGCCGGGTAGCGAACACAGAACGACCTCAAACGAGATTAAATTGTGACATCACCCATTCCTTCTCTTAGACCTATGGATCCCAAAGTTTTGCACAACTTTAGGAAAATTGAATTAATTTTAATTCCTTTAAAACAGTTCTTGTTATAAAACAATCATCTCTCTTTCTAATTCAATTACCAAAATAACTGGCCTCTTTTCTTAAAGGATATACATATATTTAACATGCAACAGATAGATGGATACAGGACAAATGAACTGTTTACAAGTGAAAAAAAAATCAAAAAAGGACATTAATTTGTAATAAAAAAGATTTTTTTTTAATAAAAAACGATTCACAGACAGACAGTCTGTAGTTTGGTTGTACCTACCATAATACCTTCAAAAAAATATTTGAGAACCACTGTATTTCACATTCCGTTTTTATGTAGATATGGGAGCACTCACTCGTCGTATTGTCTTTAGACGTGTCTGAGACCGACTTTGATGTGCGGAACCCTACTTGTTTGCGTGTCTACGCCATTTCTTCTCGGATATAAAAAAAAAGATTTGGTATCTTATACACTTCCATATTTTTAGGGTTGTTACTGTTCTTATGATATTTTTTGTAGGCATTTTTTGGGAACTAAGTTTCTTACACGACTTTCAGGAGTTGAAGAAAATGCCTTATTACGTAAAAGGGTTGTAAGAGCCTTATAGCTTTTTCCGTGGAACTCTCAATGTCTTTGTGGCACTTTGTATTTTTTATTCTAGCTAATCTCCCGACTAGATGTTCATTTACGCATAGCCATTTTTTATTTTTACTGTGTAGACTCTATTTGGGTATGAAATTGTTCACCTTAGAGAGAACAGCCGCCATGACAGACAATTAATCTGAACTTCATTAAACATATAGAGCCTGTTTCACTGCCTACGAATAAGTTCCAGTTGGTTTATTTGATAGATAATTTCATACAAATCCTGTTCCATTTTTGATTTTATTCGGTAGATAGTGGCTATTCGGACATTGTGAAACTGGCCCTTAGTTAAAATGTTCGCTATCACGTAATACTAAACGAGAGAGCTAATTAAAATAGAACTTAGTTTAATGTGGCCATGCAACATGTATACGTAATAAACACGTATGCTTAGTAAACATAATTAAGTATAATAATCCATACTAATATTACAAAGCTGAAGTTAGTTTGTTTGCTATTTTGCTTGAACGTGATGTTTTCAGGAACTACTAGAGGGATTTGAACAATAATTTCAGTGTTATGTAGCCTATTTATCGAAGAAGAGTATATTAAGTATATTAGTAGGTGCCCCGGGTTGCGGTGAAACCGCTGGATGAAGCTATTATATCCGATTATGAAACGAAATATGATTTGTGCCATAAACACGTTCATGTTTTTTAAGTCCGGAGAGGGGGGTTTGTACTCAAAAAACCATAATTAATAGCTTAAAACAAATTATAAAAAAGCGGTTTTGAGATTTTGGAAAATATTAATTTTTATTTTTATATAAATATATATTTTAATTCATTTTTTAAATATTCATTATTGGATCATAAATCAAATAGTCAATAAGGATTCAAGTTATATACTTATTCCAAACTGCAAATTATTTAACAGTAAAAAGGGTGGGAAATCCGATGAAAAATATTTATTAATACTATCCATTTCAATAAAGTAATATGGCTAGAGTTTCTCAATAATTTCTAACTACGCCCACAGATCTAAAGCTGCTATGATGTATTGCTAGAAGTGACTGTTGATGCGGCATAACTTCACGGAGTCCAATTGGACTACGAACTAAATACAGCGAGTCTAAGTTGACAGTGACCAACTTCGGTGAAATTAAAGCCACGGAGTTTACATGGATATAATATACATAGACTTAGATATTATTACCTGTTTGATACCTAAAAGGGTGAAAGTCTACTGTTTTGTAGTACTAGAACACACGAATCTTGTCTACAGATAAATCATTTGAAAACGTCAAATTGAAAGAACAAGGATTTTACCCTTCACGATGCATCACTTAAAATCATTTCAAAATTCATTTGACGACTGATGTAATACATAAATGTAAGTAAGTGAATCTGTCTATCACACTGCTGGAGGTCGCCGGTTCGATTCTCGCATAAGTAAAACATTTGAGTGCATAAACATGGGTGTGTGTGTTTGACTTAGTCTGGGTGTTCATTTACAAAATATTATTTACAAAATAAAAGTAGTACTTAAGTTTATCAGTTGTCTAGTACCCATAGTACAAGCTCCGCTTAGTTTGGGATTAGATAACGATTGTGTGAATATATGAGGTATATTATTTATTATTAAAATTAAGTAAACTACCTCATTGGGTCGTAAATATTACGCAATCATGAACTTTGTCATCTACAAAATCATTATTTATAATTCACTGCGAATTATAAATAATGATTTTTCTTTATAATACATAGTAAGGCCTGGATTCAAAACCTATTTTCTTAAATACCCTATGTGATTAACGTTCGCTCGTTTGGGCAGGCGATAAATAGTGTTCAGTGAAGTGTGATTCCATTAATATTTAGGTTATTCGATATTACTTAGGGGAGCTATCGTCGGATCTAATTCTGTTGGACACCTGTTAGGCAATATATTATTACTGGTTACTACGTAACTTATTTACCTAGATTACTTGTTTCTTGACTTTTCACAGTCACAGTGTTGAAAAAGTAAATAAAATGGTGGAATAAAAATCGTAACTCAGTCATCATTTAAATAGGGGTAAATATATAAACTAAGGTTAAAAATCTTTAAATAATTTAGTTTTTTTGAAAAGTTATTCTTTACATATTACATTTACAAACTTCATAATTATACAAACAAAATAAAAAAGGACGCCGTCAGAGGGAATCGTTTCCAAAAGACTGCCGCATCACCACGTTTGACGGCAAATAGTGTAGTACAGACGCCAGCACATCAGGCTATCCGAAACTGTCAATTTTTCCCAATCAACTTTGAACTTTATGCTTCAGTGATAAGGTTGAAAATCCATTAAGAAAATTTGACGGATTGTTGTCGTCTCTACATAGCAATTTTTTTTTGTTCTCTTTAAACTTTGCTTATTCTAAAGAACATGTATCATTGCCACAGCGAACAAACACAAATGCCATTATATTCTTAAAAGGAAATTTCTTATATTGATGAGTCAGTTAAATTAATTTACCGCCTACATGCGAAGACGAAACAATCTACGTCCCGCGCCGAGAGCTCCCTGATTGACAATGATGTATGAATATAGATTACCTGTTGAACTTATCAGCCGGCAAGCGTTTGTGCCAATATCAATCTTATGGGAAAACAGTATACGTACTTAAGAAAAATTTGGAACCTGGCCACATTATCATCATGAGCCTTTTTATCGTCACACTGCTGGACGCAGACCTCTTCTCACACAGAGAAGGATTGTGCGAGGAGGGTTGGTGATATCAGACTTTATAGTCCAGGTTTCCTCATAACGTTTTCCTTCGCCTTTATACAATCATTAGTGTCCAAGATATACTTAGAAAGTACAGACGCTAGCAGGTCAACCTACCCGAAACTGTCAAATTTTCCCAATCAACTTTAAACCATATGCTTCAGCGGTAAATTTGAAAATCTATTAAGGATATTTTATAAACGACCTTATAAAGGTTGCCGGAAGACGCAGGATGCAGGTCGCTTCCAACAGGTAGATGTGTGGAGATCTAAAGGGGAGGCCTATGTTCAGCAGTGGACATCCTATGGCTGATGAGACGATGATGGTAGTGATGATTTTATAAATTGTAGTAGCTTGATGTGCTGGCGTCCGTACATTACAACCCATAATAATGAACAAAAAATATTTTACTTACCAGGGTGGTGTGATGAGAAGACACAGTTATCTTGAAAAGGTATATGGTGCTGAAGAAATAAGCGACCATGGCCCCCACTTACGGTATTGCATACGCGTAACAAAGTTCAACTATTTCAGAAAGTTCAATCGCTCCAATGAAATACACAATACACTATTTAAGTCTAGCCATTATTTACATGAACAAATATCCATTTTTAACCATAAGTTCACCTTTGTCTACTGAACAAAGTTCAAAGTACTCAACCATCCAGCATCTCACTTATTATTTCTTAAAAAAAAAACAAGCTCCGCCAAAAATAGAAGCCGCCAAATAAAATCTACAAAATAATGATGACATATATCGAAAAAGAATTGAACTTCCAACACGGAGGGGAGTAAACACATAATTCACTTTTTTATTTTGTTTTTCTCACTGCTACTTATATCGTAAGTAGCAGTTTCACCCCTATCCGAGGCTTACTACTACCCGCGCTTAGAAAATAGTAGCCTACATTCTCAGTACCACTTACCCGCATACCAAATCAAATGACATGTCAATTGGGATGATGACTAGGTCAAAAATAAAATACTTTATAATTTTTAATTTGTAAAACATTATAAAATAATGTCACCTTCATTTATTGTTTTGAACCGAAAATTGCTTACATTTTTTTATTGATAATATAACCGAAATAAGTATGCGGCTTGATGTAAAAGATCTGTGACGTCAAATCTTAGTACTTTCATACAAATTGCTTACAAAGTAACCATTTTTGACAGTTCAGTGTCATCTACCGTATTAATAAGACTTCTACACGATTCAAACCAACCGCCGACAGAGGTCACCTTAGTCGGTGGTGGTGTGAAATCTACCGTGTAATGTTGGTCGACCGACCAGATACGGGCGGAGTCAAATGACTTTGACGACCTTGACGCATCTATCGCGACAAACTAAACTGTCAATTTTTCAAAATCAACTTTGAACTTTATGCTTCAGCGATAAGGTTGAAAATCACCTAAGGAAATTTGAAAGATTGTTGTAGCCTGATGTGCTGGCGTCAGTACTTGTGTTTCGTGTGTTCCAATGAAGAGCTCTGACATTTTGTAAGTACATAGCATAAATATCGCTTTGACTCTCAGACATTGTTAGAGCTAAAAATAAAGAACGACGTCTTTATGATTTGAGATACGTTCAGTTATTTCGATATTTTATTAAAGGGAACTTTGATTATCACTATAAGATTGAATTATAGACAGCATATATTTTTGTAAATACTTGTATCGTTTTGTTGTTTTGCTCTTCTGTAGATTCCATCCTTACTTCATCATCATTCTCCTATTGTTTTGTTAATTTTATTTGATGTATTTTTCACATTAAAAAAGGTCAGCAAAAAAAATTTAAGTATTTTACTTTTTATAACTCTGTGAATAAGATTTATGCAATTTATGTTAGTGTAATGCTTTAATGAGCATATTTTCACAAATATATTATGGAATGGTCCATACCATTTGTAAGGTAACTATATTGCGGTCGACTCCTAGTCAACATGGAGCGACTGCCCATCTGTCCTAGCCAACCTAGTTAGCTAACTAGCTTGTCTGACTTTCAGGATTGTCATCACTCTAGACGACTGCCAAAGATCTACAAGTTGACATGAGAGCCTTATAGCCACATAATGGTTAGCTCAGAAAACTTTGTGACTTTTGATTTATAAATGAAATTGATATTCCTAATAAAATTTTTAATAGTTCATCGTAATGCTATTTTTTGTTATTTTTATCTAATTCCTTCAAGTCACAGGCAGCTTCCAGTATATTTTCATAGTCAGACATACGAGTATATATAACCGAACAACAGTTAGTACTCTGTGTGCCCACATGGATGTTTACAAGCGGCTGTTACCGGCTGATTGATTGAGGCATATTGATTCACTGCCGAATTACACGCACACAATACCTTGCACGGTCGTGCCTAGCGAACAGGCCATAGAGTCAACCAATAAGAGTTATTTTATTACGATCTGTTATTAAAAATTCTTAAATTTACAAGTTTCTTTGATGATAAGTCAGTTAGGGATAAATCTTGTAAGCTTTATTTGAACCAAACCTTCCTTTAGACATTTTGAAATTTTGCATCGATTTTCAGTTCCGATGACAATAATAGAAATAGCTTAATGCTGCTAATATAAAAGCAATAAGTCTCTTTATTGGTAAATCGAAACACATCATCTCCCGAGCCTTTTCCCAACTATGTTGGGGTCGGCTTCCAGTCTAACCGGTTTCGGCTGAGTACCAGTGTTTTTCAAGGAGCGACTGCCTATCTGACCTCCTCAACCCAGTTACCTGGGCAACCCAATACCCCTTGGTTAGACTGGCGTCAGAATTGGTAAATCGAAACTGTGTTTTTTAAATCATCTCACTGTAACAACCAATGTAACTCAGAAAGATACTCAAATACCATAAAGATTTAAGCAGAAAATAATATTTAGATTATAATCACATAGAATAAAAAAGCGCACCTTGTTTACTGTCTTTTCAACTTGTAACGAAACATAAAAGTTCGGATACAACCAAATGCACAGAAAAATATAAAAAGATTTCTTGAGATTCCAAAACTATTATTTTAAATGGAGTTAGTTCTTCCTCCGGTTCGCTTAACCCCAATACACCAATTTGCTCCCAATACAACGGAATCATAGTATTATACAGCAGTCTTGGGGACTCGGACACAGTGCGCGGTCCCCCAATACCCCCGAGTGTTGGGGGTACTCGCCACGTCGTGTAAAGGCTATAACCATTTGTTACAACGATGGCCATGCTCGGGGGACCTCGAAATAGAGTAGATGCCTTTTACCTCCGATTGCATTTGACTCGAAAGAACTGTTCTTGTAAACAAACTTATCTCATAATAAAATCATTGGTATCGGAAAATAAAAAAGTCTCAGATATTCAGTTTATATAATATGAAAGGGCTTTTTGTCGGTCCATCACACAGAGTATTTTTAGAAGGAAAATAATCCAACCCTACTGTGTGATGTATAAATCCCACGCCTACGATGTTCTAACGAAGATAAAATTAAAAATAAGGTACGCACGTGATCCAGGCCGATTTTTATAAGCCAAGCGTTTCGATTTTTCCTCGAAGCAAATATCATATTAAACTTTACAGTGTTGGAACAACCGTTCCTTTAATTATTACTTACAATTAACACTTGACACTAGTAGTCCACAAGCGTAGCATTTCTTATTAGGATGTAATCGTTTTGTTCACTCTATTGCACTGTTTAAAAGGTTGAGCATGTCGAGGAAATTTAAGAGTTTAGTGAAGACACGTTAAAACAAAATACTCCTGATCATTTCTATATAGTTTGGCAAATTCTTTACTGTGGAAGTGACGCTCCCAAAATCCACGTGGGTTTACGGGATACGTAACCATCAAAAGCACAATAGTTAAAGACTTACAGAGTTTAACTTTAATAGGATTGCTCCAAGGATCTCGTCGCCACAAAAACAAAGTGTTCAACTACAAAAAAATTTGGTCAAATAAAAGTTTGCGAGCGAAACTCGTCAGTTTGGCGGCAGACATCTCACAATGAACAAAGTTGATATCTCGGGGGGTTTCATTAAAATTGACAATGGTGCTTTTAGCGCTGATTGTCCGCCACCCTCGTCTTGCGAATATCCGCGAAAATCATTAAACGAGGAAGACATAACTTGTTTAGGCTTTAACTGCAGGGAATAAAGAGTTCGCATTTATTACTGAGGGAAGATTCGAGTAGATTGTTAGGTATCTTATATTATTAACGCGTGTTATTATTTTATTTTGAGAGGATTTTATGACTACAGTTACATGAGTTCATCGCTTGTAAGATTAAGCAAGTCTTAGTCGACTAGGTCGGTCGTGTGGCCATCTTGTCATGACGAGTACTTACATATTCAAGAAGGCACGTGAAATTCGTGGTTGCAATCCATTTGTAACTTTTTTCTTGTTAAATAATAATTGTCATTATTCAAAGTTGCAGATGTACAGATGCCAGCACATTCAGCTAATACAATACAACAATTTTCTTTAATAGATTTTCAACTTTATCCCTGAAGCATAGGGTTCAAAGTTGATTGGGAAATGACGGGTAACTTGATGTACTGGCGTCTGTACCAAATAAATTCGTGTTTCGGTATACAAAAAACTCAGGCGGATAAAAGGGATCATTTACTCTCATATATCTTACGTCTGCTTATTGTGAATATCGTGTGCGATATTATTGGACGCAAAAACGATTTGCTGTTACTAATTTAAGGGTTGGGTCATATATGAACTGTGGGCTTTAAGGTCGTTGGTAGATATTGACCTCGGTGACCCAAATCGAAGTAAGTTGGACGCAGATATTAACCTTATAATAATCGCCACTGTAGTTAATTAAATTCAAAATAGGAATATCAATCTGTTATCAATGTTGGTGCTTTATATTTTTTTTGTAGTAGCGTTCAATATATTTCGCACTTTACACATATTACGTTTATATATTAGGGTCTTCTTCACAGCCTTTTTTTATCGTCCCACTGCTGGGCAAAAGCCTCCTCTCCCACGGAGAAGGATTGAATGTTAATCACCACGCTTGCTCAATGCGGGTTAGCGATTTCAGTCCAGGTTTCCTCGAGATGTTTTCCTTCACCTTTAATCAGTCATTGGTGTCCAAGATAAACTTAGAAAGTACGTATAACTTAGAAAAGTTACATTTATACTTGCCTGGCCTAGAATCGAACCCGCACACTCATACTCGAAAGGCTGGTTCTTTAACCACTAGGCCAACACGACTCTTTTGAAGATTAGGGTCTTCAATCGGCATTATTTTATTAAAGGCTGCACTCATAAATCCTATATTTATTAATGTTACGTGTTTGTATATAAATTTCCAATTAAATGCTTATATCAACTTAAACAAGATAAACTGAATTCTAAGCTATTAGGATTACTTTATCACCGTAAGTCGTAAACAGTCCGTTATCTTTCGTACACAATTCGGTACACAATTCGATTTCATCCAAAAGCTGTCTTCTGTTAGAAATGGCTTTTAACGATAA
This sequence comes from Heliothis peltigera, assembly GCA_958496145.1. NCBI lineage: Eukaryota > Metazoa > Arthropoda > Insecta > Lepidoptera > Noctuidae > Heliothis > Heliothis peltigera. The sequence goes on from OY292341.1 coordinate 3,738,347, forward strand.
AACCTTATCTTATATAGCTTTATAGGTATAACTATACATAGCTTTATCATATTGTTTGTCCAATCAGTACACATTGAAGAAGTTGATTATAAGTATTTAAATAAAATCTACAAATATAGTATTTCAATAATTAGTGAAACCATTCATAAGATTCAATATAATTTTCTTTACACATGGGTTAGAAAGACAAAACAGGTGTGATTATGTTTTTACATTGTTTGTAGATAAATGGTTTATATAATACCGGTAAAATGATTAATCCAGGTATAAATACCAGTTATAGATAGTTGCCGTGACCTTGGCACACAGATACCTCCAGAAGGAACATAGTGGGTTTTAGTCAGTAAGTGTCTAAAACTTCCTCCAGCTGCAACCTCCGCGGACCCCTCATTTGATGATTTCCTACGAAAAAAAAAGATATAGATACCAGGACTAAAACCTCGTTTGTATCCGTGTTGTGTAATTAAAAAAAAAATATGATGATTTTAATTCTTTATGCGATGAGTATAACATGCTTCGAAGTATATTGGAGATTTGCACAGCAAACCAGCCAATCGAAGCACTGTCAATCTTTACGTCACAACTCATCATTGAAACGTCAGCACTTTTTCTACTGAAACGTCATAACTCATCGTACTTCGTGTGCACAAAAAGTTGCGATAATCCAACACACGTCATGTCCGTCACAATGTATCGTGGACATTAGGTAGTGTAGCCCAGCCGAGCCTCCACGTCGTAAATACAGCTTTACCACGCTACCTCGCAACTGTTGAACCAAGTTTGATTTATGTGCCGCGTTCAAACGTTGACTGGAAAACAAAGTAATTTGTTTGTTGCAATCTTTTAAGCAGTTTTTGTAATTCAATTTAGTTATTGTATGTTGCTTGGTTTTTTTATATAAACATCAAAATGCGACTAAGTCAAACATCAATTTTCATGCATACAAATGTTTGACTTATGCGGGAATCGAACCCGCGACACCATCTGGTCGTTTTCGGGATATGACGGTAGTGTGCTTTCAGTCCCAAAGCGGGTTACCTATGTCCGTTTAATGGAAATAGATTTTTACGTGCTACTTCTTAAAAACGAACTAAACATGGTCTTATAAGTCTTGTAAAGTTGTAAAAAGTTAAACGGTTTATTCCATACTATCTTCCACCAGCTGTTTCAGTCCGCGTCTGGTAGTAAAAACTCCGCGCACCTGGATAAAAAGCCTAGAGCCTTCCTCAATAAAAGGGATAAATAACACTGAAAGAATTTTCAAATCAAATCGGACTAATAGTTCCTGAGATTAGCGCGTTTAACCAAACAGACAAACAAACTCTTCTGCTTTATAATATTAGTATAGATGAAAACTTATCTGGTTACTTACCTGTTTAAGTTGCCGTTTATTGGATCTTATAAACTTAAATGAGCTTATAGCTAATCAAACTTGTGCCTCGAGCAAAATTTGAAGTTTGAATAAACGAAGTTTTTACTCGATTCTCAAGAAAACTCAGACGTAGCAAGGTAAATGACACGGCGTCTCCGTCATATCGTAAACCGTCAACAAATCAAAGGAGTTCAAAGGTTTCAGTTCGGTTCGATGCACAGTCGCTTTATGCAGAATTTTGCACTTTCTTTATGTACAGACGCCAGCACGTCAAGCTATCAATACTGTCAAATTTTCCCAATCAACTTTGAACCGTATGCTTCAGCGATAAAGTTGAAAATCTGTTAAGGAAATTTGACAGACTGTAGTAGCTTGATGTGCTGGCGTCTGCACATAGTTTGCTACCTGGAGTACGAGTCTAAGTGCCTTCGATTGCATCTGAAGACTCTCATTATCAGACGAGTGCTACGAGCGTAGCGCGTAGCCAATTATTTATTGCTAGCCGTTCCTGGCGGTTTCACCCGCGTCCAAACGGACTTACTTACCGCACCTGATTAAAAAATAGCTTAAGTTACTCCTTGTTAAATCAACTACCTGTCAATAAAAGTCCCGTTTAAATCGGTACAGGCATTTCAGAGATTAGACGGAACAAACAGACTCTCAATTTTTTTTTACTTGTTATTTCGGTTTAAGTCGCTATATCTAAACGAAGACTATTGGCTTTCTAATGTATATTATTGTGCTATTATTCGTTGTTTTGGCTGCAGGTCTTCCATATACATAAACAAATAAATATATAATTATATGCATGTATCAATACTACAAACAGACACGCCAATTGTATTTATATGTATAGATTGTCTATTAGAGTCATAAGTACTCTCGCAATCAATAACCTAATTCCCATCAAACAATCTGTCGGCCTACTTAATCTGCGAAAACATTTCTTCAATAAAATGTTTGATAAACATATTAAGGTAGTTATTGAAAACGCTCAGCCGGGAAATGGGGAGCCGTGGCTAACGGAACTCGTCACAAGGCGTAGACAGCGTATAGAACTAGATATGCTACTAATATAATAATAACTAGAGAGAGAAGGCATTAACGTGAATTACTAAAGTGCGAGTGAGATAGACTATCAGTTTGTTGTCTTTATTCGTGTATCGGTTTTTGTTTGTCTGCCACAGAACACTTGGTGGCAATCAAGTTTTCACCGCTTACGGAATTTTTGTTGATAAATCTGTGAAACCTATGCTTAAAGCTTTATCCTTTTACTAGCTTTATTTAAAACGTCAATCAAGTTATTTTTTTTTGATTGGATGTAAAAGCCATGTTCACTGCACAGAATCAAACATAACCTGTCTAGGTAATAAGCTTATGTATAAACAACTCGGTAACTTGAGATAGGTAATATTAAGTCCATGGTAACTTGGTTCAAGAATTATTCATTAAAATGGGTATTTGGCCAGTAATAAGCAATCCTAAATGAATTAAAACTGTAAGACAGCTTTACAGACACCAGGACATCAAGCTACTACAATCTGACAAATTTCCCTAATAGATTTTCAACTTTATCGCTGAATTATATGGTTGAAAGTTGATTGAGAAAATTTTACAGTTTCGGTAGCTTGATGTGCTGGCGTCTGTACGTCTGTCAATAATGCCTTATCTGTATAGCACGTCTACGTCACATAGTAACTATGTCACCGAAATACATTCTACCTCATTTTTACCTTTGCTTAGTAATAGTTCAGTCGTTCAAACGTTCACTGACCGACTTTTTATGGGGTGACACGTGATTGCTTCCCGCAAAATAGGCATCGGCGTCGGTTAGAAATATTGAGGGCACAGGTTAGGGATAGCCACTATCTGCCAGATAAATTCAAAAAATAAAAGCTTTTAAATTGGTACAGAATTTATATGAAATGATCTGCTAGATAAACTATCTGGAACTTATCAGCAACCCATGAAACTGGACCTGAGTATGTAAATACTTAGAACTTCAAATATAGACATTTTCAAGTAATACTGAATTATTGAAGGCATCATGCAAAATGGAATGTACTTTATATATTTTTCCAACAAAACACATTATTTCTTATTTAAAATGAAAAATATCCAAAATATCCAAAAAATAGGTGGAGAGTTGGTCATTTTTATTTTAAATTCATAAACAAATCAAAAAAATACAGATAACAACTGCCGCTATCAGTTTTCAAATCGCTACATTACAGCTTCCCAAAATTACATTAGAACAAAGGTTCCTGATTAGAACAAACTATATTATTTCCATATCCTAAAATCTAAATGATCGATCTATTAATAATTATGCAAACTAGTGCATAAACGGAATAATCACAAAATGCCAATTCGACTAATACCGACGTTACGTTAATTAAAGCATCCCTAATGAATACAAATAAGCCTTTTGTGGCATTAAATGCAGTTGTAACAACCAGTGTTGTTAATCGAATCAATTAATATTATCGACATTTTGATATCGAGTATTTGGTTGCGAAAACTAAATTAATAGGAATAACAATTCTAATTCTAGTTTACCAAAACTACCACAAGTACCACATTTTAATTGATAGATATTTTTTGTGAACAAATAATGAGAAATATTGAAACTTTTGGGTTTATATACTTTGGTTCATCATATTTTATATGTCGTAGAGGGTGGCGTCCTTATCGCACCAACGTGATGTCACAGTAATGAAGGCCGTCAAGATCAATTTGACAAATGTCTTTGAAAATTAGATTGTTTGTGAAGCGTCAAGTGGTGACAGCAGTCAATGTCATTGCTTGGGAGTGGTCTACGCTTGGAAGAAGAAATTCGAACGTCAACCGCCGTTGCGAACGAAAAGAATTGGAGAACTCTCCGCGTTTCACAAAGCAATCCGTTTCCATCTTGCACGTATTGTTGCTTTACGTTTAACTTGTTGTAAAACCGGAATAAACAGTCATTCACCGACGTAAAGAAGACTTTATTTCTGAAAACCATTCCGAAACAATAAAGATGGCTGATGAAGACGATTTGGACTATCCGCCTGTGTCAATCCCGCTCGCTCATCCGTCATATACAACAACCCCTTTCGTTCTACACAACAAGTAGGTGTTTGTAAATAAGTTGAAAATATTATATCTCTAAACAAATAAAAAAACTTTAAAAAATCCCTTTACCAAACTCATAGACATTATTTATTTAGCATCCAAGATCCAACAAGAACCCAATGATTTCAATAACACTATTTAATATTTAAACTACTTACTAATTTGAAATCAGTCATGCATTCTTCTCACAAAAATTCTAACATCCTGACATGATCATCTTCCATTCATCTACAAACACATAAATACCTGCAAATTCATCTTAAGTATCGATAAACCGAATGTTGCCATAAAAAATGCTACAACACAAATGTTGCAAAATTTACTTTTGTGTTAGCTAATAATACGTATGTGGATTGTTTCTGTTTCAAACGAAATAACTGCATGTAATTGCTCCGGTTGATCAATTACCTAATCAAAGTGGCACGAAGTCTGATGGATGTTACATAATCCCTGGGATAAAGAATAAATGACGCTGTGTAAAATATATGTGCACTTTTATTTGATAGCGGATAACAAAATTACTGAAAAAGTATTTAATCCCCAGTTTGGGTTAATTTCATTTAATTATAATGTAACATCGGGATAACTTGTTTTAAATATTTATTCAAATCAAACAGTGCACTTTCTTAATCCCGACAAAAAATGTATTGGTTGGCCAATAAAGTAAAAATAAAATAAAAAAATAATACGTCTAATTATCTCAAAATAAGTCAAAATAAGTAATATACAAACTGTAGATTTATTATATGCAGTAATCATATACCTAATACTACATAATATTAAAAAGCTTTAAGAGTTTGTTTTGTATGTCTGTTTGAACACGCTTATCGGGAGCTACTGGAACGATGAAAAACCCTTACTTCTTTAGATAGCCTAGGCTACTTTTTATCCGGATGCGCGAAGCAGTTGATGCTGAACCTCTAGCAGAAGCTAGAAACATATCACTTATTTAAAAAAATAACATTAGTTTAAAATAATAAAGTTCAGTTAAAAAACGATTTAACCACGTCAAAGTTTCTTGCAAGCAAACAAGTTAATTACCAATTCATTACAATATGCTATTTTATTCTCACACAAACAAACCCATTAATACCCTGAAAACAATAAAACGCAAGTTGGAATGTAATTAAAAACAAAACGTGTAAATAAGTAAAGACTTGTACAACTGTATTTGAATGCATATAGGAAACTGCAGTTTATAAAGCGAACTTTGGCATTCAGAAGGAACTTTAAGTACATATAAATATGAAAATATTAATAAAGTCAAATATAAACTATGAAATTAATAATTTTTAACTTTGACGTCCTCGCTGGTCTAGTAGTCGCAAGGCGCGACTGCTGTGCACGGGGTCTCGGGATTCAACTTTATCGCTGAAGAATATGGTCCAGAGGAAGGTTTCGGGTAGCTTGTGTGTGGCGTCTGTCTATCAGAACTTTATTAAAACGGTACAGACGCCAGCACATCAAGCTACTGTCAAATTTTCCCAATAAACTCAACACGGAGAGCTTCAGCGATAAAGTTGAAAATCTATTAAGGAAATTTGACCAGATTATAGTAGTTGATGTGCTGGCGTCTGCACAATATATTCGTCGGTAGACGGTACCGTTGTTAGGAAAAGGCTAGTCAGATAAAACAGTACCAATTCAAGTAGACAATAGCTGCTAAGATTAATACACACTCCAAAGTAACCTTGTATTAAAGTACGAACAAGATTCGTCTCAGTTTGGTACTTAGAAAGGAATTTCGCGGTTTACGGCATATTTACAGCTGTATAAATAAACCAGTGGGAATAAAAACTTGACTCGAGCCCATCAAACGGGTTGTGGATATATTCCAGGTATAACAATGTTTGTAGGAACGTACCTACGTAAAGATTTATTGCTATTTTACGATATATAGAATTTTATCTTTGAATCTTATACACTTAGGTATGTAAGTGTTATTTACATACGCTAATCTATAGCAGTGTTATGTACCCGAATCTGTTGATTTTTTTAACAATATTAAAAAGATCAAAAAAGAAAAATTCGTGGTAGCCTAGTAGTTAAAGCACCAGCCTTTCGAGTATGAGGGTACGGGTTCGATTCCAGGTCAGGCAAGTACCAATGTAACTTTTCTAAGTTATGCGTACTTTCTAAGTTTATCTTGGACACCAATGACTGATTAAAGGTGAAGGAAAATATCTCGAGGAAACCTGGACCATAAAGTCTGAAATCACCAACCCGCATTGAGCAAGCGTGGTGACTAACGCTCAGTCCTTCTCCGTGGGAGAGAAAGCCTGTGCCCAGTAGGGGGTAGATAAAAAGGCTGTGATGATGATGATGATTAAAAATCGCTTCTTTATGTCTAGAGATTATACAATATTAATACATACACTACATTATGGTTAAGATAAACCAACAAAAAAAAATTGTATTTCCTACCTCTTCATGCTCGAAAATAAACATTTTTAAATCAGTCTGTAATTACTATAGTTCAACATACAATTAAAATACAATAATACAATTCAATTGCCGTGACTTATTGCAATCACACAACATACTAAGCAATACATTATAGTTGTGTGAAGCACTCGGTCAGCCGTTGTACGGGATACATGTCAAACAATGTTTATTGTTATGTTACAACACTAATTAATCGCCACTGAAGTGGTCGGGTAAACCTCTAATTAATTGCTAGTGTTGTGCTATTGCATCGATACTGTAACGTACTAGCTAGACATGAAGGTTTTAAAAGAGTTTGTGAAGGCCTTGCCATAAAATATTGGGCTCCATTTCAAAATAAAATAAATGCTTTAGAATGCAAAAGAAAACGGATTTAAGACCTGTTTCACCACCTACGAATAAGTTCCAGATGGATTTGGTAGATAATTTCATACAAATTCTGTTCCATTTTTTTAATTTATTTGGTAGATACTGGCTATTCGGACATTGTGAAACTGTCCCTTAGTCTGTTACGCTGTTCTGATTAAATGGCAGAACCAAAACAAATGAATTTTGATATAGGTACGCTGCGGGTTTTATATTTTCCGAATAATATTTACACGTAGCTTGCCTAAATGTCCGCCAAAAAGTAGTTTTCCTATTGTGTCTACACCAGATGGCAATTAAAAACTCAACTTTACAAGTTTTTCAAAATATAGAACAGGTATTTCAGTCTTTAATCTTATTTAGACCTTACGAAAAGTTTAAATATAACTCGTTGGTTACACCTGCAGCCAGCCAAGCGCGCGGTGATGTCATCGTATGAATTTGACGTCACTGCTATTCGGCTACGTAGGTGGCATCAACGTCACAGGTCTGTTACGAATTAAGAATAAATCATTCTATTTGTCTATGGAACACAATAACATGAACTGTCATTAACGTCATTCAATTTACTTGTTAAACTTGCTTTTTAATATAAATCTGGTTCTTCAAAGTTAACAGACAAATGTGTGTTGCTGGGGAGTTTGTTGCGCCATTTCTGCTTCCCAGCGAGAACACATAGGAAGTGGTGTAGGGTGGGCGTGTTGAGGGCTGCCTCTTGTTTTGACTTTCGAAAAGTGCTGATTTATCAGCCTAATTTGAATAAACGAATTAAAGTTTGAGTTCAATCAACCCAACAAAATATTTCCGACACTAAGGAGTTTTAAAGTATCGCAAATTATAACTAATTCAATGGACCAAGGTTTTATGTATTTAAAATTGAACAGTGGAATAACCTTAAAATTTTTGTCAAATTATCTAAATCCTCGGGTCGGCATTAAATCAAGGCTTAGCAGCTTAGTCCCGAGGGCTCCTTGTTAGACGGCAATTGGTTCCCGGCGGACCAGCGTGGTTTTTCCCGCGGAAATTGGCTACACGCTACCGCCATCTTGTACAAATGTTGATACAAAATTACATTCCCAGCAAAACATTTAAGAAAATGTAATCCTTCGTAACTCTTAGTTATTCAGAAACACGCTGGTAATGCCTTGAGCAAAGCATTTTTTTAGTAGTTATTAAAATTTATCATATTTGATTTTTTATTGCAGTACCTATACCAATATTTATTTGTCATCGAATAGATACTTAGAAGTCTTTTATAGTAGAGAAGAGTAGTATCTACTATTTGTTATCACTTCTTTTCTAGCGACATTTCTTTAGCAAACAGCAAAATGTAAAACATTTCTTTTCACTTTAAATTTAAATGGATGTAGAGAGATATTTACTGCTGATAGAGAATGACCTTTGCAGCATTTCAGAGCGGTGCGGGTAAGCGTTTAAGACGCTTTGCGAGGGAAAAAATCTCGGAGAGTTGCCTGCTGCTAGTAGAATTTATTATGAAGACCAAAATGGTTTAGTTCTCAAAATAACTTTATTTACCTAAATAAATGTTTTCTTTAATTATTTATGTATATAACATATTTACACTCATTACAAACTTATTAATTCACTAAATATATACACACTTATAAAATATATCTAATATAATAATATCAATATACTAATAATAGTTTAACTACTGACATCATGACTAATAATATGTTAAACAAATACTTTTTAATACAACAATATCGCCAATCTTTATTACAGAACAAAAATATATTACCATGAAAATCTTTATGGAAATACACATCTTATTTAAGCGTAAAATAAACCTCGGACTTACCCAAGTAAATAGATCTGCAATAATCCTGAATAAAAATGTTTATTTCAGTGAAACGGAATTCAATCATTTTTATTTTCATTGAGGCCTTCAGATAATTCGATCACTTGAAGCAGTCGGATGCTGGGTGAATTCCACCGTGGTCTTGAGCGTCAAGTCTAAGTTTTTTGTTAAAAGAAGTTAGGTATTTAGTTTGTCAGCAGGTATTTCAGTTTGTCAGCAGTTTAAACAACGATTTAAACTGCTGACAAACTGATGAAACCGTGGCATTACAATATGTTTATTGCCAGGTGCTTGTTTGTCTATATCATTATCTCCCGGGCCTTTTTTCCCTACAGTTTGTCTATACTTATATTATAAAGTAATAATCTAAATACCTAATCAAATCAATATCAACGGTAGTAATAATCTTTCCTAGATTTGATTATTTGTTTGTTTGGATTGAATATGCTAAGAAACAACTAGACGCATTTGAAAATTCTTTCACTACTCGGAAGCTACACTATCCCCGGTGAAGACAGGCGATGTTTTATCCAGGTACGGGAAGAATTTCCCCATGGACGCAGGAGAAGCCACGAACTGCTAGTAAATAGTAAATTTGTACAAAAAAGGTGTTACTTTATGTGTCTATAATCAAATTAAAAAAAAGAACATGTCAATATCGAGACTAAAAATAATATAATTTACATAAAGCTTGAAAGCGATTAGACAGAGCAAGTCGATACTCAATCACCGGTCATTTGAATTCATCTATCCCAATTAATTTGATCTCCAAAATCCAGTGGAACAACACGCACCATACAGCTCACCCTAATAAACGGGACCCGATTCAATAACTCAATTAAACAGACTTTTCCAATTGAATTTGTTTTTGTTGATTTTCTAAATTCTCCAGTTTATTTCTGTACAATTTTGTCCTTTGTTCAATAAGTTTTAAATATTCATACATTCCTAATTCGAAGCTTAATTAGAACTCGAGACAAGCACCCACAAGACTAATCACTCATGAATTTCTACCCACAATTAATTAACTTTACAATAAAGCAATACACTGGGGTAATATCTATTGAAAGCTTTATGATCCAACTAAACCCTAATACGCTGTTACTGAACCTACTTATACTGAGATTATCTGTACAATTACAAACACAACGTTTAACCGCAACAGCTCTGTGCTCGGCTGTACCTCCTGGCAATAACATTAAAATTGAAATAGGTGGAGCAAACTCTGCGAATATGTCGCTCGAGCGGACTTGAGCGGCTCAATTATCGAATCAAAACCATTAACCCGCATAGGTGGGAGCGGAGACGTACTTCGCTGACTGAGCGACGATTACCGGCGAATCTAGGATTTCACTTACGTGGCTTGGGATAGATCCCGCGAAATAGGTTTGTAAATGGGAAAATACTGCATTATTCCTAGGATTGCTTATTTTAATTGATATTTTAATAAAGTTTGTATTCAAGTGCTGGTAACTATTCAGCGTGCAAGGGCAGTTTGATAAGACCACCAAATCTGAGAAACAAAATGTGCTATGACAATAAATTTCCGTTTCACAATTTTCGTTTCAAAACGATACATGAAACTAATATTATTTTAAGATGCTTTTTCAATCATTATCCCAATTGGAGCTGAAACATATTATGACAATCTTACAGACGCCAGAACATCAAGCTGTCAAATTTTCTCAATACACTTTGAACCATATACTTAGTTGAATATCTATTAAGGAAATTTGTCAGATTTTAGTAGCTTGATGTGCTGGCGTCTGTACATTAACTCTGTATAACAATGCAACCTCCTTGGGCACTTCTTAACAAACGGATCTAAGCTGAGCGGAGTACAATGCAAATTTGTGCACCCGCATTCAATCTGTGCTCACCTTGACACCCATTCTGAAGCCACGTAGAGCTCAACGAACTGAGCTCTTCAGATAGGAAGGGTGCTTGAGGAATTTCATTGATGGAATATGCATCTATATATATAAAAATCAATGCCACTTTTCGTTGTAATTCCATAACTCAAGAACGGGCTCACTTATCCAAACCAAATGCTTAGGATTTGGTCGGCATATTTAGTAGATGGTTTATGTGAAGTTTGCACAAAATCGGTCGAGCGGTTCCTCATTTGTCACATTTTTTGTAATAAATGAATTCAATAGAAACTTTTTTCACAGAAACTTTTTTGAAGTTTTGTTGACAGGACAAGCACGTTGTTATGTCATTCATGCCGTCAATTCATTTTGGACGTGGTTTGATTAAATCATATTATCAGCGATAAATTTACGATTTACTTGAATTTTATTTGAAGGCAAGATTTACGTGGTAATCAACAGCTTTTTGGTGGTGCATTGATATTACTTTCAGGGGATTTTCGTCAAACATTGCCTGTCATTCCTCGATCAACTCCTGCTGATGAAATAAATGCCTGCTTGAAGTCATCAGTTCTTTGGAGATATCTACAAAAATTGACACTAAACATTAATATGCGTGTTCACCTACAAAATGATCCAGCTGCCCATGAGTTCTCAAAACAATTGTTAGAAATTGGTGACGGCAAAATACAAATCGACAGAACCAACGGATTGATCGCTGTACCGAACAATTTTTGTACAATTGCGCAATCGATAGATGAATTGATTGAATGTGTTTTTCCGAATATTGTTCAGAATTACAGAAATCATGATTGGTTGACAGAACGCGCCATTTTAGCACCGAAAAACATTCATGTCAATGCAATTAATTTTCAAATTCAAGCGAAAATGCCAGGCGTAGTCACGAAATATAAATCAATTGACAGTGTTATGAATCAAGATGAGGCAATGAATTATCCAATTGAATTTTTAAATTCATTGGAGCCGGCTGGTATGCCACCGCATTGCTTGAATCTGAAAGTTGGTTCTTCGATTATATTATTGCGAAATATTAATCCACCAAAACTGTGTAACGGAACCAGATTGGCAGTGAAAAAGTTATTGCCAAATTTGATTGAAGCTACGATCTTAACTGGTAAATCAAAAGGAGAAGTTGTTTTGATACCGCGTATACCTATGATTCCAACTGATATGCCTTTTGAGTTCAAACGTTTACAATATCCTGTGCGTTTATCATTTGCGATGTCCATCAACAAGGCCCAAGGTCAAACACTTCACGTTTGTGGTGTGAATTTGGAGGAACATTGTTTTTCACATGGCCAGTTATATGTTGCCTGTTCTGCCGTGCAGGCCCTAAAGTGCAGTATGAGGAAAAAAGCGGTTTCGAGAAAAACGCAAAAAACTTTTTAACACTGTTTTTTTTTACATTATTTAAGTATTTGGTGTATATTTTTATTGCTACGAGGACTAAGTGACAACAAACATGGTATTTACAAAAACAAATGTTAATTTTGTTTATTAGATTTTAATTAAAATCGAATTTTGAAAAATCTTAGCTGTTACTGCACGCAAAAAGTTACACATATGCAGATTAAAATGCAGTAAAAATACTTGATACTACAAAAACTTTGATTTTTTTACTACTTTGCAGACTAATAATGTAAACTTTAGGGGATCGTTGGGAATGATAAAGCGACACAAAACTTGTAAATAATATATTAATCACAGACAGACAGGAGAACAGCTGACAGACAAATTTTGTTTTATAACGCTACGTTCCACGACGCGATTGGCATCGCCGTCGCCCTGTTCCACGAGCGTGGCGAGCGTGGTGGCGAACATACCCCAATCAATGCCACTTTTCGTTGTAATTCCATAACTCAAGAACGGGCTCACTTATCCAAACCAAATGCTTAGGATTTGGTCGGCATATTTAGTAGATGGTTTATGTGAAGTTTGCACAAAATCGGTCGAGCGGTTCCTCATTTGTCACATTTTTTGTAATAAATGAATTCAATAGAAACTTTTTTCACAGAAACTTTTTTGAAGTTTTGTTGACAGGACAAGCACGTTGTTATGTCATTCATGCCGTCAATTCATTTTGGACGTGGTTTGATTAAATCATATTATCAGCGATAAATTTACGATTTACTTGAATTTTATTTGAAGGCAAGATTTACGTGGTAATCAACAGCTTTTTGGTGGTGCATTGATATTACTTTCAGGGGATTTTCGTCAAACATTGCCTGTCATTCCTCGATCAACTCCTGCTGATGAAATAAATGCCTGCTTGAAGTCATCAGTTCTTTGGAGATATCTACAAAAATTGACACTAAACATTAATATGCGTGTTCACCTACAAAATGATCCAGCTGCCCATGAGTTCTCAAAACAATTGTTAGAAATTGGTGACGGCAAAATACAAATCGACAGAACCAACGGATTGATCGCTGTACCGAACAATTTTTGTACAATTGCGCAATCGATAGATGAATTGATTGAATGTGTTTTTCCGAATATTGTTCAGAATTACAGAAATCATGATTGGTTGACAGAACGCGCCATTTTAGCACCGAAAAACATTCATGTCAATGCAATTAATTTTCAAATTCAAGCGAAAATGCCAGGCGTAGTCACGAAATATAAATCAATTGACAGTGTTATGAATCAAGATGAGGCAATGAATTATCCAATTGAATTTTTAAATTCATTGGAGCCGGCTGGTATGCCACCGCATTGCTTGAATCTGAAAGTTGGTTCTTCGATTATATTATTGCGAAATATTAATCCACCAAAACTGTGTAACGGAACCAGATTGGCAGTGAAAAAGTTATTGCCAAATTTGATTGAAGCTACGATCTTAACTGGTAAATCAAAAGGAGAAGTTGTTTTGATACCGCGTATACCTATGATTCCAACTGATATGCCTTTTGAGTTCAAACGTTTACAATATCCTGTGCGTTTATCATTTGCGATGTCCATCAACAAGGCCCAAGGTCAAACACTTCACGTTTGTGGTGTGAATTTGGAGGAACATTGTTTTTCACATGGCCAGTTATATGTTGCCTGTTCTGCCGTGCAGGCCCTAAAGTGCAGTATGAGGAAAAAAGCGGTTTCGAGAAAAACGCAAAAAACTTTTTAACACTGTTTTTTTTTACATTATTTAAGTATTTGGTGTATATTTTTATTGCTACGAGGACTAAGTGACAACAAACATGGTATTTACAAAAACAAATGTTAATTTTGTTTATTAGATTTTAATTAAAATCGAATTTTGAAAAATCTTAGCTGTTACTGCACGCAAAAAGTTACACATATGCAGATTAAAATGCAGTAAAAATACTTGATACTACAAAAACTTTGATTTTTTTACTACTTTGCAGACTAATCTGCAGCATAAGACTTTCTTTACTGCATTTTAATTTGTGTCTTGTACTAATTGCACATTGCACATGTGGTATATAACAATCCCAACAAATATTTACGACGTTAAGTAGACGTTATGATGGCAACTACATGTTATTTAGTATAATCGTATAAACATCATAGGAGCGTTTTCTCGACCGCATTTATTCTCTCTACTCGGCCCATTTTATTCAACTTAAGTCGCTAAGAATTTCGTGTAACAGTCATATAAATACCTAACTTAGTCGAATAGTAGTCATATACACGTCGGCGATTTGACAACATGTCCAGTAATGATAGCTGTCGCGTCGTGTATTCGACTTCGAGTCACATAATACGAGCATAATACGATGTAATCGTGGTGTTATTGTCATTCAAAGATGTTTTTGAACGAATTATATTTCATTTAGCAGTGTTTTTGACAGTTGAGTTAATATTGCATTTTTTCTGTTATTTGAGGAGATAAAATCATTTCATCAGTTCTAAACCATTCGGCAATCAAGTTTAATGACGTGAGGAAAGTTTCTAATAATTTTATTGCCTTTAAAATTTTAATGTTTTCATATATTTTTAGTAACAATTTATTACCTGACTGCGTTACATGACAACTATATAACTTCTCGATCTATAAACTGCGAGTATTTTGTAAATGTGGACGCCGTGAAAGTTAATTTAGGGATCAGTAATAAATAAAACTTTTGTTTTAAGTAAACCCCACAGTGATCTATACTTATGCGGATGTTGATATGTTTTTATCAAAGATGGACTTCATCGAAATGATAAACGCAGATTAAATTAGCCGTGGCCATTAACTCATTTCATCGTTAGTTCTCGTTGTTATGGATGTGGTTTCCAGATAGTCCGTGGAAATAGACGGCCGTTACGTTTTGTTTTAACAGACAACAATATACAATGTTTATTAACTTACCGTTTATTTTGGTGTCCCCATTGTAAATATTTTGCTATCTTTAATAATATTCCAGAAAACGAATAATAGTTGCCTCAATTCTTTGTGATCTCCATTATCAGGGCAGTCCTAAACCTTCACTGTTTTGTAATGTCATCAGACATACATCTAAGGGTCAACTTTTTACTTAATACGTGCCTACAATTTTAGAAAGTTGCCCTTGGTTTCAAAGTTTCCATCATCAGATCCTGGACCTGACATTGAAACAGAAAGAGCTTTGTCTTTACTTGATAGAATAGACATAGAATCGCCGTGCTAAGCCTGCTGAACTTCGGCAAATGACCTGCAGGGTATACTCGTACGTAACATTTAAATATGATACGGAACCCTTCCCATTGTCCTCACTCTCGGCTTGAGTTCCATTGCTTCGTATATATAGCAGTCGTATTAGCATATTTGTGATACTTTAGGTTATATAGAGGTCACTCGTAATACTTATATTCGAATTTTATATACCTAATGGTTACAAATACTACGTTTAAACAATTATTATCCGTGTAGCAGTTGTTTAAAATATGTTTTATAGATATCGTCATGGGCACTATTATGACGATAGAAAAAGGAAATGGTAATAAAGTCTATATGACAAAAAATATATACGACTATTCGGACACATAATGCACCAGTACATGAGAAAGAGTTAGAAAAAATACTGTAAAATAACTTAGATAAGAATCAAAGTCATATAAATGTTTGATAATAATATGACAAAAATGTTTGTTGAGAATAAACATTGACGCTTCGCAGACGTCTTCCTTCCTTGGCAGCGATTGACACACGAACACGACTGATTGAGCTAGAGAAATATCGACAAATTCTGACTAGAACACAGTAAAATATGACCTGTACTGCAGTGAAATTAGTAAAATTGTTCAAGTTACCAATTATAATGCAGTAACAGAGTGTCATACTGCGTTTTAATTGGCATATAACTTATTTTCATCTTTTGAAAAATACCGACTATACTGCAGTAAATAATGAACATACTGCAATTTAAATAGTGTAGTATGTGAAATAAACTAGTGATCAGCCATGCAGTATTCACACTGTTGGTACAAAAACTACTTACTGCTTTTTAATTTATATCCCTCAATATTTTCTTTGGGTGTAGAATACAGATTTTTTGTGGTAATATAGATATTTACTGCGTTTAACTTGGCAAAGTGACGGATCGTGGTAGACGTAACTGCTATAACTGTATTTTAGTTGGTATTGTAATATATTTAGACATTATAATATTAGTTACTGCTTTCATAAATTTGATTTTTTAACCGTTTAAAGCATCCTATCAAAAATCTGGTCAGATAGTCATGTTCCTTATAACGCGTTCATTATGGTTCAATATTCAACAAAAAAATGACAAAAAACCTGTTACTGCGTTTTAGGGCCTGCACGGCAGTGTTCCAGAGTCGGTACCCCCAGCCGTTTGTTTATTTATGCTCAAAATGGAAAAACAAAAAATATTGTTTATCCAAATGTTTTGGATTAAGTGTGTTGTAAATAGCTAGCAATTGATTTCGATTTTAAATAAAATATTTTTTTGATTAAATAAATGAATTTGATGTTCCGATTTGTTTATTTTATTTCACTTTATACGTAGCGAAGCACGTACCGGGCCGCTAGTTCACCTATATATACATATGTATATCTCGTGCCTACAAGGGTATTGTTTCTAAGACTTTCTATAAGAAGAAACTTTTCGAAGTGGTTATGTGACAGAGACATACATACATTTACTTTAACAAATCATGTAGTTAAAAACCTTTAAACGTAATGTATACCCACGAAAATATTAAGCTTTTTTGCTTCCACATAAAAGACAGATGACTGTATTTTATGTAACTTACACTATTTTTAATTTGAAAACGACTAAATTGATTAGGCTGAAAAGTGGTGGGGAGCTTAGAACCAGGAGACAGACAGACAGACAAGATACTTTTTATACCCATCAATCTTCGGGATTTACTAGGGATGCGGGTGAAACCATATGTGGGAACTTGTCCAAATAAAAATAAACAGAGCCCATCGGATATGAATCTTTGAGCACTCAGCGGACAGCGACTGCTCACAAACTACATATGTATTCCCGACGTGGGCACAACAAAACGCTTAGCCATAACGATTCAGTCTGCATCAGCTCAAAAATGCTTTGCTAAACGTTTGCCAAGCCACGCATAGTCACGCGAGCCGATCAAGCGATGCGTGAAATGAAAAGAGTACATCTAACTGAGTACATTCCCACTTTCAGCATTTGGAATTTCACTTTGAAAGTTCATAAATTTGACAAACAGATGGCGTAGTAGGTAGTGAATCTGCCTGCCACGCTGGAGGTCAGGGGTTCGATTCCCGCATAAGCCAAAAATTTGTGTGCGTGTTTGATTTATTCTGGGCGTATAATATGGTATGTGTTTTCAAAAGAATAGTATATAAGTACGTCTATCAGTTGTCTAGTACCCATTGAACATGCTCTGCTGAATTTGGGACTAGATGATGTTGTGTATATGTGAGGAATATTATATTAAAAAAGTCATTTTTAAGAAACTGATCTATGGAAAGCCGGTTCCCATTTCATCTGTGGTTCAATACCTACTTCATGCAGTAGGACACAAAAAAAGTGTAACATATAACATTCAACGGTATACAAGAGACTATCATCATCACTTATCTTCAGACCGAATATCTTAAGAATAGATTCTAGCGTTCAACGTTAGAGAGCAGTAAACTCCCTTTCGCATAAAAATATTAAAAGGATAAATTCGAATTTTGAAATTGTGGCTTACTGACGTAAAGTATGAGACCTATGTGAACTAAGAACGGTCTGCGTTTGATACGAACCGTAAACGGTAACGTTTTTGCTATCGCTTGACGGGCCACACAAAGGTGATACAACCCACATTCAGCCTCAACTTTATCTCGTAAACCCTTTATAAGAAAGTCGCTGTATCATTCAGGTATGTAGTAAAAAATGTGAATCGTTGTTATCAAGAGTATCGACGAATTTTTTTATAGGCGAGGAATAATCAAGGTTCTGGAAAATATTACCTAAAAATAATTCGTAAAACTAATGTTATAACAAAAACGGAAACAGTCCCAAAACCCCTTATTCTCTCTGATAATATCACTGACGTATATATATTTCAATTTTATTTCCGGATAATCCACCCTCGCCGCCTGATTTAACATAACTAGTATAAACGGAACAAATTGAGGCAGGTAAGCAATCACCCGAGATCAGTAGAAATCGTCTCAAACCCGATTGATATGAGACACACCGAAACGCCTGTCTCTGTGTGAGTTACACATACATGTGTAAAAATGTCCCCAAATAAACCTCTTTACATATCCAGCCGACTCACATATAGCCAGCTCAGCCACGATATAAAACCTCCATAGATCACCTATTCATGGCACAGCCGTGGTCGCTGGCTGGTTCAGAATAACAATATTAATCCTGCTACATGTTCCGTGCAGGGTTCTTTATCGAATGGACCTTCGATTTGTTCAATTCAAACTTGGAATCAAGAATTCGGGCATTCAGCCAGCCAAAAGGATTTTCGTGTGCTCATTTAAAAAGTGAAAACAAAACAAAAATTGTTTATGTAAAGACTGATATAGATATTGATTACCTTTAGGCATATACAAACTTCTAGAATTAAGGATTTTCGTTCGTTTTAGTCTTCGGTATTTTGTACTGTAAGTGAAAACATGACAGTTAGGGCCTGGGCGACCTACGAATAAGTTTTAGTTAGTTTATTTGGTAGATAATTCCACGCAAATTTTGATCCATTTTTGAATTTATTCGGTTGTTAGCGGCTATTCGGATATTATGAAACTATATAAAATATATTATGTACATAGTTTTAATCTTCAGTATTGTATACTGTAAGTCAAAATATGTCATTTAAACACTAAGGCGCTCTTTAGTATGTACAGACGCCAGCACATCAACCTACCACAATCTGTCTAATTTATTTAATAGACTTTCAACCTTTTCACAATATCGGAAGGTTTTCGGTAAAAATTTGGTATTTGACCTGCTGTCGTCTGTATAAATTGTCAGAAAATAACACATCAAATTAATAATATGTAAATATGCCTCCGCTTTTACTCACTTCACTCGTTATTGGCAGAATCGTTGATAAATAAAAATAGAATAGAATAGATATTTAACAATAGCGAACTTTCAGTAGTCTTTATAAATATCGTAAAGCAGTGATTTAATAAACACAGTATCGGTGCGATGTCAGTACATTATGTGTTTCCATCGAAAAAGCGACAAACAAAGTAATATTGCAGACATTGACCCTGAGAGCGTTTAGTTTTGGCGTCGCGCCAAGGGGTCGGCTGACGCTGAGACACTTATGAAGAGGTGTCTTTTTTGTTTTAATTCTCTGTTTTTAGTTTGGCTAGTCAAATACTATTGTTTTTATTACTTGTGTTATGTGTAGTAGGTAATAACTATGTAGGTATATATTAATATGCAGCTCCGCTCTTTTATCTACGAGACAAAAGCTGAAATAGAAAAACAAAATTTCAATGACTGTATACTTCCGGTTGCTCATGCGAATAAAATGTAGCCTATAACACTCACAAATAACGAATAGCTTTCTATTGGTAAAAGCTCAGAAGAATTTTCTAAATTTTTGACAATAACTCACAATTCACAAACTGGACCTCTTTATGATATTACTATTTCAAATTTTCCTAAAATTGTCTCCTTCACTTTTAACGTTTAAATTAATAAACATATCTAAGTCATGGTTATCCGATAAGCTACTAGAAAAGGTACAAAAAGTAAATTTGATCCCAAATTATAAGAATCTCCCTCTTAAATTAATTTAATTAAATTATGTAGGAAGGCATGTCAAAAGAAGTTTATAGACAAAGTCAGTCCTTAATGATTAATCAAATAACTTGAGAAAAAATACTTCATGTCGACTTTCCTACGTGTCAAAAGAAGTCTTACGTCAATCTGTCACTTATGTGTCATTATGTCCATTCTCCGGCAGACAAAACTTGTTTCAACGGTTGCCATGCTGAGCCTGCAGGCTTACAATGTCAAACTCTGCCCTTGCTCTGCGTATACATGCGTCGTCTGCCTCCCAGTATACTCCTGGCCTTAACCTCTAGAAATCACGATACCGACATTGGTATATCCCTACTTAATATTCCTGAAAGTTTTTATCGATTCCAAATAAAATTTCCAACTTTTTATGGAGTAGGTAATATTATTTCTCTATCAATAAAATAGTCGTAAAATCAAATTAATTCAAAAGGTCAACAACAAATAGAAGAATAAAATGTAAAACAAACACGTTCAAAGGTCGTATTTTGAAAATGGTTTCCGTTATTGTTGTTAACGCTTGAATGAAGTACAGACGCCAGCACATCAAGCTATCTGAAACTGTAAAATTTTCCCAATCAATTTTGAACCGCATATTTCAGCGATAAAGTTGAATATCTATTAAGGAAATTCGACATATTGTAGTAGCTTTATGTGCTGGCGTCTGTATAAGAAAACAATACTTTTTATGAACACTTGGAAAAACAAAATATGTGAGTTATGGGACTACTCGTATATATAACAGTATACAAATCTCGTTCTGAAATCGGCTAGGTAAGTAAGTTCTCTACTGAACCTGATGTAGTGTGAAATCACAAGCACCTACAAAAGTTCACAATATCGTGACAACGAGTGTACGTAGTTTACGCGATAGAACGCACTTTATAACTGAACTAAGTACATTTTTACAGTCTTTATTTAGGTAGATCACAAACAAGGATATAAATCGCAATTGTGTGGATACAGTTAAATAAATAAATGTACCTATTTATTATTGTATTTTTAAATTTATGCACAGAAAATAAAATAGTTATTGTAATGAACATTAAGAAAACGTCCGAAGGTATACTTACTTAATATTAAGTAAGACGAGATATAAAAAATATATAGGTACAGACGCCAGCACATCAACCTACTTCAATCCGTCAAATTTCTGTAATAGATTTTCAACCTTATCACACTAGCGGAAGGTTAATATCTGATTGGTAAAACTTTACAGATTCTGGTTGGTTCACCTGCTGGCGTCTGTACATACTTTGGCTAAATGTTTTGTAAGCTTCAAAACAGTTTTTATATTATGTAGTTACTTTAATAACATATCTTATAAAGGTGCATCACATAACTAACACTTGAAGTTAATTTTTAATTACATAAAAATACTCAAATTCAAACCAGTTCATGCCGACTTCTGTAGATCTAAGCTTAACCAAAGAAAGGTCAATTAAAGACATTATACAGTTGCCAAGTGCGCAGCCTGCCTACCGACTCACTGTCTCCGCTGAATACGACGAAACCCCTTCCCTTATCTTACAATTCCTTACAGCCACAATAGAAAGAGAAAGCCACAGAAGGCTAGCTCCACACATTTAGCTAAAACCACGGTCACACTTTTGTTTTTTTTTTTTGTAGGTAACAACAACATTAAAAAAAGGAGAGAAAAGTAGTTTTAAAGAGAGACAAAATCTGCCGGGCTGCGGGTTGTTCGCAAGACATACCGCAGGTCTGGCACACAACGACCTTCAGAAGGAACATAGTGGGTTTTAGTCAGTAAAAGTCTGACGCCCTGCAACTGCACCCTCAGCGGGATTTTTAATTATATAATTTGATGTATTACCACGAACAAAAAAAGAGAGTAAGATTAATTTATACGAACATGTTGGTATATGCATATACATATGTGTTGATGTATTAGATATTAATTTTGTATAAATAGTCTAATAATGTATGTATTATAATAATGTTAAAATAAAACTGAACAAACGGTAAGTGATGATATCTCTAAAGTAGAACACGCTCGCCTAGAAGTCAGCAACCTATTTCATTTTAACCCAGGTTGTAGCTATCAGGAAATACAGAGCCCGGCAGGAATTCCAATCTACAGCTGCATGCACATTGAATGTATTCTCTGAACAGCCTGTAAACTTTATTTATCTGTTTTATATATAAGAAAGAGAACAGGAGAGAAAAAAATATTTGGACACTATACGTCACAACGAGTTCATTAAAAACATCGTGGAAGGGAAAATCAAAGGAAAAAGGGGAATAGGTCGGCCGAAATATAGCTCAGTCATATTAAAGAGAAGATGAAGGTTGAGACGTATAAAGAAGTTCAAGAGTTGGCACACGATAGGCAGAAATAGAATTGTTCTCTTGATTTAAAAAAGAGAACGAACTTCTTTAAAAAGAAACTTTTCTACAGTATTGCCACATAATGACCTTACTGATTCTTCTGTAATTACCTTCCTCATTTGCCAGGGTAGAAACGGCGCCATTTTACAGCGAATTCTCATCAACATGCGTGGCATGACGGCTGCTGTAAACGATGTGGTATCACGTCCCCGCGAAGTGATATGATGACAAGCGCTTGAATACTAAGTAAGACTCGCTGTGCCAGCGGGATGTAAGTATACAGATGTATAATTTTCTAGTAGTCGTGGTGGCCTAGTGTTTATAGCACCAGCCTCTCAAGTACAAGTGTGCGGGTTTGATTTCAGACCAGGTAATGACTAATGCAACTTTCTAAGTTTTATTGTACACATGAAGCTACCCGAAACTGACAAATTTTCCCTATCAACTTTGGACATATGCTTTAGCGATAAAGTTGAAAATCTACTTAGGAAATTTGACCAGGTTGTAGTAGCCTGATATACTGGCGACTGTACTTTCTAAGTTTATCTTGGTCACCAGTGGCAGATAAAGAATAAAAGTGAAGGTACGTAAGGAAGTCTGAAATCACAAACGTGCGGGTTTTGAGCAAGCGTGGTGATTATTCATTTCCGTAAAATCAGATGTAACTCCATTTATCCCACATTGAATTTCAGCATAACCTCAAGCTAGTATGCGAGGTGCCAAAGCAATTTTGCTACGGCCAAACATTTTATAAAAATTTCCCTCCTGCGTTAAAGATACATCCCTAGCGAAATTTAATTTTAGTGGGTTCAGCTGTTTAGAAAGACGTTGATAAATGACTTGGTAAGTCACCCCAGAATTACTGCGTAACATATGCATCGTAAACTGTATTTTTTAAACGTCTTGATATATCGTGTGTTAATCTCCATTTTTTTAATGACTAGGTAGGATTTTTCTCAAAACATACCTCCATCACATTATCATGCAATCCATATCAAAAATAAACTTGCTACAGTAAAAAATCAATTTACCCCACCCAACATAATTAGGAACTATTATTTTAATACTGAAGGTACATACTTCTAAGTTTGAAACATTAAATTACACCGCTTAAATGAATAAATCATCAGTGATATTCACAATGTCTTTAGAGAGTGCAACACAATTGTTTCACCTCACTCAAGACAGACAAATTCCATAAACTAGTACCTAACCTTAACCTCTAAAAAGAAGAAGTAATCTTTACATGGAATCAAACTTGCGATTGTTTAACCTTGCCCCAACACTCGTTGTACACAACGTCCGTGAGCAAAATAAACACAACAGAATAATCGAAACCTCGACTCCCGTAAAAAGTCAGTTTAAATTCAATAGTATTAAACGTAAACGATTCTCTTCCACCACATACCGCTTCCAATTGAAGTGTGATTTTCACGTAAGCTGGTTATTTTCAATCTGTTCAATATTGTGCGTGCTCCTCGAAGGAATACTTAGATTACCGCGGCTCAGCGACGTAAATCGGTTTACTACAACCCAAATCAGAGTATCGCAAAACCAATAAAACGACTTACCTATACCATTTAACTAGACCCAACACAGTAAGTGCTACCTAGTTTAATGTACGCCTTATCTATATTTGCGTCTAGATGATGTCACCCAAACTATTGTCGGCTAGGCGTCCCTTCTCTTGTATGGAGATCAGCCAGCTGCATAGGACATATTATAGTGCACAAGCATTCGCGCAGATACAGGTGCACTCGCTATTCCCTCACTCTCATAGTCTGATGGGACGGCAATCCGACACGACGGGAGAAATATCAGGCGCAGGACTGACATTTACGTGCTCTCCGATGCACGGGTGAATCAATCACCGACTTCCGGACTCCTGGCTGCTTTATGGAAGTTTCTTAAAACCCACAAAGCGATTTAATTGCGTTAGGTATAAATAACTAATTGTAGCCATGAGCTCAGGCAAGCAAGTCATATCATCTTTATTCTGTGCTTCATCATTGACAGTTTTCCACCAACTGACCAAAGTGTATAGATCCGCTTTAATGCGTTAAACGAGACGACAAATACCAGTGCCACCTACACCTGTGAAACCTACGCCGAAAAATTATGTCTGAATACCGCAAATCGGAAAATATGGTAACAAGATACAATCCTAAGAAATCCCATTTTTCCGTCTTCCATGAAAAATACATAATGTATCTTAATATTACTCTTTGGGGCGGTGATTAAAGCAAGGTAACAACACGAAAATAGATTCACCAGTTAATGACAAATTAATTTTATCATGATGGAGATGCCGTTGCTGAGCCTAAAATCGCTACAAAAACGAGGTGGGTATTCCTGTATTCTCGTAAAACCTTTTGTAACATACGAGAAAACGATCCAAAATTATACAGTACCCAAGCTCATCAAATGGTAATACGTGTGCGAATTATTCCACACCTACACCTTATCCGAATATTAATATTACAATTAGTCCGTACAAAGGATGTTGCTATTATCATCTTAATAGCATTCTAAATTAAACGGGAGGCCAAAAGGCAGAGGTCTGAATTTACAGCGAAAATCTTTCAACAATGGGCAGAGTTCATTCGATGGAGAGGCCAACGATTAAATTAATTGAATCTAGCTATTTAAGCAAGCACGCTGTATTTAATACGGGACTCGCATTTAGCAGTTCGCTAAACGGTTTCTCTAGTGCAAACGTTGATTATCATTCAAACAGCTGATGCTTAAGGGTGCTCCCACACAACAGTTATATAACGTTATACAACATTAAAACACGATGTGTAACATGATGACCGTGTTATACATCGTGTTATACAATGTTGTATAACGTTTTATAACTGCTGTGTGGGAGCACCCTTAAATACATATCAGAATGTTATTCCTAATTTGAATTTAAAAGTTGTCATTTCGAAATGATGTGTGCCATTTCTACACCTTCAGTTGTTTCGAAAACATTGCAGGATCTTCATGAATTACCTGAACCTTACAATTGACTACGTAGATATTTAAATGTGACATGTAAATTGTTCTCTTTGCTTAAGACACCACTAATATCCTTTAAGATTCAACAACGAGGACAAACATTCACCGCTCACGAGATCCTGTGACTACCTCTACGTAGGTACAATGTATGTGTAATATTTCCTCAAATTGAAATTCTCAGTTTGTTCGTGTGCCAGGGAGAGCGAAATATATCGCTATATATCCTGGGTCGGGCGAGCTTAAAAGATTTTAGTAATAAGTATCAGTCTGCGACCTCGCCTCGGCCCCTGCTATCTCACACCGCAGCTTTGTTTTACAATTTGCTGGATTTCTCATGCTGTCTCATGTAATTACATTTTACGTTTTGTTGTTTTTTTTTTAAATGAAAGTATTACATTCTACTTAGGTTGAAACGTCATCCGATTTAAATAACGAAGAAGTCACTTCTTCCGGTTAATGAATGCAAAATATATTCCCAAACAGCCGGTTGCAACCCAATAGGGAAGATGCAATATTTTTATTTTTGTTTTTATTTTAAAGAATTCCATGTAGAATAGACCACAAATATATAAAAAAATTTAAACACTGCAATTTATTGTAAAAAAATGCAGTTTTAAATTGACAATTTAAATTTTCGCGCCAAAACGGGCCTACGGTTCCGATGACGTCATTCGCGTCTGACACTAGTCGTACTTGTTCGTTGCCGGCTTTCATTCATTTGCATTTTTCTCGACTTTCGAGATATTTTTCAGTAAAAATTTAAAATGGATTATCCGTCAACATCAGGGGATCATAACAATACCACCAATGCTCCGAAAAAAATCCGCGTTGACTCATGTTTTGTGTCCATCTACTTCAACAAAGTTTTGACTGGACCTTCTGACCCAAAACTAAGAAAAAAGTGGTTCCAAGCTGCGAATGGGAAGGATAATTATTATTCTCTAAAAAAACGCGAAATTCTTGAGAGCATTTAATTCATTCCTTCAGACTTATCCTTATTATACTAGAGACAAACATTTAAACTTTCACATTTGTAATATTATTAAGATAGTACTTTCTGATGAAGAACTGAATTATTATTTCTTTCATGTTTCAGATTCATCTTTAGAGTGTTCATTAATCACAGAAACACATGATTCTGAAAATTTTCAAATATCCAATGCTAAGAGTGTACAGGTGTCTATATATCCTCAGAAACGATCGAAACAAGCTCAAGTAGAAATGGAAATACCCCGAAAGACTGTCGCTTATCACCTAAAAAATCAATAAATCCAACTTCCATTTTAATCTGAAAAACACAATTAATTTTCGCACAAACTAATTACATTAATGTTCACCTTTACAACTATCTATAACCTCAAATAAGTTGTCATAACGAGAGTGACGTCACTAAACGCTGATTGGTGTTTTGAAATACGTTTCGTTTCAAGTCACTTTAATTTTTAATTATTCGTAAAAATCAACATTATGTAAAATAAAAACGTTACAGTAGTCTTTCTTTTATACTTTTTTAAAATTTTAATGCTAAAATTTTCAATAATATTACATTTGCATCTTCCCTATTAGCGTAAGATTACGCAATTTTACATAAAAGCGTTTTGATCCTCTCCCTTTTAATTAAAACACGTCCAATGAAAACGTTAAAAGACATTGAATTAGCAGTGCAGACAAAGAGTAACTATTAGAAAAATAATGAAAATAAAACAATGTACAGAAGTGCTAAGCTTCCCGGCGCGGTTCCGAGCACGCCAGCCAATCTAAAATGCAGATACAATCTGCGAAACTCAATACTAACCGCACACGACGACTCGCCCACGTAATTACCTACTATTATTGTAGTGCGCCGAGCAGTCCTACCGGGCTATAATATATACCGGACGATAAGTAGAAACTTACCATCACCGTGGTTTAGATGGGTGACCGTAGTACTTCGAATGATATATTGCTAAGAATTAATGTTTTTAGACTTTCGCGACTTGACACATATGCCTATACACAACACACGGGTCTTACTCGCAATGAAAAATTATAAGGGCATGTACGCTACCTCTATTTCTCCCGACATTTCGGCCGAATTAAATCGACCGTGACCACGGTAGCGTACATGCCTTTATAATTTTTCATCAGAAGTAAGACCTGTGTGTTGTGTATAATATTACTAAGGATATTTGCCAGAAATTAGCCTGCAAAATATTTTTCAAGCGAAATTATTAATTCTACACTATATATGTACCTACATACATGTATAGTTACACATCGGCTCATCGTTCCTACAGTTATTGACAGGGGAAAACACAAAATTGATGACTTCAATAAATAACACTTTAATACGGGTTTGACAATGAGTAATATAATAAATTGATCAATAAATCATGTGATTTGTGGCTGCCGTATAAGTTACTGATATTAATCGCCACAAAATGCAGTGTCATAGTTCGTAAAATACGTCGTAGGTGCGATGGCCCCAACGACCCCGGGGTGCTCGCTCGAATATGACTTGTAAAGTCATGCCATTATCACCAGGTTACCTCCGAATGCACTAAGTTGAACGCTAACAATATATAGCTACTATTCCAGGAATTCACGTCCCATTCACGAGAGATGTCGGTTTCCACAGACGACTGAACTTCTCACTTAGTAGCACATTCGAGATCTTACATAAAAATAATAGTTGCAAGATAAAAGAAAGCGGTAAACGCCCCAGCACTTTCCCAAACTAATTCCAAGAAAGTTTTTTAATCTGAAACTTGTGGGGCACACATCCACACATTGTACAAAGTATGTTCTATTTCTAGATAAAACGACCCACTGGGTCAACTCGATTAGACTAAATGTCCAACTTAATACTCATAGATAGTGGGGAAGTTATAACTGTAAAGCTTTTATGCGGCAAACGTGTACGGTATTTATATTAAGTGTTACATTTAATGTGCAACTGCATTGTACAACGTGGTTTAAACAAAGGTCAGCCCTCTATGGTAGAAGTACAGCAAAATTAGCTGAAATCACATATCTTAAATAGTACAGATTTCCGCTGAACTCAAACACAAGTCTTGATGTGTTCGCAGATGTTAATGTCAGAATGTTTGATTTTTTGTGAGAAGATTGCATGACTGTAAAATTAGTAGTAAAAATTTTAAATAAGTATTAAATATATTTAATAAAAAATAAATAAGTAGTGTGATTCTAAGAATATCGTAGATATTTGAATGTGTTCATGAAAATCTGGTACATTTATTCGTATCGTAACACGATTAAATATAAAGCATCTAAACACCTCCTGAAAGATTTTCGTGTTCAAAAATTTACAGATTTGATTCTAAAGAGGAAGCGAAATATTTTGTGCAGAACTAAGAATTGAATTCATTTCTAAGTTTCTAATTTTAATCTGTACAATTAAGCTGCTACCCACTTTCAATTAAAGAAGTCACAAGTTGTGGAATAAAATAGTTTTATTTTTGGTATCGGTCCTTATCTTTTAATGAAACATAATTAAAGCTCCTGATTGAGCGTGCCCCAGTCACGAACACCATCTAAACTTCGCTTGACTATACAGCCAGTGGAATCTACCACGAAGATCTTTAAGTCCTTGCTAGTGAATATTGTAAATCCGAAATAGACTCTTCTCTTTCCGCTTTCACGGATAACGATTCAACCTACGGATATGACACATATGTATATTGAAACTTAGAGAAGGGCATAAGCTTTTAACTGAATGCGTGCAGCATCTGTAGGGTGCGGAAAATTCGCAACTTTTTTTAATGTAACGACGGATAGCTAGAATAGATTGAAGTAGAATAGAGTAAATGGGATAGGTAAGCGATCAACGCCCCCATTGAGACACCCGCATCACCAGCGGAGAAGCAAGTGCGTTGCTTTGGCCTTTAGGCTAAGGGGAGGAGAACGCTTTGGGGACAATGAAAAATTTACCTAGCGGATTTCGTTTGAGGAGTTTAAATGGGAAAGGGTTTTAGGAGGAAAGAGAGAATTCGGAGTCCGGTACCAATATTCACGAAACACAACGCATGGCAGCTACTTCAGGTTGATCTTTTGTGTGAGCGTGTTGCTTGTAAGCTCGAGCCAGCCCAAGTATGAACCGGCTAGGCTCAACCACAAGTTTACATATAAAACTGGCTTCCGACAGCGATTCCTAATCTACTTCCCTCACCTGGATATAAAATAGCCTATAATGTGTTATTCTGATAAAGGTATAAGTTATTATTGTCAAGTTTCATCAAAATCCATTACGTAGTTTTTACATGAAAAAGTAACAAACATAATTTTCCATTCCAAACTTACAAACTGTCGCGTTTATAATATTAGCAGGATAAAAGAATGAGCAAAGCTTACTTGACTTAGAAAGGGTAACTGGTACACCTGACCCCTTTTGGGGTCGTGTGTGCGGTCCAAACGCGCGAGTAACTTTCTCTGGCGACGCGCCAAGCAACGCTTTGTCGTCATTTGTACGAAGATCCCGCGACAATTTATGACACTACGAATGCTTAAGAAATATTCTGAGAATATGCTTCATGGTAGCTTTTGTTTTTGTTTCAGTTCAACTATGGTATACTAAGGTATTAAATTAGGCACTTGCGGAATGGAATAAAACTGGGTTTCAGTCAGGAAAATTCTGACACTCCCTCCAGCTCCAAAAGCAACATCCAAAGCAAGAGCGGTCATTTAATGATTCCTCACTCGACAACCTAGTACCTACCTAATCTAAAATCAAGAAGGTACCTGGTAATCTAGGTCCGTGTTCAGCAGTAGCACTATGCGACTACTAGACCAATAAACAGTTTTGTCGTAATAAACGGACCTTACCTTACTCAAAAAAAAATTATAATATTTTTATTATGGCTTGCAGTGATTAGTGCTTTTCCTGCGAGCATTATCTGCATTTATTTTTAAGATAAACTGCATAATACTGGATTAACTCCGTAGAGTTCTTCTTACCTAAAATGTTTTTTTATTGTACAGACTAGGTGTTTTAATGTACCTAAGTGAGGTTTTAGAATAGTGAAAAGTGAACAATCTATTTTATTAAGTAGACTAGTAATATAGACTAAAAAGTCTATTTCTCCACCTTTAAATCCTAAAACAAACCATCTTACCCGAACAAATGAAAATCTACTTACAAATATATCTAAATGAAAATAACACGCAACCGGAATTATGAGGTCCGAATAAACAGTATCATGAAAATGAATTAATATTCAACTTTAAAATAACATTAAGTCTGCTCCGAAAGGCAACCGTTACACTGAAGTTGGGCGGTTTTATTGTTTTAATGGCTTTAGTATCGCAGTTACGGGATAACGAAAGCAAGCCAACTGTACCTTTGTCATTAGCACACAATTTATTAAGGTATAACATCGCTTTAGTTAATGATAACTGGATTAAGTCTTCATTAAGGAATGATAAGGAAGCCCTTTTCTATTGGCATCGTGGATGCAATAGGTAGGTACATACGGCAGCACATCACCGCGGAACTACCAACTTTGCTTCAGCGATAAAGTTGAAAATCTGTTACAGAACTTTGACAGATTGTAGTAGCTTGATGTGCTGGCGTCTGTACCTAAAATTATTAAAATACCTAAAATATCTGTACCTAAAATAATTAATTAGTGTTCTGCTTTTAAATTAAGTAAGATAACCGTAGGTCTATTCCACTTTACTTTCTTCCGCATCAAACCGCATTACGTAGTACCTACCTGATCATTCATAATTTAAATTACGACAATTCCAAAACACTTAAGTTTATGAAAATAACTAAAATTGCAAAAGCATTTAACTTGCTAAGTGGCTTCATAGATAGAGCTCAGTAAACCGTCTTCATCCGAGACTTAAGCGCAACAATTAAAATAGCTGATCAATGAAGTTTGCTCTCCGCGAACGCGATAAGCACCGACATTGTATGAGGACTTTGGTACTTCTGGGAATAACTTCAGCTAACTTCATACAAACCATAAGCTTTATAAGTAGTAACTTTAGGGGCCTACTTCTGGACTTAGACTGGATAAGAGGCTAAGTAATAAGAATCTTGTTTGTTAACATGAGAAGTTATGTAAACTGTCATGTCTAGAACTAGAACTCGGAAGTTTTCGCATAGTAAAATTAAATAATAGTTTCGGAAGGCACGTTAATGGGTCCCGGCTGTCATTTGTAAATCTTTGGCAGTCGTTACGTGTAGTCAGAAGCCAAAAAGTCGGACAACCAGTCTTACCAAGGGTTTAAGGTTGCCCAGACAACTGGGTTGTGGACATCAGATAGGCAGTCGTGATGGCAGTTAACCATGATATAGAAATACCCTCACCCAAAAACTTTCAATGTCAAAATATTCAAAATATAAATAGTCAAAATATTGAATAGGAATCTCGCATTTTCAAAGGGTCATACTAGGGTTCGCTCGTTAATTCCATTACAATTTTCACTTTCAAGGCGCACGAAAACAATAAATAAACTCTTATACAAAATATTTATTTACTTTTGTCTAGAAATTTTCAACAATATGGTTTGGTATAAAATTAGAATTTCATTAGTATGTACATAACAATTAACTGCTAATAAATGTTGAGCAGGTATAAATCTTTGGTAAAGAGTGCACTGCACAGGCTCTATGGATTTATAGATTTATCTTATAAAGTGGTTTTGTTTGTACGGAACCCAAGACAAAATTTATCTTAGCTGAAAGGAATGTTTCAAGACTATTTTTGCAATTTACTGTATATTAGAAGACATTGATTTTTTTTATCCCAGATAAACTAAAGACAGTTTGCCTATTGTATACATTATTATGAATTAACCTAACCTTCTTCATAGGTATCAGAGATTGTTTATTATTTCTGAGTATAGGTATATGTAAATGTCTTATCTGTGTGACATAGTTGTTTGTTCTCTTATTTTTATATAAGGTAACTATAAGTATTTTTAATTTCTTAGTCAAACAATAAATTTGAATGATTACATAATTTTTGTCCAATGTATTTATCAGTTTTTCAGCCATAAATATAATGGATCTGTGTTTTATTTTACTTTGAAAGTTGTTATCATTATCTATAAGAAGTGCCTGTTGCTATGGACGTTACTCCCACACTACAATTCAGATCAAAAATTATCACTTATCAATAAGAGATAGATAACCATAACTAGTAAGATCATCAATCATAGCTTTGACAATTCCTTTATATCTCTCTACAGCTTGCTCCTTCTCCTCCTTAGTATTCCACACCACCTTACTCCTCACATGACCCTCCTCTTGCAGCCCATTAGACAACCATAAAGCAGTATTCGCAGTCACTAGACAGGCTGGTGATACAACCTTCAGATCATTATCAAACATTTGCCGAGGATATATCTTCTCAGCCTCCAAGTCAAACTCTTTTAAAGTAAGTTCAAATGTCCTGCGGTATATGTCTAGTAGCTGGTGGAAATATCGGTTCCTTAGTTCCGTGTTTGTACTGCTTATAATGAGATACATCGTATCAAATGCTGGACTACATATTCGTGTTGTTTGGTAATCTATCATGCATGCCGATACTAGTTTACTGCCCTGTAAAAATTAAAGTAATTTAAAAAAACACGAGTAATGACTAAGTAATAAATGATTAAGGGCCAGTTTCACCGGTTACAGATAAAGTCACTGATAGCCTATCAGGAACTTATTTGCCAGATAAACTAAAGCTTCCACTTTCACTGGTGTTGGATAGTGATATCTTAGTAATCTAATAAAGTGTTAATTAATGGTGAAACAGAAAAAAGTTACAACCAGCATTTATCTGGTAGATAGCACTATCCTTCAGTTAACTAAATGACACTTTATCCACAACTAGCAAAAACTTACCCTTAACGATATTCTGCAAATAGGTTGAAATCAACCCTTTTACACATCAATAATGATTCTACATAAACAAACAGTACCTGATATTTATAAAGAATATTTTCTTTCCATATATCTCCATGACAAATACATGTACCCTGGACTGAATATACTGCAGCTTTAAATAGCGCAGCGCAATTCTGTTTCAACTTCTGCAAAAGAGGGGTATATGTGGTGCCCTGAAACTTCTTCAATGCTTTATCTAATCTATCTCTCATTATTTCCATGTATCTCTTGTTTGAATGTTCTGTCAATGGAACACAGGTCCTTGATATTTCTACATATAGCTTTGGATGTTGGTTTTTAAGAACAAATGACAATGCATGTAATTTTGCAAGGGACTTCAAGGAAATCAGGGTATGGTCCAAGTCTAAGAACATTTCGTGAGTGTAAGGCTTGTAGCCCTCCCCGCACATGTCTTGCAGGGCTATAACCTCCTTGCAATAATCTTTCTGAACGTAATAACACTTCGGTATGACGTACTGGGAGCTCAGAGGCAAATGCTTTTGCATTTCTTGGTACTTCTTCAGTACAACGGAGTATACGAAAACTTCTCTGGCGAACATAACAGTTACCGCACCACTTACACGATACTGCTCATTAGTCGGAGCCAATTTTAGAACTAGTTCAAATTTAACTTCTTTCCCATTTCGTGTACCCGACAGAACAACTGGTATTAAGATTCCAAAGTAGTTCTGCGCGATACTCGTGAACTTTAATTGATTATAACCCCAATCAGCTATGTGGTTCGCAACCGCGATCTTGCGTAAAACTGCACATAAATATTCTTCGGAAATGCCTGACATTGTGCACTGCTTTTGTAAAACTGATAATCAATGTTTGTTATAGTAATAGCTTTGAAAAAAAATGTTTTGATACTTTATACAGGCGATAATAATATTTTTTTCACAAAAGTAAATAAATGTTTTGTCGAATCCAAACAAACACCACTATTCAATCCTCTTCAATCCGTCAAATGTCAATTCTCTTTGTCAATGTCACTGTCAAATACAGGTAGAAAATAAATAGATAAAAAAGTTAGCTCAGTTATTTAAGAAGGTTTAGTTATCAGTTATTAACAACCTTGAATCATTTTGAATACATAATATTGCCTTGATAAAGCTATAGACTTTGTGAGGGTGAGGGAAACAAACTGCCCTTCAAGCAAATACAGAATACTGGCCAGTGCTACATTTAAATCAGAAAAAAAAACAGGTTTGAACACAGAACTGTACTATGTGCCAAAACTATAAGAATTTCTAACAAATTACCATTCCTGTGAAAATATGCTAAACCGTTGAAATATGAATTATTACGTTGGATAAGCTAAGCGAAAGGGTCAACTGTTGAAAGATTTAAATTAATGCAAAGCGAAAATGAATGAGGACGACTTAATTTTAACCGATCTTCCGCCCACTTTTACTCTCCCTTAAACAATTAAGTATTTAAGTTAAACCATAGCAAAAAGGAAATATCATTTATTATTTTCAGTGTAATGCCCAAAGTAAATGGTAAATGTTTAGTACCTGTCAATAAGCAACAAGCACATCAATATAGTTGTACAAAAACATGCTGTGAAATAAATCGAGTTAAGTTTTCCAGAAACAAGTGGAACACCAGTTTTATGGCGAGAGCTAGGTACATACCTACATATAACACTCACAAAGACAACTGTTCTTATAATGGGTGACGCTCGCATAATCTAGCTAATGATGTAGGTACTACGAGTTATTATTACCCTATAGCTTTAAAACTCGTTATCGTTTGTTTACAATACAAACTTAATATAAATAACATATTATGTAAAATAAATTCCAGTTCAGCCGCCATAGTTAAGTAACCGTTTCTATACAAACCCGTGCATAAAGAACATGAGAATAGATTCGAATTTGATTCACAGCCCAGTTATTGGAACATTGCCCGGTTAATGGCGTTGTGGGCCCTATCGCTAGTCCACTCTTACTGGTGAATGCATAGAACCTTTTCGGGAATATTTTAAAATTGGAAGCTTCGCGCTTCTTGTATCTACATTCTGGGTGACACCCTGATAGCTACTAATGCCTAGAGCTTCTGTCACCCAATATTTCTCTGGAGTACATTATATTCTAAGGGTGTTACTAGACTATCGATAGTCCGTCAATCAATTCCATTGATAGTTGGTAGAATAGATTGGTCGACACTATTCGTATTGTAGTATGGTGAAAACTATCGATCTATTTTAGCACTCATATCACACTCGGATCATACATAATCTTTCGACAGGCATTTGCCTTGCCAATTAAACTTACTCGAGGCAGGTTCCTGCCTTTTATAAACGTGCACCTGTATCTAACAAACCGAACTCGCCTAATTCTTTTATGAGAGCTATTCTTCCTATCTCTGAAATTTTATAGTACAGAAGCCGGACACAAATTCAAAACAACCGTGTTTACAGCCAACACCATCGATTGTGCAAGATTTATGACCTGATTAGACGCCCCTAAATTATGAGACAGTGCAGCCAACAATCGCATTATTAGGATGCACACATACCTATCGCTGCAGCAACCAAAAACAGTTTGCAGTTTGGTGTCATCCTAATGTTTGAGTCCCTTGACAGGTGAACTGATGATAGATAAAGGAAAAAGGTAGAAGTTTGACTTAAAAGGAAGATTTCCCCAAACATATTGACTATGTTATAGGCTATATTAATCTGAAACTCGTAGAACAGGCAGCAAAAGCAGCAGACGAAGCCTGCGTGATTACTTGATGTTCGAAGGAATTACCACGTATCCAGAGGAAAAGGACTCCAGAAGAGACAAACATGGGTTTTCATCTATAAAATTCTTCTCACTGCACCAACAGTGGAAGGGATCATTATGATGATATACAATCTCAGAAGAAAAACGCAATGAAATTTTATTGTATGTTTAAATATCATTGGCATTATCTTGGACACCAATGACTGATTAAAGGTGAAGGAAAACATCTCGAGAAAATCTGAACTACAAAGTCTGAAATCACCAACCCGCAGTGAGCAAGCGTGGTGATTAACGCTCAACCCTTCTCCTTGGGAGAGGAGGCCTTTGCCCAATAGTGGGGCGATAAATAAGGCTGTGATGATGATTATTGGCAATTTACCTACCTACAATAAAAATTTCAAAATCGTTACACTCAGCGCAGCTAACAAAAATCGAGGCCTGCTTATGCATTTATTAATGTTATCGAATCTATTAAAAAACGCAAACATAACGTAAAACCACAGACTATTATGGGATCATGGGTCTTACAAGGAGGTTTATCTGATCAATATTAAATCCGTCGCGTGGGAGGCTGTTGGTCAGGCCTTACCGTTTCCAACATTCTACGTTCAAAAATACTCGAATAGGTACAGACGCCCACACATCAGGCTACCCGAAATTGTCAAATTTTTTCAATCAATTTTGAACTTTATGCTTCAACGATAAGGTTGAAAATTAAGGAAATTTGTCAGATTGTTGTAGCCTAACGCCAGCACATCAAGCTAGCAATACAGTATCAAATTTCCTTAATAGATTTTCAACTTTATCGCTAAATCATAATGGTTCAAAGTTGATTGGCAAAATGTGCTGTCGTCTGTGCAAACTCTTCGAGTATTTTTGAACCTTTTTAGATGTAATGAAGCTGTTCACTTCAGAAATGTGTAAATTTATAAAAGAAAAGAGGTGATTTGTTTGACTCGTATATCTTTGGGGAACCTTTAGCTTTCTTTATTGGTCTCATTTGTATTGACTTCTCTGGGCTCCATTCCGATACGTAGTAGGTACCCTGCTTGTTGTATTGATTAGAATAATTTGGGATTTGGTTAAGAAAGTTTCTTGTCTAAGTATATGTAGGTATATGTAGCTAATACGTAAAATGCCGGAACCTCTCTGATTTTTTTTTTATAAAAAAAAATCTTATTGTCTTCTTATCTAAACCAGAGAAGTTGACAGGTACATTAACCAGGCAATCAGTGCGTCGACATGTTTTATTCACGTATTAGCTACGTAATATACTTAGAAAAAGAAATAAAAAAAAAATAGAAATATTCTTAATCATTTCTTACCATTAAGTCTTTTTAAATGCAGATTTTATGAAGTAGGTAAATGTCCAAGTTTTGGAACAAAACTTTGTAATCGACAAGGGTAAAAAATAAAAATGTTCTCTATGATTGCCGGAAAAATTGCAATAAAGTTTAACTATTCCAATCAGAAACTTTCGCCGTACTTCCAGATAAATTGCAACTTTGAACTCCACAAAAAATATATTCTAAAAATTAAGTGAAACTTATAAACTTTTAATAGTTACGCTTCGCAATTAAATCAGGTTTTACAGTGAAATCCCTGAACTGATTTGTGAAGTCAGGTATAGTCAATTTCTTTGACGGATAGGCAGTGTGTGTATCCCTGAAAAAATAATTATATTCTTCTATTCCAATGCTTAGCATAATATCTACTGATATTTACATATGTACTAGCTTCCGCCTGCGGTTTCACCCGGTTATATACGTGCCCCGGGATATATATAAGTCTTCCTCGATAAATAGGCTATCCAACACTGAAAGAATTTTCCAAATCGGCGCAGTAGTTCCTGAGATTAGCGCGATCACATAATATTAGGTAGTAGTTATAGATTTGTCTTGATGCGTTGCGCCTATAGATATAGGAAATGAAGTTTAAGTACCTAAATAGAGACAATGTATACTTGCTACAATTTTACATTAAAATTATTTTCTTCATTTACATATCTTAAAGGCAATGGGGACCGTTTTAAATCCGGAAGCAGGGAATCAGGGTTCTCGGAAATCACGAATCGTATCGCACGATTGCTTCGCTCAGCCTGAGAGGTGTAATAAGGTAAAATAGTTTCTATAAACACCCAATTAAGGTGCAATGTGGGTTTACAATTTGACCCCCCGTCGGTGTTGACTTTGATTCGGTGTATAATTGTGTGAATTTTTTCAAGAATCTTTTCAGTAGCAATCTTAAATTCTCTTTCAATATAATTTCAATTTTCTCTAGGTAGGTGTACATCTAGTTTTCTCAGTAAATAACAAAAAAAAATGATTCTTTGATTGTTTTGCAGGCTGTAAGTTTTTTAACCTAATCTTCGTTTGGTAAGGTTGGGTAATAAAAGTGAACCTAGTATTTAAAGGTATAACTAATGCTAGAATATCATTGTATCGATGTCCTAAGACATCAAATCGTCTATATCAGAGACAAAATTAAAGAAGTATTGAAATTAAAAACGTAGAGTTATTAGTTAATTTTATAACTTATTAAGTAAATATCAAGAAGATAGATAAATGATGAAGCAATAGCTACCGAAGAACAATTTAAGAGTAGGTCGTATAAAGAGAACGCTTCGTGTCCCAGGTGAAGGATGGAATAAGCATTCCCGCTCAGCATTAAGCTTCCATTATGACAAAGTAAATATTTAAGAAATCTTAAACATTCCGTTTAAGAATGATGCGAAAACGTCTGGAGGAGATATTTCCCTCCGCCCGCTTGTTCGAACAACCTTCTATTTATTTTCGTACATTTTAGAACAGGAAATTAGAGTAGAGAATTAATCACTAAAAGATATTAGTAACTTAATAGATTTAGAGGGATCACTATTTCATTTTCTTAACTAAAATCAGCTGTAAAATTATTATGATTTGTAGTCTTCGGAATTCAGTTTTGCCGACGCTCTGTTGAACTTTCAAGAGTTCCAAGGACAGATGTCAGAAGTTTATGATTGTTTGCGGCTCGGCGGAATCGTGAACCTAACTTCGTATACATCTGACACGCGACCTCGGCACGTGATCAATTCTTGAAACAGGAATACTCTTTGCTTGGCTGGAAATTATACACGTGACAAATATTATACATCATATTAAAAATATATATACATAATATGTATAATAGTTAGATATTTGGCTTGGTAGTCCAAATACTAATGTCAACCTAGACGATACTACAACTCTCACTACAACTTACCTACACATTTAAGTACATCGCCGGTGTGCCTCGTATCTTAATTCTAAATTGGTATTTTCATACACCTTTGGAGCGATCTTAATTATAAAAAAATCCTTGCGAATTTTACTAGGTAAGTAAATAAATACTAAATTTTAAGTAGACCCAAAAAAAAAGACACCTTATCCATCAATCTCTCAAAGCGATCAGTTTAAAGACCCAATCGCTGCATTTGCGCCATTGCACTAATCTGAAAGATTTATCTGTAGTTAATCTAGTTCTTTTCTGCAGCCAATAAAGTAGAACGACCGACTGCCGTACTGCCACAGATTAGCATAACTACTTGAGATCGCTTTCGGAGACGCTAAACCACAAATAGATAAACCGTGTGAATATTTAAAGATACCATTCTTAAAAACCACAGAGATGGCGCGAATTGCACAATGCAGCTTTGAACTCTTCACGAGAATAAATTAAGATCTTATAAATGTAATTTATTTGGGAAACTTTGATTATAAATCAGCAGCTACCACAAAAGTGGTCAGGTCAGTTTATGTGTTCCTAATTTAAATGCTCATTTATTTCTGGACCCGACTTAATTCTAGTGTTTAATCCACTATTATTTCAACTGGAGATATACTTACCTCGGTAACTATTTATCTAGTTTATGTTCTAGTTTTGTATCGTTATTTTACCTCTAAAGTCGTACCTGAGCAGTACTCTTAAATCCTTCCTCAGACTTTATACTATCTCTCGACCAAATACTATCTACTATCGTTTGAAGAAACTGTTTCCACGCACCCACATATAATAATTATCTACATTAGTAAGTAGGTAATTGCGGAGATTTGCAGCTTAGCAACACATTTTAGTAGGTACTCAATCTATAATATAAAGCAGAAGAGTTTGTTTGGTTGAACGCCCTAATCTCAGGCGCTGGTCCAATTTGAAATTTTAAAATTCTTTCAGTGTCAGATAGACCATTTATTGAGGAAGGCTATATGCTTTATCCGGGTGCGCGGACTTGTTCTTACGGGATCTAAAACCGCTGGTGGAAGCTAGTTCTATATCTATAAAGTTAACGGACCAGCGATGAAACGTACAAAATTGGTAAATTCTTTCCAAAAAAAAAAAAACAATTTAGTCTCACCATCCAGGGTCATTTATAGAAAGTGACGATAGTTTAACAAACACCATGGGATGGCAAATGTTGTCACGTCGCCATCCCCGCTGGGTCGGTGACGAAGGCCGTGTAAGATCGAGCGCAGAACCGCGTACTGAATATTAACGAACCCCTTGCTTGAGGTCTGGTCACCCCGGCGGGCTGTAATCTAATAGCACCTAAACTGGATATAAAAATCAACATCGAGTGTGACAAAATCTCACACGGAATTTGATATTAGGTTAGGTTTTGTGTTTATTGAAAGCGTCGTGGAGTCCTGCCGCGAGTGCGAGATTGTTAGAAAGAGTTATCGTAGGTACACAAAGGTGTCCAAATGGAACAAAAGTGGGTTTTAGTCAATAGATGTCAGACACTACCACCAGTTGCAGCCACAGCGGGAGGGACACAGCACATTAGAAGTATACCTCTAAAAAAGACGACTGGATGAAAAGAAATTAGGAGTAGATGAGTTCTTGTAGTCGATAAGTTTCAGTTGCCTAAAAAAAATATATAAAAAACGTTCAAGATAAATATGAAAATGAGAAACGATTGAAATTTTCACAATCAGTGAAGCACAAGCCTTAGGGATTTGCCTGTAGTTTTTAGAATGGATTTCGCAATAGCCTACATTCCGAACAATAGGTAAGACCGAGCCAACGGAAATGAATGGAAACCATCTTTTAATAAAATAGTACATCGCAGAAAAATACTCTATCCGACGACAGTTAGGTAATATTTAAACCGGAGAAAATTCATATATCATAATTTTCTTTTTGCTTTATATTTTTGAACATTCACTTTCCTCGGCACATTTAAATTACTACAACTTTCCACGGCCAATTACGAGAAGCCTTTTATGCAAAAACTTTCATAATAAATTGCTTTTAACTTTTTATAATAATTTTTCGTGACGTTAAAATACTTAATAAGAAAACGCTTCGGTGAGAACCCTTTTTTACCCCAACTCTTTACTGATTTCTTTATTTTTTAAGCGAACATAATGGTCGTATTAAGTAGTTTTTAGTATGCTTGGCATGAAGTAGGATTTATGTCAAAACATGCAGTCAAAAGTGCATATAAATAAGGTTGAGCGAACATTTTGTGCTCGGCAAGGAAGGCGGTAGCGGGCTAATGCAGGCTGCACTGGAGCCGTCACACTTATGAATATTTATAAATCCTCGACTCCACAAATGAAATTTCAGAGTATTTTTCTCTTTCTATATAATATCAAGAACGGCGGAGACACTTCTGCGGATGTGGTCGGTCTTACAATGAGCTCTGCGGCTTTATGAAAGTAGATCTAAATAATATATCTTTTTAACGTTTCACACAAGATTTAAATTGTCCTAAAAAATAAACTAGAAATGATACGAAGCTTGTTCCTTATAATATTACG
Source organism: Heliothis peltigera (assembly GCA_958496145.1). Lineage (NCBI taxonomy): Eukaryota > Metazoa > Arthropoda > Insecta > Lepidoptera > Noctuidae > Heliothis > Heliothis peltigera. The sequence goes on from OY292341.1 coordinate 3,780,298, forward strand.
TATTGACATAACCAAATAATATCGGTAAATTACAGGTAGCTACTTTTTTGAAAATCTTAAGTAGCATGAAGTAGGTAATAATTCTGATCTACCTCAAGAACTTAACATAATTAAACCTTATTAGCCGTCCCTTTATTGAAATTACTCCTTTTAAATGTTTTCAATAATATCCAAACAAGAAGCAAAACAAAAATGATACGTAATGTTCCCATCGTTATCCCTAAACGAACAATTCACACTGAGGGCGTAAATTGTTTCCCGGACGCGGACGCCGCCGGCTCCGGGCTCAGATTGAAAAGTAAACCGATTCGGCCCACGTCGGCCCAGTTTATTTGGCGTAAGTGGCTCACTACGAAGCACCGAGCCATTTGTTTTTATTACAATACACCGGCTCTCAAATCCCTCTATACGTCCTTGTTACACAACTGAAAGTTTCCGAGGCTACATTAAAAGCTTTGCCAGTTTAATTCAGCTGGTTTACGTGTTCCAGTTCATATTACCTGTGTTGGCTGTAAGATTATCTTTGTCCCCGAGTGTTTAATTTGAGCTCATAATTAGTGGGGTTTATTCTTACTGTTTATTTCATTTTGAAGTCGTGGTGGCCTAGTGGTTAAAGCACCAGCTTTTCGAGTATGAGGGTGCGGGTTCGATTCCAGGCCAGGCAAGTATATAGTTTCTAAGTTATACTTTCTATCTTGGGACACCAATGGACTAATTGAAGGTGAAGGATAACATCTCGAGGAAACCTGGAGTATGAAATCACCAACCCGCATTGAGCAAGCGTGGTGTGTGTGAAAAAGGTGTCCCGATATTCACCATGGCCAATGGTCACCATGCTGGACTGCTGAACAGTGAATGCAAAGATGTGAAGCGTGAATACCACAGTCCTGCTTCTTGGGACCGTATTGGTATGTCCCTAAATGGTTGCAATCCGAAGTAAGTACACTGCATTGGCTGATAATCCTCACGATACTTCAGCAGTTGACAATAAAGTACAGTGATGAGCTCGTAACATGGACTCGAAATGATCTGCCGTTAGACACGTCCGCGCTCGAATTGTGTATATACGCCAGCACATCAAGCTACCTACTGCCAAAATTTCCCAATCAACTTTGAACCATATGCTTCAGCGATAAAGTTGCAAATTCATTAAGAAAATTAGACAGATTATAGTGGTAGCTTGATGTGCTGGCGTATGTACATAGCTCCTCTGCATTACCTAATAGTGCTTGTTTATGTAATTTTGCGGCACATTAGATATTATTACAGAAGCAAATATAATTAAGGCAAATTTATTAGGCTAATATTGAGAGAAGGCGTCTTGAATATTGATAACCGTACTGGCTCAAGTCTGATAGGCAATTGCATACGTGATTTTATTTATTTTCTGTTCAGGATTTCTCAATATGAAAAATTCTTGACGGGTTACGGTATGGATACATTAAGGATCGGATTTTTGCCGGACTCGTTTTGGTCAGTACGTATTGTCGGAACTAAAATACAAAAACATACAGACCGAATTGAGAACCTCCTCCTTTTCCTGAAGTTGATTAATAATGTAAAGCGAATGCAAGCGTAAACTAATATTTATCAATCATATTATTGTAAGTCAACTGTACCTTACAAAAAATCGATCCGGTCGTATTTCCGTCTGAACGTAATTTTAGTTAGTTCTGTTTAAAGATTGAATTTAAAAAAAAATGCGTAATAATTACTGGGTTTTGAAACTGTACTCTTATGTTCTTGAAACAGACAATTAAATCTTGGAACTATAACCTATTTTTATATTGCTAACTACCATTACAAGTATAAGTAAACAAACGCAAGAAGTAGCCTCCTCCTTTGCTCGTTGGTGTGAATTTAGCTTCACTCTCTCCTGATCCACTCAATAATGCATATTTTCATGCATCCATACCTACTAAGTACATACTTGACCTTTTTATAGATTGCTGTTTTAAAATCATTGATATAAACAGGGATAATCGCGGATAAAAGACACGTACATGCAATGTTATAATAATACTTGAAACAAAGCCTCACATAATCGCGAGTGTGAGCGCTTTGAGCCTCGTGAGCCACTCAAGCGATACCGAGCTCAATTTTCCGACCGAACGAATATTATCAAGACAAAGTTCCACTGTAGAATGGCGACAAACAATGAAAACGGAAAAATAACAATCAACAAGATAATAAATATAATAAAATCTCGGCAAGCTCAATCAATGCGTAAACAAAGTCAAAAGTCAACAAAAGAGCTTGTTTCTCTCTTAACTTATTCTCAAATTGTAATGCGGTTGGAAAGTTTTAACAGGTTTTGACATCCCTAATGAAAAGTGCTGACAATGATAATGCACAGTCCTATTTGTTTTATAGTATTTATTTTTTTAATATGCGGACAAAGCTCGTTGCCTGTACCTATGCATCTGCTACGCGTATAATATATCGCGTAGCAGCGTAGAACGTGCTACGGTGCCGACACTACGACAATTCATTTTTATAAGCATATTATTCAATAAGTTAATCATTCACCTCTACTTATTACGTAAAGTTGGATGCGGAATATTTGAAGACAAGTGTTGCCAATTAAATGACTAAGTTTAGCTACTAGAAACTTTTTGGTAGCATCGCTAGTTTATACAAATTCAAATTATTCAAAATCATACAAACTACCCTCATTACTGTACAGGAAATAAAATATTTCGGATAAGTTACATACATAGTGAGCTTACGTCGTGATACAGACGTGAATCTAATTATCTTACGTGTAGATTATGTTCTGTAACAATTATTATATCTTGGAAAACAGACGAATATTATATTAATGACACGGGCCAACTGGAGATATAAGGGTCATCCTATAAGAGTTCCTTTTTTTCTTTAGAGTCCGGAACCCTAAAAACTTGTAGATCCATGCAGACGTAAAAAAAATTGTCTGTACACCAGCCAATAGAATAACCGGTTACGCTAATATATACATACAGGTTAAGCTAATGTTTACAAAAATAGGTATTCCATAGTATTAATATGTAGGTTTGATGTTTATTAATCACGAGAGCGCGGACCGGCAGCGGATATTGTCAGTTCCGAGAATGACGCCCGGAGACATCACAGATATGTATATTGGACGACTATATAATATATCCCTCACACATTAACACAACGTCACCTAGTCCCAAACTAAGCAGGGCTTGTACTATATACTTTTCTTTTGTAAATACATACATATTATACATAGAAACACCCAGACTAAGTCAAACACCCATGTTCATGCACACAAATGTTTGACTTATGCGGGAATCGAACCCGCGACCTATAGCGTGGCAGGCAGGTTCACTAACCACCACGCCATCTGGTCGTCAAATGTATATGTAATAGTTATTACTAAACTATCTGACCCAACTTGCTGAGGATTAATTAAAAACGTTATACTATTATCACATTTAAAAGCTCTCTATTCTTGGCTGCGGGTTTTTCGCAAGAGTTACCGCGGTTTTGGCATACAAAGTTAGAGTCCACCAGCACGCTCCGCATGGTGATTCTATATCTATTCTATCAAGAAAAGACAAAGCTCTTTCTGTCAATGTCAACATGTCTTCTGTCCGAGCATGGCGCGACCTGACAATTCGCATATAATTACTTGTAGACTTATGTAGATCGAAGAAAAGAAAAATCTCTTTTCTACAAAAGAAATCTTTCACTTATCTGTCATTATGTCCATTCTACGGTACGGTTGCCATGCTGAGCCTGCTGAAGGAACGAAGTGCGTTTAAGTCAGTGAAAGAACTGGCAGTCCCGCGAGCTGCACCTAAGTACAGCGGTTATGACAAAAAAGGTCTCGACTCTTGCATCATTAGTGCTGATTAAAGTATCATATGGTGCTATTCAGTGCCAAATCTATTCGTAATATGACCAATGCTTAATTAATTACTTAAGGTCTACTTATATTTAGGGAAAGTACTATTAAAACTAAAGTTTTATTCATCCCCACAATATGAGACAAATATAGCCAATTTGAAAATAATTAAGATACATTTAAATACGATTCGCTCATTTGCTATTTCAGCGACTGCATTCAGTATTCTGATCCTCTCTCCATGAAAGGATTACCGTGTTCGTCACTGCTGAATGAAATGCTTAAAATTGATGCCATAGTTAATAATAGGTAACTATGAAACGTCATAGCTTGGTAATAAATGTTCTATTTGATATTGACATTCGTTTTGTTTCAATTATTCTTAGTGTGAAACCTTGACCATAACAAACATATGCTATTTACTTAATACCTACCTTGACATAGTTAGCTGTATGTATATATCAATGACACGACAATTTTGGTGTTTGGTTTTACCACAGGCGCCATAAGCCCGGCCGGGGCTGCGGGTTGTTTGCAAGAGGTACCGCGGCCCTGGCACACAGGGACCTCCAGAAAAAACATAGTGGGCTTTAGTCTGTAAGAGTCTGACACTTCCTCCCGCTGACAGTGCAGCTGGAGGAGTCAGTCATTTGATGATTTCCCAAAAAAAAAAATACAGAATTATAAGATCTGAAAAAATTGACGGTGTAGAATTTTTGCCGAGATATTTTGGGTAAGTAAGTGCCTTCCAAATGAAGACGCAATCCTGTCATACCCTAGCAACAACGAACATATTTTGGCAATGATTTATCTCCTAAGTATATCTTATCTGCCCACGTACCTTCGTTCAAATACGCGTATATATCAATACCAGTTAATTCATATCGGAGATACGGTGGTCCGAAACGATAAACCTCGGAGGGCCCATGATAATACTGATCCGTCGGTCCGTCCCTCATCGAGTTACACTGGCGAGCAAAAACTCTGGACGCCGTCCCTACGAATGGGAAATTTATCCCAGGGGACAGATGCGATAAATACGATTTGTTACATTAAACGTGCTGAAACAAGCCTCCTTCTTCTCGATGGGAATATATTTATGGGAATGCGGAATGATTTTTGAGTTTGTCTTTTAAATCGCATTCGAGAAAGAACGAGTTTCTCAATTTGTCTGCGCATTTTTTTATGATTTCACACGTGTTTTTAATGTTGTAATTGGTCGACTTACCTAGATATTAGGCGAAAGCTACATGGTTTTATATTATTACCATTTTTTTAGGACATTATGCTCATGCATAAAATCTTTATTCAAGTTTTAACTGTAGGTATATCTTAAAAGTACAAATACATAAATCCGATCTTACTTTAAATTTTGTATCTGGTTGTGGAAATTGGTTATTATAACACGTACTACCTACTTATTTTATTATAACAACCAAATCTAATAGCTTAAATTGGGTATGTGAAAGTTCTGCCTGTAAAAGTCACAAAGAGATTATAAGAGGGATGACTTACCTCTTTCTGTGAATGGCCGTAAACTACATTTTCGTCTTCGGAAAATAGTTTTAAAGTGAGTTCCGTTAACTTTTTGAACTTTAAGTTGTTGCTCATTCAATCCCTTTTGCCTATTGATTCAAACTAAATTCTCGTAAATAACGTGAACGTTTTTTGGTTAAATAATGCGTCCATGATGATACGCCAATTTTCAAATTCAAATATAGAATACGCTGGTACCAACATTTTTCAGAGACAACAGAAGTTCAGTCTGAAAATAAAATACTTTATACATTACAATCATTACTTTATACAACGTCGACCACGACCTCTGCATTAATAATAAGCCACAAAAAATAAGCAAACGAATGATAAAGTTGTATCATACAATGGCTTCACGTCATTCATAGCGGTTGTTATAAAGTTCGTGATACTACTTCGTCCAGAACTTTCGGGAACAGAGATTGGGAGCTGACTGCTCTTCGGCAAACTTTTAAATAATGTAGTACCTAAACTCGAATAATTCATTATTTTGTAAAACCATTAGGTTTTATGACATGGCATGAGTTGGCCGTTTGTTAACGTACAATTTAGTGGCGGACAATGGCTACCTACAATACATTACCTTCCAAATATTTTACTCACACCAAAAAAAAAAAATCTCCAAAGTTTAAAACCCTTGTAACTTTTCAAAAGAATAAATAGTTTAACGGAAGCTGAACCCTGAAACAAAACAACTTTATGAATTTACAACAAAGGATTGGCCAAGTCATTGTTTTCATACAATGCCAGCAAATATTTGAAGATATAAATCATACGGCGGGATATTATCAATGAACGGGATCAAACCTGAGAGCGAGTGTGACTGACGGAGCCCACTCGAAGCTTCGAGAATCGCTGAGATTTTAATATGCCAGCCTTCGTCGCATCTCGCTTTTTACGACTAAAGAAATTTGCGCTACTTTTCCCTGCGTGGTGCAAAAAACCCGTGATATAGGTGAAAAACTTTCATAATATTCTCTGTGTGATTGCAAGGTTCCTTTCAATATTTTTGCGTGGGACAAATCTACATATAAAACGTATTGAAATAATTTGACTGATGCAAATCAAAAAGTCACAAAAATAGTTTTATGACATCAAACTCCACTAGATTTCTGGTACCTACCCCTTTTTTTTTTTTTTTTTTTTTTTTTTGGCGCTGGGAAAAAATGCTATTGCGCATCCCCTTCCCGTCGGGGGACGGGAGAGGGGTATGTGGGACTCCCCGGTAAAGTCGTTCCCGGTATACCCACTAAAAATACCCAGCGGCACTCCGACCTCGCCTGAGTGGAGGGGGCCTGGGAGTCTATGTCGTCCAGTCCCCCGCCGGCGAATGCCCGCCTTACGGCAGGCCCCTCACGTCCCCTCCCAATAGGAAGGGGCTTTTATAATGGCCGGAGTACAGGGGGTGGATTCTGTGATGCAGACGAAGGCGCCCCCGCGCCTGTCGCCCGCTGATCGCCCCCAGGGGCAGATGAGGACGGACGTTGTCTTCCCCGTCTTCCACCCCTTCTTCGTCTGCGTAGTGGAGCCGCGAGAGGATCATCCTCCCGAATACGCTCCGCCGCCTCCTTCTGTGACATGACGTCCTCACAGAAGGAGGCTACCGCTGCCCATGCCTCCTCACTTCCCAGCATGGCCGCAATCACGCTGGGGAGTGAGAGGTCATCCCCGACTGCTGCCACCAGAACGCGACGGGGTTCAGCCCACGATGGGCACACCTCCAGGGTGTGCTCTGCCGTATCCACCGCTGCTTCGCAGTGGTGGCATTTTGTAGTCTCCTCCCTCCCAATCCGGTGCAGGTAGGATCCGAAGCAGCCGTGCCCGGATAGCACCTGCACCAGACGCAGGGAGAGGCAGCCATGCCGCCGATCGAGCCAATCTATCAGGACGGGCCCGATGGCATCCAGCGTCCGACGGCCGAATGTTGCGGAGGCAAGGTCCTCGGCCCAGTGCCGAGTTATCGCCTCCCTTGCCTCCTCCCGCACTTCCTCCCGTTCTGTAGGGTCCGGGCGCCGGTTGAGTGCCCTCTGCCCCGCCTTCCAATCGTACACTCTGGCGAGCACCCAAGCCTCGAGCTCCCAAGGAGGGGTTCCCGCCAGAGCGCACGCCGCCGCAAAACTCACTGTGCGATACGCCCTCGCCACCCGCTGTGCAATGGCTCTTTGTGGCCTGCGGATGGCAGCGGCGTTCCTTCTTCTGCACAGTGAGTCCGCCCAGATGGGGGCCCCGTATAAGGCCATACTTTTCAATATGCCGGCGTATAGACGTCGACATTGATCGCCGGGCGTCCCGATATTCGGGAGGAGCCAAGAGAGGGCGCCGGCGGTCTTCATTAAGCGCGTCGACAGCCCACTGAAATGTGCGCTGAAGCGCCACTTGTTGTCGAGCACTAGACCCAGATATTTCATCTGGGCCTGCACCGCAATTCGGACACCCTCCACGTGGATATAGGCATCGGGCGGTTGGCACTGCCGAGGCCCATGGAAGAATACGGCCTCGGTCTTGTGCAACGCCACCGTCAGCCCTAGGCGGGAGATACGGTTTGCGACTCGCGAACCGCCCGCCGAGGCCAGGCTGGCCGCCTCTCCAAAATTTCTCCCCCGGGCAGTCAGAAGCGTGTCGTCTGCATAGCAAATGACGTTTGTGCCACGGGGGAGGTTACCCCGCAAGAGCCAGTCGAATCCGATGTTCCATAAGAGTGGCCCTAGAACAGAACCCTGTGGGACACCAGACTCGACGCCGTACTGTCGGAGTTGCCCTGACTTGTCCTCAAGGAGGACTGTGCGGTCTTTAAGGTAGTCCGACACAAGTCCCCGCAAATATGGAGGCACCCCATGGAATCGGAGCGCCTCCAGTATGGTGGAATGGGGAATGGAGTTAAAGGCGTTAGCTATGTCGAATGACACAGCCAACAGTCCATCCCCCGCATCCATCGCCTCCCTCACCTGGCCTTTAAGACGGGACAAGGCGTCCATTGTCGAACGCTCAGCTCGAAAGCCGAATTGAGCGTCCGCTAGGTCCGGGCCGGTTGTGGACAAGTGCCTGTTGATACGGCCGGCGAGAATCCTCTCGAACATTTTACCGACCTCATCCAGTAGAACGATGGGTCGGTATGCCGATGGAGAGTCCACCGGCCGCCCTTCCTTCCGAAGAAGGCACAATCGGCCCTCCTTCCATGGCCTCGGGAACCTCTCACACGTCAGACACGCACTGAAGAGGTCCCGAAACCTTTCTCCCATCTGGGAGGCGGCGATGCCCACCACCTTTGCGGGGATGCCGTCCGGACCTGGGGCCGTCTTTTTCCCCCGGAGGTTGAAGACTACCCTCTCTACCTCGTCCTCGGTCACCGGCGGAACCACCTCGGCCGATGGAGCCGGATCCCGCGGGATGCTCATCACTGGTGGAGTGAAGATGTCTCTGCGCGGAAACAGGGACTGGACCACCCCATCCAGCAAAGTCGGCTCGAGTGTCTCGGCAATAGGGGGACCGTACGGGCGCAGTTTGTTGCGTGCCGCTTTGTACGGCCTTCCAAAAGGGTCAGCGTCTAAACTCTCCGACATTTCCACCCTTGCGCGATCCTTGGCTGCGCCCATTTGCGCCGTCAGGGTCGCCTTGGCTTCCTTGTAGGCTTCATAGAGGCGATCCTCGTTGACGACGTCACGAAAGCGCCGCCGCCGGCTCCTGGTGTAGGCCCGCCTGGCCACCACACAGGCGGCCCGTAGCTCCACCAGCTCCTCCGACCACCAATAAACGGCGCGTCGAGGAGGCGGACGGTGGGACCGAGGCATGCTAGAGTTGCACACCTCGGTCAGGGAATTCCTCAACTGAACCGCCGTGGTGTCCACATCTCGGATGTCGACAGAAGGCGACAGCCAGTCCTGGATGAACGCCGTCTCCGTTGCGGCCTCCCGGTCTAGACGGGAGAGCGCCCACCGCGGGAAGTGCGACCGAGCTCCTCGGGGCCTCTGTGAGCCCTGGGTGAAAATGTCGAACCGCACGTACCGGTGGTCCGACAGCGTCTCCACGAGCTCCACCCGCCAGTCCATTACAGAGGCTGCCAGGGAAGGGGATGCAAAGGCGAGGTCCACGATGGAGCCCCCCTGCCGCCGCACGCAGGTATTAACTGTGCCTATATTTAGGAGGGACAGTCCTGACGACACTGACCAGGTCTCCACCTCACGCCCCCGGGCGTTAGTGGTCGAATTACCCCATACCACCGACTTAGCATTGAAGTCACCCGTCACCAACACCTGGCGCTGCGCCACTCTACCTACCACCCTCGCGAGGACTTCTAGGAAATTCTCGAAGTCTGTGAGAGGGCGGTTTGGGGAGAAGTACACCCCTACGAGGGCTATGTCTCCCCACGCGGCAGCCACATATCCCTATCCTGGTACCTACCCCTGTAAGCAATGTAAGTACGACATTACCTAAATGAATGATCCATTTCATACGTACAGTAATCCGTTCTGTGGTGACTCTCGTAATTTCTCAATCCGGCCTTATTTCATGTAATCCAAGATAAACCAACCCAATAAACATAGAGGCCTGTTCGTAGTAGGCATTCTCGAGATATAGGTCCGGTCCTTAGAGAGCAATCATGAAGAAAGGTTGGCCGCAGGGGTTTCTTAAGCCGCTCACAATCAAATTTAGCTGCATCGCGGCGGGGTTAATCGCGGATTAGGTAAATTGCCCTGGATACACTGATGGGAAAATCTCCCTTCATTTTCCAAGGTTGATACATAATCTAATTAACATCTACAGCGCATCGCAACAATCACAATTAATATTTGGGTACTTTATTGCTTCTTTATATTTAAACACAAAACTGTTATACCATTCAGTCGAGATGTCTAAGTGTAACGAAATGCGCAAACAATTTAGCAAGGTAAACGTTTGTTCTACGTACCTTCAAGGGTCCTTCAAAAAATTTCGAACTAATTGCACAAATACATCGCGGATGTTTGACTACCCGTATTAAGAATTTACTCACAATTGTTCATACTTAATTCATGCAAGGTCGAATGGTCAAGTTCAATTGTTTGAAATTGTCGTCTCATAGGAAACTAATGGTTCAGTACGTGGCACGTGCCCCCAAGCAGCCTGTGCTGCGATGATGTGTTGTCAAACTGAATGTAACCCACTGAAGGTCTCCCTCAAGGTGAAGCAAGGAATAAAAATTTAATGTAAGGTCTACCCAATGCTTACGTAGCCACAATCAACTTGTCAACCTTTGAAATATGACAATGTGCCCCCGCCCTTGGCTCGTTAAGCTTCCTCTTCAAGTGAAAGCTCCAGTGAGTCAGTGTACCACATCAACATTCTGAGGGCGGTCGTAAACTGAATAGATACGCCGCAATAATGTCGTTCCATACCAGTAACAGTTTATTTCCTATGACTGTGCCCATACCGAATGGGTTTCCTGTTCAAATAAATAGCAAGCCGAAAAATAAAATTATTTTTTTGGATGTTACCCCCGTTTCGACGCCAATAAAGCCACTGTCGCCAAATGTCGTGGCCCCCATGAGAAACAACCTCGTAGCGCCGCACATCTCTAATGATATCATCTATGAGAACATCAAACCAGTCTTTACGATACTCAGGATAATGGGAGTTCTACCAATTACAAGACCGTCTTCGTGTGTCAACCAGTTCCAAATTGCTTCATCTTCGATGTTGTACGCTCTCCTCGTGTTCTGTTCTCTGGTCAGTTACGTGCTGTATTTGTCTCTCCACAAAGTTCAGATCCTACGAACAGCGGAGGGCAAGTTTGAAGAAGCTGTTATTGAGTATCTTTTTACTGTGTATCTGTTCCCGATGATCGCTGTCCCCATATTGTGGTACGAAACGAGAAAAATTGCAAATGTTCTCAATGGATGGGTGGATTTTGAGGTAAAGTCTGATTTTCTTATCTTTGTAAAAAAAAATCTTACCTACATATTTGGAATTGCAAACTGAAAGTATATTCTTCCCATTAAATAGTCTTAATAATATAAATTCAACAACCTTTAATGACTATTCCTACCGTAGATGGTGTATAAGCAGCTATCAGGTCGAACGCTCCCCGTAAAACTATACAAGAAGTCATTGGCCATCGCGGTCATAATACCGATCTTATCAACCACAACGGTGATCGTGACCCACGTAACGATGGTGCATTTCAAGCCCATGCAGCTAGTGCCATACGTGTTCCTGGAGATCTTGACGTACATGCTTGGCGGATACTGGTACCTACTCTGCGAGACTTTGAGCATTTGCGCTAACATCTTGGCTGAAGATTTCCAAAACGTAAGTGGATGCTATGAATCTGATTCCTTTACCTCGAGAGTAACTATTCGTTGTACTTAATACACACATTCACAAGAAAGCCATCAAAACCAAATAGGGAATAATTTAGTAGAATTTGTTAGATGATTATTGTATAAATAAGAGTTTCTTATCGTTCGTTATTGTTAACTAAAAAAATGTTTTACGCATGTGCGTAATAACCATAGTTTGGAAATAATTTTAGGTATGCAAATAATTGACGTATTTTCCTCTTTCCCCTCAGGCCCTGCGTCATATCGGACCGGCAGGCAAGGTAGCCGAATACCGCGCTCTATGGCTTCGCTTGAGCAAGCTCTCCCGCGATACTGGAATCGCCAACTGCTACACATTTACCTTTGTCAACCTTTACCTCTTTCTGATCATCACCCTCTCCATCTATGGGCTGCTCAGTCAGATTTCTGAAGGTTTCGGTATAAAGGACATTGGTCTGGCGTTGACTGCTTTCTGCAGTATTTCGTTGCTGTTCTTTATTTGCGATGAAGCTCATTATGCGTCACATAACGTAAGTAGAATAAAAATGTTATATTAAACCACTCCTGATATCTCTTGACCATTAAAGGATGGCTTTTAATTAAATTGCAATGGCCCAGACAGCAAAACCCCATCAAAGCTCTGTTGAAGTTTGTTGCTTGATAAAGTGTCGCTACTTTTTCATATACTCATAGGTACGAACGAATTTCCAAAAGAAGCTGCTAATGGTGGAACTGTCTTGGATGAACACTGACGCGCAGACTGAGGTCAACATGTTCCTCAGAGCCACCGAAATGAACCCCTCACAGATCAGTTTGGGCGGATTCTTTAACGTAAACAGGACGCTTTTTAAATCAGTAAGTAATAACATCACTGACATTTCAACTATCAACTGCAGTAATTCCCCGGGCATATCAAAACGTCGCAGGGAACTAGACGAATATTGCGCAATTAAATTGATCCTCTAGGGACCAAAAACTAGCTAGATCAAACAAACTATTTTGCATCATTAAAATCCCTCTAAGGTTTCGTAACATAAAGAAATAAATACAAAACAACATTCCTTTTACCAACAGTTGCTGGCAACTATGGTGACATATCTTGTGGTGCTGCTACAATTCCAAATCAGTATCCCCGACGAGTCCCAGAACCGTGATGACGAAGAAGAAGTGCCATACAACATAACCAGCGCCACCACAGAAGCTATGACCACCAGCACGACAACGATCATGACGACAGTCCTCACAACGCTAGCCAAGAAGAAAAAGAAGAATTAAAACCCTTAAAAATATGCTGAAACCTATTTGATTTCAGTCCCCTGTATCGTGTTAGTCAATCCCATTACTTATATTTTAATATATAATTTATTTGGGCAATAAACTATTTTTGACATGAAATATTGTGTATATTGTTCTTAAATATTCCTTAGGAATTAAAAATGCATTAATATGCTTTTTTTAATCTACACTTTAGCCGAATAATCTAAATTCTAAATTATTTAGCTTATTATTTAGGATCCCACAGACAACCAAAGAGTATACAATATACTACGTAAGACAGACAACAACCTTCACAGATAACTTAGGGAGGGAGGGTGGTATCTTTCCTTCCTGTGCCTGTGTAAGTGGGCGGAAGGGCGGTATTGCATGTGCATCCTGCACCCAATGCTGGATTTTTGTCTCGCGGAATTAATCTAGATATTCTTTTCTAACATTTAACCTTCACAGAACTGGTTAATGGTTGATTTGTGATATTGTAAATATTCTTTGTGACTATTTGTTTTATACACCGTGGAAATTCAGAAAACTTAAACTATAACATTATTCTAGTTATTTTGAACGAACTGCACTACGAAATGTATATTTTTTGTCTCTGACAATACCAACGAAAGAATTTCAGTATTAGATTCTATTAGATTAGTATAATGTACTCTATGGAAAGAAGTGACGTTTCTGTTTATAATCTGTTGTAATCGTAAGCAATAGGTATTGAGAGAATTTTCCGGATTCTTTTGCTGTTTCTCGAAGTTATTCGTTTTCCTGCCGAGACAAAAGATATTTAAATCATACAACTGTGAGTGAAATCTTGCATATTAACTCAAAATGGTAGACTACAGCAAGTGGAAGGACATAGAAGTAAGTACTTTTTCTATTCCAATCGAATTAAGCTTTACCGTTGTTTATACTCGCAACGATAGCTAAACTTGACAATCCATTTTAGATATCCGATGATGAAGATGAGACCCACCCAAACATCGACACACCTTCACTGTTCCGCTGGCGACACCAGGCGCGTATCGAGCGCATGGAGGAACGCCGCAAAGAGAGAGAGGAACACATGCAAAAAAAGACTGAAAACTTGAGATTGATAAACGAAACGAAGAAAAAAATCTCCGAAGCCAGCCCCAACAGTCCGGATCTCGAGTCTTTGAAGAAAGCATTAGCTGAACTCGAAAAAGAAGAGAAGTTATTGAAACAGAAAGATGATGATATCAAGAAAAAGGAGCGACAAACGCCTTGGAATGTGGACACTATCAGCGAGCCGGGATTTACTAAAACCGTCATTAACACGAAGCCAACGAGGCCCAAGGATGAGAACTTGACTGAGGAAGAGAAGGAAGCCAAGATGAAGAAGTTTATCAAAGAAAATGAGAAGCTTCTTAAGCAGTTCGGTATGCTGCGGCGTTACGATGACTCTAGGCAGTTCCTTCAGGAGCACAGCCAGCTTGTGAGCGAGGAGACTGCCAACTACCTTGTCATTTGGTGCATCAACTTGGAAATGGAAGAGGTCAGCAGCTATACACATTATTTTCATTATATTTTTATTTTAAATGATACTTTGTTAGTTATCATATTAATTTTACATAATTTGTCATTTTCAGAAACATGACTTGATGGCTCATGTAGCGCACCAAACCATTTGCATGCAGTACATATTGGAGTTGTCCAAGCAGCTGGACGTGGACCCCAGAGCTTGTGTTAGCTCATTCTTCTCAAAGTAAAATCCATAGCACTTATATACTTACACTTTTTAATTCACAATTACAATTTTCTAATATTTTTTTGATTGTACAGGATCCAAATTGCGGAGAAGACATACAAAGACTCATTCGATGATGAACTTGAGCAATTCAAGGCTAGGATTAAGAAGCGAGCTGCAGAGAAAATTGCTGAAGCCATCCGAGAACAAGAAGAAGAGGAACGGAAAGCCAGGCTGGGACCTGGTGGTCTTGATCCCGTTGAAGTGTATGAAGAGTTACCTGATGTAAGTGATTATGTTTCAACAGATTATCTACATAGGTATGAAATTAGCTTTAATTTGACTGAGTTAATATACATTGTTTCATGATATTTGTTACAGGAATTGAAGAAATGCTTTGATGCCCAAGATGTACCATTGCTCCAAGCAACAATTGCCAAAATGCCAGAGCAAGAAGCCATATACTACATGAAGAGGTGTGTGGACGCAGGTCTGTGGGTTCCTGGAAAGAACAGTGACGATGAACCAACTATGAAGGAGAATGCTGCCGGTTCCTCTCAGTCCACCAGCGATACCACTGCCCCTTCAGTCAGCACCGATGATGTTGACTGAAACTCAATCAAAGTGTACTAGTATTTAGGCATAAGTCTGCATAACATTGGAAAGCTAGAACCACAAGTTTGGCACATTTCTTTATGACATACAGACTTAAATTAAGGTTATTTTTTAATATTAATATACCTAGGATTAATTTTGTATCCTCAAATTATAAGTGAATGAGAATGCACATAGTTGTGTTAATAATGAAAAGAATGAAATTTTTGTTAATTATCAGTGTCACATTCACCTTAGATAGGTCTCCTTGTCCTGCGAAGATTGTGAAACTCATTAAGTGCTGTTAAATTTTCACTTGGTGTAGAAAATTTTCTTAATGGAAAGTTTACTCCATATGAGATTTTACAATATATGTTATACATCGCTAAATTTTGTTTGATTTAGTACCCAAATTTTATTTTTTGGATTATTCCTGTTTATGCCACACTTATTTTATTCATGAGGATAATATCCTCACTCGATACAGATGCAAAGAAATAGTGAATATGAAAATAGCATTTCGGCATTTTTTAGCGTAGTATATCGTAGTGTGACGCCATGAGGTAGACCACCCACTCTACCTACGTTATCTACAAAGTAGTACCCTTCTAAGTGTAACTTCACTATTAAAAGATGTTTGGCTCTTCAAAATTTCAAAAACTTTCACGTTACGTGACAATCGGCACGATTCTCCCCCATGTGTGCAGTTGTCAGGTGATAATCAACATTCAAATACCATCCACTATGCAATCTGTTCTGATCATGGACTTAATATTACCTATCTGTTCTGATCCAGCACTGCTATAGCATTTAGAGGGAGTGATTACCCGCATGCGCGGAACGGGGACTGACGGGAGCATGCTAATAATATTTCGTAGGAAACGCATAACGTCGCAGTTATGAAGGTTCAAACATTTGTGGTTTCTCAAGGAATAAAAGAGTTTATCTTTTTTTAAACTTGTACTTTTTATATAACAAAACTACAATAGGTGTATGAGAGAGGACGCGGCGGGGACGCTACGTGAGCACGTGCGCGGGCAGTTGCGGTCGCCCCTCCAGCTTGCTGTAGTCCAAGTGGAATTCCTTCGCCACCTGATTACAAATCACACTACATTATACAACATCGCATTATACACTCTAACAGGGTGATAAAATTACTTCATATAATAGATTCGCAAAGCCTAATGTCAAATACGCACACTGGAGGCTGCAAGAGCCAAAATTGTCTTGAATACATCAAGCTATTTAAATATTGGCCTTTTATCATCAAAATCATTGCTGAGAAGATGTCTCTAAAAGGACTATATATCCATGGTTACTTATATCCAACAAAAAAACATTCCACATGCATAAATATCGTGTAATCTAAATAAACGACAATAGTACCTTACGCCAGTTGTGCGCATCAAAGAAGTAATAGGTGCCGCGCTCGTACGTAGACGTTTTCTCCACCATCGGCATGCCGGGCGCTTGCGAGATCCACACCTTCTCCTCCATGTGATACCGCCATTCGCGGTTATAGCTGAAACAAATATTATCTGGTTAGCAAACAAATCATCACACATATCGAGGGGATAGTGGCCGGCGAAATTACAGTTATTGCTCATAGAAAACCATTTCATTCAACACATACTGTTAAGACCCTAACCAGTGCGCGCCTAAAACGTAGCGTTAGTAAAATTTTCGTTGTATTAAATTTCTAATATGCCCAAGAAGGGACATATTCGAACAACTGATTAATTTAGTAATGTTTGTCACAGGCCAGTATAGCAATACTTTGGCACCCATATTCAAACTCAATTTTGGAGATTGTCGATGAGTGGCTACTTCTCTTGCGCCGGCGACGCTGCTACCCGTCACCGGCCAGGAGCTTAAGGCTGGCCAGTCGGATGCTCATCACTCCATCTGTAGATCGTCAAAGCGTTGTTGAACAAACATTCAAAACGTTGACATTTACAGGTGTGTAACGAACGCGCCACTTTTTATGAACAGAGACAATGGCATCATAAATCATCCTAATATGAATGACAGAATTTCCTAATGAGTCAATTTTATCACCAATATTTTGTAATGAAACATAGGCTCCTAAGATAAAATATCCTATCACAATGGTTTAATGTATTAGATAACCAGCTTACAAGCGGTTGTAACATAAGTTACTTATAATAAGAAAATAAAAAATGACTCACAGTTCGGCTGCAGCTGCTATTTGCAGCACGTCACCCACGAAACAATAGAACAAATAAAATAAGAGGTCTTCCTTATATCGATTCAGTCGTAGAGGCGCCAACTTTTCTCTAATTGAACCATTGATTAGATATTCGGGAGGCACATGGTAGTCCATATCTTGTGGTCTGAAAAAAAAACATAAAAAACTTTGATTTGATGTGGTCAGTTATCACACAACATTTCCATAGGCTATGTTAATGTTGCAAAATGTTATACATCCATGTGTCATGCAGTTGAAATGCAAAGGGGTGAATTCTAATGACTTGATAAATATTAAGCCAACGTACCTGCACGGCGTATCCGCCCAAGGGCCAGCGAAGGTGAGATAAAGGTTGTCTGGTGAATTTAGATTCAATCCGAGCGCAGTGAGATCCTGCCCTAACGCCAGCGACACTAGACTGGGATCCGATTCCGCCGCGCGAATGAACGTCAACAGTCCCACGATACCAAACTGGTTCGGTATCATCGTCTCTGGTATATTCGTTACTTTACCTAAAACACAACAAGTTATTAGACAAATGCTAGTACGAAAATACTATTTCTATTGGCATATTGTCTGGACTACATATTAAAACAGCTTTCAACAACAAACTATGCATTTTAATATATTTCCAGCGCTTATTTAGTATACACACCATAGAATTCCGTATGTGCTCCTTGACTGATAACTTTAGGGACAAAAAAATTACATGTCAGGTGCAAAATTCATTTTAATTTACTAAGTACCTAACTTAAAATTCCACAGACATTGATTGTTAAATTACGAGCATGCATGAATTAACGCAAAATAGAAAACCACAGTTTGTTATATTTATGAATAAGAAATGCACCACAATTCTGCTGAAATCCATAAACATGATTCAATGAATAGAAAAATGCATTTCTGTGTTATTTAAATCAGGTAAGTTTTGGAATAAGAATTATGGACCCAAATATAAATATGAAATTATATTTTAGTGACCAGAATATCATTTCAAGGCGAAACCACAAAGTATCCTGTATAGATAATTAGATATATACCATCGGGTGAGGTCTGTATGCCCTTCCGGGGCTTGTCGTTGGTGTGGTTGCTGAAGTCGGGCGGCGGCGGCAGGGGGCCGGGCGGCGGCAGCGGCGCCGTGCCACCCGCGCTCGACGTGCCGGGCAACGCCGGGAAGTCCTCTGACGACATCGTGAACTCTGACTGCTCAGATGTAGGCTGCTTCACCATACCCACTGACGGACAACACAAACGACTAATAAATATTACATCACATATGCAGAATAGCAATTAATAATGAAGACAACTTCTGTTCTGAATTCTGATAACAAACATCACACCAAATATTTCTAGTTGGAATCTTTGCAAACCCAATTTCAGAAGGCAGTTTTCATCAGTTCCCAGTATTTTTATTCAGAATTAGCGTGACACATAGCAACTAATTTGTAGGTGAGTGTGAATCATTTATAGAATCTTGGAAAGTATCTACAAATTCTTATAACATTACTAGTTGTTTTTCACCAATTCATCTATATCTTGAGGAAACATGCTTCCAAAACTCGATTGGATTCTTCCCTGGGTATCAATCTTGTATCCTTCTATATATTTTGTTAAACCGGTAGATCTCAATGAGCTAAGTTTTTTTGTCTGCGAAAGAGCAATAGTCAGGTGGATTGCAAAAAAAGTTCGCATGTTCCCATAAAAACGAACGGTACATATTTTGACGCGGCTGAAGTTGCGGTAAACAGCTAGTATTTAATATTTAACATAAAAGGTGTAAAGATTGAGCATATTTCATAGTATGTTACCGTAGGGTTTAGAGCCGGGCGGCGGTGGCGCGGCGGCAGGCGCCTGGTCGCCGGCCCCCCGCGCGGTTAGCGACGGGAACTCGCTGAGGTCTAGTAGAGGAGGCGTCGACGTGTCACCGCCCTCTCCGAACACCGAGTGGTAGTTGCTGCTTGTGTTAAACCGGGACAAGTTGCCCATACTCGACTAGACAGACAAACGCACATTGGTCAATACAAAACTATACAATTGGGATCACTGTCTTGTATATTATACTAGGCATAGTATTAACTATTGTTTTGTCTAAATATCTAATTTTAAAATCAGTGTTCAAATGGTAACTTCCTAATTCACACAAAACAATAAAATTACGAAATAAAGAGTTGAAAGTTGAATGCAACTGGAATACGAATAACATTAACCCATTCCACTTATTTGAAAACCAAAGTAGAAATCAGTAAGGATAACATTTTCTGATAATTTGCAACCGTTTCTCAGCAAGCACTTATTTTAAGAAATAGTTTCCACAATAATGTGCCAGTTAAAGGCTACACAGAACTTCACTAAACAAACTTAACTCACTGTTTATTTCAACAGGAATGAATAGAGTAAAAATCAGACTCAAAAACACTAGTCTCACAGACAGAAACTAGTTACTCAGGCTGATGTAGGTAGGCAGTAATATCTGCTCATATTTGGTTTATAAGGTACCCTCACAAAAATATAATAAAATAGTCATACAAACTAGACATTGTATACACTTCTCACCATGGAATTTGAGTTAGGCTGCGATAACGCGTTTGGTATTGGTACCCTGCGGTCGGCAAAAGCCCGCTGGCCGAATAGTGTCGATCGCGATGCCATAGAGGGCGGAGCGCCCCCAGGCATGGCGGTAGAGTTCCGGCCGGGCGACAGTGCGCCTCCGAACGTGGGCGTCACATGGCCCGACACACCGCCCACCAGCCCCGAGCTCACGCGACCGCCCACCCCGCCGCTCGCTAGGCTTCTAGGTGCTTGTTGGAAATTCAAGTTTGCCATAACCTGCAAAAAGTTTATCATCAGCTTTACTTCAAATCTGTAACTTAATTTCTCATAACAACTACAGGAGTTTATATTCATGAGATAATGTGTCACAACTGACTCATAAACTAGGCCAGTTACTTATACTACCAAGTGACCGTCTTGGAAAAGGTCCCGCAATCAATTTGTTATACTGATGTATCAAAAATTCTTGAAGCTAGCTGCTTTTTACTGTGAGATTTGTACTCCATACTAAACAAAGCATAATCCTAAAGTAGCTTATAATGCTATGGAAAACTAACTATTGTGTACTAACTGCCGCTCAAACCAATTACATCTATATCGGCAATTATTTCCCTGAGGCTGTGTTGTCACTCTGAAGTGATATTAATTCTTTTTAATAAAAAATGTATTTGCAGTTTAAATTACTTGTTAATTGGAATACTTTTATTGTCAGGCAGTTATTGTGTCATTTGTCTTAAAATTAGAAAGTCTGACTCTGCAAATAAAAGAAGTCACAAGTTATAAATATATTCAGATGAATACTAACATTTCACACAAAGAGCTAAAGAAAGTCTTTTTCAAAAGTCTTCCAACTTGATATTTCAAGACCAACTTTCCAATATCTTGACTGGACATGAGTATTGCATTCAGCTATGTAAAGCATTTACTTGTATTAAGTAAACCCTAAATAAGAAATGTGATTTAATATTTATGGGCAATTGTTGAACAGATTTCACAGGATAAGGTAGAATATGGTAGGTCAGTAGACTACTCACAATACACTGTTACAAGCAATATTCCAACATAAAAGCACATAAATAGAACCTCTAATTGTTCAATAACTTCAGGAAAGTATGAAACTGTAGTATTCAGTGGTTTCAGTAAATGAAACGTTACCTTACGGTAAAACTTTGTTGACTTGAACAACTATCAGTTCAGCTTATGAAGTAGGTATTTATGAAACGAGACCAAATGAATTTCATACATACGCATTGAGGTGTTCAATGCAGAGATAGGAATACGAGATAACGTTGGCTAATAACAACAAATGAAGTAGGTATTATACATATATCAGTATTTTACTATGGTTGGTTATTCGTCCCCTGTCAAACAATGGCGACCCCTGTTTTTGGTACACTCGATTCTTCAAAAATTATAAATTTTTACCTAATGTGTCGACGTCAGTCCTTGTTCCACTATTTCAGTACCAGAATAAATGGTTCATAATCGAGTATTCTCTGCAGGAACAAATAAATCCACTCCAATGAAATAAACAAAAGTTTGTTGACTGTCCAATTTAGACGACGATTTATATGCATTCAAAAATTTTAAGACGAACTAAAGAGATGCTCAAGACCGTCTTTGCATGAAACACTGCTATAAAACGCTGAAAACTTTATACATCTTTACGTCACTTATAAATATTTTAACAATTTCACTCAGTTTTGTCGAACGCCACATTACCCTAAACAACTGGCGGCCATATTGTTGAAAGCGGACGGAAAACTGTAACAATTTTCGCTCTAGTAACTTATTAATCAACTGTATAGGCCGTGTTGAAAAAAGCAAATCAAGATAACTTGTCAATTTTTATTTTTATTTTTCATATTATTTAGAAAAGTCGACATATCTGTAATTTAAAAAATCAAACATAATTTGATTAAATAGTTTTTACATTGACTCCTGCAGCCAACACTCAATTTAATTACCATACCTAATAAAAATTGCAATTTCAGGGAAAATTACGAAAAATAATCCGTCTTAGTCTATGCTTTTCAAATTATGTATTTCATGTCCATGTAACCCAACTCTCAATTAAAGAAACAAAATACAAATTGAAATCGAAAATTTGCGACAGTGAAAACGATGATTTATTCTAAAAATTAGTCAATTGAATCAAGTCGTTTAATTTTTTTTTTTTTAGTGTTAACAACTAATAAAATGTAGATCACCACTTTCTTGTTTTTGCTGTAATGAAAATGTTATCAATCAGACACAAGAACACTGTGGAGGTTGTCTTTAAATAAAAAAAAAAAACGTCAAAAAACACATTATTAATCAAAAAATAATATCAAACATATAGTGCAAAATTACTTCTGCACTACATGTTCGTAGCTGCATTGTAACGTTGATCATAATTATTTTAAGTTTTGCTCACTACCTATATAAAACGCATTGCAAAAATGTTTACGATAGTCTTACTGGTTAAATATATAAATATGAAATGTAGTTATCAGAATAGAACTTTGTTTTATTTTTGTATAATCATAATATTTATATAGGACATTAAATACCTAATTCAAATAACCACCGACATACATGCCCTAAAAATCAATTTGCTTCATGTTAATGAAAAAAATGTTAATTTTTTTGAAAGGAGAGTTGAATGATATTCGATTTCTATTTGTAAAATAACTAATTAGAATCAAATAGGTATGATCAAGACTTTTCTTATTAAGTGTCTATGGTATAGGGGTAAAATTAAGTTTACTTTGCAACACCGGGATCATATGATTGTTCAATGAAGAAGCACGTCTGATAGGCGTCGACTTACTTCTTTGAGCCAGTTTTTAGTTTTCTGGCTCTTTATCGGTTGTTTTTCGTGTTAGTGGTGCATAATATTACCCTACAGCCATGGCGCTCAGCGATGCAGATGTTCAAAAGCAGGTTTGTGAATGAAATTCAACTGCAACGTAAATCTGTCGACATGGATTTGTCCGAATAATTGATCCAAAATGAGGCACTTGCCGAATCTGTTACAGATAGCCTCTGCGGTCAAAATGGATCAAACATACGATTTTCTGTTAAATAATGGTTTATTTGAATGTAATATGGTAAAATTTGTTGTTAGATCAAGCATATGATGGCCTTCATCGAACAAGAGGCCAATGAAAAGGCTGAAGAAATCGATGCTAAGGCTGAGGAGGAGTTCAACATCGAAAAGGGCCGTCTGGTGCAGCAGCAGCGGCTGAAGATCATGGAATACTATGAGAAGAAGGAGAAGCAGGTTGAACTCCAGAAAAAGATGTAGGTCCCTCTGTGTATTACAGCACTAGTGGCTAACACAATCTCCTTATGCCAAAACTCATAAGATTTCCCTTACAGGCTGGTCTGATCATGATCTTTTATATAAACTACTCTAGATATTAATGGGTACTTTGAAAAAAAGTGAGACAGTCTTCCTATAACTTGCTCATTTAAGTCTTTACATTCTTGTAATTCATTAAACATGTTACATGTTATAGCACAGTATATAGACATAGTATGTTGTTACTTAGCACCTAATTAGGTTCTAAGTAAGAGAGGCCTTGAGTAAGCTTCTGTCTTCATTGATTCCTTGAACATTACATAAACTGGGTCTTCTTCAGCACTTACACTGGAGTTAGGTACATACAGGCATAATATTTTTCTCTGATAATATTACTGCCTTATTTGGAGATTAAATCAATTCAAAATAAATAATTTTCAAGTTAAATTGGATTCATACATTAATTTTAATTGCATTAAGATGAAAATGCTGCACTTCTGTACTTTTCTTTTTATTTGATTTTCAATGCTTCAAATAATATAGTATCATGTGACCAGTTAAGCATAACTTCATAAAGAAATGTTACAAGGTTTGAATACTGCTTCTGGACAATTTATTTATAAATCAGAGCAATATTGATCTCACAAATCTTTTCTTTTTCATTCACAAAAAATTATGTAGTAAAATTACTACAGTCACATGACCACACCATAAACAATTCTATTGATCCTGCTATACTTTTAACTGAGATTGAGACCATAACCTATGTTTAATTTTTTTTTCTTTACATACATATCATAGAAATTTACTTATTATTTCAATAAAACTAAAAATATTAAATTTAGTTTTTTCAACATTTGTTAGATTTGAACAGAATGAACTGATAACAATGATTGCTGAAGTTATCAATTTCAGATAAGCCCAGTATAATAAAGCAGGAGAAATGTATGGCATTTAGTCCCCTATACATATAAAGCTGTTTGCAAATCTTATTTCTACAATTGTGTGTTGGTTGATTATCGCTTTAAGGCACAAATTTGAAACATAAGCAAATGCAAAATTAACAGAGTTGTCACAGGTACACATGCCAGCACATCAAGCAACCCGAAACTGTCAAATTTTCCCAATTAATTCTGAACTGTATGCTTCCACGATAAAAGTTGTAAGTCTATTAAGGAAGTTTGACTGCGTCATGTGCTGGCGTCTGTACAATATGACTGAAAGAAAACACTATGCTATAACTGAAACATTTTTCGATAATCACATACTTGAAATTGTTTTGTAGGTTTGTCGTTTTGTCTCAATTTGGCCCTTCATTCAAAATGTTTCATTTTTTGACAGTTAAAAAATCAATTACTGACACCATTTAAAACAAGCAACATACTACATTATAACAATTTTTTGACAGCCAATCTTCGAACATGCTGAACCAAGCCCGTCTTAGGGTGCTCAAAGTACGTGAGGACCATGTACGCAACCTACTGGATGAGGCTCGCAAGCGCCTGGCTGAGGTACCCAACGACCAGAAGATGTACAGCGAGTTGTTGACTACACTCATCGTACAGGCTCTCTTCCAGGTACGTACTTCTATGTCATTTAATGATAAATGATATTTATTTTGCAAATAGGTTGAACTCAACTCGTCTTGTACACGTCAACACATTTTTTATAAAAAACAAAGGAGATGAGATGGGCATTTCCTAACTGACTACCTTGAGAAGAAACGCCGAAACGAACTCAAGGGTCACAGTCTCTTTTAGAGTCCAGACATAAAAAGAGATTACATACTAAAGTATGGATGAGCAATGTAGGCTTGTGTCTGAAATTATTATTATTTTTTTTTTTATTAAATTCCCTATGCTTAATTGGAGAAGGATATTATTTATCAATTTTCATAACTTCCATATTACAAACACAGCATACATTTTTCATGATCGGTCAATATATAACATAATGTGTAAAGAAAAAAAATAATATCCCAGCTCAGGTTGCAGTATCGGGTGTTCTTCTCACTAATGAAACATTATATTTTCTGTCAGACAAGTAATAAATTGTCTTTCATTAAGTTGTTTAGCCTTTGTATTTGACTTTTTGTTTGTTTTTTTAAAGTAAGGTTAACTTAGAAGGTCTATGACGAGATCAAAGCCTGCTCTAGACGTTTCCTTTTGCATAGTATAAGTACACTAGCTTCCGCCAGCGGTTTCACCCGCTTTCTGAAGGAAGTACTTTCCATACCCAAATAAAAAGTAGCCTATATGTTATTCTGATGTATAAGCTATATTGTGGTAAAGTTTCATTCAAATCCATTCAGTAGTTTTTACGTGAAAGAGTAACAAACATCCATACATCTATACTTACAAACTTTCGCCTTTATAATAGTATAAGTACATTTAAAACTTTTTCATCGTTTTCAGATCATGGAACCATCAGTGACCCTGCGCGTGCGACAGGCAGACAAGGCCCTGGTGGACTCCGTACTTGGCAAATGCCAAGCGGATTACAAGGCCAAGATCAAGAAGGATACCGTACTCAAGATCGACACTGACAACTGGCTGTCGCCTGACACCTGCGGTGGCATCGAGCTGGTTGCCCTCAAGGGTCGCATCAAGGTAATATGACATTTATTTCTATTATGTTAAAGTTTAATTTTCATACAGTGTGTGAATTTTTCAAACAAAATCTGTGAAGACAATTACTAAGAGTCTAAAATGATACAAGCAATTTGAACTAGTCTGGTTATACGAGTATTAAATCTTTGTACTTGTAAATGAAGAGATGACAAAGCGAAGTAATCTAAATGTGAACAGTATCTTACCCTGTCTTGATTCCTGTTTCGCACATAACGCGTAGAACCGCGGTTCACCATAACAATATTTTTTCCTGAATAATCGTGATGACTTTTGTTGGCGAATCTCGCGCATATGATTTGAATCTTGTATTTGAGTAGTATAATAGTGTAACGGTCACGCTTGATACGCGACATTGTTTAGCTACACCTTCGCGTGGTGAGCTGTCGTCATGTTTCGTAATGTATAAACGTGTGCTCTGTGCAGATCTGCAACACCCTGGAGTCTCGCCTGGAGTTAATAGCCCAGCAGCTGTTGCCGGAGATCCGTACCGCCCTCTTCGGCCGCAACCCTAACCGTAAATTCACCGACTAAAAACTTAGTGGTGACCTATATTCACACTTGTTATTACTAACAGTTTATTTAAAGTTCATTATTTGTAGAACTAAAATAATATTATAAATAAGTGTTTTCCTTTTGCCTAATTAATTATATCGTAATAATGCGTACAATTTTATCGCTGTTTAGAATGTAATCTGATGAATGGTCCCGTTAAGTCGCCAGAAAATGTACAACTGATAATGTGTGATCATGTGAGTTTCTGATTTCTGGGAATTGTAACACCAGATAGCTTGTGTCTACTCTGTACATTAGTTTCGCCTGCTTCTATAATTAATAACAACATCTACTTACTGAGCGTAAAATATTTTACTAAACAACAATTCATTCATATAGCATAATGTTATATGTATTTTAGAGGAAGTAGTTTATAGGATTTGGAGACGGTTTAATTAAGATGTTACCATTTATTAAGTCACGCAAATAACCACTACCTAAAGTTGATACTGAGACGGACTTCACTTCAACTTGTCCTTACAGTATTACTACGGCACACATACACACGCAACGGTAGATCGGCGTTATTTCTATGTGAGATATATAATGTATTTTAATAATCTTCCTTCTATGTATTATGAACGTTGTTATTGCATGTTGTGGATAAATATTTTCGTCTATACCATTCATGTTATCAGCTAGGAATAATTGAAGGCTGCAAGGTTGTTGCGTGACAGCAGCATCCCACGCTATGTTCACTCAAATCAATGCAACGATTTGACTGTGCGCAGGGTGGTGTCACGCGCGAGCCTTGCAGTCGCGCAACACATTCCTACTTTATGTTTATCCTGGCAATCTAACATTCTGGCTTGCTTTTGACAGTGGCTAATACAGAGCACTATAGCTCTTGTTACCTACCAAGTATATATTATTCCCATACAGCACTGTTAAAATCCTTATGTAAATATATAGATGTGTTGAAAATAGTCTTTCATTTTGAGTAGCATAAGCACCTAAAACAAGTAGATAATGAATAAACCATCTCGAATTATCAGTATTTATTTGGTGTCACATGTAGATGATCCGATAAACTACACAACGATATAAAAATTATAGAAAACAAGTTATATTTGTATGATTGTACAATAATAACGACATAACAATTTATAATTTAAACATACAATTTTGTGTAAACAATTTTTTTATGAAAAACCCTGACTAACGTCAAATACTAGCTAATCTTATACATAAGAAGTATTCTTATATATTCTCTAGTACCGAGAGGAAAATTTATAATGTGTCGACATTGGCACCGCCTTGTTAATTCAGTAAAATAAAACAATTAATTTCACATACCTTACAATATTACCTAATCACAACTATTACGGAGATCAGAAGTAAATATAGGTATTTTTTCCGTAAGGCTTTATCCTGTTAGAAACTAAATAAGTATTTGATAGAATGCTGAAAATAAATTAGGCCAAAAATGTTCAGTCAATAATTAGGCTGTCAGTAGTGCACTAAGATAGGACAGACAATAACTTCAAATTACCCTTTAAAATGTAACTGTACTGCCACGATTAATGTATAATTTATTTAATAACTAAATTCCTATGTTGAGCTTAGTAAATTCTTCATTATATCATAAGCTAAGTTTGTCACAGCAACGATTCAAATTCTAACTACTTTGAGGACGAACAACACCAACTTATGCCTAGTTGACAGAGTGCGAGTTCGAAGATTGTTGTTGTTAAGAACGTAGTTACATCAGACATCGTGCCAGTCTGGGGTTGTATTTTCCCCCGCACTCCGTAACCAGGCGTTTAGATAACTGTAGCGATCTTAAACGACAAGATGTGAAACATCAGGCGTGTAGGCTGGTAGATATCTAGGCACACGCGGCTCGTCTCGACGACGGGCGCCTCTCTCCACGGCAAGGCTGATACTGCCGGCCTCCTTTACCCCGTTCGACTTCGCCCTGCGTTGAGAGGGCAAGATCGCAGCTCGAAGTGTCTTCCGTTTCTGAAAATTTCAAACGTTCATAGAACTGTCTTTGTACACCAAGGAGGAGTGAACAAATGGAGTGGTAATGAAAAATTTTTAGCAAAAGAATGCGTGATTACTAATGCGCAAAACGCGCCTTATCCAAATAAATTTGACGCAGAATGAACAGTGCAAAGCGAGCGCGTTGCGGTGAACTTAATTCAGGCGTTTATCTTTCCATTTGTTGATTCTTCCATAGTGTACAGCCACTAATAAAACATGAATAACACAATGACATCTACTTACAACAGCAATAGACTATTACCGTGTCCAGCGAGTTGGTGTAAAGCTCCACAAAGCAGCGGGGACTTATTGTGATTCAAAATTAACAATGTACATGAACATGAAAAGTGTTTATTTTGAATAAATTCAATATTGGTCGCTAACAATATTTTGATGTCTACATCGGGGATGGCGAACCTGAATAAGCAAACTAGACGATGCCTAATCATTTCATTGACGCTAAGCGTGTACAAAACATATCTATGTTACCTAGTAATTTGGGTATAAATTTTTTATGTGATGTTAAATTTGGGATTGACTAAAAATATTTGAGTAGCAATGGTTCGCAATCCCTGAGCTACATACAGTGCAGATCAGTCGTCAGTGGGGGCACACATATCTATATTTTACTTTCTAACTGCTGTTTGATGTTATTGAAGTGGTCCACATCCATGGCGTTCGCCTTTACTCTGTTTACCTCGACAGCTCCGCGCCAACGGTCGGCGGCGTGGCGCGCGATTTCCATCCTCTTCTGTTTCCTGATCTGGTGACGTTTGTACACCACCTCAATCACTATCAGTACTATGCCCCCTATAATGCCCGCTAACACAAGTATGAACACCCCCGCCATGTTCTTCAAGCCTAAAGTGTTCGGTGTCTTTTCGTTCTCTTCACAATTTAGCATGTTGTTTCGAAGGATCCATAGGTTGTCCAGAGATTCCATTATACCGCCTGAAATGAGAATATTAGTTATTTCCCAGTCTACTTCGCATAATATATTCTCTGCTGTTTTGGACATAGGGGCTACATACTTTCGTGGAAGTCCAATATAGCCAGGGTAACAAGGTCCGCCCAAGGAGATCCTTTCTGCAATCCCACGCCATAGCCTGACCGGCCAAAAAGTTCTCCAGCCGTTACTAGCTCACAGTCCTGAGCTGCTTCGAATTCCAAACGAGATGAATCCCAAATAAATGCCATTAGTTTACTGTAACCACGGACCAGATAAGAAAATTTGAAATGAGATGAAAATAATAAAAATCTAGTTCAATATTCCAAACTACTTAATAAAATTGTGACTTTCCATGATTTAATTGAACTACTAAGAACAAAGAAAATTCGTGGAAATCCTAAATGTCTATAACTACGTAATTCTGCAGCTACTGACACAGTATGGTGAACCTACCCATTCTTTACGTCCTCGATAGCTTGTTCAGCGTTATCATAATTATTCGCCTCCATCGTTCGATACATATTCGACAATTCGACTTGCCGTCTAAAATACATATCAACAGCCGACCCCTTTACCGTGGCACACGTCAGATTCTCCATGGTATTGCGAAGCTAAAGATAATAAAAATGGAAGCATTAGCTACTGTCTAAACTAAGTCTATGCTTCTACATTAGCCCGAAAATATTAATCAGTGAAGTTGTACCTCCCCTTCAAACTGCACCATCGAACAGTCCTAGGGAAATATTGCTATTATCAATTAATCTTCGTATTATGGTCTGATTGATGGATAGGTACTCGTTTGATAAGTGATTATTATATATTTTATTTATCCCCTGGTGACTTTTTTATTGTGTCACTCCCGAAGACTTGGGCAAATATCAAAACCTCACTGCATCTACGTAAACAAATAGCTGATGAAACATTTGCTAATGAAAAGCGAGTGTACCTACCCTTGCGTCGTTGATTCCGGTGAGCTTCGTCTTGGGACGTTCGAGAACGAGGAAGGCCGCCAAGTTGGCAGTATAGGAAGCTACGATGATCATTGCAAAACCTGCCCAGACCATGCCGAGAACCCTCGCGGAGAAACTACGAGGTGTGCCTGAAACAATAGAAATACGATCATGAAGCAAGACCGTATCCATGCTACTAGACTTCGCCATGAACGAAAATACAAAATACTTAAAATTGATCTCACCTTCGCCAATACCGCTGTTCAGAAGCACTCCCCAAGCGAACCAAATAGCGCTTGACAGATTCAAGGCGTCTTCTTCCGTTCCATCAATATTGGCCAGTTTAAACCTTCCGAATGGTGAGAACCTGTCCAGTAGGTACAGCACAAGCGCTACCACATGGACTGACACCATCACCAGAATCCATAGGGTGTTGGAAAATGGTTGCAAGAATGATACCAACGTTGACGAACGTGATGGCTGAAACAATCTACTTATGGAGTAACTCATACTTATGGGTCTAGATTAGACGAAGTCCTCCATATGTATTCGGATGGAGGTGAGAAGCGGTTACCTTCCAAGATAGATCAGTCAAGTAAGTACCTACAATTTTTCTATGATGATTACATTATGCGATAAAAATCACATTCATAAAAAGTACCAGAAAAAAAATTGCTCGTAGTTACTACTAAATAATGTCGTCTATTATTTAAGAATAGTGTTTTTTTGTGGTGGCCTGAACCTGAGTGCTGTCTTTAAAAGAGTTTTCTTTACGTACCTTTTTCTCTAAAATTGTAATACCTTGATATTTGAACGGTTTACTGAATTCGATAAACTCTGCCCTTTCCGGGTTGATTGTGAGTGGAGCCACAATCATGTCTGCACGCTCATAAACTAATTCACCTGGAAATTAATACAGGTATTAAGTAATTTATTCCTAGTTGTTATATTCATGTTTTTCTTCGACGAATGGTATTCTCACCTATGAGCCCTGTCCATTCTTTTTTGGCTCCAGGTTGGGAGAAGTTACGTATAATATAGTTTCCAAATTGACCATCAGGCGAAAGTGCCAACGAATAAGTAAAGTTGATCGCCTTTGACAGATGTTTTAGAAGATCCATGCAGAAACCCTTGCAGCAATAAAGTTGATCTAAAACATACAGGTTTAACTTGATGACCTACCATAAATGGATAGCCAAGTATATGTGGACCATTCCTGCAAATATAATTAAATGTTTGATCGATTCTTTCGACTCTGGCTGACTGAAACGAGCTGACTCGTTTTCTTAAGGCTGTATTTAATTTAATTGCAATATCTCTACATACTCAAAATTATTTTTCTGTTGTGTTTGTACCTGTATCTTCACTAGCATTGTAATGGGGACAAGGAATCTCTTCGGGTGTGCATTCACTGCCATCGTCAATGCGACGTGTGTACACAAATGGCTTCTCCTCAATCGTCAATACCTGAAGTTACCAAACACATTTACCTTGTGCTGTTTTAGAAATATATAGCCATTCTCTATTAGCTTTATTGTTACCTTAAGATGCGTGGGTATCATGAAACCTTCAGGTTTCGAAGTACTCCGGCCCATCCATATGATCTCTTGCTCCTTAAGTTCCAAACGCATCTTCTGAGTTTCCTGAAAATAAGCTTTACTAAAGACTCTGCTCTGTGATGTAATTTTTGCATCATCTGTTACAAATCCTTAAGCATCATGTATAGAATGTCTTGCGACGTTAGGTGCATTCCTTACCTTCGAGTAAAAGTATTTTCCAACGGCAACATGTTCTCCTTGAGCTCTTACATTGACCATGTCATACTCTGCATGCACCCGATCTCCATGGTCATCAAATGCTACATGGCCAGTAGCGCCATTCTCTAACCTTTGCTTCCTGACATAGTCGAAAAGGAGACGTCCAGTGGTCCAGATAGACCCTGAGTTATCGCAGTCTGAAGGCGGTGCGTGAATTTCTTCCGACGTGTTCATGTCGCGAATGGCTGATGCTAGGACGTAGCTACAAAGTAAGAAGCCAGTAATTTCAGATCGTACGCGGTTTAGAAGGTTATCTCATAAAAAAGTCACATACATTGAGTCCTGGATATGTGCGTGTTCGTTCGTAGCATTTACTAGTCGCAGACCCAGTAGACCCTCGGGAGCATTAGCAGCGTCTAGAGCCTGTTCCGTTACCATCCACACGTATCCAACCGTGGTCATATTGAGGAACGTAGCGTCCCGGAATATTATTTCCGCGTCCGTTTTACTGCACAAAACATTTGATTTTAGGCTGTTTGAACGGATTATCGTCTATCAATTCTAAGATTTCCAATTTTAAAATGATCATACCTGGCATACATTAGGAATACCCTAGCCTGAGCACCTTTGACGTCCATGAGTCGATCGCTGAAGGAATCTAGTCCCGGTTCAAATTCTATCACCTGTTCCACTACTACTTTACGGTCAACATCTTCATCCACACTTTGGGAAGTCGTCTGGAATCTGCAAATATAATTAATTTGTGTTCAATTGAATGGGGAATATGCATGTAATTTTTTTATTCACTAAATTAATACACTTTTAGCTGTAATAAATAAATTTATCGACAAGAAGTTATAAAGCTTCTGCTAATAAGAAAGAGAAGTACGAGTGTAAAATTTACGTCACAACTACACACGCCCGTAAGGCTGTCATTGAATATAGCATTTTGGTGAGAGGGACAGGTATACTTGTTTAAAATTGTTATATCTCGTTTGTTTTTCTACTGATTTCGATATTTTTTTTCACAGTTAGTATTCTATTTTTGTATATTTATTGATAAACTAGTTAGATTGCAAATATTTTTTCCATGCATATTCCCTATTGTATACAATAATCATGTGACTACAAATAATGAGTAGTGCTCACCGTCCTAAAATGGCCCTTCCATCCGTATCAGAACTATGAATGAATATGACCTTCATGTAATTAAAGTGCTTCAGAACATCAACCCACACATCAGCTTGGTGTGAATACGGCGGGACTGTTCGAAGGAATGACACGTGAATGTTCTTATCAGAGAACGCGGAGTCTCGAGACGATATGCCAATGACTGGAATGTGGTAGAAACCGCTCGTGTAGGAGACAGCTGCTGGAGAAAGATCTCCAGTTAGCGGATGGGATACCACGACTGCGTAAACCTGGAAGAGTTTTATCTTGTCAGCTTTTTTTTTCTATTTTTGAATTCGGAGTTTTTATCAACATGGATACGCCAACCCAATCGTACCCTCTCTTAATTATGTAACTAATCTGATTGAGCGAGAATCATTCATTAGTTTTCTTTGTTAAATTACTTAACTTTTTTGCTAAATGTGATTTAGGACTTGCCAAAATTATCTGTACTACTTAGCCAACATCTATAAAATTTATTTTAATTCTCGATTCTTGTCAGCTTTGTGTTATAAGTAAATTAGTATTGATAGATACTTGTACCTAGGTATAGAATACTTACACGATGCGCAATGAGATCCTTACAAACATTCAGAGCCGTTTTAATAGGATTTGGGTCCATGAGCATCGAATAATCATGGTAGGTAACACCTCGGGGCACATATTGATCTTTGAAGTTTAGATTCTGCAATACGAAATAGTGCTATCAAAGTTCTGGTACTAAAGATTGTACTCATATTGAATAATTGTTTGACATGCAAAGGAAATGAAAATTAGCGTTAACTGCGTCAAATTAAAACGTTTACAATGGAAACAAGTCGCTTTAAACGCGCGCTACACGATCCTAACGCTGACAGAGGTGGCGCCCGTCGTCCGAAAGCGTTCCACAGGGTTAGAGCCGACTATCAGACACTGTCGCAATGGATGCGCTCCCGATCAAGGTCGTCCAAAGTCGTTTGACCCCGCCCGCACCTAGTCGGCCGACCAACGTCTACCTACACGGTAAATTTTCACACCAACTGGACAAAGGTGACCACCGTCGTCGGTTGCTTTGGATCGTGTAGAAGGTGTATTAAGTGTTCGTTTCATGGTCTTTGAGCCAATCGAGCCAGTTCTACATACCGATATAGTGTCCTTGAAGAAGGCAATAGACTCGTTGCTGGATAGGACTCCTCCAACATTGTAGTAGGTGGGATTGGAAAACCGACGTCGGTCTATGTCGGCGGCCACCAACTGTCCCCCGCAATAAAGTAGCGCGAGGATGAGCTGGTAGGACCACATCTTGGAGCCTTATTAAAGAAAGGAACGTCGTCAATTGTTATGGCTATATTATGGCCTATTTATAGGAATGCCAAAGTATATCTATCTTATGGTGGGATATAAGAAAACACTAGCGAACTACTCAATCGATTTTGTAAAATTTTGGAGCTGTGCCCAATCGTTTTATAACGTGGGGTGATATTATACCCTCCCGCCAATTGCACACTCAGCGGGTCGGCCATTTAGTGATTTCCCACGGAAAAAAATACTTCTGTCATATATACAACACATTGATATAAGGAAGGTATAAAAAACACCAAGTATAATAGAATTTCTGGTACCTAAGTATGCCAATTACAGTTATAGAAATCCTATACAAGACAATATTAATGATTATTAAACGTTTTATAAAATGGTAATTATAATTTTATAATCAGTTATGTGTGTGCTAGTGTGACTTTATGGAACTAGAATAAAGCATTTTCATTGCTATTGTTCTTATTTATTAGGTACTGCATTCCCATATTCGTTGATAGTGTTTTAAGAGACCGAATGTGACTGTCGGTTTAAATTACAAGACCATAAAACTCTTCTTATGTGTTGATGAGGATTTTATTAATTAAAATTAAACACGATGAATCTGTCACCTTCTTAGGTAACAAAACATTACAATTTATCTAAGAATGGAATGGTGTTAGATTGGTATTGTTAATGTAAAGCCGACTTGCCAGCAATTCAGAGTTCTCATTTCAAATTGTAGGTATGACAACAGTTTTTATTGTTAGTGGCCAGCATGATGACGGAAAGTTGAACGTTGGGCCCGCATCCACAGTATGTCCCATGAACCTAAATGACCCAACATAATGACAAAATAAATTTCACTATTGCACGTCATTTAGATTGCATTGGTAACTTTGCTTCTAGTTACCGAATAATTTCGTAGATTTCTATGGACCAAAATAGCAGCACGCCTGCGCATTTCAAGCCTCACGTTCTCAAAATTCTACGAAAGATTTGGAGCCTCGCGAAAGTGACAATTACCTATGGTAGTTAGCGCATGCCCAAAAGCATTTCGGAGCCTCTGATCGGCTTATTGTCTAGGTCAAGATTTTCTACAAGTTACGCGTTTCTCGTTGCACACTAATGCCGCTAATGCGTTCTTTCGGTTGTATTTAAATACATAATTGGATTATTCTTTTTTTCCTATACACATTTACTTAAGTATAAATTCGCATCGAAAAATTTTTTTCCTAGCATCATTCTATCATGTATGTAGTGTTTTAGTTTATTTGTTTAAACCTACTTTCACACGAACCTATCATTTCATATTATAACGTAGGTAAGTCATTATGAGTAACAACAGATACCAGCAGTGTATGAATAAATGACAGCTCCCAGTAATCACGTAAAAGCTCAACTTTAGATTGCATGTGAATATTTCAGTTACAACCCTTTTGAGGCACCCACATGTAATTTACTGTCCTAAGGACGCACACAACTGGTTATTATTATTCTTACCTTTTATTTAGGCTTCCATTAGACTCATTTTGGGTTTATATTCACTAAGTTACAATACATTTGATTTCGACAACAGATGCGGGATGCTGTGAAGGCACGGTGAACAGAGCTTCATCTCTAGTGAGCACCGCGCAGGCGTTCACGAAATCAATAATTGGGAAAGTAAACTCTGGAAGAGACTATCCTGACTTAAATATCCTATTTTACTAACATTCTTTTGTTTTTGGGGAATGTTACATGGTCTGTTCACCCAGTCTTGTTTTTGAGCGGCAAAATTAGCGCAAGATGTCAATGGTAAAATTATTTTTTTGTGGATCAGTGATCACATTATTACTCAGTGTTCAGTTACTTCTCTAAAAACTATAATATTACATTTATCGCTATATTATCGTCGAAAATTAAGACGTGTGTTCCGAATATGTATGTATGTCACATAAATGATAGATAAGCAGAAATAATTTGAGTTTTCTGATAACCAAACGAATGCGATCAGTTTAAAACAACAATTTAAAAATCAAAAACGTTTATTTACTCGATCATATTAGTGCAAACATTGTAAAGCAACTAACAACTATTCTAAAATAAGCCACGAAACGTTAAACACGTCTGCATTTGCTTAGCCTATTAACATAAGTAGTCAAATTGTATTGTAAAAAATCTTAATAGTAATTTTCCTTTGCTGGTGTCAATATCTCTAACTCCTAAGCCCATCCCCAGGCCGCAGGCACCCAAGCTGATGGTGCCCAAGGCTTGGCGGGCCACTCAGGGGTCTGAGGGCGAAGGGCTGCCGCTGCGGCTGTGGCGGCGTGTTGAGCAGCCCCTGCGGCACCAGCAGCGCCGGAGCTCTGGATCACTGATAGTTTCAATGCTTCTATATCTAGAATAGAAGGCATATTAACTATTAGATAAGCAAACTATATCAATTCATTATGGGTGAGTGAGTTGAATGTCGAACTAGTGGTAGGCTAAACTCTTGCTCAGGAACGTTCAATGACAACTTCCAGGTTTTGGCGTTTGAAAAAAAATGTAGTAGGCATTCGTATCACAACTGCCTGCAGCCGGATTGGATTGGCGGAAAGAATTATTAACAGTAAAGAATCGTATTTTTTTTTTATGTAAAGAATATTTAGTTAAATACTAGATGGATGTACCAGCGTTCTGCAGCCTAGCAGCCTGGTTATGCGCAGCGCGTTGTATGGCCTTAGCGGCTGCAGCTTCACGGGCAGCTGCGATCTTTTGAGCAGCGGCGGCACGGGCCTTCGCTCCTGCCAGCTGCGCTTGCGCTTGCACTGCCGCCTGCGCGGCCTCTAGTGCGTGCGCACGAGCGTTCCTTGCTGCCTCCTCGCTGAAATTGAGCAAGAATTAGGGTCTTAGAAAATGTCTTGGTAACTGTTTGGTACACCAGTAAATAGTAACGTTAGATATCGAGGACCTAAGTAAGAAATCACGTCATGAATTTAAAGTCTAGGTAGGTATTCCAAAAGACGCATAATATCGTTAGTATTAGAACTATCGTCTGCAGGTAAATATTACTTTCCTTGGTGTGTACTCTTAGGTAGTAGCATGGTGGTCAGGGTCACGCTTGTTTAGATTATTTTAGATAGTATTCCGTAGATTTGTGGCAGGCATATTTAAGGGGAAGCTATCGCTGTCTTACGAACCTCTTATGAGCTGCACGAGCTGCTGCGGCTTCTTTAGCACTGGCAACACTTTGCTGTTCAAGGGCAGCATGCTTGGCTGCGGCCACTTCATGCTGAGCTGCCATGACTGCTGTTGCAGCGGCCTTTGCAGCGGCTACTGCACCCGCCACATCAGAGCTTGTGTCTGATGACCACGCTCCTGAATGTTAAGTATGTACTTGTAATTTTTATACGTGACAAAATCGTCCTGTATGTCCTGTATGTATAGTTGTCCTATGTAGCATGCTAAACGACTGTAGCAGAAAATAATTAAAAAATACTGATATGTCCTGTAACTCTCAGCATAAAGGAGGTCCAATACCATATAGCATGCTAAAGTTTAATAAAAAAATAATAGATATCTGTTCTCCATTGCTTTCCCGCAAGGTATTACTTGACACGGCTGCATAAATAGTAGTCTTATGTCATCTGGCATAGAGCACACACGACGCACATCCATATTTTCAATTTTCGATGGTTATTATAGGGAATTAAAGATGTTACCATGTCCGCCTTGCACCCAGGCTGCAACTCCAGGCCATGAAGCAGGCTCAATGCTGATGACACTCCTCTTGTCCTGCTGACTGCTGGCTGCGATAGCCGCGAACAGACACACTGACAGAACCTGGAGGGTAATCATTTAGTTTTATATCCTATAGCATGTTGGGAGAGAAAAGGTCAGGAGAAATTTTAATTGCTTGGATGGCTTGAAATGGATAGCTCATAAGTTTATTTTTTCTCTACGATCCTATAGTATAGTATCCATTTTTGGAGCGAAAACTACTCAATTTAAATACTTTTGCCATGGCTCTAGAAGTCGGTGTCTCGAGGCTGTTATTAAATTGAGAACCTCCTCCTTTTTTGGAAGTCGGTTGGAAAGGAAAATACAAGCTATATACCTAATCCTTAAACCAGCAGTAATAAGTATAAAGTTAAAACTAGGAGGTGTCTTAGGGCTGAGGATGTATTCGTACGTGTTATCGCGGACATGTGACAAAGAGGTCCAGAAGGAACAACTAGTCGGTTAGAGTCAGTAAAAGTCTTAAACTCCCTTCAGCTGCACCCACAGCGGCAGGAGCCATTAAAATTTTATGATTCCTCACTATTACTTATTAACTGTAGATTACACAATAATAATCAAAAGATTAATTAAACTCACCAAAGTAATATAACTCATTGTAGATGCTGTAGTTTACTTTCCGCCTACACGAGATAGTTTGATAGAGAATTGATGGACATCGATCATTTTATATTGTTGAATCCGGAAAAGACTGTATCTATAGAAAGGGACCATAACCGATACCGTCTAAATACGGCGAACCTATCATTTAATCGTTATTCTTTCACTTTCGTCAGGATCAAAGAACGGGGAACTTAGGAAGGGATGAATAGAGACTAAGTACTGCATTATTACGTTTGTAAACTGCGTCTTAAATATAGGTCGATACAATTATTTTTTGCTTAGTTCTAAATAATCAACTCAATATCTAAGTACTTAGGTACATGAAAGATCATTAGGTAGTACATATAAAACATAGTCGCTTCCCGAGGCCTCTCCGTCTCTATGTACGTTTAAAACTTTAAATATTATAATTAATATTTAAGTCCTACAATATTGTGTATTTATTTTAGCTATGTGTAAGCGGCCAGACCCGGTTGCTGAAGACGGTTATAAGTTTG
Source organism: Heliothis peltigera (assembly GCA_958496145.1). Lineage (NCBI taxonomy): Eukaryota > Metazoa > Arthropoda > Insecta > Lepidoptera > Noctuidae > Heliothis > Heliothis peltigera. The sequence goes on from OY292341.1 coordinate 3,819,730, forward strand.
TACTTACTTCTGAGGACTACTTAAATCCACCAAAAGTTTATCAGTGAATACCATTATTATACGGCAGGCTTGAGTGAGACTGTAGACTGCTACCATTGGATCTTCGTCCGTATCTCATATTTAGATTTACTTAGATAAAAAGCTTTATAGTGAACTTTATACTTTCTCGAAAATAGTTCAGGCACTACAAACAATTCAATTTCATAATGTTGTAATATCCTGCTTGGCTCTCTTCTTAGGCCCTAAAATAAGCTAGTCCCACGGGATAAAGAAATTCTCTGTTCCGTGGCTAGTCCTACGTGCTAAATTATTAATATGGAAGTTCGGAACATGTGTTGGTCAACACTGTCTACTAATAAAATTAGTAAGGAGTAAAACTGAGGAGAATTTTCTTATAAAAAAGTGTTTGTTAGAAAAAAGGATTTTTGGTAAATAGTCATTTTTTTATTTTTTTTTCAGCCAGCGACTTCAGTGAAACCTTTATTTTGGTTTGGCAATATGACTTTAATGTCAGAACCCGCACCGTCTGAAAATCGATGTATGGGGTGCAAGTGTTGCCATAAAATTGCAAACTGCCATGAACTTGGTAATATTTCATGTCAAATGCACTATTACACAATGTCGTCGTCAAAGATTTTTGATCGCAGACAGACGTGCCACAACATTTTTACTTACATACTTCATTGCATATTTATTCCAAAAAATGAATGATTTGCAGCTGCAGTCCCATAACAACATAAATAATATTCTACAGTTACAAATTGTTACAGTTACAAACACGACACACGATGTAAAATTAATAACTGCTTGTGAACTTATGTTCATCTATGCAGTAATAACAAACTTGAATTAAGTTATAGTAGGTAGGTCCCTACGGTTTTTCTGGACATCACTATTAACAGTAAACTGCAGTGTAGTGCCCATATGTCCGCTCTATGAAAGCAACTTAGTTCTGCTGCTTTTTTATAACAAGCTTAAAAGATAGATAGTCCCTATATTACAAATTGATATATAGCTTTTTTGTAAGAAAACTATTTGTGAATGTTTATTTTCGAAAAGACTGTCTATGGAGTCTTTTGCCGGTTTTTCTTACTAGAAGTTTTGGAACTTAAAGCAAGTCGGGGTAATTCTAAATTGAGGATTTGCAACATTAAAGTCAATCAATCAAACGAAAATTGATCGAGTTCGCCCAAACGTCAAAGACATAGCACCACCGTACCCCGGCTCCAGACAAACAGTGAATTGGCCCGACATTTTTTATTATTTCGGAAAGAACTATTTTGTGGTCTATATTATGTTTTTTTATTGACTTTATAAATAGTTCAAGGGCTAAACAAATTATACAGCTTGCAAATTTATTCGACTGGTGAGTAAAATTCCTGTTTTGATTACGTAAAAATGCCGACGAAAAGATGTTCGTATGAAGAATAGAATATCTGGACGAGCAAAAGTGATCTGTTTATCTTAGTTAATTGCAGAATACTAGGTTTTTTACCATTTCTATCAAATATAATGTGTGTTAAATGTTGACGATTTGTATGATAGTATTGATTTTCTCTTATGCGAACATTTTGCGATAGTTATTATTTTTACCAGTACATGTCGACCTTCTGACCTTAACAATGTATCAAAATTGAGCAAGATGTTTTATGATATAAACTAAACACACTTTTTAGTAAAACATAGCTGTACTACCTACTTCAGCTTGGTGAATTTTTGGAATGTAAATTATTCTGTACACTAGGTGAAGAATAATTTACCAATGGTTTATCTTTGAGGAATATCATTGGGTAACTAGTTTCCATAGAGGTTTCACCCTGTGGCAGCTATATAAGCCCACACATCTGGACAAAAGTGGCCCAGTCCCTTGACACTGCCAGATTTTTTCAAATTGGTGCTGCACTTCCAATAGTTTCCAGAGTGTCAAACAAACTATTCAGCTTTAGTAGGTTCCTATATATTTAAAATCCTTCATATTTGTTTATTTACATAAAGATTCCCCCACAAGCCTTGTTTCATAATAATTATTGTAAATCAATTAATAAAGACAGCTTTGAACTTGGATGTTGTTTCAGCCTTTCCTAAATTAAGACTTTGAAGATAGTTTCTTGTCTTGTTAAAGTGACACACAATAATTAATTATTGATTATTAATATTGAATTAAGAAATAAAGAAATTCTATACTGACTTATAATTTTTTTTCAGGCCATAAAAATTTAAAATGTCTGGGCAAAAAAATCCCCCACCTCCAAAGGCGCCCCAACAATTTAAGTAAGTAGTTTTATTTTATACAAGCTAACTATATTTTGTGTTTTTGTTATAGAATTCAAAAGTTATAATTATGATGTCAAAAACTGTTTTATCTAATAAATAAAAAGCTCCATAGATAATAAGTGAAAGTAATTTATATTTCACACACTATTAACATACAGGCAACACAGAGAGACAACGATAATTAAACATTAAGCATTTTACTACATATTTGAAGCTAATGTTTGCCAATTCTCTTAAAAAATGCAGTTATTATTATACTGCATTTTTTAAGAGAATTGGCTGTCAATTAAATATAATTGACTGTCAATTAAACACTTTTATTTGTCATCATATTTATTTTATTTATTTATTTCGGGAAAACAAACAGTAGGTAGCATATTACAATATAAACAGTGGTATGGGTAAGAATAGACTTAATAAATATACTACCCACTACATTTTCCACATATTACTGTAATAGGTTACTCATTAAGATATAACTTTAGGAGTTGCTGCATTTGGCTAAAAATAACTTTTTCCATATTATTGATTTCATGTCCATTAGGCCTTGTCTCATCATTCTAGAAGGTTGGTACGATGGTCACTAAGTCTCCCCCATCTATTATTAGATTCTGTAACCTGCATATAAGCAGGGCATGATATAACATATACTAGCAGGATCGGCCACACATTGCTGTGCTCAAGATCTTTGTTATAATAATAGAAACATAATTTGCAATAAAATAATATTGTGACTATAATTTAAGATGTAAGCAATCTTTCAAGTTGGATCAATCATGCAATGGAATGAATGAAAACAATGATGTGCATATTTTATTTACAAATGTTAATTAAAATATTTACATTAAAAAAAGTGGCATCAAAAAATTCCTCCTCATCGCTGCTCACTGGGAGTGTACCCAATAGGCTGGCAGCATTGCCACGTTGGATGGTGTGCATATTTGATTTAAATTGGTGAAGTAGTTTAGAAGTCCATTCGAAGACACATAATTTGTATAATAAAAATACAGTAGGTAGTATAGTAGCATATTTTAATAACTTTTATAACAATAATAAAGTCTCTATGCAAAACATAAGAGGGCATTTATTAGTGTACACAGCACTAATACATATTATTCTCTTATGCTAAGCTGCTCATAATCCAGTAATAAACATATGTAAATTAAACACATACAGTAAATTATATTAGATCTTAAGGTAATAGTTATAGTGTTCATTTTGCTACGGTCTGAACATTTCCTAAGTCAGTTAGTGACCTTCAATACAATCACTTTTGATTGAGCTACTCTTATGTTACATATTGTCATATTGTGATAATTTACTGTAACATTGCTATTCTATTCATATTTCGAATTACAACAGAATATTTTTAAAACAAAAAGTAAAACTACTCACACTTGCTAAGAAACGGTATTTAGGTATATTGTCATGTTAAAAATGTAATTACCACTTAGATACATACTGGATATGGCTTCACAATTTATGGCTTTAGTTAATAGGGTTGAAATAGGCCAGCCGCCAAAATAAATTGTGACTAGTCTGTCTCTTAGTTCAGCCTAAAATATTGGACACATAATTATTATTTTCATCCACAAACTAATAACGAGTAAGATACATTACGTTGAAATATTGTGTTTACTTCAACTTTAGGGAGTAATTTTACTTAAACGTGACGTCAGAAGCCCCCACCCCATAGTCTTTAATGCTTTATGTTTTGTGTACAAAAATTAATTCCCAATAATGTTGCTAATTCAAAAGGCTAATTTTAACCCTGTCGTCACGCCAGTAAAACGCATTGAAGCTGTGTACTCCTAAGTCGTCATCATGAATCTGCCTCTTACCGTAACTCACATATCTACATCTTATAGACTTGTTCATAAAATATCAAACAATACAACACCTGACAGTTGTATTTTTGACACCAAGATATATCCTAATCAGATCTCCTGCAATGTCTAGATAAAAAAAACCCTTATCTTTCAAGCAGATTTATAGATTCTGAAAGATATTCAAGGCATGCCTTTTGAAAATCGGATTGTTTAGCGTGTATTTTTTTCAGTATTCTGGAGTATAATTGATGCCAATAAAATTTTTATTGTTACCTCGTCTTTGTAGACGTCGCCTTCATTATGTCGAGATGTATCGATCACGTTATTTGCATGTAGTCTACATTGTTAGCGTTATCACAAGAATCGTTTGGTGTTTCATTCGCGAATGTTCTTAAATACAGTTCAATTTAAACTCTTTTTAAGAAACATACTGGATTTTAGTCAGTAAAGAGTCTGATACTCCCTCCAGCGGCATCCACAGCGGGACGGGTCATTTGATGATTTCCCACGAAAAAAATGGGCATGTCTTTCTTCTTTTGACGTGATTGTCAAAAGGTTAAAAGCCGATCGCTTAGAAACTTTTCAGCTCCAATTTCAAGGCCGATTACAGCTCGAAGATGTTCGAGTTATATCAAACAAAAATTTTGATATGTTTCAGTTTAATACCAAAAATTATCAACGGCGGTATCGCTGGTATTGTGGGCGTGTCCATAGTGTTCCCGTTGGATTTGGTGAAGACGCGACTTCAGAACCAAACTATTGGTCCAAATGGCGAGAGGCAATACAAAAGCATGTTAGTATGTCAATCTTTTCTGTATATTAAGTTTAAGGCAATAACCACCCAAGTTATTTACGTATTGCAACATCGAAATTGAGGTAAGAAAAAGGTCATTGTTAAGACATATAAATGACGTCCAGACCGATTGCCGACCCCGGTGGATGTTCTCTCCAAGGAGATCCACCAACTGCGCAGGACATATACGTAGACACAGGTGCTCTCTATTCCCCAACTCTCATAGTCCGATGGGACGGCAATCCGACACGACCGGAGAGACATCAGGCGCAGGACGTGTATTAATCACCAACTTCCAAAATTTCGTGCTGCTTTATAAAAGTATCTTAAAACCCACAAAGCGATTTCGACTCGTCCCGGGAGTCGAACCCGAGACCCTGGAGATCAACGAGGCAGTCATATAAATGGGTAACGTCAGACAATAAATATTCTGGTAACTACTACTATATAGCTTGTATAATATAAGTAGTTTTATATCTGACACCCACAATTACCTGGTACAATAAACGACTAAAATGAGGCCACTGATAATATTATACATGTGGGCAAATTAATTAATCCTGCCACCGAATGGATAAGAAGAATATGTTTAATGTTTTCAGGATCGATTGCTTCAGACAAACGTATAGGGCTGAGGGCTACTTCGGCATGTACCGCGGATCTGGTGTGAACATTCTTTTGATTACGCCAGAGAAGGCTATTAAGTTGGCGGCCAATGATATGTTCCGCTTCTACCTCGCTAAGCCAGATGGGTAAGTGATGCTGTTATGATGGTTGCTGAGGTGATGTTACAGCCTTTTTATCGTCCCATTGCTGGGTACAGGCCTCCTCTCACACAGAGAACGATTGAGGGTTAACCACTAGGATTGTTAAATTGGTGGGTCCCGGATGTCATTTCAACATCTTTGACAGTCGTAACGAGTAGTCAGAAAGTCTGATGATAACCAGTCTTATAAAGATGCATCGAGTTGCCCAGGTAACTGGGCTGAGGAGGTCTAATAGACAGTCGATCCACGTAAAACAGTGGTACTCAGCTGCATCCAGTTAAGATTGGAAGCCGACCGCAACACAGCTTGGAAAAAGGCTAAGCAGATGACAATACCTCTTGTGCAATATAGTATTTTCACTCCATTTATTGTATACATACAAACAACATTATGAACATTGTTATTTCCGTGTCGTAGAACCATCCCGATCCCGCGACAGATGCTTGCTGGTGGCTGCGCCGGCGCGTGCCAAATTATCATCACCACGCCTATGGAGCTTCTGAAGATTCAGATGCAGGATGCCGGCAGAGTAGCGGCACAGATAAAAGCTGGTTAGAATTCCTTCTATTTTTTTGGTTGCTGCACTACGAAGTGATGTATTTTTTAGCAGCGTGGAGATTGAATTTGTGTCTTATGTGATTTTTTTGGTCAAGTTTATTTCTTGACATCTTAAAAAAAAAACAGTGAATGTCAAATATTTTTTAACCGACTTCCGAAAACGGAGGAGGTTCTCAATTTGGTCGGTATGCTTTTTTTTAAACTAAGGGCCAGTTTCACAGGTTATGGATAGCCTCTATCTACAAGATAAATTCAAAAATTGAACAGAATTTGTATGTAATTATCTGCCCGATTAACTATCTGGAACTTATCAGCAACCTGTGAAACTGGCCCTTAATTCTGTTAAAACGTAGTTTGTATTTGTAGCGGGTGGCAAGGCCATGAAGCGAGTGACAGCATTGGAGCTGACGACGAAACTGATCAGAGAGAAAGGTTTCTTCGGCCTGTACAAGGGGGTCACTGCCACGGCAGCCCGTGACATTTCCTTTAGTGTTGTCTACTTCCCGTTGTTCGCGATCCTCAGCAAACTTGGACTGCAAAAACCTACAGATCTTACACCTCCTTTCTGGTGAGTATTGCCAACACGAAATATGTATTTTGTGTTGTAAAATAATAATTTACCGAACCGACTAGACGAGTGTGAGTACGGATTCCAATATTTTTGCTGCAATTCTTTTTCCGTTTTTTTTTTACTGGGTAAATAAGTTGAATAACTTTTCCTAACAGACAAGGGTAGATCCTTTTGAAACAAGACTCAATTATAGAAGGAAGAGAATTCAAATGAAAATTATAGGAAAAAATATTTTCATGGATCTTGGATTGGGAAGTAAACCGATTGTCGGCTAGGGCGGCTGTTTTCTTTAAGGAGATCAGCCAGCTACGCAAGACATAATTATATTCCCGGGAAACAAACTCGATACCCCGTGCACAGCCGTCACACCATGTGACTACTAGACCGACGTGGCAGTCAAAAAATAATAAGTACACAGACTCCATTATTGTTACCTCTTCGACTGGATACACAATGTAAGATGTGATGGCAGGTGGTCGTTCCTGTCGGGCTGCGCGGCAGGCTCGACGGCGGCGCTGGCCGTCAACCCGCTGGACGTCGTCAAGACGCGCATGCAGACGCTTACCAAGGGCAGCGGCGAGCGGCAGTACTCCTCCATCATGGATTGTGTCACGTGAGTCTTACTACACACCATCCACCCATCTTCTATGCTGACAACAGCAATTATAGCTTACCATGGGGGTAACTGACCGTGAGTCGAAAAGGTGTTCTTATATTCCTGAACTGCAATATATTATGTTAAGTTGCCTTTATTATGAATGTTCATTTTTACATGGATTGTGGAAAAATAAACCTTAAAACACCAACTTCTATGCCAATGCAAAAAAACTTGTTTCTGGAAGTCAGATTTTCTTTTGTGATTTTTTTTATTGCAGTTATATTTTTAGTGGTATTTCCTTTATGGTAGGTATATGATGGGATAAAATATAATTTTCTGGAGGTACAGACTGGGATATCTAACACTGAAATAATTTTTCAAATCGAACCAGTAGTACCTGACATTGGCGCGTTTAACCAATCAAAAGAATCTTCTGTTTTATAATATACTAGCTTCCGCCAGCGGTTTCACCCGCTTTCTGAGGGAAGTACTTTCCATACCCGGATAAAAAGTAGCCTATATGTTATTCTGATGTATAAGCTATATTGTGGTAAAGTTTCATTCAAATCCATTCAGTAGTTTTTACGTGAAAGAGTAACAAACATCCATACATCCATACATCCATACTTACAAACTTTCGCCTTTATAATAGTATTAGGATTAGGATTAGGAAGTACAAATAATATTTTTTGTGTCATAGGCATACGATGAAGTACGAAGGCCCCACAGCGTTTTTCAAGGGCGGGGCGTGCCGTATGATCGTGATCGCCCCGCTGTTCGGCATCGCCCAAACCGTGTACTACCTCGGCGTGGCCGAGTACCTGCTCGGCTACCAGCGCCAGAAACCAGTCTAAACTGTCTCAATGTTCGAAAACTTTATTTGCTTATTGAATTGTATTCATTTTATTTTTATTATTATATAACCATTTACACAATTCGTTCTAACTCTTTATTTCAGAGTTTGGAATGTTAGTTTTTAAATTTATTTTATTTATTTATTTTTGTTTTCTTAGATGCATTAACTCTCCAGTATTGGTTTTGAAATGCTGGATCCAAATTGTTTTTGTTGAAAATGGCGATCGCGGTGTGTTTAAATTTATTAGGATTATTTTATTTCCAGAACAATGATATCGAAATATTAACATATATATTTATTTTCTTAATGTTGTATTTTTTTTTCTTAAATTTGTTCTCGGTTAAATTATTCTTCACCATCTCTTTAGACCATGATACAGATTCGAACTTGGTTCTAAATTACGCTATTCGGTGTACTAACTACATGTCAAATTCGATCAACCTAGTACTTACTACGAAACATAAATTTAGACCTGTTAGTTGAAATGTTAGTAGTTTTTAAAGTCCAATATTAAAAGAGACAAGCTGAAAATTATATGTTTCATTTAATTTTGAACTTTATGACAATGCACTGTGAGTAGTTAGTTACTTGTACAAAACTTGCCATATAACAGAATACAATATATAACTTAACCGGGGTGCTCAACAATTTTACATTTATTTTTATTTCACTCAAAGTGGAACTGCTGAAGTGATATTATTGTTAATTATGTTGCAAAATTTGTTATTAGTTTGTTAGTATATTTTTTGTACAGACAACAGCACATCAAGCTACTACAGTCTGTCAAATTTCCTTAATAGATTTTCAATTTTATGGCTAAAGCATATGTTTCAAAGTTTATTGGTTTTGACAGTTTGAGGTAGCTTGATGTGCTGGTGTCTGTACTAAGTCGTCATTGTCATTCTAACGTGGCTTTGGAACGGTCGTATGCAATGGCATGTGGAATATAATCTTACATGACGATCAACTCTCTTACCAGTGCCTCGTTTTACTCTAAAAAGTTTTAACTCTTTAGAGGTGTTATGTTTTGCTCATTTTTTTTTCTTTTTAAAATCTGTCTGGTTATGAGTTCTTTTTTTAAATTAGTTACAAACTGCTAGTTGACCCAAACGCAAGCTGTAGAGATACCTGTTTGTGAAGTTTTGTACGCAAACTATATGCGAAACCGTATCTATGAAGCGAGTGGAGTGACGTTTTTTTTTTGCTGTAAGTAATTGTTTCTGAATATTGCATTTAATATGGTACTGTAGATTTTCGGAATATTTAATTTTATTATTGTAACTAATGTTGTTTTACAGCTCGGCGCCATCTTGTTTAACAAGTCAAATTATGGAATCGAAATAACTTTTGTTATTATTTTTCATAAAATTCGAAGTTCAAATAAACTTGTCTTTGTATGTTTCTGTCTGTATGCTTTTGATTAAATATGGCAATCTCTCGTCTGTCTGATATCGAAGAACTTTAAATGTTGCTGTTAAAAAAATGTTATCATAATAATTAAAATGATATCAGATGGCCAAGAGTATTAATTACATAAAGAAACGCTTTTAGCGGAATGTTTAAACAATTATTACTAAAATACGTGTTATATGTCTTGAAATAAATTAAATATATTATTTACTAAATGTTTGACAGTCATCATGCACCAGTAAATTCTATGTTGTCAATGGTAAACATTCTTCCATATTAATATGTATACCTAGTTTTAAAAGACAATAATGATATCAATTAAACGATGAATGTATTTTAGTAACATTTATATGTATAGCTAAGCTAAAGTCGTCCAGTGAAATTATTTTTTGTGTGCTCTGAGAACCTACTCTACACAGAAAACTAGTACATGTTACCTGAGATGTTTGAACTTTACAATAAACTCGAATTTTAATTTAGCAGGCACATTATGGAGAAATTAGTTTTGCAAATAAATTCAAAGATTTGAGAAGTATTATTTGTTTTACCATATTTTAGTGTTCTGCTAATGCTTTATCTCACACAAATAATTTATATTATGCACATACATATATACTCTTACGGTTTGAGAGAAATTTATCGTAATAACTAAACCATTAAAATGTCGACTTGATATTTTGCTATGTATAAGTATATAATAATATGTCCAACTAGTAAAATCATTAGCATTTGCTTCTAGATAGGTACGAAAATTAATTGTTTGAAAGGAAATGCTTAGTTAGGTTGCAAATAGCAAGTCTACCTACTTGATAAACAAAAGTGAAACGGCTATTGGATCGCTACATAATAATTTAAGCTTCACATAATTGTTAGTGGCTTGGATTTGACGTAATATGGAATCGAACAGGTAACGGTTCTTTTAAGAAATGGATACGAAAATGTTTTGTGGCGATTAGTTACGGTTAAAGTTATTTGATTCAACAAACTACCGTAGTTCGATGTTCAAAGACAATAATTTATGTGTGTAGTACCTATGTGCTAAGTTATTAAGGTTTGATGTAATGTCAATTAGATAATATTACGAATATTTAATGGATGAAAAGTTGCAGTTTCTCGAAATGTATCAGAAAAGAAGAAAAAATATATGAGCTTTGGATCAAATTAATATGATGTGCTTGTGTGTTGTTTAACAGAAATTGTCGTTAACATGCAAAATCAAATGCTCCTGTACTGTTGAAATGTAATAAGGAGAAATAGTAAAGTTATTAGTTAAATTATCTGATTTATTAATTACCCTTTCGTTTTTCCTTGATGATACAATAAAATTAAATTACTTCATTACCGGTGTGAGCTATTAACTATATGTACTTTCTAATACGAAATAAATTCATTAAATACAGATTTAGAAGAATTTATATATTTATTCGCTTTGGCAAACTGGCAACACTTACGGTAGTTGCCTTCACCAAGTGTTGCTTGCCAACATAAATTCTTTTCAGTTTTGCAGTTTATAAAAAATACCATAGCCACGGTTTCCAATTCAGCTTTATATTAAATCTTTGAAGCTGTCTTGGGACACGAGGCGCCGAAGTTACACATGCAATTAATTGAAGACCTCGACTACAAATGCTTTTGAAATTCGTGGCAATTTAGAGCCTAATATTGATAAATCGGTACAGTACAGGTAAGTTCATAAATAGTGTATAATAAATAGACATTTCTTTGCCAATATGGTCTTCTCTTTAATCATTGTTATAGAACTGGCTAACCAGTTATGTTCAATGGGTTCTGTTAACGTATGGTGTAGAAGAATTTGGATTCCCGCTGCCTCGCGCAGGTACGAGGGGACACCGATGTTTTTTTTTTTAACTTTTCCCTGTTTTTGTACGAACGGGAACGTCAAGTACTTATCTAAACTAATATCTAAATAATCCTTATTACTGACTGTAGGAACGGGCACAATAGCTTAGTGGCAATATTTAGGGCACTACTAGGGGTCAGTCCTATTTTAATGTCTGCAAACATACCTTAAAGATACATTGTACATAGACTACGATGAAAAATAAAGTGATATTTTTATAGTCTAGCCTCCTATACCACAGAAAAAAAAAACAAATGTCAAAAATAATTGATGCAGCGACGCCGTGTCAGCTTATTATTTTTACAGTGGTTTTCTTTAATTAATAATTGTAGAAGTGACTTTAAATCAGTGAATATTTGTGACAAATACTTCATATAACTCATCCAGGATGGCGACCATAGGCCCAAAGAAGGATGGAGGGCCCAATATCGAGTTTTTTCAGTCACCGGAATCATTAGCACAATTCGATCAAATTCGTGTTTGGCTTCAAAAGAATTGCAAAAAAGTAAGTAAAATATCAAGTTATTTAGGTAACTAGTAGGATTTTAGCTCTATTGCTTTAGAAAATAGGTTAATATAAGTGTTCACTTTAAGTAGATATGAGTGTTTGAATCTGAATGAAGAAGAAGCGTTCAAACAGTCATTTTTGATAACTGGTATACGAAAATTACTTCTGTGTGATTCCTCATCTTGAAATATTAATCACAACGGATTTACTAAGATTATTATATGTATAAAGTATTGTCACCAGTAATTTTCTGTTTCAGCATGTGCAGACAGATCCCCCTACAAAAGAGGGGTTGGCTCAACTGGTTATACAGCTCATTCAGTATCAAGAAAACAAGTTAGGGAAGAACTCTTCAGATCCACCTTTTTTGAGGCTTCCGGTAAGTTTTGTTTATTTATAGTCTTAAAACCTTCAGCATATCAAACAACTCATAGAGAGTCCCAGACTCTGAACAGTGAAGCTCTATTTCCAGCATTATGTTTAATACTTCACTACTTACCTCCATTAATGATTGTATTATACACTAGCTTTTGCCCGCATGGCAAACTCGGGTACTCTTCTCACCTTTTAAACCTTCCCTAGACCTCCACGAACCTTTCAAGACCAAGATAGGATAAATCCGTTCAGCCATTCTCGAGTTTTAGCGAGACTAACAAACAGCAATTCATTTTTATATATATAGATTGTTAATTTGTAAATGCTATAGTGCTTGGCCCTATTTAACCGAGGCCCGGGATAGTTACTTCCCACATAGATATAAAGTAACCTATATGTTATTCTAATGTATAACTTATATAAATGCCAAGTTTCATCTGAATCAGAATCCATACAGTAGTTTGAGCATGAAATTCATTCACATAACGTCATCTAGTCCCAAACTAAGCAGAGCTTGAACTGTGGTTACGAGACAACTGATAAATGTACTTAGATACATTTCTTTTGTAAATACATTCATATGATACATAGAAACACCCAGACTAAGTAAAACAGGTATGTTCATGCACACAAATATTTTACTCATGTATTTAACATAGCAGGCAGATTCACTACCCATTACACCATCTAGTCGTCAAATATTAACAAACATTCATCCTTACCTACAGACATTTGTGTTTATAATATTAGTAGGATTGAAATAGTGGATCCAAAGTTCCATCTTCAGTTTGTTCTAGTTTCTATGTTCCAAATACACAATACTCTTATTTGAATGTTGCTATAACCAACATATAAATAGGAAGAAACTGATAATTGAAATTTAAGTCAAAAAATTTGATTTTGTAGAGTAATCTTCAAACTTTTAATTTGAAGATTGATATTTTATCACTGCATGGAATCTATAAATAAATTTCTCTTATCAGAATAAATGCTAAAAATGGGAGCCAGTATGCAATAGTTTTTTATGGATCATACTTTCTTCACTTTTGGATGCATAAAAGAGATAATAATAATTAGAAAAGAGATAATATTTCGGACCAAAATATATTTATAACACACATTCCAATAAATAATTAAAATGCAAACAAAGGGTAACTAACGAATTTAATCAGAATAAGATAACAATTAGTATAATTAATAATCTGCGGCATTAGCAAAAATAAACTGGTTTTCAGGCAGTCCTTTGGAGCCCGTTCCTTCTATAGCAAATAATGAACCAGCGTCTGGTTGTGTGTTTAGTTCAGCTTGAGTGAGGCCAATTTTGCTGGTGGTTACAAATAATGTGGACAGGTCATGACCACCCCACATGACTGATGTTACTTTAGCGGCCGGTAACCTGTGTTGTTCCAATAGTTTGCCAGCTCGGGAATCAATTTTGATGACCTGGAAATTATATTATTTATTAAAGCATACTCAAGTTTGGTCATAATCCAAAAATATACAAGCATCTGAACTTTTTCGGAAAGTCGGTAAAAAGTTTAATATCTTTCAAGCTTGTTGCATATTTTTACCAATACAATAAAACTTTGAATAAGGGTATATCTAATTTGCAATATCAAAACCATGTTGTCAAGCTTTATATTCAACTCATTATATATATCTGGCAAGTGAGCTTATAGATAAGTAACAGGTTGATCAATTTCAAAATTAAGTAATGATTCTCTTGGTTGGTCCATGCTGTGTAGGCATGTTAAATTGTGTGGTCAAGCAGTTTTTCGTCAAGTAGTCGGGGTCTTAAGTTCTAGGTTACTTAAAGTAAATGGTTGAAGACATCAGATAGGCAGTCGCTCCATGTAAAACGCTGGTACCCCAAGAACATGCTGGTATAGATGAGGAAAGGCTAGAAAAATAATGATAAGGAAGTATGAGTGATTACCTTCCATCCATCATAGCAGGCCACCCATAGATTACCGTCAGTATCAATGGTCATTCCATCAGGCAAGCCTGTTACATTGTTGGCTTGGAAACTAAACAGTGTCCTCCTGTTGCCTGGAATTTTAAAAGTTTTTAAGTATAGCTGCCCCTTAGAAACTGTACATTTACTTGAAGTTTTTGGCATTTATTACTTCTTACAACCAGTTATTTTAATGGGGTAATTGCCTGTATTTGAACAAATAAAATCACACAAAACAACATCAAAATTAAAACAACTAGCTTCCGCCGGCGGCTTCATCCGCGTTCCGTCGGAATTACTTCACACACCAGCTGAAAAGCCTGTAATATGGTCTTCCTCATGTTACCAGGAATTCCTGAGATTAGCGCGTTGCAGCAAACAACATAAAACAAACTCTTTAGCTTTATGATGTTAGTGTAGATGATAGAAATTGAGTTATATTATATTTGTTATACAACAATATTCAAAGTAAAAAAAAATTATAATGGTACAACTTATCTCCTGTAACTGATACAAAGAAACCACATTAATAAGATACATAATATGAAATAAACAATAATATTATTATTCATGGACAATAACAAAAAAGGTCATTAGGACACTTACGAATACATCCTTCTTCGACATCAAAGTCGAATACGTCGATGTTTCTCGTTGGTGTGTCTATGTAGAACATGAACTTGTTGTCGGCTGTCCACGCGATTCCGTTAGAGATGGACACCGGACGTACTTTCTCAATGGGGTCTAGGTGATTGTGCTCGTCCATCATGTATAGAGTTGCTTGATCTTTATCGATGTTATTGTTGATTTCTCTACCCATTGTACCTGTATTTATAAAAGCTTGTTGAATAAAAATTTTTCATTCCTATCTTAAAAAGATGACTTAAATGGTATTTTGTACATTATTTCATAAAATTACTTGAAAATCGAAAGGCACGCGTTGGTGTTTTACATCTCAAAGTGAACTTCTGATAATCATCATCATCATCTCAGCCATAGGACGTCCACGATTGCTGAACATACGCCTCCCCTTTAGATCTCCATATTAACCGGTTAGAAGCGACCTGCACCTTCTCATAATGAATACTCATTTTGACCACCTATGCTTTAGTATTACGATCCATATGGCTCCACAAATTTTGGGCAACGCTTAGTACAAAAAAGGTAAATTTAAAATACTTTACATACCAAACCAAAGTCTTCCTTTCGCATCAACTTTTCCATCATTGCACCTGTTGCCTGGCAAGCCTAAATCCACGACACTTAACAGTCTGAGGGAACTGTCCCCCTCTGGCGCGTCCCAAGGTAGGAAATATAATTCTGTCCTTACTGTTATTAGAATCAGCTTTGGATAGTCCTTTACTGTTACCACTAATGAGACTGGTCCGTAACCTAGAAGGGAATAAACGATTCATTTTGACATGGTGTCATTATTACATAGTATAAAACTAAGATACTTCTTGTCTGTTTGGCTGTCTATATGTATGTTTAAATCTTGTAAGCTGAGGAACGGATTTTTATGTGGGTGATTTTTTGAATAGATAATGTATCGAGAAGGTTTTGAATAGTAGAGAATCTGAAAATTTTAGAAGTTTCTAATGCGAAGTCTGAAGAAAATTTTTTTTTGCGCGTATATTGCAAACGCTGACTGAAGCTAACGAAATAGAACCAAATAATATAAAGTGTACAGTACTAAATATTTAAGGTAAAAGAAAGTTCAACAAAAAAGTCTACAATGGTGTGTTTCCAACTATCATAGTTTCGTCATTTTAACTAGATACCTTTTTATATTTGAAAAGTGGTCAAACGTGCTTAGCCAAAAAAGTATTAACGAGAAAATCAGGTTTTACTCCTTGTCCTAAATTACAATGTCCTTAAAATTACCTATAGATTTGGAGGTGATATTGGATGTCTCTGCATCCAATCTGTACACCTTCTGGTCGAGGATGTCGACCCAATAAAGTGCATTCTCTGTAGTTGACCAGTGGGGGCCCTCGAAGTGTGTGCCGCCTCTCTGCACCTGGTTTAAAAAAAATATTAGTTTGTTAGACTAGCTGAAGCTCCTTACTTTTCTGTTTATCTTCATTAAACGTAGCTTTCGCTTGTAACTGTCATTCTGGGACTATTCTGACTCTTCTAGAATTTCAAGTAAAAGTTGTTTCTGATGACTTTGCAGAGTTGGTCATTCCTACGTAAGTTAATCTCTTGTAAATATTTCTTTTGTATTGTATTGTATTTATATATTTTATCACAATTAATAAATTAGATACACTGCGCTAAATGCCATGGAAACCGTTATTGAAGAAGTGTCATCCATAAATGTAATGTATGGCAGTCATAAGCATTGCACTGTCGGTTTTTTCGATAGGTTACGCTATATAACCACCATTTACTATAATCAAAAATCTCCGAAAATTTTAATTGGAAATAAAATTGGCGAGATAATTGCGTAAACATATGTATATCTGTATTCTATTTACAAATGAATGAGTGTCAGAATATTTATTTGTCATATAAATACTTTTGCTCTGTATCTTATACAGTGGCTTGTCAGGTTTCCGCTTCATCCGCCTCCAGAGTAAATTACTTCATGCATCCCAGTGAAAAGCGCTTTTCTTGGATACGATATATTATCTGGTTTAGCTGTTTTGCCGTATATGCGATACAAACAAGCCTCATTCATACCCAATATCAACATTTATTCCCATTAAGAGGGATACATAGGATTGGTGCCTCCTTTAAAGTAACAGTAAAAAGGTTTTATTTATTCCCTTTCAGAGTATAATTGAAAACCAGCTCTTTTTTTTGGAAATCGATCAAAAGTATTGACCTTCATAGTTCATAACATACATCTAAATCAAATTAATCCTTGGCTGTTTTATGTGCGTTGTTTCTTGGATAATTTTCTATCATACCAATTGTGTCTTGATTACAACGAAGTTACAACTATGTATAATAAAAAGTAATTATGTGCATGTGTGAAATTTCTACTAGAAATATGCAGAATATTTTTTTGAATAATCGTCAATAGTTTTCGCGGCGTTCGTTAAATAATAAAAATTATATTTATAAATAAATTGTGGCTTATATTTATTGTTGTAAGTTCCATATATCTTGTTTAAAATAAAATATAACTTATTCCACTCAAAAAGATTTGGCTTGGTTCTGCCAAAAAGATTGGTTCAGCAGATGGCCAGGAATTACCCACAACGAACCTCACAAACTCGCAATTCATAAACGTAACCTCATTATTATATTAGTATAGATTTTTTTAATACGCGATGCCATTCATTTTTCTTAAAGTTGAAAAAATTATAAAATAGTTAATTCCAAAAAATCATTAGTTACAAAATCTGTCATTGAATACTTAAAAAAATCGACAATAAGCTAATGACCCCTGTTTTTCTTTAAGCCCAACGAGAAACCAACAAGTTTATGATAATTATTATTATCAATGTCCCAAAAGTTTTTGTCGTTTTCCTTATTACAAATAAATTCAAAATTACTCACAGTTTTAATAAGCGGTGCAGGGGCTCTATATGCCAAACAGTTCACTAAGACTAAACTTAGTATGAATTCCCTCAATGACACCATCATTATATCTGTATACGGTCTAACACTGCAGCAAACGTTCGGCGCACGCGCCGTCTCAACACAATCTCCCACTGCTTACTAAAGTAACCGATCACTGGCGTTCTTGAACAAGTGAATGTTAAGCTATAGGCAATAGAACCTGTATGCACATACTATGATAATTATGTATAGTTATATCTTTTAAATTACATACATAACATTAAATATGAAAATATTACACATTTTTTTGTATAGATAAATCGACAAACGTGCAATGTGAGGACTGCTTAGAAAAATGGTACCTACTGTTTAATTTTATTTTATTTGGGAAATAAAATAATTAGAAAAATTAATGCTTTATTTGCCCTTACTCATTTTATGTTATTTTCCTAAATAAACCTTAGTTCGCTGTTTGACCTACAACTTATTTTGTGCAAATCAAGTTGCTCTTGATCATAGTGCGGTGATAGATATCGTAACTTTTAATTAATGAGGATTTTTTGGAATAGTACGCCTATTCCATTATATACATTATTATCATTATAATATTATCATTTTATACATTATTTATTTTAATCACTATTATATTTTAAGGATATCTTCATTATCAGCCTTTTTACTGTCTAACTGCTGGGCACAGGCCTCCTCTCACACGGAGAATTAATCAACACTTTACGTCTACGTATATTCGCATCTGTGTGAGAAGAAGCCTGTGCCCAGTAGTGGGAAGATAAAAAGGCTGGTGATGGTGATGAAATTCGCATTGCCGTTAATTAGTTAAGGAAGGTCGCGCACTTCGATACGAAGTCACGGCTCATTTGACACGATTCCGCGGAAGTGTGACCTCAAACGAGGTCTTAAACCATTATGTGACATCTTAGGAAATGTATTTAGTACTGTTTTTACTGATTTCCCAAAAACCTGTGACTATTTTGTAGCTAGTTTTTCTTAGGTTGACTTAGAAATGTAAAAAGTTTAGTTGCGGGCTTTTAAATCTTAGGAAAGTTATTTTTATAACGCTACGTAGTTTGAACAATTAGCAGTAATTTGTTCCTGTAGCCTTACCACGGCTAATATTAACTACTGATATGCAACATATCCTGTATACACCACGACTGTCACATGTAATCGCGATTACTTCCGTCATTGCAATGGTCTTGCCCTTCTGACGCAAGTTTGTAGCAGTTTTCCCTTTGTTATTGCGCTTATTGATACTTTCCAATGTGACCAAACAGCCATAGCTGTCGAATATTTCAATACCCATTTTAGATTACACCATTTTTTTATTAATTATAGTTATTTTGCAAATAAGTTGAAATTGAACACTTTTACAGGTCAAACATTTTGGGCTTTACTACAAAAAAGTTAGACAGACGTTTGACGCGTGTTTAACGAAAAAAGTGTATGCAAAATGATTTTACACACGTGTCAAATGTCTGTCTATCTTTTATGTAGTAAGGCCCTTTTTTTCTAAAACAAGATGAGGTCGACTTTTCCTAACCTGAAACAAACTCAAGGGTCTTTTAATGTCCAGATATAATTATACATTATATACTAATGTATGAGCAATGAAGGTATGTATCTGAAATTACCTTTTGAGGAAAGTGTCATACAAGTTTGAATGAATACTTTATTCATTATATTATAAAAACAAAACTAAGAATTCGCTGCATTAATGAATTCAATTTTAATTAAGTCAATTTCAAGTTCATATTATTTAATTCAATATCGATAAGGAAAAGATAAAGTCAAGCGAAACAGATGAACGGAAGTTATAACCGTTTCTTACCTTAAATGTTTTAACAACATGCTATATTCCAGAGATATATGGGTCTATATATAACTATCATATTTTGCATTGCCAAATGACCCATTGTCTCTCAATAACCGCTTGTTACCACCTAACATGGCTTACAATACATTATATTTTAATCATATTAATTGTGCCTGTGTCCTTGAACTTGTATTGAGTTCTATTGTTACTTTTGTAGATTCATAGTTACGCCACTTCAAATAATCTTATTTTCATAATTATGTAGTAACCGATAACCGAAAAACTGCGTGGGAACCGGCTAGCATGGTATGGGCATGTAAAATGCGGAGGAATGAGGATCATGTTGTGAGGAATGTCTTGAAAATGAATGTGGATGGATATAGAGGAAAGGGACGACCAAAGAAAAGATGGATAGATTGCGTGAAGGTTGATATGGTTAGAAAGAATGTAGGTAACTTATGAGATGACGGCAGATAGAAGAGCGTGGAAGACAAAACATGCCGCGCCGACACCAAATAAAACTTGGGGTGGTACTGAATACTATATAATAATAACTAATAAAACTAAGGAGGAGGATGATGATGATTTAGTAAGTATTCATCGGTTAAAAGTACCGAGAGACATATCTCTCATCCTACTTCCTACTAATATTATAAACGCGAATTTGTAAGAATGTGTGTATGTATGTTTGTTACTCTTGCACGCAAAAATTACTGGATTTTGATGAAAATTGTCGGTAATATTATAGCTTATCAGAATGACATATGGGTGCGTGACTTTTTATTTGGTTGTGCTATGTAGTTCTCTCAAGAGGAGGGTGAAACTGCAGGCGAAAACTTGTTTTCTGTATTTTTCTAAACGGTTTTAACCGATTTTACAAAATGGAGAAGGTTCTCAATTCGTTTGTATGTTTTTTTTCATCGCTGTAGAAGGTGGTGGCGACAGAAACGAGAAAGCGATGTTCTTTTTTCTACGTATTTAGAAGTCGTTTTTTTCCTATTTTTTTATATGGAGTAACGATACGCATTATGGATAATTTGACATTAATGATAATAATAGAAGGTATGTTGTTAAATTTATATCTGAGTAAACAATAAAAATGTATATGTTTCTCATTTTCAGATGAAAGCATTCATGGACATGAAGCCAGGCGGTTCCCTGTGCACGGTGCTCGCCACCATGTTCCGCTTCAAGTCGGAGCAGCGGTGGCGCAAGTTCGACTTCCAGGTCGGTAAGGTATGCACTACCCGCACGCCGCCTCGCTCACCGCCGCCCCGCGCCGTCCCGCAGCCCTTGCCCCGCACCACGCGGCTGAATAACAATGCATCACTTGATCTGTGACAACCTGCGTATGAAATTTACCGTACCGAGGACCGTTCTCATCTAGATAAAACTATTTGATTTATGTAGCTCAATTTCCGGGACAGTAACAATAAATTCATTGGTAGGGAGATTAATGATAATTAAGGCTCCAGTCCAGCGTACCTCACAAAGATACAGGTATTATTGAGTCGGCCTCGATAAAATGCAAAAAATATTTGTCATGTAGATCTATTGTTGTGCTGAAAATGCGAACAAACGTGACTTTAAGTTACATTATTTGCAATTCTTTTGGTGTACCATAAATAATTAAATAAATTAGCGTCAATAGAAATAAATGAATTGAAATTAAGGTTTTCTGTAATTTGTAATACAAGTCATACGCTCGTTGTCACTAGGTCAAATGCACGAAATAAAACGAGGGTATTATATTAACAAAAGGTACATTCGATTATTAGTAAAAAAAAAACTTGTCCTTGTCAATGATAGCCTTTATTTTATTTTTTTACTTTATGTAAGTATGTTTTAGAACGAATAGTTATCTCTTATTATAAAACCAGGAATGGAGTTTCTTTTAGAATTAAAGAGCAGAATAATTTATGATAAAAGCACATTTTATATAAAATAGTTACTTTAGTGATGTGTTGTTATTGATCACATTTTTCCTAGATCACACACACTGGATCTATAGAGTAACACGATATCTTCTCTTGCTTGAAGGTAGCAGTTCCCAATGTTATTCATACTCTGAAGCTGTAATACTTGACATTAAAGTTATCCATACTAATATTAAAAATCACAAGAGTTTGTTTGTTTGGTTGAACGCGCTAATCTTAGGAACTACTGGTCCGATTTGAAAAATTCTTTCAGTGTAAGATAGCCCATTTATCGAGGAAGGCTATAAGCTACTTTTCTTTACTCTCCGGGTGCGCGGAGTTGTTCCTAAGGGACGCGGTAGAAACCGCTGGCGGAAGCTAGTATTCACTACTGAGTGAAAAAGAGATGCAGTTATACAGGAAATATAACACCGTCTCTTTTTTGCTCTGAGGTTTGGATAACTTTAAAGTCTAGTATGGCTGTACCATTTCATGCTAGGGTCATTATGTTGCCAAATACTTGTCTGGGGTTATTGAACTTTGGTTGAACTTGTGTGTAAATATGGGCACTTCCAATAACACGTTCTTTGTGTGTGTTTGTGTGATTATTAATACCCTTAACTCTTTTGTCATGTCACTAATACATTGTGGGTTGAGTCACTTTTACTGTCTGTATTGCATGTGTTATTGTACTTTCATCTATCAAACTCAGGATTATTTTTTTAAATCAAATTTGTTCTCATGATTTTATTTTTAAGATTTCGCGTTTTGATATCTTTTTTCCAATCGTTATAATTTTGTAATAGAAATAAACTTTATAACGATTATCCAAATTGGCCGTATCAAATTTTATAGTCGTTAATAATTGTTAAGTATCTCAAATCGATTGCTTTCAATTGTGCTCTCATAAAATCAATCATCTAACACTAAACATATTTCTGTCCCGCCCCCCCACTCCCACATTTACAGAACCCGTCCCGCAAGGACCTGAACGTGCAAATGATGATGGAGATCGAGTCTGCGCTTCTCGGAGCTGAGATCATTCGGTCGCCAGCAGTTTTTATTCGCCCAGATGTCGATAAGGCAACCGCCAACAAAGTTAAGGACATCGTTGTCAATCATCAGGGAGAGATTTGCGGTAATTATTACTTGAAAATATTGATTTTATTCATATTACACTTATCGATGTTTTTGTTTTATCGAAACAGGACTTCACTTCGATTGTCAGGGCTCACGATTAACAAATTGATGACTGATGACTTTTCCAAATTATACTAATATAATATCTCACTTACTCGCTTATCTCAAGAACTGCGGAAACGATTTGAAAATATATTTCAGTATAAGATAGACCGTGTATCGAGGAAGCCTTTAGACTTTTACTACTTTATATATCGTGTATACCTTTGTATATATTTCAATCACTGACGGAAGTTAGTAGTGATTATTAAAACATGCTTATAGTGTATACATTATGTTTGTTAAATAGAAGATGAAGAAGACGCGACACACATCGTGTACCCGACGGTGGACCCGCTGGAGGAGGAGTACGCGCGGCCGGTGTTCCGGCGCGGCAACCACGTGCTCGTGCACTGGTACTACCTGCCCGACAGCCACGACACCTGGGCACAGGCCGACCTGCCCGTGAGTACAGGACGCCACCCTATCGCCCGACCCACTGTGCACGTGTTAAGCGAGAAATAATACCACCCCGTTAGCGCAATGCCAATATTTGCCAATCACTCCGGACTGCCGAGCTGCGGGTCCCGGGTTTATTCCCGGTACGGTCGATATTTGTGCGATGAGCATGCTTGTTGGCTGTGTTCTGAGTGTTATAATAAATATGTATTTATAAATGTGTAAAGTTTATTTAGTGATTACATTTTGTTATGTGTGCCCCCCAATATAATCACTAGCTTACCTTGGGATTAATCGACCGTAAGTGAGAAGGTGTTCCGATATAACTTTTGGGGTTGGTAACAAACATTTGATGATTAATACACCTGTGCATCGGAGAGTATGTAAATGTCGGTCCTGCGCCTGATCTCTCTCCGGTCGTGTCGGATTGCCGTGCCATCGGACTTTGAGAGTTAGGGAATAGAGAGTGCACCTGTGTCCGCTCCGCGCAAATGCTTGTGTACTATAATGTCCTGCGCAGCTAGATGATCTCCTTAGAGAAAACGATCGCCGTAGCCGAAAATCGGTCTGGACGCCATCAATACTGATTCTAATAAAATATTCCGTGTTGACAGGTTGACGTGCCAGAGACAGTTAGCTGGGAGTGCAGCCGCTCGGAGACGTGGCGCGTGTCCGCGTCGTGGGTGCTCGACCTGCCGCAGTACAACGAGTGGATGAACGAGGAGGACTATGAAGTTGACGCTAATGGGAAGAAAAAGGTAACTTGTGAATCCAGATGTTTGTGCTATGGACCTACACATCGACGGCTCCTAAGTATACTGAGTCAACTAACAAATTTTGAAAATTGCACTTTTTTGTGTATTAACAATAATTAAATCATTTTCTATTTACATGTAAAGCAAAAAAAAATAAAATCTTTATAAGTATAGTTGACTCAGTATACTTAGGAGCCGTCGACATATTGGGCCCAAAATACTTTTTATTAGGTATTAGGTTTTAAATTAAATTCGGTGCTTAATACGTAAGGTTTTATTAATATTATGATAAATTCATTAAAAAAATCTAATGACTCAATTGGGTCCTCCATATAGACAAGGCAACATGGATAATATTGTTGCTGTCAGTGGCTGACATTGTGTTCAATGTTCTTGTACAGACGTCAGCACATCAAGCTACCCGAAACTTAAAAGAAATACAATCAATTTTGAACCCTATTGTATACTTCAACGAAAAGTTGAAAATGTATTAAGGAATTTGACAGATTATAGTAGCTTGTTGAGTCCGGTCCTAACAGTCATGATTGATCAACCAAGTTATCACAAAGTGGGAAATCATCTAGGATACAAGCTATGGTACTTATTTTGTGGTTGAAAGCAATGATATCCGTTGTAGGTCCACAAGCTGCGCCTGTCGGTAGACGACCTGATCCCGGGCGCGGAGCCGTCCAGCAAGTCTAAGAAGGGCAGCAAGAGGAAGCGCTCGCCCTCGCCGCCGCCGCAGAAACATGGCAAGAGGAAAAGGTAACAGTACTGCTTATTATAAGTATTCTACAGTTTTTTTCTCTAGAAAATAGAAATAAAGAAAGAAAATTTGTTTATTTTGCGCAAACGCACATACGGGACAAGTACAAAAACAAACAGAATTTAGGTACATTAAAAAAAATACCGGCCGAATTGAGAACCTCCTCCTTTTTTTGAAGTCGGTTAAAAATGACGATTTGTGGTTCTTTTTTTCCTCTTTTTATGAAACCTGCAGCCTACACGTTGAGTATAGCTAGCTATATTTTTTATAACTTTGTTATCGTTTCCCATATTAAGGGCCAGTATCACCCGTACGGATAGCCACTATTTACCAGATAAATTCAAAAATGGAATAGAATTTGTATGAAATTATTTGCCAGATAAACTATCTGGAACTTATCAGCAACCTGAGAAACTGGTCCTAAGACATGTGACAATTATACAATCTTACCATTGTTTCAATAGTCGTATAACCAAACGGCGAGAAAATGATGTCGATGAAGAAGAGGATAACGCGTCTAGAGATAACACTGATGTCGCGCCCACACCTGAGAACGAACGCTCTGCTGACAGTGAGTAAACATTTACAATTTTATAGTCATTAAGATATTAAAAAAAGAAATAAAACCTGAATAGGTTAAGAAAAAATGTAAGGAAATCTGACTGTGTGATACTATAATTGATAGATGAATAAAGTTTTTAGGATTCCGTAATCAAAGGATATAAACTCATTTCTAAGAATCCGTTCATATTATGTTTGACTTTTTAAGTAAGTATTCTTTTGTAATTATTTAATAATTTGTAATAATTTTTCGTACTAATAAAATAAATCGTCGCCAAACTTTTTCGCGGTTTGCAAGTAACTTCCGAGTACCAGTACGCGCATGTCTACTTTGATACATAAAAATATATCTGCCCTTAAACTCGCGCGATGTACAGACCGCCATAGAGTTCAGCGAGAAATATATTCTACTATTAAGCATAAAATGTTATAATTACACACTTGACAAAGTTTAAAAAAAGTTATATTTGTGTAATAGTGCATCGGTTAAAATAACAATGTGTACTTCCAGCGGCGGCGGGCGGGTGTGCGGCGGCGAGCGAGGCGGGCGGGGGGGAGGCGCCCGCCACCCCCGCGCCGCCGCTCGACGCGCACGACGACTCGCAGGGCAAGCACAGCGACTCCAACACGCAGGTCACTACACACTAGTATTATATACTCATCGCTTAACCACTCATAAACCCGGCGCCAAACTTTTTGGCGGCTCAGACAATCCTACAAGTTGCAGCTCAAGAACCATTTCTAGGTATAGTAGACAGCGGAAGTGCACGGGTGGCAAGTAGTAAATTAATTGCGGAGCGCCACCAAATTGGCGAGGACTATACTTACTAATACCACATTTCCAATGAACAGCTGTATATTTGGATCTGACTCGTCATAAATTTCCAATCCTCCTGATTTTACAAACTATTAAATAAATACATTTTGGCCATGGCTTCATATTGCTTTTATGATTAAAAAATTGTTGGTTTAAAGGCATTATAGTTTGAACTAAAACATCCAAGGTCTGCATTAGAACATCACAAATCTTAGAATTCTCTCAACATGATCTGAATGTCTATATTCTATTTCCCCAGGAAATGCTAACTAAAGAGGAGCTAGAAGATAATGTGACGGATCAGACGCACCATATCGTGGTACCGTCGTACTCAGCCTGGTTCGACTACAACTCCATCCACACTATTGAGAAGCGAGCGCTGCCAGAGTTCTTTAACGGCAAGAACAAGTCTAAAACGCCAGAGATTTATCTAGCTTACAGGTAGACTTTTGTTAAACTTTTACTATAAGATTATTATTTACTTCACAAGTAGCTTCATAAGGATATTTCAACAAGGAAGTACTAGCGTAGTCCTATATCACGTAAGCAAAGTATTCTACAACATTAAACATATATAGTACAACATCCACTACGATCCGAACTTACCGCCGACAGAGGTGTCCTCGGTTGCGTTTCCCTTCGGCCGACAGCGTTCCACACGGTTGGGGCCGACCACGGACGCAGCCTGATGCGATGGATGCGCTCCCGACCAAGGTCGTCCAAAGTCGTTTGACCCCACCCACGATCTGCCAATCAATGTTTACACGGTAGATTTTCATACCAATTGGAACACGGTGACCTCTGTCGTCATGAATCGTGTAAAAGGCGTAAAACTGCCGGGGCAATAGCTTTCCAGACAACACCCGTTTGGTCGGAGGATCCTCCCTTCTCATCAGGGTGTGAAGACCCATACTATCTGGTCTTCCCTACCCTAAAACTGTGGGGGTTAGTTTTTGCATAAAAATTTTAGAAGGGTACGCAACCATGGGTTATGTATGTATGGCACGTAAACTGTTGCAGGAACTTCATGATCGACACGTACCGGCTGAACCCGACGGAGTACCTGACGAGCACGGCGTGCCGCCGCAACCTGGCCGGCGATGTCTGCGCCATCATGCGCGTGCACGGCTTCCTCGAGCAGTGGGGACTCATCAACTACCAGGTATACCCCACGTCGTGGTCATACGGTACATACCTCGCATAATCCCCACTATTGGGATTAAAAATGGAGTCGCGAGATTTTACGCTACCAAGTTTGCCACAATCTGTAACTATGTTACCGTATACAGGAACTACCAGCCCAGTACTTGATGAACGTATATCGTAATATAGCAAGGATAATACCAATGTTAAAAGTGATAGGTTAAACGTACCGGAGGCCTCGAAAGTGGGAACTAATGTGGGTAAATTCCACCAATAAAATCTAATACTCTAGCGAAACACATTTAATGGAAAAAGCTTTGAATTATATTCTACAAAGTTCTATAGGAAAATAAAGCAATACTTTTTCTTAGCTGGAGGCGGAATCCAGACCAACAGCGATGGGTCCACCGCCCACGTCACACTTCCACGTGCTGTCGGACACGCCGTCTGGCTTGCAGCCGCTCGTCACCAGGCCTACACAGCCGCGTCCAGGTTTGTACTAGCATTTTATTATGTTTCAAGCTAACGTGATGACATCATAGTATAGAGCTGTTTTGGAAAGAGTTTGGATTCGAATTGTCTTGCGTCGTCCTTAATAGAATCATCATCAGCCTTTTTATCGTCCCACTGCTGGGCACAGGCCTCCTCACACCCAGAAAAGGATTGAGCGTTAATCTTATAATTCTTAATATAAAACGCACCTATCTGGACCTAGACAATGTTTATCCACGTTTTGTGTCATTATTCAGCGGAGAACGTGCCAAAAGTGGAGCCAGGTTTACCCAACGGCGCAGAAGCTGGTGCTGGTGCTACGCCGCCCGTCCCACCTATCAAGCCGGAGCCTACACTAGAACTCGGCTCTGCGCCTGGCCTGAAACTCGATCAGGTAAGGACCAATCTTTGACTGAAGTGCAAATAGTCATGTGTCAAAAAATTACATATATTCTACTAGCTGTCCCCAGCGGTTTCACCCGCATCTTTGGTTACTGCTCCGCTCGCGTGTGTCTTAGCGTGATGGTATATAGCCTATAGCCTTCCTCGATAAATGGGCTATCTAACACTGAAATAATTTTTCAAACCGAACCAGTTGTTTCTGAGATTAGCGCGTTCAAACAAACAAACAAACTCTTCAGCTTTATAATATATTCTATTCTATAACCTCCTAAGGTTTCCCCTCACTAGAGTTGGTTGCAACATACGGACAGAGTTACTGTCAAATTTATAAGTAAGGACTATAGAAGTTCAAAATTTCTGTTGATGTAGTGCAATATTTTGCTGTTCATTACACATTTTTTTCCGTGACCAAAATTGATGATCTTTGTCCACAGTACCGCGGTGGTCCTCGAGGCCGCGCCTGGACGGAACAGGAGACGCTCCTACTTCTGGAGGCGTTAGAGCTGCACCGCGACGACTGGAACCGCGTCGCCGCGCATGTCGGCACGCGCACGCAGGACGAGTGCATCCTGCACTTCCTGCGCCTGCCCATTGAAGAACCGTACTTACATGATCCACAAGCTGGTACGTATCTACCTTCTAGTATCGAAAAGTACATCTCTTTGCTGTTGAGTTTTGTGGTCTGAACTGGTTCGGCAGTAACTTTTTTCAATTTTTTTTTATTATTCAATTTTTTTTTTGTAAAAAGTTTTGGGGCTGGCGGAATTTTCATTGACCTAAAATATTCCATTAGCAACACCAGGTCCTTCAAATAGTCAACACAACTTATAAAATCAATTAGTTATTACTACACAAATTTTCTTTTTTTTTATTCGAAGTCATCAAATGACCCCTCCCGCTGCTGGAGGGAGTATAGATATAAGCGTTTTGGTGTTAACTGTGAGCTTGTATTCTTATGAATAAATGAATTTGAAGTATCAGACTTTTACTGACTAAAATCCGCTATGTTCCTTCTGGAGTTCTTTGTGGACCAGGGCCACGGTGACTCTTTCGAACAACCCGCAGCCCCGGCAGGGCCCAGCTTTATAAACATAAATACACATTTAAGCATATCATAACATTGCTGTTTTTATCTCATTTAGGAGGCGTGCTCGGCCCACTAGCATATCAACCGATCCCGTTCAGCAAGACAGGCAACCCCGTGATGAGTACGGTCGCTTTCCTGGCGTCTGTCGTAGATCCGCGCATCGCCTCCAAAGCTACAAGAGCTGCCATGGAAGAATTTGCTGCTATCAAGGTAAGAATATGAATACGAACCTTATTGAATAAGCGTTAAGGCTGAAATTAGTTAAGCATTTTTGCATTGAGTGGTTTATTTGTTGACCTTTTGTTAGAAGATAAATTTATAAAATACCGCCACAAGGGTATTTTTCATTATGTTCTTTGTGTGTTGACGACTTTGTCGTTGTCAGCAAATTTAAATATATTCGTTGTAATATAAGCAAACAAATCTACTACTGTTGTGCGTTTACGAAGTGCAGTTTTCGTCGCGTAACTAATAATGCTAGTCCGAAGTTAGTTAATAGTAACTTCACAATAGTTAAAATGTATGAACAAGTCACTATTGCGCACGCGCAAGGTATCATATCGCTAAATACAGGGAAGCAAAGTAAGTTGACTGTGTTTATTTTTGTGATACTCGCGTATTATATATATATATGTAACGAGTGGTATCCCCCCGCAGGACGAGGTGCCGGCGGCCATGATGGAGGCGCACGTGAAGGCGGCGGGCGCGCACGGCGCGGCGGCGGCGCTGGCCGCCACCGGCATAGCCGGCACCGCGCCTGACCTCTCGCCCACACGTAACTATACCTGCTTACTGGATTTGTTTTATTATACTTATGTACTCTGTTTATCACTTAATTTCTTGGTACACGCAGTCTACTGTGTACTTTTTTATCTTAAAAAAAATTTGAAGCAATATAAGTTGGACATTACTGGGTAGACTTGATAACCCTGCTTACGATTACTATGCATGTATCTGGAGTAGTTCACGTCAATAATGCTATGGACGGTGGAGATCGATATCATGACTTTCTGACCACCAGATCTTAAGCATTTAACTATTACCGAATACTATTGGAAATTACACTGAAGTAATGAGTTATTATAGCCTTTTATCTTATATCCTATTAAAATGCTACGATGTGTAGAAAAATATGTACGTCTTCACAATAATTCCTAAATGAATTAGAGCAGAAGTAACAACTAAACTAATAATATAAAAGCCCCCATTTACAAACTTTTTAATTTTTTATAGCCGAACCCAAGAAAGAGGGTTCATCAGATATCAAGGCTGAACCTATGGAGGTGGAGGAAGGCGAAGCCAAGGTAAAGGACGAGCCAGCCGAGACCCCGGCCGCACCCGAAGCCGATAAGGAACCTAAAGAGGAACCCGCCGCACAGCCAGGTAACATTTTTGTGAAAGTTAAGACTGAGTTTATAGTTCAAACTAGATCTTCCACCCGCTGCCCGAGAAATCTACTTACCCGCACTCGATTAAAAAGAAGCCTTTCTCAGACTAGACTGATGGAGTAATTTCGTATTTATAACATTAGTGAGGATTGGTACTTTACCTGACTAATTTTACCGGATTTAGCAAGTCTTGCAAGTAGCAGATCTAATGAATGTTCTGAATTGTATCATCAATAAATAAAAATGTTCTTCATAATTATTTTTTTATCTTATTTATTTTTGACTTAACAGCAGAGAAACCTGAAGCCCCAGCGACAGTAGATGCGAAGCTCCAGTCGGCCGCAGCCGCCGCCCTCGCCTCCGCCGCCGTGAAGGCGAAGCACCTCGCCGGCGTCGAGGAGCGCAAGATCAAGTCGCTGGTAGCGCTACTCGTCGAGACGCAGATGAAGAAACTCGAGATCAAACTGCGACACTTCGAGGAGTTAGAAGCTACTATGGAGAGGGAGCGAGAAGGTATCAAAATCCATCTCTTTTAATCACAAACTCTCGCGGGCCTCTTCTCAAACAAATATGGGGAAGAGGGTGAATTACTACGCTTGCTCAAGGTGGTTTGGTGATTTTAGACTTTAAAGTTCAATTTTCCTCAACAAAATTTTCTCCACCGACTGATGCCTTAGATATATTAAGGTTACAACATGCTGTAATGTCTTCATATCGTGCAATCTACCCTTAGAAATTAAACATAGCAATAAGTTACATTTACACTACCCTGACATATTATCGAACCTCCACATTCATACATGAAAGGGGCTGTAATTACCACTACCACGAAACCTAATAAAAATACAAATAATAAAAATAAAAAAACAAACTCTCCAGTCCAAATATATAAATATATACATATTTGGACTGGAGAGTTTGTTGCGCCACTTCTTCTTCCCAGTAAAAACACTAGGAAGTGGTGAAAGGTGGGCGTTTTGGTGGCTGTCTTTTGTAAATTTTGACGTTCAAAAAGTGCTGTTATGCAGCCAAGTTTGAATAAATGATTTTGAGTTTGACGAAAAATGTTGTCAGCAATTCATACTTGCAAACTTTCGCGTTTACGATATTAGTAGAATCGTATTAAAAGTTCTATTATTTGCGCTAACGAATTTGTTATCCCTTGCCCCAGGACTTGAATACCAGCGCCAGCAGCTGATACAGGAGCGACAACAGTTCCATCTCGAGCAGCTCAAGGCGGCAGAGTTCCGCGCCAGGCATCAAGCACATCAGAGGTACGTACGATTAAATTCATGGAAAACTGGGGTTGCCAGATTGTTTGAAAAAAATTACCGTGGTTTGCGACAATATTTATATACTCAACAATAAACAAAGATTACAATGATATTTAAAGAGAAGAAAGGTGTCCCGATATTATAAAAAATTACGCGTGTCCAGATTTCATTATCATCCTTTTTTATCGACCCACTGCTGGACTTAGACCTTCTCTCACACAGAGATGGATTAAGCGTTAATCACCACGCTTGCTCAATGCGGATTGATGATTTAGACATTGTAGTCCAGGTTTCCTCGATGTTTTCCTTCACCTTTAATCAGTCATTGGTGTCCAAAAAATATATCTTAGAAAGTACATATAACTTAGAAAAGTTACATTGGTACTTGTTGGACCTGGAATCGAACCAGCACACTCATACCTAGCAGGCAGGGGCTTTAGACACCACGACTCAATCAGTTGTAAATTACATACCAGATGTTTTTGCTTCGTTGAGTACACAAAGTTGGAAAAAGTCTGACTTCTGAACATGCTGTGTACTCCAATAATATGGTACGAGTGAACATAGTTATATAGGCCCAATGGCCTTGTATTGAAGTAACGAGGGCAATATAGCCTATTGTATTGACCGATTTAGGTCGCACTATTTACAAATAAACGCGTTTGTACAAACCCGTACAAGTGAGCAGATAACAAGCGTGCCTTTTGAAGTACTAAACTCTTAAAAGTATTATTTTGTAGTTCATTATCTTTAAATGAAACTTTATTAATTTAAAGCTATCATTATAGGAATTTAGCTGCCATTTGAAATAGACTAATTTGTTGGGCTTGATTCATAGTAGAAAGTTAGTCTTTTGTAAAATTTACCTACAAAATGTGCTGATTTCCTTCGAAGTTCGTAGTAATAGCCGCATGGATCAGCCGATCATAAGGTGGAGTGGATCCGTGGATTGCGCTAAATTATAGGTTTCGGTTGCCTTACAACCAGTCTTATTATGGGGTATTATCATATTGTCTGCATGAGGTCAGTTAGGCAGCCCTTTATGTAAAACGATTGGACTAAGCTGCACCTAGTTAAAATTAGAAGCGGCCATACAAATGTGTAGGCACAGACGGCGATGGACAAATTCTGATTTTCAGTGTGGTTTGAATAAATATATTCCCCACATATTCACCCAACGACATCTAGTCCCAAATTAAGCTTAGAGAGATTGTACTAAGTTACTAGACAACTGATAAACGTACTTATATACTTTTTTTATTGTAAATACATACATATTATACATAGATACACCAAATGAGTTTTTATGTTTATACATGTGATGTTTATTGTGTGCAGGTTGCAAGCGGAGAGTGGCGGAGTCCCAGCGGCCAGTGCGGCGGCCGGGCCCCCGCCCGACGCCGCGCCTGAACCCGCGCCGCCTGCACATGCATGAACACATACACATGAAATCGTACCCCATAAGATATTAGCCATAAGTTACACATAAGATTAGACCTCATTACTGTGGAATAGGGATGTTGACTAAAAAAACTTAGTGTTTTGTTACTTCGTCGAAAAATATTGGATATGTATTTTTTATGAAATGGAAACTGGATAGACCCTTCACTGCACTGGATTCAAAGCAATTGCGTATGCCCGGGACCCCATTTCGTGGCAAATATTTAAATTAATTTACTTTTACAATGTATATGTACCAATCGTAGTTTTTTCAAGAATAATGGAGCTAAATACGACTGAAATAAAAAAAAATAACTATTATTCTATTTATTTATAAAATATAATGCATTCAAGTAAGAGAGTGGGGCGTGTGACGTCACACGAAAGTTAAACGCTTAATCTTAGTTGATAATATCACTTTGTAAACGAAAAAAATACGTGTCTAATATTTTTTGCTTATACAAAATACGTTTATTTTTCTGTTAACATCCCATTTATGTTTGTGAACTGTGCGAATTAAGTGTGAAACTATCAAATAAGTATTCTCAAACTATTTGTAAGCGTACGTGGTCGCGTTAGCGCGCCGCGACTTGTATCAAATAAAAGCTGTCGACCGTGGTGGTATTGTTTCACTCTGCGCTGTCATTTTGTCCCGTGTTATCGACCGCTAACTGTTTACGTACACTTTTGTTTGTCAGCGAAACCTTTATCGCATCATTTTATTGCTTTTGACATGTTTTGGAAACATTTGATTCACAGTTGTACAGAAAACAATCTCAGGTGTGGTACTGCGCTCAGTACCGTAAATAGATTTATTTTAATTTAAATTATAAGATTAAAATAAATAATGTTTTTGATAATATCAATGGTTTCTATATTTTATTATTCGGTCGTCGCCGATACCCAAGACACGCAGGAAACGCAACATTATTATAGAATTTCTATGGTAAGTAATTACATATATTGCTAACGTATTCTTCTATAGACTATTCTTTACTAATGTTATAGCTAAATATTTCAAGTTAATATTTTAAACCGTAGATCTGACGCGGCACCTTAGAATTTGTCTGAATGTCTGTTTTTTTGGTTTCCCTACCCCCTTCGCGGGTCAGTTAATAAATTGAAATGACTGTGTGTATGTATTTTAGTTTTACAAAAATAAAAGTAATTTTAAAACGTGTTAATTATGAGGTAAAAATTGAATAAATAAGAATTGAAATTAATTTTTAATTTAATTTTTTAATTGAGTACTAGATACTGTGACCAACATAAACAGTCGTCTATGACGTCAAATTTCTAGTAAGTGCCCATTAATTATGAGTACCCAATAAACTCGATAAAGTAATACTGCACGATCGAGGCTGTAGGCATTCAGTTATAGCGGATTGAGGGGAATATCTTCGTCATATTGGAACTCAACATTTACAATTTTTAGCCTTTAACTATAGCTTAACGAAAAAAATCAACTTCTATCATTTTCAACCTTATCGCAATACCGGAAGTTTGATATTCGATTGGCAAATTTATCAGATTTGGGTAGATTGCACTGCATGAACTAATAATAATTCATGCCGTACAAACCGATTTTTAGTACTATGTGTTAATGTACATACTATGAGACGCTTGCTAATAATGTTATTTCTAAGAACAAATCACTGTACCGAATAACCACTAGGTATCGTCTCATGAAAACCCCGGCAGTCCTGCGCTGTTTATCCACGGAGAGAGCCCGGTGTGGGACCCAGAGCTGCAGAGCTTGTACTTCGTAGACGTGCGGGAAAACAACGTGCATCGGTTAGACTACGTGTCCGGGAAAATATACACCAAGCACATAAGTAAGTCACTATATAAAGTTTTTACGAAGACAGGATACATCATTTTTACGGTGAATTAAACGCGCTCTACACGATCCGACCGCCGACAGAGGTGAACTTGGTGACGTCTCCCGTCGGCCGACTGTGTTTCCCACGGTTGGGGCCGACCACGGACGCAGCCTGTCGCGATGGATGAGCTCCCAACCAAGTCGTTTGACTCCGCCCATATCTGGTCGGCCGATCAACGTCTACACGGTAGATTTTCACATCAACTGGACAAAAGTGACCTCTGTCGGCGGTTGGTTTGGATCGTCTAGAAGGTCTTTTGGACAGTGTGAAATTACTGCAGGCTGGACTTTGTCTATTAGGTACTGCTTACACGGGTATTAACTATCGTGTCATCTGTAGAAACAGTTCGAGTGTTCGACTCAACAAAAGATAGTTTTCTGTCTGCATCTTGGGGTCCTGAAAGCTCTTTGACATGTCTTTTCTTGATCTTCATATAGTTTCTTCTCTAATATATTTTCTGTGGAAAGTCATCCCGCTGTGAGTGCAGCTGGGTATCACACTGTTTCTGTTAAAAACTCATTTTTGTTCCATTTGGAAGTCTGTATGCCAGGGCCGCGTTAATTCTTGCGAAAAATCGCCCAGCACCGGCAGTTCGACAACACATATTTAAAAGTTTTCTGATGCTCTAAAAGACTTCTAACATACATTACCTTTGCAACAGATTACGGTGAAGTGAACGTGGTGTCTCTAGTGACGGGGTCTCACAGGCTGCTGGTAGCCGTGCGCTCCTCACTGTACTTGATGGACTGGGCTATCGCTGGAGACGCGGCCCTCAGACTGCTGACGACTGTGGACATCGGTCTACCTGACAATGTTATCAATGAGGGGAAGCCTGATGCGGAAGGAAGATTTTGGGCTGGTATGAGCACCATACTGTATCTTTACAAATTCTCGAATTTCTAACATATGTAGGTCATCGTTGTGAATGGAAATTAAAGTATATCATATGCCTAGCCTTTTTCTAAGCTGTGTGTTAGGATCGGCTTCCAGTCTACCAGTACCAGTGTTTCACGTGGAGCGACTGCCTATTTTACATCCTCAACCCAGTTATATGAGTAACCCGATATCCCTTGGTAAGACTGGTTGTCAGACTTTCTGGCTGCTGACTACCCTTAACGACTGCCAAAGCTGTAAACAACGGCTGTGGGCAACGGCTGGCCTCATGCCAGCAATTTAACGTAATTTTTTAATCAAATTAAATTGGGGATAAGGGCACGAAAATGACTGCCTATAATGTATGATAAATTAATGCATGATAAATGAGTGCATTGACATCCCTTCGGATGTATACGCTTTTTCCGTTACACCCTGTATAATGCGTAATTTCAGTAGTATGGACGAATATTTTTTTTTATTTTTTAGTAATTATAAAATTTTATATTACTAATAGGAACGAAAGGTCCCCAAACGGGCGACGACGTGGTCCCCGACAAAGCGACGTTCTACAGCCTAGAACAAGAGAGTTTCACCAGACCACGCATACAGCTGCGGCCGGTGTCCATCTCCAACGGCATCGTGTGGTCACTCAACAATACAGTGCTGTACTACATCGACTCGCCGACACAGAAGATTGAAGCCTTCGACTTTGATTTGCAAAGAGGAGATCTGAGTATGAATCATAATCATAATCTTTATAAATAAATAATATAAATAATATGGTAGCAATCATGGACCCTGATGGGCACAGCATATAGTAAATTAGAAGAGAGAAGAATCCTTTGTACAGAACCCAGCACATCAAGCCACTACAATCTGTCAAACTTTATTGCTGAAACATAATGGTTTAAAGTTGATTTGGAAAAATTGAGTTTCGCGTAGCTTGATGTGCTGGCTGTACATTAAAATTAGGACTAAAACAATACGAATAAGGCAACGAGATCGCAACAAATCATGAGAGCTCTTAGAAAATTGATTGTATTGGTAATGCAAAAATACACACCGATTTTATCACATACATGTTTATTTCAACTATATCTGTATGTTTGTTCCGGCTAATCTCTAAAATGGCTGGACCAATTTTGACGGGCCTCTATTGGCAGGTAGCTGCTAAAAGGAGTAACTTAGGCTTGCTTTTTAACCGGGTGCGGGAAGCGAGTCCTTTTCGACAGAA
This sequence comes from Heliothis peltigera, assembly GCA_958496145.1. Lineage (NCBI taxonomy): Eukaryota > Metazoa > Arthropoda > Insecta > Lepidoptera > Noctuidae > Heliothis > Heliothis peltigera. The sequence goes on from OY292341.1 coordinate 3,857,103, forward strand.
CTGAAACCGCGGAGAACGGCTAGGATGATGATGACGAAATATTTTTTACATTTTTACAAGTATTATCTAAATTTAAAATAAAGATTTTTATTAAAGCATGGTGGATTTATACTTAAATGTTATCTTAACGTTATCAGCTGGACGCAGGACGGTGATAGACATATCGCTGCTGGGCTACGAGGATGCCATACCTGACGGCATGACTATAGACAGCCACGGCAACCTGTGGGTCGCGCTCATGTTCGGTGGCACAGTAAGTATATATTTACTTCACTATAATATAAGGTATAATAAAAGTTGTGTACCATATCTTTAGAATATTCTCAGGATCATGTTTAACACAAAAAAATGCATGACCTGGGGGGTCAACGATCGAGCGCGTTCATAGGGTAATGTTATTCGTAAGAACAAAATTACAATTTTCGAAATGTGATGATAAATTTTATAAAATATGTTATTGTCTTAATGACTTTTTTGTGATTAATATGATCCTTAGCATGTGCTAGATGACCTGTAAATGTATGTGTATGGTGCACTAGTATTGTTAGACCTTATAATATTGAGGAAATTAAAATAAACTTTTATAGAAAGGAAAACAGGAGAAGGTATTACATAAGGTATTATAATTTGTGGATAAGTTAACGAGTTAAAGTTCTAATATATTTTTCATACATTAAATTTCTCATCTTGAATGTATAAAACATTTTTACCGATGACGCGATCGTTGACGTAATTAGAAGCAATTAAAGAAAAAATATATTAAGTTTTAAACGATAAAATTAACACGTTCTTGGAATAATTATAATGACGGTATTACAGTATACCTACATTTATATTTATGAAAATGACTGATCCACTGGGAAAATTTACAAGCTTAATTTTATCAAATCACGTATATTGACGACCCTGTTGGCGCAATGGTAACCACGACTGCCAAACGATGTCCGGAATCGATGATGCTCGGGTTCGATTCCCAGAACGATTTTTGTGTGTTGATCGAATCAGAATCGATATTTTTCCTTGAGGCTAACCGACCCTATGTGAAAAGGCGTCCCGATGTTATATTCTTATATTATATTCACAGGTACTACACGTAGACCCAGACACGAGACAAATAGTATTCGGCTACAAGCTCCCCGTCTCCCGAGTGACGTCAGTGTGCTGGGGAGGGCCTAACCTAGACGAACTCTTTGTAACGACGGCCCGGGACAACCTGGACGCCACCCAGGAGCCGCTAGGAGGCGCCATCTTCACGATACGAGGGACCGGCAGCCGCGGCGTGGAGCCGCACATGTTCAGATTCGATAACGCAGATTTTTACTGATCAAATTGTATTTAAGATTAAATTTAAATAAAGTTGTATTTTGTTTATTGTTGCTTTTTTAAACACTATCAACCTTTTTTTACACTAGAGATTGTCTTTATATTAGCCTGCGGCACTTTGTAGCTAATTTCAAAGCGGCCTTAGTGCACAGCGCTTAGTAATGTCAGTTTTAAAAGTCGGTGAAAATGAAGGCATTGCCCCACTAAAAAAATCTCGAAGAAGTATTGTCACAAGGACTGTTGACTGCTTAATTAATTAACGATGCAACAAATGCCTACATCCTATTGATTAGATTTTTTTTTTTAACAAGTTGAATGAAAAAAACTTTCAATATCTTAATTGGCGCAATACAATTTTATTATCATTAGCAATGAGCATATGTAAGTACTGACAAGAATTTTGGTTGACTTCGCAGCAATTACAACGATATATGTATCATACAAATCTAAAAAAATCTCAATAGCCGATAGAAAGGGACACTGAATACCTTAATCACTACTTTCCACTAATCGAAGTAGAAAGTCGTATATGTACAAATGTCAGCACATCAAGCTCCCCGAAAATGTCTAATTACCCCAATCAACTTTAAACCATAATGCTTTAGCGATAGAGTTGAAAATCTATTAAGTAATTTTGCCAGATTGCAGTTAGTTGATGTGTTGGCTTTTGTACAGGGACTGTTTTATCTACAAGGAGGCCTAGCATGACCAGCGCGTGTATTACATAATCAATCATATTATTTTCGCACCTAATTGAACACGGTAATTAAAACTAATACCTTAATTATGAAGTAAAAGGGAGCAGTGTAGCTAATATATGTGGAGTAACACATTACTAGAGCTGTAAGCAAATCGTACGCATCAACATGTTTCTGTCTCTCTGCTATATTGTTGCTACTTATTATTTAAATCTTATTACACCAACTGCTTCATATGATGTAAGTTTATCAGTTTTAATTAATATGTTACATAAATAAAATATTTTCATTGTTACCCATATTATCTTGTTTTGTGGTAAGTACATAGTCCTAAATCTCCAATACATCCAAAATCTTTTTCCAGTGTTTAGGCGTACAAAATAAAAAAAAAGACTCTATAGTGCTGTAGACAGACACTTTAAAAAAATATAAGTTATCTTGTTTGATTTCTAAGACGCCAGCACATCAAGCTCCTACTGTATGTCAAATTTCCTCAATAGATTTTCAACTTTAAAGCTGAAGCATATGGCTTAGAGTTGACTGGCAAAATTTTACAGTTTCGAGTAGCTTGATGTGCTCCCTTCTGTACCAATAAAAGGAAGGATTCAGTGTCAAACTTACCAACCCATGTTCCTTCGGTAACCCTTCGTGGCCTAAGAGACCCCTGTAATTGTGCTGATATATCTTTGGGTCGCATGTGGAATACGAGCGCACCATTGACGTAGGTCCGTCGTCGCTATGCGGATGGAGCGAGCTACGCAATTCTCAACATCAGCAGGCTTGCATCTATGCCAGAGCCGTTCCGAAACTACCGGTCCTGCTCATAGCTTTCGGTATTCCTCATGCAGGTTAAATACTTACATTCGGAGCACTACAACATATTCGAATACACGAACATGACGTTCAGTCACGCCGAGAGCCCCGTGTGGGATCCCGACTGCAGCACACTCTACTGGGTCGATGTAGTCAACCAAGACGTGCATGCTTTGCACTATTTCACGAGGGAGCACAAAGTTAAACATATTAGTAAGTTTTAAATGTGAACATGAGCTGTTGTCCCAAATATCAGCATTTTTTAAACATAGCTTGCGAAACTCAACATCTGCCGTCAATTGTGTCCCTACAATCATGCTCCTATATCAATAAGCCTACGGTTTGTACCTACCTTCATTTTTGCTACATCATACCCGCTAATACCGAATGATCCAAGATTCATACTAGTCAAACCACAGAACATAATACACATACCCAAACAATTCAAACGTTTTTCCCTGCTAATGATGCACAAATAAATTATTAGTATTTTCTGTGTCCGCCTGGAATTTCTTTGACCTCGCTCCATGCGGTCTGGTTATAAGAAAAAATCTCTTTACAGATTATGGTGAAGTTAACATAGTAGTTCCGATAAAGAACAGCAGTCGGCTTCTTTTGGGTGTAAGGAACGAGTTGTTTATAATGGACTGGAAGAAGCCAGGGGATTCCGCTCTGAGGTTTTTGGCTGCTTTTGACTTGGGCTTGCCGGATAATATTCTGAATGAGGGAAAGGTGGACGCGTTGGGTCGCTTCTGGGGAGGTGAGTACATATATTAAATTTCGCTTCGCTTTTAATTTGGCGTCTTAATTTGCATTGCTTCAACTTGTGAACAAGCGCGAATGGCAGCTACCGTAAAGCTGAACATAGGCGTAGTGATTGTAATTAATTAAGACTTAATTAGCAACATGTGCAGTCAGTCGTTTTTATGAGCAGTGATAACAGACCTTATCATCGCTTTAATGATCACGATATACTGAGGCAAATTTGTTTTTCGAAGGTACGAAAGGCCGTCAGCATGGCAATGTGGTGAAACACGATGAGGGAGCGCTATACAGCATTGAAGCGCCGGATTTTACCCCTAAAATCCAGCTGAAACCGGTGTCCATATCCAACGGCCTAGTGTGGTCACTCAACAACACTATTCTGTACTACATAGACTCGCTCTCCAGGAAGATTGAAGCGTTCGACTTTGATTTAGTTAAAGGACGAATAAGTATGGGTTGTTTTAATATTATATTTATCTTGAGACTTCGAGTCACTTCAAGTTAGATTTCAATCCTTGGCAAACATAGCTTAATATGTAGCGGGCTCAGGAATAAATTAATAAGGATTTCTTTGAGATTTTTCTTGCGAAATTCAAGATCTCTTTCATTCAAGCCATTTCTTAATTTTAAGGTAAACGTCGCACTATCCTGGAAATAGACGACTATTGGGATGACGATGTTATAGCAGATGGGATGACGATAGACAAGGATGGATTTATATGGATAGCTCTTATGTTCCACGGTTGTGTAAGTACTTGTTAAACTGCATTTCCTAGTTCGGTAAAGACTAAAGCCTTTTTTTTTCATCACGAGACAATCATCTGTCTAAGTTTTTCCCAACTATGTTGTGGTCGGCCAACCGGATTCAGCTACGAGCACCTACGAGTGTTTTACATGGAGCGACTGTCTATCTAACCTCCTCAAATCTGGGTAATCCCATAGTAGGTAGAATTGCTTCCTTAAAGTGACGACTGCCGAAGATGTTCAAATGATAACCCACCAATTTAACGTGCCTTCCGAAACACGGAGTAACTCGTCATGACGAGAGGTCACCGATCCACGGACCAACCCCGATCCGTGATCTAAGCGGCTGTTACTTAGCCACGAGCTCTTTTGTAAGGACAATACAACTTCTTAAGGTATGTTTGGATGTTTAATTATTTCCGCAGATAGTCCGCATCGACCCGGACAGGCAAGAAATAGTGGAGCGGTACAAGTTACCCGTGACGCTGAGCACATCTCTGACATGGGGTGGTCCAAAGTTTGACGACCTGATTGTAACCACATCCCGAAGGAATATGGAACCAGATAAGCTGAAGGAGCAGCCGCTAGCTGGTGCGGTCTTTGTGTTACATCACATGGGGACGGCGGGAGTACCCAGTAATAAATTCGTTTTTGATGATGCCGATGAATATTGAAAAGTGTGTGATGAAGATTGTTTCATAATATATGTTTTTTTTTATATATAGGCTATGAAAGCATGAACTTCATTTTATACTATGTTAATAATTTTAACCTTTTGACCGCCACGTCAAAGAAAGACGTGCCCTCAGCGCCAAGCTAGGAATTCATCCATAAATGAATTATATCGATAAAGTGACTATTAATTTTTTACATTGAAATTCTGTCATGTAGTCTTGCGGCATGCTGTTTTGGCTTGTCATTTATTCGTGACTGTGGCGGTCAAAAGCTTAAAAAAGAAGTTAAGAGTAAGTTATTTGTGTATTTGTAAACATTTTAGTGAATTAAAATATGATTTAAGTATACCGCCCTGCCCTAGTGTTATTATTAAAATAAAACAACATAATATAATTATTAATGAAATAATTTATTAGAGCACATGAATACAACCAGAGTAATGTAACAAGAGACTGTATAACACTTTAGACTCTATCAATAAATAACATCTAAACAACTTAACATCACAAGACAACAGCGAGGAGTGACTAGATCCGAGATGCGCCAACAACGTGGGAACTGCATCTATCATTTAACAAGATTCCATTTTCAAAATAGACGAATTTTAAAATGTTTTTTTTTTTTTTAATTTAGCGAAAAGTTTTAATTCGACTTTCAAAGACAATAGTAAAAATTTTAAACCTCCGAAACATGTTGTAATTCCCGCCGAAATTATGTCAAGACGCGTCATTTCCGTACAACGCTACTTAGTTACTAACAAATAGATCAATTGCATGAGTTACAATAACTTTGTTTAGGCACATTTTTCTCATAATATATTACAAAGAATATTGTTAATAATGAACGATAAAAAGCTTTATAAACTGGCTTACACTTAACGTATTAACTTATGTTCGACTCAAACATTCTTATACATACTAATGTATGTAATAATTGATGTTGATCAAACTCCTTTGTTTTCGAGGTATCAATGTTTAAGTAGGGATTTAACAGATGTAGAAGAACAGAACAACTTGTTTGCATCTATTCTCGTTAAAAAAATAAACCTATTAGCTTGCACTCCTTTGAATTATATACCCTTTATATTATACACAATAATATGCATCTAGAAAACTACCGTTGGTGGAATATAATTATTATAACTTTTGGACACACGCTAAAATATTCAATGAAAGTTTTATGTGTTATATACTTCTTCTTAAAAGGAGCTAACGACAGATAAACAACTCCATCCCATTTCTCGTAAGTGTAACATCCCTTAAAGTAATTGACACAAAAGCAATCACCCTCTATACGAGATATAGAACTGTATGTACGTACTACGAACGGATTACTCACACATACTCATAAGAAGTTATATAGAAAGTATCAATTATTCGATATAAGAGCACTGGCAGTGGTGTGGCTGTCCCAATACATGTACATACAGGCAGCACATCAAGTTACCCGAAACTGTAAAATTTTTCCACACAATTTTGAACTATATGCTTCTTCTTGTAGTAGCTTATGTACAGACGCCAGCAGGTCAACCTGCTCGAATCTGTCAAATTTAAGAATTTGAAAAATTGATCATTCATTGAGCACATCAAGCGAATGAGTCAAATTTCTTTAATTTTCAACTTTATCGCTGAAGAATATGGTTCAAAGTTGATTGGGAAAATTTAGTCATTTATGGTAGCTTGGCGTGCTTACCTCTGTACTATATCTTTCCAATAATATTGAAGTATCCTTAAAGATATTACTTTCTTCTTTTAAATATTTGTAGATTTGAAACATTCACCAATCCAATGGACACGCCGAAACGGCTAGGTGGCAAAATGTCCGCTTCTCAAAACGATTACAGGTAGCGAAATGTCCCTTTCCCAGAATGTCCCCTTCCCGCTCCGCCGCACAGCGACCTACCTGATCTAGGCTTGTAGAAAACCTGTGCTTCAGGCCAGATTGACTGTCACTCAAAACGTCAATTTACACAAAATAACTAATCAACACATTAAACTAACGAAATATAAAAATAAATGTCCTGATTACGTAAGAAAAAAAAAAGCAATAAAGTGTTTTCTAGGGAATGCAAATTGTCATTAACTAAAAATACTGTATTTTTTTAACTATTAATTTTATATTTGGCTGTCTGTTTGAGCAAGGCGACATTTTACGAAAGGGACATTCTGCGGGGACATTTTGATACCTATAGTAATTTTGAGTAGTGTACATTTTGCGACTGAGCCGCCGAAACCTTACGCAATAAGTTATAATAAAAACTACATTATATCGATATTGATGTTTTCTTACTTGTGCCTACGACGCCTACATCGCATATAATGCTAAGATTGGTAAAGATACCTACACCGGTATCAAGGTAATCATATTTATAAATATTATAATTAGCTAACTAACATTAAACATAATAGTTTAATGTTTAAATTCTAATATTGATAATATTCCATTGCATAAATTCTTTGTTGTAATTTATATAAGGTTCAACAATACTAGTGCACCATATTTTTACAGGTCATCTAGTATATGATAAGGATCATGTTTACCACAAAAAAGTTGAATGTCCTAGGGTTCAACGATCGAGAGCCTTCATATAGACCGGCGTTATGCGTACAATTTTAATTTTAAATGCGTAATTTATAAATTGAAATATGAAACATGTTGTTGTTTTTCATAGTTTTTGTGGTAAAAATGATCCTTAGCATGTTCTAGATATCCTGTAAAAATATGGCTTCGAATCCCGGGTCGGGCCGAAATCGCTTTGTGGGTTTTGAGAAACTTTCACAAAGCAGCCTGGAGTCTGGAAGTTGGTGATTGATTCACCCGTGCATCGGAGAGCACGTAAATGTCGGTCCTGCGCCTGATCTCTCTCCGGTCGTGTCGGATTGCCGTCCCATCGGATTATGAGAGTGAGGGAATAGAGAGTGCACCTGTGTCTGCGCGAATGCTTGTGCACTATAATATGTCCTGCGCAGCTGGCTGATCTCCATAAATGAGAACGGCCGCCGTAGCCGACAATCGGCCTGGATGCCATCAAAAATATGGCGCACTAGTATTGTTAGACTCTATATATTGAGTTTCCAATATTATCGATCAATCGAAAAAAAAAACAATATTTTCAACAAATTATGAGCAAAATTTAGGACGCTTTTACTTTTTAAGTAACCTAAAATAAGTATTAACACATTATAATCTAAATTAACAACGTCAATAACAACAAGGTTTATAAAATGATTCGAAATGTATTTTGAATATAAATTGTTAAGAGCCTGTTTCACCACCTACGAATAAGTTCCAGTTAGTTTATTTGGTGGATAATTTAATACGAATTCTGTTCCATTTTTTTATTTATTCAATAGATACTGGCTATTCGGACATAGTGAAACTGGCCGTAAATATTAAAACAAGCTTTAACATATTTCCTATTCAATATTTGACCATTCCGATTACATAAATGCTATTCTAACAATAAAAAACATTTTAAATAGGTACACTGGGTAACATTTTGAAAAAAATATCACAATAAATACCTAGTTCTAAAGAAATTATTCCCAATAAATATCCCACTGACATGTAGAGAGCTGTCATTACTAATAATAATATCACCATAAACTTTACCATTGCACGAAACTGGTCCTATTTGAATGTGTTTGACAGAACTGACAAATTCTTAATTCAAAATAAAATGTTGACGTTTGTTTGAATTGGGATGTGGACTAGGTCAAAAATAAAATACTTTATCATATTCATTTTGTCAAGGTTCTTAAAATAATGTCAGTTTAATTTAACGTTTTGAATCTAAAACTGTATTTATTTTATTATTGATAATATAATCGAAATAAGTATATGGATTGATGTAAAAAATCTGTGACGTCATATGTGGTGTTTTCATACAAATTGCATAGAGTAACCGTTTTTGACAGTTCTATAAAAGTATTGAATTTGACTAGTTGTCCGCATCCCTATTCAACCGTTCATCTTTATAAAATTGCACAAGGAGGCATTTCATTAGAATCAGATGACTTTGTTTTATCAGCTAGAAATTATACTACTGTCCTATGTTCGTATTAACTGCTGTCATTCACAACAACTTTTTGCAACAAAATGGACGAATAAGATAATACCAAATTCAACAATATCACCCACAAAACTACAATAGGACCAGTTTCATAAAAACCAATACCACAAACAAATAAAACGTCTTTAAAGTCCATCTTAATCAATTCCGTTATCTAAATAAATTGATGCAACTATACCTTTGGTGCAACTAGCCCGCTCATCATATCGAACGTATTTCCGTCGGGCGCGACTCTGACGTCACCGGTAGCCGTGTTCACTACCAGCCAGCCCGCTTCGTCCAAACCCTTAATAGTGCCGTCCACTGGACTCGATGTAGCTTCGCTTTTTACACGGATCGATTCGCCACTGAAAAGAAAATAGAAGTAGTAGCTAATTAACGAATAAAATATACAGTATGTACATGTTTGAAAATTATAAAACTACTGGTAAACATGATCCTTAGCATGTACTAGATGACTTGTAAAAAAATGGTGCACTAGTTTTGTTACACCCTATGTATAGACTAGAATTGACTTTCAAAAAGTGCTGATTATCAGCCTACTTTGAATAAATGACTTATTTATCTTTTATCTTTTTTATCGTTTAAAACGTTAAATACTGGTGCAGTTGAGCTCGAAAATTCTGGAAAATTCCAACCCTAGAAATTTATAAATTCAGGACTATTACTACCAAATACTTTGGTTTGAAATCGATTTATGAGTATGTATCGACATTTATAATACAATAACTATAAAATAATAATACTCACGTATGCAACCAGTACTGATAATACTGTTCTAAAAAGGCATCGATCCCGCCTTCGGTGTTCATGTAGTCGAGTATCCGCTCTAGTTGCGAGCAGTATCGAGCTAAAAAGCGTTCTATCGACATCGGCGCTAGTGTTGTGCCATGCTGTTTGTTATGTTCCGCTATGATATCGTTGAGGCACGTTGTAGGAACGCTGTTCGATATATTCACGCCGGTACCTGGATAAACAAATTGTAATGCATACATAACTGTTAATGGGCAAAATAAGGTTTTTATTAATTTTACACTTAGTGTTCTAGTGCGGGTTCGATTCCCGCGTAAGTCAAACATTTGTGTGCACGAACATGGGTGTTTGACTTAGTCTGGGTGTTTCTATGTATAATATGTATGTATTTACAAAAGAAAAGCATATAAGTAAGTTTATCAGTTGTCTAGTACCCATAGTACAATCTCTGCTTAGTTTGGGACTAGATGACGTTGTGTGAAAAAAGAAACGTGTTTTTAGTATTTTCGTTTTAAAATGTGAATATTTCCAAATAAAATTGGGAAATGTCATCTTTCTTGTCAGACATTCGATAGGAATAGAGGAACTTCAATCACAATTACTATAGAATTATTATATTCGTATTTGAGTAGTGCTGCAGTTTTAGCTAAAAATGTACTGTCTTGACTTTATACGAGTTTACCTATATTTACGTAGACGTCATCGCCGATGCAGCTGGCAGTGGTGATGGTGCCTCCAATCTTGACGTCGCGCCCGTAGTATATATCGTTAGGCCACTTTATCCTGATAAATAATAAAACAAATCTCTGCAGCAAACAATTAGAACATAAGAATCATTTATTTTTTAAAATTGCACGAAAAAATCCCATGAACCTCTTTCGTGGCTAGTTTTTTATCGATATAATTCCCGTCACTTATAATTAAATTAAAGCATATAAATCTTCCAAACAGGCAACCAGAAGGGACTTTAGACTTTACAAATGGATTGTAATCGTATTTACCTTATGTCCAAATGTTCATACGCGGGTTGTGACCGAATAGCCCTCACTGCGGCCAGTGCGGCGGCGTGCTGTACCAGCGGTAGTGTCGGCGAAATTTTCAGCCACACCTGTGAAAATACAACATGTATTAAATTCGGTTTCTCCCGTGCGCCGCGTGCCGAGGGAACAACTTCGCATCCGGATAAAAATAGCCTGTGGCTTTCCTCAATAAGTGGGCTATTCTGATACCTTTAGCTTTATAATATTAGATTTATAGATTTGACTGCCTCGTTTGTCTAGTAGTCGCAAGGCGCGACTGCTGTGCACGGGGTCTCGGGATCGATTCCCCGGGTCGGGCCGAAATCGCTTTGTGGGTTATGAGAAACTTTCATTTCAAGTAGCCCGGAGTCTGGAAGTTGGTGATGAATTGACCTGTGCATCGGAGAGCACGTAAATGTCGGTCCTGCGCTTGATCTCTCTCCGGTCGTGTCGGATTGCCGTCCCAGTGGACTATGAGAGTCAGGGAATAGAGAGTGCATCTGTATCCGCGCGAATGCTTGTGTACGCTATCATCATCATCAATATAAGTATTAGAGGAGTGACTTTCAAACGTCACGTTGGCGTATATAACCTATTATTTCCTAGCCCAAAGTACCTGCAGTGACATGGCAGCCTGCCCTGGCGGCGTGATCCACACGTTGCCGCCCCTGCCGCGGCCGGCCGCCTGCCGCCGCGCCACCGCGCCCACGCCGTGCGCGAGCGGCGCCGACGTTATGTGCATCGTCGACGTCATCACGTCCGCGTACACCACTAGGCGGCCAAGGCGAGATGAGGTGAGGTTCTGATGGAAAGGACAAATTTATATTTTTTTAACATTCGTTGTGTACATTATTTATTATATAAATTGCTTATATTTTTAAATATAAATAAAAAAGTGAAAATACAAAAAAAAGTAAAGGTAAAAACCACTGATATCGGGAACAGGGTTCAAGCTACCCGTGGTTAGGGTTCTACAGAAAGAAACCTCCTCAAAATACGTGCCGTTTCAATTTAAGGAGCACCGCCTTCTGAATTAGTCCTTTGACCCAGCTGCCTAATGAGAGCCTCTTGAGGTATTGGTCGAGGCTCTTGGCCATAAGACCATTGGCCGTAACGAATATCTAATATTAAATAATGCAAGAGCAACGAATACTCACATCGAAATATTCAACGGTAGAGAAATGGTCGGGGCACTCATAGACGTGGACGGGCAGGAAGGCGGCGGAGGGGGGGTGCAGCGGCTCCTCGCCGCGCAGGCACCACTGCACGCGCAGCTCGCCCAGCGCCTGCACGCGCGCGCCGCCCACTGCCGCGCACGCCTCCACCAGCCGCAGCTTGTGCTGACAACGCAGAAAGAACATTAACAGAAACGAACGTTACGTCTTGAATGTGGCGGGAATTTCCTGTCGCCATTTTGGTTAATTTGTTCCAGTGTAGATGTATTATTGATATCGATAATTTTTTGTTTCCAGAATTTTAGTACAAAATTCCATCGATAATAATAGATGCCGTGTTTTATATTGTATTTTCACTTGTCTATATTCTTTTTCATCGTTATAACGTTTTCTTATGCGACAGAAAACTCCATACAACACAACATGCAACATCGATAGAAAAAATCAAAGATCAAATCCATGTAAGAAATGACGTCTAGCTCAAATGACATTGCATTGTTGATAAAGAAGCATGGTTTGATCTCAGTGACCGAAGCGATGTTAAGTAAATCCATGATTAATTTAATTCTATCGAATGTTGAGATATGAGGACATAGCTGTGAAAAAGAGATGATTAATAATTATAAATAACAAATTAATAGTAAACTATCATACAAAGAAAACGTTTGGAAGCCATTAGCGTGCACGATTTAATAATACATATTATTAAAAAAGTGTGACAGTAATTTTATGCACAAAATATAAGGGTGCTACTACACCCATCGACCGACCGTCAAACGACGCCATCGATCGTTGGCAGAATGGATTGGTCGACGCTATCAGTACGGTGGAAACTATCGATCGACGTTGATCATCCATTTTAGCGTCGATAAATCCCATCTATCGACAATCGATCGATTGGTCTGGTAACACCCTAAGCGTTATTAAAATACAATAATTTTAAGAGTGAGAATTAAGGGACAAAAGCTGTGGTGCTTAATGCGTTGCGGTTTTAAGTTGTGTTGTACAGCTCACTCTTAAAAAGTAGCCGTAGTGTAATAAATACTAACAGTGTTATGTTTCAACGGAGGCACAATTAGATGCGGTATGATCGCGGTTTCTTTCCAAGAGAAAATGATCAAATTTGGAATTTCAGATTCTACTTGACAAAAAATCATGACCATTTCATTTCTTCTTGATCGCTTTGCGTTAAATGTCTATGGTAACTCTTTCAAACGGTCCCCACAGCTCAGGACATACCGCCATGTTTACTCCCTTGAGCAAACATGGCGGTTTGCGGATCAATCGTCGTTGAAACGTTTGGAGGACATGTATTTCGTTATATATTTATAGATTTTTTATTTCTATTTAATATCGATATTTCTGACCCACACTAGTATTTATCACACTACAACGTAGCGTAGCATTACACCAGTTTGTGAAGCGGTGCGTCTCACCGGGCATCACACGGTCACGTGGCCCGGGCCGGCCGCTCGCCTCGGCCACGCCGCCTAGCGGGGAACACGCTGTCACTATCGTATACACAGGTGATCATGGCGAGTGAACGGGCATTCTGTATTCTACCACCTTGACATATATACTTGTTTCAAAGTTAGAAAATATTTTTTTTTTCGTTTTTTTTTATATAGTGCCTATAAATGTTATGACTAGTGTTCATTAAATTTTTGATACGACAAAAATGTGATTTCACATTACTTTAATAAACTTTAATTACTTTTATACACTTTTGAGCTTTTATTGCTTGACTTAATAAATTATTATTATTTAAAATTTTGCTACATTTATAAGACTTCTTTTCAGGGTCAAATGTAATTTCTGTTTTTTTCTTTTTCATTCAAATAAAAATATGCATTTTTTTTCTACTTTACCTACATATGCACAATATGCAAAATACATTATATATACTTATACCATGATCTACCATACCGTTGTAATGAAATCAAATGACGGTGTGTCTACCAAGCTTAACGACGTGTGACAGAGTTCAAAACACTGTTCAAACCTAATCAATACCGTACATCTACTGTATGTAAATATGCACATCACAAATTATGTTGAACTACACCTAATAAGTTGCTTATTTACGACATTTATATTTTGATAAGCAACGAACGTCATACGAACGGATTTTGGACGGATGAACCCTAAAGTTTGTAGTTGTCATGTGAGTAGAAAGTATAATATTTGTTCTAGTCAATCAGTCTCTTAGGCTGCGTTTCCACAGAAGTGGAGCTGCGCGGAGTTGAGCGGAGCAGAGCCGTGTAAATAGGTAGGTGTTTCCACCAAAGCTGCGCAGAGATGAGCGGAGCAGGGCTGAGATGTATAGCTGGGTGAAGTGGAGCCGAGCAGAGCTGAGACTAGCGTAGCGGAGCTGTGAACTGTGTCTGTCAGACAGTGAGCTCCACCCCGCGCAACTCTGCGCATCCCCGCTCTACACCGCACAGCCCCGCTTCCCCCCGCACAACTCTACTAAGCTCGACACCGCTACGCCACGCCCCCGTGCACCAAACATTTTAATGTAAATCTTTTCAACTCCCCTAACACTGTTTCCACTGAACCGGAGCAAAGATGAGATGTGTATTTTGAGCAATGTGATTGGTCAATTTTTACTAGTCTCTGCTCAGCTCCGCGCAGCTCAGCTTCTGTGGAAACGCACCCTAACACCGTGTATGTACTTAAATATTTGTTCCCCTAAAAGTGTATCAAAATATAAATATCAACATCAGCAATTGCTACATTGATGGTGATGCGAAATAAACATGTACAAGTGATGTATTATGTTGGAGTATGGTCTTACCACATGGTTTCCTAAGAAGAATCCTCTCGTATAGTCTATTTGCGTCAGTTCCTGCGGATCTTTAACGTGGAGACCAAGGATGTCTCCGAGTATTTTGTGAATGATGCCCAGACGGGCTTCGTTGCTTTTCATTCCTTCTTCTCCTAGGTAGTCGCTGGGATCCGCTTCTAAGTGGATCTAGAAAATAATGTAGACAGTTTTTAACTCTCCTTTATCAAGCACTAGCTTCATGCCTGCGGTTTTACCCCCTTCTAAAATCCATTAAGTATTATAAGTGAAAGAATAAAAATCATCCATGCATACATACAAACTTTCGGGTATGTAATATTAAGTAGGATAGCTATCATCAGCAGACCCCTCCCACTAAGTGTCAACACAACTGATAAACCACATTCACTTTACACATATATTTAAAAATACATAAATTAACACCCAAACCAGAGTCAACAAGCATGCTCATCACACAAATGGCGCCTGTTCCTGGAATCGAACCCGGTACCCTCAGCTTGGCAGTCCGGCGTGGATACCTTTGCTCCAACGGACTCGTCAAATATAAATACAATTTAACTAATAATGAAGGTACAAACCTGTGAGAATATAGCAATGCCTCTATTGGTAAGGTCAGTAGCCTGCAGCAGTGAGGGAGTGCGCCACGTTTCCTCGGACGCCAACACCTGGATGTCCAGCTCATGGCCCGGGTGCCCCGTGTACTTGGACGGTCTACACATACAAACAGAATTTATTAATACAATTAAGAGGATAGTAAGACTATGTTTTCAAAATTTGCAACGAAATTAGTGTTTCAATAGATCATAGCACTTCTCTGATCTAAGTTCCAAATTATATAAGGTTTAAAAAATAGTGCACCATATTTTTACAGGTCATCTAGTACATGCTAAGAATCATGTTTACCACTCAAAAAAGTTGAATGGCCTAGGGGTCAACGATTGAGCGCGTTCATAAAGACCGGCGTTATGCGTAAGAACACAAATACAAATTGGTGACTGTGATGATAAATTTGATAAAATATATTTTAGTTTTCATGACTTTTTTGTGGTAAACATGATCTCTAGCATGTACTAGATGACCTGTAAAAATATGGTGCATTACTTTTGATAGACCTTGTATAGAGACTTTAGTGTTAACATAATTATATGTAATTTGAATAAATTTTACGATATGTGTACACACTGTAATAAATTATCCTCTCAATTTAAATAGCCAATGTATGAAAACTGAAGTATTCAAATAGCAATAATATTTTTCTACGAAGCGTATCCACTATTATGGAACTATTTTAATGTGTGTTGCGTGAACAGTTAAGAATGTATCACCAGGTTATTAGGCTTTTTGAATATTCTTAGCGCAGTTTCACCAGGTACTTCAAAATTTGTGTGATATATGGTGGGTATTATAAGGGAATATTGTCAATTGTTTTAATTATAGTTCTTGAACTGATATTTCTATCGATGGCGACAGACCTGATTCATTTCAAAATATTATGACACCAGTATTAATGGGAATATGCTGGGGAGATGACAAATACATCTGAAGCTTACAAAGTGGTATCAAAAACAAAATGTTCAGGTCAGTCGCTAATTCTATAAGAATAGTATGTATGTATTAGCCATATTCCTTTGTCAGCCACTCTATAGTCAACTTACTTAGCTTGTATTATGCAATCAATGTTAAAATGTACAAAAGTGTGTAATGAAACATTGTAATAGGTCATAAACAGACAACACATCTACACACACACATGCATATAAATGTTATAAAGGTATGCGTCCACACACACGGTATAGTTGTAGCTTGACTGCCTCGTTGGTCTAGTGGTCGCAAGGCGCGACTGCTGTGCACGGGGTCTCGGGTTCGAATCCCGAGTCGGGCCGAAATCGCTTTGTGGGTTTTGAGAAACTTTCATAAAGCAGCCTGGAGTCTGGAAGTTGGTGATTGATTCACCCGTGCATCGGAGAGCACGTAAATGTCGGTCCTGCGCCTGATCTCTCTCCGGTCGTGTCGAATTGCCGTCCCATCGGATTATGAGAGTAAGGGAATAGAGAGTGCACCTGTGTCTGCGCGAATGCTTGTGCACTATAATATGTCCTGCGCAGCTGGCTGATCTCCATAAAAGAGAACGGCCGCCGTAGCCGACAATCGGCCTGGATGCCATCATCATCATCATAGTTGTAGCCAAATTTAATGGCAGTTCGGAATAGTGCAAGACGCTACGCCGAAAATATTTTAAATGATCAGAGGGTGGTGGAGAAGCGAGGAGGGCTACATGGCCGTACTGCAAGCAGCCATCAAGTTAGGCGAAAACTGTATAAATGACTTAGGTACTTTATGAAAAAAATAACAGGGGAGTTAGCCTAGATGTCTTTCTTCAATCGTAAACGAAGAAAACGCTAGTAGAAACAATACCATACATTTTCGTTTCCTTCACGATTGTAGAAAGACATCTTGGCTAACCTCACTGGTCTCATTCGTTCGCGTGTTATGTATGCTGCGGGCAAGTGGACGCATGCCTTTATTTCCTAACTCAAAGTAAGCATTTGAACCTACATAAAAATGTATTCTCTATAATATTCAACGATTATTTTTATTGTACAAAATAATAATGTTTTGTTGCATCATCATTAACATTCGTGGATAATTAATAACTTAAGTTTTTTATTTACTCAAAAACTAAAATTAAATGCATATAAATGTGTCATAACATGAGGCTGATATTAAAGGACCTCTAAGTCAATAGTATATTTTGCGTACCGATACATATTATTTTCCTGACTTGCTCTGTAAAATTAAATCACAACATTTTGTCAGTAAAAACACAGAGTAATAAGCACACAGAGAACTAAGTATTGTAAATTATTTGAAGAAGACTGATTTTGGAAAGGAACGTGTAAATGAACACTCCAATTGCTCTACATATAACGCGTGGTCACAATAAACACATTTAACACACAATGATAGTAATAAAAAAATATGCTTACTGTCTATCGCTTTCAGTGGAGAACTGTTTCTTAGCAGGCGAAGCTTGGTAGCAGAATATGTGATGCTTCATCTTGACAGACTTCCATTTATCGTAATTAAATTGCACAACTTCGTTCTCACGAACCTGGAGACGGAAAACACCAAGTATTTGTAGAGACAATAATGGGTAGTGTTTATGAGAAGAGTCGGGGTATATACGCTTGCTTTGGGTTTCGGGTTAAAGGCGACGCTACCGTTCAATATCACGCACCAGGCTGGTATTGACACCGGTATACTGCCTGCTCAGGTTCATCTAGTCGATGAACGTAGGTGGAAACATCACTCTGGTAGTCCAGTGATTCCACTATGGAGGTAAGAATTTTACGGCCCAATTCCGTCCAACTCCCACCAATCCGCAACTGATGGTAACTACACTACCTTTTTATTATATAGTCCCACCCACTAACCAGTAACGGCCACCCTCAGCCGCGTCTACCCAGACGTGTTATTGTAGTGAAGCGCGAGACACGCATATAGCGAGTACCTCAGCAGTCTTATAGTATGGCAGCACGGTGTGCAGCAGGTCGGAGCAGAGCGCCAGCAGACGGCCGCCGGCCAGCAGGTGCGCCAGCAGCAGCGGCGCCGCGCGCCCCACGCAGCCCGCCACCGCCACCAGCGCCGCCCGCCCGCGCCACGCCCCGCCCTCCAGGGCCGCGCGGGACACCACGTACAGCGTGTACCTACTCACACAAACACAATCATTACAGTCATATGTGTGCAGATGTGAGTTCGTTTCAGCAACTATAAGAAACATTGGTCTTCCTCGCTAGGTATCCTAGTATTGCAAAGAGAAGCTATTATTATCAAATATGGTGAACACATGCTGATGCACATTCATGTTGTTGTACTTATTGCTAGAATACTAGCATTCCATTAGCTACATACTCTGTGGATTTAATATATGTAAGTATGTAGTAGTATTTGCCTTGTGCTATATAACATGCTAGAAAGTGCTTTTCAGTCAAATATTAAAACAATTTTATAAATATACTGCACACAACTTACTCCTACCCTGCAGATGTAAGAAATATTTTACCATATTACATAGCATGAAAAAGTTAAAAATATATCCAATTAGTCTATAAAATAATAAAGATGCAAGCTGACAGTGTAATTTGCCTAAGCCCAGCATATGTCGTAGGAATACACAAGACACTCACACTCACCTATCACAATCCAGTACTTTCCTAAGGGACGCCTCCAAATTATCTCTAGCTACTACACTATCAGAATAAATCAACACATTTGGTGACTTTGTATTCACTAATGGACGGGAACTTTTCACAGATTTCGGAGTGCTCTGCTGTGATGTCGAACTCCTTGGTTCCTCCTGAACAACTGGGTAACATTCTATTTGAGACTGCGGCCTCTTTGGTCCGGTGGTACTAACTATTCTTTTATGAGTAGTTACAGACTTTATTTGACTAGATATGTTTAGTAAAGAAGTTGATAGTTGGCTTGTGCCTTTCTTCAGGTCAAGTTTTAGACTTGATTTTTTTGGTGTGATATTATGTTGTATTTCTACTGTCACATTTTCCACTATTACTTCTTTGTCTTCTGGCTGTGTGGGCTCGGATACCTTTGCTACAGCTTCTGCAGTTTTATTACTCTCTTCAGGGTTGTCTACATCTTCCCCCGATAATGACTTCCCAGTGTTGACACTGACATCAGCTAAAGTAACAGTTTTTTTAGGGGGTGGTACTTCTAGTACCAAGTCTCCACTGCTACCATTCATCTGTATTGTGTTCTTAGTGTCAGACTTGATATCTACAACTTTGGACAGTTTTCTCAATAGGGCTGCATGCACTGGCCATTGGAATTCAGCTGGTGATTGCTTGAGGCTGTACTGGATGTCACTGCGGAGACTCCTCATGGAAGGGTCTGAAGCCTTATTAGGTTCGCCGGAAAGTTGTACAGCTAAAATTAAAATATATTGTATTTTACCGACCAATAAACTTCATGAGTTTGAATACCAATGAGTTAGTGACTTACTCTGTATCCTGACAACTGGCAAATTGTGGTCTATAACAAATTCTCCACCAATAAAGTTAAAACCAATAATACTTAGATGTTCTATATTAGTCTTCACAATTATTGCTAAGTGTGATCCTGCCTTCCAAGCTACTGGCTGACCCATGGACTCTAACTGAAATATAAAAAAAAAAACAATAATAAGATAATATTTGTAATATATAGTATTTTGTTAAGAAATCTAGGCTGTTAAAACCAATATTCCAAATTTAAATATATTTTTATAAGTGGCCAGATATACCACAAAGTAAAAGAGACAGAAAAAGTTTGTATTACTTACAGTAATGATATCTTGTCCAGTATTTTCATGAGGTTCCATTTCACATTCGAATAGCACATCTACATCTAAGTCAGTGATAGGAGACTGTTCACTGGACCCTAATGGCAGGCCACTGGCGCATGACACCCAGTCATTGATTTCAATGAGCTGGGTCGGTTTCATACTGCATATTCTAGTGGTGTTTGTATAGTCCAGTAAGTCACATAGATATGCATTTTTGGGGTTTGTACACAGCTTTGAACTGAGTGTTGGTGTTTCTGAAAATTTTGAATTTTTGATTTAAGAATATAATATTAAAGGTAATGTAAGCAAGATAGGTGTCATTGTAATGGTTCATTAATAAGTATTTGGTTTAGTAAATTGATAAGTAGTGTTTCATTTATCTTATCTATTTTTTTTTACAAATTTACTGCAAAGGTGACCTGGGAACAGTACTCAAAATATTTTAACAAATGGAACATGTACTCACCAGCTGCATTTTCAGGAACCTTGCAAAATGCGACACTCGTGTTACCGCTCAGAAACTCGAGGAGTCGAGCTCTGAACGAGCGAATCCGCCAGGTCTTTATAAAGGTCATAGCAATATAAATCGGTGTGAAAAGCATGGTCACAACGAGCACAACACCGACACACAACCCTAACACAACAGCATTGTACAGCGACGCACTAACGTATAATTGCAGTCATATAAAACTTGAATGAAATTGGGTTATCGATTCTAAAGTCCATCGATGAAGCAAAAAGTTTTCGTAAATAAAACCGTATAAAATATACATTAAACTAATATGGCCTAAAGCATTGAATGTTTATACACCTACCCATTACATCTACGACTACACTTTATTAAAATTCTAATATATTATTTCAGAAATTCGATAATTCATTTTCAGTCGCTAGGAGTTAAGTGCGTTCCGTTTTCCAGTAATATTTCAGGAGTCAAGGACTAAAAATGGGAAGGTTTTACAAGACATTATTAATATTCCAAAGCATCTAAAGTTTAACGGTATTTGCATATATATAATTTTAAATACTATATTTGAAGACTTTTTCAAAAAAAATATCACTTCGGCATGTTATTTTCAAAAAACAGAAAAGGCGCGCGAGCCCTAAATATTTAATGAATAGGAACGGAAATATCTGCTGTCAAAACATCGGCGTGCGTTCAGAAATACGAGTAATACGGAAATTAAAGGATTCCTTCGTGTATCGACTCTACATTTTCAAGTTTCGTAATTATAACAGCTACAGTTTTCTTTGTATGGCACATCAAGATCTCTATTAGACTTAACCCTTTTCAGCTTGCATAACTTGGTGCTGATCCGTCAGTTTCAGTTAAGATTTTTAATGAAGACGGTTTTTTATTCCATTCCTTTTACTTTATTGGTGAAGTATTTAATGATAAATAATACCCAGGTTACTTTGTAGGTACATGTAACGGGGTAAAATTCGGTGAATTAACCGGGGATGTACCAGGTAAATACTCTCTTTGTTTTGTTAGGTACCTACCTACTTCTAGTTTTCCTTCACATAGGCACATAACTGCATGTATTATTACCCTTATTTTTCAGGCGTTATTGGCGCACCTAGTTTTAGTAGTTAGGATTTAAAGAAAATACCTACCCATTAGAACTATTAGAAGGGTCGAGAATTACCACTGAGAAAAGACATCAGCTAAGGAAGTAGATTTAATAATCTCTCAACAGTTTTGAATCTAATAATAGCCAATTTGTGATGGGAACTGATTCCCACACATAAGTAATAACCTACACGTCATAAAAACCAACGACATGGCAACAACGTGACAGGTGGAGATAATTCTCACGTTAATATTATCGAACGAAACGCTTTCTCCACGTAATGATGCACTCTTCAATCACGCTAATACCTTCATTTATCTTATTAGATATTACCTAGGAACTACATTGTTGTGGTAGGTCAGGGGTTAGGTCTGAACCAGGATCACGTAGCTGCTTCATGGATTCGTTCCATATGACATTGATCGAGATATTTCAATAAATTCCTACTCAACATATACCTAGGTACATACTTATCTACTGAATAGAAATTGTAGGTAGTACCTAAGTACATACCTTTACATAGATAGTAGTTTTTTTTTTTATGTACAGTTGTCATAACCCAGGAAAAAAGAGCGTTTTCATCAATCGATACAAATGAAATAAGCTTCAACGCATGGTAGCTACCATTCTCGAGTTCCCTATTAATATATAATGTAATAAATGTAATAATTGTAATGTATGTCCGTGATCGAACCAGAGATGGCAATCAAAACTCGTCTCTGCCTAAAGCTCGCACAAATACGAATAGTCTCAAACGATAGACAGAAAACGAGGTAGTTGGTACAAATATACCGTTTAGGCGTTCCCTCGACTCTCCGTCGTCTCGATCAGCAGTTCAGCTCTAAAGCTTTACCGTTTTGTTGTGTCATTAGACAAAGGTACTCCTGAATGTCAAGCTTTTATTACCACGCACCTCTACAATTTTTCGGGAGTTGCCTCCGATGGCTCCGATTTCTCATTGTTTTCATCATCAGATCCCGAAGTTGCGTTCATGTGGTCCCATCGGCAGCGTACCCTTTCATATGAAAATGGTTTACTAAAAACGGTTCATAAACAACGAAGATATCTGAGAACGAAGTAGTAAGTGGGAAGTACCTACCTAAGTTAAAAGAGAAAAATATATTTTATAAATATAGTTTGGCTGAATGAATTTTCCACATTATAGGGACCATACTGGTTCTCCATAGACCATACGTACTAGTACGTAGTCAACCCACGGCATTTTGACTGACTCTACTTATTAGATATCTAGTATATCCAGTACTAGAGGCAGGTAGCACGAACTTCTATTAAATTCATAGTTTCCATTTAGCTGAAGTCTTACTGGCCTTTATAATTACCAAAATGAAGGTTTTGTGTTCCAACGATGACTAATTCAATCACTCCCAGATGTTGTAAATCACTTAGCCAGAACTGATAATATTAATTAATATTTTCTCCCCCGCCATCTTAATTGAATAACTGGATAAATGCAGTTTAAATTATGTATTGACGTGTACTCATAGGAACGTATGATAGGAATACGATATCCCTCCGTCTGATTAGTTTATTTATTAGAAAAGAACATACATATACTTACCAGCTAACTAACTTTATCTTACCATCCACGTGGCAATACGAAGTACCGTACCTACCCACCTACCTACGTACATTCAGGTCTAATACTTACATTTAAGTAAAAGAGGAGCTCGTGGCTAATTAACAGCCACCCGGGTCAGTAAGCAACGCTTGGCGCGGTCTGTACGTGGATACATCCACCATCTTGTCGTGACGATTTCCTCCATGTTTCAGAAGGCATGCTAAATTTGTTGAGTCCCTGCGGTCATTTATACATCTTTGGTAGTGGCTACGGGTAGTCAGAAGCCAGAAAGTCTGACAACCGTAACTGGGTTGCGGAGGTCAGATAGGCAGTCGTCCCACGTATTGGAAGCCGACTTCAACATAACTTGGGAAATGGCTAGGCAGATGATGAGTTAACATTTGGGTAGGTAAACTAGCAATCCTCGCCCCATCGACACCTAGTTAATTTGAATGAGCATGTTTATCATCAGCAAATTAACTAATTAAAGAAAGCTTTGCCTTAACGATTAGTAAACAGACGTCATAATTAATTGCTTTAATTATACTGGCCATTCCGCCTAGGTAGTTATTACAGAGGTTTTACTTCATTATGTTTTTAATTAGACAATATGGCTGGCCGAATCATCATATAAATATGGAAGCATATAAAAAAGTTTGCAGATGGCTTTTTTATTTTTTCATTGTTATTTTCCCATTAGCGCCCATTAGTGAAATAATCGAACAACCCTAATCCCCGGCAGATAGCATTTCAATTCCCAAGCAAAGTTGCGGGCAAAATTAAATTCATCGTTGTAGATAACATTTTTATAAAGTGGGGTAATATGCAAATTAGCAATTTAGAAATACGTGACTACCCGTCAATACCACAGTAATTACTATCACATTAAATGAGATGCAACTGTGAATAATAGAAATTATAAAAGGGTACTTATAATCGTGTTGTTTACGACTGCGCTCCATGTTAAATGATAAAAGTACCGATGTTATTTACATTGGTGTAGTCGGGGTTCACACTGCGCTTCGAGTGCACGGCCGCCGCGAGACCACCAACAAAACTGTGCGATCGATAGATAACTTCAAAATGGAGTTGAACTTTATAACAACTTTAATAAAACACGATGTGAATCATAATGTGAAACAGTGCTTCAAATCAAAAAAGCCTTTCAGTAAGTAATTATAATCTAATTTAATTATTACTTTGATAATTCTTAAAGAAAATGTACAGACGCCAGCGCATCGAGCAACTGCAATCTGTCAAATTTCTTTCGTAGATTTTCAACTTTATCGCTGAAGCATATGGTTCAAAGTTGATTGGAAACATTTGACAGTTTCGTGTAGCTGATGTTCTTGCGTCTGTACAATTTACATCTCTTATAGTGTATTGGACTAGAGAGAAAAAGTTATAGATAGGTACCTACCATTACTTTTTATTCAATTAAAGTACAAAGTAACATACTTACATTGATATTATAACAGATATCCTTTTCTCTCTTTGCTTTGTCGAGTTGCAAGTCCAATATTAATAAGCTGTTTCACTAGGAACAGCGAGTTTTCCAGAACCATAAAGTGACATTGAAATTTTTCAAGATTGCATGAATGCTTATGAAATTCCATGCCATATCTACTTACTTTTTTGCATTTAAATGTAGTATTTAAATTAACATAACAATTAGCGGAACATTGTTTACGAAAATATGTTTATTGTTTACGTCCAGATTTATGTCAATAGCTCATTTGAGATCACGAAACAGCATTAAATAGTTCATTAGTAATGATTATTAGCAATACTATGCGTAGATGAAGTTCATTGAACCCCAGATTTTGTTGGTCGGTATCTGTGTTTGCCCCAGTTATCAGTGTGTTATAATTGTGTAATTAAATTGATCTAATTTGGTAGTGACGAATACGTGACCGCTGTCATGTGTTACACATGTGCCCTCAAACTTCAAGTGCTGCATAGAAGCAGGGTACGGACGTAGCTAAGCTATAGCTTTAACAAGCGGGGTGGGGGGTCACCAAAAAACAGACCCCTAACTCTAGTTGTGTATATTATTTACAAATAAAGCAATGCCTGTGACTACGAGTATAACACGCAAGTACATATAGATGGACACGCTCCACAGCAACTATCGTGCAAGAGGCGCGGCGCATTTATTTTTTCTGTTGGACAAGTGAGATAGATATGAATGAGGATCCGGGCAACCAAGACACCAGGACCCTTACATACCTACGTATGTGAAGCACGGCAGTGTCGCTTAAAGTAAAAAGATATTTAGGTATGGTATTGTTTTTTATCCCCCGAAGCGTAAAGAGAGGTGTCATAAGTAGGTCGGCTGTCTATGTGTGTGCCTCTGTGTCTGCCTGTGGGACCTTTTTGGATTTTTTTAAAAAGATAGCAGAAATAAATTTTGAAGCTACTCAGATAAGCGCTAAGATATATAAGCTGTGGTGTTGCCATTTTAAGTTTTTTTACTGATTGCATGTTCGGCATCAGTATCGATCACTAATCACCCCCTGATAGTTAATTTGAAAATATATTTAAGAATTCAACAGAATTGACCTCTCTACAGATTTATTATAAGTATAGATAGCTAATTTCGAAGCATCAACGTCATAGAACAATGCTACAGTTAATAAAGACAAACAGGCTGCGTTTGTTAAAAATTGCACCAGTAGAATAGCAAAAAATAATAAAATAGGGTTACATCAAACTTGATAATAAATAAAAGTTCTGCAGTCGTACTGATAACAGTGCAAGAACCTCCGTATTATTGACCGCGGCATCGATTTCAAATTAATGAGATCTATATTTAAGTATTTTTATTGCAGTAAGCAGAAAAGAAGAAGTCATGGCGATAAAAAGCAAATTTCCCACCAAAATACCCGTAAGTATATTCTTAGTTATTATTTAATTATTCAGGTGACTCCAAGTATGAAGTTTAAAGGGCCTATAATAATAATTTGCAAGCCGGTTCCATCATACATACTAAACAGAGTTTTAAAACGACTCTAAAGTTCTGAGTTAAGTTTCAAACTCCAGCCACTTTTTCCAAAAAAATTATAAATATTCCACTTTTTCAAATTGAAGTTGTCTACAAATTCCTCCGCTTTACTCGAAAAATTAAATCCCAGAAAATAATTATGATTTTCTCTTACAGTTAATAGTAGAGAGATATCACAAAGAAAGAAATCTACCAACGTTGGACAAGTCAAAGTTTTTAGTTCCTGAAGATATCACAATGTCGCAGTTTCTAGTTATAATTCGTAATAGGATAAGAATAAAACCAAACCAAGTAAGTACACCCCATTTAACCAGCAAATATATTGGAAAGCCTTCTATATTTAGGAGAGGCTTCTTTTAGTTCCAAGTGCCAACTGTGCCAACTTCTCGAAAGGTGAAGGAATCTATGGAAACCTGGATTATAAAGTCTGAAATCGATTAACGCTTAATCCTTTTCCATGTGAGAGGAGGTCTGTGCCCAGCAGTGGGATGATAAAAAGGCTGATGATGATGAGGAAAGTTTTTAACCGGCCTGGTAGGAGGACGAATAACTCTTATCGTTTGCTTCATCAGTTGTCTCTGGAATATTTTTTGAAAAAAGAAGCCGCTTTTCCCTAAAAAAATACTACGTGCAGTTTGTTAAAAATATTTATGATCAATAAAATATTTTTTTATTCTATCAAGGAGTATATTCTACAAATTAACTTAAGTTATCAAGTCCATAGTCTATGATGAAGTCTATCTAACGTCTAGTTCAATCTGGTTGTACACAATTACTACAGTCGAGTCGGGGTAAAAGTATTATTTATGTAATCCTATAATCAATCAATTAGCTCAGGCGATAATTAATTAATTGATATCTTACATAGTACTGACGACTGCTGCTCTGTTTGAAGTGACCCGGTAAATTTGTTTAGGTAGCATAAGATATAGTGTAGCGTAGATAGTACGACAATTTTTTTTATAAGTTTGTACCTTATTGCTTTGTAATAAAATGCAAATTGCAGTAAGCAGTAATTGTCCTCAATGGGTCTAACTACGGGTCTTACACGTAGTTTTTGATTAGGAACATGTCGCTTACAGTAGCGTCTCAGCAAAGACTATCTTCTAGACTTTTGTCTTTGTTAAAGAGTTTATTATATTGTTTTAGGCCTTATACTTGATAATAAACAACAAATCAATGCTCAGCATGAGTCTCACGATGTCTCAGGCTTACGAAAGTTATGGCGATGAAGACGGGTTCCTATACATTACATACGCGTCACAAGAAGTCTTCGGATATAAAGATGGTAAGTTATTTTAAAAGATATTCATTACTAAAGACTGTTTAATTATATTCATGAAGTACGTCACTAAGTAAGACCAACATTAGGTTACCTAAATTGCTGATTAAGTAAGACTTGGAGTACCACGAGCGTATCTGACAAAACCAGTCTTTGATGATGGAAATAACCAGTATAATACTACGTTCTGGAGCCCTTCCAGAAAAGTAGACGTACGCAACGTTTACCTATAGGTATTAGTGTATTAGTTATTTTCTCTATTTTAAGAACAATAATTTCATTCTAATTGTGTTATCGTAAAACTTGTACGAGGCTAAATTAAAAAAACAAGAGATCCATTATCAAAGTCGGTGGACTAATGACGCTTGATCATTTTCGCGTCACACATTCTAGTACACACAGTATTCGTAGTTATTCCTGTGTTTCATTTAATCAATTTGTTGCAGATATGAACATCAAACAAACAAACCAAGAGGTCCAAGCAATCAGACATAGGTTTCCAAACAAAGTTCCGGTAAATATCACTTTTATTACATACAGACTTAGTTATAAAGTGCCAAAAACAAAATCGTCCCCGTCGCTTTCTATCGACTGGGAATGTGTTCAAGAGCAGGTTGAATTGAAATTTGCTTTTATTAAAAACTTTTTGTTACGCTATTCAGAGGTAATTTTCTTATTTTTTTTTTTATATTGTACAGTTATACGTGGAACGGTATTCGAGAGAAAGGGAAGTCCCTGCTTTGGGGAGGAACAAATTCCTGGTGCCACAAGAGCTTACGATGTCCCAGTTCCTTTACATCATAAGGACGAAGATGAAACTTAGAGACTCCCAGGTAAAGTTGTCACTTCTGTAGCTGTTAAAAACATTCTGTTGCTGGCCCTTTGAGCTTGTACACGAAATTGCGATGCGACGTGAGTTGGCGCGACTGACTAAGTTTTACTTGTTAAAAATCTTGTCTAGAAAGATGATAATAATAAAAAAGATTTTCTTTATTTATCTTCTGATCAATGACAGTGGTACAGTTTGGTACTAGTTTAGAATTTGACTTCTACGGTAGAGGACGGTCGTTGCGATCGTCGCATGAAATTGCATCGCGCAAGATGCGTACAAGTGCATGTGGCCTTTTGGAGCACTCGGTACACTAAAACTAGGTTCCACCAATTTTTATTAAAAAGTGTCATAGATGTGCGTTCAGAATGGAACTGATAAAAAATTCTGATTTCATTTAAAAGCATTTTTTATAATTTATTCTTAGCCGCTTTTAAGACGTGCTGATAAATCTTCAATTTCTCTTCGCAGGCGCTATACTTGTTGGTGAACGACAAAGTCCTAGCAAGCCACAGTATGACGATGGCGCAGGCGTACGAACAGTTTCGCGCACACGATGGCTACCTACACATCACGTATGCAGCTCAGCAGGTGTTCGGTTGAACCATGTAAGTGTCTAATTACCTTCTTCAAATTATAGCTGCTTTGCAATATCACTTATGGAATTAATAACTAGCAAAAACTATGCAATAACGTCTCCGATGTACCTAATCAAGTACCTCTATCACCTATATCATCTATCTAAGTACCTAAGCACGCTCAAACAGCATTGAAAAACCTCTTTTCTCAATTATCAAGTCTATACATATCTATAACTATGTAGGTCTCGTTAATAGTTGCGTAGAACCATTACTTCCAGGTGGCTAGCAAAATAGACAGAAGGTTATTTAGGTTGTAGTAATTAGTACCTAATTAACTGATAACTGACCCTCACTAATAATTACATTATAAGGTTTGAATTTGATTGGCCGTGAAATTTTTCCCGTATGTTTTTCAAGACATAGGTAACCTAACCTTGTTACCTTTTACTAATTATTATAACGGAAAATCGGAAATGTTTCTTTTTTCTGGACAAAAATTACTTACTAAGTATATCTCACCCTAAAATTCCGCAATTATGAATTTACTATGAAACAAACCGATTTAAATACATAAAAGAAGATTTCCCTCCTTTTTTGACACTTAATTCCTGTTCAAAGACTAAAAATAAAACGAAGAAAAAATCTTATCTATACTTTTAGACCACAATTGAGCAATAAGTATCGAGGTTCAACGTTGAATAAGTAAAATGTCCCCAGTCAAGGGTAGGTTACTAGCTACCCAGATAATAAATGAATATGATCGTATTCATCGTATCAACTTACTATCTATGTAGATATTGAAATATTTGTATTGAGCCTATAAATAATACAATAACAAGGATTTTATGTCGATAACGATATTTCACTGTTTTTATTGCGTATCGCGTCCCCAATAACACTTTGTTTTTGAGTAGCCTGGATGTTTCTAGAAAATGCGTGGGCGGCTTTTTTTAGCAGAATACCTATATATTTAATTTGTTTTATGTGAAGTGCGTTAGGTTAATATTGATACATGTTGTTTTTTATTATAGCGTAGGTTAATCGATTTGATTCAGAACTTTTTTATTTATTCGCCAAACACGAATGGTAACACTTGGTCTAAGTACCAACTTATTAGTTTTTAATTCGGGCAATACTATTTATATATGTCAACTTCCACCTTTTATACCTACTTACTTAATGTTTACTCTTCTAATGTTCAGTCTGGAAAAGAGGAAACTTTACATATTTCTAGATGTTTCGATTTCCGCAGCCCGAATGTCTAGCTATACTTGATTGATATTCGTTATCGCCCTCGGATACAAGTCCTAAGCAGGACCAAACAGATAACGTGTTGGAATAATTTATTCCAGATAATATTCTATCAATAATAACATTGATTTACGAATGTACTTCAGATGCAACAATGTAGGTAGTGGACCCGTAGAAAAACAAGTACAGATTTATAAGGCACGTAATAAAGTATCGATAAAAATTGTATTGTGTCAATAAACGTAAACTATTTGTAATTTCTTTTATATTATGACGTTAGCATAGGTCGAGTATTAATCATTATTTAATAAATATAACAAGCAATTGTTTTCGTATCTCGTCTTTGTGCGAAAAGAAATTAATGAACTCTGGTTTAATGGCCTCTAATTAATAATTAAATAATAATAAACAAGTAGGTAATTATGGCAGATAAAGTCCATCAATATTTTTGTTTATGAATTACGTATTTTTTTAAAGTACAGACGCCAACACATTCAGGTATCCGCAATTATAAAATTTTCCCAATCAACTTTGAACCATAATGCTTCAACGACAAAATTGAAAATCTATTAAGGAAATTTGACATTTTGTAGTAGCTTAATGCGCTGGCGTCTGTATGTATCAACTGGCACCTTACCTCTAGGGCCCTATGAGTTTATGACTGCCACTGGCAACTTTGGAAGTCATAGATAAATGATTCCATGCCGGAAATATAGGCCATAGATTTTAATAAGTCATGCTGATAAACAAAATGTTAATTACCCTTGTTTACGTCACAATATTATTAAATGTTGTATTACAGGGTATTAATCGGCTGGAAGAAGTAGGTATATCCTCTTCCTCGATACAGTTTACTTTAAACAGATTCGCAGAATCAATAAAAGAGAGATACATCAATGAGAATAAATAACCCAGTACCTAGTTCTATAAACAACTGATTGCTAGTTTATAAACAAGTATGTTATTCAGATTGGTATTGATTTCAGAGATATAATGCTAAAGATAAGTCGCGAAACTCCTGCCTAATGTATTTGCACTTGAAGTACTCCTTGGTGATAAACTCTGTTGCTATTATATAGTGCTAGATCGGCGTGATAATCAACTTATGCATTTACACGTCATCACACATACATATCGCTAAGATGATGAATGTGAAATGTATGCTAAGCAATTCGTTTGCTAGTGGACGCGCGTGTGCGTTAATCGGGTTAAGATTCGATATTTGAAATGGTAACACTGGTGACAGTCACGTGCTTAGTTCGTTAGCGAGCTTTTTTTTAATTTACCGGCCAATGACAATGTGAGCAAACCTCATTTGCATTATCTTCCTATTTTATTGGTAAACACGTAATATATGTATCGTAAGACTAAATTACAATTATAAGTAAGTAGCACTACCTACTACTTATAAAGGACTAGCTGTTTTTGCGAATCCACCCGCTTCCCTTCGGGGAACGGTATAGCTTCCCAACAGTGAAAGATTTTTTCAAATCAGTTCTTAATTTCAGAATCATTAGGGTACAAAGAACCAAAAAGATGTTTCCTCTTTCATAATTAGTTTAAATTAGATAATATTGATATCATACTGATATTTTATCCATAGAACTCAAGATCTTTGCATCGCAAATGCTCCCAAAATTCAGAGGCATTATCATTTCGCCTGTTCTTAGTTTGATAATATCGCAATGATTCACAAATCAGAAATAAATAAAAAACAACTTTTTTTAAACAATCAACATGATAACAAATTGGGTCTGTAGTTTAAAAATATCTTTCTTCCCGTATGGCTGGTTATCAGACAATAACTATCAGCCCGGGCCCTGGATATGGCAATGAAAATAATATGAGTACATTATTCCAACGGAGGCTGCACGATAATAATTATCATCGAGCAAAAAAATTACTTGTTGTTGTCACCTATCAAGTTACTTTTTATATTAGTGTGCTTATGCAAGTTCAGTACATGTCTGTTAGGGTGAATGTTCGGTTATCATTGTTGCTAACTGCACTGATAACTTTATCTTGGCTATTAGCAAAATATCTATTCATTATTTTAGTTTATGTGCGCTTGTAATCCTTAGATCGTGATGGCAGCTGTATTGGGGTC
Organism: Heliothis peltigera; assembly: GCA_958496145.1. Lineage (NCBI taxonomy): Eukaryota > Metazoa > Arthropoda > Insecta > Lepidoptera > Noctuidae > Heliothis > Heliothis peltigera. Next base: position 3,889,494 of record OY292341.1, read on the forward strand.
TTGTTTTAAATTGCTATTTAAATGAAAGTATCTTTATGCATAACTCAAGAAGCGTTCAGTTTAGATTTGAAGCGTATTTAATGCTTGAGTCAGCTTCTCTATGAAGACATGAGACGTTCACCAATCCCTGGTCATTTGGAAACTGGTTCTTAAGTTCAGAATCTGAACTAAAAAAAAAAGTACTAGAGTTCAACTTTATAGGTAACTTTTAGATTATATTTCTAACCTAACCTAACCAACTACTACAACTACAACTAGCATTAGGTTGCCGGTTCACAGAAGCAGAGCCAAGGAGCGGTTCGGAGTAAAATATTAGCCAATAAGAATAATTTAAAGAGATTCTCTCAAATTTATGCAATGCTATTTATTGGCTTTTTATTTCTTCGTTTCTCGATACCGTAGCCTCGCTCCGATTCTGTAGCCAGGCAACCATATATGAATATTCACAGAGATTGTTATAATCTTAATTCAAAGACAGTGTCTAATTGTCAAGCATGCTAATTGATCTAAAATTAAACCCATAATCTAGAACGAACGGGTTAACGCAAATTCTTAGTGTTTGGTCTAAACTTACTGCTAATTAACCTATGGAAAATGGTTTGACCTTTTATGAAATGTTATTAGTTAGATACTAATATTATTATTTGACTAGCTTATATCCTGGTTTTTGTGTAGAACTTTAGAACAATGAATTAATTTTGATCTTATTGTCTATACCTAGAATACGGTACAGAAAAAAATTAAGTCATTACTAAGTGGGTCCCTAAGTATCCAATATATTATTTGCTGTGGTAATAATAATTAAGTAGGTAAATTAAAAAGAGCTCAAATGATCTAAAATGCTTATTACCATTTTCCATCAAGCGTATAATTTAAAAAAGACGCAAAAGAGAATAGTATACCATATAAGGCAGGATGTAAATAACGCTATCATTCCTTCAATGCCATACCGAGCACAAAAGAAATCCTTTGTTCAAAAACAATAAGTATAAACCAACACATTTTATTATTAAATAGTATTTGCAGGAGCACAAAACGAACCTGTATTATTCCATAGCGAGACAGAACATTATTTATGTCATCATAATAAGTTTATCTAGGGTCACGATGCACAAACATCTAGTGGAACAGAGGAGCTGTATTTCTCTTTATTGTAGATAAGGATTCATGTGTCCTTTCCAGTATTGTGTAGACCCCCACGGCTTGTTGTTAGGGAAATGTACTGGCAGATACGTGCAGTTGCTAATGTTATTAATAAATACAATAGCTATCTAATGCTTTGCGACTGTTGTTTTGTTTGAGTGCAATATGCATTTGTTTATGTAATTGCTATTCAGTAATTGATGGACATTTGAGATTTTTTTTTCGCAGAATTTTAAGTAGGTACTTGTAGGTATGGTTTTTGTATTGTTAGATATGACACTAACATTTTGGTGTTGCCAGTAAGAATATAAACACATTAACTAGTACTACTAGTACATTAACTTTATCAATACGTTACTTTTCCTTCTATCTAGCTAGATAATTATATTCCTTTTAAAATGAGACTAGCTGACTCGCAACCATAAAAAAAACAATTTATCGAAAGGATACAGTTTTATATCAAGTAATATTTTATAATACATAAGTGACATTGTCTAGCGATCTCATTATTTACTGAACGTTGATAAGTAACTCAGGATGTTTGTTAGTATAGGACTGTGAATGTTCAACATTTGATGTATTTTGAGGAAATGGTTTATTCATTAAGAGATGGAACATTCACTATATGAGTTGCTAAGCGACGTCATTCTTAAAGATTATTAACAACTATATCGAAACAAACTACGTCACGAAACACGAAAAAAAAAATAGATGCATAATTTCCACGAAGAATTAATTGCCCCAAAATGACTGAGTGAGTCCCCTTCTGATCAACAGAATCCAATGATGTGTTTGTTGGTAATACTTGTAGATAAGTGTTACGGGGAACTGCTCAAATGCTCCTAAGTATATCTACCAATAAGATAATGTTTTAACAACAAATTGTATTGTTTCAGGTACATACAACAAGTTGGAGTAAACTAATGTTCCTGGTGTCTACTAATTTAAAGACTGATAGTATTCTCTTTGTTTTCCTATTGTGATAGCTATAGTCAGTGTTAATTCTAGGTCATATTCAATTTTGTAAGGCATGGAATGGCTGGACCCGCAGCGATAGGACTCGTGTGAAAGTATAGAAACCAACTTAGGTTAAATTACTCTAAAGTACCGTTACAATCATTTCAAAAATGAAATAAGTGCAATAAAATGTGTTTACTGTCGTATGATCTCGAAAATATATCCAACTGTAAATTATTATTATTTTAATAACGCTTATGTATCGTGTCTCGTCTTGTATTGTAAATAAGGAGACGTAAAATGTCGTATTATCTATGTATGTAGCTAAAAGATCTGAAATAAACTATGTTAAACAATTTCCTGTTGATGTATCCCTATATGTTACAGTCTAATATATTTTATTAATAACGTACTGGTTTTATTTAAGTGTTAACTCTAACCCCAAACGGGGGTCACATTAACAAGGTAAGCAATTTGCTTACAAAGTAAGCTTATTTGTAAATAAGACAACTAGGCACCTCTTCACGTTTTCTTTCTAAAGATATCCCATCCTGAGCTGTGGAATTTTTTGCAAGAGTTATCGTGGCCCTGGTACACAAATACCCCCAGAAATGGGTTGTAGTCAGTAGAAGTGACACTCCCTCCAGGGGTCTTCAGCGAGAGCGGGGTCGTTATATAGTTTCCCAGCCAAAAAAAATTAGTTACCATTTTACATATAAGTACGACGTTGATACTCAAATATCTACATGCCTAGCTAAACGCGATTAATTTTTTATGCAATTCAAATAATAATTTTTGCTTGTACTGTGTTATAAAGTCTATTTAAGTAGTTTTTGAGTTTATCGCCAACAGACAGACAGCAGACGCGGCGCAGGAAATAGTTATGTAACATGTATTGTATAACATGTAGTGATTTAATAAAAACCTAGGTCTTTTTAAATTAAAAGAGCTTTATTTTTAATTCTGTATCCTTACGTGCTAGGGTATACTGATATGACGTCACTCGGGCGAGATGTTTTGCGCAGCGGCCACCAAGGTGTCGTGAATGTCCTTCGCGTAGGTTATCTGTAGACGTACCGTGTTCAAATACTGGGGATAGCTTAAGCTTGTGTCCTGTAATGAATATATAAAAAAGGGTTCAGAATATAATCGTAAGTTTCAAATTAGGTATAAGTCATTTTAAAAAGATAATGGGCAAATAGCAACAGATCACAACTGGAATATTGAAGGGAATTAGGGCGCACTTTAATAGTTCTAAAAATCTCTAATCTCCATTATTTGCAGCTAATGTCAACATCGTTTGGAAAGTAAACAAACTGTAATTCCACATTTGAGACACTTTCATGAGTTCTTATTTCAAAATATAGAACCCCAAACCCTCAGTTTTGAAAATATAAACAAAATCATAATTATCATTAGCCTCTTTAATTGTCCCACTGCAGGGCAGTGCAGGGCTGCGGCATCTTCCCATAGAGAGAAGGAATGAGCGTTAATCAGGACGCTTTCTCAAGGTGATGCCTATTTCAGACTTAAGTTATCAATTAGTAATATGTTAATTAAATACTGCAGATTTTTTAGCCTAATATTTGCTGAGCTGTAAAGGTCATAGCTCCATTTTACATGAAATTGATATTAAAAAAGGAATGTTGATGGATGTGAACTGCAAGATTATTGTTCCAAAATTGTTTGTTACCGTGGTGGTGGGTCCAGTGTCGAGCCTCGACGGCATAACAGTCAGCGGCAGGTAGTGAGCTGCCGACTGGGCTTGTTGGATGCACGAGATGGCTGTTCGCTGGTACACGGAGAGACAAAATACGACTATTAGGAAATATCTTGCTGTTTTTTGAACTGCACCCATCATAGGATTTGTTGATTTGCTGTAGCTGGTGGCCGTCTTCAGGGTACCTCTCTTTACCAAATTTCATCTGAATCTGTTCAGCCGTTTCGGGCGATTGCGAAAGTTTCGCATTTATGACATTGGGAAGGATTTATTTTTGATGTTCTACTAAAACTAAGAGTCGAAGTATAAGAGATGAAGAATGTATGCTTTTTTTATTTATTTATAATGGGATCGCTCTTGATCCCAATCAAGCCCTGAGGGCAAGGATGGAATCTACGGTGGTACGAGCTTACCCAGAAGAAGCCTATTCACTCTTGCCTGTAATTAGTACATTATTATTTAACTGTATTTTATATATACGGGGACATTTTTAATTGTCTTTTAACATATACGGTATACCAGAAGATAATGGTAGAATACCACCAAACTACCAAAGACCTTATAAGTCTGATTAAAAATATTTTAATCTATTCAAGCAGATATGATCAATATAACAAATGTTATGGTTGTTTACAAAAAACTGAAAACAATATTGACCTAGGTTATAATAACACCCTGCGACTAATTGCTTACACAAACATCTAAGAATGGATAAGTAAACATACACAAACATCTAAACATCTATATATTCTACATGGACTGGGAGTGATAATAGCAATGTTTACTTAGTTTTATGATCGTATGATCTATCGTATAAATCCTAATGGCAAGATTTGACTGCCTCGTTGGTGTAGCATAGCGCCACATGTGCATCTAAACGGGGTCTCGTGTTCGATTGCCGTTTTGAGAAACTCATAAAAGCAGCCCGAAGTTTGAAAGTTGGTGATTGAATACGCCCGTGCATTGGAGAGCACGTAAATGTCAGTCCCGCGCCTGATCTCTCCCCGGTCGTGTCGGGTTGCCGTCCCATCGGACTATGAGAGTGAGGGAATAGAGGGTCCACCTTTGTCCGCGCAAATGCTTGTAATATGCACTATAATATGTCCTGTGTGTGTCCACTATTATTTGTTATAGGTATGACAAAAATAATATCAGAGACCTTAGACGAGGTCTGCGGCTTGGGTTTTTTAGAAATAATTGAAGGAAAAAGAAAGATGGCTCCTGAATGCGACTTTCAAAATTTATCTATACGATGATGATTAAAGTATGGTAGTTAGATATTTGCCTTAAAGTTAGGTTTTGTAGGCATAATATATTTAGATAATTAAGATAAGCGTGTTACTGAACGTAAGCGAAACACGCTTGCCCTCGAGTTACTGATAACAAACGCATTCACCATCATAACATATCACAATACACACGCTTAGGACTGGAATAATAAATGCTTTGAGATAAATGCCCTTTATGGCTCCATAATATGTACCTAATAAAAATACATATACAGGCGCATAGTCGAATCCCAACCCTATGGAGGTAGCCAATTCTTCGGGGCTCTTTTTAGCTGATAGTAGGCTCTTAACTTCTTTTAAGTAGTGTTCATCTAACTATCTCCATACAACTTTAAGTTTTTGCTTGTATATATAACAAGCAATTTCCTTTCAATAGAAATATCAGCTCCAATGCGTATCAAGTGCTTGCGAAAGTAGTCCTAGTTGCTTTAAATATCTTCATATTTTATTTTTCGAATATTGCACACATTAATTTATTATTGGTTGTTAAAAAAATCCTGTAAAACCTCTAGTATTTGATAACTACACATAAAAATCTATGATGTACATATATGATGGTGTTGACGTTCGCCAGGGAGTCACGCAAAGACATCATTGATAAGGATTTAATAATAATAGCGATTAGAGACGGTTGCCGGGTCAAGAAGTTAATTGTACCTCATAGATACACAATATTTACTTGAACATGCAGACAATGTAACAAGGGCCAGCTTATTCTCAGATGGTCAAAGAAAATTCTAGATTTTGTATCCTAGGAAGTTTTTTGATGGCTAATCATTTTCTGTTCAGTCAGTATAATGTTGACCTCTATAAAGCCAATTGTTTCCATTAAGTTACATCCCTTTGTGGCCCAATGTTACCAATAAGAAAAAAAATACCAATAAGTTACATTCGAAAAAGAAATCAGATCTCATGTAGAGCCAACCTTCTGAATCAACATGGCCCAACTTCAAAAATTCTATGTTATCAGAAAAATATATGGCTTTAGATATATATTATGTACTTTAGAAAATAAACATTTGCATCACCTCCATGACGGTAGCGAAAAGGCAAAGCCATACAGTTTTACTCATATGTTACAGAATTTCTGAAGGATTAGGTTAGGGTTAGGGTCGTTAGAATCAGAAGCTTGGCTCTACATGAGATCCGATTTCTTTTTCACAGGGCAAACCTTATGATTGTGGTTGTCTTGGCAACGTTTGCATGAAATATTTTTGGTAGGATAACTTTAGTGCAATTATGTTCTGCCATGTTTGTTAGGGCTCACTAAGATAGTGGATAGGGATGCTCTGATATTATAATTATTTTACGTTGTATCACAAGTAGTACAAACTTACCAGATGCAGTTCCATTTGATCACAAATCGAGAAGAACTCTTCCAAATTCTTATCAAACCTTGGTACTGGGTTGTCAATACCTTTCCTGAAAGGAGGGCATAAAAAGAAAGTATTATTACTTTGTTTTTAACCGTTCCACACAACTGGCTATTTTTCAGTGTTGCTTTCTAAGAATAAGTTTAGTCAGTTCATTGTCTTTGTTGATGGATATGGAATTTTATCCTGATGTCTGTGTCCTTAGGAGTAGGTATGTGGAATATCAATAGTCATCCCATTGATCGGAAAAACTAATAAGAATTACTTATTAGTGGGAAGACTGTCATCTTGTTGATTTCATTTACATAAATTAATATATTATGGTACCAGTTATTGATGACTACCATTATGTGATTATTTTATGTTCCCCATAGTACTTACTGAGAGTTGGAGTCTATGTTATGGTTCTGATGTAAAATTTGAGCCGCAGACTTTAAGGTCATCTGAAAAATGAGGTTTTATTGTTAATTCTCCAGTTAAGATATTATTTTGGTATGTCTTTGGAACCCTTGGACACTAACCGGTATGGATTCACGCAACGAGCCCATGAGAGTCTTAACTCTCGATATGTTATCCATTTTCTCTTGCTGTTGAGGTTGTTGTGGCATTGCAGGCTGCATTTGTTGTGGAGATTGCTGTTGCATTATTGTACCTGGTACTGGCATTTGAGCACCGACATTTGGTGTCGGGCCAACTGTATTCATATGTACATGCATGTTCATTTGGTTGTGATTCATCTTGGTGGTCGTAAAGGGATCTATTTATAATTAAAAAATGCGATTTTGTACTAATGTTTATATCCACACTTTGAACAAGCACAATAAACGTCACTTATTTGACGTTGACAACTTTTGAGTTGACAGATGTGAAACGGTTTTTTCGAGGTTTTTTCCTACCCTGACGTTGGCAAAATCTTCGAATACTAACGAAGGAGCCATAAACAAAAAGAAGAAGAAGAAGAAACGGTTTAAAACTTAGTTTAAAAGTTTTTCTATGTCAGAATATATATATAAATCAGAAATATAATATTTTTTTCTAGTAGCAATTATATAGAGAGTTAGATGAAAGGTCGTTAAAAATTACTGTGAACCCCTGAATTTTAAATATAGGCCTATTCTTTAACAAAACCAGTTGATATACCAATTGAGGTAGGTATTTTTCCGGAGTCACAATAATTAGCTCCGCTTGAGCTCGTTTTTCGACGAATTATAGATATTGTCATTTTTGCCTGGCAATGTCAAACTTTCGAAAATTGGGAGGGAAAAGTTTGTTTTGCCATCTTTTCAATGTTTTGTCAAAATATTATGAACGACAAAAAATAAATTGATATGTGTTTCCAATAAATAATCCATATGAAATCGTTTAAGATCCATAACGCAACAGAATTATGGCAGGTACGTACTACAATAATCAGTACTTCTGCTGCATTATAGAATCAAACTTTATTATCCACGATACACAAAGCTACAGTGTAAATCTTGTATTTTTCCAGAGGGAAACGAGTCTACCTTCAGTAGCATCTTTCAATCAGAGTCTTGATAATATATTGGGTACTGATGGATTCCAGCTGGGTAGCATGACGGAATTGCTAGGATTGCCTGGCTCTGGGAAAACACAACTATGGTATGCTTATAATTTTTGTCTATACTACTGCACTATTCCTATATAGGTATTGCTGAGATTCTTTATAAAATATGATTTGTTTCACTTAGAGATGGTAGTTTTTCACTTTAAGGCCATTTCCACCTAAAAATAAGTTCCAGTTGGTTTATTTATAATTATTATTATTACAAATTCAGTTCCATTTTTGAATTTATTTTGCAGGTAGTGGTTATTCGGACATCATGAAACTGGCCTTATAAAATAGACATCAAAAGTAACTGTCCATAAATAAAACTAATAAAATTGTTTCTTGTATAGGATACCATACCTGGGAACCATAAAAACTACATATATATGAATATAAAACTCATTTCTTGTTTTGCTGTATGTATTTCAGTTTACAACTGTGTGTGTCGGTGCAAATACCTAAAGAACTAGGTGGACTAGATGGTGAAGCACTTTACATAGACACTAATACTCATTTTACTTTATTGCGGTTTAGAGGTAAACTTATGAGATCCCATATTCATGGGATAATAAAACCATATTATGCGGGCCATAAACTTGCTTCGTTGACCCTTAGCCTAATTTAAAATTATTATATGGGTATTTACTGCTTAAAAATGATAGCTTTTAAAGGCTTATAAATGTTTTGGCGTCACAATCGCTTTGTTGATTAATATTGAACACTATAATGATAATATTTCAGTCATGCTTTTTGTCTTGTTCTTATTTTGTACCTAAAAATAGAAAGGACATTTAATATTTTAGAGATTCTTAGCGCAAGCTTACTAAAATGTCAAAGCATACTGGGGAAGCCGCTACAAATAACAGAAGATGAAGCGTTAAGCAAGCTCCACTATGTTGATGCATTTGGCCTGGAGAAGTTCTGTGCCTTCATGTACAGACTGCCTAAATTTATAGCTGAACATCCCAATGTAAGCCCTTTTATTTTTGTTCACAGGCTTTTTTCTTACTGTAATAAAGTGTAGCTAGTTGGTACTGGCGTTAATGGCTTACCTTAATTACTTAATTATAGTTAATTATAATTATGGAGGAGGAACAATACAGTGAATCAACAAACAATTGAGTAATTATATTAAGAGCGCTTTCATACTAAAGAATTTTTTCGCGCGTAAATTATTACGTAGTTTTGCTACGCCTGACACATTACGCGTGATAACTTGTAGAATCGATAGTCGTCAATTGTTTGCTGTTTTGCGGTATTAGCGGAAAATACGCTAATGGAAATTGCTATTAGAGTGCTTCAGAGCACTTTAAACTACATCCCGAGAAGAATACAACAACGTCTACCAAGACCATTTAAATCCTTATTAATTCTTGATTAATTTAATTATAGGTAAAGCTGATAGCAATAGACTCAATAGCATATCCATTCAAAGATGGCATCTCCACCAAGCAGAGGACCGGACTATTATTTAGACAAATGGCTGAGCTGCAGAAAATTGCCATAGAACACCAAATTGCGGTGAGACAAGTATTCTTTACCTTATTATTACACAGGATAAATAACAGCGTTACTTTCCATCACATCACCCTACTAATATTATAAAAGCGAAAGTATGTGAGTGTGTGTGAATGTTTCTACTTCATCACGCGCAAACGGCTGAACTATGCTTTTTATCCGAGTACGAAAAGTGGTATCCTCAGGAAGCTGTTGTACAAAAAAACATTCTGTATACATGTCTTCATAGAGAAGAAGCATGTTATTTTTCATTAAATTTACTTTCTATCTTGAAGTAAACTCACCTGCTTCACAACCGCTGAAGACAGGAATTTACGAACTTAAATAATATTCCAGGTGGTATTATCAAACGAGATGAGCACCCGAGTTGGTTTATCGGGCGGCGGTATTGTAGGCTCGTTGGGTGATGCGTGGGCGCACCGCTGTAATGTTCGCTTGTTGCTGAGTACCCCGCAAGGAGTTCAGGATCCTGCCCAAAGATTGGCCTTGCTCCTCAAAAGTAATTTAGCTTGTAATGCCGTGGCTAGGTTTCAGGTAAGAATTTGATTCGCTAACTTCGCCCATAAGTATTGTCTGTTGCATAGTCGAACTCTAGAGCAGTGGCGTAGCTATCGAGGGTCTTCAAGGCCCCCGAATCTTCGTCTGTAAATCTCGTTAAATAATTTTTAAAGCATCTGTATATTTTATATTTTTACTTGATAAAACTCAACCAGTTTGGTTAGCAGCCCCATTTTGTTATTAACACGGGGCCCTTTGTTTTCGTGGGAAATCATCAATTATCTAATGATATCCCGCTCAGGATATCCTACCTGTCATGACCTACGGAGCCGAAACGTGGACACTGACGGTACAGCTGGTCCACAAGTTTAAAGTCGCTCAGCGGGCTATGGAAAAAGCTATGCTTGGCATTTCTCTGAGGGATCGCATCAGAAATGAGGTAATCCGTCAGAGAACCAAGGTCATTGACATAGCCCACCGAATCAGCACGCTGAAGTGGCAGTGGGCTGGCCATATCAGCCGAAGAACCGATAACCGTTGGGGTAAACGAGTTCTAGAGTGGAGACCACGCCTTGGCAAACGTAGTGTAGGACGTCCTCAGGCACGGTGGAGTGATGACTTGCGCAAGACGGCTGGCAGGAGCTGGATGCGAGAAGCCGAAAATCGATCTCAGTGGCGTGCACTTGGAGAGGCCTATGTCCAGCAGTGGACTGCGATAGGCTGATGATGATGATGATCCCGCTCAGGGCGTGTCAGACTCTTACTGACTAAAACTCACTATGTTCCTTCTGGAGGTCCCTGTGTGCCAGAGCCACGGTAACTCTTACAAATAACCCGCAGCCCAGGCAGACCTTGGATCGCCTGTGTTGCTGATATCTCTTCGAGGAGCACGTGGAATCACGGGCCCTTGGATACTTAGCCACGCCACTGCTCTAGAGCCTCTGGTTGTGGGGTTAATGTACTTTACCTAGTATCGGTAAAAGGATTTTTGGAAACGTTCCAGACTTGCAGCAGCTACTTGAATTACTTATCGGGTTACTAATTATAATTTTACATTGGCATCGTGAATACCTTTGTGAGACGTGCTCTCAAAAATGATTTTATCTTTACAATCCTTGTATGAGACATAAGCAAAAAATGCTAATTGTTTAAGGTAGTCTCACAGCACAAAGTTTTATTTCGATTTATGACAACATTTTTTCCTGAAATAGTTAACAAAATAATATTATTCAATTGGAATGCTGAGTTACAGGAAATATGAGAAAAAACTCATTTACAAAGTGTACGAGATACAAATACCTACCAATTTATTTTTAGTCCATAGTAACGCCTAGTATCCAAAGTTTTTTAGACTAACGTTATGCAGATGTTCCTAATCTATCTGCGAATGCAATATGTTTTTTGCGAACACTGATCTTTTGTATGTTTGCGTCGTAATGATAAATATTTAAAAGAATATGCTTCCACTTTCAATGTTAATTTTTTTATTTATTCTCGTGTTACACGTGGAAGCATCTTGGTATTTATAGCTGCGTTCCTGCAGAGTGGAGTCATGCTGCCTTGTTTTTGGCGTTTTTTAGGAGATCATAAATATCTCATTACTACCTTTTACGTAATCTAGCAGATAACTTCGAAATTTGCAAATGTTATAGTCGGCCTTTTTGGCAATCAAGATCAGGATTTGCCTGAAATTTTAACCAATTCGTATAATTTGCGAAAAATAGATCTAAATTTCATTGTGGGTGGTCAATTGGGAAGAGATGTCTGTTGATAGGGTGTAGTTTTCTTATTTCTATCCAAAGATCCAATCAGTCACTCTGTCGCCAAGCAGATGAGGGCTCACTTACCAAAAGCTCCCTATGTCTAATTAATAGATTCGAAAAAGTTAAGTCGTATCGGATTAGTCATGGTGGCCTAATGGTTCACCAGCCTCTCAAGTATGAGTATGCGGGATTGCTTCCAGGTCAGGCAAGTAACATATAAAAGTTATACATACTTTCCAAGTTTATCTTGGACACCTATAATTCATGAAAGGTGAAGTAAAACATCTTGTGGAGATTCGCCCCGAACAATTCTGTGATTTACCAGTCAATCCTTCTCTTTATGAGACAGCCCCGCAGTGGGACAATTCAAAAAGCTTATGGCGTGGGTTTGAGGTTCTGTATTTTGAAATTGAAGTCCCTTAAACATAGCAAGAAAATGACAGACATATTTAGAGTTTGTATACTTTCCTAACAGTGTCATGACCCTGAAAGTAATGATGATACTTTCGGTAAAATTTGACCCAAATATTTACTACGTAATCGAAAATCAATATTTGATATAGGTATTATCATTGATGAGAGTTTTGGAGCGCCGCCAATGTAAACAGGGCTTTCCTGGTAATGGCAAACGCACTACTTGACTGCTTGCCAAATTCGCATCGTATGCGTAAAAAAACTATGTCGAAAATATTCTAGCAAAAAAATGTTGTCAAGACGATCGCTGGCTATGCAAGTCACTTTTTGTAAGCTGTCTCAGTAGTTTTATCGTCTCATAATGATGATTCTTAATTACCCTCATAAATATGAGGCGCTTATTACAGTTATTCAGAATTTTTAAGAAGTTATTTTTGTTTCAGATAACAGGCGAGGGAATAAGGGATGTCGAATAAAACACGTAAGAACATACATAGTAGTTTAATTAATTATTAAATGTAAATATGTGTATATCGTAAACAAAACTACAGCACCAATAAATATCTCATTTTTTTCACAAAAATATCAAGCTTTAATTTCTATAACATCTCAACAGTTATACAATGTATAGGCAGTATTTAAGTAATAACGGAACTGTACGGAACCCTAGCCAGTAGGATCTCATCGCGTTGTATTATGCGTTCACTTTGTTACGACACTAGAGTGAGTAACACGCGTTTGTAGTCGCCTTTCGTATCGTCCTGCAAATTATTACATTGTACTTTGTAACGTTAGCTCAGTTTATTTCAAACAGCATGCTAAGCCATACAGTTGCTTTTATAAAAACAATAACTTTAATAAAAAAATATAATTCATTCTGCAGTATTAAGCACAAAGTGTGACTAGCACTTTTCCGAAGTCACTCGATAGGTCATCCTGGAAAGAATATTTAGATAAATCTACTGCTTGCACACTTTGCAAAAATATGGAAGAAACTGGCCCATTACTTATGATTGTAGTCACACGTTATTCGATACTGTATCACAAAATATCTTACGAAGATATCTATAAATAATAAAATAAATGTCTTTAAAATGCAACGTGGTTTATTGTACTCGGTCGATTATATGTTGACTCGCGTATCGTGATTAGAATAATACTTCACACTGCAGCATTATCACACATTATAGGGCGCTCGTAATACTGAGTGTTATATGCAAGCATTGGTGAGGCTTTAGTAACACATTGTCGACAGGAGATCACCGAGCGGACCTCCTAATTCCTCCTGAAAAATTGTAACATCTACTTGTAAAACTAGGTCAAAGGGACACGCACAGGCGAACGTGTACCGCTACCCTCATGCACGCACACGACACGAAGCGGTTAGCTACAGTGCAAAGAATTACATGAACGTGAGTAAGGCTAATAGGAAGCAAAATATACAGATCTTTTTAATTGTATACCCGGTGTGGATAACCTAAAAATATAGTATACTGAAGACAAAACAGACCGTTATATGTGACATAGTGGTGTGACCTTTAATTTTGCTGAGATTCAAGCGCCGGTCGATTAAGTCCTCAGTGTACCGTAACCCTAACAGATCACTTAGTAACCTAACAAAATTGACACAGACAAACTTATACAGAACTAGGTGGTTATCGCAATCGCAGTCTGGAGACACCTTGTGAGCCCACATTCTCAATTTATTCAACAAGAGTCAAGAGAGCCTTCTTGTAATCTCCGGAAGTGTCATCCTGTAATCAAAATGGGCCACTATTCTAAACGTCTGTCATTCTTCAGGCACATTGAAATTCGTTTTAACACTCTTTTTAATGAAAAAAAACATTGTTAGCCAAAAACACATACCGAACAAAACTCACAAATCAAAAAACAACTGATCGTCTTTGAAATAAATAAAATAAATAGATCTGTATAGTCTGGTTATAAATGATGATATTTTTATATTTATTTTTTTGTTAATACATAATGAAAAACATATTCTTAATAGTATTGAGATGATTTCTAGTGGCTCTACGCGTTATTCACCCCACATGCGCGTTGAGAATTCAGTTATTAAAAGCTTAGACGTGTCGAAATTTGCTTCACAATTCATAATGTATGGGTCAGTTTCTTATAGTATAGAATACCACAAAAAAATCATGCTATTAGTTTGAATATAAATAATTTGTATAATGTATGTACATTATGGCCATGGTTATGTTAATGATATTACAAATTGCTTTTCACGGGGTGGAGTGGATGTTATATGATTGTATCGAATAATTAGCAACATTAATTTATGAGTGGTTAATATTAATATGGATTTTCTAATATTTAATAAACATTTATTAGAACGAAAAATGTTATATGGGGATAATATAATACATAGAGAAAACAAAATTGAAGCCACTAAATCATCAACAATAATTTGTATAACCAAAGTAAATTAACATCGAGTCTAATTTTCACGACAGAAAAATTTCTAGGAGCATCCTGTTCAATTAACTTGTGTTAATAGCTATGTCTGATTTCGAGGTCATAAGTCTTGAAAAGAGTTCTCTTAAAAAGACATTAATTAAAGTCAATTAAACAGGATAAATGTGGTGAACGAACCATTAAAATCCCAAATGATTGAATGCGGCTAGGTAATACCCAAAACTCTTTTGAAAATGTAAGCGAAAATGGTAGAATAACTTACGGCAATCCAGCTCTCCAGGGACTTGCCGTATTTGTCAAGGAAAGCCTGCTTGATGTCACCGAGGTCGATTTCTGAACGGCTGACGATGATTCTGATTAGGGTCTTGTCGTTGGTGCCCAGTCCCTTCATGGAGTAGTACAGGCGCTCGGCAAAGAAGCCTACCTTGCTCTTAACGCACTTGACTAGAAAATAATAATGATGCAGTTGGTTTAATAAGGGTTTATACTTAGAGCTTTAAATGTTTTTAAAGTTTTGCGACTTATACATGTATTTTACTCAAATGGTTCTTACTCGCGATGTGATTATTAGGTTATACGATGATGCCTCTTTTCTGCCGACCATGGTCGGTGCAATTTGGTCGAAGCGTTGGGAGAAAAGAGATATCGTACACCTTGTGATGCCACCGCGAGTAAGAAATGTTGTATTAAATGAAGGTTTTTTCTCTATAATTTCTCAAAACGATCCATCGAAAGATGCTTAAAACAACTAACAGCAAAGTTATCAACAACGGTGTTGATTGTATATCCATAACAGTGTCAAATTCCCAATTGTAGTACGATGTCGGTAATACGGGCAATTCCGCTGTTTGTACAAAAAGTTGACTGACTGCGCAAGGTTAAATCGCTCACTTCCTGTTACATGACCTTGCCTGTTGTTTAGAGGTGAGTAATAGAATCTTTTGCTAGTGTTTTTGGGCATGGACCAGTTTTGCGGTTGAATTATACATCTTTTTTTTAAGTTGGGGGAGATAATTAATTCATGAGAAACGTACCGATAGCGAGCATGCCTTTCTCGATGCTTCCAGAGAATTCTTTCTTGATGGTATCTTCGATGTCCTTGCCGGTCATCTGCTCGTATTCAGCGAAGATCTGGAACGTGTCATACAATTAGACGATTGCGTCAAACGAATCTCTTGACTAATTTATGTGATTGCAGTCTGCTGCCTCAATTGAACCGAGCTTTCTAGATTTATGAGTCTGGAAATATTTTTTGTGCCTACTCGGAACATTCGCTCGGATAAAGTTTAATAGTTGTTTGCTTGCGAGAATGGGCTTATCTCAGTAATTGCTTAAGCGAAACATTCTTTCAGGGTTAGATGTCCAGGAAGGCTTTTCATTATCTAGGTGCGCGAAGTGGTTAACGCTGCTAAAACCGCTAGCAGATGTTACTCGTGTCTTATAAAAATCATGTTGCTATACAACGTTGATCTTTAGTGTTAGGAACGGTCTCCTAAAACGGGTTTTCCCTTGGCATTTTGGCGCAGCTCGCAGTAAAAATAAAACCATACACCATGCACAGCTATGGAAGACTCGTGTCACCTTGATAAATATTTTTAACTAGTCTGTCCAAACATCTAGATACACGTGCATAAAATTAAAAATAAAAGTATAACATCTGCTAGACTGACACCACATGTTTGAATAATGCATTCATAACAATCCTGTGTGATGCAAATTAACTTTTTTGTAGAATTTGCATTTCAATTGCAACTAATTAGGCGAGAAACCGGTTTAGAATTGCAAAATTCTTTAATTTTCTAACCGTTTCTAAATGAGGTAAATTAGCACGAATTAATTTTTAAAGATGTACCTACATACATCAACTCTCGTGATAATGAGAGTCATTAATGCATAACGATTTCTTTTCGATTTTTTTTATTCTTTCTAGCGACGAGAGAGATGTTAGACTCAAGTTGAGCTTCTTAAAATTAAACTGTGGCTAATAAATGTATTATTTACCTGTCTGAGTTGCTGGTAGGAGCGTGTGATAAGGATGGAGTTGAACACAGACTCGTCAGTGCCCCACTGTCCCTCGCCGGCTGACGCGAGAGCCTCAGCATCAGCCTTGGCAGCTCCCTCGTCGATGCCCTGGTTCTCATCACGGTTGGCCATGCAGAGGGACACGCACAGCCTCTTGAAGTGGCCTGATGTGTCGCCCTTCAGGTCTGACTCGAGGCTCTTGTTGTACACTGTTGCAGGAAATTATAGGTATTTTACATAAATGTCCGACTTCAACACGATTATTTAAAACTAGCTGTCCCCAGCGGTTTCACCCGCATCTTTGGTTACTGCTCCGCTCCCGTGTGTCTTAGCGTGATGTTATATAGTCTATAGCCTTGCTCAATAAATGGGCTATCCAACACTGAAAGAATTTTTCAAATCGAACCAGTAGTTCCTGAGATTAGCGCGTTCAAACAAACAAACAAACAAACTCTTCAGCTTTATAATATTAGTATAGATATACCTAATATTTTAATCATACGATCCAGATCTATAGATAAGGCAAGCTAGCGGTCGATTGTGACCTCTTGATAATATTTGGTATGAATACGGAATAGCCAGCCTACATTTTTAATTAGCGCAAATACATAATAGGCATAGAAAATTCTATATCACATTTAAACTCATTACCTATATCATTATCGGAAGTTCGTTATAATTCTGCAAATAGTTAATTAATTAAACTACATATGTTCGTTACATGAAAATGATCAATTTTTTCCTGTGTGTTGATTTTGTTGGCACCCAGTTTAAGGTGCATGTGACGACTGGTAGCGAGCAATTCAAATATCATTATACATTGCTATGAAATATTATTATATAAAAAAAATATTGAAGAATCTTTCAAAAATTACTTTGAGGTACCTATATTAATGGCGCGAATGATAGGATCATGTTTCATATTTGATGTTAACCTCGGTAACATATCATAAAACCATTATAATTTGAATTTCCCGCTGCCAGTCGTCGCATTCACGTTAATATTCTTTGGCAAGGCAGTACCACGAATTTTGACGTCATAAAACATCCTTAGCGTGTCCTAGTGCCTCACGGCCAACAGCCAACTCCTTATAAAAATGCAAACGAAGTCGACTGTTTGCTTACAACTTATTTATAGCTAATACGTACACAGGTGCACCAAAAATATTTTGATCGATGAAGATAAAACTCGTTAAAATGTCACATTATCTTGAATTAAAAATGGACTTCCATGCTGTCGTTTGTGTAATGTCATGCCGGTTTCCCTCGTTACACAACTACATCTCGATTACGTCCGTTTTCTGTTATTTCATAAGATTATACCGCTTTGAACTTCGCTTGACGACTATTTCCTGCGTAGTTTAAGAGGTTGTAATTTTTTATTGCATAGTAGTAAAATTATCTCTTATATTCAGAGCAGAATTAAACTTGGTTAGGATAGAAACTAACCGCTGTTTAGATAGTCCATGGTATCACTCAAACTTTTTTTATAACGAGCAGTCCTAAATACCAATTCAATTAAGTACGTTGGCAGTAGGCTCTGTCTTAATTGAATTGGTCTAGCCTAGGTGGGAGTGTCTATTCTATTATGGGCGTTTCACTCTTGAACCTTTTAGGAAAAAGCGTTGGTTTTATCTCTAATAGGTCAATGTCAAATGTATTAGCTTATATTTCATTTGCCCAGCCTATACCCAATAGTGGCTTATATTTTAACAGAATTTGTAAGAAGCAGTATTAAGGCTGTATATCACACATCGCCTCTGCCATCCGGCAGAAATAATATTATTCTAATAATGTTCTTTATATGATTTTGTAATGGGGGCAACGTAAATTAGCAGATAATTCGCTGTCGGCGTGCTAACTGCAGTCACTGTCTTTTTGCCCATGTGTTTAATCAAAAGAGCAAAGAGCAATACTTAAAGTCCATATTTGGATAGTAAATTTTTTGCCGGGGTAGCCTTGAAATTTTAGTATGTACAACTTACATTGCTCGTAGAAGGCAGAGATGGTACGGATGCCGTAGTTGGAGAGTGTGCAGAGGATCTCAATGATGGCTTCTTCATCAGTACCAAGCCCCGCGACGGCGTCATGCAGCTCCTTAGCGTAGAAGTGGGGGAGGGGAGTCATAAGCGCCACGATCACATTCTCCAAGTTACCGGTCAACTCGCTCTTCAACTCGGAGATTAAGTCCTAGAACAAAATTGTATAGGTTATTGAACCGGTTATTTTATGCCAATTTTTATAATAGAGGAAATAATTTGCACATTTCAGTAATTTTACAACGATGAGTCAAACGTTAACTACTTAATATCTGGTCTTGAAAACATAGCTGGACATTTATGGTACGAATATCCCATAAACCTTGGCTTGGCTGTTCTAGGCCTTCTCTTAAACTCAAATGAACAGTATACATTAGGAAACTACCACAAATATACCACTTGTCGATTCAATTTAAAGGACAAACAACAAAAAGTCCCGTAATCATTCAATCAGTTAGTCTGAGCCATTCACCTGCCGGCAGCGGCAACTCAGTCACACGACATTGTAAGTCCACGCATGATTTGCCTCCATTTAACTTGCAACATTTTATGTGCCAATGAAGGCGAGTCCAATTTCAAATCGTAAAACAATATCGATTGTTATTAGTAGCGCCTATGAGCTATACTACGATACTAAAGCGATCTAGACATTATTAAAATTGGGAGACAGGGATGGAGTTATAAAAACATATAGCGCTATCCCCTTTTCACACTGTGTTACTGAATTGTCACACACGGGTCTTACTCGCGATGAAAATTATAAAGGTATGTATGTACGCAATCTATTTTCTCCAGGCGTTTCGGCCAAATTACACCGAACATACCTTTACAATTTCTATCGTCAATAAAACCCGTGTGTTTTGTAAAATATGTGTAGGTAAAGGTCGCGAGAATCTAAAAACATTTAGGTATTGTAATAATATGGTCACGCCTGGCTCTTGTTATCAAGGTGTTGACTCAATTCCGTGCTGAACACTGATTGGTGGTGACAGCATGCCAAGAAAATGAGGAAAATGGAATTTTTGAACAATGAATAATTCTCGCTTATTGTTTGCTAGTTTTAGCTGCGTTGGCTAATCGCGTTGACGAGGCACTGCACTGCCTATATAACAAGGATTTCTTTATGTCAGTCATGCATAATCACGCCTACACTTTAGAACGCTTAAAGATACTAACGGTTTCGGACGAATTCGCATAAAGGTGTGAGGAAATATAAAGGAATGACCCAGATATAGGTATACTTATGAAAAAATACCTAGTAGTACCTAATTTTGAATCTGCGAGTTACATTGCCGTAAAGTTTTCCTGTTCATGTATTTAATTTAATATTTATCCTTTAAATAGAATAGATAATTCAAAACTGATTTTGTCATGGCTACGTTTAGAACGTGAAAACATCACGACAGTTACACAGCACATTTAATCCATTAAATGGCGCTAACCGTTATTAAAGCCATTTAGAAAATTAAAATTCTAGCTACACATACACATATCGCCACGCTAGAATTATATAAAACATGAGTAACATAATAACATACAGCAAACAAAATGATTAGATAGGAAAATGCAAACATAACTGTAGATACGACATATTAACAACATACATATTGCATGTAATCCTTTATCGTTCACGCTCGTCTCTTTATGCCATGAAAAACATTACAAATAAGATTTGTATCAGCAAGGAATTGCCGTTGGAACAATAACAAGCTACGTTATTATCCCAATAAAACATTTAGTTGCACATACACTACAGACATACTACAAGCTGTCAAATTTCCTTAATAGCTTTTCAACTTTATCGCTGAAGCATTATGATTGAAAGTTGATTGGGGAAATTTGTCGGTTTCGGATAATGTGGTGCTGGCGTCTGAACACCGAGGTGCCGATCTTAATAAGAAGTAGGGTATAATTTAGTTAATAATTCCATCTGTGAAACAATTATGTAATTAAACTGTCTATGTAATTTATTAATTGATAGATCTATGTGTCCGATCTATATAACACCATTAAAACGTATCGTCGTTAAATGATTCACAATAAAAGCGAAACAAGAAATAATGTTCATTGCTCTAATGTCAATGCAACTATAAGAATGATGATCGTGAATCAACGATGACTAACCGAAGGCTGGCGGCGAGGCCAGCCGCACAGTTGAACCATTTACAAGAAGCAAGGCTTTAGAGGCCTAAAATACAAAATATAACAATGATAATTAAGATAATTATCAATGACGTAATCGTACGTGGGATAAATTTTTCATCACTTGTTTCTAGGTCCGTGTTTTTTAAGCGATAATGAAGAATAATAACTGATTGCAAAGTAATTCACGAGTTCTTTTATCGTGTCATAACAAGTGGAATTTATTATTAAATTGTTTACTTTCTCGTCAAAAGGAATTCTGTTCTGATTATTTTTAATCGCCTTTCTTAGGTACTTATTCAAAGAATCGATGACACATAACAACTTTATCATGTAGTCACATCACTAGACAGTGCGAAAAGGTCACTTGAAATGATGATTCGTGTGACTAATTATTGTACTTTATAATTGAATGGTAGAACTTGTTTACAATCCACTTGTGATATTCCGCGAAACACTGTGGTATTTTTAAACAGCTTTCCATTCTGTTCGCGTGTGTACCTATGGTCGCGTATATCTGTATGTTCTATGTATCCTATCCTATGTAAATGAAGTTGGACTTAGCTTTCAATATCTAATTGATTCGATAGTTTACGTCTTGTAGTAAATCGTTTCATTGTTAATCTTCACCAATATTTACTATTATCAGATTATCAGACATCGATTGTATGGGCCATTGCCGCTGCTCATCAGATAAATCCTCTTCCTGCCGTTTCCTAAATTATTTGGGGTCGGCGCAATATGTTTTCCGCTTCCATTCGTCTCTATTAGCCGTCGTACAACTATCTCCCTTCTTAATCATGTTGTCTTTTAGGCAATCAATCCATATCTTCTTTGGTCTACTTCTCCATCTATTCAAAGTCATTCTTAACACACGCTTTGTAGCATAAATACTCAGCTCATCAGATAAATACGTCCCAAGATATATTACTAACGTGATTTGTGGAGATTAGATATTAAGCTAAGCAACACTATTATCAAGAGTGAGGTCAAGACCATAAGTCATTGTAAGCCGAAAGTAAAAGTTAACTGAATCATACACGCGAAATGACTAAACAGGGCCATTACGTACCTATGAACTCTTTTCCTTAAAAATCCATGTCTAGGACAAGCCTTTCAACCTACATTTTCATTCATTATCAAATTATGAAATGTTTTGGTAGGGAAATGCTATCTATGTGCTCGAATTTAAATGTAAACGACCTTGATCTTTTGTCAGTATTTTTTCCCAAGGCAAGCTGAAGAGAATTTCATTCGAAGAGATGTCAGCAACAAAGGGCCAGGGCCCTTAGAGTCTGCCTGGGCTGCGGTTTGTTCGTAAGTTTCCGTGGCCCTGGGACACAGGGACCTCCAGAAGAAACATAGGTGGGTTTTAGTCAATAAGAATCTGACACTCCAGCTGCACCGTCAACAGTAGGGGTCATTTGATGACTTCCCACGAAAAAAAAAAACCTAAGAGAATTAAAAAAAACAAATACTAACGTAGAAGCGAAGTTAATCGATAATTTAGCTTACCTTGCCGTAGTTGGTTTTGAAAGTCTCGGCGATCTCCAAACGCTGGACGATACCGCGTCTGCATAGAACATCGATGATGGCTTTCTCATCGGTGCCGATTCCCTTCATCGCCTTGCGGAGGGTCTCGGCGTCCGCAGCGGGCTCAAAGGGCTCCGCTGGGTACACCGTGGGGGTGCACTGTGAGGGGAAAACACGTTAGTGATGTAGAAGCAAGCCATTATTGCTAGAAGGGGTCTGTTGTGCTTTGTCAGCATACTATTCCACTCTTATGCCTTTCAGTTATTGGAAATTTTGTATTTATAAGCTACTTAGAAAAAGGTGTTTCTCTGTTTAACCTGTATGTATGTTTTTCTGCGATTTGCTCGCGTCTTCGGATATAAACCGATTTCTATTTGACTGGTCACTATTGACAACAATCAAACCATCAAGCATCTTGTTATGCCCAGATGTTGAAGATCTAAATAATAAGTGTTCCAGGTCTACATGTTAGTCACTATTCAATTGTAGTATGTACACACTACAGATTAGATACGAAACAAAACAAATCTGCCCTTTGATTACCACCTTACGAGATGACAGCATGATTCAAACCCGAATCAGAACAATTTGGCAGTACGTAATCGAATTCGTAGGAACATCATTTTAATGATGAGTAATTCTCTAACTTTATACTTAGACTTCGTATAAAACATGACGATTTAACGTCATAAAAACCAGTTCTTGTGTTTTTTGCCCCCATTTCACGGTAAAGTAGAATATTCAAATGGATTACTATATTAAGCGGCAGAATCATCGGTAATTTATTATCATTGAACTGCTAAACAGCCGAGAGTGACGTCATTAAGTTGGTATCTTGTTTATGGAGATTTCCTCCCCGCAGCCAAGTTGTCTGGCCTTGGCACGGTTAGCTTAGTCATGGGGCGGACAGGGCGTGATTTGTTCTCTCCCCTAACCATAAAAACTCCATAGACATTATAGCTATATAGATACATAACTATCAAATTGATTACTTCGGTAGTTTTGGGAGAAGAGAGTGTACCTACCTCGATGAAAGTTTCGTATCTATTTAAGCGACTTTCATAATTATGTATTCAAATTTTCGAATTACAGGCAACATATTACCTAGTGTAGTGCTTGTGATGGATTTTCTAGCTAATAACTATATCATGTCTACCACGAATTATTTTTGCACCTTGTGCCTGTTGGTAGCCTCGTTGAGTATGACATCATCTCGTGAGAAGTCTATACAATTATATCCATGTAGGTAGCTAAGTTATAAGTAGGTGGATATCTTACCTTGTAGGGGTAGTACTGTTGTCCACTCATGTTGATAGTTTCCTGGAGAACAGAAAATAATGTTACAGATGCTTTTACGTAGGTATGCGCTAAAAATACAACTATTTGCTATCAACGCGGGCCGGTGTTTAGCGATTAACAAGCATTGCTTCGGCACGACGCCGCCTGCCGGTAAATATCGACCTACACTTTTAAATATTGCAATAAATACATAATCTCGCACATGAAACTGTTACTAAAAAGCTTTCTAACACATTTTTAAAGCGAAATAGTTGTAAAATGCGTTAAAATAGTACGTACTTTGTTCAGCGACACACCCAAATCACTACAGACCGAATTCCGAAATACGCTCGACTCGAATGAAACTCGGTGAGGTCGGTCGAAGCTGTTTTTGTTCGCCCTCTCGCCTCTCGCTCCGTTCAGAGATTGCAAACCTTTGGCTTGGTTTATGGTCTGCTTCAGGCATCAGTATTTAATATAAGCACGATTTATTTTTTGTTTTTTTCGTAGGTAAGTTGATGGGGCCTTTATTAGATAACTATTGAATAATAAAATATGAGATATGAAATTATCTGTAAACATAAATTGCCTTATCAAACTTATTTATCGCGTAGGTATACGTACTATCTAAAATTTCATTCGACACGATCAAGCGTTACTGTTGTCCCGAATTTATCGCGATAGGGGAAGATATCCAATAATCTGGCCCGCTCATTACTTGATTGGGAATATTTTTTACTACTCGTAGTAAATACATATAGCCTGGAAAATAAAACTACGCCCACCGAATTTAAGGGAGCATATTTTGTATTTTATTTTACTTGCTTTCCAAAGTCTAGTCTTTTAAGAAAGAAAGTACCTTTATACTTGAATAATTTACAGTCTTTGCCCCAGAATCTACCAAAGCGAAAGAGGAGAAGCGGAGATGAGTTTTTAAGCGACCAACATCATTCAAACATCTCGTCTCCGCCTAGGTACTCAGTAATATTCCTGAACATAGAAATTCTATCGGCTGATAAACTTCTCCGTTCCTCTTTATTGGAGTCTGGGCCTAAATCAGCACATGCTAGGGCATCTAATAATGATTAATTATCTTGGTATCCTAAACAGATTAATTCAATATTCACTATCTTATCGTTCACCACTTTAATGTAGCCATTTGACAGTGACCAGCGTCGAAACGTAATCCGATTATCATTTCAGATTTTCAGATAAAAAAATATAGTAGTTTTTTATTTATTCCTAAAGTAGTTCCTCGCAGTAAGAACCCCTGGGCCACGTAGGTTATTCGCTAGCGATGACATCACCGTCGGCTGCCCGCGCCACCGCGGCCGCGTCGACCGCCGTGTTACCGGCGCGGCGGCACTCCGGGTTTCTGCATCGAGCCTCGTATCGTAAAACTAACCACAATACTTCAAATTTACAATAGAACAGCTAAATAAGTCATTAAATACTTAGTCCTGATTTATCTTATTTTAATTACAGATGAATTTCTACCTACTTTTCGCTCGAAATATGAAGAAATTTACCTATAAGCGAGCTTGAAAATTACATTCGTTTGATATGCATTTTATTTATACATATTTGTGTAGGAAGTTACGTGCATAGGTTAATGATCTCATTGATGGTGTTTACAGTCTAGGCGTGCCTGTTTCTTGAAGTAAAAGTTATTCCTTAGACTAAACCTAACATGTTGTAATAGGCAGGTAGATATGTTCAACAAGTTACTTTATTTTTGTGCGAAGTATACCTACTTCGGGACTTATATTTATCTTTATTAATTGCCGTTTTAAAATAGCTTTCCCTAGATAGTGTTCAGTCATGTTAATTAAGCGATAATATAATTAATACATTATTTTTGTCATGACGGCAGGGTGTGGTACGTGGTACGGGACTTATCTGGAGGAAGCTTCAATAATAAAATAATTGGTACCTACCCACATACAATCAGTGTTTAATATTATCCTATCTTCGGTATTTTATGATGGAATG
This sequence comes from Heliothis peltigera, assembly GCA_958496145.1. Lineage (NCBI taxonomy): Eukaryota > Metazoa > Arthropoda > Insecta > Lepidoptera > Noctuidae > Heliothis > Heliothis peltigera. Next base: position 3,915,181 of record OY292341.1, read on the forward strand.
CTTTTGCTAATAAGTGAAAATATAACGGATAATATTTTTGCGTTCACCAAAAATCTAATGGTACATCTATGTATGCATTTCTAAAATATTGATCTTAAACCCGTTTAATTTTTTTACTATAATTAAACTACTCGGCCAACAAAATACGTTACATCAAACAAATTCCAAATTAACACCAAGATATAACACTTTTTTATTGTACTGCGCTGCCAATATTCTATTGTAACAATAGGTATTTTATTCTTCCCCGAAAAATACTGTTCGTGCACCAAATATTCCTGAATGTTACACAAAATATTTAGTATGCATCCTAGTATCGTATACCCATTTAAACTAGTGATTAGTGAACAACTGATTAGTGTTAAAAAAAACCTTTTTAGTAAGCATTACATTTTATAATGTGTTCATTTTTTATTAATAAAGTGTTTGATTCAAATACATTTAGCAGTGCATTATCTAAAGTAAAACTAAAAAATAAATGCTTGTTTCTAAAATTAGGTGTATTACTATTTTTACAAATTTGCAACAGTTGTTAAATAGATGCTAGTTATGACATATTTTAATGAACAAATTTTGGTGCACATTCAGTATATTTGGTGGAACACAGGCAAAATTAGGTAAATGAAATGGGAATAAATTGAAGTACTTTTAAATACCATCCAAATATAACATTGTTTTCCTGCGTAAAATTATTATTTATATGCGCATGAAGGGCAAGATAATGCCACATATTACAGAAAATATTATTATCCTCATCAAACTACACACAGAAAAGTACAGCTCGATGAGTTTTATTTTCGCTGTTTTAAATTAAATTCACGCATTAATATCTATTTTTAGATCCATGCTGCTGCTTAAGGTAGGAAAATGCAGCTGAATACGTACATACCGATCTCTTATAATACTTACCTATGCAATTAATAGAGAATAATAAACCTTTGGAAATCTTAAATCCTGTTTCACCACCTACGAATAAGTTCCAGTTAGTTTACTTGGTAGATAATAATTCCATACAAAGTCCATTTTAGAATTTATTCGATAGATAGTGGCTATTCGGACATTGTGAAACTAGGCTTTTAATATTTCAGCATATCTTATAGGAACCTACATGGTGTTTCATTCTTTCTTTCTCGTAATAGAGACGCTTAGCATGCAAAATTGATAATCATGAAACTGTACATCTTGTACCTACCTAACTGTTTGGATAAGTAGCCTACCTATACGCATGTCTAACCGGCAATTTCCGCCACCGACTTCCTTCAGTATCTAAGAATCAGTCATCATAAGTAAACCCAATGATTACATTAATAGATACCTACATAATATGTATTTAAGTATTTATGACACATAACATAACAACGTCATTAAATTAAGTATTCTGTTGATACTCTGTGACGTCATAGTTCTTATTCACGATCTTAGATCACCACTCAATGGTGAGACGAGACAGATCAAATCTGATTCATTCTGACGTGAAAATAAACTACGCGAGGAAGTAGTTTACGTTACCTATGTTATAGTTTAACGAGCTGCGTAAACGAACCGCGATTCCAATAGTTTATTTGGCCTTCCTTGAATTGTTTTATTGGAAGGATTTTCTTAACCAACGCTTTATGTTATTGTTAATATTTTGGATTGATAATAAACATTATATTAAATGAAGAGCTCGTGGCTAAGTAAGAGTCGGATCGTTCAATTAAGTATAAGGTTAAGCAACGCTTGGCGAATTTCAAAAATATAGTTTTTTGGAATTTTTGTCTGTATGTATGTCCGGGATAATCTCAAAAAGTACTGCATGGATTTTGGGACTTGGCATGAATAGGTATAGCTAAGAGGTCGGTTCGACATATAATCGATAACGTCTACATATATGTACACAGTGCAATAGACATAAAAAATGTAAGATATTCTAAGCTAAATTGTCTCATATCTTACGATCTGCGGTGAACAATCTTGGCACTATCGAGGCATACTTATTTCATTGGAAAGCCAGCGCGTGATAATCGCTTAATTAGAAAGTGCCTACGTAGGCGTTCTTGAAATTTTCAGTCTTATTAGCATTCTGTCATACATAGCAAATAAGCTATTACTCATACATGAATATTCTGATGACTGATGCTTAGATTCTGCCAACGGCGATACTCGTTTGAATACTTGCCTACCATTTAGAAGATTTCTGACATCAGCCAGCCAAGAAATTAATTCGAGGATGTATTCATGGTAGGTATCTCTTTCATTTTTATGGAGTAAACTGAATGTCCTATGAACCTTCTTGGATTACCACTTTTATGCGGTAATAACACGAATAATGGATCACCCTCTTTACAAGTCAACGTACCTAGAATCGATGTGTTGGCTAAAAAATGGGGTCAGCTCAGTATAGTCATTAATAGAAGTTTCGCGTGCAATTGCGTAGAACGTATCTACATGCTTATACACCTGCCTACTTGTGCAATATACCTATTCGATGTTAGGTTGACAATACGTACAAACAGCGAAATACCCATAAGAAATGAGATGTTTTCCAAAAATGGTTTTTGTGACCTCAAATTTACAGACGTGTACCTAGACTACCTAGTGTAGTTGTTTGAGATAAGTTTAAGAATGTCAAAATAGAAAATTAAACAATATGCAGCTGGTTACATAAAATTCACTTAATTTTGACTAAGGAAAATGGACTATAAAGTGAGAACTAACTTTTACATACGTGGATCGTTGACTATATGTATAGAACTAGATAAAACCCCAAGTCTAAGTCACTCGCACCGCCCTAGACGGTAATACTATCGACCCCGCACCCTGTGCGTGTTCGAATCTAGGTAACAATGACGTCAGACATGTAATTGAAACCTATATTCATAGTAGGAAAACCCGCAGCCGTGTTGCGGTAGCCGTATTTCAAGAAAGGTGTAGTATACCGGTTGAACGTTGCTTGCAGGAATTTCAGAAGTAGCATAGATATTTTTCAGTAGATACATCTAAAAATTCTTACTTACCACTTCGTCTACAGGCACGTAGTGTTATTTACCGCTGTAGACGCTGACATTTTTTTTATTAAAGCAAGGACTATGTTTAGTTATACTTCCACGCTGTTATGAATACCTACAATCATTATTTAAATGGCAAGTATTCGCCAATATTAATTGTTAAAGCGTTCCAATTTTAAAATTAAATAAATATACTTGATTGAATTTCCTATTTTTATAATAGGCCAGCTTGTAGGAGGGCCTTAGCCAGGCTGTCGACTTGAAAAATAAAACAACATTTTAACAGGATGCCGCGCAACTAATCTGCCAAAAAGGCGCAAGGGAAAAGCAGTTTTATTATTATGGTTTATGCGAAAAAGTACTCGTTTTGAGAAACGTCCAAAAATAGTGTCCTGGTTTAATAATTATTTTTATGGGAAGGTTCATATCTTAAGGCTACTTACTACACACATGCCGGCGGCAATGCCGCCGGGTTTGTGCCGAGCGGCTGTGCTCCTTTGTGTGGTGGCCGGCGGCGGCTTTGAATACCGTCGGGTGCACGGCGGCTTACCGGCACTGTGTGGAGGAGCCTTTACGTGAAATACGCCGAGCGTATCATCAGTCGCACTAACGTATCATCGGTTGAGTGTGAACGAGTTTTTCTATACATTTGTCTGTTCTGGCGTTACGCGACCGATAATAGGCAACGCATGTTCCTTCAGATATGAACCTTCCCTTAATCGGATAATCAGTTAGAATAAAAAATCCCTTTCTTTGGATTTTTCTAAGAAATAAAGCACACATCAAGTGCATCTATATATCAGTCTCATTTAAAATTAAATGATAAATAAGTTGATGGAGTATATGGTTGTATAAAACATGATTTATTACAGTAATACATTTAATTGGAAATACGCGGGTGGCAGGCCATCACCATTGTGACAGATACAATATATATAAATACAGTTGTTGTGGTAGCACTAATCTTCCAGGAAGAAGTATTGGCCTGCTCGTTTCTGTTCTATGTCCTGGAAAAAACAAAATTGCATTGTTAAAAACAGTACTTCAGTACTAAAAAACTTATTTGTATGAACAGATTCAATAATCCTGGCATACATAAAGAGGCGTATATATATTATTATACTTTTAACTTTGTGTGAATTGTATAAAATTATCACATACTGATAATATGCTATTGTAAGGCAGGAGCAGATAAAATAATAGGGCCTTACTACAAAAAAGTTAGACAAACGTTTGTCACATGTTTAAAATAGTTTTGTATACTTTTCTTTAAACACATGTCAAACGTCTAACTTTTTTGTAGTAAGGCCCACAGTGTTTGGGCAGATATTTGATTGACCCATAATTAGCATTTTTTTTTTATATACGGTAAGCAGCATATTTATAGAGATACAATTTATGTTCAGACGCCAGCACATCTAACTACCCGAAACTGTAAAATTTTCCCAATCAACTTTGCACCACATGCTTTGGCAGTGAAGTCGAAAATTTATTAAGGAAATTTTACAGATTGTAGTAGCTTGATGTGCTGGCGTCTGTTCAATCGGTACAAAGCTTCACACTGACAGGTGCGTACTTAAAAATAATTACCTTAACGGAAGCGTGTTTGTTTATCCTCGGCCTGAAGTTATTAGGGTCCCTTCTGAAGGTGATGCCGAGCAGTTCTAAGAAGCGGTTCATGCCGTTGAGCAGCGACTGCGGCGCATGCGCGGTCGCGTTCGAGGACGGCGTGCCCTCGAACACGATCACGCGGTCCGCTAAGTACGTCGCCATGATGAAGTCGTGCTCGACTACGAAGCCTGTGCGCTTTGCATGGAGGATGAACCTGGAGAAAAAAAATGTTAGTTAATCGACCGGAATGTGGTCTTCATATCTTATAACGATAATTTTCAAGATGATACAATAAATGACTTGTATCATCTTGAAAATTATCGTTGTAGTAGTAGAATAACTCCTACACTTTGTCCATAGATATGGTGTGTACCCATACTTCATGTTTTCAGTGGGTAGCAGGTTATAGTTTATGAATGAAGTGAGTCCGTTGGATACCTACATGACATAGGACCTGCTAAAGTAATTCTGTCTCCCTGTCACGCTTACACACCAAACCTACTAAACCAATTAAAATAAAATTTGGTAGACATATAGTCTAGAGCCTGAGAAAGGACATTTAAATAAAATTTGGTAGACATATAGTCTAGAGCCTGAGAAAGGACATTTAAATAAAATTTGGTAGACATATAGTCTAGAGTCTCAGAAAGGACAAAGGCTACTTTTTAACCGGGTGCGGAAAGTAGCTTCGGGCGGCGGGTGGACCCGCGTGGAATAGCTAAGTTCCTGATAAAGTTCAAAATAGTGTAAAAAATCAAACCACCAGTTATATAAAATGAGTATGACTCATCTCTTCAAATTACTTATAACAATTTGCTATATTTACACAATTATTCACTGGAAACTGATACAGGATCAATCATCTTGTCTTACTTGATATTAAGTATCACAGATAATACTTAAGTAAGTAATCAATCATATATTTTACGTAATAGAATAAACATACCGTTTTATAACTTTAGCAGCTACTAAACGCTGTTCAGAGTCTAGGTAAGCTGAGGGTTCATCAATGAGGTATACATCGGCAGGTTTGCCGAGGCAGAGCACCAGGGCCACTCGCTGCAACTCACCACCAGACAAGTTCTGAACCTCCTGGTCCATTATCTCCTCAATCTTCATTGGTTTCATCACGTCTGTGATAAACTGGAACATGGAAGACCAAATTGATCAAAATGTGTGGTCAAAGGGGGTTTGTAAATATGACAATGTTTAAAACATTTGTGATCATCGGAAGCGGAGCGGAAATCCCTGACAATAAACATTAGGAGGAATATTTGTAATCATAATGGTAGATTACCTGAGGGTGAATATAAGCATCTCTAATCTTATCATGCAGCAGACTGCGCACCAGCCCCTGTGACTTGGGGGATATCTTCTGTGGCTTATAACTAATGTGCAGCTGGGGTAGTGTTCCCGAACCTAGAAAACATTATATTATTAGTATTAATTAAACATTTTGGACACCAAATAATTATCTTTAGTTTTAGGTAAACAAAATAAAATTTGTAAAATGAGTTTGATTTCAGTGTTATAATTTTCCTTATTTAGATTAAATTTGTAAATATTAAAATGAAAACAAAACTTGCAAATAAAATCATAGTGTAAATGATCATAACAATCATTGTCTTCAGAGAATGGAACTTGAGAAACAATTATCTTTAAACAATAGGCATGGAGTTATTGGAAAACGTGATGATAACCCACAAAATATAAAGTAAACTATTAAGAACTTGATAATTAATTGATAGCTGAATACAAATTGATACGTCGACAAAGAAGATTCACAAATATTGACTTTATGGCAAGTCAAATTATTTGATGTCATACCTTCGTTTGCAGCACACGATTCCGCGTGTTTTAAACATTTTTGAAAAACAGGATGGAAAAACAAGTCAAAAAACTCAGTTCTAGCCATTTCAAAGACCTAAATATGTTTAAATTCATTAAAATACACTTATTGAAATACACCTATAACCTCATTTTTCAAACGATGTCTACATTATTATATAACGCAAATTTATTAGAGATTCAAAATAAAGGATTCTTTTCGGTTAAATATCACAGTAAATACTAGGATTATTCATAAATATTACAAATTAAAGATTTTTTACAACAAAACCGAAGCCTATGGACTATTTGACAACTTTCACAAATTTGACAGATGGTGTTGAGTGTTGCCACTACAAATATTATTTACGAATAAATTAAAACTTCGTTCGGATACGAGTCCAACTAATAAATAAGAAAAAGTATTGTATGTGAAAAATGTATGCAGAAACTGAAACTGGACAATGATAGTCGATCAATCAAGCGAATTCAAAAGTCTTTTCCTGTAAGACTATTTGGCCACGTCTATAATAATTATATATATTTTTTTACAAATCAATTTCTTACCTTCATCAGGTTCCAAGTTGCCAGCCAACATTCGAATGAATGTAGTTTTACCAGTACCATTCTCTCCAAGTAAAACCAGAATTTCGGAATCTGAGAATTCTCCAGGGTGTACTTCTAAACTGAAGTCACCCATCAGTTTAGACATTGCAGGATATTCATAGTGATTCATCCTTTTGATCTGTGGACAAATTGAGGTCAGAACTCTCAATAATTGTTAAAATGATATTCACCAATTATGAATTGCTTACCTCTTCTTCAGTAGCAGACTCGGCGACTTTAAAAACTAACGATTCAGTCCTGAACCTCATGTTTTCAGTGGGTACAAACCCATCAAGGAATATATTAATACCTTCTCTTACAGAGAAAGGCATAGTCACAACACCATAAGCACCGGGCACACCATAGAGACAGCAAATGAAGTCAGACAAGTAGTCCAGTACTGACAAGTCGTGCTCCACCACTATGATGAACCTAGACAAAGAAATTAAATATTTAGTCAACAAGTTACTTGCCAAAAAGAAAAAAATCGTTCTCATTGCTGTTTGCCTGGGTTTACATACATCTACTACTTGTATGGAATTTCTCTATGCTAGTCATCAAATTCACAAGACATTTTTGTTATTTTTTTGACACCTACTTCTTTTGTAGTAGGTAAATAACTTACTTGTCAGGATGGATGAGTGATCGAATTGTGCGGGCAGCATTAAGACGTTGCTTTACATCCAAGTACGAAGAGGGCTCGTCAAACATGAAGATGTCACCATTCTGGATACACACCATGGCACAGGCAAAGCGCTGTAACTCTCCACCAGATAGAGCGGCGATCTCACGGTCGCGAATGTGAGATAGATCTAAATGGAATTACCATATAATTTAAAAGCTATTATGCTATACAAGTAGGCTACAGTGCTAACATCTTTTTGTTGATGGATGGTAATTGGGTAGTGCTTCGGAGATGTTGGGACCTAACTTTTGTCAAGCCAAACTTGTTGCCAGCGTCCATGTTACATGTTATAATCCTCTCTCCTTAATTGTAATTGTTTTGGGTTCTAAGAACAGTTTATTTAGAAATCTGTACTTTACCAGAAAAATTAACACCCATTGTGATGAATCTGAACTTACCAAGCATTTTACATATTTCAGTCTGGTTTTTCCTTTCATCTTTCTTGTCGAGGAGTTGACCGACTGTTCCCTTCACAGCCTTAGGGATTTGGTCCACGTATTGAGGCTTGATCAGGGCCTTAAGGTCATCTTCAAGAATCTTGGTGAAGTAGTTCTGGAGCTCAGAGCCACGGAAGTGAGACAGAATCTCCTGCCAGTCTGGAGGGTCCTGTTTGATTGATAAGAGAGTGAGACAGAGATATACATGACTGAATATTGCATAGACAATATGGTCATCATTTTACTTCTGTAAAATCCATAAATATGGTTTAACTGATTATTTCTTGCAATTGCAGTAACAGATAAAAATCAGTGATTATAGTTTCATTCAGATAGTGTGTTTATTAATTCATGAGTTGCATTTATTTTGCAAGCTTTCAGTAAAATGAAGGTTAACATGCAAATGTATCTATATGCTAATTATATGACTTGATTTCTTGTCTGAATCGTGAGCTGCATAATAAATTAAATTCAAACTGCTTGCTATTTGAATGAAATCATTGTAGTGCCTAGTGCCCCATATGGCTACTAGAAATGACCAATAGCATGTTGCTTAAATTATTGTTACATACAGTCCTGAGAATTTATTATCACTTAAGAATAATAAATAAATTGGTAATATAAAAATATTACATCTTACAGCAAAACGTCCCAAGTTGGGCTTCTGTTTTCCGGCAAGAATCTTCAGGGCAGTTGACTTGCCAATACCGTTCTGTCCGACCAGCCCCAGAACTTCACCGGGCCGCGGGATGGGCAGCCGATGGAGCTTGAAGGAGTTCTTGGAGTAGCGATGAGTAGTGTGCTTCTCCAAGTTGGATGGGATGTTGATGATGGTGATTGCATCAAATGGACATTTCTGAAAGAGTATTTAATTACCAGAGACTAGATACTACATGTATTTAATTATTTGATATTTATATTTCAACTTATTAATCATTATTGCATCGATTGGGTAGAGTTAAGTAGGTACATTGAGTTATGAGATCCATATGCTGTCAATTAAAGGGAAAATATTTTGTTTACTACATGTCAAACATTTGTAAACTATTTGATATCACATAACCAACAGACCAATGTAACATTTTTTTTTCTATTAGTCAGCAAAAATAATAACATTCTGATTGGGAATAAATTTGATTACCTTGACACAAATACCACATCCTATACAGAGCTCCTCGGAGATTGTGGCAATCTTGTCATTGGGCGTGACCTCAATGCACAGCTTGCCCATACGCACCACGGGGCAGCTCTTCTTGCACTCCTGCCTACATCTCTTCGGCTTACAGCGGTCCGCATTCACGATAGCGATACGGGTAAGTTTATCCGTCTCTTCATGGTGTTTATTTCGAGACATACCTGCTCATACAAAAGAACACACTTTATCACTCAAATTTCTTGACAATTCATTGAAAATATATGAAAACAATCGTCCGATATGTGGCACAGACTTCAAATATAACCTCAATTTCTAATACTTGACTAATTATTTGTTATGAACTGATGGGCGTATGGTCACTTCTGATATATATTTGAACTTATTTCATGTTAATGAACATAGGAAAAAAATGTAAATACCTGATAAAAGAAAGCGAACGTTGGCTAAAGTTTGCCTACGTTCGCGTGTCCTTTTACATCGAACTCGAAATGTCAAAAGGAACAAACCATTCTGAACATAGCATCACTTGGCCAAGTGGCTGTACGTTCTAAAATGATATCCTCGGATAAATAGAATTAAAATTCCTACGTGGGCAAATATTTTATTTATTTTTATATTTTTGTGTGACTGGTGGCTTAAAATATGTACAAATTTTTCTTTACTTGGATATTATTGAAAGCAAAATTGATAACAGTAACAAAAATAACACATCTAGAATCGCATTTGTTGCAATTAACGGGCAACATTGCAGTTTACTAGTTGTATTAGACTTTTTAGCGGGAAGTCAAACAAGGCGGCAAGTTTAATTTGAGAAAATTTTAATTTATTAATTTTCCTTATTAGAAGAGCGCAAAAGTTAGTTAAACTAATTAATAACAACTAACTGAGTATGAGTACTCATAGCGGCGGTGAAGAACCGCCGGAGCCGGGCGAAAAACGCTTAAAAAGAAAACATCCAGGTGTAAGCTTGGATTCGGATAGATATAGAACATTCACAAAGCCCAACTACAAGAGGCTTTTCCTAGAGAATAACTCTTCTGAATTTACCGTCTATGTAGAATCTACTGAAGATGAAAAACTAGGCAACAAAAACCCAATAACTATTACAAACCTGATCACGGAAAATGTGAAAGAAGTTTTAGGCGTGCATCGCATTAACGCACATAAAATCGGAATTTCATTCAGAAAAGCTGCAGCGGCCAACAATTTCCTCAAAATGGAAGAATTTTTGTGGAAAAACAAGATGAAAGCTTTCATTCCATCCTACCTAACAGAAAAAATTGGAGTATTGCGGTTTGTACCCAAGGATTTGTCGAACGAGGAAATTTACAAAAATATTGTATGTGACGCCGAAGTTATCTCCATTAAAAGATTCATGAGGAAGGTGGAGGGCAAACTTGTGCCTCTGAACACTGTTGCTGTTACTTTTGCTTCAACAACTTTGCCGCACTATGCTTACATTAAGCTGTATAGATATGAAATAAAAACGTATATATCACCTTTACTGCAATGTTACAAATGTTTAAAATTTAACCATTCTGCAAAAGTTTGCAGAGGCGAACAAAAGTGCTCGTCGTGTGCTGGCCAGCATTCCTACAGAGACTGTGACATCGAAGAAATTGTATGTATCAACTGCTCAGGAAACCACCTCGCGATCTCCCGGGACTGCCCTATCAAGAAACAAAAGATTGAAGAACGTAAGGCGAAATTCCTGAAACAACAAATGCATCAAACTTATGCCACTGTTGTAAGTACACCCCCTACTATTACTGATAAGCTTACATTCCCTTCCTTGACTAAAACTGTACCAAAACCAAAAGATACCTTAGATATTAAAGAAGTAGCCAATAATGACATAATAATTAATGCTATTGTAAAGTCGCTGGTAGCTCTAGGTAATAAAAGTGAATCTGATGGCCCACTCACACATAAAAGAATCAAACAAATTTTTTTGTCAAATTTAATTTAATTCATGGATAAAGTTTTACAAATTTTACAGTACAATATACAAAGTTTACAGAGCAAAAAGAGCCTGTTACAAAATTTATTAATAGAAAAAAATATAGATATCTGCCTTCTTAATGAAACTTGGTTAAAACCTAACTCTATAGTTCCCCACTTCCCCACATACAACTTTATACATAAAAATTCACAAAATTCCCATAATGGAGTAGCAATTTTGGTGAGACATCATTTAAAATATAAAGTTATTGACACACATTTCTCAGAATCAATACAAAATGTATGTATTGCTATAGACACACAATTTGGTTCTGTAGCAATACTTTGTGTATACAGTCCACCCAGTATAAGATTTGACACTGTAAAATTAAAAGAATTGCTTGGCAATGTACCCAAACCATGTATTGTCATGGGTGATTTCAATGCACATAATATAGCTTTTGGATGCCGCAGTAATAATAATAGAGGAAATAGTCTGCTTAATATAATTGATGAAGTTGATTTATGTATACTCAATGATGGATCACCAACAACTGTTCCCCACCCCAACAGACATGCCTCAGCAATAGACCTAGCCCTTGTAAGTTCCTCCATTGCACATTTATGTAACTGGAATGTACATGATGATCCCATGGGTAGTTATCACCTTCCCACACTGCTTGAAATTAACATCCAGCCATCCATTTATGATGCATTTCCTCCTGAAAATCAAGATAAATATATTTATAATAAAGCAGACTGGATGAAGTATAACAGCTTATCAGAAACATGTTTCTCTCATTTAGACTTAATAACAGATACACCTATCAATGCTTATAATAATTTTGTGGATATTCTGAATGATTTAAGAAATAAAACAATTCCTAAACGAAAATCTACCTCAAATACTGTTATTAGAAAGCCAGTACCATGGTGGAATAAAAAATGTAGTGAAGCTGTCTTAGCATCGAAAGATGCATTAAAATATTACTTCTCTAACCCTAATATAGAAAATTGGATAAGGTACAAGCGATTAGATGCAATTAAAAAACGAATTTTAAATGAAGAAAGGAATTCTTCCTGGCAAAACTTATGTAGTAGTTTCAATAGATTAACACCAGTCTCTAGAATTTGGGAATACATTAAAAGGTTTAAAAGAATAGGTACAAATCGAAATAAAGACTTTAGTGATGAATGGGTGCCCAGTTTCTTAGATAATTTAGCAGATTCTACTGAAATAAATGAAAGTAGGCTTGATTACTTGTTTGAAAATGCTCACAATAATAGTTTGAATGTATTTCTTAGCAATAATTTTACAATGGAGGAATTAAAAACATCTTTAAAATCTAGAAGAGATACTACACCAGGATTGGATGACATACCATATATATTAATAAAACAGTTACATTTAAATGCACAGCTAACACTACTTAACATTTACAATAAATTATGGGTTGAACTAACTATACCTGAGTCCTGGAAAACACAATGTGTTGTTCCAATTCTAAAACCTAATAAACCTATTAATAATGCATCTTCATACAGACCTATCTCTCTATCATCTTGTTTAGGTAAGCTTTTTGAAAATATGATAAAGCTAAGATTAGATTATTTTGTTGAATCACAAAATTTAATTCCTTCTATACAGTTTGGCTTCAGAAAGGGTAAAAGTTGCTCTGAAAGCTTTGTTTGTCTATTAAATGATATTAGTCAGGTTAAAATAAGCCACTCAAATGCAATCTGTGTCTTTCTAGATGTGAAAGGTGCTTTTGACAATGTAAATATAGAAGAGCTTATTCAAGTATCATATGATATTGGTATACCAGGACACTTATTGAAATGGTTATACTATTTCTTAAAAAATAGAACTATTTTTGTAAAGTACAACAATAAATTACATGGACCTAAATCTGTCAATAAGGGCACAATGCAAGGAGCCACTTTATCTCCCTTATTATATAATATATACACATCTGAAATACTAAAATATATAGATGTATCAGATGTACATATCCTACAATTTGCAGATGACTTGCTTTTGTATTGCATAAATCAGAATATAGAAATAGCTAGGACTAAAATCAATAATGCTTTAAAACAACTATACAGTTATTACCATATTAAACTAAAATTAGAAATAAGTCCTGAAAAGAGTTCAGTATTAATTATTAGTAAAAATCCAAATACTAATTTAAATGTAAAAATTATGTATAACAATGTAGAAATCCCTATAGTTAAGCAACATAAATTTTTAGGGATCATTGTTGATGATAAATTGAGTTTTGATGACCACATAAAACATATATGTAGTAAAGCATTAAAGGGCATCAACATAATGAGACACTTAGCAGGTAGCTTCTGGGGATCTGACCCCAAAGTTATGAGCATGCTTTACAAAAGTATAGTCCGAAGTCATTTTGATTACAGTAGTTTAGCCTACATGAATGCCAAAAGCACCTTGTTACGTAAATTGGATGTAATCCAAAATATGGGTTTAAGACTAATCTGTGGAGCTATGCGATCCACACCAATTAATTCATTGGAAGTTGAAACATGCATACCTCCTCTCATATTACGTAGGTTGTTGTTGGCTGAGAGATTCTTCATAAAAGTCCTGTCAGCTAGCAATAGCCATTTACATAAGAAACTGGCTGTAAACGCTAATATCCTTCGATCAACTTCTTCTAATGACATTTCAGCTTCTTCCTTGATTGGTGGATATCTTCCTGGAATTCCAACATTATTTCAAATTGTAAATAATAATTCAAAAGATATAGTGGTTAATGACATTTGGCCTGTTTATAAAATTCCATTTCATAGTTTATTAAGCAACTGTACAGTACATTTAGATGTAGTACACAATAAGTTTGATTTCTTAATGTTTGTAGAAAGTAAACATGATTATTATATTATATATACAGATGGATCCAAAACAAATGATCGAGTCAGAGCAGCTTTTTATGATCCACAAAAAGATGTTTCCAAATGTTTTAAGTTGAATACAGTATGCAGCATTTTCACTGCAGAGAGCTATGCTATTTATTGTGCACTACAGCATGTGAGGGTTATAAATAATATAAATAAGATTCTTATTGTTTCTGACTCTAAGAGTGTATTATCTGCTATAAATAATGTAAATAATATGTCATTTAAACTAAATTATATAATATACGAAATTAGAGCACAAATTGGACAATTAATTGATAAGATTAAAACTATAAATTTTGTATGGGTACCTGCACACAGTGGCATAAGTGGAAATGAAATTGCAGACACTACCACACGATCAGAAGATATAGATGACCATTCCGAAAGATTCAAAGTGCCTCTAACTGATTATTACAGTTTGGTTAAACAAGCTAACAGACAGCGCTGGAAAAAATATTGGGAGGCAACATTAGTAAACAAAGGCAAATGGTATGCAGAGATTCAAGAGCAATTACCAAGGGACCCATGGTTCAATAAATTAGAGTTTTGTTCCAGACCATTCATAACAATAATGTCTCGCATGCGTTTGGGCCATTGTCTAACGCCAGCACATTTGTCTCGAATCCATATTATCAATGATAGTCGGTGCCAACACTGTGGAGTCGAAGACGCTGACTTGGACCACATTATTCTAAAATGTGAACGTTTTTATCACGAACGGTCAATTCTGATCGATAAGATAAAGTCTTATCTACAAAGTGTTCCCCGCTGTGTAAAGGACTTATTAAAATTTAAGGAAATATATAAATTTTTATACCAATATGTAATTAACACCATAGAAAAAATATAATTTGTATATATATAATAAATTAGAAATAGGTAGTTATTAAGTTGTTAGATATAAGGTTTTAAGTTTATTTTATGTTTTCGACTGAAGGAGCAATGTCCATGGTCACGAATAAATTTAAAAAAAAAAAAAAAAACTAGTTGTATTATTTAATTGGTTATCTGAATTGTTTCACTTGATTTATAGAAATCAAAGTGTTTAAAACTGATTAGGTAAGAATAATTCAATACTTAATTTAAGTTTATGATTCTAAAGTTAGTTTTTTTTTGTATTATAATTACTTGTTTATCTCTATGGCGATAACTTGGGTGTACATACATTCCTACGTTCACACCACAAAAAGCGTTGTAACTAGCGCCATCTAACTCATTCAATGTTAAAACAATTGAGCCACCTAGTAGAATTTTACCAAACCATCTCACATCGCGCCATTTATGTCTAAGAGATATCAGTTTGAAAAAGGGTGAGCTGCAGCCTGCAGAAAATTCGTAAATTATGAAAGGAGTACCATTTAAAATGCCATGCCGTGGGCATATGTAGCATGTAAAATTAATTTTCGCAAGAGGCTGACCAATGGTTGGTTGAGACACACGCACTTATAGGACTTGAAAAGTACCTACGTCTCTAGAAAGAAATACACGGATAGCCGCACTGCGCTAGTCAATTGGTCGACTTGTGAGTAACGGGACAATCTTAACTTTTTAGGAGCCCTGGACACTGGCAATAATCGGCGTTATCTTATAGTGCGTGTGCTGCTTCTTGTCATATTAGAAAAACTTGTTATGTTACTTACTTGGCAATATTGTTTTTTAACAGGCGATGTTAGAAGTTTGTATTGACAGTTTGGAGTCAGCAATAAATGCCATCCACGGCGGAGCTGACGAACTTGAAGTATGCAGCTCTCTCACCGAAGGGGGGCTGACGCCTTCTCCAGGGCTAGTCAAACAAATTATGGAAATGGTAAAAAATACAACATAAATAGAATTTCCGCTGATATGTCAACTTAAATATTTTCAGTCGCTATCAAGTAACATTATTTTATATTTTTAGGTGAATAATATAGCAGCCGGGAAACCAATCCGTAAATCATGTCACGATTGCGGTTGCGATAAATTAACGAAGGTAGGTCCACTTGATAAATGGAGTGGTTCATACAAGCAGCTATTTATTTGTCGCTCAAAGTTTCTTTGTTTATTTTTTCCAGCGACCAAAAGTTAACGTAATGATCAGATGTCGTACAGGCTCTGACTTTTGTTATTCTTTAGAAGAGATGGATACAATGTTATCTGATGTAGATGTCTTCAAAGGTTTTGGTGTGGACCGATTCGTTTTTGGCGCCCTTACTGAGACACAAGATGTTGACGAGATTAACTGTGAGAAATTAATACGTTATGCCGAGGCTCCAGTAACTTTTCATAGAGCCTTCGACGTGTGCAATAATCCTTTATCAGCTGTCAATAAAATTTCTGGTCTTGGTTTCAATAGACTACTTACAAGCGGACAGAAGGCTTCGGCTGATGAAGCTGAAGCTATTCAGCTAATAAAAACACTAATCAGCACAGTTGGTGATAAAATAGAGATCATGCCAGGAGCTGGAATAAATCTGGATAATGTGAAGACTTTTATCGATATTGGCTGTAAAATAGTTCACAGTTCATGTAAGAGAATTAGATATCTTCCGCAGGTTAATGGGTTGGCTATGGGGTCGAGTGATAGTGGTCACGTTTTGCTTACTGATGAGACTATTGTTAAGAAGATGAAGGAGACCATTAGTTAAATAGCTAATCAATAAACATTCCATATTTTTTATCTTTTTTTGTATTATTGAAATCTTGTTCATACAGACCTCCTCCTTCTTTCCTATTGAATCAACCACTCTATCTACCTACAACAAAAAATCGCGCCAAAATTTGTTGCCTACGTATACATATACTGACACGGAAAACATCATTTCTTTTATACAACCTAGTGATGTAATCGAATTATTTGCGAATTCGCATCATTATTTTTACTTCAGTCCTCAAGCGCTTTGTTCGCGCGATTCCTTTTATCCTAGTTTCCTATCAATCACGCTTCTGTGGAATCTTACACGAAATAGGTTTTTTATGTTCCCGGGCGGACAGATATTTTTATTGTAATTGTAATGTATCGTCTAAAATTAAGAAACATAAGTTCCAGTTATTTTATTTGGTAGATAATTTTATACAAAATACAAAATTCCCTTCCATTTTTTAATTTATTCGATAGATAGTTATATGGCTATTCGGAAATCGTGAAACTGGGTCCATATCTATATATTATAGGTATGCATGACATACAATATCCATTTTTTCTTAGTTATTTATAAAAATGAAACCTTTTGGATCATAATATCCTCATCACAACTTATAAAAAACATTATTTTCTAGAATAATACCAACTTTTCCTAGTCCAATAATTTTGACATCACGCACGGTTCACCTCGCTCCAACATAGGCATTCTACCATCCGCCGTTGCCGAACAAAAACCTGCAAGCGTTATTTCCTACAACATCGATAAATATTGTGCTCCATTTATCATGGCGGTATATTGCAGAGGAAAAATTCTGGCCCACTCGCGTTTAATGATGCTATTACTGAGCCGGGGAAACAATATCAGAAGGGAGTTGAAGATCCTTTAATAATTGCTGTGACCTGCCTTAAATAAAGGCAAGGCAACGTTTTAACAGTTTGCTAATGACTCGCAAAAGGCTGCCTCTTGTTATTGCGAAAATGGGCAAGCTGTTGACAGATCAAGAAAAAAGCGCGGCAATTGGCGGGATTTTGCTCGTTACGTCAAACTTAAGGTACAGGGTACAGACTACTACTGTCTACAATCTGCCAAATTTACTTCATAGATTTTCAACTTTTTTTCTATGCTTCAATGTTGATTGGAAAAAATTGTCAGTTTTCGGGTAGCTTGATGCGGTGGCGTCTGTTTATGGTATTTCAATAAATGTGCTACGAAGGCTTGCAATTTGCAAACTATTAACATAGATCATTAAAAGCCTCGATACCTGTCCGTGCCAGTTATTAACGGTCTTTTGTGATATTATCAGCTGGTGTAGATGTACTTTGATCTTCGAGATGTCTCTTCCAGTCTTGTTGAATAAAGCCGTTAGGTTTGTCTAATTGTCTTTGGTTCTACCAGAAAATGTACTCGTATCGGTCCGATGAATACTAAACCTCATTTCTCATCCAATGCAATGGTTTATTGAATCATTGTTAACATTTTCTAGGTTTATTAAGTTTTTTTTTTAATTGGATGCTTATTTTAATATGTACGGTTTTTTTGGTAGAATTTCGGTAGAATATTTTACATGTTCCGTGAACGCGTCTGTATTTTATATACCACTTCATTTGCATCATGTTCTCTCTCCGAGTTCTCTCATTCAGCAAAATGCGAATTTCTCTCTGAATAAACTTATGAAGCGAAACACGAATTTCGTGTCGAGTAAAACCTTCATGTCTTTTAATTTAGTAGAAATGTTATGTAGGTTAGTTGGAAATAATTTAATACTGATAAAAATTGGCGGGTTTATTACATTACATTAGCCAAATTCATAAAAAGGTTTCCCGGCCTTTGAAAACAGATTTTGGGTAGATAGAAAGAATAAAGAGTAGGTATGGCGAATTTGTCAGAGCTTAGGATGATTAATGATAATTTGGGAAAATGTCCAAAACGGAACTACGACGTGGTGGCCCGCGCGAACCGCGTCGCAACAATCTTTTCTACCCGCCATCAATCATAGCAAGCTTTTAAAAGACCTTCTGTTCCTGAGGCCGAGGTCGGGAACCAACATATTTTCTCATATTTTACAAATAAACGAATTAATTGCTCCCGAACAGAGCTTTTCAAATAAAGCGAGCAGTTATTGGATGTTTTCTCGGAGTTTGTTGCAAATCGCAAATTGCTGAGATTAAGTTGCTCTAATTGGCTGTTACAGCTAGCCATGCCAATCATTTTACAGTTGAATATGAAGCTCAATTTCCACAAACAATAAGATTGTGTAATATAAAATACCAATTGATTAATGTCGATATCCGCATGACGATGATGAAATAAAAACACAACAAATAAACGAAAGGGTTTATTTCTGTGAATCAAAGTGTAGATAACTAATATATTTAAAGTACCTAACTTATAATATCTATGTTACATCTAAGGTATAAAATAAGGCTATGTCGTGAGATGTGAATATGCTTACTTTAAGGCAGTCCTTGCATACCGTGCATCATTATAACTACTATTTACATCGACTTAGGTCTAAAATCTAGGTCTAGAATGTATAGAGACAAGAATTGGTCGAATTGCACGTTTTACACGTTAGATAAAGCGTTCCATTTTACGTTCAAGCGATTCTAGAGTAGGTTTAAAAAGTAAATTATTAGATTTAAGGTAGTTACAAAAAGATGTAACTAATAATAATATTATTATTCCGTATGAACCTTCTTCATTTTGCGGAATCATTTTACGGTGATTTTTTACTTTAATTTTGAGGATTTCGTGACACAAGTATTAATGAAATTATACATAATTTCAGCAATTTTCCCATTTATACTTAGCAAAAAATCACAGTAAAATGTCCGTTATTGCATATTCTAAATAGGTACACTAAGTAGGTAATAATTACAGGTATCTGATTAGGGTTTAGTACATTGATATCGGCAGAGGACGTTGTTAATATTCACCAGTAAACTAAGAACCTATACTAAAAAATATTCTAGCATCAACAATAAAACGTTCGGTTTATCCGAATTGACGTTTCACATTTCTCTACGCCAAAAGTCCTTTAGAAAAAGCTCAGTGCATCAATTCCTAAAGTTTTTCACAGAATTTATTTTACAATGGCAATTTTTTCCGACAATCTACGAGCGATGTCGAGGGTCTTTTTAGGTCAACAACAATAAACGTATATTTAGAGATCTAGGATTAAACAACGCAGTCAAATATTTCGAAAAGTATCAAAGAACACTTACAAAATTGACTTGTTAGGGATACGTAGGAATGCTTTTGGAGTTTTCAAACTATGACCGAATGTCTGTTTGTCTTCTTGTCTGGTGCGTAGGGCTCTAGCTTAGCGGGCTCGGTGTTGAGGGCGCTGTAGTCGACGGGGAACGGCGGCTGAGGGAGGGAATCTTTGGGGGGCACGAGTACCCACTGTCCAGGGCCGTTCGGGTTCTTCCCCATCAGCCAGTTGGTGAAGCAGTGGACATACGTCCCGTAGTCCAGTATGAGGTAGCCGTTCTGTTGAAATAGATTTAATTAGGTAAATTGGAGTCACTTCTTACTACCGTAAGGGTAGAGGCATAAAATAGTACTATTGAAATAATAAAAAAAAAACGATTCCGATGAAGAATGATAGTTTGCAAAATAAAACTTTATATGCGAAACACGATAAGTGGATCAGTTTCTGAATACTAAAGTATTATTGGAAATATGTTACGTAAAAGTGTGGCAAACTTCAAGTCAAGCTTACAGTCATATTCTCTGTTATATTACTATCTTACTTCGCGTATAAGCGCTAAGGCCAAAGAGAACACAGATAACTCACGCTAGTCATGCGATCGAAAGCCGTGTCTATGATTTCATCCACCCGGTTCGCGTTCAGACCAATCACTGAGCGGTAAAACGCAGCCAAAGCAGGTTTTGTTATAGCACCTGTACCTGTAAGCAAAACTACATTTTATTGTACGGCAACACAGAAAGGCCCGAATTCCCAATAGAGGTGGGCCGAGATTTATTGGACACCCGAAGTTCGACATCTCTGGGATTGGATCCCGTGATAGGGGTGAGCCTATTGATATTTGCCTGGTGTGCTTCGAAATATGACGGTATATTATGTTATTACAAAAAGTTTAAAAGTATATTGGGGAGTTTGTTGCGCCACTTCTTCTTCCCAGCAAAAACACATAGGAAGTGGTGAATGAAGGGTGGGCGTTTTAGGGGCTGTCTTTGTAATATTTGACGTTCAAAAAGTGCTGTTTTACAGCCAAGTTTGAATAAATGATTTTGAGTTTGAGTTTGGTATTTCCTATTAAGGTGTATATAGTTTATTTTATGGTATACTTTTGTATTTAACAAATTGTGTAGTTTAGGAGTTTTAGCGGGTTGACGTCAAATAAGTATATTAAAAATCCAGGTAGCTCGTTATAATGGTATACACGAACGAAAATTTACGCATCAAATTGAAGACATCAAAGTGACAACTGAAGTAAAAGCTCAGTTTTCCCTCATATTCTGTTGAACAGAATTATGACGATGTTACTAAACCAACCGAGGTCATTCACCTTGGCAATATTTCGTGATAAATCGTTTCAGATTTCTAAATCAGCATGACAGGATATAGCAATATAAGAAAATACATTTCTGTAATGGGATTTTCATGCAATATGTCAGCATTTATTACATTAAAATTAAAGTACATTTTTTTATTTTGTTTTTATGAAAATATGGCCAGATAATGGCGTCCATTATCTAGCCTACTGTGGTAGCTAAGAATAGTCGCACATTTTTAAATAACGTCCAACAAAAAAAGGTCGCCTTACACAGCGTGTTATTCCAATAACTCTTTCGAAATACAGCGAGAATATCGGGTTGTACTAGCTTTAGACCAAAAAGTTAAAATAAAGGCAAAGACAGACGATAGAAAAATAAGTGCGACACAGAAAAAGCTGTGTTGCCTCGCCTCAGCACACCCGCTGTGATTTTGGCTACAAATGTTGAGCGAGGTGCCAAATTTTTAAACCTCTGGAGACCAACCAAACGTTTGTGTTGTCATTTTATTTAGTTGTACCTATAGATATTTCTGGTGCTATAGATTTAAAGCTTAGAATAGTTATATTCTTGCTTCAACGCACAATGATTTAATTCAGCGCAAATTTTCAAGTACGTATGACCTAAAATACACCAACAGAAGCATTTTGTAATTACAATATTCAAATACTCTAAAGTTTGTGCTCTAAAATTATTCGACCAAGAATAATATTAGCGGCAACGCATAACAAACATTCCCGTTTAAATTACGATAGCAATTAACGTTTCATTAGCAATAAATTGAGGGCCTACGGTGCAAGAGAACAATTCATGTGATAATAATTAACGTTATTCAGGCCTAAGGGTGATGACGTCAGCCGAGGCAACTCGCCCGCGTCAAATTAATCCCGTCTATCAAGGCATCGCGGGAATCGACATACGTCACTTTGTGCCACTCTATTACCGTAAACAGGGCAACGTTTGTTCACAATCAAGCGGAAAATAAGTCTGTTTGGGTTAAAAATAAGGAGTTAGTAAAGTTTGTTTTCGCTGAGGAAGGAGAATGTCGTCGCGTCGGGAGAGTTTGTGTAGCTACTCTGAAGTACACTATATACCCTGCTGTGCTATAATGAGAGTAGAATTTTCGACGAATTATGCTTGATAAAAGTCGTCAATATTGGTTTTACTAGTTACTTCATAACAAAAGTGCACTTACTTGTCCTATCAACTACATGAAACAGAATTTTGCAGAGGTATTGTAGGTAGAGTGGCAGGTCCGTGAACCGCTTCATTTCGGACAGGTGTAAGGCCCATCGCGCCAACCATCCCTCCAGCGTCGTCCTCCCAGGAATGTTGATACCACTGGACTCGGGACCGCAGACCCGTCTGTAGTAAGGCAGATCAGCCCATCTGTTCAAAAGTTAGAAATTAAATTAAATATGCCACAGAAAGGTAGCGTAGATTTAAAAAGGGATCTAAAGGGAAGGAATTTGACGAAGGTTTTATTTATCAAGACGGGAGGAGCTTGAATAATTTGCATATCAGATTATTCGCGTGTTTTTGTTATGCAAACACTGTAATAAAAAGTAATGGGGAAAAGATATGGAATGTAATAACGAAGGAAAATTTGATGTAATGATGGCATCCTCATCCGTGCACAAGTTCATAGTCCGATGGGACGGCAATCCGACACGACCGGAGAGAGATCAGGCGCAGGACCGACATTTACGTGCTCTGCAATGCACGGGTGTATCAATCACCAACTTCCAGACTCCAGGCTGCTTTATGAAAGTTTATCAAAACTCCCGAAGCGATTTCGGCCCGACACGGGATTCGAACCCGAGAACCCGTGCACAGCAGTCGCGCCTTGCGACCTCTAGACCAACGAGGCGAAGGTTGGATAACACGTGACCTAGACAACGAATGTTGTACACGTTGTACCAATGTTGTATAGTCTAGTGATTTTTCTTGAGCTACCGTTGGTTGTTCAGTTTGCTGTTCTTCCATCGTAAACTTTATGTTTCTTTCATCAGCTTCCTGCTCGAGCTGTCTAGCGTCGGACCTAAAGTTATAAAGTACCATAATACTGCGTCATAAAAGCAGTCTACATTTCATGAGAATGTCAACTAGGAATATATACGGCCTACGGAATTGCATATTACATTTACAAAGTGCTCATATTTTTGGGCCAATTTCATGAAATGTCAGCAGCTGGCTGACATTCATTTTTATGGGGTATCATAGTATATGCATAATTACGGTTATGCTATGAATTTTTTTGAACATATTTCTGTTTAATATCCGAGTTTTACGGACATTGTAAATAAAATTTCTTGTCCTAATTTCTTGAACGCCCTTGGAGGAGTTCGTGGCTATATAAGCAACAGCCGCACGGGTCGATCGATCATAAGGTTAAGCAACGCTTAGCGCGGTCAGTCCGTGGATAGGTGACCATCTTGTCAAGCCGACCCCAACATAGCTTGGAAAAGGGTTAGGTATGTGAAGAATTTCTTGAACGCCCCTATACTTCTAGGTCTTAAGGAAAGTTAATTCCTAAAATGGTTTAAAGCCAGATTAATTAAAGGCCATTAACATGTCTGGTTGTGAACATATCGACTTACTTGGCGGGCAGTGGATTGATGAAGTGGTCTATAAATTCCCGCTTAACTTCGAGCAGTATGTGGAACTCGGACGAGTTTGGCGACCAGTCCGCAAAATGCGCCAACCTCTGTGAATTATGAGGGGAAACAAATTTAATTATTCTCTTTCATTATACCGGGCGTTAGGTATGTGAGGTTAATATGACTTAATGTTGAATTTTAGGAGCTGAATCTATAGTAGGTTATAAGGCAGAAGAGTGTTTGTTTGGTTGAACGCGCTAATCTCAGGAACTACTAGTCCGATTTGAAAAAATCTTTCAGTCTTAGATAGCCCATTTATCGAGGAAGGCTTAGACTTTTTATCCGGGTTGGCAGAGTTGAGGAATTGGAAGCTAGTTTTCTATATTTGCCTTTATGGCGGTCTACGAGTATTTGCCTGGCCTGTCAGTTTCTCGGCTTCGACTCGTGTTGGCTTCGTTCGAAACTCGAGGCCTTTTTATTAAGATACATAACTTCGTTAATCAACACCGTTGAACTTTTAACTGAGTTATTTGAACTGTGCCAAGTTAATTAAGTTTCAAATGCTACTGTGATTGATTTGATTTAAAATTTTGATTCGGTAAACTTAATTAGATAAATATATTTAATTTAATTAATTTAGGCTTCTGAAGGTTTCACCGAATAATAATGAAAATTAAATCAACCACACTTAAATCGATGACAAAATTGCATAGACTATCGACATCGATGAATTGCCAAAAGATTTGATACCTTCCTACCTCGAAGAATTGGTCGAAGTCTGTATCAATAATGACGTCATCGCGATCATGGTCGAGCAGCTCCGTGAAGAACAATGTCATCTTGTCTGTTTGCATGGAACTTAGCTGTGCTAGAGGCTGCTCGTCTTCTAGATCCAGGCATTCTAGGTCTTCGCTGCATCTGTTGACCCATGTCGCTGTGACAGAGAAAAAACATAAATCAGCCGAAGAAATCATATAAGTTTGAGTGCAAAAGATATATAAAGGAAAGGGTTGGGTATAAGGCGTCCGCTGCCATTTATCCTTTATTGTTATCGTAAACCCTTCGCTCACCTCGGGATAAAAAGTTAGGTAAACAGAATATGATCCCAGGAAAGAATATGCTTGTCCCCTCTTAAGAATAGAAGTTTGGTTGTTTATAAAACTAGATTTCATGACAGTTGACTATCGGTTTGGAACGTAAACATATCCACTAGCCTTTTGACCGCCACAGTCACGTAAGTAAGTGCCCAGCACGCCACGGTCACGACTACAAGATAGCCTTAAGTTCAAAATTAATAGTGAGTTTTAATCGATATAATTTTGAACTCACTACTGCGTATACGGGTATATTGTAGGTATTTATGGATGAATTCTTAGCTTGGTGCTGAGGGCACGTAATTTTTGTTTGACGTGACGGTGAAGAGGTTATACAAAAATTTCCAAAAACAATAGGTGTTAAAAACTTATGAATCTCGAATGGCTACCAAACATTTATACGAAAAAACTTATAGCTTACGTTCTAAAATGTCGGAATATCGATTTCTCGATTGAAATAGAATGACAGTACGATTGTGTTCGTCCCTGGAGAATGGAGCTCACACCACAAATAAAACAAAGTTGGACCATGCATGA
Organism: Heliothis peltigera; assembly: GCA_958496145.1. Taxonomy (NCBI): domain Eukaryota; kingdom Metazoa; phylum Arthropoda; class Insecta; order Lepidoptera; family Noctuidae; genus Heliothis; species Heliothis peltigera. The sequence goes on from OY292341.1 coordinate 3,940,732, forward strand.
ATTTAGTGTGGAGTCAAATAGTTGGCTCATATGAATATAGTACCTTCCTTTTCAAAACGGTTTCAGCTCGCTTTGGGCAACCCTTTCATATGTAAATTATACAAGTATTTTTTTCTTTCTTAAATATTAAAGGAACGGTTATGTAATATTACAGAAAGTGCACCTGTGTCAACATAACTTGCCAGCATATCAAGCTACAACAGTCTATTAATTTCCTTAATAGGTTTCAACTTTATCGCTGCAGCGTTTGATTCAAAGTTGATCGGGAAAATTATTACGGATTCGGGTAGCTTGATGTGGTGGCGTTTGTACATGTCCTGCTTACCTAGCTGATCTCCTTAGAGAGAATAGCCGCCGCGGCCGATAATCGGTCTAGACACCATTTATGTTACGTAAAAGCGAAGCCTAAAGACCTAAAGACTCGCAAATTATTAAAAAAAATATTTACTAATTTTTTTCCTTGTGTAACAATTTATTCTAAATCACTTTTATCCAAAGTCGCAGATACACACAGAGACGCTCATAAGTAGGTTCTTCAAAAAATACAGCAGTTGGTAATTTGAATAAGCCTATACCTATAAGTTATTAAAGTACCCAAGTTGTTCCGAAAGTAGCCTAAAGCTACATTAAGGTAATAGAACGGTTAACATGGTTAGGTTTCTGAAATCTATAGGGAACTGCTTCGGTACCTACGAATGAATAACTTAAGAACTTTCCTCGTGCCTTGTACCTCGTTTTTCAAGGATTTGAGAGTGAGGCCTAATTAGGTTCACATACATAGGTTCCTTCTGGATGGATATAGAGGAAGGAGATGACCAAAGAAACGATGGATGGATTGCATGAAAGTTGATATGGCTAGAAAGAAGGTGATGATGATGACATAGGTTCCTTTTACTGGTATTTGGACCACATTTTTTTTTGTGGGCAATCATCAAAAGATTCCGCTGTGGGTGTATCTGGAGGGAGTGTCAGAGTGTCAGAAAATAATAAAAATATCTTCTTTCTTTCTTTCTTTCTATTATTGACCCACTATGTTCCTTCTGGAGGTCTTTGCGTGTCCCCTGCGGTAACTCTTGCGAACCAAACAAACCCCTATCCTATTTGGACTACATTTAAAGTAAAAGTATCAAATAAAAAAAAAAAGAATGGAAGCATGATTTCGTTCCTCGATATTTCCGGCGGCTCCGTTCGATGTTTCAATTTATCGAAAATATTTTCCGCGAACTATTCCGTATGTTTCGTAGTTCACATTCAGTTTTGCTGACAAGTACACGAAGTGCATATTTCATGAACCAGTGTTTTGTAACGTTCATTGTTCTGAATATTTTAGGAAGTCAATCGTGTTTTTGATATTCGTATAAAGTTCGTTTATTTTCGACAAAGTTCATAATAGTTTTGTTTATGGAGTTTTTAATTTAAGTCTAGTGTGTATTTATTTTTTTTCCTTCGCGGCAATTCATCAAATGATCCATGAGGGACATACCTAGACAGTGTCAGACTATTACTGACTAAAACCCACTATGTTCCTTCAGGAGGTCCTTGTGTGCCAGGGCCACGATAACTCTTACGAACAACCTGCAGCTCAGGCAGACCCTAAGGGGCCTCCTATTTTCCTGATATCTCTTCGAGGAGCGCGTGGAAAAGGGCCTGTCGTCTTTAGACGTACGGACGTTGAGCCACCCAAAACTCACTGCCCACAGACCCGCGTCCTGAAAGGCCTATGACCGTTTCCAAATATAACATCGTGTGTCAATTTACGCTTTTCAAATCTACATTGGCTCACAGCGACAGCAGTTGCACAAAAATCAACACGCAATCTGCAAAACCAATACCGATAGGTTTTTTAACAAAAAAAATTGTCGTCATTCCAAAAACTGGTGATAAGCTGACGCAAGCCGGGGTGTCTGCGAGTGAGTGATGTATTTACCTGACTAGTATATTGTTATAATTTGTATGTTTATGTAGGTGTAGATACACTTGCGTGCTAACATGTAGTCCCCACTGGGAGGTTAGAAAAAATAATTCCTTTACGGTGTAAATACAGTATCGTTTTTATTTATGTCTTTGCAAGGCAGGTTGCCGTCATGTTAACCCAATCACAGTAACTAAAAATAGCTAGTAAATCGATGGTGGGCTCTAGTTAGTAAGCTACTCGAAACTGTCAAATTTTCCCAATCAACTATGAACCATATGCTTCAGGGATAAAGTTGAAAATCTATTAAGGAAAGACAGATTGTAGTAGCTTGATGTGCTGGCGTCTGTATAAGGTTTTGATTTTCAATACTTTCAGTACACACGCGATCGATCGATTTCCTTATAATAATGTGCCGACAAATGACAGTGGGGCCACTAAACTTCCATCAATCGTTTGATCGTAGATGACTTAATCTTCAAACAGTCGCGAACTCGTCACAAATTTCGAAAGTTTTCCAACAAAATCCAGGTGTAATTTAAATTCAAGGTCTACTTCCACATTACGATAAATTACCAGGAAAAGATGTTCGCTGGAGGGACGTGAGGATTACTTATTAAACAAGCGGTAAGATTCCGCCCGTTTCAAGGGTGGCCGAATTATTGCGCCGCAGTGCGGAACCCATTGTATTTTGACAAAATCTCAAACGTACCCTTTCTCTTTTGTACAATGAATAACTTTTAAGTTGCGGACGTAACTCTCTGGACAAATATTATGTTTAACTGTAAACGAGTTATGTAAGTTCACTGTACGCTCATTATTCAGACGGATGGTAATACAATGGCACTTTAATTAGCTAAAGGAATTATAAACGTAAATTCCTTTACTTATACTTTGATGTAGATATAATTAAACAGACTGAGGAGAACTCAAGAAGTAGCCAGATATCTATATCTATAATATAATAAAATCGTAGAAAAGTCAAAACTGTACATTGAATATTTTTTTTAAATAATAATTGGGATGTGATCTACAATCGATATCGAAGCCAAAAATATAGTTTTTAAATTTTTTGTCTGTTTGTATGTCCGCGACAATTTCAAAAATGACTGCATGGATTTGCTTCAAATTTGGCATGAATATAACTAAGAGGTCGGGTCAACATATGGGATACATTTTATCACGCTATCACGTACGGGGGGGGGGGGGGGGAATGTTAAATCACCTAATGCCCACGCGGACGAAGTCGCGGGCAACAGCTAGTTTTTAATATAAATTCTACAATTTCTCTCGAAACTTCCTTGTCCACTTATGGTCGCTTCTAAACTTAGCAAACATTTTGCAGCATTAAACTAAATTATTATGAGTTCCTCAACAGTTTCTAAAAGTTCTACTTTGATCGTAGATGCAAGGAACTAGTTTTATGAATACTGCATTAGGGAAAAATTGCAAACATAATTTGCTGGCCCAGCATTAATTATTATTTCAATAAAACAGGCTAGTAACTAGTACACCACATAGTATGCAATAACGATTATGCCAAAATATATTAGGACGTAGTAAATTATGCGAGAAGTGATGTATAATAACAGCATTTCATTAATTTCAATAAAAAAGGCTAGCAACTAGTACACCACATAGTATGCAATAACTATTATACCAAAGTATATTAGGACAAAGTATTATGCAAGAAGTGATGTACATATAATAACAGCATGATAAGATCTTTCCTGTTGAATGTCAAAGTTATACTGCATTATATATTAAATTAAAAAAAAATAAGTCGTACCATTACCTAATTGCTGCCTTCGACACAAGAAGCGCATAACATTTTATAATGTAGACAAAATTCCTTTTTCAAACACGCTTGTGAAAAAATTTAACAATGAAAAATACTTCTTTCTTTTTTTAAAAAGAGGGAAAATTTTGTAATGGGCCAATTAAAATAATTAAACACTAAAATAAAGGCACTCAATAGCAACTCACATAGAATGCAACCGTTGGAAAGTTTTTCGTACATTTTCAGAAGAGGCTCAGATCAGTACTGCAATCTGCTAGAACGAACACTATGTGCAATTGTCGAGATCCGCGATAATATATAACCGTGGCTGTAGACACTGTTGATGTTAGTACATCACTAATTTAAGGATTAAACATTTGACGTATACGAGATAAAATTAAATTGTATTCTTTTCGATGTTTACTCTTAAGATATGTCACACACGTTTATCAAATATTATTCTGTTTGGGGGCACGTCCGTGTTTATTTGTATTTCATTTAGCTTTCCGCTAACAGATACAATGTTACGTAAATGAGCATATTACCTTTATTTGTCTGCAAATACTTGTCTTTGAGCGGTTTTCCCAAGACAAAAATGTGACGCAGAATTTCTTAGGGTGGTCCTACACAGCAGTTGTATAACGTTATACAACATTATAACACGATAAAATTCATAATGTTATCGTGTTATACAATATTGAATTATGTTATATAAGTGTTGTGTGGGAGCACCTTTACATAAAATGCTACGACAGTGCAGTGTATTCGCGAGTTTTAAAAAGTATTCCTTAAACAATAGGAAAAGCGGTTTATTGCAAGCACGGTTTTCAACGTAAAATGACGTGTATTTCAAGCTAGTCTATTATTTGATGTCGTAAAGTGAGACTGTGCCCTCGTATTTCTCCATTCAGACAGAGGTTTTCAATAAAGTTCGTCGGGCCGCACCGAACGCTCGACATGTTTGATGTATTTCCTTTACAACTTTTAGTGTCAGAATACAATAATAAATATAATTGAAAGAATTCCGGGTTTTAACGACCTCCTTTTTTATTTATTTATTGTTAAACAGAACGGCCGAAGCCAATTACACTAAACTTATAATTAATTTTAACTCGGTCATGCATCTTTCTCACAAAAATGTTACGAGTTGTGCCAAAGAAAAGTGATAGATTTTTAAGATATTATCTAGTTTACTTCTTAACCCATTATGTATGCTGCCTTTGGATCTAAATACTCTTTACTACTCAATGTTAACCAAACCCCAAAAGATCATGGCCCGTTTTTGACTTATAAAGCTGAAGAGTTTGTTTGTTATCGATCGGTGTTGCAAAATTTTTCCAGTATTATATAGCCCATTCATAAAGCAAGGTTATATGCTTCTTTTTATCCGGTTGCGCGGAGTAGTTCCCATAGGACATAGGCAAAAACGCTGGCGGAAGCTAGTGTTATAATAGAATTGCGAGAACTCAAATAGGAATGTAGGCCAACGGCTGGAATTCACTTAGGAATGTTCAGGCGTCCAATTCCAAGACATCACGGAAGATGGTTATAAAGGACATTAATAATGCTTTTATGAGAAGTAAGTAGAGTGAGTTTAAAACTTTTGTTTTCTGTATTAATATAAGGCAGCAATCATTTTCATGCAGCAAATTGAAGATACCCCTTCCCCAAATTGTCAACGGCAAATTTTACCTTAGCGTTTAAGTTTTGTTTTTAATGTCGCAAAAATAATTTCCTAAGACATCTGGCCCTGATCTCATCTTCTTCCTGAAGGGTAATTGCTAATTTGTAGTAATCATACTATATTCAGAAGATCCCTACATTTCTTCTTTAACTTAAGAGCTTAGCTCTTGTCGGTGCAGCTCCTTCCATTTTTGCCTATCGTGCGCTTACTCTTGAACTTCCTTATGCGTCTCAACTTTCACCTTCTCTTTAATTTAAAAAAAACCATTAAAAACATCGTAGTCGAAGGAAAGAGAGGAAGGGGTCGGCCGAGATATAGCTACATCAGTCAAATCCCTACATTGTAGAAGGAAATAAAAATAAATACAGCTTAAAATATGAAAATGACTTAAAAGATTTGCATGTTCTGTCTACTATTCCCAGATAAAAGCTACATTGTAAGCAAATCCTATAACAACTTTGTCACGTTAACAAACATATCTCGCATTTACATAGCATCGTCTCCTGATGCTGGAACTTCAATTAATATTTTATGAATGAAATACAAACGAATCAAACGTTAGTTCTGTTCCGATATTCCTTTATTCACTTCGGATAGGGAGTAAGTAAAATAAAACATGGCCGGCGCTCGCTTGAGGCTCCGCTCATGTCGGCTTGTGTAATATTTTAACTAAAGGAGCTGAGAATCTCTATTTCAACATTTTTGTGAGGTTTTCAGGCCGGCTGTCATTGAACATCCTTTGGCAGTCGTTACGGGTAGTCAGAAGCCAGTAAGTCTCGCCAGTCTAACCAAGGGGTATTGGGTTGCCCGGGTCACAAGGTTGAGGAGGTCAGATAGGCAGTCGCTCCTTGTAAAACACTGGTACCTACTCAGTCGAAACCGGTTAGACTGGAAGCCGACCCCAAATTAGTTGGGAAAAGGCTCGGGAGATGATGATGACTATGGAAAACGTGATCTCATACAAGATAAGCATTTATTCAAATACTGTAACATAAGTAATAAATTTACAAACGTATCTTTTTTAATATTCACTGAAAAGCGATCTCGGCAGAACCATTCTGTACTGAGACCTTTGGCTTGATAGATGGAGATTACTTTTTTGACCTTATGCTTCTCACTCGCTTTTTATCTCGTTTAGTCACTTTCCGTGAAATCGTTAGCGCTTGTGATTGTATATTGCGAAGCATCATATTTTTGAATTTGTAGTAACCTTTCTCTTTACTATTACTCGTTCTTGTGCGTTTATTGCTTTCATTGGAGCTGGATGGCGAAGCTTGCTTTACCTTGGTGTATTTCTGTTTGCTCTTTACCTTGCCTCTAACTTTTCCTTTTATTGCCTTAGTCATTATTTGAAGTACGTTATGCGGTAGCTCTGAGTTGTATAGAAATCATAATTGTTTTAAGCCTACGGGATTCTCGTTATGTATTTGTCAGAGTGACACAGTTGACATATTTACAAAGTGAAAATATATTTTTTAATCTAGTTGACTGCGATTCGATTAAGATCAAGTATATTATGAAGAGTTCCGAATGAGTTGCGGTGAAGATTTTAAATGTTTGGGAAAACATTTTTTTGAAAATATTTATCAAACTTTTTTATTATTATTAGGTATAGGAAAGTCAACTAGCGTAGGATTAAACTACACAAAAACTTTTGGGGTTGAGTCGTTAATTTTATAGATTTCTCTCGTGCAAAGTTACTCTGCGTGAAATATCTTCACCGCAGAGAATGCAGCTTCTCATGCGTGTTAAGATTAATATACTTTCCGATATCATTTTTCCTTGCTTTATTTGGGAAGGAAAAGCGATTTTTATTAATTTAATGTCAAGTAAATATTCTTTTGTAAAGACATTGTGTGGTACCTACTTTCACTACTACTTTTGTGATTTCAGAATTTTTAGTCCAGGTTTCCTCGATATGTCTTCTTTCACCTTTATCTGTCATTGGTGTCCAAGATATACTTAGAAAGTACATATACCTAACTTAGAAAATTTGCATTGATACTTGACTGACATGGAATCGAACCCGCAAACTCATATTTGAGAAACTGGTGCTTTAACCACTGGGCCACGACTCTTACCTACTCTCAGGTATTGCGAATAACACCAAAAACTGTTTAAAATAATAAGTGTGAATGTAAGCAGGTCATTTATAGTTCTTGACCGTCTTGGTACCAACATTTACGGATTCGGTTTTCAGTACGCACTTCGGCTCATATTTACGGTCACGAATACCTTTGCGTGAAAAACTTCACTGTTATTTCTTTTTAAAATTCAATACACGCTTAGGTCGGAACCTTTTGCGGGGAAAATACTATGCCTTAGGGCCCTCGCCCTCGGTAATTTTTTTGTAGCGATGCAGTCGCGATACTGGCGCGCGTAGGCATCGATATAGACCCGCAGCTGTGGCTAGCTGTGTGCCCGCAAATCGTCGCGATGCAAACGCAATTCGGTCGCGATGCAGTTACACTGATGTTCGGCACACTCCCTCCCCCTCTGTGCTTTCTCCCATATCGTCCAACGCTGTCGCGCGTTTGTTTACAATCGCGATGCAGTAGCGCGTTGTAAACGCGAATAACACGCGTTAGAAGCGATACAGTTGCGCGATTGCTAAAGGTAAGACTGTATCGCTACTAAAAGTCGCTGTGGGTGGCCTTAGCTGTAAACAAATGAAATAATCGATATCGGAATACGGGTGTTATGCGTGACAAAGGGTCATAGCCGCTCGTCGGCACAAATCACTGTAAATATTTTCCTTTGCTACTATTATTTTCAAGTTTTTGTTATGCTCGTCATAAACGATCAACAAAAGGCTAAGGTAGGGAAACAAGAAATATGAGAATTAATTAGTATTTTGAAAATCGTGAGCCTCGTGAGCGTCCACACTTACTCGATGTGGGTTAGTGATTTGTGATTTCGAACACGAAATGTTTTCCTTCCCCTTTTGTCAGTCACAGGCGCGTTTTAGTCAGTAAGAGTCTGACACTCCCTCCAGCTGCACCCTCAGCGGGAGAGGTCATTTGATGATTTTCCACGAAAAAAAAGCGCCAGCACATTAAGCTTCCCGGATCTGTAAAATTTTCTCAATCAACTTTGAACCATAATGGTTCAGCGATAAAGTTGAAACAGATTGTACAGCTTGATGTGCAAGCGTCAACACGACTCGATGCATTTTTTTTAAATAATAACCTATTTATTCTTCTCTAACATAGTGTTAGGTACTAAAGCTTTATTGCGTGACTGTATTGCGCTATTCTGTTCAAACAATTGACTTAGCTGCAATCGATATTCCATTAATAAAATTTAAGTCATCTTTTTATGCATGCTTTGACTGTTCCTCCCGTTCTATAAAGTTTGTAATGAGTTTTTTCAATCGAGACAAAGAATCAGGCTGCTGCGGCTGGATTTTAATTATTTTCGTTTACAGAACATTGGTTTTTAATTTGTAAGGTACGAGCACAGATATGAAGTTTCAATTTAATTAATTAATTAGAAGTATGTCTTTGATTAAAAGTAGTTATACATACTTTCATCGATATACTCGCATTATGTTAATGGATATTATTATTTTATTGTTTGTCAAGTTAATGTAAAGTCAAGTAAACTTAGTCGGAACAGCGTTGTCGATAAATTCATAAATCAAAATCTTTTTTTGGACTAATTTCTTTCCACGGTGTACCTATCTTTTTATATCTTGGGTGTATCCAAAATAACAAAAAAACGAATAATTTGTAATGTGTGTCTAATCCATTCATAAACTCATTTTAAAAATGGAATATTATTTTTCGAATATATTGAATAAAAATTTCAATAGGGTTGGAAAAGCGATCAATTTAATTCGTACCGTTTTCAGAAGTATTATACCCCGATTCTATTTTTTAAAGGCAGTCCCTAAAAGTGTTTGTCCAAATAAATAAATAAAATTTTCATTGTCTATGAAACGCTGGCATCCTGCAAAAATAAATACACCTGGCAACACTGAACAGAGCCGGGATTGTAACGTGGAAACTTATTACGAACAGTGTCACGGAACAAATATTACTTTCTTGTTAACAAAGGAGTTGGAAACAGTTAAATAAATGCATTTATCTCGCGATAATCTTAGATTAAACTTTACAAAGCATTCTTCGTAGGATTTTTGCTAGGATATACGTAATTATAGACGGTTGAGTTCGTGTGAGTATGAAAGATATCTTTGAACATTAATTACTTGCATGATCGACCTATTAATTAAAAAGCAGTATTGAAAAAGTGGTATTGTCTACCTTCCTTTAGTTAGATTATTTTAAATAACACATAAGAAGTGGTGAAGGGCGAGAATTTTTGGGACTGTCTTTTGTAGAATTGACCTCCAATAAGTTTTGATTTTCAACCTACTTTGAATAAATGACTTCTTATCGTTTTTTGATTGAAACATTTTCGTATTTCGATATACATCTATACATAATATGGATTTAAGAGATCTAGACTTATTTAGGTGTTGGTCTATTTTAGTTTTTTTAACGGCCATCTTAGATAATTGCAGGTTACTTTACCTAAAATTGTTTTAATTATAGATTTTCATTTGAAATTCAGACCGTTTGGCTCTTGTAGTTAGTCGGTAAAGTTTTAGATTGTTTCAGGCTAAGTGTGATTGCTTTTTTCAGTGACAATATTCCTGGCAGCAGTTTGGAATTGTGCCCAATCAATGGAAATGGGTTAAGTCCATAAAATGTGTAACGTAGTGCTTATTAATTCCACGATATCTTAAATATATGTATAATGTGTAACATTACTAAATTGTAGTTTACAAATGTTTTTTTTAATGAAATATGAAAAAGAACCTCTCATACAAAGCTATATACTGATTTTTTTAAGTGACCATTGAAAGAAAATAGTAATTTTCTTACTTAAAAATGATCATCGTAAACATGTATTCACTGGACTGTATCCAACGTACCAATTACTTCTGGAGGATCTATCGTGTAAGACGCGACAATAGAGATAGTACTTTCTATAAGGGGATTCGCTAAAGCCTCATTGTACGTTAGGCACTAGTCTAGTAAGAAAGGTAGCAGGCCTGAATGCTTCTACAAAATCACGCCTATTTTCTTTAAGGGTATCATCGTAAATCTTCAGGACAGATTTAGATACTGGTGGTATATTCTTATTCTTCTTCTTGTTCATCTGTACCCCTATGATGAATAATGACGTCCAGCCCGATAGTCAGACACGGCATGGCGGCGATTATCCTCGGAGGAGATGAGTGAGGGACCTGTTGTAGTGCGCCAGGGTTGACGTGGTCACGGAAGCACTCTCTACTCTCTTCCACTCTCATAGTCCGATAGACTAACATAGCTAAACGGGGCAGTTAGCTACTATGGCGACATTTCGACATTCGCCATTAAAGAATTTTTCATATTATATAGATATTCATATTATATTATATACTTAACGGCAATCTAATAAGATGCTATACGAAGCGTTAGTAGTACCTGCTTGTTCAACACAATTTTTATAGTGCAAGTTAATATATAAAAAAAAACTAAACTCTTTTTCCTCTGAATATCGATAAGTAACGTAGATTGAATTACAAAAAGGGCAAATATTTCCTTGAAAGATATTTATACAAAATATTTGGTATTGGACCAAGATTTAAAAGGTTTAATCCATGTGACGAAGGACATAAAGAGTCACGGGTACTCCTGAAATATACGGATACTGCTCGAATATACAAGAATATATATAACTTTATTACTTAGTACCCATTAATTTGTTGACTGAAATCCTCTTCGTAATAAACACTTAAAATTATACCCATCCATATCACCGATATTTATAAATGGAATGTATACAAATTAAGTGTTCCCGGCTTGTTTGAACTGTTTAAGGATATTTTGATAACCATGGTCTGTAATTTTAAGCAATCTTTTGAATAATTCTGTTAAAAATAAATGTTTTTACTGAACTAATTGGTAAACAGAGAGATGAGAAAGATAGAGGGAGAGTTTTTAGAGCATTTACTATTATTTAAGTGTAAGTCAAGTGGCAAGCGATAATCCTCGTAATTTTCCATGTTAGATCTTATAGAATGTAATGACTCATCGTTTCAGTTTCAGAGCAATGTTCAAGATAATCAAATGTGTTGACACCTACATTAACTAAAGACCAAAAATCTTTTATCAGAAGGAGGTTTAAAGTAAATTTCTTCAGGTATGTAGTAACAAAGTTTTATTCAAACCGCATCACAAATCATTAGTTACGTTGCCAAATAGCCGCTATTTACTCAAACGTTCAACATCAACGTGACGTCAGAAACAATATTCAATTTTATATCTATTTATATCCGAATATACGAATTCACACTTCAAGTACGAATTATTCAGAAAATCGTTGTTTTCCTTGAAGGTTCTCAGTATTTTTGTCGAACCACATTCAAACTGTACATTTGTGGTTTAAATCAGGGAAATGCGACTTAATTCCAAGTATTGTTACTAAGTTCTGGAAATTGCAGTTTAATCTAGAGAACGAGAGCTTTGGGCGCAGAATCGCGGCATAATTCCAGGCTTGAGGGTACCCGCCAAACCGGGATTGCATCTCGGATACTTGTGCTTAAAACGTGTGGATTAATAGACAAACAAACCACTTTGAGACTTGTTTAAGGTTTTATGAAAAGGCGCGAATTGAAATCAAACAAGAGGCTCGGTCGGCCATTAGCTAGCGCCAGAAATAGGTGACAATCGATTTGTCGTGACGTGACATAAACTGAGTCATTTGACATCGTTATTTCGCGGCTGATTCCCCCTTATATACAAAGTGTGGTTTTTAAAAGTACCGGCTTTAGTACTAGATTTAGTCCATTAGTTTCGTTCAAGGCGATGGTTTAAAGCTAGCGCTAAAGGCGGTTCTTTTTAAGACCACGTTTTATATAAGGAGGATTTAGTTTTTCACTAAACCATGCGCGAAAATTGTTGTAGTATCACAGTTTTTATCTAAAACTTCATTATGGAAAACTAAAACTATTTGCGGTTGTTGACAAAAGGAGAAAAGGTGCCGTGAAATTAGGTTAATGGAACTTTTAACCTGATTTTAGGGGAAAACTCAAAACATGTCGCCTAAATTAGATTTTCTTTATGCATTAGCGTGCACAAACGAATACGCATTTGATTTTTTTTTACACTTTTTCATTGGCCTCGCTTTAAAATTGTCAAGAGTCAAATTGAATGAACGGATTAACGTCACCATCCCGGAGAAAATACCTTTAGGTACTAGGATAAAATTCGCATAACTTATGACGCATTTTATTCAGAGATTATTAATAATAACGGTTTCTCTGTATAATCCTGGGTCCCTGAAAATGCTTTGAGGTGGTCACTATTAATATTTTAAGAATTTTGGAAGACCCCTTTGAGGTAACGAAACCTGCCCTTATAAGGTTAAACAATTTGGCAAAAAAAAAAAATTAAGTATTAAGTAAATAAATCTGACTCATAGATTAAATGTGACCATTTTATGAAGTGAGCAAATCTACGATATGGCTACGACATATACACAAGATAAGCGAAAGTCATCAAAAAAGTATTAAGGCTCAATAAAACAGCCTTACGTAATGTTCTATACATGGGCACAGTGTGTCTGCAAGCCGAAGATAAATCTATTTAAACGCGCTCCCGATTCTCCCATATAACTCAATTTGTTGCAGCTGCGAATTGAGTTTAAACAGGAAAGTCTGATGCATCGCACTTGTGTTAGGTTTTAGCGTTTTCAAACGTACATATCTGTCGCCTATCATTGGATATCTGTTATGGATTATGACATCAATTTTGCTTAACTATGCGGTTATGTGTATCACTTACATTTCATATCGTCCGTCCCATATTAGTATTTTTGTCTATGGTCATCATCCTCATCAACCTCCTGCCTTTATCCCAATTTTTGGGGTCGTCTCATGTTTTCTTCTTCCACACTCTTCTATATGCCGTCATGTCACAAGCATGCTTTCAAATTTTCTCTCATGTACAACGCATCCCTTCAATGCTGCACAGCTCTTGAAATTGTATACATTGTCATTGGCATCGTGATGTATGGTATAAGCCACATTACACATGATTACCGGCTATGAAAGCTATTCTCTCTCAGGAGATAAGCCAGCTGCTCAGGACATATTATAGTGCACAAGCATAATGCACAGACACAGGCGCACTCTCTATATGTATACCCTCGCGCTCATAGCCCGATAAGACGACAATCCGACAAGACCGGAGAGAGATCAAGCACAGGACCGCCATTTACCAACGTATTTTCTGATGCACATGTCGTCTGCAGTCGTCATCATCAACAATTTTCACACTGTTTATATGACCAGCTTCATCTAGAATGATTTATATGAATTTTTGTATCTCATTTTCACGCATGTTGCAATATAAAAAGCACATAAAATTATAACAGCGATGCGCCAAATCCTGAGCGGTAGTGTGGACTTTGAATTAAATTTTATTTCATGTATACAAGAGGTGGAGAGATCCCATTTTGTTGCGGTTGGCAGCTATTAACGTTATCAGAGTTATGTGGTACATTACCGGTATGGAAGCGGTTTTATTACTTGCTTACAGGAGTGTTAACGTGTGGAGTATCGGTTTTAATACCGGCTGTAGGATTTTGAGTCTTCCGTAGCTTTAACTTGAGATTTTGTTGTGGCTTTTGCGAATGGAAATGGGTTTGCTAAGATTGGAATCCTGCTAACTGCTGATTGCGAAGTATTATAGTGAACAAAACAAAATTTAAAGATAATATAATATCGAGACACCTTTTTTCACACACGCTCAGTTAACCCCATGGCAAGCTATTGATTACCTTATGTTATGGGTGCCAACAAAACATTAACTTATTATAACACCTAGACGCAGACGCAGAAAACAAGCATGTTCATCGCACGAATGTCGACCGTGCCGGGAATCAAACCCGTCGTCGAACATATCTCAGTATAGCCAGTAATTTTAATCAGAATTTTCTTAACTGCGCAATTAATGAATTATGTCTGCTAGAAGCTATTAATTTTACCTTGCCTTGTGATTTTACTTTAAAAGGGACTGAATTACTTTGGTTGACCAATTGCTATCGAAATTAAAGGAAAAGTTTCTTAACGATAGAAATTATATCGATCGGGGTTCGTTACTTCTTTAACTGTTACTGTTTCACCACCTACGAATGAGTTTCAGTTTCAATTTCACACAAATTCTGTTCCATTTTTTAATTTCTTTAGTAGATAGGGACTATTCGGACATTCGGACATTGTGAAACTGGCCGTAAGTACATATAAGGAGGTACTAATTGTAGTAAGCTTCTAAATATATTCTAGTTTGAAAAAAATATCTATACATATAATAAAACAGTAAAAAATCCGTGTCTGTACAAATAATATATTGACAAAAATAATAACTGAGGGGGGTTTAGAAAAAGCAATAGAACACGAATCCGAAAAAAAAATTATGTCTGTTTGTCTGTATGTCTGTTTGTCTGTTTGTTTGTACGCGCTAATCTTCGGAACCACTGGACAGATTTGAATGATTCTTTTTTTGTTGTATAGGTGTTAGGTCGGGGCAACATATAGGCTATAAATTATCTTGGAAACTTGAACACCTGATGCAGAACAGCAACAGACCAGCTTAACTATAAGAGATAGAGAAATGCTGCCATAGCAAAAACTGTTCCACGTGATGAGCATTTTCTTCTGCGAGATAAAATTTGAAGATCTGGAACAGCTGTTTTGGACCTCCTAGAGCCCAGCTACACCATTAAACATATAGAAATGGCGTCTTAGCAAAAGTTGTTCAGCCTGATGAGCACTCGCTGTTGACGTATAAAAATTGAAGATCTAGAACACCTTCTATAGAACTCTAAGAGCCCAGCTACACCATCAAACATATAGGACTGACGTCTTAGAAAAAGTTGTTCGGTCTGATAGGCATTTCCGGTTGACTTATAAAAATCTAAGATCAGACACATTTGATGTGAAGAACCTCCCTTTTTTGAAGCCGGTTAAAAACAACATCAGCTGAACGTACCTCAGCGCGGTGAAAGCTGTAACAGTTTAGGACTGCGTTTCGTATAGACGCCAACACATCAAGTTACCCGAAACTGTAAATATTTTCCAATCAATTTTGAACCATATGCTTCAGCGATAAAGTTGAAATTCTATTTAGAAAATTTAACAGATTGGAAATTTTGACTTTGGTAGCTTAATGTGCTGCATCATTGAAGATTCCGGCCAAAACTCCCATATTTTTATTTTATCGCATTAATATTCCTTCGCATTTACGTTATTTCAGTTTTTAATTTTCTTTTGATTTTTTGAATTGACACGGTAGCCTGCCACGTTGTGCAATAGAGCAGACGTTTAGATTTTTAAGGATCAAGTATCTTCACAACAAAACTATAACTATGCTTACAAAAAGTTAAATTGTTTCCATTGTCCAAAGAAGCTAAGATTCATCGGATCATAAGATCCCTAGAATCCAACGAAGAGCTAATTTAAGTGTGGAGAGGTTTGATGCTGTTCGAGGACATAAGGCTGCAACTCGCACGGTTGAAACCTTTTCGGATCGAGAATTACGCCTGCGTGTTCAGCTTATTTACGCTTCCACATCCAGTTCTCTATAAAGAGACCAAAGAAGGGTATGTTGCGCCACCGACCGCTGGTTCGGAGAAACCAATTACCGATACAGAATTATGCTTGACTTCTCAGCGTATTCGCATATCTACTAACGCTTATGAAAGCAGTAATTAACCTAATGCACGACTAATTTCTGATCGAGATTATCATACATTGTCCAGAATGATGGCATCCAGGCCGATTGTCGGCTATGGCAGCCGTTCTCTTTTATGGATTTATCAACTTTTTTATTTATTTATCAAATTTCTAAAACTTTATCAACCAGCTGCGCAGGACATTTATTATAGTGCTCAAGCATTCGCGCAGATACAGGTGCACTCTCTATTCCCTCACTCTCACAGTCCGATGGGACGGCAATCCGACATGACCGGAGAGAGATCAGGCGCAGGACCGAAATTTACGTGCTCTCCGATGCACGGGTGAATCAATCACCAACTTCCAGACTCCAGGCTGCTTTATGAAAGTTTCTCAAAACTTACAAAGCGATTTCGACCCGGGAATCGAACCCGAAACCCCGTGCACAGCAGTCGCGCCTTGCGACGACTACCTACATCAATGAGGCTGTTCAGAATAAGCACATAACGAAATATTCATAAGCAGTCAGAAAGTGGAAGAGACGTATAAAATTGAAGATCTGGAACCACTGTTATGGTATTCCAAGCGTCCAGCTACACTGTCAACTATTGGGATTGACGTTAACAAAATGTTCAATTTGAGGCATTACAAAAAGAAATCGTCTCGCGCATTCTGTTGTTTTCCCGTCCCCGGACTCATAGAATTCGATATTAGACGTTTCAAATCTTCGATTTTGACGGCCCTGTAGTCGCTGGCATAAGCGACTGGATCCGCGTACGAAGTCGCGGGCAGAAGCTAGTCCTTAGTATATGAATAAAAGAGTAAAACTGAGTTTCTTTGTTACATTTTAAGCTTAAAAATCCTGAACTATTTGGAAATAAATTTGGCATAAAGGCAGGTACGAATACGAGATTATTCGTGTATGAGATGTAGTTCTTAATTCTTAATCAATACAGACCTCCATAAAGGTTATAATTGTAACAAATAAGATTCTCCGTAGCTACAAATTTTTACTTCAATGGCATGTGCCAGTCCCTCCCTACCCGTGGGAAAACCAGCATGGTGTTGGAAAACATTAAATACTTTTTAATGACCATGTTCTCAGAGGCACGAAAAAGGTTGTTAAAACTATATTACGACTTTCTTTAGTTAAACGTACTACATTTTAAAACAGTAACGATCTATGGGAGAGTCTATTAGTTAGGAGTTGTTTGGCTTTCTGTCCTAAAATATATTCTTTTAAATACCTATAATAACATAGTTATATTGTATCAATGCACAAAATTACTCAAAAATCGAACGCTGTAAAACTAGGAAGAAAAAAATCAAATTTAAAAAAAAATGCAGCTAAAATTGAGCGGGAATCCGTGTAGTTATTTATCACGTCACCACTGTGTTCACAAAAATAGAAGAATAGGTTTCTAGCACAGCCTATCCCAACAATAGAATTTAATTGGCTCACTTCAGGCTGAAAATATTAACAACTAGATTCTGTATTTTTGGATGGATCCGGAAAAATATTGTAAGTGAACTTTTTCGTGAGGTCATTTATATAAAAGTAGCTTTCACCTTCAGTTTCTACTGCGTCTCTATGCGTTATTTTAATATATAAGCTAAGCAATAGTTTTCCCGTGAAAGAGTAACAAGCCCCCATATACTTACTGGTCACGTTTATTATACATATTAATAAGATGTTTATTATTGGCTAACTTGGTTTAATGAGCATTGAACTTTTTTTGCATTTTATAAAATATATTAATGTACTAAGCCATTTTTGATGTTAAGTATGTAATAACTTACTTTAGTTTTATATAAGCAAGCGCTTTCTGGAGTCCACACGTGATCAATGGGCTTGCCAATACCTAGACCAAGGAATTAGCATTGCCAAAAGGGGCAATAGTTTTTCATCAGGCAAATGCTGTCTAGTTGTAAATAAATGTGAACATTGTAATATATTTAAAAAAAAATAGTATAAAAAGTTTTATAATATTTTATCTTAATCAATAAATAATAGAAAACTATGTAGCGATAGCAACACAAGACATGAACTCAACCCCCAACAAATATGAAATGTCTTTTAGTATAAATAATTACGTCTTGACTGGTTATATCGTGTTGCTATGATTCTACCCGCTGAACAGTATCCATGAGCAATGTTGTTGAAATATGATAATCAGTGTTATATATGCTAATGAATTCTGAAACAATGCCCCGGGTTTTCATGTGATTTCAGATATTTCGTGCGCAATGTGTGTTTTGTAGGGATTTTCATCATGTGCGCACTGTCATTAGAGATTAGTGTGTTGTGTATAAAGGACTTAGCATAATAATTAATGTGATTAAAATGCTACATAATTAATTAACTATTCATAATAAAAATAACAGCAAAGATTTTCTTCATGTGTTAATTTTGGTAAGAAAATTATCATTCATTTTAACATTACCAACCCGCGTAGTGATTAACGCTCAATCCTGCTCTGTGTGAGAGGCCTGTATCCAGCAGTGGGACATACAGAGAAGGATTGAGCAATAATCACGATTGCTCGAGGATTGACGATTTCAGACTAAAATCCAGGTTTCCTTCACCTCTAGATATAACACAGTTAGATAGAACAAAGTTATATGAACATTCTAAGTCTATAGAACTGTTAAAGAAAAGTTACATTGGTACTTGTCTGACCTAGAATCGAACCCTTACATTCGTACTTCAGAGGCTCCACTTCAACCACTAGGCCACTACAACTTCAATAAAATGTATTAAAGTACCTAAATCTGACAATTCTCTTTGCCAATTTCTGAAGGATCAATCCCTGTCTCCGATATTTCTCAACGTGAAACTTTATTGACAAAACAAACGTTGCTTTCAATATATTTTTTCGTCTTACGCAAGGATTCAAATGTTTTCCGAATACACGAGGGACCGTCAAACATAACACAGTAAAACGGAATACTTTATCATCATTTATTCTGAAACATAAAAGGACGAGTAAGGAGAACTATAGCTAAGAACTGTACAAAGTTGACGACAGAGGGGCTTTCCTTTTAACTGCCTATATTAGGTACCATTTTCAAGCTCTGTATCTCAATAGGAGCAGTAGTTAGTCCCAAATGATTTTTAAAATTTTTGCCCTGTATGAACACGATGTTTCTTTTCTAACAGCTGATTATGTCTAAACGCATAGGTCAGGCATAGCTCGTGCGACGTTGCCGCTTTATTACCTACCTAGGTATCTAAGGTCAGTAAAATTTATTTTCAAAGGGTGGTTGCGTTTGACTCTTCTAGTAAGCTATTTATTTGTTTGAAAATAAAAGAAACTCATTTGTAACTATATTTTATTGTATACCGTATAGAATTAATACTAAACACGTATCGCAATTTAATGCCCCTCTGTCATATCAACACTGTATAATAATAATATAATATATTCCTCACACATTCACACAACGTCATCTAGTCCCAAACTAAGCAGAGCTTGTACTAAGGGCACCTACTAGACAACTGATAAACATACTTATATACTTTTCTTTTGTAAATACATACATATTATACACAGAAACTATAGTTTTAAACAAAAGAGAATCGTATATATTTTACTTAGCAGCGTAAAAGGGACCTGTGATCCGACTAGATGAAAATAAACCCTGGATTTGTTTACGTCAAAAGGAAAATTTAAAATTATGTTTTAGAATAATTTATAATGAAAAGGTATGAACTAACCATATTATTTTTTGTATAAACGACTTACATATTCTTAAGCTAAGTATTTTGCCTTAAGCATACTAATTAGTAAAATGTATTCTTTTTTTGGATGAAAACTGTACGGAATTCATAGATGATATTTAACTGCAAAAATTAAATACATATTTGAAAATATGTCTATTTTTTTTGTTTTAATTTTATTTATATAGTAGTTTAAGTTTTATATGTATGAAAAATAACAACAAATTAGGACGTCTCACAATTTTTTTTTGTCTGTGATATCATCAAATGTCGTGTATCATCAAATCCCGCTGTGGGTACAGCTGGAGAGATTGTCAGACTTCTACTGATTGAAACCACATTTGTTCCTTCTTGAGCCTTTTATGTGGCAGTGCCTAACTCTTGCGAACAATCTGACAGACTTGGTAACCAATCACGAAACGTCTAGAATACGTTGTCATACAATACAGAACAGGTCTATCCACTACATACATATGTGTATCTGAAATAGGTACTCATATGTACATCTGTCGGGCTATCGCTACGTGTACCGCAGCTAATCTAGGATGCAACCACTAAATGGATTGGAAACCCGTCGCACTGTCTTGAGCTTCGAACTGTACATACGTTGGGCTGTCCCCAGAGGGGTAGATAGATTTGGCAATGGACATTCACAAATTGAACTGGTCTTTGTTGAACATGATATCGGTAAGTAATAAATAGAACGAAAAATTTCAAATCCATACATATAATAAAATCGTGGAAAAGTCAAAACTGTACATTGAATATTTTTTAAAAAGAATAATTGGGGTGTAATCTACAATTGATATGGAAGCCAAAAATATAGTTTTTAGAATTTTTGTCTGTTTGTCTGTATGTATGTCCGGGATAATCTCAAAAAGTACTGCATGGATTTGCTTCAAATTTGGCATGAATGTAACTGAGAGGTCGGGTCAACATATAGGCTACATATTATAATGATATGCCTACGGGGGGAGGGAGGGGGGACTGTTTAATCCTAATGCCCACGCGAACGACGTCGCGGGCAACAGCTAGTAATGAATAACTATAGTAAGGTCATTGGTATAGAACACTTTTGTTTATTTTTCTAATATAAACTGGTGTTTGCTATTTACGGTATCCTTTTTTGAGTCGATAAACAACGGAGACTTAACAAATAATTAGATTATACTTTTCGATATTTTTGACTATAATGAAACCTGAATGAGTAGTGAAAATAGTAACTAAGAACAAAACAGTCAGTCCATTTGATGAAAATTGTAAAAAAATATACATATTGTTAAAAAAGTATACCTCGCTCACAAATCTATCTCATCACAAAGCTGCTACAAATTGTTTAAAACCTCTTCAACCCAGTAAATAGGACAATGCATTGAACATCACTGTATTGTCAAAATGAAAGCTATTGTGAAATTCGAGCTCACAACGTTCGCAATTAGACCACCAATTGGTCGATTGCACCAGAAAATTCCCCACCAATATTAAAACAAATGTAAGCGTCGTTTTCCACTTTCGTTTAAACTAACTTCCCATTAAATGTACCTTATTTCGGTCGCACTCGGCGGCGTGTTTTGTCCTTTATTCCTGGAATTAATACGGCAATAGAGAGGAACATTCCGGAAATTTTGTTTCGCTCGCGTCAATTGTTTTTAAAGCTTTCAAGCAGTCTTTGTTCGAAGACTAAGAATTTCGATCAAAATATCAGTCGTTTCTTTTTTCTTGTGGGAATACATCAAATGACCCCTCACGCTGAGGGTGCAGCTGGAGGGAGTGTCAGACTCTTACTGACTAAAACCCACTATGTTCCTTCTGGAGGTCCTTGTGTGCCAGGGCCACGGTATTACGAACAACCCGCAGCCCAAGCAGACCCTCGCCCTAAAGGGACTTAATCCTATGTTGCTGACATCTCATCAAAATATGTCTGATGCGCAATTTGAAATCTTTAGCACTTGATATAATGCAAACATTCCGAGGGCAATTGAGACGCAGTGGTTTACTTTTATTTATTTTGTGTTTAGGTTAGTACATTGAGGACAATGACCATCAACAGGTTTGTAGGTCATTAGAATACAGATAACTATTTTTATTTAACTATTCGTAAAGTTCTCGAGTATGGTTTATTTATGTCTACGATAATAAAGTAAAAAAAATAAGAAGCAAAAACTCCGTATTAAGAAATTACAGGAGTAGTAAAATGCAGGAGATAAATAAAATGCATGGGTTTTCTAAGTATCTACACAGTTTTTGGACGTTAAGTTCACCCTGAAATTGAAGAAATATCACTGTCCCACTTTAATCCAGATAAACTTCACTTTATTTAAAATAAGGTGCTACACCTCTGCATTAGGAACTATGACGAGATAAATTAAAAAGCAAAATCTACTCACTCCAAACATGTACACTCCACCCCCGTTGCTTATCATCGTCGCTGTTCCCGGCTGCCTGCATCGGTGACTCGGCTCCCTCCGACTCAGGCAACGTCCTCCAACGTTTCAGCAGTTCCTTCGTCTTGTCCTTCGTCTTATCACATGCCTGGCGCCAGTTCGTGAAGTACTTCCGAGACACCTTCGGACTTGAGAGCGACACGGACTTCGAGTCTTGTCTGACAACAAAATCACATGTCATCATTACTTTATCTTAAATACTGTCGTTGTCTCGTGTCTCAAAACCGGTTGTTTTCTGATTGCATTTTAATTTTTACTTGATTGCAAAGTAACTTAGGAGATAAGCACATATTATCACGTGCTACTTTGATAAGAAATTAAAATTTGTTGAGAAAAATTAATATTGTAAGAACTTTATGTGTGGGCGCCATGGCCTCGCGTTTGTGTTTCGTATTGATTTTTCCCTTTTGAATATGTAAACAGCTAGTGACAATGAAAAACGCTCAGTAGCAAGCAATATTTTCACGTATATTTGTCGCTACTGACAGATCGGCAAGCGATCGGTCCAAGCCAACAGACAAATGTGTTCTGTATTTGTGTTGCAATCAACGACGAGAGTAAAACTTTGTACAGAGTAGCCACTAAGGTTTATGAGATCCTTTCAGAACATAGACAATAAAGAGTTAATTGTAAGGTTTACTACAGACATATAGACTAGACATAACATGCTTTCTAACTGAGAAATAAAAGACTGTCGCTACTCTAGTTTTGTCTTCATCTCAAGTTATTTATGTAATCAAAATGGCATCAGACCCTCTAAAATTTCGGATCAGCGCTAAATTATCTATTGTATGTGACTTTCATCGCATTGTTTGGAAGTGTAGTAAATCCTGCTGGAATATGGCTGATAAATCATAAAGTTTAACGAGCGCGCTGCCAACCCATAGTATCAAGATTAAACTATACCGATTACGAATATTTCTAGTCACGAAATATTCGGGGTAAGCCTGCCTGCTGAACACGTATCTCATCGATCATCTAACCACATTGATGGATTATGCGATACCTCTCAATTAAGGCTTTTCGACCCCGTTTATGTTTATGCTGAATTTTTGGAACTAATCGGTTTAGTATTTGGTGTCGTGGCATAAAATCAATTTGATTATTCCATTAATTTTATTTTTGTGTTCAAGTTGGCTTATAACAAATGGAACTTCATTTTCAAGATATAAACTTTCCACGAAAACGTTGTAAAACTATTTTCCCATAACTGTAACAAGATATGTTCTTTGAAAATGTTTCAACTATAATGAACGAGAACTTTATACCCTTTTACCGCCATCTTGCTCATTTGTGTCCAGTCTGCTAGAAATATCTAGGTTACTTTCTGAAATATTAGCGTGTAATGCTTTAAGAGGGACTCGAAGGAGCATTGATGCATATTTCAAACGAGAATGCAATCGTTTTGCTAATAAACATAGGCCAGAAGTCTTATCAAGTATAATGGTACAGCTTGTAGGATCAATAGAATGTGTTAAAATAAGTACAGCATTGTATATATGTACATACATGAGGGGCCTGCATCTGTAGAAGAAAAATCGCAGTATTATTTCATATTTTTTCGTAAATGTAATCATGTTGTGAGAAAGGTTTTGAACATGAATGTGGATGGATATAGAGGAAGGGGACGACCAAAGAAACGATGGATGGATTGCGTGAAAGTTGATATGGCTAGAAAGAAGGTAACTTGCGAGATGACGGCAGATAGAAGAGCGTGGAAGACAAAAACATGCTGCGCCGACCCCAAATAAAACTTGGGATAAGGGCAGGAGGATGATGATTTCATATTTTTTCGTAAATAATTCTGCGTACTTTGAACTATATTTTTGTCCCTAAAGACGACCCTAAAGACGTCCCTAAAGAAACTATGGATGATTCTCGTTCGCCCACATACATAGAATAAGTCAAACAAAAGATTTCTTAATCGCGGTGACTCGCTTTGTCTATTGGCGCTTTAGAACTTACTGGAAGTCAATGTTTCTTTGTTTTGTATGCGTGTTATTTTTGTTGTTAATAGTGTTATGAACTGGTTTAATGTTATTTTAACTAATTCTGATAAATAATGTTATACATTATAGTCTTATACTAGTTTGTTTTACAATAAACCTTCACATCTATCTGTTCTACGACTTTCGGCAATTCCCACAACGTATTAAAAGTCATATCTAACAGAGTATCTAACTATCGTCTTAGTTTTAAAAAACTAACTAAAGATATATTTACAGAAAAGGTTGAAATTTATATTACTGTGTCAGGGCTTACTTAAATAGTACATAACAAAATTATTAGTATACAATAAATACCTCTCAAACGTGTCCTTAGAGCTATCACTAGCTCGGGAGAGCTTCCTCTCTCTTCTCAAAGCCGCATCTTCGCTAGGAGACTTCTCTGGTGGTAGTTTGAGCTCCTTCTCACTCTTACTGCTGGACCGTGAGCTCTTGCCCTCGTCTCCACTGTCTCTCTTCACAGCTAGCTTCACAGGCGACAGGCTGCCGGGCTTCTCATTCTTCTTCACCTCCATACTGATAGGTGACCGGCCCTCATCGTTGTCTTCCTGGGAAAGAGCATGATCGAAAATGTTACCCAGTTTTTAGGGAGTAAAATTGCTTTTTAATGTTCAGTTTTAGGCGCTTGTTCTAAATTTAGTTATAATAATAATTCTTATCAAGATATATTAAAAATAAAAATAATGTGAGCTGTCTTTTGTTTTGACGTTCGAAAAGTATTGATTTATCAGAATAATTTGATTTTGAGTTTCAAAAAAGTTTTGTTTTATTTCAAAACTGTTTTACTATCTGAAAGTTCTCTCACCCTCTGCAATATGTATTATAGGACATAATATAATGTAAAATGTGATAGTCGCTACGAAAAATATTTGGCAAAAATTTTGTTAATAATTTTTACATCCAGTGAACTGAAAATATGTATAATGTAACTAATTTATTGAACATTTTGATTTATTTTCTGTATATCCACAACTAATAAATTCTGTTACTGAATATTAATCGGTAGAAAAACGAAATTCTGGTATAAAATTTAATTAATAATTTATTTGAATATTATTATAACATATTCATTTATAGAATAAAATATGAGAGTATTTTCAAATATGAATTCAATATAATCCGCAGACAAAGCCAAAATTATCCATAAAACTCGTCGATAAAACCAATTATTGCATTTGGCGGATTTAAATTTAACAAAGTTTAATTTATAATGGTTATTTAATATGTTTTCACCTTTTACGAGAGCATTTCAAGCGATTCGAATCGGGCAAAATATTTGTGTTGTCAGTTTGTTAAGCGATTGTCATTTATTTTATTACTGACGAGCTGCAGACTTAGCATGGCGATTCTATATCTATTCTATAAAGAAAAGACAAAGCTCTTTCTGTCAATGTCAACGTGTCTTCTGCCCGAGCATGATGCGACCTGTTAACTCGCATATAATCACTTGTTGTAGACTTATGTCCATCGATAAGAAAAGAAAAAATCTTCAAAAAATTACAAAAGAAATCTTACGTTAATCTGTCACTTTCTGTCATTATGTCCATTCTCCGGTAGACAAAACTTGTTTCTACGGTTGCCAAAATAACCTAAAAATTTAGCGTGCCTGCTGAAACACAGAGGAAGTCGTTATGACAAGATGATCATCCATCCACGGACTGACCGCGCCAAGTGTTGCTTAACCTTATGATCGATCGACCGGTTCAGCAATAAGCCACGAGCTCCTTTTTTTAAAAATGCGTAATCCTCTTAGGGGTTATAAATAATACAGCTTACTGAACAAAGACAAACGAAACGAAGAAAAAACAATGCTTATTAAAATAAGCAAAAAAAGCAAAATATCGGTTTATAAATACTTGTTCAGAAAATAAAGTCAAATGGTTATATTAAAAAGATTTGATCTTTTGATAGGCTTTGACCTTATAAATCCTTTCTTTGAGAAGGTCAAGTGTTGTACAAAGTATAGGTAAGGTAAACAGTGATTCTGTATTTTGTATCTTTTTTTTTGCTATGGATACTAATCTTTGTATTGGATAGGTTTTATTTGGTTTTATTCCAGTGGACAATTATGTACCCTGCGGTTTATACAGTCAATAGGGCTCGATCTAATGCTTTTTATAGCCCGTTCGTTCTTTTTGAACTAACCACAAGCAAGAACCTTTTCGTGAGGTTTAAAGTAATGGTATTCAAGCCTTCTTCCTAAAATGGTCTATCGGAATTTCAAATCTTTGTGGTGAAGGCAATTCGAACGACACACAACGAACTAAAAAGAACATTTAGGTAGGTATAGTCCAGTAAAATCAGCAGGAGTTAAACCAATCTCGTAATTAAAGGCACATAGGTATAACATGGAACTTTTTACACAGATTCTGTCAGTCTACTGTAGTTTACCTACTTTTAACTAGAGTTTCATAAGATATAGTGTCCGCGTCGTTTATATATCCGAGGTTAAAAATGACAAAAGTCGGTTACTCTTAAATATCTCGATTACCATGTTTTATTTTGAACTTTTCCTTCTCCTTGCTGGCCCGAATCTAGACGCAGACATGAGACTCTCGACCTTTAGGATTTTGATTTACAAACTTGTAGCCTGTCGCATTTGCTTTTAATTTTAGGTAGTAAATAAATGATATACTGTTCAAACATTGAGACCATCTTACAGATATTACCAGACACTGCTACGGAGAACTGAATCAGGAAATTACTATACGTAATCTAGCCATGCTGATTAGATGTTATCTTCCCAGATGGATGCCTTCGTCATTTACCCAAATGTATGCATGTGTTCTGCAGTCGGTTGCATAAGCGTAACCTCATTTATGCAGCAGTCACACTACAATATTAACCGTGATCATAGCAGGTTGAATTCCAAAGCCAGGAATAGTTTTTTGTTGTCATCTTAAGTAAGGAGGTATATGCACTTGAGTTTGTACTCTGAATTTTACGTTCACAAAAAAGTTGTAATTATGTTTAGTAAGACCGTTGTCAGCACTTAATAATTACATTTCAATAATGTTAACTATTCTTATACCTAGAGAATGTCACACTGTAATATTGTTTAATATTCAGTTTTTTCTTTTATAGTTCCAATGCTGAGTACAGGTTAGCTCTTATGCACAGAATGAATGAGTGAGCGTCAATCGTCACGCTTGCTCTGTTTTCCTTCATCTTTAATCATTCAAAGAAAGTTGCACTGGTGTTTGTCTAGCCCTGGATTCGAACCCGCACCCTTATTCTTAAGAGGCTGGTGCTTGAACCACTAGGCTACCGTTATTCCAATTGATTAATTTGGTGACTTTATTAAAACCGCAGATATGTACTTTTCATCTGCGGTATTAAACCACCAACTATCATTCAGTTGTCATTCCTCATTATACACGACCACGGGATAATTTGTTCGGAAATCCATAATGATGGTTGACAGACAGTTAAATGATTGATACCAATATTAAGTATAGAAAAGTATAAGCCAATGAAAGTCATAGAAATGGTGATAAAATCCATGATGTTAACTTGATTATTACACAATATGACGCTATTCTCCGCTAGAGTATCCTATTTCCTGTATTTGATCAATGTTTCTATGTATAATATGTATGTATTTACAAAAAAGAAAAGTATATAAGTATGTTTATCAGTTGACTAGTACCCATAGTACAAGCTCTGCTTAGTTTGGGACTAGATGACGTTGTGTGAATGTGTAAGGGATATTAAAAAAAAAAACATATTAAAAAAAAATGGATACGTCGTATGGAGACATTTTGTTAGCCTTTCTTTGCCTCAAGTCGACAGCGCATCAAGCAGCTACAGTCCGTCAAATTTCCGTAAAAGATTTTCTACTGTATCGCTGAAGCATATGGTTTAACGTTGATAGGAAAAATTGTATACCGTTTCGGGTAGCTTGATGTGCTGGCGTCTTTACCTATGTAGAAAACCAATACCGACAAAACGAGCATTTGCGTTACTGATGGGATTTATTGCCTAGTTATCAGTGTTATTAATTCCTGTTGCATTTCACTATATGTATTATAGCATTAAAATAACCAAATCTTCGTTAGCAGTAACTTTCGTAGTTATTTTACTAAAACAAGAAAATATTGTATGAATATTACTATAGAATGCATAAAAGCAAAGTTCACTACATTAAGGTGAACGTAATTTGGATAAATGTACCTAGTCCAATTTTTAAAACAAATCCCGAGCTCGAAATAATGGGCCACGGCTCCATTATAAGAGTATAACATGATAAAGAACAGTCTTAAAATATAAATTTGCATACCTTATCATAACAAATATAGTGCACCATATTTTTACAAGTCGTCTAGGACAAGCTAATGATCATGTTCACCACAGAAAAGTCATTAAAACAATAACTTACTTATTTTATAAAATTTTGTATCACATTCGCCATACTGTAATTGTGTTCTTACGCATAACGAAGGTCTTTATGAATGCTCTTGATCACTGACCTATGAGTCATTCAACTTTTTTTGTGTTAAACATGATCCTTAGCATGTACTAGATGACCTGCAGGCTCAGCATGGCAACCGTAGAAACAAGTTTTGTCTACCGGAGAATGGACATTATACAAATAAGTGACAGATTGACGTAAGATGTCTTTTGATTTCTTCTATTCTATTCTTATTTATTTTTGATTTGTTTCTTCGATCGACATGTCTACAATTAGTGGTTATATGCGAGTTGACAGGTCGCGCCATGGTCGGGCAGAAGACATGTTGACATTGACAGAAAGAACTTTGTCTTTTCTTGATAAAATAGTCATAGAATCGCCATGCTGAGCCTGCTGTAAAAATATGGTGCACTATTTTTGTTAGACCTTATATATTTTCAGAGTTGAAATAAACAAGAAAAACAAAGTTCTCGTCTCTTTTATTGCAAGCTGTTTTATTAAAATAATATTCGTGGGCGGCCAGATTGTGTTCTGAATTATTGATACCTGCCGTCGTGTCAGTGGCGGTCGACTCACCTGGGACTAAGGGACCGACATGTATGAATGTCACGGAGTATTAAACAAATGGAGTGCGTATGTCAAACCATGTTTTTATGTTTTTTAAAAATGGAACAAACCAATGATTTTTTTCGTAGTTAGCTATGTAGGCACTTACTTTGTTTTATTTTAGTTTACGAGTATTGAAGGAACCTTAACAACGAGTGTTGTGTTGTGAGGCTTATTATGATCTGTAACGAGGTTTGCTTTAGCAGGTATTCCGTCTATTACCTACGTAAAACTTTAAGTATCAGTAATTTGAGCGTAGTTCTATATTATCTCATAGTTTGGAGAAAGAGATGCCCTTTTTAACCGACTTCCCAAAAAGAAGGAAATTTTCAATTCGGCCTCATATGAATATTTTCAAATTCAAAGATAAATATTGCTTGTCACTTATAAGTGAGTTTCAAAGCTAAGGATGTGTGTGGCTTAAATAAAAAAATACAGCAAAGTGATCCACTTAAAGCGAGATGCACTTGCACACTGCATTTGTTCTGCAGCTCGGATTATGTAATTGAATAAGTTTTGGTTGGAGAGGAATGTTAGCTACATCTGTTGACGTATGGCACGAAGTTATGTTTGCCGGAGTTATATTTTCATGTGAATTTATTGCGTCGAAAGTTTTAATTTTTGTTACAGAATTAAGTATTCTGTTTTAGAAAACTGCCGTAATTCTTTTATGCAGATTTATTTGTTTTGGGAACAGGTGAAAATTATTCCTTAAATAGGTATAGTAGAGGGGATAATTAGGCCCAAAAGTTATAGTCATGCTGAAATTCAATGCAGATTTTTTGGCCAAAAGAGCCTCCTTTTTTTTGTGGGGAGTGGCTGCGTGGTGGCTGGCTGGGTGCAGCTGTAGGGAGTGTCGGACTCTTACTGACTAAAACCTCCTCCCCCGTATTATAAAACGTGGTCTTATACAGGACCGCCTTTAGAACTAGACTTAGACAAAGAACATAGAACTTTGTTCAAGAAGATGGTTTAAAGCTAGCACTAAAGGCCTTACTTTTATAAGACCACGTTTTATAATAAAGGGGACTATGCTCATTCTGAATGCCCCTGTGTACCAGGGCCATGGTAACTACGGTTTATTTTAGGTTATCTAACTAAAATATAATTAATTTTAACATAACATTTTTAAACATTTTAACAACAAAAAAATTATACACTCTTTACTTTTATCCCAGTAAAATTATACAACAGATGCTTGTTCATACCAGTCAAACTTTTATATCTGTACAAGC
The DNA here is from genome assembly GCA_958496145.1 of Heliothis peltigera. Taxonomy (NCBI): domain Eukaryota; kingdom Metazoa; phylum Arthropoda; class Insecta; order Lepidoptera; family Noctuidae; genus Heliothis; species Heliothis peltigera. The sequence goes on from OY292341.1 coordinate 3,971,257, forward strand.
AAATAAAAACTCTTAAATTTTCCCTTATAAAACACCCTGCTATTAAACCATGGTAAGTAACAGCTGTTCGCTTCAGAATCCCGCTGTCATAAGTAAATGGACTTTATTTTAATGACGTTAAGGTTCAAAAAGGAATGTGGTCAGTAATATCGACCAATCAGCATTCACTATTTAGGCTGATTGTATTCCTTGGAGAGTTAAACTAACTTTGTCAGAGTTTGTTAGTTGCTTCGCCCGGTACTTAGGTTATCGATACTAAAAGGAAATTGTGCCATTTAAAGGAATCGTCTAGAAGGTTATTTTTACGTTTACTGTCTGTTTTTAACTACATGGAAGAAGCAATTTCTATTTAAAGGTAATTATTGGAGTTACGTTCAATGTAGGGTTCTAACTAATCTAGGGTTTTTAACCCCAATGGTTAAAAAAAAAATATCTATCGGAATACCTTTTCAAACACGGTCGGTTAGCCCTAAGGCAAGATATTGATTAGTTTGTGTTATTGGTGCCAACAAACCTGTTAGCAAGACACACTTTACACAATATATATAATTATAAATACATGTTATAACACCCAGACCACCGTCAATAAGCATGCTCATCACACAAATATCGACTGCACCGGGAATCGAAACTGGGACCTTCAGCTCGGCAGTCCGGCGTGGTTGTACCATTGCGCCAACGGGTTCATTTTTAATGAATAGTTTTGAATTTAAATTGGGAATAAAACCTCTATGCTTATAGTTCTACTCATTTTCGCATTTGGAACATAATATTAAAACTATAACACCAGCCTACTCCGATAGGCAAACAACATACCACCAAGTTTCCTCTCTAAGTGGAATAAAACAGCGTTTACCTCAACTTTTTCAAGAATATCAAATATAATTTCCTGAGCCATAGTACTCTTGTTTGTTTGATACAAAAACTTTAGCATTCAAATACTGAACTTGGCTTCTTTGTTCAAAAAAGTCGGTAAAACCAGCCTGTATTTGGAATATCGTAATTTATCCAAGTTTTCTTTGAAGAATTGTGTACCCACGAGCTGTATTTTTATGGCCAATTAGGTAAGTACTCGTTCCTTTGTTATTTATTCGGATCAAATTCTCATATAGTTTGGAAATGTTGCTGCTTTTAAGTACTAGGTGTTTGCTACGGTTCCGCTTAAACCCAAAATTAAATATTTCTTACACTCATGTAAAGCTAGATCCACCTTATTATAAAACGTGGTCCTAAAAAAGTATAAGCATTAGTACTAGGTTTAAACCACCATCTAGAACACAGGTAATGGTCAAAACCTAAAACTAAACCCGGTACTTTTTAAAACCACGTTTTATAATAAGAGGGCTATGTTCTAATCCAGAATTCATCCGTATGCAGAATTTCATCATTGTCTTTACAGCTGTCATTTCAGCTGGAATAGCTTTCAGTTTTGTTATATCAGAAGTACATATATACGGGTTTGTCACCTGAAGGATGCCTATATACCTAACTAGTGTATATCTAGGACCCACCCCAATGAGTACTTACAGAATAGACTCATTAATTAGTCTGATAGGTACCTATATTCTATCACATTATGTCTGAATTTCCCAAGGGATAAAGAGACTTGTAATCAACTATTTAAAGTCCAATTCTTATTGTTTAAATATCTCATTTGTCTTCAAATCATCAAAAAGTTGCAGAATTAAACAATTGACTGTTAAAATTCCAGAGTCCAATTCTAAAATCGAAATTCAACGAGCTTAAAAGCTCCCATAATAAATCCTCTAACAATTTCATTCAGAGAGAGAGCTATTGTCAACTTCAATCTTCATATATCAAGTTTCTAATTTTGTTACATTTAGCACAAAAAGGATTTTGTAACTTAATTAAGAGAGTGTTATTTTTTCATTCTGGTATAATAATGAGAGAACTCGACACTCAGTTGTTTTATTATAGAGAAAATCCTGGCAGATTTTAAATTAGCGCTGTTATAAAATATGAAATAAAAATATAATTCGGATAGGGTTGCGAAAACTTAATTTAATTTACCAACTGTTCCTTATTACTAAGTTTGTTAAAGCATATTTGTACACTCTAAAATAATATAGATATGTATGTTCCTTGCCATAAATTAGTAGTAACACGTGAGCTTGATAATGATTACTTAACCGAGGCATACTTAATCGAGATTTAGTGGTCTACAGTGGTGATAGTCCTTAATACATTAAAATCATCTGAACTGTCAAACGGTTATTTTGTATGCAGTTTGTATGAAAATAAGAACCGTGACGTCACAATTTTTTTGACATAAATCTCTATACTTATTATGCTTATATTACCATTATAGCCAAGCTTATATTAAAAATCTAACAGTTTTTCCTTCAAAACGACAAACGAAGGTGAAATTATTTTGAGATGCGTTACCCAGTGAGCATCATAAAGGATTTTTCTTTTTCCTAGTCCACCACCCAATTACTCCAAACAGCATATACATTTTTACTGCATTAGAGCAGTGTCCAGAATATTCGATTGCCGTTATATACGTCGCCAGAGGCCGAGAATAAACAGGGCCATTATATATATTGCACATAGCAGCGTGCTAGGAACACGGAACTACTAATTAACGACAGAATTCGACACGGCTAGTGTACCAGCGTACCAATTTTGAACGGTATATTTTGACCAGGTAAATTTGATCAGGGACGGTTGAAACATAGGTTGTGATGAATCAGATGGCCCTAATTGGGAACGGCAGAATTCCGTACGAACTTAGATTGGGATGCCTAGGGGTTGCGGCTTGTTTCAAACCCTCAAAAAAAAAAATTCATTTATTCAAACTAGGCTGTAAAACAGCACTTTTTGAACGTCAAATATTACAAAAGACAGCCCCCAAAACGCCCACCCTTCACCACTTCCCATGTGTTTTTGCTGGGAAGAAGAAGTGGCGCAACAATCTCCCCAGCAATTGTTTGTTTGTTGGTTTCTGTTGATGGTGTTATGATATGAACGCATCTACTTTCCCGGAAACTTTAGCTAGTATGTACATACTTACATTAGAGTAAATTTTCCACCATAATATTCTAGCAACTGAATAGAATAAGCCTCGTCCTGCTACAGATATATTTAATAACGCTTCTTTGCCCTCTTAGATTTTCTCTTTGACTTCCATTTACCTCATGTAGCTTCTGGGATTCAAACTCAGTGTAAAAACCAATACCGCACTATAATAGCCTCAGGGTCCCGACACACTGCAGACTAAACTTTCGGCCGATAGTTGATCCGGTGGTAGGATGACAGTTCATTTTGAAGGTAATCGTGAATCCAATTAAACTTCTAGTAGCTCTGATACCGGCCGGATACGTGATAGTTCTTATGTGCACACTATCATTCATGATAAATGATATTTATTATGCAAATAGTTTGAAATCAACACTTTTACACGTCAATACATTGTTTTTCCACAAGAACGAGATGAGGTCGGCATTTCCTATCTTTACCTTGAGAAGAAACGCCGAAACAAACTCAAGGGTCTATGTCATAAATATGCCTGATCGGTCGACTACCTGCCGATTTGCTTACTGGAGATAGAATTTTGTCATTAACTTCATACGAATAATGTCAAATGCCTATCTCTAGTAGCCAAATCAACAGATACATTTTTGAAATTCGCCGTAAAACTAACATCTTACATCCAAAATCTACAAGACATCCCAGCATTGTTTGCGCAACCATTAGATAAAGTTAACGCGACGTGACAGGGTAGCTAGTGAAATAATAATATGCTAAGCAAGTGGGTCAGACAGTTGACCTGACGCTTCATACAACATTAACGCTCATTGTCCTGACCTGCCGCGACATTCGCATCGGCCACGGGAACTAACACAAGTTCGTAATAATACGACGAAGAAGGAATTTCAATTTAAGTTCGGGAGTTCTTGAACTGTGAGCAGCTATCAGAAAAAATGTTCTTGTAATGTTGACTCAATATTAATAATATTTTTTTTGTTTTTAGGCTTATAAGTTTGAAGGATTGTAATATATTTCTTATGTATAATTATTAAAAGTTAATGACTTGCTTGTCTTGTTTATCTTTATGTTGTGTTTCGTTGTATTTTTTGTTTTAATTTAATAAGATGACAAAATTTTTGTTTTGTAATAATTTGTAATCATGTGCAAGAGTGTACCTTTAAGGATACATTTTTGAGGACCTAATTTATTTTAAGATACCGTGTAAGAATACCAAAAATCACACTAATAAATGAATTTGAATTGTATACGTGAAGTGTGCGATGAGTTTTCCAACAGAAATACAAATAACCTATTACACTTGATTGCTTTTTGTGATCTGACAAACTTACAACAACTTATAAAGGTCGCCGGACGACGCTGGATGCAGGTCGCTTCCAACCGGTATATGTGGAGATCTAAAGGGGAGGCCTATGTTCAGCAGTGGACGTCCTATGGCTGAGATAATGATGAACAAAAACTGATACCCACTTAAAGATAATAAAAAAAACAGTTGCTTATTTGATTGATCAAATATTGATAGATTTGATACGTACTTGATGTGAGTTTAATATATTCCATCTTAATAAGGATTCATTTTATACAATTTTGTATCCTTGTCTGCTATGAATACTACAAGATAATAAGGTATTGAGCTTAGCAGAAAGGAGTCTACTGTAGGCTACCAAAACGCAAACACTATAAAGGCATCTGCTACACAAAAACCTATCCATTTTAAATCCAAATAAAGCAAAGCAACTCCCATTACTGTAATTGAGTTCCCATTATGCCCACTTAAAAAGATTGCTTTAATTTTCATAAAAATCTAGGGCAACCTGTAAAATCAATAAAAACGAGTGTTACTTCTATCAATGGTTAATAATACTACCAGGAGTATTAGCTAGCCATACAAACCACTTATTAAATGTAATGACGACCAGATGGCGTGGTGGTTAGTGAACCTGCCTGCCACGGGTTGCGGGTTCTATTCCCGCATAAGTCAAACATTTGTGTGCATGAACATGGGTGTTTGACTTAGTCTGGTTGTTTCTATGTATAATATGTATGTATTTACAAAAGAAAAGTATATAAGTATGTTTATCAGTTGTCTAGTACCCATAGTACAAGCTCTGCTTAGTTTGGGACTAGATGACGTTGTGTGAATGTGTGAGGGATATTATATTATTATTATAATGTATAGAAGGCAGCACATCAAGCTACTACAATCTGTTAAATTTCCTAAATCGATTTTCAACTTTATCGCTAAAGTATTATGGTTCAAAGTTCATTGGAAAATTTGTCAGTTTCGGGTAGCTGTATGGTCGATACTAGTTCATATAAATTCTAACTACAGAGTTAATAGTGGGAATTGTTTGGGTGAACGAAATTAATGGTTTTAACTGGACTTTTGGCGTGAGTCCATTCAGTTGTAGTTTGATGGTGTTTTATTTGTTGTGGTATCGTGTGAAGCCGGTCGAATAGCGCAGCAGAAATATTCACTATTGTGCATTGGTCAAATATATCTTGTTTGAAGTTTCTAGTTTTGTGTCACAGTGAAGCGTGATGCATTGTCGATTCTGGTGGCATGTTAACTGATATAACTAAAGTAAAATTATCTTTAAATGGTTTGTTTGAAATAAATTTTATTTTTTAATTTATAATTGGCGTACAGACGCCAGCACATCAAGCTACTACAATCTGTCAAATTTCCTTAAAGATTGACAACTTTATCGCTGAAGTATATTATGGTTTAAAGTTGATCGGGAAGTGACAGTTTCGGGTAGCTTGATGTGCTGGCGTCTGTACCTACTGGTTGACGATAAAGCAAAATTTTAGTTTTAGAAATATGTAGGTACATACGACTGGTCGAGAGCATACAGATATATCCTATAAATTTCAATATTGTTATCAGTAGTTTTGTATAAAAATATAACATAAAAAAAACAAACAATGGCCCATCCATATGTGCATTCAATGAAAAACAGTTGAGTGAGTTCCGATCTACTCTCGAGGTTCGGTAGAAAAAACCAACCGATTTTTCTGCCTAATTTTTTGGAATTCAACACTGAAAAAAGTCGCAAGGTTTTCGCGTTCATGTCACGTTTCCCGAGTTTGACAAAGAAAATCAAACGCGAACCGAGAACCATCTCGAAACTTTAATCTGTTTTCACTCACTTCTTCAGAGAAACTTCCAACTGTTTGAGGAATACATGTTCAGAATTTTCAAGGTTTACTTCAGCCTTAATTTTCTTTGTTAACACGATCAAATGGAAATTGATAGGATCCCGTGATACCTGTATTTCAGCTTTCAGTTTTCGACTTGTCATTTATTTTCAGGTAGCATAGCTGTCGCGTCTGGCTGACTCGAATTAAATATTTACGTAATACGGAGAACTGTCTCAAGTTATCCGAAAATAGACAGATCTACGGGTCCCTTTTGTTTCTGCAAATTCAATTTCTTTTACAAGTTAAGGACGAAACAAGTGAAAGGCGGGTCTGAATAAAAATCTGTTAGTTCTTCGATATACGAATTTAGCATTCGTTCTTGCTATGCAAATCGTGAACCATTTACCAAGAGCAAGGCTCAGCGAATTGTAAAAATAAGACAAAAGTATTGCGTTTTATGTGAGCAAAAAAAAATATAAGTTCTATCACTATACTTGCAAAAGCAAAAAAAAATATCCTAGCTGCGTAAGAACACGTACATACACAGAATTCTAGATACCCATTCCTAAGGCCCAACGCAAGCGAATTGCGGCGAAGATTTTGAGAATAAATCAATTTAAAATAAACCTTAACTCCAAAGAAATGCGGTTGGAAACAGCTTGGCGGCTCACCGCGCGCGACTCGCTTTGTATGGCGTTTTCGCCTCACCTTCACGGGTTTGCGTTGGGCCTAAGACTAGGTAAGTAAGACTGTATCTGACAAGACAAAAGATCTCTCCAGACTATAATTAATATACCCCAAATTGGGACTTGAAGCAAGTTGCGTAAACATAACTAACTTAACCAATGCGAAAGTATGTTTGTTTGTCATCATAATCACAGCACAGGCCTCTTCTCCTACGGAGAAGGAGAAGGATTGAGCGCTAATCACCTCGCTTGCTCAATGCAGGCTGGTGATAACAGACTTTATAGTCCAGGTTTCCTCGAGGTGTTTTCCTTCACCTTTAATCAGTCATTGGTGTCCAAGATATACTTAGAAAGTACGTATAGCTTAGGAAAGCTACACTGGTACTTGCCTGACCTGGAATCGAACCCGCACCCTCATACTCGAAAGGCTGGTGCTTTAACCACTACGCCACCACGACTGATTTTGTCTTGCTTCACATTAAATAGTCTAAACGTAGTCAATTTTAAATAGACATGGATATAGGTGATACCCTTGAATAAGTTATGGTACAGACGCCAGCACATAAAGCTACTGCAATGTGTCAAATTTCCGTAATAAATTTTCTAACTCTATTGCTGAAGCATGTGGTTCAAAGTTGATTGGGAAAATTTGACAGTTTCGGGTAGCTCGATGTGCTGGCTTCTGTACACGAGTGAAACCGTACGAAATAAATAGCTACAATTATAAACTAAATTTGAAGTAACAATAAGTTAGGCAATTAATTACATGAAAGTGCTAACTTCACATAAATGATACAGAGCCAGTTGTATTCTTGGGATTGGCAATAGTTTAATTAAGTTGGCAACACTGGCGTCCCGTCAGATAATAATTAGCGAGCACCGGGCGGTACCACAAGTTTGCTAGGAAGTTTTGTATTGAATGTGGATAGACTTGCATATTTGTGAATACAGTATAAAACTTGCGCAAATAATCGTTTTATTCAATTCAAATTTAATTACATTCATGTTAAATATGAACTTAGTAGTAGTCGTTTTTGTTGACATTCACGGACAATCCCCTAGGTATCCCCTGGGAAATCCCCTGGGTTTTGCGGGTCTCAACCCCATTCACGTCTATCTTACTTGTCCAACAGAAGAAAAAAATACAACTGGAGTAAGGCTCAGTTTTATGGAGACTAGCCTTATCAAACCTACGTTCATGACCCCTTTAATTCCACTCGACACCGTTTTAAAAAAGATGCAGTCGCGATACTGAATTAGTCGCACCATTAGAGTCAGATAGTTGGGTGAACATTAACATACACGCATCACAACACCTAACTACACCATACTGATAAATACATTCACACACACACACACACACACACACATAATGCCTGTTAACCAGTCACTCTATCGACGAATTATTATAATTTATTATTAATTCTGTGTACTTCATAATTGGCGTAATGTTTGGTATTATGATTTTATGTAATGTCCTGTCAGCTGTGAAGCTACTTAACATAAATAAATAAATAAACGTTGACATGTAAAAAAACTAATCATAATTCATATGAAAATAATGGGAAATTATTAATGCCACGAAGGATAACAAGTTTCGTAAACAACACTAAAATATTACGTCTTACATAAAAATAAAGTCAACCCTCTCGTGCAGTTGTATTTATAAAATACTGGGACTATAAATATTCATCCAGAAAATATAATAATATTTCGCGAATCTGCTGTACGGCTACGGAACAAAGATTAATGAAGTTTGTCGGTAGTTAAAGTTTTGGAATAATCTGGGCGAGACTATAGCTGGGGTAAGCTAGGCAAACTGGCTCTGCGAAAGCGTCAATATTCTAGGTGATAGAGTAAATTTAAGAGTGCAGTAGATAATTATGTAGATTGATTTAATATTTGAGTGTATACACGTTATTATGTTTCTTAATATACAATACTGACACAAAAATCTTAACCTTGTTTTTTTTCTGTAATTAGTTAAGTAAAGTACCTCACTAACGCATTAGGTTGAAACCTGTAATGTTAGTGATAAGGGAGACAAATAAATAAATAAAACTTAACAATACCAGATAAAAAATATTGACTGTTACATAATATACTTATAAATGGTAGTTGGATGCTGCAAACAGAATCACTTTATAAGAAATGTAGTAAAAGCTTAAGAACATATAGAATAGACATTCCCTACTATCTTAAAGATTCTCTTTGAGGTAATAAACTCAACAATTTATGCAAACCGTGTGTAATCCGTAGCAGCATGTAGCAGTATCAGGGTTAAAACCGCTTTGTCACCGGTAACCGTAGGCGAGCTAGATACCGTTTCAGCAAGACAAACATGCTACGCCGTAGCAAACATGCTACGCCGTAGGAGACGTGTCACGGGGATTGTACACAGATGTACATTAATAGTATACACAATATGTAGAGGTAATACCAGCAGGCTTAGCATGGCGATTTTATATCTATTCTGTCAAGAAAAGACAAAGCTCTTTCTGTCAATGTCAACATGTCTTCTGCCCGAGTATGGCGCGACCTGTCAACTCGCATATAATCATTTTGTTAACTTGTTTCGATCAAAGAAAAGAAAAATTTCTTCAAAAAATGTCAAAGGAAATCTTACGTCAATCTGTCACTTTTCTGTCATTATGTCCATTCTCCGGTAAACAAAACTTGTATCTACGGTTGCCATGCTAAGCCTGCTGGAGTACATGTATTGTGAAGTTTGTGTTTTGATTTTGAGAGGAAAATTTATGTGAGGGATTAAATAGTCCGATGGTAATTTGAGTTCTATTAAATTATTTTCGATATTTTATGATGCAGTTATCATGAACGCCTATTGAAATAATAATATTTTTATAGCATTATTATAAGTCATAAAAATGAGGTTGCGGAGGTCAGATAGGCAGTCGCTCCTTGTAAAACACTGGTACCCAGCCGAAACCGGTTAGACTGGAAGCCGACCCCAACATAGTTGGGAAAAGGCTCGGGAGATGATGATTATCACTACATAGTATAAAACAAAGTCGCTTTTTCTGTCCCTATGTCCCTTTGTATGCTTAAATCTTTGAAACTACGCAACGAATTTTGATGCGGTTTTTTTTAATAGATAGAGTGATTCAAGAGGAAGGTTTATATGTATAATTTTAGTATCAGCATTGCACCCGTGCGAAGCCCGGGCGGGTCGCTAGTAAGTCATAAAAAAATAACCTTAACATAAATTCTAGTCAAGCAATTTCAAAAACCTACCTCTAATAAATTCTAAGAAAGAGATACCCATCTCACCAGAAAATAGCTTTGAAATATTTCCGAGTATTTCAATTGTTTCTCGCTAGACAATTTACCACCTACTATCTACATGTACCCGAGAGTCAGCCCGCCTATTTTAAGCCAGTACCACAATACTGTATCGGGCTTGACCCACATATAAGCCACCGGGAGACACGTCCGCATCGAGACTGGTGCTGCTCTACAAACATGCCACTTTTGAGAACCAATGAATTATGCATGACCGGCTTCTTTATCACCTTTGAAAATTTAGCGAAAATGCCTACGTATTAGGAGGGGAATAGGAATGTGTGGTATTTGTGCCAAGGTTGGTTATAAGGATGTGCAGTTGGCTGAGGTCTTTTGCTATGTTAAATGTAACATCATAACATTTTTCTCCCTCGTTGATTTATTTACCATAATTTACTACTAATTTACCATGTAATTTTTAATTAAAATAACGTTATTTGTATTATCATGTCATTGAATATCCTTGGCAGTCGTTACTTGGTAGTCAGAAGCCAGTAAGTTTGACGCCACTCTAACCAAGGGGTATTGGATTGCCTGGGTAACTGGGTTGAGGAGGTCAGATAGGCAGTCGCTCTTTGTAAAACACTGGTACTCAGCTAAATCAGGTTAGACTGGAAGTCGACCCCAACATAGTTGGGAAAAGGCTCGGGAGATGATGATCATGTACTATCACGGTAGGTGAAATTCATTTATGTTGAAAAAGCAAAGACAAGCGAGTCCGGGATATTAGTAAACTTAGATAACACTCAGATTATAGACACAAACACTTCTGTGAGAATCAATGAAACAGGTAAAAAGCCTCTACGAATATCGGACCAGCCATTCATCGTGTAATTGATGTGATTAAAGATTTATAGGCAGCGAGAGCTAGAAGTCTATAGGGAATGGAAGACGCTACAGGCGAGGAACGAAATAAGTATCAATATTTGCAAGAACTGTACAAGCATTAATTTCATTTGATACACTGTTTATTTTTTTATTGGGAGAATTACTATTATTTTTATTTACCTTGTTAACACAAGCAAATTATATTTATATAGCAATGGCTAGATGGAGAAGCTCGTGGCTAAGTAACAGTCGCACGGACCGATCGATCATAAAATTAAGCAAAGATTGGCGCGGTTGCTCCGTGGATAGATGACCATCTTGTCATGACGATGTTTCGGAAGACATGTTAAATTGGCAAAAAACTGACAGCCAGAAAGGTTGTCAGTTTTGGACATCTTTGGCAATCGTTACCGTTTGTCAGAGACTAGCAGGCTTAGCATTGGAACCGTAGAAACAAGTTTTGTCTACCAGAGAATGGACATAATGACAGATAAGTGACAGATTGACGTAGAGTCTTTTTGACACGTAAAAAAAGATATTTTTCTTTTCTTCGATCGACATAAGTCTACAAGTAATTTATATGTGATTCGACAGGTCGCGCCATGCTCGGGTAGATGACATGTTGACATTGACAGAAAGAACTTTGTCTTTTCTTGATAGAATAGACATAAAACCGCCATGCTTAGCCTGCAGGAAGTCTAACAACCAGTCTTACCATGGTGTTTCGAGTTGCCTTGAGGAGGTCAGATAGTCGTTACTTGTAAAATACTGATACTCAGCTGCATCCAGTTAAGACTGGGAGCCGACCCCAACACGGCTTGGGAAAATGCTAGGCAGATGATAGCAATGGCTTATGAAATATTTATAGCATTATGTTAAAGACGTCGCTTTAGAATCTAGATAGGAGGACAATGGGTGAAAGCAGATGTTGTCTCGTTACGGAATGTAGAAATTCTATCTGTTATGTTTAGAATGGCCGACTATAATGTTAATAAACTTAGAGAATAAATGTTTACAGACATGTTTTATTTTATTTATTAATGCTATTTATTTATTGAATCCGTACAGTATTTCTATTTTATTTTATATACATATAATAAGTCGCTTGAATATTTCACTTGTCGACTTACGCAATAAAGAATAGAGAATTGACTTTTTTTACTATCGTAGTTCTATTATATGAAAGAAATGATTCGAAGTTATTGTCTCGAAAAATATTTAATGAATTGGCTTAATTTAATATACGTAAAAAAAGTTTGGTTAGAGTGTTCAATCTTTGTAGCAATATTATACTTGTTCAGTTTATTTTTCATTATACGTATGTGACCTTTAAGCTCGTACCTATGTCTCTGGAGAAAATATTTTTCTTATATTCAGAAAGAACATAATAACTCAATTACAAGTAAATATACATAGAATATCAGATCATGATGTAAAATTATTGTACAGACGCCAGCATATCAACCTACCTCAATCTGTCAAATTTATTTGATCGATTTTCAACCTTATCACAAGTACCGGAAGGTTAATATTCGATTGGTAAAATTTCACAGATTCGGGTAGGTTGACCTGCTGGCGTCTGTACCTCTCTTTGTGGAAAATTCGGTAAACACGCTCAATTTGAACTACATGACAACCCATCCATACATAGCCAGTATTATAAATCCTATATAATACAGTCGGGGAGTCCGTTTCTATGAACTGGCCATAAATTTAGATTCTTTTAACAGGCCACAAATCTTTCGTAACATTCCTTATGGAGAATGGTAACGATATCGCTGAAGCATTGTTAACCCCGAGTTCAAAAACTATTTTATGGACCCGCATCGTTTATCAAGAAAATATATCTCAGAATAGATCTAGAAAAGATGTAAAAATATACTGCTAAAATGTTTGATACATTTCTCTTGTAAATTTTCGGACTTTCGAATCTATGCCACATTATTGTGATTGAAAGGTAAATATTAAAACTTTTACTGATGGCTTTTTTCAGTTCATGACAAATAGGATAAAGTAGAAAACAAAGGAGTACCTATTCTGTGTTTGTGTTTATGTCTATTGGGATTTTAACTATCTAAGCAACAGAACTCAATTGTTTGTAGCTACGATTATTTATCCAACATCTATTATTACAGGACACTTTTCTAATTTATGCTATCTTTTATATTTTGGATAATATTTTGGGTGAAACTTAGACTCAACAGTCTGAAGTCACCGGTATGAGAAGAGACAATAATAAAAGGCTGACGATGGGTACGTCACGCGAAATTACAGGTACTAGAGGAGGCAACACCCTAGACGTTAGAGATTTTTTACAGCGTCAATATCTTTTATCGCGATAGATGTTATCTTGACATTATGTAGGGCCGCGCATAAGGACGGATTAGAAAAATATTACACAGTGTCAAATAAATTGTTTGTATCTTTATTTATCTCTTTTTGTGAAATTGTAAGTTTTTCAATATCTATAAGTTTCATCTCATTGCATTTTAAATCTGTTACCGTTCTCCATTCTGTATAGTTCAACTTTTTTAGTTTAAGTTATCACTTGTATTTATAAATGTTGGTTCAACCAATAATTGGCAACTGTATAAGCCCATTTTCAAGTCCTTATTCTTTCTATATATTTTTTATACAGAAGCTGTTAGTGTACCTTATTAAATTAAATTAAATAAAATAAATAATTGCATTTTATGTATCAACTTTGCAGCTTCCGTCGGCAGTTTCACCCGACTCTCTAACCTCGAGTATAAAAAGCCTATACCTCTTTTGATAAATCAGCTGCCTTACACTAAAATAATTTTTCAATTCGGTTCAGTAAGTAGAGAGGTTTACACGTTCAAGAAAACAAACAAACTCTTTATATAATAAATATAATATAATCTTCGATATCAAATCATATTCTTATAATCTTTGATGTTAAGAGAATACAAAAATATAACTGAAAGAAAAATAACTAAGTTCAGCAAAACAGTGATAACGTTAAAATAGCAAGCAAGTAAGAGTACCTTACCTTTTTATTACATTTGTATTTTTCAAGATAATCATCCACGAAGTAATTTGTAATCTGCAGTATGTATACACCATAATAGGCAGTTGAGTATGTAAGCACGAAGCTAGCTTTCGTATAGATATGCTAATCAAGGCCTGGCAGTCGCGACAGAGCTGGCAAAATGTCAGCATCACAAACCTTAAGGATAACGGCCCTCCTTTTCTACGATATGGGGGGATGAATATCTTCTAAACGATATACATCTGTTTTTGAAAATTGTGGCTGGAGGAGCTGATATATTAGGGGATAAGAAAATATTTTTAGGAGATCCAAGACTGAACTTTAAAATTACTCGATTGGGTAGTTGACTAGGTCAAAAATAAAATCCTTATGGCCAGTTTCACCGGTTGCTGATAAGTTCTAGATAGTTTAATTTCATACAAATTCTGTTCCATATTTGAATTTATCTGGTAGAAAGTGGCTATGCCGTAACCTGTGAAACTGGCCTTAGTGATATGAATTTAGTAAAGCATATTAAAATAATATCACTAAGTAAAACTACATATTTGATTTTTTTAATCGATAATTTAAGTAAAATAAGTATAAGTATAAGACGTCATAATTCTTACTTTCACACAAATTGCATAGAAAGTAACCGTTTTTCACGGTACAATAAAAGTAATAAATTTGACTAGTTGTCAACTGCCCTATTGTGAATCTAGTAGTAATGTGCTTGAAAAAAAGATTTCTGGTTTTTAGGCATCGAATATGCTTGATTGGTCTTAAAATTGAAATGTAACAACTTTCATTCAGCTTATTTATATCATTAAAAACATCCAACCACCCTCTTAAATAAATATTGATCTCTTAAAATAAAGCCTTCGCATCAACTTTTTGTTTACATTGCCTTGACAATATTAATGTGACAAGAAACTTGAACAATTTCTAAACAATTTGGATATTTTGTGTGAACTTCTGGAACGTTGCCTAATAATTTATTCATCATAAAACAAGTAACTCGGCTGTGCTTGTGTGACACGATTGGTAGGCATTTGTTTCATCAAGCTTTTGGGTAAATAATCATGTATTTTTTTAAAGATAATTCCTTATTTTTTTTCGTCGTATTTAGCGATCAAAATTGAATTTTCTGAATCATATTCTTTTTGATAAGACGCCAGCATATCAAGCTACTAATTTACAACAAAACAATCTGTCTAATTTCTTTAAAAGATTTTCAACTTTATCGCTGAAGCATATGGTTGAAAGTTGATTGGGATAATTTAACAGATTCGGGTAGCTTGATGTGCTGTCGTCTATCATCTTCTGCCTAGCCTTTTCCCAAGCTATGTTGGGGTCGGCTTCCTGTCTTAACAGAATGCAGCTGAGTACCAGCGTTTTTGTGCTGGCGTCTGTATCACACGAAAATTAAAGATTAAAGTTTCCAAATCTAAAAATATTTAATCGTGCCACATAACTTGGAATATGTATAATCTTACTTTGGCTTAAGCCTATTGACATTTTTAAATCGTTTGCATGAAAAGGAGCCATATTCCTTTTAAACATGTTCCGGGTCTCTTAATATAAAATCTCCTTGTGCCCTTTTGTTAGTCACGAAACCGCCGGTTCTTTTACAATTCAGGTTTAAATTTGGCAATTATAAATTTAAGTATCCACTCCATTCGGCGCGAGTGGGTCCGTATTCACGATCTGAATATTTTACCTTTTTTAATTGGACGGGTGAACACGGCCGAATACGGGGGAAATTTAGTATCTCTTGATAAAAACGTGACCTGGAATTATCGTATTTTTTTTATTAACTAACGTAGCTTGTTTTTTTGGAAGGCAAATCCTCTCCTGCAGGCTTAGCATGGCCATTCTATCAAGAAACGACAAAGCTCTTTCTGTTAATGTCAACATGTCTTCTGCCCGAGTATGGTGCGACCTGTCAACTCGCATAAACTTATGTCGATCGAAGAAAAGAAAAAAACCTTCAAAAAATTTCAAAACAAATCTTACGTCAATCTGTCACTTTTCTGTCATTATGTCCATTCTCCGGTAGACAAAATTTGTTTCTACGGTTGCCATGCTAAGCCTGCTGTACTATACTTGCTTGCTTAATATAAATGAAAATTTGGACCAACTTTTTTGGAAATTGTTTACACGTTAAATGATTGTCTCGTTATTGGTATTTTATATGATTTAAGAAGATTTCTAAATCCATCAAAGTCATCAACTACAAACAACTAAGTCAAGTCTTAATAATTATAGGTTAATGTTTTTGCAATCAGTACAAAAATTCCGGACTGATATGTATATTATGTAATAGGTATCTACATACTTGAATAGCTAGACGTACGAAACCTAATTATTATATAAGTAAATATAAACATGTATTATATAATTCTAATTATAAATTATATATATCAAACGTAGTATTACACTAAATATATCAATCGACTAATGTATGTAGTGGATATCCACTGAAATATGCTAACAGCAATATTTATGAATGGTATTTGAAGTGCGCTCGAAGCGAATGGATTATCCAATCAGCGTGCATAGTCCGCTAATAGCTTGCATTGCGCTGTACGTGTAGTGGCTACCTAAATACACTTAGTGCTACAAATCTGGGTCAGATATAACATTGAAGATACGTCACTCGAAAAAAATGTTTACGATTGTCAAACGTGAGGTATCAAGTTATCAATAGAGTGGGTAATAAAAAAAATACTTAATTAAAATAAAAACAAAAGGCCTGTTTCACTATCTGCGAATAAGTTTCAGTTTATTTGGTAGCTAATTTCATAAAAATTCTGTTCCATTTTTAATTAATTCGGTAGATAGGAGAATATTCGGACATTGTGAAATTGGCCCTAAATATAAGGAGGTATTAATTGTAGTAAGCTTCTAAATATATTCTAGTTTGAAAAATGTATCCTTAGTATATGTATAGAAAAGTGAAACTGAGTTTCTTTGTTACATTTTACCGTAAAAATCCTGGCTATTAGGACTTTGTGAAACTGGCCCTCAATGAACAATCATACCGAACACGGTAGCAAACAAGTCTTGCTTACGTTCCCTAATTAGGATAAAAGGGATGCAGTAAAACTTGAGACAAACGGGGTATCACAAACTGTTGAGGAAATGGGGAACAATTTGTAATATAATACAGATTCTACCTTGTATATACATCATTATTCATGCCTGATCAATATTATGCCTACTTTATTGATGTTCAAAGTAGACAGTGACTTTTTTATGAAGTACGGAAAGAAATTGAGACATTATGAAAATAAATAAATTTTATAATATGCTGAAGGTGGAGCTTTGTTAATTAAAATTAATACTGCGTCAACGGACGCCATAACTGTTTTTAAATACTTTTATTGGGGGAATAAATTCGTGGAATGGAGACTGGAATATATGAAATTTATTTCCATAAATAAGGGGGAAATAATAAATACCAATAAAATAACGTAAAAAATCGACTTGATCCTAGAATACAGAATAAATCCACTTAATTAGTCCGTAAATTACATGCAATATAAGAAAAAAGGTTAGGTCATTCCAACCTTCATGGTAATAGCCCCCGTGGGAATCTACCTTTTTCCCCACATACCTGAGTAATAGGGGGCAATAATAATAAATGGAGGGAGAACTTAGAGCCTTTGGGGTTGTATATAGGTCATCAGAGAAACGTATTGATTCCTTGTGTAGGTCGAATAAATGTAAGAACGTTTGTACTGATGAGCGAGAAGGCGTTTCCAAGAAGTACTGCTTATGGTTTGAGTAACCTTCAAAGACCCACTTGGTCCCTAATTAATAGGCGTAATAAGTGAATTATCTTCAACGTTTTATTTTTTCTTGGTTAAAACATTATAAAAAACATTTCTTCTAAAATCACTGATAAGCAAAAATAAACTTTTAAGTACATCGCTCTAGAAGTTGGTGTCTTCATTGCAGCTATATTTATTTTCCCTTTTGGGAAGTCGGTTAACAAGCAAGTCCAGCAACCCCTCTACGTATATACTTTTATATTCGCCTAAATTGTAACATAAAGCAATTTTCATCACTCTTAGGTACAGTCACCAGGACGTCAGGCTACTATAATCTGTCAAATTTCCTTAATCGATTTTCAACTTTATCGTTGAAGCATATGGTTCAAAGTTGATTGGGAAAATTTGACCGTTTCGGGTAGCTTGATGTGCATCTGTACATTTTATCATTATGAAATCGCTCCATAGACTGAAAAAGCATGTTTGCTCCCCTTTACTTCGTAGACGCAACTGTAATGTCGTATTACGTTTGAAGAATACATTCGAGGCTTGTAATATTCGTGTTTCACATTTTGTTAACCCTACAAAAGGCGCGAACACACCAAAAGCATTTACAAATACTTGCATGACACAGAAGTACTGTCTTAAATGCCATATCGATATTGATGCTATTGATTAATAATTATGTATTATTATTTTTTTGTTGTGTATTTTTCTTTTAATAATAAATTGCAAATATGTAAAATAAAATAATCAAATCAATTCTAGTTAATCCGAGGTAATCCGGGGGTCCAAGTGCACACTCCCTTGTCAAGGATATTTACAAGAGACTCGCTGATACTTCCCGTGACTAAGCATTGCCATACAACGTAGCAATGCTGCCAGCTTATTAATCAGTACGCTCCGGGTGGGCAGCGATGAGGATATTTTTTTATACCATTTTTTAAAGTGGATGTTGTTTGATAAAATATTGACATAATATTTTATTTGTAAATAAATTGTATGTACCTATATAACAAATAAAAATAGGTTTACATTATTGTGGTCGGGCCTTTACTGTCACCCCTCAGTCAGCCTAAATAAGAATTTGGGCATCCCCTTAGCATGTATATGGCGAGAAAGCCGAGATAACCCAAGACTTTTCTTTATGTTTTCAATTTCAACAGACGAATGTATTTGTGGTATTTGTTGAGATAACGCTATGTTATGTTTTTTACGATGGTGGTGCTGTTTTACTAGCCTGTCTTTGTAGCCTGATATAGAAGTCTCAGATGGTTTGCGTTACAAAGGAACTTTCGACTAGCTATCGAGCAAATTCCTTATTTGTTGCAGGTTCTGTTAAGTATAAAGAGATGATTAAAATAAGTGTAACTTAATACTTTTTTATAATTAACTATTTATTATGTACGTGTTGAGGGCGTACCGTGAGCGACTGGCTACACGGGTGAGACATGCGCTAGCGTCACCATATCACACTTCACACTAATATATAAATGCGAACGTTTGTGAGTGTGTGTATGTTTGTTACCTCTTCACGTCTAAACGGCTGAAGTATTTTGATTAAATTTAGCAGTAATATAGCTTTGACATCGGAATAACATATAGGCTACTTTTTATCCGGGTGCGGGAAGTTCTTCCTTTGGGAAGCGAGTGAAACCGCTGGCGGAAGCTATATTCGTCATAAATGCAACTCAGCTACGATTACCAAGCCGCTACAGTTTTTTACATGAAATAATCGATGCCTTGTAGCATAGCTAAGGTGTTGTAGCGTGAGCGGAGTTGCGTGTTGTGGCGGTAATGTAAAACTCTCTTTGCTTTATTTAACTTTAATTTCGGTCTTTTTTTTTTCAAAGTGTTTAAGGGTCAAGGAAAATTTAAGATAAATGGAATTGTAATTGTACCTACCTACCAACCTACATGTTACGAAAAAAATAATTATACATATTTACAACTTATTTACAAATGTTACTTAATATATTTACATAGCAACAAAAAACCTTATTAACAAATGGCGTAACCTTATTCAGAAAGTTTTCCTTATCGCTGAAAGTTTAAAAGAAATTATCAAATTAGAAAACCACAAAACAATAGCGTAGGGTTAGTTTAGTATAGGAACGCGTATCACCTGTGTGTACATACTAACCCCATTCAATCTAAATTTGTAAGATAAGCGGCTAGCCTCGTATGGTTTATTCATGGCTTGTGTGTGACATCCATTACGGCCTCGCTACAGTTTCGGATAATTACAATGAAACTGCCCAATAACGGGGCCCTTTAACCCTCTCAAGCACGCTTGATACGAGGTTTTATCAAAACAGTATCTCATTGAGGCAGGTCGTTTAGACCCGCGACGGAAATTACGTCGTAGAGACCCGACCCGACTTCAAGATCGCGATGTCGCCTCTAAGGACGAAAAATGGTCTGTCCGCATTTTGGGGTTAAGTTGTGTTAGCTCCAGTCTTTACTGGAGTTGCATTATGTGTTGGCGATTCTGATTGCAATGTGAGAGAAAGCTAAAGTTGTGCCGAATTTTATGTTAAAGGGGGTTATCGTTCAGAAATTAACTTGAATACAACCGATTTTTCTATGTACACACGGCTACACATCAACCTATACAAAACTAGTATAAGCTGACCGCTCAATTAGTAGAAATACTTTATAAAGCGAATTCAAGACAAACTGTTTTGTAAAGCTTGATGTGTAACCGTATGTACCTATTCATCATCATCATCATCATCCTCCTGCCCTTATCCCAAGTGTACCTATTATTTTCGCGATTAATATGGCCCAAATTCTGCACACTATTCAGGTTTAAATTTGATTCCACAATATTCTTTTTGGCATTATCCCAAACCACAAGTGACCATATTGTTATGTAGGAGATGTCACTTAGTGAAATCAGGCTATTTCACCGCAAGGGTTGGGCAGTATATCTACATATATTGACACTTGTCAAGCCTTGTTTTGAAGTTATATTTTGTTGGAATGGTATAAATTTTGGGCAACATATTTCTGTGATTAAAATCAAGACACAAATGTGTGTACCCAAACACTTGTAACGGTATAGTTGTTATATTTCCTTAAAGTGAATTAACGATTAGATGGTGTAGAAATAAGTGAATCAGCCTGTCACATCAGAGGTTTCGAGTTCGATTACCGGCTAAGATAAACATTTGTGTGCAAACATGTGTGTTTGACTTAATATTCCTATGTATGTTTTTACAGAAGAAAAGTATAAAAGCATGTTTATCACTTGTTTAGAACCCATAGTACAAGCTCTGCTTTGTTTAAGAACTAGAATCTGTAGTGTGAATGTGTGAGTAATATTATCTTCTAGATAAATAATGTTATTTAAATTGCGTCCAGATCACACTATCGTTAGAATCTTCACTTGAAAATCTTCATTGAACAGTAATCGAGACTCGGTTAGATCGTTATCACGGCAACATTAACCAACTCTAAGACTACCGCTAAGTTAGGAGGGAACAAAGGACGGAACTTTTTCGATCGAAATCAAAAGCTGAGGAAAAACTTAGCAGTTGTTAACTTTGGGCAAGTCGAAAAATTGGAGCTAAGGACCTCTCCTCTCTGCTCCCTCCACAGTATAAATCAAAACATCTTTTGAATGATAATGAAGGTACTAATTTGAGAGGAAAGCGGATTGACGTTTACTTAATTGGTTAATTATACAAAGTTAAGAAGTCTTTATTACAGAAATATAATGAACACGTTTGGATCACACGGTAAGATATGGATTTCATGGTTATCATTTCTTGACTAAAAGAAATTGTGTGCACCATAGTATTGATTTAGCTTTTAAAAATATAAAGAGACTCTTCAATGATATAATATATTAGGAATAAGACAGTAGTTATTTTCTTTGAATACCCAATTACAGATAAATTCTTTCGGTTGAGTTCAAGACAATCGTTTTGGCAAAGGCCGAGTTATTATTACGTTACTATTAGTTTTACCCCAGTGAAGCATGCGCAGAAATAATATAATAAAAATATCAAGGCACAAAAATGCGGATAGCAACGATCTACCAGATAAACTATCTGGAACTTATCCGCAAGCGGTGAAACTGGCCGTTAAAAAAGGAATGATTGATTAATTTAATTAGTTTGATAATAACAAAATACAGTAAAAAGCAATTACATGAGTTATAGTTGTAATGCTATACATAGATACAGTACCCTGTTGATTTTCCATGCTTTTATTTTTATCAAAAATTACTGACTGGTCATCCATCTTTTTTAAGTGGCTTCATATAGTAAAGGCGTGGCTATCAATATATAACAACATTTTTTTGTGGGAAAACCGACCGATGCTTCTGTCAGCATAATTATTATGTCTAAATATAATGTGCTATAAAAATATCTGACACGGCTTTAATGGGAGGTAGTATTGTGTTCTATTAACATAACAAAAAAGTTATAATGACGCGTTGCGGTGTGTCTTAAATTTGCACCGAATGGGAGTCCAGCTCAGCATGTGTCAGGTAGAATACCTGACGCTGGTATTTTGTTGGATGCCTACAATCCCTATAAAACAGTAGTTAAGTGTAATTTTCATTATTATCTGGCCGTAATTTTGACACTCGACTACATTTAAACATACATAATTCTAATTAACAATTCATGTCGCCATATTATCCCATGTACTAATCCTTCAAATATGTATGTGTCATTTAGGCAGCGGTTACATCATGTCAAAGGCTTAATGGATCTGAAGGGTTATTAACGAGGTATGTGACGTTCCAATAACATAATGACACCGCAAATAATTGTTAAGGGATCGGTGATATCATAGTTAAGTTTTGTATAGGTGTTAGTATTAGAGTCAAGTAGTGTTAAATACGTACATGTTTTTTTCATAATTACACCACTTTTTTCTAGATTTTCACAGTTAATTTTATAGTTACAGATAGCCAACAACAATTAAAATAGATTTAAGTTTCAATTAAGAACTTTTTAAATTTAAAGTTTGCTATTACCATTAAATTAAAATCATCCATCATGGATTTTACACTCACCAGCACATCAAGCTATATTTAATTACGTACTACTGTAAGTGTCAAGGCGGGGCGATGTACAGACGCCAGCACATCAAGCTACACGATTCTGTCAAATTTTCCCAATCAGCTTTGAACCCTATGCTTCACCGATAAAGTTGAAAATCAATTAAGGAATTTTGACAGATTGCACTTACAATAATTCTATAAAAATACACTTTATTTCAGATACAATACCCATAGCGTAATTGTTGGTTTTCCTTAATAAAGAAAATAGTCGTATTTATTTATTTAACAGCAAAAACGGCGGTAGCTGATAGCATTTGCTCTACGAAGAATATATTTATAGATTTCATTCACACACTCATCTCACAATACCCCAGACATACCGACAGAATTTTCGGTATAAGCATACTTTATCAACACTGAAAGTCGATTAACGACACCAAAATTGAGTTGACAAGAAAGATTGGTACTGAAAGCCTCTGGATACCAGCAATTAACTGAATATTGGTTTGTAAACGACATTCACATTTATCTGTGCGGTACACGAATCCGAATGTGGTCGTTGTATTCAATTTGTTAGTAATATTTAATTATTTTTTTCGTACACCAACCAACTGATATTGCTATTGGAAATACGATTGGATTACAAATACGTGACGTTGCATTTGTTTGTTGTAAAATGAAAGATTTTTGGAATCCGTTGAGAAATAAGTAATTCGTAAACCTTTCAAAAGTCAAACAGTTAAATAACAGAAAAAGGATGCACATACAAGCTTGTGACGTCAACGCTATTTGATCACGCATGTGCAAAAGAGATAGCAAGATATCCCCACTATGATCCCATTCTTCATCATACGAATATAAAAAATGTTGATTGCTGCTTCATTTATCAACCGATTTTGACGCTGTTTTCAGGAAAATGTTCCTATTGAATGTGTTTATTTGTTTTGTTAAAAAAAATTGTACAAAATCAAACACAGGCAAATACCCAATTAACTGAATATTGGTTTGTAAACGACATTCACATTTATCTGTGTGGTGCACGAATCAGAATGTGGTCGTTGTATTCAATTTGTTAGCAATATTTAATTATTTTTTTGGTACACCAACCAACTGATATTGCTATTGGAAATACGATTGGATTACAACTACGTGACGTTGTATTCGTTTGTTGTAAAATGAAAGATTTATTGCGATGATATTTTATTTGTTCGCTTGGGTAGTTGACTAGGTCAGAAATAAAATCCTTTATGATTTCCATTTTGTAATGCGTCCTAATATAAGGTCAATTTCATTTATGGTTTTGAAAGAAAAATTATTTAAATTTTTTTATTCATAATATAACCAACGTAGGTATATGGCTTGATGTAAAAACTTGTTACGTCATAGTTCTAACTTTCATACAAATCGGTACATAGAGAGAACTTTTTGACAGTTCAATGGAATATTTTTTCTAGCTGTCAACTACCGTATTATATCACACAAAACACCCTATTATTAAACGTAATCTCCAAAAAAACTGCTTTAGAAATAGGTTTAAACCACCATCTTGCATGGTCAATAGTTCAAACCTAGCACTTAATCTGGTACTTTTTAAAACCAAGTTTTATAATAATTCATTAAACTGTTTGAAGACCGCTCTCGAAGTGGAGAACTTTGGGAGAGGCCTTTGTCCAGCACTGGACATCTTTCGGCTGAAACGAACGAAACTGTGACGTATTAAACGATATATTGTCGATATATAGAACTTAGTGCCTACTAACATCCGTAGAGCTATAACCTATAACAAACCGTTTATAACAATCACACTGTGGGCAATAAAATTGTATGTCTGGGCAATATAGCCGGCCCGGGCAGTATAGTCGGCCTGGGCAATATGTTGGAATGTCCCGCGCCATTGCATGCGTCACGCGCTGCAGCTACATCTGATAAAGAGGCCATTAAGAGCTGGACTACTTTTGCTGTGGTATTTTTTTTTTGTTTTAACGGTTTAACGACATCATAGTTATTGGTTAGTTTGTTTTTAGGCTCGTATTTTGCAAAGGTAAGGTATGTTTTTTTTAATACTATTGTGCCTGTTATGATAATGCGCATGTCATATTTTTCCTGCATAATTAAAATGACATGAATAAAAAAAATGTATTTCAACAAAAAGCAGTTTAAAGTTTGTGTAATTTTAAAGTGTTATTCTACAAAGAGTACTCGAACAAAACAAAGAGTGTCTGCATATTATAACGTTACGTTTTTTTTATATATTGTAAAGTAGTTTTATAAAAGTACCCATATAATTCGCACGATAAGGTAAACAGCTGATAAATATGTACATAGTTTTTATTTCAGTTTCGCATCGGAGATTTCGAAATAATAACTGTTTGCTTTCATATATCACTGTTATTAATGTTCAGTGAAAAATCTTTTATTTTAATGTAAAGAAAATAAGTAGGTATGCAACTGTTCTTTTTTTTCCAGCGACGAAAAAAAAAAACAAAAAAGGTATGCAACTGTTGTTGTTTTATAAGTCGAGCCAAGTCACATTAATTATAATATATACTAAAATTAAATAGGAAAATAATAAATTGAATAGGAATTGGCTTCTATGCTATCACAAAACTTTTAACGATAGAAACATTGCATAGAGAGACTTGACTTTTTTTTACACTTAACGTACTATTTTCATGGGATAAAATATAAACTGTCAGGATATTCTAGCAACATTGCATTTCTAATGCCACATTTATATTTTACAATTTTACAAAATCATTTGTTTGTACCAGGCAAACAGAAAATGTTTGTAGGTGCTCCTAGTGTTTCCGCCACCGGACTCAGTTCAAACGTCCAGTAAAGGGGACATTTTATTTGCAGTGCAGTGGTCGTCCTTTGACCGTGGTACATTCAAATAGGGAACAATTTCAGGCATGAGCGCTTGTGACGGTACGACCTGTGCATATGTGATGCTACCCTGGTACCGATGCGACTCTGGCAATTGGATTTAGTATTTGATTGAATGGAATAATGTAGTCTCGAAGAGTTGCGCAAATTGGTGTGTGATATCGATGTAACTATGCGATACTTCGCGTGACCAGAGGCTGGTCTATTCTTTGGCAATTAATCCACATCGCAATACAACGTGGCAATGCGGCTAGTCTTCTGGGCAAGATACCGGATGACAGCGATGTGGAAGAGAACTTTGACGCCTAACGACCTACACATATGTGTCTTTATAGTTTTTTTATATTATTTAAAAAAAATATACTGATGATAAACTTATAAGAGAAACAGAAGATTTCATGCTTAGATATTGAAATACTTTGCTTGTCAATTAAACTGAGAATAAAATCCCAAATATTTTTAATTTCTATTACAAAAAGCTACCTCTTACTCAGCTATGCATTATCAAATTGCTCAAGTACTGGAAGTTCAGGAGAAATATCTTGATGTTATCATGAACGTAAAATGAATGGAGAAAGTTGGCCCCCAGATAATAATGAAAATTACACTTTACAGTTTCGTATAGAAGCGCAAGACTTTCACAATTAATTCCGTAAAAAATTAAATTTTTGCTATGAAATAAATGAAGAGTTTTTTCAGTTTTTTACTTAAAAGATTTAGGGCCAGTTTCACCGGTTGCTGATAACTTCCAGATAGTTTATCTGGCAGATAATTTTATACAAATTATGCTCCATTATCTTTATACTTATTGTATGTCTCTACTAGACCACGGGACTACAGAGTCCCGGATTTTTAGAAGGCGAACGTGGGGCCGAAGCCAACACGCTGAAGCCCTTTTCAGACAACTTTAATATATGTAATGGTGACACAAAACCGACGATTATCCCTGTATACACTATAGAAATGTACCCAAGGACAACCCCCGGTTTGTGCTAAACTATTGCTAAGTATGGAAGAAAATCTACTTGGGTTATTGTGATGGGATGCTAGTGGACTAGGGAAGGGAAAACTATGGGAACTATGACCCCTGCCGATAACAATGTAATAAATACATGTAAAAATGGCAGGAGGAGACTCGCCAGCTCACTTACCGGGCCCCCGGGAACTAGTCGCTAAGTTGCAACAAGGGGGCAACGGGGACGTGAACGGCTGAAGGGTGAGGTTGCCCCGGCCGGCTTTCTACCCAGATCACGCGGGAAAGGGATTATCGTTCAGAAATTAACTGGAATACAACCATTTTTTGTACACACGGCTTCACATCAAGCTATAAAAAACTAGTATAAGCGGGCTTCATCATCATCATCATCCTCCTGCCCTTATCCCAAGTGTACCTGTTATTTTCGCGATTAATATGGCACAAATTCTGCACACTATTCAGGTTTAAATTTGATTCCATAATATTCTTTTTGGCATTATCCCAAACCACAAGTGACCATATTGTTATGTAGGAGGTGTCACTTAGTGAAATCAGGCTATTTCACCTCAAGGGTTGGGCAGTATATCTATTTTGACACTTGTCAAGCCTTGTTTTGAAGTTATATTTTGTTGGAATGGTATAAACTTTGGGCAAAATATTTCTGTGATTAAAATCAAGACAAAAATGTGTGTACCCAAACACTTGTATCGGTATACATGGTGTAGAAGTAAGTGAATCAGCCTGTCACACCAGAAGTTTCGAGTTCGATTTACCGGATAAAATAAACATTTGTGTGCAAACATGTGTATTTGACTTAATATTCCTATTATATGTATGTATTTACAGAAGAAAAGTATTAAAGTATGTTTATCAGTTGTCTAGTACCTATAGTACAAGCTCTGCTTATTTTAAGGACTAGATGACGTTGTGTGAATGTGTGAAGAATATTATCTTCTAGATAAACAATGTTATTTTAATTGCGTTCCGATCACACTATCGTTGGAATCTTACTTGAAAATCTTCATTGAACAGTAATCGAGACTCGGTTAGATCGTTATCACGGCAACATTAACCAACTCTAAGACTACCGCTAAGTTGGGAGGGAACAAAGGACGGAACTTTTTCGATCGAAATCAAAAGCTGAGGAAAAACTTAGCAGTTGTTAACTTTGGGCAAGTCGAACAATTGGAGGTAAGGACCTCTCCTCTCTGCTCCCTCCAGAGTATAAATCAAAACATCTTTTGAATGATAATGAAGATACCAATTTGGAGAAAGCGGATTGACGTTTACTTAATTGGTTAATTATACTTGGTTAAGAAGTCTTTATTACAGAGAAATACATATTATGAACACGTTTGGATCACACGGTAAGATATGGATTTCATGGTTATCATTTCTTGACTAAAGGAAATTGTATGCACCATAGTATTGATTTAGCTTTTAAAAATATTAGGAGACTCTTCAATGATCTAATATATTAGGAATAAGACAGTAGTTATTTCCTTTGAATACCCAATTACAGATAATTTCTTTCGGCTGAGTTCAAGACAATCGTTTTGGCAAAGGCCGAGTTATTATTACGTTACTATTAGTTTTACCCCAGTGAAGCATGCTCAGAAATAAAATAATAAAAATATCAAGGCACAAAAAATATTTAGGGCCAGTTTCACCGGTTACGGCAACTATCTACCAGATAAATTATCTGGCCCTTAAAAAAGGAATGATTAATTAATTGATAACAAAATACAGTAAAAACGTACCCTGGTAAAGTACTTTGATAGACCCTGTTGATTTTCCATGCTTTTATTTTTATCAAAAATCACTGATTGGTCATCCATCTTCTTTAAATGGCTTCATATAGTAAAGGCGTGGCTATCAACAGTATGTAACAACATTTTTTTGTGGGAAAACCGACCGATGCTTCTGTCAGCATAATTATTATGTCTAAATATAATGTGTTATAAAAATATCTGACACGGCTTTAATGGGAGGTAGTATTATGTTCTATTAACACAATAAAACAAAAAAAAGTTATAATGACGCGTTGCGGTGTGCCTTAAGTTTGCACCGAATGAGAGTCCACCTCAGCATGTGTCAGGTAGAATACCTGACGCTGGTATTTTGTTGGATGCCTACAATCCCTATAAAACAGTAAAGTGTAATTTTCATTATTATCTGGCCGTAATTTTGACACTCGACTACATTTAAACATAATTCTATTTAACAATTCATGTCGCCATATTATCCCATGTACTAATCCTTCAAATATGTATGTATGTGTCATTTAGGCAGCGGTTACATCATGTCAAAGGCTTAATGGATCTGAAGGGTTATTAACGAGGTATGTGACGTTCCAATAACATAATGACACCGCAAATAATTGTTAAGGGTTCGGTGATATCATGGTTTAGTACCGGTGTTAAGTGAGAGCCAAACAGTGTTAAATATGTACATCTTTTTTCATAATTACACCACTTTTTTATAGATTTTCACAGTTAATTTTATAGTAACAGATAGCCACAACAATTAAAATAGATTTAAGTTTCAATTAAGAACTTTTTAATTTAAAGTTTGCTATTAACATTAAATTAAAATCAACCATCGTGGACTTTACACGCGCCAGCACATCACGCTATATTTAATTACGTACTAATAATAGGCGGGGCGATGTACAGACGCCAGCACATCAAGCTACACGATTCTGTCAAATTTTCCCAATCAGGTTTGAACCCTATGCTTCACCGATAAAGTTGAAAATCAATTAAGGAATTTTGACAGATTGCACTTACAATAATTCAATAAATATCAACTTTATTTCAGATACAATATCCATAGTGCAATCGTTGGTTTTTCTTAATAAAGAAAATAGTCGTATTTATTTATTTAACAGCAAAAACGGCCGTAGCCAATAGCATTTGCTCTAAAAAGAATATATTTATAGATACATTCACACACTTATCTCACAATACCCCAGACATACCGACAGAATTTTCGGTATAAGCATACTTTATCAACACCGAAAGTCGATTAACGACACCAAAATTGATTGTACAAGAAATATTGGTACTCAAAGCCGCTGGATACCAGCAATTAACTGAATATTGGTTTGTAAATGACATTCACATTTATCTGTGTGGTGCACGAATCCGAATGTGGTCGTTGTATTCAATTTGTTAGCAATATTTAATTATTTTTTTGGTATACCAACTGATATTGCTATTGGAAATACGATTGGATTACAACTACGTGATACACAATACAACTACGCATTTCTTTGTTGTAAAATGAAAGATTTTTGGAATCCGTTGAGAAATAAGTAATTTGTAAACCTTTCAAAAGTCAAACAGTTAAATAACAGAAAAAGGATGCACATACAAGCTTGTGACGTCAACGCTATTTGATCACGCATGTGCATAAGAGATAGCAAGATGTCCCCACTATAATCCCACTCTTCATCATACGAATATAAAAAATGTTGATCAACCAATTTTGACGCAGTTTTCAGAAAAATGTTCCTTGTGTTTATTTGTTTTGTACAAAATCAAACATAGGCAAATACCAAATTAACTGAATATTGGTTTGTAAACGACATTCACATTTACATATCCGTGTGGTGCACAAATCAGAATGTGGTCGTTGTATTCAATTTGTTAGCAATCCTAATACTTATTATAAAGGCGAAAGTTTGTAAGTATGGATGTATGGATGTATGGATGTATGGATGTTTGTTACTCTTTCACGTAAAAACTACTGAATGGATTTGAATGAAACTTTACCACAATATAGCTTATACATCAGAATAACATATAGGCTACTTTTTATCCGGATATGGAAAGTACTTCCCTCAGAAAGCGGGTGAAACCGCTGGCGGAAGCTAGTATTTAATTATTTTTTTGGTACACTAACCAACTGATATTGCTATTGGAAATACGATTGGATTACAACTACGTGACGTTGCATTCGTTTGTTGTAAAATGAAAGATTTATTGCGATGATATTTTATTTGTTCAATTGGGTAGTCACTAGGTCAGAAATAAAATCCTTTATGATATTCTTTTGGTAGCGCATCTGAAATTATGTCCTTTTCATTTATGATTTTGAAGGAAAAACTGTTTAATTTTTTTTATTCATAATTTAATCAAAATAAGTATATGGCTTGATGTGAAAAAAATGTGACGTCATAGTTGTTACTTTCATACAAATAGCAGCAACTGTTTTTGACAGTCTTATCTATACTTATAATAAATCTGTAGAGGTCAATTCTGTACATTGAATATATTTTCAAAATAACTTTTAGGGGGTGATAAGTCTGCGGGTTGTTCGTAAGAGATACCGCGGCCCTGGCACACAGGGACCTCCAGAAGGAACATAGTGGGTTTTAGTCAGTAAGAGTCTGACACTCCCTCCAGCTGCACCCTCAGCGGGAGGGGTCATTTGATGATTTCCCACGAAAAAAAAAAGGGTGTGATAAGTGATCGATAGTGATGCCAAAAATGCAATCAGTAAAATTTTTGTCTGTCTGTATGTTATTAATAGGAACAAAAACTACTGGACGGATTTTAATGAAACTTGGTACAATTATTCTTCATACTTCTAGGCAGGTTATAGGATACTTTACATCACGCTACAATCAATAGGAGCAGAGCAGTAAAGGAAAATGTTGGAAAAACGGGAGAAGTTACACCATTTTTTAAGCTTTCGTCGCGTGTGCAGCCTTAATGGTTAGCTACATAGAAATCATGTATGACGGAAATGTTCTACATAAAATTATCTAAAAAAAATTCAATAAACAGCATATGTCTATCTTTAATGGCTGACTCACAATAACACGTATAACTCCCGATAGTTTACCAGTTCGGAGCTTTCTGATTATTTGTTATTGATTGTAAACAAATCAAAAACAATCTTATGTTTTTAATATTCTCGCTCATGCCTAATTAACAAAAGATAACATTATAACATATTCTATAAAAAAAGAATCATGGAAATCGGTGTAGAAATACCAAACTTATACATAAAATCGGTTGGTAGGTCTAATAAGGCGCGAGGTCCGAGCGCGAGCTTCTCATCCCGACAAAAGTTAGGCTTTGGTAGCGGTAATCGACATCCACACAGGCGTAGCCCCGGGGGTCCTCTATAGGTTATACATATATCAGAACAACACATAGACTACTTTTTGTCGCGAAAACCGACATCCACGCGGGCGGAGCCGCGGGCGACCGCTAGTAAAAGTAATAAATTTGACTAGTTGTAACCTACCGTATCACCTACATATGTATATCATACAAAATATTAAAGTTAAGTAAGTAAATAAGGATAAGTAAACTGTAAAGTCTGAAGACCGCTCGAAGTGGAGAACTTTGGGAGAGGCCTTTGTCCAGCACTGGACATCTTTCAGCTGAAACGAACGAAACCGTGACGTATTTAAACGATATATTGTCGATATAGAACTTAGTGCCTACTAACATCTGTAGAGCTATAAACCTATAACAAACCATTTATAACAATCACACTGTGGGCAATAAAATTGTATGTCTGGGCAATATAGCCGGCCCGGGCAGTATAGTCGGCCTGGGCAATATGTTGGAATGTCCCGCGCCATTGCATGCGTCACGCGCTGCAGCTACATCTGATAAAGAGGCCATTAAGAGCTGGACTACTTTTGCTGGCGTATTTTTTTTGTTTTAACGGTTTAACGACATCATAGTTATTGATTAGTTTATTTCTAGACTCGTATTTTGCGAAGGTAAGGTATGTTTTCTTTATACTATTGCGTCTGTTATGATTATGCGCATGTTATATTTTTCCATTATAAGTAAAATGACATAAATAAAAAATTAGTATTTCAAGAAAAAACAGGTTAAGGTTGTGTAATTTTTAAGGGTTATTCTACAAAAATTACTGAGCTAAAGAAAAAAGTACCTGCCTATTATAATTAACATTAACGTTATTTATTAATTTTAACTTATTTATTGTTAAGTAGTTATATAAAAGTAATGGGGACGAGCTCATATAATTTGCATGACAAAGTAAACAGCTGATAAATACAGTGTTTTTATTCCAGTTTCGCATTGGAGATTTCGAAATAATAACTGTTTGCTTTCATATAATAATATCACCGTAATTAATGTTCAGTACAAAATCTCTTGTTTTAATGTAAAGAAAATAAGTATGTTCATGCAACTGTTGTTGTTTTATCACTCAAGCCAAGTCACTATTACTATCAAGAAAATAATTTATAATTATATAAATATAAAAATGGTGAACGAATGGGACTTGGCTTTTACGCTATCACGAAAATATTTACGAAAGAAAGATTGCATAGAGAGACTTGGCTTTTTTTACATTTAACGTTTTTTTTCGTGGGATAAAATATAAACTCACAGGATATTCTAGCAACATTGCATTTCTAATGTCACATTTATATTTTACAAAATCATTTGTTTGTACCAGGCAAACAGAAAATGTTTGTAGGTCCTCCTAGTGTTTCCGCCACCGGACTCAGTTCAAACGTCCAGTAAAGGGGACATTTTATTTGCAGTGCAGTGGTCGTCCTTTGACCGTGGTACATTCAAATAGGGAACAATTTCAGGCATGAGCGCTTGTGACGGTACGACCTGTGCATATGTGATGCTATCCTGGTACCGATGCGACTCCGGCAATTGGATTTAGTATTTGATTGAATGGAATAGTGTAGTATCGAAGAGTTACGCAAATTGGTGTGTGATATCGAAACTATGCGATACTTCGCGTGACCAGAGGCTGGTCTATTCTTTGGCAATTAATCCACATCGCAATACAACGTGGCAATGCAGCTAGTCTTCTGGGCAAGTTACCGGATGACAGCGTTGTGGAAGAGTACTTTGACGCCTAACGACCTACACATATTTGTGTTTATAGTTTTTTTATATTATTAAAAAAAAATATACTGATGATAAACTTATAAGAGAAACAGAAGATTTCATGCTTAAATATTGGAATACTTTGCTTGTTAATTAAACTGAGAATAAAATTCCAAATATTTTTAATTTCTATTACAAAAAGCTACCTCTTACTCAGCTATGCATTATCAAATTGCTCAAGTACTGGAAGTTCAGGAGAAATATCTTGATGTTATCATGAACGTAAAATGAATGGAGAAAGTTGGCCCCCAGATAATAATGAAAATTACACTTTACAGTTTCGTATAGGAGCGCAAGACTTTCACAATTAATTATGTAAAATTTTTAATTTTTGCTATGAAATAAACGAAGAGTTTTTTCAGTTTTTTACTCAAAAGATTTAGGGCCAGTTTCACCCGTTGCTGATAAGTTCCAGATAGTTTATCTGGCAGATAATTTCATAAAAATTCTGATCCATTATCTTTATACTACTATTACGGCTATCCGTAATCTGTGAAACTGGCCCTTAATTCTTATATGGCGTTATATGTATATGAGGAGTTAAGATGATCTTTTTTTTTTTCGTGGGATATCATCAAATGACCCTCCCGCTGAGGGTGCAGCTGGAGGGAGTGTCAGACTCTTACTGACTAAAAGCCACTATGTTCCTTCTGGAGGTCCCTGTGTGCCAGGGCCACGGTATCTCTTACGAACAACCCGCAGCCCAAGCAGACCCTTGACCCTGGACCTAAGGAGTCAGGAGTAAGGAGTAAGGAGATGATCTTCAGCCAGGGTTATGTGATTGATCCTAAGTGTTATCTCGGGCCTAGCACACAAAGCGCAGAAGGAACAAAAGTGGGTTCTAGTTGGTAAAAGTCCCTCCAGCTGCATCCACAGCGATAAACAAGAAAATAGATAAATAATAAGTTGTAGTATTAAGAAACAGATAATCTGTCTATACTTATGATAAATATGTAGAGAGGTCAATTCTGCACATTGAATATATTTTCAAAATAACTATCAGGGGGTGAGCTTCTCATCCCGACAAAAGTTAGGCTTTGGTAGCGGCAATCGACATCCACACACGCGGGGGTCCTATATAGGTTATATATCAAAACAACACATAGACTACTTTTTGTCGCGAAAATCGACATCCACGCGGGCGGAGCCGCGGGCGACCGCTAGTAATAACAATAAATAAGTAGCAATATTTATAGCTATTTAGTTAATTTGCTGCGTCCTAACGTGATGATGTATAATTAGTATGTAAGTTGTAACTGTGTAGGTATGTCCATTATGCAATAAATAAATAAATTTTATTAATTGATTTTCCACTCGAAAGGAAAAATTGGTGATTCTATTAAGGCAAGTGTTCAATGCAGTAGTTGTCTTACATTCGCAAAACAACACATTTTTATTTCGTACTGAGAAATCATCCCGGTTCCACGATATAAATAAGACCATTCCTCTCGGCTAATATGCCACTCCTTCTTTCAGTGAACTAGAGGATTATGTATCATCCCTGTCAAGACGTCAAGAGCGAAAAATGGATTATGACGTCACTCGACAGCATACTGCTGAAAATCTGTTAGTATGTCGCGACATCGCTCAAGCTGTTATTAATATCTTGTGTATCTTATCTGCATAATGTATTTTAAATTATGATTACCTATATTTTGTAATATCTTCAGTTTGTTAATGTTTGGGTCGTTACTAGTTCCATCGTAGATCGTAGATGTAGATAAGGTTACTAATATTGAAAGTAATATAGTAATAGGTCGATAGTAGGGATGTTACTTTTAAAGAAATTGTTGAAGTACTTATATCGAACTACATAATTTTTTTCTTTTCACCTACACTTTGACGTATTCCAGCATGTTAAGTTACCTGAAACTATCAAATATTCCCAATCAACTTTGAACAACAATAATAATAATTCTTAATTCTTTAATAATAATAATTCAGTTAAAGTTGAAAATCTATTAAAAATACTAGCTGCTAGCCGCGACGTCGTCCGCGTGGGCATTAGAGTAGTAAAAATGATAAACTTGCTTTACCATTCTTGTATACTTTAACATCACGGTATGATGACAAAATGTGTAGAAATACTATGTAGATGTATGGAAATAGTAAGTTGTTACGGTTAACTGCTGATGACGTAGTAGCATAGTGCGACTGCTGTGCACAGGTCTCGGTTGCGATTCCCGGGTAAGGCCGAAATCGCTTTGTGGGTTTTGAGAGACTTTTAATCAGCAGCCCATAATTTGGAAGTTGGTGTTTGATAGATTCACGGGAGACGTGACAAATTGAAGTAGCTATTATTTTTTTTCTATTTATTATGCTTATTTTCTAATCGACATTTAAGTTGAAGAAAAGTTTAACAAATTCAGTTTCAATTCTGACATATAAATGAAACTGACCCGAGGAACGTACTCGTCGATGTAGTCAAAAGTTTAAACTTCTAACGGACATGTTCAGTGTTCGGATTAGTAACTGTTGTTAAGGTTTAATTGTATGCGGTAGTTGTTCACTTGGGATGGGTTCAAACTAAAGTTACACTCTATTTATAGTTTTATTCGTGTTAGTTTTAAGTTGGTTGTGGAAATTACTGAATATGTGTTGGCTTGGTGTTGAGAACACAAATGTTATTATTATAATATACTATGTTATATCTAACGTGGCAATGCGGCCATTCTTTTGGGCACAATCCCCGCTGACAGCGATGCGGATGAGTTTTATGACGCAATATTTTAATTGACACTTTTTTATTTTTATTTAATTTTTAGCTTATTAAGATTATTTTTTAATTAAGTTATAAATATAAAACTTCCTATATATAATAAAACTTCCTATGTCATATTAATAATTATTTTGTATGTTTTTTCCAGACCACGGGTCTGGAATATAGAGTCCCGGTATTTTATACGAACGCGGGGCAGAAGCCAACACGCTGAAGCGCTCTTGAGACAACTTTAATCAAAGGATGGTGATTATCCCTGTATACCCTATAGAAATGTATCCAACGACAATCGCCGCTTTTGTGCTAAACTATTGCCAACTATGGAAGGAACTACTTGGACTACCTACTTTGGTGGGATGTTAGTAGACTAAGATAATATAGGAAACTATGGGGACTATGGCCCTGCTCATAACAATGCACAAATTATTAATTATTTTAATTAATTATTCTACATGTTATTATTGTTGTTTACTATAATAATTTGTGTATTAGAAAGTAATTTTAAAGATATGTGATTTTTTGCAATATTTATAGATTTTATAAACGTGCGTATTTATTATTCAGAACCAGTTCTGCGTGATAAACATTTTCTATTATGAAACGCGTCGTGATTCCGATAAATTCTCTTCGGAGTATCACGATATTCATTCCAAAGCTTAGGTATAAAAATCGTAGAAAAATGAGAGGTCGCTAGGGAGGGTAAAATATATCGTTCCCATTATATGCGCTTTACCCTCTCTTTATCAAACGTGTGCTTCCGCACTATCTTATCGAGATGGACTATCGCGATTATGTTCTTATCAAACTGGTTCAGTGAAGGGGAAAAAAGCCTTTTTATGGAAATCATACCTACCTTTTTATTAACTAAGACTTCTCCCGGCTGTGATTTTTTGTTGTTTCTGCTTATTAAGTAAGTTCAGCCTATGGTGGATCTCAAACGCAAATAACATGGCGTCTTTTTAACGTTACTTAAACTACGAGAGCATTTGGATTATAGAGACAAATCTAACGATACCCTGATTGTCTTAATCCGTTCAGTTTTTTTTAATTACATCTCGCTGTTCAGTCAGGGGCTATAATCCGTTCAGGTGTTTTGAAGGTATGAGGTACCTGAGCTAAGAAGCACTGCCCATCGGGAGTGTACCCAATAGGCTGGCAGCATTGCATCGTTGTATGGCAATGCATAGCCTTTGGCCAAAATAAAAGCCAGCAGAAATAATAATACGATATTATACCTACACAAACGCAATAATAAGGTAGATAATCAAATAACTAATAAGTAATTATACAATAAATAATGATTAGGTATGGTATTATGTAGAAACATCAATTATTAAAACTTAATTTGACTAGGGCTGAGCTGCATTAAACATGATCCGTCAGCTATATAGGTCACAAAGATAGGAAACCTATTAACGTGAGAGCTTTCGAATTCATATCCAGATATATCTATTACATTGGCAGGTTACAGCGATGTTCAATACAATTGTACCGACGTAGGTTCAATGTTTTTTTCGAATAGAATTCATTAATTGTTTTTTTGTTCGATAAGAATATTATTAAACTATTTAAAGACAATAATCATCGCGCATCTCATCATCTCCCGAGCCTTTTGCTAAGTATGTTGGGGTCGGCTTCTAGTCTAACCGGATTTAGCTGAGTACCAGTGCTTTACAAGGAGTGACTGCCTATCTGACTTCCTCAACCCAGTTACCCATGCAACCCAATACTTCTTGCTTAGACTAGCGTCAGACTTACTGGCTTCTGACTTCCCGTAACGACTGCCAAGGATGTTCAATTACAGCCGGGACCTAAAGTTTAACGTGCTATCCGAAACACAGTCATTGGTGTCCAGAATATACTTAGAAAGTACATACAAACATGTCTGATCTGACCACTAGGCCAACTCGACTCTAATAATCATCGTGCACCTATTGAATGCATAAAATTCAGGCCCCGAAAATAAACTACTTTCAAATGTAACCCATAGTACGGGCATTAAGTTTGGTGGTGTTAGAGTTACAAAAATTGAAGACATGTCAACCAGCTATACAAATAACTAGCTTCCATCAGCAGTTTCAGCCGTTTTTCTTGTGAATTACTCCGAAATGAAACTCCTATGAAATGTAGCAGATAGCCTTTTTTCTCACTGTCAAATCCACCAAGCAATCCACCATTTTCTCCCACTGTGGGTGCAGCGGAAGAGTGTCAGACTGTTATTTGACTCAAAACTCACTATGTTCTTTTTGGAGGTCCCTGTATACGAAGGTAACTTTGCAAACAACCCGCAGCCTCAGCAGACCTCGGCCTTACGGGGACCCGGACATTTAGCCTATTATAAGGCTATAATAGCCTTCCTCGATAAATGAGCTATCCAACACTAAACATTTTTTTTTTAATCGGTCTAGTACTTTTTGAGATTAGCGCGCAAGCAATCAAATAAATATTTCAGTTTAATAAAATTTGTATGGATTATGAACTCGTTTTATGCATCGACTTAAGTAAGATGCCCAATGCATTTAAAATCATTCTTATCTTTAATGCATTTTACACGACATCATTTCTTACTTCACCTACGCAATATTCAAACGTTTGGATTTGAGTAGCTCAGTCAGGTGCACTTGAATTCACGCGATTGTAGTTGGCAGCTTAGCACTGCACTCAGTACATCCAA
Source organism: Heliothis peltigera (assembly GCA_958496145.1). NCBI lineage: Eukaryota > Metazoa > Arthropoda > Insecta > Lepidoptera > Noctuidae > Heliothis > Heliothis peltigera. The sequence goes on from OY292341.1 coordinate 4,010,172, forward strand.
TTTACTGCAAAGTGCATGTTGTGCTGCATTTGTGTACGTTTATATCCTAGATGATTTAACCATCTGGACAAGCCTTGAGAACAAATTTTGATGTGAAAAAGTTTGATAATATACGCGCAGGGGGGCGGGGCAATGCAGCAAATAGTGGTAGTACGTTCAATCAAGGAAAATTATATAATTAAAAAGCATAAACTTGACGCTCAATATGTATATTATGTCGCAGGGAAATCAACATATCAGGGATATCATGTCAAATATTCTTGTTATAAATTACGTTTTTTTACTAAAGGTATCGACACACAGTTATATGACAAAATACTAAAATAAAGTCAGACACATGTCATTTCACTAAACTACATGAAGTATAGTACTACGGCAGGCTCCCCCTGCACGGCTACGGTGTCTCCAGTTCATTAATTGCTCTAAAGTTTTTATCCAAATTTAAATAGCAAAGATAAGGAAACATTTGCAACTATCTGTAAACTTTTGCGAGTGCTATTGAACAAGAATTCTTGGCGTTAGAATTTGTTTTATTTTTATATAGAGCGGTTTAGTTCTTTATTGGCGTCCAGGGAGCTATGGAATATGGAAGATGCTTTCAGAGTGGTTGTATTCCAACACATAGTTTTATTTACTAGGTATTACTGTTAAAAAGGCAAAGCACCAGCCACTCAAGTAAGTACCAATGCAACTTTTCGAAGTTACATGTACTTTCTAAGTATATCTTGCACACCAATTACTTATTTAAAGGTGAAGCAAAAATACTATAGTATAAGTCTGAAATCACCAACCCGTATTTACAAAACTGGTGATTAACGCTCAATATCTCTTTTTGAGAGGAGGCCTGTGCCCAGCGGTGGGATGATAAAAAGGCTGATCATGATAATTGTACGTGTTTAAGTGTTGTCTTCATAGTTTTGTCCACGTTCCAAGAAGAAATATCCACACAAAATAGCTGCACTTCAGCTTGGTCATAAAATGTGTTAATAAGACAGTGAGATAGCTGGTTTGGCTCTCAGTTTCCTCAGTGAGTGGCCAAATTTTTGTACGTCCAGTATAGTGTAGAAAAGACTTTGGCTTCGGTTCAACTGTTAAAAGGTATACGACATACCGCTGGTAATGTATTATAAATAAAATATAGATTTTAAAGCCAAACTTTCTTGCGAGTTATTGAGGGTGGAAATTTCTTAATTATTTTAAGGAACAATATTAAGGGCCAGTTTCACAACGTCCAAATAGCCACTATTTATCAAATAAACTAACTGGAACTTATTAATAGGTGATTAAATAGGCCCTATATCTGTTTAACCCAGAAGGCTCTGCTGAAACTGATTCTGTCACTCCTATATTGCCATACATATAAAAAGAAATAATTATGTTTTAAAGTTCTTTTGTTGCAACCTACTAACAGTACCCAATAAAAATAAGTTATGTTCAATTCCAATGATAAGGTGAGGTCATTGTACCAGGAATCAGTACCTACGACGCTGTGTTGGTACTTGACTCAGTAGCAAAAGTTAGACCAAATGCTGAATAATATGGAACATTTATGGTCTAGGGATTTAAACTCAGCTTCATAGACCTTCCCAGAATATGCGTCTATTGTGGCAATACCTTACTATGTTATGCATGTGAACTGAGCGCTTTTACATGAGACGATATTCCGTCTGACGCTTCCAGGACAATCGCTTCCAGTAACAATATAACTGGCTCGCTACCATTCTACTTTCTATTGAAATCTCTACGTAACAAGGAGATGAAAAAGTGCTACTTCGATGGAGCTGCAAAGTGTACCCAGAAATTTCAATACAGTGAAATCAATGCTGGTTTGTGAGAACTGTTACTTATCAATGCCTTCGGCAAACTGGTTCGCTTGTGATTTTTTGTGTGAAACCATCAAATGAGCCATTCCACTGTGAGTGCAGCTAGAGGGAGATGAAGGAGCTTACTGTCTAAAACCCACTATGTTCCTTCTGAAGGTCCCTGTGTACGTGGGCCACGGCAACTCTTGCGAACAACCCGCATTCCACCAAAACGTACACAACCCTCGGGTGGTAACTTTCCTATACCTATCTTTTGAGACTCCAAAATAGCTACCTAGGTACAAACACCAGCACATCAAGCTACTACTTTATGGATATTATAGATTTTCAACTTTATGGCTGAAGCATATACTTATAGTTCAAAGTTGACTGGAAAAAATTGTCAGTTTCGGGTAGCTTGATGTGCTGGTGTCTGTACCTCATCTCATTAGGTGAGCGTCGAGTACATGACGTGCTAAATTCAACATTCAATGTCTCATGAATTATGTAGCCCAGAGGCCCGACTCTCTGCGGTCACATCCCATCAAACAGTCCCTCTGACACCGGTTGTCGCGTCTATTCCTATCCTACCTAATTCCGAAGGGTCGTACCTCCGAACTGGTCTCTTTTGATATCTAACTTTATTTTAGTAGGAAACCAGGTCACCGTCTAATTTGAGCTGGCAGACTATAGCAAGTTGATCCTACTACTATTATAAAGGCGAAAGTTTGTAAGTATGGATGTATGGATGTTTGTTACTCTTTCACGTAAAAACTACTGAATGGATTTGAATGAAACTTTACCACAATATAGCTTATACATCAGAATAACATATAGGCTACTTTTTATCCGGGTATGGAAAGTACTACCCTCAGAAAGCGGGTGAAACCGCTGGCGGAAGCTAGTATTCGTATATTTTTGTTTTCATACTTATTGCATTAGCAAATGGAGTTTTAGCTTAATTTGTGTTAGCTGGGGAACGCTTTGGTACATTTGTAATTAGGTTATTAATTTATTTTAAAGTAAAGCAAGTAAGTAAATTCTCTATTATGTAAATGGCTTTGTTTGTTTTGTGTTTAATTGGTTGTTTAGAATTCAGATTTAAGTAATATTAGTAGCAAATCAAATTACTACAAACTGTCAAATTTCCTGAATAGATTTTCAACTTTATCCCTGAAGCATATGGTTCAAAGTTCATTGGCAAAATTTGACAGTTTCGCGTATCTTGTTTAGGTCAAGAATACACTTAAAGAGCCTTCTCCCAAGGCCACTATATAAAATTCAACAATAAAATATTCATAGTGCTGTCAAAACCCGGCTTTATGGGCACTATGAATATCTAAGAGGGACCATGGGGACCCATAACGTATAATTTATGACAACGTCAACGTAAGGTAATTGAAAGGTCGTGGATACATGAGTGGGGATGGCAACAGCTCCTATATTCGTCCACGGTCTTTTGTTTTATAACCATCGTCAAATATTGAAGCGCTAGTGTAGACCGGCCTAATGCTGTAATGTAACTCTTTATGCAGGCATTTGTTTTAATGTAAAACTTAAACAAAGAACAACGCAGAGAAAATGTAGATATGCAAATGTGTGATGGGATTGTTTTCTCGCAAACGAAGCAAGGAAAGGACAAAGGAAAAATTTAATGAATTATTTTTTTTATATGTACAGGCTCCAGCACATCAAGCTACTACAATATGTCAAATTTCTTTAATAGATTTTCAAATCTATCGCTGAAGCATATGGTTCAAAGTTGACTGAGAAACTTTGACAGTTTCGGGTAGCTTGATGTGCTGGCGTCTGTACTTGCTTGATGTTATAGAAATACACCTAGTCAACAATATTGTACCTCTTTATAGGCAGTCGTTTCACGTAAAACAATGATACTGTATCTAGTTAAGACTGGAAGCCGATCCCAAAATAGCTTGGGAAAAGGCTAGGCACATGACGTACCCTTTATATTATGTTATAACTTATACCCTATATTACCAGGTTATATAAAGTATAAAGTCTTCTTAAGTGTTCCTTTAAACTATACGCGCATTTTTTTTATAAAAAAATATATTTTTTAAAGTTTAAGTAATAAGCAAAGTTTTCTTCTAGAATGTTCTCGTGCGACTAGTTTCTACTTAGCTGCATAGTGCAAACGTTGAAAGTTAAAGTCTCCGTGGTTTCCACGTCAGTGCGCATCTAGCGGACTGACCGTTAGTTACGAGCGGCTATCTGCTCCCATCTCTTTATGTGTTACATACATCGCCTTGGGTTCCTAGTGCCCTGGTATTTAGTGAAATGGGGTCTTGGACTATCGTATACTTACTTTAATTCTAATAATACTTCTAAATTATAAATATAGATTAAAATATTATAATTAATATAATATAATATAATATAATATAATATAATATAATATAATATAATATAATATAATATAATATAATATAATATAATATAATATAATATAATATAATATAATATAATATGCCTCTCAGAAGGCCAACCCCACGTCCGGTGTAACATCTGAACCACGTGAGAGGCGGACACTTGCAACGAAATGACTGTACAAGTGACCAAAAGGGCAATGGCAAACCCCAAATATGGAGAATAATAATGAAAGTATACGTATAGTGCCGCTGCCCGAGGGCGATCGTCGGGGCACGTCTGGAGCTGACGCTGGACGTGACAGCATGCGAACCGTCAGTGGCTCTCTGCTGAGCAGGCGGGCGAGAGTCAGGGAAACCGAAAATATTACAGCCGACCACCGGGGTGGGGAGGGGGCTGGTGAAGTTTTGCAGAGTAGAGCTCCGCTCACACACTCTGCCGGCTCATCGGCAATGACCACAAATACCGTAATTAATAATGATAGACGAAGAAAGTGGTCAACTGAAGAACTACATGAACTAATGTTCTGCTACTTTAAAGCAAGATCAGGCGGATCAGGCTATATAGAGAGGCTATTGTCACTGTTCGTAGATAGAAATCCCAATAACCCAAAAATACACAAATTTACAGGAAACACACTCTCAAATCAAGCTCGTAGCGTAATTAAGCAAAGGCTTATTTCTCAAGAATTACTCGACAGAATACAAAAAGAAGCAGAAAGCACACTAACAATAGATAGCCCTGAAGTGACACACATGGAGATCAATCAACAAGACACACCGCACACGCCAACGCACACTACAACAGAAAACACACAAGACAACCAACACTCGCAACACACACCAGAACAAGCAGAAATAATAGACCAACTAACCAGCAATATAGAAGTAGATGAGAACCAGGACACACTCATATTACATTTTTTACAAGTTTTAGCAGAAACAAAAGAAACACCACTCGCAGAACGTTTAATTTTGCCCAAAGCATATATAAATAAGAAATTCATAGAAAACCTAAATGTAATAAACAACTACTTACCTAATATATTAGTAACACACAATAGTTTGCGCGAAATTAATAACGTTATATATGCAGCCGCTAAAACCCTAATATTGAACAATAACCAAACACCCTTTAAACCCAAAGACACAATAAAACCTAAATCTGAACCACCGTGGAAAAGAAGAATAAAAACTAAATTAGAAAAGTTTAGGAAAGAATTAGGACAGCTAATAGAAATTAAACGACAAGTCAATACACGCAGAATGCTGAAAATTAAGGATAAACTATACAGTAAATATAACATTCAAAATGAAAATGACCATGATAACCAAGCGGAAATATTAAAACAAAAAGTTAAAGCCCTGGCAGGTAGAATAAAACGATATGAAGATATAAATACTAAACAAGAACAAAACAAATTATTTAAAGAAAATGAACATAGACTTTATAGGAGTTTAGGCGGTAAAATTAGCACTGATGTAAAAATACCTACTAAAGAAAGTGTGGAACAGTTCTGGGGATCAATATTATCACAACCTGTACAATACAATAGGGAAGCTAACTGGATTACGGAATTAGAAATTTCATCAAATGAGGTCACCACAGTAAATGAAGAACAGATTACAGAAAGTCAAGTCAAAATTGCAGTAGGGAAACTACTTAATTGGAAGACCCCGGGAATAGATAAAATACAAAATTATTACTTAAAATACCTTACTAGTAGTCATAAACACTTAGCACAACTATTTATGAATTTAGTAACGGGAGGGGAAACAATAGAAGAATGGTTCACGACGGGTCAGGTAATATTGATACCCAAAAATGACAACACTGAAGATCCTAAAAACTGGCGGCCTATCGCTTGCTTACCGAGTATGTATAAAGTGTTAACGTCCATCTTAGCTAACACACTTTACCATCACTGCCATGAGAACAACATAATGGCAGTCGAACAAAGGGGTTGTCGACGCGGTGCCAGGGGATGTAAAGACCATCTAATGGTTAACAAAGCCATTTTAGAAGACGCAAGTCACTCACAAAAGAACCTGAGCATGGCGTGGATTGACTACCAAAAGGCATTCGATAGTGTATCTCACGAATGGCTAATTAAGATCTTGGACATTTACAAATGTCCAGCTATTATTAAGAAATTCCTCAGAATATCAATGCCTTCGTGGAGAGTGGTAATGACAGCACGAGGCTCCCAAAATTTCATCACCACGGATCCGATTTACATCAAACGCGGAATATTCCAGGGCGACTCTCTTTCTCCTTTGCTGTTCTGCTTAGCGATTAACCCTCTTTCCCATATTCTCAACAAATACGAATTAAAAGGATACAAACTTAGAGATAGTTATTGGATCAATCATTTACTTTATATGGACGATTTGAAGGTTTATGCTAACAATAGAAATAACTTAGAAGTATTATTAAACAGTGTAGAAATTTTTACTAATGATATAGGTATGAGATTTGGATTAGATAAATGCAACGTAGTACACATTAATTCAGGGCAGAGAAGTAACGCAATAGGAGAAGGCCATGTTCTGTTAAGTGGGGATATGTTCAAACAACTTACAGCAGGGGAAAGTTACAAATATTTAGGCATACATGAATCAGGAAAAATAGAACATAGCATTATTAGGGATCAAATAACTAAAGAATATTTTAAGAGAATAAAAAAATTAACTGACACGCATCTCACATCTCGCAATCTCGTAAAAGGTATAAACACTTATGCAATTCCGGTATTACTCTATTCATTTGGCATAATAAATTACAAAATTAGTGATCTTAAAAAAGTTGATATAAAAACCAGGAAATTGTTAGCAATAAAGAAGGCACATCAGCAGAAAGCAGACGTACAAAGACTATATCTACCAATATCGCAAGGAGGGAGAGGACTATTAAATGTAGAATACATGTACAAAACACAAATAATAAAATATAAACATTACTTAAATACTAATAGTGATTATCTAATTCAGGCAATAGTACAACATGATAAAAATAGGGTTAAATACTCAATAATTAAAGAAGCACAAGAAATAGAGACACAGCTACACTTACCGCGAGGAAATCCACACACCGATAAAGAAATAAAGGAATCAATAGTAAAACAACAAAATTCAGTATGGAGAAGTAAACCATTACATGGACAATTTCCCACAAAAGTATTAGATCAGGCTAACGTTGATAAAGAACTCTCATTTAAATGGCTAAAAAAACAACAAGTACCACCAAGCATAGAATCAGCAGTTTTCGCAATCCAAGACCAAGCCGTGATGACAAAACAACACCAGCGCGATATTTTAAAGGAGCCAGTAGACGGAAAGTGCCGCCTTTGTGTCACCAAAGACGAAACGACGCAGCACATAATATCTGGCTGCGAAAAATTGGCGGGGACCTACTATGTCCGACGACATAATAATCTTGTCCAGTACGTCTACTGGTGTCTGGCCAAAAAACATAAAATAGAAGTTTCCCATCTTTGGTGGAAGGAAACACTAGTACAGCCGCAAGTCAAGGAAAACGAAACCGCTAAAATTATGTGGGAAATGCCCGTTCAAACCGATGTCACCGTAACTCACAATAGACCAGATCTCATATACATAGATAAAATTAATAATAAAACATACTTGATAGACATTACAGTACCGTCAGACTACAACATAGGACCCAAGGAAATAGAAAAATTAAGCAAATACCACCTTCTTAAAACGGAAGTCAGCCGGCTGTGGAATACACAGACGGCTGTCATTCCGATAGTAATAGGCGTTACGGGCATCGTGGCAAAAAGCTTAAAAAAATACATAGACCAACTAGAAGCCGGTATTGATATTAGCATCCTCCAAAAACAAGCATCCATACACTCAACCACCATACTAAGCAAAGTTCTCGGCGACACAGTATTCGTACGAACACCAGAAGAACAACACTCACACACTGACACACAAACATCACACATCCAAGAAACACAAAACATGCATCCATCATCAAGCACGCCAATGGAACCAGTCACTCAGGAGTCACACACCAGCCAAGAACTGTCAAACACACAGCAATCGTCTAACACCCAACACTCGTCGACATCACAACCCAGAAGAGGAAGAAGAAGAATTAGAGTAACGCAAGCAAATACATAAACCATAATTATATAGATATTTAATAATACACTTAATAATATACATACATACACATACTAATAATTATATATATCATAACTAATACTATACTAATAACATACTAATAACTATATATATAATATCATAACTAAATAGAAAGGCTAGGGGGGATATAAGTATCTTTTTTTCCGTGGGCTACGGAACGGGATACTTATTAAAAACCGACATAAAGTCGAGAAGGTCAAACCAACCTACCAGTATAATATAATATAATATAATATAATATAATATAATATAATATAATATAATATAATATAATATAATATAATATAATATAATATAATATAATATAATATAATATAATATAATATAATATAATATAATATAATATAATATAATATAATATGCCTCTCAGAAGGCCAACCCCACGTCCGGTGTAACATCTGAACCACGTGAGAGGCGGACACTTGCAACGAAATGACTGTACAAGTGACCAAAAGGGCAATGGCAAACCCCAAATATGGAGAATAATAATGAAAGTATACGTATAGTGCCGCTGCCCGAGGGCGATCGTCGGGGCACGTCTGGAGCTGACGCTGGACGTGACAGCATGCGAACCGTCAGTGGCTCTCTGCTGAGCAGGCGGGCGAGAGTCAGGGAAACCGAAAATATTACAGCCGACCACCGGGGTGGGGAGGGGGCTGGTGAAGTTTTGCAGAGTAGAGCTCCGCTCACACACTCTGCCGGCTCATCGGCAATGACCACAAATACCGTAATTAATAATGATAGACGAAGAAAGTGGTCAACTGAAGAACTACATGAACTAATGTTCTGCTACTTTAAAGCAAGATCAGGCGGATCAGGCTATATAGAGAGGCTATTGTCACTGTTCGTAGATAGAAATCCCAATAACCCAAAAATACACAAATTTACAGGAAACACACTCTCAAATCAAGCTCGTAGCGTAATTAAGCAAAGGCTTATTTCTCAAGAATTACTCGACAGAATACAAAAAGAAGCAGAAAGCACACTAACAATAGATAGCCCTGAAGTGACACACATGGAGATCAATCAACAAGACACACCGCACACGCCAACGCACACTACAACAGAAAACACACAAGACAACCAACACTCGCAACACACACCAGAACAAGCAGAAATAATAGACCAACTAACCAGCAATATAGAAGTAGATGAGAACCAGGACACACTCATATTACATTTTTTACAAGTTTTAGCAGAAACAAAAGAAACACCACTCGCAGAACGTTTAATTTTGCCCAAAGCATATATAAATAAGAAATTCATAGAAAACCTAAATGTAATAAACAACTACTTACCTAATATATTAGTAACACACAATAGTTTGCGCGAAATTAATAACGTTATATATGCAGCCGCTAAAACCCTAATATTGAACAATAACCAAACACCCTTTAAACCCAAAGACACAATAAAACCTAAATCTGAACCACCGTGGAAAAGAAGAATAAAAACTAAATTAGAAAAGTTTAGGAAAGAATTAGGACAGCTAATAGAAATTAAACGACAAGTCAATACACGCAGAATGCTGAAAATTAAGGATAAACTATACAGTAAATATAACATTCAAAATGAAAATGACCATGATAACCAAGCGGAAATATTAAAACAAAAAGTTAAAGCCCTGGCAGGTAGAATAAAACGATATGAAGATATAAATACTAAACAAGAACAAAACAAATTATTTAAAGAAAATGAACATAGACTTTATAGGAGTTTAGGCGGTAAAATTAGCACTGATGTAAAAATACCTACTAAAGAAAGTGTGGAACAGTTCTGGGGATCAATATTATCACAACCTGTACAATACAATAGGGAAGCTAACTGGATTACGGAATTAGAAATTTCATCAAATGAGGTCACCACAGTAAATGAAGAACAGATTACAGAAAGTCAAGTCAAAATTGCAGTAGGGAAACTACTTAATTGGAAGACCCCGGGAATAGATAAAATACAAAATTATTACTTAAAATACCTTACTAGTAGTCATAAACACTTAGCACAACTATTTATGAATTTAGTAACGGGAGGGGAAACAATAGAAGAATGGTTCACGACGGGTCAGGTAATATTGATACCCAAAAATGACAACACTGAAGATCCTAAAAACTGGCGGCCTATCGCTTGCTTACCGAGTATGTATAAAGTGTTAACGTCCATCTTAGCTAACACACTTTACCATCACTGCCATGAGAACAACATAATGGCAGTCGAACAAAGGGGTTGTCGACGCGGTGCCAGGGGATGTAAAGACCATCTAATGGTTAACAAAGCCATTTTAGAAGACGCAAGTCACTCACAAAAGAACCTGAGCATGGCGTGGATTGACTACCAAAAGGCATTCGATAGTGTATCTCACGAATGGCTAATTAAGATCTTGGACATTTACAAATGTCCAGCTATTATTAAGAAATTCCTCAGAATATCAATGCCTTCGTGGAGAGTGGTAATGACAGCACGAGGCTCCCAAAATTTCATCACCACGGATCCGATTTACATCAAACGCGGAATATTCCAGGGCGACTCTCTTTCTCCTTTGCTGTTCTGCTTAGCGATTAACCCTCTTTCCCATATTCTCAACAAATACGAATTAAAAGGATACAAACTTAGAGATAGTTATTGGATCAATCATTTACTTTATATGGACGATTTGAAGGTTTATGCTAACAATAGAAATAACTTAGAAGTATTATTAAACAGTGTAGAAATTTTTACTAATGATATAGGTATGAGATTTGGATTAGATAAATGCAACGTAGTACACATTAATTCAGGGCAGAGAAGTAACGCAATAGGAGAAGGCCATGTTCTGTTAAGTGGGGATATGTTCAAACAACTTACAGCAGGGGAAAGTTACAAATATTTAGGCATACATGAATCAGGAAAAATAGAACATAGCATTATTAGGGATCAAATAACTAAAGAATATTTTAAGAGAATAAAAAAATTAACTGACACGCATCTCACATCTCGCAATCTCGTAAAAGGTATAAACACTTATGCAATTCCGGTATTACTCTATTCATTTGGCATAATAAATTACAAAATTAGTGATCTTAAAAAAGTTGATATAAAAACCAGGAAATTGTTAGCAATAAAGAAGGCACATCAGCAGAAAGCAGACGTACAAAGACTATATCTACCAATATCGCAAGGAGGGAGAGGACTATTAAATGTAGAATACATGTACAAAACACAAATAATAAAATATAAACATTACTTAAATACTAATAGTGATTATCTAATTCAGGCAATAGTACAACATGATAAAAATAGGGTTAAATACTCAATAATTAAAGAAGCACAAGAAATAGAGACACAGCTACACTTACCGCGAGGAAATCCACACACCGATAAAGAAATAAAGGAATCAATAGTAAAACAACAAAATTCAGTATGGAGAAGTAAACCATTACATGGACAATTTCCCACAAAAGTATTAGATCAGGCTAACGTTGATAAAGAACTCTCATTTAAATGGCTAAAAAAACAACAAGTACCACCAAGCATAGAATCAGCAGTTTTCGCAATCCAAGACCAAGCCGTGATGACAAAACAACACCAGCGCGATATTTTAAAGGAGCCAGTAGACGGAAAGTGCCGCCTTTGTGTCACCAAAGACGAAACGACGCAGCACATAATATCTGGCTGCGAAAAATTGGCGGGGACCTACTATGTCCGACGACATAATAATCTTGTCCAGTACGTCTACTGGTGTCTGGCCAAAAAACATAAAATAGAAGTTTCCCATCTTTGGTGGAAGGAAACACTAGTACAGCCGCAAGTCAAGGAAAACGAAACCGCTAAAATTATGTGGGAAATGCCCGTTCAAACCGATGTCACCGTAACTCACAATAGACCAGATCTCATATACATAGATAAAATAAATAATAAAACATACTTGATAGACATTACAGTACCGTCAGACTACAACATAGGACCCAAGGAAATAGAAAAATTAAGCAAATACCACCTTCTTAAAACGGAAGTCAGCCGGCTGTGGAATACACAGACGGCTGTCATTCCGATAGTAATAGGCGTTACGGGCATCGTGGCAAAAAGCTTAAAAAAATACATAGACCAACTAGAAGCCGGTATTGATATTAGCATCCTCCAAAAACAAGCATCCATACACTCAACCACCATACTAAGCAAAGTTCTCGGCGACACAGTATTCGTACGAACACCAGAAGAACAACACTCACACACTGACACACAAACATCACACATCCAAGAAACACAAAACATGCATCCATCATCAAGCACGCCAATGGAACCAGTCACTCAGGAGTCACACACCAGCCAAGAACTGTCAAACACACAGCAATCGTCTAACACCCAACACTCGTCGACATCACAACCCAGAAGAGGAAGAAGAAGAATTAGAGTAACGCAAGCAAATACATAAACCATAATTATATAGATATTTAATAATACACTTAATAATATACATACATACACATACTAATAATTATATATATCATAACTAATACTATACTAATAACATACTAATAACTATATATATAATATCATAACTAAATAGAAAGGCTAGGGGGGATATAAGTATCTTTTTTTCCGTGGGCTACGGAACGGGATACTTATTAAAAACCGACATAAAGTCGAGAAGGTCAAACCAACCTACCAGTATAATATAATATAATATAATATAATATATGCCTCTCAGAAGGCCAACCCCACGTCCGGTGTAACATCTGAACCACGTGAGAGGCGGACACTTGCAACGAAATGACTGTACAAGTGACCAAAAGGGCAATGGCAAACCCCAAATATGGAGAATAATAATGAAAGTATACGTATAGTGCCGCTGCCCGAGGGCGATCGTCGGGGCACGTCTGGAGCTGACGCTGGACGTGACAGCATGCGAACCGTCAGTGGCTCTCTGCTGAGCAGGCGGGCGAGAGTCAGGGAAACCGAAAATATTACAGCCGACCACCGGGGTGGGGAGGGGGCTGGTGAAGTTTTGCAGAGTAGAGCTCCGCTCACACACTCTGCCGGCTCATCGGCAATGACCACAAATACCGTAATTAATAATGATAGACGAAGAAAGTGGTCAACTGAAGAACTACATGAACTAATGTTCTGCTACTTTAAAGCAAGATCAGGCGGATCAGGCTATATAGAGAGGCTATTGTCACTGTTCGTAGATAGAAATCCCAATAACCCAAAAATACACAAATTTACAGGAAACACACTCTCAAATCAAGCTCGTAGCGTAATTAAGCAAAGGCTTATTTCTCAAGAATTACTCGACAGAATACAAAAAGAAGCAGAAAGCACACTAACAATAGATAGCCCTGAAGTGACACACATGGAGATCAATCAACAAGACACACCGCACACGCCAACGCACACTACAACAGAAAACACACAAGACAACCAACACTCGCAACACACACCAGAACAAGCAGAAATAATAGACCAACTAACCAGCAATATAGAAGTAGATGAGAACCAGGACACACTCATATTACATTTTTTACAAGTTTTAGCAGAAACAAAAGAAACACCACTCGCAGAACGTTTAATTTTGCCCAAAGCATATATAAATAAGAAATTCATAGAAAACCTAAATGTAATAAACAACTACTTACCTAATATATTAGTAACACACAATAGTTTGCGCGAAATTAATAACGTTATATATGCAGCCGCTAAAACCCTAATATTGAACAATAACCAAACACCCTTTAAACCCAAAGACACAATAAAACCTAAATCTGAACCACCGTGGAAAAGAAGAATAAAAACTAAATTAGAAAAGTTTAGGAAAGAATTAGGACAGCTAATAGAAATTAAACGACAAGTCAATACACGCAGAATGCTGAAAATTAAGGATAAACTATACAGTAAATATAACATTCAAAATGAAAATGACCATGATAACCAAGCGGAAATATTAAAACAAAAAGTTAAAGCCCTGGCAGGTAGAATAAAACGATATGAAGATATAAATACTAAACAAGAACAAAACAAATTATTTAAAGAAAATGAACATAGACTTTATAGGAGTTTAGGCGGTAAAATTAGCACTGATGTAAAAATACCTACTAAAGAAAGTGTGGAACAGTTCTGGGGATCAATATTATCACAACCTGTACAATACAATAGGGAAGCTAACTGGATTACGGAATTAGAAATTTCATCAAATGAGGTCACCACAGTAAATGAAGAACAGATTACAGAAAGTCAAGTCAAAATTGCAGTAGGGAAACTACTTAATTGGAAGACCCCGGGAATAGATAAAATACAAAATTATTACTTAAAATACCTTACTAGTAGTCATAAACACTTAGCACAACTATTTATGAATTTAGTAACGGGAGGGGAAACAATAGAAGAATGGTTCACGACGGGTCAGGTAATATTGATACCCAAAAATGACAACACTGAAGATCCTAAAAACTGGCGGCCTATCGCTTGCTTACCGAGTATGTATAAAGTGTTAACGTCCATCTTAGCTAACACACTTTACCATCACTGCCATGAGAACAACATAATGGCAGTCGAACAAAGGGGTTGTCGACGCGGTGCCAGGGGATGTAAAGACCATCTAATGGTTAACAAAGCCATTTTAGAAGACGCAAGTCACTCACAAAAGAACCTGAGCATGGCGTGGATTGACTACCAAAAGGCATTCGATAGTGTATCTCACGAATGGCTAATTAAGATCTTGGACATTTACAAATGTCCAGCTATTATTAAGAAATTCCTCAGAATATCAATGCCTTCGTGGAGAGTGGTAATGACAGCACGAGGCTCCCAAAATTTCATCACCACGGATCCGATTTACATCAAACGCGGAATATTCCAGGGCGACTCTCTTTCTCCTTTGCTGTTCTGCTTAGCGATTAACCCTCTTTCCCATATTCTCAACAAATACGAATTAAAAGGATACAAACTTAGAGATAGTTATTGGATCAATCATTTACTTTATATGGACGATTTGAAGGTTTATGCTAACAATAGAAATAACTTAGAAGTATTATTAAACAGTGTAGAAATTTTTACTAATGATATAGGTATGAGATTTGGATTAGATAAATGCAACGTAGTACACATTAATTCAGGGCAGAGAAGTAACGCAATAGGAGAAGGCCATGTTCTGTTAAGTGGGGATATGTTCAAACAACTTACAGCAGGGGAAAGTTACAAATATTTAGGCATACATGAATCAGGAAAAATAGAACATAGCATTATTAGGGATCAAATAACTAAAGAATATTTTAAGAGAATAAAAAAATTAACTGACACGCATCTCACATCTCGCAATCTCGTAAAAGGTATAAACACTTATGCAATTCCGGTATTACTCTATTCATTTGGCATAATAAATTACAAAATTAGTGATCTTAAAAAAGTTGATATAAAAACCAGGAAATTGTTAGCAATAAAGAAGGCACATCAGCAGAAAGCAGACGTACAAAGACTATATCTACCAATATCGCAAGGAGGGAGAGGACTATTAAATGTAGAATACATGTACAAAACACAAATAATAAAATATAAACATTACTTAAATACTAATAGTGATTATCTAATTCAGGCAATAGTACAACATGATAAAAATAGGGTTAAATACTCAATAATTAAAGAAGCACAAGAAATAGAGACACAGCTACACTTACCGCGAGGAAATCCACACACCGATAAAGAAATAAAGGAATCAATAGTAAAACAACAAAATTCAGTATGGAGAAGTAAACCATTACATGGACAATTTCCCACAAAAGTATTAGATCAGGCTAACGTTGATAAAGAACTCTCATTTAAATGGCTAAAAAAACAACAAGTACCACCAAGCATAGAATCAGCAGTTTTCGCAATCCAAGACCAAGCCGTGATGACAAAACAACACCAGCGCGATATTTTAAAGGAGCCAGTAGACGGAAAGTGCCGCCTTTGTGTCACCAAAGACGAAACGACGCAGCACATAATATCTGGCTGCGAAAAATTGGCGGGGACCTACTATGTCCGACGACATAATAATCTTGTCCAGTACGTCTACTGGTGTCTGGCCAAAAAACATAAAATAGAAGTTTCCCATCTTTGGTGGAAGGAAACACTAGTACAGCCGCAAGTCAAGGAAAACGAAACCGCTAAAATTATGTGGGAAATGCCCGTTCAAACCGATGTCACCGTAACTCACAATAGACCAGATCTCATATACATAGATAAAATTAATAATAAAACATACTTGATAGACATTACAGTACCGTCAGACTACAACATAGGACCCAAGGAAATAGAAAAATTAAGCAAATACCACCTTCTTAAAACGGAAGTCAGCCGGCTGTGGAATACACAGACGGCTGTCATTCCGATAGTAATAGGCGTTACGGGCATCGTGGCAAAAAGCTTAAAAAAATACATAGACCAACTAGAAGCCGGTATTGATATTAGCATCCTCCAAAAACAAGCATCCATACACTCAACCACCATACTAAGCAAAGTTCTCGGCGACACAGTATTCGTACGAACACCAGAAGAACAACACTCACACACTGACACACAAACATCACACATCCAAGAAACACAAAACATGCATCCATCATCAAGCACGCCAATGGAACCAGTCACTCAGGAGTCACACACCAGCCAAGAACTGTCAAACACACAGCAATCGTCTAACACCCAACACTCGTCGACATCACAACCCAGAAGAGGAAGAAGAAGAATTAGAGTAACGCAAGCAAATACATAAACCATAATTATATAGATATTTAATAATACACTTAATAATATACATACATACACATACTAATAATTATATATATCATAACTAATACTATACTAATAACATACTAATAACTATATATATAATATCATAACTAAATAGAAAGGCTAGGGGGGATATAAGTATCTTTTTTTCCGTGGGCTACGGAACGGGATACTTATTAAAAACCGACATAAAGTCGAGAAGGTCAAACCAACCTACCAGTATAATATAATATCCCTCACACATTCACACAAGGTCATCTAGTCCCAAACTAAGCAGAGCTTGTACTATGGGTACTAGACAACTGATAAACATACTTATATACTTTTCTTTTTGTAAATACATACATATTATACATAGAAACACCCAGACTAAGTAATAATAATACAATTATTACAATATTATTACAATACAATATACTAATATAATTATTATAAACATTAAAAAGCTACCCGAAACGTACAAATAACCCTATCAACTTAAAACTTGAATGCTTCAGAGACAAAGTTGAAAATCTAATGAACAAATTTGATAGATTTTAGTAGTTTGATGTGCTAGCGTCTATTGCATAGAAGAAAAAAAATAATATATGTTGCAGAAATAACGAATCTTTAGCACACACATTAAAAAATAACGAAGCAGCATTTTTTTGCAAGGAAAGCTGAAAATTATTTACTTTTGACCATTTTTAACAAAAGCATTATCCTAAATGATTGTGGTTTACCAAATGCTTATCCTACAACTACGAAAATACCAATACTTACTACAGAAAATCAATGTGAAATTACAACAAGAAATAAAGATATTTATATGACTACTATCAGTAGCCATGTTT
Source organism: Heliothis peltigera (assembly GCA_958496145.1). Taxonomy (NCBI): domain Eukaryota; kingdom Metazoa; phylum Arthropoda; class Insecta; order Lepidoptera; family Noctuidae; genus Heliothis; species Heliothis peltigera. Next base: position 4,028,106 of record OY292341.1, read on the forward strand.
GTTTTATTTATCTCCTCTATATCGTAGTCTCCTGGTACTTCAATAAGTGTCTCGCCTACAGTATCATAGCCGGGAAATAAGTAATTAGCAGCAGGGATATTAATAAATCATCGGCCTCCGCTTGGAATTAGGTCAATGTCTCTATAATGTTGATATAACGTATCTTAGATGTAGTTCTATTATGTATCGAGATTAACTGTTCTGAATCCGTATTAAAAACGCGAAAGTAACTCCATCTGTCGGGCTTTCACACCAAAACAGAATTGAGTTACATGAAATTATTAGGTACAAACGACAGCAAATTAAGCTACTCTGAATCATTTGCTTCTGCGATAAAGTGGAAAATCTATTAAGGGAATTAGACGGATTGGAGAAGCATGATGTGCTGGCATTTGTACCAATGCAGGTATTTATACCTCACTTGCGAACATCGGCGTAGCCAGCTTTGGGCTCAGGGTGGGGCAGCAGTCAACCTATCCCCGGGGGGGGGGGGGGGGGCTCCGATTTTTTTTGTACCTTGAGTCGTTAATCTCAAACTTGTTAATCTCTTAATTTGAGAGGTATATATTTTCAGGTACAATAAATAAACAATCACACTCAGGACAGATTTTATACTTTTATTTATGAACTAGCTTCTGCCCGCGACTTCGTACGCGGATCCAGTCGCTTATGCCGGCGACTACAGGGCCGTCAAAATCGATGATTTGGAACGTCTGATATCGAATTCTAAGAGCCCGGGGACGGGAAAACAACATGATGCGCGAGATGATTCGAGACGCTTCAGTTCTTTCATTTTTGGAATGCCTCAAATTGAACAGTTTTGTTAAAACGTCATTCCTAGATGTTATAATGTAGCTGGGCGCCTGGAATTCCACAACAGTTGTAACTGATTATGGATATTTTGTTCAACATCACTCTGGACTACGTATAATCTTGATCAGCAATTAGTCGCGCATTAGGTTTATAGGAGTCAAGCATGATTCTGTATCGGCAAATTGTCGCTTACTTGTCTCTAGTCACTCAGAAGCAGATACGCTGAGAAGTCAAGCGTGATTCTCTTTCCGAGAACGTCTCCGATTTGCGAGGCAATGCGAGACGTTCAGGATCAGCGGTCAGTGGCGCATCACATTCTTCTTTGGTCTCTAGAGACCTGGATGTAGATGCGAAAAGCATCAAGCCTCTCTCGACTTAGATCAGCTCTTCGTTGGATTGTAAGGTGCGTATGATCCTATGTCTTAGCTTCTTGGAATAATGGAAACAATTTAACCTTTTTGTAAGCATAGTTATAGTTTTGTTGTGAAGATACTTAATCCATAAAAATCTAAGTGATAAATGGAAAAGTAGTTTAAAAACTGAAATAACGTAAGTCCGAAGGAATATTATTGGGATAGGATAAAAAAAATAATGGGAGTTTTGGAAATTTGATAATTTCCTAAATATAATTTCAACTTTATCGCTGAAGCATATGGTTCAAAGTTGATTGGAAAATATTTACAGTTTCGGGTAACTTGATGTGCTGGCGTCTATACCATAGTCATCGAAAATCAGTCGTAAACTGTTACAGCCTTCACCGCGCTGAGGCACTTTCAGCTTATGTTGTTTTTAACCGACTTCAAAAAAGGGAGGTTCATCAGATGTGCCTGATCTTAGATTTTTATGAGTCAACCGGAAATGCCTATCAGACCGAACAACTTTTGCTAAGACACCAGTCCCATACGTTTGATGGTGTAGCTGGGCTCTTAGAGTTCCATAACAGGTGTTCTAGATCTTCAATTTTTATACGTCAACAGCGAGTGCTCATCAGGCTGAACAACTTTTGCTAAGACGCCATTTCTATATGTGTAATTGTGTAGCTTGGCTCTAGGAGCTCCAAAACAGCTGTTCCAGATCTTAAAATTTATCTCGCAGCAGAAAATGCTCATAACGTGGAACAGTTTTTGCTATGGCAGCATTTCTCTATCTCTTATTGTTTAGCTGGTCTGTTGCTGTTCTGCATCAGGTGTTCAAATTTCCAAGATAATTTATAGCCTATATGTTGCCCCGACCTACCAACTACACACGAACTACCGCCTATACAACAAAAAAAGAATCATACAGACACATAACAGACAAACAGACATTTTTTTTTTTTTTGGATTCGTGTTCTACTGCTTTTTCTAAACCCCGTTAAAAAAATCATTTATTATTTTTGTCAATATATTAAATGTGCAGACACGGTTTTTTTACTGTTTTATTATATGTATAGATACCTACTCGGTGTTTATAAGTTTTAACTAAGTATATGTATGAGTAATATTACTTCAAGAGAAGACGGCGTGGGTTCTGGCAGAACCTGTTAAGCACTTCTTCTAAAAATGTATTTTTCGATTCTGAGACCCTTGTTCTGTGCACACTTAGCATACACAGGCCGCTATAGCCTAGCACCTATTCTTTTAAGGAATACGGCTCGCTTTCAAATGACGCGCGCACCGCGCACGTTCGGGAACTCGAGCGTGCATTTTGTTTTGATCGCGCTCTTTTCAAAGTCGACAATTTTTTTTGTACAATAATTTACGGATGGTATAATTGTTGATGTTGTTAGTTAGAGTTAGTAAAAAAAATATTGTTTAATCAGACACCTTATAGGTCAGAGCCAGGGCCCAGGGTGGGGCAAGTGCCCCAGCTTGCCCCAGTGTGGCTACGCCCATGCTTGCGAATGAAAACTTGCGAGCTGACAGGTCGCGCCATGCTCGAGTAGAAGACATGTTGACATTGACAGAAAGAGCTTTGTCGTTTCTTGATAGAATAGATATATAATCATCATGCCTATCCAGCAGCAGGCTTAGCATGGCAACCATAGTAACAAATTTTGTTTATCGGAAATGGACATAATAACAGAAAAGTGACAGTTTTACGTAAGATTTCCTTTGACATTTTTTTAAGATTTTTTTCTTTTCTTCGATCGACATAAGTTTACAAGCTATTGTATGCGAGTTGACAGATTGCGCCATGCTCGGGCAGAAGACATATTGACATTGACAGAAAGAGCTTTGTCTTTTCTTGACAGAATAAATATAGAATCGCCATGCTAAGGGTGCAGAAAGTAGTTATCTCTAACAGCTACTATGATATAACATATTAACTAACAAACTAAGGAAGTAAAACCTCTACAAATGATTACACTCGGGCATTAAAATGGCATCCGCGACTGATACGTTATTAATCTTAGCGTGTCTCGCAGCTAACCAATATGTTCCCACGACATGATCTATATATCGAACTTTTATGACAAGAAACTACGTGATAAACTTATCGATATGGGTCAAGTGCTCCGCGGAAGCTGGATTTATCTGAAATCGTAGAACTGAATCTTTTTTTTGTAATTTAGAACGCTACTTATCTGTATAATTGCTTTGTTTTATCTGTTTATAATGGTAGTGATGTACAGACGCCAGTACATCAAGCTACTACAATCTGACTATTTTTTCTTGATAGATTTTCAACCTTTTCACTAAAGCATAATATGTTTTAAAGTTGTCTGGGAAAATGTGACAGATTAAGATAGCTTGATGTGCTGGTGTCTGTACACAGTATGTTCAATAAGTCTGTATTTATATTTGACGAGCTCACTTGCCGTTCAATAGCATTTCTAAAAGGAAAGTTCTTTTGCGCGATTTCCATTAGTTATGGCAACATTTGATCTGTCATACAAGTGCATCCAGCTAATGCCTCGTAGCAAAGTGAAGGCACACACACAAACACAAACTGGGCACACACACATAGTGACATATTCTAGAGCTCTAAGATCTTTCTAGAAGCTTCAAGTTTCATAATTTATGATCATATCTCCGATATTAGGGAGCTGACAGCAGACTTGAATTTTGTGAATTGTCTGAAAATATATTCTTGAACCGCATATATGCACATGCTAGATATTTCCTTTTTATTTATCACAAAAGTGACATTCATAAAGTTCTGGTTTAGACAAATGATCAGCCTTTAAATTCTACAAGATCTTACAAAAATCCTTCATGATCAGAAGGTCTATGTAGCTAAACGTCCAACAGTGCAAAACGTCTAATGAGCAGTTAGTCTAATCAGCAAAACGTCCATGTAGCAAAACGTCTAACTAGCAGATGGTCTTTATAGCAGAACGTCTAGTTAGCAAATAGTCAGATTCTCAAAATGTCTGGATACTCAGGCACAAAACGCTACGTGCACTTATCAATAAAAATATATTGGTCTTTCATATCATCATCATGTCAGGATGATGATGATCTCATCTTCGGTTTTGAACTGATTTTCATAAACATTTTTTTATATGAAAGGGTAAGCTGCCAAGGTGGTCCCATTGCCACCACCACTTTAGGATCTGATGATGGAAACCTTTAGAACTCGAGGACAACTCTCGAAAATTGTAGGCGCGCATTGAGGAACAAGTTTACATTGAGGGATCTGATGACATTACAAGCAGTGATGTTTTAGAGCTGACCTGATGATGGAGATTACAAAGAGTTGAGGGAATTGCTCAAAGGTATGTACCAACTACCTGGTGTTTGGGCTTATATTATTTGACTGCCTCGTTGATCTAGTGGTCGCAAGGCGCGACTGCTGTGCACGGGGTCTCGGGTTCGATTCCGAATTCAAATTCCGGGTCGGGCCGAAATAGCTTTGTGGGTTTTGAGAAACTTTCATAAAGTCTGGAAGTTGGTGATTGACCGTGCATCGGAGAGCACGTAAATTTTGGTCCTGCGCCTGATCTCTCTCCGGTCGTGTCGGGTTGCCGTCCCATCGGACTATGAGAGTGAGGGAATAGAGAGTGCACCTGTATTTGCGCGAATGCTTGTGTACTATATGTCCTGCGTAGCTGGCTGATCTCCTTAAAAAGAGAATGGCCGCCGTAGCGGACAATCCCACTGGCTAGAGGCCTAAAATTAAATGTTTAGGTTCCTACAGGAAAGTCCGGTTAAGCAGTACATAGCCTCCTAGGCTGAACTGCAAGTAGTCATACCAAAAAAAAAAACCGGCAATCGGCCTGGATGCCATCATCATTTATACTGACGAGAATTTTACATCGAGATGTATTTCAAATGCTTATTTTATTCGTATTTAAATTCGAATTTAAATCACTTTTAATTTATATCATGAGTGTACACATTTTAAAAGTGACGTCTTGCTAACTAGACGTTCTGCTATAAAGACCATCTGCTAGTTGGACGTTTTGCTACATGGACGTTTTGCTTTTTAGACTAACTGCTCATTAGACGTTTTGCACTATTGGACGTTTAGCTACTTAGACCTTCTGATCATGAAGCACAAAAATGAAGTTAAAAATAAAGCCGAAAGAAGGTTAAAATGGTCCCATAGAAAGAGTCGATGAACAATTAATATTTTTTATCGCAATATCACTGTATGACTTATAGCAAAATACTAAAAAAAACAAAAATTGATGATGAAGTGCATTTTTTTTTAAATCACAAGATTTATTCTAACCTAGGTAATTTGGTGACCCAAATTAAATCAAAAATTAGGCTCGTATTCATGGGGCTGCTAAAGAAATTATGCTTATCATACAAACACAGATGAGTAGTCCACGGGAACATGGAAAAGAGGAGGAAAGATACCAGAAGAATTCTTTAATACTAAAATATCTACTTTTTAGAGCCAACTCCATAATATTTTCTAAAATTTACGATTCTCTAACCCTTGACCCGGTGCGCGGAAATAACCTTACACTCGTGTTTAAGACGTAACCTAAAACTTATGAGCTCATGGTTTACGTAACAGTTACCTGGTATCCAGTTACCTATAGTATTACACTTTGACGCCGTATTTAGCGGGAAATTTATTTTCTATGAAACTAAATTTCTATGAAAATATATTTTTTATATTCATGACACATTCACACAGCGTTATCTAGTACCAAACTAAGCAGAGCTTTTACTATGGGCACTAGACAACTAAACAACATACTATTATACTTTTTTAATACATACATATTTATACATAGGAACACCCAGACCAAAACAAAAACCATATTCCTGCACACAAATGTTTGACTTATGTGGGAATCGAACCCGCGACCTCCCGCGTGGCAGACAGATTCACTTACTAATACGCCATCTGGCCGTCAAATTATATATAAATATTAACTTTTTTAATGACAATAGTGGTAAACATTTTTTTCCTACCAACACCCACCAACCAGAATGTCACAATAAAGATAAAAGTTCCACTTAAAAGGTCGCCTGGACTGGACGAATATAAACTAGTACCGAGAAGGCCTTAACACAATAGATGACAGTGGTCCACGTCCAACGTGCATGGAGTGCTAATTACTTTAGTGGAAGTTGAGTGCACCTACTGATAGAGCAATGGGTGGAAAAGTTTGTCTTCAGCATCACGTTGTTCAGATGAATTTAGAAGAAGTTACTAAATTAATCAATCGAATGTTCTAGAATGTTTCAATTTCGACGTGAAAATAAATTACACATAACACAGAGGTCTAGTCCTTTTTCAAGCCTGTCATTAGGCCGGAGACATATTCCAAAAACAAAAATTGAAAATTCGTATTCAGTTAATATGAATTATAACTGTACGCCAATTAGCCTTGAGCAAGTGTGGTGGTTGAAGGCTCAATCCTTCTCTGTATGTAATCTGTGCCTTTGCATAGGCAAGCAGTGGGGCAATAAATAAGGCTGTTGATGATGTTGTCCTTGCAAAATGTCAAGTCAATCGGGCCATGGAATGACTATGTCCCATACAAACTTTGGTACCCTTTTCACCCCTTTTCGATTCGAATGTTGCAAATCCCATTTCATTTAGCAATTACGACCTAAAAGGACCATCCATGCAAAATTTTAGCCTTCCTAGCCCTTGTAGTTTCTGAGCTTTCATGATGGGTAAGTCAGTGACTGTCGTTTTTTTTTAATAAATAGAGAAAATAAACGAACTTTTTCCGGTCTGCTAATAGAAAAAATCCTAATCTACTTTGCCCAATTATCCATACAATCCCTACAAAAGAAATAACCGCCAAACATAATTTACCGTAAATAATACCGAGAATGGTATGATTTATCGCATTAACTAAGCAACAGCATATTGTTATACTACAAGAACAAAATCTGTTATTAAATCATAATATTTTTTCTCCGTATTTGCGCTACCCTGTTTTCCATAGCCATTAGTCGTGTTTTTCAAACGTTATCGCAGATTAACAAAAAAAAAAAAAAACGATTACACGCAATTATTGTTCATTCGTGAAAAACAACATGGCCGCGCATTTAAATAATTTCGAATCTGACACCATTTCTTGTTCCTAATTCAAAATTTGTGGTGAAAATAAATTATATTTAATTAGGTACTATTTGAGGCTACAAGAAAATGTTTACCTATTTAGGTCATAAATCATAGATATCTTTATATTTTTTAGAAGAATAATAAAAAAATTATAACGACAGAAAACATTACCGTTTTATATTCTCCATTAAGTTGAACATTTTCATGATATCTTCGTCCGAAACGAGCATTAGGTGTGTTAAATATTCCGATTGGGTCTCATTGATGGCGGCCATAAAATATTGCTCCTCATAAAGGGAGATCTCTCACTCTTTGTAACGTTTTATTACTTACTGTTTAATCTTGGCTGCCGTACTCTAAGGGATTGAAGAAAAGAAAGATAGAGGAATATTTTTATTAAATATGACTGCAGAAATTTGCACGACCTCAGTTGTGAAGATATTCCCTTGTGACCCGGCGGTAGTCATTATACTCCAGTTTTCACAAATGTATGTGCACAATAAATTAGCTTGAATAATAAAGATAGGAGACTCTATGCTCCCACTTATTGTTGGAAGTAAAAACTTTTTGTATTATCTTGACAAATAGCTCTATGTGTGTATTTGCTGAATATTTTTTTTGTGAGAATCAGTTTTGAAGATTAGATATAGCAAACAAAAATACTATTTTTACATTCCATGAGCCGTGGCTTTACATTAAGCAATAAAGATTCTATATTAATTCAAATGTAGAAACTAGGTAGGAATATCAGAACAGCAACACATAGACAAAGAAGCACTTATTTCCTACAACAGTACAAACGACTTTCTCAAGAACTAGCTATGTCATCATTCAACAAAGCAAACGTCACGTCCGGCTGATTAATAAGTGTTGCCACAGTGGAAATATCCCACTAATCCCGCTAAATAAATCAAGCCTTCTTTTGTTGCAGCCCCTCCTAAATGGTGCGTGTTATGTTTCCCGCGCAAAACCCATTACTTTCAAGTTCCTACCACGCAGGTAGGTATTTACATTTTTTCGGAGCTTGTATTCGTACTACGTTGCCCATCTTATTATATTGTTTGAAAGATGTTGTTTCTTTTATATTTAATTTACTCACGTTTAATCATTCAATACTATTAACTATTGATAGGTACTGAATAAATCATTATTTTACTATGCTGATAATACGAAAATTTAAAATAAAGGACTAATTACAAATAATTCAAACGCTACATTCCGACAACATATTAGCTTTTGTAATCCCAGCTATTACCTACAATTAAATTCCGTCCTTCAAAGTAGAACACACGTATAATTAATTAATTATAACCAATTTAATATGATATGCCAATGCCTTTAACAGGCTGCCTATAATTAACTATTCAGGAATCAGGCGTACTTCGATAGCGGCTAAATATTTAGTCGTCGGCAACAATGGTAAATGTCTAAACGCTTGTGGTAAATCGATATGTTGTCAGCAGGGCTAGTGACCGACTGGCACGGCAGCGATCGATATCAGACGCACACACTCGTCCCTATACCAAAAAAAGCCTTTGACTAATTAGATCAATGGTAAAAAGCAAAAAAGGCGTCAAAATGAAGAACAAATGAAAAAAGGTGTGAACTTTTTAAAATTTGACCTCGTTCCTTTCCAATTTAAAATAGGAACGCGTAAAAACATTCAAAATTCGAAAAAAAAATCGCAGTTAAAATAACAAAAATCTAACGTTTATTTTTTAAATCGTAATGTCTTCTCAAAACAGTGTTCCTTTATAAAAGTTTAGTATTATTTACATAACCTCTTTGGTAATACGACTTCTGGAATCTATCCAAGTTTTGCCGTGGTTCTTAGTAGCGAAGGATTATACTTACATTTCAAGTAACACTAGAGATATTGATAGGTATCACTTCAGTCATGCATTCATGTTTCTAGATATAGATTATTTTAAAAGCTGTTTACCTAGTAGCTAGTTTTATTAGAATGTGTAGGGAAGCCACTGTTATGTAGTTTTGGGTAGAAGTTGCATTATTTTGAGTAAAGCACCGTGCTTAACGTTAGTTATAAAATAAAATCTACCTAAGTTGTAAGTACGTGGAACTTAGTTTTAATCATGGCTTTGTGACTTGTTGGTAGCATGTAACGCGCTTAAGTACTTATGTAGTGTTATTCAATATACGACTAGTACTTGTAGAATATTTACACTAATACTCCTTTGTGTGCAGGTTTACCCGACTGAGGAATATGGAAAAATGGTTTTCTATGTCCCTTATATTTTCTTTTAGGCAACTGGTGATTTTCTGGTTAGTAACTTTTTGGGATATTAACCAAGTAAATACTACAAAACTTTAGCTTTTTTACCTTTGTGTGCGAAATATCAACATGAGCATTAATAGGGGGGCAATGGGGAGCCGTACCATATAGGGACACTAGGACTATATGCATGCAAAAAACAACTACTAAACAGGAGTGATAGTGTAATACATTATCACGGCCCTATAACTAAGTATAACAATGGAAGGGGTGCTTTATCGCTGAGAACGCGAGTACACAAACTTAATTAAAATAGAGATAGGTTTATTGCGACGGCAAAAAATGCGTGTCCACGGTAATTACTTTCAGGAATGGCCGGACTTTTATTCAATTTGCTTTTTTGCTCGTTTTATTATCTGTCTTGTTAAGATTGACGCAGTGCCGAATATATGAGAGTTCACTACTAGACTAGCGAGAATATTATGCCAGGCTAAGGGCCAGGCTAAGTTTCACAGGTTGCTGATAAGATCCAGATAGTTTATCTGGCAGTTAATTTCATACAAATCCTGTTCCATCTTTGAATTTATCTTGTGAAACTGGTCATAAGGAGGTTAAATTGACGCATTTGAGAAAGAGCTCGTGATCGTCAATTATGAAAGAGTTGTCAGTTTTGGTGAGTGATGGAATTCTGTAAGGCGTCAAATGTCGTCACAAATTGAGAATAGCCGATAGTTATAAATCGAGAAGACCTAATTATTCTTTACATGAGCGTTGTCGCTAGTTCTGGTGGAAAGCAAGCGCATAAGTAACTGTCAAAACTAGACTGATAAACTGATAAACTTTTGTTTTGTTTTAAAGAGTATGTTTTATTTAGATTAAAATAATGTGTTTTAAATTAATTTGCTGATGTATGTAAGCGAGAGGGAATTCATTCCCTTATCAGGTAGAAAAAGGCACATGGCGTAGGTTGTTACTGATTAAAACACGTATTTTTTTTCTACAGCTGACTGAAGGGGTGACTGGTGACTGACCAGGTGGGGAAACCTGGTCACGAACCTAAATTCCTTAGTTAACCCTAGGTAACACGTTACTGCAATATTACGGTCATTACACGTAATTACACTTAGGCTCAACCACGGACTAGCGTGACACAGCTCTGATGCTAAAGCAGTCATTAGTTATTGATTACTGAGCGCACAGCTGGGTTAATGGGGACCTAGAATGCATTCTCACTCCTGTTCAATATTATATTTTTATAAGCTAAAGACAGGGCGTTTTATCACTTGACATGCCTATGACAAAGGTACAAAAACATCGATTTCTAATGCCTCATTGTTAACCGGTTTCGGAAAAAAGAGGAGGTTCTCAATTCGTTTTATGTTGAAGTATATATTTGGTATATTATTTATATTTGGGTATATATGTATTTGAGTATTACACGTTAAACTGTAGGTCCCGGCTGTCATTGAACATACTTGGCGGTCGTTTCGGGTAGTCAGAAACCAGTAAGTCTGACGCCAGTCATATAGGCAGTCGTTCCTTATATAACACTGGTAATCAGCTAAATCTGGTTAGACTGGAAGCCGACCCCAACATAGTTGGGAAAAAGGCTCGGGAGATGATTTGAGTATTCTACTTGATATAGTCAGTCAGCAGATCTTGCAATATTTTAGCTGAACCATGATGTTCGGTAGTCAGGTGTAGTAAAAGGTGTTTAAAAATTTCAGCATCTTTTTGTTTAAACCTCTTTCATTCGTCTGTCCTGTCTTATTTTAGGATCAAATCTGTCTGAGTATAGCCTTAAAATCTATTCAAATCTAAATTTGTACGTGTGTACAGTGCAAATGGTCAGCTGACACCCTCTTAATGAGCGGCGACAGATTGTGTGTGTATGCGATTGACAATCCGATTGATTGCTGTTTAGAACTCACAGCACCTATAACCATATACATTTTGTGTCATAAAAAGTCTTAAGATTGAGTATGTATGTACTTCGATTTTATTTTGAGACTTGCCAAACAAAGCGAAAGCCGGTAACTTGGTAATTATAGTTTATTTATTTTTCGTTGATAATACTGTTCAATGGTACAGTTACGTTACAATAGTCAGTTACGTTAGTACGTTACCTAAAGACGAAAAAACATTACCCGGAAAGATAAGCTAATTTTATTATACGAGTTTGCCTGTCCGTATGTATGTACAAGAGTGCTTTATTTCATAGTATTTTCAGTTCTTATTTAAAATTAGAACCAGTAATTTGGATCAATCATAATTTATTCAACTTAAACATCTACCGAATAACTTATTGAATCAGGCGTTACTTTGCGGAAATCCATTACAATAAATGTTAGAAAAGAATAATATCTAGCTTTAATTCCGCGAGACTACCGAATAATTTTAACCTCGGATCGAACCCCAATTTCAACTTCAACACCGCCGGCCGCTGTCACAAACTAATTGTCTAATTCAATGTAACAAATTCATTCAATTTTCCTCAAACTAATTAATTGGTTTCTACTGTTAATTTTGATTTCAACGTGGGTTTGACGTCACGTTGAATAGGGGTCGAACTATCAAATTGATGTCCATTTGGGTCATTAAGGACTATTCATTTCGGAGTATATAATGTGTCCACACCCCTTTGTTCAAATACGATTTAGTATTAAATATGTTAAGACCTTTTGAATTCAAGTACTTACCTACTTTTCTTTGAGAAATATAAAGGATTACAAATTAATCTAGGCAAGATAATATAGATTGTAATTAATAGCTTTTTTTATATACCTTATTGCTACGGAAATAAGGTCGTAAATAGTTCATACGAGTATTTAGTTTTGTTTGATGGATTTAGCTGCAGTTACTCAATGTCTTAGGGCCTATTTCACCACCTACGAATAAGTTCCAGATAGTTTATCAGGTAGATAATTTCATATAAATGATGAAACAGGCCCTTAATCTCGTAAATAGGCAAAAAGAAAAAGGTTTAAATGTCAATTATTGAACTGTCGAACCGGTCGTCATAAATGGTGACCCGCGATGACGAGCGCTATCATAATTGTCCAGCTAGTACAGCGATTAGTATCCCTATTCTATGTACTTCAGTGAAACAATAGCGTTGGTATTCGGCCTAATAGCTCGGATCGATAGTGAGGCTTGAATGGAAAGCTAAATATTGAAGTGTTTGCTGACAATGGCTTCATTGGGTGCGAAACAGTTGACACTGCAACGTTGACGAAGGATTGTAGCTATGAATAGAGGCTGGCAAAGGTTTTGTATTGAAATTCTTCTCGATACCTTGGTTTATACAGTTAAAAAGAAAAAATAAGAAATCAGGTCCCTACCCTAGTCAAAGTTTTCATGTTGATAATATCTATTTGAGCTTCAAAGGTAGGTACTATAGCTTTCTTTTGTTTTTTCGTGAGAAATCATCCAATTACCCCTCCCGCTGAGCTGCTGGAGGGAGAGTGTCAGACTCTAAGTGACTAAACCCACTATGTTCCTTTGGAGGTCCCTGTATGTATGTCCATAGGTAAATAAAATTTAATAATAAAAAGGAAACAAAATATTTATAATTCCTGGCCATCAGTTTCCAAGCAAAGGTCAGACACGCAAGCTTGAAATAGCCAGCCGGTGTTGTAACTTTTGGCAATTTATAGTTTTCAAGTTACGTATTGCGTGAACTTGCGTGAATGTTAAACATTGATGGATCGATACCGTTAATATTAGACACTATTACTATTTTCAGTAAAATTCAAGTTAATTTTGTAGTATAAGTAAGCACATAAGAATTTTTAAAACTAAAGGGATGAACGATTTGAAGAAATCACAATAATCTGTAGTTGGATAGATGGATAAATATTTATTCAACAGCAACAAAGAAATTGATCAAAATAAAAAGTAAGTGTGCCCACTTAATACAAATTATCACGATACTAACGACAAACAAAAAAATATTAAGGTAGGTGAGTTTGTTAGTATTGTTGTGAGATATTGAAGGGGATAATCGCTAATACATCTGAACACATTTCGAAAATTCTATAATAAATAGAAAGCTACGTTATTTGTGATTATCATAGGTTATATTTTATCTGGGTACAGGAAGAAGTTCTTTAGGAATACTAGTAAAACCGCGGAAATCAGCTAGTAATCATTACTCATAATAAAACTTATGAAGGTAAATCAAAAATAAAGCTAACGAAGCATCGTGTTCTGCAGCACAGAAGTTCACCTCGGCATAATATGTCTGATAGAATATCTGATGCTGATGTTCCTTTAGTTAACTCCAATGATGCTAAATCCTAAGATTTTCACAGAAGCCTAAATTGACTTTGACCAACTAACTTAAACTTTTCCTCAAGCAGCTGTCAGGTTTTCGGTCCGCACGTTTGAATAAAGCCATTTACTATACCGACACCAACTTAAACGGGTTGACATGGGTTGTTCTCACTTACCTTCTAACTTTAAATAGTCTTAACTCCAAAGGGAAGAACAATCCAATTTGACGTCACAATAATTCAAACTTCACTCATTTTTATCAATTTTAATCACCATAACGTCAACTTTATAACAGTTTTAATTATTTATTATGCAAACTCACAGTAGTTACATCGGAAAGTTGCGAAGTTTTTCGTGTTCTTCGATATTGGGAGCGAATTCCCGCGGCACGACCTTCGTTGCCGATGGTCGCCGGGCTACTGAAAACCTGAAACCGCGTATTTCTGCAGCCGTAATGCCTTTAAGCGGCTTTGCGGTTATTAGTGTAAGGGTTAAAGCTTAAGGAAAGTAGTGCTATAATAAGTTATGAGAAATTCGAGGTTTTCTATGCAATGTAATTAGATTTATTTGTTGAATTAGTTGAGTCTTTTTTTCTCAGTGCTAAGCTTTTTTTTTGTCGCGTGAATGTAATGATTAGAAACATACGGTAAAATAAGTATGCTCTGATTGTAATATTGAGTAGAGCAACCGTCAAGCTTATTAACCAAGTTACAAAAAAATAACATTTCCTTCGAACTTCAAAAATTGTAAGTACTTTAAAATTAAACGAAAATTCCCCTTAATTTTCAGGAACAGACTCAAGCGCTCTGTGATGTGACGTAATCGAGGAATTCTGCGTGAAGATTGCACGCCAAATTAAATTTCCAACAATTAATTTACCCAGAATCTCAAACTGTAAATGAAAAGTCAACTAGAAACTGCGACGAGAGATAGGTACGTAAAAATAAAACTTCATTGAAAAATTAACATGGCGAGTGTATTCAATTAAAATGGTAATTACATGGGTAGGATGATATCCGCCGAGTTTTAGCTCCAATGAATATGCTGGGCTATGCTGGCGTGCAAGACTGGAAATGTCGGAAAGCGAAATACGATATTCAATTTATTTTTTCAGAATTCATTCTAGGAATAAAGGAAATGTTATACGTTGTTTACCTTTCTATATAAGCTAAGTTGAACGAGTAAACTTCTCCACTTGACGCCCTGGAGCGACGAAGTACGTAAGCATTGTTGTATTGTATATTAACTAGTGAGTGAGTTGAGCCATCTGCAGTGTAAAGGCTCATTAAGTGAATTTATGTTATCCAGGTCATTGCTCGATTCCTTATACAAATGAAGATTATTTTCAGGATAATGTCATTGTTAAAACTTTACTGCAATGACTGTATTTATTTAGACTTTACCGCTTTGCTGTAGAAGAATTGTTTAAGATTTGGGTAAAGAATCTTGTCCACTTTTAAAATGTATCCTTATTTTACTAATATTATAAATTCGAAAGTATTTTTTATGTCTATCGCGCTTTCAGACCAAAATTACTGAACTGCTTCAAATGAAATTTGGCACTCAGGTGACGTTGACGTGACGTGACGATAAAAAACGTCTGCTTAAGTTTTTTGTAATAACGCCAATAAAGTCTAAGAAAGGACATAGACTACTTTTTATTCGCATGTAAACGAGTTGTATATTATTATGCGGGTGAATAATGGTGTACTAAGATTTTACGTAAATTAAACATTATCACAAAACTAAACGAAATGTTGTTATATTTCTACCTAAAGAAGCATGTCACAGTGATATATTCTGCTAGAAGCTTCCTACATTCAAGTTAGCAAAGCTTTCGCTTGCTCTGCAAGTTAAGTTCATACTTTGTAGTATCAATATTCTTTATTTCTGACCCCGTTTTAAAATGTGTGAATAAGGAAATAAAAACTATCAATCGATGTTTGTATGTTACGTTCAATTTAAATGAGCTTATGAATATATATTTTTTTAAATATTAAGCGCTCACCTTTTTAAAGAAGCTCTTTTTGCATTTTTTAAATCATTATTATTTAAAAAAATGCCTTTATGTATGTAGTTCCATAGCACAAGAAAAGAAAAAGAAAAGTCGTTTATTTAAGGAGGCCGAACTTTACAAAAGTCCTATTTGAAGGTCAATTTTACAAAAGACAGTCCCAAAAACTTCACCACTTCCTATGTGTTATCGCTGGGGATCACATAAAAGGAGAGAGAGATGATAGTGGACATACATATCTTCACTGATATTCCATGACGAATCAAGATCTTAAAATAAGCAACGAAACGCTAAAGAAAGATAAATATCGGCTTATAAATAACCCTGGATTTTATAAGTCAGGTTTTTAGAGTTGTAATCTAAAGAAGATCGAATATTAATATCCTTTAGTCATTGGGCAGATTAAGATAACTAGCAAAAGAAATATGACCTCACGTTTTACTTTAAATTACATTACATTGCTCTTTTTGGATTCGCAAGAGATTTGTCTTAATCGTAAGTGGATTTAGGGGGTTCAATGGAAATCGAAGTCGATTGGAATTCGATTGTTTCGTCTCTCTTTTGATCTTTCAATCTCCATATTTAAAGAGTTTACTCAGGTTCTGCGAGAGTGAGTTGTAATTGTATGCGGATTTATAGGTTTTGCCTTAAAAAGCTTGTTGTTGTGTTATTTTATACAAATATTTTTGCTTTGAGAGGCATTTAATGCGAGTTGATGTATTTCACCTATGTTCCTAGATAACTTCATCTCGCATCCAGTAAAAAAAATTGTAAATAACCACCTTCTTCTATGCTTTTTATGTAAATTGCTTCAATACACGGAAAATATACCAAACAAACGAAATAACTTACGCCTTTATAAGGTTTCAATATAACATTTTTATAGTGATTATTTTGTGAGTGCAGCTGAAAGGAGGGTCAGACTCTTACTAACTAAAACCCACTATGTTCCTTCTAGAAGTCCCTGTGTGCCAGGGCCGCGGTAACCCTTGCGAATAGTAAGTTTAATTGTTTTACTGTTTATTTACACATAAATATATTATATAGACATAAATATATTAGGTAAGATAAAAGTAACGTACTTGCTAAATGCAATTGAATAAAAAATAAAATTGAAACTACTCTAGTTTTTGTTTTAACATCTAACCTCTTGCTTCACGTTGCCACGTTGCTGCGAAAATTAAAAAATAACACATTGTAAGAGGCTTAACACCCTGAGCATATTGTGGGAACAGTCTGAGGAAATTGGGTTACTCGCTCTGCCGAGTATTATGCTTGCAATCGCTGGAGATGCGTTCGAGTCTTTACATTATATATTTTTTGCAAAATAATGAAGGACTTTTATTTATTAGACTAATATGTCAAAGTAGGATTCATCAAAAACCATAAAAGGTATCTGAATTCTTCTTACTTGTGAGATACCTATCCTCTTAGCAACAAGATTGTTGAAATTGTATGAATTACATAAAATTGTTGTGATAATTAGTTGGTTTGTATAGTAATGGGCATTTATCCAATAATTAGTGTTCTTTTTGTGGTAACAACTACCTAACTAGCTTGGCTACCTAGCCTATTACACACTAACTATGGTATTTGTCATCAAGATTAATCTAGAACTGTTAGCCCTAGAAATAATAATAGGCGAATACCTATATTTTTTTTCTGCATTTTCCTTCGGAAATAAGCACTTGATATTCTGTTACGCATGAAAAAATAAATCGACAATGATAGTTCTTAAACTAGCCGAAGAGGTTTACCGACGTGTATTTCGTCGAGCGGAAAACAAATGCATGAGGAAAAATATTGCTAAATCGAAAAAGTTTTATAGGACACGTCGTGAATATGGTGGTTCGACTGCAGCTATGAATATTTTTTGAATTTACTTTTAGACTTCAAGAAAATATGCACTTTAAAATACACAGACATTTTTATTTTGAAGTAAACATTTACTGTTTATATACAGAACGAAAACCACGCACACGTGTGTTGCTTCTACATTTAAAAAAGGCGCCATCTTTAAAATTTCGCAATAAATAGCATTTATACTATTTTGTATTTAGAATACAAGTTTTGTATTTATAATATTTTAAGGGCCTGTTTCACCACCTACGAATAAGTTTCAGTTAGTTTATTTGGTAGATAATTTCGTACAAATTCTGTTCCATTTTTGAATGTAGGTACTCGGTAGGTAGTGGTTATTCGGACATCGTAAAAATGGCGCCAAATATTATTTAATTTAGGCAGAGTTTCTTAGTCATACGTGTCATGGTTTGCCAAAGCTATTTATCTGCCGTCACGGCGTACTTCATCTGGTTCAGGTGGAATTGTCTCATACCACTCATAATTAATTCAAATCGCTGCCGTAGCTGTTGTACTGTGGATAGGCGTAAGCGTTTGCCTACCAAACAGCTAACGTAAGAATAGACAAACTTATTTTCTTTTATCGTCCTCATTTCTGATAACAAGAAAATATTTCACAGGATAAACAATTAGAAGCTGTCTTTGTATGGCGTGAGAATTAATCTGTTTGCTTATAAGCAGCCTCATGTTTAGATCAATGCTTTTTCCTCATTTCCCAAATAAATGAGTTCTTCACCTCAAAGAAATTACTTATTTATTCTATAAGCTCGAAAATAATAAGTAATAGGTTATAGGCCTCAGTCTAAATAGCTGATTTTTTTTAAAGACGAAATTTTCCGTATATTTATTAATGCAGAAATTAAGTGGCCTCTATTTCCGCATGAAAACTTTGCTAAAGCTAATGAGTTTGTGTAGAATCGTTGCTGCAACCTCTTTCGTCATAACGTGGAGTTGTGACGTCACAACCCAAGTACCCGTATTTAATGGATCAAGTGTATAATGGTGGATGACGGTGCGGTTTTTTGTGTTATCTACGTGTATTCATGTCACCATGGGTTGATGACGTCAATATTGTATGATCATGATAATGTGATCGTTAGGATGTTGGGTGCTTATAAATGTACAGACGCTAGCATATCAAGCTACTACAATCTGTTAAATTTCTTTATTAGATTTTCAACTTTACCTCTGAAGCATATGGTTCAATCAAAGTTGATTGGTTAGTTTCGGGTAGCTTGATGAACTGGCGTCTGTACTAAAGTTATTTTTGGAAAATTTACGAACACTGCCATAATATTTTAAGTTGTTAAAATTGAGAGTTACGATTTTTTTGACGGAGCTCGTGGCTAACTAAAAGCCACACGAGTCGATCGATCACAAGGTTAAACAACGCTTAGTGCGGTAGGTCTCTGGATGGGTGAGATCTTGGCACTACGTGTCCTCCGTGTTTCGGCAGGCACGCTAAATTGGAGGGTCCCGGTTGTCATTTGTACCTACATCTTCGGCAGTCGTTACGGGCAGTCAGAAGCCAGAAAGTATGACAACTAGTCTTACCAAGGGGTATCGGATTACCCAGGTGTCTGGGTTGAGGGGGTCAGACAGTTACTCCACATAAAACTCTGGTACTCACCTGCATTCGGTTAAGCCTGGAAACTGACGCCAACATAGCTTGGGAGAAGGCTAGGCAGATGATGATGATTGTTACGATTTCGTGTATAAGTCAAGCTTAGAAAATTATTAAACATGTTCCTTAAGTATGTTTCACTTACATGTTGGAATATTCTGGAGATTTCTACGGCCAATTCTTCTCATCATTCTCATAGCAGATGGTGAATTTGAAGAGTAATTTTGCTTTAAAAAAGTACTCTAAGGTAAACAGAATGGCAACAAAGATGACGCTCAAAGTCAAGGATTGATTTGCACATGAATACAGTAGATACAGTGTTATATTTTTTTAGTAAATTCGGTATTCAGTCATAAGATAATGACAGCAAATTTCAGTTAATACACATACCTATAAACATTCAAATAATGATTATTAACTAACCAATTAATGTTTTAATAATAAGAAATAACAAGTTCTCAATAAAGAAGTAATTATTTCCTCCTTTAGAGAACCTACTTTTTTCAAATCCTTACCTTTCTACTTGAATAACACAAATTAAGTCAATTGCTAAAGAAATCGACAGTTTGCGTGAGTTAATTTTATTTACTTAATTAACGTTAAGTGCCTTACCGAATTGAAGTAGGTAATAATTTATATTAACGACTGTATAAGTCGTATCGTTTTATTATATACTTCATTGCCATTAATTACTTTTTGCTTTTGAAGTTAATAATATGCAAGTGATAATCATAGCATTTATAATTAACTAAGACGAATGTTCAGATTCTGTGTTTCGGATAGCACGTCAAAGCGTAGGTCCCGGCTGTCATTGAACATCCGTGGTAATCGTTACGGGTAGTTAGAAGCCAGTAAGTCTAACGCCAGTCTGAACAAGGGGTATTGGGTTGCCCGGGTAACTGGGTTGAGGAGGTCAGATAGGCAGTCGCTCCTTGTAAAGCACCGGTACTCAGCTGAATCCAGATAGACTGGAAGCCGACCCCAACATAGTTGGGAAAAGTCACCACTCTGGCAAAAATATCTCAATATTTTTTTTAACTTACTTTTTTAATATACCTTGCCTATACTTTGCCCTAAAAGGGGTAACTACGCAATCATACTTACACTTTGTAGATATCGTTGTGGACCCTAACCCTTCCCATAGCTCAAGGACTTTATTAGGGGTCAGTCTTACCCCACTTCAGCCGAGTCATTCAAGATAACTCACGAGTCATAGTTGACGATGTTTCTAGTTCCGATAGCGGTAGGAGTATTGATGAACAATAAATATAGTAATACTTCTTTATTTTTCAGGGCAATAAATGAAAAGGATGGTAATTAACTTTATATAGGAGTATTTCCTTAATGACCAGAACCTGAAAAAAATCGACTGCATTGATAACATAAACCCAGCAAGTAGACGGTTAAGAAATGTTTAAGGTATTGATTACAGAGATCAATTAGATATCTCGCGCATACAATCATCCAATTTTTTTATGTACCCGAAACTGTCAAATTTTCCAAATCTACTTTGAACCATAAATGCTCCAGCTATAAAGTTGAAAATGAATTAAGGAAATTTCACAGATTGTAGTAACTTTATGTGGAGATATCTGTATATAGCTTATATGCTTTAATCCTTAAAAATACAACTAAATTATTAAACTCGATGATAATTCTAACTTAAACGATAAGCCACTATAAAAATTTGTTTGAGGGGTAAATAAGTTAAAGTTTACCCTGAGTATAACGAAACTAGCATCATCAAACTGAGCCCAACTTCAGCCTGACAACTAGAAACTAGATCAGGCTTCGCATTGCATGAAACTAAACCGTTTGTGTTTATGTTAAATGTTTGAGGACACTCTGTCTTCGAATAGACTGGTTGAGAACCCAATGGGAAACAAACACAGACTTTAAATAAAAATACTAGACTATTATTTAGGGCCTGTTTCACCACTTACGAATAAGTTCCAGTTAGTTTATTTGGTATATAATTTCATACAAATTCTGTTCCATTTTTGAATTTATTCGGTAGATAGTGGCTATTCGGACATTATGAAACTGACCTTTGAAGCTGACTGTTCTAAAAAACATGTGAATACCCTATTTTCGCGTACTACGTGTATTAATTTACTAAATGAGTAAGAAACATGTTTTTCGTTTCGTTTATCGATGAAAGCTTACCGATCGAATTGAGAACCTCCTCCTTTTGCTCTGAAGCCTGTTAAAAAAGGGGCTGGAACATTTTTTTTAATATAATTTGTTTTTGAATGTTTCCTTGGTGTTAAGTTTAAGTACACAACATTAGAAACGAAGCCGCGGTCAGCCCGAACACCACGTCTATCAGTTCCGTCCTAGATAAATATTCACAGAGAAATATCCGTATATTTTAAGAAGAACATAAATACACTAGAAAAACATACACTTCACTCGTCCCAGGAATATGTTACGTATGAAAACACTGATTTAAAAGGTATATTACTGTTTGATGGTGGGGTAAGAATAATAAGTGTAATAAGAAAGGTTCCCACAGCCTTAGTGCTCTCTGAAACTTGTATTATTCTATAAGATGTACGAAACCTAGTATTTTTTATTGTTAAAATCCTTTTAGGGATCCGGTTACGTTTACAATATAGTATAGTTGTGCATCTGCATATAGTATTCAACTTTTTATATCATCCGTCATTTCATGTTTTGGTGGCCTAATCTCTCTCTCCAGTCGTGTCGGGTTGCCGTCCCATCGGACTATGAGAGTGAGGGAATGGAGAGTGCACCTGTGTCTGTGCAAATGCAAAGGTCATAGCACAAGCATATAGTGCACAAGGCACTATGATATATCCTGCGCAGCTGGCTGATCTCCTTGGAGAGAATGGCCGCCCTGGCCGGCAATCAGCCTGGACGCCATATTACTAACTCCAACTCACAATACCAGTTTTTTCATTATTAATTTCAATGTAGGTTACATTAATAGTATAATGCTCAACAAAATTATTTTCCCTTTCTAAACATATATATAAAAATGATAATCTTTAGATATAAATACAATATGTAGTAAAATACATTTAGAAACAAACCATTTTTCTATAGATTGTAACCATGTAAGTAAATCCAAATAATATTATAGCTACATAAATAGTAGGAAGTAATACATTACATATGCTATCAAGCAATGTCTGAGGAGCATAGAAAGAGAGACCGTTTATCTTTGCTCTACTAAAAGGTTCACTTCAATCAGTAACTTATCCTATATATGTATGTATATATTTTGTATGTATGTAGTAGGTATATGCACAAAGAGCTCAGTTTAGCTCCATCATTTTTTGTTAATGTAGTGGTGTCCTAGCGGTTAAAGCGCCAACCTCTCAAGTAAGTGCATGGGTTTGATTCCAGGTCAGGCAAGTCCCAATGTAACTTATACTTTCTGAGTATATCT
Organism: Heliothis peltigera; assembly: GCA_958496145.1. Taxonomy (NCBI): domain Eukaryota; kingdom Metazoa; phylum Arthropoda; class Insecta; order Lepidoptera; family Noctuidae; genus Heliothis; species Heliothis peltigera. The sequence goes on from OY292341.1 coordinate 4,050,805, forward strand.
TGGACACCAATGACTGTGTTTCGAATGGCACGTTAAACTGTAGGTCCCAGCTGTCGTTGAACATCCTTGGCAGTCGTTACGGGTAGTCAGAAGTCAGTAAGTCTAACACCTAGAACCAAGGGATATTGGGTTGCCCCGGTAACTGGGTTGAGGAGGTCAGATAGGCAGTCGCTCCTTGTAAAACACTGGTACTCAGCCGAATCCGGTTAGACTGGAAGCCGAGCCCAACATAGCTGGGAAAAGGCTCGGGAGGTGATGATAATTTTTGTTATGAGGTATTCCTCGTAGCACTCCCGTTTTGAAACGCTCCCATCTAAGCGCTCCCGTTTTGCTCCTCCAAGCGCTCCCAAAAGGAGCGCTTCGAGAAACGATTAAAAATATTAAAATTTAGTCAGTAAGAGTCTGACACTCTCGCCCCGCCTAGGACATGGAAAGTCATTTCTACCATTGACGTAAACGATAGACACCTAATTGCCTTATTTATACGAAAAACTTCCGACAGAACATGTGGTTTAGTCGGTTACTACTGCTGAACATTGACTAAGATAGAAGATTGACGATTCTACGTTTTAGTAACAAACATACACACACACACACACACACATACATACTCACAAATGTTTGCTTTAATAATATTAGAGTAGTTAATAGCTACCAGCTTTTCAGCCTAGTCAACCCTAAACACAGTAATTACATAAATCCAGCAGGCACGATTTTGAAGTACTCGTAGACCTAGTAACACTAGGCTACTAGTGGCACTAGGCTAGTTCATATAATTAACATTAAAAAAAAATTAAGAATACAATTTAAAAAGAAGATCCGTCAATCCAACACCTAACGTCCACAAGCCTCCACGGTAAATTATAAAATAAATTTTGGTACAGCAATCTAAGATAATGACTGTGGTACCGCTATTCTGTTACATTACTTCCACTGGCCTCGTATTTTTTGCTGGAATCATTGACTGGAACGGCACGAATGTTTAGACCAATAGGATTGCGAGGCCTGCATCTCGGTATTGAAGTTTTCTTAGCTGTTGTGATATAAAGCGGTGTGGTTGTGGTTCTGTCGGGGAGTCCGATGTTGTCGGGAAGACCGGCCGTGGCGAGGGGCCGGACTGTATCCTCGCCGTATTGTATTGTCATGTCCAGACAGTAGAGCGGCTTCTGCTTCGTGTATCGCTATTGTTAATGTTAATCTCCCGTTAAATTAACTGTATGTATGCGTTAAGATTAGGTGCCCTCTTCTACACCGAAACCGGTCGGCAGCATGTTTGACTTCCTTTTTGCTTGCGATAGATGTTATCCTGTCGACGTGTACAGACGCCAATACATCAAGCTACCCAAAACCGTCCAATTTTCGCAATCACCTTTGAGCCATATTAAACTTCAACGATAAAGTTGTAGTATCTTGATATGCTGGCGTCTGTACCTTTTTTTAGCATCTGAGATCATATATTTTATATCCTACTAGTAAAAATATTATAAACACCTACAGATAACAATGATGACTGCTTCCATCATATAAGAGGAAACTATAAGTTTATTCATCATCATAAACTGCATGACGAACTGTTCCATCATTTTGCTCCGCTAAACTATAGGCGGAGTAAGAAGCGTAGGCTCTTTGCTGCTCCCATGAGCAAAATCGTCGCGCTTCTAGTCTCCAATTCTATGCACGCTGTCCGCGCTCACTGCGGGCTTAGACAATATTTCTTAATTTGTATTTCTATCTTTCTATACTTCATTTCTGACCACCTGCCATGTTTGTTTCCCCTCCACCTAATGGTTGACTGGTAGAGAACGCCTAAGGCGTTAAGTCCGTCAATAAATAAATAAACTATGTTAATAAGTGTGGCGTTAATAAACACAGGTACGTATGTGGTATCTATAAAATATTTACGACCACTGAAATATTGCTTTAAGTGTTATATTTTTATTTGAATATTTAGTATTGGAATTCCTTAAATGACATCCTCTTTCCTAAGTATAAAAAAGGGGAGGCCTGAATTTAAGTAGCATATTCTTGACAACATTAATAGTGACCATGTCTTGTTTAACCCGTATTTCTTTATTAACTATCGTTTTGCTGCAATATATTTCAGCGGCAAAGATAGAAAATAGATTAAAAGGTGGCGAGGGATTCGGACCAAATAAACATGGTTATCTAGTTGAAATTTTTACGTTCCGTAAAACTTTTGCTAAAATCGGTTTTACTTGCAGTGGATCTATAATAAATTCCCAATGGATTATAAGCTCAGCTCATTGTTTCCCAGAAGATGTGAACTCTGCCAGGGTTTATCAACAATGGTCAAAGGATCCTATAGCTTCTTCAAAGCATATTATACTACACCCTGGGTATATTGAGGATGATGAAGAGAAAGACCTAGCACTTGTGAGGACAACATCACCGATTGATTTTAATTATGTTACTACGTGGCCTATCGCACTGCCTGAAGGTCCTGTCCGTTTTGGATCTCTGGCGACTATCGCGGGCTATGGAGTGACCGAGCCTGGCCTATCAGCACCTAGAGAAGGTCTCGTTCATATAAGTGAATGTGAGAACAGCAGTGGTGAAAGTGTCCTCTGCTCGTACAATGTAGCGACGGCTGATTTTGGGGATTCAGGCGGGCCCCTGGTTTACAACGAGACATTGGTAGGCGTAACAAGTGCCACGGAAGATATAGGCCTTACTACAGCAACGATTTACACAAATGTGTACGACAATATGAACTGGATTACAAGTGTAATAGGGAAGCATTACTAGTTTAAAATGTTTACGAAATGAGTGAACAGTAAATATATTTGTAATTTTCTTTTTATGTCTGATTGATGTAGTTATATGAAATAAATGATCTTTACGTATGAATAAATATGGTTTTTTGTTTAACTTAAGGAACGCCTAGCTTCTGTCGTCATTTTCAATTGTTTGGATTGACACGTGTGTCGTTATGATTACGATAAAAGCCCTAAAAGGTCAGAATGAAGACACTTAGCTTTTCCTATCAACGGTGTCACTACACTGAACTCCGATGAGCCTTTTTTTATCGGGGGGAAATCCTAATGGAGAGGCCGAGAGGTGTGCCGGACTTTTACCGGCTAAAACCACCCCGGTGTCTCCTCGCACGTGCACGCGGGGCCGCCGGAATCCAGATTCTTCCGCAGAACTCCGATTAGCCTTACCTTAACCTAGAGACCATGCCAGTAGTGTCATAAAATTTTATCGCTAGCTGGTATACAGGGTGTAAGGGACAGCCCTCTTCAGACTGAGTTCAGTATACCATACTAAGAAGACTGGTTGATGAAGTGGTTTCAGTAACTTTAAAACTGATTTGTTTAACCTAACCTAACAAAAATTGAACACCTGATTTCACGCGTTACGATTATTTCGGCATCGATTGCTGTTTAATTTTTACTTAAGTGGTATTAAAAAAAAATAAGTGCTACGTAAAAGAAATATAATTTTGCATTAAAAGTAAGAAAAAAAATACTGAAGAAATGGTAAAAAATTAAAAAAAACCGTGAGAAAAATCTAGTATATAAAAATATAGTATATCAAAATAAGGAGATGAATGCACCCTATTAGTCTGTGGAGGGCTGACCTTTACACTATTATAAATAATTTTGTGTAATTCCTAGAATGGAATAGAAATAAATATTCCCAGTTAGCTATAAAATTATATGAACACGCAAGGCTACTAGCGTGGTCTCTAGATTTTCGTCAACTGGCATTATTTGCTGGTTAAGAATAATCGAAGGACTTCGTAGAGTAGGTAACCATTTATGGGAAAAGCTGTGTTGAATGCGTGTGTGATTCTGCACTCTTTTAGGGCTTTTGCCTGCTCCCTATCGTTATCATAAAGAACAGGTGGAGATATCGGTGGCCCATAGTTTGCGCCGAATGGACACTTGGGATTGCATGTAATGACCAACAGACATCTCCCGATAAAAATGTATATTTAAGACCTACGAAAAAGTTTCAGTTAGTTTATTTGGTTTATACTGCTGATTGATAAATAAAAGAAACATAAGAAAAAGTTAGCTGTCCACGGGATCCCATTTCATTCATTATGTTTTCAAACCAAAAGTTAAAAAAAAAACATATTTATTCATTCGTAAAAATCGTTTATTTCATGTAACCATATCAATCAGACATAAAATGATAGTTACAAATATATTCACTAATCTCTTAAGCATTTGAAACTAGTAAGACTTCCCTATTACACTTGTAATCCAGTTCATATGGTTGTACACATTTGTGTAAACCGTTCCAAGGACTGTAAATGTCATCGAGCCACTCGTTACGCCTACCAATGTGTCGTTGTAAACCAGGGACCCGCCTGAATCTCCAAAATCACCCCTCACCGCATTGTACGAGCAGAGGACACTTTCACCACTGCTGTACTCACATTCACTTATATGAACGAGACCTTCTCTAGGTGCTGATAGGCCAGGCTCGGTCACTCCATAGCCCGCGATTGTCGCCAGAGATCCTAAACTGACAGGACCTTCAGGCAGTGCGATAGGCCACGTAGTAACATAATTAAAATTCAGCTGTGATATTGTCTTCAGAAGTGCAAGGTCTTTCTCCATAGTACTGTATGAAATGGCATCTTGAATGTACCCAGGGTATAGTACAAAATGATTTGAATAAGCTATAGGATCCTTTGACCATTGTTGATAAACCCTGGCAGAGTTCACATCTTCTGGGAAACAATGAGCTGAACTTATAATCCATTGGGAATTTATTATAGATCCACTGCAAGTAAAACCGCTTTCAGCAAAAGTTTTATGGAATATAAAGAGTTTAACTAGGTAACCATGTTTATTTGGTCCGAATCCCTCGCCACCTTGTACTCTATTTTCTATCTTTGCTGCTGAAATAGATTGCAGCAAAACGATAGTTAATAAAGAAATACGGGTTAAACAAGACATGGTTACTATTAATGTTGTCAAGAATATGCTACTTAAATTTAGGCCTCCCCTTTTTTATATTTAAAAAGAATATCATTTAAGGTATTCCAATATTAAATAATTAAATAAAAAATTACACTTAAATCAATAAATACGTCTGTGGTCGTAAATATTTTATAGATACAACACGCGTACCTGCGTTTACTGACGCTTTATTCATTAACATAGTTTACAGTGTTTAGATAATGTCACAGTGACATGCGTAAGATTGAGTATGTAATTGTTATTTGTGTTGTATATTATCAAGTTAATGCTGGAGTGTATATGTAGATATTGCGGTCTTTCACTTAAAAGTCGTGGTGGCCTAGTGGATAAAGAGCCAATCTCTCAAGTATGAGGGCGTGGGTTCGATTCCAGGTCGGTCACGTACCAATGCAAGTTTTCTAAGTTTGTATGTACTTTCTAAGTATATCTTGGACACCAATGAATGTGTTTCTGATGGCACGTTAAACTGTAGGTCCCGGCTGTCATTGAATATCCTTGGCCGTCGTTACGGGTAGTCAGAAGCCAGTAAGTCAGACGCCAGTCTAGCCAAGGGGTATTGGGTTGCCTGGGTAACTGGGTTAAGGAGGTCAGATAGGCAGTCGCTCTTTGTGAAACACTGGTACTCAGCCGAATTCGGTTAGACTGGAAGCCGACCCCAACGTAGTTGGGAAAAGGCTCGGGAGATGATGATGCGGTCTTTCACTTCATAAATGATAAAGAGTGATCATAATATCTTTTTCAATTTTATTTTTCTATGAGATTTACCTTGCTATGTCCCAAATACACTGCATTGCTGGTTTTATCTTTATTTTATTCTTAAATCCAGTTCAAGCAGTACATGTCAGTGCTTCGTTTGTTCCAGCGACTGCACAGATATAACGACGTTCGTACAGCAAAACATCCCAGTTTCATTCTCTAGGTACGTTAAGAGATGTAAGAATATCCCATTCATTTACCGTTGTACAGACGCCAGCACATCAACCTACCTTAATATGTATGTTAAATTTCTTTAATAGATTTTTCAACTTATTACAATAGCGGAAGGATAATATTCGATTGGTAAAATTTGGTGGGGTTGGTTACTCAAGTACTACTATTAAAGCTGAAGAGAAGTTTATAGGCTACTTTTCATTTAGATTCTCGAAGAAGTAGTCTAGGCACTACTAGATTAATGTATGTATGGCACTGGTGAAACCGTGGGAAAAGAAAAAAAATATAACACTCGTCTATGATATTAATATGGCTGAATGTGTTGCTAAGAACAAAACTCCAGAGCAGCCGATTTCTGGAATATTTCTTGAATTTCGAATATGGGAAAAAAGAAAGTTCCCCAAGAAACATAAATTATATGTGTTTTTTTTTTAAATTGTATTTTCCTAATAAATAGCTGTAACCTGTTATCTGTAAGTACCTACACGTGTGCTCCAATATAGTTTTATTTACAATTTACATTTTTCATAGATACTAAAATAATTTCCCTTGATATCCTATCCAACTAAATAAATATATTGTACACGTGCCGTTACACGCTTCTTTTTGTAAATAAATATTATTTTATGTGCATAGCTGAAAAATTTCTTAGATTCTACCTTCACGAAGCGATTTTCTTATTATTTGGATATGGTACAAAAGTATTTACCTCTTGAATATTAAATTTGGTGAGTATTCTTTAAGTTCGAAATTATGTATTATAAACATATTTTTATTTTTAATTATAGCTGTGCTTTCGTTTTGAAAATAGTCTGAGAGATTGCCATATTAAGGGCCTGTTTTACCACCTACGAATAAGTTCCAAATTATTTGGTAGATAAATTCATAGAAATTCTGTTCCATTTTTGAATTTATTCGGTAGATACTGGTTATTCGGACATCGTGAAACTGGCTCTTATATAAAAACTTTCATATTTCGAACTGTCACCTGTATTTACGTTTTCCAACAGAAAAAAAGGACGTATAGTGAATCTGTATGAATCTCCTTATATTTAGAAGACAAACTACAATCCAATTAACGGTGGAGTTGAATATTCATGAACACTTGAACATTGCTTGAGCGATCAGTGATTCCCGCCACACAGGCCTATGTAACACCGCCATTACGCTTTGCAAATGACTTTTGGACTGGCAACATTAATTATTTAGACACTGGTAACAAAGCATGTGTTACGTCATTTAAAAAAAATCAGATTTAGGGCCAGTTTCACAGGTTGCTGTTGCTAAGTTCCAGATAGTTTATCTGGCAGATAATTTCATACAAATTCTGTTCCTTTTTTTTAATAAAAATGATACATTCATCAGTTCACAAAATACTTTTCTTTTGTGCTGTGGGTGAAATCAAACAATCACTTATCCATAGAGCACCCGAACCTAGAATAGTTACTAATTCCGTTCGGGACTAGAATCAGTGACATACAATGCAGTCGATGCTATCGTTCTCTACGTCATTCGAGCCGTCTCATTTATCTCGCATTAGCACTTCCTAATACGTAGAAATTCACAAAAAATCATTCCTTTAGTAGGAATCCTTACTATCTGACAGCTTGTTTTTTCGTGCAGCTGGAGGGAGTGTCAGACTCTTATTGACTAAAACCCTGTATGTCCTTTCTCGAGGGCCCTGTGTGCCACGGTAACTCTTGAGAAAACCCTGCAACCTGCAACCCCTGTCTGGTGTCAGAAAACATTTTGAAGACCCTGTCATTAGGAGGTCAACTAAACCTTTATTTTAATGACACTTTGGGTATCCTTTAAGTAGTTATTATGAAACATACAACAAGGTGCATGTTACAAACCCGATCTTTGACCTACCAGTTCAAACTCCGAGGCTCTGTTATCAATGAACCCGCCATTAGCATCGGTAACCTCTGCTGAAACTAATTAGCATGGTGCATGCTGGCAAAGGTGAACATACATTAAACCTTTTGCAATTAGCAACACTGTGACACATCAGTAATGAATGTACGTAATTACCAAGCTTTGTTACCAAACTTGCTATTTGTTAGTACTTTCATCCTAATCGAGTTTTCTAGAAGAAACTTTTGTTTGTAGGCTTAGGTAATTGTCGGAAAAGGTAATTCATAAATACAATAAAACCATTGTACAGACAGAGCCAGCACATCAAGCTACCCGAAACTGTCAAACTTTCCCATTCAACTTTGAACCTTATGCTTCAGAGATAAAGTTGAATATCTATTAAGGACGTACATCGTTTCCAAGTTCGGTTGTGACTGAATTAATACAATTAGATAATAATTTCTCAAGCGTCCTCCCAATTAAAAAAGTTCTTCCTGTTTGCCAAAACAATGAAAAATAAATACGCAACAAGTACATTACACTTTTCATATTATTACATAAACAAAAAATGAAATAACAATAGAGTACTTTAACCAGTTTGTGTCTAAAGAATGTTACATGAAAAAACTTGCATTTCGAGTGAGCCATCAAAGTTGTATCTGTTTCGTAATCAGCGAAGAATGTCTTACATATTTATGTGCATATCTACAAACTGATACATAAATCACTGCAAGTAATCTCGATAACCGGCTCTAAAATCCCTAAAAAGAAAACCGATCGAATATGTCGATATCGATAAACAATGGGTTTTTTGATTCTGTTTGTTATCCTTTCGGGTGTCGCTCATGGCATCACGGTAGGGGCACGTGATCCAAAAGAATGAGGATCATGTGAAAAGGTTTTAATTCGATATGGCTGAGATGATTCCCTATATTCATATATATTTTTTATCATTATTAATGGGGAGGTGTGATGTACCCAGTATATACTTATAATCCCAGTACCTAGTATATAGATATTAATCATTGATTCACTTCAATAAAGGATAGTATTAACTCAGCAGTGATTCGTCTCACTTGTCTCCCAAGTAGCTACCTTTACAATCCCCCCCAGATAAATGGGCTATTTAACATTGAAAGAATTTTTCAAATTGGATCAGTAGTTCCCGAGATGAGCGAGTTCAAGCAAAAACAACAAGTAGGTTACAAACTAATTCTTCAACCATAGATAACATAAACTTTTAACGCAGCCACTCATAGAATAAAAATTGATCAATAAAATAATTTAATCAGATAGTAAATCTAAGTCCCTGATATTGGCTGCGTTCATTGCGTGCGTGTGTTACGTGGCCACACGATACATAATTACGTGCATGAAAATTGGGTCGCACGTCGTATATAGTGGCCCTCGGTTTTTAGACACAACTGCAGGTCGAGTGTTGGATAACACATAAGTAACACGTAAATTATGTAAACAGTAGTCTGTACTGACAATAATATTGATTTTTGGAATTAAATTTGCAAAAAGAATATCTTTATGCGCTGATTACTGACCTTGCCTATTTATACAGAAATTTTAATTCATGACACTTAAGTTATAAAGGTGAACGTTTGTGTGTGTATGTGTGTATGATTGTGTTTTTGTTAATTCTCCACGTGAAGTAATTCTTTCAGGAAGCGAGTGAAATCATGAAAGCTTGTTTTAAAAATATTGTGAATAACTTCCAGAGTAAATTTGCCGAACTAAGATTGTGCTCAAAAAAGTGGCGCATCACTGACTACATATGTACAAGCACCATACGGTACTATTCCCAAAATTTGATTAGGTTTTCTTAACTACTGTATTAAAGTTGGAGACAAAAATACCTTTTGTAACATTTTTAAGAATAAATAAACTAAAAAAGTGATTGAGGTTGGACCTGACGTTGATGGCGTCCTGGCCGATTGTCGGCTACGGCAGCCGTTCTCTTTTTTTTAAGGAGATCAGCCAACTGCGCAGAACCGACATTTACGTGCTCTCCAATGCACGGGTGAATCAATCACCAACTTCTAGACTCCGGGCTGCTTTATGAAAGTTTCTCAAAACCCACAAAGCGATTTCGGCCCGACCCAGGAATCGAACCCGAGACCCCGTGCACAGCAGTCGCTCCTTGTGACTACTAGACCATTGAGACCTGACGTTACAGTGCTGCCATCTTACGTAAATTACATTTCTGAAAACTATCATTGCTAAATTTTTAGGCACAGGAGAAAGTTATTAAGTAGACAATTGATACAATAAAGCACCATTTCAGGTCAATGCATTTTTTTATTGTAAATTACAATTATCCTGCTTGATTGACCCTTCATGACCTAGTTTTGGAAAATATTGAACCTTCAATGAGATGTCCATTACCGTACCGAATGCTTGATTGCCCACATGAAGGCTGCCTTTTCAACACAATTGCATGCCTATCAAGAAATTGTTTCTCTAAATGAATTTGCGTAAAAACTGCCATTCGCCGCCAAACCGTCGCAAGATTGCCCGTGTCTGTTATATTTGTACCGGTTTCTTTTTTTAAATTATACGTGTAATAAATATTACATAATGTCAGGAAATAAGTGTTCCGTTGTTATGTTTCTTGTGTTGGTAGCTGTTGAGATGTCATTAAGTAGAGGTTGGTATACTTTCATTTTTGCTCTTGCTTCATATGGACAATATTAACGCCTTCGATACGAATGTGAAAGGGTTGGTGTGGTAATCGACCCTTAACATGTAACGGTTTGACAAATATTAGTAACCATTGAACGGCTAAGTCGCGATGGCCTAGTGGTTAAAGAATCAGCCTCTTCAGTGTGTGGTTTTAATTCCAGCAGGCTTAGCATGGCAACCGTAGTAACTAGTAGTCTGCCGGAGAATGGACATTATGATTAAAAACGTGACAGATTGACGTAAGATATCTTTTGACATTTTTTGAAGAAATTTTTCTTTTCTTCGATCGACATAAGTCTACTTAGTGATTATGTGCGAGTTGACAGGTCGCGCCATGCTCGGGCAGAAGACATGTTAACACTGAAAGAAAGAACTTTGTCTTTTCTTGATAGAATAGACATAGAATCGCCATGCTAAGCCTGCAGGTGTGGCGAGCACCAATATAACTTTTCTGTAAGTTGGATATGTGTCTCTTAGTATATATTAGAAACCATCATTAACGTGTAACGGTTTAAATTTGAAATCAATATATTTTTCAATGCTGATTTCAAAGCTACCGCATGAATAACACCAAGGGCATTATTTAGATATTTACAACGTTTTCAATTTACAGTATAAAAATCCGTTATCGAGAGTATTTGAAAATGACCCCAAATATCTTAAATTTATTATGGGAATATATAACTTTAGCTTACTAGTAAGACTGTTACCTAATACAAGTTCAAAAATCGCAAAACAAAGAAAGGTAGTTAGTACAAAGTTCACGTACAGTATAAATGGTCATTACATACAGTCTGGTAAGGTAAATTGAGATGAATACCAGCAATTTAGTATATAAATGAAAGTGAACCATGAAGCAATGGCATTTTTTCTCATTTGCGTTCAGAAAAAACAAATTAAGCTGCCTACGGTTAGAAGAAAATATATTAATTATTATAATAGATATTTGTTTGAATTGAAAATAGAATGCCTTGAGGATGCCACGACTGGAGATTTAAAAAAATATAATTTTTGTGTGAAAAATATATAGAGAAACATTTCAATTGAAGGAAATTTAAGCGATAAACGAAGAATGCTCATTCATGCACGCTCTTATCGTATCTGACGTTAATTTAAGATAAATAAAAAAAAAATATGTAGCTTCACACCCAGCAACTTCACCCGCGTTCCCTAGGAACTATTCTGCGTACCTGGATAAAAAGTAGCTTAAAGACTTCGACGATAAATGGGCTATCTAAAACTGAAATATTTTTTCTAATCGGTCCAATAGTTCCTCAGGTTAGCGAATTCAAACTAACAAACTCTTCCGCTTTATATCGATATATCATTTCCCGCACTTCGTTATGACATCCACCATAAGAAAATTTTGGTATAGAAAATCAAAATGTTCATATATTGCAGTCTAAAATCATCTTATTTCTCTTCTCTCTTTTTTCTCATATTTCGAGTTCTCGTGCAGAGATAGAAAAAAAAACAAGTCTCGGTACTGTTTTAAATTATTTAATGTCTTATCCCGACAATTCTTCGTGTAGGAAATGTAGAATCCTGGCGGGTCCCGTAACGAATTGTTATGGATACTCGGCTTAGGTGCACAATTTAGATGTAGCGGAAATAATCTTAACAGGGGAAATTTGTTTTTACTAAGATACTCATTTGTTTTCTGAATGTTACTTGTTATTGTTATTGTAATAAAGAGTTTTCAGGTTGCTATATACGAATGGTAACTTCTATCTGCTTCTAGAAATAACTCTCTCTTGCTATCGAAACAAATTTTTGAATTTTTAATTTGTTAAAATAAAATAAAAAACTTTTATTTGCACAAAATGTAGGTACATCAAAGTATGTAAGTATCTAAATACAGTTTGTCTGTGTTGTTGTATGTTTTTTTTTAATTATTGCTACATTTCTGAGTTATATTATTCAAGCATTCGCCGTAACCCTACTGCTTCTCAAAATACGTCTTTTTTGTCAATTAATGTGATGGAAGGTTATGTCTTGTTAAATATTACTAATATAAGTGAAATATTAGTGAGATACCTATTTATTTTACCTAAATAGTTAGTATAAAGTTAAGTACGACTTGTAATTCAATTAGGAACTACGAAGATAAACATTATTATTAAACGGCTGTAAGGTCCTTATGCTCAGTTTAGGCATTGCGATATGAATTTTGACAAGGACTAAAACGATGCCCACAAATTTTAAGACAGACATCCACCTCTCAGGGAAAGGTTGATAAATTTTTATTAATACAAATTATATAAATAACAAATTAAAAGAGTCGTAAATATCAAATATTAAAAGCGACCTTTTAACTTATTCACAAACAGTTTTATGTCATAATTAGCCGGTCCGTGAAGCGAAAAGAGGATGAGAAACAAACTTGTTTTTATTTCGTGGATGCTGGATCATAATCCCGGAATAACGAGGCTCTTAGTGGCGTCAGCGTAATGGTGTACTTACCGCCCTTTGTCACTTGAGATGCTGAGGGAATCGTCGCGGAACTTGAAGAGTATGTTGGGCTTTTGTTGCCTTATGATCATGAGGTTGTTTTGGGGCTGTATCTCATAAGTGTGAGTGGAAAGATAGTGGTATACTTGTCTTGTTTAGCATATGAAGTTTAGGATAGACCCGCGGTAGTCGCGCGTCATGAGTTAACGATGCTTTGTATTTTTTTGGCCTGTATAAGAGATCATCAAATGAATGTGGGTTGAGCCATAGCAGCATATTCCTACAGTTTAAAATATGGACTTTAGGACAGATCCGCGGCAGTCATGAATTAATGATGCTGTAGTTAATTTTGCAATGTTAATTATAATGAATTAATTCCTCCTAGATTAGTTTCAGACGTAGGTATCATTTCTGATGTTTAGTTTTGATAACTACTATATTCTTGATTTACGCTCTATTTTCCAAATTCATAGCACCATAATGACTTTAGTTTTCTTTTCTAAATTAATCAATCAGATTCTCCAAGAAATTAACATGTAGTCGCACACAAGATTAGCCAAGCCAGTGATTTCCGCTTTTACGTAATAAATAGATTAGATTACTAGATTCGTTTGATATTTTAGCTTAGGTATCTAATGCTAAATACAGGTGCTAAATGTAGGTATCTATATACCTAATAGAAGAACCTATGACCCAGTCATTTATGTATGTGTACGTGATGTATATAACAGAAATGCAAATTAAGAATCCATTATTTAATGACATCGTTATTGGAAAGGTTAAGCACAGAGTAAATTTTGTGTCGGAAATAAACCCTAATAAATTTTGCATTTCCAAGAACCTCCCTAGTATGAGAGCATGAAATAACATTTATTTTATTAGTAAGTATTTAACTCAGTTACGGAGTTATTAATTTACATGGTCCTGTTTAAAGAAGGATGATCGCATAATTAAATTACGAGACCTTTTGTATTATACTTGAACTTTAGAGGGATTACGTTTAGTACTGTAATTAAGGGTTTAAAATATCATCTAAGTATCGCGTTTACACATTTATAAGTCTACATAATTTAAGAGCATGTTTCTACTTAAATTATGAAATAGAACTCCTTTACTTGTAGTGCCTGTTTATTCACTAATCTCCTATTTATATGGTTATATAGGCTTCAGATAATATAGCAGGGCTTAGTGCCTCCTTATAAAATTACAGTCATTTATTAAGGACCTCTAAACGGCCTGTAAGTAGGCCATGTTATTAGTATGTTTATTTGTCTGCCTCGTTGGTCTAGTTATCGCATAGGGCGACTGCTGAGCACGGGTTCTCGGGTTCTATAACTTTTATAAAAGCAGCCAGGAGTGTTGAGGGTTTTAGAAACTTTCACAAAAGCAGCTCGGTGTCTGGTAGTCGCTTGTGGTGATTGATACATCCATGCATCGGAGAGCATGTAAATATCGGTCGTGTCGGATTGTCCTTCCATCGGGTTAGGAGAGTGAGGGAATAGAGAGCACACCTGTGTCTGCGCAGATGCTTGTGCACTACAATATGTCCTGTGCAGCTGGCTGATCTCCTTAGAACGATCAGTCGCTATGGCTAAAAATCTGTACGCCATTATTATGCTTATCAGGTCGTTGGTCATGCTAGTGTCGTAATTATAAAGTGCGCGCAGGTGGGACATGGCATGCAATCTATTATTCTTAAGTATGACATAACTAGCCATTGCGTGCGAATACTAAATAAGTATAAAATACTCGTAAATGACATGGTATCTACGGCTTAGACTTACTTCTTCTTAATAAAATTGACATATTATACGGATTAGTTCCAATAAAAAAAAATAAGAATGGTTGTCTTTAAGAGATAGCTTTTAGGGATAAGACCACCCATTGTGTCACCGTTACCTTTTCTTCTTTTTTTACTTTGTTATTTAAATAGCTGTTCATAATAAAGAGTATATCTATCTATATGAATGAAAACCTCTTTTTAGATTATGACCTCTTTTCAGATTAACAGAGAATAAGAACTAAATTTTAATCATGATGAAATAAAACGTTTAAAGAAATTAAGAACACTCGGAAAGAAATTAATAAAATTAGTTTTTGGGTTCGTATCAGGAGTCAAACTAAAGCCCAGCGATTATAATAAGAACTCTTAAATATATAGAATATTAAATAATTTTAAACTTGACCAGTTTTAGTTGCGTGTATCTAAAAATACTAACTTCATGTACGTAATAGCTAGATTGACTTTAATCGCTCAATTTTATCAACCTTCATTCCTTTCAAGTACATACATACGTTCCGTTGCATAATGCTAAAAGCTATTAGTCGGTCGGGAGGGGTAAGCATAGATCCATCTTAGACAACTGCAGTTTTGGTGTGGTTCCCGCGCGGTATAGTCTATGACGAATCGTAAATTAAAACGTGCGTGCACCAGTCACTTTCGATCTTTGCTCCTGTGAACTAGATATTTTACCGTATATGTGTTGGTAAAAAAAATATATTCGGAATTCGAACGTATCGATATGGTTGCAACACTGCGCGCCTGTTTCACCACCTACGAATAAGTTCTAGATGTTTATTTGGCAGATAATTTCATACAAATTCTGTTCCATTTTTGAATTGATTCGGTAGATAGTGGCTATTCGGACATCGTGAAACTGGCCTTGTGTGTCGTATTTTTCTTCCATATACATCTAATGGCTAATTTGTGTGTAAAACTGTTTAGCTGTAGTTTAGTTTTCCTAATTTATTTTAGTACTGGTGTAATGTCTTATATTTTATCTATTTTTGTTGTCATTCATCCTAATAATGGAGTGTTAATCGGGAAGTTTATAAGGCCCTTTCTGTTATAAATATTTTTTTCATATTTGGGTCATATTTGGTGCTGACTTATTAGCTTTATTATTAGCAGTTTGACTCTCGTTAATGAACACGAATTCTCTCTACCATTTCGGAATTCAATTTAGATACCTACACATTACGGAGTTTCCAACTGATACATTTAAACACGCGGTGTCGTGGCACTTGAAATTTCGCAAAATGTATTGCCCAAGCATAATGATTGTTCAAAATCCAAGGCAGTTTTAGGTAACTCATGATATTGCAACAAACATTGCCAACCAGACGTAAAATATTTATTTCGTTGGCGTTTTATTCAAAATGTTAACATCATTCATTGATTCAATATCAATAAATTTACGATTTAAAAAAGAGAAGTACTCTAGTAATACAAAAACCTGATTAAGAGACTTCTAAATTGCATGTTTTGTGAAATAATCAAAACTAGTTGAGTATTGCAATTGTCATTAGAACATTATGAGCAATGATTAGTGATGTGACTGGACTGCATTGATTATTATGTTACGAAATAATAACCCTAACTAGGTGGCCGACTGTTGGACACGGTCAGTTATACACAGTAATCCAGTAAGGTCGCCGTGTTATACAATACCACTAGAACTAAATCGTGATAGTTGATTGGACGCTAAAAACCTTCTTTATTGAAACCTTCATTGTTTTGCAGTGTGTGAAATTGATTTTGAATAACGAACTCTGCTATATTTGAGTTAAGAATTTGCAGTGTCATAGACAAAAAAATGGAGTTATTGAAAGTGTGTTATATTGGGACTGTTTTGTTGTTTATAATATTTAATTGTTTGATGGAGGGATCGTCTCAAGAAGCGACATTTGAATTGCCGGTGCAGTTAGTTGGATTTCCATTTATTATAGTAGCAGTCCGACTAACTAATTTCGTGAAGAAACTTTCTTACGCTTTGAGTCCAGGTAAATGTTTACTTGTTTACTTTGACTTAAGTTAAGTATTATTTAATGAACATAACATAAAACAAATGTGTTTTTTATTTTTGGAGAAAGACAACCCTGACCTAACGGCGACCCTGACCTATTACGAAAGTTCCTAAGTATCTGGGAATTCCAAAGATTCTGTGAAATAATTGACGAAATTTATCAACAGCGAAAATCTATATCTTTTGATAACGTGGTCCCTTATCAGGGTCCTAATGGACTATGGACCTGGATCTAATTTTCACTTAATCATTTGAACTTTCAAGCCAGTTCAGCCAGTACATATTGGGTATTTGAGACGGGTTCTTTTTAAAAATGTTTTATAAAAACCTTTAGATGAAACATACGTACTTAAATTAGAAATAAAATCTATATAAAAGTTTAATTACTAGCTTACAATTGCGATTTCGTTAGTGTCGTTAGAAAAAAAATTCGCACCTGCAGCCCAATTGGATAAATAGGCTAACCATGAAAAAAATCAAACATTCAGCAGTGCCCGAGATTAAATCAACCAGATAAACATTTCACTTTTTCAATTTTAGTAGGTAGCCAAATACAGAGATCATAAATACCTTACCTCTCTGTAATTAATTTCATAAATATAGGTAACTGAACTGCAATTCTACCTTTTTGTAACTATGTAGGTACTAATTAATTACCTTGTCTTTACAAAATAATAACTCGTATCGTTAAATAAACAGCCTGCAGTATTTTATTAACGTGATTAGTGTAACGTGAATTAATATTGATTGACCTACAAAATTATTACATAAACTAGGTATTCTACCAAAGAGAACGTGTTTGCGTTCCTTCTCACGTACCAAGAGCTTTTGCAGTGCAATCTCAACCGTAGTACTGGCTAGTTGAGCATACCCATAGACCGCGGTGACCGCGCGTGAAGAAAGGCACGCTCGAAATTTAAATTTTGAAAACATTTTTATTCTGTTGTTGCATTTTGGCGCGGAACGGAGTTGCTGTTGTTTACTTTTGACGTGTTTTAAATTAGTTTTTTGAAAATGAAGTGCGGTGGACTAACGTTTGTATTACTGTTAGCACTGTTTTTAGTCAATATTTTCGATGATGTGCTTACTCAAGAGGCTACTTTTGAGTTACCAGTGCAGTTGGTAGGTTTTCCTTTTATTGTAGCCAGTGTGAAACTTACGAATTTCTTGAAGAAATTTTCTTATTCACTAAGTCCAGGTAAGTCGTATTATAAGAGACGATATCGCGTATTTTTCTACTTCGCATAACCGGTTAAAACTAATCTATAGGCTTCATCGATAAATAGATCGGAGCAGTAGTTGCTTAGATCAGCGCGAACAACAAAACAAAAAGAATCTTCGGGTTCTTAATACACAGATCTCACAAGAGGTTTTATTTTAAGTAATAGGTCATATATTATGTGAGATATTTTGTACGCGCCCAAAAAAATTCATAATTTCAGCCGGGTAGTATTTTCATTTTATCACGAGTAAAATCATTGAACCTTTAACTTTTAATAAAACAATTACCTTGGACACAGTATCCAATTTAAAAAGAGAGCCTGTGAAATAATTTTCACATCGATTCGAAAAAAAACTCAGTTAAATTTTAAAGCGTATTGAATGACAGCAAATATCGTTCGAAGAAACATTGATTCCACAAAATGAAGGTTTAGAATAACAAATGAATGCGCCATTTTAGATTTTCAAATGTGTTTTTGCAAATAAAATAAAAAACTGAATGGTCTATGAAGTAGTTTTTCACATGTACACACGTTGTGACGGGAGGCTGATATATTGCACACCACTGGTGCAACTTGCGCCATGATAAATGCTGTTTAGCATTTCAGCAGGACATTGCATTCATTTATATAAAATTTACCACTTCTTTTAAAAGGAAAGATTTTTATAGTGTTTTCTCTCTCTCCTTCCGATCTCCCGAGCCTTTTCCCAACTATGTTGGGGTCGGCTTCCAGTCTAATCGGATTCAACTGAGTACCAGTGTTTTACAAGGAGCGACTGCCTATCTGACCTCCTTAACCCGGGCAACCCAATACCCCTTGGTTAGACTGGCAATTTTAAAAATGATATAGTCAGTAAGAATAAAATATAATGAAGGTTTATATCTATTCCTACAAAGATATAACAATAGGTTTCTTTCTAACATGTCGCTAAAGCCTGTCTTCGCTACTATTGTCGACTTTAAAAGAATTTAATCTTGTCTAGGTACGACATACAGCAAGGTTCCTTGAAATTAAAAAGTAACGCACACATTGAAAAATACTTCAAATCTAGCACTGACATTTATCGTATTTTCCCTGGAATTAATTACTCACTTTATTTTGGTCTATTTTCGCTGGAATAGTGCCAAGGCTGTCAAGTTAAGCTGCTTAGATAATTCTTTCTCTTTGATTTTTCCAATCCTCCATTTTCGGGTCAGCGTCAAACGAAAAACCATCAGATTTACCCCAAAAGATTTGTAAGCCGAATTCGCGCGCTAGTTCCTTTTGATAACAGTTACATACGGTACTCGTATGCAGAGAATTAAATTTAATATAAGGACGCACTATGTTCTTGTTCTAGGAAAATATATCTACATGAACTTTTGAATATATTTCTTTCATAGCTTAATTTAGTTAATTAAAACAGTTGAAAACATACAACGTCTGTGTCACGCACTTGAACCATCTAAACCACACCAATGTTAATTTATCATCATCATTATCATATCAGTCTATAAATTGCCGTTCACTGCGAAACATAGGCTTAGCACCAATTGTCTTTCTTTTGTTTTTAGAATCAAGTCGTAAAAAAAAGTACTTACGCACATGATATCAATAATTGTGTCAATTTTTTTGTGCTTTGTCAATATACCAAACTCTTTTGTTATTGCTTGCTCAACACCTGCGAGACGCATCCAACGAGTTTAAATACTCTGCATACAACTGCATAATGCTTTTATATACTAGGCTTAACGTTTGTCGGTAAATCACAGTGGTTTGTGCGTTAGTCTGTCACATTAATAACCGCCGTGGAACTCAACGAGTCTTACTACTGTTTGTATTAGCCGATCAAACGTGAAACACTGTTAGTATTACGTGAAAATGTCGAATATTAGGCCGGTTGCACTGGATTGCAAATCGTTCTTGACAGTGATATGTGTTGCAAATAAATGGGTTAATTTACCTCGGGTTTTGTTCTAGAAGTTTTAAATTTTTATCGTCCCACTGTTGAGCACAGGCCTCTTCTCACACGGGGAACGATTGAACGTTAATCACCACGCTTGCTCAATGCGGGTTGGTGATTTCAGTCTATTGTTTTAAATACCATTCTTTTATTTTGGATCGAGAAACCTACCTTCACTTTAAAGTACCAAAAAGGGTATCAAATCTACATTTCTATATCTTTAAGATTTACAAACTTTTTAATATAAATCTTATGATATGAATGGTTGCCTCCGCCTTTGAAAATAAAGTAGAAAAGAAAAAGTTTTGCAACGAACTAAAAGAACGATGGCAGAGATAAAGTGCACGAGTAATTAGGACGAAGACAGTGGCAATTAACTAGCAAATGGTCATTAGATGATAAAAAATGGTTCAGCATACTTCTTTCTGATACTCTTGTCTACATAATTGAATGGATATTTGGGACATGTGTCACAACTGATAGGTATTTTTTGCTACTGAAATAAAAAGTCAGGTTCTTTCGATCCAAGCTAGTATCTATAGAAATTATATCAGATGACTTTTTCTTAAAATTTGACCTGTTGTCCATCACACTTTAAGACTGGTTTTGTGTTAACAAATGTTCCGTTATCCAGTCAGGGCCCTAGTTTTTTATGAAAATAATGTGGCCACTCGATCCCTACAGGACCCATTTGTTTCTTGGTTCTAAAGAAACAGAGAACATAAATGTATTGATACTTTTATTCTTAAAAAGTTACTTGAATAATAGATACATATGTTCTATTTATAAGATTTGGTAGGTATAAAAACTATCGTTATCGCGTTAAAACATCTATTACGTAACTCACCAACAGGAAATTGGAATCGAGTAACAGAGGGAATCATTCTTAAGATTTGGATTAAACCGAGATATTTATCGTATCGATGTTATTTTGTAACTACAATACTAAATTATGCTGTTACCGTAATATTTTTGAAATGCGTAATCGTAATAATTTTAATTCCAATTAAGATATCATATTATAATTATTATACGGTAGTTCGTAATTTGTGTGCTACTAAAATTGTATATATAAACTCCAGCATATCAAGCTATCCGAAACTGTCAAATTCTCCCAATAAACTTTGAACCATAATGCTTCAGCGTTAAAATTGAAAATATATGAAAGAAATTAGACAGATTGTTGTAGCTGGATTAGCAGGCGTCTGTACTTGCGAAATTCAGTGGACACATGACTGATCAAGTGTTGGGAGCGATTCTATCGATTGCTAATGTACTCGTATGATGTTCGCGTGGCATGGTCCACGTATTCAGTTAATTCAGCATGTTGTAATGCTCTGCGTGTCTGCTGTTCCGATGAATACCGATCTCGCAACTTTGACGCCATCGATTTATGTCCATAGAACAAGTACCTACTCTAAAGTTTATGCATAATATGTTCTTGAAGTTCAAGAGTTTCTTAGAACTTTCAGAATTCGCTTGTTTGTGGGTTCGATTTATTCATAAGTCGTTGGGTTATTTTGTACTATGTTATTCTGGGTGCCTGAATATTTTAATTGAAGACGATGATATAAATTTCGCTAAAAAGGTATTGCTTTTTGAATAAGCAAAAATATGATTGTTACAATTTATTTCATAATCTAAAATTTTATATATACGTAACTTTACGCGTCCCCTTTATGTAGTTCATAAAAGGTCATAGAGTTCCTAATTTTTTTTCTGTATAATAATTTTCCATTTAACCTGTTCCAGCGACCTATCGATCCCGCAACCGTCGTGAGCTGACATTTGGAGACCCAGAAACATTCGATGCGACGGAGGTTGAGAAATACATCGTGGGCGAGTTTGGCGCACGCGCATGCATCTTTGAACGCGTTTGCGCACACTACGCGACGAGGGCGCAAGCGCAACCCCGCCCGCAGTTTGATTGGCCTGATGTTTTCAGGTAAAAATGATAATTAAAAATTAGCTTCTGCTCACATTAACTATGTTCTATGTACATAAAATAGCCTAGGATATAAATGAAATTAAATAGAAGAAGAAAGATAGAATGGAGAGATTATTAGGCGGGATTTAAAAGCTTTTAAAATGTAACAGTTCTATATTGTGATTACTATAGAACTACATAACTATGGAATCTTACAATAGAACTATCACGTATTTTTTTTCTAACTAACAATATGATTCTAGTATCTTCGATGCTTACTATGCTTACTTCGATGTTAATGCGAACTACCTAAATCAGGAATAACCTGCTTATTGTTCACGTAAGGTTTCAAATGTAAATCCTGGTTTTAAAATCAAACCCTTATTCTTGGACTAGTTTTTAAAATATATTATTGCATAAGAAATGTTAACAATAAGAGTTGTGTAATAATGTAAACGGTAGCGATGGGAAAGTCTCATTCTATATTAGGTAACAGGAGTGCCGCATTTGACAACAAAATATAAAATTATTTTCTTTCTAATATTATAAAATTATTTTATAAAATATTAGTTTATAAAATTATTTTATTTATAAAAAATTAAACTACATATTTTTATTGGTTACATTATATGGAGGTTACATAATTATAACGAGTTTCATATATGTATTTCCTACATCCATACAGAACTCACGGTAAAATCTACCGCCAATAAACAAAAGACATTTTCGAATGTTGAATCCCAACTCTATAATTCATACATTTAAATTCACCCCATTATTTCCAACGACCTTGACATGCCAAACTATGGGTCGGTTTTCCATGAATATTTCATCACACAAATTTCAATGCCACGTCCAATTATGAGGAATCGGGTCAGTGGTCGGTAGTGTTTCGTACAAGAATGCAGCTAAGTGTGTCCGTCGGTCGCAAGTGGGACATCGATGTAATAGTGGTACGCAACCATGCGGGTCATCGCCGCTCGCATAGTCGCCCAACCATGCGGACTGTACGAAATTACGAAATTGCATGCTGGGGACTTTTCTGTTGAATATTTATTTCTTGTTTTTGTGAATATTTATGTAGATTGTTTTGTAATTTTATGTTTTTATATCGATGTTTTTATCATATTTTAAATTTTATAATGATACTAGCGACCCGCCCGGCTTCGCACGGGTGCAATGCTGATACTAAAATTATATATACATATAAACCTTCCTCTTGAATCACTCTATCTATTAAAAAAAACCGCATCAAAATCCGTTGCCTAGTTTCAAAGATTTAAGCATACAAAGGGACATAGGGACAGAGAAAGCGACTTTGTTTTATACTATGTAGTGATTTTTTATTTCAAGAAATTAAGATTATTACAGTGCATTGTTCCCATTTTAATAATATAAAACAACTTTTAATAACCTTTTTATTAAATAACAGTTAGATCAGCTATAAAGAAAACAATATAGGTAGGAACACGATTAGGTATACATATATATGTACATGTACATAGGTTCTTAAATTCTAGTTTATTTTTTACATCGTCTAAATCAACCTGATATCATTTATGAATAAGTTTCCTTCCACCAAACAAAGTGAAGGCCAAGCAGACGAGTAGATTATCTTAACGCATTGGAGACTAGCGTCTACTTTACGTTCGACGTCCGAGGTGAGCCGCTATTATGCAAGACCGCAAAACACTTTCACTGCTCCAAGTCTTCAAACGAATATACACCTTATGTTTATTGTAATAAAACTTAATAAAACACCATAAGAGTAGGGTTTCCTACATCTTAGATTACATTGAAATATCACACTTAGGCATTTCATCTTGAGTCCATAATGGTATATGTTTTTTGCTTAGCAATTGTCAGCTTGTGGTGTACTGAGATTGTTACCAGAGATGCAGTTCCGTATTATCTCATCTTTTGAGATTTAATAGCTGTTATTTATCGAAATAACCTGCGGTTTCAATTTGTATTTATATGGTGAACTTGAGGAAAGCGATCATAATGAAAGTAAAGTTTATATTTTTACGGCCACATTTTGTTTCTTATAATGTTTTGAATTCTTACCACTGAAGCCATGGTAACTAATATTTTTTTGTTATTTCTTTACTGTAAATAGATCTACGAGTAATACTACAAAGGTTAAGTAACCCAGAAAGACTCATCAACATCTCCTGAGCCTTTTCCCAACTATGTTGGGGTCGGCTTCCAGTCTAACCGGATTTAGCTGAGTACCAGTGTTTTTCAAGGAGCGACTGCCTATCTGACCTCCTCAACCCAGTTACCCAGGCAACCCAATACCCCTTGGATAGACTGGCGTCAGACTTACTGGCTTCTGACTACCCGTAACGACTGCCAAGGATGTTCAATGACAGCAGGGACGTAACCCAGAAAGACGTTTTAATAAAAACTTTATTTTATGTAAAGAAAAAAGTTTTATTTACTGGATTTGGTTTCAAAGCTCTATTCTCGGAAATTCTGTGGTGCTTTGTATAGTTTCGGGCGAAACGCAGCGTTGCTAAAAAAATAAACTCGTACATTTGCACGAAGGTAATCACTTAGTGGCTGCAAAGGTTTTTAGCGGTGAAGTGCAAATGTGTGTCACTTCATTTAAAATTTCTGTTAGCATGGTTTTGTAGGTTTAAGCCTTAAGGTTACAGTGAATAATTAACTGCAACTCAAGATACTACTTAAGAGCGATTTTATTTCTATTTCAAAATATCTCACCATTAATTTGGAAAAAGGTCATGCCCACATAACGCAAAATAGTTATTTTTCAATTCACGGCAAAAGTAAAGAATAAACAACTTGAGAAAAATATGAAAAAATAAAAACGAAAACACTGTTCAATTTTCAAGTCATCAATATTGGCTAGAGAAAAAAAAAACTTCAGCCTACAAACGCTGTTCTATTTTCAATTTAATTTATTTCTTTTCTTTATTTCCAGCCAATACAAGCGATCACCAGACCAGGCCAAAGAGTTCTACCTACTCAGCGTGTTCCTTGGTGACATCGTGGGTTCCCCTCAGCTATGTCACCAGCTCGGCAAGAGGCGGAACTGTGACAGTTTGCAATATGGCATAGCGTAATTTTAGCAATTATTGGAGCTCCAAAGATGAAGAAATCTAAGGTAAAGTTATATTTTAAGGGTGTAAAAAAATAACCATCTAAAAAATGAGAACCGACCAAATTGACAACCTCCTCTTTTTTCTGAATTTGGGTAAAAAAATGGGTATTCCTTTAATGTTAGAGTAACATTTCAGGATTCCTTTTTTCTTAATTCATTTCCTTTCATAATAAATTTAAAGGTAGGAATAGAATGAAGATTCTTTGGTTTAGTTTAGGGAAAATAATGAAAAAAAAATCTAGTTATCATACACAAATGGGCACTTTACATAATGTAAACGAAAAATATGTTAGTTCACTTCAAATCATGAAATTAAGTGGATTTTTTTCACAGGTCATACTGAAAATGCAAGCAGTATTAGATAAAAAACGATTATTCGTTTTTAAGAAATAAAATCGTCCTGACGGCAATTTTCAGTTTTGTCTAAAATCAATTACATAAATTCGCTCCGTGCGAAATACGCGGCGCAAAAGTCTATACGGAGCTCTATTTTAATTAAATTTAGTTATAGTTAGAAAATCTGTAATTATATTCTAAATTAGATATATATTTTAATTTCTTATCGGGTTGTATTCCCTATGTCGGGCACATGTGTAATTTTATTATTGTAGAATTATTGTGAGACTATCATTCATACAATTCTTTCTTATCATTCATTATTAATTATTAAATCCATGTTTAATAATATTTATATTTAATTATTTTATGTAGATATCCACTTACCTGTGTTCACAGATACATTTTATGTAAGCTTCCATAATATTATTTAGTAATACTATTGTACTATATAGGGTGACTGGTAATTAGTTTCCGATATTTAAACACGTGATTGTACTCATGATTACAAACAACTTTCCCGAAGAAACATTTTTTGTTATTTTTTTATCATTACAGCAAAATTCAAATTTCGCGCGCGCCCGCGCCCGATCAGCTGTTAGCGGCGAGGCCCCGCGCCCACGTTGTCAGTAATTTTGCTATAATGATAAAAAAAAAGTTTCTTTGGGAAAGTTGTTTGTAATCATGAGTACAATCACGTGTTTAAATATCGGTCACTAATTACCAGCCACTCAATATTTAGTTTAATGTAAATAATCAAAGACAAATTAATATTTTAGTAAAAATACCAACCACATCAATGTATCGTGATGATAATTAGCTTAGTTAAATCTTATTGTTTAAGCTCTTTTAATGTTTTTTTTACTTTTATAAAATTCAAATAAATAATAGTGTCTAGGTAGAATTAAGTTAAATGCGCGCATTAAAAGTTACCTATTTTGTGATGTATGTATAGTTTATTAAGATGTTAATTTTGTTATTGACTAAACAAGATATTTCCTTTCCTCTAAAAATATTTTATATAATTAATTTTTCACTTTTCAGCATTAGATATTGCTAACAATTTAAATACGGAGTAGCTTTCTGTCCTCCATGATTATAAAGGTGAAAGTTTTTTAGTGTGTGTATATGTTTGTTACTTCTTCAAACAAAAACGGCTGAACGAATTTGATGAAACTTAGTACTAATGTAGCTCATAGGTACATTATATATAACCTACGTATTTCCTTCGAAAAGCGAGTGAACTGCTTGCGGGCAACATTTATTTACGAGTAGTTATCTATATTCTCTCTGTTATATTTTGTATACGACTATAATATATCACAACTATTAACTTACCTATTCATGTAAAAAAACGAATTCTATGATATATCTTAAAAAATATAGTGTCGTTTTTTGTTTATCTTATTCTTGTTTTAGATAACTACTTTGTTTATAACATTTTCTTCATGTTTTACCTATACGTTTATTTAATTTGTTATTTTTTTCTTTACGTAATATTGCAATATTTAAACAAAACACCATTGCTTAGTGTAAATTAATATGTTAGTAATAAGATTTCAAAACCGTGAATTCTTCCAATTAGTTGCCACAGAATAATGTGCAATGATTTATTTTTTTTCTCCAAAACATTTAAATTTGTTAATGTGAGAATGAAAAAATGTATGTGTTTCTAATTTGTCTATAATATATTAATTCAAATAATTCGAATGTTTTTTTTTAAATCGTGGAGTTTAGATATGTATTGTATAGTTTGGGCTCGTACATTTTTAAGAAAGTAGAACTAGTCAAATAAATAATAAATAGATTATGTTGACTTTTATTTATTTTCACAATATAAAAACTTTCATGACCCGTAACTTTCTCTACCTACATATCTGCTATTGACATTCAATCCTATTAGATTCTGTAGACCCAACTGAAAGGGTTGATCTACGATTCCCTACTATTCCTGGATTTATAATGTACATAAAGAATTTTCATATATAAAGAAAAGACAGGACCATCAGGACCTTCTACCTACAGATGGACGTGAAAAAGTAAATGGAATTATTTTGTCTGTCTAGAATACCTAACTATCCATATATGTTAGTTTTTAAATCAAAAATATTAAAAACCTGTGCCTAAATGCCCTTCCTAATATCACGGTGGTCAAAGTATTAACTAACTATATAACATATATGGTCTTTAACGTCCATTCCTGGATTCAAATTAAAACTTCAAAGATTCGTCATACAGGGGTTTAACTGTACTCCAACTGCACTCATCCTTTCTCCTTTGACGAGAAAAAGGGTCAATTGTTTCCAAGTAATCTGGAGTATTGGACTGAAGCACATGTATTTGGGTATAAAATTCGCAAATGTGCCGGAAAGATCGGTCCATATCCGCGGACCCAATATGGCCGTCCGTCCGGTTGGAGTTGCGTTAATCATGCGTTTCAGTTTTGTTTTTAGGTAGATATCCATGATATTTGTTCAAGATAAATAATTTTATTGTTTCTATCTATTTTTGTGGTGCTACTAAGCTCTTATCTGTCCAAACTTTTCCACAACTTCGTTTGGTTTGACTTGTAAGCTGACCACATGTAGTAGAGCACCAATGTTTTACATGGAGCGACTGCCTATCTGACCTCCCGAAGTCCTCAACTGGTTGCTGGACTTTCTCCTCCTCTGACAACCAGTATCCAAATTTGAAGTGCCTTACGAAGAACTCGTCATGGCAGATGTAACCCATCTACGGACCAGCTACGCTAAACATTGCTTATTCTTATGACCAGCCGATCCATGTGCCTAGTAAGGAACCATAAGCTCTTTTTATAAAAAGTGTCGCATTTGCGAGCGAAATACGTTGTCAGAATGTGTTTAGATGATAACCAATAATTAAGGAAAATTATATAATTATGAATTTAGCTCCTAACGATATTATGAAGGTTGTGTGTAGCCTCTGATGAGCATTTATACCAGAAAAGTCACTTTAACAATTTTAGTCAAGTTATATTCTGCTATATTGCTGGTTTCCCAAATAAAAATACGTCAATTTTTTATGGCTAGGCATGTTTAAAAATAATTTTAAGTGTCCATTGCGGAGCCCTCTAGCGTAAGCACGACGAAACTAAACCTATTTCAGTTGAGGAGAAAGTGAAATGTCGCGACTACCATCGCTAAAAACATAGGCTTGTATGACTTTCGCTAGATGTCGTTACAAGTAGTAAGCTATCTAGTCAAATAGCTTTCTACAAGAGGGCGCTCGGATGCAGAGTTCTGTAATTAATTTTTTATTACTAAGGCAAATATTTAAAGGAGAAAAAGCGATTTTCTTTGAGTAATTAGTAAAACATCAATAGAAAAGGTTCCTTAAGTAGATCATAAGAAGTAGCATAGACTTATTTAATATTTATGCTTACTTACCTACTTATCTTTGATCTGGGGCTGGATTTCTTCTTATGAGATATTTTGGACTTATTTTATTCAAAAGAAGAAAGAGAAAAAAATATTAGTCTTTTTTTATTTCATTGCGAAATCATCAAATGATTCCTCATCCCGCTGAGAGTGCATCTGAAAGGGGTGTCAGACTCTTACTGACTAAACTAAAACCCTTATGTCCTTTCTAGAGGTCACTGTGTGCTAGGGCCACGGTCACTCTTGCAAACAACCCACAGCCCCAGCTCCAAATATTTCCTTAACTTGCACATAGAAGCCTTGACATACGAATATAACGCAAACAGTGATTTTTATTCTCGTTAAAAAAATTAAATTTATCGAAAGTTTAAATATTTATAAATAGTTGTACGTATATTATAATAGATTTAATAATTATGTTAATTTAATATAATTTTTGTAACTTTTATCAAGTTTCCACCTACACCTAAGTAGGTACCTACTAACTTTCAACTTATGAAATGCACGAAATCTTGTAGATGAAGAATTCAATTCTCATAATTTCCCATCCTGATAATAAATCAAATAAAACGACACACGTGTAGGCCGCCAAATCCGGTCTGCCCTGGAGACATTCTTCAGAATTGTCAATTTTGTACATGTTAGTAAGATCCGAAAATACATATTTTTGTAATTTATCTGTTTTGGTTTTATCTTTACTAATATTATAACGCTGAAAAGATGTTTTATTTGTTCGTTTGCATTGCTTGAATGCCCTTATCTCAGTAACTACTGGTCTGATTTGAAAAAAATATAATAGCCCATTTATCAAGGCTATTTTTTTCGGGCGCGTGGTGTAGCCCCACGGTTTGTGGGTGAAACTGCTGGTGAGGGAGCATTCATCTAAAAATACATAGAAAATCGGATATAGAGGTGCATAATAGTAGATTTAATGCAGTATATACATGAAATTATAATTGAGAGAGAGAGAGCGTTTAGTTTAGTGAAGAAAATCCCAAAATCTGCTCCGATCACCCACTCCGATCACACATAGCTTATTGCCATTAATAAACAAATGAACGTCATTCAGAAATTGAATCAGATCATTTATATTCACGGCTTTTCCATAATTAGTTAACTTGACCTGGGTCAAAGCTAATTAAAGCCTATCGTTTAGAAATATTATGTGAAACAAGTGAATTATTTTAAATCTATTATTTTTTATAGTTACATGGCCTTACAATATGTATGTCGTAATGTTACAATATTTACACATCCCACACTACATAATAAGATTTTATGACGCACGCAGACTCAGATTTACATGCTATGACACAAGAAAACTTAGTTAGTGATTAAGAAACCTGCCTGCATAAAAAAACATTTCAGATGGAAATACATTATGAGAACAATTTACACACTACGTTTCAGGCTTATAATAAAAAAACTAGGCCAATATACATAGTTAGGAATCCGCAAGGCATCATTATTTTGATGAAACCAAAAGTATTTACGAGTAGCAGAAGAACATTATGCAATGTGTGAAGTTAGTGGCATTGAGTAACATAAGATTTTTTTTTATCTAGTTAATATTGTAGCAAGGTCTATGCAGAGCATCGTATAGGCTGATGATGGTGATTGGTGATGCATTTCTTTGGTCTTTGGTAATCACAAGTTCAACGAAAAAGCTTTCGAGATGCGGACAAAGGGCGGAATTAGCTTAGACGTGTCTTGCTTAAAATTGTAATAATATGTTTGTTCCATGTCACTGGTTAATAATATAATTCTTTTTTTTCGTTAAGGTGGTTTGAATGGATGGCTTCGTATAAAAAGTATTTTCATATAACGGTTACAAGGATTAGGCGAACCGATCAATCGATCTTAAGATTAAGCAACGCTGAGCGCAGTCGGTCCGTGAATGGGTGATCATCTTGTCATTATAAGTTCCTCCGTATTGGTGAATCTCGGCTGCCATATGAGCAACTTTAGCAGTAGTTACAGGTAGCAGAAGCGAGATAGTCTGACAACTTAGTCTTACCAAGGGGTATCCGATTGCCAAGTCTGAGCTACTCAGGTAGGCAGTCGCTCTATGTATGTTAAACACTGGAACTCAGCTGCATCCAGTTAGACTGGAAGCCGACCCCAACACACTTAGGAAAAGGCTAGGCTGATGTCAATATTATATAACAAAAAGATTTTACATTTTTTCACATAGCACTATACACATCAAGGATGAACTTTCAAATTCGATCTAAATTTTATCAGGTAAAAAAATCGGAATTGCAAGATGCGGAATGCAGCATTTGTGTAGTATTTGCCTTTCTCACGTCAAGGTTGGATATCAAACCACTTAAAATTGCCTACGGCGTTTCCAAATAGTCCTTTAAATGTTCTGAGGTACATTTTAAGTAATACTATCTGAAATTAAGAAGATTTATAAAAAAAGCCGGACGCTATAATAGTTATTTCGTTGAGATTTTTTTTTAATGAATGGTCAAGTTTATTCAACTTATTCAATGGGGTATTGGATTGCCCGGGTAACAGGGTTGAGGAGGTCAGATAGTCAGTCACTCCTTGTAAAACACTGGTACTCAGCTGAATCCGGTTAGACTGGAAGCCGACCCCAACATAGTTGGGAAAAAAATCTGGAGATGATCATGAGAAGTCTGAAATCGCCTTTGAGCAAGCTTGGTGATTATTACTTCTCTGGATAAGAATAGACCTCAGCCCAGAAGTGGGACAATAACAAAGGCTGATGATACCATAAGCCAAAATGATTTTGACTAGATATAAATTAGATGGTCCAAGCCCTATATATTATATAGATGGGCCTAGGTATTTGAGAGAAAGGGACAGAAGATATAATTGCTTGCTAGTAATTTATTAAGGGCACTGCTAGTTACGTGGGCTAGCTAATTAGGAACTGTTTCCTGGCCTTATCAAGTGGTTTCTCGGGGGATATACTTATTAGGTTCTGATAGCGAAAGTCTGACGTTGTTGGTACGTAGATATCCTAGCAGGAATCGTTTTCAACGAAATTACTTAGATATTATCTAGAGATATGTACCTACCGACAGATATGCCTATCTTTATTATGCTTATACCTTGAGCTTCATTTAATATAAGTGAGTACAAGGGGTTTTTTTCTTCTGAAATGGACCAAATCCGTAGTAACTACTGTTAGAACTATCGTGTCTTTGCTTGTGTACCAACGCCAGCTCAATCTGTCAAATTTCCTTAATAGATTTTCAACTTTTACGCTGAAGCATAATATGGTTCACTCAAAATTTACCTTACATCACAAAAAAAACTATGTATCAAATGAAGAACTAATAAGTTCAAATGTTATTTTTCGCAATTAAATACGACGTTATCAAAAGTTAAAACTATGTATATAATAGGTTATGATACCTAGATATATAATTATAAACTATTTAGTACAAAAAATAAAATGCATCGAAAAATTAATTCTCTACTGAGGGTTGCGCAAGACGGTGTCGGAGTTACCACGTTAAATGACAATGCTTACTCTCCGTCCAAAGTAATTGCCAGCCTTTAGGTCTCGGAAGGCGTAATTCAGCCGCTTAGATTACTCGCTATAGGGACCAGATCTCGTAATTAAAGTTAACCGGGACTTAAGACGCGATATAATATACTATACTGGACGATATAACTAGAAATACCGTAACAAGAGCCCAGCCAGACACAGCAGCCATTTAATCGGAGGATCCATCTTGTTCAAAAGCACCTGCGTTCTTCACATTCCTAAATTAGTCCTCACACATTCACACAACATGTACATACTATACCTAAGAACACCCAGACTAAATCAAAGACCCATGTTCATGCACACAAATGTTTGATTTATGCGGGAATCGAACCCGCGACCACCGGCGTAGCAGACAGATACACTAACTACTACGCCATCGGCGCTGTACTGATTTTCATTTCAAATTCTCCATTTAGCAATAATGCAATCGTTGTAAGCTTAAGAACTAAATCAGCTTTTATTAGTTTTACTTAATCCGAAACATAAAGCATCTACTTTAATTAACTAAGTTTATCACTGTTACTTAATGTGTGAAGCGCACATTTATTGGTGGACTATAATTATGTCTAGTGTGACCACAGTGCAATTTAAACAGTATCTAGTTTAATTTTGTAATATTCTGATAAAATTAATAGCAGTTATTGTGAAGTCAATGATTGTTATGTCCTTGTTTACATTTAAGGAGGTACCTAATTATTCTATTTATCACATTAATATATAAAGGCGAAAGTTTGTGAGTTTGTTTGTTACCTCTTCATGCCCAAACGGCTAAACGGAATTTAATGAAACTTGGCAGTAAGACAGCTTAAACATCAGAATAATATATAAGCTTACTTATCCGGGCGCGGATAGTAGTTTCTCCAAGAAGGGGGTGGAACCGCAGGCGTAATCTAGTCTTTTATAAATCTGAATAAATTTAATTAATCTTTAATACTTAAGAATAATCAAAAATAGGACTTAAACTGCTGGTATTGATTAAAATAGGCCTCTACAGATATCAAATCAAACGAACAGCTAGTCAGAAGAACCGTTTATACATCAGTCAGCAAAAAGGGCGATAGATAACATTGCTGGCTTTTTCATAGCAAAATTCCATTCCCTCTGACTTCAACTGTCTTGTACCGACCAAAGCAGTCTGTCATTCATGATCACAATGCATCGGATTCCCTCGGAATGGCTTCACTGTACTTCTTTATACTGTAATATGATTTATTAACGCCGTGTCGATGAGCAATGATAGATTAGTTCTCGCCACCATCCTTCGAAACTGTAATATTCTCACGGTCTATTGCTACAAAGTCTATATGATCTAGATTAAGCTTGTTCAGTTTATTATCCTTTGTAACACTAATTATAAGTTGAGTGGGCTGTTAAATTGTTATTTAATGCATCTTATTTTTATTGAGGCCTGTGAAAAATATATGTATATAGTTATGTGACTGATATTTATTTTTATCGGGAAGTTTTTGTAGGACGAAATAATTTTAAATGGCCTGCACTGATGGTAAAAATATGTATAGTTGTTATCTTCATATATGTATCGGATTTAAAAAAAGAGGTTCTCAGTTTAACCTGTATGTTACTCAATACGTTATTAGCTTTCCATATGTAATACAGAAGGTACATTTTACAATATAGAAGAAACAATATGGACCACGATATATTGTCCACGATATTCTTGTATTCATCTGAACCGATTTCGATGCAGTTTTCGGAGCAGTATTCGTTACATTCAGGTTTTAGTGCTTTAACTGACTAAAAAGGAGGTTCTCATTTTTAACCGACTTCAAAAAGGAGGAGGTTATCAATTCGACGGTATGTTTTTTTTTTTTTTTTTTTTGTGTGTTTGTTACGCGATTACTCCGCCAATTGTGGACCGATTTTCAAAATTCTTTTTTTGTTCGAAAGGAGACACTTCTGAGGTAGTCCCATTGCCACCACTTTCGGATCTGATGGTGGGAACCCTGAGAAATCGAGGGCAACTCTCGAAAATTGTAGGCATGCATGGGGTAAAAACTTCACATTTAGGTATATATACAATAATTCTACAAAAAATTTAAGGTTTAGAGCTGACTTGATGATGGAGACAACAGAGAGTTGAGGGAATTCCTCAACGGTACGTGCCAATTACCTCGTGTTTGGGCTTATTTAATTCGTATTGATGAGAGCTTTACACCGAGATAAGTTTTGATTTAAATGCTGACCTGATTAAGGAGAAGGCAGAGAGTCGAGGGAACTCCTCAACGGTATGTGCCAAGTACCTCGTGTTTGGGCTAATTTAATTCGTATTGATGAGTACTATACATCGAGATAAGTTTTGATTGTCATTGTGGGTTCGATGATGGAGACGAAGTACAGTTCATGGAACTCGACATTGAAAATTTAGAAAAATATCTATACTTCTATATCTATACTTCATTTGAAATATTTTGTGTATTTCTTTCCCTACTTTTCTTTAAACGTTCTTCCCTTTCGTCGTTACTTTCGTCCAAACGGCGTTGTCTCATTTGAGCAGCGCGTATAGTAGGCCTACCCATATTAAACAAAATTAAATATATTTTTATTAATATTAAAAAATTAAAAACAAATTTAAACTATGAATTATGTACAAACTAGAACTAAAAACTATAAAATAAAATTATTTTTAAATAAAACAAAAACCGACTTCAAACCCCTTTAAACACTAAACACTTAAAAATAATATGAAATTTAATAACTTTAATCAAGAATAATTAACCTAAATAACCTTACCTAACTATAATCTATTCTATAATTTACAATTTAATAGTTTTTGGAGTCGGTGCCAAGCCCACACTCACAAAATATTAACCTAAAAGACTATCTACTATCTATCTAAAACACAGAATAAAGACTCAACGAAACTGAAAATAAAATCAACACAACATCTCACAATCAACAGCAGAAAACGATAAAGTTCTATTTGTTCGGATAGTGGCGCGAACTTGCGGACAAAATGTGAAACTTATAAGGTACACAAATTGTGACAATTTAATCTTCCTTCGTCTTTATAGGTTTCTCGGTAACGAAACCATATCGCGATTCAGAAAACGGTAGAACGCCATCTATCGAGCGCTGACTAAAACTTTAACAGCTTTGTAAAATATCAGTACCTTATAATATGATATTAATTTACTGTCGTTAACTATTGTAATAAAAAATAAAGGAAAATATTTTATAGCCCTGTTAGAAGATACGCTTGGCTTGGCACCGACTCCAAAAACTATTAAATTGTAAATTATAGAATCCTAATCCTATCCTATCCTAATATACTATTATAAAGGCGAAAGTTTGTAAGTATGGATGTATGGATGTGTGGATGTATGGATGTTTGTTACTCTTTCACGTAAAAACTACTGAATGGATTTGAATGAAACTTTACCACAATATAGCTTATACATCAGAATAACACATAGGCTACTTTTTATCCGGGTATGGAAAGTACTTCCCTCAGAAAGCGGGTGAAACCGCTGGCGGAAGCTAGTAGATTATAGTTAGGTAAGGTTATTTAGGTTAATTATTCTTGATTAAAGTTATTAAATTTCATATTATTTTTAAGTGTTTAGTGTTTAAAGGGGTTTGAAGTCGGTTTTTGTTTTATTTTGACCTCCATGAATTTCAAACAGGGACATGACGTTGTGAATAAAGTCAAATTTACAACTAAGAGATGCGTCATGTCGATTTTGTAACTAATAAATTATGATGACCAAACTAATTTATGGCACTTAAATTACAGTAATAGCTATTGCAATTGGCAAGTATATTACTGCAGCGATACCTAGGTCATTGCAAATGAATAATGTATAAGTAATTGATGCTTTCTGTCATCGTTAAATAAATAGATTGTGAACGGATGCGGTTGGTTTGATTTATTATATTATTTCTTAATCGTTTATTGGTCTAGCATGGTTTGTATTATAAATATTACCCACCTAAGCTGATTTACTGGTCGTTGTGGTGAAGATGTATTTTTCGAGGTTACTTTTATGAATGTGTGAGGAGCATACTTGTTATGTACAGATGCCAGCACATCAAGCTATCTGTTAAATTTTCCGAATCCACTTATGCATGTGCTTCAGCGATAAAGTTGAAAAAAATATATTAAGGAAATTTGACAGAATGTAGTAGCTGATGTGCTGGCGTATGTACCTACAGAACAATCTACTACTTAAAGTTGTACCTAGGTATCCTAATCCTAATACTATTATAAAGGCGAAAGTTTGTTAGTATGGATGTATGGATGTTTGTTACTCTTTCACGTAAAAACTACTAAATGGATTTGAATGAAACTTTACCACAATATAGCTTATACATCAGAATAACATATAGGCTACTTTTTATCCGGGTATGGAAAGTACTTCCCTCAGAAAGCGGGTGAAACCGCTGGCGGAAGCTAGTATTCAATATATCTACGATGTAACTGTCTTTCAAGAAAATTCAGATATAGCGTCTGGGAGTTTAACTATATAATTAATGGTTTAAATATTACGGAATAAATACAGAAATAAAGATAACTGATAGTAAAATAATAAACTATGAAAAAATGTTTCAGATTCACAGGTGAACATGTTTGAAATCCAATCCAATTACAATTTAATTAAAATGCGAGTCAAACCCAAACAGAATGCACGGTCAATCAGTTCAGTCGATAAAAGCTTTATTTACAAGCAGTGGTAGATACAAAACTGTATACAATTATAATTTTTAGATGTATTTCTTAATTTACTTTCCATTCATGTGGAGTAAACTAAACTAAAACTGAACTGCAGTTCATATTTAACTTAAATATTTTTGATATAAAACTCACCTATTTGTGGGAAATAAAAAAAAAAATAGAAGCATTGTAAACAGCATATTATTATGTAATAAATTAAAATTATCCTTCTATAGTTTTGGCTTTCAATTTCTAGTTCATGTATCATGAAAAGATGAGCTCTATCTCTAACAAAATTTATAGATCGCTTCTTAGGTCTGCCTCTACTTCTTTGGCCATCTAAGTTATCTTTTGCAATAAACTTTTCAAACTTTTCTATTATGGAAATACCTACTATTTCACAAAGCAGAAAAAGATTTTGATTTCGCACAGGTTCTGTGCTCAAACACTCAATCATAACCGACAAATCAGATCAT
Source organism: Heliothis peltigera (assembly GCA_958496145.1). Lineage (NCBI taxonomy): Eukaryota > Metazoa > Arthropoda > Insecta > Lepidoptera > Noctuidae > Heliothis > Heliothis peltigera. Next base: position 4,088,128 of record OY292341.1, read on the forward strand.
ACTAAGCTTCGTCCTAGGTCTTATGTATTATGTCTTATCTGTGTCTTATGAGTACATGCCAAATTTCATTTTAATCAGTTAAGCCTAAAAAGGCGTAAATGTGAAACAAATGCAATTTAGATTTTTTTGGTTGGTAATTCAGTTAGGATAGTAGAGAAGAAAGGATATTATCACGGTGCCATGCAAAATGCATGGAATTCACAATGAAATCGACAGTAAAAAGAAAACATGTTTCATGCAAATTAATTGTTTTCTAACGGTTTATAAACTACTGGTTTATAGAAGAGCTATAGACGGCGGTAATCGGCATATTGTAATGATAAAAATATTCTTCCACGATCGTGTTTGCACGGTCAATCAATTAAATTAACATAACCAAACAGTTTAGTGATATTTCATTCGCTGTATTGAATCAAATTGATTGAAATAGTAAGGCATTTTTAAACCTGTTTTTAACAATATACAATTATGGCCAGTTTCACAGGTTGCTAATAAGTTCCAGATAGTTTATCTGGCAGATAATTTCATACAAATTCTGTTCCATTTTTGAATTTATCTGATAGATAGATAGTGAATATCATCGTAACCTGTGAAACCGGCCCTTAGTATTGTTCACATCACTTTCACATTATACCGTCGATGACAATTGGATTAGGCATAAGGCATATTATTTTATAAAAAGAAAAAGGAATAAACTTTCCCAATCAAATTTTAACCATACGCTTCAGCGATATAGTTGAAAATCTATTAAGGAAAATTTACAGATTGTAGTAGTAGTCTGTACATTTTAAAGTCAAGAAGTTGCAGCTGCTCTGTATTTATTTGGACAATTACATAGCAATGTACTTAAAAGTCTTTTTTTGCTTTTCCGTGTTTTAGAAGTCGGTTTTTTATATTCTGTTATTCGCAGTACTTTCAGGCTTCTTCTGATATATTCATTCCTCACTTTATCCATCCAAGTTACGTCACAGATTCATCTCAACATTCTCATCTGTTACATACAATCTTTTCTCATCATCCCTCTTTTTCTATACCCTACACTCAGATCCATACATAACAATATGTCGAATTATAGATTTTTAGTGGTGATTAGTTAGATAATTGCCTCAATTACCTTAAAATAAATAATTCAGTGCGTGAAATTGATGTTACATGACAGTTGGGAATGATGCCGACCGCACCTTTAATTTCTGGCACCGATAGCGTATAGTGTGTAATTTGCTTTAATGTTACTACATTATTCATACATATATAACAATGGTACTTACTAGTAAATACGTAAGTTTCTGACTAGTGGTAGCGACTACCAAAGATGTACAAATGAACACCGGGACCCCCCAATTTAACGTGCCTGCCGAAACAAGGCGGAACTTATAGTAAGAGGGTCACCCATCTACGAACCGACCACGCCAAGCGTTGCTTACTCTACAAATAAGCTCTCAATGCCTAAATAAAAATGTATTTTCCTTTAAATCTCTTCATTTATTTTGCAATATTATTGTTTTTTATTTTTGGGACACGGAAGCAAAATTTTTCAAAAATAGGAATTCTTCTAAAATGATCGTCTTATACTTTACAATAACAGGCCTCGGAACATTCATTCTCTTTCCTACTCGTTGTACAAAATCTGTATTGTTCCCTTTGATCGCAACAGAGTACACAAAGGTAATCCGATACACGTAAACAGCCAGAGGGCTGTCTATTGTCTAATTAGTAAATACAATACTAACATCTAATTGCTTTCTCATAGAATATAGGTACTTACGTTGCCATGGTTAATACGTTTCAATTTCTGGTTGAGACTGCTTAATGGTATTTGGTTGTATTTCTAAGCACGGGTCTGCGTGCGATACGTCCGTTGTCATATTATGTGCGACTTTGGCAGACGTTACGGGTAGTCAGAAGCCACAAAGTCTGACAATTAGTCTTACCAAGCGTTACCAAGGGAGTACCAAGGGTTAAGGGTTAAGGTGCCAAGTCTTCCAGGGTTGCCCAGGTAACTGGGTTCAGGAGGTCAGATAGGCAGTCGCTCCATGTAAAACACTGGTCAGCTGCATCCGGTTAAGATTGGGAGCCGACCCCAACCGAGCTTGGGAAAAGGCTAGACAAAGGGTTTTGTTTTTAGTATGCTACTTTCTGCCAAAACAGCTCATTTCTCGGAACGCTGATAGTATGCGTAGACATTTTTTTGATAAAAAACTAAGGGTTTTACCCGATCTGTCCAGTTCATCCGTCTTACCAAGGGATACCAAGTTGCCCAGTTAACCGGGTTGTGGTCTAGATGTATTCTAAGCTAACTCAGAGTGGAAAACCTAGAACTTGGTAAAAGTCTGAGCAGATGATGATGATATTTCAAAATATCAATGGCATATTGCCACCAGCCAGTAATTACACTATTTCAAGATAACTTGTAGTCAATCTATCAGGTAAATTTTGATGGACAGCTTTGTCTAATGCTGTTAAGGTCCACGATAATGTGCTTAGCGTTGACCGTATTACCACTGCCTAGCGTAATTTGATGTAGGTGTAATTATATTATGCTAAATAGATGAAGATGACGTGTGATGAAATGCCCCGCATGTAACACATAAAATAATAAAAATGCACACACTATTTAGAGGACAAGTCGTGGTGGCCTAGTGGTTTAAGCACCAGCCTTTCGAGTGTGAGGGTGCGGGTTCGATTCCGGGTCAGGCAAGTACCAATGTATTTTTTCTAAGTTATACATACTTTCTAAGTGTATCTCGGACACTAATGACTGATTAAAGGTGAAGGAAAACATCTCGAGAAAACCTGGACTATAAAGTCTGAAATCACCAACCCGCATTGAGCAAGCGTGGTGATTACAGCTCAATCCTTCTCCGTGGGACAGGAGGCCTGTGCCCAGCAGTGGGACGATTAAAAGGCTGTGATGATGATGATGAATTAAGAGGATATTGTATCCTTTAGCTTTTGATGGCTAGTCGTAACTTTGACAGTTAGTAGCCCCATCTCTCTGGCTCTCTTTTTCATTCTTCGTAAAACTACCTTATATTATTTTCGTAATGTTGGGTAACGTAAAGGTGCTATTCTCGCCGGGGCTGCGGTATTGTTCGCAAAAGCTACCGCGGCCTTAGTACATAAAGGGCTCCAGAAAAAACAAAAGTGGGTTTTGATGAGAAGAAGTCTGATGATGACACACAACGGTTGGGGTCATTTATTGACTTTTCAAGTAAAACAGACATCATATCATACTTCTTAATCCATGAACGAAATTACGAACAAAACAGCTGCACCCACAGCCAGAGGGCTTATTTGATGATTTCAAATGTGTTATTTTTCTCTTAATCGACCAGGATTAATGTGGATATTCAACCTATTAAATTTCCATATCATAAATCGTTAGTGTCCACAATGGTACCTATTGACTTTTCTCTTCATTAACACCTATATTGACTGTCAGATTGATTAACTTTGCTACGACTGGTAATTACCAGAGTGCTTTGATCTAAATCTTTATAAATAAACCTATACCTACATAAATATACCTAGGTGGAGTAAACCGGGTTAAAAGTACATAAAACTCATCATTACCATCAGTCTTTTTAGTGTCACACTGTAGACAAAAGGCCCTTTAATGCGGTTTCCTCGAGATGTTTGCCTTCACCTATATTCAGCAATTTTTGTCTAAGAAGGTTTTTAAATAGATAACTCACACATTGATACTTGCCTGACCTGCAGGCTTAGCATGGCAACCGTAGAAACAAGTTTTGTTTACCGGAGAACGGACATAATGACAGAAAAGTGACAGGTTGACGTAAGATTTCTTTTGACATCTTTAGAAGAAATTTTTCTTTTCTTCGATCGACATAAGGCTACAAGTGATTATATGCGAGTTGACAGGTCGCGCCATGCTCGGGCAGAAGACATGTTGACATTGACAGAAAGAGCTTTGTCTTTTCTTGACAGAATAGATATAAAATCGCCATGCTAAGCCTGCTGCAGTCGAACCCACACACTGACACTTAAGAGGCTAGTGCTTCAACAATGATTATTAAGCAAAATGAGTTGATTTCAAATACCTGTGTCGAATTAAAGCCTAAGTTCGTAGTGACATTTATAAAAGCTATTTATAAATACAAGTTAGTAGATGTCTCATCTCTGCATCCTATGAACTATGATTACGGGCTGGGTTTAAATGAATAAAATGTCAAAGGTTATGTTTTAATTATAGAATGGTTGACATTTAATTATTAACTGTGACGAGAACAGAGTTTCCTCTCAGTAACAGTAGGGTAAACATAGATATAAAATAAAAGAAAAAAAATAGATAAAATATTTTTATTAACTAGCCTTTTTTTTTCGTGGGAAATCATCAAATGACCCCTCCCGCTGAAGGTGCAGCTGGAGGGAGTGTCAGACTCTTACTGACTAAAACCCACTATGTTCCTTCTGGAGGTCCCTGTTTGCCAGGGCCACGGTATCTCTTACGAACAACCCGCAGCCCAATTATTAACTAGCCTTACAAACAATTTATTTATAAAGCAGATTATTTTTCCGGCACCTGATTATATTGACAATAGATATTACTGACCATTTTATGCCACGCGTTCCTCCAAGGCCAGTCAGCAAATTCTGCGAGTTCCCTTAGGGCAGGAGCCTGCCAGGGCTGAGGGATTTTCGCAAGAGTTTTCGCGACCCTGGCATACAAACACCTCCAGAAGGAACAAGGTGGGATTTGGTCAGTAAATCTGACCTCTCCAGCACCCACAGCGGAAGGGGTCATTTTGATGAATGCACACGTTCAATAAGAAGGTATCCAAGCGGAATTCATTTACTAACGATGCTAGATCTACTCAAATACGAAAGATAGAAATGAGTTGTTTATTTCATTAATAACGTAATCTCATATTAATTCAGATTCAGAAAATATTATCCACTATAGGTATACAGTTAAAACGACGTGACAATTAGTTCCGAGACATCACGTAAGTTGAATCAAAGAAGATGCAATCGAGTGTTACAAATCAACGGACACACTGATGTAATCTTATGTGTTCCTGGTACATTTAATGAGTGAAACTGTCACAGTTGGAGTTTCGCTAAGCTAATGTTGACTGACGATTTTACACAATTTCTAAATCATATTCCAAGGTTTTGAGTAGCAATGTGGATGGATATAGAGGAAGGGGATGACCGAAGAAACGAAGGATAAATTGTGTGAATGTCGATATGGCTAGAAATAATATTAGTTGAGAGATGATGGCGCATAAGGGCAAGAGGATGGTAATTTCGTAATTAGTTAGTTAATACTAGCAACTCGCCCGGCCTACTAGTATTTATGAACTTTTATCCTAAGAGTATAACCATTTACCCTACAAAGCTTATACCAGGCTCTGTAGGCTTAAATTCATTAGATGTGAGGCGGAAAAGCGACTTACGTGTTTTGATCGAAAAAATGATTTTTATTTTTATGTCATGCACTAAAAATATTACGATTTGGCTTTCAATAAAAACATTTAACTTCTTTTGAACAATTCTTATGAGACCACAGTAAATTCCTTAACCGGCAAGATAAACACAATGTTACCAGTTTTTCAAGAAAACAAGTGAAATTAATGGATCGCGGCTACTCAGCTTGTTCGCCTGTAATCTGACTTGCGATCTCCGCGCCTATCTAACGGTACGTAGACCATGAACACGCTTAAACACACAATGAATATTCATCTACATCTAGGATGATGTTCTGAAAAAGGTTTTGAACATGAATGAAGATAGATATAAATAGAGGAAGGGGACGACCAAAGCAACGATGGATGGATTGTGTGAAATTTGATAGGGCTACAGAGAATGTTACTTGTAGGATGACGGCAGATAGAAGAGCGAGGAAGAAAAAAACATGCTGCGCCGACCCCAAATAAAATTTGAGATAAGGGCAGGAGGATGATGATGATGATTCAGCTAATTTTAGATTGTAATCTACATCGAATACTGTTCCATAAATCATGATATGATCATGTAATATCTAAAATGGTGCCATCATCATCATCAGCCATTGTTAACATCCTACTGCTGGGCATAGGCCTCCTCTCATGCAGAGAAGGATTAAGCACGCTAAGCCAATGCAGGTTGGTGATTTCAAACTTTAGTTCAGGTTTCCTCGAGATGTTTTCCTTTACCTCTAATCAGTTATTTGTGTCCAAATATACTTAGGAAGTAAATATAATTTAATTTAGAAAAGTTGTATCGGAGTGCCAGACATGGAATCGAAACCGCACACTCATACTTGAGAGGCTGTTGCTATAACTACGAGGCTAATACAATTTTTTTGGTATTTTTTTTTGCAATATTGATCTTCCGAATAAGTACTCTGTCAAAAAACGATATCACTCTTAATAAAAGAGCAAACAATTTATCTCTTTATTATATTTGTGACGTTTGCGGTTTTCTGCAGCTGCAGTCGTTTCAGCGCAGCTGTGGCCTGTGGCCATTGTAGGAGAGAGGAGAGGACAATATACGTAGCTACAAAAAGCGATATCAAAATTAAAAATTGATCTTGGAAGGATTCAACACATTTATTTTACTATATTTTACTTAAGGATTCAATACATTTATTTTACCTAGGCACTTAATGACAAATAAAATATGAATGATGATATGACAATGTTATATTTCGATTTTATAAATAATTGAATCATTGAATTTGAATAAATAAAGCAATCAAATCATTAATGAACGCCAACATTGTGTAACATTCATCAGTAATGAGTTCGTCCGATTACGTTCGTGCGTATGCAGTAATGTCAACAAACCCTTGGTTTCCCGGTCCTCCTAACCCCACCACGTAGAAAGTGAAGGCGCTACGGACCGTCCACTGCGGCTGCGTGCGCGCATCCGACACACGCGGCTCGACGACGGACCACGTCGAACGCCGCTGTTGAAATAAATTCGAACTTCGAACTTAGTCTGTTACTTTTAAACTTGTGTCTGTGTTGCAAGCTGTAAAAACTTCACCATGAAGATTTTCGTATTTCTCGGTAAGTTTTTATTTTAATTAAAAAAAAACTTCTAATTTTCCTCGTTACTTTTCATGTAAACAAATAAAAAATCGTCATGCGATTTATTCCGATATTTGAGATCGCTGATTTAATAGAAAAATGATAACACGCAAGTGCCGATATCTTCCTGATTTGCACATTAAACAAAGCATGAAAATTCTTGTTGGCTATTAGTTAGCGCGGTACGAAAAAAATACGCACGACAATTTTCCGCCAATTTGTTGGCGCGTCAAGGCGCGTATTTTAGCGGTAGGCGTCGTTACCGCAAAACATTATAATGAGTTAGTTAACAACAAATTCACAAGTGAAATTGAAATAGTACCTAATACTTTGGTACCGCAAATCACGAAGTTCGGAGAAATTTTGCGGTACTGAGTCACCGTACGTTGATCACAACCCTTTAGTTGTTTGACGATTTTACGAATTAATTCCATTGTTTTCATAAGGAAATATGTCGTTGAGCGACGGTTTAAAACACGCATGTACAGAAATAAACGACAAACTAATTATATTTTCTTTGATAATGAAAAAATGGCTTAATAATGTAATGATAGACGCGCGCCAACATGCACATTATCATGTGCGTGTGTTTAAATATAAAGTTTATTACTTTTTTGTTGGATTTTGTAAACTAGGTCATCTGTTGTAATTGTTAGTTGACAGTGTTAGAAATTTCATGAAATACGTCAGGAGTGTGTGAACTTTTTGGGTCTATCATAATTTTCAATTTAAATTTTTGATGTTTTATTTGTAGTTGTTATTTTTTTTCTCTCACTCATCGTTTGTGTATAATTTAATGGGTCGAAATCCTGCACACTGTTTATCTTACCAAAAAATCACATTTAAAAAGAGCAAACGTTATGAAATGAGACTAGCTAATGAATCTTGGTCACCATAATTGGGTGTTTTCTAGAGCTGAAATCAACTTTTATTTTTTTAATTTCATTTTTTTATTTTTATAAGTTCCTTTAAGTGAAAGAAAAAGATTTAATTGTAGTGTAACTAATTACATAGACAGAAACATGACACTTCGTGTAGATTAGTTTTTAGATAGTTACGTTTATTGTTGTGAAATAAATGAATAAACCTAATAGTTTCCTTTAACCATGAATCTGATAAAATAAAAGTAGGAAGTTCGAACATGAAATTACTAATTTTAAGTTGTTTATCACGACTCATCACTAAAACTACTGTAGATAATTAGAGCGTTAAGACTACCAGGTAAATAATGAGCTGGTGATCTGCCACCATTTCTTGTTAGTACATTATTAACATAATGTTGTCACGCTAGCCTTATTTTAAAATGATAAACTGCTGGTTCAAACGTGATTCAATTTTTCTAATAAATAGGCATGTATGTGTATTATTAACAGTCTAAGACTAGTATAGCAGTGCTTTCATATAAGCGAATTTTGTCGGTTTATCTACTCGCAAAAACCCTGACGCGCGGTTTCAGATGTCATTGTTTGCAGCGTGACCCCGCCCATACGAATCAAACGTTGCGGAGCGGAAAAACAGAGCGGAAAATTCGCTAGTCTAAAAGGCCTCTTATACTGTATAAGTTTTTAATTTTAATCAAAAGGTAGTTATAATAAACACTGATCCCATTTTACTGAAAAATAATAAAAAAATACTATATTGAATAATTTAAAAACTTGACCCGAAATAAACACCAAAATATTTAGGATATATTTTGTTGTACTTTTTTTCACAATAAGCATATCGCTTGCCATTTAATTAAGTAAAAGTTGAACACAAAAAATACGAAATTGAATGTTTCTCACTTTGCCAACACGCTCATTATTTTTGCAATTAAAACTTTGCAATAAAAAGACATTATCTGAAAAGATGGTAGCGGCAATTTACTATTGTGCAACAGTGCATCTTGCAATTGCTCTACTGTTTATGTTAGACTTTGTTATTTTAATATCGATAACGATCTGTCATGCAGGTCAGGTTGTCCGTATTGATTTTGAGGAGCGTCTGTTTATCGTCTTGGTTTGGAGTATGGCACGTCTTTGTATGGTCATTTCATGAAAGAAGGCTGAGCTCATTTTGAACTTTAAAATTTATTCCATCAAGTTTACAATAGTTTAGAAATTCGGATAGGATGGTTGATTAATATGTATATCATATTAAAGTTATAGGTTCAAATTCTGAAATTAAATTATTGGCCAATATAATATGATTTTTTGTCTTGGACGAGGATCTATTGGCTAAGTAAAAGCTGCAAGGGTCGATCTATCATAACCAATGCTCGGCGCTGTCGGTCCGTGAATAGGTAACCATCTTGACATGAAGAGTTCCCACGTGTTTCGGAAGGCATTGTAACTCTTTGGCAGTTTACAACACAGCTTTGGAAATGGCTAGGCAGATGATGATATGATTTTTCGTCTTGCAGGTTAATATCTAGAAGAGACAGTCATGTCTTAATAATTCTAGTTCCCTGGATGTGTTATTAAACTATTGCTACTGTTCTAAATAATTTTAATCCAATTCAAAATATTGCATTATCAGTCTGCATTTTAGTGTCTCGTGACTGCATTTTAGCGCAACCGTCCCAGAATGCAACGTAATTGGTTAGCAGGTTTGTTGCTAGAGTATATCGCTGTGCACATCTTTAGTAACTGTTGCTCCAATTATTGTAACTTTACGGTCAAAAGTTAACAATAAGTTTCGTGGGAAACTAAGCAAAAACGCGGATATTTTTCTTAATTTTAATTGTGGACAAATGTTTTGTGGTTTAAGGTCAATAGTTATTTGTCAAGGTGGAAGGTGAGGCAGTAGGTTAAGAATGAGGATAAAGTTATACCATACCTTGGAAGTGTAGTTCTCATCATAAAATTTTATTAATTCTTTGAAGGCTCTTTCAAATGACAATTACATGATAATTATTGTGAAAATCGTATTTTAAAAGGTACTTACTTCTTGTAGCATATTTCACACAATTGCACAACTATTTGTTCAAAAACTTTATTTATTATTTACATCTTTTATTAGGATTCATAAAATTACTTTATGAGATTAAGGACACCATAGGTCAAAATAAAAAAATCATTTATTCAAATTAGGCTGATAAATCAGTACTTTTCGAAAGTCAAAAACAAAAGACAGCCCTAAAACTGTATAATTACTAACGGATTAAAACAATGTTGTCAAAAAAGTTTAAATCTATAATTAAACATCAGATCTCCCTGTCAGCACAAAACCTATTCGTACTTACGCAGTAAGAATTTCTTAGTATAGGCTGAACAATGCATCGTACGTAGGCCTCACTACTTTTTCTAACCGTAAGCAATGGCCGCCGCGTTTCCCGCGCGAATTTTCTAATGTACTGCCGTTGACAATAATGACATTATTACTGATGTTATTACTGTTATTACACTCGTAATAACCATTTTAATATTATTGTTTGACGCTTTACATGTCGCGATTACCCTTAATTAGGTGGTAAGTTGGAATTTATGGGTATTCGCTGTAGGTCATAGTTTTCTATGTAAGATTACGACATAGCGTAGTTAGCGCATGCGTACTTTCGTTTTAGTTTGTTTGGTACTTTTTTCATTGTAGTTTAGGAGGTGAAATTTCAATTTCATTAATATTCTTATTATGTATAGTTAGAATTATTTTGACGACTATAGCTAGATAAGCAATTACTGTTCTTGAAAAATTCTTCCTTTTAATATATTTTGAGCACAATCTCTGATACATTTACAAGCTTTTATAATATGTATATAAAAATGAAAAATTCTTGTAACATCCACTCCATTACTTAAACAAACTGGAAATAAATGGGTTTCTCTAAAATGGATCCATTTCTATATCGAGATCCGCGTCATTCGAGATGGAGTATTCGATTTAAAACATCCCACAGACTCCAATCCAGGGAATTCAAATAATTATTTCTTGTTGTGAAATATGATTCTCATTCATCAGTTGACGTGAATATTTGCCAGGACTGTTTGTAGGTGAATAATCTCTGAATATTTATTTATTTACACAGTCGATGAGATAAGAAGAAAAATAGAACAATCAGGTACAGATAGATTTTCAACTTTATCGCTGAAGCATATGGTTCAAAGCTGATTGGAATTTTTTGTCAGTTTATTTCTTAGGAAATATCTTGTTGAAGATAAGAATACATATCGTAGCTTTTAATGATCGCTATATTAACCCCTTCGTCTAAGGAAACTCAGTAGAGATACCATCAGACAAATAAAACCCATGTAGTTGATGCTTTATGAAGGATGGAAGGTATTATATCTCTTTTCTCCACTGGGTACTTACAGAAGAGCCTTATTCTCTTTCTTAAATTTGGTCTGTGTGTTCATGAAAAATACTGAAAGGTAATTTTATCATTTTTATAACTACTTTGGTCAAAAACCTGTCATCAATTTAATACGAGGGTATATCTATGTAGTTTGCTAATAAATACAGCTTACCACTTATTAACACGTCAATTCAGCAAAGATTTTATCAACTCTTAACTCAGTTCGAAGGTTTCAGTGTTGCGCTGTTTCCGTTAACTGTTAACTATCGTGTGGGAACGGCTTGAACCATTAATACAACAATTACTTGATATTGATCTGGAAATAATTCCCATGGTGGTCCTTCGGTACTTTGTATGAATTAGCCATTATCTGCAAATCTACAAATGTTTTTGCGCTTACTGCGTTATGGACAATTGAGCAAGCGAAAAGTGTAACAGTAAGTTTCAAGCAATATTTTAGAGGATTAAAATTATTATTAAAGGTCGCTGGAAGAAGCTCGATGTATGCAGTTTCTAACCGGTATATATGGAGATCTAAAGGGGAGTGGGCGTCCTATGGCTGAGATGATGATGATAATGATGAAAATTATTAGAATAATATAGTGAAATGACAAAAAATATTCTTAATTCTAGAGAATCATTGCTTTTTTTCGCATTTGATCAGGTTCTGTCTAAGATAGATATTTTAAAGTTAATTTATAAAATATATATGTCAACTGTAACTAAAGAAATTGTTATATTAAGGACCAGTTTTACGATGTACGAGTAGCCACTATCTACCAATTTAAATAAAAAATGGAACAGAATTAGTATCAAATTATCTACTAAATATATTAACTGGAACTTATTCGTAGGTTGTGAAAAAGGCCCTTAATCAGTAGATTTCGAAACATTCTTTGAAATTTATGAATGAATGGAAAGCAATTTTAATAATAGTTTTACTATAAATAATGTTATCTCGTTCATAATTCACTAGACAAAGTAATTCATAGTTCATTATAACAGGTTTAATTTCGTAGTGATCAATTTTTGCTATCGAGGATTGCATCCAGTTCTATGAACGTTAAATAAAGGAGTTTTTGTTCACAAAATAATACAATAGAAGCAATATGGTGTGCCAAAACGTAGCGCTTTTGTTGTGAAAATTGGAGCTTACAAAAAGTAATGAGATCGCTTGTTAAAGCTAGACAATTACTGTTTGATTACGGTATTATAGTACCTACATAATAATGAAGTTTAGATATGAATGATAGATGTAACAAATCAATTTTAGAAATTCATTTATTATGAAAATAAATGAGTCTATATCTTAGGCATATTGCACATATTCTACCATCTGCCTAGCCTTTTCTCAAGTTATGTTGTGATCGGCTTCCAGACTCAAGCAGATGCAGCTGAGAACCAATGTATTGCGTGAAGCAACTGCCTATCTGACCTCTTCGACCCACTTACCTGGGCAACCCGATACCCCTTGGTAAGACTGGTTATCAGACTTTCTGGCTCCTCACTACCCGTAACGACTGCCAAAGATGTACAAATAACATCCTGGACACCAATAAAGCAACTCATCGTGGCAAGATGGTCACCCATCCACGGACCAACCGCATCAAGCATTGCTTAACCTTACGATCGATCAACCCGTGTGGCTTGTTCTTAGCCACGAGCTCTTCTTAAAGAAGAGTTATATATACATACATGCTCATAAAATACTATGCTTGAAAGAAGCGGGCTCTTTATATAGACACATCTGATTTTGTTTACATAGTATTTTTTAATTATACTCTATATAACATACAGTAGCCTTAGCGTAATTAAATACACGTGCTGTTTAAGCGTGGGCTAGGAACATAGGTTTCGATATTTTACCACAATCTTTGCCAGTTCACCAATAAAGAACGCTGATCTTTCCATTCCTTACTACCAATTCCTTCAATTCTAGAGCTTTGGGTCAAAGTTCAATGTTCAGACTCCTCTAATCCACAGAATTACATAAACAAACACAAATATGCACTTTCTGTGAGCCGTGTTGCGAATACTGAGAAGCGGATCACGTTAGACTATGAGTCCATATGTCACAGTCGTTAATGGGTTATGGGGAAATGACCATAGTTTAATGATGTAGTGGTGCAAGCCATTCGTTACGGTCCTTGGAAGGATCAGTATCGCTTACTGCCGGATTACGAAACAAACTTTTGTAATAATAGGTTTATGTTAGCGTTTTGTGAAGTTGGTTTTGCATATGGCATTAAGTGTATTATTTTTAGTATTTTTATTTGCCATTTACTATTAAAGTAATACAACATAATAAAAAAAAATTGAATTATTTTAAACCTAGTTTTCTAATAAGTTTAACATTACTCAGAACTATAAAACAAAATAAAGATGACACAATAATATTGAAAAAAATATAAATACTCTTTCGTTAATCCGATTTTTTATAAGTGCCCAGAGCAGCTACAATAAAACACTTCGGCAAAAGGTTAAAAGGTCAAGGTCATTTGCAGAACTGTTATAGTGAATAAGTATAATTTTAGTAACATAACATGGAATTTCATACAATGGATTGATATATCATATATCATATTGATAGATTTTTGAGTATTTAAATCAAATTACGTAGGATAGAATAATACATTATTAAACAGGGTATTGATAATTTAGGTACCAAAATAGAACACTTTACATACACTGAAATGAATATTGTTGGTCCTGTCTCAAATGTCTTGGTATCAGGCATTTATGTTTTCCGTTAGGTGTATGTTGTTTATATTTATTTTATGCGCCTATATAAATCAGTTGCACACACTTAGTTGGTATATCTTCGGTCCATGGCCGACGGTAACCGTTTAAACATTAACTGCTTATTGTTATAGAAAAAAAATGTAGATTTTTGTCTAAAGCGACTTAGTTAATTGTTAAAGCATTCATTCTTTTGTTTTTCATTGATTTTATCATTTGTATCGTCATTTATGTTTCTTTAATGCGTTCTTTATTCAAACGATTAGTGGTAGGTATTATAATTAATTTATGGTGGGTTTATATATGGTTTATTTTCTTATATTATACGAGTACCTATGAGTCGATTATAATATAGTCGACATATAATACTCGTAAATATCGGGACACCTATACACACACGGTCGGTTAGCCCCATGGTAAGCTATTTATTAGCTTGTGTTATGGGTGCTAACACAACTGATAAACTACATATACTTTATACATATATTTTTTATAAATACATATTATAACACCCAGACCGCAGCCCATAAGCATGCTCATCCCACAAATGTCGACCGTGCCGGGAATCGAACCCGGGACCCACAGCTTGTCTGCCCGGCGTCTTATATAAACACAAGATAGAAAGTTTTGGTCACGTGAAATCAAATCAATATATTAGCGTAACATATTAAAATGCTTGCATACTAATGTCACACATTCATTACCTAATAACTTTTCTCCTTCACGCGTACAGACACCAGCATATCAACCTACCTCAATCTGTCAATTTTCAAAGTTATCACAACAGCGGAAGGTTAATATTTGACTGGCTAAATTTGACTGATTCGCATAGGTTGACCTGCCGCCGGCGTCTATACTTTACCTGGGATAAGTTATCTTTTATATAAATATCTGCCTAGCCTTTTCCCAAATGATGTTGGAGTCGGCTTCCACTCTTAACTGGATGTAGCTAAGTGCCAGTATTTTACATGGAGCGACTGCCTATCTGACCTCATCAACCCTTTTGCAATAATTCCTATTACCCGAGCAACCCGATACCCCTCGGGAGACTGGTTGTCACACTATCTGACTTCTGACTACCAGTAACGACTGCCCAAGATGTACGATGTCTAAATGACAACCGGAATTAAGTTGAAAATAATGTTAAAGATAGAGATTAACAGCCAGATTAATAATATTAATAAAGATATATTAAATTAATTTTATGTTTGTTATATAACTTGTTAGTATATAAACTTTAAATGTCGTAAACAGACACCATAGTTATGTTTAAAGCCTAGCTATAAAGAACGGGTTAGTTGCCCATCACTTGCGATTTATTTGCTGTTAACTTTATATTTAACTGACTGTTGCAAATTGTTCCAATGATATGAGTTTCATCGCTTTACATTATAACTATTTCCGAGGCACATGTTATATGTTCAAAATACGAAGAAAATCCCCGAAGTTTTCTCTTAAAAACTTTCTTCTTCTCGCGTGATTTCCTCATTAGTGGTCATGACTCACCCGTAGAATTAGCTTTCTTATTGGTATACTCCTTTGGTATTGGGTCCTGGTACATAAAGATGTCCAGAGGAACAAAAGTGGGTGTTTGTCGGTGGGCAGCAGTATAGTGGTGCTTAACAAAGACTGAATTTCATCCGACCATCACTTAAAGTAGTCTTAGAGGACACAGCTCTACGCGATGGTCTTACCGTCTACTAGTTTACTTAATGCAATTGTCCGTTTTCTTACGCTTATACAGTAACTAGTAAGCTAATTAAGCATGAAGATTGCGTCAAAATTGAAAAACTTCGATTTTTTATTTTAATTACACTAGTGTTCTTAAGAAGTAATCTACTGTAATTCATACCTACATTAGTAAATGTCTCATAAAACAGTATTTAGTCAGCGTAGAAGGGTAGCTGGTAAAATAACACGAGCGGTGAAATCCACGGTAGTTAAGTAATATGAAAAATGTAATGTTGCAGAAGACGATGGTTCGTTGGTTTTTCTTTCATTCAACATTATTTAATAATAGTACCTCTGGTGCCGAGACGAGCATGTTTCAGACCAAGGTACTGGTATGAACGTCATTTTATCATCCCTTTCTTCAAAGGTTAATTTCAAGTGTATTCACTTACATTTTCGTAATTATAATTTATTCTTATATTTTTATTGTGTTTATTATACAACATGGCGGGGGCACTGCCATGCCCCCTGCAACTTACAGCTATATTATTGAAATTAAAATTAATACATAGTTTTTTTACAGTTACAGAAGGTCAATTAATTATACCTACCTAATAATTTTTATGAAAAAAAAACGTTTATTCTAAAATCCAGAATCCCAAAATATATGTCAACCATGACAAACACTGCTGACATGTACAGACATTATGAAAGCAGCTTTGTTTTAAAAATTGAGTACTTTTATGCAGTCTTCTCAAAAAATAGATAATAGAAATAAAATTATAGTTAGCATATAATAATATTATATATTTAATTAAAATCTACAGTTACTGTCTGTTGCTGCCTATTAACATTTCCTTCTTTCAAACGTAGGTAGTTAGACAAAGACAGCTAACATCTCGCAACAGAAATGTCTGTTATCAATCGCGCATTTATCCGCACAGGGAAATGGAACAGCTTAGTCATCATACACTTTAGGAAATAAACACTGGCAAACTTATACTTAAGGCGAAGCTTGTAGGACTGGGGGATTATTCACAAAAGTTATCTACCGCGGCCCTGGCAGACAAAGACCGCCTGAAGGAACAAAAGTGGGTTATAGTCAGTAAAAGTCTGATACTTCCTCCAGCTGCACAGCAAGAGGGATTATTTGATAATATTCCAATAAAAAATGAAGTTGAAGTTTCTAAAATTCATACAAAATGAGACAATACAATATCGTATAAACAAATCCTCGTACGAATAATAAATTATAACTTGGCGTTTATTTTTCAAAATTAAAAAAACCTAGGAAGTCTCTATTATAATATAAAAATTAGTCCCTATTTCCCTTCGGTAAGGCCATCACGCGTAAACGGCTGGACTGATTTCACATTTTTTCTTTTTGTTGGTTTTGTTATTGTCAGGAGGATATTATGAAAAAATAAAAATAAAGTACAACGTGTATCAGGTCAGCTGGTAATATATAGATTTACCATAGCAAAAAAAAATAATTAATAGCGTCCAAAATTTTAATATAATATTGTAGATGGCCGATGGGGTCAAAATGTTCTAGAGTGGGGACCACGGACTAGCAAGCGCAGCGTAGGACATCCACCAACAAGATAGACAGACGACCTTATAAAAGTCGCCGGAAGACGCTGGATACAGGTCGCTTCCAACCGGTATATGTGGAAATCTAAAGGGGAGGCCTACATATGTTCAGCAGTGGACGTCCTATGGCTGAGATGATGATGATGATTATGAAAAATATACTGAATAAAATAACACTCAATAATAAATGTAAAAGGCATCACCTTAATACACTCCACCCACACTGGTCTAGACTATCTAAGAGCCTAGTACTCCGACAGACGTAATATCCCCAAGCCATTTAATATCAGGATATGAACCGCCACCACAGAAAACTGCTATCTAACTACACATCATAAATGGTTGCATTTGACTTTTAAATGGTGCTGTATCGTTTCTCTTTTAATTAATTAATCTCTGAAGATTTTCTTGATATCCAAGATAGGAGTTTATTAAATATCCTAAGCGCAATTTAATTGGAATAATTAAGCGTTATTAGTAGTAAGTAAATAGTAAGTCTGACGCCAGTCTAACCAAGGGGTATTGGGTTGCCCGGATAACTGGGTTGAGGAGGTCAGATAGGCAGTCGCTCTTTGTAAAACACTGGTACTCAGCTGAATCCGGTTAGACTGGAAGCCGACCCCAACATAGTTGGGAAAAGGCTCGGGAGATGATGATGAATTAAGTGTTTAGTTGTTAAAATCATTGTACAGATCGATTTCCCAAAAATATTTGTTAAAATGGTTTCGATGTGCACCTTTTAGGTACAGACGCCAGCACATCAAGCTACCCGAAACTGTGAAATTTTCCCAATCAACTTTGAACCATAAGCTCCAGCGATAAAGTTGAAAATCTATTTTAAAAACATGATAGATTGTAGTAGCTTGATGTTCTGGGGACTGTATACAATGACAAAGTATTTTCTACAGCCTATTTTGAAACCTATCCTTCACCACCCTCTTTCTTCAGTGTCCCTGACTCTTCATGATCAACTTAAAAACGGAAAATATTTTTTTTTTGTATTATTTTAATTATAGTTCATTCATCTCTGCTTACAGAGTATTGTGATAAACACACAGCATCGTGAGATATGCATAAACAATAAATAAGTGTTGTTTGTTTGAATAACATTCTATTACAAAATGTTAGCTATGTGCTTATATTTCATAACTAGCTACTACCAGCGGTTTCACCCACGTCCTGTGGGAATTGTCACGCGCATCTGGATAAAATTGATCCTAAAGCCTTTTTCGATATAATATAATATATAATACTGAAATATTTTTCAAGTCGGACCGTATGTAGTTCTTGGGATTAGCACATTTAAACAAGCAAACGTAAAAACAAACTCTTCAGCTCTATACTATTGGTGTAGATTTGTATTTTGTGTTCTTCAATTATTCACAACACAAGTTTTAGTTAAAATCCTTATAGTTTTCTGTGTCTAACATCACAGTTTGTGTTGATTCTTTGTTTCATTAAAAACTTATTCAACGTCATATAATCAGAAAGCCATAAAAAAGTAATGATGATGGTATCTGTGCAACCAACGCATAATGTGTTTGTTGTGTAATAAATAAAGGCTACATAACATGAACATAGTGTACCAAAAGTCAATCTGAAAGCATTTAACCAACTGGATACACCTTTACTATGTTTTTCTCTTTCCCTAAGGCATGTGGCCGCTGGTCGACTCGTATATAAGGTCTAATCAAATTAGTACACTATATACGCGCTCGACCGTTGACCTTTAGGACATTCTTTCAAATTCTTTGATAAGTTAAGTTAGTTCAAGTGTATGACTAAAAATATGATCGAAATTGCATGAGTAAGTTATCACTATTTTGTAGCTTTGTCCCGTCCCCCACGCTTAAATTGTCAAAAATACGCATCAAGCTTTTTGCTCATGCATGGTGAGTCCAGTAAGTTTAATGATCTAAGAACTCAGTAAACGTACTAAAAAAATATTTTCATTTTGACTCCAAATAAGCGTAAGTAAGCACCTTGTTAAACCACACTTAAAATTAATTACACTAACTTTAGTGAATGTGTTAGAAACATAAGTAAACAAACTTAATTAGATTCGCTAGCTAATTGTTTATATGAGCAAGAATATTTTTATTGCAAGAAACATTCAAAAACATTTAACATAAGCATGATTCATGGATGGCACGTGAATTGAATTCATTAAAATCTCATTTAAGAAGATCACTAATCTTCTAACTTTTAATTCAATGCATGTATTCACAAACTATAATTCATAATAAAACAAATAATTTATTGGAAGAATATTAATTCTTACCATTTATTCATCTCCCGAGCCTTTTTTCCAACTATGTTGGGGTCGGCTTCCAGTCTAACCGGATTTAGCTGAGTGCCAGTATTTTACAAAGAGCGACTGCCTATCTGACCTCCTCAACCCAGTCAACCGGGCAACCCCATACCCCTTGATTGGACTGGCGTCAGAATTAATGGCTTCTGACTAACCGTAACGACTGCGAAGGATGTTCAATGACAGCCAGGACGTACAGTTTAACGTGCCATCCGAAACACAGTCATTGGTGTCCAAGATATAAATACTTAGAAAGTACATACATACAAACTTAGAAAAGTTGCATTGGTACTTGCCTGAACTGGAATCGAACCCACGCCTTCATACTTGAGAGGTTGGCTCTTTAACAACTAAACCACCACGTCTTTCTTGACATCAAACATTCTTGACATTTATTATTTTAATTTTAATCTTTACTTCTTCTTTCTTCTTCTTCAACCTTTAGTCACTCAATGCTGAGTGTAGGTTCTCTTCCAAATCTTTCCACTTCTGGCGGTTTTGTGTTATGGCTATCCAGTGTCTTCCGGCCACTTTAACAAGATCGTCTGTCCACCTAGTCGGCTGTCTCCCTACATTTCTCTTTCCCGCTCGTGGTCTCCACTCCAACACATTCCTGCCCTTTACTTAGCTTACTTTCATTGTGCTTACCTTACTTGATTACTTTAATTAATCTTTACTCACCTATTTATTTATTTATTAAACAAAACGGCCGATGCCAATTATACTGTTTAATATATGAACTACTTACTAATTTGAACTCAGTCATGCATTCCTCTCACAAAAATTCAAACATTCTGACATTATCATCTTCCGTTCATATCCAAACACATCAAGACCAGTTCTAGCTATATTTTTCTTTATTCTAGTCTTCAATCTTATAACTATTGCCTAAGGCATATCCTGCACGGTACACTTGTCTGCATACTTTAAGTTCTAGCAGAAGTCATCAAGACCAGATATCCGTATGTTAATTTTCATATTATCGTCTTGGCAGAGTTCCACGATTCTCTGGTTAAGAGCCCTCGCCAATAGTGCTCCAGCGGCCCTCCATATGTAAATTGCGTCTTAGTTTTGTGTTTTTTTTTTAACAAGCTAGTTTCGTAGTTCCTTGTAATAAGATAAAGATTAACGGCCAGTTTCACCGGTTGCTGATAAGTTCCAGATAGTTTATTTGGCAGATAATTTCATACAAATTCTGTTCCATTTTTGAATTTATCTGGTAGATATTGGCTATCCGTAATCTGTGAAACTGGCCCTTAAAGTTTTTGAGGGTTAATTTTAGAAAAGGCAGACCCGAAACGATGTGTTATCGCTGGGAAGAAGAAATGATGGAACAAACTCCCCAGTAACAATTTTTTCGCCGAAAAACCGTAATATGCAGACACATTTTTTCAAATATCTTCTACCATTTTTGTCCTAAAACGTTTGTACATACTGACGAGTAATTATATTTTCTGATATTATATAAATCATTTTCCCAGTATCCAATTCCACGTTCTCTGTTCGCGCTTAATGCACTCTTGGACGCCAAGCCTAGATGTGTTGTGAGTATTGTGGTATGAGCGTGCGAATGTGTCATTATATGGTCATTATATTATATTTTTTTTAAACAAATATCACTGGCCGGTTTTGTTATGAATTAAATAATAAATAAGTGAATGATGTTCTGTACATGCAATGCATTTTATAACAAATTGATACATCGCAATATACATATTTGTTTTTTTTTCTTAAAGTAAAGAACCAGCAAAAAAAGCAATAATTTTCCATTCCGCGTTCCTGTTCACGATATTTCGCATCGTCGGTCACGGATTGTACGCGGCGTGAGAGCATAATATAAGTAACCACAAATTATTGCATTAAAAAACAAAATATGAAATCTAATAATGTCCGCATTAAGGTTGTGTTTCTTTATATTTAACTTGCTATCCAAATATTTCGTTCTTATATTAAAAAAGTTTAGAAAGAACTTTCGGAATACAACAAAGGCATCAAAAATAATCTCAGTTATATTAGGTGTTAGATAAGATTTCCTCTTAAATGATATTTGAATTTTCCTCGCATATCTCTCCATATGTCTGTAGTACAGACGCCAGCATATCAAGCTACCCGAAACTGTCAATTTTTCTTAATCAGCTTTAAACCATAATGCTTCAGGGATAAAGTTGAAAATCTATTAATGAGATTACCGTGGGATTTTTTAAATAGACAATGGCCGTTTAGTTTTATAAAAAAATATATTCGTCGATAAGGTCACTCTTCCAATTCAAAATTTGAACATCGAACATTAGCAACGCACTATTGTGAAAAATAATCCATTAAATTGATGATCGATAGAATCGGACGTCGATCGATCATAATAACAATGATTTTTTTTTAAATGGCAAACGTGGTGCACTAGACCTTGTGTTAGTATTAAATTGTTTACATAAGTTTAAGAGAAACTAAGTATATAGAGCATTCACCGGCCTTGGTAAGACGTTAATGAATGTGGGATAGCAAATACAATCGCTTATTTATAACCTGACCTCGTGGTATATTCACATTATTGTTAAAACAAAGAACAGTTCAAAGTATATCCGCACGTTTGTCTGAGGTTAAGCAATGTTTTGCCTGCTAATTGGATGGGTGAATAGGAATTTTAGTTATCTTATTCCGGGTTCGATCCTAGCAAAATATGGAATGGCTATTTTAGTAAGGTTAGAAGCTAGGATAAAGTTTTAAATAAACGTTTGTTTAATGTTACTTTTAATTGGGAGGAAAATTTCCCTTTTGGTTTAATTAATTGAGTGATCCCTTTTACCCTATTTCGTAACTAAAAGGCTTTGTTGAACTTAGTATTTTGGCAGATAAGCAATGAAACTGTAATTAATACTTACATCGTTTCGTATTAGACACATTTTTGGCGAAAAGCTAGCATTAATTATATTCAACCAAATTAGGAAAAAAATGAAAATCGCTAGGCAAAAATTGTGAGCTTCTAGTTGGAAAACTACAGTTGATTAAAACCCCCCATTATATCATAACATTTAACTTATTTACCGTCTGTAAATTAAGTGACGTAACTGACATAATCTTAGAAAAGTGGTAGCAACAAACATTAACAATGATTTTCCAGTACATAAAATACAAAAATTTCGCCTTATAAGTATTTAATGATATATCGTTACGGCGTTTTTCTTATGTAAGTGATAAAAATACGTCAGTTAGCATGTAACAGAGTAATAAAATGATACATGGTGTTTCATGTACAAAATGAAGATATCTATTTTAATCAGAACTTAAAAATTATTCATATATGAGTCTAGCACATTACCTAAATAAAAAAAATAATTTAAATTTGAAAGTAGTGAAAATCTCCATTGTTTTAAAAGAAAAAAGATTGCTCATTTGTTTTTAATACATACCTATACCCAAGACCAGCTCTTCAGCAAAAAATGTCACCTACCTCTGAAACCATACCTAATATTATTCCTATAATCAAGTTCAAAAACAATAAAATACGTGTTTTTTAGGGCCAGTTTCGCGATGTCCGAATAGCCATATCTATCGAATAAATTTAAAAATGGAACAGGATTTGTATGAACTTATCTACCAAATAGACTAACTGGAACTTATTCGTAGGTGGTAAAACAAGCCCTTAGTCAGTCAAATAAATGTTTACATAATACGCATTATGATAACGGCTAAAGTTCTATACATGTTCAAAGTGACTACTTAAATTAAATGGTTTTCTTTTGTTATTATAATTTCAAAAGTAGGGTCATTGCTCCAAATACAAATGAGCTCATTACAAGCACAATTAAGGGGAAGCTAGACTAACCATCCGTTTCTGGATTTAGCATACTTTATGGATATTTAAGGCGAAGCACGCACCTGCGCAATCTGTTGTAGATACCCCTATAAATTCTCAGGAATAAACAGAAGGAACTCGGTTCAATTTATTGGAGAAATTAATCAAGGGAACTCATTCCTGGAGCTTCAATGAGGGCTAATCAATTAGACTCTCCCTTCTGGCTAAAAGGTTCCAATTTAATTTTTTATGTAATGTGTTTAATCCTTGAGATTTACACAGGAATATTGACTGTTTCGCATGGGACGTTAAATTGTAGGTCCCGGCTGTCATTGAACATCCTTAACAGTCATTACGGGTAGTCAGAAGCCAGTAAGTCTAACGCCAGTCTAACCAAGGGGTATTTGGTTGCCCGGGTAACTGAGTTAAGGAGATCAGATAGGCAGTCGCTCCTTGTAAAATACTAGCACTTAGGTAAATCTGGCTAGACTGGAAGCCGACCCTAACATAGCTGGGAAAAGGCTCGGGAGATGATGATCTACACAGGAATATTATTTTGAGTAACAACGGTCTATACAATACTTTATGTCGCTACTTTCTAGAACTACCTTCTATGATATCCACAAATTTAAGCAGATAAAGCTTTGATCCCATTTATTTCTTTCTTGCATAATAAAGTGTTCAAAATTGCTCAAAAATAAAAAAAACATTATTTTACTATATTCATGTATGATTTTCCTCAGTTGTTGCTTCTTCCCTTCTAAATATAAGGTCATTGACCGAAAGTACATAGACTTAGTTAAATTGTAACCTATTGAATTTTGTAACACCTGTATTGCAACGTCGAGTTCAAACGATCTTAAACATTTATTCCCAAAATGGTTATAGTCCTCTTCATTTTAATATATACATATCTTCATTAGAAATTCTGAATAGTCTAGTGTTTACACACTTGAGTTTATTTAAATATGTTCACAGCTCCATGAATGACTTAAATATGCTAATTAACAATACTAAATGAGATGATTTACTATAATTTACTAATTAAATGTCAAGAACTTACGTATAATATGCAATTTTACTATTAATTTATGTATCGGACACATTCTTGTATGATACTTTCTTCAAAAGGTCATTTCAGACACAAGCCTACATTGCTCATCCATACTTTAGTATGTAATTTCATTTTATGTCTAGACTTTAAAAGAGACTATGAGCCTTGAGTTTGTTTCGGCGTTTCTTCTTAAGGTAGTCAGTTAGGAAATGCCGATCTCATCTCGTTTTTTATCTGCTTAAAAACAAATTAATGTTAGAAATCTACTATGGTTTAATATATTCCATTAACGATAGCTAGACAAATATTTAGATAAGCTGGTTTACGCAAACTTTTAGAGATTATATTTCTGGCACCAAGACTAGGATCTGGCTGGCTACATCTATTTAAATTCGAGATGCTCCCGTCTTTGTGAATAAATAATTAGACGGATTTCTTTAATAGAACCATTTGCGAATTACTCTACCTTGTATACTATTTATATACGAAGGTATTGTTCTTTAAAATTAGTCACGCAATAAAGAGAAAATGTCTTTCCCCGGAACGCGAAACATTTCCTACCATAGTTCCATATAACAATCAAATCGTTTGAATTATGAAATAACAAAATGAAATCTCATGACGCCGTAACTAACTGTTTATTATCTTTATAAATAACACTAAATTGTTATGTAAACACTAAACAATTTTCTTATGTCCGTAGCACTTTCTCTAGAACTGTTTATTATGCGTGAGGTCAATAATAATAGTATGCCTACAGTGTATTTTTCCCTTTTTTGGCCCTGGGTACTTTACTAAGTACGTAGGTTGTCACGCGAATTTCTTTAGAAATTATCTTTATGTAATAAAACCTTTTACTAATTTAAATGTTGGTATCAGATCTTTGATGATATCTTTATTTACATGATATGTTATTTGTCTAGTGCTTTATATTATGTAGTCTAATAATTAATTTCTGACAGGAACAAAATATTCCTGTGACGCAATCAATAGAATGATAATTATTACGATAAGTCACGATATAATATAATATCGGGACACCTTGTTCGCACACGGTAGGTGAGCCCCATGGTAATATATTGATTAGCTTGTGTTGTAAGTGCCAACACAACTGCTAAACACATACACTATAGCACACAAATCACAGCCAACAAGCATGCTCATCACACAAATGTCGACCGTGGCGTGGTGACCAATGCGCCATTGGGCTCAAAACTTTAATAATGATCAAAATATTGATGAGAAACTTACTTTTTGATAATTTTTCTATGCAGACGCCATAATCATGCAACCGCTTGCCATATACTTATGGTGTGTATTGTTGCATCAAGCAGTGTGTTGCTAAGAAGACGTCATTACGCATTATTGACGCTAAAAATATATTTATGGCCTATTACCAGCTCTTTAACAGTCCTAGCTTCCGATAAATCGTTACTGTCACAATTCTCCTAGGTGTCACCTACTGATGGAGCGACTGCCTATCTGACGTCATGATATAGCTATTTGCCATATTCTAGCCTGAAATAAGTTTTCCCTTTTTTCCATATCTCGTTAAGTCAATCGATGTATGACAAGCTATATAGGTGTAATTTGCTTCTAAGCCCAGCTAGAATTGAGGTTTTAACCCAAATATCATCGCGGCTTACCCAAATCACAGCTTAACCCGAACCCAGAAACTGGGTCAGACAGCATCGTTTGCAAGCCCTATTGTACGCTCAGACAACGTGGGCGAGCGAAATACATATTTAGGTACATGCTTAATAATGCAGCAAATCTTCTTAGTATCTACCTCGGCTAAGTTCATAAATTTACTAGCTTTAGCTAGCGGTTTCACCTGAGTCCCACTGGAACTACTCCGCGTATCCGAATAAAAATTAGGCTATAGCCTCCCGCGATAAATGAGCTATGTAACACGGAACACTTTTTTCAAATCGATCTAGTAGTTGCTAAGATTAAAACTTTCAAGCAAAAAAACATACAAACAAACTCGTAACCTTTATGCTATTAGTAACTTTGCACTATGTTATTAGGTACTATTCTTTGTAATTTAATACCGAAGATGGTTTTTATGAATGGTCTGCAAAATGTCTAGCATAAAATAGGTTCTAATATTTTTATAGGTACTAAATACCGCTTTTACGATGTATTCATGGTTTTTTAATGCTTAAAGTGAAATATTGTTGCTCCTAATTTTCTTATTCTATAGCTGTGTAAGTCAGATTGTGATTGTAAGTGATAGAACATTTACCTGTTTCAAGTTGTATTTATTTGCAAATACTGTGGTAGTTTTAATGCATAGAAATCATAAAGATTTATGTCTCTTTGATTCTTCTTTTTCTTATTTTTTAATGTACTCGCTTTTTAGATAACTGGTATCTATATTTTAACTTGGACTATAATAGTAACGACTGTGAAAGCATTGGACGAAAATAGCAACCTAACCAAAATGGTTTTAGCTAAAGATCTAAATCTTTGCTAGACTCTTCTTTATTCTAAAGAATGTAGAAAATAATACCTTTGCCTTAGGTGGGAAATCATCAAATAACACCTTCCACTGAGGGTAGGGGCAGTTGGAGGGAGTGTCAGACTTTTATTAACTAAAACTCACTTTTGTTTATTATTGAAGTCTTTGTATGCCAGGACCACGGTAACTCTTGCGAACAATTCCGCAACCCTGGAAGAATTAGACAGATAAAGACCCTTTTTTATAACCAACATCTACAAACATTAGGGAGTCCAAGAGTATCTGTGTTGCCAGCAATCGTTGTTTCCCGCGATACTATGCGTTCGCCGAAGCCATTACCTCCAATACAGATCATGATCAGATGAGCCGCTTAAGATAATTAGTTTGATTAATTACACATGTTGGAATGTTGCGTGTTCCAACATGTTGGTCCATTTGCAACGTTTATGACCACTTCCCACCGTAGTGAAGACACTGATTTATTGTTATTTTTCATTGGAGAATTTCGGTTTCATTTCGATTGAGACGTGTATCGCCGTGTGCTATAAATGTTTTTTTTGTGACGTGTATCTCTGGTGTTAGCTGTTAATGCTAACATGAATGATCACTCTCATCCCTATCTGCCTTTTATCAAGCTGTGTTGGGGTCTGCTTCCAGTCTTAACTGGATGCATCCGGGTACTAGTGTTTTACGTGGAGCTATTGCCTATCGGACCTCTCAACCCAGTTACCTGGGCAACCCAATACTCCTTGGTAAGTTGATGTCCGAGTTTCTGGTTTCTGATGACCCGTAATGAGTGCCAAAGATGTACAAAGGATAGCTAGGCCCCACCAATATAACCTGCCGTCTGAAACACGGAGGAACTCGTCATGACAAGATGGTCACCCATCAACGGACCAACCGTGCCAAGCGTAGCTTAATGAATGCATAAAAGATCCGTATTGGAAAAATTAATATCGTCTGGTTAATCTGTTTCTTTCACTGTAACAATGTTGGTCACCATCTCTTGCAACACCCATCTTTATACCTACTTACTTTTAGCCGTAATATTTTGCACATTACTGCGATTTTGTGAATGTATTTTGAAATTTCACTGAAAACTACTCTCACTTTCATGACAACAGTCTTTGACGAGGCAACATCTTTTTCTTGCTGACCTAATTGTTATAAATTGCAATAAGTATCATCTTTCAACCATAATGACTGCAAAGTGAGGAAAGCACACGTACATTAACAGCTGATAATAATGATAGCCAAGTTATAAGTGAAACATAATTAAAACCGGCAATTTCTGGATTATAATGATGCGATTTTAAGTAATCATTTCTTGTAAAATACATCGTTGCAAAACGTAATACGTTCATGTTGTAAGTTATAATTAAGCCGGTAATGTACATTTACCGTGAGTTTTATGATAATATTATTATAGTGAAGGAAATTCGTAATTTATTACGGCATTTCCTAGGAGGAAGTGCCGCGGTAAGCGGGTACTGGCACCATGACGTTATGTTGTTCATTCAAGTTTATGTTCATTCATTCGTTCGTTCCCTGTTCAAGCGTTTACTGTCTTGTGTAACGCTGACCGCAAAAAGGATTGTTTTAATGAATTTGTTTGTTGCAGCTCGTGTTTTTGTTTATGCAGTATGTTTGATAGCTTCCTTGTTTATTTGAGTTATCTGATGCATTCATGATGAGAAATAATGTAGATAAGAACAGGAAATTATTGTACTACGGAAATGATGGATGGATAATATGAAAAATTATGTGGTTAGAAAGGCGAATATGCAGATGATGTTAAATAAAACTCATGTTACGTCACGCCCAATAAAAATTTGGTGATTTACACAGCGCTGCGGTTGTCGTGTCGTAGTAGCCTAATGGTTAAAGAGCCTACCTCTTAACTATGAGGGCGTGGGTTCGATTCCAGGTTGGGCAAGTACCAATGCAACTTTTCTGAGTTTGTATGTACTTTCTAAGTATATCTTGGACACCAATGACCGTGTTTCGGATAGCACGTTAAACTGTAGGTCCCGGTTGTCATTGAACATCCTTGGCAGTCGTTAAGGGTAGTCAAAAGCCAGTAAGTCTGACGCCAGTCTAACCAATAGTATAACTAAGAACAACAAGGGATCCGCTTCACCGCCAACCGCGGCGCTGTCATCGTCTCTCGAGCCTTTTCCCAAGCTGTGTTGGGGTCGGCTTCCAGTCTTAACAGGATGCAGCTGGGTTACAGTGTTTTACGTCGAGTGACTATCACTCTATCTCTATCTGATCTCCTCAACTCAGTTACCTGGACAACCCGATACCCTAGATATATTTTTAGATATTTTTGATGTAGGTATACAAAAACATCGTATTGTATTGTTCGTGATACTAGAAGAAGAGATATGTCGCCATACTACTTAAAACTTTTTAAACTGATCCCATTATTTGAATCAACCGCATTTCCGCAAAGATATCATTAACTGAGACATAAAGTTTAATATGTTTCGCACTTCGTAATTTGAACCACAGACTAACGGGACTACGTAATAAACGGGAATATTAACAAAATTACTTCTTAATATTAAACTAATCAAGTCTAAAGCCAGTATATTGCCATGGCAACTTATTGTTAAAGTTTATGTGCAAGTTTGCAATGTAATAAACATATTGAGATATTACATTTTCATTATAGGTATGTTAAAGTAATTTCATTTCACGTTACAGGTACTAAAATAATACTTATGAGCTATCATAATATTTAACACATTGTTGTTTATTGCATACCTTACAGAAATTATACTGACGGTCTTTATTGCTTATTTTTTTGTATTATATTATATTATTTGCATATATTTAAAAGCAAACTGTCTCGTTGGTCTAGTAGTCGAATAGCGCGGAGTCTCGGGTTCGATTACCGGGTCGGGCCGTAATTACTTTATGGGTTTTGAGCACAGGTTTTGATAACTTTAATAAAGCAGCCTGGAGTCTGGAAGGGTCGTGACGGATTGCCGTCCCATTAGACTATGAGAGTGAGAGAATAGAGAGTGCACGTGTGTCTTTGCATAATATGTCCTGCGCAGCTGGTTGATCTCCTTAGAGAGAACGACAGCCGTAACCGACATAATAAATGAAAAAAAAATAAAATAATGCATCACTAAACTGATTCGCATCGTCGTATGTGCTTATAATGCTGAAGAACTACTGGACCGATCTGTTTTTTTTTTATTAAGATAGGATAGAACCTAGCTAGTACGCTATATACCGCCCATTCTTTGATCACTGTCTTTCAAACACACTCGTCCATTTACCAACATGAAAATATCAGCAATCCCATACTATTAGGTTAATTGACTTTGATATATCGTGTGTTTTCTCACTAAATTGCATACTAACTTATAACATTTTCAATCGCCTATTATTCTGTAAATACATACACCATCTATTTAAAGTTGAGCAAGCCTATTGTCGGGTGGGTACATCAATACCAGTACTGAGTCTCGAAATACTGTAACTATCAGGTTGGTCACGATCGCAACGTGTTTCATTTGACCCGGCACTCGGGCCCATTGTCTGCCTTCAATCTTGAAAATCAAGGATTTAAATTTCACTTTTCGGTCCGGTCTATGAAAGTCAAACAGGATGAACTAGTCTCACTTTTTCTTACTTAATAAAAACAAACAATGATTTGGCAAAAAAGTTATGGGTATAATTTTGTATTGGTCGTTTGGCAGAGCTTTGGGCAATATAACAATTATTGGTTTTGATTCAATTACTCTACAGTGGAATATTGAACTTCTGGCATACTTTTAATCTATGTCAGATATAAAATGGAGGAGAAGATACACAGCTCAACCCTTCTCGCTCAACAATTGCGTCCATTATTGCTCGGACCTTCCTAAATAATTAACTTAATTAGTAATAGTGGATGAACTTGTATAGCTATAAAATTATAATGCAATTACGGGCGAGCATCTGGTTTCTCTAAGGGTTGCCGAGGTCACTGGTAACCGTTATACGTAACGTCCGATAAATTTCTAATGACTGATGAACCGGGAAGATGTTTTTAAAAACAACTGGTTTGATTACTGAGATGCTTGACATTATCATCGCTCAAGCCTTTTCCCAAGTATGTATGTTGGGGTCGGCTTCCAGTCTCACCGGATTTAGCTGAGTACCAGTGTTTTACAAGGAGCGACTGCCTATCTGACCTCCTCAAACCAGTTACCCGGGCAACCCAATAGTCAGACTTACAGGCTTCTGACTACCCGTAACGACTGCTAAGGATGTTCAATGATAGCCGGGACCCACAGTTTAACGTGCCATCCGAAACACAGTCATTGGTGTCCAAGATATATGTACCTACTTAGAAAGTACATACAAACTTAGAAAAGGTGCATTGGTATTTGCCTGACCTGGAATCGAACCCACGCCCTCTTGCTTGAGAGGCTCTTTAACCACTGGGCCACCACGACATTTTTGACTGAGATGCTTGACAATGAATAAAAAATTGTTAATATGACTAACATGGGTACATGTTTGTTTGTTATAAGCATACGACGCGATGTCTACAACGTTTCATTTATGAACATCGCTCAAATGAATACTTCGAAAAACATCATTAATTTCATCCAGACCGATTAGCTTCCTCAATTTCCAAACCCAATTAATGAAGAAACTGATTTTCTTAACACCAATTTTAAAAGTATTAAGCTAAATTATCGTCAGCGGTATTATTATAGGTCAAAGGTGAACGAACTCCGATCACACAAGGCTCCATCGATGAAAGACAGTGATTTATGTGAGAGGACCCTAGGACGATGGACAACTGAAATTATCGTGTCACGGAACTATTGGATACGTTCGAAGTTCGGCTAAAAACAAGGCAATTTAGAAGATTTGCCTGAATTTTGTTTTTGCACCGAAATGAGGTTACAAAAGGACGTCATAGGTTCATAAAAAGGTCGCCAGCCTAACATTTGAGACTTTGTTAGAAGGTTTTAGATATTTTTAGGTAACAAACAACCATAATACACTCGATTATGAAATACTTATGAATAATGAATGACGAAATGCCATTCAACTCTATTAATATATAATTTTATTAATAAATATCACTTTTTTACTAGCGGTACGACACGAAATCCGGTTTTAGAAGTTGTAAAATTTCGCATAATTTGTATGGAAAATATTAAACCAGTTTATTGTGAGAATCGAGTAGGAAGATACTATGAAGTACGGAACATCTTTAGAGAAAGCTGAGTCTTACTGGTTCTAACTAGGAATTTCAGCTAAGTGATACTGGTTCGATCCATCAAGCATGTTAACTCAAGCACAGGCCATAAAATTATCGTTACATTGATAAACAATGAAGATAAACCTTTCATTGATATTAATATAACTGTCTATCCAATCTGATCTGCAATTAAATGATTTAAAATCATTGTATATAATCAACTAGAGGTAACTGTTCACGAAATTATCTATCTAAATACTTAATCACTAATGAAACGTTGCGATAAAATCAAAGCTGTGCTAAATTCACGAGAAATGTCCAATGTATGTCTCCTTTGCGAGAATGTCGGTCAAGCATTCTAATTACGGCAGCTAATGCTACCATGACTCACTAACAATAACGATATCAAATTCAAGCGAGAGTAATTTCACACCGGCCGCAACTCATCATTAAAATGCCAAAATCTCGAATAAAAGTTGACCTTCCGAAATACTGACACAGTGTTCTAAATCTGCGAGCGGGTCGCGTGAGCGGTTGTAATGCGAATAATCGTCTATTGTGATACTATGCGCGCTATTAGGAAGTTTACTTTTACTATGTTGTGCGTTCCTCTGCGCGCACGCAAACACTTTCGACTTTCAGCCGCGCACCGACGACGTCCAGCTTCTACTAACACGCACGTTTTTTGCCAATTCCTACCCAAGAAATTTATTCAATCCGATTGACTAATACGTGAAAGTAAAAGTTTTCGTTTATTTTAAGCCCAAGTTCGGAATTTTTGTGTTACGTCAGATGAAAATATTTGGATTATTCACGCGTTTCCGATGTTATTTTGCAGAGATGCGTACACAATCATTTGTGGACTTTTCAAAGCGCACGAAATGGAGTCGGTTGATTGCGATGGGCAGTAATTGAATAAGCGTCCGTAGTGCACGTGCTGTCGGACAAGCGATGCAGTTATAAACTATTGTTACTGTAAACTTTGTAAAATCCGACGCCCAGTTATTGTTGTTTGCTTTTAATTTGTGCTTTGCTTTTCAATTACTTTATTTTGAGTGCTAGATATAGCTCGGATGGATGATTGATACACACACATGTGCCCATCTTGTGTGTGGGTGTATATATATGTATATTGTTACGTTAAAATAGGAGACCTCAAGAAAACGTCAAAGAATATCTAATGTGTTCTTCCTTAAATTAAAAGGTATTTTTTAGAAATATATTTGTGTATTTTTTTATACTTATAGAGGACTGGAGAAGCTCGTGGCTAGGTAAACGCTGCATGGGTCGATCCATGATAGGGTTAAGCAAGGCTT
This sequence comes from Heliothis peltigera, assembly GCA_958496145.1. Taxonomy (NCBI): domain Eukaryota; kingdom Metazoa; phylum Arthropoda; class Insecta; order Lepidoptera; family Noctuidae; genus Heliothis; species Heliothis peltigera. The sequence goes on from OY292341.1 coordinate 4,121,594, forward strand.
GGCGCGGTCGGTCTGTGGACTGCTGACTTCTTGTCATGATGAGTTCCTCCGTTTTTCGGAAGGCACGTTAAATTAGCGGGTCCCAGCTGTCATTGTACATCTTTGACAGTCGTTACGGGTAGTTAGAAGTCAGAATCTTACGACCAGTCTTACGAAGGGGTATCGGGTTACCCAGGTAACTGAGTTACTCGCTCCAAGTAAAGCATTGATACTGAGCTGCATCCTGTTAAGACTGGAAGCCGGTCCCAACATAGCTTAGGAAGAGACCAGTCAGATGATTTTATTTTACTTATAAGTCGGTTATTGTAGTTCAGGGGCATTAAACATTTTGCAATCCATTTAATTTCTCTCCAGTAGTTTCTGCTCTTGATCTAAATTAAGTTCTGAGTGGTATTACAACGAAGTTCGAATTAGTATGAAGTAGAGCAGTGCATTAGTAAAGTGCAAACGGACTGGTAATTGGTGTTCATGGTAAGTTGAAGGGCCAATTTGTAGACGGAATGTGTGTTTCTACTTCTATGAGTTTCTTAGTTGTTGTTACATCTTTGGTATTGAAGGCACTATACACACGAGTCTTATTGAGACTCGTGTGTTAGCCTCCAACATTATATACATAGGTGAATATTAGACTATGCACCCCTGTATCAGTCAAAATGCACTTGAAAAGCATTGTTTTCGACTATTTGATTTGTATCTAAGGATTGGCCATTTTTTTTTTGATCGACTTTCCGAAATGAAAGAAGGTTTCTATTCGACCGACTATCTGTATTTTTGTATATGTTTTTGTTTTTAAACTTCCATACGTTCAGACTCAGCAGACAGCAGGTTAACCTAACCAAATTACAATTTTTTTCCAATCGAATATTAACCCTCCAGTATAAGGTAGAAAATCTATTAAAGAAATTTGACAGTTGTAGGTATGCTGATGTGCTAGCGTCTGTACTTTGGACCTTCACCCATTCAACATCTTCCATTGTCGTAATCCTCAAAAAAAATGTATTTTTTACGAAATATCGATAACCATACAATGCCCCTTTGCTCATTGTTTCGTGAACAAATAAAAACCTTCTCATAAGTGGATTTTAATCAATGAAGTGCTTGTGAGGCGAAGTTTTTGCGACAATAGACGTGACGCACATCAAGCTACTACAATATTAGGAATTTCCTTTATAGATTTTCAATTCTATGGTTGAAGCATATGCTTCAAAGTTGATTGGGAAAATTTTGTAGTTTCGGGTAGCTTGATGTGCTGGCGCCTGTACATCTGAATGTAATAATTCTATTTCATAAGCATTCACTAATTCTCTTTACACATTGTGCAAGTATATGCTATCTAATGCCACCTGCTTCAAACCTAATAAGTATCTTTTCATTTTGCTCCAACTAGATAGGGTCGTTGAACCCAAAATGAGAACCCAGCGCAATATCCAAGACGTGTTACACACTAAACGAATTTTTTTTATAAACTAACATCCACTAGTGGTTTTACCCGCTTCCCGTGGGAACCACTTCGCACACCTGGATAATCCTGGACAGCCTCTAGCCTTCCTCGATAAATGGGCTATCTAACACTGGAGGAATTTTTTAAATCGTTCCAGTAATTCCTGAGATATTGAGCGTTCAAATTATCAAACAACGTACTCTTTTATCTATCTAAAGTTATTATAAGTTCAAAATTAATTTCGCAAGCATAACATTTTTCTAGAAAGTGAAATTAGCATCTTTAAAACAATAATTGTATGAAGGTCATCGCTGCACTCCCACAAAATAAATACATACTTTGTTGTTATGCGTTTTACGTTTGACATTACAAAGATCTGTGGGAACTAGGCCGTGCTCAGTACTGTCTACAAAACAGGTACTTATAATTCGCATATAGAAAAAAATTACCTCGTTTGAAGTAACACAGTTAACTTTCATTGTTATCTTTTAGTCTATATTGTGACTATAATTCGGATTAACATTTTGGCAGTTATAATAAGATGAAACTAATAAGATTGAACTTAAGTTGTTAAAATATATATGTAGTTTCATTGATGTGATAAGAAGTTTTGAAAATGCTATGAATTGGCCGTTTTGGAGAGTTAGAAAAATAAATAGTTACAACATTTAAAAATTCTTAATTTAAAATTGACAAAAAACTACAATAATATTGTAAATCTGAAAATTCCTACTAATATTTCCGTAAACAAAAAAAAAACATTATAAATCCTTACTAATATTATAAATGCGAAAGTAACTCTTTGTCTGTCTGTCGCGCTTTCACGTCAAAACTACGGAGCCCATTTAAGTAAAATTCAAATTGGTAACAGGCAGTATAAAAGTATTATATTATGGCGCGAATACAACTTTTTTGCAGTCGGTACATGCAAGTGAGAGTGAGTGGCCTTGTGTGCGAGAGGACAGTGGCCATCTAAATCTTTGACCTTCAGCACTCCGTGTTTTGGATTTCGCATAATGGTGGACTTCCAGTTTATGGACATGGCTACTTGACGGTATCCACCTTAGGTATATGGACTTACTAGCTTCCGCCAGCGGTGTCACCCGCTTTCTGAGGGAAGTACTTTCCATACCCGGATAAAAAGTAGCCTATATGTTATTCTGATGTATAAGCTATATTGTGGTAAAGTTTCATTCAAATCCATTCAGTAGTTTTTACGTGAAAGAGTAACAAACATCCATACATCCATACTTACAAACTTTCGCCTTTATAATAGTACTAGCTTCCGCCAGCGGTTTCACCCGCTTTCTGAGGGAAGTACTTTCCATACCCGGATAAAAAGTAGCCTATATGTTATTCTGATGTATAAGCTATATTGTGGTAAAGTTTCATTCAAATCCATTCAGTAGTTTTTACGTGAAAGAGTAACAAACATCCATACATCCATACATCTATACATCCATACATCCATACTTACAAACTTTCGCCTTTATAATAATAGTAGGACTAGCGGTCGCCCGCGGCTCCGCCCGCGTGGCTGTCGGTTTTCGCGACAAAAAGTAGTCTATGTGTTATTCTGATGTATAAGCTATATTGTGGTAAAGTTTCATTCAAATCCATTTAGTAGTTTTTACGTGAAAGAGTAACAAATATCCATACATCCATACATCCATACTTACAAACTTTCGCCTTTATAATAGTAGTAGGATTAGTACATCCATACTTACAAACTTTCGCCTTTATAATAGTATTAGGATTAGGATTTGCATGTTCGTTAAAATACGACATATTGTATTTATGTATCCCTATGTATATTTATTTGAATTTCCCCTGGCTGGAGGCATTCTAGGCATCCACAGAGAACGTCCGATTAATCGGTAAACAGCCTTTTAGGCTGGACTAAACTAAACTAATCTAGTAATAAGTGTATTGGATTTCTACATAGGCAAATAGTGAGAAATTGAAAATTATGTTATGTGCTATAACTAAGTACTAAGCAAAGCTCGAAGCTTACTTATTACAACCAGTAATTCAGTTTAAAAACAATTTTACCAATTTGAACTGACAAACTCATAAAAGTCTTTATTTTGAAAGTCGGAAGTTAAAGTCTGAAAAATAATTTGTTACTAGCTTTCGCCAGCGTTTTACTAGCGTCTTGTGGGTTCTACTATGCGTACCTGGATAAAAAGCCCATAGCCATACCTGGATAAAAAGCTCGATAAATGGGCTCATCTAACTCAGAAATATTTTTTTCAAATCGGTCCAATAGTTCCTGATATTAGCATGTTCAAGCAACATACAAACTTATCGTCTTTATAATATTAGCATAAATTTAGTACTTATTTCTTCTTATAAGCGAAGTGCAGTTAGTTTGCAGTAGCAACATGCATTTTACTTTAAACTTAAATATTTGCAAATAATAATGTAGAAGGCTTCAACATAATTGTCATAAGTAGGTAAATACATAACTTCCAGCCTTGTACATAGGTTCAAAACGAGTCTAGATACGTTTAATATTTACTTTGAAGAATGTCAGTAAAACATACCTAGCCTGTTTTACTTCCTGCGCAAGAGGGCATTGGACATTTGAATATTGCTTAACCTCCGGTTTGTACCTTATATTTAAGTACAGACGCCAGCACATCAAGCTACTACAATCTGTAAAAAATCCTTAATAGTTTTCAAATTTATCGTTGAAGCATATGGTTCAAAGTTGATTGGGATAATGTGACAGTTTCGTAGCTTGATGTGCTGGCGTCTTTACTTAGTAGTACAAACCATACTTTAAATAAATTCACATAATATTGGATGCAATGCTTAATTGTTAGGCGAAATGAGTTGGGTCACGGGAACCAGGCGCTTGGATATAGCCTTGGGAAGAATGTGAGCGCTCCGCTCGGTGGCATACCTAATTACCCTGTAGTCCTAGTTATACTAATCGAAATGGATATTTGTTATAAGATTTCTAACACATTCTCGAAATATACCTTAAATGGCTTTGAGAAACAGTAGTTCTCTTTTGTAAATTGGATTCAATTAATTTTCCATATTCCAATTCGCCGAATTCACATAAAATTGCATTTGACAGCAGTTCAAGTGATAAGTTTTGGCAAATTTATATTTCTACGCATTATATTCTGTTACCAAAGAAAAACCTCAGTAAACAAAAAACTTAATTATTAATTAATCCATTTTATTCTGGCTTCAAGGCCCATATTTGCTTTCAAAAAACTTAAATCAACTTGCAATTACTCACTACAAAACATTGGCTTACAGCTCAACTCCGAAATAAACAGCATGCAATATGCCTACCAAAAATAACAAAACCATCATAAAACATAATTACAACACAACACACTCAATTACAACCTCTCTTCATAGCTTAAAACATGAATAATTACATTACGCTTCCAAAATTAATTAAAATTGTTGCCACAAACAAGATTCATCTGAACCGCTCGCCTTACATCTAATCCTACACATATTGGAGTTATAAATTATAATGTACAGACATAATTAGTACAGTTTCCTTAGTAGAGAATTACGATATTTTAATACACGTCATATAAATATTTAAATTGAATGTGTAATTAACCAAGAATTAGTGAGCAGCTTTTTCGACAGTTGGTGCAGTGTCTGGGTTTAGATTAGTTGCTGCGTTAGGTGCTATGATTCGGTACCTTGCTGCATCAAACATTGAAAAGGCCTGAAAGTCTTTGGTAATAAATATGGAAGTCTATTCTTTGAAGAAAGTGTAACTTAAACAAGCAAAAGATAAAGGAAGTGATATAATCTGGAGAAGAACACTTCAGCTGGAAAGCGTGCTCGAAGCCTTTTGATTTCCAAGTGTTTACTCAGTTCAAAGAACCTTGATCGTCATTTCTCCCAATACACCTTTAAAATGTATGTATGTATTATCGTAATTTACGTAGCAACTAAATAAAAGACAGAACAAAAAAATAAGTTAAAAATATTTTCAAAAAAATAACGCAGAATAACCCTCCAACATTTATATTTCTTTCTTTATAATTAAAGATACATGAGTGATGAACTATTCTGCAACATAAATAAAATGGGTCAACAAATTGATCACAAACATGTTATTCTTGACCGCTAACAAAAACGCTTTGAAGTGGAAAAACTAAACGCTTGATTAAAAGTCCCCAGGAAGGAAGAACATTGTACGAACAAAAAATAACAAACAGGCCTGTCCCATCGCATTCTTTGTGCTTACACGTGCTTATTTTCGTTGAGTTAACATGTGCTTACCCGACCGAACCGAAAAGATGGTTTAGGAACGTTTCAGCTTTCTGCTGAACTGTCACCAAACATGACTTGCAATTTCGCGTTTCGCAACATGGTTCTGCTCTTACGGTTCGTATTTTTAAAAGTGATTGATGTCATAATTTAATTTTGTATAATATTTTTTCGCTATTGTCCTTGATAGCTATAGATTTTATACGGTTATTTGAAGTCTTATATCATCGGTCCTTGAAACTATTATGCACATTTAAATTAACATTTTTATTTTTATTAAATTACCCATTTACAATCGTGTAATTGGCCAAAACGAATTGAATCATATCTAACTGTGGGCGCCTCTATCCTATTTTTACTGTATCGTTTGTAATTTTTCTCGAAAGTTTTTGGAGGTTCCTTATTTATAAGCGAAGAAAATTTACACTAAAACGCGCCGCCATCTTGTCCAACTCCTACTTTTATGGCATGAAGATGACTAAAAGAATGGCTATGTTATTGCATCGTGGTAGATATACTTGACCCTATAAAAAACCCTTAAAATTGCATTCAAATGAATGACATTATAAGTAAATAATTTATGTGACGTTTAATTTCAAATCGCAAAAAAATGTCTTTTTTATTCTTATTCTTCGTTTAGTTATTTTAAATGTTCACTTTATTTCTTTGTCCACCAAACCTTTATTATCCACCCTATACCTAACTATACACATTCAATTGTAGTCTACAATTTCTCCTAATGGTACGAAAGGTCCCATACACGAAACCAATTGAAAAACACAATGGACTTGAGAAAATGTTTGAGTGTAGCTAAAATGGACGTATTGTCAAGTTTAGCCATTAAGCCCTTTGTGGAAAAGCTCTGACCCAATCATTCTTTACGTTCTTTTTGTAATATTGTGCAGACGCCAGCACATCAAGCTACTACAATCTGTAAAAATTTTCTAATACATTTTCAACTTTATCGCTGATGCATATGGTTCAAAGTTGACTGGGAAAATTTGACTTTTCTGTGGAAACAACTATCTTAGGCAAAATACACACAAATATACACGGCTACATTTTGACCGTTTTAAACTCGGGTCAAACCCGAGCAGAGTGGAGGGAAAACACTATCGATTTGTAAATATAAATTAAGTCAGTCAAAAAACAATTTACAAGAAACATGAAAGATTTTTTTAAATCAATCTAGTAAATGTCAGTTGTCCGAGAGCGACATCAAGGATAGAGCGAAGTGGAGAAGAAAAATTAGGAAAGCTGACCCCACCACCATGTGGGATACATAGCTGGAAAGAGAGAGAGAGAGAGAGAATCTAGTAAATGTCGAGTATTTGTTATATACATACTTACAAAACTTTCCTGTAATAATATTCTCAATACAATTAATAATAAATAACCGTTACACAATGCTAGCGAAATAAACCTAGACTTAACCAATACCTAATTACGAAGTTATCTAGACATTTCATAATACCTTACTGTTTCTGACGTCAGTTATAATTAATTTGAAATTAAAACAGTTTTGAATTTCGTATCTCTATTATCAAATCGTTTTACGTCCAAAAAATGAATAAAACAAGAATTTCGCTAAAATTACGGCACGTGGTATTATATATTTGCATAATAAATTAAGCATATCTGACGCAGGAGCATCAGTGACACGGAAATAAATTCGTGTCAAAGATACTAAAAACGCTTGCAATACAATCGTGTGCATCTTGATGATTATTGCATGTTTCTGTATTGTTTTTATTTGATGAATATTAAAATCCAATTTAGAATAATAACAAAATTTATAAGAAATATGAAGATGAACGCGAAACACGAGTGATTTCTCTTATCCCAGCATCGTATTGTGGCATACCTACCGTGAGCCTAATCTTATTTTGTTTCTCAAAATTATCATCATTTACCTACCCTTTTACAAACTATATTGGAGTTGGCTTCCAGTCCAAATGGACGCAATTAAGTACCAGTTTTTACATAGAGTGACTATCTATCTGACCTCCTCAACCCAGTCATTTGGCCAACCCGATACCCATTGGTTAGACTGGCGTCAGGCTTACTGGCTTCTGACTATCCGTAACGACTGCCAAGGATGTTCAATGACAGGACAGGACCTACAGTTTAAAGTGCCATCCGAAACACAGTCATTGGTGTCCAAGATATATGCACATACTTAGGGATTGTAATAACTAACCTATAATAACTAGGCATTTGCGTCCTAATGATGATGAGGTATATCATAAAAACCAGGGAATCGATCCATATAGAATAGCTATGAGTTCGTGACAGACGCATTTATTTTGTAGTTATTTGAAGGTCTGGCTTAATGTTACATTAGTACATTCATAAATTTTGAAATTATGGATAACCCAGATCCTTTATTGTGAATAAATACATACGTAGCATATTCGTGTTCGATGATAATTTGGTCTTATACACAAACAGCTGTGTGGTTGAAAAATGATGGTCGTAAAATTATGCGATAGAATATTACGGGAGAAGGTTTCGCCAAGTTTAAAAGTGAAGATAATACATATGATTACTAAAATATCAACTATGCATTTATGTAATTTAGGATGAAATCAAATCCATCAAATCAAAGGAAATATCAATATCGATTTATTTGATGAAGTCGAAAATCTTGGACTGCATTAAGCAAATGAAGTCAAAAATATTTATTAGCAGGAGTAGACGTGGTGTCCTAGTGGTTAAATTAACAGCCTCTCAATACGAGTGTGCGAGTTCGCTTTCAGGTCGGTCAATTACCAATATAGTTTCTGTATGTTGTATATACTTTGTAAGTTTATCTTGAACACAAGTGACTGATCAAAGGTGAAAGAAAATATCTTGAGGAAACCTGGACTTTATAAGTCAGAATAATACCAATTCGCCTTGCAAACGTGGTGATTTAACACTCAATTCTATTCTGTATGAGAAGATATGTCTATAACTAGCAGTGGGATAAAAAAGGCTGATGATGAAACTACGCTAACTATTGTCAATTTATCTCAAAACATTAACCACTGTAATACTTTCCTGACAATAAAAACTTCATAGCATCGGGACTTCATAAAAAAACTAGTTCCATCTTTATGGGACTCATCGGAAATCGTTTTATTGGAGAAGAATGAGCCAATTTTATGATTTTGGGTCAAGGGTCCATCTTGAGCGCGATAATTTAGGATCTCGGATAGTGAGAATGTGAAGGGTTTGTCTGCGTCCCTTTGATATTGTTTTCAAGATATTGGTCATACTCAAAGTATTTTCTTAAAGAAATAAATCTGAAGAGAATCAGCAAAAAATTGTGGGAAAGAACAAATATAGTCAAGATTATTATCTTGTTATAAAGTTAAGCTTAATTTTCACACGTTGAATTTATAAGATATATCCTACTACAATATTATATATGTGAAAATTCCTCAATCCTGCTTTCACGGCTAAACGGATTTTGATGAAACTCAGCAGTTATAATATTTATTTATTTATAGATCAGAAGAATATTTAGACTAGAGGCTAGAGTTTTTTTGGGATGCAGTTGAAATCGAGGGCGGGATCTAGGAACATGTAACATCCAGTCATAATATTATATTCTGTCTACACCTAGTACTGAATTTTCATATATCAAAAAGTACATAAAAACAATACTCAAGACTGCTCGATGAACTCGAAACAACTGTCATAAAATTTAATGTTGATACAACAGACATTATTGATCAGTACCAGGTGACGTTATTTCGCTGAAACTACCTGATTTCACAACTTTGCTTTTAGCAATACGGCACTTAAGCTCAATGCGAATCACCCGAGTATCGGAATATAGAAAATTTCTAGATATTTTACTGTTTATGTGTTCAATATTAAGTAAGAAGAGATTAGACAAGATGTTACCGAACGTGGTAAAAACAGGAATAGATATTTGCTAATGGCTCAACAACCGTCAATGAAGAAAAAGTTGCAACACATTTGTTGGGATTGCGTTTCATATAAATTATATTCAAAAACAATCTAAGATTTTATTTAAATAAAAGTTCTTCCAAAACTTATTCGTTCTTTATCATTGTTACAGCTCTCGCGCTTTGCGCATACGCAGCCGACGTGAAGGAGACGGAAAAAGTGGCAGAGCCCGCGAAGGACAAAAGACAAACGCAAGGAGAATACACGCATGTAGGATACAGGACAGCTAGGAAACAAGTAAGAATATTCAATCAAACGATATTGTAATTGACCCAATTTTACGAACAAGATGACAATCTGATTAAGGGTTTATAATTCGAACTTCCATATTGGAAGACTTCCATATTGAAATTTTAAGGTATTATTCTATTTCCAAAAGATCCATGACTAGAGCAAGGTTCACTTACCCTTAGTTTGGTCATTAAATATGTAATTTCATACATTCATTAAAAAAATAGCTCTTAAAGTCTTCATTAGGAATTTTATAATATAACCACTACATGATGTATCATATTTGATCAATAGAGCATGAAGTGATAATGATAAATTAACGTTTGTAGAAGAGCGGAATATCTTAATTTACATCGAAAACAGAATGTACCCAAGTCTTTACTTTGCACGGTCTATTTATCAAAAATTCGTTGCCTCGCTGTTTAAAGCATAATGCCTCCAAAACTTGTCGGGAAGTATGCTGGCTCATAATTTTAAGTATGATAAATGGATGCCGGTAAAATTTCCAACATTATCATTTTCCACATTAGTATTCTATTGCTAAAATGGTGGAACGTTACGAGAGTAGAAAAATTATGAAAAATTAATATTTCCTATTCCGCATTTCGAAAGCGGTAGCGGAGTGTTTCATGTCAATTATTTATCGACCGGTAGTGATGGATTAGTGGGAACGCAACACCAAATGTAGGCGACAACTAAATACCTATAATTATGACATTTTAACTGTAACGACGATTATAATACTTGCATACCGTTCGAGCTCTCACGAAGTTGCAAGCATTAAGGTACCTTCACTTGTAGTGTGCAGTAATTTGAGTTTTTTTTAGTTATATTCAACATAAATACTTACAAGTATAATTTATAATTTTTAGGTATGCGTTTAAATATATTGCATGTTGAATTTATATTTTTTCTTATTTTTAAATATTAAAATATATGTAGACCAACATTTTAAATAGAAATAACATTTTTACAAATTATTTTTTTTTTAATGAAAAAAAAAACCTTTTTCTATCTCTTTAAAAATAATCCGTAGACATTGCACCAAATATGAGTGAGAAATTCTGACCTTTACAGTCGCATAAAAAGTAGTTGGATGCTATCAAATTCATACCTGGATTATAAACACTATTTCAGTGAATGTCTGGTACTTGAATAATTCAACGACGACCGTGGGAAATCGTAAGAGGACAGGCTAACAAGATGTCTACTATAAATGTAAACTGTATAATAATATCTATGGCACATGTTATTTCTCTAGGATAGTCGTTTGTAAACGCGTGGGGCCAAACTAAAAACCTTGTGGTACTCTCCTTAAGTAGCACCCATAAATCTTCGAAATGCATGTTGTAATAGGCACTTATGCCTCAGACTTGTGTGGTTTTCCGCTCTATTTTCACAAAATATGTTTGTGCCGTTTCTTCTTACTTGGTTCTGATGTACATTGCTTGTTCCAGTCAATCAAACGTCAACGAAAGTTCTGTCAAACTGTTATTGCACGCATAAATCCATCTTCTCTCATTGTGAACTGGTGCGATAACTCCTAATAGGTGTAAAAGATCTTTACATAGAGATACACCGTAGATATTCCCATGGTGATATGTAAATGAGAGTAAAAAACACGTATCTAGTGTTTCATCACCATAATGATGCCGTAAGAGCATAGCGTGTAGTTGATGTTAACTTGTCTGTTGCCACTATGTTGGTATATAAAAGTCTATTGTAAAGATGTGCATCTCCAATAAACTCAGCAGTTTATTATGCATTAATTGAAGAATTAAATTCTTTCTGTTTACCTTTCCAACTTATAGCCAGAGCTTTTTTATTGTCCCATTAATTTACATTTGGTTTTTATCCAAATAAGTTATAATAGTTGAATAGTTACTTCTACTGATTTAGTAATAAAAGTTTTACATTTAACTTTTACCAAAAAGCTCACAAGTAACAGATGATTAAAATATAAATGTGTCTCAACCCATGATAATATTGATAAGTATTTTGTTAATAAAAGAAAGAAATCAATAATCTTTTGTATCGACTAAGATCGTATTAATATAAACCCATTATATTATACGATCTTGATCCGTTATTTCAATCATAGCTTTAACTGGTTACGTAGAATAAGATGAGATGATAAGACATCCCCTGACATCAATAAATCGTATTATTTCTCCAACATTGTAAAGTGAGTCAACTTCACTGTGTCGTGTCCTAAGTCGCCCTTTCACTTCTATGGCCCACTTTTGGTCACGACCGACCAGTCCTTTAAACAGTGGAGAACACGGTAACTATAAAGTACTATGTTCGACTATGTTGGGACGAGATATAAATGTCTGTGGAATCATGGGAGAAGCTCGTCTTCTATAGGTTTTGTGGGATGGGTCATGTTCCATCATGAAAATAAATCCTTTATGTTTCTTTAAGTATAGAGGTAAATACTAAAAGATTTTGTTATTTATGTAATGAGTGGAAAAAACTTTGAGCGAATTTTAAATGTGACACCCTAGTATATGACATAATATTTGATGTAGGACAAGAACAATAAGGACATTTCGCACTATGTATAAAATGTGTAACATTTTGATAGTTGTCAATCGCGAGTAAATTGTATTTAAGGCCGAAACGCTCAGCAGATATAACGAAAAGAATCACAGATAAATAATTAATAATTATTAATAGTACCGCAAAAAATAAGTTCAATTTGAAATAAGGATAATTCAAGAGAAGAAAAAAGAATGACTTAGTCAAAGTAATTGAACCCCAACATTATAAATTGCAAGCTTAACATTTATAAGATAATCTATTCGTAATCTTAATGCCTTATACTCGAACCTAAGGACTAAAATGCAGATAACCTATCGGCGTGGTACATCATGAATGGCCACTTATCTAGTTAACCTGGGGTCAACTAAAGGCTGTTTGCCAACGAAAATGTTTAAATTAAACTTTGTTCTTAACTAGTTTCTGTAATGTAGTTTTTTATTGGCAGTAACAAAATGTCTTTATTATTGTGGTTTTTTCATCTTTAATTCTTTAGTAGGTACTTAGGATACTAATATTCTGTATGTAATAAATTACATATATGAGTTTTTCTGCTTAAACGCACAGATATAGCTTTATCGTAGAACCGACCCCAACATAGTTGGAAAAAAGGCTCGGGAGATGATGAGCTTTATTGTGAAACCTTAGGATACCTAGAATACTTTTCTCCGTGTGCGCACTAATTTATAATAGTGTTTTTTACTTCAAAACTACTTCGAATAGCTAATTTACAGATAAGACCTTTCTTATTATTATGACAAAAATACTACACTCATCTTGTTCAAAAACTCAATGTCAAGTCTAGTAGTTACTATTAAAAATAGAATATCACTTTAGACATAAATGAGGAGTGTTTACTCAACACACTGCCTTTATAAAAGCTTTTTGATATTCTGAGACGAACAACGCCTGTCGCGGCTGTTTGGGCTTATTATTTATACACGACACCCTTAAGATTTAGCGCCTGCTTAAATAGTCTAGCAAGAGAAAAATGGCTTTCGTAAAAAATACTAGATGCTAGACGCAAGTCTCATAAAATGCTGTGGTAATTTCTTTGAAATATAAAATTGCAGTAATGTTGAGCTCAATGGTTGCTCAATTTGTTAATAATTCTATAAAATGTCGGGTAAAATACTATATCTAACTAATTATATAAAAAACTTGATGATTATTAATTATTTATTTAATTATTTTTTCAGTAAATACCAAAATCTGTAGTAAAGAATACTCAGTCACCCATATGAAAAGTAGCCTATATCCTTTCTCTGACTTTAGACTACCTATGTGTCTTCCAAATTTTTAAAGCGGTCCAGCCGTACACGCGTAATATCGTGACCAAGAGAAACAGAGATTATATAAATACATTTAAATTCAACGAATGAATGAATAAAACAAAAAGAAAGATGAGATTACCTTCAACATACAATGACGCTAAGCAAAATAAAACGAGTTTAACATAATATAATTAAAGCTCCAAATTACCAAATTACAGCGGTTTACCACATAAAAGAAGTCTGAGCCTCACGAAGATACCACAAAATTAATATCTCCTTTGAGGTTTTATTACCAGATAGATAAGGTGTAATTCTATTAAAATTTTCTACCCAAAAGTTAATTAAAATATTATCTCAATCTGGTGTGCTCACATTACGTGAAACTACTTAAACTTAAAGTAAAAACTCAATAGGCAGCCCTTGATTGTTTAATAAAACTTAGTAACTTTAAGTTAGACCTGCCAAAAGAATTGGGTAGTTGACTAGGTCAAAAATAAAATACTATAGCAATTGTTTTGGTAAAGAATATTAAAATAAGGTCACTTTCATTTGTTATTTTCAGAGGAATAGTTTTTCATTGATAAATCTAAGTGAAATAAGTATACATTTGATGTGTAAAATTAGTTACGTCATAGTTATTATTTTAATACAAATTGAGCATACAAAGTAACCGTTTTTGACCGTGTTCAATAAAAGTTCAAGTATTTATCAGATCAGTCGTCTGAAAATGTTCGCATAACTGAATTTAGTGGCAATTCCTTTAATCTTAGTAATGTATTTAAGAGAAACAAGTTATTTACTCACAAAATACTTGGACTTATATCGATATCGGTATCTACGTTTTACAATAGCCATTGCACTAGTTGTAACGTTTCGCTTCTGTGAGCCGTTTACAAGCCAGTTCAGCGCTCCAGTGCAGGTTTGATTGCAGCCGACACTAATCTGATCACACTGAAGCATTGATTGGATGAGAATAGCCCTACCATTCGTTCAAATAACTTTATTCAACTCAGCGAAAAAAAAAAAAACGCATTTTTTTGGAAATATGGATGGAAAAGGATATAAGAAAAGAATAAGAAGAGAAGAAATGGTTGTAGCGTGCCAATCAAGCTCTAGCTTAGCTTACCCGTGCATCGGAGAGCACGTGAAATCCACCTAATCTCTCTCCGGTCGTGTCGAATTGCCGTCCCACCGGACTATGAGAGTGAGGGAATAGAGAGTGCACCTGTATCGACGCTAATGCTTTTGCACTATAATATGTCCTGTAGCTGTATGTAGCTGACTGATCTCTTTAGAGAGAACAGCCACCATAGCCGATGATTGGCCCCTATAAGTTTCCTTTCCTTTTTTTTCGTTAAAAATCATCAAATGACCCCTCCCGCTGAGGGTGCAGCTGGAGGGAGTGTCAGACTCTTTAGATAAGTTACTACCTCAAATGATAATATTACTGAAACTATTTATTACTGCAATATATTCCAGATATTAAGAATAGTGAGAACCTGAGATGGAACGAAGATAAGAAACATGAATAAATATGGCCAACGCATGAAGGCAAAATTATTCAATTTATTTCGACTTGACCTTTGTACGCTGACTAGCGGAAAGGTGTATTATGTGTTTTTATTTCATACTTCTACTCATCTTGTGAAAGCAAAAAGCGTAACGGAATGTATACAACATATTTTTCTTAATTGGCATCCAATTTTATAGTGTAAAATGTTCTCAAAAACACACTGGGATTATTAAAATAATTAACAAAGCTTTTAAATCTTACGAGATAAAATCTTGTGTGACAACGCGATTTATAAAGAAAGATCTGGAAATAACAGACGACATCCAAACATTCCTTTTGTATCGAATTTTCATTGAACTATTTCCAATAGAATACGTGTGTATTTTACGAAACACAACATTTACGTTTATTCTGAGTGAAGACAAGATTTGGTTGGAAATAAAGGAAGATGATGTACGAATGATGATCTTCAAAAAGTGCTGATTTTCAGCCTACTTTGAATAATTGTTTTTTTTTATCTTTTTATCTTTAAACGCTTGAATAATGAGTGACAAAAACATTTTTAAATATCTTAAAAAAAAAACAATCATGAATTAGTTACATAATCCAAAATCTATGACTAATTAAATATCACATTTGCGCTTCTGCATTTTTTTTTAAGTTTGATTTTACAGCTTTCATTCTTAAATTAAAAGAAATTTAAGTTCTTAACTTAACAAATCTAATTTATGCCTGTTTCTTTCCATAAAAGCACACAAAACAATACAAATATTCCTAGTAATAACGACACTTCCAACCTTCAACAAATTCGTCACATTCATCCGCTTCTAATACCTTTTTAATAGCCGCTTGCATCATGGTAGGGGACCAAATAATAGCCGCTCGGCCATAAGTAGGGATTGCAAGTGCACTCTAATCACACCTTGTGTGAGGAATGCCCGTTATTTTGTAACTGAACAGAAATAGATCGAAACGAGACCACTTTATCACGCTCATGTATTAAACATAGCGTTTAATTTTGAGTAAATTGCTGTCTATGAGTGGAGATTATATTTAGGTCCATTACAAGCTACCGTTAGCTGTTTCATCCTTTTCCTAAGGGTTAAGCTTTTATGTTATTCTGATGTATAATCTATATTACTACAAAGTTTCACCAAGATTTATTCAGTAGTTTTTGCGTGGTAAAGTGACAAACATACACTTACATCGCATCTATGTATAATACGAGTCGAATTATATTTTCGGCCAGATAGCGTTCAACGGAACTCAGCGAAAAAAAGTTTTACCACAAGATGATACACATTAATTAATAAAAGGAACGTCTTACCAATTAAGAGTACTTACCTACGCTAATTTTAAATGCATGGAGTACCTACATAATTATTCTTAATTTAAATTAACTCGGTTAATGTAAATACCATTTAATGGTAACTCAAAGATAATCTTGGAACTCTTCAAGCAGCCAGTTGTAATCATAATAATGTACATGTATTTTACAACAGTCATTCTTCCTATTAAAATTTCATCAACTTAAAAGATGAGTCATTGCATTTCACTTCATTGGGTTTTTGATTTTGCCAATACATACCTAGGTATAACACCCACTGATCAGTGGGTGTTATACATACATATAGATATGTATGTATTACAATAAATACTTTCTCTGATCCATTTTATTTGTGAATTGTATGTAGATGTGGTTTTTATAACTAATGTTTTCTAATGTATAACAGTTATAGTCAAGTATAACAAGCTATGTTAATAAATAATTCAAAAGCGTCGATAAACAGTAGTCCGGTTATTGATTCAAACATTTCTCTAATATATAATATATAAGAATTAGTAATATATGTAGATAGAATTTAGTAAGGGCCCTCGCCCACGGCGACTTTTTGTAGCGGTGCAGTCGCGATACTGTCGCGCGTAGGCATCGATACAGACGTGCAGCTGTGGCTAGCTGTGTGCCCACCAGATTCAGTCGCGATGCAAATGCGATTCGGTCGCGATGTAGTTACACTGATGTTCGGCACACTCTCTCTCCCTCTGTTCTTTCTCCGATGTCATCCAAGGCTGTTGCGCGTTTGTATTGACACAATCGCGATGCAGTAGCGCGTTAGTAGCGTATTATAAAAGCGACTAACACGCGTTAGAAGCGATACGACTGTATCGCTCCAAAAAGTTGCCCTGGGCGAGGGCCCTAAGTGGGAGTAAACACTACCGCAATTTTGCAATTTTACCGCAAAGCTAACAGCGCTGAACCTAATTGATTGATTGAGACCTAACTAGCACAAGGAACAGTTTCGATAGCCACAGTTCTTAGTACACGGGACGATTGATCAACATATATTGTGCAAAGGTGATTGACGCGTGCGACCGATCCGCCTCCAGTTTCGAAAATGGCCGATAGCGCGACGCATTGTCTCATTTTCCTTGGCTTTCACTGACGCACGCGCATCTAATGTAATACATAATTGCGAGCTACTGCATGTTATGACATGCATTGTTGTCACACTGCTAATTCGTTGGGGGCAGGCTGATTGTTTGATATACTTTTTCTTATGTTATGTGAGAACGGTAAATGAATGTCCTTCCGCTATATTCTATTGTGTGCTTATGTTTATTGCGGAAAAGATACGTTATCGTACAGGTCAATCATCATCAGCCTAGCCTTTTCCTTAGCTATGTTGGGATCGGCTTCTAGTCTGACCAGAGCCAGCTGAGTACCAGAGTTTTAAATGGAGCTACTGCCTATCTGACCTCTTCAATCCAGTTACCTGGGCAATACCACCGCTTGTT
This sequence comes from Heliothis peltigera, assembly GCA_958496145.1. Classification (NCBI taxonomy): domain Eukaryota; kingdom Metazoa; phylum Arthropoda; class Insecta; order Lepidoptera; family Noctuidae; genus Heliothis; species Heliothis peltigera. The sequence goes on from OY292341.1 coordinate 4,139,607, forward strand.
GGTTGTCAGACTTACTGGCTTCTGATTTCCCGTAACGAATGCCAAAAATGTACAAATGACAGCCGAGACCCACAAATTTTGCGTGCCTTCCGAAAAACGGTATCGTCATACAGTTCAATCTACTACCTTTATTTTTTTTGGCGATATGGCAAGACATGGAGTTAGAACTTCTTTCAATTAAATACGAAAGTCGTTCAAAGTTTTTTCAAGTTATAATTCATATTTTTCAGGAGCAAGTCGCCCCAGTCGAAGAGCCTCAAGATGACGACAAACCAGTCAGGTAAATTGTCTTCAACTTTGAAATATAAATTTAATTCAAAGTCTTTGGAATAATCTGTACTAGACTTGATTAGTCGTTAGTTGATTCCGATTTCGCATTCAGCCGTCGGACGGAAATATCGGTTATTCTAGTATTAATTTATATACAAACTAGATAGCAGTTTGTGAAATATCATTTCCTTTGCAACATGGTATAATATTTGTAGTAGACTGTGTCGGTTGGTAAAGGGATTTGTCTTTTACTAGAATTTATGTTAAAATCGGGACACCTTTCTCACACAGGACATCACAACCGATATACTACATATACTTTACACATTTATATTTATAAATTCATACACTTAATAACAACCAGATATTACCCATGCATGCCAATAATGGTTATTCTATTCTAATGCTCATCACATAAATGTCAACCGTGCCGGGAATCGAACCCGGGACTCTCAGCTAAAGAGTAAAAGACATTAGTCTTTATAGGAGCCGACACAACTACATAAGACATTAGTATCGTAGCTAATAGCTTACGTTGGGGCTAACCGATCGTGTGTGAAAAGGTGTCCCGACAATGTATTATTATATTTATTATATTGCGTTTATTTTTCAGTTTAAATATTTAGTTTTGTTTTGGCTATTATACATTTTCCAAACAAGTATGTTTGGAAAATTGTATATCAGAAATATAAAGAAAATTGCAGTTGCGTGGCTTTTAGCCAAAACTGTCGTTGTCTTACGGCATTGCACAGATACCTATCGCAATTTTGAAAATAAATCTAATTCCAAAAATATAAAGTTTATTGAAATATATATTTTTGGTGCCAAAAACTTAAAACTGCAAGAAAAGTTAGTTTATTTATTTTGTTCAGTACGTATTTATAAGTATAGGACTTAAGAGCACTTTTACACAAGTATATTTTTTAATCGATTCTTTATACTATTTATTCTTTTCCTAACTACGTCTTTCAATATTGTTAACATTGATTTGAAAATATTCAAATTCGATAAAGCTCTCTTTATATAATTATATTTTATTTTTAACTAGTCCTGTTGTACTGCACACAATTTTTTTTGCAGTCCATATTTTGTAATCAAAAACTTAATCAAAATTTTTCTGTTGCAACATTCCAGTCGCTCCGACAACGAGCAGTACCGCCCTGGCCAAGTATTCTCGCTGAACACGCAAGAGCTCCTGGAGCTGCAGCCAGAGAGGAAAGCTCCTCTCACCAGCAACCAGCTTCTGCAGCAGCTGTACCGACCCCAACAGGAACAGAAGTCGAATTTACAACAGATATACTATTTGGAACCTCAGACAGCTCGTCAGGTAAGACAAACTTCAATCAGAAAAGACTTCAGCCGTATGGCTTAGAATTCTTAGTTAGGATTAACGATAATATTATGATTACGTCATGACATTTAATTGCATTGAATATTGATTTTTGTACAGACGCCAGCACATTAAGCTACTACAATCTGTCAAATCTCCTTAATACATTTTTAACTGTATCGAGTATTTGTATCAATGTGAAGCATATTGTTCAAAGTTGATTGGGGATATTTAACAGTTTCGAGTACTCACTGCAGTGTTAAGAATTACGTCCTAAGATTTATGGCATTTTATTTTCTGAAATAACTGACGAGTAACAACAATTATTATTATACGAAAAAAATGCTAACTTATTTAGTTATACATACTGTTTTAACAACGCATTACTCTTGATCTCGCAGTCGATAGCAAAAATGCGATTACCCTTTGAGTAATCAATACTTCGTACAGTATCAAAAAGCTTTTAAATAAAATTTTTACATACGAAACGAAATATTTCACCTTAACTGGCTTTCATGCAATCAGACAGCATTGCGAGCTATAAGACATATTTTCATGAGCAAATCAGACTATTTTTTTATATGAAAGACAGATGCCCATCTTTATGTGACATTGAAGGATCAAGCTGAGTCAGTTAACGTAACGCATCAATCGTTCTTTACTTTCAGGTGTCTTACCAACCATCGTCTCATGCTGTCATCGCTCGCCCAGACTACTCTTCCAATGGTGGTGAAGCCTCTGTAGGAGCTGCTTTATCCGTCAGCGATACTGGCTCAAACCAAAATGATGCCTATAACCAGGATCTGCTGGCGTTGCTTGGACAGCCCCCTCTGCGGGCGGCTGAGGAACCTCAGCAACAACTGTACGCTCAACCTCAACAAGTACAGCACATCCAGCAAGTACAGCAAGCCTCTAACGTTCAGAGTGTTGCACCTCAATATCAGCAGGTACATTCAACCCCAAAAAGCAAATACAATGAAAACTTCCCTAACATTCCTAATATGAATTATAACTATGATTCCAGGTTGACAGATACATTACAAAGCCAAGCAAGAAGTCGAAACTCAGGAACAAAGCGCAAATAGCTCCACCCCAACCTTCGGCAGCTCCTCAGCAATATTTGATCGAGACCACCAATGTTCAACAACAGGCGGTCCAGCAGTCGCCTCTGTACCGCCAGCCTGCACAGCCCCAGAGAGTGCCACAGGCTCTGCGTTACGTGCAGGTCCCTCAAACTCAAGCGGCATCTCAGCAAATATTGTATGAACGCCCCGAGTCTCAGGGCTTGAAAGTCGTACCAGCACCCAAACTCCAACCCCTCAGCCAGCCACAGCAGATCCAGCAACAACAGCCCAGAGCTCAACTAAACTACAGAATAGTACCACAATATCAACAGCCTGAAGCCCAACCTAAGCAATACAGGATCTACGAAGCTCCCAGGCAAGTTATCAGACCTCAAGAGCAACGTCTCTCCAGCCAGAGTGTAGAAAGACCAGTTTCATATCTCAAACGGTTCCCCGACCACGAGAAAATGCGAGCTGTAAAAATCTACGAACCCATTGCCGAAGGTTTACCCCAACAACCAGCTCAGATCATTGGTGAGCAGCAGTATTACCTTCGTCCTATCTACAGAACCAATGAACAACGACCAAGGTACGAAATGCCGGCTCAGATCAAATCTGAACAATCAAGGGTATCGGAATCAGCTAAGGCGCCACAGTCGTCTATTTATGTCAGCAAAAATGTAGCTCCGAGGAAACAGGTAAGACCTCAGCAATTGTACAGCCAGCAATCTAGCGTTGAGCAGGTAAACATTGAACAACATGGTCAGAGTTTGGAAGAGCAGAGAGCGCAGTTACCTCCCCCTAAGAACAACAAAGCGTATACCCCTGAAGAATTCGCAGCCTTAGTAGCAGCTGGGTACGCCGTTACCCCTGTACCAGTTAGCTCAATAAACCTCCAAGAGGCTCAGTCTAGGTCGTCGATAGACACCATGACGATGCACCAGAAACGCCGACCTCTGCCTGCCAACAGACGCCATCAATATCTCCCCCTTCGAGGAGACGACGCGCCTTAGATTTAATTTTCTTTCTGTAAATAGGTTAGCTGTAAAATAAAGAAATAGTGATATTCGTTTAAAATTTCATTTTATTTGATGCCCTTTAACCTTTTCCTTGCTTGGTCTAAGCATTCTAAAACAAACATCGTTAGTATGGCACCAGTACCTATTACCATTATAATAATATTATCTTGGGAAACAAAGGAACAGCTAGTTTTACTTTTCATCAAAGTTTTTAAACTGAAATCTTTTCTTAATTAGGAAAATTAGTTAGGAACCCAGACTTTAAATGTTTGACGGGCAAATTCTCTTTAAAAGAGTCATTCACAAAATACACGCCAAATATTTCATTAAATTTCCATTAACTGTTGGCTTTGTTTACTTTTCCAATCCATGCATTTGCTTTTTAATTTAGTTTTGTCAATATTTTAACAAGGATTTTCGAACAAAATATTATAATAATAATTGCGTTTGATTTATTAAGTGCTTTGAACTTGTTTTAAAGCTTCAGTGTCATCTAAATCGATAGTAACCGCTCACGTAGTGTACACACAATCTCTTAATTAAAATTCAAGCAACGTGTCACGCATAAACTTGAGCAATATGAAAATGTTATTTCTAAAAAGTTATTATAAAAGGTATATTTTCTTTGGAATTTAAAATAATATTTTTGTTTTTATGCAGATGTATCAAATTTTCATGGAATACGTATCTTGAATGACGCACCGCAGAAGTAAATGATGATTTTATACAACATAATATTTCAATTTCACAGCCAGTGAACATCTTATTTGAAAACGTGAAGATCACAGGCGATAGCTTTATCCTCTGAAATGGAATATTCAGATCATTTGAAATGTGTCAAGCCATTCATGATATTTTTTTTTTGTTTTAATACGTGGTCAACTTTTGGGTTTCATAATTGTTTACGTTAAATTGCACATTATTAAAAAAATATCCTTATATATAGGTTCATACTTGGACTATTGTATTGACCTAAATTCACTGATTTGATCTTCGGCTCACATAGAAATCAGCCAGCCACGCAAGACCTAATATTGTGTAAAAGCATTTGTGCGGACACAGATGCACTCTCTATTCCCTCACTCTTGTAGCTCAATGGAACGGCAATCCGACACGATCAGAGCGAGATCAGCCGCATGAGCGACATTTACGTGCTCTCCAATGCACGGGTGTATTAGCGCCTACTCCAAACTTAGGACTGCTTTATGAAAATTACTATTAAAAACTAAGAAAGCGATTTCAGCTCGACCTGGGAATTTATTCGCATGGGCTGTAAGCTCATACTTGACAAAGTCCTATAAGATATGCATAATTACGACTGCATGATTAGATACGCAGTCGTCCCCTGGGAGCACTATAACAAGAAAACTTAGGAACAAGTTACTGACACGTAGAAACTACCTCTTTAGCGATGATCTTAATTAGAATATAGATGACATTAACTAATGATTCTAGATGCAGTAACTTTATTTCACTCACGGGGACAATTTGCATAGGTGTGTGTAAAACTGTGTAGTTGGTTGCAACTTATAATATTAAGGTATTTTCATTTCATTGAATTTACCTAACTAGCTGATTCACACAGCTATATCACTGTCCCGTGGGAAAAAATTCCCGCATTAGCAAAAAAATATAGGTAAGGTGAGGGTAGCTCAGAAACCTTGCACTTCACGGAGACGCCGCTAGCTGTCATCAGTCCACCCGTGACCACGGTCGGTGTAATTCGGCCGAAACGTCGGGAGAAATAGAGGTAGCGTACATGCCTTTAAAATTTTTCATCGCGAGTAAGACCTGTGTGTTGTGTTTAAAATATAGTGCCTACCACCTGCCAGTTAGTTACAAACAAATGCTACCAAAAAAATGCTACCAAATGGTTTTGAAATTAAACAACTTTAAAAGGTAACCAGACATTCTGATGTGCAGTCATTTTATCCAATGTAAAGAAACTGCGCAAAAGTATCGAGTTGGAACCAATAATAAGCACCTAAACGCTACCTTCCAGTGTAAATAAAAATATATAATATGAGTAAATTGACTCGTAGCGCCTTGAGTAAATAAAGAAGCAAATTCTCACTTAGATACTAACAGTAGTTTTTTAGTAGGCGCTGTCTATTAAAGTTCATCAGCTATTATGGTAATTCAGATTTCAGTGGGATGATGAAGGATGATGGAGGAAGGAAGAATGATGAAGTCATCATCCTTTAATACTTAGTATGATAGCAAAAAATGGCCGTTGTGCAGTGCATGATAGGGTGTAGTATGCCCTCGAAAGTTCGGGAGAGTGTTCAGCAAAATAGTTATCTTATTCGTAAAATATTTTCAGGCGTGTTACTTCTTGAATGACAGCTTTTCCCATCTTATCGGATATACAGCAATACGAGACACATACTCAGGACGGTATTTCTAATATATTCGTCTCACATCGGAATTTTTCGATTTCGCCTCCTGACAAATGATAGAACTTTGTGATGCTCTGTCATTACATTTGTGGTTCTATTTATAGTATTAGGTGATATGAATTTTCCGTTACTGTACTGACGCCAGCACATCAAACTAACCGAAACTGTCAAATTTTCCCAATCAACTTTGAACTTTATGCTCCAGCGATAAGATTGAAAATCCATTAAGAAAAATTGTCAGATTGTTGTAGCCTGATGTGCTGGCTGGTATAGGTAATTCAAATTCGATGTACAGACGCCAGCACATCAAGCTACTGCAATCTGTCAATTTCCTTAATAGATTTTGAACTTTATCACTGAAGCATATGGTTCATAGTTGATTGGAAAAATTGAACAGCTTCGGTAGCTTGATGTTCTGGCGACTGTATAGACGTCAGCACATCAAGCTACTACAATCTGTCAAATTTCCCTAATAGATTTTCTGATTGAAGCTGATTGGGAAAATTTTAGTTTCGTACAGGTTTTTTACAGGTACACTGATGTGCTGGCGACTGTACTTTTAGTGCGGTTTGAGTATTACTAAGCAACATCATGAATCAGAGTTTACCTATATACCAATAGAGTGCTGAATCTTGGATCGCACTTTACTATAATTTGACGTCATTACGTTACTTTTAAAATTTATCGTACAACCCGTGGTACAACCCAATTGAGCTCGCTCCTATCTTATAAAATCAATGCTAGGTACTGGCCTTACCAAATAAAACTACAGTAGGTATACTTATAATGCAGTAAAATATTTTTATTTTATTTATTTATTAACACATCATAAGTTCCTAAATCAATAGTGTTGCCATATTTAATGTTATAATAATTAAATAATATAAACAGAAACCCAGTATCAACAGAAGTAGTACATTAGTCTAATGATATATTTCTTTGTGCAAAGCTCCTAATTGCTTGTATTTACCATAGAATATAATAACAACAAACAATGTATGGCCGAGGGCAAGAACAAGCCTTATTCTTAATTTGGGAAAATTATTCCCTTTGAAACAAAAAATGTACCTAATTAATTTATGAATAATCTTTTGTGTCTGGTTGTTAAGAAAAACATTTATACAGAAAAATAATAACAGTTTTTATGCTCCAATTATATTAAATCATACTTATTTATTTGTAAGGTTATATCAAAAAATGTGCAATTATAAAAACATCTAAATATTATGGTATGGGAGCCCTAGGAAGGATTTTGGGAGTAACTGGAGCGCATCAGATTAACATATAGGAGAAGTGCGCGAGTTAAAGGTAGTCCGCTAGATAAGTAAAAACCTGAAAAGTGTCAGATTAAGAGTCAGATGGATTAATTACGATCTAAAGAAAGCTGTACTTAAAACATTTTTAGGCTCCAACTAGCATTTCTTCTGAATTCCTACCGCGCTTGAATAAAACGGCTGTATTTATTGTTCTTCTGTATGGTAACCCGACTACTATAAAGGCAGATTAATATGTTATTTGATGTCAGTACCGTACAGTAGCTGTTTATTACAAAAAATGTGAAAGTCTGTAGAAGCATTCCCCATCGCTGAAGAGGAAACAATGTCTAACATTTTATTCTTATTTTTAAGGTTATAGGTCCCCATGACGCTCGAGTTCCTACCGATTTAGGATCCTCGCCTCCCATACCATTATATCAAAACTTTTTATCTTTCAATTCAGTTGTCAAAGGTGATTCATGCAAAAAATGTGAACTTCCTTTGTTTTTCTTTCGCCTTTTGATTTTGTGTAGCCACGATATTCGGAGACCTCTTGTATGTAAATCTTTAGTGGTCCTCAAAAGAAACCTACCTAAGGTTATGATTGCTATGTAGGAAATATTGACTGCAGTCGTTTGATGTTATCGTGGGTACTTTCAATAAAATTGTCATGTATATTTATAAGAAAATCATAATACAAAATTGCATAATATTACATAACAAGCTTATGACGCAAAATTATTCCAGCAGTGTTTAAGAATCAATGTGAATATTTTCAATCCTCGACGCAAGTAGAGGATTGTTATAAGTTTCACCGCTTAGAGTCTGTATGTTAGTGGTAAGGCAGCGGATGAACCAAAGTTGAAAATTTATTACTTAGGGAAAGACAGAATAATGTGCTGGCGTCTGTACCAGCGAAAATCGTATTTGTTACATAATTAAACAATAGTAATACTTCTAATTGTCCAATTTTCTTCATAAATATAGCAACTTATAGGTAGTTAGTATCAGTAACTGGAAAACCCAATTGCACGGCCAGGGCGGAGCGATGCGGCGAACTGATTCGATTACAGGCCGCGCCGCACTCAGCTTCTCCCTAATTACCTTTTAATTTCATCACACTGTACTACAGAATCAATAATACGAGTATTATTAATGTATAGAAATTATTATTTTTTTCAATAAAGTATTTTCTCCCTATTTACCGCATGAAAGTTCTGGAGTGGGGGCTTATGACGTCACTATTTAGTACAATAGATATTTTTGTGGATGGAGAAAGGAAAAAAATAAAGAGTCCAATATTTTTTTTAATCCAAATACTGCCTCTATTCTTTTAGTCAACATTCTAGGAGTAGAATCGAAATCAGGATTTTATCTTCTAAACGGCTTGACTCTTATCTACAAAACACTCGATACAGTTAAAACATTAATGTAACTATCCAAGTAACTACATATAACTTTACGTGCTAAAGAAACCAGTTAAACATTTCTTGCATTTATTGCTCCAGTTCACGCTATTACTTGTTCAGTTTTGTACCGAGATTCCAATTTTGTCGGCCTGAATTTCGGTTTCGGCCTAAACTTGTTCGAGGCTAGCCTTCAAAGGCTGTTAGATCCAGTGCATAGTAAATTGAAGGACCGATATGCGGAGACATGCAAACGAGTATCGGTTTATTGATTATGTTGATAACTGTGGAGCCGATAGACAGGAGAGGTAGACAACTTAGGCTGAACTAGACAAGAATTCGTGTACAGACGCCAGCTGCACATCAGGCTACCCGAAACTGTCAGCGGCTGTCGGCTTCAGCAATAAAGTTGAAATCTATTAAGAAAATTTTACAGATTGTAGTAGCCTGATGTGCTGGCGTCTGTACATCTGGCAGCTCATCAAAAGGTTAGCTACTCTGTACATTTGAGGGCTTCTGTTTCCAGTCGGGTTATGCTTGGGTTGTAATTTAAGAGGTACATTTCAAAGTGGTTAGTGACAATAAATGTAGTGTCAAATACAATACTTGATCGTTAAAAACAGATATTAGGAGTAAAAAGGACCATATTATAAAGTTTTAAATAATATAATTATTTATCTATACTAATATTACTATAAAGCTTAAAAGTGGTTTTTTGCGGTAATTTCAGGACCGATTTGAAAAGGGAAGCTAGTATTCATAGAAAAATGTAAAATCTAAAAGTGCCTTATCCATCAACAAGTATGAAATAACTAGCTGCTACCCGCGACGTCGTCCGCGTGGGCATTAGAGTTCTGGGGCTGATTTTACTTTGCAAAGTTTGGCGGACATTTGACTTATGTTTTCATATCACAACAATACACACGCGTCGTCTAAGACTGGACATGCAGGTGTGGCCTTCCGCTGCTTCTCGCTCTGGTCTTTGTCTTAGATTGAACTGAACTTCGAAGGTACAAAATGTGTATGTTGTTGCGGAATACATTCTGAACCTATGCTCGTATATAAGAATGTACATATTATATGTCGTCACTACTTCAAATAATTTGTAGTCACTTCGAACTTACATTGCAGGTCGATCACGTCGAGGTCGATAAAGTTGGTTTAGGCACTAAGTATGCGCTCTTCATCGCTAGTCTAGTAGTCGCATAACATAACATAATAATTGCTGTGCACGACGTGGTATCGGGTTCGATTCGGTCGAACCAGGTCGGACCAAAATCGCTTTGTGAGTGTTTGGAAACTGAAAAAGCAGCCCGGGGACTGGAAGTTGGTAAAGGATACGGTGGAGCAAACGGTGGGGATGCGCTCTGCTTGGGCGGAGCACCACCGTGTCCTCACAGCGGCGAGCTTTCTCATTCGGCCCTGGTCCAGGCCATGGTCCGGAGCATGAAAGAATGGGAGCGGCCGCCTCCTTCTGCGAAGCAATCATGCTAGCGAAGGAGGCGGCGGAGTGGTTTAGAAACAGCACCGCTCATTCCAGCCGAAGCGGAAAAGCTGGTACTGGTCGACACCGCGGGCGCCGAGTGTCGAGGGACGACTTCCAGTATTAGTGTTTAATCTATGACTCCCGACCACCGTAGGCGTGGGTCTGTGGGCGGTGGGTTTTGGTTGGTTCACCGTCCGTACGTCTAAGGACGACAGCCCGTGTCGGCGGCGCGTTCTATTATACGCGCTCCTCGAAGATATGTCAGCAACATGGGCCTCTTAGTTACCGTGGCCCTGGCATACAGGGATCTCCAAAAGGCACATAGTAGGTTTTAATCAGTAAGAGTGACACTTCCTCCAGCTGCATCCTTAGCTGGAGAGGTTATTTTACGACATCCCACAAAAAAAGACTGAAAGTTGGTGATTGATATATCCGTGCATCGGAGAATACGTAAACATCGATCGTGTGCCTAATCTCTCTCCGGTTGTGTCAGAATTGTCGTCCGTGTCGGGCTGTGAGAGTAAGGAAATAGGGAGTGCACCTGTGGCCACACAAATACTTACACAGCTAATTGATCTTAGACGCCCTTATATGCGCTGACGGTTTCTTAGGAGGCAGTTTATATCAACAAATGACTGCTGGACATGGATGAAGAAAGAAGTTGAGTCTTCCTAATTTGAGATATCTATCTAAGGGGCTACATTGTAATGAACATCGTAGTCAACCCTTAGATTATTACTTATTCCCTTTCCTTTTACGACCACTTAGAGTCAGAACAGCAGCCAACCCTATTCGAAGAGATCTGTTCTTTTCTGAATCGTTTCCAAGAGATTGACCTTTTCTCTAGAATTATTTAGTCATACATATGTATGTATTTTTGATCAGTAATCGTTCGTAAAAATCAAATAAAAATATTGATAAGCCATGCTGCTTTGTTGCGTGTGGTATACTGGAAGCTTAGCTAACATTACCCCAGACTGATATTGTATGAAGAAAGTACAGCACTCCTTCTTTGATCTTAATTATTAGTAGTAGGATTTTGAAGTGTGACGACAAAACAAAAAAAAACATACCGTCGAATTGATAAGCTCCTCTTTTTGAAGTCGGTTAAAAATAAATGTGTACTCCGGTTTCGGCTTCGACGAAAATTCTCTCGATTCAAACACTATTACACGGTTCTCATATGATCGGAAACAAAGATTTGCTTTCAGCATAAAATCATGTTTCAAATACGTTCCCAGTAATGTAATTTGGGGAAAACCTTCGGATATTTTTGTACTGAATATGAGATATATTTGTAACGGTTACTTTTGCGATTTGAATTTATCTACAACCTTGTATAGCTATATGTATATTTCTATATTAATTTTATAAAACTGAAGAGTTATTTTTGTTTGCTTGAATGCATTTATCTCAGGAAGTATAGAACCGATTCGAAAAAGTATTTCAGTTTAACAAAGCCTACTTATTGAGGAAGGTTATTTGTTATTTGTTTTGTAAAAAGTTTTTATATTATCTTTTTAGTGTAAAAAATCGTGTTTCGTCATCCATTTATACACTGAATACCTTCTATAATAGCTATCATTACTGAAGTTTGTGGGAAATTCTCATTATAACATCATCCACATAAATCAAACAAATGCTCATAAAATAAAAATTACTTAACCAAATTGCATGAAATTTTTATGGGACCAAATGGCAATTATATTGCATTGAACAAAAAAAGAATTACACTAATCGGACTAAAAACCTCGGAGTAATCCTCCTCCTTTTTTTGGAAGTCGGTTAAAAAGTAGAAATGTAGATTATAAATCACAGTGTCTAATAAATAAAACCTCAACAAACAACCGAAGCAGTATTCAATTATTACTTTGAATTGACGAAGCCAGAAAGTTTTCAATTTAACGAGAAAACTTTATCATTCGCTCGGTTAGAAGTTTTACTCCACTTATTTTGAACTGTGACTGACTTGGTAAACTGGATTTTCGACATCGAATAAATTACTCGATTTTTAGAAGAATCGAGCTTTATTTTTATTATGGTACGAGCACTAACTAAGCCGATCGGGTCTGAGATTGCTTGTAGTATAACAAGGGCTTTTTTTCTCTTTAAGATTATTTAGGTCAACTTTTTGGTGGTGTATGTAACTAATAGAAAAGGTCAAAGTCTATTTTTAGTTCCGTATTTACGATGTAAGTAAGTAGGTATATCTTGGACACCAATGACTGTGTTTCGGATGGCACGTTAAACTGTAGGTCCCGGCTGTCATTGAACATCCTTGGCAGTCATTACGGGTAGTCAGAAGCCAGTAAGTCTAACCAAGGAATATTGAGTTGCCCGGATAACTGAGTAAAAGAGGTCAGATAGGCAGTCGCTCCTTGTAAAACACTGGTACTCAGCTGAATCCGGTTAGACTGGAAGCCGACCACAAAATAGTTGGGGAAAGGCTCGGGAGATGATGATTTAAGATAAAAGTCACAGTTTGTAACGGTTACTTTTGCGCAATAGTTGGCTTCGAAGGCATTAAAACCCTGGCATTCAGGAAGCAATGGAATAAAACTTAGTGTTGTTATTTTGAAGAAACGCAAAATTGTGACGATTAAGTAAAAGAAGATAATCCAGAAAAGGACTGGATTAATTTACCACTAACAAAAGGGAATCTGTTATTATTATTTCCAATACTGAAAATGACTGAGTGAGTATAATAACCGAAGCAATTGGAATATCGTTAAACGTAGCGACTACCAAACCAATTTCTGAACACGTTAATGGTAAAATAAATAGCGAACTAGAAGAGTTAGCTTAAAAGCCTGCAGTGTACATACGTGACCAGTGCGCTGCGAGTGAACTTCAATGCGAAACCGGGAAGTAAACAAACACTTAAACTCTGTTACGGAACCATATTTACTTACAACATTTACTTAAGTAAAGTGAAAACAAATAATAATCTAAACAGAGTACAGTTGCAATTGCAAGAGTAATGTATTAACTTTAGGTCGGCCATCATATGGCGGGGGTGCGGGTTGTTCTCAAGAGCTATGATGATGGCATCCAGGCCGATTGTCGGCTACGGCGGCCGTTCTCATTTATGGAGATCAGCCAGCTGCGCAGGACATATTATAGTGCACAAGCATTCGCGCAGACACAGGTGCACTCTCTATTCCCTCACTCTCATAATCCGATGGGACGGCAATCCGACACGACCGGAGAGAGATCAGGCGCAGGACCGACATTAACGTGCTCTCCGATGCACGGGTGAATCAATCACCAACTTCCAGACTCCAGGCTGCTTTGTGAAAGTTTCTCAAAACCCACAAAGCGATTTCGGCCCGACCCGGGATTCGAACCCGAGACCCCGTGCACAGCAGTCGCGCCTTGCGACCACTAGACCAACGGGGCAGTCAAGGTCTGTCTCAAGAGCTATCGTGGCTCTGGCACATAAAGATCTCCAGAAGAAACGTAGTGGGTTTTCGTCAGTAAGAGTCTGACACTCGCTCTAGCTGTACCCTCAGCGGGCAGGGATTTGATGGTTTCCCAATGAGGAGTGACGCAATAAAAACCTGAACAATATTTGCATATTTTACTCAAGTGACAAAGTTAATTATGTAATCAAAACAAAACATAATTACTTATCTTCTTGTTCAAGGCTACGTTTGTTATTAATACTACTAGCTCAATGCGGTTTTACTCCCGTCCCGGTGGAACTTCTTCCCGAACTTGGATAAAAAGTATTTATTCTGGTCTATGTTAGTATGCTTAGTTCTATCAAATTTGTTCTGTAGTTTTTTGTATAAAAGAGTAGCAAAAATTAAATCACGTTAATCAAAGGTATAATTAGTTTAATAATATTAAATTAGTCTCAAATTCGTTTTCTTTAATTTCAAAACTTCACCGCAAAATATGATAACATGCAAATTCCCCAGACGAAATCAACTACCGTGCAAATTATACCCAGGGAGTTAGGAAACGCTTACTCATCGGGCCTCATGCCCTCACTGTGAGGGTTTCGTACGTAGGTCAAGGAAATTTAAGTTCGCCGTCAACAATTTTGCATGATTATAGAGTTTGGCTTTCGTGGTATCTATACTAATATTATAAACCTGAAGAGTTTGTTTGTTTGAACGTGCTAATCTCCGAAACTACTGGTTCGATTTGAAAAATTATTTCAGTGTTAGATAGCCCATTTATCGAGGAATATTTATTTGCATTCCATAATTATACCGTAATCACGTAAAACGTTCCATAGTTATATTTCATAATTATAAAGGTTACCGGTACCCCTTTCTAATTTCATGATTATTGAAAAATCAGATGCTAAACAATAGCTGAAAATACATTCCGTTTTACATAAAACATGTTTGTTTATTTACCCGATAAACATTAGCCAAACATCAGCATATCCGAAATAATGTAGTCGTTCCATCGGATACAGTTAAGCCGATCAAGTAATTTGGATGGGTGATTATAATTGCAAATGAATTGAACCAAATTGTATGTATGAATTTGTGCTGTGATTGGTTTTGATGGGCTATGTGAAACAAGGAAATGCAAAAACTATTGTTGTGGGAATATATTGCAAGTATTTACAGCCAGGTTTAGCATAACCTACCGTGTGTAATATTTTTTCTCGATATCATATCAATATAAATTAATTTCAAGGGAGGGGAAGAGAAGTCAGCAATTTTGCATAACCCCATAGGGCCAAGGCTTGCTGGGGTTGCGGGTTATTTTCAAGGGTTACCGTAGCTCTGGCACAGAAGGTCCTCCAGAAGGAACATAGTGGGTTTGAGTCAGTGAGACTCTGACACTCCCTCCAGCTGCACCCACAATGAACGAATCGAACTATTTTCAAGATACTCTGATGTTGTTTAATACATACGAAAAACTAGTTCAATGTAGTTATCCCACATGATGGCGTCCTGGCCGATTGTCGGCTACGGCGGCTGTTCTCATTTATGGAGATCAGCCAGCTGCGCAGGACATATTATAGTGCACAAGCATTCGCGCAGACACAGGTGCACTCTCTATTCCCTCACTCTCATAATCCGATGGGACGGCAATCCGACACGACCGGAGAGAGATCAGGCGCAGGACCGACATTTACGTGCTCTCCGATGCACGGGTGAATCAATCGCCAACTTCCAGACTCCAGGCTGCTTTGTGAAAGTTTCTCAAAACCCACAAAGCGATTTCGGCCCGACCCGGGATTCGAACCCGAGACCCCGTGCACAGCAGTCGCGCCTTGCAACCACTAGACCAACGGGGCAGTCCTGTGAAAACCTATTTATCCCACATAAATAGGTTTTCACAGAACTCAATTTTCGGTATGTACGCGTAATATGAAATTATAGCTTGTCCAGTTAGCAAAAATCGGATTACGCGGCTCACCGAATTACGGCCGGTGAAGTGGGTTTTGTCAACCTGAAAATGCGTGGGGCCGGCCTTATTGTGTGAAATTCATGGTACGTTTACATTTTCTGTCGATTTGCTTATGAATTTCGTATTTTTGGAAATGAAACGATGTCTTTTTAGGGACATTACATTTCTAGTTTGTCCTTGATAAATATTACTGTGAAGTCTTTCTAAGAAAGATTTTCTATTTTTGGGATAAAAACTAGACCAACAGGCCTAGGCCCAGGAATGTTGGAAATATTTTTAACCGACTTCAAAAAACGAGGAGGTCCTCAATTCGAGTGGCTTATGTTGCCTATGGCATTATTCTAGTTTGCAGTACCTACGTTACATCAAACAAATAATAATATATTGAAGGGAGGTCTTCTCTCATTACTTGATTTTCTTCCCAAATATGTACCTATAAAAACCGTGACTTTAATTGTGACGTTTGGAAGAGAAGACTAGAAGAACTGTTACATTTCTTTTTAAGGTAATCACATTCTCCTAGACTATTTGATATTTATGTCACACATCTTTTAAACTCGATTTTATTCATAACCGTTAAAGAAATAAAGTGCAATCTACTTCGTCAGTTATACCTCGATTTACCATCTAGATAATCTTATTTGATTCATCATAACTATTCCAGAGTATAAGAATATTTATAACCGACTTCGAAAAAAGGGACGAGCTTCTCAATTCGATCTATAAGTATGTATGTCGTTTTCTACAGACTAGAGACGAACAATTAAAATAACACTTTATAAGACACTTGGTAAGCGCCAAACTCAAATTATATTTGAAAATAATTGGGATAAGATATTCACGAGCTCTTGAAACGATCCTGAGGGTTTTTGAATACCTTTGTTAAGAGAGCGCTCTGTTCTTTTTTTACTTTCACCTTAGTTCTAATAACTTTACCGTGAGCTACACAAAATAGTGTAAAAGAACCCTAATTATGCTGATATATTGTTGCTGTTTCCTTGCTTGTTGGTTTTTCACTTATAAACAGCTGCAAAATATTAAGCACATGTAAATATTATACGATATCTATTTATTTCTTCAAACAGCATATTGTAGTGTGTAAGCCAATCCTCCATACAATATGTACTTGGTATTAAGCTTAGGTTAATCATAACAGTATAATATACGCCTTAGTCAAGTCAACACGTCTCATCATTTCGGACCTATAACCACCCATAACCCCCCTATAACCCCCCCCCCCCCCACATTGTAATATAGACGTTGATAAAGTCTTAGGAAATTATTTCAACATGCCATACAACAAGTCTGGTCGAACAACTATTGTCCTTGCTATGACAATTCTGATATCCTTCAAGATATATCTTGTAAATATCTGAATACCTAATACTTGCCAAATGTTTCTTTCACATCCCCTGGACACTACTCCTAGCTACTAACTATTGCCACTAGCATACAGACAAAGAGTAATCCATAAATTTCCTCGATAAATGGTCTATCAAGCGCTGTAAGATTTTTTCATATCATACCAGTAGTTCCTGATATATACGCGTTCAAGAAAACAAACAAGTTCTTTATCGATATAATATGAGTGTGACTTAAGTAACTATTATTAAGTCTCATATTCGTATTAAGGCATTTCTTTCATTCGCTTTATAATGTACAGAACACGACCCAAATTTTCACGAACAAACCCTATAGTACATTTCCATATTGCTACCGTGTTCATAATTTTTGATAAAGATAATGCCTGCCCGGAATCCAATTATCTGCTACCTGTTCGTATGTAACCAACCCATGTTAACATATCCATATTTATACTTTATGTTATACGTGAAATAAAACCAGCTGGTATTTTACTCCAGGATATTTGGTGACGTGATATTTTTTAACATATTAATGCGCGAGCTTAACTCCTGAAAGTACGGATGCCAGCACATCAAGCTACTACAATTTGTTGAATTTCCTTAATATATTTTCAACTCTATCGCTGAAGCATATGGTTCAAACTTGATTGGGAAAATTTGACAGTTTCGTGTTATTTTCAGTGGCGTCTGTACATAGTGGGTTTTAGTCAGTATGAGTCTGACGCTCCCTCCAGCTGTACCTTCAACGGGAGGGGTCATTTCATGATTTGACACGAAAGAAAAAAACTTAACTTCAGATTAGTGGACAACGTTAAATGAGTCTTTTTGACTGGTTTTCCATTATTCTGGTAGTCATAAATTTTTTTGGGAACCATAGTGTGTGTAATTGTAATAAACCTTCTCAAATACTCTGACGAATTTTTTTTTTGTATTTGTCTACAAAATTACTACTTAATTTACTACCCAAGCTCATAAAAAACAAGTGAAGCTAGATAAAGTATTGCCTAATTTCGTCAAAGTCCCAAATACTAAGTCGTTTTCATTTCGCCTGTCCCAAGCATTCCCAAGCTTTGTTGTCATATATTGTAACCTCACTTTTACTACAGCCTTTGTTGGGAAGCCTGCTAAAGTCTTACAAAGGGAAAAGTTTTTTTTTTATATAACAAGTAAACAAATGAAGGGTTTTTTGCCCTTGTGACTGGGTTGGGTAATAGAGTACGATCCCGGGGCCGCCAGACATCGCTCATTTGCTCAGTAATGAAACCTATGAAGAAATACGGACTAACTTCAATATAGGGGTCTGTATCACAAAGAAATGCTTTATGTAACCTTTAAATGCAGGTTATAACAGTGTTATGCCTTATTGGTCTAGTAGTGGCAAAGCGCAACTGCTGATCACGGGGTCTCAAATCCCCGGTCTGGCCGAAATTGCTCTTTATGTTTTTAAAAACTTTGACAAAAGCAGCGCGGAATCTTAAAGTTGGTGATTGATATATGTACACATTTCGATACTGCGCCTGATCTCTCTCCGATCGTGTCGGATTGCCAACCCATCAGGCTAGGAGAGAGTGGCAACAGAGTTCGCGCTAATTCTTGTGCGCTGTGATATGTCCTGCCCTGCTGGCTGAGGTGAGCTTTAAAAGAGAACAGCCGCCGTGGCTGACAATGAGTCTGGAAGCTATAATAGAAAAGAAATGAGTCAATATAAGTTGCATTACACGTTTTCGTGCAAATATTATTTTGCAGTTTGGCCCTTGACTAGTACAAATAGTGACTTTATAATGTTTTTGGAATAATATCGGGAACAATCTATTATAGATTATTATGAATTATGCATGATAACTTTTTTACTACAGTAAGGGCTAGATAAGTTTCAGATAGTTTATCTGGCAGATAATTTCATACAAATTCTGTTCCATTTTTTAATTTATCCGCTACATAGTGGCTATTGGGACATTTTGAAACTGACCCTAAACAAACTAAAGTTAGCAAATACTATAATATTCAGTTCAAATATAACAACATTAGTTAAACGTACCTACATATGTTTGTCGTTATAACAATAAATTAATAAATACCGATATCATTGAATTGGAATAATATATCGCATTCATGTTTTAATTTGCTTTGTTTGCTATCCGGTCGTGATTCCAATATTTCATTAATCTAGTACAATATTGTAACATGAGCTAGTACATACATATGTCGCAGCCAGTCTACTTAAAATGGTCATTCAATCAAACAGCTAGCCTTTTGACTGAACAACGTCATTCAATTCTAGTTTTATAATTGAAGCACTCAAAACGTTCAACATTATAGCTTATTAAAAAGCCGCTGATTAAACTATGTAGTTCAGCGCCCGCCACAGTCTTGTTTTTCAACATGGCGTTGTTGTTGCTAGACGTTGTTGTTATTTCAAGATATTTTTTTCCTTTGTTGTAAGTTTTATTTATTACAGTAAAGTCGAATTCTCTTGGTAGCTAAAAAATATAATAACCTAAACTGACCGACTGCGAGTCTTAGTCCCTGCTCGTAATCAGTGTGCAATGTGACCAATGTTTGATTGAATAGGTAGAGTTCTTCACTCAAAGGCCTGGCTGTTTGACTGAATGGCTATTTCAACCATTTGTCTTCAACACATACATAGTTAACTAGCATACTAGTAATATTAAATTATGTGGTCCCTACTGGTAAAGCTAATATGAGCAAATACGAACTTATTGAACTGTAAATATAGGACTGTAATTTATGATCGCCAATGCCTATATCAAAAACTAAATGGATTTTTTTTAAGAACATATTACGGACTAATCATTAGAATTAACTAAATAATTTGCACAAATGCAATCTGTGAAATTTCTGTAAAAGATTTTCAACTTTATCGCTGAAGTATATGGTTCAAAGTTGTTTGGGAAAATTTGACAGTTTTGGGTAGCCTAATGTGCTGGTGTTGTAGGTACAGAACAACAATCGGTTAACTATTCTCACACTTTTCTTTCTGTGAGGAAGCATCGACTGTCCCCTCGCGCTGTGGACCCGTCTGGATGGAATGTCAGACTCTTACTGACCTTTTGTTCTTTCTGCAGGTCTTTGTCGCCACGGTAACTCTTGCGAAAAAACGGCGACCTTCACATTATATTGTATAAACTTGACTCCAGAGTGAACACTTGTTTCAATCTGCTACCTGTCCTCTTGGATACACTTCACCCTTGAGGTATCCCCAAATGGTTGTTAAAATGTATAACTCTGAAATGTCACACATTTTTCCTACCCTATTTACACGCTAGCACACCTGCTTAAGGAAAACTCCGAGAAAATCTGTACTGTAAACAAATCCACACCGTATTTGACTTGACGTTATAATTTATATGGCATCAGCACACTGAATAGCTGGGAAGATGCATTCAAGTACTTTACCAACTTATGAACAAAGTTTATTTAAGCTACTTCGACTCTTATTGCCTAGGTAATAAGGTTAAAGTGGAGTGTATGAGTAAGTTGGCGTATCGTGAAGCACATTTAACAAAGACATCGCCGGGTACGAGTGTAGACGATCGTAGACAAGTCTAACTAGCTGCAGCACGTAAGACTGTCGCGTGGATTTGTTGCGAAAGTATTGCGACTTATAATCCTGGATTTTTGGAAAACTGTGTCTGAAAAAATACAGAACAATATGGAGTTTAAAACCTCTCTGCCGTGCGTGTAACTTATGTAGCTGTTTGCGGAATATGTATATAGTTAATGTTTTTATTTCTACCATAAAATAGTGAAATACTACATTTATTTGCATCTAAACTTAAGGCACAGCTTCTAATAGCAGAAGTATCCTGAATGTGAAAAATTTAAGAAGAGAAATTTTATTAGGGTACTGTTTTCGTCCACAACAAATTTTCAAAATATAGCCAAAAAAGTCCACTTAAATAAACAAGTTTATCTACGAGGAAAATTCAATAGCATTCAAGACAACGTCTTCTAAAATATGTATTTAGTACTGTCATACAATAAACAAGAATCTCCTGTAAACATTTATTCATCTTTGTTCTCAATGTGTAGAGGTCAACATACATAAATGAACCTCTTTGGCCTTTAAAAGAAAAACAAAAAAAAGATAGTAGGAGGTATCAACCATCCCTTCACCCACTCGAACCGAAACAAACATCAAGAGAACACAAAAATAATCCTCTTGTTAATCTCGAATAATTACGTCTATATCCCCGTATCAATAGAGGGTATTGAAAATAATCCCCGGCTATGGATTTGTTCCGTCCAAAAATAGCCGATAACATATAAAAAGGGGTTTCGGATAAAAACTGAGAGCCCTTACGAAAAATCTCGTATTCATTGCATAAAAATACGAATGAAAGCCGAGTACGTCCGAGTATTATATGATCGTTTGAAATTTAAATGCTGCAATGAAAATTTCAAAAGGACTTCTAGAATAACGAAGATTTTTTGTAAATCCCAAAATTTATTTATTTTTTAACTTTCTTCTCTTTAAACTCTTAACGTTGAAATCCGGTAAAGTGATTTTTTATTATGTGATAATCTAAATAAGGCTTTTGCTGTAAATTCTACAACCCCATTTTTTTTTATTAAAACAGCCATAAAAGTAAGTTCAGAATAATGACACTCCTTGCAAAGAGAGTAAAGGAAATTCAACAGAAATTACTCATACGTAAAGCGTCCCAGAACCATGAACACAAATACAAAGAAGGAACTTTAAAAACTTATTTAAATATTTCCGGAGCTTGCTTGCAACAAACTAACTTACTTAATAAGTGAAAAATCAACGCATTAATGCTGTTTAAAATAGAACAAAACCTATGTAGTTTGGCCTTCATATTTCCATTTGCTCAGACCTAATCGCTTGAAGCAATTAACTAATTGAGGTCGAATGCTACATTTGTCTGTCTAAAAACTACGTTTGATTACTCACAGCTCAAAGTTTATTGAGAAAATTCACGAAAACAGAAATGAAAATATTTGCAAAAAAAGCTACGTTGTCTTGTGATGAGATATAATTTGTTAATTCTTTCTTGTTTTAATGAATCTAAGCTTGGAGAGTGCTCATTATTATTATTAATTATCGTTTTTGTTTGATACTTGAAAAGAAATTAAAAGAATCAGTCAAATAAGAATTTGGAGAGTAATCGCTCATTCTTGCATTACTTTTTCATTTCAATTAAATCAATTATTCATTTAGAACAAAACTTGAAAAGGAAAGCCTTTTTATATTTTAGCATAAATCTATAAGGCTTCATTATGATACTGTTTTCATCCAAATCTAATTTTGAAATCATCATCTGCCTAGCCTTTTCCCAAGCTATGTAGGGGTCAACTTCCATTCTTAACCGGATGAAGCTGAGTACCAGTGTTTCACATGAATCGACTGCCTGTCTTACCTCTTCAACCCGATACGCCCTGGTAAGGCTGATTGTCATACTTTCTGGCTTCTGACTACCTGTTATGATAGCCAAAGATATACAAATAGCAGTCGGGATCCACCAATTTAACGTGCCAAAACTAATTTTGAAATATACTTACCCAAAAAATCCTCTGAAATAAATAAGTTTCCCAACCCAAGTCTTCGAGACTTCAACAGAGAAGTTTGACACTAAAACTCGAAGCCACGAAAAAATTGTTGGGGAACCTTGATACTTTATATTTCAAGTGTCTTTCAAAGGAATTACTTTGTTTACATTTTTCGAGGCAACAAAATCTTATTTGGCTTGGAATTCATTTTCGTCGTAAAATGGGTTTATGGGAAAATGATGGGTTTCTCTGAAGCCAACAATGATCCGTAATATTTTAGAAGCAATGACGTAGCGTTGTTCTAGTAATTTGTTATAATTAATTGTTCGTGATTGGTGAATTCTTGTGATTGATATTTGACTAATGGATTATTGATGAAAATCGATGCTTAGGAAAATTATTTGTTACTTATTTATTTATTGGAACACCAATATACTAGGGAGGATCAAATAACACTAAGTATTATAATATTTCTGGTATGTAGGCCTATTACATGAACGAGTATACCTACATATCCTTCATACCAGCTGAAGGATAATAATTCTGGTTCAAAGTTGTTTGGAAAAAAATTACAGTTTCGGGTAGCTTGGCGTGCTGGCATCTGTACTTATAATTTTATAATCAGTGTGTGCATATGTGACTTTATTGAACTAGAATTAACCATTATTGCTATTTTAACGGTACGAACAAATTTTATGCAGGAAAATAAAGGTTGATAATGAAATTATTTTAAAATATCCTTATTTTCCAGTTGCTGTATACTTTCAATTTATTTACAGATGTTAATTAAAATATTAACATAAGAAAATTAATAAATGGCATCAAAAAATTCCTCCCCATCGCTGCTCCCTGGCTCCATTCCCAAAATAAAATATTTATGACATTTCCCGCTTATTACTATCTTGTCTAACCGACATTAATAAATATTATACGGTATCAAGATACTGAAAGTCCGAGCATAGGCAGTGGTCCTTAATGGCCCCTTAAGGGTTAGGAATCCCGGGTTAACCTAAGTGAGAAATGAAAGTAATTTCTATTCAACTTGTAGTAAAGGTCTGAACAGGTCTCCAGTGCAATCTTGTCTTATTCCTAATGTATTCTTTTTTGGGTTTGAATCTGCTTCAAAAAGTTGTTTGTTTTTTGCCGAGAATAGTTTTTACATCTCAATTGTTTTACCGCATTCTTTCTGAAAGTCCCTACCTTCTAATTTCTTATTTCTAATTGTATTTTGTTTGTTTCGTAAAAATCTTTAATCTGAAATCAAATTGAAAATATATTTTATTTAATCAAAAAAATATATTACTGAACTGATAGAGTACTCCGTGATCATGGCACTTGCAACAGTGCCCAAATATCGGGAAGAGCAATCTCGTAACAAATAGTTCAAATATTTTTATTTCATTTAAAAATTATGTTTATTTTAGTGTTATTTTCAAGATAGGTACATATCAAGCTACCCAAAACTGTCAAATTTTGCCAATCAACTTAGCATGCTTCAGCTTACGATAAACTTCAAAAAATACAGATTGTAGTAGCTTGATGTGTAATTTAATAAGATTTTTAATTTCCTAAGGACCTATCACATACCAATTCTAACAAAAACTTGAATAGCTAGAGGAAAAAACTATCTAAATGTCAGTGTCCTAGTGGAATTTAAATGAATGGGAGCTACACTGCAGCTTCCAAGGACCACAGCGCGGTGTCCTTACAACTTACAGCTTAAAACCAGAAACGAGCTGGAACGTGAACCGTCCTCTTGGGGACGTCCGTACATAGCTTGTAAAAAGGAATTTCTTAGAAAACCAACGTAAAAGTAATCTATAAATAAGTTAAATGTATCTGTGTGACGTTTTGTGTTAAGAAGTTACTCTATAGATATTCTTTAAACCCATCAAACTGAAAACAATATATCCAGTTTGGTTCGAGTAGGTTTTAGAAACGAACGAATATACTTCCTCACTGAACGGTAAATTCTTACATTGCTTTGAAAAATATCAACTTCATCACCCACCCACATTATGTATATTATAAGGTGTGTGTGTGTACGTATATTTGTTATTCCTTCACACCCAAACAGCTAAGCGGATTTTGGTAAAATTGACAATAATAAAAAAGAAGTAAGAATAAAAAGTAATATATGTATGTACATACACATGTAGCTTATACATGACAATAACATGTAGGTAACATTTTCATATAGGCTGAACGGGTTTTGATGAAACTTGGCAGTAATAAGCAGGCTACATCAGGATAATATGTAGCCTGCTTTTTGTCCAGGTGCTGAAAGAAAAGGATGGCCTATAGAGGCGCGTAAAACTGCTGGCGTAGACTTAGTCCACCTTATTATAAAACGTGGTTTTAATAAAGTAACAACTTGAGAATGAGTTTAAATCACTATCTTGAACAAAGTAAATGGTCCAAACATTCAAGATTAGGTTGTAGATTTGTAGATCCTAAAAAAAACAATTTTCTTAGTTACCTATATATTCATAGTACTTAGTTAACTATAATTTTCCATCACAGCTCATAGTTCCCTCCGTGTCACGGCTGTCGCGTTTAATAGGTATAAAATTATAATCAACACGAGACGCGTCTTTACATATTCATAGAGGCATGTATAATTTTCTACGTCACCGCAATATCGAATTATGTAAACACTTCATAACACCGACTACTATCTAAAGTGTTAATAAACAATAGGTATACTATAATATTATTTAACAGTTTATTAGGTAACTAAAAATGCTTAACTTTGTTTCTGAGTTCAGAACTTTAGAATCACTCGACCACACATGGTTTTGAAAATAAATAGGACCAATTTTGGGTTAAGTCCTTTTAGCATGTCCTGCAAGACAATAGGATATTATCTAAAATATTTTTTTTTGTGCTAATATACAGCAAAAAATATATAAATAAAAAAATCTCTCGTTAAGTGCAAAAATAAATTTATTATTATGTAGGTACTTAAGCTCTTGTGATCGATAGTTTTCGCGTTACGTATCAATGACGTCACAAATCGCAAAACGAGTTGGTTGTTATCCAACGCAGAAAAACCTGTCAAAATTAGATAATTACGCTGCTATTATATTTCTGAAATCCATCCAGAAATTAGGATATTTTTTAACGACGAATTTCACTAACCTGTCTAGAGATAGGCATTTGACATTATTCGTATTCAGAAGTTAATGTTTAAATCAAAAATCTCCTATAAGCAAATCAACAGATAGAAAGGTAATTGAATTCGGCTGTAAGTGAACAAACATTGCAGATAGAAAAATAATAAATTATATTATGTTATAAACAAAATCATTACGGTCGTGTTACAAATAAATGGCCGTCGGTTCGCTATATATGTAGCCGAGACAGTATGACGTCACACAGGTTAAATGTTACCCGTGACGTCACGGCAGCGGTAACCTACATGCGGTCCGTGAGCTTTTACACTGTTTCCCAGTATCATATTTTATTTTATAACTAGCCTTTGTTTGTGGTTTCACTTGCATCCTGTATCCTGTTTATAATTTATAAATCGGGAGAATTATTTTCTCGTGACGTTTAGTAGTTTGGAAATTTAAGAAAATTGTGAACGTAGAAATTAAGTTAAAACGCACAGACACACATAATAGCTATGTCTGCAGATGCCAGCATATCAACCTACCTCAATCTGACAAATTTCTTCAATAGATTTTCAACCTTGTCACAATACTGGAAAGGTAATATTCAATTGATAACATTTGACAGTTTCGGGTAGGTTGACCTGCTGGCGTCTGTACATCCCACCCCGGTTGGCTTACGAGGCAGTAAAAAGAAAACGCATGCATGATTGCGTTATCACCAACAACATATGAACGATAAACGTTACTTTATGTTTAAGGCGATTAGCTCAAGGCTATGTAGCAGCCGCACGGCTCGATCGATCATAAGGTTAAGCAACGCTTGGCGCGGCCGGTCCGTGAGTGGGTGACCATCTTGTCATGACGTGTCCCTCCGTGTTTCGGAAGGCATGTTAAATTTTTGAGTCCCGGCTGTCATTTGTACATCTTTGGCAGTAGTTAGGGGCGTCAAAAGCCAGAAAGTGTGACTACCAGTCTTACCAAGGGAGATTGGGTTACCCATATAACTGCATTGTTCGTCGCGCTAAGTATAGGTAGCCCAGGTTCTCAGTTGCATCTGGTTAAGACTGAAAGCACACACCAACACAGTTTGGGAAAAGGCTAGGCATATGATGATGTTTAGACGATTATCACAAGTCCGCGATCTGCAGAGTATGGTGGTGGCGCCAAAGCAGAAGCAAATCCCCCACCGCACTATCTATAGGGCGCTTACATGTAAAATGAGATCCGCTTCACCGCTCGCATGTCGTGTATGAATCGCTTATGGTAGATACTTTACTGAAAATATGACGTCACACCCGTTTAACTTTAGCTTTGACGTCAAGGAAGCGTAAACATTTCCGAATCTAATAGAATCAATATTATTACTTTACGATTGAAAGAAGACTTGTAAACGTACTCCGTTTTCGAAGTATAACATATTTTTATTTCTTTATACAAAAGGTAAATGTTACCGTTGACGTCACAAAATGTAATGTAAGCCCGGCCCGTGCAGCCCCCCCACTTACGGCTCGAGCAGTTAGCGGCTGAGCAACGTACATGGCTTAAGCGGTCGGCGTCGACTGCTCGTGCGGTTGGTTGTTGACTGCTCTAGTTGTCGCTACCAACCGTTAGAGCAGTTTGTTTGAACACATCAAAACACACACATAAAAACTTGAAGGTCCCTGTGTATAGAAATATTGAAGTGGTCTGAAAAAAATCTAGCCAGCCCTTGTGTAGCAACAAATTATTTAGTCCATAAATGGTCTACCTATATTGAGCAATACTCTTTACAAACAAATAATCTATACTAATATTATAAAGCTGAAGAGTTTGTTTGTTTGTTTGAACGCGCTAATCTCAGGAACTACTAGTTCGATTTGAAAAATTCTTTCAATGTTAGATAGCCCATTTATCGAGGAAGGCTATAGGCTATATACCATCACGCTAAGACACACGGGAGCGGAGCAGTAACCAAAGATGCGGGTGAAACCGCTGGGGACAGCTAGTCGTATCTATACAAAATGTTCTGTCCAAATATAATGTTAATTTATACCGAAAATATAAATAATAATAAACATTAGTAAGAGATCTCAGTCTATTCTTAAAAAGAATTGATATTCAATATGAAAGAATATCTAAAAGAAAAACATGGAAAAATACTAGGAAAACATTTTGGATAATGTTTACCGTCAATTAGGCTATGTTTTCATTTAGCACCGAAAATAGCTTCGCAGTTACAATGATGTGTAATTAAACCTTTATTTTCTTTTTTATTTATTACTAGCTTCTGCCAGCGATTTCACTCGCGTTCTGTGGGAAGTGCTTGGATTAAAAGTATTCTATAGCTTGCCTTATCTAAACAAACAAAAAAAACTTCATATTTAGTATAGACGAATTCCTGTGTAGGTTACATTATAAGTACAAAATAGTATTAGTACATTTGTCTGTTTGCTTCAACGTCTGTATTTTAAATACAGATTGACGTAAGATTTCTTTTTACATTTTTGAAGAAATTTTTCTTTTCTTCGATCGACGATAAGACAGGTCGCGCCATGCTCGGGCAGCAGACATGTTGACATTGACAGAAAGAGCTTTATCTTTTCTTGATAGAATAGATATAGGATCGCCATGCTAAGCCTACTGGTAAAACATGTGCGCGAAGAGCTTATCTAAACAGCTAATGTTAAGTTAATTGAATAATAGAACAAAACTCAAAAATTCTTAAACTAGGTAACGTCGGAACGATGACCAAAATACTCGTAACATATTCTCTAGCGAACCAGTTTTATTATGTTCCACGTCACGCTACCTAAAATGTATAAGACGTGACCTTCTCTGTGACTCAATATGTCTGGTGTCCAAGCCCCAGTCCAAATATACCGTGGTTTTAACTTTAAGCCCTGCGGTCTTAAGCTAGTTTTAATTAAAGTTATAGAAACATTAAATCATTAAAATTAGCACAATAGCATGTACAAGTCTACAAACTTTTGAATTAATTTATAACCTGTCTGTTAGCCTTATTGTGGCTTCTAAAACTAACTAGTTCTAACATTTTGATTGCCTTGTTCGAAAAGTTTTGATGTTTACATCAAGGATTTGATATTATATTTTAACAATGGAATATTATCTTGGGTTTGTTTCGGCGTTTCTTCTCAAGGTAGTCAGTCAGGAAATGCCGATCTCATCTCGTTTTTTATAAAAAATGTGTTGACGTGTAAAAGTGTTGAGTTCAACCTATTTGCAAAATAAATATCATTGATCTGTTTGCCTTTTTTTGTTTTGTCCTACAGCAGGGCACAGATCTCTCCACTTCTATCTAATAGTATTTCAATGTCTCAATATTTTATTGTCTTGTTATTATTGTCCCACTGCTGGGTGCAGACCTCTTCTCATGCAGAAAAGAATTGAACGTTAATCACCACGCTTTCTTAAGACGAATTGATGTTCCGGACCTTTATAGTCCAGGTTTCCTCGAGATGTTTTTCTTCACCTTTAATCAGTTATTAGTGTCCAAGATATACTTAGAAAGTAGATATATAACTTAAAAAAAGTTGTATTGATACTTGCCTGACCTAAAATCGAACCCGTACACTCTTGAGAGGGTGCCCACCACGGCTATTATTCCACATTTTATTACTTAGGATTATTCCTATTACACTCAACCGCCTTTCATATTCCCATAAAATATCCTTTTATATTCTCCCAAAAACCTTTCCGTATCTTGATTTACTTTAAAAACTATTAAGAATAATAACTTTTGGGTTGCTGGTCGTGAAAGCTTTATGTAGTAGTAAAATTTATGAGAATTTGCTAACAAAAATGTAATGAACCAGCAAAATAATAATATCGCAGCCCTATAACTTTAATCAGTAAACATACCTATTCAAAACTTTTTACTGTCACCCTAGAATTATTAATGGTTTACTAGCTGTTTCCCACAGTTCCACCCACCACCTGAGGAAACACCTTCCCGCATCCGGATAAAAAGTAACCTTTGTGCTTTTTCAGGCTCTTAGACTATGTGTCTACGAAGTTTTATTTTGTATACAAGAACAGTGTTTTTATAGGCACAAAATATTGCTTTTCATTGCTAGAGATTATGACTAATCATATTATTCGTATATAAGCAAATTGCCACAAACTAATCTACTTATCCTCTTCATTTTCATCATCATCTCAGCCATAGGACGTCCACTGCTGAACATAGACCTCCCTTTTAGATCTCCACATATACCGGTTGAAAGCGACCTGCATCCAGCGTCTTCCGGCGACCTTTATAAGGTCGTCTGTCCATCTTGTTGGTGGACGTCCTACGCTGCGCTTGGTAGTCCGTGGTCTCCACTTTTACTGAAGAGCTTCATTTTACTTCTTTAAATTATGGATTCATCTCTACACAGATATAAACAAAAACATCGCAAAGCTCTGCTAAATACTAAATGACTTCTAATGAATTATAAAATGCATTAAAATTTGTACTTTGTCACAAACTTAATTGAATATGGCTTAGGATAGACATTAACGAAAATTATCGAGGGCGCCGTCGCCGTGAGGATGAGGCAACAACGATAGAAGATATCAAATATTTTTAACTAACTACATAAAGCATTTTCCAAGAGCAATCATGTAATAAAGTTATGAACTTTTCCTTTTCCCCTGAAGATTTTCGAAATGCTCGAAATAATATAAAAAAAAACAATCATAATATTCATTTGTTTTGTCAAAAGACAGGTTTTTCTTGTTACACAAAAAGTAATTGCCAAAAATTGCCAAAAACAGTGTAGATGCCAAAGATTTATTTGTAGCCCAGAAGAAACTTATCCGAATAATATATCACATAAAGCCAACAGACAGCTGTAAACCCCACTTCATAAATAATAAAATATTAACTTTAACTTCAATATATATATTAGAAATAGCCATTTTTGTTAAAAAAAATCTAAAAATGTTCTACTTTGAAAAGAACGAGCGTCGCAAAAATAAGCTGATTCTACCAACACCCAGAATACAAATGTTTAAAAATAGCCCAGAATACCGAAGCATTCAAATCTATAATAAGTTACCACAAAATATCCGTTCTACCGAAACCCTATGTATATTCAAAGCTAGACTTAAGTTACTACTGATTGAAAAATGCTACTATAGTGTTCAGGAATACCTAGAAGATAGAACCTTAAAATAATATGTAAATAACTATAAGTAAATTTGCTGTTTAAATGTACTAAAGATATATTATAATATAATTTAAATGTGTCAACTAATAAATATGCTGTGATATAAATATTGTGCAATAAATAAATAGTAATAATTAAGAAATTGATACACTACTTCTACTACTAACTGTCATATATATTATTATTTTGTTCTGTGTATAAGTATATAATAAGTAAATAGATATAAATAATTAACAAATAGATAAATAAATTAAAAAAAAAACATATTAAATAACTATATGTACATATAATTGATATATAGATATAAATAGTCCTGTAACTAGAGCAGGTAAGCATATTTAAATATATACATATTATATATATAGATATATATATATATTCCGTTAGTTTAAAATAATTGATAAAAAAGTTCCTAGAAATATATAAGTACCAACTTAACTACCTAGTTTTAAGTAAATTTGCTGCGCCCTAACAGGGTAATGTGTACTTAGTTATAAGAATGCATTTTTTGTAACTGTAATTGTATACGTTATGCAATAAATAAATAAATAAATAAATAAATAATTTTGTTAGTAGGTCTATTTTTTGAGTGAGAAACCATCAAGTGACCGATATAGGTGTAGCTGGTGGGAGTTTCAGACTTTTACAGTCCAAAATCCTTTTTTGTTTCTTCTGGAGGTCTTTGTGTGCTAAGGCCGCGGTAACTCTTGCGAACAACCCGCAGCCCCGGCAGGGGTAGTAGGTACCCGAGTGGAAATATAAATCACTCTAAAATACCAATTGAGAACAGATGACCTATGAAAAAAGCTGGATTAAATATCTAAGATTAATCTCTGCCTACTTCTTTACAACTACGCTTCGTATTTATTGTTTAAATTTTATAATCACGTAGAAAAAAACAGTTATAAGTATTACATTTCTCCGTTTTTTTCATATTAGGTAATACCTATAGGACGGCCTATTTTGAGCTAAACCCGTGCCTATCCCTAAGGGATACCATAAACTAATATTAGCACCAATAGTTCTATGTCCGTGAAGTTACGAACATAAAATGCGTAAAGCCTTCTATCCCATTACATTACTCGGTCCCAAGGGGCAGAAGGTTCGAAAACTTCAGAAAAGGTAAAGGTGAGGGAAAGTAAAAAATGTTTTGTAAAAAGAGTTTTCATGAAAAGATTTTTTGTGCGCCACCTGTATTATTTTCTGTCTTTCGTAGGTAATAATGTTTTCTAAGTGAAGCCTTAAATATTATGTTTATAATTTTTTTCGTAATACATCGTTCGCGCAATGGAACACCCTGGACTGCCGAGTTGAGGGTCGGGTTCGATTCTTGGTGCGGTCCACATTTGTGGGATCAACATGCTGGCTGTATATATACTCGTAATAATATGTATAAAGCTTCCTTCGGGATAATTAACAGTATGTAAAAAGTTGTCCCGATATTATAATATTATTATGTATATCTAGGTATCTAGAGAATATTTAGAATGTGTTTCGAATTATACGGGAAGAAAAAATCTTCAGTTTTATAACATCAGCTAAGATTATAACAAAAGAGAGTAGTTTTATTTTCATTCCCAGAAAGATTGATAATATTACGTACGTACGTTATACTTCGCAGAATAAACAATTATTTCCAATATGTACAAATATTTGCTATATAATATTATTAATTCTAAGTAGTGACGCTGTTGTCATCAGTCATGTTTACTTGCGTTAACACAATAACTGGAGTATGTTTAGTTACGTCATTTTATGTCCCATACGTACATCATAGAAACATCTAGTTAAATCGAGACACGCCTGCAAAAAGAGAAAAAAGACTTCAAAGTTAGAAAAAGCTCAAATCTATGCAAACCGATTTACTGAATTTTAATTATTATTTGTCGAGCACCTTTTACTTTCGAAAAATAGATTATAGTCATTAGTCAAACATAAAAGCTGTATTTTTTTACATTTCTTCTTCTTAGTCCTGCCCTCATCATCATCGCAGCCTTTTTATCGTCCCACTGCTGGGCACAGGCCTCTTCTCCCACGATTAAGGATTGAGCGTTAAGCTTCCTGCCCTGTTCCGAAGTTATTGGGAGTAACCGCAATATGTTTTCCGCTTCCATTCGTCTCTTTAGCCGTCATACTACTATTTACTCCCTTCTTAATCATGTCGTCTTCCAGACAATTAATCCATCTCTTCCTTGGCCTACCTCTACCTCCTCATTCATACTTAACATACGCTTTGTAACGCGTGTTTCACATCTTCTCATGACATGCAGACAAAGGCTTACCTACGCGTTTTATTAGTCCTTATTAACTGTTCTTTAAGGTCACATAGCTCATAAAGCACATTTCACGATATCTAATATAAGCTTAATAGCCTTACAGATTCGATGCATATTATTTGATTGCACAAGCCATTCCGTAGCGTAGGCATCCCAATTAGCCGTACTGAGCCCGATCCTTAATGGCCACTTCTCGTACTAGGGTTGCCAATTACAATTTATTATGAGGACAAAGAATTTCAATTGGGTGTCTTACTGATCTGTATTTGAAAGGAGAACGGGATAATAAATAATAATATTAATAAATTCTATCGAATAACCGTGACTCACATGCATATATTTCATACAAATTATGTTCCATTTTTGAATTTATCAGGTAGATAGTGGCTATCCGTAACCTCTGAAACTGGCCCTCAATAGTGTTGGTTGTTACTTAAAAATATGTTCGTAAAAAATATAATTTATTTTCCTATCTAATAGGTAATTTATTCATCGGAATATTGATAAGATAGAATTTTAGAATGTTTTTTTTATTTGTAATAATGTTCGCCAATAAAATCTCAATTCAAGTTTGTACCTGATACAGACAGGGAATAGGTTGGTGTAATAGTATCGCTCACACGCAAAATTGATGGGGATGAATTTTGGCATGAGGATAGGTGGTAAGGAGGGTCTTTATATCCGGGTTTGTGAAGTTATTCCCAGGGAAGGCTAGAAAATGTTGTAGGTAAATTCATTTGAACTTCAATTAAATTACACAGTTGTAAAACAAATTATCTGGAAAGGACGTATCCGTGAATTGGGTAAAGCATTTCAACCCTATTCCGCTCAACTCGCAGAAATTCTTCGCATTATGATAGTGACATCTACACCACTAGACGCTCTCGTGAATAATACGAATAGCATTGTTATTGCCGGTTTTTTTTATTTCAATATCATTGTTATGGAACAAACAAACATGGTACAAAGAATGTATTATGACATACATACATAGGTTATTACTTCTCAGCTTTTTTTTTAGTGCATAAATCAATAAATAATCATCTGCCTAGCCTTTTCCCAAGCTGTGTTGCGGTCGGCTTCAAGTCTTAACCAGGTGCAGCTGAGTCCTAGTGCTTTACGTGAAGCGACTGCCTATTTGACCTCCACAGCCCAATTATCTGGACAACAATAAATAAGTAAATAATATGCTTCATAATCATCTCAGCCATAGGACGTCCACTGCTGAAGATAGGCCTCCCTTTTAGATCTCCACATATACCGGTTGGAAGCGATCTGCATCCAACGTATTCCAGCGACCTTTATAAGGTCGTCTATCCATCTTGTTGGTGGACGTCCTACGCTGCGCTTGCTAGTTCGTGGTCTCCACTATAGCAATTTTCGACCCCATCGGCCATCTGCTCTGCGAGCAATATAAGCTTATTAAAAGATATTAATTTCGTTGTTTGACTCAAGTCATGATGACTAGTTTTGTGTTGTGTTTCTATTACAGCAACATAAAAAAAAAATATTATTAAAAAAAGCTCCACCTGATTCCACTATTCATATCAACTATATTAAAAACTCTAGAGCAGGCTGCTAACATAAAGGCGAACAAGTGAATATTCTTTTAATTAACGGATTTCTACACTACTGTAATGATAAGCCATAAGTCACAAAAACCTTTCTTGAAATGCCGTTCCTCGTTCGAACGCTCACATCACGGATCCAATTTGATTGATCCCAGAACTCGACGATGAATTAAATCCCGGGGCGAGAGATCTTGATAAACACGTCTACTCTCACTTGTTTTTCCGAAGAAATCTCTGTATATTCGGTGGGCTAGATAAACAAGCGTGATGGTCAGTTACTGGGTTTTGTTTGTTGGTCTTATACAATTATCGTATATAAGGTGCTATAAAAATATATGCCACAGCTTTAGTATTACAATAGTGAAGAACTTTCGTACCCCGGAACAGTTAATTCAATTTAATATTGGCTCTACACTGCATAACGTGGTTCACAATTCATCCGTACATTTTGTTTGTATGAAAAATAATATGACAAATTTTCAATATTTTATCTTCATTGTTGTAATCTATAAACACAATACTACTTCCCATTAAAGCCGTGGCAAATATTTTTATAGCACCTTATATATTTTTATTTCAGCAATTCTACGCTAGATAGAAATGAATTGTATAGTTCGTGTTACTTTTTAAGAGACCAAAAAGAACTCTTTCAAATTATAGATAAAAGTTTTACGTTATTTTTCTGTTTAGAATCAGCTAAATTGTGGTATTCAATGTCAATAGAGATTCTCTCTCGATCTGGCCTTTTCACAACTATATTGAAGTCTGCTACGAATCACACTGGAAGTGCCAGTTTTTTACATAGAGCGACTGCTTAACTGACCTCCCCGACCCAGTTACCTGGCCAACCCGATATATCTGGTAAGGCTGGTTATCAGCCTTCCTGGCTTATGACAAACCGTAACGAGATGCCAATGGCTTAAATGACAGCTTAAATTACTTCCGTAACACAGATAACTAAAATGTCACCCATCCACGAAAAAACCGAAATATAAAATGAATTTACCACTGTTGAATATTTAAGCCAGTTCACTACCTAAAAATAACCAAAACTTAAGTTCTACTTTTTACACTATCTAGAACTTTATACACATTAAAACTAGACCAAATCTTTTAATCAAATTAGACTATATTCACAAACTTGACTTCTGCACTTGCAGTTTTCGAACTAAGTTAATTTCCAAATAGCCCCGAAGCAGTTTGCGTATACTGTTTGCGAGAACAGTTTGTAAGTTGAAGATGCACTTATATGCACCCTTAGATGC
The DNA here is from genome assembly GCA_958496145.1 of Heliothis peltigera. Taxonomy (NCBI): domain Eukaryota; kingdom Metazoa; phylum Arthropoda; class Insecta; order Lepidoptera; family Noctuidae; genus Heliothis; species Heliothis peltigera. Next base: position 4,175,490 of record OY292341.1, read on the forward strand.
AACGGCAAACTTAGTTTCCGGCAGCTGCATTAGCAAATGCTTGAAAGAGCTGTACATGCTATTCTTGAAAAGTTTAAATAGGCTAAGAGTATCAAAATTGGCATCTTACTTCTAAGAACTTGTTACTTAGTTATCTCAATAACTATACTTATATTATAAAGCTGAAAAATTTGTTTGTTTGTTGAACTCTCCGATCTCAGGAAAACGAGTCAGATTTGAAAAATTCTCTCAGTGTTAAATAACCTATTTATCGAAGAAGGCAGAAGCCTTTTATCCGTGTGTGCGGAGTAGTTCCCATGGTCTAATAAGTTTATTTGCTTCAACGCGCTAATCTCAGTAGCTAACAAACCGTTTTGAAAAAAAAAAACTTTCAATCCGAGCCATTTTTCGAGGAAGATTATATGCTACTTTTCATGCGTGTGAAACCGCAGAACCTAATATGTTTTAAATTCAATAATTACTGATAAAGCGTCGCTTAACCTTATGATAGATCGACACGTGTGTCTGTTACTTCGCCACCTACTCTTCATAGGGCTTAAGACTCACACGCCTTTTTACAGGAAAATAAAAAAAAAACCTAACGTTAATATGGCATCTCTTAAATTCATTGAAGAAAATAAACACAAAACTACATTATTTCCTAGCTGTATATCCGAAATCTCGTTATCTCACGACAAAGGTGACGTATACATTCGATATGGAGTCCTTACTATCTCGCTAGACAAAGTTCGTCAGTCGTTGAACTATCATAGAATACTGGATGAGGTTGTTAGCAACTTTGTCGATCAAAGTATATAGCCTTCAGTTATGGCTTGATGACACCAATAATATGTGAGTACCGTTTGTTATTTACCGAGATGTCTATGTAACATATATGTATGTATCATCTCCTCGCTCCTCGAAGAGATGTCAGCAACATAGGAGGGGCCCTTTAGGGCCGGGGTCTGCCTTGGGCTGCGGGTTGTTTGTAAGAGATACAGTGGCCCTGGCACACAGGGACCTCCAGAAGGAACATGTTGGGTTTTAGTCAGTAAGAGTCTGACACTCCCTCCAGCTGCACCCTCAGCGGGAGGGGTCATTTGATGATTTCCCCACGAAAAAAAAATGCAGCTGAGTACCAGTGTTTTACATGGAGCGACTGTCTGACCTCCTGAACCCAGTTATGTGGGCAACCCGTTAGTTACCCCTTGGTAAGACTGGTTATCAGATTTTCTGGCTTCTGACTACCTGTAACGACTGCTAAAGATGTACAAATGACAGCCGGCGCCTTTTTGACGAGATTTTTTTTTGTTTTGAAATACTTCAAAAATTCTTGATAACGAGGCAATAGTCTATATATAAATTGAGGTCATATAAGGTACGAATAATTATTGCATGTTTATTTTATTTTATTTTGAAGTAGACGAAGGTAACATGTTACCAGCTACCCTTTATAAAAAATATAAAGAGAAACAATAACACTATAAAAATACCTGCTACTTACCAATGAAATAATAAAAAAAAGACTTGCTTGTACTTTCTGTAACTACGAGTTACATAAAGTGGTTCTATTAAACAAATAACAATAACTCTAAGAACTGAACTACAAGGCAATTAAAACGAAACGGCCAAAAATATAAGCTTTACTTAAAATGTTGTCGCAATATCTCGAAGTGCCCTCAACGGGTCTAAAGCTTTTAGTAAATTGATATCCCGTTTAAAACCTTCGTCGTTACATTTTGTTGTATAGACGCCAGTACATCAAGCTACCGAAACTGTCAAGTTTTACCAATCAACTTTGAACCATACGCTTCAGCGATAAAGACGGAAATCTATTAAGGAAATTTGTTAGATTGTAGTAGCTTGATGTGCTGTAAAAAAATGTTATGTAGTATGTAACAACACTGTTCTATAATAAAATGAACTTTTTTTTCTTCAATACCTTTTCGATCGCCACCTACTTTTTAGTAAAAAATATAGATCAGCTTTTAAAAGTTTTTCCCCATTTGTCACCATAAATATTATTGTGTAATATTTGTTCCAAACATTTTCCGAGACAGGCAGTATTTTATTTGTTCAGTGCGCAAGTTAAGTCCGTTACACGACACCCCGTCAGCGTGTCTTAGTATTTGTTCCCATGGAGAATGTATTTTCGATTTACCACCTAGCAAAAAAACAATACTTTTCTACCAACCAACTTATAAAGCTAAATTAGTATTGTGACCAAAAAAAAAATCGAAAAAAAAATAGGCTCTCTCGCCCCTTATCGATCACGTTAGCATATTTTCACAGTTATGCTGGAGAGCTTCCCTGATAATTGCCGCTCCTTCCATTTCTCTCGATCTTTCTTGATCTTCAAGAGTGGGTCTCATGCATAAAGGTACCTATATGTGACCTAATTTGAATTTAGGTGTCTTTTTGTTATCTGACGATATTATGAATGAGGGCAGTGAGCTGATGGTCCGTAGTTTGGCTCGTTTGCTGCAAACCTTGTTATTCCTGCATTTATATAGTTAGGGAATACAGAGCTTGTGTGTTTGTTTGTTTGATATCTGTTGTGTTGCTTGCCTGACACCAGATTAGGTTAGGTTACAACTTTTCTCCCACGCTACAGAACCTTCAGAACTTCATTCTTAATTTTGCATTTACGAATAACTGAGAATTCTATTTATCAAATATTACCTCCTTTCAAAATAAAACCTCCTGCAGGCTTAGCATGGCAGCCGTAGAAACAAGATTTGTTGACCGGAGAATGGACATAATGACAGAAAAGTGACAGATTGACGTAGGATTTCTTTTGACAGATTTTGAAGTATTTTTTTTTCAATCGACATATGATGGCGTCCAGGCCGATTGTCGGCTTCGGCGGCCGTTCTCATTTATGGAGATCAGCCAGCTGCGCAGGACATATTATAGTGCACAAGCATTCGCGCAGACACAGGTGCACTCTCTATTCCCTCACTCTCATAATCCGATGGGACGGCAATCCGACACGACCGGAGAGAGATCAGGCGCAGGACCGACATTTACGTGCTCTCCGATGCACGGGTGAATCAATCACCAACTTCCAGACATAAGTTTACATGTGATTATATGCAAGTTGACAGGTCGCGCCATGCTCGGGCAGACATGTTGACATTGACAGACTTTGTCTTTTCTTGACAGAATAGATATAAAATCGCCATGCTAAGCTTGCTGAACTTTATCGTATACGTGACCTATATAGAAGTGCAAATAAGTACAGAATCCATTCTCTGTCTTCCCATAAAGCGATACATAAAGATTTGCCAATCTTCTAGCGATTGAATCGCTCGCGCTTGGCAGTTTATCGCGCGGAATAAGTACCGACAAGCTGTTAGATGCACCGCATTTAACTTCCCCGTAGTAAAACACGGAATGGCCGTTTAATCCTCTTTTTATGTTCTGGGACGTTATATAAAGCTTCTCAAAGAATACATAGCTACCTCTAAAATATATCTTTCTCTATATCGACGCCTTAGACTAAAAACCTCATAAGTGTAAAATATGTGACATTTCAGGAGGAAGATATCGGACGTGCTTCGCGTCGTCATCTTAATAGAAACGTAATAAAATAAATTTTGTCAAAAATGCATATCCGAGGTTTTCAATCTAAGACGAGGAGGTTTATTATTAGTTTTGATTCTCCCTTTATACCTACCATCATATCATCTGCTAATCTAAAGCCTTTTCTTTTCCAAGCCATGTTGGGGTTGGCTTCCAGTCTAAACCAGATGCAGCTGAGTACCATTTTTTTATGTGGAGCGACTACCCATCTGACCCCCCCTTCCTAGTTACGTAGGCAACACGATACCCCTTGGACGAAAGGTTGTCAGACTTTCTGGCTTCTGACTACCCGTAACGAATGCCAAAGATGTATGATAGCCGGGACCCACCAATTTAACGTGCCTTCCGAAACACGGAGGAACTGGTCATGACAAGATAGTCACCCATCCACTAACCGACCGCGCCAAGCGTTGTTTAACCTTATCATCGATCGACCCGTGCGGCGTTTACTTAGCCACGAGTACCTCTCATACCTACCAACTAGGGTAAAATATCAGAGATTTTGTTTTTACTGCTAATTAGGATTTGTAAGAAAAAAATTAAACATCATACAATAATTTTATTTGTTTATTTATATATGATCCATACAATGACGCCAACATAAATATCTTGCCTAAAGGAACTTTAATAAATAAATAAATTAATATATGTAGAATACAGTCACAGCTCTGATGAAGTTGTACTAGAATTAATATATTATATCACAATCAAACGTTTAAAATGGACTAGAATAGAGTTCTTTGAATAATACGTATTTTATTAATAATTTTATAATAACAACAAAAATATTATTTTCAAGGATACAATATAAGCAATATTTAAGCTAAGTTATCAAGCCAGCACATCAAGCTACTACAATCGGTCAAATGTCCTCAATAGATTTTCAACTTTATCGCTGTAGCATAAGGTTCAAAGTCGATTGGGAAAATTTGACAGTTCCGGGTATCTTGATGTATGTACAAACATCAGAAAGTCAACCTACCCGAACCTGTAAAATTTTACTAATCGAATATTTACCTTCCGGTACTGTGATAAGGTTGAAAATCTATTAAAGAAATTTGACACATTGATGTAGGTTGATGTGCTAGCGTCTGTAGATACAAGTAATATTAAAAGAATGATTTGAGTGTGGGTGTACCAGTCATGGTTTGAAAGTGATTGAACCAGGGATGAATTTATTAGTCTGCATATTTCAATAGTTACCGTAGCCATTCTGTAGCAGAGACCATCAGACCACAAACAACCACGCCTACACTGCCGTAAATCGATTATTTCTTGCTAATATTTTGAACATTTTCCGATACAGCAATATTAAGAATTTTGCCTCGACAAGAAACAAATCAAGGAAAATCGAGCTTGAATTCTACAAGAGTTTAAATAAAATAGCAATGCGACATTTATTTTGTCAATTCGCAGCCAAAGAAAATGGTGACCGTAGATCAGATTATTTAGATAATGACTCCAAACTTTTAATTTCATGAAAACAATTGCTTGCATTGTATCCGAATTTAAGTATTTCCAATTATCCACACATCTCGCAAAACTATCACAATAAATTATTCTATTTAAAACATCAAAATCATCTAAAAATGCTTACAGCATACAGACGAAACGAACGATTTTAAAATTAGAAGGATATCTAACAACCACTTAATGCTATAAATGTCGGTTGAATAAGTAAATAGTGAATATTTTGCAAGGTAACATAAGCATCAAATACATTTTTATTAGCTCCTCATAGTCCGAGGTTCGTCATGAAATGCCACTATCAACAGCGGTGGCAGAAAATGATCTATCATACAAATGTCTTACTTTACGACAATATACAGTATACAATGGATTAGAAAGATACGGAAGTATAAAAGGTCAGTAAAAACACTACAGGGTCCAAGTGTATAATACAATAGTTTCCTTCTAGTATTCACACGTAATAATTCTCACTACATCTTTCTTGACGTCGCTTCTGCGATTGTCATCTTAGAACTAGGACATTTATATAATATCATCTATGAGATACATTTTAAAATCATCTATTAATACTTATCTAGAATTCGGAGGGTATTTGGTCACCCACTACCTTTAACATATAATTTCTTAGGAATGTATACTATGCATTATTAATATAATAATCTCTTAAAACAGTAATGACTAGACTTTAAAAGAAATCTTCTATGTGCTTGGCACGAAATAGACTAGTAACGTTTTTTTTTTTTTAATTAAATAAGTATCCCTATAAATACATCTAAAGTATTAAAATCTGTTTAGACCGGGCAGGGAAAAACAATAAGCGTTCCTATCCATTCCGTTCAGTCTTCATTTTTTATCTTCATTTTCGTACATTTGTTGCCTTCTTTGGTATTCACGGAGTTGTTGAATCTGTTGACTACGTCGCGTACCTTACCTCTGCTGATAACAAGCTCCTTATCATACGTCGGTGTTATCAGGCCTTTTTCATTTCCATTGCATAGGGGCTTATTGTTTACATTTGTGACAAAATTTGCGCTTTGCGATTTCCGAAATTCTCTAACAGCAATGTCTATGTTGTTAATCAGATCTTTTGCAACGAATGTCGCTATCTCGTGCTTAATGCGATCTCTTTCACTCTGTATTTCGAGTGGTCTGTGGTTTTCTTTGGTTTCTGGTATATTTTGTTCGGGACTATGACTTTGAGTTAAGGAATGGGATGCAGGGCTGTCCGGACCCTGGAAGGTGATGCTAGGATTGTTTACCAAAGTGGCTTGCGCATGGTTCGTTTGTGTGTAATAGCACTCTTGATTTTCTGGCTTCTTCTCTCCTATCAGCCAGTATGTCGTCATTTTTCCTTTTCCCTGTGAATAAAATTTTTGTTACACCATCTTTTTTAATAGAAATTGTCCCACTATTAGTAACTAAGTGAAGGTCCTTATCGGAAACAGCTATAAGACTATCCTGCCTAGATTCTTTGTGAAATGGTTATTTTATTGGGTAGGGTACTTAACTCTGTTCTTGTTAGAAATTGTCCCACTATTAGTAACTAAGTGAAGGTCCTTATCGGAAACAGCTATAAGACTATCCTGCCTAGATTCTTTGTGAAATGGTTATTTTATTGGGTAGGGTACTTAACTCTGTTCTTGTTAGAAATTACAGCCGGAGGGATCCGAATGAAAATTCATGAGATAACATTAGGTGTAACAAGGCAAAATCTTTTCTTTAATAAAACGCTCTTTGATATACAAAGAAGACCAACGCGGAAATAAAAATATTATATTCATGGAAATTTATTTTTGTATTTCATCTTCCTTTACTCATTTGTTATTCTCATGGAACATTTCTGCATAATTGATATGACTTGAATGATTTGTTTCTTATTATAATATTCTCCTTTATTCTAACGAAGTCCAGACATTCGTTTGTTTATTGTGTTTCAATGAATACTAACCTTCATTGTAATTTCTCCTCTGCACTCCAGTTCGAAGCAGTCGTATAAGTCCAGAACCTCCTTGGTCTTCGGGCTGACGTGTATCTTCAGCGCTTCTCCATGGGACTCCATCCTCGAGGCTGTGTTGACCGTGTCTCCGAAGAGGCAGTATCGTGGCATTTTGAGGCCTACAACTCCTGCCACGCATGGTCCTATGAAAAGAGAAGATTTTTATTAACCTGTCTAAGTAAGTCTTTATTAGGTGGAATCTTATTTACGGCGATACTTATTTAAGAAATGCTCGATATCAATAATCACAAAAAACATCACTCAAAAGGACATTTCCTGTTCCATTTTATATTGACCCCGTCCTTAACTCCAACAGGCTTGTCATTGGAAGCGCCTCATTCTATAGAAAAATTTCTTATCATTGTCATCAACTCCAAATATATGGCTTGCAGAAGCGTATAAATGTACGTAATGTCCTTTACAGAACAGATGTCGATACGATACAATTAAAATTGCATAGGTATTAATACAGCCCGGTGTATCCCCCATACGGCAGTGGGTAGTATGCCGGGGATGTGGCAAGAACGTTTGCTCATTCATACATACAAGAACGCTCCGTTGCCGACACGGACACGGAGCATAAATGTAATTGTGTTCATAGACAATGCATGAACCGATATTTTTTTGACTTCGGACGAAACACATTTCTGACCTATACGTGTAATGGCACTGATGTGATCTTAATACTGGTCTTTGTTATAAAATCTCAAAAGCTAAAAGAGATAGTTTGCACGTGACTAAAATAATGAACCTAATTATTACACGTTCACAAAAGAACCTTACTCAGATGAAAAGAAAATTCTTAAATTATTTGAAAGTCTTCAATTGTTTTGATAGTGCTCTTTCGAAAGTTTTGTTTGTTTTCAAAGAAGAAGTCATAGAGCGTGAAATATCAATGTTTTAATCTATAAAGATTCTTTAAACTATTTTAATAATTTGAAATCTTGAGTAAGATTTGGATGTATGATTTGAGGCACTTCATTAATTGAATTGTCTATAGTTCATTGTCATTAAACTAGTTTAGCTGCAACAATGACCCCCAAAAAATATCAAATACTCTATGTAGTATCCTATTTAAACTGTCGTTGTTTAAAATGCGCGATTAAGAGCCAGTTTCACAGGTTACGGATAGCCACTATCTCCCAGATAAATTCAAAAATGGAACAGAATCTGTATGAAATTATCCGCCAGATAAAATATCTGGAACTTATCAGCAACTAGCCCTAAAATAGTTTCAACCACTGTAAGGTATAGAATAGATGGTTTTAATATGTTTCTTTGCTCGGATATAGGACGCGTTTAAATGTGGGAATTAACTAATGCTATAAATGAATAGATTACGAGGTCACACATGTAATTCAATTGCACTGATCCGACATTTATGCAAATGCTAATAGATGCACGTGGTTGTAGTTACACCCACGTAATAATTACTCATTTCGGTTTAGTGTAAAGCTTAATTAGAAATTTCTGTTTCCATTCAATACAACGTAGCTTGTAAGATGTTTTATCTGATTTAGATATACCATTTAGCTACCGTTGCACTTACAGTAGTCTTGATGATAATATTATTCGTATAAACTTTCCGGGTATCAATTAAGATCTGAAAATATATAGCAACGCCAAATCTTAATTTTCAAGATAGTTATTAAACTTTATTTTACGTGGGATTTTATTCAATGACCCCTCCCGCTGAGGGTGCAGCTGGAGGGAGTGTCAGACTCTTGCCGACTAAACCCCACTATGTTGCTTGAAGGTATTTTTGTGCCAGAGCCACGGTGACTCTTAATTACGATCATACAATATTAGCAGTCACAGCATTACGATTTCTAGACCTAAATTTTGCAAACATCATAAGAACTAAGTTCAGGTTTTTTTTAATATTTTATTTTAAGCTAGCACAACTTTTTTAATCTTTTTAAAGGCCTGTGTATTTTTTTTGTTATTCCTTAAATATTTATTTATCAATCTACGTAGATAGTAGTTCCTATATCTACGAAGTAATACACTTTTTCAACGTCGTGATTGATATGCCCTCGCGATAAGTTGACAGGAAGATTCATTACATAGTCGGCACTGTACGGTATTGCGTATAATCTCTAAGAATGTAGGCTAAACTGCGCAGTTTATCGTCTGACTAAAAGTTGCTAAACACTCAAAAAAGTATTGATGTTCAAATAAAATAAATACTCATCTGTCTCATGTGCCTAGCCTTTTCCCTAGCTGTGTTGGGGTCGGCTTCCAGTCTTAACCGCATGCAGGTATGTAAGTACCACAGTTTTATGGAAAGTGACTATCTATCTGACCTACCACAACCCAGTTACCAGAGCAACCTGATACCCCTTGGTAAGACTGGCTGTCAGACTTTCTGGCTTCTGGTGACCCGTAACGACTGCCAAAGACAGCCGGGACCCAGCAATTTAACGTGCCTTCCGAAACACGGAGGAACTCGTAATGACAAGATGGTCCCATCCACGTACCGACCGCGTCAAGCGTTGCTTAACCTTATGACCGATCGACCGGTGCGGCTATATACACAGCCACGAGGTCCTCAGAAAAATAAATACGGTCATTATTAAATAATACTTACTTATGTCTGACATCTACGAGTACCTACATACTCTTCTGTTTTTTGTCTTAAAAAGTTGGAATAACAAAGTACTTCATAATTTTCTTCTATACTGGAAGGTTTAAGACTTTTATAAGTTAAGAAAATATTTATGTTAAATATGCTTGAGTTTTACATAATATGTATGTATATTTAAAACTCTGCATGCGGCAGGGTAGGAAGTATGTAAAAGTTTTTGCATATATTTATGAGAGTGTGAAAAGTTAGCAACAAATATGTTTTCAAGCGAGGTTTATTTCATACAATAATATCATGAAACTCCTTTAAAGCAAATAGGTTAACTTTTACGAGGTAAAACATGAACATGAATAAATAATTCCATTTTTTTAGAAAAAGATAATGATTTGAATTAAAAAGTTTGGCATTATTCGCAACCTTTTTTCTATTCCATTTTAAACTACTTTAAGGGCCTGTTTCACCACCTACGAATAAGTTCCAGATAGTTTATTTGGTAGATAATTTCATACAAATTCTGTTCCATTTTTGAATTTATCTGGTGGCCATTCGGAGATTGTGAAACTAGCCCTAAATACTAGTTGTGGATTCTGAAATAGATTTTTAATGCCTACATCGTGAATCATTTTCATATTTTAAATTACGTTCTGCAGCGAATTTAAATGCGGTTTCTGTGTTTGACACAATAAATATAGAGTCGAGTTTAAAATTAACTCGCATTTAACATCTTCCGCCTTGTTGACAGTACCGAGAATAATTGCTCAGCCTCCAAGAAATAATTATATTCATGTATATTTTCCAGGAATATTGCTTAAAAGTTTTATCGTGTAGGTGTTGCCTACATAATTATGTACCTTGATTTGCAACCATCCGTAATTCTTTTTGCTCAGCAGAATTTTGACATATCTGTATCCAATTGAAGTACAGACTAGTACATCAAGCTACCCGAAACTGCAATTTTTTTCCAATAAACTTTAAACCTTGCTTGCGCGATAAAGTTGATAATATGAGTAGTAGCTTAATGCGCTGGCTATAGGTACTATTAAAGTCCATCCCCACGCACACAGTGGCGTGTTTATTAGGTATATATAATATATGCATACCTATGTCAATATTCTGTCTGTTTTTTATGACAAAATTCCTACTAAATTAATTATTGATACCCACAACACGATTAGCACAGATATCAACACATCCTATACACGACACTAAAAACTGATTCTACATAATTTAGAACTATCTAGTGCCTCTACACTAACCAACATAATCTTACCTGTATGCATACCAATCCTCAGCAGCAGGCGTTCTCCAGGCCGATGAGGGACAGTCTTCACGCGCACAGCGTTTAGTAGCGCGAGAGACATGCGCGCGATCTCCGCCGCGTGACGGTTGCCATTGCGCATGGGCAGCCCCGAGACCACCATGTATGCGTCGCCTATGGTTTCCACCTGGGTGAAAAATGATGTCTTGGTATAGGAATATAATCCAGAAAATTGATTGGATTATAATTACGAATATAGAAAACAAAAGACCAAGGGCCAGTTTCACCGGTTACGGATAGCCGGATAAATTAAAAAATGGAACAGAATTTGTATGAAATTATCTGCTAGATAAACTATCTGGATCTTATTCGTAACCGGTGAAACTGGCCGCAAAAGTTTCAAATTATATCATGAATTATGGAGGTCAAGGCAAGGGGCCTATAAATCAAATCTCAGTCAAATTTTAAACACGTACTGAAAAAAAAATATGGAGCCCACAGTGCATTGGCGATTAAAAGAGCGAGCCATTAAAAGAGATTTTCAAATCGTAACAAAATAATAATTTTGGTACTGTCCTCGATAATACAATTTTACTAATTCTATTTAAATTCGATTTTAAAAACTATGAATTTATTATATTTGTTAATTGTAATCGAATAAATTTAAATGGAACATTTTCATTTTGAAATGGTGGCGTTCAAAAGCGGGTTTAGTCCAAAATTGAATTTCGGAGAGAGCTTTGTCAGCGAAGCTTTTGATGTTAGGGATAAAACTATATATAAATACAGAGTTATTTTACTATGTAAACTGTGTGTGTAAAAAGACAATAGAGATATTACACATTGACATTAATTAATATACCACAGGTATGACAAACATAAAAATATAAATTGTTATATAGATAGAAAGATTTAATAGCTAGATAATTTAACTACAGATAAGTAGTCAATGGACGCGAAAGCATATTGCGCCGATCCAAATAGAATTGGGAACAGGGCAGGAAGAAGAAGAATTGATTACAAATAAATAGTTCAATAGTTACGGAATACTAATTATTCTGGGAGGTACCCGAATTTTTCACAAGCATTCACATCATTAATTGAGTTTCGAATTGTTTTGCGTCTCAAAACCGACGAACAAAATAAAAATAGAATATTATTAGAAAAACATAATAAACAATTCTAAAATTTTACAATGACCAATCCAGCTAATCCACTAAATAATAAAATATCAGCTCTAAAATGTCATCAGTATAAATTAGTTACATAGGCCGCTTGGCAGAATCTCATTAATTTTCCATGATTGTCCAATACGGAATTAAATAGGTCGCCAGTTAATAATGCATTGATCACTCTGTAAGTACCTTTTGGAGGTTATTGCTAGAATATTCTACTGATTGCCCTTTCAGTAGCTGTGGACGAGACAAGCTGTTTCATAAGGTTACGATAAAGGTTAAAGGTTGAGGGTCTTAAAGATTTCTTTATATTATTATATATATTTAATTACTTGTATCATTGTACAAATTGTGTATTAAGAAAATATTTTTAAAGGTTCTCAAAACAACAGACCAGACAGACATGTGTAGTTGCTGGGGAGTTTGTTGCGGAACTTCTTCTTCCCAGCAAAAACACATAGGAAGTGGTGAACGGTGGGCGTTATGGGGGCTGTCTTTTGCAATTTTTGACCTTCAAAAAGTGCTGTTTTGCATCCAAGTTTGAATAAATGATTTTGAGTTTGAGTTTTGAGATTTAGAACTTTTGAATAGAAGTGTGAGTGATAAAAAACTGCTGTGTGTTTCAACGATCACGGGAAGTCAGAAAGCAGAAAATTTGACAATCAGTCTTAAGGAGCATGGGATTGCAAGAGTAAATGGATTGAGAAGGTCAGATATGCTGTCGCTTCATGTAAAACATTGGTATTCATCTGCATATGGTTAGACTGGCCGGAAAACCCAACATAGTTGGGAAAGGCTAGGCAAATGGTGCTGATAGTGGAATTAGGTTAGACGACTACAATTATTTTACTATGTTATACCAGTGAACTAAAAGGGCGAACTAGAAGATTTACTTTAGAGATCATTTTTATTAGGGTTTCACCCGCATCCCCTGTGAACTACGCTGCACACCCTACAAGCCCTATAAGCCTTCCTCGATAAATGGGCTACCGTAGCAGTAGTTTCTGAGACATAGCATCCAAGCAAACAAACATAGAAACAAAACAATCTCTTCAGCCTTAAATTCCTTTGTTCGTATAACGCAGCGAGCTAATAAAACAAACTGCAGTGAACGATGGACGCTCAAACACGATACATCATTTCCCTCCAGTTCTACGATAGGGGAAATAAAAGATAGAAGAGTGATGGAACCAACGCTTTATGTATCTTTTAATAACTTAAAACATGGTTACTAAAACGTTTCTGAACGATATGCAATTATATATCCTTCTCTCATAGCTATATGTATTATGATACTTAATTCGTATTTTGCATTTGTATTCGGGTTTTAAACTCAGTAGGTATTGATGGTGTAAAAGAAAACAATACTGAAAATAATAAATAAATAATGTCACTGTGGAATAATAATTCTACTCGTACTTCGCTGACTCCAAAAAAAATATTCTGATGTTATATGTATTAGATATATTTTCTTAGATATATGTATCTCTTCGGGACTTGAATAAATAACAAATGGAGCTCCAAAATAAATACTGTAGCTATTTACTATAATAGGTTACAAATATTTTTTATGACTGTATGACGGAATATAAAACATTTTGTCAATTTTAAAACTTACCTTATAAACATCAAAATTTTCAATAATAGAATCGAAGCTGGTGTACAGATCATTCAGGAGGTCAACGACTTCTAGTGGCGTGGACTCTGCAGACAGCTGCGTGAAGCCGATAATGTCGCTGAAGTAGATCGTCACCTGGTCGTATGTCTCCGCCATGACGGGTTGCCCCATTATTAGTTGGGAGGCTACGGACCTGGGAGGTAAAGATAATATATCAATATTTAAGGGAACCCAGCAATAACTTAAATATAAGTACCGCCGTATATTCCTACGATGTTTCTACGATTTTTGGGGGTGGGCATTAAGATTTTCTTTACATAGATTTTTCCATAATAGGGTATTTGATATTTGATCTTTTTTTTTGGGATCCGTTGAGAAATAAGTAATTTATACACCTGTCAAAAGTCAAACATTTAAATAACAGAATAGGGATGCACATACAAGCTTGTGACGTCAACGCTATCTGATCACGCATGTGCAAAAGACATACACACGCATGTGCAAGATGTCCCCATTCTTCATCATACGAATATAAACAATGTTGATTGCTGCACCATTTATCAACCAATTTTGACGCTGTTTGCAGAAAAATGTTCCTTGTGCAAGTGTTTATTTGTTTTGTTAAAATTTTGTACAAAATCAAACACAGTCAAATACCCTATTTAGCTTTCTAGTTAAAACAAAAACAAACTAGAAAAATAAAGAAGTTATATTTGGCTAAATTCTATCATTGTCAATACATAGCACAGTGGTTTATTCGCGCCAATGCCGTAGAATCTATTCCACTTACTTGGGCAACAGCTGGTACAACAGCTCCTCACACTTCCTCTTCTCATCCAGGTAGTCCGAGGTCCTCTCCTCCACTAGAGCCTCGAGGTTGTTGGCATACTGTTCCACTTGTGTCAGCAGCATGTCCAGCCTTGTTGACGTTTCGCAATCCCTGGGAGGAACAAACATGTTGATTTTAAGGCAAGACAATACAATACTGAAGCAAAATATAAGTAGTGAACTAAAAAGCTCTACCCTGGTGATGTGATGTTCATCCAGTCCTAACTTACGTCACAATTACAAATATTCCTCTTCATTCCTGACGGACAGCTAGCTTTTCATTGAATCGTTTTCGAAAGGTATTATAAATCCAACGACGAATGTTTATTGACATTCTACTGTACTACTGAAACTTCATTCTCTATGTCAGCAGCTTAATTGCTTTGTTTTCTAAATTGACTGCATTATTTATAGCGTTAAATTAAAGTTGCAAAATTTTTATTTTTAAACAATGTGCGAAACTCCACAGGATAGTAACGATACTTTGACAGTCGCTATATCCTCGCTATAAAGCGATGAAGTTCATGTAAGTACTTATATTGCTACATACGTTATGACCTTTTATTTAACTGAAACTTACAAACAAGCAATACATTTTTATTATAGTTTTTTTTTTAATTTAGGGAAAATAACCCAAAACGACAGATAAATAGTTACGTAAGTTCTAAGCAGTTTAGGTTATGACCTTTTTCAATAGCAAAAACTAGACCACAGTTTTATTATTGAATGAACTGACGAGCTAACCCGCAATTCATTCCAATCTGAAGTTAGCGGTTTGTATTATATTGTAACACGATATTATGGTTGGTATCTCTACGGGTCTACGGCATCTCATCAGCGGCCGCAAACGGCTATCCAATCAGCTGGTAGCGAGGCTAGACAAGTAAGATAGCTTGCTGCTAGGTTACTGTATATTGATTCCATTGTTGTATGAAGTTATTGTATCAGGCAATAAATACGTACGCTTGCAGAGGTAATTTTTCCAAGACTTATTCATGTAGAAATATATAGTGTTTTGAGAACTTTAAAGTTCAATCATAATAATTCTGTTTCATCTGATTTTATTATCAAATCTACAAGGAATCTAAGAGAAGAATTAGAGCTGAAATGCATCAAAGAGGAATAATGCAGAACGTTTATATTGACCAAAAGAACAAGTTTTAACAATAAAAAAATTCAATGTTAAACAAACTCGCTATGCATCTGTTTTGCATTGTAGCAAGAATACTGGGCACCAGTGTTCGTCAATTATGCCATTGACAAACTTAATTATTTATTAATATTTATAATTAGTTCTAAAATATTATATTTAAAAGCCCGACTTAGTTGGCGCTCATTAGGGGAGGCCAACAATCCGAACTGGACGACAGTCATCTGATATGATGATGTTATTAACAAAGATTACTTACTTGTTAATTCTCTGTATATTTTCCTTGAGTGCTGAGAAGTCAGGTCGGTCGTCGTCTGGGAGGGTCCAGGGTGGCTCCCCGGTGAGTGACTGGCGAGGTGACGCTGAGAGCGGTGATGTGCCTCGGTTGCGCATATCGGCACTTCCTAGTGTGGTAAAGATGAATTCAGTAAAAATCAAGTGAGACATGTAAGATAGCCTAAAAAGTACATTCAAAATAGAGGTCTATTTTTTATATTATATTTCCTGGAATACAGACCATCTCCAGGATTATTCTGATAGCATACTATCTTCATCTTTAAGCTGTTTGATGCCGTGAAAATATAGCCAACGTAGTATAGAATCTTTCCGGTTGGCACTAAAACTACTACACCCAGATAATTGTAAAGTAAAAAAATGCCATAAAATATTTAAAAGAGGATTTAATTAAAAAGAGCATTTTGCGGCATTTAAAAAAACGTGCAATCTCAGACAAATGAATAGCCTATAAACTGAACTCACTAAGAACTAAATGTTATTTTCTAAATGGGCCGTGAAATTAAAATGTCTCTTAAAAGATTACACACAGTATTCGTGTCTTTTATTTGTTTTAAAAAACGTTGACTATCAAAAGCCCAAGAAGGTAAGTGTGAAAAGTAAAACAAACCACATACATACATACGTTATTTTGTTCCTGTGGTAAACTAACTATACATGCAAATGTGATCTGATTAGCCACAAGCTAGCCGGGACTATCCCTGAATAATTTATTTTTATTACATAACTAGGCTTTCCGTGTTATATAGGTAGGTGAAGATTGTAGGATCACCAAAAATAAGTCTTTTTATATGAGGTTTCCACGACCCGACTTTTTAGTCGATTCCACTTTTTGTGTTGACCTAATCTTTTGCATGTTACTTTCTTAACAGTGAAGACAAATACTATTGAAACTGCAACGAATATTCACAGACAGATTTCATTCAGCTGCTTCTGTTCTAACAGCTCATGGCCTTTTTAAAAGCTTTTATTTAACTTGCCGTGTATGTATGTTACGGTGGATTCTTTGAACTCAATTTTGAAAACATCTTCAACCGATTGAGTTGAAATTTTGTATACACGTTCAGTTTGGATGACAATGCAAGATATGTTATATGACGTCATTCTAAATCCAATATGGCGGACCAAACTCAATCTCAAACTCAAACTCATTTATTCAAACTTGGCTGTAAAACAGCACTTTTTGACGTCAAATATTACAAAAGACAGCCCCCAAAACGCCCACCCGTCACCACTTCCTATGTGTTTTTGCTGGGAAGAAGAAGTGGCGCAACAAACTCCCCAGCAACACATATCTGTCTGTTGGTTTGAAGAACCTTTAAAGTTTAAACAATATTTTATTGACCCTCCAAGATGGTGGAGTAGTTATTTTTAATGAATTTCAACAATATGGGTATGAAATGAAAGGGCTTATTGAGAGTGACTTAAAAAATAAATTTGACGTTATTCTAAATCCAATATGGCGGACTATAAAAGCTTTTTAAAAAAAGATTTTTCTTTTAATAATTTATTAAATTGTATGCTTCCGAACATTTAGCCAGCTGTAAACCAATCAATTGGCCAATACCGAAAGCTGAAAGCCAACTATAAAATTTTAGATCGATCACTAGAAATACTGATTTATTGCAAAAATATCTACAGATCCTATGCGTACGGTTTGATATACAGACGCTAACACATCAACCTACTTCAATCTGTCAAATATCATTAATAGATTTTCAACTTTATCGCTAAAGCATATGGTTCAAAGTTGATTGGGAAAATTTGACAGTTTCAGGTACAAGTCACAAAAATTGCACGGAGATATTCTGCAAAAATGCTCGGAGTATTTTTAATAACAGATCGCTATTGGATTTGGCTGCGATCGAACCAAATAGGTTTATTTTTATTTTGCTGCGCAATTCCAAACACCTGGCGTCATTCATAGTAAATCCGCACCTCTATGGAAGGTAAGCCCGTAACTCCACATTGAGAGAGGACTTTACGGGACAATTTATGGGGAAAATATGCTTCATGCCTGAGGTTATGAAGAAATGTGCTGTATAGAAAATATATTCTCGTTCGATCGTGTAATAAAGATCGATCGATGTCTACGACATAAATGTGGATGGCGTAAAAATGTTTAGTGATGTTATTTTTTTATAGGAAACCATAATATTATGTAAATGTATGGTGATCATTAATGTCTATGGATGGTGTTAATCACAACATTTAATCGGAGCTAGAGAGGCTCAAACCGTATAAGAGAAATATCAGAAGCCACAAGAACCCTAATTTAACTTACAAAAAAAATTCAATGAAAAAACAACGATTTTAAATTAGTAGATACCACTGAACACTTTACTGAATCTAAGAAAATGATTTCATGGCAAAATTTTACAAAATACCACATCATTGCTGGGAAATTTGTTATTCTTTCCAGCAGTACCACCAGGTACCTGTTCTATGTAGTAGTAGATATTATTATCGTGAGAAAGTGCTAATATAATAACACAGCTTAGGTATAATAACGCTTATGACTCTGACATGTTTTAGAAATCAGTTTTCTGTCAAAATCTTCCCAATACTTATCTATTTACTAGCTGTTCTGAGCAGTTTTACCCGTGTCCATAGACTTCTTAACTTCTTCCCACACCAGGATAAAAAGTAGCATATTTCCTTTCTCGAGCTTTAGACTGTATGCCAAATTTCATTAAAAAAAAATCAGTAGGTAATTTTGGCGTGATCACCGACTGTACGATTCCCGCCGTACGTCTTTTGCTGATTGATAGATGATAGTGATAGATTTGGAGTTTAACTGCTAACGTGTATTGAGTCCACTTAACTTAGGATTAATGATTTGATAGACTAATGAGGAATGATATGACGTATGTACCGAAACGGAGGTGAGCGTGAACTGACAGTACAATTATGTGTGAAAATTAATACAATTCAATATTGCTGATAGTGCTAAAATGATAAAGTGCGGTTGCACCGTACACCGACAGTCTGATGGACAAAGAGACAAAGTTACTTTAGCCTGACCTTACATTCTTTACACCTATAACATTAGTAAGAATAAAAAATCTACTGCCTCACACATCAACTCACTTTTAAATTTATCCTCCAGTATAGCTGCGCAGTAGTCACAGGCCAGCGTGCAGTGGGGTCTGCGCATCTCCAGCAGTGGACTGACTGCGCGCCGTGGACTGGGGGAGTCCGCACCCCCCGGCGGGACCAGCGACATCGTGCTGAGGAACAAAATATACCGTCACATATGGGACACTCATGTTAATGAAAATCTATTTAATCATGATAATTATTGTCCTTTCGGTATGGGTCCCAGTTCCTTCTATCTCGTTTCCATGGATACGGTTTCGAATAATACCTTACCTTATACTTAATCCGTAATAGCCAGGAATTAATGTAAGTAGTTTGGCGACTATAGTCCCGGTCCCGGCTATCATTGAACATCCTTGGCAGTCGTTACGGGTAGTCAGAAGCCAGTAAGTCTGACGCCAGTCTAACCAAGGGGTATTGGGTTGCCCAGGTAACTGGGTTGAGGAGGTCAGATAGGCAGTCGCTCCTTGTAAAACACTGGTACTCAGCCGAAACCGGTTAGACTGGAAGCCGACCCCAACATAGTTGGGAAAAGGCTCGGGAGATAATGAGTTTGGCGACTATAGCAAAGAGTTGGCCATAAGAAGAGTTTTGGTTTTACTAATTTTTTTCAGTATATTTTGTATAAATCGCTAGGTCAAAAAAAATTTCGTCTAGATATGTGTTTCTACATCTAAATCATAAAATATTCGTTTATTATAGATATTTACAAAATTACCATTATTAAATATTCACATAACAAAAAAATATACGTTTTTTAATCATAAAATCACTAAATATATATCGAAAAAAAAAACAGGTTCTTCAAAATTAATTTAGAACCAGTCTAGGTCGAAGAACTAATAAGGTTAAAAGTACGGGGCGTACTTAATTCGATTTTCCTTTAAAGAAAAATCTCAAAGCTTCTATATTCTCAAATCATGAAATTCCTGAGAATCCAGGTATTTTCATATTAATCTTGCTAGCTGATCTGTATTGTTACTTTAGATTTATAAAATAAAATATCGACCGCCAAATGCACTCATTGCAAGCATTGCTCTGATAACCATTAGGTACTCTTTACATTGTGACTTCGCCTACGGCATTAGCCCGCCCTCCCCCCCCCCCCCCCATCAGTAAAAGTAATAAATATATCTACATACATACATATGTATATATACACGTATTATTACTTTTACCTACAAACTAATAACACAGAAAATAAAACACGTTCATATTTTGTTAAGTCCCTTTCAAGATGATACGTAAGGAGTTTTTTGATGTCATTTATTAATAAGGTTTTTTTTTACATTGAATACTTTAATTTTCATTTGTAAATATGTATGATAAACCGGATAAACCGAAGTCCCTTTCAGGCAACTTTTTTCTTGAACTTGACGTCAGAAGCCATCACCCGAAGTTGAAGGCGGCTTACAATGGGCAGTTTAATTATATCTCTGTCAATTTTTTTTTTAAGTTTTTAGACAAATAAATAGTGTCCTTATTTAAATCTAATGGATGAACTTATAAGCTTCCCCGCCTTAGCAACCCCGCCAAGTAAATGATAGCCTTTTTATAAAAACAAGTAAATAAAAATGATGGTAATATATAAATTGTTTTCTACACGATCTCAACTTAATACGTAATGTAATAAGAGAACCCTCTTTCAATACATTTATTACGTAGAAGCAATCCTCGGATCCTCTTTCACATCTTTTCCCACCGGTAAATTAATGTGCACATATATCTTACACGGCATCGCGGCGAGAGCTCTCAACTTAAGACTTAATAATCATAATTAATTCTGCTTATAGCTAACAAGTAATATAATAAATTGGAGGTCTCCATTATATTTTACGAAAGGCGGACCATAAATTTGGGAAAGAAATCTTTCTCTAATCACTCCCTGGGGAATATTATTAAGGTTTAGAGAACCACAGGTGAGTACTTCGCCTTATTTTTCTCGTTATTTGCAAGTAATTGCTTCTCGTTTCGAGGATTGGGAAATAATAGTCAGCTAGGGATTTGAGGATCCTTATTTGGCAGTGAGACAATTTAAGATAATAAAAGAAGCGTTTTGTATGCTCGTTTCGGGGAAATACTTTGTATTTACTTAGAGGTCTACAAATAGAATTATGTTGTAAGACATTGTTGAGGTATATATTTGAATGTAGATCGTTTATTTTTTAGTATTGCGTACGACAAAAGTAAAAACGGAACTTTTTGTATAGGTCACATTGAAATTGAAGTACAGACGCCAGCACATCAAGTTACTACAATCTATCAAATTTCCTTAATAGATTTTCAACGTTGTCGCTGAAGCATATTATGGTTTAAAAGTGATTGAGAAAAATTACAGTTTTGGGTAGCTTGATGTGCTGTCATCCGATTTTTATCATTTATGGTTAGCTTTTTGTCATCCTAAACTTGAAAAATGCCTAAACCATGTTTTCTAAAATAACTATTACCTAAGTATATAAAATAATTCATTCACATTCTACCTGCTACTATTACAAATTTAATAATTTTCAAAATACTTTAAAAGCTTGTTCATATAGATACTGGCTCACCACTTACGTCAATTTCTGTGACAACAAAGTTATACCGCGTTAAAACTTCAGCGTCCCATAATACATGATGGCGGCCTATCAGTGACGTCAGAGCACAAAGCAGTGTAACTGAAGCCGGAGTAAACTAGGCCATGTTTGTGGAGAGACACTACATTGGAGGGTCCACACTCTGTACAGTTTTAGTAGGGAATACCGATAGTACCCGAATTTTGGGGAAAATTTTATACGAAATGGGAAAAAGGAAACAAAAATTTTATGAAAATAGTAAGTTTTTCAATTGTTGTTTAGCTGAGGTAGTAGTAAAATCAAAGATACGACCTTGATAAAAATAGTAAAGTGTTTTGATAAAGTGTGTTATCAAAAAGTGTAGTACATAACAGTATTTTATAAGAAGATTACGTAATATAAGTAGGATCTAGTGATGTCTATAATTTTTATTGTAGGTAATGTTTTCCAATATTTTTCTTCTGTTAAAAAAAAATATAACAAATTAAAGTAGTTTCATGGTTATATATATAATATTTACAACTTATTTACAATATAAATAAAAAGAAAAATAAAAAAATGTATATATAATACATATTTCATACATACGTATTTACATAAAAAACTAAAAGGCGTCGAAAAAGTCATCCCCATCGCTGTCTAAATATTAAAAAAGATTTCTTTATACCTAGTTATAAAATCCACTAAAAATAATGCTATTCAAGCATTGTTTTTAGAAGAAATTACATTTCTAAAAATTTTGTAATAATTACAAATTAATTTAACATTTGATGATAGATTCATAATATCCTAATCCTCTTCATATTATTCGATTGAAAATTCATAAAGTATCTCTCCTATATAATTTATTTTACATCTTCGCTCGTAGCCTGGAGATCCGGAACTTATATTTGGAAGAATTTAAGAAAGTATTACGGAAACTGAATCGAGAAATAAATTCCCGGATCGTATATTAAAAATGCAAAATTATACGTTGGAGGGAAATGCTATTTAATCTTCACCATTTCTTGGGTAAAGATACCTAGCTAAATTTGATATACGATTATCTGCTCTAGACTAGGTGTGTAACAAATTTCATTGGAATCGCTTTAGTATTATTGATGAGAAAACGCGACAAAATTATTGAAGGAGTAATTTTGAATTTAAAACATTAGTAAGGATTATTATTTACAGCAAACGAACTAATACAATTCTTAAAATACACATCTTTGACAGTCTTTACGGGTATTGAGAATGCAGAAATTCTGATCACCAGTCTTACCAAGGAGTATCAGCTTGCCCAACTAACGGAGTTGAGGAGTTCAGATAGGCAAACGCTTCATGTAAAACACTGGTGCTATATACATACATTTAAGGCTGGAACAACCTTACCATAGTTTGTGAAAAGGTCAGGCTAATGATTGCAATCCTAAACATTAGAAAAATAAATAGTGTACAACGAAGCATCTGTGTTTGTGAAATCAGATTGAAATGCAAGTCTTTGAGACGAGACGGATGGTTCGAGTTTGTCTTGCGCAATGCAGTAGAGAGATAGCATGTTTGGCTGACATTGCTATATAAATAAGCTGGATACACATGTGTAAATTAGTTCTGAGCTAGAAAAGCTTGGAACTATGTTTGTTTGTGAAATTGAGATGATGTTTGTTATAATGTTAGCATTACATAGGTTTTCAATTGTTTATTATACATAGATATAATTATGACGTATTATATAGAAGTGGTATAGTTTATAAATGCCTCGTTGGTCAAACCGGTCTCGGGTTCGACTCCCAGGTCGGGTCAAAATTGCTTTGTGGGTTTTGAGAAAGTTTCACAAAAGGAGGCCGGAGTTTGCAAGTTGGTGATTGATGCATCAATGCATCGGAGAGCACCTAAATGTCTGTTTGATACGATTAATTTCACTTACTTCCTTTCATAAGGTCTCCAAAACATGAAGAATCCATTAACGAAATGTAAACAAATGAACAAAACAAAACACAAACTATTTATAAAACCAGTTACAATTTGCCGGAGATTCAACCTTTTGTTCCAAAAGCCTTTGAAAGGTATCGATAGCGAAGCCTTCACAAACTGACACCCTTCCGAAAACGAATAATGGACGGTCCCATTCTATCTGAAAGAAATCCGATTGAAGTTTCATTAAATCCTGGAAATAATGTGCACGTAACTGTTCTGTAAAATTGTCTTTCGTATGAAAAACCAATGAAAAAAATATTTGAAAATCTTTTTGTTTGGAAATTATTTGGAAATACATATATGATAACGACGAACTAAAGATGTAACTTTAAAAGAACATTTTTGTCATAAAAATAATGCGTTTATTAAAAGTATTTTTAATGATTGAATATGATAGAAATGAAATGAATGCGATCAATGACATATTTAGGAAGCTAATATACTTATTTTCTATCCAGGTAAGAAGACAAACCAAACTCATATATGTATGTATTTAGCTAGTTACGCTCAACTTTGCTCAACGTTCTAATAAAAAGGTATCTTGGGCTTTCTCTTTGTCTTTGGTTCCCGATAAACACATGAAGATCTACTAAAAAAAACTATATTCAAATATTATTATCAAACTGCTTTGAGCAAGCAAGGTGATTAACGCTCAATTCTCCGTGGGAAAGGAGGCCTGGTCCCAGCAGGGGATGATAAAAAAGAAAATATTATAAACATAAATACATTTACATTAATAGTTATATCTAGACAGACCGATAATAACGACTCTAGTCCTCCCGTCCCTAGCACATCGAGCCAGCCCGCGAGCTGAGCCAGTAGCATAAAAAAGTCCGTAATAATAATTACAATCAGATCCAGCCCGTCCCTTTGCTGTCCTCCCCCCAACGACGCCCTGAGCCGAGGTCCTAACCCCACAGGGGGTGCCCTCAGCGCTGTCGTTTTAGGTTTTAGTTTTATATAAGCCCCTGGCTGGAGGCCTAATATTATTTAGTAATTAATCCACAGGAAAGCCCGGTTAAGCAGTACACGGCCTCCTAGGCTGAACTGCAAGTAGTTTTTTTATTTATTTTATTTAAGTTTTTATGTATTGAACTCGTGTCCCTAGATACCTACTTCCCGCACTAGGGTAAACAAGGACTATCATCATAGCTATTCTATCAAGAAAAGACCAAATTTTTTCTGTAAATGTCAACATTCTTCTGCCAGAGCATGGCGCGACCTGTCAACTCGCATATATACTTGTAGCCTTATGTCGATCAAAGAAAAGAAAAATGTATTTTCTACGTGTCTGCAAGTAGTTTTTTTATTTATTTTATTTAAGTTTTTATGTATTAGCAATAACTCTGTTATTCGTATAAATAAACAAAATACTAGTGATATTTCATTAAATAGTAAAACTAATATATAAAACGAGTTAACGTCGAAACTGTCAACTGCTACTTGAAACGATATAATTTAATATTTTCGTCGCATCAGAACCGTGGCTGGCAACCTTTATTATTCAGTAACGTGAATTGGTGCACTCGCAAAGTACTCAAAATTAAACAATAAAAAAATATAACTGCTGCATACACGTATAATTGATACAACAGCATTTTTTTATAATGTTTTAAAAATATTCATCTGCCTGGCTTTTCCCAGGCTATGTTGGGGTCGACTTCCAGTCTTAACCAGATGCAGCTAAGTACAGTGTTTTACGTGGAGCGACTGTCAATCTGACTTTCTCAAACCAGTTACCTGGGCAACCCGATAGTCTATACCCGATAGGTAAACCCAATTGTCCGACATTCTGGCTTCTGACTACCCGTAACGACGGCAAAAGATGTATGTGCAAATGACAGCTGGGACCCACCAATTTAGCGTGTCTTCCAAAACACGGAGGAACTCCTCATGACAAGATGGTCAATACACGGACCGACCGTGCGGCTTTAACTTATCCACGAGCTACCTATAAACGTTTATCTTATCCATTTTAACGATTCCTAAAAATAAACAAGACCACAAAATCCACAGGACAACAAGAACAGTATTAAACGTACAAGATACGTATTTACCAACTTCCATTCAGCTCTATTCCCACACTCTAGGAATTAATAAACAAGTTTAAAACGACCCGTTTTTCGTCCTGTCTGCTGTGCAATCTGAGGTTTAATTAAACCGTTCCGGTCTGCAACCGGCACGTCATTCGCCGTGTCATATTAAGGCCGGATTATGTTTTGCATAGATTATGTCTCTGCAGAGAATGCGATGGTGTATGGTTGACGTGTCTTGGCAAATATCAATTTTAAGTGCTTGGTGGCAGTGAATGTATTGTAAAGGTTTTTCTTTTTCGTGGGAAATCATGAAAATTGAGGGGTTATTTAATGGCCTCTCTCGCTGTGCAGCTGAAAGGAAGTGTCAGACTCTTACTGACTAAAACGCACTATGTTTCTTTTGGTGGTCCTTGTGTGCCAGGTCTACGGTAACTCTTCAGCCCCGGCAGACCTCAGCCCTATTGGGCCCCTCAAACACGCCTATGTACTGTGTCATCTCTTCTTTATTTATAGCAAAAAATCCAACAATACCTTCTAGACCATATCCCTAGCTATGCCAAAGCCGAATAGCCAAACATTCTAAGATTCAATTAGAACCAAATTGGCCTAATTGTGAAAACTAATCTTCACGATTTTGTAAAAGAAAGTGCAATTTCATATCTTAGATTCGAAACAGCATTTTCATAACAATGTATTTAGTGTAGACCAGTCCTAACCAACGAATTTTCTAGTTATTCTAACCCCACAGGGAGGACACTTATTCGGTCATGCCAATGCCGATGTAATCTGCAGAATGCAATTTGCAGGCGGTTTTATAGCGTGTAAAACAATTTTGGTTAAGGAAAATGCTATTCCTCAATCCCAAAGGCATCGAATTGGTTATCACAACCACAAATTTGGTTTGAGGAAAATAATACAGTAACAATCTGTATATTTTATACGTTTTTCATTTGTTTAGGCATCACCCAATACACAGCCTTTTTGTTGTTTCAGTTGATGTTTATAAAGTACTAACTGTCATCCGCACCCGGATAAAAAAGTAGCCTATGTCCTTTCTCAGACTCCAGACTACGTGTCTACCAAACGATGTATGTCACACCTTCACGCCAAAATTACTGAACTGATTTGAATAAAATTTGATAGACATATATGTACATAGTTAAGAGACTTATAAAGGACATAGGCTACTTTTATCCGTGTGTAGAAATTAGTACCCTCGGATGGCGGGTAGAACTGCGGGAAAAAGCTATAAATATAGATAGTATTAAATAAGTATTTTCCATAATCTCCGTTAGTCTAATGAAGTCGCCAAGACAACTATTTTACCTAAGTAATTACGTTTTAAAGCTATAACTTTACCCAGCTGGGAATTAAGCTAACAAATGAGATACTTACGGTGAGACCACGGAAGCTTTATACCCTACATTTTATGTAATTCAGATTTAACTCGCTCATTCTGAACGCAGCATTATTACTCGTATGTGGTTCCCCGGTCGATCCCCGGGTCGAGCCAAAATCGCTTTGTAGGTTTTAAGATACTTTAATAAAGCAGCCCGGAGTTTGGAAGTTGGTGATTAATACTCCCTCGCATCTGAAAGCACGTAAATGTCGGTCCTGCGCTTCATCTCTTACCGGTCGTATCGGATTGCCGACCTATCCAAGCTATGTATGTATAGCCGACTATGAAAGCGAGGGAATAGTGAGTGCACCTGTGTCTGCGCAGCTGACTGATCTCCTTAGAGTGTCACTGAACTGTATGAATGTATCCTTTCTATAAAAGAGATACGAAGAGCGATACCTTTGCGAAGATTGCATGGATGTCCGCTTATAAACTAGAACCATCAATATATTGGAAAATATATTTTCGTAATATAAAACGTTCGTCTCAGGGTTTGTCAGTCAAATGCAGACCACTGATACTGTGTCTATCTGTCCAATTTTTCTTACCCTTTATCCTTAAGTCACCTGTATCCAACAAATGCTTAGAAAGTACATGTACAAAACTTTGTCTTTTTGTTTTTGTTACTTTGTCCCAAACTGGACCTGGAACCCGCACTCTCATAAATGAGAGGCTAGTAAATGCCTAATAATAGTAAAATAAACGACGATGAAAAAATTGTCGGTAAAACGGAATTGAACTGGCAAAGTTCACAAAGTCATTATAAAGAGCATCCGAAGCGATAAATTTAATTAATTATAACAAGTTACGGCAGCTAGGTTTGTTGACCTTTTGTTAAACGAAAGGAAACAGTTTAACTAGATGGAAAGAGCGATTTATCATACTTTTCGAGTTCTCCAATAGAAATTTCTTTTAACGTATTTTTATGAGATACAGGTCTAATTTTTTAGAGTGAATAATTCGCTTTATTTTTCTGATTTAACTCTTTTAGATTTATTTATCGTTATTTTAAATTTCTTTTTGTACATTTTCTCAATTCTTTATTGCATACCATTATTGTTTGTAGATATTTAGTCACTATTATGGACCCTGTCGGACACAGCTTATAAAAAGTAGTAGGAGATAGGAGTGAAAGCATTTTTTATTTTAAATGAATCTATATCTAAACAGCCAGGTTGGTATAAATCTGTAAGACACGGATACTAACAAAGAAATGACTATATTATTGAAGGTGTAGAAATTTTCAAACATTTTCCCAAAATCTTTCATAATGACCATTTGATAAATGCCCTAGAAATCTTCTGAAAGCATTCATTTTTTGGTTTAAGAACAACTTTATTTCTCATAATAATTACACAGCTAATTCACTTACTGAGAAACACACTAAAATTAAGATTATTAGAGCGCACAGATTATGCGGGTAGACAGATAAATATGAATCGCAAGTTCAAAACAAAGCACACCGTTGATGTTGTTTGACATTTTACTTAATAATATGTATAGTCGTAAATAATATTCCGTCATGAATCTTTCTAACTCATGTCAATAATATTGTCATAAAAATACATATAAAATACTATCTATACGTTAACCTAAATTCAGGATTGTATGAAAACTGTAAACGGTTTAATGATCCAACTTTTATGACCGTCACTGTATCTCAGAACAAGTTTTATTGCTTTTTGGGATGAAATACTATCGGAGTTAATCCAACGCACTTTTACAAATATACAAATTGTACATACTAGCACGTAATAAACTTGATTACTCATAGTAATACAAAATTTGAATTGTGTTTTTTGTGTTTTAAGTCGTTACCTAAAAAAGACACAAATTTTTCATAAATACTGACGCCAGCACATCAAGCTACTACAATCTGTGAAATGTACTTAATAGATTTTCAACTTTATTGCTGACTAGCGACCCGCCCCGGCTTCGCACGGGTGCAATGCTGATACTAAAATTATACATATAAACCTTCCTCTTGAATCACTCTATCTATTAAAAAAAACCGCATCAAAATCCATGGCGTATTTTCAAAGATTTAAGCGTACAAAGGGACATAGGGACAGAAAAAGCGACTTTGTTTTATACTATGTAGTGAAGCATATGGTTCAAAGTTGATTGGGAAAATTTGACAGTTTCGTTGAACTTGATGTGTTCGCGTCTGTTTCTATGTACATCCAAAAGGACATAACTTTTTTAAAAGTATACAATTACATGAAAAGAAAATCTATCTCAAAATAAAAAATACACAATAAATTAGGCTAAGGGCTTATTACAATTTCTAACTCTGTAAGCTCACAAAATACTTGTTTCATGAAACACTTATAAAATTGTACAGTTAATTAGTTTACCTAAGTAAATGCAGGCATTACTTTCAGGCAATTTATTCGAACAAAGAACAGGCGTATGTTTGTGCAATGAATATTCAGCTTGAAACCGCAGCAAGCTCGTTAAACCGAGATCTTAACGCTGTGCGAGGAAACTCGCCATTCCGTTTACTTGAATGCACGCTCGCTGGAAATTCATAGGAAATTGTGAAATTCAAATCTTGGAATTAAATTGGATTTTGACATGTAAATAACGAATACGTATTTTATTCCTAGCGGCTCTGTCTAAGATAGAGAGGATCGGAATACAAGGACCTATTAGTAAATAATGTTGGTATTATTTATGGGTTGTTCATTAAAATATTTTATTAGGTTGGTATTAAGGTTATAATAATAATTTGAAAAGTTATACAACAACGAAGTAGTGCTCGCCTAGTGGTTAAAGCATCAGCCTCTTAAGTAAGTTCGGCAAGTACCAATGCAACTCTCTTCTAAGTTGTATGAACTTTCTAAGTATATCTTGGACACCAATGACTCATTAAAAAGTGAAGGAAAACATCTCGAGGAATACTAGGACTATAAAAGTCTGAAATCACCAACGTGCATTGAACAAGCGTGATGATTAAATTTCAATCCTTCTAGTGTGAAAGGAGGCCTGTGTACAGCAGTGGGATGATAAAAAGGCTGATAATGAGTCAATAACAGTAAGGTCATTAAACTGCAAAGAACACAAAATAACACCAAATGCTCTTTAGAATTAAATTTATATCCATTGACTTTTAAAGCCAAAATCTAATTTTATTGCAAGTACATAGCAGGCAATGTGAAGCTCGTTTTGAAAACAGCTCGGACCACGCTAGCTACAAAGCAATCCCGGCTATTTGAATTGCCACTACAATCATATTGACGCTTTTCGAAAGGCTTTCAAAGCACTAATACTCTATTTCAGCTCTATTGGAATTGTGCCTGAATGGTAACTGAGGATTTTAAATGAAAATTTATCTGTAAATAGTCGCACATTGAATGGTTCTTTACAACTGTCTGTTACTATTCAAGTTTCAGACAATGATTATTCTAAACTGACCTTAAGATAACAAGCAAACTTAATCTATAATTGACTTAAACTATTTTGGGTACACTACTGAAGGGTCACGATGAGGATGTGTTTGTTTGTGTTTTTTGACGGCCTTTTTAACATGTTATTATATTAGTTTTAAGTATTTTATAAATGTGTATACATTTAGTTTAGTAATAAGTCTATTATTTTTGTAAATAAACCCTTGGCAACCTCAAACCATTTTTATACCTAATGTTCAATATAATCAACAAAAGGCAAAACACTACGCGTATATTAATCAAAACTCACACGTACTATACTACGCTTACTTAAGAACTGAAGCAGTTTTTTGTTTCAATTAACTTAGTAGTATCCATATACATAATAATAGCTGAGTTCTCACCGCCTACGGTCACTGAGTACCCACATATAACAGGTATCGTCTTACGACACTCAGGGGGCATCTTCCAATCTATTCTTGGTATAGGTCATCTTGCAGTACATTAGTTTTATTAAATAGAACACGAGAATATCCCGCGTGCTCGTAGAAGATGCATTAGCAAAATTATTATTGGCGCCCACCGTGGGACCAATCTGTACAGTATTGCCGACCTTAAAACAGACTTATGCGAACTTAATTCTACATAAATCTACACGTAAAATAAGGCTATAGTTGTCTATTTCCTCAATTAATATAAAAAAGATGCATTACAAATGTTCCCACGGTGGGCGCCAAAAAGAAATAACCATCACCTGTTGAACAAAAACCGAAGTAGTATTTCTAATATCGTAATCTAATAAGACTGTAACATAATTGGGCTTATTAGTCATTCGACGACCATAACTTGCCCCTGGCTGGAGGCCTTAAATTCTAGGCATCCACAGGGATTTGTCCGGTTAAGCAGTAAACAGCCTCCTCAGGCTGAACTGCGAGATGCCCACTCAAAAAAAAAAAAAAAAAAAAAACGACCATAACTTCATTAGTAACACGTCGTAATAAACGAGAATATGTGATGTATGAGCAGAATAATAAGTTATAAGTAATTGCTGTCTGCCGTATTACTCATATTTATTACGAATGGAATAATCGAAGAGAACATATTAGAAAAATTATACCTTCTACACTTATTTATTACATGATCATTTCACGTTTCATAGTCTTATTAACAGACATAAAATTTTATATTATTTCTAGAAAGCTCCGTGGACTTCTAAAAATGCTTTATACTGACTCTGAAGAATCTGCATAAGTACAGACGCCAGCACATCAAGCTACTACGTCAAATTCCCTTAATAGATTTTTAACTTTACTGCCTAAGCATAAGGTTCAACGTTGATTGGGAAAATTTGACAGTTTCATAGTAGCTTGATGTGCTGGCGTCTGTCACAAATACTTTAGACCAATTTATCGAAACTGGGTCAAGCGCGAATAAGTTCAAAATTAACACTTGAACAAAACACTTTGCTTGCTGACATCCCTTTGAACTCGGACCATCTTCCGACTCTTACGACACTCGTATTAGAATTCAAATTAGATCTGATTTAATGCGATGTCACTTGTTTTGACTGCTAGACGTTGTTATTAAATGATTTTTTATTTACTGATTGAGAATATTATGTACATAAAATAAGGTTAAATCAAATATAGATAAACGGTCAAAGAAATAAACGGTCTAGAGGTTGACCACACACACATACTTTCCTCGCTGATTGACCTGGAAATTGGATTGGAAATAGTGAGAAGACTTTAGGGGAGGCCTTTGCCCAGCAGTGGGACATTATAGGCTAAGGAAAAAAAATACCAAGAAATAAATTAGAAAAACAAATAAGATCTACTTAAAATTTTTTTTGTGTGATTTACCGATTTTCCAAAACTAATTTTCATACCCCAAGCCAGAAGTTTCAAACCTCTTCTTATTATTGATATATCAGCAACTGCTGTAGTTTAAAGTCAAATGTAACTAAGTGTTGTCATGATTAGAAAGTGAAGATCAAATAGGATTAAAATTAATACTCAAACGTCATATGTGTTGCTGGCCATTTCAACATAAAACAAAAGATAAACTATTTAAAGAAATAATATTCCTATCAAGACGCGCGATTCTAAATAATGTAAGAAGCCAACTAACTCCGCTTAAAGTTAAATAAATTATATACGGAACCCTAATGAGTAATTAAAACTGAAAGTCACACAGACTCCGACACATGTAGGCTTCATTATGCCTTCGAGAGTAATTTATTTGACTGTAACAAGGGTAACGTAATTTTATTCCTGTGATGGGATCATTTATATGGCATCTGAGTGAACTAAGAACAATGCGTTTTGTTGAAGTGTTCCAGTTGAGAACGTACAAATCAGATCACACTAATGTATAAAGGTGATAAATTAAGTTTGTTAGTGTGTATGTGTGTGTATGTTTGTTATATCTTCGCGCCTAAACTACTGAATGAATGTTGATGAAACGTTGTGGTTGGTAATATATGTAGTTAAGACATTAGAATAACATATAGGCTACTTTTTTTTCAGGTGCGGGAGGTATTTAAAAAACATATTCTCAAACGTTCGTCTTTTTCATATAAGTGTGATTATAATCCCACGTAGAAATGTAATCTGGTTTTAAAAACTGTACAAACTAACAACAGCTGTACAAATGATCAAAAACAAAACCTCAAATAGCAGCAATAAGTTTAATGTCGGATATTAAATTTGAAAAGTCAATCAATCTATATAAAAAATGAACTTCTTTCCTGTGACCAACAAAGACACTCACTACTTAAATATTACAAGGCAAGGTCATATTTCAAAGCAAACCAAAACAATAAACCTTGACCTTGAAACAAAAGAAACGGCGAAAGAGTTATTAACTTCTAATTTATTTAAATCCTAATACAAAACTTCATAGCACCCATGTTTTACATTATTACATAGTATTGCTAGATTGTTCTACGCTAATATTTCATTTCGCATGAAGTAGGGAGTGAGCTCTTATCTTTAATAAGTCTTGTTAGGAATATAAGTAGTTAAAACTCAGTCTTATGGCCGGATTTGGAAACATTCTGCGGTCATCTTTTAAGGGCTTATAATTTTTTTTTTATTCAATCTACGTCATAAGCTATGAGATTATTATCCAAAACACTTATAACACTAATAATTTCGTATAGAATTATCTAAAGCTTTTTTTTTCATACATATATTTATTTTTTATTTATTTATCCATTTATTTCAGGCATCAAGGCCCATATAAATATATACAATACTATACTAACATAACTTAAAAATACTATAAATACATATAACATTAATTAATATACTAATTTACACGAAGTGTCGGCGTCGTGTTTCGCTGACTGGTATATACCAATACGTCGGGAAATAGATCTAATTTATAGACGTATAAAAATACAAAAGACTAGTTGACAGCCGAGGTTAACATTTTACATAAAGAAAGCAGTTACCCTGCCTATTTTACCAAAGTTCGTCAATAAATAAGCCCTTAATTGAGAAATGTCGCGATTGATAAGTTCAAGGCTAAAGGTGATAAATTAGTTTCTGAGTGGAATTTTTGGTTTTAGGAAATAGTGTTTGACTGGATCTTAGATAATATAGATCATAAACATATCATACTACTTAGTTGAAGTTTGTAATACACTATTACAGCTTGCACGTTTGATTTTTGGACGCAAGTAAGTGCAAACATGTGTACGCAGGTAATACGTGGGGTACTTATAAAATATCGGTAGAGCAAATTAAGGAGAAATCCGAAAATTAGGATGACACAATACGAAAAAGGGACTTTTTATTAAAACAAGTCATCAAACTTGTCTTAAAGGGTTTTCTAAGGATCCCACAATTATCATCATCATCATCATCAGCCTTTTTATTGTCCCACAGCTGGGCACAGGCCTCCTCTCACACAGAGAAGGATTGAGCGTTAATCACCACGCTTGCGCAATGCGGGTTGGTGATTTCAGACTTTATAGTCCAGGTTTCCTCAAGATATTTTCCTTCACCTTTGATCAGTCCTTGGTGTCACTATACTTAGATAGAAAGTACATATAACTCGAAACAGTTACATTGGTACTTGCCTGACCTGGAATCGAACCCGCGCACTCATACTTGAGAGGCTTGTGCTTTAACCACTAAATCACCACAACTTTTACTTAATACTAATTACCACTTATAGTTCCAACCGCGTCTTGTGGGAATTGCCTCGCGTGCCTAAAAAACCTATACTATAGCTTTTCTCGATAAATATTTTTCAAATCGGTTTAGAACTTCCTAAGATTAGCGCGTTCAAGCAAACAAACATTCATTTATTTACGTTATGCCAACAATAGCAGATATAATAAATATTGTAAATAGTGTACTTAGGAGAACCCAGCCAAAGCAAATCTAGCAAAACCAATATTTCATTTTCACTTCAATAAATCCTTCGGGAAAAAATGTTACGGAATTTCTTTTGAAGATTCTGTATTTTATTTATAAAGAAAATGTACGTCGCTTATACTATTTCGTGAGCAAAATCCTGATTCCCTGGATTTAATCGTCTTTTCTAAAAGATCAGCTTCATAAGCGGCTCACGAAATAACTTTAGGACACAAGATGGACAACTATTTGATAAAATTTATCTTTTTATTTGTGAAAAAGAAATTTGAAATTTTTGGTAATTTTTGGAAAAGAAGATTTTTCCTAAGTTATTTTCGTGACCACAATGGCCAAACGAAAATACATGTTTAAAACGAAAACAAAACTAGGGTTGAGACTACAAGATACATTATAATACATGACTGCTGGATTGTTCGTAAGAGTTATTTCAGCTCTGGCACAGAAAGGGCTCCAGAAGGAACAAAAGCAAGTTTTGGTAAATTAAAGTTTGACACTCCCTCCAGCTTCACCCCACACTGAGCCCCTCATTTCATAATTTCTCACTCAAAAGAAAAAGATTAAAGAAAATACTTTGCAAATAAGTCTGCCGACAAACTGTAATGCAGTTTAGCAGAATATAACTGTTATTTTTTTATGTATTCTTTGCTGGAATAAATAAATAAAGAAGACGTATCTATTTTTTAATGTAAACCTTAGAAATAAAAAAAGAAAAGAAAAGAAGAAAACTGTAATGCAGTTTAGCAGAATATAACTGTTATTTTTTTATGTATTCTTTGCTGGAATAAATAAATAAAGAAGACGTATCTATTTTTTAATGTAAACCTTAGAAATAAAAAAAGATACACCATATATCTAATTTCAAAAACAAAGATTTTAAAGCATATAATCAGTTTTCTAAATTCAGCCACTAGTTATAGGCAAAACCAAGGGGTAACCCTAGCGCGTAATACTCGCAGACAAAGCAATTATAACAAGTATTACATTTAAATATGTTTTACATACCTTCTATCGTCCCTTCCGTAAAGTTTCCAATTAGGCGCAACTTTTCCTTCACGTTACGTAATTTTAATAATTTAATTTCAGCTGACCCGACTCCCCTCGCCCAAAACAAGGTCATAAAATGGCTACATATATACATACTCGACAATTTAACACACTTGTCGACTTGAAATCAGATAAATTGTGTTTTTTTACGTTTTACAAGGAAAAATATAGTATATTGAAAATAATTGAAATATAGGTATATGATACAAACATTTACAGAAAAATCTAAAATGCGTCGAAAAATAATTTAATTAATAAAAGTTCAAATAAATTTTAAAAAATTCACACCTACGTTTGGCCTTCAAGAAACTTCCAATAGCCTCTTCAGTCAATAAGCTTACTCATACTAATTTGGTTCTGTTTTAAGGGACAACCCGAAGCCCTGCTGCTGTTTACAAAAAACTGAGACTAAAGTCTTAAGTACTAAAGACTTAAATCGCATAGCGTGTCTTAGGTTGGATGTCCGGGCTAGGTCGAAATTACTTTGTGCGTTTTAAGAAACTTTCACAAAAGCAGTCCGGAGTATGCAAGTTAGTGATTGATAGACCCGTGCAAGAAGAACACATTTATTGTGCCCGCGAAAAACTTTTACAATTATAATATATGTATGTCTTGGGCACCTGGCCTCCTTATTATAAGAAAGAATAGTCGCCGTGGCCGCGTTCGGTCTGGAAGCTATTATATCATTAAGATTAAATGACTAACACATAATTTCTAATCCTTTAGTTCTTCATAAAATATTAATTTGTTCAGAGCTTTCGAGTCACGCAACAACAACTTTCTGTACAATAAAGTAAATATTTAATATACAATTTTATAAAAAGTGACCTTTAGTTGAAAGTTGCATGCAAGCTGACGTGGAATTGCATCCAGGTCAACGGATTTAATTATGTTTTACATGTTACCAACTACGTGTCATTAATTAAGAAACCTTTTAAACGGCTTTTTCTTGTACCCACATTTGTTCTATGCAGGTGATATATGCAGGTTCTTGTAACTGGACCGATGAAATCTTCAGAAAGAAACAAGACTACCATCCCCCAATCGTCTAATAAGTACAGACGTCAGCACATCAAGCTACCCAAAACTGACAAATTTTCTCAATCAACTTTGAACCACTATGCTTCCGCTATAAAGTAAAAAATCAATTAAGGAAATTTGATATGTATGTGCTGTCGTCTGTACATACAATATTCACACTATATTATTACGAGTACACATTGTGTGCTTGTTTCAAACCTCAACTTTAGTCAACTGTATACTTAACACAAACATATAACATCTCAATTTAATACATTTATTTTGCCACAGTAATTTATCACAGAAACAAATACGACAGAGTTCATAAAGTCAGCACTTGTATCTCATTTAAATTCTTGGCGCTGCATCAAGGGGAGTCTCAACAATCCTTTAGTCTTCACTTCCGTGCTCTTGCAATGCTAATTTTACTGAAAACTGTCTCGGAGTCTCAAAACAATACCACAGGTATATTACTTCAACCTTTATATAGAGTAAATGGATAGATATTTTTCTTAGAACACTTACTAAAAGGTAACTGGGTTGAGGAGGTCAGATAGGCAGTCGCTCCTTGTAAAACACTGGTACTCAGTCGAAACCGGTTAGAATGGAAGCCGACCCCAACATAGTTGGGAAAAGGCTCGGGAGATGATGATGATGACTTACTAAAAGATAAGATAAATATCTCAATTCTTAAAAGATATACGTACATATGTAAATACATACATATTTTTGCCTCCACAAATAAAATACAGTGTTGATTAATTCGGAAGTCAAAATGAAAATGTAAACTGCATTCCATGAGAATAGAGATTCTCTTATGAAATACTAATTGTTCTAATATTATGTTAGCTATAACAAAAAGTACTTAATCCTATTTAATAAATTAGTGATCCTTTAAAAAAAAATAACGATAGGTATAAATTTTCACAAAAATACGGCTTGGAAAAGTGAGGTTTGATTAGTATTTTAAATTAGAATTGAAAATACTAATGTTACCACGCACTATATGATGTCAACTTATAAAAGAATAACCTAGTTCACCTTGTGCCCGAAAATAATATTCAGTTTCTAAAACAGGAAGAATGAAACGGTACCCGTTCTATTTACCAGTGTATGTGACAGTCCCAAAGAGACTTGACACAAAGAAATATAAATTATTCATACCCACCCAGTCAGTTGCTTCTCAGTTTAATTAATTTTATGAAAAGCCCCAACACCTTTTTGCTACAGACCTTTTTTTGTACCTACTGAAGTTTACGCTCATTTGAGCTTTTTTTAACACTTTTTTATAAGCTCGTTTTCTTTTTATTTAATATTTCTAGGAGTTGACGTTTATGAATTTCTTTTGTGACTATGTCTACCTTCATGTTTATTTATAAAGGATTTTTTTCCTAAACAAAACGCTGGTTATGAGGTTGAAATAAAATATGTTTGTTGAATGTTTCAGTACAAATGACACAATGAATTTTGTAAAGTATTACATTTAATTTTCAACTCATATCAAGTGTTTTCTCTTTCTAATTCACAAAATTAAACTTATACAGATGTGGACTTCTATTGCCAGCTTTTGAAACTCAAAAATTGACATTACATATACAGTCACAATTTCTATGCCCACTATGTTGCAGCATATTAGTTTCTTGGTGACTGAAAGTCAAGAATGGTGATCATATATAAGTCAAAGTTTTTATTTCAAATAGATCTTAAATAGTTAAAGAGTCTTAAAGAGTTAATCAATCCAAATCTATCCAACTAGGCTAAACAAAAGCTACACATTTCCTAAGAAATTCAAGGAATCAACTCCGTTATTGTGTTCATGTACTTTAAATTCAAACCGAATTAAAACTTTTGCGTCGAGCTCCGCAACTATCTACGACGACGCCTCGGCTCTCAGACTTTGCAGTGTAAGTTAAGCTCGGCTTGCACTTTTATATTTTTCGCTCGAATTGGTAACTTACAATGATACTTTTCTGTACTGCAGCTAACTGTTGTTAATTAATTAATCTTTTCAACTTTTTCTAGGTTTTTTCTTTCTTTTTGTAGGTAGTGGTGGGATTAATTAATTAAATTATAGTTTTTACTTGTATACGGAGCAGTTTAGTGTGCCTTATAGTCCACAAAAACTGGTGATACTTGACCTAAATTGTGCAATTCGTTTAATCTACATTGCTACTGGGGTAAGGGTTTACCCTTTAAGCTTCGTTCTCATCTACCAGCAGGCTTAGCATGGCGATTCTATATCTATTTTATCAAGAAAAGAAAAGTATTTTATCAAGAAAGAGCTTTGCTCTTTCTATCAACGTCACCATGTCTTTTGCCCGAGCATGGCGCGACCTGTCAAGTTGCATATAATCACTTATAGATTTATGTCGATCGAAGAAAAGAAAAATTACTTCAAAAAATGTCGAAGAAATCGTATGTCAATCTGTCACTTTTCTGTCATTATGTCCATTCTCCAGTAGATAAAGCTTGTTTCTACGGTTGCCATGCTAAGCCTGCAGCACGAAGAGTGCCGAGCACGTAATGTTGTGTCTATCAGACACAACCAGGCAACAGTTTTTGACACATAACAACAATAGAGCACCATAACAGATGCCATCTGGTAAACTTGTAGAAAATAAGTAAGTAAGTAATCAGACATCTGTCCGTGTTTGTCTGTCTGTCAAAGACACGAACCGGCACAGATAAAACATTTTTGGGAACGCCGCTATTGTCTGCGTGGACACGTACGCTAGATGAGAATCTGTACATACTAACATTATGGATGCGTGACAGTAACTCTGTCTGTCTGTCACTCTTTCACACCAAAACTAGTAACAAAAGAAACACATATTATAGTTTAGAAGCTGAGAAAGGATATAGGAGATTTTTGAAGTTCACTCGGGCAACGGGTGCAACCGCGGGGAACAGCTAGTGAGAAAATAAGTGACAAAGAGGTCTAACTTATGTATGTCAAGTTCGATATTATTCCCTTTCCTTTTTACTTATTTGAACACAAACCTGTAGCTCTTTACATTACTTAACATCTTTAATGTTGGTACATATTTAAATACCGTGGTATCTCGTGTTTAATGGAGCGTTAAACTGTCTTTGAAAATGTTGGATAGGCTTCCCTTTGTGTACCCTTGTAAAATTATTTATGTATCTTTATTTCATTAATGGTAACGTAGATAAAATATGTGCTTATGTAATTATCGGTTCCTATTCTGTAGTATTCTTATTTTCGTTTTTGTTTCTTACTAGTTTTAATTGTATTTTTCAATGTCTGTATGCTGTATACACTTGTAATGTAAGTGTTATCAAAACACTGGCTTAATATTTGTATATGCTTTGAAGTTGGCGTACCTAAACTAAGTAGGTAAATTTACGCTCTTTATTTATTTTATGTACTTTATTATATTATATTAGTCGTAAGTTTTTTATAAGCGTGTATATATTTAATAATAATTAATGTAAATACGTTTTATTCTAATTATATTTTCGTGTATTAATTAAGTAAAAAAAAAGTAGGTAAATAAAGTCACAATTAGAAATGAATAGGCGATATTTTTGTGCCACAAATTTATATTAGGAACAAATCAGAAATCTAACTTGCAAATGATTTCTCACTACCGAGGCTCACCGTCCGTACGTCTAAGTATGAAGCTTGTGTCGGCGGCGCATTCTGTTCAACGCGCTCCTCGAAGACATGTCAGCAACACAGGAAAGTCTATTAGCGCCGGGGTCTTCCTGGGCTGCTGGTTGTTCGTAAGAGCAAGAGGAACATAGTGGGTTTTACCCTCAGGTAAAACCCGCGGTAGGGGTCATTTGATGATTTCCCACGAAAAAAATGACTTACGGTTGAATAGAGAACGTACTTCTTTTTTTGTAATCATATTTAATTAAATTAAAATAATGAATTCCATTTTCGACATAAAGGCAGTAGGCAGCTTACATTTACACGTATCGTAACCAATTATCGGTTATTTGATTTAAATAAATGGGTTGTGACGTCCAGCCGTATTGTTATTGAACGGATTAATTGGAAACGGATTTATGCACGAGAGAGCGTGTTTCAAATTAAATGTTTTAAAATTGATGTTTTCAATGTATATAGTTATATTAATTAACTAACTTCCGACTGCAGTTTCGCCCGTGTCAAGTACTAACTACTTACTATACGCATCTGAACAAAAAGATCGTCTAAAGTCTTTCTTGATAAATGCTATACTATCTAACACTGAAAATAATTCGATCCAATGGTTCCTGACCTCCTGTTCCTGATTTACCAAACAAACAAACATTTCAGCTATACATAGATCAATTTATATTATTTTATTAATTCTGCTCGTGAGCAGTGGAACTATAAAAAGGATGATGATGATGATTAATTCTGAATGTTTAATTGGCCACTATAATAAGCAAAATATACAAAACCTTTTACTGTTATGTGAGGATTTGTGTATAAGTATATACAATAAACCAGCATAAAGCCTACGTAATAAAGAATTTCAAATAAATATACAAGCCTCGGTCTACCATCCTTCCAAGAGTATATGTAGTTCTCGCTAAAAAATAGTTGTTACTAGTCTTTACTCATTGTTTTCCTAATTATCACCATTTGACTGGAATCTTCATGAAACAATTTCAACATTAAATAAACCTCGAAATACAATCAGTTCTCTACTGAAAGGGAATGATTATGCAAAAGGTTAAAAGCAATTTATTAAGGAGTTCCGAAATCACAATGCTGAATGGGGTCTAGGGAATGAGACCCCCAGTCTTGCTCGAATGGCTACCAAAGTATCTGTCAGTGGGTATTTACCATTGTTGTACTATGATAAATATTAGTTTCTTGGTAATTAATCTCACTGTCTGTCTTTGTTTCTAAAAATTGCAAATGAGACAAAATAAATCAAATAACTGTTAATGAATGATTTAAGTTTTTTTTTTAAGAATATGTTTACTTGGTTTTACCCGAAAACAATCGGCTAGTACTAGGTTTATCCAAGAGCAAGTGGCTACACCTAGTTCTAACCGGCTAAAACTAGGTGTAGCCGCACTTCGCTTGTCACGGTCAAAAATGTTATGGTCCTATTCCATATGTATTTTATACATGAGTGGACGCATTTTATTTTTTTACGTAAATACTTCTATTATAGGCATTTATACAAACATTTTCGGCTTTTTATAACTTTGTAAATAAGTAGAACTATATAACTACTTTTTATATTCAGCTTATCATGAAACTTAATAAAAATATTACAAAATACAAAAAAAAATATCAGTTACGTATTTTATATTAGAACAAGGCACCATACTTTGGTCATCCAAACCAACACCACAAACTTAGCACTTTTATAAGAAACCAAATAAGTTGGCAGTACAGCAGAATAATTTAACGGAGTCCTCACAAATGCTACATTAGAATTCCGCCGCGCTCCTCCCCAATGAAATTATGTT
This sequence comes from Heliothis peltigera, assembly GCA_958496145.1. Taxonomy (NCBI): domain Eukaryota; kingdom Metazoa; phylum Arthropoda; class Insecta; order Lepidoptera; family Noctuidae; genus Heliothis; species Heliothis peltigera. The sequence goes on from OY292341.1 coordinate 4,217,758, forward strand.
TATGTCCGCCATCGCCATATTATGAGACAAGACATTTTCATTTTAAAATTAAAATGGAATTACGTTGTATCGACGTCTGAACGTTGCCGTCGTCGACAATTGAATTTCCTATCACTTCACCTCCTACTGCTTCTAATGGTGTATGATTTTAAAATATTATCATGTACCGTAGTACGGCTTGTTATTTTCCAAGTAGGTCGGCATTTTACCTAACCAAACCCAACCTGTTCAACCTGGTGGAGTGATGACTTGCGCAAGACGGCTGGCAGGAGCTGGATGCGAGAAGCCGAAAATCGATGTCAGTGGCGTGCACTTGGAGAGGCCTATGTCCAGCAGTGGACTGGGATAGGCTGATGATGATGATGATGAAACCCAACCTATCATTCTCTTACCAAGCTGTGTCAGCTTCCAATCTTAACTAGATGCAGATGAGTAGTATTAGCTGATTATGATTATGTAGTATTAGTATATTATGCAGCAGAGTATGGTAGCTGAGTAGTGTTTTGCGTGAAGCGACTGCCTATCTGACTTCCTCGCAAAGTAGAGCGCAGTTATGAAAACGTGTGTTAGTTTTTTTTTTCTATTTAGACCCTTATTTCTTCATCTACGTATGTAATTAATTACTTATTTACCAGCAAATTAAATTAAAATCTGTTCTGGTCATATTCAGCCATGTAAGTATCGAATTCAAACATTTTTGTTAGAGTTAATAAAGTACAGACGCCAGCACATCAAGCTACTATAATCTATCAAATTCGCAGAAGTATATGGTTCAAAGTTGATTGAGAATTCGGTTAGCTTGATATGCTGGCGCCTTTACCTGTCACAAAATGTATGCATGCATGAAAGAAATAAAAAATGAATTTTATCCGAATCGATGGATATCATTACAGCAATTATTCCTCAACATTTAAATTTTATATTAAGCTCTAGGTAAAATTGAATAACGCTCTGATACTCAAATAGCAAATGGGGATATCAGAACGGAACCTTCACGGAACCGCAATTACTGGTGCAGACTATCTCATTAAAATATTTCCCTTGAAATGTAGTTGAAGCTTTAGCTAACCATAATTTTGATTCTCCTGTATTCAAGTATATGTAACAAAAGCCTGTTAGATTGTTTAATACATATTTTATTTTTATTTATAGGGTAAAAAAACAGTTACTCATTTAAATATTTTACTCAATTATAAAAATACAATGTACGACACTTTAGGACCTGTGGCATTTTGCGATGTTAACAAGTTTTTTACCAACTTGAAAAAATAAGGTTCTCAATTCAATTAGATTTTTCTTGATATCTTAATCCTAATCACTGTTGGCCGATTTTCATGATGTTCTTGTTGTCTTTTTATGCATTCGGCCATCACAATTATTCGATACTGCTGTTTTGGTCCAAAATTTACATATTTTCTCCGTTCTTCTCATCTCTGGAAACATAGTCACCTTTTAGACCAAGTTGACAAAATTATTCGCCATACCCTCAGTTCCATTCTCAATGTGGCCCTGGACGACCAAGCCTGGCTGCAAGCCACATTGCCCATCCGTATGGGAGGTCTCGGCGTCCGCAAAATTACGAGTATTAGCTTACCGGCTTTCATATCCTCGGTTCACGGTACTAAGGAATTAACCAGGAAAATCCTAGCTCCAACACTGGTTGATTTTGAAGTACCGTACTTAGCCGAGGCTATGGATGCCTGGAAAATCACTTGCCCGAATGTAGATGTCTCCACGAACCCATCTTCCCAGAGACAGTGGGATGAGCCGCTCTGCAGAGTAATCCGGAATAAATTAATAGAAACGGCATTTACTCCTGCTGAGCGAGCACGCTTACTGGCTGTGGGTAGATGGGAGTCGGGGCTTTGGCTTCAGGCACTACCGTCGTCAAACATTGGCACCATGCTTGACGACACCACTTTCCGCCTCGCTACCTGTTTACGTTTGGGGGCTCCTTGTGTCTCTCCTCATCGCTGCCACTGTGGGGAGGCTGTAACCAGCCTCGGACACCACGGCCTTTCGTGCGGCCGCAGCGCGGGCCGTATTGCACGACACGCAAACATCAACGATATTATTCGCCGTGCTCTTGTTGTCGTTGGGGTCCCAGCCGTTTTAGAACCAAATGGCTTGGCACGCGACGACGGCAAGAGACCGGACGGCATGTCGTTATTCCCTTGGAAGATGGGTAGGCCTTTAGTGTGGGACGCGACCTGTGTCGATACTCTTGCGCCATCCCATCTTGCAAGTTCTGCGTGCTGTGCAGCTGCTGCAGCTGCGGCTGCTGAAAACCTCAAGCGGCGGAAATATAGTGGCCTCATTGGCAACTATATTTTCGAACCGTTTGGGGTTGAAACCCTCGGGTCGTGGGGTCCGAATGCTCTAAGTCTTTTTAAAGAGTTATCTAAGCGGCTGGTTGACGCTTCTAGCGACCCAAAGGCTGGCTATTACTTCGGTCAGAGGATAAGCATTGCCATACAACGTGGCAATGCTGCCAGCCTCTTGGGCACGCTCCCGGTAGACAGCGATGGGGATGAATTTTTTGATGCTTTTTAGTTATTTATTTTTACTAGTCATAGTTAATTAGTTTTAGGTATTTTTTATTTTTTAATAGTAAGTATTGTACATATTTGTAAATAAGTTGAATAAAATTTGGTCAATCACAGAGAGCAAATCAAAAACTAAAATATTTTCATTTGACACTTTAAAATAAATGAAATAATACAATAAAAGACGAACAAACGTCATCAAACACTGTGCACTTAAGACACAGTGTAGGCGTCGGATCTTAACGTCTCAAGCTATAATAAAGTGCCGTTCGTAGCAAGACACGAACCCCGGGCGGACTCTAGTGGCGCTCTAGCCAAGTAGGTGCTAACTCCAACGTTGATAAAAAAATATTGCTTTGAATCTTAAGCGGTAGCTATATAGCTACCGCTTCAAAGATCAGAAAGAGTTTCAGTAGACCATAATATTCTCTCAATCTGTATAATATTTCCTTACAACTTTTTATGTCGGGGATTCCGCTCAGAATCTCGCAAATTATTTTACTTTTAAAAACCATGACATTAAATATAGCGGATTTTTACAGAATAAAATATATAAGAGATGAAAAACTGATTTGTTGAATATTAATTATAGGTCATTCACACATAAAAAATATACGCATCGACTTGACTTAATTATTTGATTGATGAAAAATTGCGCCTGATATGTAACAGTAGAGAGCTCGATGAGCTCATTTTAACCATCATAATTTATACATCACTGTTGTTATCCCCAAGGTGAGATAGAACTCTCAATATAGCATGCATGCAAACATTCCATTTCATGTCCTCAGGGAACCACTTAATCCAACCACCATTCAAGAAATAAAGTAAGAAACCCCACAAACACTTATTTTTCACAAAACTGACTTAATTCTGAAATGTTTAAAAAAAAGAACACTCGTGACAGATTTATCGCCACACCTTTTATTTTGAAAGTCACTGATTTATTTGTTGACCATAGTTTGTCTGTACCTTTTTTCAGACAAGATTAAGAAATGGTAGTGCCAAAATATTTTTATAGTTACTTTATTACAACTTCATCCCTTTTTAAATCGAATAAAACCTTTTTGACTCATATATTTTATGCTCATTTTATTTTTTTACCAAATTATGTGTGATTAGCTATAATTACTTTTGCCAACTGTTTCACCTGCATTCCGTGGGAAGTACTTGATGTATCTGAATAAATATATATTTCATATCCTTCCTTAATCAATAGGCTAATTAACACTGAAATATTTTTTCAAATCGGACCAGTACTTCCTGCGTGGTAGATTCGCGCGTCCACCCAAAAAAACATACTTCACCCTGAAAGTATTAGTTAAGATTATTGTATTAAGTATTAGTATTTAGTGGCGCGACTGCTGTGCACGGGGTCTCGGGTTCGAATCGTGGGTCGGGCCGAAATCGCTTTGTGGGTTTTGAGAAACTTTTATAAAGCAGCCTGGAGTCTGGAAGTCGGTGATTGATTCACCCGTGCATCGGAGAGCACATAAATGTCGGTCCTGCGCCTGATCTCTCTCCGGTCGTGTCGGATTGCCGTCCCATCGGATTATGAGAGTGAGGGAATAGAGAGTGCACCCGTGTCTGCGCGAATGCTTGTGCACTATAATATGTCCTGCGCAGCTGGCTGATCTCCATAAAAGGAACGGCCGCCGTAGCCGACAATCGGCCTGGATGCCATCACCATCATTAGTTAAGATATGTAATACATAGGTATACGTTTTCACGTTAGATTCTCATTAATCATCAATATGCCCTTCGAGTGATAATTTTAACATCCCCAAGGCTCAACCAATTGATACGTAATTCCGCATTCGATTGACAAATTAGCATGGAAATGAGAATCTCGGGCAGCCGCGATGTGTAAATTTGCCAATTTCAACTCTCTAGGGATAAAATTCAGCAGATTTCATTTTAATGCTACGACTGTTCATTACGACTGAATATATACTTACGCAGCGGTTAGTGTTAATTTTACAAAACAGCTGAAGTTTATTAACTTAGCAAGGATTATTGACCTTCGAAATAAAGGGTGAAATATTTTTTTTATTTAATTGAGCTTTGTTTTCATGAGCTTTGTTAGTTATTATTTTACTTATGCATGTTGGTTGCGACAATAGCGCATTGATACGTTCGTTGACGCAACTTTGGATGTTGCTTGATTGGATTTTTATTCTTACACTTGATAAATATGAATTAGAATGGAAATATAAATATATTTTGGCTAACTATTATGTGCACTTAGTCTATTTCACGAGCTAGTTGATTAGCTTGCTGGCTGATTCCCATGAACCAAAGGCTGAATATTCTTTTGGGCAAAGAATTCTCTTGTGGCAATCCTGCCAGCCTTTTGGGCACACTCCCGGTAGACAGCGATTGGGTCGATTTTTTTATGTAAATACTTGTGTCATATGTATGTAATAATTTGTAAATATGGATATGTAAATATGTAATCGAAGTCATGAATATTCTGAATTAAAAAGATATAATTTACATTATAACATTGGTCATATCGTAATCGCTATGCATTGAGGTTGGAAAGTTATAGGCTAAAATAAACTGTGTTTTATATCTATCTAGTGTTAAAAAAAAAACTATCAAAGCGTTGCTATGAATTGTAAATTCTGATAGACAAAGCCCATAGATAGCATTTTGTTAGCGCACCTCAAGCGTTTATCAAATGCAAATGTATGCAGCTGTCGTCACTTTGTTGTAGCTCACCGCACCGCAGCCGACGATAACCCTTCATGGTAATTGACATGATTATCATGCACCACACCAATTTTGGTCAGCTGCATAGCTGTACTGAATTGCAAAAGCTAAATTCAAAATAGTTATTAAAATTCATAGAGTTTTTTGTGATGGAAATAAACAGATCTATGTGTTTGTCCTTGTAAGGTATGGTTATCCCCTGTTTGATATAAAGAGTAGTATTTATGCATATTTATCGATTTAACGTCATATGTTACTTGATTATAGTGGGACAAATTTTTTTAAAAATCTTTTTATGGTATCATACCGAACACGAAATTCAACCATTTCATCTCCATTGCTCTTTAGTAGCCATTAGTAGCTTTAAACCATCGTCCTGAACAAAGATAATGGTCTTAATCTAGAACACGTTTTTTTTTAAGTACCAGCTTGCTTTTTATGATAAGGAGTTACTTGTTTAAGTATATGTCCTAATTAACCACCAGCCTGAATTTGTGACTTATTGATAACTGTTCTGACCAATTTAACATTCAACTTAAACAAAGCTTCTATATACAGGCAAGATACACTTTACCTTCTACATACCATAAAGGAAAGAAATGAGATGCTATGTAAACATCAAAGCACAAATACCATAGGATTTTTTTTTTCACAAGAACACATACAATGCTCACGTTCCAACCCTTAAATGGCACTGTTGGGTGCGACACGTGACACTGTCGCCTTTTTAATGACCTCCGTAATTAGTATTCCGAAATCAAATCGAATTAAGCGGCTAATTTTAAGGCGAACATTAAAACAGAGGCTCACCAAGATGATGGTGTCTTGTTTTGAATTAAAATTTAAGATTTGGTAAAACATGATACAACAAAAAAATCGATTACGTATACAATGTTTTTCTTCAAACTTTTTCATGACTCAACCCCTTTTGTAGAAAGAATTTTAGGAAAGTATTAAATATTTTCTTTAAAAGAAAGTATTCTCTATTTAAATCCAATTTCCATTTTCACATAATATATGTATTTACTCGTAGTTAATTGAATACAAATAAGATCGTAGAGATCTGATAAGTATTTTATATGCGATAAAAATAATTTAGGTTTTGTTTTCAATGTAAAATATATTACTGAAGTGATTCCTGTAGCCTTTTTTAGATAATGATATGGAATGCTCCGTGCACGATACCGACTCACACTTTTTTATGTTAGTTGACGTAATAAACACCATTAAATATCTGTGTAAACACTGTTAAATAAGCAATTGACAATCTTATCACAAAACAATATCCAGTTTCAATTAAGTCAACATAAGTGAAATAAAATAACAAAATAAAACCCATAATGGCAATATGCCATGGGTTCTTAAATAAAGAATTACTGCTGTATAAGCGTGATGGGTCGTAAACACTTAACAGCTTGGGCTCTTACCGACCCCGCCTGATTGCGTAAGGTCCACCGGTTACCGGGTTGTAATATCATATGAAATGCCTTTTGTCTTGTTAAGACAGGGTTTTATGAAAATGAAAAGCTTTTAAGTATTTAGGTAATCCCTATCTAGGTATAGGTATAGGTTTTTATATTGTTTATGTTTTAGATAGTATTATTATTATCTAGGTATTACGCTGTATGGAGGTGAAATGTTCAAGCGTAGTCATGCCTACGCCGTAGCATTGAGATAAACAGCTACGTCGTAGCAAAAGCATTTTAACCCTGCATTTTCTACGTTTATCTTGATTTTAAAAGTTTTTGTTATAATATTTATAGTGTGCTAGCTTAATACTAGAATAAACATTGCATTGTATTTTTAGATTAAACTCCTTCTATAGTATTTTTATTTTACCAAAATTACGATCATAATATATTTAACATACGAGACGATAATAAAATACATGCGGCGATTTATCAACGCAAAAAATAAGGCACCATATGTTGTACAAATCACTTTAACCCTCTGCCGACTCACATTTCCTCCGGAATAACTCATTATCCTGCCTTATCGTGAGTGTTATAAGAAAATATATTTTTGAACTTTTTGCAAAGAAAAAGTATAAAGAGGTTATCGTTTACTGTAGAGGCTATCTTGTTGGTCAGATTACCACCAGTTATAAGTAGGTATGATTTTTTAATTTCTTTTAGGTGCTCTAAGAAATTATGACTTATTTTGTATATATTTGACGCTAATGCATTGACTCACTCTTAAATATCAGATTAGGTATTATGCATAAATAACAATACATAAATCGTTACCGTAAATAGAAAAGAAAATATTTTATTATTATACTTTACTAACACACCCAAAAGAAATCATACGCCGAAAACACACATTTAACAAGACAATTAGTACTTTCGCCTCGTCAAAAGGAAAAGTTTTGGTACCACAAAGCTGTATTCTCCAGCAGCGTTGTGGTATATTGTACAGACGCCAGCACATCAAGTTACCCGAAACTGCCTGATGTAAATAAAAGGTTTAATGTTCTTTATAACTGTTTTAGTTACTACTACACCGCTAAGTCAAGCTATTTATTTAACTTGCCTGAAGGGAAACTTGACAGTTTGTTACACTTAACGACTTAATGATAAAGTAAACAAACTCTTTGTAACTGTATCGTGAATATATTACAACAAGTTTAAGTAAGCAACATTATGTTACAGTTGTTTAAGGAAATAAAGCTTTTTGTTACGTTTTTTTTTTTCATAACTGATATAAGACAATTTCAGGGAACAATGTCGCCATTTTTTTTTCTGTTGGACATGTCTTTACTTTAATATATTTATTCCATCTGTGCGAAAACTACATTAAGATCATTAAAACACTAAGTGCAAATAGCTTCGAACAAACATTTAAAAAACATGCCTCAGGAATACGAAAAAAAAATACTACGTACTAGCGTCTATGAACTCAAACTCATATTCAAAATTTATTCAAAGTTGGCTGAAAAACTGCACTTTTTGAAATTCTAAAATTACACAAGACCGCACCCAAAACGCCAAACCTTCATATTATTATAGCGATGAATAGGCATCATCATCAGCCATAGGACGTCCACCGCTGAACATTGGCCTCCCCTATAGATCTCCACATATTTATATACCGGTTGGAAGCGACATGCATCCAGCGTCTTCCGGCGACCTTTATAAGGTCGTATTTATTGTCTTACCTTAAATACCTCCCTATAATCTTCCAACTGATAAACTGAAAGAATGAAATAGACAACACAGCCAAAGTCTCCTGTAACTGAAAGCGTTGAAACTAATAAAAAACACGAGACACAAATCAAACTCAGTCTAGGTGAGATCTTAGCGGGCCTATAAAATAAACTCGTAAATTATACGACCAACCCCTTTCAGCTCAGCCTCTAATTGATTAATACGCAGACGATTACAGAACGTTACTTAAGCAATCAACTGTTTATTGCTGTATCCTGTTGCTTTATGTGAACTGGTGCCTATGTTGGGTGTTTGATATAAACCAAGTTTGACATCGCGAATAACTTCTGAGAACCAGAAATATGCCATTTTAAGTGCCGTATACTTGTTCTTATTAAATTCAATATCTTATATTCAAACTTGGCTGCAAAACAGCACTTTTATAATGACAAAAATTATAAAAGCCTGCCCAAAACCCGCAACCACTTTTCACGTGTTTTTGCTGAGAAGAAGTATCTCAACAAAATCCCTAGCAACATACTTTATGTTTTTAGTTTGCATGTATGTGCGTGGTTTTAGTGACCTTGCAATATCTATCAGTCAATTATATTCGGCTCAATCATGAAAGAAAATAGATGACAGTGTATAGAATACAATTAGATCTTCACACATAAAATTTCTCTATTTAAATTTAAATACATTTAAATAAAGAATTCGTGAAGCAGTGGATGAGAACTACAGAAGACCGTTTGAAATAGCGACCCTTGGATGAGGCCTTTGTCCAGCAGTGGACGTCTTTCAGCTGAAACGAACGAGGAACGAACATTTATAATAAATACATACAAAACAAAAGCTAGCCAAATGAAGCGGTACTACAAGACAGTGTTCCTAAATAAATCAGTACATTGTCCAACCATATACACGGGCCATTGGCTAGTATCTACAAGCTGTTTTATGACACATCGACTAGAACGTCTGATATGACAAATAGGATTACAGCACTTTCAGTCTTTAAAAAAAAAAACACTGATACTGCTAACACTACTTTAATGAAAGAACTTGAACTGTACAAGGATTAAAGGATTGTCTTAAACTCGTCAGGATAAGATATTGACAAAGTGACGGCACCAGTAGACTGAAGCCGCCACGCGGTTGCAAGTATTTTTATAGTAATCAAAAATGCATGCATTTGCAATAACCGCGGACTAATTATGATTATAACAGTGCGTTCAATTCCCAGGGGCAAGAATTTCTGAGGCAGTTTCAGATTTCGTCATTCGTACCGGAAGTTGTCAATTGTTTGTTGTTGCTTAAAAACGCGCGAAACCGCCCGCACGAACGGAGTGTTTCCGTGCGGCAAAACAGAGTGGAGTGTGAAAGCGCTCTTACATACGAATCCATCGCCTCATCTGTATTCATAACCAATGCTTTATTTGTCTGAAATCATGATTTATGGCTGACTGTAGACGGCTGTGGAACTGTTGGCCGTCTGCATTTTGTTCATTTACTACAAATGTTATATAACTAGCTGTTCCCCTCGGTTTCACCCGCCGCCAGAGGGTACTACTTCCCGTACCCGGTTAAAAAGTAGCCTACATATGTTCTTTCTCAGACTCTAGACTATGTGTCTACCAAATTTTATTTATATCGGTTTCTGTAGTTTTGGTGAAAGCGTGACTGCTTTATTTTCGCATTATCAGTAAGAAGTATGATTTTGTAGTCCATTATTATGTTACAAGAATTCGTGGTACATATGAGTTTGATTGTTCCAGATCTTTCATATTTAATTTTCTGTCATGGATTTTTAATGGGGTAATTCTGATAAATTATTGAGTCATAGTGAGTAATATACATACATAAGGGTATCTAAATGTGCTTATAAATAAATATCTTAAATTGATATTTACAATTCTGCTACATTTAAAAACTATGTCCTATTTAATTAATCTGTAGACATAAACTATTTATTGCTTAAAACAAATTAAGTATTTACTGGTTAGGTGTAGCTAAGTGGGACTGGGAAAACAAAGCAAATCATTTTACACCTCAATTTTACAAAGCATTTCTATAAAAAAACAACGTGCTTAAAAACAGCTGCTACTAAACAGCTCATATCGACGAAAAATACAAGAGAACAAAAACACCGAGACAGTGTGAATGAACGTATAAAGAAGTGATACTCGCTCGGAAACTACAAAGAAATTGCTTAAGTAATAATGAATTAGCCTTCGGGGCTGTTCGGGAAATTCCGGCACCCCTCGGGATTTGGCCGACAGCCAGGGGTTCATTCGAGACGTCTGATCATCGTATGTCGTAGAGCATTGGACAGGGGTCAATTACCTTACAATATGCCAAACTTTGATCTCAAGTGGTGTGTGAAATTTCACTATTACATGAAATTCTTATGAGGCGTTGCTTTATTGAAAGAGCTCGAACTAAAGTGCCGTTACGTAATGTTTATCGCTTTATTTGTCTTCTGGAATGGTTCAGTGACTCTCGTGTTTTATGATATTTACTGGGTTTTTTGATTCAATGTTTGAGGAAAATTAGGAAGTAATTTTGTCGTTACGAGTAGTCAGAAGCTGGTAAGTCTGACGCCAGTCTAATCAAGGGGTATTGGGTTGCCCAGGTAACTTAAATAGGTTGAGGAGGTCAGATAGGCAGTTGGTCCTTGTAAAACAGTGGTACTCAGCTGAACCCGGTTAGACTGGAAGCCGACCCCATAGTTGTGAAAAGGCTCGGGAGATGATGATGAATTTTGTTTTACTTTTTTGGTTTTGCTTGATTATTTACTCCCGTGATAAATTTATCTTCTTACTAACACATTAATTAATAAGACAATAAAATAATTATATCATACAAGGTAAAAACCAATTCCAATTTTTATCAATGAAACTGCGAGTGGCTCGCGTGGGTGCTTAAATTCCCTTTTTACTCAAATGGATATGTAGGAAATATGTAAATCGAAGCGCATTTTTTTATTAATGATCGCTCTTCATCCCAATCAAGCCCGGAGGGCAAGGATGAGATCTACGGTGGTACGAGCTTACCCAGAAGAAGTCTATTCACTCTTGCCTAAAACCCACAATGTTCCTTCGGGAGGTCCCTATGTGCCAGGGCCACGGTAACTCTTGCGAACAACCCGCAGCCCAGGCATTCACTCTTGCCTTAAAGAGTCTTGGGTTGCCTCACAAGGTTTAAGCAAATTTTATATAAACATGAGGTCCGCTTCACTGCTTACAACTACAGTACACTAAACACTGGATTAGGATCACCTGAGAAGGCAAAACTAATCTGAGCAGAACAATATTCTTTTACTAAAATTATTAAAAACTCCAAAAACAAAAACAAAATAAGATTTTTTGTAATGAATACGTTTATGTATAGTTGCTACATTCACAAAACCTACACACGACACACAATTCTCCCTAGAGCCACATGACGCAAAACAGATAATCAACTCGGGAATAAATTCCAACCCTGTATGCATTTATTCGCAATCGGTTTAATCAAAAGTGTAACTAGAATTGTCTGCTATTCATGTTATTAGATTATTGTGGGAATTCAAAGTTCTGGGAAGCAATAAACACATATAAGTTTACATTATAAATAAGGAAGATAAACAGTGTAATAGATATGCATAAATAAGCATACATGAGTCAACGATGATTACTCGTGCGAAATCAGAGTCTATTTATTTTACTAATGTGAGTTTGTAAGAATGAATGAATGTTTATTACTCTTTCAGCGTAAAAATACTGAATGGATTTGAATGAAACTTAGCAGTAATATAGCTTATACATCAAAATAACATATAGGCAAATTTTTATCCGGGTGTTGGAATAAGTTGCCTCAGAAAGCAGGAGAAACCACTGACGGGAGCTAGTTTCAAATATAGTCCTACAAGTGCTTGTGACTAGTCGGACGGGGACTACGATTTCAAAGTGTTGGTCTAATGAAAAAGAATCGGCAACCAACTCCTTGGACACTTTCAAATGATATGTTGATTTAAACTTTCATGGTCATTAACACTTAGGAACACAGCAAAAACACATAGGAAGTGGTGAAGACTGGGCGTTTTGGGGGCTGTCTTTTGTAATATTTGACGTTCAAAAAGTCCTTTTTAACCGACTTCAAAAAGGAGGAGGTTATCAATTCGACGATATGTTTTTTTTGTGTTTGTTACGCGATTTCTCCGCCGATTGTGGTCCGATTTTCAATTTTTTTTTTTACAGCCAAGTTTGACTTTAATTACTTACACTTGATCATGACACTTGCAATAGTGCAGTAAATATAGGGAACTAATAAGTAATTCGAACTTTCAAATTATAACAAAAATAAACAAAGACTGCAGGATTTAAAGTTTAAACAAAAGAAGAGTAATAGCCCCGTTAGCGTCACCGTCACGTTCCGTTCAACATAAAGACACAATAAGACAGCTCGTATCCTAAGTTAGTATCTTGGTAAACGGAACATAAACCACGCTACAAACGTTACCAGCTTAAGGCTGACAAACTTTGGTCCCACTGGTTGGTCTAACGCTGAACTTAACCCTACAGTTCATCCGATTAAAAATAAATTATTTCTCGCCGTTTTACTCGCGTCTCAATAGAAGTATAGACGCCAGCAGGTCAACCTACCTAAATCTATAAATTTTATTAATCGAATTTTAACCTTCCGGGAGTGTAATAAGATTGAAAATCTTTTACAGAAATTTGACAGATTGAGGGAAGCTGATGTGCTGGCGTCTGTACATCGCACTTAGTTTCCTGATATTTCGATTTTCTCTATATCGAAAGTAGCATACAACTCTCTCTACACTAACAAAAATCTCAATCGTTTTTGCCGTGAAATTTAAAAACACTTTTACTAAACGCCCCCAATACTTGCGCAAATGAGCTTATTGTTCCAAGAATGTGCACCAAGATTATCCCCAAACGTTGGAACAAATGTTTGCAACGTCTGAAGCATTCCTAAAACGCTGAGCGTGATCCAAATAAGCTCAAGCTACGCTTATCCGTCTATAGCTGTCGCAAGCTGCATTGTTCAGCTGAGAGCAGGCGTGATGCGATAACATGTTTAGCGCTTATAAGACAGAAATGTACCGTGAGGCTGCATTTGAAAATAGGCTTTAAACAGGTGTCTTACTTGGACGAGTAAACATAAATTGGTGCTTTATCTGCGCCATTTCTATAAGATTTTCATTTCTTAAAGCAAATAATAATATTGAGTAACTATAAGCCCTGGTTAAAAACCTTTAAATAGTAGATTTTTTTATTATTCTAAGTTAATCTACGAGAAGCCGTTACATTATTATATAATACACAAAAGAAACGGTAAATGTTACTTTTTAAATATAAAAAAAAAACAATTATCAACATGAAAATATTCCACTTTTATATTCAGTTATATAATAGAGAATTATGACTATTCTGCAGCTGAGAGATTAAGTAAAAAAAAAATTGAAATCAAATTTATACGAAATAAAAAAAACCTTAGACCCTTGTATAATTTATTTAAGGTAAGAGACGTTTTTGGAATACTTCGCTTACAAATCCTCGCATGACTGACAGGGGCTAAAGTATTTGCTCTGAACCCAAAAGTATTACCGTTGGTAACATTCAGAACGGATATATATTCAAAACGTTACTGTTACAGAGATAAGGATATATTTTTATTACAGTTCTATAAAAGGAGACTTTTATAATAGAGTTATGTTAATACAGAAAACTCCGATTTTACTTTACGCCATCTGGGATTAGAACATGGAATTTGCAATCAACTTGTGATTTGATACTAACTAAGACATCACTAGTGTGTGTTGCATATTATATGTAATTGTGTGCATCATCGTACCATGTACCATCATGTATGATTTGACCATTTTCTTCTCTAAAAAAACTAACGTGAAAAATCTAATACATTAAACGACCCGAGAGACAAACATACGATAAAATTTAAGCTAGTCAAAGAAATACTTAGAATTGATATTAATATTTTGTTTTCCAAAATAGTTTAACCTAGTTTGGTGACTATTCTAATAAATGGCAAAGATCAGAGTAATGCTATTTTATAGTTCATAATTATATTTTTGGAGACAAAACAACCCTGTTTTAAATTATCGATAAGTGTATCACGTAATCTTTCTGTACAGAATCAACCAAAGTCATGTACACCATTCTTCTTTGGAATTCCGTAAAAAATAAATCTCTCTGTCTAGCCTTTTCCCGAATATGTTGGGGTTGAATTCCAATGTAACTTGATACAGCTGAGTACCAGTTAGAGATACAGTTAGAGTTACCAGTATTTAAAATGGAGCAACTGCCTATCTGATCTCCTCAACCCAACCCAACTCAGTTTTCTGGGCAAGACAATACGCCTTGGTAAAACAGGTTGTCAGACTTTCTGGTTTCTGACTAGCCAGTAACGACTGCCAAAGATGTTCGGAGGTGATGATAGCCGGGATCCACCAATTCAACGTCCCTTCCAAAAACATAAAAGATAGACATTAAATATTATTGAAAGTACAAATTAAAAAAAAAATTATGGTCATGCAGAAGTTCGAAAAAGCCATGATGTTGCATTCACATAACACACATTTAAAATACATACAATTTCAATGAAACACCACAAAAGCCGAAAAGCTTTAATTAGCGAGTTTCAAAGCTAGTTTAATCCGAGTTCAACAAAAACAGAGAACTATTAATTTGTCACGATATAAATGCGCTAACGACTTTGTAACGAGACTGGTTTAACATAGAGGTAACAAAGCCTCCCAAATGAATGAAAAACTTTTGTTTGAATGTGTTCATTAAATGTTAGACGGGACAATTCTGTGAATGGAAGTTCTTATGTATTCTATTAGCTTTGAGGCTAATTACTAACATAGCTTGACTTATTTATTTAGTAAGTTTTATGTTCTATTTGAATGCAAAGTCGAAACAAATATTTCTTTATCTTTTTTTTAAGAAGTCTTCAAATAACACCTCCCGCTGTGGGTGCAGCTGGAAGGTGTATCAGACTTTCACTGACTAAAACCCACTCTGTTTCTTTTGGAGCCCTTTGTATTCCAGGGTTGCGGCAATTCTTGCAAACAATCCCACAGCCCCGATAGAATATTTCTTTACTTAAACTGATACATTTCACAACATATAGCATAGTCTTTAGTCATGTACAAAAATATGACTAATATTCACAGAAATCACGATTGCATTACTCATTGTTCAAAGAAACACTTATTATGTAAGCTAATAAAGTTTTACCGCTTTGCTATGTAATGGGGCATATAACGAATAATGATCCGAAATATTATCAAGATGGCCTTGTATGCCTGGCAAGGATTATACACTATAGCATTATGTGTGATTTGAGCCTCTCACGCAAACCCCGACTTTTGTATTAATTGCAAGTGACATGCTTACTAAATATTCGTTTGTATATATATTATGTAGGTACGTGAATAGGAAAGGCAAGTAACAGCTAATCACTGGTTTTAGTTCCCACATAGCAACTATTAGAATTTCTACTAAAAATACTGTTATTATTTACAAACGATGTTCATCATCATATGGCGAGACATTTCTCTACTGTGTTAGGGTCATCTTCCAGTCTAATAAGATAGAGCTAAGTAACAGTCTCAACCGAGTAGCCTGGGCAACTCGTTACCTCTAGGTGAGACTAGAAAGTCTACCATTAGACTTTCTAGTTTCTGACTTGTAACGAATGTCAAAGATTCAATTGACAACCAGGACCCACCAATTTAACGTGCGTTCAGAAACTTGGAAGAACTTGTGACAAAATGATCACCCTTACACGGACCGACCGCTGTCCGACGCGGCTGTGCCTTAGCCACAAGCAAACGATGTCATGATGAGAAGCTGAATGCATACTTTCCAAAATGTTGATCAAAACTAATAACACATATCTACGCCTACATAAAGCTACGCCTTTCTAGAATCGGGATAAATAACTGAATAAACACTACAATTTGTAAGCATTCTCTGTGAATATTAACGAAAACTAATCACAAAACAGATTACATTTCTATATCACAAGGAACAATCGAGATCTGATCAATAGTACTAGAGATTCTTGCTACTAACAATGTAAGTATGAAGCGATACCGCATTTTTCCTGCTTTCATTTCCAACAAAGTAATTTTTCACTCGCCTACACGCCCTACAAGTGCCCATGTGAGAAATAAAAATAAAATAAATCCCTGTATTACTTTCAATGTTGGCAAGTAATTGCTCGTATAAACATAAGTTTTAAATCCCTGCTGAGCTGTTTTCGAAAATCCTTTTATCAAGAAAAATTGTTATTTCTGTAAGGGTGTAAAGATAATGTGCACATCTCATTGTATCGTATGTATCGCCGGCAAGGAATGAACAATCCTTTTATGTCCTTGAAAAATGTCCCATTGTATTGTACCCTACAGTAACCGTAAGGTCTGAAATCATTTCAAACGGAGAGCATCGAGTTGATTAGCCTCAGAATGGTTCTTTGATTGGAGAATAAAACTGAACAATGGTTATGTTATGTTAATGAACTAATTACATCAACTTTTGTAGACTTTGTATTACAACATAAAATCTTAGAAGATAAATGCATGAATTCTACATTGTTAATCCTTATTATCACAATCAAGCTTGACTGATGATTGACTTGGCTAATAGATTCAGGATGCGTTATTGATATGGTTTCTTTCAATTACTAGACAATAAAAAACATACCTTCTAATTTTCCAAATTTTATGAAGATCTACAATATTCACGGACATAACATACATACATGTATGGATCTTATAAAAAACCTTCATTTAATACTGAATACTTTAATCTTTATTTTAATCCAACAGTGGTGTAAAACGCACTATTTCTTCACAAAACACAGTTTATCTTACTTAAGAACTTTCAGCACTTGAAAACTAAACTTTTTCTTCTTAGTTCTGAAAATGCGGACTTAATCTCAACTTTAAAAGAAAATAATAATTTGAAACTAAAGGTCTGCAACGAGAGGCAAAATGTCAGCCAAGCGTGAATACTCCAATGTCTTGTACTAATTTAAAGTATATAAGGTAGGTTTTTCGTTTCCGTAGAATCAATGCATAACTCTGGAAAAAGAAATAACCCTATAAAAATACAGAGGCATAATATACCTGAAAATTAATCATCATCGGCCTTTTTTATCGTCCCACTGCAGGACTATGGCCTCCCCTCACACAGAGAAAGATTAAGCGGTAATCACCACAGTTGCTCAATGCGGGTTGAATACAAAAAAAAATTAAACCGACAAATATTTTGTTCATTACTCATCATCTCCCGAGCCTTTTCCCAGCTATGTTGGGGTCGGCTTCCAGTCTAACCGGTTTCGGCTGAGTACCAGTTTTTTACAAGGAGCGACTGCCTATCTGACCTCCTCAACCCAGTTACCTGGGCAACCCAATACCCCTTGTTTAGACTGGCGTCAGCCTTACTGGCTTCTGACTACCCGTAACGACTGCCAAGGATGTTCAATGACAGCCGGGACCTACAGTTTAACGTGCCATCCAAAACACACATTTTGTTCATTACTAATCACAGTTAATTTAAAATAATTCACTAAAATCCTGACCTCAATACTGAGAGACTTTCTTTAAAGAAATAATTTCTACGATGGTGCCTTTAATGATACACGGCTTTTACCCATCTTCCACGGTTGGAATCACATAGCAAATCCTCTCATACATCGTCGCTAGGGATGAATATAACTTTAGTGAGCTTCTCTCAAAGACAGCGGTGGTCAGTAATTGGCAATTAAGTGTAACTGCAGCCGCAATTAACTTGGGACAGTAGTATTAAGTACAATGCAGGCTTTGGCTACGACATTACATCAAGTTAAACGTTAATGACTCGGATTGTGAGATGCGTTTATTCTTATCACGATTCCAGCTTTTTTTAGCCTTGGTTTTATATTTCAGTCTGTCTTAATGTCGGTCATAGTTGGAATGAATTAGAGGCTTGTCAAAACTAATAGAGTTTTGGAGATCACTTCGGTACCTCTTGATAGTAGGATACTATCATCATCATTATCAGCCTTTTTATTGTGTCACTGCTGGGCACAGGCCCCCTTTCATACTGAGAAAGATTGAGCATCACCACGCTTGCTCAATGCGGGTTGGTGTTTTCAGACTTTATTGTCCAAGTTAGCTCGAGATGTTTTCCGTCACCTTCTCTTTTTCGAATACGGAAACCGAGCCGAACTCAGCAGTAGTGAGTTTACACATACCAAAGACAGTAATTAAATATAAACAATACAATCACGAATCCTTATTTATATAAAAAAAGAACTATTCTGTCAGCTATTATTATATTTTGCAATTTTAACATCACACCAACTAGCCGATAAGTTTTAAATATTACACATAAAATGTGTCCATGCCATCCCGCACATCGATTTTACGTTGACCACACAAAAGTGGATATATGTACATACGTGGGATGCAAACAAGCTTTTACAAAATAAAGCTTTACTATATTAAGGCAACCTTTAATTGAATATTTATTTATTAAATATGACGCCAGCCCTTACTGAGCAAGCATGGTGATTAACGCTCAATCCTTCTATATTCTATATATTTCTTTATATCTTCTATATATTTTATAAAACATATTTTATTATTATACAAGCGCAACAAATATTTTAACAAATTCGTATGTATACGATGCAACCGCCTGTATTCAGATTGGTACAACATTGTAGGATATGTTTTCAGTACAATATTTCAGTATAGTATGTCCGTTTTATGAAAAATTCTTTCTGTTGTAACTTTTGAAAAGCTTTTTTGAGTTTCTGAATTCAAATAACATTCCAAATAAAATTTGGAATTTTTGTCACATTTTTCAGAGTACAAACTCAATATTACTAAGGTGGGTGATTGAATTTAAAAAATGTAGGTACTATGTCGGAGTTCGAAGAGGCTTCGAGGCCCCAATTAAATATAGAACCTGTTGAAATTTGTTTCACGTCTCCGAGAGTAGCGTTACGTACTTTGGCCTAACGCGGGATCATTGACCCACTTCGCAACCTCCGGAACTGACACCTCCGCATTTATTGACGGAAATTATGAAAAGAGGATCTCTAGTTTATTTGTATTATAGTAGTAAAAAGTTTTGTGATTTTTTTTATCTGTAATTTAGTTACTAAAACTTTTTGTTTCTTTTTTTTTATATATTATATTATATTTTGGTTATAAAAGTACACAATATTATTTCAATAACAAAACCTACTATCACGTAAAAAAGGCGATTAGTAAGAGATTAAATTATTCATAACGCCTAGCGGTTAAAATGTTACAAAGGAAACGACAATCTCATTAACCGGCTAAACTAAAATAAAAACATTTAACTTAACCTAAAACTAAGTAAAACTTAACTTAAACTTACATGTAAGTTGTTAAAAGTCACGTAAACTCACTTCCACATTCACAATAATACACTTGTTTATAAAATGTAGTACGTACGTCACGATCGTAGCAGTGCTACGGCGCTACGAGCGTAGCTGGCTACGGGCGCGGCGCGACTGGTCCTCTTACGTACACCACAGGGCCTACGAAGGCTTCGACGGAATTCCACTTCGTGATCGATGAGACATCGCGCCTAAGCCTCAAGGGTGTGCTATGTTTGTCTCCTCCATGATTTATGCTTATATTCATACTGAGATCTATTTTCTTTTTAAACTGCCGAAGAACTTAGATTTTATTGGATTTCAAAAAGTTCAGAAGTTTATTTTAAGCTCTTTGAGGTTGAAACTTTTACTTTATGGCATTCTTAAAGGATTTAAAAAAAACAGTGAGTCGTAACCTTTCTTCCAATTTATTTTGACAGTTATTATTTGTCAGCAATATTAAAATTGATAACGTTGACGAAATTAAATTTGAGACTTACAAGCATCCAATAAATTCGTTTGAAATAAATATGAAATACATCAAACTAAAATCGTACCTATCTCCGATAAAAATGTGTATCATAAAAATGTTTTGAATGTTTTTTTGTATGGATACATTGTTAACTATATTACGTCAAAGATTTTGCCGTAAAAATACTTTTCGATCTTCGTTTGGTTTTCATTGAGTTTTTTAGATGATAAATACATATATTACTTGGAATCTCAAGGCAGTCGTTCCTTGTAAAACACTGGTACTTAGCTGAATCCGGATAGACTGGAAGCCGACCCCAACATAGTTGAAAACAAGGCTCGAGAGATGATGATATATTATTTGCGACCTCCTTGGATATGGCCCTTTTTTCTATAGCTTCTAGCATTGATAAACAAAGTAATGGCAGCCAGATTAATAAGCTATACACAATGCGGAGTCCGGTCCATTTTCTTTAAACCGTATTAAAACAGGTTCGAATCGGTATAAAAATTCAACAAAATTATTCTGGTCAACTTAGACTTCTCCGGAGTCCATGAGTGGAAGGGTTTGTGTGTTTTGTAAGGTATCTATCTTCTTTAAATTATTTAGTGTATTTCAGGGCATCACAAGTATAACAACTAAATAGTTCCTTTTATGTGTTCCATGGTTTTGTACCTATTATTATGGTAAGGACTGCATCTTTTAATAAAATAATCCCGTTTCTTGTCTTCGAAATCCTGGAAAATAAACACTCTCATTCAACATACCTCATTTATGGCTCGCATCAAACTGTAGAGCTGTTTTTATTTTATTTATTGATAAAAGTGTCATGGCCGCCGTAACTCATATGTGAATATTTCACCTGAGCTGTATTGCTCGACAATATGACTGTGATTTATTGCCTTATTTTGTCAAAATTCTGTTTGTGAGACCAAAAAAAAAGTAAATTAATGCTGGTCATCTGTATGGAGTCACGGTTCTTTGCTATTGGAATATTTTTCATGTTTGTGTTGAATTGAGGGCTGTTTTGTTGTTGTTGTTTGGTATCTCATAGTTGTGTTTACTAAAATATAGCTGAAACAATGACTCTGACCATACCCAAGCGACATACATACGCATATATGTATATGTGTTGGTTTCTGTTGAAGCTAGAAAATACGAATGCAACCGCTACTTGGAGCGCGATTTCTTCATCTGATGTTTGACGTTTTGTCACCTAAATTTGTCTTCGTTCGTAATAAAATTTTGTAAAACAATAAAACTTGTATAGGATATGTATATTGTTATTTCTCTACATATTTTGTGTTTATTTCACTGAATATCCAACAGTTCTGTTAATATATCAGAACAATGCCGTCAATGGCTAAGCTCGAGCATTTTAGGGAGTTAAAACATCAATTCAGTTTTTGAGATAGAACTTTTAACATTGTCTTTTATGTTGTTCATTATAATGATATTCATTAAAATATTTAAAGTCTTTTTGAAATATATTCTTCCATATAACACTTTTCCCGCATAAAGTCCTGAATTCAATACCCGGCGCGGTTGACCACTAACCTAAAAAGGTTTCTACTGGGATTTTAATTAATCATACTAATGGCTTGTGCTATCACCGATATGGGTCACACCACAGCCATAGGTACATAGGTAAGTGGATACTACTCTGTGCCCTTTCAGGAACATTTTCAAGATCATTTATAATGGCAACATTGTGCAGATTATTTTCATAACTTTTGAGATAAAAGAGATTTAAGAGCGTTTGGTTTGGTGTATTGGATTATAATCAGATTACTTTCAACTGTTCAACACGTGTTTAAAAAACATTTAAATTTAGTGTTTTTTTTTGCAATGGACTCCTGCTGGCTTAGCATGGCAACCGTAGAAACAAGTTTTGTTTACCGGAGATTGGATATAATGACAGGAAAGTGACAGATTGACGTGAGATTTCTTTTGACATTTTTTGAAGTAATTTTTCTTTTCTTCGATTGACATAAGGCTACAAGTGATTATATGCGAGTTGACAGGTAGCGCCATGCTCGGGCAGAAGACATGTTGACATTGGCAGAAAGAGCTTTGTCTTTTCTTGACAGAATAGATATAAAATCGCCATGCTAAGCCTGCAGGTACAATTAATATTTAGTTTTAAGGGTGACTCAAAAAATTATTACCAATGGATAGTGACTACTATGGGTACCTTTTTTATTTATAAAGATAAATGTATATGATATGATTAAATAAACAATTATTTAATTGTTGTATAAAACTATAATAACCAAATTAATCTGTTTCTGTACATGTAAACATAATCTGTTATGTTTATACTAAAGATGGTATAACCAATTATTACATTATCGAGATTTATACATTTCTCGAGCGTAGACTATGCGATTTTTAAACAAAATATTTATTGGATAAATTAATATAGCTTTAAAATTACATTCACTAAGAGTACTCTGTTAAAGATCCAGAGAAATTTCTTGTAAATCAAACCCTACAATATTAAAAGCAACATCATTACTCAACCCCACTACTCTCTCCCTTCCTATTTATTTGCCGGTGTTTGTCTTCATGTATTCATGGCTGTTTCAGGGGCAATTCGCCGAGCAAAACCCAAAGTAACCATCAATATATTAGCGGTACTCAACAAATGAGCTCTTGCTGATAAAGGTACTACACGATTTTTCTTACACAGAATAGGCTGAAGACAGGAGAATGAAATTACTTGTCGGTGATTTCAAAGCAAAATTTTGTTTTTTTTAATAATAATTTTCACATATCACCAGACAAATATAATAAACTTTACAAACAATTGAACTACGTTTGCTCGCCGACTTCGCAGAAGTGAAATTGGAGATCGCTTAGCTCTTTGTTTTAGTTTTTACTGACTTTCTTTGGATTGTTTTTTGTAGGTACTTATTTGGCATCACATTGTTTATATTTTATTGTAAAATAATAAAGCATTTAAAAATCTATCGGGAACATTTTCCAAGCTACCGGTGGTTAGGGTTTATTTCTTCATTAATTGTTAATTTTATTTATGGCACACAGTGTTATTAATAATACAATAAAAGTTGAACAGATGTTTATTTCTTTTGTAATAACACTGAAAAATGTTAGCTACATTCCAAAATTATTCTTTCCGTAATATTTTTTCTCTTGGCATGGCCGCTTGCGTAAACATAAAAGAGATGTCCGTGTAATTAAATTTCATTTTTATGCTTATTTTACACGAGACAAAGCTACGTTTAATTGGACAAAGGGTGAGCCTTAGGCTGTGGCGGTACATGAGATGATATCCATTAGCAAACAACCGACAAGGAAAATAGAAAAAAAAATGTTTGGCAATTTTTACCCGTATCATTTGTGGCACGTCTCAGGTTCAATCCCACGTCGAGCCGAAATCGCTTTGTGGGTTTTAACTCATAAAGCAGCCCCGAGTTTGATACACCCGTGCATCGGAGAGCACGTAATTGTAAGTCCTGCGCCCGATCTCTCTCCGGTCGTGTCGGATTGCCGTCCCATCGGACTATGAGAGTGTGAGAGTGAGGGAATAGAGAGTGCACCTGTGTATGCGCAAATACTTGTGCATAGGCCACATTGTACACAGGTATTTATAAATGGCCAATGATCAGCCTATGCTGGCTGATCTCTTAAGAGAGAACGGCCGCAATGGTCAATAAAAAAAATCCCAATGGTAAAACCGTATAATTTTCAAAGGTTCTAAGCAGGGGTTCAAGAAATATCTCCCTAAGGAATAGCGGTCAAGCATGTTTTGCTCTCAAACATCGTAAATGTTGAAGAAAATTATCCCCAACGGTAGTTTTTCCTGACAAACAATCCATTGTTTCACCTTTAAACCCGATAAACAACGTTTTGGGTCGGCAACTAGGCTTTTTGTTTGTACGTTGCTTATATTACGCACGCTCTTTTGAAGCGGTTTGGCTGTCCGCCAGTCTACTATAGACTAGGAGTTCGTTATACAGGTTTACGATTTTTTTTAAATAGGAAGAGATAAACCTTTTTTTATAAATCCTTTGAAATAGACCAGTAGTTTTCTTTTTTAAATAATTTCGAAAAATCGCGCTTTATTCCCACTTTGTGATTACATTGGGGGATCTACTAGAAACAGGTCCCTAGTTTGTCACATCAATTAATTATCATCATCATCTGTTATATTGGAGTCGGCATCTAGTCTACCTGGATGCAGAAACACGGAAGACCTCATCTTGATAAAATGATCAGCCATCCTCGGACTGACCGCGTCAAGCGTGGCTAAACTTAGTTATGTTAAAATTCAAAAGCAATCGACAGTTCCACCCAGGTCTCTAAAATACTATGGGTTCATTACAAGGACGGGTTGGCCGAGATATAGCTACATCAGTCAAATTAAAGAGTAGGTGAAAGTTGAGACGTATAAGGAAGTTCAAGAGTTGGCATACGATAGGCAGAAATGGAAGGAGCTGCACCGACAAGAGTCAGGCTCTAAAGCTAAAGAAGAAAACAAGGAAATATTACGTCGATAACAAGCCAAACTCCTTGAGTATAAGAATAAAAAACTTCGCTACCTTCAAAGATAATCCATGAGTAATGACACTTTGTGATTCTGAAGTTGTTTTAGTTTATTGTATTTCGTTCGGAAGTCACTGTGGTCGCTCAATGAGTAAAGTTCAGTTTTGATTGTGTTAGTTTCGAAATAATAGTAAGTTATAGCTTGTCGGTACTTTGTCTTTCAAAATGATTTGTTTTGTTTACAGTTAATGCCTAGTAAATTATCTCGTAATTTTAGTTTGTCCGTTTTTTCTAATCACCAAAAATTCGATAGACTTTTAAATCCATGTCCGATGCACAAAATCGAAGTGGCAAAATACCTACTTAAATTAAAAAAAAACAAAAGTAAGTCATACCCTGAACCAAAATCAACCATGAGATAATAACTAACAAAATCATTTAGAAGCGATAAACTTATCCATTAACGAAATAAAAAAATCACAAACCGTTAGCGCGATGGTAACCTCGCCGGACTGCCGAGCTGAGGGTCCCTGGTTTGATTTCCGGACGGTTGACATTGTGTGGGATGAACATGCTTGTTCCATTCCACAAGTTGTGATTATAGTAACTTAGTTAGATTTTTAGTAAGATAGTTAGATTATAGTAATTTAGGGTTACCAATTCTAAAACATATCTGGAAATTTGGTTGGTGGTTGCAAAATAACCCTGTACCTATAATAAAATAAATAAAATCAAATGCGCTTCATAAACTCCAGTAAAGCAAATAAGTAGTAAGGTAAATAACGTCATTCAATAAAGCGTAATACACAGTATAACATTCAATAAGAAATGATTCCTCGTGGCGCTCATTAGAAGTATTATAAACACGTGCTAGTTTTGCTTCCGAAGCACGTGTAAATACAGTTATTTAGATAAATAGAACAGGACAGTGTTATCAGGGGTAGTCGAAACATATCCTTATTTTCTTTTGTTTTGGAATTTGATAAAAGGACTGTTTACGTAACGTATTTTTTTTATTTTTAAAACTCAAGGCATTTATTCGAATTTTAAAAATGAGAATCTTGGTCTACGGCACACGAAAGATAAATGAACTAATGATGACTAAACTCTTTTTTGGACACCTGAAGCAATTTACTGTTTTTAAAAAAATTTGACATCTTAAACAAGGTTAGATTTAGTGTGGCCAGTTGTTATCAGAATTATTTTTTAAAAGTTATTTTGTAAAATACATAAGATATAGATTTTAAAGTTATACAAGTTGTATAACTTTAGATATACTACTTTATACTAAAAATACTGATAATGAAATAAAATTTTATAGCACCCCTATAGAATTTCAATCTCTAAGCCACCTAATCTTTATAAAAACTGATGTAAGAAGAACCTTTTTCCCTATTACTGTAATAAACGATCGTTGGCTTTGAATGTGTGGGGATACGGAGCACGTGGCCATTAGCAAACGCCTCACGTGTCTGTGATCTATGGCCAGTAATCCTGGACCAGACGCTCCGCTATTAGAGTCTTTTTCAGACGGAAAATAATCAGGATTTTCCTTTTAAGCTATTTTGATGAGGTTGATTGAAACGATACTATTTTTTGGATTAATATCTTCGGTCTAATTAATTACAAGATGGACAGATGACTTTATAAAGGTCGCAGAAAGACGCTGGATGCAGGTCAATTCCAACCAGTATGTGTGGACATCTAAAGGGGTGGCCTATGTTCAGCAGTGGACGTCCTATGGCTGAGATGATGATAATAATGATCTTATTAATTCATATTCTGACTTCAGATTTACTGGCTTCTGACTATTCATAATGACTGCCCACTAATTTAACGTTGGTAACTTCCAAAACATGGAGGTCACCCATCCACGGACCGACCGCGCCAGTTGCTTAACCTTATGATCGATCGACCTGGCGTGCGACTGTTACTTAACCACGAGCTCGAGGTACGTAATTTTATTCAGTATTTAAATTAAAATATATATGATTTGGGTTTTATATTGTGGGCGGTGTATTTTATTCAACAGGCTTATCAAAATACTAAGAAAATCAAAATTCAAAAGCAAGTTTCAACTCAAAATATCTAAAATAAAATTCAATGCAATCTGAATCCACGAACGTTGTGTTTCTTTTTCTGCCTCCCCGAGGTTAGTCCGAAAGCACTTTGATCGAACGAATGTGGCCTAGATTATCCGAAAATTGAGTTTCACACAAACTCCTTTTCATTTCCAGATGATGGATCGTTTCGAATGAAGTTTGAAATAAAACGAAACTTTGACTGCTATTACAATCTCTGGCCGGAGATTTCACATTTCGTACGCTTTATTTTTTATACCCGGCAACTCGATGAAGGTAGCCGTAAGTATTTTTTTTCTTACAACGGAGTAACAAGATTAGTACATTTCTATAAAGAGATTATTTGCTGAGTGTAGCTACAGTCAAATAATGGCATCCAGACCGATTATCGGCTAAAGATAACTTTTTATAGAGATCAGCCAGCTACGCAGGACATATTATAGTGCACAAGCACTTGCGCAAACACTGATGCACTCTCATTGCCCGATGAGACGGAAATCCGACCGTATAGAGAGCTCTCCGATGCACGGGTGATCAACCACCAACTTCCAGACTCCACGCTGCTTTATGAGTCTCTTAATCGAGTGTGGGTTACACAGCGAACCTGAGACTCCCTGCACTGCGACTACTAGACCAACGGGCCATTTAGCTCAAAACCATGTTTATATCCGAGTAGGGACACATGAATGTGATGATATTTTATGTTTAAATCTTAAATCCATTATAGGCCTGTTGACGTCGATCTATAACTCTATACTATTCCCAATTTGGTAAAACTGAATGTTATAAAATTGTTCATTAAATAAAATATGTTCTACATTAACTTCTAACCACAAAATGACAATTGAAATTGTTAGAGTTTACCATCGAAAGCGCGGTTGGAATTAATTCGGCGGCTGTCTCCGAGTGACTGCTTGTCAGTCTGTCTATCAAGTCTGTTGGAGCGTTCGGTAATCTGTCACAGGATTCCAGTGTACCGTTAACAACACACATGTATGTGTAGTTATGGGTAAACACGGTGGGTGTCTGTTTCAAAATTAATGATAATCAATATGAAAATAAGGGCACTTTTGTAAAGAACTATGCTTGTCTATGTAGTATCAATTGTTGTTGTCGTCTTCGATATTTTTTATTTTATTCGTGTTATAGTCCCCGGCACATAACTTGCCAAAAATCGTTAGGAGAAAACAGATCTTATTTCTTTGAAACAGATATGGTTACAAAATAAAACCTGGCAATAATCATAGATTAATGAAAAGCACATAAAGGGACCACTATTTCGTATAACTAAACGCTCGATGAGCGAACTTATCCTCATTACAAAACTGAACGTGTATACAAAATTTCAGTTCAATCGGTTGAAGATACATAATCTACTTCAAAATTGAGTTCAAAGAATCCACCGTAACGTACATACATTGCACGTTAAATAAAAGCTTTCAAAAAGTCAAAATCCTTGCCAAGTTATGCGCCGCCTGTTATTTAGTACAATCGGCGCTCGGTAACATCTTTAATCATTTGAAATTAACATTTAGTTTATAAACCTTTTATTACAGTCAGTCAAAATACTTGTCATAGGTATAATGTATGATTATCTTTCTTTTGATGGTTCAATAAATCTCTGGGCCGTAAAAAAGGAAAATAAGGGAAAGTCAACAAAAATTATCACAGTCGCGTCAAAAAGATAAGATTCACATTTCGGAAACTTGATATTTATCGAAATGTTTATTTCCTGCACAACTTTTTCTATTTACTCTCGAAAGAAAATCCATTATCTTGTCGCGTGGTACCTTCGATCATATATTGTTCCTACACCGTGGCCTACTGTTTGTTTTGTGAAGCGTATCTATTGTTGTATTCTATGAAATCCGCTCAAATCTTTCACACGAAAACTACCGGACCGCGTGATCGAGCGGCTCCGGGGTTCAAGCGGACAGCCCAGTGGAAGCCAGGAGCTTGACGCACGGGACTCTATGCAACCACGAGTGAACCCCGATCTGTGAAACTCATCATGCGGATGTCTAAATCACGCATATGTAGCATCAGAATTATAATTTGTTTTCAACCATAACATTTCTCTACAAATAAGCTAAACCCGACTTCTATCAGAAAAAAATGCAATTTCCCCACCTTTCTTTCGATGAGAAAATTGATTATACAGTTCGAAGATCAAGCTATTTCCTTTAGAACCTTCTTCAATTCCTATTACAGTAATGAGCTTATTTTCTCACAGCTAAATGGAATTTTCTAGAAGCTTGCTTGCAAGTTTTCCGTACATATTCTTAGTGTTACAATTTTACAGGTAGGACAAGTATTACGGGCAATGCTTGCAACAAGGACGGAGGTATTGTGAGAAAATTGAAACTTTGAACGTTGTTATGGGAGTAAAATGCTAAGGGTGGGAATCGGTCTAGACGTAGCGTATAACTGTAGTACGTGTAGGGTTAGTAGGTGTCTAACTTTTATGTTTCACTTGGGTATATATTTTTGCTGACGCGTTTGAAAAATAACGTTGTAAACTTGCGCCAAATATACTTATACTCTTATTCTAGACATACTTACTCATATAGTTGAAATCTCCCAATGACACTTTTTTATCGTGGGAAATCATCACTGATAGGTATAGGTTCCTAATTGTTGCATCGCCTTTCTTACTTTTAAATCAAAAACCTGATAATAATTAGGAATGTCGAGAATGTTATTTTGCAGAATATTCGGCATCACTTAATTCTTCTTAGTGACTAATATTTTGAGTTCTTCTTTTCATTATTTAGTATTTGTTATTCGTTTCAATACATACAGTTTTCATTATTTGGCCGAACGATTTATTTTTAATGTTTTTTTTTTCTTGTGCCTATACATGGTAAAATTAAAACATGTATGCACATGAAGCTACCCGAATCTGTCAAAGTTTCCCAATCAACTTTGAAACACATCGTTCAGCGATATAGTTGAAAATCTATTAAGGAATTTTGACAGGTTGTAGTAGCTTAATGTGCCACAAATAAAGGATACATTTATTCATCCAAAACAACAAAAGAATAATCTCCATATTTTTCTATCATCAGAATCATATTTTCATTAAAAAAACATTTCAGTTCCCAATACCAATTCCAAAAAATTAAAACCTAAAAATATCAGACGATTATTGTGTTTCCCAATATCGCGAAGGCTATTTTTATATTTATCTCGCGTAGAATTGAAATAAGCTGAAACTGGTCGAGTTTAAACAGAACAATGTTACCTACAACGGGTTCAACTGGAATAGGATTTCTATTGAAATGTCAGAACCAGTCGGCGGAACTATTTATTTAGATAACCTTTCTGTTATTCGTCTGAACCTAGCCATCAGAGTTATATCACGTGGGTAGATGTTTTTAGATTAGTTGCAGTAAAATGCATTTTGTCGAAATAAAGAAATAAAATTCTGCGCATAATTTCAATACTATCGAAAACTATTCTTCGATATACGTCCTTTGAAACTATTATTTCTGTTTTAATGTTCTTATTTTATTTTAATGATTGCTTACCAATACTTTTTCTACTTCTCTTCATAATTCTTAGCTGCCTTCATCATCAGCCATTTCCATCGTCCCAGTGCTGGGCACAGGCCTCCTCTTACACAGAGTTTTTTGAGGTTGATTTTTTGCCTGCCTTACATAAGAATTTTTTTTTTTATCGACTCTGGCCGAGTTCTGTTACATTCGTTTCTAACCATGTTTTAACCAATTTTTCCGTTAGAATCAAATGATTTTCTAATTTCTCCTCCCGCTGTGGTTGCAGCTGGAAGGAGTGTCAGACTCATACTGACTAAAACCCACATTGTTCCTTCTGGAAGTCTTTGTGTCGGCGGTAAATGTTCATATAAAAATGAAATCCAATCTTAATTTTATTCGTTTCATTCGAAATAAACACGACGCCTAAATAGACGCTTTATTTTAGTTGGGTGACTTGTTTCTCCATAGTGACAAGACTCAATTTACTCTAAATATTTATTTGCTACAAGGTCCGTGACGTAATTCTTAATACTTTTGTCTGAATAATCTACAACGACCTTAATTTAGGTCTAGATTTATTCTGAACTTCAGACTCGTCGGAGACTATCATTGCCGAAATTTCATTAGCATAAAGAAATTATTAGATATTTCAATTAAAATTCAATCAGCCGACTAATTAAATTTATTTCCATTGAACATGAACATTGGGCTTGTAAACACGGCTAGCTGGAAGGAAATTAATTCAAAGTTAGTCTACCTTTGTGTAAGATCCAATCCCTTTTCTGTATTCGTCATATTATAAAGTTGGAGGGTCTCTTCATAATGTACAGACGCCAGCACATCAAGGTACCACACTCTGTCAAATTTCCTTTACAGATTCTCATCTTTATTGCTGCAAGCATATGGTTCAAAATTGATTAGGAAATTTTACAGTTTTGGTAGCTTGATGTGCTGCCCTCGTAATTTATGTTCCCGTTCAAAAACTTTGAACAGCATAGTCGTTAACGAATAGTGGATGGTAGTCATTAGAATTTCGTGGAATGCTGGAGGCGTGTTAGGATATAAATGAGTCAATCCGATTACCTTTTGTACGGAGTTAGGGTACTGCGTTTGTCATTTATTTTAATGAAAAACAGAACAAAAGCGTTTTAAGCTTTTACGTTTGTAAACCAGTTGACCTTTTGATATGATTTTTGTTTTAATGTTTATAATACTGAAAGTAAAAGTTAAAATTATTCTGTTATGGAACAAAAAGTGTATTTTATTCCATAATTCCTAATATTAAACCTAATATTATTTTTAAAATTCCGTTTCAGCTGGAAGCAAAGCTGCCAATTAATTACCTTTACTACTATTGTCCAACTCGCTATAAACAATATATTTGACTATGTGTATAATAACTGAAATTACAGACAGTATATTAAAAAGTTTTACCAGGAAACTTAAAGCAAGTAAAATTTGGTAAGTAATCTTCGTAACTACCAGAGTTAGTTAGGTAAAGAGCCTTTACATTAAGTTTTGAAACAGTTTGACAAGAAGGGTGATATAGGTATTCAAAACTGTATGTCCCTCGTCATACCTTCTTAATTGTAGGTATAATTACATGCTCCTTACAATGATACAACATCAAATAACAGAGGAGACAGAACTCTATGAACACATAATGCAGTGTTTGGTGGTGACAAACACCGGCTAAAGTATTAATCCTGAAATATGAAACACCAATGTCTTTAAAACAGGGTTTCCCAATGTATTAGGCTTTTCACTAGTGTCAGTAGTGTCCAGTAAAGAAGTGAGTAGTGGTAACTATAGAAGAAGACAGACCTAGGCTGTAGCCGAAGGTCATCATCATCATCTCCCGAGCCTTTTCCCAACTATGTTGGGGTCGGCTTCCAGTCTAACCGGATTTAGCTGAGTACCAGTGTTTTACAAAAAGCGACTCCTCAACCCAGTTACCCGAGCAACCCTATACCCCTTGGTTAGACTGGCGTCAGACTTACTGGCTTCTGACTACCCGTAACGACTGCCAAGGATGTTCGAAGATACCTTTAAGCATATTTTAAGTACTGGTGGCTCCAGTAAATAATATAAATCTTCATGAATATCTCAAGATAAATTAGGCTCTGAGAAGTAAATTAGTACGTAGGTACTTAATTATTACTAAGATTGGTTCCCGCGTTCAACCAAAATCGTAGTAAAGTTTTGCTTCGGTTAGAGGAAAGGTTTTCTTATTGGAAACAACAACAAACTTAGTGTGAGTAATATAATTTCTGAGAGCGCGCCCTTTCAAAGTCAACAAGAAGTTTTATATTCTGTTAACGTAACGGAGCGTGTGCCAAATACACGCGATTCTTGGAAAATAATTACTGTGGAGTTGTATAACACATTTGTATGAAAAACAATGAAATAATAACTTATATGATGCTTAGTAGGTACCATCAAAAAATATTTGGTTCACATTAACACGTCTTTAAAAAAATATGAGAAATAAAACTTTTTGAATCGTCTGCAAACAATTTTAATTAAAACCAAACGTTTTAAGACCACAGTTGTACAGGCACCAGCACATCAAGCTTCCCGAAACTGACAAATTTTCCCAATCATATTTGTAATAGTGTTCAAAGATGATTGGGAATATTTGCTTCGACGATAAAGTTGAAAATCTATTAAGGAAATTTGACAGATTGTAGTAGCTTGATGTGCTGGCGTCTGTGCTAAGAGGTAGGTCACTCGCGGATTCACCCGCGCCCCGGGGTAACTTTAAGTATAAAATATAGCCTATGTCACCCGTGGATAGTGTAGCTTCCCAAGTCCGGCAAATTGCCAAGGGCTAGTCGGATACGCGCACGCAGAGTTACATACCCCTACCTATCTATAATACAGCCAAATAAGTAATATCTGTCATATAGGATCAACCGTGAAACATTTTTTTCAATTTGATATAATTATTTACTTTTAAAATAAGTAGGTAATAAACTCAATATCCCATGAGTATTTCAGGCGTCTACCTGTTGCCGTTAGCAAAAAATAAGCAAAAAAACTTCAAGTGTATGCGAACCCCCTACATTATTTTTAATTGTTGTTGACAATACAATGACAACAGAAATATATCAATCAATAAAAAAAAATATTTTTTGATGTCTTTGTTTAACTCTAAAATAAACTTTTAATGCAAAAAATAATAATATTTCAAGAAACATTTTAATTAAGCTGCTTATAAAAGATACAGTTTCAAAATTAATTGTAATTTATTGTAACGTATAATAAACAAACATCGAGACTTTATTATTTTTTTATATTCCAAAATTGAAACCCCGTCTAGTCAGACCGGCGACGTTCCTCTACTCATATCGCTTTCTTGTATAATAATCTTCATTTATATAAGAAATGAATTTTAAATGCAGTTTATTGTAAGATGATATTTTGAGTGAATTATTGTTTTGTGAAGTGGAATGAATGAAAACATGGAGCGTCTGTTTTGATACAGTAGAAAGCCGATAAAATTAGATTATTAAAATTATAGTCGAGACTATAGCATGGATACCATACTTTGATAGCTGTCAACCCGTTATAAGACCATCGTTGTCGAGACTATAATATAGATAATTTTATCGGCTTTCTACTGAATCAAAGAGTACACCGACAATATGGCCGAGTTTTCAGGTACTTTTCTACGAAATGACTATTGTGTGTAATGTTAAACTTTTGGCATAAGTACTCTTACTTTAGATGTACATTATAAAAAAAGCTTTCATCATCATCATCATCATCATCATCATCTCAGCCATAGGACGTCCACTGCTGAACATAGGCCTCCCCTTTAGATCTCCACACATACTTGTTGGAAGCGACCTGCATCCAGCGTCTTCCGGCGACCTTACGACCTTTAAAAAAAGCTTTACAGGCATAAATTCTAAAATGTATCGAGATGAGATTTACTAAGTTACGATCGAAGAAGAAGATAATTTCACATAATAATTACATTTTTAAGATAAGTTTCACAGCGACATCTTCTGTATTTCTAGCAGCAATACAGTTGATCTTTGCAGCACATATTTACACATCAATAAGCTTATTATGTGGTATTCAGTGAGTGCCATCCCGACGTATAGAGTGACTACGTGACGCGCATTCCGACGCTTATTAATATATTGCTAACTAACTATTGTATCGCGAGTTTGTCTGCTTCATGAGTCTGAAGATTGATGGTAGTTATTAGGTATACTATAGACGAACTAATTATTCCCACAGAAGTGGTGAAAATGTCTTGATTCGCCCCTCCATTTTAAAAGTATCTGGTAGGTGATAGTCGACTTATTTGGTTAACAGTTGACTAGGTAACTGATTATGCGATAGACTTAAACTCTCACGAGAGAACTTCGCAGCTTATAAGTTACAATAGAAAATATTTCGCTCCAAAACTAACCCTCGTATTAACCATGTTCTACTATCAACTTACATTTCAATTCCCCGAAGTTATACATGTACTCGAAAATACCCAAACGTTCCTAATTACATCGAACATGTTTACTAACAATAAAAATGTCAACCGAAATTCGAACTCTTTCACCGAGGATTCCGTACCTAATAAAAAGTTCAAGAATCGATATTACTATACAACGTTATTTTTCTCTTTCATATTTTCAATTATAGTTTAAAAATATGCGTCAGAAAACATATACCTAAATGTTTTGCTATGTTCACATAAAGCCAGAGTCTGCCTGGGCTGCTGGTTGTTCGTAAGAGATACCGTGGCCATGGCACACAGGGACCTCCAGAAGGAACATAGTGGGTTTTAGTCAGTACGAGTTTGACACTCCCTTCAGCCGCACCCTCGGCGGGTGGGGTCATTTGATGATTTCCCACGAAAAAAAAAGTAGTGTGTGAAATCAATCATCATTTCTAGGGGCGCTGGTGTAGCCTGAGGTCCGAAATGTCAAATCTCACTGTTTGTGGGTTGCGTGGACAACCTCTTTCTTCATCGGTTCTCTTCTATGTTGTGAATATTTAGCAATGAGTTACATTAAATATGGCTAACAAAGTATCTATGGATGTGTTAGTATCACTTTTATACGTCGGAAAATTTTGTCCGTCTTTTTTATTCGAATAAAACGGCATAGCGTTTTTTTCCTTTTGTCACGCAACCCTAAAAATTTAACAAAAATATCCTCGGGTAGTTCGTGTTTACAAAGCGGTCCTCACCAATAAATGCGATGCTCAGGCTCAGGTATTTTTGTTTACCCACCCGAGCTCAACAAATACTTCGCATTATAGACCTCTCAGCTATACCTATGCCACCCTCATTAAAATGTATGAGCCTTGTTATCATAACTCGGCGAGATTTTCCGAATAAACAACTTAAAATTGTACTCGATGTCAAAGAAACGATAAATTATTAACGACTCATTCGAAGAAGTTTGATTTGCAAATACTCTAAGCGATTGTAGAGATGGATAATTTGCTAAGACCTTTATTAATTAGAATAGGGGATCCCTAATTCCCCCTTGGTCACGCCATCACGCGTGAACGGCTGCACCGATTTAAATAAAATTTGGTAGACACATAGTCTAGAGTCAGAGAAAGGACATAGGCTACTTTTTATACGGGTGCGGGAAAGAAGTTCTCTCGGGCGGCGGGTGGAACCGCGAGGAACAGCTAGTTTCTTATATAATAACCGCAAATATTTCAAGTAAACTACCCTTTGTAAACTTTGAAATTATTTGTCGAATTGCTTATCTAGCTTTTGTCCTGAAGTCCAACGAGAATTTCAAAATAGCTTGACCAATATATTTATCTCTGTTTTTTTTTTTTCAATATATTTTTCTCTGTTATATTGTCGTATGCATTATTTTCTCTCTCAGAAGCTAGATGTACATTTGCACAATTGCGCATATCAAGGTAAGGTTAAAATGTGTTATGAATAAAACATGATATCAATATCCGACAGTCTTTATTGTTATTTTAAGTAATTATCTTAATAACAATGTACATCGTCCTATATAAACATTTTACACAGTTAAACATTTAGGATAGAAATAACTAAGGCGTAAAATATTACAAATCACAAGAACAATAATCTCCTACATTTAGATACGAATCGGTGAGTTATTGAGATAAGAAGCCTCTTGAAATAATATTTTAAATTAAGACAGTATGCGATTTTAATTTGAATGGATAATTACAATGAATTTCATTTGAAACTGTGGAAATTAAGGCAGAATTTTTTTGATGTA
Organism: Heliothis peltigera; assembly: GCA_958496145.1. Classification (NCBI taxonomy): domain Eukaryota; kingdom Metazoa; phylum Arthropoda; class Insecta; order Lepidoptera; family Noctuidae; genus Heliothis; species Heliothis peltigera. The sequence continues at coordinate 4,254,381 of OY292341.1, forward strand.
AATTAATGAAAGCAGGCGCACATTGTCACCATCCTGAATAGTTTTGCTTTATATTAATGAGGATAATGATAATGGTTACCTCAAACAAGCCCGCGAATTAATTATTTACTCAATTTCACTAAAGATCGACACAATTGGAAAAGCCATATTAAATGTTATACAAATTATTCCGACCTCATCTCGTTTTGAAGTAAAAAAAGTATTGACGTGTAAATATGTCGATTTCAACTTAATTACAAAATAAAATATCATTTATCACTTAATTATACACGGAACAATGTGGCACAATGAAATGTAATTCTTATTTTAAAGATTTAAGTAGATAATGGCGTCCAAGCCAATTTTCAGCCAGCGCGGGAGATATATGTATTAATGTACAAGGGCATGCGCAATCAGGTGTAGCCTCTATTCCATCATTCTCATAGTCTGATGGGACGGCAATACACGACCAGAGAGAGATACAATTCCGAGGCACGGATCAATCAATCACCAACTTTCAAACTCCGGGCTTCTTTGTGAGTCTTGAAGGGCTTTTGACCTGACCCGGGAATAGAACCTGAGACCCCGTACAAAGTATTCGCTCGATCACTTGACTACCGGGACAGTTTGAGAAGAGAATTAAATAAAATTTTATATTTTTCCCAAATTCTGACTTCGTAACACAATGATATCAAGTTGAAGTTGATTTCACAAAATAATATCAAGTTGAAAATTTTTGCAATGTGCGCCAATAACATCCAACGATAGTGTTATATAAGTGCGGACGGTCGGAGCGGAATGGCATCGTTTACGAAGGTCCTAAGTGAAAGCCATTGTATTCCCATCAGCCCACGTTCTTTAGCGTTAATGGTGAGCTAGCACCGATATCCAACCCTTTATTATATGGACCTATTTGCAAAGATATATAGTGTTTTAGGCTGGAGTTTAATTTCAAGGGACTCAGAAGGGGGAGCGGGGATTAAAAGGGACTTCACTAGTTATAAGTATATTGCGAATGAAATGGGTCTACACAAATACATAAATATTTGAAGAATTTTGGCTACAACACATGTCAATGATAAGTTCAAAAAATTGTATCGCTACTTAGTTGAATACCGTTTGCGTATGAAACAAACAAGCTATACAGGGTCTTACAAAACTAGTGCACCATATTTTAACAGGTCATCTAGTACACGCAAAGGATGATGTTTACCACAAAAAAGTTGAATGACTTAGGGATCAATGACCGAGCGCCTTCATAGAGAACGGCGTTATGCGTACAATTTGGCGACCGTGATATTAAATTTTAAAAAATATGTTGTCGTTTTCATGACTTTTTTGTTGTAAACACGATCCTTAGCATGTACTAAATAACCTGTAAAAATATGGTGCGGTAGTTTTGTTACACCTTATATTTGTCTTTACTTGGTTATGAAGTTAAAATTTCAAAAACGTCATATTGAATACTACATACAAAAATAATAAAAAAAAACACGATTTTATGTGTGACATTATAACGCAAACCCTTCCCTTAACCGAGTATTCCCTAATGACATCTTCATTGGCACGAATCGATAGACAATACAGCAAGGCTGTCTACCGCCAAACAAAGGTCTACGTCATATAATATTACAGTGCCATCAGTCTTCCTGACCTTCAGAAGCTATCAATCATGCGACACTTACTGCTAATGTTATGTAGGGAAGTTTCAAGTGCGACCGTTTACGTAGGAGGGTTATGCGGAATAAGTTTCATAGATATAGGTATTTTGAGCTTTTTGTTAATACCGTTGTTTTTTTAACCGACTTCCAAAATAGGAGGAGGTTCTCAATTCGGCCGTTGTGTTTCTTTTTTTTATGCATGTATGTACACCGATTATTAAAAGGTTTCTAGTGCGATTAGTGTATTTCATAGTCCCATAAAAATTTCATCCAATTTGGTTAAGTACTTTTTATTTTATGAGCATTTGTTTTAAGTGGCATATTATATATTTTTTTTACGCAAATAAATTCTTACAGCTTCAATATTTAGTAACAAATGTTTTTACTGACCCATTTTTCTAATTCTTAAATGTCTCGAATGATCAAAACTTACAATAAAATCGCATAACTACCCTACATAATCAGTGACTGAGACCAATTTATACAGCCAGTTTCGCATTTCATTCTTTGTATAAACATAAATGTAAACAAAATAGTTTTTCAATAGCATTCTCATACGAAATTAATAAGAAAACAAGCTCACACACGCCCTGCGTAAACTTATATCAAGCTTTGTACACACTTATATTAGATCCATTGATAAAAAGAACTGTCAAATTATACGGTCCTCTAGTTGCTGGGCCCTACAGTGTAAACAAGCCTCGAAATTTATAGCTTACATAATAAAATACAAAAGTATAAAAATTCACATACAAATACCCACAGTTTTATATATGTATGACTCAACATGAGCCGTTCAAAATGTCGAAATTCATTCAACAACTTTTATATGCATTTTACGTACAATTTTCTACATAAAATATAATTATATTATGTAAATAACCATCTATTTCATTAATGTAAATATATATCTGTATTACTTTTTAATATATATTTATTGTATGTGAAGGCACCTCTATTTGTACTGCTTAATATAAAATATATTTCTTAATTTTAATAACTACATTTTTATTTACATTTCGATATTAAAATACGTTACTTATTTACATGGCACATACTTTTCTTTTTTGAAACAAACTCCGTTTAAACTAAAAACTAAAATACACAGGGATAAGGTTATTTTTACATGTTTTTTAGTAGAATGGCACTGGATTCGTTTTCTACGGCTAATCACAATACTTATTAAGTATTAACTAATATTTTACACAAGAAACTAAGACGGACATAAAAGGCATTACTACAAAAAAGTTAGACGTTTGACACAATAATATTGTATACATTTTTTTCTTTAAACACGTGCGTGTAAAAGTCTTTCTAATTTCTTAGTAGTAAGGCCCAATTTGTCGGGTTTGTTAAACATTATGAACGTTAATAAGTGGCAACCTCTTTCATCTTTTACTGTTTAAACCAACAAATTCATATACAGTTGTATAAAAATATATAAATTCAATAAAATATAGAAACAATAGTTAACATGGCAATATTAATAAAAGTTCATTGAAATAAATCATTCTGGCAACATTTTTTAACCAACTGAAATGGAAACAGACGTCACATAGACTTTACATAATATAGAATAAACATACACCAGGCATATTCAAATTTATTTAACTTCTAAGACACTCTTTATAAGAAAATAATTTGGAGTGATATTCTTGACAGTACGGAAGCCACCATTATTTATATGCTAGAAGGAAACAGCGCTATCTAGAATTAATTCTATCTTCTTCTAACATTGCAACAAAGATGGCTACAGGAATTATTTTCAAACCAAATAGAGAAAGCTCAGATTCCTTAGGGTGTTATCAGACCTATCAATCTTCGATCGATGGTATAATGGATTGAATTATTTTAGTATGTTGGAAGCTATCGATCGATATCGATCATTCCATTTTAGCATCGATATCGATATATGATCGAATGGTGTGGTAACACCCCTAGAGCTTCCATACGAACTGCAAAGGAACTATATTTGAAGCAAAATGCTACATAATATGTACGTATGTAGTTGTCAAGGCAAGGTTTTCGTCACAGTACTATTAAAAATATTGTCTCTATAACACATGAAAACACGAACGCGTACACATTTGTTTAATAAATGCACAAAAAATATTAACCTTGTATCATTCATACTGTGACACTGTCAAAATAAAAACACAAAAAATAAAATAAACAGCAGTCACACTGTTTCGTCTAGAAAATTCTATCTAAATAGATAATTCCATCTCTTACTATCACAGGCTTTAATCTTTATCAACCTTAACTTCATTAAAATACAGTCCACTTTTCTTTGTCACTAAAATTGTCTTTGACACCTCTCTTACTACATGAAGTCAGTCATTTGTGTATTAAAACCACTGTTAAAAAAAAACAGTTTTTTTTTTCGAGATATTAGGTATAACATACCTTTCAGAGTGTTCAGTAAAACTTATCTTCTTCGATGTCCAAATTATTCTTGTTATTTGGCTGGTTGGAATGACGTCGTAACGTTCCAAGTGAGTCGTACTCATTGGCTATGGCTTTCGGGTATAGTTTGGGAGTTGTTGTAGCGTTGTTATGGTTGTTCGCGTTAGATATGTTGTTGCTTTTGGAAAGGAGGATGCCGCTGGTGCCGCCAATGCCGGAGAAGGAGGGCTGGCGTTTCGCTTTGCGTGGCTGTTGACAAATATTGTAATGTTAAACTCAAAAAAACTGAAACTCTTTTATGTAGGCTGATACCTAAATGAGCACTTTTCGAACGTCAAAACAAAAGACAGTAGCCAAAGCCCCACCCTTCACCACATCCTATTAAAAGTTTTTTACTGCTGAAATATGAAAAGGAAAATAGATTTGAACTACGCATTGTAGGTGTACTTAGTTATAAAGACATGTCTTCATCATCACCATCATTACCATCATTATCATCATCAGCCTATCGCAGTCCACTGCTGGACATAGGCCTTTCCTCAAGTGCACGCCATGAGACATGTCTTCATTTCAATTAAAATATTTTCTTTTAAAATTTAAAAAAGTTATATTTATTGAAATGCCTTTAAAAAAAATCTGCCTTTTAGAACTATTATTTATGCTCAACTATATTTTAAAAGTATTCCTCATATATTTTTTCAAGTTTTCCATAGCACGTGTGTTCTTGCCCACTACACATTGCTATGAAATGTTGAAAGTACTAATTCATGGCAAAACAAAATTATACTTACGACTTCCTTTAAAGGCACAGTGACGTAGCTATTCTGCTTCGCTGTGATGTAGTGCGGACTGGAAGGCACCCTGTTCTGTTTGTTCCACGGCATGCGGGTCCCACGACGCTGGCAGAAAATCACGCCCGCCAAGCATACGAGACAACCTGGTAAAAAACACTTCATCAAAATCGGCTTTCTTTTTTAGGAGCTAGGATGCCACAGACATTCTTTTTTTAATATAAAATTATAGCAGATTGTTAAAAAAGTATTATTCAGAAAATACTACAATAACGTGTACAAAAAACTTGAATCTTTAAAAAAAAATGTGGTCAAGTTGTGCCTTAACCAGTATTTTGTGTTCCATCCTTGTCAAGGGGAGTGCTAACCGTCTCTCCTTTCAATAGACACAAGCGAAAATTTCGAATTACTGCTTATGTATCAATTGCTATGAAAATGTTACTTGCGCGATTTAATACTTCATGTTATATTCCAAGATTATTTTAATAAATTATACATATTTTTCACATACTAATAGCAATAAAGAATCGATCTATCAATTAAAGGTATTAACTTGACAAATATCTAATAAACCAAAACAACATTGCAAAAATAAAATTGAGAATTCACATTATTGCCAACAACGCCACCTAGCTTCGCAGTACTGAAACACGTGATTCAAAACAGCGCCATCTATGATCTGGCAACCGAATTACGTAGTGAGTTGAGAACTTACCCATTACGAAGGCAGCAACCACACAGCCTATGATACTGCCTAGACTGAGGGTTTCATTTCCAGCCATAGTCACGAATGACGCCATTTCCACATTTTGGCTGTAAGCCGGCATTGCGTACAGTTCTGTTAAAAAAGGGATAGTTATTAGAACGTTTAAATTTACAAAAATACATAATCATTAACCTGGTATGCAACCATATAATTTTAGAATACAACTATTTTGCGCGTAGTTAAGCAATTTTAATGATTTGATGAGTTTTAAATGATCTGACATCCCTATGAGACAATCTTTATCTCTTAGCTGTCAATACTATATTGCAGCAATCTTGAGAGCTGACTTTTATCGTGCTTTTATACTAGGCCTCAAAATAAAATGCCAAAATCAAAAGAATAATTCTCCATTATCTTAGTGTTTGACCAGAAACTGTAAATATTACGAGTTACTGTAACTTAATACTTGTATTGATTTTAAATTAAGTAAATTAGAAATGTTTCCTCACCATTATCGATATCCTGATCGTCCCCCCCACACCTGGCGACCTGCAGCTGTGCCCCCAGGCAGGCGCCGGCGAGGCAGGCGCGCTTGCGCACTCGCTCGCCGCCCGCGCATGCGCCCCACGCTCCCCACGCACCCCAACCTGCTTCTGAGTCTGGAACAAACAGTTTTTGTTTATCTATATATGTCTAAATCGTTTTTGGACATACAGAATTATACCCATGAATCTATAATACTTCGTACAAACTGAACCACATACTCCATTATCCAAACAAATATACAGCACAAAAAAAATGCTCACAGGAGGTTTTACAACAAAATTTACGTGTTTATATGTTTCTTACCAGCACAATTATTAACACAGACGCGTCGTTCGAGAGCAGCACCTGCGTCGGCGCAGCCCTCAGGCGACAGACAAAGGCGCGTGCGCGTGCGGTGGCCGGCAGCCGTCACTATACCGTCTGTACACTCGCCGCTACATTCGCTCCACTCGCTCCAGCATGACCATTCTCCTGCGAGAAAAGAAGACAGTTAGAGATACAATATATGAGATGGTATGACGGGCAAAATTACTGTTAGTGTTACTACATGGAAAAAAAGAACTAAGGAGTTTTGAGAACTGTCTTTTGCAAACTTCAAGAGTTACGGGACCCACGTCCCCCAGCCCGCGTCGTCCCGTGGCGCGGTCGGTACGATACACTCACCAGTACAAGCGTGCGTGTGACACGCTCGCAGCATCTCAGAGGGCCCCCGACAGGGGTGCCGCAGACAGCGGCGGCGGCGCGCCTGCTGGCCGGAGCCGCAGGGCGCGGAGCAGGGCTGCCACGGGCCCCACGCCTCCCAGCCCGCCTCGTCCTCTGGGGCCCGCTCGCTGCTGCAGCGGCCCCGGGCTGTGCAGTATCGCTCGTCCTCGCGCACCAGGGATAACTGTTCGAAAGTCACAATATTAATATACATCCGAAATATTCACCCAGAGTAGTTTTCTTAAAAATAATATTTGTATCTTCAATTCTATTTGTAGAAAACATACTAAGTAATCATAGTGGTTATTTACTTTCAGCTGCTCAGGTGACGGAGCTCTGCATTGGAACTTGAATCTCTTTTCAGTATAGCTGCCATCGGATCCATTTCCTACAAAATATTAAGACAATACATTAATTAAATAGTTTTCTATAGTTATTATTTTCGTCTTTTAAATTTAAAAGTTATTTTCCTACATACCAGGTATCTGCACCCAAGGAGTCCATGCAGTAGCTTTCCGCACCTCACAAGGGGCCATATCGCAAGGGGTCTTCTCCACAGTGAGCCCGTCACACTCGGCGCCCCCATTCTTGGGCGCGGGGTTGTTGCACTCGCGCCGCCGCTCCTTCCAGCCCCCCGAGGGGCCGCAGCCGGCCCCGCCGGTACTGCTGCACGGAGACCACGGGCCCCAGTCTGACCAACCTCCGTCGATCGCTGCGAGGGTTGGGTCTGGTAAAGAGAGCATAGAGAAAATATGATTTATGTAACTACCTACTTAGTTGAAACTAAAATTATTGTCACGTAACCATTTTAAATGCTACGTGTGAACCCCGAACCCTGGATATGCTACAAAGAGCTATTTTTCTAAGCCCCTTGTGCGCTAATTGGTAAGTCATTTGTGTCATGATCTTAATCTGAAGATCTGAATCAATCTCAATCTTTTGACCCTATTGTCAAAATCACCTTCACTAATTTGACAGTTTAAATTATAGATGGCTCGAAAACTATAAAGAAGTTCCTTAAACAATACTAACCGGGACAAGGCGGTAGATTACAGTAGACGTCATCAATATCGAGTCCCACACACACTCGGCCGCCGAACTTGGGCTCGGGCGCGGAACACGTGCGGCGCCGGGACTTGATGGCGATGCCGCAAGACGCCGAACATTTGGACCAGCCCGACCAACTCGACCAGCCGCCGTGGACCGTGCAGTTCGTTACTGATATACTGGCTCCTGGGGATGAAATTTGGGTTTAGTCGAAAATATTGGAGTGAAATTTTGATGTCTTGAATTAATTTAGTACGACTAAAGCATCTGGTTGATAAGCCATCCTGAAGTTAATTAGATGTTTAATTGCGTAAAATACTGATCCCCAATCGCAGCTCCCCTCTGCCGGAACTGCGGGTTGTTCTCAAGAGTTACCGTGGCCCTGACACACAGGGACCTCCAGAAGGAACATGGTGGGTTTTAGTCAGTAAGAGTCCAACAACTAAACTAACTCCTTCCAGCTGAACTTTCAGCGGGAGAGGTAATTTGAGATTTTCGACGAAAAAAATCCGGATAGAAAATTACGTGGAAAGTGTCGTGCCTGAGCTGTCGTATGTCAGTACATACCCTCGCAAGGCTGCCCGCCGTAAGCCGGGCGGGGGTTGTCGCAGCGGCGCGTGCGGCACACGCACATGTCGGGCTTGTTGTCTGCATAGAGTGATTGCGATGTCCCATCCTGCATGCATGGCTCCCATTCCGACCATTGTGACCAGCCACCGTCCACTAGAAAAAAAATACGGAAACTTGATAAGGTGCTTACGCGTACAAATTATGAGCATATAATTACACTACAGGTTATTTTTAAAGGATAGTTCTGAGGACGCTCTTGTTTAACATCGGTTTCAGTAAACTCCCCCCCGCCCCCTCTAGCTAGGCCACTGCTGTGAGCTAAGAAACTACTGACCTGGAGAATCAATGGCAGCACAGGAGGCTGTGGACTGTTTGAACTGCGGGTCCCCCAGCCTGCCGGGCGCGGGCACGCACAGCTCGCGCGCGTCGTCCCACCCGCAGTGCGGGTCGCCCGCCAGCACGCAGCCCGAGCGGCCCGTGTAGCGCGAGCAGCGGGCCCCGGCTATGCGGAACACGCCCGATCTGCCGCCTATGTACACTGACATCTGGGAACAAAATTGAACATTGCTAAATGTGAACTGCCAAAAAATTATTCAATGCTCTTTTGCTTTCATCTGACATCACTTGAAGAGATAACTCCAATGGAACACAGTATTATTGTTTTAGTAGGTAAGGTAGGTTTTAAAATTTATCCAAAGCCTTCATTTTCAACTACCATAAATAATATCGATGTTCATATCACCCTTTGGCTCACCCAAGGGTGATATGAACAACAAAAAAGAAAAGATTGAAGGTACAGAAGAACTCATATCTCTGAATTAAATTCCTGAATCATTAGTAGTAACAGTTACGAAATTATACTCACAGTGTCCTTTACAAACTGCATGGTCAGAACATCGAAGCTGCTATTCCTGCCGTTAAGTTTCCACCTCTCCACCAAACAGGCACTATCTAACTTCGGCAGTACTGCCAACTTCAAGACATTCCCAGCCTGTGTTGCCACGTAAAGCACGAGTTGTTTCTCGATGTTCTTAGCGCTGGTGACGTCAACGGTGACATGGGTGAAGCGTTCTGACGTCACTTTGTAAGCCGGCTCTCCGGAGACGGGTTGTACGGATTCGTACATTAAGTGGTACCGGTGGTATTCTATTGCTTCGTTAAGTCTGTGGAAGATAATTTCCTTAGTAATGCCAGGAGATCAGAAAGAGACATCTAGAGATCAGAATTTGGGGGCGACTCACTAGCAATACAAATACAGCAATAAGGGTGTTATTAGAACTATCGATCGAGTCAATCGACGCCATCCATCGTTGGTAGAATGGATTGGTAGCCACTATCAGCATGGTGGAAACTATCGATCGACGTCAACCATTCCATTATAGCATCTATTCATGGCATCTATCGACAGTCGATCGATTGGTTTGGTAACACCCTAACTGAGTTTGTCAAAAATTATTCTTCTTGCTTATAAAATAACTAACCTGGAGTCTGGAACGCATTTGAAGTGGTCTCTAGCTTGCTTAGACGGCGACCGCGGTTCCCAAGTGGACGAGGGTCTGTCCTGCACCTTGTAAGGTCCTTCGAACGCTGCGTGGATATCCGACATGTTGTAGATACATACGGCACTTCCTACTATACTGTTCCTGTGAAAGAATAGAATAGGTTTTTGAAAATTGTCTAGGGTAGATAGTTCAGAATCGGAATCGCTATATTGGTAGTCTGTGGACTGTGACTAAGCAGGGAATAAGATTTTGACGGAGTACGGGACTATGTAAATTATCATTCTCTCTTTGGACACTATTTAGTTTTAAAACAAAAGCCAACGCTTCGAGTTGCGAATATTTAGTTCACTTCTCGTTATATAGGCAGGTAGCTGTGTAGTACATACAACCACAAAATGACAACTTTTAATATTGCCATTATTTTTTATAAGCCTTAGTAAATAAAAGAGTCTTATACAAAGTAAAAGACGACCGTACAATATAAACTATTGAATTCACTAGTCACCTTTAAACTTTTGACCGTCACGTCAAAAAAAGAAAGACTTGCCCTCAGCGCAAAACTAAAAATTCATCCATAAATACACACAATTAAGTAGTGAGTTCGGAATTATATCGATTGGAACTGACTATTTATAATAAACTTTTAAAGTTTGTCATGTAGTCGTGACCATGGTGTGCTCGATACTTTTTCGTGTGTCATCTAGACGTGACTATGGCAGTCATAAGGTTAATAAATTACACTTACACGGGTGTAGTAAACGTAGCAACCAATATCTTCTCCTGTGGCAAATACTCCACGCTCTGGACCTCGTCGTAGTGGAAGGGCACGTCCCCTGGTACTGAACACTTAAGCCGGGCCTTGAGGAATGTACTCCAGCTTTCCTTCATTACTAGGTAGCCGCCTGGATCGTTCTTGCAGACGCGAGCAATTCGGGAGTAGATTATCTGAAGTGAAGAATATTTGTGTTGGATAAAAAGCTGGAGTTGGGTGGTATTCGTAAGAGATACAGTAGCCCTGGCACAATGGGACCTCCAGATGGAACATGGTGGTATCAGTAAGAGTCTGACACTCCCTCCAGCTGCACCCTCAACGGGAGGGGTCATTTGATGATTTCCAACGAAAAAAAATGGGTGATTTAGTCTATTGCACGGAATATGTTTCTTTCAAAGGTAGCCTAGAAATTGGATTACAATACGACGGATAAGATTTGGATGAGGCGTCTGCCAAGTCGTTTATGCAGTTTTATGGTACCTACATACATGAAGTGATAGACATATTTATATATCGACAAAAGTTAACGTTAAAAATATCTGTAGGCCTAGATTAAGAGCCCAAGTTGCAGTTTGCATCCGTCCGGACGTCATTTTGTGTGGACCACGAGAACACATCAACACAACAGAGTCCCTTCACAACATAGTATAAAACAAAGTCGCTTTCTCTGTCCCTATGTCCCTTTGTATGCTTAAATCTTTGAAACTATGCAACGGATTTTGATGCGGTTTTTTTTAATAGATAGAGTAATTCAAGAGGAATGTTTATATGTACATATAATTTTAGTATCAGCATTTCACCCGTGCGAAGCCGGAGCGGGTCGCTAGTATTCAATAAAAATTTAGCCCCTTTTGTATGTAACAGATAAGCCGCAATCACAATTCACATGATTCCAATTTTAAAAAACAATAACAATCTAATAAATCAAATCATTATGAAAGACAATTGCAAATTGTCAGTGGCGACATGATAGGGTCATAAGTCAGCCTGTTCCGGCATTAGATGTATGGCACTGCCATTAGGACTCTTTCCTCGTTGAAGAACCCTCGTATGTAAGGAACGAATTAGCCTACATCTTCGATAAGATACTTTGGACCTCCGCATAGGGAGTTTTAATATAGAAACATTATATAGGTACAGACGCCAGCACATCAAGAAGTGTTGGATATTTGAAATATCTATGTCAACATTCATTTTACGCGATTTTTCAAAAACTCAAATAAACTCAAAATCATTTATTCAAACTTGGCTGTAAAACAGCACTTTTTGACGTCAAATATTACAAAAGACAGCCCTCAAAACGCCCACCCTTCACCACTTCCTATTGTTTTTTTCTCCGTAGTTTTATTTACAAAATCTGGAGTTTCGAGCATCAGCATAACAGCACCTACCACCTATATACACCGCTGCACATCAAGCTACTCAATTTTTAATAAGAAACTATTTTTTTTTCCAATCAACTTTAAACCATATACTCCGGCGATAAAGTTGAAAATTTATTAAGGAAATTTGACAGGTTGAAGTAGCTTGATGTGCTGGCGTCAGTACTTAGAACCCCAAACGACAAACAAAATTGCTGATTTCAAAAGAGGAAGCTGTCACTGGAGGGCTCAATTACTACACTTGGGGTCATGGAAAACCGGGTCAGTTACTAAACCTAATATTCTCAATAGCATAGCATTATGTATGTAATATTACAAAATAAACTCTCAAGCATATTTTGCAAATAAAACGAAGGAAAAACTTTGCAAAAAACTAGTTTGGATTAGTTCAAAGTTTGTCGCGAAATGACGTCACAAACGTGGTCTTTGTTATGTAAACACCATGTAACAAGCCCTGTAGATGTTAACTAGCGTAGCCAAGTACAATGCTTGTGTGAAATGAGTCATTGCACTCAATGGCTTGGTTGAATGGAAGATAGATAACTCTAGTCGATGCAAAACAAGAAATGTTTGATCCTAAGATGCTGCGTTGTTCGGCCATCAAGCTTAGATACGAAACAATGGCATATATAACTTGCTGTCTATGAACTCTGTCTCCTATAAGCACTCAGGCCTGGGGTGTGCTACTTAGCTAAGTTAGGAGTTAAAAGGAAATTATATAATACTTCGGGTGATTCACTTTTGTCCCGATAGAAGTATTTACCTCATATAAAAAGTAGCCTAAGGATACCAGTATCCAAGATAACATCTATTTCCTTACCAAATTTCCTCTCAATTGGTTTAGCTGAGCCGTACCGAGAAAGCGTAGCAAACAAATTAAGGTATTTAGAATATACTAGCTTCCGCGAGTGGTTTCACCCACGTCCCACGGGAACTAAAAGTAACCAATAACCAACCTCGATAAAGAGGCTATGCAACACAGATTTTTTCAAATCGGTACAATAATAATTCATGCAATAACTCTTCAGATTTATAATTAGTATAGATAAATCAGTATTATCATAATTTTACCTTTCCGCAATTCATGAACTCCACAGCCACCTCCCTGAAGACGAAGTAAACGAAGTTATCATCTTCAAAGCTGCCGACAAACTGGGGCTCGTTCAGCCAGTTCAAGTCATATTGTGTGGTGCGAAGCATGCCAGAGTCGTGGGCTGCTGCGCCTTGGCTCCTGTGTACAAAGTAAATATAGACTTTAAGAGGTAACAGAAATTAAATGACAATGGCGTCCAGTCGGATTGTCTCTAAGGAGATCAGCCAGCCATGCAGGACATATCATAGTGCCCAAGCATTACAGGCACGCAGATACAGGTGAACTCTCTGCCACTACCATACCGGAGAGAGATCTAGCGCAGGACCGACTACTAGACCAACAAGGCAAATTAAATACTGATCAAGTCAGGACACGGGAAAAGAAAATTAACTCTGATATTATCCCGAAAACTGATGTTTATTACGAATCATCAAATCGTGAGTGTGTGAGAATAGTGATATTAAAAAAAATCTCATTAGAAACATACGTTTTCAATGCTTGAATCCAGTTTTAGGTCGACATTTGCGCTTGAGTGTTGTTCTAAAATACGGTCCTCAATAATACGAGTAATTATTCGTCCGAACATAGAATTTGACTTTTTTGAGTGGGGTATATATACTGCTGAAATGTTGCTTGACATTTAGGCGCCACTCGTGTTTGAGTGCTTTTAGGATAAGTCTTAAAGTACTCTCTGGCCCTTTTATTATGAAGGCTTTTAGAACGCTCGATATGCCTTAAATGAAGGATAGGCCTAAAATATGCTCTTTTCACCATATTATTAACTCCAAACATAGGATAGTGCACAGCTCAGGCGCCATTTTTTTTTCAGATTTTCATTATTTTAGAATTAATATGATAGTTTTGTATTGTACAATTCAAGTATGGACACACAAAAATATGTACCTATTAATTAATATATGTAGTTTCATTTATTTTGTAATATTTATGAAAAACTTGGATCAGCTGGTAATTATGGATCAGATTTTTTTTATTGATAAGAAATCATTAAACTAATTTAATCGTAAGTACTTATCTACATTTTGTTTGTGCTAAAAAATCGCAAAATAGAGACACTTAGCTTGAGTGAATATACATCGAAAATAATATTAATCTAATCAATGCTACTACATAGCGAAATTAGATAGGTAGTAACTAGCATGACACTTCAAGATAGACAAGGGCGGCTATCGATAACAAGTAATAATTTACTGACCTGTTAATCGATATCAAATTAGAACGGTGACACTAGTCGTAAAATAAACCTAACCTATCGAAGTACTTAGTTATAGTATTTTTTTAAAATCGGGTGTAACTTGATTATTGAGAATCGACGTTTTGCTCAGCTAGTTTCGCATTCCCAAATCCTGGGATTTATAATTTTTTTTAAATATTTTTAGAAGCGGCTTTCATATTTTTTAGCCACAAATGAACTTGAGACAAATATGCCTACTGGGTTGCGCGTTTTTCGTAAGAGTTACTATGGCCCTGGCACACAGGAACCTCAAGAAGGAAAGTAGTGGGTCAGTAAGAGTCTGACGCTCCCTACAGCTGCATTCTCAGGAGGAAGGGTCATTTGACGATTTCTCACGAAAAAAAAAGACAAATATATCTCCGAATATCTAAGCATACAGCAATTATTCTTACAAAAAATACTTAGCAAATCACAACTTATTTCTTAATCAATATTAAACTTTAATTCATGAAAGTTTACCTGCATATAGCCGTGTCGGAGCTGGCGAAGTCTGTGGGGGTACCAGCATAATACTCTCCGTTGCTGGCCAGAATAGCAGTCACGTTGGAGTGAGGATTGTAAGGGCAGTTGGCGACGCCCGTCACCCATTCTGTTACCGTCCTTATTGACTCGATCTGGGAACAAAATGATACGAATTCAAACCAACAGACAGACATGTGTTGCTGGGGAGTTTGTTGCGCCACTTCTTCTTCCCAGCAAAAACACATAGGAAGTGGTAAAGGGTGGGCGTTTTCGGGGCTGTATTTTGTAATATTTGACCTTCAAAAAGTGCTGTTTTACAGCCAAGTTTGAATAAATGATTTTGAGTTTGAGTTTGATAGCTTTATGTGCCGAGAGAAATCTAAATCACAGACGCCAGTCCAACAACCTACCTCCATATGTCAAATTTCTTTAGTAGATTTTCAACTTTATCACAATATCGGAAGGTTAATATTCGATTGGTAAATTTTGACAGATACGGGTAGCTGCTGGCGTCTGTATAATGTTTTAAAAACTCAACTGGTTCGTTGAGTACACGTTTCAAATAGCAAAAACAATAATATTTAATTGCATGCGTCTTCAAAGTTTCATACTTTATTTGTTGACTAGAAACTAGCCAAACTAGATTGAACACCGAAAGTGTTGTGTAAACATTTTATGTGTACCTACATACAAATTCGATTTCGATATTCAAATATTCTGCGCACACGCACTTAACGGCAGCAAGGCAGTAAAAACAACAAACATGATTTTAGCGCAATGGCTTCTAGTTACCTAGCTTCTCTCCTACGATACCGGTTGTAGATTCTAATACATTTATATATTTTGATGATAATCAAATTACAGTAATTTTCAAAATTATTATTCCAAATAGTACTAATCTCCCATGTTAATGGGAAAATCCTTTTCTCTATGTGTTCCAAAAGTCACTTATTCATGTCCCACTTAGTAAATGACAGATAGGTAATTACAGACGCCAGCCCATCAAGCTACAACAATCTGGAAAATTTCCTTAATAGATTTTCAAGTTTATCGCTGAAGCGTATGGTTCAAAGTTGATTGGGAAACTTTGGTCTGTACCTTTTTGCAGTTCATGGGGCTTTGTGATACTAGCGAAAGCCGAATACAAGAATCCAAAAAGACGTTAAAAGAAACAGTTGAATTCACATACCTCTCGCCAACTGCAAACAGGACTGAACGCGTGTGTTCCACAAGCGAACAGCTTATGCCCATGGAGCAGTAGCACCTTGATGTAATTCCGGCAATCGTCCTCAGTCTGGCCCTTTACTTGGCACAACTTCACCTTCTCCGAAGACGCTAGCCAGTCGGCGCGTTCTAGCACGCTTAGGCCTCGTAATGATAGTCGGTACAGAGCGTCCCTGGGAACAAATATCGCTGTTAACTTATCATCGAAGTTGGGAACAATAAATTGGAGGAGTTTATAACCATTTAGGGCCAGTTTAACAGGTTGTTGATAAGTTCCAGATAGTTTATCTGGCAGACAATTTCATACAAATTCTGATCCATTTTTGAATTTGGTAGATAGTGGCTACCCGTAACTTGTGAAACTGGCCCTCAATATTTGAATTTAAAATTCGAAAATTAAATATAAGTTATGCCTTGATTTGAGTGACCTTATAAAGCAAAACCGCTAGATAGAACTAGAAATTCAATCCTCGAATCTTCGAAATACTAATCTATTTTCGTGCAGTATCAGTGCAGTAGCAACTCTGGATTACGAGATAAACCGCAAACTAGGTTGTGGTAAATTCTAGCCTAAACTCATCTCAAGCAAAAAATCCGATACGCCTTATAAAAGATGAACCACAATAATTTTATTATGATAATATTAAAATTACTTCTAGAATGGAGTGGTATGTAACAAGCCCATCTATGTAGTTTAAAAACCTACTAAGTTTAGGCATTCACTGACCCGCTTCATGCATTACATAATGCAGTTACTTCGCGACAACACTGCAGATACTTATCACTTTAATCCAATAATTATGTCAAGCTGATAAAAACACAGTTTTGCGTACGTTGTATCCTTGAGAAAAGTGAGATCAATAAATTATAATAATCCATTAAAAATATTCTTCACATTATCTGATATCGGAATATCAAGACATTGAATATTTTTTATCAAACGCATGTAGACTGCTGGGCGTCGTGTAAGTAGATAAAAATGCAACCAGGCATGCATTTTTCAATGTTATTGATTCCGACCTCGTAATGTAATCGCCTAGATCCAATTTTAAAGATCTAGGAAATAAATCATTACACAAGCAGTAGTTGGAATAAATCGGAACACATGTATGTAACTGTATACTAGTCGATTGCCGCAGGATCGAATATCAATGCTACGCCGTTGTAATCGATATGGTTACCGATAGGAACGGTATCGAAATTATTTATGTATCGATATCGAGTGTGGTCGCGTGTAATTAATTTAAAACATTGTACGTACTTACTTAGTGAATTAGAAACTACAAAATTGATTACTTAGCCGCAACTTTGTCTCTCTAACTTTAATTTTAGTCTAATTAGCTAAAAGCCTTATGTTCAGAATCATCCAAATTCGCCTGTTGCTGGATATATGTACATCCATTATGTGTATTACATACATTTTTGTTCTTTGAAAAGGTTAAAAACTAACGCAGATTCACATAAAAATAATAAACATGTATGAAACTCAAATAAGATTTATCCCGCGAAAATATAATGTCAAATTAGTACCCAGCCAGTAACCCAGCCATAAACGAGTGTTTACATAATAAACTTCACACATACTGGTGCTATGGCTGAACGCGTGCCTTGATACGTGTTTAAAAAGCACATGAACAAACAAAAAGGTTTAATAGCTGAGCCAAATGTTCAAGGCACACATATTGACACACTATGTGGCAAACACTGGCACTTCCTGGCGTTTGATCCATACCGCTCTGTTATAATATTTAGGGTCACCATTAGATACGAAAAACTGGGAATCGTGCGTAAAATATCAAAATACTTCGAAATTCCGAAGAACTAAGATTTCGTTTTGCGCAATTTGGATGGTTAACGATTGGGACCACAACTTTCGGAACATAAACCTAGATTTTCTTCCTAACTACCAACTTTCTTTATGTCCATAGTAGACAGACAGGCGGTAATACTTCAGCATCCTTAACCGATAAGATTTCGAAAAATTTTGGGTTACATTTTTTCATAAATCTTTCTACCATAGTCCCGACACGTTGGCAACCCTAACCGTGAACCGAATCCATAGATTATAACAGTACTAATTAATAGACAATCGCAATAACACTTAACTGGTGTTAGTCTCAATATTGTCGAAATTCCGAGATCTGAACTTTCATTTCTCACCACGTATAAATATGATACGTTAAAGAATTCCTTCTGTCTTTAACGTCAAGTTGGTGGGTCCCGGCTGTCATTTGAACACCTTTGTCGATCGTTACGGATGGTCAAAAGCCAGAAAGTCTGACAATCAGTATTAGCAAGGGGTATAGGGTTGCCCCGATAACCAGGTTGAAGGTCCGATAGGATGATGAGTCTACCATGTTAAACAACAATAGTCAGCTAGACTAGCAGTCGAACCCAACGAACTTTGAGAAAAGGCTAGGCAGAAGAATCATAGCTATCAAGACTTTCATTATATACAAGTAGAAAATTTATCAAAAACAAAAGCTTAAGCAGAAATGTACCTTTATCATTAATTTAATTAAATTATACCTTCTCACTGGACAACATTTCATCCAATGCTGGCTAGCAAAAATTTCCTTTAAAAGAAAAACATGCAGTTCAAGCATTAGAGATCGATGCCATAGTAACAGCCAATAAGCCAAGACTATATTAAGAGTTTCTCATTTCTAGATCAAGAATCTTAAAGAAGGCCTAGAATCTCCTATTCCCAGTATGGAAAACGAGTTACTATGTTCACTATAACTTTGCAATGTAAAATAACTACTTATGCTATTGCAATTTTAAGATCCAAGTTATAGATAATAACTGTACATGACTTGTCTTGAGCAGGATCAATGAATCTCTAGTCGACCTTGATTTGGTTTAACACGAGCGGATTTACTGTTCAGGAATTAGGGACGGTGGAACTTGATTATCGACACCCTAGAAGGGAACTGTTTCTTTGAGAAATACTGTCCTTGTTTAAATTAGTCTCCATTAGGTACCCGAATAGTCGCTAGACTCAATTTTGGGCATGTTATTTCTTCAGCCTTATTGGAGGAAAGTCTAAATATAATTCCCATTATTTTTTCCTGACAATATTTATTACTGGTAACTTCTTTAAATTATATGGCTTTTTAATCTGTAGGTGATTGATGTAATCTTCTATGAGTGTATAGTAACGATGCGAAGAAATTTTCATGATGAAACATAACTTTGGTGTTTAAACAGGCATTAAACATGGAAAACAAAAGACCTTGTAAACTGCATAACAAAACGCCTTTCTAATTAAGAATATTGAAATGTAAATGAAATTATATATTTTATATTTAATGACTACTTATTCATTAATTCCACTAATTAGCGATCCGAGGTTAACGTAAATATAGCAATAATATTATAATGTTTATTGACCAGTATCGTTTGAGTATTGAACATAATGATGCAGCCTGGCTAATGACGTTTTAATTACCACTTACCACATTTAATTACATAAAACCGACACATTTTGACCCCCACATCACTGACGTGTTTTAAACCTTTCTTCTCCGTTATCTTATACCTATGTATATTAAAATATTGCTGTTCGTTTGTCTCACTTATATACCCGAGAATGGCTAGGTCTATTTAGCTTATCTTTGTTTTAAAATATTCTTAAGAAACCCTGGTCAGCTAGATTATAATATAGAGAAATTGTGGCGTTCCCAATTTTGTATTAATAGAAGATTCCTCAGTAAGTAATTAAGTCATCATCATTCTCCAGCCCTTATCCCAAATTTTATTCGTGGTCGGCGCAGCATGTTTTTATCTTCCACGCTCTTCTATCTGCCGTCATTTCACAGGCTACATTATTTCTAGCCATATCAACTTTCACACAATACATCCATCGTGTCTTTGGTCGTCCCCTTCCTCTGTATCCGTCCACGTTCATGCTCAAAACCTTCCTCACAACATGATCCTCATTCCTCCGCATTACATGCCCATACTATGATAGCTGTTTCCCACATAGTTAATAAGTAAGTATCTAGTAATATCTTCGAAGTTATGACATTATGTACTTAATAATGCTTGGTCTCGAAATAGATTAGAAAATTCCAAGAACTTGTGTTGCATACAAACTGCGGTTATATTGCACCTCAAAAGACCCAATAAAGGCATTAAAATGTGTGTTAAATTAACCAGTTCCCAATAATTTATTGAGCCATTTGTGGCCGAAAAGCCTTTTATAAACGCGTACTCATTGCGGATTGGATATTGAAAAGCTCTCACGGTATATTGACCACACTTATTTAAAGTAAAAAATAAACAGTAATTCTTAATTAAATCGACCGGGCCGGGCTAACAAGCTGTCTCGCTGATAACGCTATCTTATATCATAAGTTGAGCAGGTGAATGACTGCATGTTTGAACAACTCGTTAGAACGACTGATATCGCATTAAAATGCTGTTATGTCTTATGATGCTATAGTTTTTTAATCATTTTTAGATGTGGCTTTTTAATTTAATGTTCACAGTGATTTTATTATCTTGTGAATTATAATCGCGGTTCATTTAATTTAGATTCAATTATGATAAGCTAGGCATTATTTATTTTTTATTTAAAGATTGTTTTGTTTACTGTAGCTGATTCGACTTGATATATTCGCGACTTTATTGCCATCATTAAAGCCTTAAGATTTGAAATTACCCTTTTTTCTATCTTTGGCCTGTGCAGTCCCACTGCTGGGCAAAGGCCTCTTGTTTCCACATCTCCCGATCTTGAAGGCGAAATTACTTAAATCTCATTATTTCTATTTGAAGTTAAACGTATTTATTCGTCTCTGAGAATTGCTTTATAAGAAGGGAAAGTATGCCGAGTAAATTATAGAGGTAATATTTTGTTAAATTAAAGTTATGTCTTCCTCGGCAGCGAATGATATTTTATTCATATTCAATGGAACTATCTACAGTGTGTATAACTGCAGCATAAAGTAAGCTTACTGTATAATAAATTCTACATTATTCGTTCAACTCGTCTATATCGAGATAGCTTTATCAATCGATTTAAGATTATGACGCCCCCTCAGTTTATTAACCAGATAAGTCGTAACATTTGAGAACTGCATTTATTTCCATTATAAAAATATGTAGGTATTCCTATTATTTGTATATTATAAATTTAACTACCGTACATATTTTTTAAATAAAAAATTCTGACGTTTACTATGGGAACACCTATCGCTTGAATCATTATACATATGTTATATTATTTAAAAAAAAGTTATAATATGATGAATAGCAGGTAGTATTCCTGCTGCTCGGTGGATCGAAGATCTAAAGAAGGACGAAGCGGGCAGTACATGGAAGCGAGCTGCTAAAGACGGGGATGGAAGGCGCTCATTGGGGATGGCCTACGTTAAGCATGGAAGGCAATAGGCTGATATGATGATGATACTATTAGGCACCTTACATGGCAACGGTGATCTTATTTTTTTTTTACTTAATCCTTACAACGCATAACCTACAATAGAAGAAATGATACCCTCAAGAGAATGCCATTGAAATATGCTATTTTTTTAATACCCGCCCTAGTATGTTGTATGAGAAACATTGTAGTTTTCATTAGCTTGCCAATTAGTTTACGATATTAACGTTTATCACTATTTTATAGAGATCGTACCGAGCTTAAATCAAGAAGTATTAAATCCCATCAACATTCCATAAAATTTACACCGTATATCATTATGTGATAATTATGAGACCATAAAATATTTATTAAAGAAGCATTAATTAAAGCCGAATAATACAGTGTGTATGAAAGTTTTATGTCTTTTTAGAAGTAGATAGATATACCTGTAGAACATACACCGCCACATCAATTTCCTTAAAAGATTTTCAACTTTATCACTGAACCATTATGGTTCAAAATAGATTGAAAATTGGACAGTTTCGGTAAGTTGATGTGCTGGCGTCTATACAGCAATTAGTTTTAGATGATATTTAAGTGCAGACTTTTTTTATTAGCTTCAACTGATTACGTTTATGCTTCAAAAGTTGCACCAAAATGATTCAGACTCAGAAAACCTGAGTTACAATAAAACTGGTAGGATAATCAGAAACTAATAGCAACGACAAAGTCCACAAGGCCAGCAAGAAGTAGGATAAGGTAAGTAAATGCAATTTAGTATTATAGTGGCTGTAAAATACAGCTAAGCTATGACGAGTCTGAAGATAGTCTATAAACTAAGATAGTAGTAGGATTGCTGCGCAGCTAACAATGTTCCTCACAGAGTCATTCCAAAAGATCCATTGCGCAGTCAAACGCAGCTAACTTCAGATTCAGACAAGTTAAGATACGCCCAAAACATATGTACAGTCATGAGCAAAAAGGTCTTTGTGCAAAATGTTTTGTTTTTGTATTATTTAGCTGTCTCTTTAATTCTCCTTTGGCAAATTTTTCTCTCTTTGGAAATCTGCTATAACTGAGTGCAAGCACTTAAATCTTATTGCTCGTGGCTGTACACGCTTCTCGTAATGCAACTAGGCGTTACTGCTCGGAAAGATTAATAAACAATATTAAAAAAAAATTTTAGAAGATATACGGCCGAAATTAATAACTTATCTATCCGTTGTTTTGCTTACTAGAGACTGAATTTTGACATTAGCCCCATATAATTTGTGTCAAATTCCTAACTCTAGTAAGCAAAACAACGGATACATAGGTTATTAATTTCGGCCGATAGAAGATAGAGCTAAACCGACTACCGTCGTGCATAACATCCAAAACAATCGAGGATCGATTTAACTTATTTTAACTCAATACCATAATCAAATCAGCGAAACTATGTTCAAGCTCTAAATCAAGAATTTAAGAACAGGTTGGATTGCAGCTAGTCTAGACATTAATAGATTTAGGCAGTCACCTTGCGCCCACGATAACCTGGTCCCTTGCTACATCGAACAGCAGTTGCGAAAACGACCCGGTGCTACTGTCCTCGAACACGTCGCTGTGGTCCGAAGTCAACAAATCTGGAAAAATAAACAGAAGTTTAAGATTAAGACCTTTATATCTGTGATAAATACATTATTATTTTTAGTTATCGTTAGAGTCAATTTACGAAATGGTGATGGACTAGTATTGGATCATCTTTGTCAGTTTTTACGGGTAATCAGAAGCCAGAAAGACTGACAACCAGTATTACTAAGGTGTATCATTTCTGAGCCGTAACATCTACAGTAATATGAAAGTTCCGGGCTTATTGTAACAATGTCATCATCATCATCTCCCGAGCCTTTTCCTAACTATATTGGGGTCCAGTATGTCAGCCAGCGACTACTTATCTGACTTCCTCAATCCAGTTACCCGAGCAACCTAATACCCCTAGGTTAGACTGGCGTCAGACTTGCTGGCTTCTGACTACCCGTAACGACTGCCAAGGATGTTCAATGACAGCCGGGACCTACAGTTCAACGTGCCATCCGAAACACAGTCATTGGTGTCTAAGATATATGTACTTAGAAAGTACATACAAACTTAGAAAAGCTTATTGCAACAATGTATTATTCTAATTCTGTGCAAACTGCAGGATTTTGTCATTCCCATCTAGACCAATCCCTATATTCTAGTTAAAGCTTAAGTCCTCATCAAGTTAATGAAATCTGAGCCCGGTAAACAACTACTGTCAACGCAATACAATATATTGGTCAAACCCATTCTGTATGCAACTGTTTTATGCAAGTGGGCAAGCAAATATTATCTTTCCTTGGAAAGCTGTTAACTAACCAGCCTCGTATATATTAAGAAGATAACTATCGCAGTAGAACGGCAGGTTTCTTTCATATCTTTAACATAGAATACTGATTGATTAGGAGCCATGTTTGAATAACAAATTAGATGATTTTAATACTGACCTTATGTAATGACTACCCACGCAAATTCTGAAGAGACAATCTAAATTCATTGCTCAAAGTAGTCGAGGCCAAGCGAGTTTAGAAGAGTAGGTTGTGTTTTATCAAAAGTGCAGTTATGGTAACTGTTATGTCGTAATATAAAGTCTGGTACTAATAATTAATGCCATAATTAACCAGCTCCTGTCAGGAGTTTCACCGACGGCCTGAGAGAACTTCTTCCCGGACACAGGTATAAACTTCATTCTTAAGTTAAGCTACGTCACTGCCAAGTTTCTTCAAAATCCATGCACTCGTTTTAGCGTGAACAAGTAATAACGAACATACCGACATACAAAGCGTAACAAACTTTTATAATACTAGTAGAATGAGTAGGATAAAATATCAATATACAGGGTGGTAAAATAGTTCGTGTGATTGAAACTCGAAATTTGTAAAGCAACTTTCATAGTTCTGTCCTTTGGCATTATATTATATTCTTTATCATATTTTTTTGGCCTAATAAATATAAACTATACAATAGCCCCTTAAATATCTTAGGTATCTATTACAGTCCATGCCTTAATATTACAGTTAAGTGAACTAATAATTAGCTTTCTACTTTACATTTAGGCTAGCCTGTTTGACTTGTAAATCGAACAACTAAAGAACACATTGTTGCTATGGCCAGAATATCTTGACACCAATCTCAGCTTTAATGTTATAGTCAGGACTTAACACTGTGGGTCAAAATAAGCTGGGCGATCAGTTACGTAGTAATTGTCGTGTATCTGTCATCACTTTGAATGTTTATAGTAGCGATTAAGCGAGAACCATGCGTTGATTATTTTCACACTGGCTGTACAAACAAATTCACGGTAAGGCACAATAAACATCTTAGAGTTATCGTAAATATTGAACCATATGGATGGTTTGATTTCAATATTTGATGGTGGTGTTAATGGCTTAATGTGGACAGCAACAAAGATTTTTTTAAAATACCTAATATCCTTTTCAGATGTGAATTCTTGAAGCCAAGTATAAATCCGTGTGGCTGTGCATGGATTGATCGATATCGCTAGACGCGTTCGGTCCGTGGAAGGGTGCCTTTCTATGACATAACGATTTCCACCACCGTGTACAGGCACATCAAAAGTGTAGGTCACAGTTAACATTAGAACACCTTTGGCAGTTAATGTTTTTAGACTTTCGACGAATTACACCGACCGGGCGACCGTGGTGGCGTGGTCACGGGTGGACTCTAGTCACCCGTCAGTCCACCCATGACCACGGTCGGTGTAATTCGGCCGAAACGTCGGGAGAAATAGAGGTAGCGTACACAAAACATACATATGTTAATGATTCAATTAATAAAAGTAAGAAAATAAGGCTGTAGTTACCTTGTCTATTTATTATCCTGAAGTCATCTTCGGGGAGTTCTCCCTTGCTGAGCGCACTGAGCAGTATTAAGGCAGCTACTTTGTATACTGTCCACGTCATTTTCACCGATTAATTGTTACCTGTAACAAAGAAAATTAAGGTTAGAGATACTTTACCTAGTTTCACTTCTGTTAAAAGTTAGTGAGCTTCACTTGTGTCAAAAACCCTAAAATAACTCCAAAAATCTTCAATTTTTCTGTCCTTAACACCGTCAAGATATTGTTTATGAATTTCGCGTTTATTAATTCAAATAGCATAGATAGATGCTAAGTCTGTGTTTTCCGTAACTAAATCTACTTCAGTAGAACGGTTCTACCGCTCATTAGCAAACTCGATAAGGATGTCGTTTCAAAACATTTCAAACTTAAATATTCTTGACATCCGAAATCCATATATCATGCAAATATTTGCGATAATCTCAGACCAGAATACCATTTACTAAAAGGATGCCAACTGTTAACACAAATTCCACAAAATACCTGCGTGTGTATTTTTTTTATATTTGGTATATCGTGTCGTGCAATTATTTAAAACTATTGGAATCCCATTAAAATCAATTTGCTTAATTGCCCGTACGGCGATGCCAATGTTAAGTTAGTATTAGAAGCTCTAAACTGGTTTCAACTATAGCTCAGTATATAGTCTTCAAACATTATCGATCGCTGTCAATTCACGTCCATTTGTCTATCTGTCTGTCAGTCCTATATCTAGTTTTAGTTCGTGAAGCTCAACGTCCCACTTAGGCATAATAAGGCTGGGTGAGCACTGAAGATATGGTGTCATTGCCTCCATTAGGCTTACGCACATGATGGGTTTTAGTTGATAAGCTAAGTGTTAGTTTTAGAAACGCTTTGCTAGTCTGCTGGACGACGAAGTTTTATCTTAAACTCATATGAATGTACCCGTGGACTTCCCTATTACTCATTGACAGGATATTTATTATTAAGAATTTAAATTCATTATCAGCTCTGTTTTTAATATTTTTAATGGCAATTTTCAATTCTTACTGAACTACACGACATGGATTCAAAAACTACTTCAAATTATCGATAGGCGATAATCGATAGAATGTGTACAAACAATAGTAAACAAAAGAAATTGACAATCGATATCGATTCTTTTTTATTATTGTCAATTTGTCCTTTATTGATCAATCGTCACGGCCGAATGTGGTCGGGACTGCATTTATGTAAGAAACGTGCATAGTTCTACCGTTCCACTCAAGGCAGTAATGAATATTTATTTAGAAAACTTCCGTAATTTGTACCAGTTATCTTTGTTTTGTTAAAAAGTTCCGTCTATGTCGGCATTGCTCTGTACCGCATTTAAATAATTTTAACAACTGCATATTGAATAATTGGAATGCTGACTGGACGGATAAGAAAGTTTGGCATTAACTGAGTTTAAATTTTATCATTTCACTGCTGTAGAGGTAATGTAGTTTTTCCGTACTATTTTTCAATAATAATAATCAATACTTTTTCTTTATTTTAACCTGTTTCAAATTAATTGTTAAGGCTAATTTATCATACTACAATTAAAAGTAATTTTAGGCTTATCTATAGAACATACATTAAATATACATAACGACCATTTTAAATTCAACCAAGTGATGTTTTATTACTCGGAATAATTATTTTGCAATGTTTGTCGGCAAATTACGTTTATCCATACCATTTATTAATAAATAATAACACATTATGTAATAACAAAACGTGATTACCGAATCATGACTAAGCATCAACAAATCGATCTTGTTACAATGATCTAACACGGCAATTTTGTAAATAATATTATTAGGAATACGATATAAGCCCTGTCTAGTATACATATAATATATAACACCAATGCAATCATTCTGATAAAATTGGTATAGATACTCATATGCCATTCTAATGTTTGAATTGTAGAGAAATATAATAAATGAGATATACATATGTATAGGTCTTCTCTGCACCAAGAAATTAAATAATGCAATCCTTCTAGTATATTCCATAAGAAAATCGCAAAAAAACAGTTTTAAGTGGCATCTGAAGACATCTGTATTTGGAACACCTTCCAAGATTAATTGATATGAAACCCCTTTCCATTTTCAAGCATACAACTTAACATCAAATATTTTGAACGTAAAAGAAACCTTTAAAATGTTGTAAACTTTTTATTATTTAAAACCGCTGTATATAAGCAGTGTTTTAGTAATACTCTCCGAACGTTTTACGTCAGAGAAGGTAAAAAAAAAAAAATATTCAACCGCATGCCGGCAAATTTTAATAGGCTTTTTATAACAACCATTTGATACACTGTAATTTAAGGGAATTAAGTAACAAAGAACTGCGTAATAACAAGAATACAAAATTGCGCACGCGCCGATACCAATTCTAATAACGATTTGCCAGTCCAACGGCCGAAATATTGCTACACAACTTTCATCTCCGTCAGCATTTTTTGTTACATCTAACTTGTTGGCACTGAACAACGTAATATCTGTTTCGTTTGGAATTCAAAGCGAAAGCATTTCAAGCGAAAACAAGCCTGAAGACATAGATTATAGAAAATATGTAATAGAAACGTTCTAGACATTAAAGTAAAAGTAGACAATAAAATGTAAGGTGGTAACGTAACGAGATGAAATGAAAAACATCAGCATCGCAAGTACCTGGTTAGTCGATATGCATAGAGAATCAACAAACATGGAATTTGAAAACTAATGGAAGGAGGTGCAATCTCGAAGCCCTAAGTTCATTCCAATCAGGTTCAAGGCCCATGAACGACGAACCTATTACAAAGCCTGATACTCGGAAATTCGTGATGGGAAAAACCCAAATGCGTTTTATCCAGCCGAGAGATCAAATCAGTGACTCCATTTTTTAGCTGACAGTAATAGAAAAAATATAGTGTACACACGGCTACACAACAAGGTATACAAAACTAGTATAAGCTGACCGTTCAATTAGTAGACAAACCATATAAATCGAGTCCAAGACAAACTGGATAAGTATAGCTTGATGAGTAGCCATGTGTACCAAAAGCTAAGGTATAGTTGTATCTCATTTATGCGTAAAAGAAATTCAAACTGAAGTACACACATCAAGCTACTTCAATCTAGCAAAACCTTAATAGTTTTTTCAACTTTATCGCTGAAGCATACGGTTCAAAGTTGATTGGGAAAATTTTATGGTTTCGGATTGCTCGATATGTTGGCGTCTGTATATAATAAAAGCAGAAACATCAATAAAATATAACAATCTTAACACCAATGACATTATTGAAGTCACGCACGAACTCGGTCCAAACGAGACGCGTGCGCGCAATTACCTAATTGATAGACCTAAACTGACAAACCATGCTATAATTTTTTTTTAAACATCAAACTACTCTCTGAGATAACGCAAAGTTTTAAATACTCGGTATCTCAAGGAGGTTCAACTGTTCTGACCTAAATATTGAGTGCTCATTTATTTCATATCTATAATACGTACTTGTTTATTTTCGTATCAGCTTCCGTATTTTATTTAATTCGATACGTTGGGAGCGGCCTTTACAAATATTAGCGGCAAATGCGCAAATATAAGAAGATATGGCGATTTCATATCTTGATGGTGCTAAATAAGCTTTGCCGTGCGATAGACTATCTAAGATCTTTACTAATTTTTTTGGTAGAATGATTCTAAATTGGCTTGGTTATGATTGGAGTTTTATCAGATGGTGGGTCAGATGCGCTTTTGAAAACAATACTGATAGCTATTCACAAAAAGTTATGTCGTTGTGTTTTTTTTTTTCTTAAATGATTAAGTACGTCATTCATTTTAATATGTTTTATTATGAAGTGTTCGATTCCAGGCCAGGCAAATAGTAATGGAATTTTTCTAAGTTATTTAAGTTTCTAACTACATGTATCTTGGACACCAATGACTGATTAAAGGTGAAGGAAAACATCTCGAGGGAACCTGGACTATGAAGTCTGAAATCGTCAACACGCGTTGAGCAGCGTCGCCCAGAAATGGGGCGATGAAAAATCTCATGATGATGATATTATTGTTATTCTTTCTTTTTATCAAATCGCGGCATGTAAATTTGAAAGTCAAGAAGGCAACTGTTGTTTAAATAGTTTGTGTATCTATGTAATAGAATGCAGGTCAACGAGATGACGTCATCAATAAATGATAGTTCCGAAGCTCGTACAAATATTCTACGTTTCTGGCAATCTTCAACAAAATTAGTACAGTCACAATAAATTTTAATTATCAATACAAAACCGGTCGTACAATTGCAGCATTCATCAAAATTCCATGTACAATACAAGTCCTCTTTGTACTATCTAATCAACAGTGCAGTAATGTTTATAGGTCTACAAACAATGAAATAACAAAGCCACCGCACAATAATATACTAGAATACCGCCATATTTAAAACGGACGGGTTCTAATAATCGTTTCAAAGTAGTTTGTGCTATAAATGCTTTCCAACTTTCTAGTAGTTACCGTAAAATATTTTTTGCCCTATAAATGGGCAACTAGAGAAAACACGAGCACCCAGGATCTGTCAATATATTTTTGTCTATTTCAGCGAGTCAACAAAATGGTAAAATGTAGCTACATCAACCCACCCGAAATTGACAAATTTTCTCAGTCAATTTTTAACGATATGCTTCATCAATGAAGTTGAAAATCTATTAAGGAAATTTGACAAATTTTAGTTGCTTGATGTCCTGGCGTCTGTACCAAATGATTTAAAGTTTATTTGAATTTGTCTAGGATAGAAGGCGAAAACTAGTTTCATTAAGAATACCAAATTTTTCGTAAGGATTTTACGTAGGTAATTTATTGCTGGCTTGGAACTTTTATTCCATATAAAGAAAAAGATAACACACATATGTACACACGGCTACACATCAAGTCCAAGACTAATAAAAAGTAATGACATTGTTTAATAAAACCACAAAAATGTCCCCATCCAATAGTAATTGTATGTATGTACCTCCAGTATATAATTTAACTGCTATAGAGGTTGTATTAAAATGTGGTTTCACATTAAATATTAATGTATTTTTAACCGGTTATTTATTTTAATGTGTTGTTTGACAACAAGCAACCGATTTAAATATCATAATGTATTCAAGAATAATTGTATGTCGTTCGGTCACATTTGTTAGACAGTTCTTTTCATTGCATGAGTTTTGGCTTGATGACTAATATTTTATAAAATTGGCCAAAATACTGTTACTTCACTGATATGAGATGACCTGGCATATGATAATCTTCA
This sequence comes from Heliothis peltigera, assembly GCA_958496145.1. Taxonomy (NCBI): domain Eukaryota; kingdom Metazoa; phylum Arthropoda; class Insecta; order Lepidoptera; family Noctuidae; genus Heliothis; species Heliothis peltigera. Next base: position 4,285,023 of record OY292341.1, read on the forward strand.
ACACGGGTGATGTGGTTTAAAGATGGTGCCGCACGGGTCGATCGATCATTAAGGTTAAGCAACGTTTGTAGCGGTGGGTCCGTGGATGGGTGACCATCTAGTCATTACGTTCCTCAGTCTTTCGAAAGGCCCAGATGCGCTGTCGTAAGTCAGCAAGTCTATCTAGGTATCGGGTTGCCCAGATACTGGGTTGCGGAGGTCAAAGAAGCAGCAGCTCCACTACACTGGTACTCAGCTGCGTCCAGCTAAGATTGAAAGCCGACCCCAACAGAGCCTGGGAAAAGGCCAGACAGAAGAAGAAAGATAAAAACCGTTCGAGCTTTGAAGTAGAGACGTAAACTGACTATCCAAAGAACCCACATTATACATGGTGAACTTTGTTATCCACTTGTTTTTATGGAACGTTTCCTATCAAGTGTAAGCTGTTGACTCAACAAATATTAATAAATTTTAAAACGTTTTAGATTAATAATATGATAAAAAGTTGTGTACCGAAATCGACCTAGATTGATACGTCAAGTGTTCAGTTTGTTTATATAGTAGGCGTAAAACTCCTTAACAGATAAGGCTACGGTGTTATCTAAATAAAGCAACGTAGGTACCTACCGTTAAGGAAAGTTTGGATAGTAAGTTAAATAATAAAAAAATAACATCTACAGGTTGATTGAACTCTGATTTTTTTTATAAGCGAACTTGAAGTTTTTACTTTGTGGCTTTATCCTCATATGTATAAGGGTCAAACTCACAGCATGAACCCTCTCTGCCACCCTTAAAAAAGGGTTCTTTATGATTATTTACGGAACTGGGGTCTTAAACTTGACATGAAGCACTCTTTCATACATATGTACGTCAGACCACATTACACGTCACCTTTCAAGAAAAATGCAGCTTAAACAAAGTATATCCGCGCATTGATCAAACGTGCATCCTCTGACATCTACAACTTACATTATCAACAGCTATTTTTTCATTCATAATCTTATCCACATTTGCGTAAAACATCGTGATTTCGAATTATCTCAACACCTACGCCATCACAAAAAAAACCGTTTTATCGATTACGTTTTTAGTAGGTAAGTATTAGCTTTGTTAAAACTATAGATAAACTCTGAAGAACGTGCTACGTGCTGCTCAGCATGTTAGCAGTGGCCGTATCACACATAAACATATGTAATTTGACGCTTAAGTACATAAGTGTTCGAAGGAACAATGGTTCCTCTGAGGGTAGCGTTGTGTTGCCAGCGCAAACAAGAAAGCTACTGTTTCTCAGAACGTACGCACAACCGTTGAACCCGCTAGAGATGTGAATTGACGCGGGCTTAGCCGTGACTTAAGTAAGATTTATTAACATTCACACTTTGCTGTTGATTAATTATAAGATGCAAATATTATATTAAATTAATTAAGAATTAAATACGACAAGGGAAAAGGTGCGATAATTAATTACTGTAACCTACAGCCAATTAGTGTCTGCGCGTAATTACTATTTACATAGCTTAGTTACGGGTTGTTTGTAATGTATGTAGCTTTTATAAAGATGTTCTAAATGTACGAGTATACGGCGTTAATTAAATAAAAGTCCTTTGAAAGTACCCAATGCACGGTTTGAGGTCAATAAACAGCCCATAAATTCCTTTGTGTCCATCCTGTATAACCTGCCCCGTATGATCGGAACAGGCACTTAGTTCAGCTTGACGTTTTAATGAAGTACTCGACTAAAAATAAAGCACGTCCCATCACTACCCACCATATCAGTACTCGAGTGGAAATCACGCGCGCCACGCACTGTCAATAAAAAAATATAATTATGTAAGGCAAAGGACCCTACTTATACGGCCTTAACTGCTGTTTGTTGGCGGAAATTGGTTGTGTAGCTCGATTTTTAAACGAGCAATTATAAGGCTTTTGTTATTGATTTGGTTCAAAATATATTATTTACTTTTTAACTGGAAGCTTAAATTAAATAACCTTCAATTTTTAAGGTCATCGAAGCAGAAGTGCGGGATTTTTAGTCTCGTAACAATGAGGAAGTTGCGATTTGTAGTTTTTGTAAACAATAACATCAGTTCATCACAAACAAAACCGGTAGATTATAATTTGACGGATCTAACAGTACTTCCAAAATATTTCAAGGAAGGTCAGTCTTTGTTTGAGTGGTCGTTGGATCATTAGGGTATTCCTGAGCAAGTTCCATCATCAGATAGGAAATTTCAAGTTTTACACGGTAGTGGCATTTTGACCTCTGCAACCCATAAACAAACTTGGTTTTCGCACTATGATTTTATCAGACATTGTACAACCACCTAATGGGACTTCTATAGTTTTCATCTTAATAACAACACAAATAAATACCAGATACTTGTTAAAAGGTACTGACGCTAGCACATCAAGTCACAACCAACTGTCAAATTTCCTACTTTATCGCTGAAGCTTATGGGTCAAAGCTGATTGGGAAAATTTTACAGGTTAGGGTAGCTTAATGTCCTGGCGTCAACAGCTATACATCAATTCCTTAATTTAATTTGAAAGAATACTTAAATCAGCTTTTGTGTAGAACTGGCTGCTATGTTTCTGTCATCGATATTATCTAATGTATAGTGTACGGATTATAATTTTAATATAGAAAATAAAATAAGTTTTTATTGTATGAATTTATATTCAGTAGCAGGTTCTAAAAGTATACAATTTTTAGAGGTAACACTTTTTTAAGACGCTTATATTATTTCGTTGCTTTGACTAATCTACTGGAAAGCGTGTTTGAACATAATCATCACCATTTCCATTGCAGACCGCGTTCATTATTATTAGTTGTTGACAAATACATTACAAACAAACAGAATAAACCTGTCGTCTCTGCATACAAAATAATAAATCACAACTCATGCCATGACAATGCACACGTGTTTTAGAGAGTTTCCACATAAATATGCACAAAACACGCGGTAATTATACTTCACGGTGACAAACCTAACAAAGGCATGCCTTTATGTGCTTTTAACTTTATTTGTAAGCGCATTTCATATTCTAAATGTTTAACATACATATTTAAACAGATTCGACAGTATCATTTTTCTGAAATCAACAACCCGCATTGAGCAAGCGTGGTGATTAACGCTCAATCCTTCTCCGTGGGAGAGGAGGTCTGTGCTCAACAGTGGGACGATAAAAAGGCTGTGATGATGATGATGGTGACAGAATCATTTTCACGTGAAAATACACTTCAGTAAGTCCATAGTTCACCTTCGCATGACTTTGGTGTGAACTACTTATCTATACTAGTATAAGCAGAAGAATAATTTGTTTGTTTGGTTCAACGCGCTAACCCCAGGAACTATATTGTCCAATTTGGAAAATTCTTTCAGTGTTAGAATAGCCCATTTATGGAGGAAGGATTATAGGCTTCTATTTATCTGAGAGCGCGGAGTTGTTCCTACGGGACGCGGTTGAAACGCTGGCCGAATCTAGTGAGTTCTAAAACCCTTTTTTTGGCTCATTTAAAAATTATTCTCATCTCCTATCGTAAATAGTTGCTGTGCACATCTATTATGCCACTGTCCATTTAAACAAAAAAGGAAACTAAACAGAAAACTGCAGCAGCTCTTGTAGGCAAAAAAGAAGTCATACCTACTTAAAATTCAGTCGGAACTGGTTAGACTGGACTGGATGTAGAACTGTGGAACCTAACAATAATGTTGGTTGGTAACTTCGAACTTGGGTTTATCGAGTTTCTCTTTTGTTTTCCTTATATTTTGCTTATAAGATGGAGGGGGTCATTTGGTTAATATTATTTTACGAAGGTCATCTCCATCATCATGGTATAATAATTTCTGCAATCATGATAACGTAACGTACCGAGGAGTTTCTTTTTGTGTGACAGTAATAAAAAAAAATGTTATTTAGTTTTCGTTCTGTCCTCGACTTCACTACTACTTTAGTGAACACATTTTAACGCCGACCACCCGACATTACCCCTGAATTCTAATCTTACGTTATCAACGCGTCTCACTGGCCTCTGACATCCAGCAAACATCTTTAATTACCAGCCCACATATTCTTCAAACTAACGGTTTGATGGTTTCCTTCCTACACGCAGCTAGACAATAGCTCCGTACGTTAATTGATTACAATCATAGCATGGTATCAATATGTTTGGCCCACATTGTATTTGTATTGCAACACCGCGGTAATGAATCAGCGTCATCGCCGAGACAATTTGCATTTATTGGTGCTATCTCTTTAATTTATTGGTACATTATAGTTTTAGTCACTCTCGGACTCCGTGTTTAGTAAGAGATGTGTCAAGGCTATATTAGTAGATCATTTAATAGTTATTTTTTTTGTCACGATGTGCCCGTCTACCGGGATCGGTGATAGATATGGATCAATGCTTTGTGAAGCATGGATTTTGAAACGCCTTGAAAAGGATTTCTGGAACCTCGAGGCTTTGTTATTCACAGCATCTCCTATGGTTACAACTTTTTTGTCATGCGTCTGTAGGAATTATGTATGTATATATTCCTATTCCTATCCTACTATTATTATAAAGGCGAAAGTTTGTAAGTATGGATGTATGGATGTATGGATGTTTGTTACTCTTTTACGTAAAAACTACTGAATGGATTTGAATGAAACTTTACCACAATATAGCTTATACATCAGAATAACATATAGGCTACTTTTTATCCGGGTATGGAAAGTACTTCCCTCAGAAAGCGGGTGAAACCGCTGGCGGAAGCTAGTAGGAAATATGTATATATCGTAATAGTTTTAATATGGTGTCTTTAATTGTTTTTTTAAGTCTACTAGTTGGTAAGTAATGTGCACAATTCCACATTATTTTCAGACCAAAATTACGTGCTACAAAAATAACATCATTTTCTGATGTTTTTTTGTTTAGTATAATTTATATGCTTATGGACAGAACACGGAATTTTTGTCATAATAGCCTCTTTAATCCATATGGTCGACGTATATTTGCATTTTTCGTGACATAACAGATTGTGGCGCCAATGGCTCCAAAAAGCCAGTTTTATTAATAGGTGATTCGGTCTAGTATCATCTTGATTTCTTGTCTCAACAAATTTTTAAGTCACTTCATAGTTATGGAAGATGGGTCCACTGATTTTCACAAGTTAGGAGCCGAATGTTTCGGGTATTTTTCTTGACATTTAAGGCGAAATCAGTATGCATGCTCCTCTCATATTCTTATCTTCTTCGTTTAATGTGTGGATTCAACGGTCTCTCTTTCTTTCTTTTACTTTCTCCTGCTGTAATAACTAGTAATTATATTATAGCATTTTTTGAGTGGGAAATCTTTGACTTTGGCAAGATCTTAGTAACTTTTTTTGTTGCTGAATAAATGTTTATTGTTCTACCTAATCAAATCACCCTTATCACTGTGGGTGTAGATGGAGGGGGTGTAGTACTTTTTCGACTAGGGGCCGCGGTGACGCTTGCCGCAGCCCTAGCCGATGATATTATAGCCTTAGCTTACACTAACAGCCGAAAACTTCTCTAATTAACTAGTACCGTATTAATAGCCTTCTAACTGGTAATTTTATCCTGGTCACTAATATGAGAAAAATAAGTTAAGTACTTAATCATTTTTTGCGCATCAACTTTTGACCCAGAAATTGACAGCCGCTCAAATATATAGCCTTGGGTAGGTAATCTTTTAAGCCAAATTTATTACAACGATAAATAATGTTGAGGATACAGGTAGGTATCTATTGAAAGTCAATGTTAACTGGCCATTCCTTCCTATAGAGATAGCAGAAATTTAACAAAATAATTTGGTAGGCACAAACTGCTCGGTTAATTTACAATAACTCTAAATCTGTTTGGCCGGATTTTCTACAGAAGGGGTATAACCTAGTACAGGAGCGGCCCATTAGGGCCAGGGTCTGCCTGGGCTGCGGGTTGTTCGTAGAGTTGCCGTGGCCGTGGCACGCGGGGACCTCCCGAAGGAACATAGTGGGCTTTAGTCAGTTAGAGTCTGACACTCCCTCCAGCTGCACCCTCAGCGGAAGGGGTCATTTGAAGATTTCTCAGGAAAAAAAATGGGTTAACTAGTATCATCTCATCTATACTCAAGTAGTTAGTAGGTAGCTGGACGATGATTGGTTGGAAATTAACTACCCTTACTTCCCCAATAAGTACCCGGGCCCTCGTGTATAAAATTAATAATTTAATACTCCTATTAATATAAAATGTTAATGAGTAAATTGAATAATTGCACAGAGAAGCTAATTGGATCATGTTTCCGATCAAGGTAAATAAAGGTTGTCAGCCACTATTTATGCAGGTGCAAGCATTAACAAAAATAAAACACCGGCCCCCTTATTTACCCTATCCTAGTTAGTAATGAACACGAAAAGGCATTATTACATAAATTTTGCGTAGGCTAAACACGCTAAACGAAACTTCTTGCACGTAGGCATAATACCGCCAATTTCACAACCCAACACGCACGACCTTTGCACGGAGCAAAGCGAAATTAAAAAATTAACTTGTCCAACTTTCTTCGCAATGTACAACCATAAGTAAAAAACGCATCACATCATCACCAAAACTGACTCGACGACCGAAAAAATAAAGTTGCAAGTTACGAAACAAGAAGTAAAACTTTTTTCTTACCATAAATGTTATGTAGGTGAGGTCGTAACAATATTCACGTTCCAATACAAGCGAACGAAACCCATTCTCGTCCAGGCTTTCCAGTTTAGAACATCTTTTAATTCATCACTTTTTGTTCGGAACGCACAGTGTTAGTTGTCCCGTGTCCCGATCACTGTTTATTATTATTTGTTGACACAAAACGAGGTTATTGCCGTTTGCTCTAACATCTGGACCTCACTCGACAGAGATTTCACTAGACGCTCTAACAAACAAGTTATCTTCTACTTAAAACGAATATTCAGTAGAATAACAAATAACATCACAGTTCAAAACCAAAGTTATAACTCTTGCAGGTAAACGGTGGGCAAAGAAGCAAGTGGTCGTCCGTATACGAAAAAAAAACAAAAGTTTACAACATCGCACACAACTTCCACGTTCAGCGCGGCGTCACAGTGTGAGTGAATGGAGATACAAACAATATGCAACGCGTGCGCGCGCTCTGTCTCAGGTAAGTATTGCCAGCGTAAGAATAATTATTTTCCCTACTTTTTCATAAGTCAGTAATGAGATAACAATTTTTTTTTGTAATTTTATAATTTATAATAAAATATTCATGCTGTAAGTAAATTAGTTGATTTTGTATAAAATGTTATCTAGTTTCTATTGGATAAATAATTACAATAATAATAATTATGTGCTAGAATTAATATTTAATTTCATAGCAATAGATATTTTATTAGTCTTATTTCTTATAAAATTTAATGTTGGATAAATCTATGTATGTAATCTTGGTCTGCTTTTTATTAAGTTAATATTTTTTTTATAAATTAAAAAACTTTTAATAAATCTATACCATATTCTATTAATTAAACCCCAATTTGTGGAAAACTCCACTTTCTGGCAACATTACAAACATCGTACGAAGCAATACACTCACACTACGAATACCGCGCGCCGATTGGCCAAGAAGTGGTTGAACATTTGCCTCCGCCCGCGCACCAACGTCCTTGCGAGCACGGGCCACCGACCGCGACTGCCTGCTCAAAGCTATGGTTACTTGAAACTTAACAGGTAGATACAGCCTCAGACTATACTTATATTGTTACTTATTTCTCTGAGCTTTACCACAATATCTACCCCGTCTCAAGTAATATGTATCTTGCTCTGTTTATAAAATATTTATTACAGACGAGAACATGAGACATTTGTCATAAAGGTTCTGAGAAATGAGCTTTAATAAAAAGCGCCAAGTAATCTAAACGACTATATACCTACTCCTTACCTGTCTACTTATGTTGTATCTTGTTATTATTTATCAGAGCTTGTTGCTTATGTTATGGTTAACATTTTTTTAACAAATTGCTTTAGGTAAGTAGTTAAAAACAGCCGTAAGGGTGAGATAATTGAAGTTGAGCAATAGTTTTTAGAAGATAGACCGTAAATTTTAAAACCAGAATAAAATCCTTCTGTGCCCCACAAATTTTGTATTTAAACCAGTTCCTGTCTTTTTTTTGGAATTGTCACGGGTATTCGGAGCCAGGCTGACTACCAGTATTGTGTGTTGGGGTATCGGGTTACCCAGTTTGGTACCTAATGTGTTGTGGAAATCGCATAAGGGTTAGCTGTTAGGTCCCGTTCGGTAACAATTAAAATGTGTGTTCAGATCTAACAAACAGCGGGGATATGGGAAGGAGGAACTTAAGGCGAAGATGCTTCATTGTTTTTTTGCCCCTGGCTTGAGGCCTTCAATTCTAGGCTCCTACAGGTAAGGCAGGTTAAGCAGTACACAGCCTCCTAACAGGCCATAACAAAAAAAAATATGCGTAGGTACCTAAGAGGCAAACCACGACAGCACATAAAGCTACTACAATCTATCTTTCCTTCATAGATTTTCTTCTTTGTCACTGAAGCTTATGATTCTAAGTTGATTGAAAAAAAAAATACAATTTCGGTTAGCTTGATGTGCTGGCGTCTGTACCTACATACAATATTTTAAAGGATCACCATTTTATCAACAAGAATTCTAAAGGTGGGTGGCAAGTACTTGCAACTCATATACGATCACTTAAAAACATATTTAGGGACCATATTATAAGCGAGTTTAACAGTAAATATGTAAATTATCTTCACATTGGGCTCAAGTACGGCCCTTATTCGATATTTTAATATAGTTTATATTATTGTACCACATACGTACGGCTACGTAGGCCGTAGTAACCTTATTCGAATATTTATAAACATTTTCAATATAAATTGAACGAAACGTTGAGTTAAATATGATGCAGACAGTTGTTGAAGAAAATATTATAAAGGAGAATATACCTTATATGATTTTTTTCGATATAATTCGCCATCATCAAGGGATTTTGGAAGGGTTTTGATGAGTATATGAAAAGAACGCCAAGCTAGCATCAAGTTACTTAAATCTGTCAAATTTCGTTTATAGATTTTCAACTTTATCGCTGAAGAATAAGGTTCAAACTTGATTGGAAAATGTTGATAGTTTCGGGTAAGCTTGACGTCCTTCTGTACATATACATATCTACATACATCAAATTAAATTAAATATAGATGCATCGTAGAAAGGAGATTATTTAATTATTGAGAATAGGTGTGTTGCCGTAAATTAAAAATATCTTAATACAATTAACCACAATTAAACAAGTAGGTACATATTAATCTTTAACCAAATGACTTAGTCACCGCTATCTTCAAAATTTAATCCCTCCCATATTGTTTGTTGAAGATAAGATAGAGATGCTGAATAGCGAATTGATAAACAATGCGTAGGTAGGTGAACATTCGTTTGCCGACTTGCATATAGCATCGCGCACATGTGTGCAACACAGATAACACTATTATTTATGCAATTCCTTGTATAGGTACCTACCTTTTAAGATACAAACATTATTATGAATATCGTCAGACAGCCTGGAGCGTTTATTCTGCCTTGACCCTATATTTTATCTCAAACTCAAAATAAAAAAAGTTAACGAGACAGTTTGATTTTTTATTTTACAGTGAAGAGTCAAAGGTACTCGTATCGACGGCACGTCAAGTTACTAAATCTATCAAATTTCCTTAATAGATTTTAAACTTTATCGCTGAAGGATATAGTTCAAAGTTGATTGGGTAAAAAAAAGGTAGCTTAATATGCTGGCGTCTATATATTTGGTCTGTCATCGAATTTACCGTAAACTCTAAGATATCATGGCAAGCGTTGATGGGGCGATGACAGATATGGGTTATGTTGTTCAGGAAATGGAACCAAGGAATGGAATTTCGGAGGGTTACACTTCTTATGTTTTGAAATTGTATCTACTGTGTTCCCCTCTTACTGTATTAGAAACTTTCTTGAGCAACGATTGATAAAAATGTTTTATAATATTGTAGTCACGTAGCCATTTTCAAAAAAAGGAGGAAGGTTGTCATGACTCATTTTACTGTTCTTTCCTAATGTACTATTTACGATGGGCTATTAACTACTTAAAACGTTTTTTTTTAATATCTTTGTTTTATACAACAGTAACAAAGGTTTAATTCTAAGTCCTACATTTACTTATCTGTCTACACAAAAATCAATAAGGACAGAGATACGAAGCAAGACTGCTTGGCTCCAAAAACTGCAAGGCCGTAGCCTTCCAACAATGCTATCAGTCAGATTTCCTTATCAGAACACCCAAAACTTCGACACACGAAACCAAGGTTCCTCTCCGAAGATAAGATAAAAACTTGATATCAATCGATGATGCCATCGTCATATATTTTGCCACCAACCTTGTCTCTGACTTGGTGCCTGACATACTACTCATTTACATTTTTAGTTTGCTTCTTGGCGTATAAAATGAGGTGTTTGGTGGTCTATAGTTAATTAACGATTAACAAGCTCAGCTGGTATCACGTATTATAAAAATATCTGCCACGTCTTTAATGGGAGGTGGTATTGTGTTTATAGACTACTAGCTGTCCCCAGCGGTTTCACCCGCATCTTTGGTTACTGCTCCGCTCCCGTGTGTCTTAGCGTGATAATATATAGCCTATAGCCTTCCTCGATAAATGGGCTATCTAACACTGAAAGAATTTTTCAAATCGAACCAGTAGTTTCGGAGATTAGCGCGTTCAAACAAACACACTCTTCAGCTTTATAATATTAGTATAGACAGTAGTTTCGTACCCCGGAACAGTTAATTGAATTTAACATTGGCTCTACACTGCATAACGTGGTTCACAATTCATACGTACACTTGTTTGTATGAAAAATAATATGACAAATAATCAATAATTTATCTTCACTATTGTAATCTATAAACACAATACTACCTCCCATTAAACCCGTGGCAGATTTTTGTATAGTTTAAATAGAAACGATATTTGGGTATTTAGTCTTTGTAGATTAGATAAGAACAGATTTCTTTATCTGGACTCCAGTCAGTATGCTACTAGGTATCCGTCAACATTGATTTCAAAAAACATCTCTCGAGAACTGATTTTTGATTTCGGTGTGAAATTTTTCAAGCTAAGGACACCTTAAAAACTATACCTGAGGCATATCAATAAATCATTACCCAAACAGCCTTCCACATTATCATATCTAATGCGAGTAATAAATCATTTAATATTATGCATTAATTGTTTCAGTTCACGCGAGCGGAAAGCATCACGATGTCGAAATTCCTAAGTGACAGTACGAAGTATAACGGAACGGTGCGCGTGGGCAGCTACTTGAGTTTCGAACATGCCACTGCGACATAAAGTATGTAGCATTTGCACTGCGACAATGTGCACGCAGGAAAGTGTGGATGACATGTTTATTTTTTTCAGCCAACTTTTAATCATTGCAGAAAAATGATGTTTGTGATTAGTTATTAACACTACCACTAGTTTTATTTTGGACGGAAAGTCATGAAATGTCCCGTAAATGACTTTCAATGACTAAAACCAATTCTTGTTCCTTCTTACCCTTATATCAGGTGCTATAAAAATATCTTCCACGGCTTTAATGGGAGGTAGTATTGTGTTTATAGATTACCATAGTGAAGAACTTTCGTACCCCGGAACAGTTACTTCAATTTAACATTGGCTCTTCGCTGCATAACGAGGTTCACAATTTATACGTACAGTTGTTTTTACGAAAAAAAAATATGACCAATAATCAATAATTTATCTTCACTATTGTAATGTATAAACACAATACTACCTCACATTAAAGCCGTGGCAGATATTTTTATAGCACCTTATATACCTGGGACGCGGTAACTCTTATGAACAATCCCGCCGCTCCTTCAGGCTTCGTCCCGATAAATGAAATTGGAATTGAAACTATCCATATTTTATTATACTAATACCTGCCAAGTATGAGGAATAACTCCTAGTAATGTATTCAAAGACCGAAGACCGAACGCGATGGTGGAGCACTGTGGATGCCCTCTGCCCCATCTAGGGGACATAGGACTAAAAGAAGAAAGAAGAATGTATTCAAGAGCTGGTGTTGAAAAAATCCTTTTAACAGTTAATAAGGAACTGCAAAGCTTCCTCAAGTTTGTGGCATTACGTCATAACAACAAACATAACAGTGTTGACAATTTAATCTTTATAGGTATTACACTCACGCGTGAAAACAATAGGAAATAAAACAATGTGCATTGCTTTTGCATATGTTAGGGAATTTCTTCGGTGAATTTATTATATGAAAGCTATCGTTATTGTTTTGTTGCCGAGATAAACTATTGAATGAGCGTATCGATTAGTTGGAGCAATAGGTATACGATGATTAGGTAGGTAGAAAGCAGTAAGACTTTACAAGACGAGATAGGTGATGATTTTCAATCTTATAGCAGACAATGACAAAAATAAAATCTATGAAAATTGATATACTTAAGAGAGAAAGTAAATAATATAAAGCTGAAAAGTTTAACATAAGCCTGTGGGTGATTCTGTAACGACCTTTCTGTATCTATTCATTTCAGTCCCACAAGTAAGCAGGACATTTCAGTGCACGAACACTTGCGCAGACTCAGATCCAGTCTCATAGTCTGATTCAGTCACCCTTATAGTCTGATGGAATGGCAATCTGACACGACCGGAGAGAGATCTGGTGCAGAACCGGCATTTACTCGTTCTCTGATGCACAGGTGTATCAATCACAATTTCTTCCAGACCATGGGATGTCAAGGAAAGATTTAGGTAATACACTTAAAGTAATTCCACCCGATCCGGGAATCGAGCCCGAGAGCTTTAGCACAACAGTTGTGCTATTCGACTACCAGACCAGCGATGCAGTGCAACAAACTCGTTAGTTATCGCATTCGCATGCGTGCTACTTTATAAACAAAGCCAACTTTTTTATGGACATATTTTCTCAAGGACTAAGCCGCGGTGTGGTCCGATTAAAAAAAAAACTGTCGACCTACGCAAACCGCGGCCACGTTACATTTAATATTGTACTTTACGAGACAAGAGACGTTGGCACGATTGTTACGTACGAGAACTTTATGAGCTTAATTTTCTCACTGTTTATGTCATTATTACATTAAATTGTTCTTTTATTTATATTTAAAGTGGTGAACTTTAAGTGAAATGTTTATGCAATTTACTTTCTTGTCGTTGCAGGGTTACATTGTTATTGTGCAAAAGAATACAACCTGATCACTTACATTATTTCGCCACATGCATCACATTAATTGGCCGGTCTGTTCTGACACCCTGGCCAGTGATAATAATATTGGGAGATATAATAAAAATCCTTCATGATCAGAAGGTCTAAGTAGCTAAACGTCCATCACTGCGAAACGTCTAATGAGCAGTTAGTCTAATAAGCAAAATGTTCATGGAGCAAAACGTCCAACTAGCAGATGGTCTTCACAGCGGAACGTCTATTTGCAGGAATAATAACATCGGGACACCTTTTTCACACACGGTCAGTTAGCCCCATGGTAAGCTATTGCTTGCTTGTGTTATGGTTGCCAACACAACTGATGAACTACATACACATATATGATTATAAATACATATTTTAATAACATCCAGACCACAACCAACAAGTATGCTCACCACACTAATGTTGACGTTCCCAGAATCGAACCTGGGACCCTCAGCTCAGCAGTCAGGTGTGGTAACCATTGCGCCATTGGGGTCGTCAATAAAATGAGAAAAGCAATTATCAAGAAAGTAAAGTTGCCACAAACATTCGATAGTATTGTTCATCTCTTTTACATTGGACGTTTGTATTACACCTACGTGTTTCGCTCCAAACATGGAATGGCGCTAGTCGAGTAAAAATAAAGCAACAATAAATTCACAATAGCCGACCTTGATACGAGGTGGGAACCGATTCCAATGCTGACCTACCTGAAACATTTGAATTTGGAATAAAAGAACCTACACCCACGACGCCATAAAATGTCTTAGAAAAATTAAAACCCGAGGAAGTTGCAAAACGTATTGTATTTCTGTTTCGCTGCTATGTGTTACCGATTTTATTGCCTTTTTATCAAAGAGATATTAAGTACATGTTTAACTGGCTGGTTGCATGCGATTTTTTCTGTGTGCATGTTTATTTCAAGCGTTAGCGTTACTAGGGCTTAGTATCTTACTCAGATACTTTACTGATAAAAAGCGTGGTAGCCTACGTTTTGACAAAATATGTGGTAACTCAAATAGTTTAAGAGGCTAGATGGAATGACATTAATGCCATTGTAGATCTGAACAAACTCGGTCCCCCTTATTATAAAACGTGGTCTTAAAAAGTACCGGCAGTAGCGCTTTAAACCATCTTGTTGAACAAAGTTATTTGTCTAAATCTAGTACTAAAGCCGGTACTTTTTAGACCATGTTTATAATAAAGGGGTTCAGCTTTATCATATCAGTAGACTGTATATTATTTCTTACCATTTTAGAACATTAGCGCTAACTTATTTTGAGAATTCTCTGAAAAATGTTCTGTAGGTACTCGTATTGACAAATTCTTAGAAGTTCACCTTTATTAACATTTAATTCTGGCTCTAGAACAAAAAAATAGTTAAGATGATTAATACTAGGATCTGTTTATAAAACCTGTTATTTGACCTTTTTAACATTTATAATAAAAACTGCATACTGCACTCGGAAACGTCGAAATTATATTAACAAGACAGCTTCTAGAGATTATGATGAATTAGATTTACTAGACCTTGCTTCTAAATTATTATAAACTACAGCAGAATACCTACTTGTTAGTATTAAAAATTATAACACCTACTTTCTTATCTACCCACACATAGACATATCTCCGTTACCAGGAACTGGCTGCAAACATCATAATACAACATAAACAATGATCTCACCTACAGCCTGCACATTTATCATGCGCTGACGCAGATGCGCTCACCGCGCACTCCTGCGCTTATCTCGACAACCGGTAAGCTGCGAATTTATCGGTAGGAACTGCCTGTAAAATGAAATGACCAAAAGCAGCATTTTACGGCCCACGACTTTGGATGCAAAGACCTCACGGAGAGGTTCATTCTTTTGTCTTTTCCTTTTTCTGAATTCTACGATCTTTGACAGGGGCATCACATTTACTTAAGCTCTTCAGGTGCGCCTGATATCCATATTAAACGAAATTAAAGCACCACCTTGTTATTCAATCTTGTTCAGACGCCAGAACATCAAGCTACACGAAAATGTCCAATTTTTTCAATTAATTTTGAATCACATTCTTCAGCGATAAAGTTAAAAATCTATTAAGGAAAATTTACAGATTGTAGTAGCTTAATATGCTGGCGTCTGTTCCTTAAAGATTGAGGCAGTATCTTTGTCCAAGTTGTCTCTGACAGTCAAATCTAACATGTAGCATTGTCTGCATCAAAGTTTCTATAACTGTATTTCTCTCAACTCTCTCGGTCTACAAATTGCATTCATTCTTCTATTCCCCACTTACCAAAATATTTGTGTTGATACATGAGTGTGATATTTCTTAACACGGGTTCATTACACCTGAATCCATCGTCATCGTCATACAGCATTCCATGGCTAAAGAATTTCGTACAAATAACAATTTGTAACCGTTTATAATGGTCGAAAAATTTCATAGTCACGCTTTAAGTACGGTTTGTTTGTATGATGCACGATTCAGAAGCGGCTTAAGTTTGCATATCTAAAGTTCTCGTCGACGTAGCCTTGCTTCGTGCTTGAGCTGACATTGAGAAGGCCGAGTACTTCTCTGATACATTCATAACATCATCTTGTCGCATCCCTTTATAGTTAGTTTTGATTGAATGAAAAATCTCTAAAAATACTTTTAATAAAGCTGATTGAACTGCTTTTGATTGTATGCATAAAATAGGTCTTCCGATGAATAATAAAACTGAAAAGAAAAACAATGGATTATTTGAAAAGAAACCCATAGACCTACAGAACCTAACACTTCAAATACGGATCGCCGATTAATGTTTAGAGGTCGAAGAGACTATTTGCTCAGTGATCAAGATTTACAGATAGATGCATACGCGCAATAAAATACTACACATACAATATCGGAATGACTCTACTAGTACGATAATCCTCCCTGATATGTTATAGTGTGGTTAAAAGCATATTGAATAGCAATGCATGTTGCAACTTTAGACCATATGCTTGAGCAATAAAGTTGAAAATCTATGAATATTGACAGATTGTCGAACCCTTTGCTGGCGTCTGTACAAAAACCCAACTTAGTAGTGGTTTACAAGATTTGTATCTTTGTCCTGGAATCCGCAAAGACGTTAAAAAACACAGCACAACAGTAAAGAAAACAAATAATTGAAATGTAACCGTAAACCCAGTTAGTTGAGTGATTATTACAGTAGATTAGCAACCAGTTCGTCGCTTACAGGTTAACTGCCCACCTACTTATCGATATAGCGTGATTAAACATCATTAACCTTTCCTTAAGGTCTGAAACCATATTATTTCAACCACCATTTTAGGTGTTACCTGCTCGTTATGGTTCAACGTTGCAATCGATTTTCATGGCTGCCATATCGATACCGATTGATGCGTTTTAGTATCGTGTTAAATTAGTCTTAGGTTTTTTGAAATTTATTAGGTTGGAGTGACTGACGTTTATTGAGATTCGGAACGAATGGAAGGTATAAGAAAATAATCTGATTTAATATTTACATCGTGCCCGTTGCACCCGTTAATAAAATGTACCTATAGCAGACTATAATGTGTAGATAGTTGTATATGTAGGCTGTCATTGAACATCCTTGGCAGTTGTTACGGGTAGTCAGAAGTAACTGGGTTGAGGAAAGTCAGATAGGCAGTCGCTCCTTGTAAACACTGGTACTCAGTGAATCCGATTAGACTGTAGGTCGACCCCGACATAGTTGGAAAAAGGCTCGGGAGATGATGATGAGTTGTATATATCAACCTTGTTGAACATTAATCAGTTA
The DNA here is from genome assembly GCA_958496145.1 of Heliothis peltigera. Lineage (NCBI taxonomy): Eukaryota > Metazoa > Arthropoda > Insecta > Lepidoptera > Noctuidae > Heliothis > Heliothis peltigera. Next base: position 4,302,053 of record OY292341.1, read on the forward strand.
GGTAATTTCACCCATAGTTAAAGTTACTCTAAAACCTTATAGATATAGAACCAGAAAAATATGTAGATATAAAAGATATAAAACCCCAGACCATAAAAGCTTGAGTGAGAGTTTGTCTCTACTAAATAACACAGTCCTAAAAACAGTTGCAAACGAAATGTGTTCCAAAACACGCCTACGGATATGCACCGTGTGCTCATGAAATTTGCGTCTAATAAGGAATCTAGCGCGGCCGGTTAGGACCAACGTCATAATTAAATTAATGGAGACTCGCCATCAAGCCGCGTAATGAGTGCCGAGCAAATACACTGCGCTGGGAAACTGCATACCTTAAATAACTTACCTGCAGCTCATGCCTCATCATTAACCCTTCATAATCTCCCAATTAAAACCAAGATTTCTTGACCACACCCAAAATTATAATAATTGTCAACATATTTAAATTAAGGTTATTTTTTAATGAAGTCCGCACATCCTTAATTAAAATTATGAGCACTTGTGTGCTTACAGAATATTTCGATAATTTCCATCACAACGTAGTTTATCAACGCAATGATTATAATCAAGTTTGCTTATCTCCCATAAAATGATTATTAAATATGATATTTAATATGGAACTGGCGTCAGAACAGCTCGCTTGATATGGTAAGCTCACAACTTTCTACGTGGCTGTACCAGTGTATCTGGACCTGGAGAATAAATCAGTAGGAGGGAGTACTGGAGTAAGTGAACCAGTCCGTTCCGCGGTTAGGGATCTGCGTATACTGGTTGGGCTTTAGTTTCACTTCGCTTCTGTGAGCCCGAGGCATGGGTTTTATTACTCGTAGGTGTTTTGACGACGTTTATCCGCTTTGTTACGTCGATGTGGTAACGTCTTTATGGCGGGTATAAATCATTTTCTGTTACAAATATTCTGTTGTTATAAATTGATTAAAAATATTTTCAAGACAATAAATTTTTTTAAAATAACTGTTAGATGTTAGAAGACCCAAAATTTGTGTTTGATTGATGGATTGGGGGCGTTGAACAATGTAGAAGATTTACAATTAATTAAAGCATAAGGCTGCGCTTTCACGGCTCAGGTCTTATATGGAAAACATCAGTTGATCGTAATCTCTTCGCAATTTTCCGCTCCAGTACCAACAGTTTCCAACATTCCTAGCTATAACAAGTAGGGAGTTTGTGAGATCAGGTAAAAGCGCAACCAGTTACTACCAAGCTGGGGTTAAATCTGGTTGAATGCGTGACAATGCTGTAAGCTCCTAAGAAAGTACCTACAACACCTACTTTCATATACTCGTATAGCGTTTATTAGATGCCATATTACCCAGGTTTTCTGTGAAAAGAGGTATAATAAAAACTCATTACCGATGCTGGTTCATTTACAACCTAGACTTATGACCAATTTACAATTTTGAAATTCCATGTATACATTTACACAAGTACTTAGATGATCTTTGACACGAGCTAAAAAGTGCATTATCTTTTGTAACTAGACGTACTTGCATCATTAATTAACAATGCATAAGTACTTTGCGGTTTATGTGAGAATCTTTGTTGGTGGTCTTTGGAAGATTACTATAAGTACACTAGTTTTTGGAAGATTTGATAGATCAGCAGCATTTGTACGTTTTGATATGAAGCCTGATTTGTAAAGCGCATCGTATCATACAGCCAGTCCTGGTCAGAGGGAACAAAGCATCGAGAAAATTTTCGACGGCATACACATCATTTGCATGACTTGGTAGGATAGCTAATCTAACAAGATATGGACTTCCTGTCGCAGATCTTCAATTCCAACATCGGAAGTATCTATTGTTCTGAAATAAAGGACAGATGCTTTAAGATTGTTTAAACGCAGATAAGCTGCGCTAGGCGTGAATACTGGACAGTGCGCCATTATGTGACCATTCTCCGTTATCCTGCCTACCACACAATGAAATAAGCGTAGATATTATAATACTAGCTTCCGCCAGCGGTTTCACCCGCTTTCTGAGGGAAGTACTTTCCATACCCGGATAAAAAGTAGCCTATATGTTATTCTGATGTATAAGCTATATTGTGGTAAAGTTTCATTCAAATCCATTCAGTAGTTTTTACGTGAAAGAGTAACAAACATCCATACATCCATACATCCATACTTACAAACTTTCGCCTTTATAATAATAGTAGGATTAGGAAGGATTAGGATATTAGGATAAACAATATTAAGCAGTCGCAATGAGCCTGTGTTTGTAATAATATCGGTATGTAACACAACGCCGGTGGTGCAGGTCGTGCGAGGTGCGATTAGGTCAAGGCGCTCGGATAATTCTGAGCTAAAGCGCTGTATGATTGTTTTAAATGAGTTTTGCCATAACGGATAACATAATTGATAGCGTGTTATACCTTTAACTAAAAATAGGATATCCATTCTCTTGGCGGAGGCCAAAATGCTTGAGTTTCAGATGGAAATAATGTTGGTTTTATCTTCTCAGAATGCCTCAACTTAGTTTGATTCAACAATGTATGTTACAACTACCGATTTTCATGATTTTTTCCATGCTTAGCTGACCTGCTTTTATTCCTTGTGCAGGGTTGTTGAAAAACCGTGTCAGTTTTCCCGGAGTTTTTATATCGGTTTATACGATTGTCATAATACGCAAACCTGAATCCTAATATACTCACAAGATGTATAATATACATATAGTTAGGTGGGCTAACAATGCTATACTTCTTTGCCTTTTATGAGGGAGAGTTTTAATAGGAAAAGTTAGGTGATGATGCAGTTCTTTACAAGGCTCCATACTTACTTTCTACTAAGCACATAATCAAATATTGTTCTTACTTTATGGCGTTTGAATATTCATGATTTATTTAAGCTTGCTCAGAATGTATTTGCTTATTGTTTAACAAAGTTTGAAACATGTTTGTTCAAAACGTTTTACAGGTTTCGCAGAACTCGACGTTAGTAACATGTGTTTTGGTTATAGGAACCTATTAGTCATGTTGTATAACTTGTTTTAGGTTTAGTGAGGAAGAAGAGGGGTTGAAATATTTTAGTCTCCTTTGTAAAGCACATTAGCACACATTAGGTTTGGTGAACTTACCTGTGTGTCTGCTGGTTGTCACCCAAAGTGACACTTATTTAATTAAGTATTATTATTTAAGAATGTTTTAGTTAGTATTTGCAATAGTATACACCAGGTTAAAAAGCGACATAAGGTGTCTTTACTCCTAACCTGTAATTTAGAATTTTGACAACATGGTGAGTCCTGATGTGTCGGTGTAATTACTGATAACTTCTACTTAAAAGTAAACACTATGGTATGGTATGGTAAAGAAGGAGCTCATGGCTAAGTAACAAACGAACGGACCGATACTTATGCGTGACCATCTTGTCATGATGAGTTCCTCCGTCTTTCAGAAGGCACGTTAAATTGCTACGTTCCTGTCATTTGTACATCTTTTGCAGTCGTTACGGGTAGTCAGAATCCAGAAAGTCTGACAGCTAGTCTTATCAAAGCTTATCGCGTTGCCCTGATAACTGGGTTGAGGAGGTCAGATAGGCAGTTGCTTCACATAAAACACTGATACTCAGGTGCATCCGGTTAAGGCTGGAAGCCGTATGTTATATAAAGGTACCTTCTTCGTCATTATTATGTATCTACAACTAGCTACTATTACGAGTGCACGACCCAAGCCATTTACAAACACCAGTTCATATCCTATTTAATGAAAATGATGCAATTGTCCGTGATATCATTTGATGTGATGATGTTCTGAACTAAAAGCAATTCATCATCATCTCCCGAGCCTTATTCCAACTATGTTGGTGTCGGCTGCCAGTCTAACCGGATTCAGCTAAGTACCAGTGTTTTACAAGGAGCGACTGCCTATCTGACCTCCTCAACCCAGTTACCCGGGCAACCCAATACCCCTTGGTTAGACTGGTGTCAGACTTACTGGCTTCTGACAACTTAAAGCAATTACGTTGGGCCAAATAATTGTTCCTTATTTACTCACGAGTGGAGGGAAGTTGGATTATAATGTGTTTGACCATGAAGGTGTAAAGGTTGTGTTGTACGTTCACCGTTCTTTTTTTTTGAAATCTCATAAATTAAAGTCTATTGTTAGACCCGGTTTCTGGTTCAAAATCGCATGATCAGATCTCTAGTTACTGGTTTCAAAAAAGGAATAGTCCTTTATTTTATACGTCTATATTGTTAAGTGAGGATCAACTTTTCTATAGGTACAGGTACTAATATTATAAAACTGAAGACTTTTGTTGTTTGAACGCGCTAAATCTCAGGAACTACTAACCTGAGTACAAGCATTCTTTCAGTGTTAATAGAATTTTTCTCTTGATCCGTAAAGTAGTCCCTATAGAAATCCGGTGAATCTGTTGGCAGAACTTAGTGTGTTAATATTTATGCATAATTGAACAAGTAAATTCTAGAATATATGATTACTGATTACGTTTATGATATCAGACTAGTAAAGGTCGGATAGAGACCTTCACAGATAGTGAATGCAACGCTTCAACTGATGACAGCGGATGCCAATAGGCAAAACTGAATGTAGAAATATTAATACGAATGTATGTATGTAACGGCCGAAATTAATAATCTATCTATCCGTTGTTTTGCTTACTAGAGATAGAGATAGATAAGAATTTGACATAAATTATATGGGGCTAATGTCACAATTTCAATCTCTCGATAAATTATTAATTTCGGCCGTAAATTGTGCAGATTTTAAATGAAGGTAATATACATCAGCAACATGATGGTAGCTTATTCATACTACGAGTATAGCATACTTTTTTCTTCTTTTAGTTTAAAGGAATTAAAATCTGAAAGCCGACCGCAACATAGTTGGGAAAAGGCTCGGGAGATGATGATTTAAAGGAACTTCTACGTATATGCCAGTCCCATCCATACTTTAGTATGTAATTTATTTTTATGTCTGGACTTTAAAAGAGACTATGACCCTTGAGTTTGTTTCGGCGTTTCTTCTCAAGGCAGTCAGTTAGGAAATGCCGACCTCATCTCGTTATTTTATAAAAAATGTGTTGACGTGTAAAAGTGTTGATTTCAACCTATTTGAAAAATAAATATCATTTATCATTTACCATCGTACCCTATCATAATACAGGCAATTATAAGTGGGCTCAAAATTTAAATAAAACCTTCGAGACAAGATTTCATGGAAAGTATTCAAGTCAGCCCTGTTCAAATTCAAAGTTGATATTATATTATTTCTTACGTCTCATACCAACGTTCCACTAATAAATGAAGTATATCTTCAACAACCCCACATTGTTGAGTATAGCATAGGTACTAATACAAGCAAAATACAAACATCCTTAGAAGAAGAAAAAAAAAGAAGCGATGCCTTATCTTCAGTAAGTCGTTAACACCATTAAATTTCAAACAAAAAGTTTAAAATTTAAAGTAGTTCTACCATTTCCCGAAAAAACATCAATCTGGAAAGACGTAACCCGAAAGCTTAAAAAGTTAAAACCCTTTTATTGCTTCGCAGACAAAAATGGAAGTAAATCATACCGGGTCATGTTAGACCTGTCAGGTTTTATGTACCTAATAATGGCGTCCAGACTGATTATCGGCCATAGCGGCTGTTCTCTCTGATGGGATCAACCAGCTGCACAGCGCATATTATAGTGCACAGTGTGTCTCACTTTCATAGCTCGGTGGGACGGAATGAGACGGCAATCCGACACAACCGGGGAGAGATCAAGCGCAGGACCCACATTTACGTGCTCTCCGATGCACGGTCACCAACTTTGTGAGTTTCATGAAACCCAGGAACCGATTTTGGCCTAACCCGGGAATCGAACTCAGGACTCTGTGCACAGCAAATGCGGAATGCGACTACTTGACTACCGAGACAATTTTTATGCAATAATCGAACAATATTTTACCTGCATTTTTTTGGGCATTATCCTAAGTTGTTAAAAATAATTTATTGTACAGATGCCAGCACATCAGGCTAGTCGAAACTGTCAAATTTTCCCAATCAACTTTGAACCGTATGCTTCAGCGGAAAAGTTGAAAATCTATTAAGGAAATTGTAGAAGCATGATGTGCTGGCGTCTGTACATAGACTCCTTGATTATTAACAATTTTATTGCAACTCCTATAACCTATGAAGTATAATGCGCTTGAGTTCAAAAAGCCTGTACTGCACAACGTTCTCATAATGTTGGCTCAAGTCTTACAACACTAGACCACTGCGGCACTGCCGACGGCTGCGTAGGAAGTGAGTACTGGCTTGTGCCGTTCAACTACGTATTTACTTATTTATTTACTAATCGGTTTCCATTTATCCGTGAAGTGCTCTTAAACGATACATTAACTACTAAAGTGTTTGTTAACCAAATATTCATCAGTCTTTTATCGTCTCACTGCTGGGCCTCCTCTCATACAGGGGGATTGAGCGTTAACTTTAATAGTTGTATAAACACCTTCAATAATTAAGTTATCAATAACATTTAACGGTAACCTGTTAAAAAATCTAGTTACCTTTTATGGACATGTGAATTATTGACACAGCGCACTGGTTCGCTTTGTAAAGTCTGGTTTTAAGGCGGTAAAGTTTTTGAAGGGTTACGATAAATTATTTTGGAGGAAGTCAGGCACAATAATCTACAATCAATACCTCTCCATGTTACGTATACATATTCACGTACAAATTATGATAACTTAAGCCTCAACACCCCCTTTTAATAACTGACTTCCTAACAGAAGGAGATTCTCAATTCAACCGCGTATATATTTTTTAGTTCCCAGAATCACACACAATATAACAATGAAACCAGTTAACTAACTAGAACTAGCCTATTTAGTTTATTTCATTCATGGTTCTCTTTTTGTATAAACGAATACAAAAAATGTTCAACCCACATTTCGTAATTATAGCACCAAACGGATACGGATTACGTCTTATGCGAATGTTAATGTGCGGCCTAGAAGGTCTTGTGGAGCCTAATAGGCAAAAAATACTAAATAAACCTCCTTTTAGAGTGAACCTAATACCATCTGTTTCGTCGAATTCGCAATAAAAGATGATTTCACCTCTCCGTTAACCTAAGTAGTGTCGCAGAGCACATTATTCTATTTCAGCTGTCAAGATAGGCAGCCCACAAATCTTAGGATTACCAGAGAGTCAGGCGCCGCCGGCGCTCGCTGGTTCGTCTGCGCGCCATTTTCGATTTTACGACCACTAGGTTTCACCACATTCAATTTGTCACGAATTAAGTACAAATGATTAACTATTTGTGATTCCGGTTAACTTTCGTAATCGTAATCTCTACATATATGGATGCTAAAATGATATTAGACTCGTAAGTCGTAGTAAATACGTTCGCATTAAATTAATATGTGGATTTTCATGGCTTTAAATAAATTAAGTGCATTATTTATGGACTTTTTTAAATGAGGATTTTTAACTATAACCTACTTTTTGTACTTTTATATATGGCATCTATATTGTAATTAATAATACAGGTGTCATAGATCTGTACCTGCCTGGCCTGCAGAAGGAACATAGTGGATTTTAGTCAGTAAGAGTATGACACTCCCTCCAGCTGCACCTTCAGCGAACTCATTTGAAGATTTCCCACAAGAAAAAAGGTGTCATAGATAACATCACAGCCAACGAGCGCCACACCTTATTCTGTTAAGTTACTTCAAGAAATCTAACTTACTAAATGTAACCATTCACCTTGCCTTACCTCATTATCCATCTAATTAAAGACTTTGGCACACAAGTATGATAACTTGATATTAGTTCAATTGGACGAACAAAATTTTCCGGTTTGCAACCAAAACGCTATAGGAATATTATATCGAACGTGAGAATGCATCCAAATACACGTATAATAATATGGATTCGTCTGCCTTGTGATTAGAATTTATTAGACCCCCATTTATAATCTCGACGGACGGTAAAGAGGATTTGGAAACAATCAAACATCAACATTATGTGCGCAAGCGAATATTTTTAGGGTACCTTAATGGATTTTTTAAGAGCTTCTCATTTTCTCTCATTACCTACTTCTAAAGGGTTTTCTGAGGGTTTTCTCCAAGAACTCAAATCTATATTGTTGCGGTTGAGCTCATCTATTAATATGATACTGGTTTTCACGATTGTTGAATAAAATTTATGCACCGATGTAGCATCAGCATTCAGGGGTTCCTATGGGCTACATTGTAGGCCCAGTCTGGTATTGTCATGTATCCTATTTATGTTACAGAGAATAATGTGATAGGTACCTTACCAGCAGTTTGTAAAATATATCGTGTCTACGCTACCTACTAAACTCATTGGAATAAAGACAGTTATTACCCAGAGTTGACATTTACGACCCGCGCTTTTAAAGCCAACGCCTATACATGCTTTTTGTTAAGTTTACAACACTGTGTAAATCTAAATTTATACTTTGATCTCATTCATTCTCCATAAACTGTTTGGAAGAAAGAAATAACTTAATTCTAATAGCGGCAGCGAGGTTAGCTATGTTACCAGGTAGATATTATTCAATACAATTCACAATAAAATTTGACATCTACGGAACCTTGTTTGTTTGTGGATCGGATCACGCTTGCGTCAACTTTATGGACAATTTTAATCTGGGTATAGCCGTCGCGTAGTTATTCTGCCAACGCTAAAATAAAGAACATCTCCGGAATACTAAACGTAATGTCCAGAATATCTAAGTAATGAACGAGTGTAACGCGTAAATCTGTTACGCACACAAACTAACAACACCAACGTGACACACAATTTTATAGCCTATTCCTAAACAGCTAAAGTTCAAATTACCATGTTTGTCATGTGTAGTCATACACGCAAGTACATCCACAAACAGAATCCATTCATGACCCATTGTTTTAATCCGTTAGCAATAAATATGTAAACTGAATAAATATAGCCCTCATGCTAAGTTTTACATACGATAAATTAATATTACATGATGGACTATAAATAACATAAAGTTTCCGTATTTTGTGAGGTACAACGAACCATTATTAACTATTTGGTGTTGGAAGCTATTGTCTTTACTCGTTGACTTCAATGTATGCTTTATGTTTTGTTCAACAACTTTAAGATATACCCACAAAAACGTATATCAACTAAGTTATGTAAAAGTTGTGACCTAAACTCAAAATAATCCCACTCACGAACACACACTCGTACGAACAAACATACACACAAACACATTCATTCTACTATACAGATTTATTTGATCATTTATACAGATATAATTGATCCATGAAAGGATTTATGTCAAATATCTATATACTCTTAATATTACAAATTAATTAAGTAAATGAGCTATTGCATAGCTCTCCAACTTATTTAAGCTGTACCCAACCGGGTCCATATTGTTTCTATCATAAAATGTAAGTACCACCTTTATAACATATGGAATGCTAATAAAGAATTGAGTAATCTTTGATGTCAAAAATGCTAACGTACTTAATTTATTACAGCAGGTATTTTCATAAGATTACTGCCACCTTTATTGTAGTCCCAAGTCCAAAGTCGATCAGGGTTGTAGATATATCAACAATATTTGGTGCGACAATTTCATAATATCTACCTTTGCAGAAATACTTCTAAATTCCTCTCACACTTTTGAAACCGTAAATTTAACATCCATTGATCGCAGGACAAGTTAAAGATGAATGTGTTCCTACATATTTAACGGTGAGATATTGCTTAAGAGCCGTGGGAAAAGCTGCTGGTTACCAAATGGGTTCATGGAATACTATGTGGGGGTCGTATAATGATGGTTCTAGGAACTGTTGCAGCCTGACAGGCAGCGGACGCTACGTGCACTCCTCATTTTGCAATAGGTAATAGGTATCGCGGTTGTCAACTTGTTAAACTTAAGGAAGGATGTTTGATGACCACTAAAACTGCGGTAGAATAGGATGTGGACACTAGTCAAATTCAATGCTTATAAAGAACTGTCAAAAACGGTTACTCCCTATGCAATTTGTATGATAACGGATTCTATGACGTCACAGATTTTTCACATCAAGCCGTATACTTATTTCTATTACCTATATTAGCAATGAAAAATGAAAATAATTTTCGGTTCAAAACGATAAATTAAACTGACATTATTTTAAGATGCTTTACAAAATGAATATGATAAAGAACGAAATTTATTTTTGGCCTAGAACACATACCAAATATTCAGATCTTCTATACATCGATGATGCTAAATATAAAGAATGTATAACACCTTTTTTAAAAGCTTTTATTTAAACTGCCATGCCAGTCCGAATTGAAGTATTCAACAAAACTCAGGTGTAGTCTTTGGCTAATTTTAACATAATATCATATCAAACACAATCAGAGCTTAAAAAACGGAGAGCTAATACACTTTTATGCAGCTGTCATCTACATATATTATACTAGCGGTCGCCCGCGGCTCCGCCTGCGTGGATGTCGGTTTTCGCGACAAAAAGTAGTCTATTTGTTATTCTGATGTATAAGCTATATTGTGGTAAAGTTTCATTCAAATCCATTCAGTAGTTTTTATGTGAAAGAGTAACAAACATCCATACATCCATACTTACAAACTTTCGCCTTTATAATAGTAGTAGGATTCTCTTCAGAATGTATGTATCTCACGTGAAAGGTCAAGATGTCAGTCAATTTAATATTTCTGCTCATACCTCGAAGGACAAAGCATTATACCGAAAGCTATAATTACAAAACGTACAATTCCTTATTTCATATGTACCAGCTCAACTTGACTTATTGAGAAAGGTTATCGCTTCGAAGTTCCTGTTCTGAATTAATTACTCTGATTCATTGTTTGTCGCGAAAAAGAACTAATTAAGTATTCAATTTAAGTAAAACTGTAATGCAATTAAGTTGTTTACATTGGTATATTTTTTGGTTGCCGACCATGTGGCTTTGCTTGCGTGAAGTTAGTTTACAAAAATTCAAAACCACGTAGGACAGTGTTTTGTTCTCCATGTTCGAAACAGATAGACAGAATAGCGAATGCCGACTCACCAACATCATCGTCATCAGCATTTTTCTCTCTACCATCATCTCCCGAGCCTTTTCCCAACTATGTCGGGGTCGGCTTCCAGTCTAACCGGATTCGGCTGAGTACCAGTGTTTTACAAGGAGTGACTGCTTATCTGACTTCCTCAACCCAGTTTAACGAGCAACCCAATACCCCTTGGTTAGACTGACGTCAGACTTACTGGCTTCAGACTACCCGTAACGACTGCCAAGGATGTTCAATGACGTGCTATCCGAAACACACATGTCTTTTTACTGTTGGGCATTAAATATGGCGCTTCCATGGTGCACATTCAGCTAGGTATCCTTCTCCAATTCCAGCTTTGTGAGTGTCATCGTTCCACCTGGCTTTACTCTCTTTTGTTATAGAAAATCCCAAACCTGATTCAAACAAGCAGCTATAAATAAATTCCATTATAAAATGTCATCAAGTTTCTTAAGTTATTTACCATCATAGTGATTAATCGGACAACAAAGAGGAGACAAGCCTGAAGGTGAGAGGTAGGGATATTACCTATCATTTACCACTGATCACGCAGTCTCACGCCTGTTAGTGCGTTAATTAAGAACCACCTTACTTAGACTTGAAAATCGAAAGTTATTAACAGGCCTTAATTAATCAGGCGAAAATAAATACGTAGGTATTTTATTAATACTATGCCAATAAAACCAGCGGCTAACAAGCGTAAAATCCAAAGGAAATTAAATGGAAACTAGCATGTTTATGTATTGTGGAAACTGGGTCGAGTTTCTAGTAATTTAGCGTGTGTGGAAATTATTGGCACTTCAACTTGTCAATATAGGAACACGACCGACTGATTGATTTGTGATTGCAATTATTCGTACTAGTTTCAATTACTTTCTAATCGCAAACTTAATACCGTACACGTGTATGGATTATTGCGATTTCAATAATTTCATATAGCATTACCATATCTATACATTAAAATACGCGTTATTTCTCATATTCAATAGAAACATTAACGGCTTCAAGTTACGGCCACATAGTTTTAAACATAGAATTATGATCGTTACCATTCTCGATTTTATTTTAGTATATTTTTTATATAACTGTTCTAGAACACGATAAAATATTTTAAGCCTGATTTATCGGTAATGCGCAAAAAGAGCATGCATACACTTTAATATTACAAGCACAGTATGTATAATTTAGTTCAGATACAAATCAAGCTTTCAGAAACATCTTCCTCCCAAAAAAGTTAAGTTGTACAAGAATGTTGTGTTGCTAAGTTGCTTATATATAATGTACAATAACGTAGATATATAGAATACTTTCAAATGAGAGAAATGCCATCTCCCCTGGCGCACAAGTGGATACAATTGCCGTAATGTCGGTTTCTCGGCGTGTAATGGCCTGCGTCCGCGCAGCGCACCTATCATTCATACGTGACGACGCTCTCAATGACTTACGTTGCACATCATTACCGCTTACATGGAGACAAGTCGCTCGTTTAGATCAGGAAGTGTCCCTTTTTTGTGGACACTTATGGGCATTTTAGTTTTATAAAGGGAGAGGAATACTTACCACTCTATCAGCTCATTATCCTTGTCGGGAGTTTGATTTATATCGAACACATTTTTGCACAAAAAGTTTGAAGCCAATCTTCAATCCCTAGTGCTGTATTAGATACTGAACTCAATTTCAGACCCATCCACTGGTAGAACTAAGTCATATTCATCCAGCAAAATTCAAGCAGACGCAACAAAGCCCAAGATTCACAAATCCGTACACAACAGGTTTTGCGATCATAAATCCAATACCGGTAATCTTCTTCATGTGTATACATGCAGTTATATGTATCTAAATACCCTGAACAGGTTCACTTCACAAAAAATGCCGAAACCGGTAAACATTTGTGCGCATGAATGGAAGCTGGTGCGCTCTGGTGGTGGGTGCCGCTAAGTTGACCGCGGGCCGCGGAGTCCGGCGCAGGCGCAGGCGGCGGAACGCGGCACAATATTGACGCATTCCGCCGGGACGGGACCAGTCTCCTTCTAAGGAAGACGACCTGGACAAACTAACTGTACAACGGCCCAGCAAAAACGTTCCCTCTAATTGCTGACAACTTTGAAACGAGGACTATTCGACGTTTGACGATTTACGCCGCAGACGGGCGCATGCGCTTTTTACGATGATGCTAATGGAATTTGATTGAACATTTAAGTGTCTTGTTTAAAAGGCCCTAATCAATTTTCCGGTCGATATTTCTTTCAGTTGTTCAATTTCTTGTTGAAAGCTTAATTAGCAAAACAATTACGTTCAAAACGTGTTTCAAATCTCACATCCGTTTAAAAACCATTAAAAGCCCCATTGTAAACAGAACGTTAGCAACAATTAATTCTGGTAAAAACTTTGGTGCAGTCTATAATTACGCTTTCAATTGGTCCACATACGCATAGGTTTATTAATTTGCTGAGGAAAAGGTCCGTTATAGCGTATGTGTTCTAGTTACGTACAAAGAAAGTATTGACCAATGTATTTTGGCATTCTTGAGCAGCGCTATGCCTATGGACAAATGTCAAGAATGTGTCAAATTCCGAACATTGTAATTTAGTTCCATGGACACTGAGGGGGCAACTTATAATGGTTTTTGTATTTCATTTCATTACAAGGCAGGAAATACCACATTAAAGTTTAATCAATCGAAACAGCGTTTGATAATGCAAATTATTATCTACTCCGATGTGAAAAGGATGTATACGATGTCTATCATTGAGACGAACTGGCTTATAAATCAATGTTCCCACGATAAAGACATAAATCAGATTAGATTATGGTTACTTTAATTAATTCCACTTTCTACTTATTGCATTGTTTATTTGCGAAAATAATAACTTGCGTGGTAATCACATCTTGTTGTTTCGATTTGGTTCGGATGACTCAGGCTTTCAAATCTGCTTTCGGATAAAAAACTTATGATTGAAAAGTTGAAAAATTTTGACAATCAAAAGAAATCAACTGAAAGCAGGTTTTGAGCGTGATCTCGGCATACTTGATATAATGTTAACAATCAAAAGAAATTAACTGAAAGCAGGTTTTTAGCGTAATTTCGGCATACTTGATGTATGATTAACTAGCTTCTGTCAGCGGTTTCATGCGCTCCATGAGAACTTTTTCGGTCAAGTAGTTCCTGAGATTAGCGCGTTCAGGCATAAAAAAACAAATACCTAAGCAAACTCCTTAGCTTTAAGAAATAAGTGTAGATATACGAATTGGTTTAAAGATAAATAAAAAAGGGTGAATTGCTTACATTTTTTTCCTATTAAAGAAAATCCATATAAATAATCTAGAAAAAAGAAATAGTCTGTACTATCAATAGCTAGCTACTCCGTGCACATCCAATGACCGCAAAACTATGACCACCACTCGCATCCTACGGGCATGCAGTTATGCAACAGTTTTTACTATTAAACCTTGGTTTAGCAATCTTGTACGTGCTGAGCGAACTAATGGTTCGGAGGATACGTCCGCCTTCTTAATGAATCAAGAGACTAATGAACCATTGAAGAAATTCAACTTGATCGTTTTTTGTTTAAACGCCGCGCAAATGGTTGCATTGTTTTTTTTTTTGAACCGAGAATTTTAGATGACTTTTATTTTTGTCTTTGGCACGTCCACATCCTGTGTTTGTGTGTGATTTGTACTTGTAATGTAGGTGTTGTTTTTGTTAGATTTGTTCCGGTTTAGTCCCGCGTTTTGGACCCATTTTCCAAAAATATTTTTTATTCCTGTTTCGGTTTAGTTACTCTATGAAATGTTATTTTATTTTTGTAGAATCAGGGACGAAAGCAAAAATTGTTTATCCGAGGCCAAAAGAATGAAATGAAAGGTGTTAATTAATACTTATCAGGCTCTCAAAACAAGAACAATTAAACTGTCCTTGAGAAATTTAGGTACCAGATAAACTGTCCAAATATTTATTATAAACTTATCTTGCTTGAGTCTTTGTTGGACAATTGAACAATGATTCATGCATATAGATTCATGCATATAGTGAGGACTATACCTAGTAGTCTTGAGTTTTATAATAAATTTTTTATTCAATAAATATTTAATTTTGCTAAGGTGTCAAGAAATATTTTTTCAGATATTTGGAAGATATCACCGTATTAAGTGTGCCGTAAAATGCCGTTCAGAGCCTAAATAGCTATGCAAATATAATTAAAAATAGAATAGATATAAATCTTATAAAACTAAGCGTCAAAAAGTATGTATGTCGACTCTCTGATAAAAAATAGACATAATAATTTTTATTGGCTATAAACTCATCACAACCAAAGTATCGAATACTAAACAAAACATCTACGTATGTATTATACCTACGTAATCTATGTTATTAATTGTAATAAACTTTTATAAGTACGATTTAATTTCCTATAAAATCGGTTCACAAACGAAGAAGTCATCCGCGAACACACAAAAAAAATTTACGAGTTCGGAACCTGCATTTTAGCAAGTCGATTAAAAAGATTCAAAATGGATTGACAATAAACACCCCAGTTCTTTGAATATTCAAATCAAAACTTGAAAATAGAACCGTCCGAAAATCTTCTAGAAATAAAAAAAAAACAAAACATATAAAATCCCGACTACTCGCAACATCAATCTTCTATCCGTCTGTCAGGTTGTCCGTCAAATCTAAGGGTCTTCTCGAAAAGAGTTTTATTTGACCTTGTCTTAAACGGTGGATAATAAGCAGTTCCGTGTCAAAACGCTTGTTATACATCATTTTCCTGTATTCGTCAAAATGAGCGAAAGTAGAACATCGCTGCGTATACGCACTAAACGAATATAACCGTCTTTGTCACATATAGGTAATGTGAAAGAAAAAACGTGCGATGGCAGCCAATTGTGAATTAATGAAATGTTTAGGTGGTTCCGTACTTCCGTACGAATGGTTTTTTTTATTAATCTAAATTTTTTTTTTCTATAATTTATTGAACATGTTATAATATGTTTTTTTGAAAGTTTATAATAGGTATAATTTATTGAAATTTTATAATAAACTTTATTGGAAATTCGACCGAGAATAATTTAAAATATTAATATTAGTGTTCTTTCAATTCAAATGTATCTCAAAATACTTTTTAATTGAATAAATCATATAAAGATAATAACTGAAAGAACTTTCGGAATGAAACAAAGACATCTCGTATGAATTTGAAATATACTATTACCGCAAATGATAACATCACGTCTAAAATTTTATGTTAAGCTAGATAAAAAAAATCAAAAGACCATTTTAAATTTGAATTTAGCGCTTACAACACCATGTATCACATATGAGTCATAGAACAGGAAACCCGTTAATATGTACCACAAAATTCTCACAGAATAGATTATTGATAAAATTCCAATAAACACTAGAATCCAGATGTTCAAAAGAATCTGAGATATTTAGACACAGTTCCTAATGATAGGAACTTTATGTTACTCGAAATATTAACAAGATAATATGCAAATGTATTGTAAATCAATTTACATTAATCTTTTATGGTAATAAGTACGTCCAGTGTGTCAGGTATCTCGTGTTCGCAAATATTGTGTATATTTTTAGATGCAAACAACTGTATCAAATACCTTAAATTCCTAGATTCCGATACAGAATACCCGACCAGAATGTTAATGTAAATGTGCCGAAAACCTAAATTGTTTTCTTTTATTATAATGTAGTCGATAATAAAGTTTGTTTACATTACACTAAAAACATTTAGTCTTTAATGAAATTGTAATGTTTAATCGAATAAAAAAAAACCGTTAAAAATGTATATGATAATAGATTTTCCACTTCCATAAGACCTCAGCAATATTCATTACGGAACTCTAAAAGCATCTTTCCACACGGATTACTCAGAAGACGATAAGTGATAATTATGGCTCTGCTAACGAGACTAATGATAAGGCAAACCGTGTTTTTGTGTGCCAGGCTGCCACACTCGACACACGTAGTTTTGTAACACCGACCTTTATAATTATATGTAATTTTACAACTGTTTAAAAACTCGATCGCACATTAACAATATGACAGGTCTTAATAAAACCTTTTTCGTTTTTATCCATGGTAGATTGACCTCGAGGCGTCCTGTTCTAAAATTGAATTTGAAATCGATCATCAGCGATAATAAAATGGATGTGAGGTTATGCTCAGATGTTAACTGGAATCCATAATTTTAGACTTGATGCTGCAAATAATCTATTGTAAGACACCTCTTCCAAGATCACATCAAGACTTTCAGTAGATCATCATATTCCTTCAAACTGTATAATATTTCTTTTCGCCTGCCATTCCCGCCATCATTCATATGTCAAAATCAATAGAGCAAATCATTTTACTTTTAAAAACCATTATAAATGAAATTGACTATAGCGGATTTTTTTAATATATGACTAAACCTTATGACATTTTATGATCAGAACATAATATTTATAGAAGCAAACCTTTAACTGTTCCATAATCTTCGATGTCTTTAGAGGCTTCGCAAATAATTTAGAACCCCTGTCTTATTAGTAGTGAAATTATACTCAACAAACATGGCTAACAGTTGTAATTCCAAGCTTTAGTCTAGTAACCTGTTGAGGAGTATCAGTTGATAAGCTAAAACTGGTGAAGGGAACGCGTAGGCTGTTCCTATAGCGTTACAAACTAAATTGATGCCAGCCACGATAATATTGAAGTGGAAACCCGATTCATTCATCAATTGTAATGAAATGATTTGGTAATATCTCCTATACACTGAACTGGTCGTTCGTAAATGATAAATTTCTGAATTGGACCCGTTTGAAGTGGGCATGGAGTGATTGGTATTCAGAGTAAGAAATAACTCGCGAATGTCCACGATTTTGTTGGGTAATTTGAGTCATTTTAGATCTTGGTTTAATTTCTGTGACAAATTGAGACCTTTTGCAATAAGTATTTGTTAAATGATCTGCCGATAGATGCTTTATACATATATGTATGTTAGGTTCAATAATGTCGTTTCACTTTTATTTATGGTAAGAACAGAGTAGGCAAAAAATAAAATAAATCATCATAGTTTTTGCTACAAAAACAAACGAGTTAAAACGAATAATAAATCATAATAAAACAGAGCTAGACAGATATTTCCGGCCATCTCAAAACTGACCGATACTCATTTTTTAGTAACTGGTTTTCAACTTATAGACCACCAAACATAAATATTATTAATGAAGGAAGTACCTAATAACATTAAACATTTTAGTCAGGATGAGAATACCCGCAAAAAATAGCATAGAATATATAAATCACTAAAAAACATTATCACTTTTAAAAATCATATTAATTTTCTGCAACAGTACGGCGAACACTCGGAGAATACATAACTGCTATTGTTTTTAGTAAACGGTTGCCATCTTGATAAAGGTTTTGCGTGACAGGAAGAGTAAAAGTTGGAATAAAAGTATTATTATAGTCGTATTTTTATTTAAACGATACAAAATGACGTTTACTGTGTTGTCAGTTTTTGATGAAATAAAAATAGTGTTGCGAAAAAGTGAATGAATGGAAAAGTTCCTGAATTAATGAAATTACTTAGATTGATTAGTGAATAATTAGTGTGCCAACCTACTGATATCTTAGGTTAGGATAGGTGCTTAGTACATACCAATGAGTTTTAGACCACTATATGTTTCTATAGTATTCTGAATACTACCTATATTGAATAGATTGTTTTCACAAAAAATAATGAAAACAATGCGAGGAAACTTGTAGGATTGTCCTATTTTCGGTAAATCATGTAGTTGAAACAATAGATGTATAAAATATATCAATTATAGGTACTAGGAAGGTAATAAAAATAAAAAAACAAGGCTTATTACATAAATTATTTTTAATAAGCTGCGCTTTTTAATAAGCCGACCTAAAACGGATTGTAGTTACATATATACTACTAGTAACTTATATCAGAGCACTTTTGTACTATTTTATTTTACACATAATATTCTTAAAAATTTTCAAATGTATAATTATGGTTCACTCATAGTTCATTCATCTGATTGAACGAGAACTGAACCCATCACTATTACTTTAAATGTGGCCACATTATTTTACAAAGTGACATTAGCTACTGTCATTTTGTATCGTTTAAATAAAAATACGACTATAGCATTTGGTTTCTAATTCAGTGGTTCCTTCACTCAGGTACCTGGGCAGGATAAACCAAATATAACTTGAATTAAATACCAGATGCCAGCACATTAGATGTTTTTAGAGGCTTTTTTAATGTCATGCGTGATACAAACGCCACGGTGTTCTAAAAAATGCAACATTGCACATGCGGGCCTGCCCCGCATGCGGGAGGAAACACGTCTGATGATAAATTATCATAAAGGATTGAAATCAATTCCATGTTTAAGGTTTTCTTTTGTTTATTTACACTTTATTCTAAGAGAATTTCTCCATTCCACATCTTCTTCATTTCTCTAAAGTAAAAGAAGATGGATGGAGGATGCATAAACCATTCCGATAAGCACCGATCAACCAAGCGAGTCTACGGCATTATACAACAGTTGTTTGGAAGACAATCTTACCTAGTTCCCTAGTTAGTCATATTCAAATTCAACTCAGGAGCATACAATTATTTAACTTAAAGCTTCGTATAGTATCTACATTACTTTAACTATCAGTTATTACGTACGCTACTAGTAAACAAGAGTTTAAAGATCAGTTTGTGTGCAGATAGCGTGTGACGGAGCATCCCTACAGCTTTCGTTGACTCATACTAAGTGCAATGATAACAAGTTTATAAAATAATTTGTTATGTTATTGCATTTCTCGTAAGTGTTATAATGTCACCCGGTGTGAACGGAATGGCTGTTGTTATGTTGGGAAAAAGCTTTGAGAATGAGCTGTTTCTTACTTGCCTACGAAGCTCAAAGTCACTCCACGAGTTATAGAGAGGGCTATGTTATGCTCGGAATTTGTCCGACCCACTAGATCCAATCAGAAATGAAGAGATCTTTCTTCTTTAACTAAAAAGGTAGTCCTTCCATTTCTGCTCATTTTGTGCTAACAATTGAACTTCGTTATACGTCGCAACCTTCACCTCTTTAATTTGGTATAGCAATACCTCGGAAAGTCGTGGTGGCCTAGTGGTTAAAGAGCCAACCTGTCAAGTGTGAGGGCGTGGGTTCGATTCCAGGTCGGGTCAAGTACCAATGCAACTTTTCTAAGTTTGTATGTACTTTCTAAGTATATCTTGGACACCAATGACTGTGTTTCGGATGGCACGTTAAACTGTAGGTCCCGGCTGTCATTGAACATCCTTGGCAGTCGTTACGGGTAGTCAGAAGCCAGTAAGTCTGACGCCAGTCTAACCAAGGGGTATTGGGTTGCCCAGGCAACTGGGTTGAGGAGGTCAGATAGGCAGTCGCTCCTTGTAAAACACTGGTACTCAGCCGAAACAGGTTAGACTGGAAGCCGACCCCAACATAGTTGGGAAAAGGCTCGGGAGATGATAGCAATACCTCGGACGATGTGTACCTACCCTTCTTTCCTCCCAGGATGTTGGTGGAAGGGATAGTCAAAGGAAAGATTCCATGAGGAGATCTGTAGAGGAAATAGGCCTGCCACAGGGTATGACGCAACGGGATCTGATGGGGCCGAAAGGACCATGGAATTGCAAGCACAGCGCCTTCAACGCTTCCACCAATGACTTGGACAGACGATCTGACAAAGGTCATTTCTAAACGGTACTTTTAGGCCTATGTATAACGATGGAAATCCAATGATGAAAAACAGTTCTTACTGTCTAAACTGTGGAACGTAGATAATCTCAAGAACTTCCAATATTAAATAGAGATACCTTTAGTTACACTAACATATCGTTAAAATAAACACTTCCCGAAACGACTGGTGAAATTCCACGAAATTTTATTGACGAAAGCTAAACCGTTTAGCCTACTGACTAGGCCATAAAAATATCGTGGGGTCTTAGTGTTTCCGCAAATCACCCTAAATATCAACTTTTACCGCTCTTAAAGTAATTAAGTGCGAAATTATGATTACGCACAGATTTTCCCAGACACTTCAACGTCAGAGTGTTCGACCCTCCTCTACGCCAATTGATTATTTCTAATAGGCTCTATTGCACCAATTAGCTGTGGCCAGTAATTACCAGGTCATAAAGCTGGGGACTAATGTCTAGACGCTGTCCCACACATTATGCAAGTATTTCATTATGTCAGTGCATACGTGCTACCATTCGCGTTACAGTTTGAATCGTAAGTGGGTGATCTGCATAATTAGTCGGTTTTTAATATCGATGTTAACACATGCATTATGTATGTGTACTTGTAATTGGAACCTAATGCTAACAGGAAGGAATGCTAAAAGCTTTAGAAAATATTTACGATTATGTTTGTGACTGTAGACAGTGATCTAATTAGAGGTTCATGTCCTCTAATTAGATCACTGTCTACAATCAAAATATGCAATTGCAATGCCTTATTTTTCTTAACCTGTTTTTAGTGTCAAAATAACCATAGTGATTGTTTTTTTTTTCTTTGGGAATCACCAGATGACTCTTTTGCTTTCGGTGCAGCTGGAAGGAATGCCAGCCTCTTAAAGACTATATAACCCAAGTGTTCCTTCTGGAGGTCACTGTGTGCCAGGGCCGTGGTAACTTTTGCGAACAACCCACAGTCCTGGCAGATACTGAGCGCTTCATTCTGGGTTTTGTTGCATATGACAGATAATTAAATCATCATCATCCTCCTGCTCTTACCCCTTTGGGGTCGGCGCAGCATGTTTTTGTCTTCCACGCTATTCTATCTGCCGTCAACTCACAAGTTACATTCTTTATTGATATTGCAATCAACTAAATAGACGATGCGTAAACTATGCTAACTTAAGACGTGCAATAACATTGCTTTGCTTAGATATACATACAATCACGAAACAAATATCAAATTATACAGAAGATCTGATAAATTGTAGTTACACGAAGGAGGTAACATTACGATTTCAATAAATCACTTGATTGTGGGTCAAAATATTCCTAACAACGGTGATACAAGGACGAGTAATATGACACTTGCATAGATTAATGCCATTCTAACTAAATATAGAGAAGTTTATTGTTCCCTAACATTTACAGATTGATTTATATTTTGAAATATGTAGATGGGAGTTGTAATTAAATTTTCGTAATATTTATGAATTTATTAGCGTTGTGCATAATAAAGATGAGTAATGTCTGTAAAGAGTTAAGGTGTAGGTTTCTATGAAGACGTAGGTGTATGAAATTCTTTTTTAAAATAAATCATAAATACATTTCTTGAAATGTAAGTCTTGCGTCACGCTAGAAAGTTGAATCCTACTAATATTAACTACTAATAAAAACGCGAAAGTTTGTATGTCTGTTACTTATTCATGCAAAAGCTACTGAATGTATTTAACCACTCTAGAGTCGATATCACTGAGTACTGTAACAAAATAATGGTGATCAAGCAATTGCATCAAAAAATTAAAATAACCTTGAGAAAGATGATAAATATTCAGACCAAATTTAACAAACACAACATATTCGTCCCGACCCTAATACTCGTATAATATAAACTATAGGTAATATTTGAATCACTACATAGTATAAAACAAAGTCGCTTTCTCTGTCCCTATGTCCCTTTGTATGCTTAAATCTTTGAAACTACGCAACGGATTTTTTAAATAGATAGAGTGATTCAAGAGGAAGGTTTATATGTATAATTTTAGTATCAGCATTGCATCCGTGCGAAGCCGGGGCGGGTCGCTAGTATAATTATATAATAAAGAAGCCTATTATGCTGCTAAAGAGATAAATGCACGTTATTTACTCTATGCATAAAACATACATTTTCTCATATATTTTTTAAACAATATTAGTTGCCTGTTAACCATTAACACATGTCCAATTTATATATAGAAATTGCGCCAATTACCAATTTTTACAGGAAGCAAGTGGCGGTCAAGGAAATAATGTAAACGAATTGTCGTATGGTCTCAAAACTTGCTACACATTAATCTCCCGGAAATTAAAAAGCTCATTGAAGCCCTAAGTGTCTTAATATTAAGCAACAATACAGCGACCACTAAAAAGGAAACAGCAAATTGTGCGACTGCCTACCTAACTAGATACATAGGTGCAGCAGCGGCGCCGGCGCACACCGTCCTGTCTGGTACAGCAAATAAATATTCAGAAGATCAAATCCACACGAACACTGTTGCTTTGACAATAAAGCCTGATGACTGAATGACTGCCTTGTTGTAAAGTTCTAGAAAATAATGTCGGCTATTAATAATACGAACAGATATTCAACAATGATTAATTGTAAAAGTTCAACTGGGAACTGGAAGTGTTTACTAGAATTTAACCAGATGTAAAGGAGTTTAAATTATTTTAAACATAAAGCTTAAGTGCGTGATACCTATTTTTAAAAGCTTTTATTTTTCTCAACAGCAACAACTTTTATCTTTCTTTTTTTTACTGAAAAGATAGAAAGCTAGAGTCAATAAGCTCTTAATAAACTAGTGCGCCTCACCATCAACGATTGCATCAATTACCATCAGGCGATTTAAGAGGCACAGCGATTAAAAAATATTGGTTACTAGCGTTTATCAGTCCTTCTTCCCCTAGATTGCTTACAGATCAATGTTTTTTTTCTAAACTATCATACTAATCTTCCAATCTAAAATGAAACAGAACTTCTGTACATTTTTGTACATAGTGTCGAGGTAATGAGGCGAGTATTTTAATTGCGACCCAATATCGAGGCGCGACGTCCGACTGTAGCACTATTTGCATGGCGTGGTTAAACCTTAATACGACTGTCCAGACCGTTTTTCAGACTGCCACCAATAAATCTGCACTGCTTTAGTTTATATCTTGATTTGTTTAATTATGTCTTTGACAAATGTTACGATCTGACACAATCAAGGCTGCTAGTGAAATGTTTCTTAATTGAAGAATCAGGATTTTACAGCGCCTTATTCCTGAATGTTTGAGTTGATAATTTCGCGTGGCCGCCATCTTTGAGTTCTACTATAGGGACACCATTTTTACACACGGTCGGATAGCCCCAAAGTAAGCTATTGATTAGCTTGTGTTATACCAACAAAACTGATAAACTGCATATACTTTACGCATATATTTTTATTTATAAATACATTATTATAACACCCTGACCACAGCCAACAAGCAAGCTCTTGACACAAATGTCGACCGCACCAGGAATCGAACCCGGTACTCCTAGCTTGGCAGTACGGCGTGGTTACCATTGCGCCAATGGTGTCACGTAAACGTTGAAGTGATGATAATATTTGGTGTTTATACCTAAGTGGTGGTTTATGTGATTAAGCGACTCCAAGTTTTGTCTAAAAGTGTTATTTAATACGTAAAATAACATGATGTAAAATAAAACATACCATATGGAACCGCTATGCTGTGTGCATTTTGTTTCAAATAAATATCGCCCATCACTTTGAAAATAGCTCATCAGTAGATTGTAGGCCAATCGTATTTTTACCGTATTAATCTGAAACAATTTTATTCCAAAGCAAATTTCGTTTAACAGTCCAACTTGATACAAGTAAATAAATAACATACCTTCATTTTACAAGTCGCGGACATTATAGCAACCAGTTTGAGTAATAAGAGGTGCCTCAGGATAACTTTAATTCAATGTAGTTATTATCATAACAGTATAATGGGCGTTGACGAATATTCGAGCATTTGCATACACCTCGGACCTAACAATTCGCCGCGAGGAATTCTCGTTTCGCCACTGATGTACCTTTTGCAACTTGGCTAGATTTTAATGATCACCCACGAACCAGAAACTGTATAGGATTAAATTTAACTATTATTTTATGAGGTACTTGTGGATAACGGTTACAAAATTGTTTTCAATTACTTTGCACTACATAATATTTTGAATACAAGGTACTTAGATAGCTCGATAATGTCGTCGTAGGTATACCAGTTTAGGGAGTGTTTAATGTTATTATTAAGTTTGCAAGGACATTAATAAAAGCCTAATCGTTGCTGCATGTCTATGTATACCGTTAATCGTTATCAGTCTAATCTTTATTAATTTAGCAACACGTTCAACACTTAATTTGATTTTCGCTTAATTATATCTAAATGTGTACATATTTGAAACTAGCTAGATCACTTAACTGTAACTTGTTGACTTTAAGTTTGGTATTAATTTGTCTTTGTGATGTGACTCATTGATTCTTCGAAGACTAAGGCAGTCTACAAAAAAAGCAGGAAAAAGTATCAATATTATATACATGTTCATTATTTTGCCAACCTTGAACTGTCCGAATACATGCGGGTTGTATCTATTTTCCGTCATTTTGCAGCAAAATATACACTATCAGCTCAATGGCATCCTGTGGATTATTGTACTTATCGTCTGCGGTATCCGGCCATCCGTCCCAATTGGTGTCGATACTCCACAATCGCGTGAAGTCCTGAATGGATTGATCATTTAATATGTTGCTTATTTTATTATTGTTTGGGACTGTGTTAAGTGCCAGTGTCACTGAAGATGATTATAAGTGTGAGTAATTGTTTTTTGTGTTTTTGTTATTCAACTGTTCGAACAACGGGCGCTTGTTTTCTTAAAATATGTGGGCTTGTGTGAGGTTTAGCTCCTTATATTGTATCTCTGTCTGGTTCTTGAACCTTTTGACCGCCACCGTCACGTATAGATGACAAGCCAAGAAGTGCCCAGCATGCCATAGTCAGGACTACATGACAGACTTTTAAGGTTCAAAATGTAGTATAGTAGTCAGTTTTAATCGATATAATTCGGAACTCACTACTGTATTGTAGGTATTTATGGATGAATTCTTAGCTTGGCGCTGAGGGCATGTCTTTCTTTTTTGTTGACGCGGCTGTCAAAAGGTTAAGAAGGTTTGCCTTCCGTAATATATTTAATTTATATTTGTTTTAAATATTAAATTGTCAATATAATAAAATAGAGATCCTTACACATCTTACAGCCAAGTTACTAGATCCAACATGGCAGGAGATTATCGCAGAAGGAGGCTTGCATATTGGCGGTGGACGGTCCAAACGCTTCATCGCAATAAATGACAATCAGGTAAGTGCAAGCACATCGATATAGGAAAGACTAGATGGAGTGTTCAGTACAAAACGGAACGTTCATATTGACAGCATGTTTGATGCGCGTGTGAGTGCCGAAAGTGTATGATTATCGCGTCTGCATTTGTGTGCGTGTCATTCTAATATACCAGCGCAAAGTGATTACCCCCAAAATGTGGGAAAATTAAAATTTGTGCAGTTTTATTCACATTGACATAGGTGATAAAATTATGTTATAAATATAAATATAAATATAAATATAAATATAAATATAAATATAAATATAAATATAAATATAAATATAAATATAAATATAAATATAAATATAAATATAAATATAAATATAAATATAAATATAAATATAAATATAAATATAAATATAAATATAAATATAAATATAAATATAAATATAAATATAAATATAAATATAAATATAAATATAAATATAAATATAAATATAAATATAAATATAAATATAAATATAAATATAAATATAAATATAAATATAAATATAAATATAAATATAAATATAAATATAAATATAAATATAAATATAAATATAAATATAAATATAAATATAAATATAAATATAAATATAAATATAAATATAAATATAAATATAAATATAAATATAAATATAAATATAAATATAAATATAAATATAAATATAAATATAAATATAAATATAAATATAAATATAAATATAAATATAAATATAAATATAAATATAAATATAAATATAAATATAATGACTGGATGTCACAGGATCAGTCGGAAATCTATTGAAGAAATAATTTACTTATGTATTATCAATAAGTATCTTACTAAATTACAATAAAATAATAATGTTGATTTCGTAATACCATTTTACAATATTAATCGCAGCATCAAAAAAGAAGGTAAAAATATTTCATACCTTGGCAATACTCAAACAATATGGAGTCGTTTTGTTGTTATTTTGCCGTCGTAATATTTTCAAAGTAATACGTAGATATTTATCATAAAATTTCAAACTTACCTATGAAAAGAGATGTTCGTATCCTTATGTTTTTTTGCAGTGTAGTTATTACAAAGTTTCACTACACAAACCGTCATTTTTGAATTTTTTTGTGAAAAATTTACAATGTAAACACGCGGCAAACGTCTGTCGCGTAATGGCGGCCTGTGGGTGGGGTTAAGCCAAATTGATGTCTCTGATCATAATGCATTTTGACAGCGCGTACTAGGCATCTAGACACTTCTTATATCGATGTGCAAGCACTTCTACATTATTCAGTACATTCAAGAACTGTTAATGACCAATAAATAATACACAAAATGTATTTCAAGAAACAGGAATTATGTTAATAATTTCTCGCACTTTGATTTTGTCAATTTGACAATCAGATTTTTTGTGAATAGGTTACGTTCTCTATATTTACTATTTCCAATTTAGAGGACAGATTTGAATCCTCAAGGAAATTGGACAGATTGTGGTAGCTGTATGTGCTGACGTCTATACAACACAGCGATAAATATAACCAACTAGGTACCAGTAAGTTTTAAAGTCTATTCATTGTTTCTAAATTCGTTTGCAGACACAATGGTACTCAAATATAAAACATACTTGGTATGTAAGCATTACTTTACTATGTATTGAAAAAGAAAATTGTGTTAATAAATCGCTCTGAGAACCGATTGTCTATTGTTTGTGGTACAGACGCCAGAACATCGAGCTAACCGAAACTGTCACATTTTCCCAATCAACTTTGAACCATATGCTTCAGCGATTAAGTTGCAAATCTATTGATAAAGCTTGATCTGCTGGCGTCTGTACTAAAGAATAGTATTTATGTTGGTATTCGTTGCTATTTATTTGTTTAATTAGCTAGTAGGCAATCACTTTTTTCACCAACTAGCAGCTAGTTTGTGATTGATACACCTGTGCATCGGAAAGCACGTAAATGTCGGTCCTGCACCCGATCTCTCTCCGGTCGTGTCGGATTGCCGTCCCATCGGACTATGACAGTGAGGGAATAGAGAGTACACCTGTGTCTGCGCGTTCACTTGACTGACCACCAGCGCTAGCAGCTTACAAACTCTTCGCCATTATAATATTAGGTATAGATTTTAAATCGCTTTGTGGGTTTTGAGAAACTTTCATAAAGCAGCCCGGAGTCTAGAAGTAGGTGATTGATTCACCCGGGAATCGGAGAGCACGTAAATGTCGGTCCTGCGCCTGATCTCTCTCCGGTCGTGTCGGATTAACGTTCCATCGGACTATGTGACAGATATGTAGATAGAGAATACATCTATCTCTGCGCGTTCACTTGACTGACCGCCAGCGCTAGCAGTTTTCAAACTCTTCACCATTATGGTATTAGGTAAAGATTCCTAACTTTAACCATTCAATCATCTATCTAACCCCTCTCTGCAAATAAAGACATAGGTATAATTTATCATTCAATTTCACGCCTACCACATAGCCTTCAAGCGGCAAGTAGTTAGAAAATGTCGTATTCAATTAGCTGTTGTATTTGCACCGACTTTGTTGCCGGCGCCAGCTCTAACATGTTTTGCAACCGATTCCTGGGATCAACAACATCATTATGCTTGTAAAACATGAGCAATTAGGTGAATTTCCGTAGCTGACCTATTAGTTAGCGAATATGCATACAGAGTAGATAGTAAGCAAGGAGGTAATAAACATAGTTTTATAATGTGGTAGGTGACAACTAGACACATTCAATACTTTTATTGAACTGCCAAAAACGGATACTTACTTTTGATGCAATTTGTATGAAATTGCAAACTATGACGTCACATTTTTTTCACATTAAGTAAGCTGTGTACTTATTTTACTTATTCTTTACATCAAAACGATAAATGAAAGTGATATTATTTTAAGCTTTTGCCAAATAAATATTATTAAGGATTATGTTTGACCTAGTCAACTACCCATAATTCTTAAACAGCACTTTCAATGGTATTTTAGGACTCTCTCTTATCATCAAGTTAAAAGACAATTCCATGTGTTGTGTGTGGCATATTGCACATCGTGTTTGTAAATCTTATATTCTCAAAACGCGCTGGCTTAATTAGCCTCTTACAACAAAGAATATGCGTTTAGTATTTGTGTACTAAGCACCAACTCGTAGCCACAATGACGGTGTCACGATCTTATCATTAACTCTTGACACAAGACCTGTAATGATCCCAAATTAGGGGCATGATAATGTTTTGTGTGAATGTTTGTATGCAATGGAAACTGTTCCCATAGACACGCACCTTCAATACTCGCAAGAATTGTATTCCTAGTGATGTCATCTTATTTTTACATCATTAATTCTTCACCACTGCACACTCGGGAGGTTCATAGAAATAGTCTGCGAATGAGGAGTACGAATGAGGAGTCCAGGTTCATTCCTTATTTATTTTCTTTTCTATTCTATTGTGGGGGGTTAGACAAGGTGTCTTTCTACAATTGTTAACGCTTGTAGAAACGAAGAATATGTATCTATGTCATTTATAAGACCTGATTTATCAATTTTAAATGTCATTTCGATAGTGTTTTGTTAAATGTCATTTCGATAATCGTTTGTGGTTCTACTAGGGTTTACTATTGTAGAAATACATCTTGGCTAAGCCCGCTGTACCGCCCCTTTTTACGTTTGAATAAAATAACTATGATACTAAAACTTGGGTATCTTTGCTTAAGATTACCTTTATTTAAATAAGGACATTGTTTCAGCTTAACATGGCCTACCAAGGCTGCGTCTTGCCCAACGGAAAGACGGGCCACTGCCGACCCCTTCGTCACTGCATTCAGGAAGAGTTCCGAAATGACTTCATTAAGTTCATGGACTACGTCTGCATTATCAACCATGAGTGAGAATGACCACGATGTTTGCTTTACATTCGTGTATAATTTTTGATATTAGAATTACTAATATTTGTTGTAACCTTTGAATTGAGTAACATTTAATGGTCAATCATTTCAATTTATTATTTCAATTCGTATTTACTACTTATGGAGAAGAATATCATATTATCTTAATATCCTCAGTTCCGTAGGAGCTTGCTGTCCAGACGATATAACTCGCGGTGGCGCTGAAGGGCTAGCGGGAGACCTGCCAGCTACAGCACCGAGGGAGGAACAAAATGAAGCTCTAATTAAGGTTACCAGAGCCGAGACTAGGGGTAGGTGTAAATTTATATTTCTCTTTAGAAGAATGGTCAACTACTGCCAACCATAACTGAAATATATATCCAGATAGCCTTTCAGAGCCATCTCAATGCCTTAATTTCAGGTATTTTAGTTAACAAATAAAACCCGGTTGAACACCTTGAAATAATATTATTCAAGAACCTATTTCTTAAAACATGCCTTGAGACGAATTGGTTTAGAAATATTTACCGGCAGTTTATTATCCTAGGTTGTGGCCTAAGCACTCGTCAGCAAGGCCGGGTACTGGGCGCCCGGCAGGCCAACCCTCGTGAGTGGCCGTGGATGGCTTCCATCACCCCGGAAGGCTTTGAGCAGTACTGCGGCGGAGTGCTCATAACTGACAGACATGTAATGACTGCTGCTCATTGCACTAGAAGGTAAGGCTTGAATAAAACCTAGCAGTAAAACACATTAAATCCTGAAAATCACCCTTTAAATTTTTTTCATAGACCGGAAAAGACTTACCTAACTTCTGACTAAATTTCAATTATGTTCCTTCTGCAATCCTTCATGTTCTGGTGCTGGTTATAACTGTGAACAGTTATTTCCATGGCAAACTGGTCTAATCGTCATCATCATCTGTATAAAGCGCCAAACTACCTTTTTTGGCCTCCTGTCTAACTGGCCTCGAAGAACTGAGGTCTCTATTCCGATATTACTATTGCAGGTGGAAAGCAGAAGAACTGTTCGTCCGTCTGGGCGAGTACGACTTCAAGCGCAGCAATGACTCTCGCACCTACAACTTCAGGGTCTCAGAGATCCGCCAGCACGAAGGCTTCGAGATTTCCAACTACAAGAACGACATCGCCATCTTGAAGCTGGACAGGCCTGCCGTGTTCAATACTTATGTCTGGCCGATATGTCTTCCGCCAATGAATTTACAGCTGACTGGTGAACCGGCTATCGTTATTGGTGATTATGATTATTGAAAAAAGTGGTTATAAAATTATTTTCCTAAGCCCTCTTGGCAGCCTGAGAGAATCTCTGCTCCTTGAAAACAGGATATAGTCCTAGATTCTATTTCCAGAGTTTTTGTAAGGTATGGTTGACAGCAATAGACTTGTCCCCTGAATAAAACAGGCGTGATGTTGATGTTATGTTATTTCTCCAGGAATGCGATTTACGTAAGTCACTATAGTACTTAGTATTTTTGCGTCACTCACAATTCTTGTTATAGGGAGAAACGACACACAGTAATGAATGGTAAAAGGCACTTAGCACATTCTACTTTTATGACAGAATCTCTAAAGAACTTTACATCTCTAATGTACTGATATTTTGCTAACAGAACAGATTGATGTAAATTATTATAGTACATCGAATAATACTAGTTACTACTATATGAAGAAGTTTTTTGGGATCGCACAAAAATAACAAAATTTCTGTAGTTTTTACTTACTAGTTTTTGACTGGTGATTTAGGTTAGTTAAATAAGTCGGTTTTTTTTCATAGTTAACAATAGTTTAGCACAAACGGGGGATTGTCCTTAGGAATTTTTCTATAATGTGTACAGGAATCGTTGTTTATGTGTCACCAGTTCATTAAAGTTGTCTCAAAAGGGCTTCAGCGTGTATGCTTCGGCTCCCAAAATCTAAACTTCCGTGGTTTAGTCCGTGGATTATAAGAGACATATATAATTCATTATTCAGGTTGGGGCACACAATGGTACGGAGGTCCTCACAGCAATGTGCTGATGGAAGTCACGGTCCCGGTGTGGGACCACGAAGAGTGTGTGGCTGCCTTCGCAGACAGCATCTTCAATGAAACCCTCTGCGCCGGAGGACGGGAAGGCGGAAAGGACGCTTGTCAGGTACCTACAGCCATTTTGATGCTTAACCGGACAATCCTGTGCCTATCAAAATCGACAAAAAGCTTATAATCTAAGCGCCTGAATTAAGGGCACCCCTTGTAGGATACTGATCTCAACTATGTTTAAAGTTCTAGTAGTTACTGGAATGTGCAAAATTATATGTATTTTAGAATGCTCGCGTAAGTTCCCGAATATTCTGGAACATTCAAAACTGTACTTCATATATCAAGAACTAACGATTGTTTAGATTATTTACTTTAGTAACATTATGTCTACAAAGATTTTATTTAAATATCCAGGACAGAAAATTAAATTGATTTGGAAAAATTCTATGATTGAACTTATATGTAAATAACTGTTCTCAGGGTGACAGTGGTGGCCCTCTGATGTACCAGATGCCTAGCGGGCGGTGGACTGCCGTCGGAGTGGTCTCCTGGGGCTTACGTTGCGGAGAGCCCAACCACCCTGGACTATACGCACGCGTTGACAAATACCTGGGATGGATCGCACAGAACGCCCGCTTCTAGAATAGGAGAAAAAATTGCTCTAAAATGTATTAAAAGTTCATATGATCTATATTTTGTTTTTATTATGATTTTTTTTAATTTTTATGTACTTACAAACTACTTATACTATATTATGTAGTCTTGTATTCTTTAACACCAAAATAACTAGGCATCTTTTAAAATCACATTCGTATATGTAAGTGTAACTGAACCTTAAGTATAAGCTAATTAAGTAAGTCTTTCACAACATCTACAACTGACCGAAACTAAGCGTAGAACCATTAATCTCTTTCCACTCGCACTTCTCGCGATTCAACATTCTTACAAAGTCCATCGAAGATCATCGAATTTAGGTGGAATACTTGCAAGCCCTAAAAATCTGTTCATACTCTTATACGTCTGTGAAGTAGAAAACTTTATGACCTCATCTTCTGTTTTGAAAGTGAACTGTTCAAAAGGCAATCTTTTCATTGAAATTCTTTCAAATCTGTCCGACTTTCCAAAAGACGGAGGTTCTCTATTCGACTGTGTACTTATTTATGTATTTCCTTTTCTTTCAATTCTTTACTAGTTAAGTCTTAGTTTCCTTGGTGTATTAGATGAAAGCAATTGATCTCTGAATTTATTCAGTTTCACTTTTTTCAAACAGTATCCTCGGTTTGTGTCGATATTTCCTTAGATTCTGGTTCAGTATCCGCGCTTGGACTCGTTGATAGAGATGGCAGCCGTTTTGTGGGCAAAGCGTCAGGCCGTAATTGAGGTTTATGAATAATCACTGACTTTTCAAAATGAAGACAACATACATAATGACTTCTTGGCTTGGTATTTGGCCTTGCTAA
Source organism: Heliothis peltigera (assembly GCA_958496145.1). Lineage (NCBI taxonomy): Eukaryota > Metazoa > Arthropoda > Insecta > Lepidoptera > Noctuidae > Heliothis > Heliothis peltigera. Next base: position 4,335,599 of record OY292341.1, read on the forward strand.
GTCGGGCCTCCCAATCAATTCAGCCCATGTCTTACGCCTAAAAAAATAAGAATAGTAAAATATGACAGGGACAGATACACAGATGTGTTTGTCACATCCAGGCGAGAAATAGCCTTTCAATAAAACAGCTAGTCCTTTGATTGAACAACGCCATTAAATCAGTAGCTTAAGTTTTTCAACATTACAGTGATTAAAAAGCCGCCGTAAGCCGCCGTTTGACCGAAGTAGTTAAGCGCCCACCAATATGGCATCAAATAGCTGTTGCTGTTGATAGTTACGTTTATTTTAACAAAAAATCTTATTAAAACTGTTAAGATAAATATGAAGTTTATATGTAACAAAAAAAGGCTTAATATTAAAAACAAGTGAGAAACGACAAAAGATAGTAATAGTTTAGGTTTATCACTTACCTTTCTTCATTGACGGGTAAATGGAAAAAGGTTAGGTGTTTATCCCTTCTTTTACTTGACCTGCACCCATCTACAGCACATAAGGCACCAGAAGACATCGTAGACTCGTGTACGAAGGTACGAAACGTAAAATTGAGCAGCGTGCGTGCGCCTCGTTTGTAAAAACCGCACTGAATTTGGTCCGCAAACGGACGACGACCCAAGACCGCTCGACCGGGCTATAGGTAATTATAGCGCGCAAGTACCGGAGCGATCACAGAGGCATTGTTCAGTGTGCCGCTGTCTAGAGAAGCGGTCGGTCGCAAACTTATGATGTCGTGAATTGTAGATTCTGAACTTCACGTCATAGAAATGGATTACCGTCCACTCTTTTTCATTCAAAAGCAATGCCAGAATACTCGTATAAAATCACAAAAATAATGCATGGATGTAGATAACTAAAAAGCTCTCAAACGACTAATAAAACCCTCAATTAGTGTAGATTTTAGGCATGATTCTTCAATGGTTAGGCAGACTAATGATTTACGAGAAATTGCCTTCATGATGATGATGGCATCCAGGCCGATTGTCGACTAAGGCGTCCGTTCTCTTTTATGGAGATCAGCCAGCTGCGCAGAACATACAATCCGACAATACAGCAATCCGACACGACCGGAGAGAGATCAGGCGCAGGACCGACATTTACGTGCTCTCCGAAGCACGGGTGAATCAATCACCAACTTCCAGACTAGGCTGCTTTATGAAAGTTTCTCATAGTACTATTGGTATAAACAATTTTAACAATTGGCGATCAAATCATGTCGAACTATATTGGGTGGAACCTAATAGTTTACCCAAGTCATAAGAGAGTGTATGTGAAGTAAAATAATGATCATAATGAGCGTACGTGCAGTACAGTCAAACTGCATAAAATATTAGTATAATGGCACTGCGTGTATGCAAGGCTGCACGTACTCCTATTAATATCATAATTACACCTCCAAAGAAATAAGTTTCAAATGAGCTTTAACCATCCTGGACGACCAGATGGCGTAGTAGTTAGTGTACCCTGTCTACCACGCTAGAGGTCGCGGGTTCGATTCGCGCATCAAGTCAAATATTTGTGTGCCTGAACTCGGGCGTTTGACTTAGTCTGGGTGTTAAAGTAAAGTATATAAGTACATTTGTCAGTTGTCTAGTACTTATAGTATGTACGAGATTTGCTTAGCTTGGGACTAGATGACGTTGTGTGAATGTGTGAGGAATATTATTATATATTATATATTCTACCTACGATCCGAAGTAAGTGACAGAGAGAATTACGCTTACAATAGCTTTTTTCATCTACCGTTGCTAATGCTCCTAATAACAATGTTACCTAAGGTAAATTATTTCTCAACATGTATAGAAGTTATCGCTTTGCTGATGGTCCCTGGGAAGGTTGTTTGCGGTTCATACAACCACATGATAGGAACACATGATAAACAAGTTCACACAATAACGATCAATATATAAGGAACCTCTGACTCGCAAGGGGGAATTATAGCTGTGTAAATCGGTAAGTTGGTCTTTAATATTTATGTATATCACCAAATATCTGGAGATGAAGAATCCCAAGTTTGGCTTGTGCATAACACCGTTATTTGAATACCATGGCTGACAAATCTAACACTAGTTCTGTAAATCGTGGGTGCGTTTACAAACAAGATAAATACCTCGTGTGGGGTAACACCACCCACACAAAATCCCATGAGCTTATTTGTTTTAAATTGTTTCCTTCAATTTTCAGGTAAGCTATAAGTATAATTACAAATATGCACTCCATATCCGCTTGGAAGCTGGCTCGTAGACCAAACTACATCACTAATAAGGACAAAGCCTACCCTTACTCCGAGGCGCCTTATTTGGGAGAATACCACTTAGTGAAGATACCTCCATCTCTCAACACCTTGATAGAACATGTCGATTACTGGGGCGAAGGCAGGATAGTAACCGAAGCCGGTATTAGTGGTTTCTCGGATTGCTACAACGTCAACCATGTTTATCAACTCGTGAGCAATGGTCCTGACCGTGGCAGGAAAATTCCAAATAGGATCCCAGTCGTTAATTACACGAATTGTGACACTAGCAGCTACGTCAAAGATAACTCGGTGATCACCGTCACGATCATGGGAGCACCTATCAACAGCAGTTGCGCTAAAGACATCGCGCGCATGGTGAACTCCGATCTCGGCCAAGTTATTGCGTATGGATTCAGTACAAGTTCGCAAGACATAAAAAATCTTATAAATGAATTAAATCAGAAAGCAATATTTCACTGTCCTAAATACACCTTACCCGCTGGACTCCAAGGCTTGACTTTATTTGATAGCGAACTTGCTTTCCTAAATCTGACGGTGGTAAAAGACCATCTTTATAACAACATCTCCGCAGGGACGTACGATGTTGCCTTGGATTTGACAAAAAATATGAACAATGAAACTGGGCGTCAAGCCATACGTGAAGTTGTTACAAAACTTATTCGTGAAGCTAACGCCAATGTCATGGCATATGCTTACAAACTGTGGAACAGTGAAGATGGTCAAATTATACGTAAGAGTTTCCCAGCTGCCTTCAGCCTAATATTTAAAGGGGACGCCGTAACAATTGTTAATAAAGAATACCAACAAGCTTTGAAATTAGATGCGAACGTTGATTCTTATAATGACAGACTTGCTTGGGGCGATCGTTTTGATAAAACAAGTAAAAGAGTGAGCTGGAAGTTCATGCCGATGTGGGTAAATGATAACGTTGTATTTAAAATATACAATATGGACTGTAACATGTATTTAAAATTAGATGCTAATACAAACAGTTTGGGAGATAGAAAAGCTTGGGGTTCTAGCAGTGATAATGACGCTATCCACCAATATTTTGTTGAGCCACGCATGAAAGATGAAACTCTGGTCTTTCGTTTAATAAACTGCGAACATAACCAGGCACTGAAGATGGATGAAAATGTGGATTCATATGGCGACAGACTCATTTGGGGACATAATGGCGATCCCCGTAGAAAGCACAACAATTTAAATTGGGTTATTACTGATAATACCAAAGTATGGGAAAAGGGTATTATTGAAATATAGATGAAAGCTTCAATGTATAAAGATAGGTTTTCGGTCGAAAATGTTTGCGCATAAATAAACTATGCTATATACTTGGTTTTTTTATTTCTTATGCTAGGTATGGTATACCGTAAGCAGTTTCTCTTTGATAGATAGCGTATCAAACTGACACATCCACATTGGCATAACTTTGTCATATAAGTTCATACCAGTAATATAGAGTCTGGTGGAAATAAATAACTGATAATGCTGCTAAAATATTCAGATTGTCATTGTATTTATGAGCTTATTCCACAGTTATAATACAAAGAACTTATTCTACGACAGCATGGGCAAGGTAACTGTCTCCCCACATTGTTCTATGGAGTGCAACATGTCCAGTACTTGGTCTTCGGTCACCGCTGGGTGGAACGTGAAGGCGAGACGGAAGAAATTCTTGTAGCGACGTACAGGGGAGTATGCTACCATCAGCTGCGAGTTTAATGTGAGGAGTTCCTTTATTTTTGGAGTTATCTGGGGGTAGAAATTTTATTGTATTATTACACAATCTCAAGGAGTCAAATGTATCGTTAAGTTCAAGTGAATACTTGAGGACCAGTTAGTGGTAGAATGGTTACTAGTTAGATATTGACTTAGAGAAATGGAATTAAGAGTATCTAATGAATTACAAAGATCGTTCATTGTATGCTGAAATTGAATAACAATTACGTCATCAGTAAAGTCGCCAACTAATTATAAAAAATCAGAAATTAAAGATTTAAAAGTGATCAATTCGGTTCAGTTGAAACTAGGAAATAGCTCAAGCGGGAACAAACGGAGATAAGACATATAAACTGCTTGTTCGTATGTTTTATTCACTTCTCTCCTTTTCCCCAGCTCCCCGCTAGAACCTCAGAAGTAAGATCATTTAATTAGAAAATAACATTATTTCCTTACCTTATGCATGGTCTCCCACCAGCCTTCGTCCTGTTCTCTCTCCCTCATAAACCTCGGAATGTACCAGAAGCACACGTTAGGGCACTGCAGCACATCCGACACTAGCTTGAAGCCCTCCCTCTTAGCTACGGTGTTCAGACAGAACTGCGCTATAGCCATCGTCTGGTCTGCAAGTTTATTAAGACCGAGATCTCCGCGAGCTTTCCACATCATCCATAGCTTGAAGGCATCGATCTGGAAATTAGTGGGGTTACTCATTAATACTACATTTGGTGACAGAGATAAACGCGGATTGTTTATTTGAGTGAGATTACTATTTCCTTCCACTCTAAGGACGAACGAGCCAAGTGCTCTTAGATTTCTTTTTACTTTTCGATTTGTTATTATTGAGTGTCCACTATGACAGAAATTAAGTCTCCAAGATATTTTTCCACCTAATTTGGTAAGAAAGATAGAAGGTTCTTACGCTTTTCTATCACTACTACCACTACTACCTATCTGAGCGCCCAACACAGGTCATCATCATCTACCGAGCCTTTTCCTAACTATGTCGGGGTCGGCTTCCAGGCCATTACAGGTAGACCATGTATTGGATAAACAAAATTATTTAGGACATATGGTCGACCTTCTATTCCAAAAACGAAAACTTTCCTTTCTGAATATGGCCGGGTTCCTTCAATAGCTTTTACGTTATTCAAACAAATATGCTTAAATACACTAAATACTTACTTTTCTCCCGCACTGCACACTCTTGTCCCCAGTATCGTAGGATACGTCGTAAAACTTATCCTGTTGGAACAGGTACTGCGCGGCGGCAGAGTTCGCCTCGTGCAACAGGCCTTTGTCTCGAACCATGAACACTGAACATTGTAGGGGAGCACCCGCCATCTTGTGGGGGTTCCACGATAATGAGTTGGCTCTGGAATTTTATAAGTCTTTTTGTAATATCAAATAATATTCAGGGGTATTTTTTGAGAAAGCATAAAACTTTCATTTGGTGAATTTAAAGCGACCTCCAAAATTATAGAAAAGAAATGCTAGAAGATTCCTTGAAGTTTGATTGATTGCCGAAACTAGTATGGTTATTCTCAATAAAATTCATCTATTGAAATATTCGAGTATATTGTTAAAGAAGATTGTACTGTACCTTTCTATGCCTTTCAGTTTGGTTTTGTATTTAGGTGAAAGCATCAAACTGCCTCCCCAGCAAGCCTGGAACATACATCAAAAAACCGTACAGCTACTTTTCAAAGAGTAAATAAACTATTAAGAACTTAGACCAGAGATGTATACTGCAGGTTTATGGGGAAAAATACTATTTACAAATAGCCGTATGACGATTTTAAACAGAAAATCTAATATGTTGAATTAAACTTTCATGGCCACTAACATTTGAATTACTTTTTAGGAGATTGCAACCTTTTTATTGAGTTCCCGATATTTCGGCGTAAAGGTACATGGTAGCAATCTCGTAACAAATAATTCAGGAAATCTAATTTTATAGGCAAAGACACTCTTTGTTAGTTCTTAAAACTTAATCCGTTAGGACGTAGTCAATCAACTTACATCAACATGCATCCAAACACCATGCTTTTCACACACGTCAGCCACAGCCTCTAAATCATCGATGGCCCCCAACACCGTAGTCCCAGCTGTAGCGTTCACGAATACAGGACACCTGCCAAGATCTATTTCTTTCTGAACAGCCTCTTCTAGCTTCTGAATGAGCATCTGTCCTATGTCATTCGTCGGTATGATCCGGATAGATTCTGTGCCGAAACCCAGCCAGTGAGCTGCTTTCTTGATGGCGTAGTGACTCTGAAAATTTGAGGATAAAACTTTTAATACAAATACTTCGTGAGCTTCGAACGTTGTTTAGAAAACCTTAGTATCGTCTCACATGCAAACAGAACTCTCGGTGAGTGTAAAATTATCCCTAAGGGAAACATTCATGATCACTAGATCAATTTCGAAATCTAAACTCATTTCAGCGTAAAATTCGCGACGCATACAGAAATGAGTCTTTAACATGATATTAATGGTTAATCTACTATTTTACCACCAATTTAACTACAACAGTTCTAACCAATGAGAATTTCCCTAAGAGAAAGTCCCTAAGTTTTGAGCTTTTATCACACAAATATTCGCTGACAGAGAGCGAGCAAAATAGTTGAAATGAGGACATTGCCTTACAATGTATTATTCTTACATAGACAAAGATCACGATCAAGATTAAAATTTTGAATTTGAATTGAAGATTGGTTCCAGATGAACCAATTTTACTGAGTAGATACTTTATTCTGTCTAAGTACCACATTCTACAAAATCCTACTCATCTCATGTAAAACTTACATCTTCTGAAGTAAATATGACCATCTCAGGCAGATTTCTCATGCCTTTAGCCTTGATGTCAGGGAATGCCTTGTACCTCGCTGCTACCATCCCGTAGAGGATGGAGATACTGCCTCCAGGACTGAAGATACCGTCCCCATCGGGTGTGCCGAACAGTTTGAGTATGTGACCCAAAAGTTTTAGCTCAATGAGAGTGAAAACTGGAGCCACTTCAAATGTGTACCTGAAAAATAGGAAAACAAATTACTTACGGCCAGTTTCACCGGTTACTGATAAGTTCCAGATAGTTTATCTGGCAGATAATTTCATACAAATTCTGTTCCATTTTTTAATTTATCTGGTAGATAGTGCCTATTTGTAACCATCAAATTACCCAAAAAAAAAAAAAAAAAACAATAAAATCGGCTCTTAAACTTCCTTTCAACCCGGTTAACTCGGAATTGCAACGATCATAGCTGCCCTGTATATAAAAGTCACACTTATCACAATTGCAACCACTAAGCTTAAATTCATCATATTCATTACATTCTTTACAATGAAAGCAATCACACACTAAAACTGCAATTATAAATAACGCTCTCCTGAACTCAAACATAGGTCTTAATGTGTTTGCAGATGAATGGAAGATGATAATGTCAGAATATTTGATTTTTTGTGAGAAGAGTGCATGACTGTGAAATATTAATTAGCATAATTGGCTTCAGCCGTTCTATTTAATGAAATAAATGAATAAGTAGTGTTCTAAGTATTTATAGAACACAGTCTTTGTTAACTTATTCTAAGCTACCATTTTAAGGTCAGCATGACCCATCACGTCTTGACTAGCTCATAAAACAAAAGTGGAGTCAATACTAGAAAGCGCGACCTATGCAGGTCATGTTTTAGGAAAGTTTTACCACTATTTATTAACTATAGAAGACATGTCTTACTCGTTCACAAATATTGCACATAGGCTAGAAAATGTTCTAACTTAGAAACTGGTTATAGGTATTGACAAATTAGAAACTGCATTCTAGGCTTAAGGACGTTGCAATTACTTGTTAACCTTATCCGCTGTTTATGAGAATAAAGTACTTATACCTTGATTGTGATTTTGTTAGTGTTAGGTATAGTTTGATCTTATTTCAAAGATTTGAACAGCGTCACAACTGCACTTAGTGTCTTCCACAATCATAACGTCCTTTGATACGATTTGAATTATACGTAGGTATGCCTTCATCATCAGCCTTTCTTATAAGGTTGGGCATAGGCCTCGACTCAGACAGAGTAGGATTGATCACGCTAGCTTAATTCGGATTGGTGTATTCATAGTCTGACTTCATAGTCCAGATTTCCTCAAGATGTTTTCCTTCACCTTTAATCAGTCAGTGGTGTCCAAGATATACGTCTAAAGTACAATACATATAACACGTATACCTACTGACTAGTATTACAAGCTTCCGTGATCCATGCCCCGGCCAACCCGTAGGGATCTGTGCCACAGAACAACTGGTTCCTGAAGGTAGCCTTGTGTGTCTTCACGCTGTACTTCAATACTTCGCGCACGCATTGTTCCAGGTCTTTGTCACTTACGCCTTTTGTAACGTCGAGGTCCAAAATTGCCTGAAATTAGAGTTTCTTATAAGTTTAATTAGTTACTGGTTTATAAAATATTATAGAAATTTTCGATAAAGATAATTTTATGAGCGTTTGTAACAAAGTCGAGTTTTTACTTGCAAGCTACATGGTAAAAACGACAGCCAACTGGGTCGCAATAGCATGTCGATAACACAAATTTTATCAGTTTCCCTTTAGGCACAAAATATTTTAATGATGATAGCTCGATCTGTATCGTAGGTAAGTTTAAAAGATATCAGCACATCAAGGTACTACAATATGTCAACATTTCTTAATAGATTTTCAACTTTATCGCTGAAACAATATGGTTCAAATTTGATTGGGAAAATATGACAGTTTCAGTAAGGTAGCTTGATGTGCTAGCATGTGTAACTATAAAAGAACTAGTCGAATAATAAAATCCTTTATGTATAGGTATGTGAGGGCCAACTATTCCTAATGAAATATCGCTGGTAATATTCTATCGTTTTGCAACAAGTTTCTGCTTTCAACGCCTCGTAAGTGCAATGAAGGTGCAACGACGGCAAGGCTGGCGTATTAACATACTGGCTTTACATTTTAATCAGGGTTTAAAGTACCTTGGAGATTGAGTTTGTCTATCTATTTTACTTAGTTAAGGATTTTTTCTTGGGCAGATGTTGCAAACATTTAGTTTCTAAGGCAGATGCCACGACCAGAGCGCAAATGCAAACATAAAATGTTGTATCTTTTTATTAACTTATTTTACTTAAGCTACCATTAAAACTACGTAATCTTATCTATCATTTGCACACACGCGGTTCGACAACAGGGCCTCCATATTTTTTCTTTTCATGATATAACCGGCCATCGATGATTTCATGAAATCAACATTTTTTAAATCCATGAAAATAAATGTAGTACCAGTACATTCGAAAGATTTGTTCTTAATATAAATAGCTAAGTAACAGTTGGTAATGAAACCTTCCGATGGTATCTATCATTAACAATGATTTTACAATGTATGTACAAAATTATTTACTCAAGAATATATAATGTACTCAGAGTTAGACAAGGTATGATAAAATCTAATATTCATACATTGAATACGATAGACTGATAGGGTTCGACGAAAAATGAGCAATTAAGAGTAATAGATTCACACCAAATATAAACGTTTTAATAAACAAACTATTCTTTAATCGTGTGAAAAGAGAAATGCAAACAGTCTAGGCTTATCGGTAGAAGGTCGTTCATGTTGGCCTAGGTACGTTAGAAAATTTGATATTGGAATTTTACCAGCAGTTTTTCAAACTGCGTTATGCTTGGAAGACAATTCACAATTTTTAAATTAAGTAGGTAACACTTATCAAAGATTTCCAAATCTTTTTTATTTAACTCCTACGAAAGGGATTTATAGTAATGCCAAATAGCCATTTTTGGGCATTTTATCCAGGATACTTCATTATAGCCAACTGGAGTAAATAATATACTCAACTGGAGTTAAGGCCCTTTTTTAGGGACCCATGTCAAAGCTCGTCCTCGTAAAATTATAGGGCGTCCCATAAAGATTAAACTTCTAACTTCATATAAAAAAAAAACATTTTACAAAATAATAAAACCGACTTCTAAAAACACTGAAAAGCTAAAAATACTTTGATACGTCTTGAACTTTGATAAAAAAGTTTGAATTTATTGTAGCCTTCCAAATAATTATTTCTTTCGAATTAAAATTGAATCTAAATGAACGTAGGTAGGTACATGTATTCAAATTAATTTAACGCAAATACTCCGATAAAAAGATTTATTACAATTTACTCATTTAAGATAATCTTTCCCAAAATTAAAATAGCCTCTTTTGAACGATATAATAATAAACAACTACCTCCAATTCCTTCGGGTGTTTGAACCTTATCAGCGGAACACTCTCAGCCCTGTCTTCCTTGACTAAACTGAGCACTTTATCTAAAAAAGATGTACCGTTCGGCTCCATCGCGTTCACTTCGTCCACACAGAGCGTGTGCGCAGGGCAATAGAGAATGCCGTACTGGCACGGGCCAGACGCACAATGCATCTAACACAACAAACAATTACATTGTTTAATCATATTTAATTGCACAAAGGTCAAATTAGTTTACTCATCGTAGTATCAACATTTTTATTGTAATTAAGATCTCTAATTGTTTGCAATGGGTCTATGTAAAGCTATAGGTCAAAGACTTGACAATCGACTGGGCACCTACATGTATACATTTATATTGTGTTCATATTGAACGCGTAATCAGAATTGGAATGGAAAGTTATAATTTTACGCAAATCGTTTATTGATGGAATATTTTGTAAATAATGCTAGCATGAGAGAAAGCATTCAAAAGTTAAACTTGGTATTTATATTAGTCACCTATGTAACTCGTTCAAGAATTTGGCTTCTATAGCTTGTCCCTCTCATTTATTTTTATATCAAATGGACAAGAATGTAGAATTTTTCTCCGTTGTCACCAAATAAAGACCCACCGATTCTATCTGTTATATCTGTTCACATGAGCGCTGCGAACTTTAATTTGATGTTGCCTTTTCAAGTCACTAACTAAGAGGAACGGGAGTCAAGGTTTAAGAAATTTATATATACCTATCTATAAATGCATCATACATCTTCAAATTTCCTATATAATGTCGCATACACAGATGTTCTACTTTTTGTGGCACAAGACCGTAACATATGGTGACGTAGCAACAACGTTTGTCATGATAATAAAATTATAGAAATGAAAAACCTCTTTTTTAACTATGGTTGATTGAATGTCCTAAATCTGGCATGACTGACCTCATTCACCACGCACAGCTGACTCGGCACGTCTGTTAACATTCAATTTGACCATGACATGACATAAAGCATTTGTCAAAAATCCAAATCAATGGTCCCGATCGTCCCATGTGGCATAGATATATAGATAGAAATATTTAATGTTTTCCGAAAAATACGTTTACAAATATTATTCTGCGGGGTAGCCTACTAGATTGCCGATGACACTAGGTTAAGTGTTAAGTGACTGAGACAAATCACCCGGACACCCGCTCAAAATTCATGTTAATTCCGTTCCCAAACAAAACATTACAATGAATTTCCTCAAGAACAAAAGAGGTGGCAGGAGGAACTCCACTAGCGTTATGGCAAGCACTGAAAAATGGAGAAATTACAGTCGCAGAATCTCCCGTCGAGGTCAGGACCTATTTGATGAAGAATTGGATGATTATGAACCAAAGTACAAAGAAGTTAAAAATTGGATCGAGGAACTGTTTGAGAGAAAGAGCGATGCAGATAGAATTGACCAAGACATTGAAATACAATTGACTAAGAAGCAAACTCTTATTCTATCAACTTTGGTTCCCGATGAAGTGCTTTTGATGGACAAGTAAAGTATATAATGTAATTGACAAGATGTAATGTAGGACTAAACTTTTCTGAATTTTAATTAAAATGTTTAAATCTGAATCTAAATTGATCTTAGTACTAGTTGTATACTTGGAGATTTTTACAAAAATCAATATTTTTCAGATTCGATACAACAGATGCGAAAAGATTTGTTGGCGTCCTCCTCATGGCTGATGTTTCGGGCTATACCGCTCTGTCGGAAAGATACAATAACACTGGCAAAGGCGGCACCTACAGACTCACAGTAACCCTGAACACATACCTCGGTTCACTCATCGAGCTCATCTATGGACACGGTGGTGACATCATAAAATTCGCTGGTGACGCTTTCTTAGCACTTTGGAAAACTGATAAACGTTCGTTTTTATGTCACACCATTCACACAGTAATAGCTTGTGCTCTGATTATACAACATTCGTATGCAGTCTATGAAACTGATGTCAAAGTTAATTTAAAAGTGAAACTTGCGATATCTGCTGGCAATCTTATATTTGCGCCTGTTGGAACTGGAATAGACATGAGTTACATTATTTTTGGCCTACCTGTAATCGAAGCTAAAGCTGCCGAAAGTGTCTGTGCTTCGGGGGAAGTAAAGTTGACTCCCACGGCGTGGGGACATTGTTACTCCAGAAATTATGATCACATTATTCATGACAACGGATTTGTAACAATAAAATCTATTCTTTATGACCCTCATGATAGTAACGTCACAAAACCGTTTGCTGGCTTTGGGAATTTGATCAGACAAAGCAAAAAGACATTCAGTGCAATAGAAAGTCTGCCTGATTTTATTTTAGATGCATCGAAAAGTTCTAACGTTGCCGACGCTTTAAGGAAAAGCGAAGCATTAAACTTACGCAAAGCAATTTTGGTCGCTGAGGAAAAAAATATAGGATGTGAAATTCGCAGGTTTATGATCAGACCCGTTCTGACTCAAGTTGACGCACATCAACCATTGGAATACCTGACAGAAATGCGTCAAGTTTCAATTTTATTTGTCACTCTTAAGCCAAGAGAATGTTCATTTACCCAATTAATAACAATTGTTAACAATTCTTATCGAATAACCTGCGAAATAGTGTATAAATCAATGGGGTGTGTTAATAAAATAATTCTTTTTGATAAAGACATTATGATTTTAGTCGTTTTCGGATTACGGGGCTTCAAACACGAATCTGAAGCACAGGCCGCATTAAAGTGTGCCTACAGTATAAAAAAATCCGTGTCTGCACTTGATGGAGTTTTAGAAGTGTCGATTGGTGTGACGACTGGGCAAGTATATTGTGGAGTTGTAGGCCATCCACTTCGAAGAGAATTTACAGTTATTGGTGCTATTGTAAACAAGGCCGCAAGGCTTATGTGTGGATTCCGAAATAAAATCACATGTGATGAAACAACCTTTGTTAAAAGTAAAATGTCCAAAAATGGTTTCACACTTCAACCTTCCATAGAATTAAAAGGTATTGTTAAACCAGGAAAAATATACGAATACTCAGAAGATATAAGGGTTAAAGAGATGTACGATATACCCATGATTCCGCCCCTTCTTAATCGGAGTGATGAAATAGATTATTTTGATAGCTGGCTGGAAGATAGTAATTCAACTTATAGAGATTTTGATGCTCTCTTAATGGTAGGTGAATCACGAATTGGAAAAAGTAGAATTTTAGAATGGATGGCGCGCCATGCCAAAAATAATGGATATCGTGTATGTTTGTTAAGCTTAACTTCTATCCATTCTGCAACTGCCTATTTAGCGTTAAGTCAGATTATGAATCAAATACTTGAGCTTGAAGAACCTGTTGAAGGTTTTGCTAAAGAAGAAAAAATTTTACAATTACTAAAAGTTTACTCTGATGACCTGTGCTATTTGAATAACGTAATTAAAGTACGTTTTGCCTATTACGAAGGAGTTCATTCATTAGATGAAGCTAAGCGAAAAGAGAAGGCTAAATTCATGTTTGAGAAATTAATTAAAGCGATACCAGAAACGATAATTATATTTTTAGATGATTTACAAAATTTGGATTCATCATCTTGGGAATTCATATCATTGATGTTCAGCTCAATGAAAATATTTCTAGTCATATCCGTATCACGGGGAAAATTTAGTGCTGTACACAGTTGGCTTTACAGTGTATTTATAAATAATAGTATAAGGAAAATCTGTTTAGGACCTTTGGAACCAGAGTGGATCCCTGCTTTAGCTTGTCAAATATTAGACGTAGACTGTGTAGCAAATGACTTATGCGTCGCCTTGCGAAATAAATGTAAAGGTATGCCGGGACTAGTTGAGAGCTTCATCATTCATTTATTTTCTACCGGAGCAATTGAAATTAAACGAATACAAGATTCTGAAATATCAGACTGGGAATCGGCAGACTTACAGTTTCCAGATCCCGCTCTATTACACCCGCAGTCATTGGATGGTAAAAATCAAAGTGAACTTGATAGACTTATACAAAATGATGCCAAAGGAGAAATAGGTATATGCATAGTAACTGATAAAGAAGAACTGAATACAAATATAAATGCCCACAATTTAGATGCATTAATTATGATACAAATTGATTCATTGACACCCTATCAACAACTGCTTTTAAAAATTGCATCAGTGATAGGTAATTTCATACCGAGGGATCTGCTAGAAAATATCATGTATGAAAATAATGGTATGATTACAGCGAAAGCAATCAAAAGATTATTTGCTTTACGAATCCTATCGTGCGCAAATGCAGACTCTCTGAATAAATATAGTCGCAGAGGCACCACCTCTATTTCATCATTAATTCCAAACAGCTCATCCTATAATCCTAATCTTGTTTGTGAATGTTGTTTCGAATATGATCCAGAAACCTGTAATGACCTTCCAAAATATGCATTTTGTAAATTAATGCGATTCAGAAGCAAAAACTCGAGAAAAACATGCTACGAGCTGCTACCAATTAATCAAAAAAAGGAATTTCACACACGGATTGTTAATTACCTAGAAAATAATAAACAAAAATGCACAAACTGTGGCGGAACTGTTATGGTAGTTCAATCATTATTAAGTTTAGCTGGAGAAGAACCATCAAGTAGGCGCTCATGTGACTCAACAGACACTACTACAGATAAGAGTTCAGATGAGGAGTCGCAAGAAGAGGGTATCTTAGAGGAAGAAGTTACTTCGAAACGACAGAGCTCTGTTAATATATATAAAGCTAAATCGGACCAAACTACAAATATTTCAAAAGAATCATTACAAACAATCAAAGCTTCTAGTGAAGTAAAGCTATCCAACAACTCAAAAGAAAGCACACAATTTGACAAAAGAGATTCTCAAGTAATACCTATTTTAAAAGGAAGAGGCAGCGTCGATAGAACGAGCACGGGTCAAAGCGGCCAAAAAACAATAAAAAAAGTTACAATGACTAACTTTTTTGATAAGCAGTCTAGTTCTGAAGAATTTCTAAGATTTAAGATTTTTGATATGCTTCGTGAGGTTGCCGAAGCCGATGACCCTCGTGATTGGCAAAACCTTGGCATTGTTGACAGTCAAGAAGAAGTCGAAGAAATAAAAAATGACAAATCGAAAAAAACTTTTAGTGTCAATATTGAAAAAGGTGTTTCAGCGACTAATTTTGCCAGATGCACCTGTGCAGAGCTTAATATAACTATTAGTGAACAAGTTGTCCACCATGCACAACGTGCGGACTTAAAATCAAAAGCTATTGAATTCCTGATCAAGTACTCTTATTTGTGCATTCTAAGCAATAATATTGAAAATGTATTTGCTAAGCTTGAAGAGGCCGAAATGATGTGTCAAACGGTTCACGACTTAGATAATTTCGAAAAGAAGCGATTTTTGGGAAAAATCTATTCGCTAAGAGCTGCCGCATGCCTAATAATGGGAAACCTAACCGCAGCTAAACTTGAGACTGATCAAGCAACACAACTTTATAACATCAATTTACATAAGGTACCTGAATATTTAAAATTGCGAAACATTACCAAGGTTTTCAAATTTCAAAGGCAAAAACATCGTTTACATAAAGAAATGCTAAAGTCAGACTCAGTGTTCTGTTTGAACATAGCCACTTTATTATATTCCATGCTGGGAGACGAAAGAGTAACAAGGATGACAGCAACCCGTGCCTTGAATGTAGTACAAACTGTTGGCTGTTCCGTAGTGAATACATGTGACACTTATTGTAATGCCATACAAGTAGAATTAGACCGCGGTACACCAGAAGCCACAGCAGAAATAGAACAAATGGCAGCTCACTCTTTAAAATCATTTCCAAACCCTATTCAGGCTGATGAACTTTTCGCTGTTGGAAAACTTTTTATGACAACCTTTCGAGCTCGGATGGCCAGAGGTGAATTGGCGGCAACTATACGCTCTGGCTTCCGTGCATTAGCTGTTAGTCGTTTCTTGCAAGCTGAAGATGTATCTTTGGAGCTAATACCAGACTTGTTCTATATTCTACTTACCCGTCGGCGAATAGCAGAAGCTATCGACATCTTGCAGTTTGCCTTGCGATCAAGTCAACAAGATCATATGTCATATGACTCCGAAACATGGTATCACGCTCTGTGTATGGACATGATACTAGATGCAGGGTTCCAACTTGAATCTCCACAGGAGATAAGTCGGTTTGCTGAATATGCAATTAGTAGAGGTAAATCTGCTGGACCTAGTCGGCGCCGTCTGGTAGTAGGGCTGTGGACTTATTGGCTAAGAGCCGATTCAGAGAGGAAGGCGAAACGTTTCGAGTCTGAGGCACTAAGTTGGGCATCGCATGAAGATGATGGGTCGATGTCCACACTTTTGAGTTCAATGAGACTCGCTGAAGGAATGCTTGAAAGTTTAGCAAGGAAAATGGACGATTTGCGAAAGGTATTTTGATAGACTCGTTGTAAGAAAGTAGCGATGTGAGATACACATCCAAGCAATTAATATTAAAATACATTTTGTTTTTCTTTAGGTCGTAGATCTGATGGAATTACGCTCGATAGCAGACAGAGAACTAGGTCGATTGGAAAACGATGCACGTCTATTGCGAACTTTGCATCCTCGCTGGTGCCTACTGAGAGCAAACTCTTCAATGTTATCTGGCCGACATGCGGCTGCCACCGTCTTCTTTAATCAAGTATGAAACTGTATCGCTTTTTTGAAAGAATTAATTTTTAATACGGTACCTATGTTTGGTCAATTGATCTGTAAAATTTTTATCCCAAAAGGAAAGTAGTACTAGAATTTTTCACTTTAATTATTTTCCTAATAAAATCAAAACTTACAGGCTTCAGAAGCAGCAAAGAAGATGCACAACCGCCTTGAAGAAGCCATGGTTCGCGCAACAAATTCAAACTCAGTGGTCTGGATACAAAATGCACGCACAGGACAGTTCGTGCATTGGCGGGATGGTACAGAGTATGCGCAAAATTCTTGGCACCAAATCATGTACAGAATCAGCACCACAAGACGATAAAAACTATTTTCAAGTTTACGGTCACACAAATCATAATTAAATCGAATATTATCCTATGTACTTGAACGTGACCTCATCCGTATGTACCCGTTTCATGTGATCAACTTAAACCTTTGGAATGTAAAACAGTAATAAGCTTAGTTAATGTTTTATACGAATAAAGTGTAAGTCTTTTCAAACATAACGCCTACGTTTTTCTGTTTTCACCTTTTTATTTTAATAAACCACTATTACATAATGAATGTAGTTGTGGTTATTATTTTATTTCTTTAAGACATAATAAACACAAGGGATCTTAAAAGACAAGATTTCAAGTTAACTAAAGGCGTTAAAAACTTAAAACTGTTGTCATCGGATCGGTGATAATAAGTTGATAACAACATTGATAACAAAAAGTTTTAGAAGTATATCGCTCAGTAACTCGGTAATAATTGCGTAATTATCTGTTATTCATAAGATAATTGTGACGGTGGGTGTCCAGACGTATTGAAAATGACGAATAAAAATATCGTGTTTGTCGGAATAATCGCTAGTTCAAGTTCCCTGAATAAACTTGATATCATCTCCGGATACATTGCAGTTCAACATGGAAAGGTTAAAATATATAACTTACCTACTACCTATAAATTATACACAATATTATGTATTTACAGACAAATGAATCGATAATATTAAGTTAATTTTTGAAAGTTCTAAATTTAAAACTTTATTTTACAGATTGTCAAAAAAGGTTCCACAGATGAGTTTGAGAAATTTGAAAAGGCTGGAGAATTTGCAAGCTATAAAATAATAAAATTAAGCCGGAACCAATTTGTCATACCTGGGTTTGTAGACTGCCACACCCATGCTCCTCAATTCCCTAATATTGGTCTAGGTTTAGATAGACCCCTGTTAGAATGGCTAGCGAAATACACATTCCCACTAGAGAAAAAGTATAGTGACACCAAGTTTGCTGCTAAGGTCTACGACCAGGTAGTGGTGAGTAAATCGGCTACTTTTAACTGATCACCGGCTAAAACAATCTGCTCAATACCAAAATAGAAAAAAAAACTGAGCTGCTATATATTGTATCACATACAATAACTCTTTATAATAATTAAACTTTTTATCGGAGGCTATAAACAATATCAGTCCTTTTATTGTCCTTCTAAAGGGCAAGGGCCTGAAGGCTTATGCTTTAATTACTGCATTTTCTAGATATATATATAATATAAATATATAAATTATAGCCAAATTTAAGTTCCTAAGCTATAATGTAGTAAATAACATACCTATATCCACTCCTAATTTTAAATACATCATAATAAAACCATCAAAAAATGCATCTTTTCAGCAACGGTTACTCAAAAATGGAACCACAACAGCCTGCTATTTCGGTTCACTGCATGTTGAAGGCACATTGGAACTAGTCAAAAGTGCCATCAAGCACCACCAACGAGCTCTTATAGGTAAAGTGAGCATGAACAAAGAAAATGATGCAGGGTACTACAATGAGACCAACAAAGAATTGGCTGATGTTGAAGAATTCATCAAAACTGTTATTTCTTATCAGGTTTGTGTCTCTTCCTATCAATCCAGTTCACTTGGACTCTTATCTTTGTTGCAAATAATATAAATAGTAACAAGTTGCTATCATTTAATTTAAGGTCAAGTTTAATAAATAAAAATTAAACAGACTGCACACTTTTCAGGGTGGTTGGTCTCTAGTTCAGATTCCTAATCTTAAAGAAAAGGATGGATAAGTAATATTTTTCATGTGCATTTGTCTTCAGAATGAACTAGTGGAACCTGTGGTGACCCCAAGATTTGCAGTCAGTTGTGATAAAATATTAATGGAAGGCTTATCTAAAATAGCTAAGCAATATGATTGCCGGATACAGGTAACACACCAGTTATCTACTAAATTACCATGTTACACAAAAAGCTTAATCAATTTTATTTAAATTTTCTTATTCATATTCATTTATTTGCATTGTAATTTTTTTCAGAGCCATATATCAGAAAACCTGTCGGAAATAGAATATGTATTAGAAACAAATCCCAAATGCAAAACTTATGGAGATGTTTATGATGAAAGTGGCATATTTACTGACAAGGTAAGTTACACCAGGAGCTTGTGTCTAAGTAACAGCTACATGGGTCGATTGGTCATGTCGGCGCCGATAGGTCATAAGGTTAAGCAAAGCTTAGATGGGTGACCATCTTGTCATGATGCGTTCCTCCGTGTTTCGAAAGGCAATATTCGTAGATTCACCCGTCTAGCTAATCTACGAGAAAGCTATAGATAGACTTTTTCATAACTGTAATCAAATCAAAGGACTGCTGATGTTGAAGCAGGTCTCCGTTACTCCATGTACATGCATCCTATAAATACCTAACCATTTCGCCGATCAGTCATTGCGATAAAAGTTTTTAAACTTTCGCGACTTGTACCCACACTCACTCTACGTAAGGATAATATTTATTCTATAACTTTTTTTTTACCCTGCATTTCGGTCGAATTGCACCACATAATTTTTAATTTGTACTATTATGAACAGCAATAACAATAATTCCTACTCACCTTTTCTCCCATAACTTTGGGTTCCAGTGTATAATGGCTCATGCAGTTCACCTAACAGACGAGGAGCTGACCTTGTTGCCGAGTAGAGGAGTGTCTGTCGCTCACTGTCCGGCTTCTAATACAAGACTCAAGTCTGGGCTGTGTCCTGTGAGAAGGATTATCAATGCTAACATTACTGTTGGGTTGGGAACAGGTAAGAAAAATATTGTAACTGTTCAGGCCACTTGCGATATGTAAAGATATCTAATTCCTGAAATATGTAGCTAATACTCGAACAAATACTTTTTGTAAATTCAAATAAATCAAAAATCAGATATGTATCACCATAGCCTTTTGCTATCCGAATCTGAAAAAAAAATGGCAAATACGAAATTATGAACTATGAACTAGTTGTATTCCGAAGTTTACCTCTTCATCAGTCAGCAAATTGTGCGAAAAAAAAATAAGTTTAAAAATCTGACTGGGAGGATCTGGGAGGGATCCCACAACACTCGCAGCGAGAGAGGCGTTATTTGATGATTACCAATCCAAAAAAAAAGGAAAATCAATATCCTACTATACTCTCCTTCAGATGTATCCGGTGGCGACAGCGCATCAATACTGGACGCTATACGAAGAACTATGGACATCTCCATGTGTTTAGAGATGCAAGGGAGTCCGAACCATGCTCTGAACTGGAAGGAGGCTTTCTACCTCGCTACTTTAGGCGGTGCTAAAGGTAAGACCTTGTGTTTCTTTCCTTGAAAGGTCTACATAAGGCCTTCAAATATATTCCGGGCTAAGGGATTGTTCGCAAGAGTTACTGCAGCCCTGGCACATAAGGAACTCCAGAATAGTCCTGAAGGAACAAAAGTGAGCTTTAGTTAGTGAAAAGACTGACACTTCCTCCAGCTGCACCCACAGTAGAAGGCGGGGTCACGAAGATGAACTTGTTTTAATACACGCGTCCTTTTGTTGTATTTGAAAAGACTTCTGCCATACTACGGCTTTACTTACTTAGCCATTTTATATCTATCACGCCTTATGACCAGTTTTTTTTAACCATACTATAATCTCACCATAAATAACACTTTATTTTTTTCACAGCATTGAACTTAGATCACAAAATTGGCAACTTCGATGTAGGCAAAGATTTTGACGCCTTGCTGGTGGATGTCTATTCTAAAGATAGCCAGATTGACAACTACGAAGGAGCTCTGCCAACTACCACTGAAGAATATGTCGTGGACCTGCTACAGAAATTCATATTTTTGGCAGACGACAGGAATATCGTGCAAGTTTATGTGAAAGGAGAACTAGTTAAAGATCTTTTGTAAGAATTTGATGACAAGATACATTTTTTTAAATTGTAAGTATGAGCATTTTTTATCGTAATCAAAGGATATTTAATTTACAAAATTAATATTAAACAACATAAAATCAGTGTTGCCTTGGTCCTAAATAGTAAGATAAATAAAACTCAAAAGTAATTTGTTATACTTTTTATTCTTGTGTAATTCTTTATAATTTGTGTAGAAAAAATGTGCAAATATAATGTGAAAATACAAACTGATTTTACATAAGCAAATACCGTAAATACAATAATACTAAAGGAATTGAATTTAAATTTATTCCCATATTAAACGCGACGAACATAACAATGCAAGTGTGACCTACGGATAATATAGGCTATCATTGCACTCGTTTAAGGCTGTTACATTTCCTAATAAAAACTAACATAAATTTACTATTATAGTATAAAATCGCTAGTAACACTGTTATAATTTTGTTAAAGCTCCGAGATCTGTTCTAACATTTTATGACAGAAAATAATACTCAAATGCAACTGGTGTCGTTATATACTTAAGTCGGTGGAATGATTAGATAAATGTATTCGAGGGTTAGTAATAAATAATAATTATAACATATAAACAGTCTTATAAAGTCGAAAATAATATTATACTATCTAAACTTTAGAGCAACTTATATTATTGTACAAAAATGTTACTAGTATTTAGTTAATAATGTTATACTTTTAAAAAAATGTTAATTTATTAAAAAATAGGACTCACTTGAATAAAGACGAAAAATATAAGCTAACTTTTACAATTTACAAAAATTTAGTTTTGTCGCTATTGGTACCACAAGAGCACAGGAAACATTTGACGGCTGTTCATTACGTTGTGATGTCAACAACGACAAGTCTTTTGATCTCAAAATCTACACATTAAACTACGACATTCGTTATCTCCTAACACTAATAATGAACACAGGAACTTGGACGTGCAAATCCAAAAATGCAAGCCAGGTATCAATAAACTTTTAGTTTCCTCTATCTGGCAACTATTGGGACCACTAGTTCAGTGATCGCCGCAGCCCGAACATTTGAATTTGTTAATCATTTACCAGTAACATATTCGTATACAGCATGGGACTATTCGTCACAAAAACCATGCCTAAAATGGGGAATACTATAGTTGACAACAAATACCTCACCTGAGATATAAAAATATACAATAAAGGTGATAAAAAGAAACGAAATATAACAAAAAGTACTTCTTAATATGGCCATGACGTAGCCGTGGATAGCAGTGATGTAACCGCTAGCCGAGTGCTAATACTTAATAATACGTAATTACACAACGAATATAAAATTACTTTGAGCTGCCTTCGATACACAAATCTTTACGATAACAAACAGGCACTAAGCCCGCACACTTGTGTACCAAACAATTATCAATTATTTAACATAACGAAAACTGCTTTTGACCTGCATTGAAACAATTTAACCTAAAACAGTCTTAAAATACAATCTTACAAATAAAAGGTACATTTTATAAAAATAAATGTGCGAATGATGTGCATACAATGACACATGTTACTCCAATAATAACTAAATTATATACATTATTTTTTTAACAAAAAAGAAACATTTGATCCATTGCGAGTCTTATTAACTTATAACATTATATTTTTATAACTACCTATATGATAATGTGAAAATAATATTTATGATGTGAGGAAATAATATAATATATTTAAATGTCAACGTTAGGTATAACTAAATGATTTCTCATAAGATTTCTGAATCAACTAGCACCTATATTAATTTATCAAGATCCAATTGTAGATATTTAGAGAAAGTTACAAAACAACCTCTATTAAAAAAGTCGACAACTGTATAATATGTCATTTTGTACTATTCAATAATAGACAACATTATAATTGCAATATGTGAATGTGACTGAATACATAACTATGTATGCATAGTTTTCAACCGTATTTGTTCGTTAGGTAAGATAAATGTTTCTAAACATAGCTCAGTCTTTTGTATCTGGCTCAAATTTGGCGGATACCTGTATACTTTTATATAGAGCCGAATAAGCAGAAAATTTTGGCATGAGTCGAAATTTGCAGATTTACTATCTACCGTCTGAAAAATGTAATAACAGCAGAAATTAACGTGTATGAGGTAGAAAGAAATGCACAAAGAAAAGTATAATAATCCCGTTTTTTATACATTTTATAAACTTTTTGCTAAATAAGGAAAGTATTATTCTATGACATAAAAATAAAACTAACCATTTATATACAGGAATGTTTAGTCATAATATTAATTTGACATTGGCAACACTTGTCCCCAAATATGTAATAAAGTTGGATAATTACAATACATAAATTTATCTTCTTTAAAAAATTGTTTATAAAAACGTTTGACATTTCAGTTAAGGTACAATTTACATGGCACAGAAAAGATTGCATATCTTTTTTCAACTTATTGTGTATAATTTATTTGTGTGCATACGCAAATGGCGCAAGTGTGATGCTTTTGCAGAAACAGGAATTACAAACTTCTGAAACCGAAATTCTGATGAGCAGTATTTATGCACATTGAATTTATCATTATTATATTTGCTTATTATACCATATCAAAATTAAGAATGCGATTCTGACATTATATCAAAGTGGCTAAAATCATCTGTTCAAATTAACCGATTTCATGAATAAAAGATGGTGATTTAATATGTTTAAAAATCGTTTGGTTCTGAACGATTAAAGTTATCACTTATTTATGAGGATGGATAACATTTTTACCCATCATTCTGATGATGCGAAAAAAACTTTAAGAACTGTAAAATTACTTTTGAAATTAAAAACTTAAGTTATATCGTTGCGTAAATTTGGATTATTGATTTTTTTTTTAATTGTGTACATTGAAATAAAATTGAATGAAAATAATATTAAAACCATCATAATTAATAACAATCATAATATCAAAAGGTTTGAAATGTGTTCAAGTCATGTACACGGCGGATCTTATTCTTGTTCTCGTGACTAATTTGAAACGTCAGAATCGCATTCTTAGGATAGTCAAACCTGAATAATCATGCGACTTCAATTTTATTTTTATAAAATGGAGAGCTCAATTTTTTTTGGGTTGACATTTAGTCCAATCGAATATAAAAATCGAAAAACGACGTGTTTTACGTAATTCATTTATATCATATCGTTTTAATGACAAAAAAATGGCCTAAAGC
This sequence comes from Heliothis peltigera, assembly GCA_958496145.1. NCBI lineage: Eukaryota > Metazoa > Arthropoda > Insecta > Lepidoptera > Noctuidae > Heliothis > Heliothis peltigera. The sequence goes on from OY292341.1 coordinate 4,359,942, forward strand.
GTACAACATCAGCTATAAAAAATGTACAAACTCCTTTATCGCAGAAACTACGGCCTATCACATATATTTAGTAAATCAGCACAACACCCACATGACTCCACGAATTATAAGAAAATGTTTTACGCCGAACTACCCTAGCTAGAGGTGGCGAGCCTCGGATAATACTGACAGAGAACGCAACGCTTCTATCTAATGGGTATTTCTTGCCTAACATTTTTATAACAATTCCTTACGTTGCCTACTTAGGGTCAGCATTTTTGTATCATCATTGAATGGCAGTGATACGTAACCCATATTTCCGTATAAAGCGTCTGAGACACAATTTCTTAGGAACGGTAAAGTTTTAAGCATTTTCGAAAGAACTGCCCTACTACTCACGAGTAGCAGTAAGCAATCGAAGGAGTTTTTAATTACTAAGATTTTAGTCTACAGTTACTAAAATCAATATCGAATATTTTGTCATCCCTTTGCCTTTTAGCGCCTCGGCATATACGCATACCTTGTCCTGTACACCATGCAAAAACTTCATAGTTTCTTACTAAAGGAATAATTTATTGGTCATCTATGTTTTTCCTAGCTTATTTTTACTATTTAAATACTTATTGCTATTTTTGGTGTCCAGGACAAATTATTCGACGGTCTTCACCGAGGTTAGCTTTTGCGGGATAAAGCCGCACTTACAAGCTATAATCTAGAATATTCGTTCGTGACAGTCCCTTAGACCTTGAGGTGGCGGGGGACGTTACCGTCAACATTCCCTTAAAATGACCGCGTCACCCGCCTTTCATATGCCCCATACCTTAGTCGGTATAGGTGCTCGGAGCGTGGTAATGTCACGTTCGAATTAGCCAGAGTAGAGTTACAAATGAGATTAGTGTATAGTGGCATAAGACATCGCACTCGTGTTGGAGAGCCGCGGCGTTACCTGGTTTCTTCAGCGGAGTGCGCGTGGCGCAGTCAGGCGGTCACTTTACGAGGCTGGAGAGCGAGCGGGACTTCAGTGTCGGAGTGCGCGAGCGCGCGGCACGCGGCGCCGCCGCCGCACACGCGCGCGCGCCGGGACCGCCGCCGCGAGCTGCGCCGCTCGCCACCTGCCCCACAGCGCCCGCTTAGCTATGCGCGCTACCCGCTCACGTACCACCGTGCCCAGTTTAACCAAAAATTTATTCTCATCTAGCAGTTATTTAGGAGTTTAGTTACTTCCATTTAATTTAAAAAAATACAAAAATAGGGAGAGAAAATAACAAAATAAAAATAATGTGGTAGCTAGCAAGGTAGGTGTAAAGGAAAGTTAAGAGTTTTAATCGTATTAATAAATATAAAATATTTTTAGCGCAATTACTATGATGGTTGTAACTGTTGTACTATGGTTGAAATGCGACACGGCCGTACGTCCGCGATATAAAATCATCATTACTAATCATAAATAGCCAAATTAAAAAAAATAAGTGAAGTTTTCAAATTTAAATGTAATAATACAAAAATATTATTGTCATAAAGGATTAGGCATTCGTTTCTATTAAATAATACGAAAATTTGAAAACATCAATGGTTTAGAAAGCAAAGACTAATTTCCAATCAACCTGCAAGTCAGCTTATGCCATATGAATACCCACAATAAAATCTCTAAACATATAAAATATGTTTGTTAACTAGCCTTTCCTTTCTATTGAGTAAAAAGCGTTGACAAGTTGGTACAGTTTCCTTGCCATATCAAAACAACATATACATATTTAACACGGTACTACATTCACTGCATGGTATGACATTGGCTTCACAATGAACGTGTGACATTTGGCATGTTCTCACTGGTGAACGATGAATGGGCCGTGACTGATGTCCAAGCTCGTGACGTCACAACATCGAACATGCTCGAACAATATTATTCGTAGTTATATTCAATACATGCTTTTCATGACATCGTTGATGATGCACATTTCGCTGACAAAGCTGCGTACACCATAGTATCGCCTCTTACTTGTTATCACTACTGTTTCAATATACATCGACTTAGCCAGGAAAAAAATATTTACAATATTATGAAGAATATTTTATACGAAATACAATATAAAAATAATTATAGACGAAAATGAAAAAACTAATTACAATAGAAGCAATATCTACATTAATTAAGTTTTTAAGTGAAATGATTATTTTTAAAATATTTAGCGAGAGACGATAACAAAAGGAGAAAATATAAGAGCAGTTCATGCGTGCGATATGTAAGGAACAATCAGTGTTCTGACACATGCGATGCGCCCAAGCGTAAGCTCGCACAAAGCGTTGTATCGCCCTGTGAGTACAAGCGCCGGAGGCTTTGCTTCTACCGACCACGACCCTAGATGAAGTCCATCTAGCTGTGAAGTCACGCTATTATCAACACATGATGGCGTCTAGCTTCTCTAATGATGTAGCGAATTAAACGTAACTTCGTCTAGGGACAAAAAGAAGGTATTTGGTATCTCCTCGAAACATTGCCGTGATTTTATTAAAGGATAGGTTTAGATTCGTCAGGTGCAAATCGGAGATGCTTTGTGACACCCAGTGTTACATAGAGATCGAGAGCAAAGCCTCCGCGGCCGGTTAGTCCTCCGCACCGAAGCGAACGAACACAGTTTAACAGTACCGGTGCGCGAGGTTCAAAACAAAAACTCTAGGCAGGCGACAAGAACGTAGAGAGCGGTGCTCTCGGAGCGAGCCTCCCCCGCGCAAGCGGCGGCGGCGCGGGCGGGGGCGGCGGGAGGGGCGGGGGGAGCGGCCGGCCTACCCGCGCGCGCGCGCCCCGCCTCCAGCGACGCCGCCGGCTGCAGGAACCACTCCGACCGCGTGCGCATGCGCGCGCGCTGCCGCTCGTGCACCTACGCACCACGCACCGCTTACGTCCCTGACCCACGACCCCGCGCCCCCTATACACTCGCTGTGCTATTGTTACCCCCGGGTCCGAGAACAGGACCTGATCATTTTTACATTCGGTCTAAAGTGACTCGATCTTAGAACCATAATTACGCAGATGTGCCTGTAACCTATCCACGTATACCAATGAACACACTTACATAACATATAATCAATATAATGATAATTATGTTGAAGTTTATTAAATATCGCGCCACATTATGACTGTCCAGGGAAATCGAGTCAATTTAGCCCGGTCGGTTTATTAAGGACAGACAGTTAAATAACGATATTTGGAAGCGGGGGTCGCGACAAGAGGCAGTGGTACACGCTCGCGAACTATATAGCACAAGAAAGTAATTTCGACCGGTAACAATTATTATCAAGTACCCACCTACTTCAGAAATGTTTAAAACCTGAGGTTAATTACAGTAAACATGGAGCATGTGTTAATAGGTTATTAGTAACTAATATTTCCATAATTAGTCGACGAAATGAAACTAATATTAGTTTCGGCTGCATAATATTAACCACAAAAGGTACCACAACCACTGAATAAAATATTACATTTTTATTTTTCTTCACTGATAAAAATATTCAGTCATGTTATCGAGTACATTCTTATTACGATAGAGAATAACAATCATAAGAAATAAATATCACAAAAAGTATAATATTACGTATATTTAAGTGTTCGTTTGGGGTGGTCACACTGCACCATCGAGTGCTGCTTTAAGCATCTGTGTATGTGTGTGTGCGTTGCCACACCTAGCTTTTGAGTAAGCACATTGTGTCGAACATTATGTTGTATGTCACACCGTGTATTTATTTACCAGTATAATAATGTATATCAAGAGGAAATTTCTAAGAACTAACAGATCAGCCACAAGTTGTCCTAGGTTATGAGGGAAACAGACATCACTCATGCATTTAAGAGTTAAACGTGGACTACTGGCGAATTACGATTTTGTATATCGCATTTCAATCGCACATTTTACTACTTATAAGTAACCTATGCCAATGGTTAGTAGCGGATGAACACCTACTTCAAAATACAGTTGTTTTTTTTGTGTAACCTACGATAATTTTGTACTAAATATTGGATAATATTTATTATTTGTTCATTACAGCTAGCAGTCCACGTTACTTCAGTGTCAGTACAGGGGAAACAGACTTAGAAACTACAGGTGGATATTGAGAAAATTCTCGTCACCATCACTTAGTCTTATAAAACATGTCCTTCAGTGAGCGCTAAAATTGAAATAATACTCTTTATACATTTATCTGTTCAGTTTAAAGGCTTCAATGGCGTCCATATAATAATGTGGCCATTTTTCAAACCGGTAAGGTGTTTGTGGCATATGTTTTTTTTTTTGGTGATGGCAACACCAACTTTGTTCAGGTGTAACGGTATAAGTAAATGTAATGACAGCCAAATGTTTTATAGTAGGTATTATGTAATCAGATAGAACACATATTTATATGGACAGGTCCATTTCAGAAATCATTTTTTATTAATACCATTTGCAAAATAATAAAGAAACACTGAAGGCTTATTCTTACATTTTAAACACAACACACAGGTCTTACTCGCGATGAAAAAAATATAAAAGCATGTACGCTACCTCTATTTCTCCCGACGTTTCGGCCGAATTACACCGACCGTAGTCACAGGTGGGAAAATAGAGGTAGCGTACATGACTTTATAATTTTTTCATCACGTGTAAGACCTGTGTGTTGGGCATATTTTTAATTCCTATATTTATGAAAAAGATGTCTTAAAATCAGAAAATCTAAAGAATCACTATTTCAATAAGTTGGTCTATTATTCTTTACATTTCACTGGTAATATAAATTCATAAAAAATGATTTCTAAAACACACATTACAAAGATAGAGAAACAAGACTCATTTCGTCAAGAACATAGTCAGAGAGATCAGTAGTAACAGTAATACTAAGATATGTTCGTAAATCGATTGGTACCGTACCTGGGGCAAGTAGGAGAGACTCTTGGTGCTCTCGGCGTATTTGTTGATAGCGCGTAACTCCTCCAGCGTCATGTGAGGACTTGAGTTGCTGCGAGACGACTGGGATGACGAGCTCACTGATACCTGGAATTTTTTATTATGATATATTTGTTTTAACATCCAAAATTAAAGTCAATAACGCAATCTTTTGAATCGGACCATTCAGTTTTTTATTTTATTTATAATAACTGGTCATGGTAAAAGTGAATATACATATATCAATGTCGAATTTACAAAGAAAGCAATTTTATAAAACACACTTTTCTAGAACTTTCCATTTCAAATGATTCGACACAAAATCGATGTTTTCTGACACGTTGTCCGATTTAAACTGATTATTACTTGCATTATCGCGCTGCAAATTTAGTTGACCTCATTTTTTTATAGTACCTGTATCATATCTGTTGTTATATTAATTGTGTCAATGTTAATTATATAAAGATAAAATCGTGGATCAGGTTCCAGTGCACTTTAAATTGTTGCATAATTTCTATAACCCTGTAATATTTACTAATTAATTAAATAGTAACTTATAGTTGTGTTACGTTTTCATAATAAGATGTCCAAAATGGATACAGAAATTGCTTGAACCCTAGGCCTTCATTAATGCAATAACGTTTTCCAAGAAGAGACTTAGAGGAAGAGAGAGTAAAACCAACTCAAACAGATAATTTCGATTACATATATTGTCATATCTACATTTTGTTTAAGGAATACACAATGTGTTCGTCTATCATATCTTCATATCCACCTATTGAAAGCCTCTACCCCAATGATCGCCAACCATCCCTATTTGTCAAACGCGAATAGTTCAGTTCAATTAAATTTTACGTAGGTCAAATAAGGTGACAATCTAGTTTTACAAGCTGTAGGACATACGTACTTTAAAAACGCTCTCCTCAAGCGATATGGACAGCCGAGTGCAGGAGTCCAGCAAGCTATGCTCCGGTATGATGCCGAGCACGCCGCCCGCCGCGCCCGCGCCGCCGCCGCCCGCCAGCGCCGGCATCGACTGGCACTCCTCCGACTTCGACAGCCCTGCCAGACAATCGACTTCACACTCTACAATCTACTGCCTTTTGTTATAATTCATTGAGTTAAATTTTAAGTAGGTAATGTGACACGAAATTTTGAAAGGGTACACTTTTTTTTCTGTTTTTGTAACACGAAACGTTTTCACCATTTACTTGTTTGCTTCTTAATGTTCTTAGTATTGAGAGTATACCTGTAAGTGACGTCTTATTACTCCCTTTTCAATTTCAATTCTTATTCAATGTTTTGGGGAGCTCCCTGAGCATATGTCTTACTTTCATATAGTAAAATGGCCAAATTAATTAAAACGTGTAAATATTTGACAGCTATTTGCGACGTTGCCAACTTTCGGTGATAGCCCTCTTAAATACTTTCTCATACATTATTTTGATCAAACCATTTAGACACCTACCAAGTGAAACGTTTGAGACTTTTCACGGTGACATTTTCGGTCAAAAACTCAACTTTTTTTCTAGGGTATAAAAGTAAAAAGTTGAAGTAGCCCATTCCAATTGACCTATCTATTTGAATAAGACGTAGTACATAGGGCCATGAGTAATACCATAGCTATTTTATTTCTGGCCTGCTTTGTAAATGACTACATGTTCTGCGACAATCGATTAGTTGGCGGCAGTGCTTCCTTTTATTAAGATGGGTTGCCACAAGCATGCAACGTGTAGTCATTTACATCAATAAAAAAACTTGAGTGATATCATATTCACTGTTTTCAATAAAACGTTTAATATCAGCAGAAGTGAGTTAATGTTAGAAGATGATTTTGTGTACAACGCTTAATGATACGGGATACGGGAAATAAGACTCATTTCCTTTATGTGTCTCAGATACCTTCCCATGAAAATGTATATATATTTTTTTTAATTCAATACGATAAATAGATATTATATAGGGTGACTGGTAATTAGTGACCGATATTTAAACACGAGATTTTACTCATGATTACAAACAACTTTCCCGAAGAAACTTTTTTTGTTATTTTTTTATCATTACAGCAACATTCCAATTTCGCGCGCGCTGTCGCCCGATCACCTGTTAGCGGCGAGGCCCCGCGCCCGCGTTGTCGATGACGGTAAATTTGCTATTTATTAAAAAAAAGGTTTCTTTGGGAAAGTTGTTTAGTTTATAAACATGAGTACAATCACGTGTTTAAATATCGGTCACTAATTACCAGTCACTCAATATAACCAAATACTAAAAATGGAAGTTTAAAACTATTGTATATCCAAAACAGCCCCGTTGGTACAGTTTTCGCGTACAGCGACTGCTGTGCTCGGGGTATCAGTTTGGATTCCCGGCTCGCGCCAAAATCGTTTTGTGGGTTTTAAGCACGTCAAACAAAGATTCTACCCGGAATCTGAAAATTGATTGAACACACGCCTGAGAGAGCATGTAAATGTCAGTCCTGCGCCTGATCTATCTCCGGTCGTGTCGGATTGCCGTCTCATCGGGGTATGAGATTACACCTGTGTCTGCGCAAATGCTTGTTCACTATATTACTATCACTATTTACCAATATTAATATATCCGAAAATAAGAAAGAATAGGACAGGATTCATGTTTGCCCAGTATAAAATTTAAATGACCCTTAAGAGACACAGAAAAACTCCGGTGGATGCAGCTTTGAATGACGATGCACAAAATTCAAGTAGGTTTTAGAAAAATTAACTATAAGGCTAAATCTATTATATAAGTATAACAACCCATTGGAATACCGGATCAATACATTTTTACTAAGGGATAACTATAAATTGCAACAGATTCTAAAGTATTACAAAGTCCGCTAAGTTTATATGTAATAAGTTAGACTTCAGATATACGATTCGCAAATTAAAACTGTTGTTACTCTAATCTATAAATAAATATACTACTCGTTGAGCTAATGGTTTTTATAATAAGGTCAAAGTATTAGAAAATATTTTAAATGATCCCGACCCTGTTAGTGAACCCAAATACAGATACATAGGTACTCAAAGATGGAGCCAAACTCATACTTGGGTCTACAATCAATTAGTGTGTTTTCTAAACTATCTACCAAATCTGTGCTACCAAAACCCATGTTTTAAAACAAATCACGTACCAAATATGAAAATTAAATGTGACATGTTATTGAACTCATCCACAAACTGTCGGAAACTCACCAAAAATTATATAATATTTGCAATGAATTTTGTAACTTGACTACGTATTTTTTAACAACTTAAACGACTTTCATTCGGATGACCTGCGAAAAATGTTCTGTTATATTAGGAAATAATTCCCTCTGGTAACACCAGCGTGTATGAAATTGATTTATATATTTACCTTCTAAATTAAATTTGTTGCCCCAGCGATCGCACTCGCATTGCAGCCATGTTTTTTCGGCCTCCAGAGACAGTTGTCCTGTAAATAAAGTAATGACTATTTGAAAACCTCTATATTTTATACACAGCATTATATCGATAAGTATGGAACTACATATCTTTTGAAGAATAACTAATTATTTAATGATACTTAAGGCCTTGTAAAAACTCTAATATTCATTACAAATACGTGAACCGACAAAAAAATGCAGCAAAAATATATAAGAAAGAGTTCAGTACTAATCAACACACGGTGTATTCGCGTCTCTGTCTAAAATAATGTCTTATTACAGGTCCTTGATACAGAGAGCGCACCCAATAAAACTGTTTGAACAATGTGTGTTGTGACTGAAGTTTCTCATAACACAAGAAGCTCAGTTTCCGTATTTTACAAAACAATGTCCGCTCAATGATTTTCTCATGTATCTTACTCAATTAAAACCTGATATTATCTCAGAGGTTCATCTTAATTTGGAGTCAAAAATCTGAGAAGTTTAAATTCCGCTCTGTCTTTGTTTAATTAGTGTAACGATGATTTGAACAATTCGTCGAGTACTTTATTATTAAAATAACCTTAGGTTCGGACGAGTGTTATTAGACGCACTTATAAATATTATTATCTTATATCTCGAGTCTCACTCCAACGACTAGCATGCGGTGCCTATAAAAAACTAACTAACTGTCATAGTATGTAGTTCATATCTACAACTCAAGTTAAGTAATGAGTAAGGACTTTGGATTCTGACCTTGGAATTTAAAATAATACGAGTGAAGAGGACTGTGAAGCTACGAAGAACCATAACCTAAAGGGTGGCACTTAATAATAATCTTGCTTGGGCCCACAATTACAAAAACAGAGCAAGAGGGAAACATACCGAATTCTAAGAAGCTCACATGTCTTTAAAACTCTTAACATAACACATAACCATTCTCGGCAGTAAGGTAAAAAAAAACATAGGCTACAGTTGAGTCTTCTTCAGATACTTACTCATACAACAAGTTCAGTACAAGTTCAACTAATTTCAAAAGCATTAATAATACTTACTAGCATAAGCCTCCTGATCACGATGATGCCGGGGCGGGGGCGGGTCCCTGAAGGAGCAGATCCACTCGTCCTTAACCCTGAGTATCCGTCCTGTCACCCGCGCGTAGTACTCGTAGTTGTCTCGACCGAAGAGATCGCCCGCACTGAACTGTTCTATCAGCTGGCGCATTATACGGGTCGCCACCTGAATAGGGTTGGCTGATGAATAACTAGGTACGTATATCGGGCTGAATGTCTTCGCATAGCAGCATATTTATTTTTGTCGAATAATCATCATATCTTAAGCCGACCCCAACATAGTTGGGAAAAGGCTCGGGAGATGATGATTCATCATATCTTAAGCAACTGAAGGAAGTAGAAATTGATGTTATAAGAGTTCTACATTTACTTAATGAAATACATTATATCATCATCAATGCACTCGGATATTAATTAAGAAGCTGCAAAATTTTAAACTTAATAATATTTTCGCTACATAAGGCGTGCTTTATACTTGCGGATCCATTCAACAAAATTAACAAACTAGCAAACACTTGGATTAACCAGAGTGGAAATACAATTTTCATTTCATGCATGAGTCACACCATACAATTGAACAAATTATGTTTGACAACTATTGCAAATTAACAGCTGATAGATACTACTCCGTATCATGCATGACTCATATATTCAGGTACAACTAAATATTTCAGTAAAAGCCGACTCTTCAATAATCAGATAACATTTCATAAATAAATGTTCTTTTTGTATTTTTTCTTTCTATAGAATAATTTGTTTGATAATTTTTAATAGCATGAAAATGTACCCGACTATTGAACTAATCAGCCCTAATTGATACAATAATTCATTGATGGGGATAGTGAACCGAGTGCAGGAAGTGAGTAACCAAAGAATCTATGAATCAAGCTTATCAGTGGTGAGGTTGAAAAAATAATAGGTGATGCCACTTGAGTTAACTGATAAGGAGCACAATGTTAGCATTCTATGATGCAATATCACTTCCGTGAAAGCTTACTACGAAAATTAGAGGAAGATAAAAGAACATTACAGCATTAAAAAATAAGAAATAATAATTTAATGTTAGTACGTTGTCGGCGTACTTTTCGCTTGAGCGAATATTACGCGTCAACCTTTTATAACTCATGGAAGAGCATCTAAATACTTACTAGAGCGAGTTAATATTACAAGATAATTTAAAAGTCATCTGTCTTCAACTAGTATAAATTATGTGTGTTATTTTTAACTTAATAAAAAAGTGCATATTTCGAATAATAAACAGACAAAAGAGTTTTTATCACTACAAGGTAAGTACAGATAATTAACACTTCAACTATGCAAACAAAGAAAAAAACATGAAGGAGCCAATAATACTTCACACAAAATCGCATGCAATAAGTACTTGATATAGTAAATACGTAAAACATAAACAAGCACAGCCGACAAGGAAAGCGTAGTACGATGAGCTACATAAGTAACAGTGGAAAGTAAACTGATTGGTTGTATAATGTTGTACTCACGGAAACTTCAGCCTTTTGCCGCATGTTATACAGTTTTAGTGAATACAGTACAAGCTATTTACAGTTACGCTCTTACATATAATTTTTTTAATCGATTTAATCAATTGATGTGGACAGTGTTACGGCACAATCTTGTGGTATTCTTGAATCACTAACTGCTGGAGGGACAGACGCCAGCACATGAAGCCGAAACTGACAATTTTTCCCAAACAACTTCGAACTACATATATGCTTCAGGGATAAAGTTGAAAATCTATTAAAGAAATTTGACAGATTGTAGCAGCTTCATGTGCTGGCGTACCTGTACCTTATTTCGAATGAGTTCATGAGATAATACCGCATTTAGAATAAATTTAAAACCAAAATGTCGAACAATTATCAGTGTATGTCAAACCTTATAGAAAGTTACGAGCGGCTTAAGTAGACGCTATAATTAAAACCGTAATGCATGTCAAAGACAATTAAAAAAAAACAACGAAAAAGGTTAATTAATAGAGATGACGTCATTGTGCAATCAGTTGCAAAAGTCTGCAATGTGTCATAAAAACCGTGGAATGCCACAAGTGGCTTTAGATAAACTTAAGTAAAGCAGAAATTTTCACATACATGTGTGTAATCAGTTTTTACGTACAACTTTCAGTCTAGAATTGCGGCTACTTTTTCAGCTATCATTGTTACAACTGCCTTTCAGACTGTTGACTTGTTAAAGTTTATAATTAGCAGTAGCAAAGAACGTCAATTACTTAACCCGTTTCAAAACAAGTACAGACGTTTAAAACGTTGAAAACTAACATAAGTTCTTCCTCGCAATCTGATCAAACTACGTGTTATTTTCTAAGTAAGTACTCTAGAAAGGAACAATAGCATAAAGTGATAAAATAAAATCTAGATACTGCAAACGCATTACAATGCGCCTACAGTCAGCAAGCAAAAGATAATTTAAATTTAAGCCTTGTATCAGATAAGAAAACACTATTAGAATCCCACTCGACATTGCTGATAAAAAAACTGTTTATTGACTATGAATTACGATAGCAAGATTATATTGTTGCCCGTCTTGGCGTTCATTTTCATTGTGAACGTCGACTTGGATTGATTTAAATTTACCTACAATGACTTTCAATATGATTCACCTTTATACACGAGTCATTCAATGGGCTGATTTACGCTAACACAATACATCATATTAAGAACGTAATAAAATAGAAGATATGGTAATTACTGTCTTTAGTAATTTTCTTAACTTACCAAAGCTTCATTTAGAAATGCCATTTTTATTATCCAAAAATCATTTTTTTTTTTACTAGCGACTTATCATTGGGTAATAAAATCATTAGACGTCTACTGGAGAAAATCCAGAAAGTTCCAAGGCCTAGACCTTCGTAACGAAATAAAAGCACAGCGAAAGCTGCTCAGCTACAGAAAAAACGTTCCTACTACGATATATTAGTTTAAAATATCATCGCATAAGTTCAAACGACTAAACAATCGTATGATGTGCGACCGGCACCAACACCATCAGGTGATTACACCGAAACTCGATATGTTTAATCGTCGATAATGGTGCAGCTATCACATAGTGCGACACATACATGTATCACTTTACAAAGCGCATTCACTCCCCTTGTACACACATCAAACTTAGTTTTGTCATTATGTTAGATCTATCTAACTAACCATATGGTATCATCAGCCCAGTATTAAGTAAATGTTTAAAAGCAGCTGTCATTGTATTTTTTTATCTTTCCTGGAAATTGTGTACTGTTTATGTCTAGGAATTGTTTGATTATCTTTTAATATCTACTTAGTCATAGTTTGCATATTTTAATTTCATCATTATTCTGTACCAAGTCGCCAATGACTCACTAGACAAGAGGATGTATCAGAAAGTATTTCCGCGGGTTACCATGACAACGTCGAACAAACTTACGAATCAATAACAACATGACAATTTTAACATACCCTCAGCCGTTCTACTTGGGTCTAATGACACCTTAGTATTGTGGCATATGACAGATAATGATTGAACCAACCTTGAATCTCTGAACGTCCTCCATTGTGGCTGTTTTGCCGTCCGACACGCAAGAGTGGAAAAATGATGGGGCCACCGACACGCCCAGGGCTTCGGATGTCATACCTGTACCTAGAAACAATACAGTTGTTCGAATCAAAGTATTGTAGCTGAACAATATTTGACGATAAAACGCGCAAGAAAAGACGCTTTATTTCAGATAGTAATGAACTCATTAGTCGGTAAACAAGTAAATTATAGCGCTGAACTAAACGCTTTTTTACAAGTCAAAAACCTGTAAATAAATCACAGCACAAGATATTTACGGAAAACAAATTAACTTTTTTCTCTTCCCCTCTTCGTTTAAGCACGGTGAAGTCGTTCAACTTGGCTGTCTTATCTAATTGTCGGATACAAAAAAAAACCTATTTAAGCGGCAAATTACGGTAATTAAAACTGCAGACACCGAATTAGCTATTATTTAAAATTAAAACAGAAGTCTTACTAGAATGCATAAGTGCAACTGTCACACGCAATGGGGTATGAACGGAGAGTTTTCTTGGTATTAAAAAATACGACAATAACTCGACATCGTAATCGTCACACATAAGTCATAGTCATGACTGAATCGTATTAATTGATATTCATTCTTCTTACACCTAATTGACTCTAGAACATAAATCAGGGAGAAAAATTAAACCATCATCAACCGATAACTACGCATTCATAATATATTATCTCTCGTGAGACTAATTTTCTGTTTAAATTACACACAATTCCATAGAAAACTGCTCATTAATTCTTTGCTATCTCTATCTCACAGCCTGATTACAACTAACTTGCAAGCCAAAAGGAATAAGATGCCTTTTGATCCCAGCTGAGCTACTTAAGAAGTTCTCATATTTGCAACGCACCACAGTCGCGTTCATGCTTCCATACGTCATTATCATAATATTTTACATATTAGTACCTGCGACGACAATGACGAACAGACAGACGCAAGTCGCATTAAACAAGGCTCGATATAGACCTAAATGAGCCGTATATGCGCCGCACAATCGCACACGACGCTTTTGTCGGCGACACTAACATTGTCAAGGAAAACAGTATACGTATTAAAAGGAGACGTGACGAGGAACACGCCTTATAAAGAACATTCAGGAATAGTTACCATGCGTGATAGCAAGATATGATCCTACTGATAAATATACATATAAGAGAGTAAATCATTAATGTCTGATGATGATCCCTTTTGTTATCCAAAACACGCACAACTTTATTCGATGATACAGAATAGCATCGTGGCATATTTATTTCTACCTCAGCTATATCGAAGTCAAGAAAATACGGCATATTATTTGAAGACAACAGAATATTTTTCTACCGATGGGAGCAGTGACATTTCCCATAAAATCGCGACTTTTCGGAAAGTAGGACAGCACAGCGCGACCCAAATAATTAATATAAGTTTATATATATATAATAGATCAAAAAGGTTACGACTAAAGCTACTAAAGCAAAGACGTCATCACGAACTAGGCCAACAAATAATCCAGCGAGACGTTCTGAAGAAACATTAAATAATAGCACAATGAATGTAAAGCCGTTGCATCACGCGCGCCCACGCAGGCTCGCGTGTAATTGGCATTATTACCACTAATTACTTTCGTTAGGCCACTGCCAAATGCTGGCTATGTGTTGTCATGTACATAACATAATAATGAACCTTAATCGGACCACTATCGATTCTCAGTACTGTTAAGAATTCTGCTGTGCTATCACGAACATTCATTAGAAATAAGTCAACTCAAATATTAGCTAACATAGAGGTAAGATTTTATTTGGAGTTAGTCATTAAATTCATCTTAATAAGATTACGTATCATCAGTGGCCTCAAATGTAAATATTTTGTCTAAGTAGTGTATCCAGGAAGTGTGTCGAAGATGTCGACAGAATATTTTAGTGCAAAAAAATACGCAATTAGTGCGCAAATAATACCTGCTTTGTCAGCGTTGGAGGCCATCACCCGAAACGTGCCGAAGAGTAGCACCAACAATCTCTGCGTGCACACTGGCAGCGACAGTAGCAATCTGGGGACAAACACTGTATTTACTAACACGGCATTGACATATGTAATATGTTATATTTTACGACTAAAAAACCGTAAATTACATTCATTAAATATTTTCAAATCTTACAAACACTTGTGCAGATCTGACAAATTTCCTTAACAGGTTATCAACTTTATAGCTTAAAGCAACAGACGCCAGCACACCAAGTTATCCAAAACTGTCAAATTTTTCCAATCAACTTTGGAACCATATGGTTAAAAAAATTGCCAGTTTCAGATTACTTTGTTGATGCTGTTGACAGACGGCAGTACCTACATCAAACTACTTAGAACCCTATGGTTCAAAGTTGATTGGAAAAATGTGTCAGGTTCGGATATGTCTGTACAACAATATCAACAAAATCAACAAAAAAATCTGCTAGCCATATTGCATTTAAACTTACATCTTGAAATGACATGACATTTAAGTTAGTCACACAACCGCAGTATTGGAGTATTGGATATAGATAAATCAATGAAGCGGCTAAATAAAGCATCGGCTGACGACGCAAAGTCTCGACAACAGTCGCGTACATGTGTTATGTAGTTTGAGTGGTAAAGTTCCACTTTACCTACATAACTTGTACTAAGTTGTATTGTGCTGATGAACGTTACAATAGCAGCCTATACACGGCATGTCTTGAAGAGTGGTCATGAGAGCTAGTTCCTAACAAAAATCCTTTGAGAGCTCTTTGTGTTCCGGGGCCGATGGTGCTGATTCTGATAATCTCGGGCCCCCAGCTTTGGGCCTAAACTCCCCCTACACTTTATAAATCAATAAAATGTCCGTATTGAAAAAGTCTTGATGTATTTTTCGTGCCCATATCGTAAGTTTGTAACTTCATAAAATATCGATCGATAATTTCATGTTTTAAGAATGTCACTTCTGTTTTCAGCAGCCGGAGTTACCAAAGTGGAATCGACGGAGCTCCTTTTTCTAGGCGGTTAGACCGCCAAAATCTAATAGCCTACACCGACCGAATCCAAGTTGGGTACTAGTGGCTGCCATCTTGCACATAACACGGTTGCAGTGACTCCCGGAAATAAATGTAACCAATTTACTATTATGAATATATGATTGAGTAATCCTGATCCTTCACGAAGTAGCCGCGCGTTTGGTTGTCCGTAGACAAACATCTTCTTTTCATTGACCTGCCCAATCTCATGAAACACTTTTCAAAAACTATAGAGCATTTCATGACGAGAGCGACTCTAGAATAAATACGATTACGAGGTATCCGACTCGTTATAAATCCACGCGACTGCGTGCCACGGCTAAAAGTTACGGTATTTGATATAAAACATGCGATCAATGAGAGTGAAAATATTAAAAATATACATAGTATGTACTAATAACAATACCGTTGAATTCTGCGAGTCAATTGAGAGAAGAGAATCGCATGTTCGCAAGAATGATAGTGATCTTGAAACAAATAGCCATACAGCGGTGCTTCACGCAAGCCGTAATACATAACGTGTGTACTACGAAAATAATAACAACCACAGTATGAAAAAATTATATAGGTAATATTTTGACTTCATACGAGGAAAATTGATTAAAAAATCAATAAATAATTTTAAATTAATATTCCAATCAATATTTTTCCTGATACCATGGCTATTGGCGCTGTAACGATATTATCGTGGCGACCTAATTATTATAAGAGGAAAATTAAAAACGAACGTGAGGTTATTGACCTTTACTTGGTAATTGATGGCAAAACCGCACGAATAACTCGGTTGCCTCAAAGATTTATATGAATGAGTTGAAAGACGGCATTGTATAACATGCAGTATGAGGCGTCGACTTAACGCATGAATACCGAACGATTACGCTAATACGCTCAACGCTGTTCCGATTATACAATTGGGCTCCTTCGCCTTGATATATGAGAGCCTTTTAATATGTTTATTTGTTCATCATAAAGAAAAGATATAAAACTATTGTAGAAATCCAAAGAAAAGTTGACCCACTCGAGTTGAAACAGAGCATTATTGTTGTAAAAAAGAAAGTTTATTAGCTGATCGTTGACCATGGCTTAGAATCGAAGGTTCACGGTCAGCGATTCAATGTGAAACCAATTCATTAACTAGTTATGGTTCCGATTTTAAAAGCGTCATGCTATTCAATATCTGTTTTGTAACTGTCCTTTTTCTTAATGAGCTACTGAATTAAAAAAGTATCACAAATACTTCAAACAATCATTAATTTTAGATTTATATGAGTATAGGAGACTATACTGAGTTGACAAGGAACATAGCAATAACCCAGCACATCCGCTTTGCTGACAAAACCGTATCCCGATATTAACATTTTTAATCGTGTGGTCCAAGCCAAAAAAAAAATGTTGTCAGAGAGGTTTCGTTATTCATAGCTACAGTCAAAAATCTATCATGCCTATAGCCTAACCAGGTGCTTGGAAACTTAATGGTCGAATGGCTCCAAATTCGATGCGTCCGTACTGGGCCGGGAGTTCACGCTCAATATGTCAGACCGCGCCTATCTTTTAAATATATTAGGGCAACACACTTTAAGGTTCATTGCAACTATGAAGGGAACTTCATTAAACACGTTATGGGCAAAATAATTCCTAAGTAAAATAATTTGAATATTTTAAAGTTCTTAAAAATGTATGTCTGGAGAGTTTGTTGCGCCACTTCTTCCTAGCGAAAACACATAGGAAGTGTTGAATGTTAGGTGTTTTGAGGGCTGTTTTTTGTTTTAATGATCGAAAAGTGCTGATTTATCCACCTAATTTGAATAAACGAGTTTGAGTTTTGAGTTTGTCTACCAATGGTTATACTGTACCGTTTATTTCAGCTAAATGAAACAACAAAAAAACTTGGAAAAAATTGAGTAGCGCTCATTTTTGTCCGTGACATGACCAATTACATTTGTCTTGGCCACGACTTCTTCCTAAGTTTAATAAAAAATGACGATTTCTTTTCTGAAGTTTCGTGGCGTTCGAATTCGCCTCAAGTTAAACAAAGAAGATTGGGCGAATTTGTATAAACCTTGGGCTATCCGCGGCTAACGATGATTTTGATATTTACGGATGTATTATGGTCCTATAAATACGTTTTTAAATTTTAGGCTCGCGGGGTTATTCAATGTACTATATACTCGTACCTACTAATATTATAAAGCTGAAGTTCTTTTTTTGTTTGCTCGAACGGAACTACTGGACAGATTTGTCGAGTCCATTTATCCGAGCAGGCTATAGGCTACTTTGTATCTGAGTACGCGAAGAAGTTCCGAAGGGGCGCGGATAAAACTTTGAAGATTTCTCGCCTGCAGTCTCGCACAGTTATAATAGGTAAGAATTTTTTGGCTTCCGAACACTCCGGAAGACAGTCGAAGATGTACAATTTACTGTTTTCGGACCCGCCTTTTCCACACAATATTACTTAGCGACGAGCTAATCTTGAAAGAGGTAGAGTTGTTGTGTCGTTGACTTCCGGATCTACTTACTGAACCAATTTTGAAAATCTCAAAACAGAAGCAACATTTAAAGAAGTGACCGTCATAAATTTGCATGCTAAATAAACATTGCAAATAATTCTAATAAGACATATTTATTTGTTTACTGCCATGTCCATGGCAACCGAGGCACACCGTTACTATGCGTATGCGCATCAAAATTCAGGTCGGGTGTTCTATAAACAACCATTGTTCCTATCCATAATACTGATGTATTGTGAAAGTCCTATACCCGCCATGGCGGAACAAACGGTAAATAATGACAAACTAAACATTACTTAGGCAACATTTAAAAAAATACTGTAACTGTAATATTTTGAACGAGGCCTGATCTGGTTCTCGGTTCGTTTTGAAAAGTATCTCAATGTGTTGATGATAGAAGTTTTAATTCTCCTTGATTGCTTTCAGTTAGGAACTTATTAAGTAGAATAATCACTTCCTATATACTCCATCAGCAAAGTCCAATTATAAGTAACGTAATTTTGCAAGACAGGCTATTATTGAGCACAAGAAAAAGGATATTCCCCAAGGACACAATATCTAATCACATGTATACAATGGCGGTGATGTAATTAAAGACATCCCCTGATTGCTAATAAAACACCCCTGATTGCAGTCTTTATAAAAATGCGGATTCTTATGAGTCAGAAAATTATTCCTTCATTAAAATTATTTCTATTTTATTAAAGCGTGAAAGAAAAGCAGCTACTTGTATGTAAAAAAATTATACAGCTTAAAGCACTACAAATGTCGAGCTATCATTGAGGTAAAGGGAATTACCAAATATTAATACGCACTGGATTTTTTTAACTTAAAGTGGGTCTCTTGTAATAAAAATAATACCAATAATATATACGATCTGTATTTCCTCCTCTAAATAAATGTAGGTTTCTTTAGGACGAGAAGCCGATCAGATTGTTATAAAGAATTGAACGAATTGACTGATGGAAAAACACACAAACAGGTAAATATTAAAGTAGGTATAGAAAATATTTATGTCATCGTTCCCAGAGAAGCAATGTATCTGGAAAAAATATTGCCAAATATACTTTAACCTACACTTTAGTTCCCAAGTTAGCATACAACAATTTGAATGATTCAAAGTTTCAAAATACACTGAAAATATTTTCCAACCATTTAGTTGAAACCCAACAATAATGTACAAGAGGTGCTTATCATCCCACACAATTGCATAAAAGTCAACAGAGGAAAACAGGTTAGGAACATTAAACTCGAGCGATGAGCTAACAAGGTACATAAATAATTGCGCACCTGCAAGCATGGGAAACTCGCTTAGGTATGATAAATTTGACGACGAGAACAATTCAATATTTAAACTAATTAAAGATAGAACATTTCGCAAGTTACAGGTTACAGTACTAGCAACAATGGATACACTATCAAACAAATAACTTAAGATTATAGTTTTAAAACTAGTTTTTCTTAAACATGTCTTTCTTTAACACACGTAGTGTTGGCTCTATCACCATAGACTCGCATAGCCTTTTGGCCTTTTCCCAACTAGGTTGGTATCGCTGTTTTCACTTGAACTAGAAGTTGCTGAATATCAATTTGTAGAAGAGCAAGTTTGGTAGTCCATACGATTTCTACAACCTAACAGCTCTCGAAGGGTACTTAAAATTCAATATCGGCCATACAACCTATGCTGAACTCTTCAGATCGCGATCGGTTCCTATTCCGTACTAGCCGTTTCTAGTAGTTTTAAATAATGGTCTAGGGCTACAGGCCAGTTTCTAACTAAGCATATCGATTTAATCGTTCGTTGCCGAGTTTTGCGCTTTGTAATAAATACATTTGATTTAGGTTTATGTATACAGCCTCAAAACGTTGGTCCTTCACACACATATTAATGCATAAAAATAGTTACAGCCTAGTCCCAGGATTCATAAACTTTTTCAGTATGCGACGGACTTCTCCTAGGCACTTGTTATGACGTCTCGGGGCCCTAGCTAGTTAAATGACTATGCTATACGAAGGCGCCCCGTTGAGTCTTTGGGGACTCCTGACTCAGAAAGTATTAAAGTATTAAATAATTATATAAAGTATATAAAAAAAACTCCAGACTGAACTTGATTGATCAAAGAAGCAATTGAATTCGAAGATAACTTCAATAAGTCACACAATTAGTTGATAGTATCTTGACTGACTCAGTTGGTGGGGAGCCAAAATTAAACTGCCAAAGGCATATAAATCTCCAATTTAGAAAAAAACTTTTTGATGATGATCACCCCCGTATGGTATGTGCCACTGCAATTATGAGAATATTTACACATGTTATTATTGTTAACCAGCTCCTGACAATAAGCGAAAAAAAAGACAAGGTAGCTAACCCTAAATTAACATAAGTAACCACACATTTGCATTTTGTCTAAACATTGTTGCGTTCTTTGTAAGCATGTTTAAATAGTTTTGTTTGAAGGATACGCAATATCATGCCACTTCACTTACTAGGTAGACCGACTACACAATTAAATAACTCCTAAATACCTGTTCCTTAAAAGACATTTCAGTTGATAAGTTGAAAAGAGTAAACAATTAACATTGTTATCACATTCCTAATAAAACTTTATTTGAAAGTAAGTTTTAATTAAGTACTAAATGGTAGCTAAAATACCTATAACACAAAGAACAACACATTGCATATAACAGTTGTTTAAGTAAGACTATGCGAGTTCTCTCGTACTCGTACTTTATAGTCTAGTAGAAAGTATGATGATGATGATGGCATCCAGGCCGATTGTCGGCTACGGCGGCCGTTCTCTTTTATGGAGATCAGCCAGCTGCGCAGGACATATTATAGTGCACAAGCATTCGCGCAGACACAGATGCACTCTCTATTCCCTCACTCTCATAATCCGATGGGACGGCAATCCGACACGACCGGAGAGAGATCAGGCGCAGGACCGACATTTACGTGCTCTCCGATGCACGGGTGAATCAATCACCAACTTCCAGACTCCAGGCTGCTTTGTGAAAGTTTCTCAAAACCCACAAAGCGATTTCGGCCCGACCCGGGATTCGAACCCGAGACCCCGTGCACAGCAGTCGCGCCTTGCGACCACTAGACCAACGAGGCAGTAGTCAGTATACTTTCTACATTAGTAGAAAGTATACTGACAAATTAAGTTGATGATTTTTTTAATGTGTTGGGTCTATTGATTTTCAAATGTTTCGAAAAATACTCTTCATTTGAAAAAGATATAAAATATTACTGGTTGCTGCTTATTTATTTTTCCAATTTTGCATTTCGAATGTTAAGTTTTAACATCTTTGATTTGCGGGTTGATTTCTTTTAATTTCTTGTGATGGAGGAAAGCCGCGACCGCAATATGTCTATTTTAAACACAACACACAGGTCTATATGACTATTTTGGGGAAAATATGGGGATTTTCCGAGAGGTGAAGAAACTATTGGTATGAGTTGTAACTTCCTATATTAGGTTCACTATCAAAAGATACAAGGAAAAAAGTTTTTCATGAGATTAGCCAAACTAGTGGTCGGCCATTCTCTGTAAGGACACCTGAACACATAAAAACATGGAAGTCATCCGACAGCGACTTCGCCGAAATCTATCTCGCACTCGAGAAAAAACTCGCTCTGCGAATAATATTTCACTCGTGTCAGTCAAGAGAATAGTGAAATACGATTTTAAGGACCTGTCTCACCGGTTACGGGTAGCCACTATCTACCAGATAAACTATCTGGAACTTATCCATAACCAGTGAAACTGGCCCTAAGGTAAAGAGCGCAGCAGAAAAGTTCGCTCTTAAAACGATCGCCTTCATGAATTGCGAAGGGGATCTCTACCTTCCACCGATACATATACAGCCATGAACCAAATATCTTTGTAAGGAGCAAAAATGTTCATGCTTTAGCAGGGAATATCTCGCGTATTCATTATCCGACTAGTGCGATCGCACGCGGTGAGCAGTATCGTATGAAGCTGTTACGGCGCCCCGTTTTCCGTAAACGTGAAAGCCAAGAATTACCAAAATAAATTACTTTTACTGTAGTGAAACTATTATATAGCAGCAAATAGTTTCCAGCAAGACCCGGCGTCATCCCATATGGAAAATAGGACCAAAGGCTTCATCACGACGAATGAAAGGCCTCCATGCCTGATCCCAACTCACTACCTAAAATTCACCTGAACTCAGGGCCTACCGAAAGTCACATTAACTTGGAGTCACTTAAGCTCTTGTCCGAGAAGCAGATAAACTTCCACTGCAAAAGATTTGTGCTGTCTCAGGGCTAGCCAAATTATTTAAGTTGATTTACTTAAAACAGGAAATTAAGTAAGTTGATTATTAAGAAAGTTACGTAACTTATATTTTTATCTCAATACTGTTATGTAATATATTACAAACATCAACATAACACAGTGATGCAAATTGACAACATAACAGTTCTTTTTGTTGTCTCTGGGCCAGTTTCACCGGTTATGTATAGCCACTATTTACCAGATAAATTTAAAAATGGAACAGAATTTGTATGAAATTATCTGCCAGAACTATCTAAACTTATCTGTAACCAGAAACTGGCCATCTGTCTTATATTTAGTTAAAATAGAAAATTAGTTCCATGCAACTAACCTGCGGATTTCATCAACTTGCTGTTCCTCAGGTAGCTCTACTGCTGCAAACAGGTGCATCTCACCATCTCGGCCAAACACACCACCAGGGATTTTCCTAAATGATATCTTTTTATTATACAAAACTTTTTTTTATTGACTTTAAATAAATTTATTTGTACAGCTGCTACCTATGTGCTATACCTATTACTGTACCTATTACTTTTTTACTAAGGAAAAGAACTTCACTGCATCTTAAATGAACTAGCACCTTCTAAAGTTTATCTATCAATCTAAACAGGATTGAGTGAATGTCAAACACTATTATCATACCTGATAATGCAAACAATAATATTTACTTAAAAACCTTATCAGATTAAAGAAAACTAGAGAATAAGTTTTATCTATTTGTTGGAAAAAAGCAATTTATTTTCAAAAAACTTAAAACTTTTGTTTGTTGTGAAGTAAAAGCACTGTGGGAAAAACTTTTTGAAGTTCTGTGGTTAAGGATGCTTACCTGAGGAATTTTTTGAGCACACTAGCAATAGTATAAACAGAGTAGTTATCTACATTGACCAGGCGGCCGGTTTGCAGGAAGTGAATCAGTTTCTTCATGGCACCCTGGTGACCCGGCGCACGGAACACATCCCGCCGCAAAGGCGCTTCTTTGTTCAGTTTCAGTATCAGCACCTGCACATCACCACAGCTTTACTTCCAGGAAAACCTCACAACACATACCAAACACTCGATATAGCTGTTTATTAAGCTGCCGTAAACACACGTTACAATGATAACCAGAAGAAAATGCTGTTTTTAAACATGGAACTCCAAGCTCGATACTACTGAAACCCGCTCTACAACATTTCAGCTCTAAAACAAACGGTCGTATTCATATTGATAATCAAAACTAGTAATTTCTCAAGGGCGTTGTCGGGGAACTTTAAGTCACCAATATACTAACAAGCAAGGGACCAGGGATATCATCCTTGCACACTTCATGTAGAGGAACTCCAAACTTCACTTTCTCTAATCTCCTTGGGTATGGCAGGGAGTTGGGATGCCCGCAAGACGTAACCACATTGCTCAATGTAGCAGCTCGTCGATGCATCCTTCTAGCCCAGTTACTCATTTTGGCTGTTTGCGGGACGTCGGGCTTGTAGCAATACTATCAAACAATTATAAAAGCTGCACGCATTTTTTGTAGAAGTATTTAGAACCGTATTTAATAAATTGATTTTTTTGTGTAAAATTAGAATTATTTCGCTACAGTCGCGATACCCGGTTCGTTCGTTTGCCTGCCGACGAACCGCACGCACGCACAAAACATACAGATGATAAATAACTAGGGATGTGAACGCAATTCAAACTTTTTTTTATTTGAGATGGATCTGGAACTGTTCCAACAGAATTTATTCACCATAATACATACTCTATAAAATACTACAAAGTTATAATGACAACTTCTTCAAAAGTGATAAGTATTAATGGTATACATTCCCATACGTTGACCATGACCATCGATGCTCAGAACGCATGCGACCGAATAATAATTACCAAATGTAAACAACTAGCTTATATTTTTTACAAATCAATATGAGGATTTCTATCTAAGCAAGGTAGCCTAGCAGCCCAAAATTATTAACGTTTTAAACAAAAATTATCAATTTTACAGAAACGATTCAAAGTATGTTTCGAAGGTACTATAGGTACTATATAATAGTACCGTAAGATTGATATATTAGTATAGGTTTTGTTTTATTCAGATAATAATTTGTACTTCCTAACTCCTTTTCAGTGAAATTGTATTTGCAATTTTTTTTTTTTCACTTTGTACTCTGATTTATGTCGTGACTTTTTGTAACAGATAGGTATTTGTACCTGTTCCTAGGAATTATATGATCGCTACGGTAACGGCTTGGTACTGCACTATAAACGTTCCATTACACTCAGAATGCTGAAGAATATGTGAAAACATAACATTTTATAAAATGAATAGAAATCGATAATGTTCAAAATAATTGGTAGACTGTGCGACTAAAGTCGTATCAGAAATTACGTTGTTAGTACATTAACTACAAAAACCTTACATAAACATAAATTATACAGTTGGAAATATATTATAAAAATCTTCCGATTGCAAGTAAAATTTTGACAATCCATCACGTTGCCGATTCGAGCAAAAACGCGGTCGTTGTTTTGAAAAAGCTTCTTACCCAAGATTCGCTTGTTTTTAAAGTAATATTTCATTAATAAGAAAACATCAAGAGTATTGATAAATTATAAGACTAAAATGGCAGACTGGGAAGACGATTGGGGTAATACCGAACCGTCGGCAGTTACACCGGCGCCGACAGCACCCGCACCTCAAACTAGGCAATATCGTGGTAGAACTTTTCGAGGCAGAGGATCAAGCTCCTACAATGATACCAATTGGAGAGAACGTGGGAATAATAGCGGAGGTGATTTCCGCCGTAACTACGACCGCGATGGTGCCGGCGGCGGAGGCTCGAGCGGCCGCCGCGACTTCCAACAGCGAGAACAAGGTAACAAAAAAGTTATTTATGTTCCTTCTCATAAAGTTGGCCGCATAATAGGCAAAGGAGGAGTCAAAATAAAAGATTTACAATACGAATCTGATGCTAAGATTAAAATCGGCGATTCTAGCGGCAGTGAAGCCGACATTACTCTGACGGGTACAGATGAGGCTATCTCAAAAGCAGAAGAATTGATTAATAACTTGATTGAGGATTTTAAACCACCTCAGGAAAAAGAATCTCACAATACTAGCGACAGCAGTGGACATACTTCAGAATTTTTTAAGACATCTGAGGACGGAGTTCAGGTTATTGATTGGGAAAAGCTCAATGCTTACCATAATGAGCACCAACAAAGTCGCTACGAAAAATTACCTCCTATTGTTAAGGATTTTTATAAAGAAGACCCAGTTGTAGCAGCTATGACAGCAGCCGAGGTGACACGCTGGAGGCTTGCTAATTTTGACATACAGGTAAAGCGAACATTTGATGATAAACCTGATCTGCGCCCAATACCCAATCCAGTGCTGACTTTTGAACAAGCATTCCAAGAGTATCCTGAAATTTTGGAAGAAATATACAAGCAAGATTTTAAAACACCATCCCCCATACAAAGCCAAGCTTGGCCCATTCTACTAAGGGGTGATGATATGATTGGTATAGCTCAGACAGGTACAGGAAAAACTTTGGCGTTCCTGCTACCAGCACTCATACACATAGACGGCCAGACCATTCCAAAAGAAGAAAGGGAAGGCCCAACTGTACTTATCATGGCACCCACTAGAGAACTTGCCTTACAGATAGATAAAGAGGTGTCTAAGTACCAATATAAAGGTATCAAGTCAGTATGTCTATACGGAGGAGGAGACCGCAAGGAGCAAATTAAAGTTGTGGCTAAAGGTGTTGACATTGTTATTGCCACTCCAGGCAGACTTAATGATTTGGTAATGGCTCGCCACTTGAATATTATAAACTTCTCCTACATTGTCCTCGATGAGGCAGATAGAATGCTAGACATGGGCTTTGAACCACAGATCAGGAAGTCATTATTTGATGTAAGGCCTGATCGACAGACAGTAATGACTTCAGCAACATGGCCCCCTGGTGTACGTCGTCTAGCTGAGTCATACATGAAGGACCCCATACAAGTTAATGTTGGTTCATTAGATCTTGCTGCAGTACACACTGTCACACAGAAAATAATGTTTGTTGAAGAATCTGAGAAGGAGGAAGCATTGTTTGAATTTCTTCGAAATATGGACCCAACAGATAAGGTTATCATTTTCTGTGGCAAAAAAGCTACAGCAACACACATTACCACTGAATTAGCTCTGAAAGGTATAGAGTGTCAATCTTTGCATGGAGACCGAGATCAGATTGACCGTGAAGCAGCTTTAAATGAAATGGTTGATGGCACTGTCAATATTTTGGTCGCAACCGACGTGGCGTCCAGAGGTATTGACATAAAAGATCTCACCCATGTAATCAATTTAGATTTTCCACGGCACATTGAAGAGTATGTACACAGAGTAGGCAGGACAGGGCGTGCAGGAAAAACAGGTATATCCCTGACATTTATATCAAGAAGTGATTGGGGAAATGCCAGAGAACTTATAAAAATCCTGGAGGAAGCAAATCAAGAAGTTCCTGAAGAACTGGAGCAAATGGCCTCCAGATTCGAAGCCATGAAAATACGTCGAGACAAGGAGAGAGGAGAAGGTCAAGGTCGTGGACGCGGAGGCCGAGGTGGATACGGCGGCGGTGGGCCCCGCGGGAGGAGGGATCGGTGGTAATTCGGTGACGATATCCTGGATAAGTTACCAAAACTGAAACAACTGATGACGAGGCATAGAAAAATAATCTGAAATTTTAGTTAGGTACTCTTTTAATATTGATTGTGGGACAAATGGATATATTTAACATAAGCAGGGTTACTTCAAACTGGACAGTATAGGATACGATGCAAGGAGTCCCAAAACTCAAAAATAACTTTGTACTGGGCCAGAGTGTCAACCAGGTTTTTTCGCCCTATACCAGTTTATTGCTAAAACTCAAATATAAGCTAATTAAGTATCATGTAAGCAAATTGAATATCATGCAGATTCGAGATGTGGCCTATTTAATTAACAGTATTATGTTGTGTGATTTTGTAGTTTATGATTACCAAAATTGTTTTTTGTTAAAATTAATATTTAATGTACTGTAGTGAAAACTGTAGGTGTAATAATTAGTGCAAACTTATCCTCTATGTATATTAGTTATAACTCTGTAAATGCAGTTGGGGAGTCCTCTGGAATTATGTTGTTTCAGTAATCAGGTGAATCTTAAATATCGACAAAGATTTTTCGCTTTTATTCGTATTTTTTTTTATATTATGTGCATTGTCTTTGTACGAAGTGCAAGACACGGGATACTTATATGTTAAGAAAAGTAAAACTTAATTGTTTAAAAATATTTAAAACTAGTATTAAGTTTGACCTTCATGCTGTGATAGAAAGTGAAAAAATATATTTATTCACGGTCTATGATAAATGTTGTAGTTTGTACTAGGTACTTTTCCTTATAAAAGCTAATTCTAGCAAAAGGTGTCGTATTTATTGTGTCATTTTACATAATATAATGTAGAACTACTGTTTTACAACTATTTGATGTTAACGATATGTTAGATATAAATATCGTCGATGTCTATTTTGTCATTTCTTATTACAAGGTTTATGTGATCAAAACTTGTGATTATTTCCGGATCCTTTCCTTTAATTACCTAACATAGAAGAGAAATCAACGAATATCACACATTCGCTTCGCTTCCATCGTTCGTGTTACAAATACAACGTATAAATGTAACTAGCTGTTCTTCTCGGTTTCACTCATGTACTAGGCGGCAATTACTTCGCTTACCAGTACGGTAGTTTTACGAGTTTCATAGACAAGATATACACATATTTTGTCTCATCTCCACTTTAGAGTCCGCGCCTGAGGTTCTCGCAGGTGAAAATACACGGAACGCGGTGAAAAGGCGATAGGTACTGGTTGAATTTAACCAGACTTACAATACATGAGAACTTCCCAATTTAGTCAAATCTGCTCCACTATCAGAAATAAGAACGCAATTTCCATTCGACAATTTAAGATTATGAAATAAAATGTTTAGTTGGATAGTATGCATATATTTCGAGTTCACAATATTTTAGACACAACATCGCCAAGCGTAACGAATAGGAATTCTAGAATATATTTCATAATTTTTATTAACTACCGCAGAGTCGATTTTGTTCGAATCAAACGTAACGCTTACAACATTAAATATGAGTTCTTAATACTACGAGTGAGTGCTCGAATAACGATTCGTGTCTCAAACCACCAGTTTTACAGAACAAATTAATCATAACAAAAAATTACTATAGCTTTAAGTAGGTACAATAATGCAATCATCTACAGTATCACTTGATATTCTGTCTTCCTTCCTTTTTTCCCGGCAAGTAAACCTGAATAAAACTGTTGACGGAAACAACAGTGCAAATAAATAGTAGCATGTTATTACTATAAGACTATACATCGCATACGTAAATATCATGCATATTAACGTCAAATAACAACGTGAATGTTATGCTTAACGCGGCGCTTAGACAATCTGTAATCGTTTCATTTCTTTGAAGAGTATGTCACCCATTTTAGCTGGGGAGCGGCTGACGAGTACGTTAGCTTTTTCTAAAGCCTTTATTTTGTCCATAGCGCCTCCCTTGCCTCCTGAAATGATAGCACCGGCATGACCCATCCGCCTGCCGGGTGGGGCTGTCAGTCCAGCGATGAATGAGACCACTGGTTTCGCATTGCGGCCCTGGAATTTGAGAAACAATGTGTTGTAAGAAACTTAAAAAAAAATGAATTTGTCATAATGAGAATGGGTATTGTTTTTTAAGGTTTCGTGCCCAAGGGTAAAGGGCGGAGTGTTACCAGTGCGATGATATACTTACTTCAAAAATCGTTATTATGTATAATACAAAAAATCAACGCAAATTAGATTTCTATCAAAACTTTAACAATTTGTACAAGGCCACAAAAGTTAAAGATACGAATATTTACATCCTAGCAGTACCTAGATGCTGTATGTAATAAACTCCGGCTAACAACGAATTCATATCCTGTATAACTATTTAGAGGATTAATCACGTTAAAGCTTATGAAAGAACATGGACGTCATTGCTATTCACTTCTTGCATTCTATGTCGTCAATCAATCGAGAGATATATTTAGTTAATTAGTACTGAATGACCATACAACACTAACAATCAGTAATGAACAAAGATGAACAATAGAGTGCTCATTGTTCGAAAGGAGGACGAATCGATTATAAATTACAGATGTGTGCATTATGGAACGTTTTAATAACGTGAGATTAAGATAACGGACTATTTTACCTGAATCTAAAAGATTGCAATCAAAAAACATGATACACGTCACTAGATACTAAGTAGATACAACGTGATGTAACAACACGTTGTGTTCGTGACAAATACACAACATGATAAAAAATGCAAATAATACTGGATGTTACGTAAATTATAAAAATATCTCGTTAGCAACTGGCAACCTGAGGATGATCCTTACCTTACTCTGTATGGGAAAAATAAAAGAGTATTAAGATATTTTTTAAAAGAAATAAATAGCATTTTAGTTGTGTATAGTATGAAGTATATATACTAAGAGAAGGAAAAAAAAAACTAAGATTAATAATTTTGTACTTACTGTGTTGTGTTGAATGAGGTACTCGGCTGCCTGCTCCTCAGCGTTACCGCCGATTTCTCCAATGAGTACAATACCCTTCGTGTTGTCATCTTTCAGGAAGAGATCTAAGCAGTCAATGAAGTTGGTACCGTTGAACGGATCACCTCCAATACCAACGCACAGCGTTTGGCCCAGCCCTTGCTGTAAATAAAACCAGAAAATTTGGTAAATAAACCGCATATGTAAAATTTATTCACTGGACCATTAAAAAAATTCAGTAATACAAATAAATGACTGAGTCATTAGATTACATCGTCGTACAAGACATCTGCTTATAGTTTACTGACTGCAGATAAATTTTGAATGAAAAAAAAAAGTCATTAGATAAATCACTACATAAAAATGTATAATTCTTTTTGAACCCACCCTAGATGGCTGAAATTTCTGTGAAAAAAATAAATAATGTGTACTAGAACTATAAGTCCTTAACACTGTCATACCTCAGTGGTCTGTTGGACAGCCTCGTAAGTTAGGGTGCCTGATCTTGACACAACACCGATGCACCCAGGTTTATGGATGGAAGCTGGCATGATACCGATCTTGCAGTTAGCGGGTGGACAGATAATGCCTGGGCAGTTGGGGCCCAATAGACGGGACTTGTTCTGCCTTAAAAGTGCATGTTTCACACGAACCATGTCCTGTAACACATAAAGTAAACTATTAGGAATTACCTTGATGCTGAAATAAGGAGCAGCTTGAAAATACTCTGAGTATTATATTATGTATTTTTTCTGTATGCATAATAATTATAAACACATAGCCTCGCTTTTTCAATCCATTCTTTGTATTTAACATGCTATATAAATTTCATACAATACAAGGCAAAACTTACATGCTGGGGAATACCCTCAGTGATGCACACAATGAGGGGCATTTCTGCTTCAATGGCCTCTAACACGGCCTGAGCAGATCCTCCCTGAGGTACGTAGATGGCAGTAGCGGTAGCACCAGTTGCAGCCATTGCTTCCTTCACTGTGCCAAATACTGGTTTGCCCAGATGTTCCTTGCCTGCCTTCTTCGGGGATACTCCACCAACAATATTTGTGCCATATTCAATTGCTTGCTGAGCATGGAATGTACCCTGCTTTCCAGTGAATCCCTGTATAATGACCTTTGTGTCTTTTGTCAGCAGTAAATTGGAGTTAGTGCTGGCATACTCGGATGAGTATCTGACTGAGACAGAACCTAGCTTCAGCACATCTGAAACAAAAAGTTATAATGTTATTTAATTTATATGTTATGGAGAAGAATTAATATTATAGGCACAAATAACAGCAATATAACTTATTTATTATAGTTTTCTTTTCTAATGTACAGTACAGGATATTTCTAACCAACTTTCCAAAAAAGAGGTTCTTCTCAAAACCATGTATATGTATTTTAACTATAATGTTAAAACTAATCAAGTGTTGAATGATGCCTAGATAGGGATGGTTTTAGAAACAGTTTATTTTTCATTCTCTTCACCATTTACATAATATGGGTGGGGTCAATGCAATACAAATAAAGTGTTGTGAAAATTGAATCACTATTTTTCTTTACTTCGAGAAAGGCTTATAAGATTCTTACTAGACACTAAATTGACAAATAATGCTAAAATCTCTTTATAGATCTTAAAGATCATATCAAATCTAAAGTATTTTTTTAAATTAAATAGCATAATTTGTATGGCACTAACATACATTATTGCTATATATCATTCAATAAGATTTTCAAATTGTTTTTTTTTTACAGAATTTTTCCACAAAACATGGACTATGTCAATAAAATTATTTATTACTAGAGACCGGATAATATGCATTTGCATATTTGCATATGCATTTGCATATTTAAGCGATTTTCAAGGCTAGTAGCATATTTTTACTAATATCTAGTGATGATGCATATTATTGCTATAATTTACAGTAGGTAGGTATTTTTCGAGCGTAGCGCACTCGGCAGCCGCGCGTATTTTGTTTTGGTAGGTAGTCAAAAAATGAAAGAGACAAATGATCGCGCCGCCGCGCGCTCGCCTACCGCGCTACTCCCACCTATTATGCATGTCATTATTACTTTGATTGTTGACACGCTCGTGCTCTCGATTTTTTAATAAAAAATATAAAACTTAATAGTCTTTTTATTTTATCAAATAACAATAAATTAAAAAGATACATACATAATAAAGTAAAAAACGTAACAAAATACTTAAATCTAAAGGAATAATACTTACAAAACAAAAAAAAACTCATTTAATGTTGCATATTCTGTCAGTTTTCGTGCATATTTTAGGCATTTTTCATGCATATTTGCATGCATATTTCAAGCTTTTTATGTTGCATATTATCCGGTCTCTATTTATTACATACTAGAGTATTATGAAATTTTCCAGATTACAGCTATTGTTTTAAATAATATGACAAAAAAATAAAAATAAACAGATAAGCTAATCTGACAAGCCTATACTATGCAACATAGGTTCATGTTTGATCAAAGGTCATATTGATACATTGCATTATTGACTGAGGCTTCATTAATGAACAAAAGCATGATGGGAGTGTACAATCTCAGTGTAATTTAGAGTTTATATAACAAGATATTCGCCGAAAATTATCGCTAGCGGCGACATTGATAGTATTTTTAGACGAAGGTCTCGGTTACATTCTATTAGGCCTAATGAGTGCGACATTGAAAGTCCGCAGTATACAACATCTGTTACGTTTAATTACTTTCTATTAAGGTTGAAATTATATTTCTGAGTCAGGTGCTAAGTGAATAGCAAGGTTAACATCGTAGGTTAATAGTCAAAAAAAAGTAGACGTGACGTGCTCCGATACTCGACTTTCCTTATCATGAATATTATGAAGTAAAAATTTAACGTAGGATAATACAGATTCTAACCTTTAAACCGTGATAAATTCCGGATCGGCACAGCCATTTTACAGCAGATTATTATTTGGAAAAAAGGAAGGAGTCCAGAATTCAAATAATTTAGCTAAATGACACTAATGATGACTGACAGATGGTTCTCAATCTCATCGGGCATTACGTAACTGACAAATAATTTTCAGTGTTACAAGGATAACATTGAAACGATAGAATTATTATAATCGACTAATTGCTTATGATTTGAACGGACTCATAATCTGTGGAATGATAATGTTTTATATGTAGTCTGTGGCAATTTGTTTATTCGAACGAAAAGATATGACGTGTAATTAGCTTTTTGTTTAGCAAGAATTTACATAAAACTGTAATATAATTCAAATTCGGTCATAACTTGAATTGAGTGTAAACAAAAGAACATTACTTTTACAATTCATGTAATATCCGTGTTGATAAGGTTAAAACTATCCTACGATAATTTGGGTCCGGCTTGCTTTGTATTGTTGTCAATCGTAACACCAAATAATACCGAAAATGTGTGGTTCCGATAAGAAACTGGGTGAAATTCGAGCACTCATTCTTGTAGGTGGCTATGGGACTCGCTTAAGACCTTTGACTTTAAGTAGACCTAAACCCCTTGTCGAGTTTGCCAACAAACCTATTTTGTTGCATCAAATTGAGGCCTTGGTTGAAGCTGGAGTCACACAGGTATGTATATTTATTAAAGATTGAACATATTATAATAAACATATTTCACTTTATTTAATTTTTCACCTAAATTACAATCGTGTAATTTATTGTACCTATGGCTCCTTATAATTTATTATGAATAACATTGCAGGTCATACTGGCAGTTTCTTATCGTGCAGATGATATGGAAAAAGAGTTGACTGAACAGGTTTCCAAACTTGGTGTGTCTCTGACATTTTCTCATGAAACTGAACCTTTGGGCACAGCAGGACCACTTGCATTGGCACGTGAACTGCTAAGTGCTAGCCCCG
Source organism: Heliothis peltigera (assembly GCA_958496145.1). Lineage (NCBI taxonomy): Eukaryota > Metazoa > Arthropoda > Insecta > Lepidoptera > Noctuidae > Heliothis > Heliothis peltigera. The sequence continues at coordinate 4,394,188 of OY292341.1, forward strand.
AGCCTTTCTTTGTACTGAATTCTGATGTTATATGTGACTTCCCATTTAAAGAACTTGCCAAATTTCACAGGAGTCATGGAAAGGTATGTTTTTTAATTTAATTTCATAATCATTCAGAATTCTAAATTTAATAAAATTTCTAAAGTATATCAAGAAATTCACTTTCACTACTAAAAACCAACAAACAGCTATATTATGTGTCAATAATGGAATATACCAAGCTATAAGGAAAATACCTAGCTATCTGAATAAATCATAGGTATAAGATTGCAAGCTTCTATTCAAATATTAGTAATGCTTTTCAACAACATTGTGGTACAGTAATACGAAAATAATATGGGAAATTTTAAACTGAAGTCTCAAGGAATTTCCTCAAATATTTTCCTCATATCATACAGTACATAAATTTCGGTTAATATTGCTTATTTGTTTAATTCTCTTTATTAGTTAATTATTGAAGTATCTTTAGATCTACTCTTGTCCGCAGCAAAACCAGTAAAAAGTGTTTAAAACATAGTAACTAGACATTTTAAAAATAGTTTACCTGCTTAATAACACTTACGGCTTATCTTGTTTGTTGAACTGCTATCACTACACATAATGGTGCATGTACTCGTTATAAAGTAAAACTAATATGTATGTTTTCATATGAAAACCTATTATGTATCTTCTTTCATAAACTACACTTATGTTTATGGTTTGTAGCCAATAAAATGTAATTTAAGTATTTAAAAGTTTATTACATGAGCATGACGGCATTGTAGATAATAAATGCTGAATAAAATCGCTGATACATAGCATCATCTAGGGTTTCTTTAAATGCTATATTGTCTGCTCGGTTTACAAAAAAATAGTACTTCTTAGTGCTAGTATTTAGATTAACATGTAAGTTCATAACAAATTGGTATTTTAGGAAGGAACTATAGTAGTGACCAAAGTTGAAGAACCCTCAAAATATGGAGTTGTCGTGTACAAAGAGGGTGGTCAGATTGAAAGTTTTGTTGAAAAGCCCCAGGAATTTATATCAAATAAAATTAATGCTGGTAAGTAAATACTTTTAGTATTTAGAGGATTTATGTTTTTTGTAATAAAAATTATTCAGTAACTCTATAGCTGAATTATGTATACCAATTACTTAACTATGATGGTAAATATAAATTCATTGATTATATAAGTATGTCTTATATAATTTCAATTGGCTTGTTAAATTGAGATAATTGTATAAAGTATCTCTGTATTCTGTAGAGCAAGCTCTATTTTTAATTATCTTTAGTATAGTAATAAAGAGCGCCACATTATAAAACTCTTTTGCATTGTTCCCAGGAATGTACATATTAAATCCTTCGGTATTAAGTAGAATAGAATTGCGACCCATGTCGATTGAAAAAGAAGTTTTCCCATTCATGGCCACCGATGGGCAGCTCTTTGCCATGGAACTACAGGGTTTCTGGATGGATGTGGGGCAGCCCAAAGACTTTTTGACAGGTAATCGCTCTCAAATGATCACTATTTATGTAAGACTTTTTTATTATTTGTAAAGTCCACATGCATTTTCGTAAAACATTATAAAACTTAGTCGCCTGTAATGACAAGGGCGTCGAAGCTGACCTTCGTTCACGGTGGCTATTCTGAAAGATTAGCCAGCTGCACAGGATATAATAAAAATAAATGTATTATAAATGCACAAGTGTACGCGCCAACACTGGTGCACTCTATTTCCGCACTTTCGTAGTCCGATGGACGGGAATCCAATTCGACTGGAGAGAGATCAGGCATATTATGACCGACAGGCTTAAAGTGTTCTCCGAGGAACGGGTGTATCGCCCACTTCCAGACTCTGGGCTGCTCTGAGGAAGCTTCAACCCCACAAAGCTATTTCTGCTCGACCCGGAGTCTTACCTTGCGATCAGTAGTCTAAAGAGGCATATAGATTTTTTTTTTGATTGGGCATCTCGCAGTTCAGCCTGAGGAGGCTGTTTACTGCTTAACCGGACAAATCCCTGTGGATGCCTAGAATTTAAGGCCTCCAGCCAGGGGCAGGCATATAGATATAAAGTGAATGTATTTATCTTAGGAATGTGTCTATACCTAACGAGTCTACGACAGAAGAACTCGAACATGTTACATGATGGAACTGGTGTGGTTGGCAATGTGCTGATTGACCCCACAGCTACCATCGGCAAAGGCTGCAGAATAGGACCCAACGTCACAATCGGCCCGGAAGTCGTTATTGAAGATGGTAAGACAACTTATTTACTACTTTACTATTTAATCCAAAATCATGGCTATCCGGTATCCGGTTTTGTTGACATCCGTCAAGTGATTATGCTGTATTTTATAATTGTAAAGATAAATGTGTTATCTATATTGCATGAGTAATTATTTACATTAAGTAGGTAGGTATTATAGATGTGTTATCGTGTCGTTGAGTGTATTACACGTGAAGGCTCGCCATTGGATGACGGAGTGGGTGCGACAATGTACTCAGCTGTACTGTAATAAAGGAAACTAAACATTTCGATAATAATGATATGAATATAGAGGAAGTGCGAATTTCTAAATATTTGCTAACAATGCATCTTAATTGCAAAGTTGGTCTTACTGGAACATTTAGTTTTCCAAGTTCATTTAAATGAATAAAAAACATAAAGTATATATAGGCGTCCATTTATGTTAATTATAGGCATGCAATGCAACTTTCGTATCAAAACTGTAAAATTAGGTTCTGCTATTGTTCCACTGATGAGTTTATCAGGAGCTGACAATTTGTATCAGCACTGAAAGCATGTTTAAATATGCTTTAAAATGGTACTTGGTACAGAAATAAGTAACCACTCAGAATGTAATTAGTTCAATTGGCACTCGAGGCTCTGGGCCCAAGGTTTTCAGTGAAAACATTGAGGGCATCAAATATTTATCGCCACTTCTGCAAGTACCAAACGCGTTTTTATCGACCCGCTTTTTATTCAATCCATACATTTTATTCCTTCTCAGAAATAAATACCTATTCTGTTCTAGAAATATAAGACGTAAAGATAAATATGCGTCTTATAGTTAAAAAATCTTTGTTGAGGAGGGTTTTCCTAAATATTTTAGTATTTATCACAATGTTTATCGTAACTTTCAGGAGCGTGTATCAAACGAAGCACAATTCTCCGAGGGGCTTGCGTTCGCCAGCACGCCTGGCTAGACGGGTGCATCGTCGGTTGGCGCTCCGTGGTCGGGCGCTGGGTCCGCATGGAGAACTGCACGGTCCTGGGCGAAGATGTCATAGTCAAAGACGAACTATACGTGAACGGGGGCCAAGTTTTGCCTCACAAGTCGATCGCCCTGTCCGTGCCAGAACCACAGATTATTATGTAAAAAGACTGAGTGGAGGTGACTTCTTCGTAGTTGGGGCGAGTTTTTTAAATATATTTGTAAAAGTAAGTGTTCGGCTGGCAGTTAATCTGATGCTGATGACTCGACTTCGCGTTGAGTCGGTAAGTGAAATCAGTTCCTACCTAGTCATCTACCCGGACGTTAGTTGTACACGGATTACGTCACTAAATCCGCATTGGAAAATTTACTTGCTTATCGAAACAATCAATCAAAAAGTATATCAAACAACTATTAGAATAGTTATCGATATATAAAAATCAATAATGTCTTACAAATTATTTACATAACATAGAGGTATAAAATAAAACCTATTTTATTTGCAAATTAAATAGATAAAAATCTATTATCTTTCTTAATCTATATAATATTTATTTTGTAGTACATACCTAAAGTGGTAGTTTTGATTAATTTGTTTTATAAATTTTCATTTTATTTTGTTATGAATTCTGTAAATGATAAAGAAATTTGTAAACTTAAAAGAATATAACTATTTTTATTTTGTAACTTGTAAATTAAATTATTTTTTAAAACATTCTAAATAGAAACATTCCTTTTTCGTGACTAACTTTCAGGGCACACAAGCATCCAGTAACATGTACCTGTGTCACAGAATGACTAGTTAAATAAAACTATCTAGCAGACAAGTCGATTCTTTTCAGAAATGCTAAAGCTGGAATCTGGAAATATGTCTATAACATTTACTATAACTACTTGTAAATAATAAGAACGACTTTTATTAACTTTAAGCCGCACGGTGGATCGAAAATCGGCTCTAGAAGACATAGGATCTCGATGTCTTAAATGTTTTTTTTTTTGCTGGAAATGACTTCTGCCGATCATTACTGTTCTATAAAATGTCATATGAAGTAATTGTGTGCACAAACGGAAGAGTTATAATTTTTATAAGAAAAAAATGTATGGAGCTGACATGAAAAATGAGGATATCTCTGGAATCGCAAGGTTGGCCGTTATATCCTTGCACTCTGTTATAGTACTATTTATTTATGAATTTTTGACATACTCCATATCGCGGCATCACTTGCGATTTTTTTTTTAAAAATCGTCAAAATAAAAAATAAAAAATGTTTATGATATGTTCATTTTAATGCTTAAATATGGCTATACCAAGTGTAAATTACAATATTTTTTATGCTTAGACCAAAATATTCTAAGAAATCACAAAGTCGTATTACCTACTTTGTGATTTTCATTTGAAATTATATGGTAATTATGAATTACGTAATATGTATCTTGTCTAATGCCTCAAGTCCACATTAGCTAATGATTAATAAAACTTAATACCTAGTTAAAAGGATACGTACCAGAATAATTTGGGGTACTCGCTAATTTAGCAATAAGTGCAGGATTAGCTTAATGAAAGTAATTAGATAAATGTGATACCATCATTAGTCAATAACAATAAATAGTCAAACATTGGATTCACAACTTCAGTTCATTTAGAGCATTTCTAATACTAACATCTATCCTACCGTGTCTTTTTACTCAGTTACCGTGAATAATGGAAAGCATTATTACAAATTTGGATTTGTTTGTTATTCTGAGAAATCAGGATGCTTTGTCTTTCGATCACGAAATATTGTTCAACACACTTGTTATTCGACTGGGCTCTAGCCTTTCACACGAAGACAGTGTTACCGTGAAAGAATTTTGTCGAAGATTTACACGGGCAGTTCAAAAGAGATGGCTACGATCCCACAGAAATAGTGAAGTTTTTAGACGTGATTACAGTAATTGGCTTGAGGCAAATATTGACTGGCCAAACTGCGTGCAAACCAATTTGCTCATTAAAGAATCAACAAGTGAAAATATTTCTACTGAACCTGTACCTGAACCTGTACCATCAACTTCAACGATGAAATCAACTTCAACGATGACAAAAAGATCTAGAAAGCCGTTTGAAGATCTAAGTAACAAGCAGAAAAAGAGACGATCTGATGAATATAAAGGCGATGACCCTAATGAAGTAGCTTATTCAGCTGCAGCACTTTTGAAAGGAGATGGTCGTGAGGATATTGCATCTGTTATTGAACATATGCTCCAAAATCCAGAAGCAGCAGCAAAAATTAAGGAAATGTTGAACAAACCAGCTCCTTCAACAATATTTTCACCAGAAAAAGCACTGGGTTTGCTACTTTCATTAAAACTATCGAAATGGCAATATATCACATTAAGGGAAACGACTATTCGAGAAGGTTCAAAGGAGATATATCCTTCTTACTATAAAGTGCAAAAAGCTAAGCTACAGTGCTACCCTCCGAAGGCATTTGTGACTGTAACGGATTCATCTGCTAAGATTGCACTACAAGCGTTACTAGATTTAACAGTGAACAGAATTTTTGAAACTATTCGTAGTCCTGATGCGATACAAAATAAACAATTGATATTAATATCAAAGTGGGGATTTGACGGTGCATCTAACCAAAGTAGATATAAGCAAAACATAGAGAGTGGTCAAGATGATTCCAGCATATTTATGACGTCTTTGGTTCCATTAAAGTTGACAGCTGACGGTGATACCGTATGGGTGAATCCAAAACCCTGCTCACCTATGTATTGCCGTCCAGTCCAGTTTAGTTTTGTGAAAGAAACCAAAGACGTTGTCATCAATGAAAAAACTGCAATGGATAACGAAATTGAAGCTCTCGTTCCCTCAAAATGTCAAGGACATGAAATTAGTCACAAATTAATGATGACGATGATTGACGGCAAAATTTGTACATATCTGTCTGAAGCTAAGTCAAATGCAGCCTGCTACCTGTGTTTGGCTAAGCCTACAGAAATGAATAAGTTAGATGTCATTGCGTCAAAAACCATTTCTTCTGGTGTGTATGAGTTCGGATTATCAACACTTCATGCCCGCATTAATGTGATGGAATGTCTTTTACACATAGCGTATCGTCTCGACTTCAAAAAGTGGTCTGCAAGAGGAGAAGGTCATCAAGAGTTATTGCATTCACGAAAAAAACTCATTCAAGATCGATTCAAAGATGATCTCAACCTTTTGATTGACATCGTTAAGCAAGGATCAGGCACAACTAATGACGGGAACACAGCAAGGCGGTTTTTTGAATTTCCTGATAAAACTGCAGCGATCACTGGATTAGATGAAGACCTAATACGCAGATTTTCTGTGATTCTGCAAGCTATCACATCTGGAGAGATTATAGACGTGCCGAAATTTAAAGAATACGCTAGAACAACCGCTGAAAAATACGTGGAACTGTATGATTGGTACTATATGTCATCAACCGTCCACAAATTGTTGATTCACGGAGGGGACATAATTGCAGAAAATGCTATTGTACCAATTGGAAGTCTTTCGGAAGAAGCTTCAGAGGCCCGAAACAAAGACTTTAGGAGGTTCAGAGAACACCATTCGAGGAAAAAGAGTCGACAAGCATCAAACGAGGATATCCTCAATATGCTTATCATCTCTTCTGATCCTCTAATTTCTTTCACAAGACCAAAATTAGATGCCCACAAGCGGCAGACATACTTTAAGGAAACAGTAGAACTATTGAAACTTCAGGATCAGGAAGCTCCGACAGAGTTCTTAGAAGTTATATCTATTGTAGAGCCTGATTCTGAAGTGGATTCTGATGGTGACGAATTATAAAATAAGTTATCTTTTATTGTTTATGTTAGGGTAGGTTAAGTTCATTTTTTTTATATAATTTACTTTTATTTTTTTATCATACAATAGTTTACCATTTATTGTAATTGAGTAATGATCACGTTTATCTAATTACCCTCATTATGGCACGTATCCTTTTAACAGGTATATAGGTATTAAGTTTTATTAATCATTAGTTAATGTGGACTTGAGGTATTAGTCAAGATTACATTATTACGTAAGTCATAATTACCATGTCATTTCAAATAAGCATAAAAAACATTGTAAGGTACACTTGGTATAGCCATATTTAAGCATTAAAATGAACATATCATAAACATTCTTTATTTTTTATTTTGACGATTTTTAAAAAAAAAATCGCAAGTGATGCCGCGATATGAAGTATGTCAAAAATTCATAAATAAATAGTACTATAACAGAGTGCAAGGATATAACGGCCAACCTTGCGATTCCAGAGATATCCTCAGTTTTCATGTCAGCTCCATACATTTTTTTCTTATAAAAATTATAACTCTTCCATTTGTGCACACAATTACTTCATATGACATTTTAAAGAACAGTTATGATCGGCAGAAGTAATTTCCAGCAAAAAAAAAAAACATTTAAGACATCGAGATCCTATGTCTTCTACAGCCGATTTTCGATCCACCGTGAGCCGTCTTACTACAGCGTACAATGTAATGTACTGCCATTTTACACCAAATTTAGATTAAGTTTTATGTCAGTGTAAACTATTTTGTGAAGTTAGAACTTTATTACTACCAATGTACATCGCAATAAAAAATAAGGCAACAGAATACAATAGTAATAGAATATTATGGAGTTGTTTAATTTGTTATTCTAAGGGCGAGTTTCCACCAAAATTGTTCGTGAACATAAAATGTAACACGCGTGTTGGATGCATGGTACCTGTTTGCTAGAGTCAGTAGACTAGAAAAAAGCATTTGTGTGAAGCACAGCGTCGCACACGGTGGAATCTCGCTTATACAATTTTAATCAAGCTGCTTTTCAACTTAGTTTTTTAGGTTCCTAGATTTGGTAAGGTCCCTTTCTAAGTAAGTAAGAGTCCGGCGCCTGTTAGCGGCACGGCAAGCCCTTTCCAGACTACAACTAAAGTACAGTATGAAAATAAAGTTGAAGCAGCAATATAAACGGAAATAAGCTTTAGATGTTTTGCTAACAACCGTTTTTGTGTCTTTCAAGAAACAGGTGAACTGACTACCGATCAACAGCTCCCGAGGTGCAATGTGATATGAGATCCAAAAAGTAATTTAAGTCATCTCATTATTTATATATAACTAGCTTTTGCCCGCGCGGCTTCGCTCCCGTGCTTTCCTACTCTACCTCTTAAACCTTCCCTAGACCTCCACGAACATTTCAAGACCAAGATAAGATAAATCCTTTCAGCCATTCTCGAGTTTTAGCGAGACTAACGAACAGCAATTCATTTTTATATATATAGATTGCTATATAATTTAGTTTAATTATCGTTTCAAATGAAAAATCGACTAAATCCAATAGTGTGGCTAGTGCGAAAATCTTTTTGGCATTTCTGATGTCATAGATAATGCTTGACACTCAGGTTTGACAGCAATTGACATGACAATGACAGTGTCAGAAGTTGGTAATAATTTGCGCCAAAACGTAAATCTTTTTGTTTTGTGGAATTGAAAGTATGAATTTTCAGTAAAATAACACAAAATGTCTAAACGTAACAGTGTAGGTGCTTCAAACACTCTATTTAATTATTTCTCTAAAACACCGCCTGCGAATAAAAAAGTAAAACCAGAGGTTGAGGTTGAGAAAAGTCCGAAGTTAAATTCTTCGGTTCAAAACGGCGACAAGGAATCTAAGGTTGAAAGTAAGTAAATGCAATAAAATAAATATTTTATCTTATTTAAATTTCATAATAAATTCGTGAATGATTTATAGTAACGTAAAATCTGTGTTTAAATAGAGAAAAAACGTGAAAGACAAGCTACACCATCCCCTGAGGTAAAACATAACAGCGACAGTGAAGATGAGGTGCCCATTGCTCCCAAACGCAGGAAGAGGATTCGACTCAACCCGGTGGACTCTGATGACTCGGATGTCGAGAACAAAGGTGGGTTACAAAGTCTTACGTACTTTACAAAAATACATACAGTTGTATTATATGCATAGCTAAAATATACTTTAGCTGTCCTCCCTGTATGAAATTGGGTTACATTTTGGGCCAGGTTCATGATGTCCAAATAGTCACTATCTACCAAATAAATAAAAAAATATTATGATAGTGGCTCTTTGGACATTGTAAAACTGGCCCTTAATCAAAATTATGAATTATTATAAACTAATTCCATCAGAAGTTTGATTCCATTTTCAAATGAAATTATTATTTTTTTCAGCAGATAACAAAATGGATACATCTGAAGTTGAAAAGCCATCTATGGAGAAGAAACTGCAGGATAGCTTCAAATATGAACCAAATCAGTCACCCAAAGCTAAAAAGCCAAGCAAACCAGCAAACAAATCTTCATCAAGTGACAAGTAAATACTCTAAGTATTACAGCAACCTAACAACAAATACTTTGTTTCATATAAATTCAATCACTCAAACTCAAAATCATTTATTCAAACTTAGCTGTAAAACAGCACTTGACCATCAAAAATTACAAAAGACAGCCCTCAAAACGCCCACCCTTCCCCACTTCCTATGTGTTTTTTCTGGGAAGAAGTAGAGACTGAAAATTACAGAGAGTCTATAATTTTGGAGTTCCTTAAAATATTCAAACACAAAACAAGTCAACTCTGCTTGATAAATTGACTTAAAAAGTCTGTTTAAAGGCATAATAAAAATATATAAATAAAATAAAAGCCTTTTTTTCCAGACCAATATCCCCTCCAAAACCAATAGAAGAGAAACCCATAGCAGCTGATGAAGGTAACTGGACCCATTGTAAGTTAGAGTGGTTGAAGCCTGAGAAGATCCGGGATGCACAGAAAAGAAGACCAGATCACCCTGAATATAACCCTTCCACTTTGTTTGTGCCACCTGAGTTCTATAAGGATCAAACCCCTGTAAGTATTATGTATTAGAAATATTTTTCCACTGCTGGGCACAGGCTTACTCTCATACAGAGAAGGATTGAGTGTTAATCACTCTTATCTCAATAATCTCTTGCTCAAGGGTAGTTGGTGATTTCGGACTATAGTCCAGGTTTCCTAGAGATGTTTTCCTTCACTTTTAATCAGTCATTGGTATCCAAGATATACTTGAATGTATTACTTTTACATATTTTTTTAAATTGTGTTTATGATACATTAATAAGGTATATAAATCTTTTATACTATTATCCTTAAATACACAAATATAGCATTACTTTTCTCTTTACACTTACAACCTTCAGTATAGAGTACCTATAATATATCATGTGCATAAAAATCTACAGAGAAGTCTTCAATTTATGTGACCAATTTTTACTTTAGCAACTCTAAGAGATTTTTTTTTTGTTTTGCACAATACCCAATAGTTGCTTAATGTATTTGAATCAATCATCAGCCTTTTTATTATGGCACTGCAAGGCACAGGTCTCTTTTTATACAAAGAAGGTATGAGTTTTAATCACCATTGTTGCTCAAGGTAGATTGGTGATTTCAGACTATTGAATACAGTTTATATTCACCATGAGTCTTTAATGTCTTAGATACACTTAGAGAGTTTGATTCCAGGCTCATCGTCAATGGTGGGAGATGAAATCCTCTCACTTTGACTGTGTCCTATTCTTCAAAGTGGGCAAGTTCTATGAGCTGTACCACATGGATGCTGCTGTTGGTGTTAATGAACTTGGATTCTCTTATATGAAGGTATATAGTTCTTTTTTATAAAATGTAGATTATCTGTAAGTTCATCCTTAAAGTCTTTCACAACAACCTGCAGCTCTGGCAGACCTCAGGGCCCCTTTGATGTTGCTGACTTCTCTTCGAGGAGTGCGTGGTACAGACCACTATGCTGACATGGACAATTAGTCTAGAGCCTCAGAAAGGATATATGCTTCTTTTTATGCAGGTGCTTCGGGAAACGGAAGGAACTGTGGGGATTATCTATAAATTGGGGATGAATGAAATTATAGACAGACTCTTTAACTAGTAGCATATAAAAAAAATCCACAAAATATCCTTCCCGGCGAAAACTTTTTAATATAAGATTTATTCTACTTCAGGGTGAATTCGCACACTCTGGTTTCCCTGAGAGTGCGTACGGAAGAATGGCATCAACATTGGTGTCGAAGGGATACAAAGTAGCGCGAGTGGAACAGACTGAAACTCCTGACATGATGCAGGAAAGGTGCAAAAAGAGTAAGTTCTTGCAGCTATTTAACTTTATAGTACCTACTTACAAATTGAAGATAACTAACTAATATATGTAGTTGAAGTAAAACATAATGGTGCTAAGGGCCCTCGCCCACGGCGACTTTTTGTAGCGATGCAGTCGCGATACTGTCGCGCGTAGACATCGATACAGACGCGCAGCTGTGGCTAGCTGTGTGCCCACGGGACCAGATTCAGTCGCGATGTAAACTCGATTCGGTCGCGATGCAAACACGATTCGCTCAGGATGCAGTTACACTGATGTTCGGAACACTCCCTTCCTCTATTCTTTCTCCGATGTCGTCTAACTGTATCGACAGTATCGCTACAAAAAGTCGCTGTGGGTGGGGGGCCTAACCACTCTATCTGCAGTGGCATAGTGCAGTAAAAATTAGTTTATTGTATTAAAAAAAAATACTCGGTCATAAACAAGCCAACTGGCCCTCTGATGGCGTATACGAGCGTCATGCTGTTTGTCGTCACGACAGGCTACTCCAAATTTCTTGAAGTTTCACGCGACTACAATATCTGAATACAATTTCAGCGGGCAAGAACAGCAAATGGGACAAAGTAGTTCGTCGTGAGATCTGTCAGGTGACGATGCGCGGCGCTCAGATCTGTGGCCTGCAGGACAACGGCCCGGCCGAACCCACTGCTGCTTATATGATGGCTATTGCTGAAGAGGTATTTAGTTACTTGCTAATTTCATTGATCTAGTCTGATACTGATGGGTGTTATAATATATAATACTAGCTGTTGCCCGCGACGTTGTCCGCGTGGGTATTAGAATTAAACATTCTCCCCCCTCCCCCCGTAGTGATAGCGTGATAATATGGATTATGTTGACCCGAACTCTTAGTTATATTCATGCCGAATTTGAAGCAAATCCATGCAGTACTTTTTGAGATTATCCCGGACATATGTACATACAGACAAACAGACAAAAATTCTAAAAACTATATTTTTGGCTTCAATATCGATTTTAGATCACAACCCAATTATTTTAATTATTATTATACAGTTTTGACATTTCTACGATTTTATATGTATATATATATATATATATATATATATATTATGTGTATATACATATGTAGGTTATCAGTTAAGCTTGCACCCATAACACAAGCTAATCAATAGCTTATCTTGTGGCTTACCGACGAGGAAGTGTGAAAAAGTGTAATTTAAATGAAAGCTTTACTTAAAAGCTACAATTTTGTTAGTATGACAAAAAAGTATTATTTTAATTATTTACTGTATATGGTATACTGTATATGTATATGGTATCCAATAATTATTTTTTTTCCTAGAAAAAATACAATAATCCTGTCCATTTGGCACAGGAAATATGGATAATTATATACATGATCTATAATATTACAGGAAAGTAATGGCAGCAGCACCTATGGGATATGCTTTGTGGATACATCAATAGGTCTGTTCCATTTAGGCCAGTTTCAAGATGATAAGCATTCCTCCAGGCTACTTACTACTTTGGCGCATTATCCACCTGCCTTGGTAAGTAAACATTATTACTATTTTATAAGTAATAAATAAGTTAAAAAAAAAAACCAAGAGAAACCTTAACTTACAAGTTAAATTGTATAATTTTTTGTCAAACTTAGTTACATATAACTTTAGGATATTCCTCACAGAACTTGGCTCTTTGTACAGTCGCCAGCACATCAAGCTACCCGAAACTGTTAAATTTTCTCAATCAACTTCAAACCATATGCTTCAGCTATAAAGTTGAAAATCTAGTAAGGAAATTTGTCAGATTGTAGTTACTTGACGCTCTGGCGTCAGGACTTGGCTCTCATTTCACAATGATCTTTTTGACATAACTTTTAATAATTCTTAGGTCACCGGTTATGGATAGCCACTATCTACTAGATAAATTAAAAAATGGAACAGAATTTGTATGAAATTATCTGGAAACTGGCCCTTAATATCTAAAATTCCAATCCATTATAACTTTTCCAGATAATCTATGACCGTAAAACCAGTGGCCGTACAACAAAACTCTTGAGCACACATTGCCACAGCGCTCGCAGAGAGGCACAGACCTTGTGGCTACCTGACAAGACGCTCAAGACATTAGCTGAGAAGTATTATAGGACCAATGCTGATGGAGAGTGGCCAGAGGGAATAAAACCATTCTTGCATGAAGGTTAGTGATGAAGTTGTCCTTACAATACCTGCCGGGACTGAGGGTTGTTCTCAATAGTTACTGTGACCCTGGCGCACAAAGACTTCCAGAAGGAACATAGTGGGTTTTAGTCAGTATGAATCTGAAACTCTCTCCAGCTGCAATTTCTCAAGAGGGATCATTTAATGATATACCACGAAAAAAATAATTTCTAATTTTGTTAGTGCAAGAGTGTCCGTATGTCCCGCTTTGACGCAAAAACGGCTGAATCGATTTGTATGAAATTGGGCACAGAGATTGTTGGTTACTTGAAGGCGTAATTTAGCTACACATTACCACCCAAAAAATATTACATGACAAAAAAAAATTGTGACACTTCTAATTCAATTCTTTAAAACTACAAAATATTGCGATTTTTCCTTTCAGGTGATGCCCTAGGCTTAACGCCTGCCGCAAACTGCTACCTAGCTATCAAAGCCCTAGGCGGCGTGGTCAGTTGCCTAACTGACTGTCTCTTAGACATACAAATATTAGGCATGAATCAGTTCACCTCCTATTCACCCCCCGACGTTCTAAACAAGACTCTATCGCAAGAGGTTAAGATCGAAAATCGCTGGGAAGGCGGCAGCACCATGGTGTTAGATGCTATCACTTTAAGAAATCTAAGGATCGTGCAAGATGAGGGCTGCTTGTATGATCGTCTGAATTTCTGTTCTACGCATATGGGGAAGAGGTAGGTACTTTTACAATTTTTTTCTTTAGTGTACTTTATCTTGAAGAATTAAACTACAAAAAATAATATTTAAAAAGGTGTAGAGCTACTATATATTAGAGATACTATGTTTTGGTTGCTGTGCGTCCTAGCTGAGCGATCTAGATCTGTAGATCTTAGATGCGCAGGCGAAGCGGCGCGCATGAGGTCAGCTTGACATATGCGATTCCACTGCCGTCGCCATTATTTGCTTCTGTAATGTTGAATATATCGACAATATAGTAAACTTATATTATGTTATAAATATTATCCAAGAATTGACCATAGACATAATATTTACAACTTATTTACAAACACTATTTACAATATTAATGAAAAGAAAAATAAAAAAATATATACATATAAGTATTTACATAAAAAACTAAAAGGCGTCGAAAAATTCATCCCCATCGCTGTCTACTGGGAGCGTGCCCAAGAGGCTGGCAGCATTGCCACGTTGTATGGCAATGCTTATTCTCTGACCAAAGTAATAGCCAGCCTTTTGGTCACGGGTGGCGTCAACCAACCGCTTAGATAACTATAAATAATTAAGAAAAAAAAAAAAGAATTGACCTGAAAACGCGCACGAAGGACAGAGTGCCCGCGTCACATGGCGTCGCACCGCATAGAATTTGCATCGGATCGCTGTCGCGTAGATTCGCTCACGTTTGTTGGTTCGTTTGTTTGTTCATTTGCTTTAAGGATTTAAAGATTGTGCAATCTTTGTACGAAGTGTGCCTACTTTGGAGCTACCACAAAGCCCTAAGCCCTAAGTAAGAATGATGTAGTTCTAGTCTAAGGTAAGTTCGAAATTTTCATGTACATATGTTTGTATTCCAGATTACTGTACCAATGGGTTTGTGCACCAAGTTGTAATTTATCCGTGATAAGGGAAAGGCAGAATGCTGTGAAGGAATTGTTTGAAAACCAAGAGCTTTGTCAAGATGCAAAGAGTATTTTAACGACACTACCCGATTTAGAACGATTACTTGCTAAGTAAGTACACGGCCCTACGTAAGTAAATATTAAGTATTTGTCATAAACTTTCACTCTATAAAACAGCACAACCGATTGAGATAAAATTTGACATGGAAATAGGTGTTGTTCTGGAGACGGAGATAAGCTACTGTTTTAGCCCTAGAGTGTCATAGGTTCCCGATTTATGTTTCCGGATAGATGCAGAGACACGCAATACCCTATTAACCCGCTAAACATGAATATAACTAGCTGTCCCCAGCGGTTTCACCCGCATCTTTGGTTACTGCTCCGCCCCCGTGTGTCTTAGCGTGATGGTATATAGCCTATAGCTTTCCTCGATAAATGGGCTATCTAACACTGAAAGAATTTTTCAAATCGAACCAGTAGTTTCGGAGATTAGCGCGTTCAAACAAACAAACTCTTCAGCTTTATAATATTAGTATAGATTAGCAATGACAAGATATACAGAGTAGCAAGGGATATTATTATATACTTATCCCTATGTTTATTTTCAGAGTACATGCCTTAGGCAACCTGAAACGTTCCAAACAGCACCCTGACGCTCGTGCGATATTCTATGAAGAGAAGACATATTCTAAGCGGAAGGTTCTAGACTTCATATCAGTGCTGAATGGATTTACAGCTGCGTTGAAACTGGTGGAGTTGTTCTCTGGCGCTGATGCCAAGCTCTTGAAGAGAATCGTGCAGTTCCAGCCAGATGGGAAGTACCCAGACTATAGAGAGACTTTGAAGTTTTTCAAGGTTGGTAATAAACATGCTATAGTCATACAATGCAATTACCTCTTGAAATTATTTCCCCATTCTTTGCCCGTTTTGAAGATTTTGTGTTTGTGATCAGCTTTTATTTATCACTAAGTTTCCGCCAGCGGTTCCACGTACGTCATATAGGAACCAATGCACATCCGGTTAAAATAACTCTCATCCATAAATAGACTAGTACCTAAACACTGAGAGATCTATAAGATATATATCCATAGATAAACAGATTTATAATTGAAAAAAACAAATATTACATAATATTTTATGTCGTGATCACGTCTTATAAATTAATGAACAAGTAAAAATACTGATACTCAGGTCAGTATTCGATTAGACTGGAAGCTGACCCCAAAATAATTGCGAAAAGGCTAGGCAGATGATTACCGCATTCACTTAAAAGCGTGATTAACTTTTATGTCCCGCTTAAGCCGAGCGTGCAAGCGTTAAAAAGCACCATCAGCCTAATCTATCTATCTCTTTCAGTCAATGTTCTTTTTATGATGTTATAGTTCTAAAACCAACTTAACACACAAAATATTATTTTTCGATGACAATTTAATATATGACCATAACCAAGGCGACATTTATTTTAACCGTATTTTAATGTTACAGGAAGCATTCAACCAGAAAGAAGCGGAGAAGGAAGGTCGCATACTTCCCGGGGAGGGAGTGGACCAGGAGTATGACAACACGCTGCAACTTATACAGGAGATCGAGTCAGAGTTGAAGGAGTATCTTAGTGAACAAGAAAAGTATTTCAAATGCCGGGTAACTGTGTGATTATAGTCTAAAGCTATTTTGTATAATTTATATTTTCACTTGCTGTCCCGGCTAACTTCCGTAGAGCCACCTACCAATTATGCAGATAAAGTATTTTAAGTTTATAATTAAGCGACTACACACTGAGAGCATCCATTGTGGGTTGTTAGTTGTCGATGTGGGAGGAAAACAAGGAGCGGGCTGGATCAGTTTAGTTATTATTGTTAACTGGGTCTTTAAAGCTACTAGGAAGCATAGCTGTCTAGAAAGTTCTAATGTAGTGGGGATAGAACGATAGGGTTCCCGAATGTTCTAGTACATTCAAGGCTATTAGTGTCAGTACATACAACATTCAACCAAGTCGGTCCAGCCGTTTACGAGAAGTGAGGTGGCAAAAAGAATAATTTATATCCTAATGTCAAACAAAAATATCTTGGTTTGACTACTATAAAGTTGTTGGGGCATTTCATAACAAAATTAAATTTGTTATTAATTCCATATTTCAGCTGTCATATGTCGGGACAGACAAGAAACGGTATCAGATAGAAGTGGCCGTGAATGCCGCAGCTAAAGCAGGCGCCGATTATAACTTGGAAGGCGCCAGGAAAGGATTCAAGAGATTCTCTACTTCTGAGACGAAAGTATGTTCTGTCTCTACTTCTATACTCATATAAAAAAAGTCTCTCTGGTTGTTTGAACATGTTAATATGAATTTCTGGCCCGATTTGAAAAAGTATTTCAGTGTACAAATGCCCTTCATCATCAGCCTTTTTATCGTCCCACTACTGGGCACAGACCTCCTCTCACACAGAGGAGGATTGAGAGTTAATCGCCACGCTTGCTCAATGCTGGTCGGTGATTTCAGACTTTATAAGTCCAGGTTTCCTCGAGATGTTTTCCTTATATCAGTCATTTTGTGTCCAAGATATACTTAGCAAGTACATATAACTTAGAGAAGTTGCATTGATACTTACCTTACCTGGAATCAAACCCTTGATAGGCTGGTGCTTTAACCACTAGGCCAACACGACTTATTTATCGAATGCCTATAAAAAATCTAATATCCAATCCCAAAATTCTAGGACTTCCTAGCACGCATGATAGCGGCCGAAGAACAGAAAACCAACGTGCTAAAAGACCTAAGCCGTCGAATATTCGAGAAGTTCTCGACTCACTACGGCCAATGGGAGACTGCTGTACAGTGTCTGGCGACGTTGGATATATTGTTGGCTTTCACTGAGTTCGCGAGACAACAGAGTGGGGATGTGTGTCTGCCTGAAGTCACTTATGATGAGGAGCAGAAGGTATGGGCAGTTTGATTAATTTGTTTACAGTAGGGTCAATATGTCTTTTGCATGGGCTGCGGGGTTTTCGTAAGAGTTACCGTGGCCCTGGCACACAGGAACCAGCGGGAGGGGTCATCAAGCCAGTTGCTATTTTGTGTATGTGAATTTATTTTATTTTTTAATTTTTTTTTAAAGAGCGAAATTACTATTAATGTTAATTAATTAACCTGTAATACCTTAACAACCAAATAAAGATTTTGAATTTCAGCTTTTAACTTTACCTTTAAATAGATTGTACTAAAATATAACATTATTTTCCAGCCATACTTAAACATAGTGGAAGGTCGTCACCCCTGCATACCCAATATAGCGGACTTCATCCCTAACGACACCCAGCTGGGTACAGAGGAGGGCAGCTTGCTGCTGCTGACCGGCCCCAACATGGGCGGCAAGTCCACTCTCATGCGGCAAGCGGGACTCATCACTGTCTTAGCTCATCTAGTTAGTATTTATATCACTTAATAAGTTTAAGATTGTGATATTTACATAACTATATACAAATAACAAAAAAATAAAATTAAATAAAAAGGGCAAATTAAAATAATACGTCAAAAAACTCATCCTCATCTTTATCAGCAGGGATCGTGCCCAAAAGGCTGGCCTCATTGCCACGTTAAGTGGCAATGCTGATTTGTTGGCCAATGTATTGTCCAGCCCTTTGCTCATGTGTGGCCTAACATTTTTTGTCACAAATTAAATTCGCTACAACTTTGGTACAGTAACTTTTGGCGTAGAACCATAAATAAAAAAGTTTTAAGCAAAAATTCGTGACAAAAATGACTATTTTTGAAATCTGTTATGGAGTGCTAAATTAATAATTAATTATTTATAATATTTCGAAATGACCTAATATAAATGAATCTTAAAGGGTAGCTACGTACCAGCAGAACAATGCAAGCTAAGCCTAGTAGACCGTATATTCACCCGTCTGGGCGCATCAGATGACATCTTCTCTGGACAGTCCACGTTCTTAGTGGAGATGAACGAAACGGCTGCCATCGTCACGCATGCAACCGTACACTCACTTGTATTGCTAGATGAGTTGGGTAAGTGACATTAGTAGAATTATGAATATTGCCTTTTTGACAGCTTATAGTTAACTAGTTTTTTGACAGAGTCCCAACGGAACAATTACCCAAACCTGAATTAAAAGTAGCCATCTCCATCTCCCGATATAACGCCTAACTACATGACAAATTTCATCGCAATCGACTCAGTGTTTTTTGACGTGAAAATGTAACAAATGGATTCACTTATTAATTAGAATTTTCTTTCTGGCAGCGACAGAACATTGCTTCAGATATGCGTACAATATAAAAACCTTGATGTTTCAACCACATTCTGTGGAACTTGTTTATTGGATAACAAGAACTCTATAGAGTTCTTATAGCGGGACACCTTTTTTACACACGGTCGGTTAGCCCCACGGTAAGCTATTGATTAGCTTGTGTTATGGGTGCTAACACAACTGATAAACTACATATAATATCCTGGGGTTCAAGATATGTTTTAAAACTAATTTTTATCTAAATAGTTTATACAATATACACAAAGCAGATTTTGTAACTTGCGCAGAAGCTAGGATTTTTGGCCCACTTCAATGTGTGCAAAAATTAACCCATTCAATTATTAAAAATGTTTTTTTTTTGTTTCGAAAGTGTTTACTATCATCTATTTAATTAGTTTTAAAAGCAGTGTAAATTATAAGTTGAAATAAATTTATGAAATTAAAATACTAATCAGTCAGAAACTGAGTGGCTATATTTCCCCGTGGTGCAGGTCGCGGCACGTCGACGTACGACGGCACGGCGATAGCGTCGGCCGTGTGCGTCGAGCTAGCCTCGCGCGGCTGTCGCGTCGTCTTCTCCACGCACTACCACTCGCTCGTGCACCACCTGTCTGCGCATCCTGGGATCATGCTGGGACATATGGTGACACTCTTCTTTCTACTTTTGATGTAGTTCGTGCCAAAATTATTGGCGTCCAGGAACTTTGCGCGACTCGTTGCGCAGAAACCATCTTAGGAGTCAGCGGGTGATGAAGCGAGCAAGTGAGAGTGTGGGTCTACATGCCCGTACCTTTATTTTTTCTTTCCACTGTGGGTGTAGCTGAAGGGAGTGTCAGACTTTATTGTTTAAGACCCACTTTAGTTTCTTCTGGAGGTCTTTGTCCCGCAGCCCCGAGAAACACACTTGTGCTTGGAATTTAGATGCGAGCCGCCAATAAGTTTGGAGAAACTATTTTTTTTGTCATATAATAAAAGAAACTCGACATCAACCCATAAATCGTTTATGGTGTTTCTCTGAAATGACGGGCTCCATTGTTAACTAAAACAGCGCCATCATCTTGACTCTCATCTCGTCAAAATAAATTCATTAATTCCCAACACTTATTTATTACCTTCGATAAAAACAGCTATCCTAATGTTTATTTCTCTTTATGTTTTCGAATAAAACTGCTGTATCTATAGCAA
Source organism: Heliothis peltigera (assembly GCA_958496145.1). Lineage (NCBI taxonomy): Eukaryota > Metazoa > Arthropoda > Insecta > Lepidoptera > Noctuidae > Heliothis > Heliothis peltigera. The sequence goes on from OY292341.1 coordinate 4,414,810, forward strand.
TTGTAGCTTACCTGCTACAATAAATATCGTCAAAATTCATACAGAAATTGCACCTTGAAACTTTGACGACTTTTAAGACGAAGATACTAATTATATCCTCTCATAAAAATATAATCAATTTGTTCCAGGCCTGCATGGTAGAAACAGATGAATCAACCCCAGACAGCGAGGACCATATCCCAGAGGAAACCATCACATTCCTCTACAAGCTGTCCCCGGGAGCCTGTCCGAAGTCCTATGGGTTCAACGCAGCTCGCCTCGCTGGTATACCTAAGGAAATAACCCTGAGAGCGCATCAGATATCGAAGAACTTAGAAAAAGAGGCCACCTGTGTCCGTGCGTTTAGAGATGTTATTAAAATGCAGAATAATCCTAAAGATATAAGGTCTATGTTGGCAGCTCTCAGTATTTAGTTATAAGAGAATCTCAGTTTTTTATTATACTCATTTTAATACAAGCATTTTTTTAAAGTTTAGTTCCTTCGTTGTATTGTTGTATGGCTCTATATTGTTGTATTCGTGAATATGGTATTTTTACAAGTTAAAAAGTATGTCCACCTACCTCGATTGCCGTTAGTCGAAAAACTATTTACTAGAGTTGGCGGCAAATAACTTTGCCTTTCTTAAGTTAGCCATATATGACATTATTGACATATACATATGACACTTCAAGTTAGACATTTGGTGTCTATTGCGAAGACAATTGTTGCAAACTTCGGACAAACAAAGCTTTTCGGCACGATCTGTATGATGAAACTGGCTAACTTCAGAAGTGCAAAGATATTTGGCGCGTACTATACATAAACTTAAAACTCGTACCAAACTGCAGATCCTGACTTCAGTATTTTCCTTTCGTGGTTCCTACTACATAATCCATCTTATATAATAAATAGCAGTTTGTGTGTGTACGTTTGTTATTTCTTCACGCACAAACATCTGAACGATTTTTTATGAAACTTGCAGAATTATAGCTTGTACAGACGAAAGCACATCAAGTTCACCAAACACATCCGAAACTGAAAAAAATAAAATCTAATCATCTTTGAACCATTCGCTTCAGCGATAAAGTTGAAAATCTATTAAGGAAATTTAACAGATTGTAGTAGCTTGATGTGCTGGCGTCTATACATCAGAATAGCATACTCCACTGTTCAAGAGAATGTGGGGTAAGTAGTTATTTTAGAAAACGGGGTAAACTGGTAGTGTAGAATGAAGTTCTGAATATTTTTGTGTATTACCTATAGTAATTAAGATAAGCGTTAGATAGAAAGAACCGAAGTTTAATGAAAAAAGTCATGTTAATGTTTTTTTTCAAATAGTCTGCTAGGACCTCTAAAGATAATACTTATGATGCTATTATCTGTTTAGAATCGATTCGAAGAATCGGATGTTGGTTATACGTGATTATTTTTGTGATCGATCATTGTTAAGTGCCCACCGTTATTGATTTTTTATTAAACCATCTTTTTATAATGTATCTAGTTTTATTTTTTCTTTTTACCTTTTGTTATTCATGTATTTAATCTTTTGAGTGCCTCGTTGGTCTAGTAGTCTCGAGTTCGATTCTTGAATCAGGTCGAAATCGCTTCCTGGGTTTTAAAAAACTTTCATAAAGCAGCCCGGAGTCTGGAAGTTGGTGATTGATTCACCCGTGCATCGGAGAGCACGCAAATGTCGGTCCTGCGCTCTCTCTCTGATCGCGTATCTGCGCAATGCTTGTGCACTATAATAGTATGTCCTGCGCAGCTGTCCGATTTCCTTAGAGAGAACCCCCGTCGTAGCCGACAATCAGTCTGGACGCCATCACCATTTAGTCTTTATTTACTGGTAGTTTGATTGTTTTTGATAAATAGACATGCGTTCGGGAGTTCAATTGTTATAAAACAAGACAAAAGTTTTGTTCTCTTTATTTTACACATCACCATTGTACTTAAATTACAAAATCATTGCACATCGTGTCACCACAGACACTTATGAATAAATCCATTAAATTTTCTACTTATTTACAATTCTGTATAAGCATTGTCTAACCCTTATAAAAATAAATAAGTATTAATTTTGTGATAGCAATTCGCTTTAATAGAGTAGGAATATAATTGTTTAATAAATGCCTCTGGAATTCTCATAGTAAGTGTAAAAACATAAAAAAGGTAAAAAAAAATATATGACTAGGATTTCGTTGAAATAATAAAGTATGGTCAAGGATTTTATGAGACAGACGAAGGTAATAATATAATTAATGGAGTAAATGATATGGTTTAAAATTAGAGTATGCTTTCTAGATACCAGATTTAACTAGTCAGTATTACAGAAGTAGATGTGAGCTTCGCAAGCTGGCAAAAATGGTATGTTAATATTTACCTATATCAATAACATCAATCTTAGTAAATACACAAAAATCCTCATTTCCTTTAAGACTCAAAGAAATTGAACTATTTTTAATAAATTCCTAGTTTTAATAATAAACAAATGCACACTATGTATTTATTTTATAGCATATAGTAATTAGTCCACGGGCGGTTTTCACCTATAGGTATATGGGTGGGAATATCTGCCTAAAACATATGTCGGAAAAACACAGTATAGGTTTGCATTCCATACCTACATATATTACACATCTATTCTATACAATATCGACGGACACTCAAGTATTATTTAAAAAAACAGTTATGTCACATTTAAAACGAGCTACAAACATAAAAGTACATTCTACGACATAAACTAAAATAACTCGTAAATATATATAAAATTAAAATAATGCGCTTTCAATTAAGTTTAAAACGCGTTCTACACGATACAAATAGACCGCCGACAGTGGTGACCTTGGTCGCGTCTACCGTCGGCCGACAGCGTTCCACATGATTGTGACCGACCACGGACGCAGCCTGACGCGATGTAAACGCTCTCGATCAAGATCGTCCAGACGTTTGACTCCGCCCACATCTTGTCGGCCGACCAACGTCACCTTTATCGGCCGTTGGTTTACATCGTGTAGAAGGCCTTTATGTAATAAGGAATGCAAATTTAAGTAATACTGTTGCAAATATAATTATTTAAATCTAATTATTTGATAGAAATAATTAAATATCTTTATTATTTTTTCATTCGAAACTAGCTCAATAAGTTCAAAAAGCTAAAATGCATGAATGAGGAGACATTAGAAACTGTTCAGTCAGTTTTCTGCAGAAAAAAAAAAATCTTGCAGGGGTCAACACAGCAATGAATTACCTTAGTACTTACGTATTTTCTATATAAAATGAATGTCAATTGTACAAGTTGAAAAACTTACTAACTCGAGCTGCAAACAAATTCTTAACTACTAGATTACTCATCAGTAGACCCGTTAAATTGTTTTTTTTTTTTTATTATTAAAAACGGATTCAGATTCATTTATCGGGCACCAACTTCTTATGCACCCTAAAATAAATAAGCTCCAACAATAATTTTGTATGTATATTGAGGGCCAGTTTCACAGGTTACGGATAGCCACTGTCTACCAGATAAATTAAAAAGTAGAACAGAATTTGTATGAAATTATCTGCCAGATAAACTATCTGGAACTTATCAACAACCGGTGAAACTGGCCCTTATTGATGTACTTTTTGGGTTTAAGTAGATATTTATACAATTTTATCTTGATAGATTCCCTATGCAGCACTTTTTACACAGCATTTAATAAGAACCTTAACGTGCCATGTACCCTTAAATTTATAATATAAAAATGGAAAATATGTATGAAGTGGTTTAAGCGAATAGGAATATATCTTTTGTATTAAATCATATGTTTTCTACTTGTATTGAGAGACGGACAACATTGGATAAACTGAGACAAACATTCCTTAGTTAAAAAAAATAAAGCCTCTATGTGTTCGAATTAGATCCGAGTAGGAATCGTATACTCTGCTACTTATGGTATGGAGCAACTAATTGCCAAAAAATCTCAATTGGTAGGAAGATCTGCGAAGATAATAATAGAGTAATTACATTAGGTGGGGATAAATAGACATACAATTTAATACATACCAAAATGTTGCCCACCTCTAACATGTCAAACAAACACACGGCAGTTATAAATATTATTATGAAAAACTAAAAATAACAGCTATTTCTAACACTATAATATAATAATAAACATTTAAGTAGATGATATTTTTCTATAAGTATAATTTAGCGTAGTCACTATTTTGGTAAGGCAAAGCTTACTACCAAATGTAGGTATTATCCGCTCTTTATCATTCTACTGTTCAGCACCATTTCCTTCACTTTACCACTAATTCGTACCTCTGGGCTGTTGTGACGACCGAACAGTGCAGACTTGGCTTTATATTAATCAGTATTTTAAATAGTGTGGTTAAATTAAATATGGCTGCCTTTGTACTAACGAAACATACTGTAGGATATACATATCTACAAAATATTGCAGATATTATCATACACAATATGCATTAATTATCTAACGCATTTGAGCAACTAACTATTTATTAGAAATATTATTTATTTAAAGATATTAAGTACGGAATAAAATTCAATGCAAACACACTTCGCATACAAACCAGAATTATTTAAAATTGAAAAGCTTAACCTAACGAAAATACTAGTTCTTATCAGCGTCAACTTCAAACTATTCCATTTTATGTCATTGCTCAAATTTATCAAAGCTGATCGCGACCCTCTGAAGCGGAATGTAGACTTGTCTACCTTAATTTGCTTACAAGTGATTGAAAGCACCGTATTGCCAGGCTACAATATATAAGGGTTCCTTCGAGACTTCCACCATTCTCGCAGTAAGTCAACAGCATACGTTTCAACTACGTGTCAATTTTTTAATACCCCGCCATGTTTTCTTTCCCGCCCTTATAGCCGATAACCTGGCAACATTACGTAATTACCACCAGTCGTTGAGATTCCTTTTATTTTAGCGTTGAGTGTCAATTTCCAGTTGTACAAGTCTACATCGTCTAGCCTATTCCTGTACCAAGCCTGCACATGCCGCGGTCGCTACAACGGCTTAAACTCATAGCTCGTCGAAAGAGGAGCTCTCGCGTTCGTCGAAGGGCCGCGCTCGCTCCCCCCAGCGCTCCCACCGCTCCGAACTGAGGAGCGACTCCGACTCCTCCTCCTGGCTCGGCGTAGGATACACGATGCCGTCGCCGAAGCTACACCGTCCATTTATTTATTACGTTGGTCACATTGTGAGTTGGCGTTTGTGAAACATCAAGATTTTGGTAGAAATAAATGTTGTGATTTTGGTAGAAATAAATGTTGTGATTTTGGTAGAAATAAATTTTGTGATTTTTTTGTGAATAAATGTGCAGTTTTAAATCATTCGCTACTTGATTAATATCTTTGATAATTATGTGTCTATTTTGAATAAAAAGAATACATTTAAAGTGCATTTAACAATGTGTAGATAATAAATTAAATGTGCTATCCACAGGCCAATTAGACTAAGTTGTGCTGTGACATGAATGAACTCTAAAATATAGTTCACAACATGGATTTCTTGTATACCGATAATACAAAATGTAATATTTAATACTGTATAAGATCTATCACAACACAATGTTCAGTTTTAAATTAATAGATATCTGTGTTGATAAATTGTTTATTTTTTCCTAATTTTATCAAATGACATAAGTAGGAAAATTTATGAAAATGTCGACGCGCACTACAATTATTAATCTAAGATGTTAGTGGCCCTTAAATGTGGAATAATTTTCTAGTGTTACATAAATGGTGAAACTATACAGGGTCTAATCTATGGCGATGTCATTTAGGAATTACTGATTGGCTGGAGAAGCCGAAAATCGATCTCAGTGGCGTGCACTTGGAGAGGCCTATGTCCAGCAGTGGACTGCGATAGGCTGATGATGATTGGCTGGTGCCGCACCCTCAAAATTATTTTGCTAAAATGACTAAATGTTAATTTAACTTAGATATTCGTTAAACTATTAAATTATGTACCATATGATACTCAGCTGCATCCGCTTATGACTTAAAGCAGAACCCAAAATAGATTGGGAAAAGGCTAGGCGGATGATTAAATTATTTACCAAAAAGTAGCATGTTTCATTCCAAATGGACTTATTTTAGTTTAACAGAAATCCCATGGACCTAAAACCTTAATTATCTTTTAGCATTAATTAATGTTTTGCCATTTTAATATTCAAACACAGACTCTTAATTCTGCAAATAACCTCCCCTCCACGATATGACAGCGCCATGACAAGCACCCTGTATATGGCACATCTACAGCGTGCTGCATCCAAACGCAAATAAATCCTCATGTTGCGGACGCATCTAAACAAAGCTCCTGAACTCTTCTAAGATTACCATGCAGGGACGCCTACTAATGGGCTACCTACATAAAAAAAGAAGTGAATGACATAAATTTGGAATCGTTACCAAAAAGGTTGGATGACGCCAATGAATGAAAAGCAACGTTTAATTAGTCGAACGGATTTATTTAAATATATTGTAATTGTAATAAAATATAGCTAAATGGAAAATGTTATATTCCTTATACTATTTGCGGGACGGTCCTGCCCTTTCTGGGGCACAGTCTCCATCTCTCAGTCTCGCGGGCCATCTCCGAGCTAAAATGTTAATAATAAACCTCCTTATTTTAAATTCTATAAATACCGTTATAGAAATATTTTGAATTTGGAATAATATAAATTAATAGACACTTAAAGCGTGGGTGCTACAGACGTTTTATTCGTGTTTGAATCGCATTGAGCTCAATACTTATTTAAGGAATGAGCTTTGTATGTTGATTTAAGAACTGGTATCCAATATGATAATTTGTAACTTTTATTGTGAGTTACCTGGCTATGTTTTCTTTTCTTGTATATAAAAAATATGACATATGTGTAATCACATTTATAAAACTTAACATTAAAATTATATGTATATTTCACTCTTTATTGGAATTAAGAAGTTATATATATTTCTTAAGCACTGTCGCATTTCAGTATTATTGTAGAGGTACAGGTATCATATACCTAGAATATGTTATGGAAACAGAATATTTAAAATTTTATGATATAAAATGTTAACTTCGAGAAGAATAACTTTTTAATTTATCTATGAGTAAACGTAACTGCAGCACCCAAAGACATGCATTAGACTGAGAGAATAAGAGAAAAGACGATAAGTTGAAGAGACTTGACTTTGAGTATACTCAAATATACAGCACACAGACGTTAAATTAGAAAATTAGTAGGTATAATACTCCCAATGAAAGTTATCAGTATTCTTATCACTACGGCTCTACGTAAGCAAGTGATCGAACAAAGCAGTGTAGCATTGTGAAATAAAAAACCAAAATCAAAGAACAAAATATTTTATTGTGCACAAAACATACTTACAAAATACATTTCTAACTTTATCAGTCTTGTGTGTTGTATATAGCTCAGAAATAAATGCATTAAAAAGCAATTTGCACGTTGCACAGTAGTCTTTATATTTGAATCATAATTATTTAAAAATATTAAACACATTACAGCTGAAACCTCCCACATAACTTGAGAATATTATTGTTTTATAATAATTCCTTGTTAAGAACTCGCAAGAAAATGTATCTATAAGGCTAAATTGAGCACACACATGTCAAAAAGGCACTTTCGTGTATATGAGTATAATCGAATAAAATTATCCTATTACGTATTAAAATGTTAAGATAATTTTTAGTATCGATATGGATTCGTATGCACAACTCGACTAAACAACCTAAGATTTTCTCCTCACTAAAGACAATAGTCGCTTAGTTTGGACTCGACTAAAATATACGAGTCGTCAAATCGAATAAAATTAAAAATAGCTACCGATCACTCTATTCAAAAGTGGCAAGATTCGATTCATAATTACGACCTTATATTAAGGTCAGTATTGATACACATTATTGTAGCACAGACTATCATTTTTAGGATCGAAGATTTGGGCCAAAATTTTCGAATTGATGTAAGAAAAGGCTTAAACAATGCGAAAAGACAAAGAATATCTTCCCTGAGTGGCGATCCGTGGGCCTTTTTATGCCTGTACCAATTCCACCGTACGTTAATCTGGTTTCAATATTAATATATTCGTATTAGCTATGTATTTAGGAGTTATATCCTCAAGGTATGTGTTTAGGGTCGGCTGAGTGTTCGTCCTTGGCGTCTGACCTTGACCGCGTGGTGCCCATGGACTCGTAGCCGTGAGTTTCCTGGGGCGTGGTAAATGTCTGAAGTTGGTGCTCACGACGGACGGGGAATTCGCACCCGTCTCCCAGGCTGACAAAACGATCACCATTTGAGAGGGATTTGGAATTCGTGGCGGGAACGATACACTGACATGGTTAGCCTAGGTGTTTTAAAATATTGCAGAATTGTGCTACCGAACTAAATAAAACGGGACATTGTTGTGGAGAGAGGGTGATTCAAAATGCATGCAATAAAATTATTTTTTTCTTATAAGTTCAAGTGTTCGCCCGCGCCACGTACTATTAAGGGATACTTTCGAAAAATATTGTTATATTACATATTTTACATATATAGTGGCTTAATATATATATACTTTGTGGAAGCAAACGGCGAGCTATGTTAATGTCTTAGAAATTATTTAACAAAACTCTAAAACCCACATACAAGCTGTTAGAATTCATAAAACACATTTTTGGTAATAAACTGTTAATAAAACTTGTCTAATATTATTTTAATATCAAATAAACACCACCTATTTCTTAACTTAGTACTAAAGAACTTATAATTTTAAAGCAGGGTGATGAAAATTTGTTGATAATGATGATGATGAAATTGATGTTTTATTTTGATACCTATTTAAATGTATGGTACATAATAAATTATATTTTTCTTATATACCAATATATAACTATTTACAGATCTATATTTAGCGTATTGACAACCCTACCTCCATGCCTAGTTAGTAGGTATAAGAAACAATTTTCCATAGTTGCCAGAGTAATGTTATTTGTTATTTTCAATACTATTCTACACACTAACAATTTGTTAAATAGGTCATTCACTTCTTTTTTCATCAGACATGTAGGAGACATGCATACAGGTCACACAGAACACGCAAATATACATATACGTGTCGGCTATTTACCCAAACATGCTTTATAAGGCCAAGTGTTGCCATAGTGACGTCAGTGTTGCCAGAACCACAATGGCCGATGAGATTTTGTTGTTGTTGTAATAAAAATAAATTGTTTTACCTTGTGAAGACAGGTACCAGCCAGAGATTAGGACTGTTGCCGAAGACCTCTTTGAAATTGTTGAAGGCGCCGATTGAGAAGCCGTTCTTGTCGGCACCTCCGCGGAACATAGGCGCTCTAAATGCCTCTGAAATTTTATATTTAAAGTTGATTAGAAATTCGTAATGTTGGCAACTTGTTACCAGCACATACTTTGATTAAATACAGAAAAATGATTGCGATGGTGTGCATTATTTTTTGATATAACAACACATTTATTAATAATACCAAAGGCGAAGTATTCTACTTTACGCTACTACATATAATAATCCAATATTAAATACACATATAATACGCTCAAGACCGAGTAAAACGTATATAATCTTGACAATCGAAGTTTTTACTAATTAAACCTAAGATATACTTAAGTTCCTAAACACCAAATCTACTAATGACAAATGAGAATATCAATCTACCCTACAATCTAACTATCCAATGGTAACAGAACTGTAACTGGAAGTGACTGCAATTACCATTGACCAATGTCTTAAGCATAGAGTTAATGATCTGTCCTGTAGGACTGCCCAAGCGGCGGTATGAAACGAGCATATCTGAAAGGAAACTATACTTTAGTTTTACAAAAAAAAAAAATCAAAATAACCAATCGCTCTAAATAGGTTATCGTAATTGCAGTCAGCTTCCATTTTTTTTTTTAAACTACTGTAGCACTTTTTTTTCACAACTGGCAACACCAAAATCCATAAACAATTTTCATAAATAGTAACGCCGAAACATAACACAAAAAATCATATATAGATATAAAAAATAAAAATTAGTGAAACGTACCTAAAGTAGTCCTGTTATTGATTACAAGGTAACAATGGTATCCGAAAAGCGAGCCCAGAGATATAGCGAACATTAACGCTACGAAGAATGCAAACACTACGTGATACCGTCCTGTAGTCGCCGCATTGCCGAAGTCACCCTGAAAACGTTCTCGTATCATTAATAAATTACCAAAACTGAAGACATTTTTTTTTAATGGCAACCCTTGAAATGAAACATGGCGGGCTGCTGATGACGTCATGCATTTGGTAATGCATTGAAATTACATTTAAATTAATATTGTCTTATTGAGCAACAGTATATAGCATGAAAGTTAAAATTATTTTTCTTAATGCTTGATGGTGGAAATTAATAAATAGGAAAAAACATGAATTGCATCAACTACTATCTGAGATCATTGATTTCTAAATAAGCAACGAGCGTTCATAATAAAATTAGTGCGAGAATGCATTTTGGTCTGTATTACAGATTTACATCAAGATCTTATCATGAGAATTAATTTTAAAGGAATTTGATTGGTAGAATATTTGAGGAATAGATGGTCAGGCTCTGTAATAAAGACCCAATAGTTCCACACTGTTTAAATGTCTAACAAACTAACAAAAACAAAATTGACATGACTTCAAGTCATTCCCACTGCGAAACCGATAATAAACATTTAAACAATGTGGAACCATAAACAAAATAATGTGTTTAAAAGACTTGTGCATTTCGCAAAAGTCTAAAAGTCGTTACATTTGATTCAAACAACTGGCTATCTGGCACTTATCGAAAGTTTATCAGATAAATGTCAAGGTAAGCCGTATGATATCACCTAGCTACGTTTAATGCATAGATTACGGACAAAACTAATCGCTGACTATTGCTATCGCAGTACGTAATTATGCAGGAAAATGAAAAAAATCCACTTCACACATTGCTGGACTTGTTATTGAAAGCGTGAATGAGTGATATTACGACAAATATGCGAGTGATCATTAAAAACTCATTTAAAATCTTGAGTCAAGTTTGTAATTACTTTTTTTTTGCACTACATCAAAAGTCAGACATTTGATAGCTTGCAAAAAAAAACCTACATACTTATTCCGTGATTTCGAATATTTCAACTGAATACTAATAAGTATTTGCAAAAACTAGTCACGCAATAAGTACTGAATTTTCACGTCCATTCACATTTCTATGAACGGACAAAACACTTGTCGAGCAACGTGTACATATAACATTTACTATTAGATATGAAGTAATGGACGTTGTACTGAGCAAAATAATAATAAAATCTAATCTATGTAGCAACATTAACCTATTGATCGCGCCAACGTAAATACGCGTTGATTAATGTGTAAATAATTAAACAATTACGTTAATCATTTCCATGCATATTTTAGAAACAGAGCCTTTTTCAATCATACGGTCGCAGTGGGCATACTTGTATTCCTGATACATCTGGAAATTGTCATTTCGTTACTTAACATGTACAATAATGCCGATAACATTGGCAATTTACCACTGCTTCCATAAGTGCAGTTCAAAATTAATCTCTAACAAACTAAACTCTAGCAGATTTCCGTGTAGTTACAATTTAGAAAGAAAATTAACTCGCAAAATAAATCCAATTATAGGGCTTCACATTCAACAGCTAGCCAAAAAACACACTCAAAAAAATAATTATAGAAAAATAAAAATAAAAAACAGTGGCATATACCTTCCAGAATCTAATGAAGGAAGGTAGACACGTGGCCATGATGAACAGACAATATAATAGAGCATAGCCCAGGAAGAGCATGAAAAACTTGTAGTTGTAGAAGCAGACACAGTTGTTGACCCACGGACAATGGTGGTCCATTTTGAGCACGCATCGAGCGCATATGCTGCAGTGGTGGGCGCGGTCTGGCTTCACCAGAACGCAGCGGTTGCAGTACCGCACTGAGCCAGACATCGTCCTGGAAATACAAATGAATCTATAAGCTTAAAAATTCAACAATTTAGTAAAAAATCCGCCATTTGTCTTGAATTCAGCTCATCTCTTTTTTACCTTTGAAAGTACATTAAAATGTAGTTATGTTCTGTCATGTAGGTGTTATTGAGCCTTCCTCGACTTGAGAACGTAAAGCTCCAGTGTACTAGGCTGCGAGTTGTTCGTAAGTTACCGTGGACCTGGCACACAGGGACCTCCAAAAGGAGCATAGTTGGTTTTAGTCAGCAAGAGAGTCTGACACTCCATCCAGCTGCACCCTCAGCTGGAGGGTCGTTTGATGATTTCCCACGTAAAATAAAGGCTCCAGTTTACTACTAGCAAACACGTTTCTAACAGGGATTGGTATATCTACATACTATTTAACGGGCACCAGCGATTACAATTCCAAAATAAAATTTATCTTAAGTAAACAACCTTTTTTTATTTCTTTGTGTTTCTTTCTCAATTCTAGCTACGCAATTACAGATGAAGGGTTAGCACAAACCTCGTTAATACGGGTATTGTATTGGCAAAGTTTTCTAAAATTTCTTTTTTGGAATCCATTTGGAAAAAATTCGCCAAGAAGTTTCTTAACATTACCACGAGTCTAGAATTGAGAAAAAACTGAATGAAATAATAAAATCAATGAAAAAGTGCAAATAAATATTTACAAAGTTAGAGTTTTCCTAGAACTAACTAAATTCCTGTCATCAACCAAATTAATTATTACCAGATCCTATCTTGTAAATGCTTGGAATTAAATAAATCACATATCTACTGGGTGACGATATATGATCACCTCTCCGGATGCATTCGGCTGACGTGTCCAGCCCAGTCCCATATTAATTTTGTCGCTTTGTAGCCCACATCGATACACCAAGACGGCCACCGCAGACGGTAGGCCACGGAAGAGATGGCAGAACGACCAACGCTTACCACTAAGACTGATGGGAATACTAAACATCGAAAGGTGTGGAAACGAAGTTGGGAGGCTTTTGCCCAGCATTGGGATAGAACAGGCTAGAGAAAAAAAAAATTACCTACTAATTTGACGACTATCTGGAACTTATCAGCAACCTGTGAAACTGGCCTTTGAGACCCCATATGGTTACTGGTCACAGTGATTACTTTATTAAATCCATTCAACAGTTTCAGGTGTCAAAAATACTAATAGAAGACATTACCTAGTAACTATGGGTAGGTCTTTAGCATAGTTATCCAATATGGACCGTTGAGCATCCTCAGATTCCGCGCTCAATAATTTTTCTAATTCAGCCTCAGGCAATTTAAACTGTAACAAAAACATATTGGAGTTACGATTTTTTTATTATGGCAAGACTGACAACACATAACCAAAATTATGACCAATTTTTTTGTATAGTCATGCTTCTTATAGAAATAAATATATAACTCAGCAATTAGGGAAGCAGAAGAGGTATAGCAATATTTATCTAAAATATTATTTTTTTTTTCTTATCTTCAGCGATAATAGTGAAGACATACTACAGCTTACAAATAGGTATAATTAGACTAAGTTCTAAGTAATGTACCTAATAATTATGGAAAGGACACTGGGCTATTAACAGGAAAATACATCAATAACACCTACTGTGAATTTTACATTAATAAATGATTGAGTCATCTTTGATACCTAGATAAAACTTCATGATGCCGTTGGTTAGACTCCATAAATTAATTTTGATAAAAAATATATTTTATCTTTAATGTTTGGTGCGTTTTGCCGAAGACTCTTTGAACAACTGCTTAGTCATAAGGAAATCTTTATGTTTAATTAGATGACTAATGAATCAAGGTTTAACCATAACAACATATACAATACATATTGTTCATAAGAGTAATAGAAGTATTTATTAAAAGAACATTTTTTCTGGCCTTTACCTTAAATTTCTCACAATATGGCCATAAGATTTTATATTATTTACTGGGATAACCTTGGGTGACATTTTTAAATACATATGCAAAGTTATGTCATTGACTGTATCCTACAAAAATATTGTGCTGGATTGATTAATAATAACTTTGAAACCAGTTTATGATGATACTGCATGATTATAAATATTTATTTGATATCAGCATAATCACAGAGGGAGTGAGTAATTTTTACCAAACCTTTGATATCACAGTTGACGACTGTTATTTAACTTTTTATAGTTTGAAAGTGCTACTAGAATTGTTCGAACTACAGCAAAAGAGTCAGATACCTGCACATGTTATAGCAGGGGATAAGTTACCTAACATACATAGATAATACTATCTTTAGTATAATCAAAGTTATGTGGGATGTACCACACCTTAACCCACATTTATGTCATGCTCCGATTTGACACACATGTCAGTGTTTTGCTACCAATTTTAAACCAACTTCAGAAAAAGGATCAGGTTCTCAATTTGGTTGGTATTTTTTTTAATAGTTGTAAGTAAGTTTAAATTTTGGTGGTTTCCATCTCACCAGAGCAGGATACTCCTTTATTTATAACATCAAGTACCTACATTGTTAATGTACTCTTTGGAAAGGATATAGACCTGAATTAATGTCACATAAAACCATATTTCATAACATTTTATTTATTTATCTATATATTTGTATGAAAGAAGACAAAAATTGTAATTATTTTCATCAATTATGCCTATAGGAGTAATTAACTAATTAAAATTTAAGCATCAATTATACCATTATTAGTGAGTCAATATGGTGGTATTTTTACAGTTACAATGTTTTCGGCTAACTGTATAGTTTGTGTTTTGAAAGTGGGTCAAATATTATTAGTTTGATAATGCTTCATTGAGTACAGCAGTTGTTGAATAAAAAGTCTTGTTTTAGTGAACTTAATCTTTTAGTACAGTGAGTCATGTTTTTTTTAATAATCTAAGGTACCTTTGGTTTATATTAATATCATATGTAATATGAATGTAATATCTACATTTTCATTGTAATATATATTTTTTTATATTGAAAAATAACATATATTTTTAAAATATAAGGTTGTTTTATAGTACCTTGTATATGGCCTTTCATGCCCTACTGGCTCACTTTCTACAGGATACTGTACCAAAACATTGCTAAGTAGGTTGCCTGACTAAACTTAGTTAATAGATAACAAACATTTGAAGTAATTTGAATAATTAGAAAGCGTAACGTACCTTTTCTGGTATTGGTTTGAGTTCTGCAAATATAGTCTGCCAATAAGACCAGGAGAACATTATCAGAAGTATATGATATAGTACCAAATAGATACACTTTTGGACCGTACTCTCAATGGTAACTGGAAAGAAATACACTTTGTAATGATCGCAAAATGCATACATAATTATTATATTGTTTATCTAAAATTTATTCAAATACTAACAAATGCACAATTGGATAACGTAGGCATAATAAGACCAAGTTATAATGGACACTATTAACATTACAGGGAGCCATTTAAAAGCTCTCCAACACCACATATTGCACGTTCTACAACACACACAATATCCAGGAGACGAAACTCTATTGTTTTGCACAGATGAAGCCATTATAAGTAATATATTATGGGTCTGAAAATACCCATGTTCTCCTCACAAAAAGGATAATAAAAAGTGACAATAGGCTAGTGATTACCAGATACAATAATTAATTATTTGACAGATATTCGAAAACCATAAAGTAGAAACAGTGCACCCAGCTTATATTTTCGGAACGGATAAAGTTGGATATAGTGCTGCCACGACAGTGTACACCAGCCTTACCGCGTTTCCTCTCTAGTATCATAGACATTTAGTAATTTTTAAACTACCAACCTAAAGTAAAAAATAACAAACGTTGAAACGTCAATTTGGGAGTTGATTTCTTTCCGTAGCGTCAAAAATTTTGTTGTTTTTGTATAAAACGAATTCCAGAAAACTCTTCACACCCTTAAAGCGTTTTGTTTAAAATCATGGAAGTCAAAGAATGCAACGATTTAGCTGAAGAAGTAAGCATTGGCTCTTGTTGGTCAACTTTAGGAAGTAAATATTGATTCATATTTTTACCAACATGACGTGTTTCAGAACCAATTCATTGTGGACGATGTGAGTAAAATTATCAAAGAAGCGATTGAAAATTCCATCGGGGGGACCGCTTATCAACATAATAAAGTAAATCAATGGACCTCGGCTGTTGTAGAATCCTGTTTGGGACAGCTCACCAAGTTACAAAAACCTTACAAGTATATAGGTATGTTGAAAGTAGGTGCCTACCTACATGTTCACCGGTGTTTGAAGCATACATCTCTCTGATGCGTAATGCCGTTGCGCTAATGCAGTTATCTCGGCATTCATTATGCTGCTGGAAGTTACTAATTGGATTTTATTCTAATGAATGTTATTTTATTTCAGTGACATGCACAATTATGCAAAAGAATGGTGCAGGTCTACACACAGCATCTTCTTGTTTCTGGGACAACAACACTGACGGCTCATGCACCGTGCGCTGGGAGAACAAAACCATGTATTGCATTGTCTCCGTGTTTGGCCTTGGCATCTAACTTATAATGTAATGCTTCAATATGTTAAAAAATACTACCACATAACAACAGTGAATGCCAGTAACACATGTTACTCCAAAAAATAAAAATAATGATTATTATTTGAGTAAATTGATAGTAAGCTAAAGTTCTTTTAAATACTAAGACATTATATTTAAGTTATTGTAAATTTTAATTGCTGAGTTTGCAGTAATGAATATGGAGATCTTTATTTATGATTCATGTAGGGTTAAAAATTATACTTTGCTTCTATAATAAAACATTAAAAAGCACACTTATCTATTCTTTCTCAGTTGTAACAGACTTGTTTTATAGTCATTACTTAATTTTAAGTAAGTAGGATATATTTTCATACACAATAAAATATATCAAAATGACTTCTTATTTTTATTTTGTGATTGCCTTTAACTAAACTAAAACAACTATGATTCATTTTGTCATAAAGTGAACATGAAATGAGTTTCCACTTACCAGGTACTGCTAAACTCAGAACTACAATCGGGACATAGGAATGGTATCTAGAAATAATTAATTATTCAAAATGTAAGTAGGTACCTACACTTCACATGGATCCCACTACATTCTATATTTATGGTATTTTTAGATTGCCACTCAGTTGCAACTGGTAATTGAAAAATCTTTCTCATGTCCACACCATGGGCAAGTGGGATGTTCCTGCCTTCTTTAAATTATCATTGCTTATGAATGGCACAGTATTTAATAAAAAAAATATAAAAATAAATAGTACCTACCTACTTGTATTAATTATTATGCTATACCTAGCTCGGAAGAAAACACTTTTTAGAGCATCACTACAAAGAAACCTTTCAGAATTGGAAAATTTGCTTTGAATATGATATAGGTATAAGATGATTTACATGTTGTCTCCTAGATGTTCCACTGTTTGAACCGTATCCAATTTTACGGAATAACTTCATCATCGTGTCTTTAGTCACCGGAGTTCGTCCCCGACATAGTCTCCAAGTCGGGGTGATGGAGTGGCAAAAATTCCCGAGCTCGTAACAAGTTTTAATGTTGACCAACAAATGGTGGCTTAACTGCTTAGGTATAGACGAGGCGGGATTGAATGGCGTTGTTCTATGAATCGGCTAGCCTTTTGATTGAACGGCTGTTACAAGAAGATTCCTGCGAAATCTACACTGCATCGATGTACTCGTATAATATGCAGGTACTAAAAAACATGTCAATGACTAAATTTAAATGTAAAAATCGTTTTAGCTTTTATTAACTAAAGTTTAATATTTGATAAACTGAGGTCTTCAATTAGCAATTAAAATTCTTATTTTAATTAATCTGTACCTGAATAAATGCAGATATTGGTTCGACCTAGTAGAATCTGTAAGTCATTTATGGAGCAGTATGTGAGGTTCCATAATAAAATCTCTTCAAACATAACAGACCTCCCGACCAGAGTGTTCCAGGCACAACATTTTAAGTAACCGTGTCTTAATCCTATTCAAATTTATAGAGGACAAAGACTTCTAGCAAACATCTACCTACTTCGCGAATCCCTGGTTCCGTCTTGTTATCCCAAGGACAGCCATAGTTGTGCGTATTTCTTGTAATTTTATATTATAATTTTTTTTTATATACCTATCCTATATATATAGGTAATAATACATTTAAACTCTAATTTTATAATAATCTCAAATATATTTTTTTCGCTATCTTTTCCCATTCATACACTGCCCTCTGTAAAATGTGAGTATCCTGTAATCATTAAGGTGTGTTCTCAGGTCTATATTCTGATATTCTTACAATTGCATGTCCTCTAGCAATAGAAGTCTGTCATGCCCACTTAAATGTCTTGTCTTAGTGGCGATGTATATCAGGTCATTAAATTCCCTCCAAAATGTTGAGCTAACTGTGAGGCTAATGCATTCGTTATGCTCGTAATATCAGTATTACAAATGTACAAATGTATGTTAAATAATCTACTTATTTCAAATGAGTGTCTGTGGAGTTCCTGGGCGGTTTTTTTCGATGAGACCAACTCCTTGGAACCGTATAGGTACTTAGAATATCACTTTTCAGAACCCGACTTTGACTTTTGAGTGCTTGTACGGGCCTCAAGACACAAAGCACTTCTGGGACTGGGACATTTTCTTTGTGCGATTTGAAGAAGAATTAATGAAGTCAGTTTTTTTGAACTAATATGCTGCTGTAAATTCATAATACAGCAGCTGGTATGCTATACAAGTCCATATTATGCATTTAATACATGCATGCAACTAATATTAAAGACGCTGTATTTTGGATGTTTGAATATTGGCGCGTATAACTACAGCGCTACATATTTGTGTCACGTGACCGTCATCGATCCAATGGTTGAACGCTTCTCGGGTCCATTCAACTCGGCTCGGCCATCGCCGGGGAGAGGGACACTTCACAACACCGATTCTATTCATACATAGGAAATATTTATGTATCGCTGTCTCTTTTACTCGTATTGAGAAATAATTAAATGAATGGTGAACGAGCGAAACAGGGATATGTTCGAGTGGAAAATATTGAAAGCTGGGCCAGGCCAGTCGCCATGTAGAATTTTTTGATGTGGGTGTTGTGTCTTGGGACGTCAAACGCTTCAATGATTATTATTTTCAAGTGGACATTAATTTTAGTGTAAATCGACATTTTGACTATTCGTTTATTGTTAAAAGTGTATTCGGTGAACAATTACACATATTGCTTTGTGATCGTGAGCCATCTAATCTGGTGACGGCAGATAATAAACTGGAGGGGGGCTGCTAAAATACTACGATAGGATAGTAACGACGTTTTACAACTCGAGAGCGCTCATAAAATTTCTCATCTCGGTGCGGGCGAGTCGGACTTCCATTTTGTTTTATTATGTGGTGTGGTTGTTTACACTGTGCGTCGCGTTGTGGACAATGGAAAGCGACGGTGAGTATTGCTTATCAAGTAGTATCGAGAGAAGAAACGAAATATAATGTCTGCGCATGTAGGGCGCACATGACAATAAACATGCAACAGTGAATAAGTAATGGCATTCGATTTTGTGCATCGTGTGGCGCAGCCGTGGTGGTGGCAGGTCTCATTAGTCATAGCGAGGAGCACGCGCCGGCGGCAGCGGCCGCGACTGCCGACTAGGTACGCGGCACACACGTTCCGTTGGGCTAATTGATTTCAG
The DNA here is from genome assembly GCA_958496145.1 of Heliothis peltigera. NCBI lineage: Eukaryota > Metazoa > Arthropoda > Insecta > Lepidoptera > Noctuidae > Heliothis > Heliothis peltigera. The sequence goes on from OY292341.1 coordinate 4,434,500, forward strand.
TTAAATCTGTAAGCATGCGCCGATCGTGTGCAGAACGCCTATGTAGGTACGTAGTCTGCGCGTTTACATCGTCCTTATCAGCTGATTACACTCTACCAGTGCAGTAGCTACCTTGCACCACCAAATGTTTTTATTAATTGTGCCTGCTAATCACTCGACCACAACTATTGAATCTGTGAGTGAACACATTTTTTGTTGTTTTCAATCCAAATTATTGTGATTTAAAACAATATTTGACAACAGTATTGCAGTGAGTGCCAAACAAAATGATTACCACCCATCTGTCAATAAAAACTGTAACATACAATAACAGTTGACAGTCAATAGAATGTGATTGATAAGTTATTATTCCTTAATATTTATGCTGTGCTAAGTGTATCTGAAAATGATAGGCCAATACAAATGTTAAAAACAAAACAAAATATTGCATTTGTTTTCAGCACTTATTTTTTGATAAAAATGACAAACCTGTTCATTTCACAACACAATGGTTAGTTATTTTGAAATAAGAACTTTATTATTTTGGGTACTGGCAAAAGTCAATTGTTTTTTGGTTTTTAACGGAGACAACAATTTTATGTCTTTTGAGTAACATTTAAAACAATGCCTGATATCTTATTATGAGTCTATATGTTAGGAGGAATAATTGAGTAAAATTAAATCCAGCATATTATTAACAGAACAAAGTCATCTACATGCTTAATAAGGTTATGTAAAGGAAAGGTATTATTGGATAAACATAATAGAATGCCAGAGTTATTTAAATTTAGAATGCAACAGTGTGAATCCAGCCAGTATTATTTTTACCTGTAAAATCAGTCTTGAATAGGTAACAATTTTGGTATCATTGGTGTCAATTATTGAAACTTGAGGGACATGGGTGTTCGGATAACCAGTTTGACTGGCTAATCATACTAAGTATTGATTCAGTCAGACATTTTATGTAAAAACGAATGAAAACTACATTTGTATCAAAATGTTTGCTATCTTAGAACTTTGTACTCTCTTTAATAATCTGATATTTTGTGAATTTGAGTTGATCTGTCGAGAATATCCACTGACCATAAAGTGCAGAGGGTCGGCAACGGTGAATGGAGCAAGCATACCATTTCGGATAATCAATGTTCTTTTGTAGTTATAGGTCCAAAAAGTACACATAGATGTAGTATTATTTTGCTCTCATCAGTGGAAGGTGAATAAAAGTGACATAGATAATAGCTAGTCAGTACTATGACTCATATAGTACAGCTATCTATTGTATACAAATATATAATATTGTGTTTTATCTTAGTTATAAATAGGAATACACATTTGAGAACCACTAATAAAGTCTACACCGGCTCGGGACGGCTCAAACATGTTTGAACTTGTCTGAAAATTCCGGTTACATATCAAGTTGCTATAGTCTAAAATGAGGCCATAAAGGCTTGGTTGGGTACCAGTGTATGCTTTATTAATATAAAACCTTTGTTTCTTGGTCCATAGAATTCATGTTTCATAGTTAATTTTATGGTTAAAATTTAGTAGCTGATTCCATATAATATAACATAGAGATGAAACTTTCTTGATAATTGTAATTATAGAATTGTGTTTGCTTTCTGAATATATTCTATTATTGTTAACAATTTACAAAGCTTACAAACTGTTGCAAAGCACTAAGTAATTTGCCCAGTAATGTTTATACAATGATTTTTCTTGTAGTTACCGGACTATATACAAAAAAATATCAGGAATTTCGGTTACAAACCCCTTTGCTACTTTTAACATGGAAGTAACAATTTAGTAGTTATTTGTTTTTTTAAGATACATCATTTTCAAATATTGCTCATCTCCCAGTGACACTTTTGTACTACTGGTAGATACTTATTAAGTTTCTTTAGCACAAATATCATCTCCCGAGCCTTTTCCCAACTATGTTGGGGTCGGCTTCCAGTCTAACCGGTTTCGGCTGAGTACCAGTGTTTTACAAGGAGCGACTGCCTATCTGACCTCCTCAACCCAGTTACCTGGGCAACGCAATACCCCTTGGTTAGACTGGCGTCAGACTTACTGGTTTCTGACTACCCGTAACGACTGCCAATGATGTTCAATGACAGCCGGGACCTACAGTTTAACGTGCCATCCGAAACACAGTCATTGGTGTCCAAGATATACTTAGAAAGTACATACAAACTTAGAAAAGTTGCATTGGTACTTGCCCGACCTGGAATCGAACCCACGCCCTCACACTTGAGAGGTTGGCTCTTTAACCACTAGGCCACCACGACGTATTCTTTAGCACAAATAATGAAGTAAAAATCTCAGTATGCTATTACTTAGTAGTGTTAACAGAATATTCAAAGGAATAGGTTCTACTTCTCATAGCGGCTTTTAATGATCGCACCAGACGATTATTCAATAAATTAAAGCAAAAAAACTGAAATACTTAATGGCATAATTTATATTTATGAATTAAGCCTCAAAGTAGTATTTTTTAAGGAGAACGTGCCTATGTCGTTACTTTTTTTATTTCTGTGTGATTTTTATACCTACCTATAATATTTGATAATAATCTAGTCATAAAAAAATACGCTCTTTGACATATGGTTATTAAATAGTAAAGCCCCAGCTCGTGTTTCGTATTAAATTATTCGTCAATATATTTTTGCTGGGGACTGTACTCAGCGCTTAGGAGGCCATTATAGGCAATTTATATTCTAAGTTGATGTATGATACTGGATAAAAAATATATGATATTGAGACGTGATTTTATTGACAAAACATATTATATGGCTAGCCTTCAGTGAGAGGCACTGGGCACGTGCCCAATCTTCCCAGTGTCGAGGAGGGGCCTGTTTCCAGTTGAGACTAGTAGCGAAACTACCATTATCGATCAGAAAATAATTAACGTCGCCTTATACCAGAGAGAAGTACTTATTATATTTTATTCTCTAAATTGTTACACCACATTAATTTTTACGACATTAGACAGTGAAATTCATATCAGTAGGAAATGCGATATAAGATTATTTGCTTCTCAATATTCTTTACTTTTATTTCGCTGACAGAAAACTGATTGTTTTTATGTTACTACGCTAGGCACAGGGTGTGTCTTCATTTTACTCCGCAAGTAAACTACGCTACCTTTCAATAGATAGCTACTTTACATTTACCTAGGAGTAATCATAGTAAACAGCCTTCGAATACTGAGGATAATATTGACATCGTAACCGTTCAATACTGTCCGAAGTTTAACTGTATTTAGCTATCGAGCTACGTAATGGTTGTTAGTAGCCTTAGGCAGGATATTCATTCTGCATAAGAAATTAGATGAACGTAATACCTATTTCTGTTTGAACCTTCTACCAAAAGGAAATGGCCCCAGTTTGCCTTCTATAGCTTAATTATCACTACATAGTATAAAACAAAGTCGCTTTCTCTGTCCCTATGTCCCTTTGTATGCTTAAATCTTTGAAACTACGCAACGGATTTTGATGCGGTTTTTTTTAATAGATAGAGTGATTCAAGAGGAAGGTTTATATGTATAATAACATTAATTAAATAGTGGAGAAGTACTGTTATTTTTGAGGTTTCTGATGTGATGTCGTAAATAATTATTTTTTTTCCGTGTTTTTATATACAACGTTCACAGTTCTTCTGTAGTGTATATAGTATTGCACCCGTGCGAAGCCGGGACGGGTCGCTAGTTACTTATAATTAGGAGCGATTGGGGTTTGTTATCAATAATCAAAATTGGCTTAAATAAATTGTTTCTAAAATACTAGCTTATTTTGCATCACCTTCTTTCCACTCTTTATTAAAATCTAAAACTTTTATTTCATCGAACTAAACGGCTTTAACAATTCGGTGGAACTTAAACGCAATGAAAAAATGTGAACGTAGTTTCGAACACTGTGTTCGGATTCATGTCCGAAACGTCAATAAGAACCTTTTGTTTTTGAGATATAAATTTCGATAAAATTCACATTTCTTTAATTTTTATTAGTTAAAGTGTATTCACTCGGTTCCGCGTATAAAAATTAAACAAAAGAGAGACCTCCTAGCCCCGGGTTATTGATCCGAGCTGAATCTATTTTGAATTTACTTAAAATAGCGAAGTGCTACGAATGCATTTGCAGGAAAAGGTAAAAAAAAAATCGCTCACGTCAATTAAAAATGCTAATGTACTAGGTGGATTTTTCTCACTGCATGGTACTTCTACGTTCGAATAAAGCATTCCTAGAGAACATAATACTGGCGGTCGGTAGGTATTTTATCTGACTTTTGATTCCATTACTCATCACCGGTTTTCTTTATTTTTTGTCTCGAATATCTAGCTAGATAACAAGTTTTGTTGTACTATAATATATTGGTGTCTAGTTGGAACTTTGATGGCGCGTGGCAATTTGGCTCTTACTTAATTAACTTTAATGATTCACTAAAATAACCCAGATAAAATGATATACGATTTATTTGTAATTAGTTGATCATTTTGTCTTTACACTGGGTTCTTCGATTTGTCAGGATTATCAGGGCATATAAAAGCATTGCATTAGTTAGAGCAGCATCCTCTGTATATTCCGGGCATCGTAAATTGTTATAATAATAGAGTACAGTCGCATAATTATGTTTAGAATCAGATATTCTGCACCCGCATCTCGGTTTGTTTTATTGCTCTGACCTTTCCCACCTACATTGTTTTCCTGTTAGAGGTATTTACACTATTTCCACTTACAAATAAATAAAGAACCTTTACTAAACAGACATCAGGTCATACCGTTGTAGCTGGAGGGTGGGTCACCCAGGGTCTTGGCCCCAAGGAACCACACTATGTAACAAGTTCACCAAGATAACTGCAATTGAACATGAAATTTCGCCTCTATTATTAAATTTTCTTTCTTTGTAATTTATACAAAATGAAACCCATACATGCACACATAGGATTATTTCATTTCGTATTTTCTATTTTAGCTTTGCATTTTAAAACCATTTCGTTGTCCAAGTTTAACTGTCAGACCAGAGACAGGTTCCACTTTAGGAATTAGATTAAAAATAAAACCAAATGGAAAACTCGGATGCTTGCAAAATTAGGACGGAGCCGGTCGAATCGCAACTAAATTACAATCGTAATCTCATCGTGAGGGGCACTTCATACCGACTAGGTTAAATACACGGGCTGGCAGGTTTTATGACTCACTTACTGTGATTCAGTTTATCGAAATCCTGCACACTGTAACACTCTCTATTGTTGATGTGACAAAGTATATTCTCGTATAGAAGCGTTTAGCTCAACGTTAGGATATTAATATTGTTGTCATGAGTGTAAACTCGTATCTTAGGCTTTTTACGTTCACGTATCGTGCTTCAATAAGGTCATACTGATTTGATCGTTAGGGTTGTCATGCAGATAGCACACTATAGCAATAATAAAGACTCGACCGATCATTTGTTTGTTTTCACTAACAATACAATAAGAATGAGTGGACATTACGAGTACATTATAGTCCTTATACTATTCATAGAATCTAACAAGTGCTAATAACGAATGCAGTAAGGGGTAACAACTTTACGAATCCAGAACTGTTACTGATATCCGCACCGGATATCTGAAAGTAGGACAAATTCTGAGAAACCAGGACGGCAACAACCCTAGATATCGAGATACAGTGCTTACTGTGGAGCGTGGAGCTGACCACTAGAGACGGGTAACGAATACATTAACTGATACAGCAGGCATTAACGTCATGCGGCACTCCGTATAATATGTTCCTATTCGTAACAATTATATCGCGTACATTTAAAGGGTGTTCCGAGTTCGGTTTTCATTCCAGCTGGTATTTAGTGACGCACGTCTATGACAGGTGATATGGAATTAACAGTTCAATTGTATTCAACAATATTATAGGGAGTTGTCCTAGTCGTTACTATAATTTTACTATCGTTGAGAAATAATGACTGCTAATTAAAGTGAACACATGTGTGATAGACACGTGGCTTGTGTTTTTCTTGCACATTTGTGTCATTGTTTATCAGCTGCTACTAGAAGTTATTAAGGTTGTCATATGATTATCACTTGACTGTAGGCTATTTTTTTATCGTAGGAAAGAATCAAATGACGCCTACCGTTGTGGTTGTGTGTAGCTGAAGGGATTGTCAGACTTTTACTGACTAAAGCCCACTTTGATCCTTCTGGAGGTCTTTGTGTGCCAGGGCCGCGGTATCTCTTGCAAAACCACAGCCCCGGCATGTGGCAAACTGTACATAAGGGCTTAACCTATGAAATGAATCTTCATATCAACAATTAGGGGTTCTGACTTTTTTTTAATTATGACATCCATCGTCGACATTGAAATAGGTCTATGCACTAAGGATGTCGACTTCTTGGTTTGTTCTGGGATGATGTAAGTACGCGTAATATGCGTGCGTACTTTTGCAATGTCTGGGGTTAAACAATGGACGAATGGAGAGGGCGAGCGAAGATCTAGTAGGTGTCTCATACGTTATTAAAGCCTCAAAACTTAATATTCGGATAGAATACCTGATTCGTTCATTTTTAAATAGATCAACAGACTAATGTTCCCAGAAATGTAGGTCAGCTTCCCAACGTTATAGTTTTATCCAAAGTTTATTTGGACGGTGGCAAAAGTATTGCGTTTTTTAGTTCTTTTTCGCAATTCCTCTGCAGTGTTGCTCTAGTTGTGTTTCAGCATGCCATGTAATTATAAAAATGCGGCTCTAAATATTGATGGTAACCCCTGTAAATACGTACTCGTATGCATACGTATCAATGATTTCCTCTTACAATAAACACAGTACTTGACAAGAGATATCAAATAACGTGTTTATGTTGATTGAATAAAGTGACGTACTCCACTTTACTTCAACATGCTTTAAAGTACTCAAGGACTTAGCCACGATAATCAAGGTTACGGCGAGGAAGGCAGCGAAAGTTGACGAAAGTCATTTTTGCCGATTATATGACAGTACAGAAGAATAGTTTGGATATAAGAATCTCACGAACCAAAATGGTATGAGGTAGAGTGGGTTGCTTTATACTGGAAGATGGCACAATGGCTTTTGCTACAAGCCAAATAAAATAATGAAATAAGGAGGAAATAATTCTACTACATAGCGCACTTATAACAACCCGATCCACATGTAATATTTCACCTATGTTTCACAAATAAATATTCTGATTCTGATTCTGATACTGCTAAAAACATTGTTTTAACTATCATATCCAACTATATATAAAATCTATCGTCATGTATCCGTATCTGATAATAGTACATATGTTATCGAATCTAATGACAAATACGATTAGTAAAATTACTCATACCAGAATTCAAAATAGATTTACTCCCATGTTATAAAGTACCTGATCAACATTTAACGCACATTGCTGTTTAAGGTCAGTTTCGTAGAAAGATAAATACCTTATAATATGTGATTTGAATACTTCATTGGTTGATGTAATTTTAAGTAACTCTTGAGTCATACTCTGTAATACGGACGAAACAGTTGTTCGACGGACCTGTTGCCACAGATGAGATGATGGCTACAATGGCTTACATGCTCGTTAGTGCATAATGAATCATCTTAAGTCTTGTAATAATAATAAGATCTTTGCTGCGGAATCATACTCTATACATATTAGATTAGATACCGAGTTGTAGTTCCTTGATGGAGTTTCTATTCGAATCTTCTATGTCGAAGTACATTTTGGAACCTAATTTTTGAAGTATAGTACCTTTGACGTTGTTTATCCACGTACTACATGCTTGTTAGTAGATAATGAGTCATGCATAAACAACAACACTAAAGTATGTTTTTATTTGCAGGCGGTTACCCGCGCGATGAGTGACCGGTGGTAGCGGGAGGCGGTGATGCAGCGAGCGCACGCGGGCGGCGTCCCGCATTCGCAGGCCTCCGCCACCGCTTCACACGTACGGACGCACTCTTACGCTGATATTGATGATCAGGTAACGAAGGAACAAGCACATACATTAAAAACAAGTTGAATCGGGCCACAGATTTCTCAATTTTTTCTTCTTATTTAAATCTATTAATTTTTTGCCTAGGAAGATATATCTTCATTGAGTGTTCAAGTCCTCGTTATTAAAATTATACAAGCTTTTTATACAACAATAATAATATCCCTGATCCCCCCGGAAAGGGTTCCGGCCAGTGCATGTCCGACATGCGTATGAAGAGTCATACGCGAGTCGGACATACACTTGGCCGCGTTTTTTATGGATTATCGTCATCTGTTAAATAACCTGTCTACAAGCCGCGTATTAATTATTTGGCTAATGTCATCAATCAAAGTTAAACCCCACAATCATAAAAAACTAAAACCTAATTATAAATTTTATGTCATTTATAAGAGTATATAAACAACTTTGTACTATTCTATAATATTAATTGTTAGGTACTTATTATTGCGGAAATTTAACACAAATTACCTTGTGATGTTTCGTATTGCCCATACAGGAATATCTTATGAATTACCTACACGAAACTCATTAAGCCCATTAGAGTTATCGCTCGCGCCATTGATTTCATGGCGTTCGTTCCTGCGTTTGCCATGAATGGTAGTGGGTCTATCAATGTGCGCTGTTATTATTCATGTTATAAGCATTAATAAGTCTACATTATTTTTAACTAGGTAAGTAATAAAACTTAATTTTATTTATGGTTTTATTACTTATCTTGTTTTAATTTAGGTTCTAGGTAGTTACTATGTATCTTTGAACTAATAAACTGTTCTTGCAAAATCCGATGTTTTGTCTATTTATACCATGAAAAGAACGGAATAAAAATGTAGTCTTCCTGTTTATATTAATTTAACGGGTGTTTACTCAAATATAATGTTAGCACTTTGTATACTCGTACAAGCTCTAATGTTTTAATTTAAATAAGGAAAACCTAGACTGCATATCTACGTTGTATTTTACACTAATGTTAGATGTACATTTATTTATTTTTATTGTTGTTGTTCTAGATACCTGCTTCGGTGATTAGTAGCGTAGGCACAGTGAGCCTGTCTCAATCATCGACGCACCCTACTACCAACCTAACTATGGCAAACCCCACGAACTTGGGCAACGCCAGCAGTGGCAATGCCCAGCCGGCTGCGCAACAAACACCGACACAGGCGCCAGTGCGAAACCTGCCCAAGAAACGGAAATTCGATCCCTCCGTTCTTGAAGAAATGACCTCCAACAACAACACAGTGAACGCTCCACTTCCAGTAGAGTACCAGCCGCAGTATCAGCAGTCTGTGCTGCAGCCTTCCCCAATAATCCAGCACTCGTCCCCGCCTTCAGAGCTCAAGTCGTACATCACATACCCGAACATCGACTTGTCCGAATGGCGGGACCACAGAGTGCTGGCGAAACAGCGCGGCCTATACGTACCGGGAGTGATCCGTCAGGCAGAAGGTTGTAAAGTCATAGTGGAACTCGACGGCTTGGAAAGTGAACCGGTAGAGTACAGTGACGTGTTCGGTGTGAATAAAAACGATGTGATCAGTGATGCCAGTCCCCAAATGAGCCATCTGCTCATGGGATCGCTATGTGTTGTGAGGACTACGGACGCTAACCGGGAGAATGTGCAAAATGTTTTTGTTGAAGGTCTCGTTTATGAGGTGCTTAATTCTCCTATAAGGATCAGAGTTAAGGTAAGGATAAGCTACTTAGTAAATATCCTGTTATAGTTTCTAACTGAATAAGGGTTTCCCCAGTGATAATGTTTGAATTACAACACCGGTATTTTCGACTAGGTATGACATTTTAAAGGTTTGTCGATCTGGGTTCATAGACATGAAGCTATTGATGTGGCGTCTTCTTAGTTCGGATCTGCATAGTACTGTTTTTAGTTTCTAGGAACTGTGGATTAGTTACTTTTTGCCTCCGTTGTTTTTCTGCGATCGGATATCTAGGATGTTTCGGATGAGCGCCTTCAAGCGTTTTGTGGTTGATCGCAAAAAATAGACTAAATATCTATGCTTATCTTGAAAGTCATAATTGCCTTTTAACGCAGCCATTTACTGTTTAGTTGGCTAGAATGTTTTTGAATGTAGATAAGTGAGTATTGCATAACCAATTCTTTTATTTTTTTCGTTCTAAACTTTTTGTATTGCTATATCCGAATGGTTGTTCTCTTTTCCCGGGAATGCCACAAAATAAAATGTAAAATTATTGTAAATGACACTATGGGACTTCCAACTACTACAACATGCAATATGTAGTTCATTCATCTAATATTTGACTAGCTTGCATGACCACAAATTGCTTTTTGCCTAGCGCATGCAGGTGACAAAGACAATTTGTTGTTATACAAAGAAATTTGAACAATTATGCCTCGCTTATATTGGTATGCACTACAGATACACAAAGAAAGTTATTAGTTATGTGCGTTAGACGTGCCAAGTATGTATTTCCCCTTTTTATCGAATACGAACAACAGTATCTAATCGACCTTTGCCCATTAAGAGAATCAATCTTGAATATTGAGTACCAATGCAACTTTTCTAAGTTTGTATGTACTATCTAAGTATATCTTGGAGACCAATGATTGTGTCGGATGGCACGTTAAACTGTAGGTCCCGACTATCATTGAACATCCTTGGCAGTCGTTACGGGTAGTCAGAAGCCAGTAAGTCTGACGCCAATCCAACCAAGCGGTATTGGGTTGCCCGGGTAACTGTGTTGAGTAGGTCAGATAGGCAGTCGCTCCTTGTAAAACACTGGTACTCACCTGAATCCGGTTAGACTGGAAGCCGACCCCAACATAGTTGGGAAAAGGCTCGGGAGATGATGAGAAAGCACGAAATGAAAACGTTCTAATTTATGTTTATTCTTTCCCATACATTAATCATCACTTACGAGTTTTACCTCAATACCAAAGGCGTCCTTAGAAAAAAAAAATCCCAAAATTTCTTCTGTGTGCACACCATGTAATGTTAAAACATATAGGTACATACCCTGCTAGCTGTCTTAGTACCTCACGGTTTAAACCGATTAATACGTAGACTTATTCAATCCAGGTATCTGACGGAGATCTCTGCAAAGAGATGGTGGAAGTGAAACGAGCAGACATCAGACTCTTGCAGCCTCCTTGGGCGGATGAGTTGGAGGATGCCGGCACGCACGCCGCGTCCTCCCTACACCCGTCCCTGCGGATACATCATGTGCCTACTCAGGTAAGACCACTAAGTAAATTTAAAGGGACACTTAAAAAATTGAGGAAAGTTTAGCTTGCTGTAGAATATAGGACGATAAATAACAAATTGTGTTTTGAATGGATCAGAGGGCACGGGAGTGCCCCAGCCAAGACTCAAGCAGAGCGGGCACGGCCGTACCATCTTTTCTCGAAGCGATTCGCGGCTATTTCTCCCCCCTATATCTTCGATGTGGACAAAGCTAGAGCTTTAAGTTTTCGGTGACCGAGAGAAAGCGTTATAACAAGCTTATTCTCAAAATTACATGATATTTGAATAAATAGTTTACGAGTTACGGTCGATCAAAGTTACACCATTCTGTCACTCACTGACTCACTGACCGATCATCAAAATTCTAGGGTACTTCTAGCGGACTTAGAACCTTAAAATTTAGCACTAGGGCAGGTTGTCAGCCACATATAAAGGGAAAATTATAAAAACGCCATAAAATAAAAAACTATAGAACACAATTTTATATTTGCGGTTTTTCTAGAGTATTGTGTATGAGTTTCGACTGCATTGTTAACTTTGTTCTTTGTTTACGTATCTACAAAAAATATTAAATTGGTTAATATTAATAATAGATAAATTATTGTGTATTAAATACAATACATAGATCTCAAATAAGACTATAAATTCAAATTCAATGCAATGCGATACTCTATGCATGCTCGATAGATGGCGTTGTACCTGGTCTAAATCGCGCTATGGTTTCGTTACATAGCTTAGTATTAGTAGTACTTTAAAATATTTCTAAAATTTTCATTGATAGCGCCCTCTATTCAAGAAATAACCACTTTGAAACTAAAAATAATTGGAACAATATTATATTAGGTATAAATGAATAAAATATATTAATTTACAGTTAAATTTATAGTATTTATAGTTATTGATCGATGAATTGATTTAGTAGTAAAGACACCTACAAAAAAATAATGAGATCCCACGAAAAACATTAAATGTAAAAAGGTGCCAAGTCTCTCTATGCAATCTTTTCACTGTAAAAAGTTTTGAGATCGCTTCGTAGCCAAGTCCTGTTCAACTTATTTTGTAATGATAAATCAATATTTACAGACTGTATCAATAGTTTTACTTATATTATAATAATAGTGACTTGGCAATGAGCACAATAAGATATAAACATAGAAACATATTGGAGGAGTTGAAAGTAATTATTAAGCTTAAACTTTAATATAGAATTAATTTTCTATTAGTTCATTAAATGTCGACCCAACCATACAACATATCAGTTCGTCAGTAACATTTGCACATAATTCCATGGAGCAAACAGCTTTTAACCTCTGCTCATTGCCAAGTCACTATTATTATAATATAAGTAAAACTATTGATACAGTCTGTAAATATTGATTTATCATTACAAAATAAGTTGAACAGGACTTGGCTACGAAGCGATCTCAAAACTTTTTACGGTGAAAAGATTGCATAGAGAGACTTGGCACCTTTTTACATTTAATGTTTTTCGTGGGATTTGCATTTCCGACATACAAGTGGTTAAATATTAGAGGGTTTACAGTTGATTCACCCCCAAAGGGGTGTATTTTAATACCTTGATGGGTTCATGCCAATGATTAAAATAATACCATCAGTATTTTTTTTGCATTTACTGATTTTCATAAATTATGAACTCAGATGGGTGGCGACAATTTCTACACCTCGTCTCCCATGCCTGGCGCGGGCGCAGGCGGCGTGGTTAATGTAGGCGCGTTGTCTAACGGCTCTATAGACGACCTGCGCAAGCGCCCGCCCTTCGACGACTACGGCGAAAGTGATGATGATCTTCGCAGGGAAGATATCATGTTCCCCGCTGATGTCTCTCATATGGGTAACTATGGACATTTATATTACAACAAGGAAAACATATTTTTAGACCAATTAACATCTTTTTCTTTCAAATACTAAGGATTTTACTTACTTAACGTATAAAATAACATGTACAGACGCCAGCACATCAAGTTACCCGAAACTGATTTTTTTTTCCAATTAACTTTGACTTACATGATTCAGCGATAAAGTTGAAAAACTATTAAAGAAATTTGACAGATTGTTTACCCATAAAGCACGGTCCGAAATTCATATGAAATAAGATATGTTTGTTGACGGCATGGCTACATCTTGCTTACTACGCATGATGAACGCAAAATCGATAACACAGGATACCTGTTTTTGTAAGGACCTCACACACACAAAAAAGGGTCGCCATTGACCTGTCCCTTGTTCATTGAGACGCGTTCCGTAAATCCTTGAATTTCATCGCCTTTCACCATCTCATCCGAATGATTGGAGCTTACTATCCAACCATCACTTCACCAACATTCAATAATAATCTCTTATCACATTATTACTAGGAGTGTTATTTAATAACAGCGGACATGCTACGCAAAGAATGCATTTTCACAGAAATAATTCTACTTTCATGGTTTTAGCCACACCCAACATTCACTTCTATATAGCGTCTAGGTAAAGCGCATGCTATTGTCAGTGAGCAAGTTTTGATGAGAAAAATAATCTTACTATTAATGTTTTTCTGAGTCACTAAGATTACACAGATTGGAGATATATATTTAGTGCAGTTGTACTGTTAAATAAAAATGCATACTTTAATGACTTTGGCATCAAATCATAGAATTTGAGTTGGGTCTTAAAACATGGGCAAACATGTGATAAGGCCAGTTTCACAGGTTACGGATAGCCACTATCTACCAGATGAATTAAAAAATGGAACAGAATTTGTATTAAATTATCTGCCAAATAAACTATCTGAAATGTATCAGCAACCGGTGAAACTGGCCCTTAATCTCTGTAAGCTGCACATGGTAAAAGCGAAAAAATATTTGCTTAATATGGTTATCGTGTAGGTAATCTGTATACCTACATCGATAATGGCTGTCGGTGTACTCAAACTTTTGATACGTTAACACGTAGACTAGAAGCCACGTTCAGTCACTACGTCAGTGTCGTATCTATTGCCGCCGCTTTGCGGATAATGCGTCCCAAAATACAATATTCTACCGATGATTTTTCCAAACGAATGTAATATTTTACTGAGCTTGACATTAATGATAATAATTTCCTTGTTGACTGATATTTATGATCAACAGTTTTTGAAATCATAAATTGTATAACAATATTGTTCTTCAATAGAAGAGGTTTAGTTCATATCGCTTTGTTATATTTTTTGCCGGTCTAGACGCGATGTGCATTAGGCTATTAGTCACACAGGCATGATTGTGTGTGTGACAAACATTCCAACACTTTTTTTATTTTGACAACTAAACGCTTACGCGCGTTTGAAGCTGCTACGTGAATGTGACCCATTTTATAACGCTGTTTACTATTTTCTGTGCTTTAATTAAATTATTTGGGTAACGTCAGAATGTCTGGTTTTAAAAGTGATTTAATAGCACGGTAATTCAAAATTGGCCTCTTATATTTTAACATTTTATAGGTACTTGATATGACTCCCGTCAATTTTCCTGAAAAAGACGATAATCTATGCCCAAGTCAACTTATGTGCCACATTTTCTGCCATCTCATCATAAAGCCATTCAAGCCGCTGCAGTGTACAAAGACTTCACATGCGCATAATACATTGTCATTAATCAAATTTTCCTTTGGTAAACAACCTTAGGTATATGTCCTTAGGGCTTAGAATTCAATAACAGTGTGTGTTGTCAGCAGACTGCAGCAACAGCAAGCGCAGCAGTCTTCAGAGCCGCGGCAGTACTTCCAGTTTGCTGGAGCGCAGTCTCACCCCCAGATCTCAACCCCCTACTCCCAGGTGAGTTATTAACTCATAGACTTTATTAGACTAACAAGAGTTTATATTAACTTTTGTCTAGTACGTCTAAGGTCACGGAATGAGTGAGCGTAACAATCATGTTCCTCAAAAGGATCATTTTTCGTTTTTTTTTGTGTTTAAAGTCCATTATGATATACTTAAAAGCAATAGGTATGACCCTTGACAATAAATCTTTAACACAAACATCGCTTGTCCACCAGATCTCAAGCGGCAACCCCGCACAAATACAAGAAGGGGGATGTTGTTTCCACCCCCACTGGCATCAGGAAGAAGTTTAACGGCAAGCAGTGGCGGCGCCTGTGTTCGAAGGACGGCTGCACCAAGGAGAGCCAGCGGCGCGGGTTCTGCTCGCGCCACCTGTCGCTGCGGGGAGTCACGCGCTCCTCCAACACGCCGCTGGCGCAGGGCTCTGCTCACACGCCGCAGCAGCGGTAACTCTATACTTAGCACTTACATTGAAATTACTTCTTTCTAATTAAATGAGGTCGATAAAGCACTTGCGACTTCTCTCTGCGTTCAGTGGGTGTCCACGGGCAGCGATAATCGTTTACCATCGGATGAACCGCTTGTTCGTTAGCCGCCTCAGGTCAGGAACTACTCCACCGATTTGAAAAATTCTTTCAGTGTAAGACAGACACATTATACGGGTGCGCGGATTGTTTCCCACGGGACGGGAGTTGAACCGCTGGTGTAAGCTATTTGTATTAAGACAGATTGCTTTTCATTTGTCTCCCAATAACTCGGGACTCGGGAATAGCACCACTTTGGTTAGTTTTGGTTTTAAATTCATGTTGAGATCAGGAGATGTTTTAATATTACAAGGTGATAGGAAGTTTGCCGGGTCAGCTGAATCGATTTTCTTGGAATTTAGCATGGAGAGAGATGAGAACATAGGCACTGATATGGTTTTTATGCTAGTGCATAAGGTTCCTGAAAGTGCGGGAAAAACTGCCTAAATTGCATAAATACTCGTATGTGATAAAATACATAGACAACGATGTTGAAGTTGTCTGTATTCAGTATTCCATTAAAATAAAGGTAACAGGGTTTTTCTAAATAGTACCAAACCAAATCTGAAACTACTAGCGAATTTTAACACTTCCTGTTTTTGTTTCTGACATTTCCTTCCTTTTAATATTCATAAAATTGCGACAGTCTTTTAACACAAATTGTTTCATGAAATATATTAAAGTACCTTAACAAATACAGGTTGTTTACGTGTTTTTATTTAAACACTATCTATTACCTGCATCCTAAGGGAACTAACAACTTTCCGCGCTCGTTCGCTTGGATGTAAAGTCCTCTCGAAGACTCTAGACTGTGTATCCAATTTCATTTAAATCGCTCAGTAGTTTAGGCGTGATGGCGGTACACAGACGGACAGACTTTATTTTGCACTTATAATATTAATAACAATATCTGATGTATTTCCCAGTTTTGTTTGGCTCCATATTAATTATTGTCCCTAACCTCATTAAAATACCTTAAACTACATTTTAAATTAATAACAAACAGAATTTTGCTGCTAAATACATAATCAATTAAACTATTCCTGTATTTATATAAATCGGTAAAATAATTGCGTTTTCCTGATTTCATTATTATACAACCATGTTATGGATTTGTCTTTGCTGGTATTTACATATATAGCCAATAGATAAAGTGAATATCAATACTTGAATATGTATTTCGCTTCACCAATTTACCTTGAATGGTTTAATTTTATCCCTGACTACATTGAATGGGTTGATTTGAGCCCGTAATAGAGTGAATTATGTTATTTTAATACATGGTTGGATTTGAAATTGTGATCACATTATTAGTGGTAAATCGATCAAAGCTTGGTATATATTTGAGGCTTTACATACTATTGAATACGAAGGAGACACAAATAGGGGTTTTGTAAGCAAATATGATGTTTTAGTACACAAATGATAGTAAAGTGTTTAAGCTATATGTAGTTGCTCAGGCGTTTGTAGGAAATAAGACTACAAGAAGTGGTATCCCTGTGAATACCTTCACCATCAGTTTTTCACAATATGTTTAAAAGCTAACAAACTTCCTTAAAATTATATAACAAATAAAATTGGAACATATTAAAAATTAAATATGACACCATAAACAATAAAACCCCTTGCATTTTCAAAAACATTCAAAATATCTATCTTTTTCAGGAGTAGCAGTAAGTCGCTGTCGTCTAGCGGCACGGGAGTCGAAGGCGATGAGACTTCGCGGGAGTCTGACACTACGCCCCCGCACTACCGTGTGACAGGCCGCTTTGATTCTGATGAAACTGAGGCCGCTAACATGCTGGGTATGTCATTTAAGATTCTTATCTTTAAATGAGACCCTCCTTTTTTAATCAGTTTAATCATTTCTCTTGAATGTTATAAAATCGAAAGAGTTCTTGCAGACAACTAGGCAAATAAAATGTGAGTCAAACTTTGGTACGAACTACTTAGCTAAAGTCAGATACAGACGGTACTTATCATGGAAAATGAAATTATCTAAAATGGGCAATGATGAATATATGAGTCGTGGTGGCCTAGTGGTTAAAGAGCCAACCTCTCAAGTGTGAGGGCGTGGGTTCGATTCCAGGTCGGGCAAGTACCAATGCAACTTTTCTAAGTTTGTATGTACTTTCTAAGTATATCTTGGACACCAATGACTGTGTTTCGGATGGCACGTTAAACTGTAGGTCTCGGCTGTCATTGAACATTCTTGGCAGTCGTTACGGGTAGTCAGAAGCCAGTAAGTCTGACGCCAGTCTAACCAAGGGGTATTGGGTTGCCCAGGTAACTGGGTTGAGGAGGTCAGATAGGCATTCGCTCCTTGTAAAACACTAGTACTCAACCGAAACCGGTTAGACTGGAAGCCGACCCCAACATAGTTGGGAAAAAGGCTCGGGAGATGATGGGCAATGATGAATATGTAGAAATTGTAGCATAGTATGTATTTTATCGGATATAATAGTCGTAAATATAGGTATGGGACGAGCTTACAAAAAGACAAATCCAAAATTTGGGTTGATGCTTAAGTGAAATCCCAAACAAAACTGTCCCACTTCAAGTGCAAAAACTTGGTAGCTCAGGTATGAAGCTAGCATGTTATAAATACCTTCCACAAAGGCCTATGATGTTATTAATACCAGTCAATTGTCGTCATTGTTATCAAAAAGATAAGTGCTTGTACGTAGGGGTTTATGATGCAAAAGATAAAAATGAATTTGTTGTGATGTTTTATAAGCGCGTACGTGAGTGTACTCTTCTGTAATGTAAACAATATGTTTTTTTTTTATATGTGTGTGTGTATAATTTTTGAAGTTCTTTTAAAAACGGGATCTGATTGTGGCTTTGGTTCTAAAACGTTTGACGAAAACTCGCAATTCGGACAGATACTTTTTTAGTGGGAAATCATGACCACTCCCTCTTTGGGTGCAGCTGGAGGGATTGTCAGACACTTGCTGACCCCACTATGTTCCTTCCTGACAGGGAGGTCTCTGTGTGCCAGGGTAGCTCTTGCGAACAACTCGCAGACAATTCTCAACTCAATTCAAAATAATTTGAGACAAGAGACGAACAAAATCAAAAAGCATTTATTCAAATTAAGCTGATAAAACGGCACTTTTCTAACATCTAAAACAAAAGACATCTTTCCAAAACGTTCACTACTTCCAATGTGTTTTCGCTGAGAAGAAGTGGCGCAACAAACCGTCCAGACCGTTATCCCCAGTGTTGTAAATTTCATCTGTTTATAATATCATGTTGTATTGTCCAGTATCGCTGGGCAGCTCCCGGTCGGGCAGCCCGGGTGCTTCGCCGGTGGGCGGGGGCGGGTCCCCCGGGCTCCGTAATAATCTCTTCGTGCCTATCTCTTCGCCACAGCCACAGCCGCATCACCCTGCGGCTTTATACCATCATCATCTTATCAGGTATATTATCATTAATCATAATTGATATACTATATCCTATCCCTCAGTATGTATAATTACAAAACGAAATATTAAAATATACAAACTTACATGGAGCCATTTGGTCAAAGTTTTCATGCAATATTGAACTCTATGCCTTGTATCCTAAGGCACGCGAATTAACTCAGAAATATTTTCTTCTAGGCCAGAATTAGTCCGACCTAGCAGAGTAAACTCACCCGTCGGCAGCGTCGCTACCAGTGTCATCAGAGTGTCACCAGGACCTAACTATCATTACCAGGTATTACAAATAATTATAAAAACAAATATGAAGACATCAGCAATCATTAATTTTAAGTAAAATTAGACATTTGTTTCTCAGGTTGAGAACAGAAATGGGCCAACAATCGTCCAAACCAACAATGTTTCTCAGTCCAACGTGATCGGCGTACAAACCTCAGGGCTGAACTTACAGAATACCATACATACGAGCATAAACGCTACAACCACACTATCCAGCTTGGCCCTACCATCGAGTATATCGCTTAACTTGAACAACTTGAGCACTCAGAACTTACAGACCAGCATTGCCAACACTATACGTAGTACCAACGAGCTAGCACACAATCTCATAGTGCCCAGAACTATACCGACATCAAACGGCATCGACGTCGAACAGATTTACCGCAGCCAACCGATCCATAGAAACGGTATCCACGACACATACCGACGCGACACCGAAATGTCGCCCCCCTTAAATAACCATGAAAATTTTCTCAATAGAAGAGTCTCGGAGTACGACGACAATGATCACTCAGTGTCGCAGAGAGAGAACAATATACTCCGCAATGTTATCGATACTCGGCCCCCAGAACTATCCGAGACTCGCGTATTGGAAGATAATAAGAGGATTTTGAAGCCGGCGCCTTTGCAAGCGCGGTTGTTGTCGGTGGTGGAGCCCGATGTTAAGGACCCTGTGAAGAGGTACTACGTCACTATGGTACCTCAGAGTACTGCCGAAAAGAAGTACGTGTTTATAAAAAACGAGCCTGCGGAGACTGTTCAAGTAAGTATTTTAAAGGGCGGATTTATAAAACTAATATTGTGATTGCTAATAAGTTTGTATGTTTTTTATCCGGGCAAGCAAAATTATCAAATTGAATCATTAAAAAATAATATCGCTCTGTATAGAAATTCTTCTTATTTCTTCTTTATTTTCTTCTATTATCTTTAAAACATTTATTCTTGTCCTATTAATATGGACAAGGTTAAAAACTTTCGTTTTGAAAATTTCTCGATAAACAACGTCTATATGTTTATATAATTTGTCGCACACATAGATAGAGCCGCGGATAAACCACCTGACTCAACAGCTGAATAACAACGAGCCGGACCCCGAACACCGGAATTTAGATAACGGCGAACACGTGAGTGAAGTTGTGTTATTTTTTTAGGCCTATGTGAAATGGTTTATGTATATCTTATGTTTAGGCATTTTTTATATGCATGTACTAGCGGACCTGGTGAACTTCGTACTGATTATTTGAACTTTGTTTTTTATTTTATATCTTTTACGGATACATTTTTTTTCTTCCGTAAGAACTATCCTCGTACTTCAAGAAATAGTCAATTTGCAAAATCGATTTAGCTGCTCTTGATTTGCTCTTAGCAAAACATTCAGCGATTCAATTTAATAATTATGATAGAGGATGTGTGTTTGAGAAGGTTTTATTAGTCTTTCTTTTTTTTGTTCTATTGATCCATATTCCAGAATAGCAAAAATCTTAAAAAGTAACCCCTATTTCTTCTGATCATTCTTATGATTAAAAAAGATTGTCGCCGAGAACTTTACGCAGCTAAGACGCGCGTACGACGTGGGCCTGGTCAGCTAATCAACAGCCAAAAGCCAAAAAACAGCTAATAATCAAAAGAACTATTCTTTGTCATCATGATGAATTTGCAAATATTTTATTACATATACATATAGTTAAGCGACAATGATATGAGGCATATGTTACATTACATATTATGCCTTGAATGACCTTACCTACTTACTGACTGTGGCTTGTGTGTGGGTGTGTGCTTGCATCTTTCACACTAAAATGCCATCCAATCAGTGCCGTAGCTACTTTGAGACTAGGCAGGGCAGTACCTGCGGGCCCTTAAGCTTGGGAGGGGCGAAAGAAAAAATGTTAGAGCATTTTTAAAGTATGTGTAGTTGTAGTTTGCTGGGGTGTTTGTTGCGCCACTTATTCTTCCCAGCAAAAACACATTTTTGATGTTCAAAAAGTGCTGTTTTGCAGCAAAGTTTGAATAAATGGTTTTGACTTTGAGTTTTGAATATTTTATATTTTTACTTGATAGAACTCCACTACTTTGGATAGCAGTGGGATCCATTTTTTTATTTTATTTTTATACGTCACTATCAAATTAACCTTTTTTAACATTAACAAACTAGGTTTTTATTCTAATTATCGTTTTAATATAATTCTAGGTGAACAACGTGAACAGTAGCGCAGTGATAGTGCATCCAAACCAGTTATTGCCAGTGTTGCCGCCGCCTACGTCACACACGATTATCGGTGAGCTAATATCCACTAGTACTATATCCATAGGAAATTATAATCGTAAATGCTACCGTATCTATAATATGATTGTAGGTTTTAATAGCCTTGGATTCTTTTGATTTCTTTAAGGATTAACGTCCGTCTATGGCTAATGGAAGGTCGCTAAAATTAACACGTGCAGTAAACAATGGTTATCTACAAAAAATAGTACTCGATACATATTGATATGATATGGGGGATATCACTTTAAAAATAGATAAAAGTAATGGGAATATTTTTTTATTTAGTACTTCACATGTTATTTTTATGTGAGTAAAGTATAGGCTCTATGTTTAGCTTGTGATGATTAATGCTTGGGGATTATTATATTATTCAAATTCTATACTGATATCATACTATACAGATACACAACTATTTCTGTGATAACATAGTTTGTCATTTTAGTGTTCAATCCCATTATAACTGTTTTTTTCAATCTGGTAGTACTTTGCGTATAATGATGTATGATAACAACTCTGTATAACACTAAACTGCAAATTTCGTCAACCTCAAACTGAACAGAAACCCTTAACTGTTACCCGCAGTGTCAGGCAACACGTTCCCATGGCAGTCGCTGGTGCCGCTGCTGAGCGGGTCCCCTCCCCCCGCGGGCGGCGCGCCCCCCTCGCCGCGCACGCCCCGCACGCCGCGCACGCCGCACACGCCGCACACGCCACACACGCCGCATACGCCGGCGCCGCTTATTAAGACAGAAGATCAGATCAAAACTGAGGCTAGCGGTATGTCTTGCTTCTATATCATGCTAAGTTTCTTCTGGTTTCAATAAAAAATACAGATGATATTTTTCGAAAAAAAAAAAATACAGTATGTCTTAGCGGGAGCACTCTACCGTTCTTCCAAACCGTCAGCTACAATTTAGGGAAAATAAATATAGATTTTTTGTCGGTGACAGGCAGATAGCTTTGAATAAAACCAACATTTAAGATCATAAAGCAACAAAATCAAGGTTGTCCATTGCCTTTCGGGTGTCAAAGCACTTATTCCAATTTATAATGCTCCTAATATATTCCAGATCCTCCAATGTGTATGGATGAGGACGATGAAGTGTTCGAGTCGGAAGATTCAGGAGTCGGCGGAGACGACTCCAATAAGCGACCCTCACAGAACACCTCTGCTCTTAATTCTCCTGCTACACAGGAAAAGGTAAACTATAACAAAACACCATTTTGAAGCACACATTTGTAGTAATATTTTTACTTCAGGACACGAGAAATAAAATGGTTTATTTAGCAAGTTGGACATTAGATATCTTACAAAGGCCAGCATTTCCTAACTGACCTGATTCTAAAGACTTGGCTGACTTGAAAATAAGGGGACATAAAACCATTAATTTATGACTTGCCAGCTGTTTCTAGGGTATACACATTCTACTGTTTTCCATAGGAGTCGAATCTTATTTTTTTTGTATTACCTTTTACAGAAAGAGCGTCGCATCCGTCGTCCCATGAACGCGTTCATGATATTTTCAAAACGCCACCGTCAGATCGTGCACCAGATGCACCCGAATCAAGACAACCGCACTGTCAGCAAGATCCTCGGCGAGTGGTGGTACTCCCTCAAGCCGGAGGAGAAACAGAAGTACAATGAACTTGCTAGCGAGGTACGTACATATTGTAGATTTATAAAACTATCCAATGATCAACGTTATTACGTTGATCATTGGATAGCTTTCTTTTATTGGCAAAGAAAAAGAGAAAATTGAAAAATATGTAACACTAAGAAGTGGCAAATTACTTTAGAGGAAAGTGAAGAGAGGTCGACCGTCGAAATCATCTATCTTCGCTAAATCATTATCTATATACTAGCAGTAATTTATAGCCAAATTCATTCATATATAAAAATCTCAAAATTTATAAGCCCTTTTTTAAATTGAGTGGCAAGCTGTTAGGCCTTGTTCGGAAATTGTAACATCAAAATAGTATATTTTGATTATATCCATGTATATATCCATGTATTTGTTTTCACATCGTATCGCTTCATAAGCATGAGCTGTCTCGATATAAATCGATTTCGATAACAACAAACTAATTTACTATGATATAGAAGTGCTGCGTTTTAGTAATTTACAGTTTCCTCTCAGTACCAACTCAAACGAAGGAAGACAAACCATAGAACGTAGCTGTCTCAAAACGTCACTTACAAATGAAAAATCACTCCATTTCAAATCATGCAAAGTTACATTCTATGCTCAGTTTATTTTTCATACATGATCATAATCATCTCCCGAGTCATACATGATCATCATCATCAGTCTAACTGGATTCGGCTGAGTACCAGTGTTTTACAAGGAGCAACTACCTATCTGACCTCCTCAACCCAGTTACCCGGGCAACCCAATTCCCCTTGGTTAGACTGGCGTCAGACTTACTGGCTTCTGACTACCCGTAACGACTGTAATTAACTATTTTTCATACATGATGCACATTTGAAATATTTCAATTATAATAATATTTTGTCGTCATAATATATGCTAAAATTTACAATGTTGTATTCGCGACAAATATCTATGTATTACAAGTATACTAGCTACAGATTTATTGGCGTTATGTTCAAGCTTGGTTACGTTCCAATACACTATTTAAATTCCATACAATCTATTTAATGGCGATCTCTTTGTGTGATACTTGTATGCATACAAAACAGCTTTCATGTAAATTGTCGTTCACACGTATGTATGCCTATTGTCAGTTTTGTATATATGTATCATACTACTTATTTTTACCAGTCTCACTAGCATCCTGTTATATTTAAAAGATAATTAACACTCGGATGATATTAATGTGTCCATATAAAGTAACCGTCAAAGGACCCCTCCCACTTCGAGTGCAGCTAGAGGGGTCATTGTGTGAGGGGTCGTTTGAGTGTCAGACTCTTAGTGACTTGATGTGGTGGTCTAGTGGTTAAAGCACCAGCCTTTTGAGTATGAGGGTGCGGGTTCGATTCCAGCAAGTACGAATGTAACTTTTCTAAGTTATACGTACTTTCAAGTTTATCTTGGACACCAATGATAGAATATAAAGTCTGCAATCACCAACCCGCATTGAGCAAGAGGGATGATTAACGCTCAATCCTTCTCCGTGGGAGAGGAGACCTCTGCCCAGCAGCGGGACGATAAAAAGGCTGTGATGATTTTACTAAGCTGCTAAATCCAAAATGTCCCCATGACGCTCAAGTTTCTACCGATTTAGCATAAAGTTCAGGAAGTCTTTGTGTGCCAGGGCCACCGCAAATAAACAGTAACCTTAAACAGTGTTAACCCTATTTTTTTTGGTTATTTGGTTTCTCCTATTAAATATGTGTTTGGCTAAATTTATGGCTTTCGATTACTCTTAGGTCAAAGAAGCTCACTTCAAAGCTCATCCCGAATGGAAATGGTGCAACAAGGACCGCAGGAAGTCTTCTAGCAGTAAAGATCCATCTGGATCTATGCCACAGGTAAGAATTATTCTTTTCAGTTTTAACAATAAATTTAGTAAAATTAGCGATTATTCCAAAGAGGTATCGAAAAGCGGGCTGATGATTTTTCAAAACGTTCCTTATCTTGGCTACGCTTTGGTGCTGTTGTCCGTACCAACTGTCTTGACGGTCAATGGTCTAATGGTCAAGAGCCTCATCAACATCTTATGAGCCTCTTCTTAGGCGACCTGGTCAAGGGTTTACTTCTCGACTTGGTAATTTGTGACCTTGTGCTGTTATGCTGTTTCTTGTCTTTTCTTCTTGACCTTTTTCTTTTCTTTTTCAATACTTTTCAATCTATATAATATTTTGTGTGCAGAGTCCCCGAACGCCATCGGAGGTGGTTACGAGCGGATCTCTGACGATCAACTCGGACTTGCCCGTGCCTGTCGCTTCATACAACCATATTGGATCTCCACAGCTCAGTGACGATGAGCAAATGGTACTTACAAAAATATTATTCTAAACTAATATTTACTTTTTTGTGAACAGTGTTCTTGTTGTTGGCTTAGCTTTAGTTAGAGCATGTAGGTGGAAATTATTTTGTAAAAAAAACTTGAGTAAAAGTAATTTCAACGATGTACAAAGTTAGACTGGCTACCATTTTGCTAACTGGTAATTTGCTGCTACTGCTAATATTTCGCTTCCTTCAAAACACTTAAATATGAATGGCAGCAAAAACAAAACAGGGAATTTAACCTAAGTAATAATTTCTCGTATATGCGTCCTTGGTATTGTCTGACTAGTTTCATTTATTTACAGCCATCCCAAACTCTTGAGGAACCGCCGCCAGCTGTGCAGAACTTAGAAATCGACCTTAAATGCGGAGAGAAGGTCACAGACTCGGATTCCGAGGGATTGGACACGAGGGACTATTTGCCGTCCCACCACGACCACACTAGAAGGCCTAAACCTATTAAAGCTAGGTGAGTAAATTTAGGAAAAGTAGAACGCACCAGTATTTCATCATCTTCTTTTTGCTCTGTTTCCAATTTTCTGTATATTTAACGACTTCATCATCATAATCATCATCATAGCCTATTTATCGTCCTACTGCTGGGCACAGGTAGGAGAGGATGAGCGTTAATCACCACGGTTGCTCAATCCGGGTTGGTGATTTCAGACATTATAGTCATGGTTTCCTCGAGATATTTTCCTTCACCTTTAATCAGTCATTGGTGACCAAGCAAGACTTAGAAAGTATGTATAACTTAGAAAAGTTACATTGGTACTTGCCTGACCTGTAATCGAACCCATACCCTCATACTCGAAAGGCTGGTGTTTGAACCACTAGGCCACCACGACTTTTTATTTAACGACTTAGCACTTTATAAAACACTTCTTTCATATTCGCAGGGCTGGTTCGTCGGACAATCTTCTCGGCGGAATAACAGCGTCCAGTCCGGGCGGGCCTAAAGGCTTCCAGCCAACTGGCGGCGCCTTCAAATCTACTCATGCTGATACCAGTAAGTATTGTTTTCACGATAACCATATTTGAATGTATCTTCTAGACCGCGGGACTATAGACTCCCAGATTTTTGGAACAAACGTAGGGCCAAAACCAACAAACTGAAGCCCTTTTTACCCTAAAATTAATAAAAAGAATGGCGAC
Organism: Heliothis peltigera; assembly: GCA_958496145.1. Lineage (NCBI taxonomy): Eukaryota > Metazoa > Arthropoda > Insecta > Lepidoptera > Noctuidae > Heliothis > Heliothis peltigera. The sequence goes on from OY292341.1 coordinate 4,461,128, forward strand.
ACTTACAGGTATACTACCTATACATAGAAATGTTCCCAACGACAATACCCGGTTTTGTGAAAAACTAAGGAATAAAACTACTTTGCTGTTTTGATGGGATGTTAGCGAAACTATAAAGGCTGCCGATGACAATGTAATAAACTCGTATCAATGTAATAATTTATTTTAATTACCTACCATGTCTTATGAATGAGGAGAGGCCTTTTTCTCACTGGGACACTTTATTGTGTAGTCTAGTTATATACAAGGGTTGAGAAGCACGAGCGTAGGCGACAGGATTCGGCGAAATCGTAGCGGCCAACGGGAACTGTCCACGGAATTTGGCGATGTGACCCACAACCACCCGATGTTATGTCCAAAATTTACCAACACTTTTACCCTCAGGTGAAAACCACAGACAATGGACAGCCTTCACCCAGATCAACAAGCCTCTAATAAACCAAGTGCCGAGCTCCCCCCACCCGACGTCCATCGCGTCCAGCACGCAGAGCCTGACGCACAGCGTGCAGGGCATCTCGCTGAGCACGCCCAACCTGTCCACGCAGGCGGCGCTCGACAACGCTATAGCGTCCATCATGAACTCGCCCACCTCCACGTGTGGCGTGCAGGTAACTGTACCGTACCTAGCTCCCCCCGCCCGATATCTATATTGTATAAGAGATTTAGGTGACAAATTACTCTCAAACTATAAATGTTAGCTTAAAGTCCTTTTTGAGGTTTGTATGAACTCGTACCGTCTGACCATCCATGGTAAAGATGGCCAGTAAAGTAGGTGCTGCGGTATGGTCGTAGTGGAACCTTGCGGCTGGTTCTTTAACTCAACCTACACCTACATCATCCGTAGTCCCATGTATTTACTTAATTTTTATTCTTTTGTATAAAGTTATAAGTTTTGTTTGCCTTTATACACATTTTGTTACGAAGGAGAGGAGCCTCCTAAGTCTTAAAACAGGCATTATCTGCCTAAAAGGAAGTTCCAATCATACATTTTGTTAAAACTAATCTTGTTTTATTAATAAAATATTATTCTTTTGAAAGAACTTTCCCTTTTTTTTGTGTTTGTATTTTTCAAAGCATTAAATAATTTGCTGTGTTATGCAGGTGATATCAAGTGGTATGTCGAACACGATCCCGACGCCGACATCGACGCCGATGACGTCGACGCCGCTCAGCAACCCCGTGCTCAAGAGCTTCACCCTCGTCAAGAGGAGTATCGGTGATAATTCGCCTTGTGAGTACACTATTATGTAGCGATCTTAGAACTTAAAAAAACATCTAATATTTTTTTTAATCTCATGTAATATGTTAAAAATAACAAATACAAATCACCACGTTTCATAGAATTATTCCGATCTGTCCCGCCTTCTCCCCTTAGGGTGACAGATAGGAATTAAAAGTTTCATCTGACTGTTATCAATGAGGGGACGATTCGAATTTTATTCATACCTAAACGGTTTCATCTGTCCCCCTATCAATGATTTTGAATTATTCAAAGAGGGTTAGTTTAGTTCTCAGACAATACCATTATTTGTTACTAGCGACCCGCCCCGGCTTCGCACGGGTGCAATGCTGATACTAAAATTATACATATAAACCTTCCTCTTGAATCACTCTATCTATTAATTAAAACCGCATCAAAATCCGTTGCGTAGTTTCAAAGATTTAAGCATACAAAGGGACAGAGAAAGCGACTTTGTTTTATACTATGTAGTGATGATTAGGCGGTGCAAAGAATGACCTGTTTAAACGTATTAATTTGTTAACAGTATCTGTTGTACCAGGCCCGCTGACCCTCTCGCTGGACGCGTCGGGCAACCTGCTGCTGAAGCCGAGCCAAGCGACGGACAGCCCCGCCTCCGACTCCATGCACTGCGTACATCTGCAGAGGTTATATGTGCCAACTTTTAGTACTGGTGAGTGTATATACTTGTTATAACCTAACCTAATCGTAGACAAAACCTGTTAATACGGTAGGTGACAACTAGTCAAATTCAATACTTTTATGGAACTGTCAAAAACGGCTACTTTGTACGCAACTTGTATGAAAACACAAACAATGACGTCACATCAAGTCGTATACTCATTTCGATTATGCTCATCAATAAAAAAAAAAACGTACAATTTTCGGTTCAAAACGATAAATTAAACTGACATTATTTTAAGATTCTTTACTAAAAGAATATGGTAGAGTATTTTATTTTTGACCTAGCCATCATCCCAATTGATTTTGATGGCGATCCAAACGACAAACCTACAAGCTTATATTCTGATTGAAAAAATAACTCCGCAAAAATATTTTTCAAGTAATAGGTTCTCAAATCTTGTGAATCGAAACAAATATTCAGTCAATCAAGAAATTCTCTGTAAAATCGAATTAAAATTATAACATATAAAATTTACTTGAAACCTAATTCAAGGTTAACAATACTTTCAGTAATACACGTGTTACCGGTATTGCGTGTCTAACATAATTACGTAGACCATTTGCTTTGTTATCAATATTCACGTGGTAAGCAAAACATCTGTTCATTATTGTTGAATAGAACGTCGTCATATTTTGTCACTAACGAGTCTTCCTGACTCAAAATCAAACTCAAAATCATTTATTCAAACTTGGCTGTAAAACGGCACTTTTTGAACGTCAAAAATTACAAAAGACCCCCCCCCAAATCGCCCACCCTTCACCACTTCCTATGTGTTTTTGCTGGGAAGAAGAAGTGGCGCAACAAACTCCCCAGCAACACAATGTCTGTCTGTTGTTTTGAAGAACCAATTACAAGACTTTACAAGGTTTCAATTTACATACCAAGATCTTCCTAAAGGATCTCTCTTATCTTCTAGCGAAAATTGCATGAACCGTGTGCAATCATTTATACCGACACGTCATTTTCCCGAATAGCAACTACCTACCGAATAAATCAAAAAATTGAACAGAATTTGTATGAAATTATCTATCAAATACACTAACTGGAACTTATTCGTAGGTAGTTAAACAGGCCTTAAGACTATATCTTTAGAAGATTTAAAAGTTAGACAAATGTCGTATTTTTATTGTTATAAGTGAATGACTATATCCCCATTGTCCACAGAAGTAGAGACCCCGAAGAATAATAGCCAGGGCGTGCAAAACGTGCAGAACGTGCAGAGCGGACAATCTGTCATAGTGTCGCAGACTAACACCACCACTGCACCTAAAACTACCACGTGAGTACATATTTGTATAACTATATAAAAACTTTTATGAACGAAACTTTTTTTTTTGGATTTGGGATTTAATACTGTTTTTATTTTAGGCAATGGGAAACCCCGGTAGAGGAGACTCGACCTTTCCCGTTGGCGCCAACTCCTGCGCAGCTCGGCAGAGCCCCGTTACAGAAGAGACTCAGTAGAGGTAAAATTCTTCTTTAAAAGATTTTTTTTCAACTTTTCGGAGGAATAGACACACTAATGCGTTAATGTTTAAGAGTGGGCGCTTGTGACGTCACCTTTTCGTAAAATAACCTTGTAAAGAGTGACATAGTAATAATTAGTTTCCGGTAGATATCAACAGAAATACTTATCTAAAAGACTAGCTTATTAGTTTTTCATGTTTAAGAAACATATGTTCTAACATTAATGTTGAATTAACCCTCAACAACCAGGAACTTCAACTGGTTCGACGGGCAGCAACGAGCCAGCGACTTCCACAGCCAGCAGTAGTGGTATGAACGTACCTCGATCTGAAGCCGGCGTCAACAACGGCGCGGTCAGTTCTGACGATGCGACTTCCCCTAAGCAACCGAGTGATCTGCCCAGTCCCTCACATAAGAAGAGCCTGTTTAAGAAGAGGAATGAAGACGGCAGGGATAAGTATGTATTTGTTTTTGGGATTTGTGATCAATTATTTTAATATACAATTTTAAAGTTCAATTTTTCTAGATAGTTGGGTTATTCAGTCATTACAAGTGTAAATTTCATCTCAATAAAGTCAACATTGTTTGACTAACGATTTTTGCAACTGTTGGGACTGACCCCGCTTACTAAAATCTGACTTCTAGGCTTAATGGATTCAATAAAGAGTCGGTTAATTAATTAACTGACACTTGATCGTACTCGTTTAAAATAGTACGAAAGAGGAGCTCGCGTTAAACAGTATAGTACAGTAAAAGACTACTGTCTTGGTAGCTGAGTTGAGGAGATCAGCTGGCAGTCTTTCTAGACTAGAAGCCCATTGCAACACAGTCGGGAATAGGCTAGGCTGGTGATGACAGTCGTACTTTGAAACATCGAGATTAACTTTAGCCGAAGCTACCAGGAGTTACGGTAAACAGACGTGTATTTCATTACGTATTATATATAACCAGAGAGTTTAATTTTCACGGTGTATATATTCCCATTGCTGTTTGATGTTCCTAAACCTTCATGTTTTAATTTGCGTGATACAGAGTACTGGAGACGGTGAACTTCGAGCACAAGTTCAGCACGCTGCCGCAGTTCAAGCCGGAGGCGTGCAGCCCCAGCGCCATGGTGGTGCCGCGCAGTCCGCAGCTCTACATGCGGAAGAAACATAATAAGATGGGTGAGTGCTGCCACGCTTATAATGACGTCACGAATCTCAGAAAATAGAAAAATAGGATTCTCCTTTTTTGTTGCTTTCCACTGTTGGATGTCAGCTAGCTAAACAAATTTATTTGTGTTCAGTCAAAAGAAATAAGTCTTCAACCCTGCCAATTCCCGACTTTCAAACTAGTAATTGATTTGTGTTAATCTGAAAATATTAAATCTGAACTGATTATCTGCCATCTTATCTTTATTAAGCGAGTTTTTAGCATCTCAGTTGTATCAAATTATTTCTACTCTGTTTCAAACTAATCGGAAGCGATTTCTGAGGTTGCGGTGAGGTTCCAACTAAGCTACTCAATTACCCTCTCCTAATTCTTTATGGCCCCTCATTGCATACAATAAAAATATCGAGACATCTGCATTTATGAAGAAGTCCTGAAATTCCATAATGGCTTTACTTTCACAGCAATTTAATGTAACATTTTTCTTTATCCTACACAGAGGAGGAGAACACAGCCGTGACGCCGCAACTAGAGCCAGAAGTAATGAACGGCAATGGCATGCCGACGCCGCACTCGTACGGAACTCCCCACACCACCACCAACAAACTCGTGGGGAACACCTTCTTCGGACCTGACTTCAACTTGGATACTTATAGAGGTAGGTTTTTGGAAGGATTTGGACTTTTTTGGGAGGTGGGAATGAATCTTTCCTGAATTTTGATTAAGCTGTTTGTTTTCGATATATTTGTGTTGTAAGGTTGCGGTAACTCTTTCTAGCAATCCCAAAGTCTTGTCAGGACTTAACTAACGGCTGAAATTAATAACCTATCTATCTATCCGTTGTTTTCCTTAATAGAGATAGAAATTTGACACAAAGTATATGGGGTTAATGTCCAATTCACATCGGCCATAAATTTCTTTGCGCGTGGGTGAAGAAGACGTCTTCGACATGGAAGGAAAATTGCCTTGTCATTTTAAATTTATTTTATGTTGATTCCGATTAAAGAGTAAGCGATAGGTGGCTATGTTGTTATTGGATCTTGATCTTTTATTCTATATATTTTTGTATGCAACCAGTAGAACCTGAGTAAAAAATATTGTCGCTCAAGAGTAAAGAAAATGAATTAAATTTAAAATAATGTGTGCATGTTCATCAGTGTCGGAGGGCATGGAGGAGATGTCGCCGCGCACGCCGTGCTCGGGCAGCGCGCGCGGCGAGGCGGGCCACCGCCGCGTGCTGGAGCAGCGCCGCCACCTCGTGCTCAAGCTCTTCCACGAGCACGGCATGTTCCCCACCACGCAGGCCACCACGCACTTCCAGGTACGGCTGCTGGAATGTCAGACTCTAACTAAAACCAACTATGTTGCTTCGGGAAGTCCCTGCGTGCCAGGGCCACGGTATCTTGGTCTTAGGCGACAATAAATTTCCCAATTAAAATTGAATTGAACTGTAGTTCAAACATCTTTCCTTCGCTTCGCATGAGTGTATTGCTCGTAAATTTCGACTACCATGAAGTCACTTATCGGTGTCAAAAGGTCAAATTATTTAAAAACCATAAGTACCTCCTGATACGCTCAATGACCTTAAAATCCTGTATCAAGAGTAGTTGAAACGGTATTTCAAATTCGGGTCCTCATTACGAAGTCAACTATATTATGCGATGGCACTTTACTTTTAACGGAAATTCATATTTATTAAAACGAATTTAGACGATAACAATTTTTTTCACTGTTATGCAATATTGTGAGGAAAAATGCTTTAAGGTTTTTTCTTATTTGTAGGCTACACACATGGACATTTTCCCGACTAAGATGGCGCTACAGCTAAAGATTCGCGAAGTGAGACAGAAACTCATGGCGCAGTCAAACCTTACGCCCCACTCCGAAGTGAATACGCCTACTAGTAAGTATAACTGCAGATCTAATCTTTAATTGAAATATATTAACTTTTTTGCTGAAAAATCGAGCTATGATAATCATGAGTTTGTGTTGGTTTCTATGTTTTCTTACTTGCCTAATTTTATTTGCGAGTGAAAAATGAATCCCTATTTCCCTTGGTTAAACCGAGACATAAATAGTCTACATACATTCTTTTTAACCGAGTGCGGGTAGTAGTTCCTTCGGCGGCGGGCGCAACCGCGGGGAACACCTAGTATTAAATACAATTCTTTGAAACAAACACAATCAAAATTATCGTTTTTTTCTTGCAAAAAAGTTTTCATACTATATTTTCTTGACTGGCGTCAAAACATGTTGTTTTCAAAAGCAATTATATCTTTATTTCAGTAAATTCTCCCATCGCATCAGCGAATCTGCAGCCGACATCGACGGCCAGTTAGCGATGCGGGTACACCATCTCCATCATTGTACGGGAGTAGGGCCCCGAGACGTTTTGCCGTTCATAGCACATACACACACATAAGTACTTATGTGTTATTATGCTTGTCAACTTGTTAGGCCTTGTCCGTTTAAAAAAAAATGGGATAAAGGCAAAAGGAGTCTGTTTAAAAAAGTTCTTATATCGACAATTAAATTTTCAGTGTTTTAACACGAGCTTAAATTTCAAAACGAGTATATAAAAAAATTTGAACGGCTAAATATCTTTGTGGATTCTGAAATGATGGAGTTGACACGCGAAAATTATCGTAAATGCAAAAGCATTTAATACAGTGATTAGATTAATGTATAGCTACTCGTTCATAGTATTTTATTATTATTCAGAAGTACTTTTTTTAATTAATAAAAGTTTAAAAATCATAAAAATTAATTGGTAATGTTTAAGTCCGTGAGAATTGGCGATGCATGGTCTAATTGATTCGTTGATTTAAATCTATGTTTAAAGTAGTTTTTATCTAAAAATAACAGTGGTACTAATGGTTTGTTTCCCTTTTTCCATAGTATCTTAACCAATATTAATTCCTGTAAATGTATGAGCGCACTATGCAGCAGCAACCCTGGCTACCATAGCCGGCTGCGTAGCGCGACTTCCGTATAAATGAGTAAAAGCAGTGCAATGGTTATGAGATATTCATATCTAGTGTTTTACATTACAAGTAATACAAAAAAGCAAAAAAATCACAAAAAAATACCACTTCTCTCTTCTTCTGAGGATTCTTTAAAGTAGAGTTTTGTGACAAAGTTACGTAGTTAAAAAAATATTCAATTATATTATCACTTTAAGGCAACCTCAGATCAATAGAAACATATCTATATTCGCTTTTAATTGGTTATTTTACTAATAGATCGTTTTATTTCATTGTTTAGCACATCGTCATTATGGGCACGATCTCAATTCTTATTTGTATATTTGTATTAAGTAATTTTGTTAGTGAGTGCTGGTTGACTGAAATTTGTGTTGTTGCAAAACCAATTATGCCAAGAAGGGAAAAATATCGAAACCCTTCTGCAAAAATAAACATCTATACTGAAACAAAATGTAATAGATTTCACATCGTTTAATTGGCTTTATTTTGCCATTTAATGCTCAAAAGATTTTGAATTTTAATTTGTCTCAGTAATATTACAAATCAATATTTCATTCGTTTAATTATTGTGTGAAGTCATTAAATATTTGTTAACTTATGGGCAAGCCTGTAGTTATATGATGGTCCCAGTTGAATTTCGTTGCAATATGAAAATCACTATAAAACAATCAATAAATATTTTAGAAAATTATATATTTGCAATAATCGATATATTGAGCCGATATATTATATTTACTTCAGATTTGTGTGTTTATCGAGAGATACGATTTTATTTTATTGTTGCCTTCACTCAATTGGATATTGAGCGAGTTGCGTGTAAGAATGTCTTATGGAAGTTCGTTTGTAGTTACGAATTGATTTAGTGATTAATGAGGTCTCTATTTATCAATACATAGTCAGCTGGTAATATAGTTATCGATAAACTGTGACAGAATAATGCTCATTTGCCGTATTCATTCAATATCTGAGATTATGATCGATGCGATGTTAGCAGCGAACCTATTTGTCATGTCGTTGACAAATGCATTTATAATAACTGACACTTTGGTGTTCCTATCATAAATGGCAAAATGTTTAAACTATCCAAGATAGTATACAAGTCGTGCTTAACTAGAGACCTAAATAAGTGATATGTTTTCAGCGACATGAAGTGAGTGAGTTGTGTGAGTTTTGTGAGTAGTCTGTGAGGTCAAGCAAGGAACTTTGGTGCGAACATGTTCACTATCGTTTAAGTCTCTATTATTTTGTATTGTTTTCTATTTATGTTGTGATGTTGGTCTTCCAAGTGTTTCAAATTATTTCATTTTATTAGATTAATATCTACTTATTTAATATTGTACGTTGTACAGCGGTTTATCGAGTGAGTTGCGTGTTATGATACATACTGTATGCCGTGTTCGAGTGAATCATGTGAAGTGACACAAATTGTAAACATTTTAATAATATTATTACTCTTTCTGTCAGTAAACGATCGACGTAGCGATCCATTTTTGAAACATAATGCTATGGTTTACAAAAATAGCTCAAATCAGTAACGACACTAGATAAATCAATATTTATATTATATAATCTCATGTAAATATTAGTCGTATTGTATACTAGCACTAAGTATTCCTGGCTCTCAAAGTAATTAAGGTTTTATTTAGATAATACTAATTATATTATAGATAAAAAGATAAATATATAATTTATACATGTGAAATTTCGGCCAATACAAATGTTATGTATATCAAAATTGTATTTTTTAAATGATCTCTTCGGCGTTAATAGTATTTAGATAATTGCTTTAGGAGTCCGGAAGTGAAATGAATTTATTAAAGGTATAAAACTTAAGAGATATTTTCGCACGGTTAAATATTGTATCTCGATAGGCATGTAGTCGGGGTGTGTACCAAAACTCGTCAGTTGTTCTGATTCAGTGTATATCTAAATACAAATTCAGATTAACTTACGCTATCATTATCACCTCTTGTATTGTTCAAGTTGCCAATGCCAAACTAGCAAGCTTTGGTACGCAACCCCGCGTAGTCAATTCATCATAATCGTCATTGTTGTCATACATTAACTCATAAATAAATAAATAAATAATAGAACTTTTGTTACCAGTTAGAAATAATATACACATATGTGTTTTTGTTCCTAGTTTGAATTAGTTATTCGACCTGGCTGGACGTGTCACGTGCACTTGTGACAATATTGTACTTTTACGTTCAAGCTGTGAGAAGCTAGATAATTAATCTATACATATAATAAAACAGTAAAAAATCCGTGTCTGTACAAATAATATATTGACAAAAATAATAACTGAGGGGGGTTTAGAAAAAGCAATAGAACACGAATCCGAAAAAAAAATTATGTCTGTTTGTCTGTATGTCTGTTTGTCTGTTTGTTTGTACGCGCTAATCTTCGGAACCACTGGACAGATTTGAATGATTCTTTTTTTGTTGTATAGGTGTTAGGTCGGGGCAACATATAGGCTATAAATTATCTTGGAAACTTGAACACCTGATGCAGAACAGCAACAGACCAGCTTAACTATAAGAGATAGAAAAATGCTGCCATAGCAAAAACTGTTCCACGTGATGAGCATTTTCTTCTGCGAGATAAAATTTGAAGATCTGGAACAGCTGTTTCGGACCTCCTAGAGCCCAGCTAGGTACACCATTACACATATAGAAATGGTGTCTTAGCACAAGTTGTTCAGCCTGATGAGCACTCGCTGTTGACGTATAAAAATTGAAGATCTAGAACACCTTCTATGGAACTCTAAGAGCCCAGCTACACCATCAAACATATAGGACTGACGTCTTAGAAAAAGTTGTTCGGTCTGATAGGCATTTCCTGTTGACTTATAAAAATCTAAGATCAGACACATTTGATGTGAAGAACCTCCCTTTTTTAAAGTCGGTTAAAAACAACACCAGCTGAAAGTCTCACCAAGTTTCACCTCAGCACGGTGAAAGCTGTAACAGTTTAGGACTGCGTTTCGTATAGACGCCAGCACATCAAGTTACCCGAAACTGTAAATATTTTCCAATCAATTTTGAACCATATGCTTCAGCGATAAAGTTGAAATTCTATTTAGGAAATTTAACAGATTGGAAATTTTGACTTTGGTAGCTCAATGTGCTGCATCATTGAAGATTCCGGATTTCAGTTTTTAATTTTCTTTTGATTTTTTGAATTGACACGGTAGCCTGCCAAGTTGTGCAATAGAGCAGACGTTTAGATTTTTAAGGATCAAGTATAACAAAACTAAAACTATGCTTACAAAAAGTTAAATTGTTTCCATTGTCCAAAGAAGCTAAGATTCATCGGATCATAAGATCCCTAGAATCCAACGAACAGCTAATTTAAATGTGGAGAGGTTTGATGCTGTTCGAGGACATAAGGCTGCAACTCGCACCGTTGAAACCTTTTCGGATTGAGAATTACGCCCGCGTGTTCAGCGTATTTACGCTTCCACATCCAGTTCTCTATAAAGACACCAAAGAAGGGTAGGTATGTTGCGCCACTGACCGCTGGTTCGGAGAAACCAATTACCGATACAGAATTATGCTTGACTTCTCAGCGTATTCGCACATCTACTAACGCCTATGAAAGCAGTAATTAACCTGATGCACGACTAATTTCTGATCGACATTATCATACATTGTCCAGAATGATGGCATCCAGGCCGATTGTTGGCTACGGCGGCCGTTCTCTTTTATGGATTTATCAACTTTTTTATTTATTTATCAAATTTAAAAATTTATCAACCGCAGGACATTTATTATAGTGCTCAAGCATTCGCACAGATACAGGTGCACTCTCTATTCCCTCACTCTCACAGTCCGATGGGACGGCAATCCGACATGACCGGAGAGAGATCAGGCGCAGGACCGAAAACGTGCTCTCTGATGCACGGGTGAATCAATCACCAACTTCTAGACTCCAGGCTGCTTTATGAAAGTTTCTGAAAACTCACAAAGCGATTTCGACCCGGGAATCGAACCCGCAACCCCGTGCACAGCAGTCGCGCCTTGCGACTTAGTAGTCGCAACAGGCATCAATGAGGCTGTTCAGAATAAGCACATAACGAAATATTCATAAGCAGTTAGAAAGTGGAAGAGACGTATAAAATTGAAGATCTAGAACAACTGTTATGGTATTCCAAGCGCCCAGCTACACTGTTAACTATTGGGATTGACGTTAACAAAATGTTCAATTTGAGGCATTACAAAAAGAAATCGTCTCGCGCATCCTGTTGTTTTCCCGTCCCCGGACTCATAGAATTCGATATCAGACGTTTCAAATCTTCGATTTTGACGGCCCTGTAGTCGCTGGCATAAGCGACTGGATCCGCGTACGAAGTCGCGGGCAGAAGCTAGTTCAAAATAAGAGCAAGCGATAGGCCTCTTTTCTTAATCAGTGGAATAACTGTAACTTTGACTCACAATAACACCCATATATTAAGATTGGTTTTCAATTTTACAGTATATCAATATAATAGAAATATAATTATTTACTAATCTACATATATATCTTATATGGCAGGTCAATGATCCCGAGTTAGGGCAAATCCCTCGATTTTACCTTCGAGCGTTCAATTACGAAACGATTTTAATTCGATTATTTACGAAATTAATTTTTAGGTTCATATTTTAATTTTTCAGCACTACAACATATATGTTTTCATAAAATTTCATAGATCCTGCTACAGCCATTTCAAATATTTTCATGAATAGACACTGGAGATGAGAAAAATCTAGTTGCATTTAGTTAGCAAACTTGTATGAAATTTCTATGGAAGCATACATGGTGATGTTTATTTACACACTTTGTTGCAATATCTAATAAATATATTATTAAAATAATAGAAGTTTTCCTCCATGGTTTATCATTGTGATGGTTTGTACTAAATGTTTCAATTTGTTTTTAAACTGTCCATATATATTTAAGTTTGCCTCTTGTTGAAATAATTATAGTTTTGGTGGTATGTTGAGATTTGAGTGAATGATTTTTAAGTGTGTTATAGTAATAACAAATATGAAAAATCTTAATGGCTGCATGTTTCTAGTGCCTTATTGACTTTCAAATCTTAGTTCATACTCATTACAAACACGGATGCATACTTGATGCTTCGAAGTTAATTCTCGTCTCTAGGCTTTGTCAGTCAATAAACAACAGGTAATAGGCAGTTTGAATTTATTAGACTGAACTAATTATGTTGCATAACAAGTTAAATGTTATATTTTAAGAAATATTAGCAATTATTTCGAAAGGACATTTTAAATAAAGCATTTCATATTCGTTATTTATTTCTTCTAAATAAGCTATTAGTGTAATTGTTTAGTCAAAATGGTAAATGTAAATATCTTGTTTAGATGATTTATTTAGATTTTAAGTGTTCAATTTAATGTATATTAGATTGAATTAGAGACAAAACAATCATAAGTAAAAAAATGAATATCTGAATCAGTAACCACTTTTACATGAGCAAGTTTTTTAAATGTTTATGAATCCAACTAATGGACCAATAAGTGGCACTTTAAATGTAGACATTGTAATCAACAACAAACCAACTGTGAGCAGGTAATAGAGAACCAACCCATAGTGTTGTGGACAGTTTGTTCAAGCATATTGGATCATTGTATGAACTTATGTTAAAACATAAAAACCTCGAAAACATTTTGCGTGTTTTATTCTTGAACCTAATACGATACTACTATTACCTTCCAGTAAAGGATACATACAGCATCTCAAAAATAATATCTATTCACTTATACAGCTAGCTTTTTCACCCATGTCACCCTGTCAAAGTAAGCTGTTCCATTTTAATTGATCCAGTGGTTATTTGTCTGTCAACAATATAAATTTTCCTGTGAAACCTTATTTCGCTGATTGATGCAATAATTTATGCTTCAACTAAAATTTATGCAGTCCTAAAAAATGGGTGGAATGTATAAAATAAACACAAATAACAATTAATTAATTTATTAACAAATAACACTTCCACTAAGCAAGTTTAACTACATTCATTTCTATATAGCATGTATTAAAAGACCTGGTCTTTCTTGCTCCAACATAGATAGAGCAGCTTGTATTTTAAGGTCATCACCAGGGTCTGTTATAACTAGATACTTCAATGCCGACATTCTTGCTAAAGCAAAAATACTTCCTAAACATAAGTTACAACCACTTATATCTAAGTATTCAAGGGTTTTGCCATTTTGTCCAGCTATTCTGTCGATGCACCATACATCAACATGCTTATTGTCCTTCAAACGTAACCACTTTAGACAGTTCAGGTTCATCAAGTTCTGTAAGCCTTCATACCGGATGCCGTTATGATGGAAATTGGTACAATCAATAGCTTCTACGAGATATCCATCTGTGTAGCGATCAGGAAGTTTCAGTGTCTCTACATCTCCAGATATCCATTCTTCAGAACCCTTCAACCTGTAACACAAATTTTAATTTGCTTATTATTACACAACATCACCTTATTTGGTAAATTAGTAATTCTAGTTATACATTGAGTGTTTAAATCTATATATATAAAAATAAATTGCTGTTCATTAGTCTCGCTAAAACTCGAGAACAGCTGAACGGTTTTATCTTATCTTGGTCTTGAAATGTTCGTGGAGGTCTAGGGAAGGTTTAAAAGGTGAGAAGAGTAGGGTAGAAATGTGAAGACATTGTTTGAAGTTGATTCACTCTTGAGGTTCGGCAAATTATATCCATTTTTCTATTTCGTTATACATCACAGGATTAACTTAAAATTACGTAGATTAATTGAGGATAAGGTGAGTGCAGCTTAAGTTACCTGACTGCACATTGCCGATATGCAAAGAAATGAACTGATCCTAGGTTCGACCCAAGTGTAGCAACCCTTTTAGGCAAATACTTTTGATTTTCTATTTCTTGTAGCTCCTTCATTTCTGACCACCAATTTTTAAAGACTTTGAAACTGAAGTTAGGTATGCTGGACATAAACTTCAATATATCTGGACTTGGATTTTTCTCCACAAAAACAGACAGTTTGGTTCTAAACTCTCCATCTCGTTGTATCCACGGCTTTCTCCATTCTGGATATGGTTGACCATATACCGTTCGTGGCTTCGGGCCCTCTTCTTCAATTTCATATTTAGACTTCTCAGAATAACTCCGTCCAAGATAAAATAGAGAACGATAACATTTAAACGGTTTTAAACTGAGCGCCATCTTTGACACTTTTTTTTAAGTAAGAAAATATTTACATAATATTGCAGCTATTATTTTTATTTTATATAGCAGGGCAGGGAACGTAAACAACAAATTTATTAAATGAGGTTAGAAAATTCATTCTGACACTGACATCACAACTGACACTGACATTGTTGGTTTTCAACCAAGAATTTTATGATTCTAACTGGATTCCAAGGTCATCATCATAATACCTCGGTCCTTATCCCAATGAATTATTATATAATCATCAGCGCAGGATGTCTTCCTCTTTTTCTAATTTAATTTCATCTCACAAGTAACACCCTTTGCAGCCATATCATCTTTCACAAAATCCATCGATTGTTTCTATGGTCGTCCTCTTCCTTTATATTATTCCTTCACATTCGTGCGTATTTTATTGATGACTCACTACCTACCATGTTGTTTGATTTCTGGATTCAGCTGATGTCGTTATTTTTATGTCACATAATTCCAAAGTAATTTTTGATTTGCCCTTTTATGACCTAAGATGGCAAAGAAGGTTCTAGTTTGTACTTTGGTAACGTTGCACTTATGATTCTAGAAGGGAAGACCGCGTCAACCCTCCGTCAACCCATACCCATACTTTTCGTTTCCTAGCCTGATATAATTTAAAATTAGAACACAAAGGCACAAACAGTAACTAGGCACGGAGTTATGTTCTTAAATTCTTCTATACTCTATAGTGAGCTCAAAAATTTTGACATTAGAAATAATCGAATTTAAAAAAAAAATGTGTCGAACGTTTTTATTACCCTAAGGTCGAACCAGGGTAAGTTAGTCGTTTATTATGAAAGCTTGTGAAAAAACGAAAAAGCATAACTTTATGCAGTTTCGTAGTCCTAAGAAAAAAAAAGAAAAATTTTATTTATGCCTAGTAATTTTAAAATTTTGCACACATTCATGTACATGTTTGATGTTTAAATTCATTAAACAGAAACAGGCGATGATGGATGAATCAAGGTCGCAGCGGGGGCGAGACTACGTTGTACCTGTCTGCGTACAATATTGGTCACAACCTGGAGACTGATATTATTAATCCTCGATAAGGTACCAAATCTTAAAATGCTCCGTTCATATAATGTAATGACGTAAGATTCTCTTCAGTCAAAATAAAAAAAGTATAAATGTAGGCATTCTTCAATTAATTTTTGATACAGTAACGAACGTCACACGCATTTACTTATTTCGATAGAATTAGAAAACAGCCACGATTAATAGCAGAAGCCGTTAAATAGATTTCTCGGTCATATTTCATCAAGTCACTTTTTATTTCTCTCTGCGGGTAAATTTAATTATCCCGTCGTCACGTCTTGAACATAAAAGCTTAGTGCTTTTATATTTTTTTGCGCCAAGTATGTATTTGTACGTTTGAAAACTTTTTACTCAAAGGTAACAAATCATTATGGTTGGATAGGTGTGCCTCTTTGATGAATTTGAGAGAGCAATTGAAATTAAAACCTCCTGATATGTAGTAATAAGGTTTCTAACACGATGTATGAACCCAAAAGTACTATATTTTTGAAGGTACTTTCCGAAAACTGGGTAGGTATATTTTACGCAAAAAAGGCGGCAACCCTGTCAACCAGTCCTAGAATGAGGCGTTTTTAATTAATTTAACACATATCCTCGTGGAGCATAACACTCAGTTTCTAACATCAGTTGTTTATAATCTCAGTTCTTAACTACATAATAGCGCTTAGTGGATTAGATTTTAATCGAATCGCCATGATGTGTGGCGCGAGTCGGCTGCACTCGCTAAGTTAGCTTGACACAGTAATGGCGGCAGACACCGACTCGTTAATCTTGATTTAAAGCTCCGCCTTCACTAACATGTCTGTGGTTTTGTTTATTGTTATTGTTCAAATGTTTCCACAGTTTCAAGTAATGGAGCTTTGAACAGGTTTAAAACTAGCCGACCTAGAGAATAGGCAGTTATTTTTTTTGTATTTCAGACGAATTTTTATATTTAACTTACATTAAGATAGCTAACGAATGAACGATTAGTACCTTAGTACCTAGTGATCTTTGTCCAGATAGTTTTGGCAGCTGCAGATCACTTTTTGAATTAATCGAATTTGTAGTTTCATTCAGGAGATATTACTTGATTAAAAAAATGTTTAAAACACGCGTAAGTACTCTATTTAAAACACATTCCTAAATAAATTAACTGGATATTTCAGCAAACAAATCCTGATACAACTTTAAAATACCCAATTGAAGGACTTTAAAAGCGTTAATTGTTCAGAGCACGCGTTCAAATTAAAATTGTTTCCGACCTAATTGTACATTTCGGCGCTCAATTTCTCTGGAGCGTACCTGCGAGTCTGACGCAGTTCGCAACTCCGCCTTAATTCTCTATACACGGGGATTTTGACTTTCAGAGTCGCTTTAGCTCCCCGCATAACGGTTCGAGTCTTAGATTGGACCTGTGTGGCGCCTCTCTTAATTCGATTGTTCTACAGGTAATGAGCCAAGAGGCTGACTCAAGTAATAAGTTAGACATTTTAATGCAATCTTCTTTGATTCGCAGCTTGAGATACAGGCGCGGTAATTGGTCTAGTTTTATCATGTCTTAGATAAAGTTAGGATGTTAGGTTTGTGGCGTTTTCAATTGAGAAAGTAGGTAGATTTAATTTGAGCACTGTCTTGTGTTTCTGTAGCTTCTATAAAAAAGTACTCTAGCTACTTTTAAAGGAGTTTTTAATATTTCGTTGGTCCCACAGGTTAGTCCACAACAATATTAGTCAAACCAATATTTTTTCTAATTTTATAACGGATTTTTATAAAATTAAATAAGGAGTTATCGTGGTTGGTCACAAATATTCTAAAAAATATCGGTCATTTCAGTGTTAGGGGTCGTTAATATCCTTAATTATAAGGGCACTTTAATCATCATTAAACTTAAATAAGCCCCCCCCCCAATATTGATTTAGGAGACACCTACAGTTTAAGGGCCATTGGTAAAAAGGGGCATAACACACGTACGAGTAGTGCCAAAGAATAAGGTAACAGGGTTCTAACATGACTTTTTTGAGATACCTAAATATTGAAATGAATCAATTCTTATTAAAACGAGGTCTTCTTTATTTGACGCCAACGAAAACAACCTTATTTGAGGAATAAGTAAGGCTCTTATTTAATTCATCAACTGATGAGCTGACAGGACAGAACATCCGAACCTCCTTTGCATTTCCGTAACGTACATTTTTCATTCCAATTTTAAACCCGATTGTTTATTCAATTATGTGAGTATTTCTGTTCATATGTAGGTAAGCTGAATCAAAAATCTTTGTTGTTTTTATTAAACAGAGATTGGTTTGCAAAAATGTAGCGTTTCATGATGATCGGTATTCAGGTCATGTCGACGTGCTTTTTGCGAATCACGACAAACATTTAAATTGTTCCCCAAATTACTAGATGTTGCCATGTTCGACAATTGTGCTGCAACAATATCAAATAACTATTTTGTTGTCGAACGTATTTCAATCTACATATTCACCATTAATTGCTGTTGACTTGGGGCACTTGCGCAATTGTTAGTTTGTTTATTTTGCGCCCGTTCAAGTGTTTATATTGATATAGGTAGATGACCTATAAACAAGATGGAAGATGAAGTTATTGTGACTATAATTCATCGCTGAAGCATTAAAATTGCTTGTATTTTCATCGACACTGTTATATTGTTTGTCGAGGACGAAGTACGGAACCGTCACATATAAATTTCTGGCTTCCGCGAAGTTAAACAAAATCCGCAGCGGATTTATTAGAACAACAAGATACCCGCTTTATGGCCATTCATGACGTGTGTAATGACTCCGAGGAAACTACCGAAATAACAATATTGTCACATGTCCCATAAAACGCACAACAAACTGTTACACCAGGACCTATTTACATAACTAGATCACAAAGCAACAGTGATATTTCCGAGCCGTTGGCTGCAAGACATATGGACATGATTAGGCCAGCATTATTGTGTCTTCAGGAGCATATTTCAGTCGGTCGAGCATTAGTCGCACAGTTGGAAGCGCGCCAGCCTCGCTCGTGATGTATCCCCCGGTTACTTCCGGACTATTAATCATAATTCAATAATGTTCGCCAATGAATTGCCCGTTTTCGTTCATGGGGTTTTTATGGAGGAAGCTGTATTGTGCCGGCCGTTTTTCTGTGTATGATAAGTGGTAATTACGTGAGTGTTGTGTTTTGTCTGTGATCAGGACGTACTTATGTATTGGGAGTGCTGTTTAGTAATTAAATGGTTTAGTAGAAGATTAATTGCCGCGAATCGGCGTCCTTAACGGGCGCGAATCGGTGACTGTCAACTTTTCTAAATCAACTTTGAACCATATGCTTCAGCGTTAAAGTTGTAAATCTATTACGTAAATCTGACAGATTGTAGTAGCTAGATGTGCTGGCATCTGCACATAAGTAGAGTCCCAGTACTATTTAACAACTTAATCTATTTGTCTTAAAATAAAATATTTTTAAATTAATATTCACGCTCAACTTGTAGCTCAATTTTTATATAACCTACACAGAAAAGAAAAGTTGAACTAAATAATGTAACGAGAATATTCATGGTAGTAATCGGTATTGGTGCAATCATACTAAAATATAGTCCAAGAAATACGCTACGCAAGACAAACTTCCCTACATACATATAATGTGTTATCTATACGTTGTAAATCACGACAGAAGGGACGACAATTTTTCACCAAGGGCACAATAGTTTGTATATTTAATCTAAGTACCATGGAGGATGAATATCATCCCTTTCACATAGATCCTGGCTCTTTATTGTGGAGCGTCCGTCTCATCTTCGAGGCTCATAAACTACTGTGTTTTATGCGTTTTTATTTTATATTAAAAGGAAATTAAATGCGTAATGGATGCCTGGATTAAATTATTTCCTTTATTACTCGGAGGTGGTGTTGGGATGGTTCGTTTTTATTTAGTCTAGTTTATCGGTGGAGTAGAGTACTTTTATTACTGTACATTAATTAAAAATATATGTGTGTGTGTGTGTGTGTAGTTTGGCTTTTATGGACTAGTTTTAATATCTTCAATATGCTATGGTACTGTATTCTAAAAGAGAAAAGTTAATTTAAGAAATTTTAGAGCGCAAAAAAGTGCCGTGGAAATATTCTTCAAGAATACGGTAGATGACAACTAGTCAAATTCATTACTTTTATTGAACTGTCAAATATGGTTACTTTGTATGCAATTTGTATGAAAATACTAAGATTTGACGTCACAGATTTTTCACATCAAGCCGTATAATTATTTCGGTTATATTATCAATTAAAAAATGTAAACAATTTTCGGTTCAAGACGGTAAATGAAACTGTCATTATTTTACGATATATTACAAATTGAATATGATAAAGTATTTTATTTTCGACCTAGTCATCATCCCAATTCTAAAATAACATATGATGAAGATTTTGTATTAGTAAAACGTTGTATAAAAACAAGAATGAGCTATAAACAAATAAAACACTCATATTGTATACATAAAACATAACATTATGTATAGCCGAGTAACAATGTTAAACAACAAAATCAGCCATCTTGTTTCTGGTAGTAAAACATATAAGTTAGCACACATCTCATCTCCGTAACACGACACTAATACCGCCCCGCGGGCTCGCAAACTTTAAAATGAGCCATTTCAAAACAATATCTGACGGAGATTTCCCAAAGGTCGTAACTTCATATGTGCCAAACAGGTCATATAGCGTGTGGAGAAAAACTATACGATACAGGAGATGTGTACAAAATGTTTTCCTTGTACATATAATCGATTTTACAGTAATACTATATTTTTTAGAAGTGATTTCAATGATTGTAGGCATCGTAGCCGCGTAGTATAGCGTAGTCATGTGCTACGGCGTAGTTAATAATAATATAATATCCCTCACACATTCACACAACGTCATCTAGTCCCAAACTAAGCAGAGCTTGTACTATGGGTACTAGACAATTGATAAACATACTTATATACTTTTCTTTTGTAAATACATACATATTATACATAGAAACACCCAGACTAAGTCAAACACCCATGTTCATGCACACAAATGTTTGACTTATGCGGGAATCGAACCCGCGACCTATAGCGTCGTAGGCAGGTTCACTAACCACCACGCTATCTGGTCGTCGAAGTTGCTATTCTTATTGCAAGTTTTTCACCGAGTGTGTTTTTTCTTCAGAAATGATTACACAAATTACATTAATTTAAGCAAACAAATATAATAAATGCATATAAATTTTACGCTTTTATACTTAAGTAAACATTTATAACCAAAACACATACATACAAGTACAAAATTCACAACACATTGTGTGTCGGAGTACACAGTCAAGTATATTCGCTTATATTTCAGTAGCACAACTTCCTGGATCGAATCTAACTTTAAGTTAGTCTAAGTAAGGACGCTTTGCTTGTTATGTATCTTTTAGATTGAACATATTTCGCGATCAGTGTACCTATTTTACGTATATTGTATATAGCTTATGATTTTTTTTTTGGGAACATGTGAGTAGTGAACATTTATTTAATGATTTTTTGTAATACTCATAGCTATTGTTACGCAGTTTTTAAAATCATCATCAGCCTTTTTTATCGGCCCACTGCTGGGCACAGGCCTTCTCTCACACAGAGAAGGATTGAGCGTTAATCACCACGCTTGCTCAATGCGGGTTAGTGATTTCAGACTTTACAGTCCAGGTTTCATCGAGATGTTTTCCTTCACCTTTAATCAGTCATTGGTGTCAAAGATATATTTAGAAAGGTACATATATAGCTTAGAAAAGTTACATTGGTACTTGCCTGACTTGGAATCGAACCC
Source organism: Heliothis peltigera (assembly GCA_958496145.1). NCBI lineage: Eukaryota > Metazoa > Arthropoda > Insecta > Lepidoptera > Noctuidae > Heliothis > Heliothis peltigera. Next base: position 4,482,737 of record OY292341.1, read on the forward strand.
GCGCACTCATACTTGAGAGGCTGGTGCTTTAGCCAATAGACTACAACGAATAGCGGCTTAAAAGGTTTTGCTCATTATGCAATTGTTTTTTTAGAAGCTTATTGTTTAGGTAGGTATAGGTAATTATTAGGTTTACTAGTATATTATTAGTATATAAGCATTATAGTGCAATTACAGTCTTACGACGTCTATTTCAATAGTTAATGGTTAAACCATATTCCTGACCTGAATACCCTTTACCATCTAGAGCAGTCTTTATTATTTTATGTGTTTACAACAACAATACAAATTAAACCTTAAAGCAAGTATTACCAAGGAACCCAGTTAACGACTGCCGTTTCTAGCTATTTAGTTATTGCTTTTCTTTACCGCTAATAACGAGATTAATTCTTCTTCTATGAAAAAAATATTTTTAAAGCCGTTCTATACCTAATTGTAATTTTCAGTATTAAAGGTCTATTTTGAAATTAACATTGCATTGGCTGTGGTATAACATATATTAAAAAAAAACTAATCATATATTTGGCACAGACGCCAGCACATCAAGCTACCTGTCAGATTCTTCCAATCGACTTTAAACCATAAAGCTTCAGCGATAAAGTTGAATATATTATATTAAGGAAATTTTACAGATTCGGCGTTGATTTGGCGTCTGTAATGCAGAAATGATCAAAGGGTTGCCCAATACCATGGCTAAAGATTAGCATTGCCATCAAAGAGGGCATGCGATCAGCCTTCGAGCAGAATCTTTATTGACATTGATTCGGTTGTTTTTATGTACTTTTTTAATTGTTAGTATATGTAAATATTTTATTTCAATTGTTTATTTTAATAATAATAAAATTTTATATTTGTGTTCCGTGGTTTAGTTATATGTATTTATTGAATTTGGTCTCTTGACGGCCCGTACATAGCGGATATTGCTAACATACAAGTAATAATTAATAAAATTCAATTAACTTTTTGTGTATAAATAATAAAATATTTATTTTATGTAATTGTGTGTGATTGGCGCTCATTATGTGTTGGTGTAATATTGCGGTCAGTGTAAATTGGAGTCATTATATTTTACTGAAGCTGAGGCATAACAAACGGAAAGCCACTGAGGGGCAATAGTTTAAAGGATACTTGAATCACTACGTAGATATTGCCGTCCCATCGGATTATGAGAGTGAGGGAATAGAGAGTGCACCTGTGTCTGCGCGAATACTTGTGCACTATAATATGTCCTGCGCAGCTGGCTGATCTCCATAAATGAGAACGGCCGCCGTAGCCGACAATCGGCCTGGATGCCATCATCATCATCATTGTCCCCGTGATCCAATGGTGAAGTGTTTTTCATAGCTGGCATCCGGATTTACACTCCTCTGGGAAGGTCTTTTTCTTTAAATAAAATAATGGGACAAAATCAAACATCAATAGTTTAAAATCGTTGACCTGCTTGAGCAGGCAAGTCACGTAATGTCAGCAAATATGTAGGTATTTACCATGATTTAAAAGCGATAAAACTTAAAAAAAGTTTATACTTTGAGATGAGACCTTTTTTGTAATTGTGTGCATTACAAAAAACTATGCTAGTGAAAACTTTGAATATTAATCAATATAACAGGAGAAAATCGCAACTGAATATTGCTAAGTATGCACATATTATTGTTCGTGAGTTTTTAATTGACAAAAAGGAATGGGGGGTCAATCGCCTCGAGTTAAGCCAGGACTCGTCAACCTGGTCTAAATTGACGGTCTTTCAGGCGTACTCAACCTTCAATGGTGGTAACATGAACGTGATAAAAGAATGCGATCTGTTTCCCTAGCAACAAAACGAAGCAGTTAATAAAGTAAAAAAAAAAAAAACTTATTTTCACGCGTCGACGGACCATAGCATGTTAGTAATCGGTGCAAACTTAAAAACTATGTTAGTAGTGACTTTTAGATACACATAACTTTAAAATCACTAATACATAATAAACATACAGATTAGAGGAAGATTTATCAAGTCCCATGTCTGACATGCAGTTTGATAAAACTATCCATTGTAGGCCATTTCTGCAAAAATATGTATATTCTGTTTATAATGGCGTGTAATTGCAAGCGTACATATGTGAATACCTTATTTACCAGTAAATTACAGCAATGGATCTGCTCTATCTCGCACATGTTATAATCACTCAGCACGTAGCGAAACCAGGTGTAATTCTAGTATAATTACATTACGATTGCTCCAACGTGAACTAGCTTAATTTAATTTACATAGTTTAGATCGTAACTACGAAATTGAAAGTGGCTGCCCTAGTTTGCAACGTAATATAACTCGCTTGTTTAATAATATTCACAGCATCCTTTCTTATTAGGTATAAACGGCAGCACATCAAGCTACTATAATACTACAATCTGTCAAAGATTTTTAAGTTTATCGCTGAAACATCTTGTTCAAAGTTGATTGAGAAAATTTGACAGTTTCTGGTAGCTTGATATGCTGGTGTCTGCAGTATCTAATCTACGACTTAATGACCATAATTCACTAATATTTCATTGAGGCAGCAATTTCCAGAGGGAAGAATTGTAAAATGAAGATAAAAACGTCATAAATGAACACACTGAGGGCCTATTTCAGCACCTACGAATAAGTCCCAGATAGTTTATTTGGTAGATAATTTCATACAAATTCTTTTATATTTTTTAATTTATCTGGCAGATAGTGGCTATTCAGACATTTTGAAACTGACGCTAAGCAGTACAACGAAGCTTCTATAATAGTCCAATCGATTTAATTTAACTGTCCGGCGACTACGTGCGAACACAATAACGAAGCAGTAGTAAAAGTAACAAAACAACTTGTTCCGTTTATTAACTCCCTGTAACACAATAATAACGTTTGGCGAAGTTTTTCAATAAAATCTGTTCCGCGCTTTGATTCGGAGGCCCATTGAGTACAATTGCTACGGAATTTTCTGAATAATGAGGTAGGTTATTCTGTTTTCCCTGATACTTCTTTATATTTATTGTGCCTTATTAGAACACACTCATATTTGTTTTATAGGATGTTGAGGCATCGTCAGCTTAGGTCCAGCGCTGGGTAAAGACAAACGTCGATTAGGTACTGATAGTGCTTTTACACTTGTGGATTTTGTCGAGCGTATACGATTTTCAACGCGCGAAAAAAATCCTGTCACGTGGTATCAGGTGTCATCGCTTTTATCAGTAGTTGTCAATTCTTTTTAACCCTAGCAGCTGGAAAAGTGTGTGAAAGTGTTGTTAATCTGATCGCTATCACAATAATATAATCTTCATCATCAGATATCAAGAGTACTTGATAAATGTCTAATCTCAAGCTCAAGCCATGTAGACTGGCTTCCTAACAGCACTTTCACACTAGTGGATTTCCGCGCTGATCATACGGGTGTCATCGGGCTTATATGCGAGACAGCACACAATTGACAACTATCGAATCAAGCGCTGACAGAAACCACGATTTTTTGCCACCCGGAATGTATCACGCATGTCAATATTGAGCGGAAAATCTGCCAGTGTGAAAACTCTGTAACAAGCAGGCCAGTCTCGACAGTCATCGTTGCGAGCAAACATTTCCATTTAGATTGATTGTAGCCTGTAGGTACAGCATTTCAGCGCTGTCGAACTTAGTCTAGCTGAAAATAAAACTGTAATTCTCTTTCTTAGGACGCTTTAATTCTAGTACAACTTTGTAGGAGTCATCTCCGTTAAACTTCTGTACAAAGCATTAATTATTCTTCCAGTGAACAGTAGATAAGTAGTGCTTCTGCAGCTTGTGTCAATTTAATTTTCATTCGGGTTACGAGCTCGCCCGAATTTGCTAAACATGCACTGAGCTGTTACATCACCACGTTTAAATGATCTCCTTGACTTCAACACTACGCTCCTAAGGCATCTGAGAACGAAGAAGCAGGAAGGGGAAAGGGAGCTCAAGTAATACCGGTTAATGGTGAGGAAGGAATCCGGCTGGTGCCGACAACGTTGCAATCGTTACGACAGCTGCATTGTATAAAACTAAACAATTATACTTTACAAACTTTATTACTATTATTAAAGGTATTAAAACTTTGGTTGTTGCGCTAGTTTTTGAAAGCCAGAATTTGTGATTCAGTTTTTGTTAAACATTAGTAGCATTTTGGAGCGTTTTTGTTGCGATTGTTTTATACAACTAGAGGTAAGAAAGTATTAACAGAGATATGTTCTTGAAATAATATGACGAAGCTTTCAAAAAATGTTGCCATGACCATGGTGCCCCTTTCCTTGAAAATTCTATGTAGGTATGTGGACCTACTCACAAAGATAATTCTCTTTAACATATCTGCACCTTTCTTGACAAAATTGAATAAAACCAATATTTACATTTTTAAACTTAACGAAAAATCTCGTCGCCATATGTGATAAAGACCATAAATTAGAGCGTACAAATTCTCTATGGCTGGTGACAACATCATACAATGAGATGGCATCTACAGCACGTTCAGCATGAGTAATCGTTTGGCCATTTATATACGAGCCAATGATTTGGCAATTAAGATAATATGAACATTTTACTGCTGGGCTAATGGCTGCAACGCACTACCCATTAAATAGCCATTTATATTAGCCGCATGTGTGAATATGTTGCAATCCATTTTAGATGTTATTATTTGTTTATTTATTACATACATTGTATTTTTGAGTGCCTCGTTGATCTAGTGGTCGCAAGGCGCGACTGCTGTGCACGGGGTCTTCTTAGGGTTCGATTCCCGGGTTGAAATCACTTTGTGGGTTTTGAGAAACTTTCATAAAGCAGCCTGGATTCTGGAAGTTGGTGATTGATTCACCCGTGCATCGGAGAACACGTAAATGTCGGTTCTGCGCCTGATCTCTCTCCGGTCGTGTTGGATTGCGTCCCTTCGGACTATGAGAGTGCACCTGTCACTATAATATGTCCTGCGCAGCTGGCTGATCTCCAGCCGCCGTAGCCGACAATCGTCCTGCAGGCTTAGCATGGCAACCGTAGAAACAAGTTTTGTTTACCGGAGATTGGATATAATGACAGAAAAGTGACAGATTGACGTAAAATTCCTTTTGACATTTTTTGAAGTAATTTCTCTTTTCTTCGATCGACATAAATATATGTGGTTATATGCGAGTTGACAGATCGCGCCATGCTCGGGCAGAAGACATGCTGACATTGACAGAAAGAACTTTGTCTTTTCTTGACAGAATAGATATAAAATCGCTATGCTAAGCCTGCTGGAAGCCATCATCATCATTTTTGCTAAAATATTATCTAACCATCAATATTACTTTTTTTAATACTACGTGTATTTGATAGTATCAAATTACTTAAACTTGACTTATCTAAGGTAAAGAAAAAGTATACCAAGTAATTTTCAAAAATTTAAAGTTTCGTTGAATTCTGACTTCAGACAATTTAAAGTTAATTTGTAATTCAGCACGATATTTAAAATAGTTTTTATGTAAATTCTGATCAGCTATCTGGCTTTTCGACTGACTGAACTTGAATAATTCATCACTTTTGTTGCAATAATTTTATCGTTTTACGAATAATGTATTCGTTATTCATAATATGTTTATAAATAAACTATATATTCAATAAAAACGTTACAGTAATGTGGAACTGCTGTTTGATTGGTATGCAGTGAATTGAAACAAAACTTGACGCTCATAACTTGTGCAAGAATGGCTCAAACTATTTAGATACACAACAGAACAAATATAAGTTGACAACTCCGATGGCATTGCGCCCGGTAACCACTGGACTGCCGAGCTGAGGGCCCCGGGTTCGATTCCCGATATATTTGTGTGATGAGCATGCTTGTTGGCTGTGGTCTGAGTGTTACAATTTTTCCTTAGTCTATACTGTCCCACTGCTGGGCGAAGGCCTTCCCCAAAGTATTCCATCTATCTCTATCTCAAGCGTGCAGCGGCCAATCTAAATACCGGTGTCTAAATCGTCACACCAGCGCGAGCGCTTCCGTGGTCTACCTCTAGGCCGTCTTCCATCCTCGGGGATCCATTGGGTGGTGATCTTGGCCTACTTATCTGGGTGCCTCTGACAGATATGACCTGCCCAATACACATATACATACCTATATATATAATTTACACCCACATAATATCAGTTGTGTTAGCACCCATACGTAACACAAGCTAATCGACCGTGTATGAAAAAGGTGTCTCGTTGTCCCGAAGTTTAACATAGTTCTTCCATACCTGGGTAAATATGAAAGCTAGTGCAAACTCTGTAAGGAAAATACCATAAAACTGATGGCTATCATACGCACACGAGGCAGACACTAACAGTCACATTTTAACTTGTTTGTTGAAAGTTACCGGTACTATCCACTGTCTATCGCAATCGATACAACAGTTTTGGAGTCTATCCAAAACATATGAAGTTTCTTGGTCACTGGAACTTGTCAATATTTTGTTTGGGTTGCGTGTCTTCATATTTATTTAGAGAATTCATATTTTACTGTTCAGTTCATTTAAGTAGAAAATAGTTATTAAGATTAACATCAATCTAAAAATCTATTATAAATGATTACGTAACTGAATCTATCTGTGAGTACACGGGAACTAAATCTAATCATCCCTATAAACATGGTATTATTATTATTTGTGTAAAACCGGTTCTTCAACCCATATAATCAAAGTTGTGCTGCTGGGGGGCTTGTTCCACCATTTCTTCTTCCCAGTGATAACACATAGGAAGTGGTGAAAGGCAGGCGTTATTGGATGTGTTTTGTAAAATTGACCTTGAAAAAGTGCTGATTTTGAAAGTGCAGACTACTTTGAATGAATGACTTTTTATCTTTATCTTAACTTCACATTTACGATAGCATATTCTTAGGGTCGATAAATACCATCATTTGTTATTGTTAATTAGTAATCCGCGGGTGAATTATAGTGAGGACGTGGTGGTAGTTATTGCCGAATTATTCAAATGATTTATGAAACGGATCCCGGATTCGCCGGGATGCTGAATGATAATATTGCTGAGTTATAAATAATTGTGTATGTATCGAGGATTGAGCGTAGATATTCAGGTCATTGGTTGAATAGCAACTGGCTTATGAGTAATTAAATACAAGCTTGTTTGGGTCTCAGCCCTTACCTTCTGACAGTCACGTCAAAAAAAAAAGAAAGACTTGCCTTCAGCGCCCATGTAAGAATTCAACCATAACTAACACATACATATATATACATACACTAAAGTAGTGAGTTCCATCGGAATTATATCGATTGAAACTGACTATTAAGTTTTAACCTTAAAGTCTGTCATGTAGTTGTGACCGTGGCGTGCTGGGCACTTTTGGTCTTGTCATCTATATGTGACTGTGGCGGTTAAAACGTTAACAATAACATAACATTATACCTGTAATAGTTCTAAAATATTCGTGATGTTAGCTGGGTCTCAAAACTTAAGCTAGATTGAAAATGATACATTTATGCTGAACGCTGACGCAACTGCAGCGTTTTTTATATCCATAGCTTGTTTTGTGCATAGTATTATTTGTTTGTTGTTTTTCGCGAAGTCTGACACGTTTAGAAAAGTGAGGTTTAATGTAATCTAAATATATATCTATCAATGTGATCTATCAACGTGATCTATCAACGCACAGCCCAAACCACTGTACGGAGCGGGCTGAAATTTGGCATGCAGATGACGTGACATCCGCTAAAAAGATATGTTTTTTTTTTAAATACTGTTCCAGACAATAACATGATTTTTTTATAACAAAAAAGTATTGTAAGTTTATTTTGTGGCTACCGTTGCTGAAGGCACGAATGTTCATAATAAAACAATCAAATATGTACCTATAGTATGTTTCAAAGTAGTAGGCAAGTCCATTAAACCCTAGCGACCACAGGCGTTTAATGGTGATAAAATATAATACATTGCTCGCTACCGCATAGTAATTAAAACCACATTTGAAGTGTGCAAAGTAATCTGACGCGACGCGTGTTAAAAACTCAACTAACATGGTAATGTACTCTACAATCCTTTTCTAATTATATGCAATCAGTTGTTAAGTTTTTCACCCGTTTTCACCTGCCTGTTGTTTCATGCACTTCGATAAAAAAACTGTTGTTATTTAGCTACTTACATATATGTATATGTTAATTATTTATAGATAAAATGAATCGTTATCCTGTTATGATATTACTTTAAATGATTTTTTTACACTGTAATCTTATCGTTAAAAATAAGTTTTTAAAATTCAATTGTGTAAAAATGTATTAAAAAATATTTAAGAAAATAAAAAGTTTATTATAAAATTATAAAAAATATTCTGGTGTAGGACTGAGAGCATAAATAATAATAATCATCACTTTCCCACAAGTAAAGACAGTGACCACTACGCGCTTGCGCAGTAGTGTTTTGCTAGTAGGTACATTTTGAATATCGTGAAGTCACTAAGTGATAACCAAAGTTGGAGCGGTAAACTGATTGGACAAGAACTTGAACTTTCCCTAACCTTACTTAATACTTGAACTCTTAAGAGACGAAAAGGCTTATCAATGAATTATATGCATATAAAAGCAAGATAAATTATTTGCATAAACCAAGCTGGCTGGGACAGTTTTTCATACAATTTCAATGCATTTTCAATGGTTTAGGTTTGTTTTGTTCATCATGTACTTGTTTCTCGCGGTTTGTCCAAATTTCCCGGGGAAATTCTTCCCATATCCGAATAAAACAAAGCCTATGTTCACCGGGGTTAGTGTAGCTTTCCAACCGATTTGAAAGAAGTTTTCAAATCGGTTAATTAGTTTCGGAGTCTATTCAATTCAAACAAATAAACAAGCAATCAAATCTTTCCTTGTTATAATATTACTTATACTATAGATAAACCTCTAAAATTCTATCAGTATATAGAAGAGTACATGATTACCGTGTCTAACTAAAACGGCTACAACAAACTACTACATTTCTAAGTATTAAAAAAACAGCTGTCTACAAACTTCTAGAAGAAAAAGTGGAAAAAAAACCATCCTTCAGCGACGCGGAGGTCAAAGTTTCTTTGAAAAATTGAATTCGTAATGAAGTGAGAACAAGATTTACAAGCGTTAATTTAACAAACTAAACAGTTGCAAAGATTGATGAATTCCTTTGAGTTCAATAACATGGATATGTATTGGAATATTCTGGAACTTCCCAGAGTCGTTTATGGTATTAACTATGTATCTTTGATTTCACTTTCTTAATTGTTATTGCATTGATGTTGGTATTTTATTAATGTACTCGTAACGTCATGATGGCTTAGTGATTAAAGCACCAGCCTGTCAAGTCCAAGTGTGTGAGTGTGGGTTTGATGTTATTTTTCTAAATGTGTACATTCTAAGTATATCTTGGACACCAGTGACTTATTTAAGATGACCAAAAACATCTCCAGAATACCTGAACTGTAAAGTCTGAAATCACCAACCCGCTTAGAACATGCGTGGTGATTAACGCTCAATTCTCTGTCTGGTTTGTGCCCAGCTGGACGATAAAAAGACTCGTAGTAAGTTTAAAGAGAATAAAATATATTTTTGTATACATAGATACAGTTTGAACTACACACGCATAATTATCTATTATTTTACATTCTTAAAACATTTCAAACTCTCTATTTGAGAAGATAATTAAAAAATTACAATATTAACAAATCAGAACCAAAACTCCTACATTAACGGAGTGTAACAAATTATAATTATGTCCCCACCTCACCGCTACTCTCAAATATTCGGCTGCATAGTGCGGGTATGTGTAATTTCACCCTGAATGTCCCCGGAGCCGGCGCCTGTCACTACTAGTCCTGGTAAAGGCTAGGTCATGTTACCACGTAGCTTACTCGAGGCACAAGGCAGAGAACAAGGCCAGACGTACACAAACGGCAAGGCAAAGGGCACACGTTCACAAATTATTATTGATGTGAAATCGGGACAGAATAAGGATTTTATTTATTTATTCCATTTATGTCATAAGCTATCAGATTATTATCCAAAACACTTATAACACTAACGATTTCATATAGACTTATTTTAAATTAATTATAAAAATGCACTACGAATAATCCGTCATATAAGTTGACATGGCTTTGATTAAACTAGAGATGTGTCAAGTCATCGGTGATAATTCTATGTGTTTACATACATACTTACCACTACCACACACTTTTTTGTATGTCTTTGACTATCAAAGCGATCTGTAGCTGCTTAGCATATGCCTGACTTTAGGTTACCTATTCCCGAGAACATATTTTACTATCATCTAAATACATTCTTAACCATATACCTACTCTTTTCGTAAGTAAGAATGCTATGCTATTCTGACTTACTATTATGTAACTAGTGTGAACTACCCCTAGCCAGAACTTTCCCACAAAGCCCGCCCCCAACACATGTACTTGTACGTACACTAACTCGTTGCGACTGTATTTAACAACTTTTAATTCTGGGCGCGAATCGCTGATCGAGTTTCTTTGTTATATTAGTTTCGTACTTGGTTTTAGAAAATAAAGCGTCAAACAACTTGTTATAGAACTTTAATTATGAAACGTTAATTGTATTAGGTATTTCTATTAAGAGGTAAATAATATTTTAGTTCATTGATAATTATTACTAGCATTTAAATAGATCTCATTTGCGGTATATTGAATGTCTCCTCTACTTGTCTTTGCTCTATCATCTTGCTTATTATTAATGGCATCCTTGCCAAATTTAGGCCTGGCGACTGTTCTCGAAGAAGATCAGCCAGCTGTGCAGAACATACTTTAATGCAGAAACAGTTGTTCTCAATGCCCTCACTGTATAGTCCGATGGCATGGCAATCCGATAAGACTGGAGAGAGATCAGGCGCAGGAGTGACATTTACGTGCTCTTCGAAGCACTGTCACTCTCCACCAACTTACAGACTCAGATTTGCTATCTAAAAGCTTCTTAAAGTCCAGAAAATGTTTTCAGCCCGAACCGAAACAAGGCAGTCGTACGTCGGACGATTTCTAGATCAACGACATATTTTAACATTATGTTAGAACGTAACACGAGTACAGTTATATTTGTTAAGCTAAAATGCAATGACGCCTGCTGTCCTAATTCTATTACATAACCGCACAAAATGGTAACTAAAATATTAACCACAATTCATTACACTTCACCGAAACAATAGCTAATTGAATAAAATTATAGCTACGAACTTGAAAATGGACAAAATCGAGCGTTTTAGTAATCAGTGGTTTGTCAGACTTGGTGGCTCGATGGCCGATGGCACAAAGCTAATTCAGAAGGTTCAACAAGCCGAATAAAATCTAATTACACATGCGGAGGCCGGCAGACATGTCCTATGATGTTATATGCAGGAGTAATAACGGCTAATCCTGCGCTGACCTAGGGCGGCTGCGTCACAAATTACTCGCTTTTGTCCGTCAACGAGGGATTTTGGCGCACTGTCTATGAATGCATTATATCCTCCTGCATAATGCAGTGCTGTGTGTAAGTGCATTAACATATAGGTTATGTAACTTCAATTAAAATAAAGTGCATATTTATAAGTTGCGATTCATGCGTTTTATTGGCGTTGTTCGTGTTATGCGTAGTTGATATGAATGACATTTCGTCTGGGAATCGGACTGCTGCATGAAATAGCAATCCATCAAGGGCGAGTCGAATCTATTTACCGCACTAGCGCAAAAACGCACGCAAAAACTTTATTCGATTAAAATTTTAAAGATTTTTGATAATGGGTATGCAGTTGCATACCCGGCGTTTCAAAATATTCAGTCTGTCAATATCATCTTAACATCAATAAGGCCTGATACCAATGTAAAACAACGCCTAAACATCCTTCAGACACAAAAGTATCACCGATACAATTTCAAAGGCAGAACCTGTCGTTATCTTAACAGTAAAGCCTCTGTCGTTCACGAGAACCTTTCGAAGCTACTACTACTACTTCATTATTTGCAAAAGAGACATTTCTATTCATGATAAACTACACACGTGGCAAAAGAAATCAGAATTATAGTGCCACAATAAATTGTAATTAATTTGTACAAAATAGTACAAGTATTTTCTTCCGAAACTCCCCAACCAGTGATTGGGTAAACAATAAAATTTTAGTGTCAGGGAAAATGTCTGGCTTTTTGAAATCTGTGAACGTAGAAGATTTTGCGACAGCGAGGAAAATATCCTTAGGGCGCAGACCAGAGCTCAGCACAATTCTATGCAGTGTCTTTAAGTGCACTTTAAATAATAATTTTCAAGGGTTTCCGAAGAGGCAGAAGTTCTTAAAATTGACTTAGATTTAGATTGTAGCACGATGTGTTCAGTTTTTTTTTTTATAACAGTCCTGTGTATAATTTTCTTATAGTTAAATTGTTTCCGTTAATGGCTATTAAGACTCACAGCAAATGAAACAACGGGCTAAATAAACAAAACACTGTCTAATTTCCGAAAAAAATCGCTAGATATTTTGTGTTTTTTTTTTATTCCAGGATATTGTACAGAGGTTTTGTTTACGTATTTTTCCTTTTTAGACAAAAAAAATGTTAAGGCGAGATTCCACCGGTGTGCGGCATAACGGCGCACACAAATGTTTCTTCTGTGTGAATAACAAATTGCGTGCGAACATTTCTTAAAAGCCTGCGAAACTGCGCGAACACATACTAGCCGTGACGTCAAGCCAATGCGTATTCATTTAATGTTCGCGAACAAACGTGCGCGAACTGTTATAGTGGTACCTTGCCATTAAGAAAACAACCATAATGAAATGCTCACACACGTTTTGGCGTATATAAAAGAACCACACTATCGTTCGTATGGTAAATATTTTGGGAGGTTTCTAGCTAAATTTCTGTACTCCTTTATTAAGGAATATGGTCTAAGCTTAAAATTAACTAACCAAATATTTTAACAGCGGATTCGTTTATTGCTAATCTATTTGGGAGAAAAAATCTCCTTTTAACCGATATTCTGATCAGCAAATTAAATCGGTGACCTATATCTTTAAACAGGCTTTTAGCGTTATCGCCAGATTTTTGCCTACATGTGGATTTCACCATCGTGCTCTGTTTGTACGATATCTATTCTATGCTTTACGTTTTTTTTTTTAATGAATTAAGTGTGTATTGTTATTGAATTGTCAGAAAAGCTGTAAATTCGTAAGTATACAAATGATAAAACATTTTTAAACCTGCACTTTTTTAACAAACACTGTGAATCACGAATTAAAAGCACCTCTCATATTTCGTAAACTATTAGAGAGAGTATAATTTGCATCTCCGTAAAATTCCGGTGCATTGTAATGCAGTGTATTATGTAACGTGTGCAGAGTGCAGCGTGCAGGGCGCGGGCGGCTGCATCGCTCGCTGTGATATAAAAACGACGCGTACATTTAATGTAATTAACTGTTTGTAAGTTGTTGCGTATTCCACGCTCCCCACTTTCTTGTGGATTTAAACAATTACTGTTCATTAGGATGCACACAGAGCGGGCTTTTGTAATGCAAATCCATTGTTTTTGTGCACGCCGTTCCTACACTTTTATGTGAATGTATGTTGAATGGTAAACATAGCTTCCACTATGTAGGGACGAATACTTTGCTCACTCACAAATGAAAAGCAATTTCATAAGTGGAATGCACCAGAAAGTACATACGAAGTTCGTCTTAACTTTATATAAAATTCAATATTTCCGAGGGAGCCGCGGCGCGTGGCGGTCCGAAGTCAAACAGTCTCACTCCGGCGACTCGACGAATTTAAAGGAATCTACCATAAAAATAGTAAACACAATTTCTGGTTGTGAAAAGATAAATTTTGGTCTAGCAAACACGGTTGTATCTCGAGGGGAGGAATCTCTCGCAACTTTGATTTGATTCTTGGAATTTGGCGCGGCATATAGAAAATATTGCAAATTCAGTTTGTTGTGTAGTGCGGAGGCGAGCAGCGCCGGGGGGCGGTGCTCACTAGTAATCGCGTTTCAGGCTCGGAAGCGCGCTTAGTGTTGTGTTAGTATCAGCTGATATATCGATATATTTATTACGATGTTTCATTGTCAGATATATAATATTCTCCGCAAAATAAAAAATAAACTGCTTAAATGTTACTTGATCACTTTTAGGCGTTCATTTTACATTTAAATTAAATGTTTAATATACGACAAAAATAGTGATACCTATGTATTATTTCACTACACACTTTTAGACACGTGCAAAAGATAATAAATTTAGCACAAAAGAGCCATAACAACATCAAAGCTCCGGAACTATAAGGGCATGTTTCCACTGTGTCGCTTTGAATCTTTTGATGACATGATCTCTAGCTGTTTGATGGTAAAATCTAGCTGTGTGACGAATCTTTTACGTGGCATGTCCTATCACCTAATTTGGTAGTCGACCCACCGTAGGCTTATTTTTCCCTGGCATTCAAATACAATAAGGTCGACATTTGCGTAAATATACATCCATGGTGACGACCCTGTTATGTCATTTAATTTTTTTTTCGATTTCTAACTATGTATGTACGTAAAAAAGCTTTGTTATTTTAAGCGCGTATATTTTAAAGGGCTCTAGGAAATCTTATTGTTGTGACGTTTTTAATTGATTTATATCATTTCACTAACATTACTAGACATTTGCCACCACTGCAGAAAAAAGGTTGTACAAAATTTTAGTTGTTAAAATACGCAAGCTACTGGATTTTACCCATAACTTGACATTTTGAGGGAACTTCATCCTGCACACAGATAAAAATTAGTTTATGTTCGTCTGTAAGGTGACAGCTATTTTCATGTCCAGTTACATCTCAATCACTCAAGCCGTTTTATGCATATAGCTGTAGCAAACGATTACCTATGTAAACAAACTCGCTTTCGTATTTATTTTTGGTATTGATTTGAACTGTAAGTAGATATTTATAGAATCACATAATATGCTTGAAGTTCTAGCAGCTAGTAGCTTATATTTCTCTATAGCGGTGGTGTGAGTGCGTGCGCTGTGAGTGTTTTGACTCGATTCCCGCGAGAGGTTTGCACAGCCAACTACATGTGGTAAGGTACCCGCACGTTGACGTAACTTGTGGAGTGAGCTGCTTTTGTATCGCACGTTTTATATTACTTTTTAACTTTACGGAGAGGTTTTGGGTTTTATAAACTTGTAGTATTTCAGATAGTTTTAATAAAAATGATCGTTGTGGGGTAATCAATGTCACTACGCTGTTGCTTATTATATGTACAGACGCCAGACGGCCAGATAGATAAAAAGAAAGAACGAAAAATTGTTTAGTTTGCGCAAGCGCACATAGAGAACACAAACAAACAATAAATAAATAAATAAAAAAAACAAGAATAAAATGGGGAACACAAAAAAGGGAATTAAAAAAAATGAACAATGTAACTTGAAAAACTAGTGCTAGCACACTAATTTGCCTGAATCTGTCAAATTTTCCATATGCTTAAGCGATAAAGTTGAAAATCTATAAAGGAAATTTGACGGATTGTAGGAGCTTAATGGGCTGGCGTATTTATGTACTATGAAAAAAATAAACCATTGTATGTATTATCAGTAGAATTTAACACACCACCCACCATAGGTATTCAGCAAGCATAAATCTCCTGTCGTAATAACGTCTTACAGAATGCAATTAAGCTTGTTCTTCTAAGAGAATGTACACTCACCATTTGCAACGGCCATTGTAGAGGTAGCACCAGTATTTAGTATTCTGAACTCAAAGCTGCGCTTTTGAGACGTCTGCCAAATCCAGCGAATTCTGTGAGTGCCCTCTGTTATTGTATGCATGCGTAGGTAGCTTGATGTGCTGGCGTCTGTATATGAATGGTAGATGATGTTGAATGCATGACTGAGTTTTGAATGTCTTTCTATCAAGCTACTAGAAACTGTAAATTTTTCCAAATTAACTTTGAACCAAATGGCTCAGCGATAAACTTTAAAATCCACGAAGATTTGACAGATTGTAGTAGCTTGATATGCTGGCGTCTTAATTAGTCTTCGACCATTTTATTACATGCTTAATTAACTGTCCCCTTTTCCAAATTACGTAAAACTTAACGTTGTTAATTGTTGTATGTACGTAAGAACAGTTTAACTAATAGTAGGTACTTCTAGAATCATCTCCCGAGCCTTTTCCCAATAATGTTGCTTCCAGTCTAACCGAATTCGGTACTAGTGTTTTTCAAGGAGCGACTGCCTATCTGACCTTAATTAAAATTAAGAATCTTATCTTAAAATATATTTCCCAAAATACACTACCCATTTACATTAACGGTGTGTCCCACATTACAATATAAAGAGAGTTTAATATAAAAATAAACATTATCCCTATTTTTTCCTTCGCAAGTCCAGACTCCATGTTCAATCACGCAGTGCGTAGGCGCGCGAAACGTCACCTGTGAACTTATGAGAACTAGTGACGTCACATTTCAGGTTAAAAAAAATATCCCACTGTATACTATAATGGTGTCGAAGAAATCGGGCGCCTACTGCGTGGGACAATACAAGATATGAGTGGGAAGGAAAACGGCCTGTTTATCAATTTTATTTCTTTTACCTCCTGATATGTTTTGTGTCCCAGATTTTTATAGGAAAAATCTAGTTATTTTTGGTTTAAAAAAATATATATTATATTTATTAGTAGTAGTTGCGAAACGAATGAAGGTGATATTAAAAAAAAATACAAAAAAATTGGAACTGACTTCACAAAACACTTAAAACAAAAAAAAAAAAATTATAGGTATTAACAATTATGTTATTTCTCTAGAAGTTGGCTTGTCTCGAGGCTGTTATTTATTTTGCCACCGACTTCTACAACCATGCAGTCGAATTGAGAACCTCCTCCTTTTTCGGAAGTCGGTTGAAAATGATACGTTTATTTATAGACTAGGATTATTATACAAAAAAAAATGTGTTTATTGACAAAAAATTGTACAAAGTTGCCGGAGCTTCCCAGAATCCGAAGATACTTACTATAGATTATTAATTATTACTTCATACATATTATACACACAGTATATTACATGTAGTCTTATCTTAAGTATCAGTTGCTGCGAAAACGACCCATAAGGCGCAGCGCTCTCCACTAAAAATGTAAATATGTAGGTTTTTATAAAATGCTGCAGTAAAAATGAATTTATAGTTTGGATGGTGTCATTATTTATATTCAAAGGAAAACAAGTAAACATATTCCAGTTTTCTTGGAAATATTTTTAGTTAAAACCCGGTTCTTTATAGAGTCAAAGATTTAGATTTGTTCTTTTTTTTAAATACTCTATTAAAAAGTTCCTTTCCCATATTTCGTCAGACTTCTGTCATGCCCTCCAGCAAGTTATTTTATCTTTCAAACACGCTCAAAAGGGCTATTCAATAAAACTAACATTAATTTGACTATATTAGAAGCAAATAATTTGTAAGTTATTTTTTTATTACGTCAAAATCAAATCAAACACATAAAAAAAGGACTATTGTAAACAGTTTACAAGTAGACGCTTATAAAATTAAACCTCTTTATGAAGAATTGAAAAAAAAAGCTATTTATTTCACGAATGAACATTACAATCTAAACCATGAGACCCCTGGGGAAATCAGATGGTTCACAAAATGTTGACGAGCCCTGGTTGCCGGCACGACAGACTTATTCTGTCATTTCCCGGCGATTTATGATGAAAAAGGTTTGTTAGCGAACTGATTAGTCCGGCTAATGGCCGCGTTTATGAACGAATAATTTTAGATGGATCGCCGTTATTAAAATCTTTTATTTTTCTTTTATATGATGTTTTGTAAGTCTGTCAATACATATTAGTTATGGTTCCATTACTAGCGTCTTCTTTGTCTTTCTTACGGTAGGTAGTTGTAATTTGCTAGATTTATCTCGGTAAAAAACATCTCATTTTTATAGACGATGGAGGGCATTGAGCCTTATACATATTATATGTTCGAGTTTACGATATTAATAACTGTATCCCCTAATATTTTTTTAGTGCACTACAACAAAGCCATATTTTTTCTTTCCATATAGGTACATAGTAAAATTGCAAAATTAATAAAAACTTGTAAATAATTGACAGACATTTGCACCGTTGCCTTTTTATGGTATATGCACTCTTAAGAATTGACTTATAGGGCGTTCTAGAACCTACCTATCACTTACAAAAATCGAATTATTCTGAATAGCAAATACCTATTTTATTAAATGGAAATATAACTAGCCACGGCAATGCTACTGATACAATTCTGCCGAACCCTATTGGGAAAATATGCTTCGTATGGTTATGTAATGTGGGTGTGTATATGATTGTAATTAACTAATACTGATTGATTAATTCGGAGTACTGTGTAATCAGCCACAAATAGAATGTTAACACCATGATTTCCGCGGGGCGTGGAAGGGGACGCTTATATGTTATTGGATATAACTGACTCGAGATAAATATGTCTATTAATAAACTATTAAACACTTCAACTATCTTTGTAATTTCTTGTCTGAAACGTATTTAGTATTTAAATATCGTGGGATTGATACGAAAAAGTAAGTTGAAAATTATTTCCACTTTTATTTTGAAACATGACCAAATAATAATTCGAAACATTCACGAGTTGGGTTGCATTATTGTTAAAGATAAGAACCTTTAAGTAGGTTCATAGCGATGACCCATATCTATAAAAAGAAACCACGGAATACGAATGGAACACAAGTCTCGTGGAAAAATATTTTCATTTCTCATCTGCAAGTATTATTCACAATCAATAGCTACCAATATTTTAATCTTCGCAGAGCCATTGTTGAAACGGAAAAGCGTCTGTCTTAAAATAAGTTTCAAGCTCGCGGTAAAAAATGCAGAAATTTTGCAAGTCGAAGCTACTTGATATTGATGCCAATTCTTTTTATCGTGTAGGAAATTTGTGAAGCAGTTTAAGTAGCTATCGGACGTCGAACATTCGGTAATGGAAATATTATACAATCTATGATGGAGCATGGAGGGACGTAAAAGGCGAGTTTTGTTCGGAAAAACTTGGACAGTATAGTGTGCCGCGTTAGTAGTTCGATACCGTAAGTGGGTGCGCCTTAGTTTCCTACATAAAAGTTTACGACGCGTGACAATAATTTTTGCTAACTAATATCGTGGATTACGTAAAAGTTATTTATGATAGTCAATTTGCGTAATCATATGTGGATGGTAATAACGTTATATGAACGAAATTACAGATACGATAGCATTACTGGAGAGGTGCCAGTTGTGTGCGCGGTGCTCTCGCGTGCAAGAACTCACCGAGCGCGACGTGAAAAACCGAAGATTTGCACTCTGAGCTCTGTTATAACGCGAAGAATCTTACTTCTAAGAATTCGTGAAGTAAACATTTTCTTAAAGTGTTTTGCGTAGCCGTTTGAAAAGAAAATAAAGTTATCAGATTATTTAAATTCCGAGAAACATTGAAGCTTTGAGAGCCACAACAGACAAACATAATCTATAAGTAAATAAAAAATAGCTGGTTTAATAAACACGTAGCTGGCTTTGTCACTTTATTAACTTTTTTTTGAGAAAAACATATATGTATTTATATATACCAACAATCATGACTTATGATAATATATGAACTCCCCCAAATGTTCTTCTTCATTCTAATCATAACGATACTTCTGCCCGACCTTTTGGAAAAACCTTGCTATATAGTACCTATATATAATACACAATGTAAAAAAAAAAAAACATTTTGTACTAACACGGTGTACAGAAAAAAAAAGCTTGTACATATAAATCTACATACAAATTGGTGTGAATGAGAGACATGCCGTGAAACTCACCAAATTGAAACTAGATTGGCAGAGCAGATGCGCGCCATTCATTGGATGGTCAGACTCGTCGAATTGAGATGAGATCTCGATTGATGCATATCACTTACAGGGGTTAACAAACCCTGTTTTAAGCTAATATACGGCTGGTGTAGGCATTTGCATGTTTAAACATATGGTCAAATTGGAAACCCTTTGACGATTATTGCGTGTTCTATCGAGTGTATTTTTCCTAGATCGAGTATCTGCGTTTGTTAACTGGAGCCTTTATTGCTATCCTACTCCCAAAAAAAGCGATGCTTTTAAAATACTGACGAGTATTGATATCTGTTTCTATTATTTTCTCAAATGGCGTAGTAGTTAGTAAGTCTGTTTGCCACGGAGGTCGCGGGTTGGATTCCCTCATAAATAGAACATTTATGAGCCTGAACATAGATGGTTAGATTTACTCTGAGTATTCCTATGTATAATTTGTATCTCTTTACAAGGGAAAAAGTAATAATTTGAGGATAATAATCAGTTGTTTAGTACCTACAATACAAGGTGTGCTTAGCTGGGACTAAATGAAGTTTTGTTAAATCGAATGTATACTAGATAAATTTATTTTGCAAATAGGTTGAAATCAACACTTTTACACGTCAACACATTTTTTATAAAAAAACGTGATGAGATCGGCATTTCCCTCTCATTGAATCTTTGATTTAATTTATCACTAGGTACATAGTATAAAACAAAGTCGCTTTCTCTGTCCCTATGTCCCTTTGTATGCTGAAATCTTTGAAACTACGCAACGGATTTTGATGCGGTTTTTTTTAAATAGATACAGTGATTCAAGAAGAAGGTTTATATGTATAATTTTAGTATCAGCATTGCACCCGTGCGAAGCCGGGACGGGTCGCTAGTTACTGATAATTTGACGTAAAAAAAAACATGACTCTAGGAGTCGGTACATTTGTTCTCCATCAGTCGATGTCTTGAGTTAACTGCCGTATGAGACTGCTGAGTTGTGACGGCCATAATCAGGTGTGTATTTATGTTAGTATAAATTGACTGTCTAATTTTAAAATGAGACATTGAAAATAATACTATGCTAATTGTAATCAATGTTACCATATTTTTGTAACCAGTACTAGGAACGTTAAGTTGCTATTTAATTCCTGTCAAGCAAAATAATTTTATCTTAAGAAATAATATTGTAAAGGAAACGCCGAGGTACAGTCAGGAGCACTTAATATTAAGCTAACGACGCGAGCACAATAGATAATATTATTTCCACTACTAGCTCAAGTTCCGTTGTGATTTATTTCTTAAGTCCACAATAGTACTTTGTTATAGAAAAATGGGACTTACGTCTTGACGATAGGCGTTTACATTGTACAGACAAATAGATTTTCAACTTTATCGCTGAAGCATATGGTTCAAAGTTGATTGGGAAATTTTGCCAGTTTTGGGTAGCTTGACGTGCTAGCGTCTGTACATGATCTGTGTTCTTGGAAGTTCAGCTTTCTATAAATAAATAGAGCGTGGAATTTTTTGTTGTTTCTTTGTCGCATATATCTTATTAGACTTGAAAATTATTCGAGAAATGTCAGTATTGAGGATGTGTGTGTGAGGGTCGTGAGTCGTTCAGAGGTCTTCGTTTTATTATCAGTCTGTCACACAATACTTTCCTTAGCCGTTTTCATAGGTAAATTTAAAAGCAAATATTACAATAATCATGATTGAAATAACTAGAGTAACTGTTTTTGATAATATCAAACAATTTTTCATTCGATAATTTAAATAATAAAGCTACGGTCACAATGTCCGAATATCCACTATTTACAGAATACATTAAAAAATGAAAAAGGATTTGTATGAAATTATCTACCAACTAAACTGGAACTTATTCGTAGGTGGTGAAAAAAGCTCTAAACATTTTAAATAATGAAAAAAAAAATATGGTTCAAATATATTTATCGTCAAATGTTTATATACACAGAGTTCTAAAAAACATTATTATAGAAATAACAATAAATCACTTATTGTGTTTCCAAAATGTATCCCAATAATAATTATTATCCTATGAAATAGTAAAATTCTTCTTCGCCATACGATGAATAAAATCGGACGATCCAAATTGAATACGAATAGTCCGAAATATCGTTAGCAATGTTCGCGGCGATTTATCTGACAATTTAGGAATTGTCACGTGCACCGGACTGGACCTACACTCGGGATTAATGAAAATGGGTCAGTTACAATGGCACTTTATTTCTTGGACTAGTTTTTTTTATGTATTTTTTGTATTTATTTATGTTATTTAAGAATGAAGAAGTCATGGTGGCCTAGTGGTTAAAGAGCCAACCTCTCAAGTGTGAGGGCGGCAACTTTTCTAAGTTTGTATGTGCTTTCTAAGTATATCTTGGACACCAATGACTGTGTTTCGGATGGCACGTTAAATTGTAGGTCCCGGCTGTCATTGAACATCCTTGGCAGTCGTTACGGGTAGTCACAAGCCAGTAAGTCTAACGCCAGTCTAACCAAGGGGTATTGGGTTGCCCAGGTAACTGGGTTGAGGAGGTTAGATAGGCAGTCGCTCCTTGTAAAACACTGGTACTCAGCCGAAACCGGTTAGACTGGAAGCCGACCCCAACATAGTTGGGAAAAAGGCTCGGGAGATGATTTATTTATGTTATTTAATACATTTTACTACTGTTAATGTTCACCCGCCAACACATCGAATTACTACAATCTGTCAATTTTCCTTAATAGATTTTCAACTTTATCGCCGAAGCATATGGTTCAAAGTTGATTAGGTAAATTTATCAGTTTCGAGAAGCTTAATGTGCTGGTTGCATGTATCATGAAGCGTGAACGTGACCTACGCTTTTATTTGCTACTGAGATGAGATTATGATATTGAATCTATCCTTCGGTTATTTTATAAAAGATATTAGTTTTAAGTATGTAATAAGTGTGCATATGTTTATATTTTTTAAATATGTGTTTGTGTAATATTCTGTTATTTCTGTAAATAAAAATTATTACGGTTTCTTCTGATACATTTTTAGTGAGTCAATCGAGATATAAAAATACAACAAATCCAGTCTAGATTTCTGTTCTAACGTTAGATCATTTCGAATTTTCGCTCAAGATTGTCTCTAGTTTAGTTGCTCGCATTGTATCGCACAATGATTTTAAACTGACCCGGATTCAACGCTCTCGAGTGTAAAATATTGGTCGGTCATTTCGTATAGAAGTTTACGCTTCGTTTTCTATTTTACTTACATATACGTTTTTCACTGGCAGTTTTTTCAAAATTTCTGTTTGGTTGTTAGTTCGACTTCAGTACGTAAGTACGGCTATATGCTATCCCACTGCAGGGTAGAGGCCTTTCTACCTCGTCAACACTCTTCCCGATCCTATGAACGAGCTCACCAATGCTGATGGTGGTGTCCAGTTTGTCCTGGCATCTCTTCCGACTTACCGTACGTGACGTAGTACGACCCCGCTGAGTACCTGTGCTTGGATGTAGCAATAAGCCACCATAGGTTAAGAACTGTTCCCATATTACACCGGTCAAATAATACATTAGTGATGCTGTTAGCTGCTTATCACCAGTTTGACGTCATAGCATTAGTTTCGGCTATCGTTGAAAATCGCCGCTGAGACTTTCATGCATAAGGTTGCAACATCAGGGTTGTAATCGCGTGGTTGTGAATACCCCTCACTATTATTATTATGTATGTGTCTTTAACTACGCAATTAAACGCATTTTCTGTTTCTTCTTTCTGTTCCATTTTCAGCTCTAGAATTGCGCGTTCCTGTCTTCTACTATTGATAGTTTTGTATAGAAAACGGTGAAGCTTGAAAGAATTCATGTTTCGTATCCTAATCGTTACTAACTAAAGAACTGAACTAAAGTCACCGATATAGCCCATCGGATTAGCAAGCTAAAGTGGCAATGGGCAGGCCATATTGCTCGCAGAGCAGATGGCCGATGGGGTCGAAAAGTGCTCGAGTGGAGACCACGGACCAGCAAGCGCAGCGTAGGACGTCCACCAACGAGATGGACAGACGACCTTATAAAGGTCGCCGGAAGACGCTGGATGCAGGTCGCTTCCAACCGGTGTATGTGGAGATCTAAAGGGGAGGCCTATGTTCAGCAGTGGACGTCCTATGGCTGAGATGATGATGATGATGATCCTAATCGTATCCAAAATTAAGAATGATACGCACTTTTATGTAATTTCCTCGGTATTTTCTGGCTGTAGTATATTTTAGTAAAACTATATAGTTTGTTAGTTGTCCAGTATATATAGTTTGATTGCGTGGTTGACTAACAGTTCTTGGGTGCGTTAAGCCGACTCGCCCGGTTAACCAATAACGCGAACAGTGTACAAACTGGGGATTTTCTCTTACGGCAATTCGGTTTGTTTTAGTTTAATGCTTGTTTTGTGTTTATTAATTAATTAGGATGCTGTATTATGTAGTTTGGAGATTTTCCTGATTGTGTACACGGTAGTAGAGCTTTGGGCCGTATTGTGGAATTTTGTTTTACGTGGTACTGTAGGCGGCGTCATAGGCCTTAAATATTTGCTGAGTTTAACGGCCGGCAGTTTTCTGATGTTTATTCAATGGATTTTTATCTATACTATATGTATGCTATTAAGAGGAAAGATTTGATTGATAGTTTGTTTGGATTGAATAGGCTCCAAAACTACTTGACCGATTTAAAAAAGATACCCAAGGAAGTCGTATGTTTTATTCGGAGACGGGATGAACTTCCCCAGGGACGCGGGAGAAACTTCTAGTGAAAATATTTAACATTTACCGTAAGATAAATGAAATGATATGGGATTTTTTATGATTTTTTAATTATACATTATTTAAACCTATTTACAAAGTCAAAATGTATGGTGGAAATAAAAGCCTTTGGGTGTCAACGAGTGGCTTTGAAATATCCTTGAAAAGGAGGTGTGCACTCGGACTCGGACCTCGGAGAGTTTCAACCTCAAACGGTTTAAGTAAATTCGTAAGGAAACTGAATCAATTGTTATTAATAGAAAACAGCCATTTAAAAGTTACTGAAGCCCTGGAACAAGAGCAATTTCACGAGGAAGGAAAACAAACCTTACCTACACCGTAAGAGAAAAATTATATACATATGTATAGTCTTTTACATTAAGATCCATCAAGTCACAAGATGCTTATCCCGTCGTTGTATTGAAAATTTACGAATTAATTCACATTTACACAAACCAATACATATGTACAATGTACATATATACAAAAAGAATTAAAGGGATCATTAAAAATACCACGGCAGGCGTCATCATTTTTTTTTCCTTTCCCAAAAATATATTTTGCTTTGCATGGTTTTATTTTACTGCATGTCGTCTCGGGGGGTGATTCCACTACATTCCCATAACGTAACGAACCATCCCAGTGGGATCCACCAATATTGAGACTCGCTAGCGACATCTGGATATATAGTTTTAAATATTCTAAATTACAAGTAAGAAAAATAAAATTAAACTTTTATAATTAAAAAACATATGATCACTCAAACTCAAAATCATTTATTAAAATTAGGGCTTAAAAATCAGCACTTTTCGAACGTCAAACAAAAGACAGCTCCTAAAAACGGCCCCTACCACAGTGCGTGTTATTGCTGGCGGCGAAGTAGGTACTCTTCCACATCGCTGTCTTCCAGTAACATGATTTATATTATAACTTAACTGTACTACATACTACATATGTACTTAGTAAGTCCTAATTATTGATAACGTGTAACCTTATTTACTTAATTACGCATATACAATAAATAACGCTTATATATCAAAGCTCATAATAACGCCAACATGATATAGGTATATTTACTAATTAATATAACATTTGTAAATTAATTTTCCTTTCCCAGTTCAAGCAAGAAGAACAACGCGTGTTTGTGTGTTTAATCGTGGTTAAATGCTTGTATCGTGAGAGTATGTACGGCAAATATATGAATACTTGGACGATAATTGGCCACCAAACCAAATTTCATCACTTGGCTATATGTAATGAAAATTGTAACAAAACAAATAAAAATCACGTAGCTAGCAACACCGCTGCAATATCTATTCTATTATTTTTTCAATTTCCACATGAGGCAACACTGACAGGCGTCCGGTGCAACTAATCAATCGCAAACACGCCACCACCATTTTTATTTAACGAAAACAATATTTTATTACAAACGCTGGCCGGTACTATGGCTGAATAAATATTACCTTTGTCAACAGCACGCGCTAAAAAAGTTTAACGAACGAGTGAATGAATGAAGTGTGTATGAAATGCATTTGTGAACAAAAGATGGAACTAAATGTTTACGGAGGGGCAATTGCACACGGGCTCCGGGATAATTGTTCACACGTCCGGAATGGGTGGCGTGCCTGGGAATGTCCACATGTCACCCTGACCGTACCTTCAAGCAGGAAAATTGAGAAGGATCGCTTTGAATGCGATGAGGAAATTTTTTGAACGTAGAATGATGTTTGTCAAAACGCCGGTTTTTACTTTGGGCGGCTTGATATAGCTTTGTTATCTCATCATCAAACCCTTCTTATGCTGTGCCAACATAGCTATACGTAAGTTTGATAAATCATCAATTGACTTATCGGTACCTAATTATGTACTTTTAATCGTTGTGCTTCCTATGTCTCAGACAGAGTAATGCAAATAAATAATATAAATATGAAAACCATATATCTCTTGAATGCCAAAACAGCTGGAAAAATACTTAGTTTTAAGTATACAAGAATAAATCAATTTTAAATTAAATAAATCAATTAAATAAAGAAGCCGAAAATCGATCTCAGTGGCGTGCACTCGGAGAGTCCAGCAGTGGACTGCGATAGGCTGATGATGATGATGATGAAGAATAAATCACAGTCAAATAACTTTGCTTCTCCAAAGTAAGGCATTCGACGCCTCGCGCATGCGCAGTAGTTATTTGTTTATACATTTTCGGTCATGATGTCACTACTAGTCAACTTCAGAGAAGCAGAGCTAGTCAACTGTTACGTTCACCTGCTCATTTCCCTGTACATGCGACATGGCTACCGGGCGATCCACCCGCTTCGCAAATCGCTCGGACTTGTGTTTTGCAGGTATGAAATATTCAAACAGTTTGCCGTGGGTAGAGTGCGGTGCACTACAGTGTACGGATTGCGCCTGGTTCGATTATGTACTCGTTTTGTTTGCGTCGAACCTCACTGGACTCCGCTACGGCTACTAAGCCGGGAGGCTAGCTCAGGGAAAGTGACAGATGTAATGAGCTGTTTGTACTGTGTGTCAGGATGATTATGTGGTCCTGGAGATGCTATTCGACGGGCCTTTGTGTTAATAATTAAAACGATATTCTTAATTTTTTTGACGAAGGGACAGAAATTCTATGACACCTACTTCAATAATGTTACTAATACTAATAAAGCTAATTTTTCAAATTAGAACAAACAGTAAATACGCTATTTGATCTAACTACAGTGAATAATGGAAAATAATAGTTTTTAATATTGTAAAAAAAATTGCCAGGTTAAAACAAAAACAAGGAATTGAGAATCATATCAAATTCAAGTTGTAACACAATCAAGGCGAGAACCGGTAATCCGAAGTCAAATAGCATATCTCTGAACGTTATCTCCCGATATCGGGGTGCCAATAAAATTAAAAGTTTTCCCGAAGTGTGCCATCTGAGAAACGTTCGGCAATGATCGCCATTTGTCGGGAATACTCGGAAAACCTATTCATGAACATCGTTTGGTGATCTTTTATAATAATGTCGGGACACCTTTTTACACACATGGTCGGTTAGCCCCGTGGTAAGCTATTGATTAGCTTGTGTTATGGGTGCCAACACAACTCATAAACTACATATAGGTATTTTACGTATATATATTTATAAACACATAATTATAAAAGCATGATCATCACACAATATACATATGTATGTCGACCGTGCATGGCGTGGTGATCATTGCGCTAACAAGGTCATTATTTATTGGAGACTTGACACATTACTTAAATAATGTGCTTAAATAAGTAAGTACTGAAGTGACCTACTTATGTTTTGTTTTTATGCGAGAAATCTAATTACTTGAGCGGAAACTAGGGTGGGCGAGAATAGTATTGAGTTTGTATTTGCAAGTAAACAATAACGAGTTCATTCATAAACAGGATGAATTTTATATTTGTCTGCATTTTATAGTACTTATTGTGTAGTTTCATAAAATTGAACTTGTCTAGTTAAGTTTTACTAATTATATAAAGCCTTTTTTGATTGGGAAATCAAATGATCCTTTACGCTGTGGGTGTAGCTTTAGGTAACTAAAACCCACTTTTGTTCCCTCTGGAGATCCTTGTGTGCCAGAGCCGCGGTGTCTCTGGTGAACAACGTGCAGCCCCTGCAGACCCCGGCTCTCCGGGACCCCCCGAAATGTTGTTGACTGCTTTTGCTGGAAATTAGGTAAGGCGTTAGTACGTAAGGCTTTGTTGTTTTGTCTTTGTACAAGACAATACGATATCGAGCAGTTCAGTGCCTCAAGTAACTAAGAATTGGTTTACAGCGTTTCTCAAAGGTTAAAATTATATCTTTTGTTTGAAGCTTATGACTAAATCGTGACAATATTACCCCACTTACCACAAAAATTCATTTCCACGTAAAACAATACATCAGCATGCATTCACTCTCACTTCCAGCAAAATTACCAAATTTCTTCCTCATTGTTCCATGTGCACTCATTACTAGTGTCGGAGGTTCGTGCGAAGAAAATGGCGCCGTATCAAAAGTCCAATTAACCTGATTACAGTAACATTGAGCGAAGCCAAGCCTCCCAAGTTTTCTGGGGAAATTAAAACTTCCCCCAACATGGTTCAGCCACCTGAAATTGTACCCTTAAGCGGTTTATACGTATGTAATTAGTTTCAGCTTTATGAAAGAATTGTTTTGCTATGTGAAAGTTGAGGGCCGATCTATCATAAGGTAAAGAAACGCGTGGCGCGGTTGGTCTGTGGATGGGTGTCGCTATATGTAAAACGCGCATGTGCGATAGTAAATAGTTCATTCAATTAATATGTCCAAAGGTGTGACAGTAAAAAAAAATTGTACCAGAATATCTTCTGTACATTGTGTCAGTTTCCCCTGTTTTCGTAATCCCAGCAATTGCATATCTTTGTCATAAATTTCAACTTTATTTAAAGATTGAAGCTATTGTGTCAACTTTACTTACTGAAACCAGTATTCTTAAATAATAATTAATTTTTAGATGTCTTAGTACGTTACTTTGAAAAATAATTAAAATTGCTAACGAGTTTAACATTGAGAATTCTATTAAAAGTAATTATTCAAACGCCACCTAGTCGCAAATTATGAATTAAAACCACATTCAAGCCAAAGCTATTCCAATTACTGAGTAAAATTAAAGTGAAATTTTAACCGGAGTTGAATCAGACAAGTGCATCCGTCCGATGCATTTCATAAAACATTAATTACATCGATATCAATATGACGTAACGTAAATTAAAACGTCCGACCGAAGCCCTCTACATGATCTGTTTCGTCTGCAGATAATAATGGCGGACCTTAATCGGGACGTTAGGCTTTTGACACACTGCGCAACATTGATATTGCTCAATATTCAGTACTCGAAATATTTAGTTCTCTTTAACCCCTCAAATCATCATCATCTCCCGAGCCTTTTCCCAACTATGTTGGGGTCGGCTTCCAGTCTCACCGGATTCGGCTGAGTACCATTGTTTTACAAGGAGCGACTGCCTACCCGACCTCCTCGACCCAGTTACCTGGGCAACCCAATACCCCTTGGTTAGACAGGCGTCAGACTTACTGGCTTCTGACTGACTACCCGTAACGACTGCCAAGGATGTTCAATGACAGCCGGGACCTACAGTTTAACGTGCCATCCGAAACACAGTCATTGGTGTCCAAGATATACTTAGAAAGTAGATACAAACTTAGAAAAGTTGCATTGGTACTTGCCCGACCTGGAATCGAACCCACGCCCTCACACTTGAGAGGTTGGCTCTTTAACCACTAGGCCACCACGCCTTTTTAACCCCTCAAATATCTTAAGTAATAAAAAACAAATGAGATATGACATTTCCCAATTTAATTTGAACATATTCACATTTTCAAATGCAAATTACCTATACTCAACTTAAGTTTTTTTTATATATATTTATTTTTCATTATTTATAGGACAAGTGGAGATTTTTTCTTTTTTTTTTCTTATGTATACATGGTGTTCTTAAGACAGTCGAGGGGATAATTGATTCAATCGTTTATAAGGTTAAAAATTGCTTGGTGAACATTTTGTCATGATTAGTTCCTCCGAGTTTCGGAAGGCACGTTATGTTCCTTTCTAAGACACCTTCAACTGGAATTATTTGTATTTTGAAACATCAAATTATAGTTGTGGTCCGAATACCGACGAAGAACGAGAAATGAGTGGAGCTAGAAGCTTTAAGCGCGTGTAGTTCGGTAAAAAAATTTGCCCCTTGCTGGAGGCCTTAAGTTCTAGTTTAAGCAGTACACAGCTTCCTAGGCTGAAACTACGAGAGGACATTAAAAGAATGTAGTCGCGTTAGCTTTGTCGCATCTCTTACCAATAATAGCCCAGTGATTTTTCGCGCTACCCTTCCGCGGCCATTCAGTTCTGTGGAGCAAACCTGCGCGCGCGGGACAAGTCAGAACTGATCCGCCTAGCGAGCAACGCCGAGTGAGTTTATCTTTGAAAGCTCTTGACGCATGGTCACCGAGACAGTGTGAACTGTCAGAGTAGTTATTAATATTTCAATAGGCATCCCTTTTTTATACAGAATGTCTATTTATTGTGCGTTTGTTGAGAGAAAAATTGCCGATTAGTCGTTTTCTCGCTGAAGGTCGGACCATTGCCTAGGGATGGTTAATTGTAATTTGAGTGGACAGGAAATATGTTGTCCTTTCTCATTATAAAGAGCTCTAGAATTACACCTTACCTTTTAATCAACCTTAAAGTAGCAAAAACAGAAAAGTTGCCATGTACTCCGTTTAACGATTACACCGACTCATTCGTAGAACATAATTATTCCGGAAGGTTTAAAATAAATGTACAATGTAATCGATTTAAAATTTCGATTGCGGAGCGCACAGACGATTAATATTCAACAGTATTCATTATTGTTGTTGTGAGCTACCGCACTATTTGCAATGATCGCTAGAAATTATTTATTTATAGTCCGGTCTGATGCGTTGTGATTATACAGGTGCATTATTTAATAAACATTAAATGTGTTCACTAACAATGTTAATTGTTTATTTGGATGTGTGTGGATGAACAAACGGGCATTTTAATGATTATTTTGTGTTTGAAAATCCAAATTAGAAAGTTAATGTTGAATTAAGTTTATAATATAAACAGCGATAGCAATTGCCTGCATTTGATAATCATATTATCGAAAGAAACATGGCAAACTACTTAGTTATTTAAATCCAAGATGAGGTCTGAACCCAGAGTTAGTTCTAATATTTCTTCATAATGTGCCATTGTATACCTGTGCCTAATATGATAAAGTTTATCAAAACACATGGTCGAGACGCATAACAAAGTACTCTTACTTTACTCTGGAATGAAAAAATATAATTTTAGTCTAGAAAGCTTTTAAGTCTGATGACTTTGATAAAGTCTCAAGGTAGGATAAGGTCAGCTTTAAAAATTAGGGAATATTTTTCGCTACTATATGTATATGTATATGTATACACTATTTATTTCTATGTATGGCTAATGTGAAAGTGATTTATAAAAAAAATGCATGAATCAAAGAATTCTTATAAATTCTCCTCTACGAAGAAATAAGCTGTCGGTCCTGCGCCTGATCTTTCTCCGAACGTATCGGATTGCTGTATAGAGAGTGCACCTGTGCTGTATATGCGCGGTCGCTTATGCAATAAAATATTTGTGTGTGTGGGGGGGAGGGGTGGAGGTGGGGGGGGGGTAACTTCTAGCAACAACAGGGCCCTTGTCCGCTTAAGCAGTAAACAGCATCCTAGGCTAAAATGCGAGTTGCCAATACCGGAATATTTATTTATTTAAAACCTTAAGCTATCCTTACAGGGTAAACCTAATGCGACAGCTAAGAACTTAAACTACACAATAATAATTATAAAAATAAAATCCACCTAGAAAGATTTTATTCATTATATTCTTTGACACATGATGCGATAAGCTCATAATTGTCACATTATTTAAATAAAACTTTTTATTTGTCGTTTGCTACAAAAACAAAATACGTAAACAAGTATTATTGTACTTCATGTTGTACATTATCTTAAAACATAACGAAATTAGGTCAGCACCAACTTTTCTTCGTGGAAAATTAAACTTTTAATAAAAATAAGTAAAAAGTTTTATAAACTTCATACTCAGCCTGCGAACTTAATTTTTTAATTAAGAATGCCTTCAACGAAACTAATTAAAAATGTGTAATATTAATGATCGGACTCAAACAGAACAAAATCGTCATTTTAACATAATTTACGAGGCGAGAGTTGTATTACGTATCGTACAAACTTTAAAATTACTTGTTGATTTAGACATGGAATGATATGGATTTTTGTTTCTTTGTTAATACTAGTGGTTACCTAATAGTTAAAAGCTCCAGCTTCCTAAGAGCGAGTCTGCGGGATCGATTTCAAGTTAGTAAAGTAGAGACGGCAACATATCAAGCTAACCAAAACTGACAAATTTACCCAACCAACTTTGAACCGTATGCTTCAGCGATAAAGTTGAAAATATACTAAAGAAATTTGACAGAATGTAGTAGCTTGATGTGCTGGCGTCTGTACATAATAATTGATCAGGATACAAATCACAGTTTCAAAATATGTCACCTAACATTTGTGTAGCTAACTACAGTTAATTCTAACCGTGTGATACAGTGAAATCATGAAAGCACTTACAGGTTTAAATATTCATAGATTTTGCCCTGTAATTTGTTCTAAGTAGCTATTTGATGTGGGCCATTTAATTATCTAACTTAATTACTGTTAAATGGAGCGAAACCAAAACAGTGGTCACATATGTATGTATTACATTGAGCGGTCTAAAAATCCGTTAATACTATAACTGAAATGAAGGCACTGCTTTTTTCTTTGTATTCATTTAGTCAACATATTTTATCATTTTTTTTTTTTGTATTAAAAAATAAAACATAAAAATAGAGTCCCACCAGTATCAGGAACATGGCCCAAGCTACCGGCGGTCAGGGCTTCACAGAGAGAAACTTTCTGACGATGCGTGCCATGTCCAAAAGTACAGCTTTCTGCATCAAACGCATGATCCAACTGTCTAAAGCGATCCTCTTCAGGTGTGAGTCGAGGCTCTTGGCTATTAAACCATTTATGGAAACGACTATCGGCACAATGATTGCAGAATCCACATGCCAAATGTTGACAACCTCGTGAAATAAATCAAGATATTTAAGTTCTTTTTCTTTTTCAGCTTTCACGAGAGTCTCACCATAACATATTTTAAGGCAAAAATCTGTCATGCGTATTGATTATCCATATCATTATTTACGTAAAACTTTTAAAATTTTAGCTATGAAAGCAACGCTACATGATAGTTATCTGTAACTGTCTAAATCTATAACTATAATATCTGATAACTTGAAAGGCGCACATACATTCAAAGGGTCATGACAGTATAACACGAAGATAATAAATAACTGAACTCAGATAAAAATAGGCAAAAACTCCATAAAAATAAAACAGCAATATAATCAAAACTCGACGCTTGAATGGTAAAATTGTTAATATCGCTAAATCAGCGTTTTTTACCTAAGAACCCAGTTTACTTGGAGCTCTCTTAGTTTTAACTTTGATTGGTTTTGTATGAAAGTTAAGAGGCGTAGCGGGTCAACTTAGAGTGGACAGTCTGTATCAATTTATCTTTGCCTAAACTTGCAAAGCTGGGTAAGTGACGCTGAAAAATTAACTATTGGATCTTAACTGATATAAGTACTTACCTGATACTTTAGAAAAATATTTTTCTAATTTAAAAAAATGTTTGTTTATGAAAATCATAGTTATATGTAGACAATACAGCAGATCAACCTAATCGAATCCGTAAAATTTTGCCAATCGAATCAAAGCCTTCCAGTATTGCGATAAGGTTGAAAATCTATTAAAGAAATTTGACAGATTCAGGTAGGTTGATGTGCTACCGTATGTACAAACGAAGTTTCAATAGAAGAGAAAATTGATACACTAAATAAAGATATAATTAAAGCTATCGTAGAAGGAAGAGCATTTAGAAGTTTTAATGAAACTATTTCAGAACGAAAAAAGAAAAGTTATAATAATACTAATCAACAGAAATATACAGAAAGTAAATATAAAACAAAAGAGAGAGTTAAGTTTTTAGATTTAGATTTAAATATTCATACGCTCATTCACGACGAGATTTTCGTTAGCCAAGTCATTATAAGCTGTGTTAATATTAAAAGGGGTTTGTCCAGGGGTTTTTGACAAGTTTCAACTTTGATGGCGAAGCGACAAAACTTGACAGATTAGTGGCGATGTCTCAATATAATGCTTAGTCATTGTTGTTGGACATTCAGAAACGACGTCATGACGAATGAAAAGTTAAAGGATCTAGGCCTAAAGTTGAAAGATCATGAGTCTCGACAGACCATTGAAGACTAAAGGTAGCCTTTCGAACTGAGCGTCTATGGCGTCATTGGCGCCTCGGCTGTGACGCCGCGACAGTGCGACAGATAGATGTTCTATGCAAATGTATGAAATTCTAGGGAACATCGGAACATCATTCGAGCGCAGCGTCACTGTCGCGGCGTCGGCGCGTTGGTGATGCTATAGACGCTGCGTTTGTGTCGCTTAGTTCGAAAAGCTACCTTAAGATAGCCAATTTGTTTGCGTTGAATTATGCTTCATGAATGGTTGGCATTTAAAAGGATATTCCGAGAGCCATTTTTGTCGTGGGAATTCATCAAATGACCCCTTCTGCTGTGGGTGCAGCTGGATCCAGTATCGGACTCTTACTGACCAAAAGTCACTTTTGTTCAGTCCTTGTGTGACGTGGCTCCTAGAAGCAAACATCTTAAGATTGGCTAACATTATAAACGGAGTTTTTAGTAGGACGCGTGTCCCTGCTTATTTTTACAGAACTTCTATGTATAAGCAAGTAGGTTAAAGTTAAGTACGAGCATCTTCGTCAATATGATGTACAGACACCAGCACATCAAGCTACTACAATCTGACAAATTTCCTTAATTGATTTTCAACTTTTTCGCTGAAGCATAAAGTTCAAAGTTGATTGGGGAACATTGACAGTTTCGGGTAGCTTGATGTGCTGGCGTCTGTGCGTTTCTTGCCGTGGTTGTCTCCTAATTAATCATAATCAGTCTTCGTACAGCATTGCTAATACATTAGCGGAACAGGCTCCATCAATATTGCAGCGCCATTAGCTGGCTCCGGTATATAATTGCCGAGTGACATACTTGTGATATTTGACAGGTAATTGTTAGGCCGCCATTACGGGCCGCGCTAGCCTGTCTCTCACGTGACTTCGGTGGCAATGTGCATGTTGTACGGTGCTGCGTTTACATATCTTTTTGTGGGTACTTAATTGACTATATTTAGGAGCTTTTATTATGTTGATCTCTTAGCCTTATTAAAAAAGTCGTGGTGGCCTAGTGGTTAAAGAGCCAACCTCTCAAGTGTGAGGGCGTGGGTTCGATTCCAGGTCGGGCAAGTACCAATGCAACTTTTCTAAGTTTGTATGTACTTTCTAAGTATATCTTGGACACCAATGACTGTGTTTCGGATGGCACGTTAAACTGTAGGTCCCGGCTGTCAAAGAACATCCTTGGCAGTCGTTACGGGTAGTCAAGCAGTAGAAGCCAGTAAGTCTGACGCCAGTCTAACCAAGGGGTATTGGGTTGCCCAGGAAATTAGGTTGAGGAGGTCAGATAGGCAGTCGCTCCTTGTAAAACACTGGTACTCAGCCGAAACCGGTTAGATTGGAAGCCGACCCCAACATAGTTGGGAAAAAGGCTCGGGAGATGATGATCTCTTAGCCTTATTAAGGTGGATGGAGATGAAAAACTGACGATTAAAGATTTTGTATCTTCCTAATTTATGTATCTTTAATAACTGTAATAAAGTATACGAGTATTTATTACTTTATTTCCGAAATATTATGTCACACACGGTCTAGACAAGGTCATATATGTACTTAAATCATAAAATCAAAACTAGCGCCGCGGCGGCGGGCCGATATAATTAAACTATACGGTAGCTTTTGAATCAGTGGTAATGCTGAGCGATATTAAATTATAAGCCTAGATGTTTAATTAAATGGCTATTTTAACCAATTGGCTGCGACATGGCTACTAATTCGTAGTACTCGACGAAACGAACTACTGGATCTCACTAGACCGACTCAAAGGCAGCATGAAGTGACGTAGGTACGTCGTATGAAGCACTCTCCGTATTTCCCGAGCGTCTGTACTGTCAGGCCATGCCGTCAGATTGACGGCACACAACTGATACACTGACACACATATTGAAGTCACCGTGTCAGCCTCACAAAGGGCACTATTTATAGATACCTATATATTTTATTATACACAACACCTGTTTTTAGATTTTCATGACTTGTACACATGCCATACACAACACACGGGTCTTAATCGCGATGAAAATTATAATGTACAGACTCGATGATTCCACCCGTAAGAGTAATTCGGCCGAAACGTCGGGAGAAATAGAAGTAGCGTATAGACCTTTATAATCTGTGTATAGCATGTGTACAAGTCACGGAAATCTAAAAACATGTAGTTATTTTATTTTTGAAGTTTTAAAGTTTCTAGTTAGATTCGGTTTTCAAAGTTTCTTTTTAAGAATGAAACCTATATAAAGTATTTTATTTTAGGAATTGGCCTGACTTTCGGACATTACTTTGGTAGGTACAATTTTAATAGAAACGGTTCAAAAGTTGGCTGTTGTTACAGATATTCATATTATATTGAATTAATATTTCTGCCATTTCTGTTTCGAAAACATTATCGTGCAAAATATCAGCGCGATTCAATTACGAAATACAAGCACGATCATGCTTAAAATGATCTTCAAAACTCTTGAATGGGCTAAGTTGTATTAGAAAGTATACATTAACTTTTATCGTCCTACATGAGATACATTTAAATAAAGAATTTAATGATATTAGTTTTGTTTTCAATACGCGGTACTTGTAGGCGTACTAACTATTCGTAGCTGAGTTTTCGCTTTATTCTCTTCTTCATATGCCTTTCGGAAGCCTAATTAGAACGCCTCAGGGCACGATAAGGCTACAAACGCTGAATGCAAAATTATCTAAACTATCAAGCATACACACAAAGGGAATAAGAAAACTCCAAGAGAGGCAACCCTGATTTATTCGCTACATTTAATCACAGCCAGCTTATCTGTCGGCCTATTCATTGCAGTATTCGTAATTTCACCTGTCATCCCTTAAACAGGCATGGCGTACGTTGAAAATGCTATCCGGCATGATAAAGTATCTCGATTGCGTGCCACCCCTGAAAAATAGCATCCCGTGGCCGTAATGATCGACATTTGTTACTATGGCCGCTGGACAACCCTATGAATTATTGCATACTTCTGTTAATAAGAATGTATCTAGGTTTTTGCGTAATGTTGAAATATTGTAAGGATTTTTCTGTTGTCGCACGTTTTTTGTCATTTGATGGCCAAATATGAGCTCTAATAAAACATTTTGATGTTTGCTGCTCAACCTTTGTACAAAATAGCTCTGCTCACAAGAGATATTGGTGTTACAACTAAATAATGTTCGGGTAAATACTGTTTACGATTAAAGACATTTTGCTTAAAAAGAGAGAAACAATGATTCCCTATTTTTGAGAAAAAAAGCGGCTATTTTGCTCGAAACTAAAATAAAATTACTACATACATCAAGTTTTCATTGATCAATGATAGCTAGCATAATTAAGCTAGTAACTCGTATTATTTGTCATTATTACACAAAGCCAAGTCCTTCAACTTTAATAAACTTAAAGGCAAAAGCAATGAAAGAACGGAACTTTTAATTGATACTATAATTAGTACAATTCCTTCTTAGTAATATAAATATTCAAAGGCTTTTTACAGTTTAAAAGCACTAATGTAGAGTTCCGCAAATGTAAGTATTAAAAACATACCGACCACTATAAATAAAGTCGAGTCATAAACAATATGTCAGCGGCCTCGAAAAGCTAAGTAATACGCCTGAAATGCAATACGAAACAACACGTTAATAATAAATTATGTCAGCCATTTAAAGTCGGTTGCATAAAATTATATGATTTCCATTTTCGAGACCGCAACTATAACATTTTTAACCCGTCTGCTGCATACAGGTATGATAAAAACATTAAACATATCACATTAGTGGGGTGACGCGTTCGACATTACTAGGGTCGCGTTGGGCGGTGTTGGGCCGCGCGCCGCATGCGGCCGGTCCGGGTTCGTATACTGTAAACAAAATGGGAAATGCACAGTTTTATTGTTCACAAACCGTGAAATGCGGTCGCGTTACCGCTATGATTAATTGACGACTTGCTTGTAAATGTTACGTGGGTTATCGGTACCATTGTTGCTGTTTGACGGTTGAATGTTTAATTTGTTTTAATGTATAGTTTTTTATTATACTGTCGTATTTTATTATATATGACGAATATACTTATCCTGGACCAAATTATTATTCTATAAGGAGGTCTGAATGAACCAAATGGATAGACCAAATCGTCGATTGACTAGTCTAGATCTAAGGACTTCATAAAAAGTTCTTAAAACTAATCCAGACTAATCAAATTTAAAATTGCTTAAATGTCACAATATTCACAGCACGAAGCAAAGTTAAAATGAACGAAAGGTATATACTTATTTTTGAATAAGTAGCTTATCATTTCTCAATTTCCACAAGGTTTATAGTGACCAAGCGGCAGTAGGGCACTGTCTCCGCGCGATATATTTTCCTAGTTTAGGAGTTAGAGTTTCAGCATTTGCACTTCTTTATTGAGAACTTTACTAGATATTAAGTTAGGGGTTATCAATAAAATAATTTTGACACACAAAGACGTGAACATATCTAACATATTCCTTAAACATTAGTGAACGCAGCACCGTCGATCACCTTTACAAATGACACGGTATCAGCTCAACCCTCAATCGCTGCCTAATGGGAGCCGAGATGGATGAGCGCTCCTCTGGGACACGGCATCTCTCTCAAGCGATCCGTGCCAACGCTTTAACTTGCAAATTAAAATGGCACCGTTTTAGGCCTATTGAAACGAAACGGCTGATTTTGTGTCAACTGCTAATGTTGTGCTTGTCTTTTAATATTGATAAGTAAGGCTGTACATCAAGCTACTCCAATCTGTCTCCTTAATAGATTTCCAAATTTATCGCTGAAGATGTGGTTCAAACTCGATTTGGAAAATTTTACAGTTTCGGGTACCTTGATGTGCTGGCGTCTGTACTCATGACTTGCTAAGTGATGATGATATGATATGGAAATAAAAGTACATATGTAACAATCACATAAACATATTTGCTTATTCGATTTATAAAAAAGAAGTTTTCTCAATTCGACCGCGCATATTTCCCTAAATAAATAACTACTTTTTGCTTAAAATAGGTCATAATAGTCTATTTGAAAATATTAACTAGCAAATGTTATATTACCCTATAATCAAAGCCTGTATAATATGTTATTTCAACGCAATTTGACTGTTATCGATATATAATTGTAGTGCACAACCTACATATCTTGTACAACATGTACACAATATGATTACCGCTCGCGATGGATGCGCCCACGATGCATGTAAACACCTCCACGGGGACATCGCCCGGGGAT
Organism: Heliothis peltigera; assembly: GCA_958496145.1. Classification (NCBI taxonomy): domain Eukaryota; kingdom Metazoa; phylum Arthropoda; class Insecta; order Lepidoptera; family Noctuidae; genus Heliothis; species Heliothis peltigera. Next base: position 4,522,496 of record OY292341.1, read on the forward strand.
TATCTCAGCCAACATGCGAAAGCGAAATTCGCTTAAAACTGTACTATATTTCATCCATACACGTACGTACATATGTACACAAATAAATTTACATCATTATTTATTCCGTTCAATGATCAGATAAAAATATTCTTTTGTTTCTGATCAAGATTTTACACTTCATGCAATTAATTTGCTTGACCTGATTGGGTCTACATACAGCTGCGAATAGAGCCCGTATTAATAGTTCAGTACGAATTACTACCTGTAACTACTGCCAAAGATGCACAATTGAGCCGAGACAAGCCTTCCGAAACATGGTCCCATCCCATCCACAGACTGACCATGCTAAGCTTTGTTTAACCTTATGATCGATTGACCCTTGCGGCTGTTACTTAGCCACGACCTCCTCCGGCAAAGAAAACATTGTATAAAATCTATTATTTTTCAACTGACTATTGTTTCGTCCAAAATCCTTTTAACAACCAAAACCACAACGCGTAACACATGTATACAAACGTATCGGGAATGTCATTAATTCGGTTTAGGCGCGCTGATCAACGGGAGAGGCATCATTTCCCCCGGCTCGCGGCTGATCGCAAACACGTCGGAATTTGTCACTAACGGCCTTATATGATCCACCGGGAAGAACACATCACAGATTTTTACCGAAGTTTCACAACACAGTTCTCGTTAACTAAATATGTCGCCATGAAGTTGGGAACTAGTGACGGGATGCAATAATAGTGTAAAAATAATAAATTTACTCTCCTAGTCCGATGGGACGGCAATCCAACCCACCGGAGGACCGACATGTCTTCAGATGCATAGGCCCGGCCTAACCCGGGAATAGAACCGAGATCCCGTGCTCAGTAATCGCGCCATGCGACTAGTAGACCAAGGAGACTATAGTGATAGTGGATTCCGTGGACTAGAGCTATACTAATAGTGTTTTGTTACATACACAGACGAAATTATATATGACGTAAGCTGTAAGTTTGAAAGAAAGAAAAATATTATTTGGTCTATATACTGAAACAAGTATGAATGGATTTTTATATTATAGTCATAATAAATATCGCACATTTTGTAAATTGATATCTATCTTTTTTTATTAACTTTATTTCTTTACATAGGTATTATCAAGTCTAGAATATTTTTCTTAAAAAAATGAACGAGTTTCATTTTTTCTTGAATATCGAAAAAATAATATCAATTAAGTATGGAGTGGGTATGCGTACTTCGTCTCCATTGTGGCACAGTCCTTGATTGCACGTGTCTGAATGCAGTTCCACAGTTTTGTATCCTTTGACAAATCTTTTGCACCAAATATGGGACTGTAGACTATTACAGATGCCAGCACATCAAGCTACTACAATCTGTAAAATGTCCTTAACAGATTTTCAACTTTACCGCTTAAGCACAAATGCTTCAAAGTTGACTGGGAAAATGATACAGTTTCGGGTAGCTTGATTTGCTGGCGAATGTACTACTGTCATTATCTAGTGGAAGTATTGTCATGAAGCTCTCGAATATGGGATTAAATGATAGAACATCTTTTTAGTAATCACAATAATACCAGAGAGAGAATATGAATTTATATACAATGTTGGATAAAAAGATTGTGGCTGGCTGTAAGATAAAATTTAATATTACAAAGAATAGTTTTCACATCATATGGGCTATTAATTGCTAAGGACTGTAAACAATTAACCAGATTTACGAAGCCATCAAAACAACAGACCAAGGAGACACACAAAGCCCCCCTTGTATTCACTAACTGAAATAACAATAATAGCCTTAAAAAATGTTATCTATCAAAGGGAATATTGAAAGAATAAATTTATCGGCTGTCGAGCTATAATAATAAAGAACCAGTATATCGAATACGACGATATGAATATTGTATTACGTGTAGGCACAACAGTAACGTTAGTGAGGTGGCTTGCGATGTCTTTGTTACTTCGAATTATACGGATTTTGTACGAAATAGTGGGGAAAGAGCGATTATTTATGACTGCCAGTAAATCAGAACGGCTTATAATGTATCGGAGTCCTATTCGGAGGTTCGTATGACTAGCGCCGCTTCCCCGCGGCACCCGCAACCGCCAATATTTACGACGGTAATATATGTATTTTTACAAATGCTTAAATATGTAACATTTTTATTATTTAACTTTGTTTTGTGTTATTTTTGTAGTTTAACTGAAATTGTTATATTCTAAGTATATCTTGGATACCAATGACTGTGTTTCGGATGGCACGTTAAACTTAGGTCCCGGCAGTCGGTCGTGTTTACAAACTGAATATTTTTTTTATTAAAACATGCATTAATGCATGTTTATTGAGAAGGGAATTCAATTTTTTTGGCAATTTGGCATTTTCCTGGATCATCTAAACTGCGTGGTGAGTTTAAAGACTCTATGAACATGCCAAATTGTTCTTTCGGCTTTTCTACCCCCGTCATTTGCTCACGAACGAACACTCGAGCTCGCAAAATTGATTCCAATTCCGGTCTCACCTCTGGGAACACTAATACTACACGATTCGGTCTTGTCGACAATATTCTTATATTCTTTCAGTATTTACGTGGATTTCTTTTGCAATAATGAATTGTGTTTTTAGTGTTTTGCATTGTAAGGCACAGACTGAAGCTACCTGAAACTATAAAATTTTCTCAATCAACTTTGAACAATATGATTGTGCGTTATAGTTGAACATTAAATAAATTTGACAGATTTTAGTAGCTTGATGTGCTGCATCTGTAGTAGTGTTTTTGTTTGTTAAATATAGAATAGATATTTCATTTTACTTATTTAGTTACACATTATTTGACGACTAGAAGACGCAGTAGTTATTGAGACTGACTACAAGGCCGGAGATCGCGGTTTTAATTAAAAAAAAAACATGTTTGTTTGCATTGCAGTATGCACATTACTATTATATATTAACAAAAGAAAAGTATATGAGTAGGTTTATCAGATGCCTAGTATTCATTAAAACTAGCTCTGTTGGTTTGGAACTAGACGACGTTGTGTGAATGTGTGAAGTGTTTTTTAATTATTACTCCTAATCTAGATTGGCAGATTGGCAAGATAAATGTTTTTGATAAGAATAATATCAGGAATTGGGTTTCAGTAGTTATTAACAACAGGCCTGTTTTTGCATCCTTCGAACCCGGATAAAAAAAAGTAAACAACTTCGAAATACAAAATTAAAACTAATCAAATCGTTCCAACCATTACAGAAGTAAATTAATTGCTATTAATTAAATGTAAGTGGCCTGTATCGAGTTGCGGGCGTCGTTAGGTCTAACTCTGTGCCTACATAGAGTTCCCGTTGCTTAAAATTAGATTACAGTCCCTGTTCCCGGCTTAATTTCAACCCGGATTACTGTATAATGAACTTGTGGAGATACGCCTTTACTCTGTTTTTTTATTTTCTTTTTTTTATAAAGGCCGATGACGATTGCTTTTGGCGCGAATTCTTTTTTATTCGGTTAGGATTTGTTTCGTAGATACAGAATGAGGAGGTTTGACTGGCAATGGGGCAATGTGATGACTGATGGCGTCCAGACCGATTGACTGATCGTTCATCTACGGCGGCCGTTCTCTCTAAAGAGATCAGCCAGCTGCGTAGGACATATTATAGTGCACAAGCATTTGCGCAGACACAGGTGCACTCTCATAGTCAGATGAGACGGCAATCCGACAGGACCGGAGAGAGATTTACGTGCTCTCCGACGCACGGCTGTATTAATCACCAACTTCCATATTCCGGCTTGCTTTCTGAGAGTTTTGAGAATTGGCAAAACAATTTCGGCCCGACCCGGGAATCGAGCCCGAGACCCCACACAGAGCAGTTGTGCTATGCGACTACTAGACCAACGATGCAGTCGAGGCAAGAGGCAATACACCTAGACATCCCTATATAAACAGGATCTTGAACTAGCCAAAACTTCATTGTCAAAACAAAAGACCTTATTACTTACCCTAAATAAAGCCCAATTAAACAAACACTTTATTAGTTTCCATTATAAACAGCGACCTCTACAGCCTTCCCAAAATGCAGCCTCCATTGTTCTGTATTGTTCTAGAACTCAGTAACAAAGAGGTTGGTATGCATTATAAAATTAAGCGGCCAGTTTCATAAAGCTCGTATTATGTGCGTCTAATTATATTAATCATGCGGGGATTAGCTATAAATAGGGAAATAATGGTTTTTACTCAACTGAAGTTAATATGTTAATGTGGGAATGTATGGTTCGTTACTCCAGTGGCAATTGACGGGAAAATTTTGTTATGGAGTTTTGAAGGCAGGATTTTTTTGTGTGGCTTAGCAGATATTAGAATAAAGCTTTCATGCAGTGGTAGTTTTTTTTTTTTTTTCATTTTTGTCCCACGTGTATTTTGAATAGTGAATAATGCCTCTATTCTGTATGTTGTACAACCTATATCGCTTTATTCTGGATTTATGGGAACTAAAACCATACTTCATTCAAAAATAAAAAAGGTATAAAGCGTTATTTAATATTTAAGTGATATGCATACCTACTTTAAACAACAAATTGGAATATAAAACCAAATCATCATTATAATTACGTATTTCAATTCACGACTAATTTAAATGCGAAACTGTAAATAACGGACAGCACTATTTTGTAAAAAAATATCGATAGCACTTTATCGTGCGTCGTAACTTTAAACCGTTCGCGTTATTCAAATGCATGCTAAATAAAATGGTTCATAGAATTTATAGCGAAATCATGTAACAAATAACTCGGTAGCATACCCCGGTTTATTTATCCGGGTGGGCTGCAAGCATCCGGGTAAGACGCCGATTTGTTGACTGGAAACTTGCCCGGCTTGCGAGGATCGCGATGAAGAATCAATTATTGTGCGAAAGCGGTTTATCTTGGGAGTACACTAAGGTTTTAAGAGTTTGAACTTTGTAGGTTGCTTGCTACCTATCTATAGATGTTATTAGAAAGGCGCTGATTTTACTCAAAGTGTACCTACGATTTAGAGAAGTGATAGCATTATCATTACTATCGCGCTTGCTGAAAGCGAATAAGCTATTGTGTACCTTAGTGTATATAGACAATTAGACAACCATTTTATAAACTAAGCAGGTCGCATATTCGTATAGGTCTCTAAGCTGGTGAGCAGTCGAATATTTATTTTCACATGAGCGCCTTTCTCTCAAATTTAGCAGCAAAGAGTGCATACTGCTGTTTAGTGAATCTAGATTGCCTGCTAATTTATTATTCAGCGAGGCTCTTTGCGGCAAATTTGAAGGTAAATTTATTTGGTAGCTTAATTTAGTTTATTATCTAACTTTATTTAGTACCTATTAAATTTAGAATTTATTTACACATTTCACCATTACACACACACTAGTTACTGACATATTCTCCTCACATACTACAACTATTTCCTCACTTTTATTTTAAAGTTACACATTTTTATTCTCAGCTTTAGTTTAAGCAGTTTTACATTTCATATGTTTGTGAAAGCGTCCGCAGCGCGTCGCTAGTGTAGTCACGTTTCGTTATTGCGTTCGCTGCAAGTATCAAAACTGGTGCACTCGAATGGAATTGTTCGAACGAAAGTCCACGTTTGTGTACGTGGGTAAATGTTAGGTGCTCTGTTTGGATGATTGGTAGAAAGTAATAATTGGTATAAAGACTGTGTTTTTATTAATTAACATTCGTGTTTCTAGGATTTTTTTTCTTACTTGGATCTCAGATACAAATAAGCAGATAATAATGACATATAGCGCTTGAAATCGTAATTTAAAAGCTATAAATATAAATAAAATTACAAAGAAAAAACAGCCATCGCAAAAAGCTGTAACAGTTAAAAAGAAATCGGGACATTGTCCGGCATCGTATAAATTTTGAATTTTATAAAATAACATATTATGGTTGGTTTATAAAAAAATATTAATGTACAGAAATGAAATAGATACCATAGTCAAGTACAATATATTAGACAATTTTTACACACCACGAACAGGCAGAAAGAGTGAATACTAAACGCAAAAAACCGTCGCTTTTTAACCCAATTTTTGATTCACACATCACCCAAAAGGTACGAGACAACGTTTACCGTTACTTAATAGTTATTTGACAATAATTTACGGTGACTAAGTACGGTGGGAGTGTGCCGGAGGTATTGAGTTTCGTCAATAATGAGGTTAGAGGGCGAGCGCGTCTCGTGTCACCGCTAACTACCCCTGTGCGCTGGTTAGCGATAATTATGACTTGTTGCCCAGATATAAGGGAAGTTTAGTTGCTGTGAGTTTGTAGGATTAGTTCTGATGTTTACTTGTTTTTGAATTTAGCCGTAAGTGGCTGTAAATAATGTTTTTTATTAAAGTATACTTAGTCTGAAATCTGACAGGAAAAATCTAGATCGAATGCTGCTTCTCAGAAATCTAAAAAGATTTCTTTAGGCTATTTATTCATTGCTTCTAAACCCCCTTATTATAAAAGGTGGTCTAAAAAAAATACCGCCTTTAGTGATAGCTTTAAACTATGTATATTCTTGAACAAAGTTAATGGTCTGAATCTAGTACTAAAGCAGGTACCCTTACAACCACGTTTTATAATAAGGTAGCTAGAGTCTTACCTAGGAAGTCCTTATAAGACCTATTAAATTGACGAGTCTGATTACAATTTGGAATACTAGCCAAAATCAAAACTATATCCATTTTTCAGCTTGACCCATATAACCAATTCAATTACCAAACAGTGTCGGCAAGCACGTCATCAACCCAGCCAGCCACAAGAGGCAACATAGCCTAACTGGAAGCCCCATCATGTACGGGGTCAGGCCATGCATCACCCCTATATGTTCGAGTTCACTTGTTTGTAGTGGCATAGGTTTTGCCCCTGACGTCGCTCGTGAGAACTGATTTATCGCCGTTACAGACACTTCACAACACCCGCGGGATTTCACAATATTTGCGCACACATTTTAGTTTTGTTGTGAGACAGTAAATTGTGTAATGCATGTATGAATAAAGAATAGTGTCATATTTTGTGTATTACATGCATTGTGTACACTGGAGGGCTATGAATCGGGGTCTATAAAATACTTTTGTATTATAAAATAAAAATAATCGAAATTGAGGATTTTTTTTATTGTTTTTTTTTTCTGTGTAGTTAAGCATACATAGGCAGAATTGATTGGGGCACACGGTCGGTTAGCCCCAAGGTAAGCTGTTGATTAGCTTGTGTTACGGGTGCTAACACAATTGATAAACCACAATTATACTTTACACATATATTTATAAATACTTACTTAAATACCCAGCCAACAAGGTATGCTCATCACAAACCGAACCAATGTCGACCGTACCGAATATCGAACCCGGGAGCCATAGCTCGGCAGTCCGGCGCGGTTACCATTGCGCCAACGGAATCGAACAAAACTAACTCAACCAGGTGATTATTAAAGGCACAGAGGTACATCTTAAGACAGAAAGGGCATATTATTGCATTAGTAGTTCTAATCATTGTCAACCCTCTCCCGTCCACCTTTGCCGTAATAATTGACCACACCCTTAAAATGTATGTTTACTTATGTGAAATCTTAAGCGTGAGGATGCCATATTTGCTTCGATCTGCAAGCATAAATCATCTGAATCGTGCCGAACGTGCATTAAAGGCCTCGATAGCGCTTGCATGGGAATGCTACATTATTCGGCACGATTGTTTAGCATTTTGTATAGTTTCCGACGATTAATAATATTACTTTTATTGGAGGGGAAATGTTGCATTTTTGAGCTTCGTTACCTCTATAGGCCGAAAACTCAGCTGTTTATATTGAATTTTTTGAGTCAATAGAATGTCTTGTTTCCGATACGAAGTTCCTTATTATCTCTAGCGCTTGTATACGAAGTTGACAAGTCGACGTCGTTATTTGCTGGCATCGTAACTGCGCCAGCGGATTCATTGATTCTGCGAACCCAGATAAAAAATAGCCTTTATCTATAAATGGGCTATCTAATTCTGAAATAATTTGTCAAAATGGGTCAGTAATTCTTGAGATTAGTGCACCAGCTAAACCAACAAACAAATTCTTCCCAATTTTTTATATACATATAACATTTAAACCACCATCTCGAACAAAGCTAATGGTCCAAACCTAGCACTAAATCTGGTACTTCTTAAAACCACGTTTTATAATAAGAGGCCTCAGGTTTAAACACATATAAGTAAAGAGAATAGATATTATTTTACAAGTCTTTAGTGAGGAATACTCTACTTCACAACAACACATACATAAAGCTAAAAAATAAAATCAATTTATAGGACGCTAAGCTGACTCAACAGAAGTGTCCATTAGTACAATATAGCCTCAAATCGCTATCCCACAATAGGTTACTGACCATATTTCAGCGGACATAAGAGGCTTTCCCTAAGCCAAAGCCCTCACGTTTATCGTTCAATTTGAAACACTAACGCGTATACTCAGACGCGTTTATAATTCTGCGAACCATTTACATATTGAGGATAATAATTGTCCGTTGTATCACAGCGGGTGTTGCACAGAAAAATATAGAATACGGATATCTTAGACCAGTAATTAAGCTTCGGGATAGAGAAATCGCACGACCAATATTTCTATTTTAATGAAGAATAAAAAATTAAGGGCCAGTTTCACAGGTTACGGATAGCCTAGAATTTGTATGAAATTATCTACAAGATAAACTATATCGAACTTATCCGTAACCAGTGAAACTAGCCCTTAAAATTGTATAAATACACCCAGAAACTTGGGTATACCAAACTCTTGTACAATCCACACTTTAAGGATAGCGTGGTTCGAATATTTTTAGTTGAACTATACAGCGATACTCAGGTGATACATACGATATAGATACTCAGGTGGCAAGGAAATATCCATATGTACTAACTATGATTTCGTAACGTAGACAATAATTCCTTTATGCAGTACCCCACTGCTCCAGTACAAGTCGGATTTAAAATTTCGTCCCAAAAATGTCCCAACGATGTCGTCACAAGTCAGCTTCCATCAGGTACACGTCGGCTTTTGGGCTAATAACCACGTCATTCTTTTGACCTTTTCCACGCAGTGGTCTGGCCGACACAAAGCGAGGGCTCGCGAGTCCAGCGCACGTGTTGGCTTGGATCTAGGCCACACAAGCTTATACAGAACCACGGATGCGGAATTTTGAGTCTTTGCTCGGTTGCATACAGTATTCATAGCGCGATGCAGGATGTGATGTGTAAAGTTTCCAAATGTATCATAGAAATTACGTTCGAGATAGATTTTCATTTGTTTTTCTTGTGATTGTCGGGTAATGGACACTAATAAGATCCATTGTAGCAAAATATTTTGTACCAATTTTTGGTTTGAATTAGCTTTACTTGTTGCTTATTGAACTATATTAATATCATCGTAATTTATCTATTGTTATACATATATGGACTTTTTTAATAGTGAGAAATCTGTTGGAAATTGTTTAAATACTCGTATTGGCGTTTGACTTAGCCACAATTAAATGAAATGGCTTTGTATCTAAATTAGGTAGGTGTGACAAAAACGTTATGTGTATCTACTTATCCCATCACAGAAACGAACAAAAGATTAGGGTTCAACGCGGTCATGACAACCGTATTATCCTTTATTAACCCAAAAGCTTACATCACAACAGTACATAAATTAGGTGCCACCATTATCTAAATCCCAGCACTTTGGCCGATGGCTTCTAATTAGCTAATCGAAGCTCCGTCAGTACGTGAATATTAATAAGGTAGGATGACAAAGCTAGCGCTATGCCGCTTAATCACGGCGGACATTATCCGCAAGCCCGCGCTGACGCTCTCAATGACACGCGTGACGCGCTGTCACGTCGTCTGACGTCACGGTGCGTGTTTGTGTTGTATCCGAGTATCCGAATAATTTGTGACTAAAAATTCGTATCGGTGTTTATTTGCGATGAATATTTCACTTGTTTGCGTTAGATTTCATATGTAAACGTTTTGCTGCGTGGATTGTCATATGTTAACGTTTAAATTGTATGAAACATATTTCGCTATCGGACACAAAATTGATTTTGAGTTCGCCATTCATTCAACATTTTTAGCGATGAAATTCAAAAAGCATTTGTTTATGGTCCTCGTTTACTTAGATCGATAAAGATAAAATCTGTTGTTAAAAAGCATGTGTTGTACGCGTTTGCATTTAAATGTGTTACTGAAAATTCCAACTGAAATAATTTTAGCAAATAAACGGTTTCTGTGTTAAGCCTATGTAAAGCATTCAGCTCGTGTGAAGATTTAAATTTTATTTGTATTTGTGACATTTCATTTGTTTAATGTTGATCTAGTATTTATTTTATGTAATGAACGGAGTATTGTTATTCTTGCTTATTTGCATTGTTGTCATGGAAACCTTTTTGAGTAATCACGATGATTAAAAAAGTTAAAATTCCAAGCTCACAAAAATTAAATTATTTCAGCATCGATATAGGAAAGACTAGATGGAGTGTTTAGTACAAAACGGAACGTTCATATTGACAGCATGTTTGATGCGCGTGTGAGTGCCGAAAGTGTATGATTATCGCGTCTGCATTTGTGTGCGTGTCATTCTAATATACCAGCGCAAAGTGATTACCCCCAAAATGTGGGAAAATTAAAATTTGTGCAGTTTTATTCACATTGACATAGGTGATAAAATTATCTTATAAATATAAATATAATGACTGGATGTCACAGGATCAGTCGGAAATCTATTGAAGAAATAAACTTATGTATTATCAATAAGTATCTTACTAAATTACAATAAAATAATAATGTTGATTTCGTAATACCATTTTACAATATTAATCGCAGCATCAAAAAAGAAGGTAAAAATATTTCATACCTTGGCAATACTCAAACAATATGGAGTCGTTTTGTTGTTATTTTGAAGTCGTAATATTTTCAAAGAAATGCATAGATATCTATACATATTTATCATAAAATTTCAAACTTACCTATGAAAAGAGATGTTCGTATCCTTATGTTTTTTTGCAGTGTAGTTATTACAAAGTTTCACTACACAAACCGTCATTTTTGAATTTTTTTGTGAAAAATTTACAATGTAAACACGCGGCAAACGTCTGTCGCGTAATGGCGGCCTGTGGGTGGGGTTAAGCCAAATTGATGTCTCTGATCATAATGCATTTTGACAGCGCGTACTAGGCATCTAGACACTTCTTATATCGATGTATTTCAGATTCAGATTCCATTTTTATTTATTGGAGGTAATTATTATTTATTGTTGACATTACAACGTTGGGTAGGTTCACTGGGCAGTTCTCAACTGTAATCCGGTCAGAGTAAATAGATACGTGACACCTTTAATCAGCCGTGACGGCTCATATCACGAGGCGTGTCGCTCATCACACTGATCACGATGCAATTTTTCTTCACTACAGTGCTCTTTTTTCAGTTTGAAAAATAATATGTGGTGCTAAAATGGTCGCAAGTCTGCAAATGTATTTTAAATATGAAAAATAAACTTAGGAATACGTTACTAAAGTTGCAAAGAAGACATGACGAAGTGAAGTTGACACACGGAGGAAAAGTTCAGTGCGGCGCGAAATTTCTGAAAACGAGGCTGCGAGTTCTCGGCGCGCAGTAAAAAGCACTTCACACTGAAATTATCATCATTCCAACTAAAAAGGTGCAATAAAGCCGTGGGCCACTCGGCACACTCAGTTAGAGTCATTATGCTGAGCGAAGGAAAAATTCGCTTTTACTGAAAATTGGGTAATCGACGACCGACCGGCGGTTTATTATTTTTAATATCGCCCCTGGAGAGTGTAAAATGGTGCGCTCCCTTAGAGATGCTGTGTCATAATGTTGGCATTAGTTTCATCGAGGAAATCCCGACCGGGTGTTAACGCTGATTGTGATACCCTTAATTGGCGATTAAAGCGCCTATTTATCTTTTTAAAACGCTGTTGAGATACTAAAATGAGGATAAAGGTTTTATACTTTTACACTTGAATTAAGTTCAGGCATTGTTGCGTGAAATACTAGGCGTTGTAAATAAAGGTTTTTCTTTTGTGACACAGTATTTTGTTTTATACAGTTTTTAACAATGCTCTCGTATCGGTTTGTTTTTTGGGACTAACAAACACAGGTCCTCTAGGACCCAAGTATAATAAACATGTTAATTTATGTTTCTTTAGCTATGAGTTGGGGAAGTCTGAGCAGCCGCCCCACGAGTTCAAAGTTTACGTTTTATATTATAACGAGCTGCTACCCGCGACGTCGTCCGCGTGGTCATTAGAGTAGCAAACATGAGAGATTTGCTCAACGGCTCTTGTACCCTTTACCATCACGCCATAATAATTCTATACAATAGCTTATGAAAAAAAAACCCATCTCTGATTTAAGTTAACATACTCCATTCTTCACTCAGAATACAAAGGCATTGAGATGCAGCTCAGTATCGCCAGTTTCGAAAAATATCCGAGTGACCGTGATTCGGCGGCGTGACAAAACGCGGGCGCTTTGCCGGCTGTATGCTGATGATGTCTTTGCCTCGAACCACCGCGCCCTGCCCAAATTGAAACCGCTAATCGAGCTGTCAGTCTGTCACTCAACTGACATTATTTTATGTTAACCTGCGTGGTATATTTTACGGATATTTGTTGAGGTGCGTCAGTTTTTGACATATTTTTTTTAAAGTGAATGTAATGTAGTGTGATGTGGTTTAGTTCGGTGAGATATTGAGTTTTGTATGTGGCAATCAATATTTTTATTGAAACACGCACAACACGAGAATTATTGTAGGATTATGTTTGTGATCTCAAAGATTACTGGTTTGAAATAATATATCAGTCTTAGGTTAGGTTAGGTTAGGTTAATAGAACAATTATGCTGGATTGGGTAGTGAACTACCCATCACTCAATAAGCTTACTCAAATAATTTAAAACGATACATACAAATTACTCATAAACGCATATCAAAATCCTCTTACACGTTAGTATCTCATTATGTCAGTATCCAAGTTGATTAGCGGTTGACGCGAACCAAACAGGCGAACATGTTGTAAATCACGCACGTATCGTCACGCGAACGTGTCACGCTGCTATCGGTGACGTCACGCCACGTCACGTCGTTTCTTCAACTGACAGCTTACTATTTGAGGTGAGCAAACACTTTGGGTTAGTAAATAATGGTGGATTGATTACTAGTTATGTGTGTGGTTATTGGTAGGGAATCGTTTTGATATTAAACCTTAAAATTAAATACTGTACTAGGGATTTTTTGATAAGCAAATAAAAAAAATCTAAAAGATTTTCGGGCGAATGGAATCATCATCTCCCGAGCCTTTTCCCAACTATGTTGGGGTCGGCTTCCAGTCTTATCGGATTCAGCTGAGTACCAGTGTTTTACAAGGAGCGACTGCCTATCTGACCTCCTCAACCCAGTTACCCGGGCAACCCAATACCCCTTCGTTAGACTGGCGTCAGACTTACTGGCTTCTGACTACCCGTAACGACTGCCAAGGATGTTCAATGACAGCCGGGACCTACAGTTTAACGTGCCATCCATTCGGGCGAATAGAATCGTATGAAGCAATTACTATAAAAAGTCATCATCAATGCTGAACACATGAGGATTAAAAGTAACGTGAACAAATAGTAAACTCGTTTTAAATCCCGCAACATGTCATGTCACGCTACGTTATCTGTGTCCGTCACAGATGACAGGTGACGTCAGTGACGAGCTGTCACTGGGTGATGGTTGTCGGCTCGTGACATCTGTTATCTGATGTCACGGAGTTTAAAGCCTATAAGTATCGACACGTCATGGAGGTAATTGATATACGAGGACCAGTTACAAGGTGTGCGCATGATTGGCTCATAACAGTTGAGTGTTAGGAAGCTTAAGTTATGTAATCTGTTTTACTCGATGTTGAAGAGTTATTCACGAATCAGAGACGCGCGATGTTCTATTATCAAAATTAGAAAAAAAAAAAAACAGCAAAGGCAAGTTCGCAATACTTTATTAGTTGTTTCTATCTATTCTATCTGTAAGGTGTTTTTAGATGTAGGTACAGACACCTGCACTATCTGAGCACGAGTTGGACCATACAGCTTGTGTATAAACGCCAGCACATCAAGCTACTACAATCTGTAAAATTTCCTAAATAGATTTTCAACTTCAACCCTGACGTTCAGAACTGATTGGGAATAGTTGACAGTTTCGGGTAGCTTGATATGCTAGCGTCAATACCATATACTATCTGTGTTATAGCCCCTATTAATACTAGCTAAATAGGAAGTCGTAATTTAACGCGTTCGGTTTGCGGTGACGCTTTCCGGTGTCATGATCTGCTGGTTAGGTAGCCGCCATATTTTATTTATAATCTATGGTCTAAATTATGTAAATTCTCCGCTGGGATTGGTCGGTATTTGGTCAGGGTATGTAAAATGTTGATCTGTCGTGTTGTTTGACGTTTGATAATTATGTTAGTTATTAATTTGTTGACTTTTGTTTCTGTTATTAGACAGGAATTTATATTCGTGGGAAAATATTATGAATATTTTATTTCTGTTCGTATTAAAGAGTTCTTATTATTTAAATATTTGGGAATTTTTTATCCAGGTCCCCGTGGCACGTGGGTGTAGCTGGCAGGAGCTAGTATTTGGTAAGTCTTCTTTTTTTAAACAATATAGAAGAAATTAAAGCGTTCTCTCATTAAATTAGCGAAATTCAAATACCTTTACGTCTACATTACTTCAAAAACACGTTCGCAACACGTTAACAAAGCGTTGCGACTAATTATTATAACAAAAAGCAACCGCAGTCTTCGTCTAATTATCTCGGCTTCTAAACAAGGCCGCGGCATCGCAAAGGGCTTAAGTTTCTAAATTACGATAAAACTTTGGGTAATTTATCAATAATTACTCGAGAATTCATTGTTAAGAACCCCTTCTTTATGTTTTATTGTAATTAAATATTTTTGCCATTATGTTTTTGTTAGCGGCGGGATTAAAAACTTTTTGAATTCTGATCACGTCTAATGAATTTTTTATATGGCTTTGTTTTATATTTTCTATTGCATATTTAGTTTAGTTTTAGTTAAGCTAAAACGACCCCTCCCGTTGTGGCTACAGTGGGAATCATCAGACTTTTCTGACTGAAACTCATCTTTGTTCCTTCTGGGGCTTTATGTCTACCTTCTAAGGTCACGGTAACTCTTATGAACAACCACACAGCCCCGGCACGCTTCGGCTCTAAGAGGCTCCTCTCAGTAAGGTGACACCTCTAGTTAGGCGTATGTTTGAGTAAAGAAAGATGAGAAGACCCCACAGGTCTGGAATCGAATCTCCTTAAAGACCGCATTGCATACTCAATTGTGGATTGCTGTCTTTAGGAAAATCAGGCTATATCATAAAGAGAAAAAAATATATAATTTTCGTATGTTTGTGATTGGTTCACTCAAAAAATTACCGATTCCGCAAAGAAATGTCTAGACATTATTTAAAAAGATCATTTTACAAACGCCAGCACATCAACCTACTTCAATCTGTCAAATTTCTTTAAGACCTCATGTCATCTTACTTTTTAACGTAAGGGAAAGGATCGAAGCTATTTAGATATTCATACACTGCAATAGAACCTGAATGATCAGACGAACCGTGACTAACAAATTCTTCTTTATAAGATTATGATCAAATAAAATACGAACACACATCAAACAAGGTTACTCCACATTCAAACTTTCAATGACTTTATCTGTTGATGAACTGGCAACCAGTACATCCTGTTCAACTCAAGGAATAAGCTCGATAACTTAACAAGTCAGCGAACTATCATTACTTATGCTCTGTAGCGATCTTAAACTTAGCCTAATTACCGTGTGTGCATCAAATGGTCCCACTGCTGATACAGATCTCGAGTTAGCAGATAACCGGTGCATAGTCAACAATATACCTACGTAGTGATCACTTGGGTGTATAGTTTTGTTTATATTGTAAGGATGCGGTCACATAATATAAGATTGTCGCTGTAAATGAAGGTTTGATAGATTTACTTGCGACGTTTAAAAGTGACACCGGTAACCGAAAAACTATGTGGGAACCGGCTAGCATGGTATGGGCATGTAATGCGGAGGAATGAGGATCACGTTGTGAGGAAGGTCTTGAACATGCATGTGGATGGATATAGGGGAAGGGGACGACCTAAGAAACGATGGATGGATTGTGTGAAGGTTGATATGGCTAGAAAGAATGTAACTTGTGAGATGACGGCAGATAGAAGAGCGTGGAAGACAAAAACATGCTGCGCCGACCCCGAATAAAATTTGGGATAAGGGCAGGAGGATGATGTATGATGATTTTGATTGACATGTCTCGCTGATTTGGTACATGCCTCAGCTGTTGCTTTGTCTGCTCTTCCAAAGTCGGAGTTATGATGCCTCACGTGTGCGAAGTATAAAATTATACTTCGTTCGTACATTCTGACTATCGGGAAGTCACTTGTAGTAGTAAAGTTATTTGACGAGACTTAAGATCTCTAGGGGACTTTCATATTCAATTCGAGTAGTTTTTTTTTCCATGATTGAAGTTTAATTCAACAATACGTCTGTGTCGGGGCCCATCTTTGCTAGTAGGCTTGACTCTTATCATATAAGACTAAAACTTTCTACATGCACTGTTTACAAGTTGCGAGTCGCGAGTCAGTCGGATCGCTGCGTTCGAACTCCGTCAGTATGTTCACAGCCTTAAGAAAACTGTTTTGACGGCGATGTATTTCCTTTAGTTGATATTGAGTAACCGTACTTACGATAACCGTGTTCTAGAACAAACATAAAATGTAATTTAAGCGGCTCGAATATACTTCTTCTTCTTCTTCTTCCTGCCCTGTTCCCAATTCTATTTGGGGTCGGCGAATATACTGTGAGTATAAATTCCAGAAGGTCAATTTGATTCTTATTCCTTTACAAAAACAGCACAGAAATATGATCCAGATGAATATTGTACAGAGCAAGTCATCCTATCAGAATCTGATAAATTTTACCAATCGAATATTAACCTTCTGGTATTGTGATAAGATTGAATAAAGATCTTCTAGAATATTCAGTCCTCAACAAAAAATGTCACTGGGTGTATTCTGGTACTTTACAAAAATATTCCAGACAAAACAGTAGTTGCAAACCTATTACCTCATAATCCCAACAAATTGTACCTAAAATTACAGTAGTAACGAACTTAAATAAATCCAGATCTAGACAATTTATTCGAAGCATCGTATTTACCTCCTGCGGAGTACGTTTTTAAATCTAACTATTCTACTATGAGTTGCCTGTGAAAGCACTTGGAGAGAGACCATTGTATGAGAAGCTTTGTGTAAGGTACAGAGAGCAAAATAAGCCTCAGCTTTTGTCCACGATACATAAAAAGCCTATAAAATATTCGATAAGACTCTCAGGGCTGTCGTTTATTTATTTATTTTCATTTAACTATGTCATTAAAATATCGAGACACCTTTTTCACACATGGCCGGTTAGCCCCATGGTAAGCTATTGATTAGCTTGTATTATGGGTGCCAACACAACCTATAAACTACATATTTTTTACAATAAATACATATTATAACCACACATCTAGACCACAGCCAACAAGCATGCTCATCACACAAATGACGACCGTGCTGGGAATCAAACTTGGGACCCTCAGCTCGGGAGTCCGGCGTTACCATTGCGCCACCGGGGTTGTCATTAATATTAAATCAAGTGAAAACTGCTATTCTGCGTCGTGAGCGAATGGCAAATGTTCTGGGTATATAGTCTAAGAGACGTAAGCAAACAAAATTTATCCTAAGCTGCTGGTCTCCGCTCAACGAGCATTGTCAATATGCGAGGAAGTAGGTACTAAGACAAAATGGAAATTATGTTAAATATTCTTGATGTTAATAATTTTAAAGCTGAAAATGATATAGATATGTTTTTATCCCTTCTAAATGACCTGCGACTGTTATTTTAATCATCATCTCCCGAGCCTTTTTCCCAACTATGTTGGTAGGCTTCTGTTGTTTTATTGCCCATAAAATATTCAAGTACAAACGCCAGCACATCAAGCTACCCGAAACTGATAAATCCCAATCAACTTTGAAACTAAACTTAAGGAAAGACAGATTGCAGATTGATGTGCTGGCATCTGTACCTACATACACGGGAGTAATAAGTAGGTACAATAACTTTTTTCTTAATTCCATTTCACCGGGAAATAGGTCAAAATATTTTATTAAAATATGGCGGTTTCGAAAAAGGGGTCATGACTTCACACAATCGTGGTCAAAAGGTATACGTTACCAAGGGGTCAAAGATGAAAGGTTGTTATTTATGTATAGGTAAGTAAGGTTTGGTGTAATTTGTTCGCAAAGATTACATTACGTACTGTTATGTAAGCACCCAGATTCCTAGAGGCATTGAAATAGGCCCTTCATATAGGTACCATTGGGACAATACGAGTTATAAAATTGTGTCAGGAACGAAATTGAAATTATTGTTCTTTGAAAACAATAACTTAAGTAATCTAAATTGTATGTATAAAAATAATCAATAAATAGTAGTTAGTGTATAAAATAAAAATCACTTAGTATAAATTATTATCAGCCTTTTTTATTGTTCCACTGGGCACAGGCCTTTTCTAACACGGAAAAGAATTGAGCGTTAATCACCACGCCTGCTCACACTTGAGATGCTGTTACTTTAACCAGTAGGCCACCATGGCTTAGCTTAAAAAAGAAGAACTATTCACCTTCATTAGTCTACGATTCTGCAGGCTAAGCATGGCGATTTTATATCTATTCTGTCAATAAAAGACAGAGCTCTTTCTGTCAATGTCAACATGTCCTCTGCCCGAGCATGGCGCGACCTGTCAACTCGCCTTATGTCTTGCCATGTATCTTGTAGCCTTATGTCAATCGAAGAAAAGAAAAATTACCTTAAAAAATGACAAAAGAAATCTTACGTCAATCTGTCACTTTTCTGTCATTATATCCAATATCCGGTAAACAAAACTAGTTACTACGGTTGCCATGCTAAGCCTGCTGGAGAATATAAACATTTATTCAAAAGGAATAGTATACATAGAGTGCGGAATTTAAAAAACAAGTAAAATATTGTAGCTAATTTCAATTCTTGCATGTAAATGTCCCAATGAAAGTTAATCAACAGGTTAATATACTTACACATTTAATACATTTACTAAAATTATTTTGTACATGGTAGCACCCCTAGTTTACACAATGGCTATGGACGGCCGGTTAATATAAAAAGCCTGATCTGTTTTGTATTTCCTCGAGAGATTGTACATTGATTATGTTCAGAATTTGATCCCCTGAATCGGGATCGCGATTCTTATAATTCCTTGTTATTATGATTTTTTTCAGGTTTATTGTGTTTTTGATTTACAAAAGAAGAATGATGGTAAACAGAAATTGTCAAATATGAGGAAAATTGTGATGTTTTCCTGTTTTGTTTATCTATGGGGTAGATATAAGTTTAACCATATTGGATCTCTCCCCATGTGCTTTGGTATTTACACGTATTTTGCGTATCGGATATTGATAACTCAAATGATATCTGTGACGTTTGTATTGATGACCCCGCTCTGGCGCAATGGTCTCTGTTAAGAACTACTGAAATGAGAGTACCAGATTCGATTCCCGATACGGTCAACATTCTTGGATTACTTAACCAACGACGTAGCAGTTAAACACACTCTACACGATCCAAACCAACCGCCGACAGAGGTAGACTCAGTCGCGTCTCCCATCGTCTGACAGCTTTCCATACGGTTGGGACCAACTATGGGCAATGTTGTGATGAATCCGCTCCCGACCAAGGTAGTCCAAAGTCGTTTGATTCCCCCAACATCTGCAAGCTCAGCATGACAACCGTAGAAACAAGTTTTGTCTACCGGAGAATGGACATAATAACAAATAAGTGACAGATTGACGTAAGATTTCTTTTAACACTTAAAAAATATTTTTTTCTTTTCTTCGATCGACATAAGTCTACAAGCGATTATACACGAGTTGACAGGTCGCGCCATGCTCGGGCAGAAGACATGTTGACATTGACAGAAAAAACTTTGTCTTTTCTTGACAGAATAGATATAAAATCGCTATGCTAAGCCTGCTGGTCGGTCGACCAACATCTACAAGGTAGATTTTCATACCAAGAGGACCAGGGTAACCTCTGTCGGAGATTGGTTTGGATTGTGTAGAAGGCCTACTACTGAACAACAGTACCGAACTACTAATAACGATCATTCACTATCAGGATCAACCACACAGAACTACCCACCATCAAAACTGGTGAACAATGTCACAGTGACATCGCATTATCTGCCCAACAGTTTTGCCTAGAACCAGCTGATTTGTGGCCCAGCACCGAATGATAATAACGATGCAATTCGACTCGACCAATTTGGCACCGCTATTTGCATCTATACGTCGCTAATCATAATTGACGAATAGGTATATGTTCGGCGGGAGTGAGTTGTGTAGCGATAGCATGGACAAGGATTGCGGAAGCTAGATTCGGAGGTGGCATAGTTAATGATGATGCTTTTGATGTGTTCTGTGCTTTTATTTAGACAGCGAAGGACTACATTTTTTTTCTGAAACTTTCATAACAGCAGCCTGGAGTCTGGAAGTTTGTGATTGATATACCCTTGCATCGGAGAGCACGTAAATGTCGGTCCTGCACCTGAGCTCTCTCCAGTCATGTGGGATTGCCGTCCCATCGGACTATGAGAGCGAGGGAATAGAGAGTGCGCCTGTGTCTGAGCAAATGCTTGTGCACTATAATATGTCCTGCGCAGCTAGCTGATCTCCTTAGAGAGAATGGCCGCCGTAGCCGACCATCGGTCTGGACGCCATCATAATAAATATTATTTTAAAATTTCTAGAATACTGTGGACGAATCAAGAAATAAAGTACCGCATTTATTGTTGTTATACTTTTAACGTCCGCAACAGTACTTCATGCATGTTAGATTAATTGTATGTATTCCGCGATTGTGTGGTCATTGTTTAGTCCGGATGTAGCATCAGTCTCTTTTGGACCATTGTTTGTCATATACCCGTATTGATATCTTCATAATGGCAATTAATTAATCCGTTGCCGATACCCATTAGTGAATGATAATAGATGTTCCAAAGAACATTATTAAAATGTAGATAGGGATTGGATTTATGTCTCATATGTAGTGTTTGATTTTATTCCTTCCAGAAGTAATTTAAAGGGATGTGAGAGAGATATCATGGTCTATTTCTGACTATGATGGTCTATTAAAAGGAAATGCGCCATATTTGGGATACTTAAGTTAATAAATTAGTAGCTATAAGCGAAGACTTTGTTAGTAGCTTTGTGATGTATATTATTTTGGAACAGTTTTTTGTTCTAGCCGTAATTACTACTTTTGGAGAAGCTTTGTTTAAATAAGATCCCACGAAAAACATTCAATGTAAAAAAGCCAAGTCTCTATGCAATCTTTTCACCGTAAAAAGTTTTAAGATCGCATCGTAGCCAAGTCCTCTTCACCTTATTTTGTAATGATAAATAAATATTTAGAGACTGTATCAATAGTTTTACTTACATTATCATAATAGGGACTTGGCAATGAGCACAGGTTAAAAGCTGTTTGCTGGAATTAATCTTTCTCTGTGATATTAAAGTTTAAGCTTAATAATTACTTTCAGCTCGTCTAATATGTTTTTGTGTTTGTATCTTATTGTGCTCATTGCCAAGTCACTATTATTATAATGTAAGTAAAACTATTGATACAGTCTCTAAATATTGATTTATCATTACAAAATAAGGTGAAGAGGACTTGGCTACGATGCGATCTCAAAACTTTTTACGGTGAAAAGATTGCATAGAGACTTGGCTTTTTTACATTGAATGTTTTTCGCATATATTAACCGGTCATAATAATATACATAGATACATATGTACTATAATGTTGTTGCAATTAATTTTAGTTTCAGATTGGTTATTTCTTACATAGAGGGCGCTATCAGTGAAATCATAAGAAACATTTTAAGTACTACTAATAATAAGATATGTAACGAAACCATAGCGCGATTTAGAAATGTACAACGCCATCTATCGAGCATGCATACATTATTTGTCGCATTGCATTGAACTTGAATTTTTAGTTTATGTATCGAGCTCTATGTATTATATTTAATACATAAAAAATCTATCTAATTTATAAAATAAACCAATTCAATATTTTTTGTAGATACGTAAACAAAGAACAAAATTAACAATGCAGTCGAAATTGATACAAAACACTCTAGCAAAACCGCAAATATAAAATTGTTTTCTATAGTTTTTTATTTTATAACGTTTTTATAATTTTCCCTTTGTATGTGGCTGACAACCTGCACTGGTGCTAAATTTCAAGGTTCTAAGTCCACTAGAAGTACCTTAGAATTTTGATGATCGGTCAGTGAGTCAGTGGGTGACAGAATAGTGTAACTTTGATCGACCGTAACTCGTAAACTATTTAATTTATTCAATTATCATGAAATTTTAAGGATAAGCTTGTTGTAATGCTTTCTCTCGGTCACCGAAAACCCAACCCTCTAGCTTTGTCCGCATCGAAGATATAGGGGGCAGAAATAGCCGCGAATCGCTTCGAGAAAAGATGGTACGGCCGTGTTCGCTCTGCTTGAGACTTGGCTGGGGCACTCCCGTGCCCTCAGATAAACAATAAAATTGTAAGTCGTTGTGGCCTACTGCTTAAAGCACCATCACCATCATCCAGACAAGTGCCAATTTAACTTTTCTAAGATATATAAATGTATTTTCTATATATCTTGGACACAAATGACTGATTAAAGGTGAAGGAAAACACCTTGAGGAAACCTGGACTACAAAGGCTGAAATCACCAACCCGCATTGACGTGGTGATCAACGCTCAAACCCCTTCGTGTGATAGGAGGCCCTAGCCCAGCAGTGGGACGGTTAAAACGCTGATGATGGTGAACAATTTTATACATTTCCATACAATAAAATCCCTAGAAGCTCAGTCTCTCAAAACCGATATTTGTTTTACTGGAGTTTCTATAAGTTTCAGAGTCTCATGGTTTATAAGCTCATCACAGTACGAAGCCCAAGTAAACCGGCTACGGTAAGTGCGTTTACGAAACTGAAAGCGTACCCGCGGCATACACTTTGTTCAGCAACTTTTATTAGTATTGGAAAAGTTATATCGGCATTTTTTGTTGCCAAAACTTTCGGTCGGTAAAAACTGTCAGGTGAATGAATACTTGAATTCGCTTGTGGTGTGGTTCCGTAGGGTTTTTATGTAACATTGCCTTCTAAGAAATATATTGTTCGCTTTACTTCGCTGTCTGGATAGTAACCCAGGTAAGTTCATATATAGAGGGGCCCATTAGGGCCAAGTTATAACGGAGCTGCGGGTTGTTCGCAAGAGTTACCGAGGCCCTGGCACATAAGAACCTCCAGAAGGAACATAGCGGGTTTTAGTCAGTAAGAGTCTGACGCTCCCTCCAGCTGTACCCACAGTGTAAGGGGTTATTTGATGATGTCCCACGAAAAAAAGGTAAGTATATTTATGTATATGTGTCTGATTGTCTCTTTAGCTTTTCGCGGGGAAACTGAACCGATTGAGATAAAATTTGATGTATGATATATCTAGATAGGTTGTAAGCTGTAGGACTTGGTTGGTAACTTTCCTTGAAACGCGGCTGAAAGAAAGTGAAACACTGCCGTAAGAACAACAAAGCTAAACACTTTCACTTTCTACAACGGACCCCTAAAAAGTTATATTCTATGTTTACCGAGTTATTTATCGTTTTTTAATGAACGCCACCATCTTGAGGGGAATTGTGCTGAAACTGATCACGAAGTATGAAGTGCCTAAGTTCGGTGTTAGCGATTGTTCGACACTCCCCCAGTTTAAAATTGATAATGTTGAGATGGGAGAATAATGAAGCAACTTGTATACTGTTTTAGTTGAGGCCTCTACGCGTTTGTAACTAGCCTTTTTATATTGTGACCTTGAGAAAATCATCCAGTTTTTCGTTTGATAATAGCAAAGATATTATTTTATGTTTGTTAACGCGAATATTACATAGGTACTCCCCGGTATGAGAAATGTTGATTGAGCTGAATTGATGAGCTAATTAGTCTCATATTTACAAAAAAAAACTTTAATAAAAATACAGAACTTTACGAAGACAAACTTTTACTGAAAAAGCGAAAGCCTAACACTATAGTTACAACAACGATGTTGTTCGTTTTAAAGTAAAATTTCCCTACTAGTTAATATTGAAAGAAATGTAACTCTGTCTATACGTTTTTAGAGAAAACGATGCCACATTTAACAATACGTAATACATCAGTTCCATCAAATAATTGAAAATGCAGTGAATGAAATGCAATTATTATGTGCAACTGTGTACAGATGACGCTGTTTTCATGTAAGTGGGTGGATCACAATACGTTCTAATTTGGGTTGGCAGAGCGCACTGACGTTTGGTGCAATAAACATGAATGGTGTTGCAAGAGTATAATGTTTTCCCACAAAATGGGGAAAGATGAAGTTTTTAAGTTTGACCTTTATACTATTTAAAAATGAAATATGGGTTCTTAAATCATGTTTAATCGTGTCGTAGACTCAGTACTTTAGAATTTATTTAAATACCTAATCTTAAAAATAACACAGTTTTTATACGCAACGAATTGATACGTTACGTACGAGTTGTCATTTTAATTAGAAAGTAGAAGTTGGAAATATAGGTTTGGTTATTAATAGCCACATTGATAAGTTGTAGAACAATTGTAACAATATACAAAGAACAGAAATTTGCAGTTATAAGCAGTGACATGCCATCGCCAAAAACCACATGACCAAAGCTTAATTATCAAAATCTCAAACTGAAGTAACAAACCTGAATTTGGTAACCCCGGCACAGCCCGTTAGTTGTTATTTATTGCTCAATATTACGAAGCGCCACTTACCCCGTAATATCGCAAATTATGTGCATATGTTAATTCAGCAACGAGCACAACCCGCGAGATACGAGCTCGTACTGCGAGAATTGTTGTTTTACTTCGCGTAAAGGTTATAGCGCTTTATTTTGATGTGCTGTTAGAGATACAAGCGCTTTCAATACCTTTAGTTAACTACAGACAAAAAATTTGGATAAAAAATCCGACCGTCTACTTTCACTGCTGAAATGATTTGAACCAATCACTTCGATATTTCCTAAACTGTGTTGTGTATTGTGACAGCTTATAACCTAAAATTTGGCACAATTCTAGCCGCTTAATTTTTTTTTCCCTTTAAAAAATACCCAGGCATTTTGAAGTCAAATGAAAGAAGTCAAATGAAACCAAACCTTATCCATCCCATTTGACACTTAGAGAAACACCCTGTACAGTAAGTTTAAGATGATTCTCAATGGGCATGGATAGGCAGAACTGTGGTCATTGGTCACAATACATATTAAATCTTTAAAATAAATCATTCTCATAAGATTTGTTTTATTTATATCTTCAGTTTGTCTGCAGACGCGGTTTTATGCGGATTGTCTTTAATTCTATTTATACCTATTGAAAATGGGAAGGGTAAATTATTATGCCATGCGTTTATTTCTTAGAAGTACCTACTTATTTTTGTAGCAACGCTTTTGTTTGAAATAATATTTTTACTATTGACTTATTTCCTAAATCCTAAATAAATAATTGTCCGTACTGAATATCTCAATTTTTGAGCTAATATAATGAAACAGAGAAATATCTAACATAGTAGCTATTGAAAATTTAAATGTTTCTCCTACCAATTATAAATTTGTGGTCATATACAGAAAGTGAAGCTACTTGCTGACTTCAAGCGATCAACATACACACGGAGTATGTAAACCCTTCCAGAATATATACACTAATACTATGTACTATCTAATCAGCATTTCTCAGTACCCATCATCAATAACCATAAGATGTAGGTACTAAAGTCAGTCCAGCGAGGCGGCACCAGATTTAAGGGGTGGTTGGAGCCTAGCCATGCGTCCTGACCAATTGCCTCACCTATCTGATCGATTATCATGCTCTGATGAGGCTTGTTAAGCATAATGTTTACTTGAACATAATTGTAGTGAATCAAGTCGCTAAAATAGCTAATGTGTCAGTCTAGTTTATGGGTATGGTGATAAGTTATGATTCGTCGTATATACGTCGCAATAACACATATATAGAGGTAGTATTAGTAGTGAAGGGTGGGCGTTTTGGGGGCTGTCTTTTGTTTTGACGTTTGAAAAGTGCTCATAATATCTCCAATTCTGTGTCAAAAGCTGATAACATTTTGTTGTGTGATAATCACTAGTATTGTATTGGTCGCTTTGCAATTTACTTCATTTCGCAAGTTCCTAGCTGATGCTTACAGTATTCAAAATCGAGATCATTCAGAAACCTGATGCGAAGTGTGAGTGAAAGCGATGTGAAATGCGAGTTCTTGTTCAATTTTTGAATTGTTGAATTTTGAAAAATTGCGATTTACTTGCCATATCATCTTTAAAAAACACGGGTTCTTCTGCAGCGTGTCTTTTTCTAGTACAGTAATCAAAATAACTGAATTCGGCTTTCAATATTCATTAATTAAATAAAGAACTCTCAAATATTACTCAATAGTCCTTATTATTGGCCCAATTACAGATTGATTGGATATTAATTATGAACTTTAATTAATAATTCAATAAAAAATACATTTTATGTGTACAGGTGCCTTTTTGAGTGGGAAATTATCAAATAACTCGTCTCGCTGTGAGCACAGCTGGAGACTCTTACTGACAAAAATCCACTTCTATTCCTTCTGGAGCCCTTTGTGTGCCAGATCCTATTAGGCCCCCAAATACTGGTGCCCTTAGGTTAACGAAGGATTCTTGCAAGGTAACCGCGGTGGCCACGTGGTTAAAGCACCAGCCTCTCAAGTAAGAGGGTGCGGGTGTCATACCAAGGAAAGTACCAATGTAACTAAGTTATACGTACTTTATAAATATATCTTGGATAGCAATGACTAAGTAAACGTGAAGGAAAACGTCTTGAGCAAACCTGGACTTTAAAGTCTGAAATTACTAGTCCATCTCGTGCTAGCGTGGTGATTAACACAACAGGAAACTGACAAATTTTGTCAATCAACTTTGAACCATTATGCTTCAGCACTAAAGTTGAAAATCTTTTAAGAAAATTGTGAATGAATAAAAAGGCTAATGATTATGATGAGGATGACTACTCTTATTCTAGCTCTAGTCCATTATTCTATACACCTCTAGATGACGGTATAATTCGGACGCTAACTTTTCATGCATCGCATATTTTTGCATTCATTTCCACGTCACAGGCTTAGCTTACACGTCAAGTACGTTAGCCCAGTGTGGGCTAGTGAGGGGCAAAACAAATAGTGCTGCGCCAGGCCTCTGTCCGACATTACGGAGACATGACATGTCATGCGGCGTGTTAGGCAAATAGAACGGTTGGACGCGATGTCGAATAGTGTTGTACCGATTTGTGCAGTGATGGCCATATGGTAATCGATAGCGATAATTTTGATAATTCGACGGATTTTTGTTTTAGCTCTAATGAGCAGGTATTCTTTTCTTAGTAAGTCGTGGTGGCCTAGTGGGTAAAGAGCCGACCTCTCAATTAATAGTGCGTGGGTTGGATTCCAGGTCAGGCAAGTACCAATGCATTCTATGTTTGTATGTACTTTCTAAGTATATCTTGGACACCAATGACTATGTTTAGGATAGCACGTTAAACTGGAGGTCCCGGCTGTCGTTGAACATCCTTGGCAGTCAGAAGCCAGTAAGTCTAACGCCAGTCTAACCAACGGGTATTGGGTTGCTCGAGTAACTGAGTTGAGGAGGTCTGATAGGCAGTCGCTCCTTGTTTAACCCTGGTACTCAGCTGAATCCGGTTAGACTGGAAGCTGACACCAACATAGTTGGGGAAAGGCTCGGGAGATACTAAGACCTTCATCTTTTTGATCACTTGTCCAGAAGGGCCTCCGGCCTAGGCCTGCCGAGGCTGCTGGTTGTTCGTAAAAGTTACCGCGGCCCTGGCTCACAGACCAAAAGAACAAAGTGGCTTTTACTCAGTAAGAGTCTGACACTCCCTCCAGTTGCACCCACAGCGGGAAGGTTTGTTGCAAAACTGTAATAGAAACAACAATATTTCAAAGAAAAACTGCGGCCTTCCAATGTAAAAATATATTTTACAGAAAAGAGATTGTCTGCGCATAGCACAATAAAGTTCACTACAAAGGCTAGGTATCAATTCTTTTATTTCGTAAGATTCTTGCATTTTCAACAGACCTGACGCTAAGTGCAATCGATTCGAAAAATGCAGTCTTTTGCATTTTTTTTTTTCGTTTGTTTGTATTCTCTTCGGGTAGTTATTTATAAGTAGTTGTGCTCCACAAAGGAATTATCGGGATTCCTTTTTCAAGACGTGATGCAACGGAGGGTAGCTTGAAGGTAGTTATTAATAATAACATGCCTTATGGTCGTTCAGTCGGGAAAATATTCTTTGTTTCTGATTGCGTTTTCTTCTTGTATCGCGAGGCCAGTTATTTATAATTAACTTTTTGTTTACTCTGATCCGCGCAAGACATAGTTATTATTATTCTACTTGTAAAGTAACGTATATTAAATGTGTGTTGCATTTCGTAAGTAGTTATCATTAGCCTAGCCTTTTCCCAATTATGCTGAGTAATAGTGTTGTGTTGACGTGGAGCGACAGCCTGGGCAATCTAAAACCCTTTGAAGACTAACTATCAGACTTTCTGGCTTCGATGGCTGACACGGGAAAACTCGTCATGACAAAATGGCCACCTATCCACGGAAGGACAGACCGAGCCCAAGGCTGCTTTTCTTTATGATTGATCGATTCATGCAGGTGTTAGTTAACCACGGCCTAACTTCAGTATGTATTTAAAAAAAAAACATCTGTAAAATAAGTTTACGATTGTTAAAATCAAACATCACAATATCACCATATTCATTGACAATAACCAGTATTATCCGCGATACGGAACGCTCAATTTATGCCAACCAACGTCCTCGTTTGAGTACATGCGCCATACGGCCTCACGTAAGTACATACATACGACTGAAATCTAAAATACGACTTAGATTACACCACGGCACGATATATGAGCTCATTTTGTGGCGTCGTGTTACCTATATTTTGGCTCGAATGATGTTTTGTGACAACGACTAATGTCGAACCGGGTGTTTACTGCCTATCCACGTGAAAATGATTCAGATTCCAGTGCGAATGAGACCATGAGAGTCCTGGATAGATCTATCTCTTTCTTGTATTGGGAGATGGAAGGAGTTTTCTTGTTTTGTAAAGCTTAGGTTACTAAGCTAAGTAACAGTCGAACAGATTGATTGATCATGAAGTTAAGCAACGCTTGGAGGGGTGACCATCTTGTTATGACGAATTCCTCTTTGTTTGGGAAGGTGCGTCAAATTGGTGTGTTCCGGGTATCTTTTGAACATGTATGCCAGTAGCCAGAAAAGCGGACAACCAGTCTACCAAGGGGGATCGGGTTGTCCGGGTAACTAGATTGAGGAGGACAGATGTATCTAGAAAGATGGGATAGAACAAAACTGGAAGCCAAACCCAACATACTTAGGATAAGGCAAGCAGGTGACGACATGACTAAGAGTAGCTTATTGAATCAGGCGTTACTTTGCGGAAATCCATTACAATTAATGTTAGAAAATAATATCTAGTTTTAATTCCGCGAGACAAAAATCCAGCATTGGGTGCAGGATGCACATGCAATACCGCCCTCCCGCCCACTTACACAAGCACAAGCAAGGAAGGGAAGATACCACCCTCCCTCCCTCATGCACCTGGACACGGAGAAATGGCAGCAAGCCCTGCAACCAAGCCGACTCGACACGTGTTTCGCCCCTCCCCGGGGCATCTTCAGGAGGTGTTGACTCGACGACCGCTCGGGCGCGAATGAGCATTACGGACGGCTCTTGCCCTTTATATACCTCACCGATGACGCAATCTAGAACGGTCGACACTTACGTCACAAAGACGCCTGTGTCGATCTACCTACAATTACATTTAAAAGAGGTGATGTAATTAAGTTCGTTTGTTCGTTCAACAGTGTATAGCTATCATTATGATTATGTCTGGAGATTTCTAACTGCTCCAACACACACAACCTGAAACTTTTATTACATACATGCAAAACTTTATATGTATCGTTGTCGCTTAAGGAATGGCCGGTGTCTATTAAATGTTTTGCGAAATGTGATTTTTCTGGATGGCCATTTCTGTAAGCGGCAACATGTTCCCCATATCGTTTTTCAAAATTACGTCCGGTCTGACCCACATAGACTCCGTTACAGTCGTTACATATTAATTTATAAATACCGGATTTTTTGGAATTTTCTAGTTTATCTTTACCGTTACATAAATTACGTAAGTTATGATCTGATCGAAAAGCGACGTAAACATTATGTTTTTTAAGAATATTTGCGATTTTATCAGAAATTGGGCCTATGTAGGACAGACTGCCGACGTATCTATTAATTCGTTCGGGAGTACATGCATAAAGAAGTGAGCGAACCCTATCATACTGTTTATTTCTAATTATATTGTCAATAACCTGCTTGGAGTAACCATTTGAAATTGCTATTTGATGTAATATTTTAAGTTCTTTGGCGTAATTATCTGTGGATAGTGGGACTGACATAAGACGGTGTACATAGCTGCGGAAGGCTGCTAGCTTGTGTTGTAATGGGTGACATGAAGAAGCAGGGATTGTCGTGTCGGTGTGAGTGGGTTTTCTATAAATTTGGAAATCTAGTTTGTTATTTACTCGAGTGATAGTTAAATCCAGAAAATTGAGTGACTTGGAGGATTCTATTTCTAATTTGAATTTAATTTTGGGATGGGAAGTGTTCAGTTTTTTGACGAAGTTGTCTATCTGACGAATAGTACCCGTCCAACAGATAATTACGTCATCCACATATCTGTAATAAAACAGGATGTTAGGATCGCCCACCACATATTTGTTTTCAAAGTCATCCATGAATATTTCCGCCATTAATGGACTTAAAGGTGATCCCATTGCTAACCCTTCTTTTTGGCGGAAATATTCATTATTAAATCGAAAATAGTTTTGTTTCATGCAAACGCGTGTGAGATTGAGAAGATCATATATTTCTCCAGGATGTAGACGTTGCCTCTCCAAATGGTTCCCCAAAATACTTAAACACTCCTCAAATGGAACATTTGTAAATAAACTATCAACATCCAGTGATATTAATTTCGAATTTTGAGGAATGTTGATAGTTTTGATTTTTTCAATTAAGTCTAAACTATTTTTTAAGCTGAAATTTGGAGTAAAAGAAGATTTGGCCCTTAATAAGTTGTTCAAATATTTAGCTAAATCGTATGTTGGAGCACCAATGTAAGAGACAACTGGGCGGATCGGGATATTTTCTTTGTGAGTTTTCGGTAATCCATACAACAACGGAGATCGTGGGTTCATCGGTATTTTATATTTCAATCGATCTGGAGAAATATATGATGTGTTTTTAATTGCATTTTTTAGTTCTAATGTAAACTTTTTTGTGGGATCAGAACTAAGACGTTCAAAATCCTCTCCTTGTATTACGTCGTTAATCTTCTGGTGGTACGTAGTTTTGTCTAAAATAACCACAGTATTGCCTTTGTCGGCTTTTGTAATTATTAAATTATCTTGGGTAATTTTGTTTTGAAGGGAACGGTGTACCTGTAATTCGGAAAAGTTTTGGGAAAAGGACGTATCTGAAGCTTTTTTGATTTGAATTGCCACCTGCTGTTTAACGACGTTATCCAATTTGCTTCTTACACAAGCCACTTCCGAATCTACCACCAAAGTTTCGAGCGATTTCTGGGATAACCGTGGTTTAATATTATATTTAAGGCCTTTCTCTAATAAAGAAATTTCAGAAGGCGAAAATTGGGTATTTGTATAATTTTTAACACGTGGGTAAAACGAGTGCAATGTATCTAAACTATTATTTTCTTCACGGTATCTATCATTGTACCGGTTATCCCGAGATAATCGCTCCAACTTCCTACGCTGTGACAAATATTTTTCATGCGCTATTTGGGAGGCGAAATCCCGGGCTTTATTGTCTAAAATATCAAACTCCACATTATGTAACCTGTAACTTAATTCTGAGTATAAAACTTTCAGGTGGAGTTTGATGTTGTCCCTAACTGAAAACCAGTGTTTGCATTCTTCATTCAACCACACCTGTTTAGCCTTCACCAAAGCAGCACTACTTGACCGGCTGTGTGTGTTGGTTTTAATATTAATGTAAGATGGAAATACTTTTAACTGTTTACACTGTTGATTGAACCAAACGTTCTGAGCTGCTAAGCGGTGGAGTTTGGTCAACTTGATGTAAAGCTTTGCCTGCTCAGCTGTACCTGCTGACTTAAGATAGCTTATTGAATCAGGCGTTACTTTGCGGAAATCCATTACAATTAATGTTAGAAAATAATATCTAGTTTTAATTCCGCGAGACAAAAATCCAGCATTGGGTGCAGGATGCACATGCAATACCGCCCTCCCGCCCACTTACACAAGCACAAGCAAGGAAGGGAAGATACCACCCTCCCTCCCTCATGCACCTGGACACGGAGAAATGGCAGCAAGCCCTGCAACCAAGCCGACTCGACACGTGTTTCGCCCCTCCCCGGGGCATCTTCAGGAGGTGTTGACTCGACGACCGCTCGGGCGCGAATGAGCATTACGGACGGCTCTTGCCCTTTATATACCTCACCGATGACGCAATCTAGAACGGTCGACACTTACGTCACAAAGACGCCTGTGTCGATCTACCTACAATTACATTTAAAAGAGGTGATGTAATTAAGTTCGTTTGTTCGTTCAACAGTGTATAGCTATCATTATGATTATGTCTGGAGATTTCTAACTGCTCCAACACACACAACCTGAAACTTTTATTACATACATGCAAAACTTTATATGTATCGTTGTCGCTTAAGGAATGGCCGGTGTCTATTAAATGTTTTGCGAAATGTGATTTTTCTGGATGGCCATTTCTGTAAGCGGCAACATGTTCCCCATATCGTTTTTCAAAATTACGTCCGGTCTGACCCACATAGACTCCGTTACAGTCGTTACATATTAATTTATAAATACCGGATTTTTTGGAATTTTCTAGTTTATCTTTACCGTTACATAAATTACGTAAGTTATGATCTGATCGAAAAGCGACTTAAAACTAGATATTATTTTCTAACATTAATTGTAATGGATTTCCGCAAAGTAACGCCTGATTCAATAAGCTATCTTAAGTCAGCAGGTACAGCTGAGCAGGCAAAGCTTTACATCAAGTTGACCAAACTCCACCGCTTAGCAGCTCAGAACGTTTGGTTCAATCAACAGTGTAAACAGTTAAAAGTATTTCCATCTTACATTAATATTAAAACCAACACACACAGCCGGTCAAGTAGTGCTGCTTTGGTGAAGGCTAAACAGGTGTGGTTGAATGAAGAATGCAAACACTGGTTTTCAGTTAGGGACAACATCAAACTCCACCTGAAAGTTTTATACTCAGAATTAAGTTACAGGTTACATAATGTGGAGTTTGATATTTTAGACAATAAAGCCCGGGATTTCGCCTCCCAAATAGCGCATGAAAAATATTTGTCACAGCGTAGGAAGTTGGAGCGATTATCTCGGGATAACCGGTACAATGATAGATACCGTGAAGAAAATAATAGTTTAGATACATTGCACTCGTTTTACCCACGTGTTAAAAATTATACAAATACCCAATTTTCGCCTTCTGAAATTTCTTTATTAGAGAAAGGCCTTAAATATAATATTAAACCACGGTTATCCCAGAAATCGCTCGAAACTTTGGTGGTAGATTCGGAAGTGGCTTGTGTAAGAAGCAAATTGGATAACGTCGTTAAACAGCAGGTGGCAATTCAAATCAAAAAAGCTTCAGATACGTCCTTTTCCCAAAACTTTTCCGAATTACAGGTACACCGTTCCCTTCAAAACAAAATTACCCAAGATAATTTAATAATTACAAAAGCCGACAAAGGCAATACTGTGGTTATTTTAGACAAAACTACGTACCACCAGAAGATTAACGACGTAATCCAAGGAGAGGATTTTGAACGTCTTAGTTCTGATCCCACAAAAAAGTTTACATTAGAACTAAAAAATGCAATTAAAAACACATCATATATTTCTCCAGATCGATTGAAATATAAAATACCGATGAACCCACGATCTCCGTTGTTGTATGGATTACCGAAAACTCACAAAGAAAATATCCCGATCCGCCCAGTTGTCTCTTACATTGGTGCTCCAACATACGATTTAGCTAAATATTTGAACAACTTATTAAGGGCCAAATCTTCTTTTACTCCAAATTTCAGCTTAAAAAATAGTTTAGACTTAATTGAAAAAATCAAAACTATCAACATTCCTCAAAATTCGAAATTAATATCACTGGATGTTGATAGTTTATTTACAAATGTTCCATTTGAGGAGTGTTTAAGTATTTTGGGGAACCATTTGGAGAGGCAACGTCTACATCCTGGAGAAATATATGATCTTCTCAATCTCACACGCGTTTGCATGAAACAAAACTATTTTCGATTTAATAATGAATATTTCCGCCAAAAAGAAGGGTTAGCAATGGGATCACCTTTAAGTCCATTAATGGCGGAAATATTCATGGATGACTTTGAAAACAAATATGTGGTGGGCGATCCTAACATCCTGTTTTATTACAGATATGTGGATGACGTAATTATCTGTTGGACGGGTACTATTCGTCAGATAGACAACTTCGTCAAAAAACTGAACACTTCCCATCCCAAAATTAAATTCAAATTAGAAATAGAATCCTCCAAGTCACTCAATTTTCTGGATTTAACTATCACTCGAGTAAATAACAAACTAGATTTCCAAATTTATAGAAAACCCACTCACACCGACACGACAATCCCTGCTTCTTCATGTCACCCATTACAACACAAGCTAGCAGCCTTCCGCAGCTATGTACACCGTCTTATGTCAGTCCCACTATCCACAGATAATTACGCCAAAGAACTTAAAATATTACATCAAATAGCAATTTCAAATGGTTACTCCAAGCAGGTTATTGACAATATAATTAGAAATAAACAGTATGATAGGGTTCGCTCACTTCTTTATGCATGTACTCCCGAACGAATTAATAGATACGTCGGCAGTCTGTCCTACATAGGCCCAATTTCTGATAAAATCGCAAATATTCTTAAAAAACATAATGTTTACGTCGCTTTTCGATCAGATCATAACTTACGTAATTTATGTAACGGTAAAGATAAACTAGAAAATTCCAAAAAATCCGGTATTTATAAATTAATATGTAACGACTGTAACGGAGTCTATGTGGGTCAGACCGGACGTAATTTTGAAAAACGATATGGGGAACATGTTGCCGCTTACAGAAATGGCCATCCAGAAAAATCACATTTCGCAAAACATTTAATAGACACCGGCCATTCCTTAAGCGACAACGATACATATAAAGTTTTGCATGTATGTAATAAAAGTTTCAGGTTGTGTGTGTTGGAGCAGTTAGAAATCTCCAGACATAATCATAATGATAGCTATACACTGTTGAACGAACAAACGAACTTAATTACATCACCTCTTTTAAATGTAATTGTAGGTAGA
This sequence comes from Heliothis peltigera, assembly GCA_958496145.1. Lineage (NCBI taxonomy): Eukaryota > Metazoa > Arthropoda > Insecta > Lepidoptera > Noctuidae > Heliothis > Heliothis peltigera. The sequence continues at coordinate 4,558,295 of OY292341.1, forward strand.
TCGACACAGGCGTCTTTGTGACGTAAGTGTCGACCGTTCTAGATTGCGTCATCGGTGAGGTATATAAAGGGCAAGAGCCGTCCGTAATGCTCATTCGCGCCCGAGCGGTCGTCGAGTCAACACCTCCTGAAGATGCCCCGGGGAGGGGCGAAACACGTGTCGAGTCGGCTTGGTTGCAGGGCTTGCTGCCATTTCTCCGTGTCCAGGTGCATGAGGGAGGGAGGGTGGTATCTTCCCTTCCTTGCTTGTGCTTGTGTAAGTGGGCGGGAGGGCGGTATTGCATGTGCATCCTGCACCCAATGCTGGATTTTTGTCTCGCGGAATTAAAACTAGATATTATTTTCTAACATTAATGACTAAGAGTAGCAAAAATATAACTAACATTTGTTAAATAACAATGTTTTTATCTTCTTTTTCACTTAAATATCTTCAAGCACATCCTTAGATGTGATCCTAATATATACAAGTTCAGCGCCTTTAACATACGACAATTATAACCATTCTATTTGACATTAATAATTACCTAATCTCCATATCCAAACAGCTTCAAACCAAGTTCGCGCGACGCACTAATTCAAAATTCAATAAATAATCGAATTTCTAATTATGACGTTTGTTTAGTGTAATGATTTCATTGTTTATTTACAATCAACTGAAACGCGATGTATCCGATATGGACGATAAATTAATCAAGGATGATATTACTAAAGTAATTAACATGTTCTGAATGTTGTGATTTGAATTTTAGTTGCTTATTCATATAGGTTTTTCACCATCTGCATTTATATTGTAATTGTAATAAAATATAATATGAACATAATAATGCAAAATACTAAGTCCAGAAGATCGTATTGAGCTCTTGGAGGAAGAAACGTTGAGTCCAAAACACACAAAACTTAACAAAATACTGAGTGGAAGGGACAGCCCTCCGCATCCTGAAATGGTGCATTCAGCTCCTTATTTGGAATCATATTTCACTGGAATTATTCTCAGGATTTTTTTATTTTTTCCTGAATATTCTTCTCCTATTCAGTCTGCGGAGGGATGTACCTTACATTCTGTATAATGCTTAATTATTACAAAAATCGATTTTTTTTATTTTTATAACATTTTCTTAACACTAACAAAACAGAAAACTAACAACGATAAATAAATCTTCATAAAACCGCACACAACATTTTATTTATTAAAAGCACATTTATTTCTCAAACCACCGTAAGAGCACTTACGACACTTTCAAACGAGTAATTACTGCGACACTTACACATACGACACTCAACAATTAAAAAGTCACTAGCTTATTACGAAAAACTGTTCAAAGAAATTCATTCTGTGAAAAAGAGTGAACTTAATTAACTTGGACTGGTAGAAGTCAGTTGTGGAAAACGGCTGAAGGTTTTTTACCTCCAGCTCAGTCCGACACTTGGCGATGAATTAAATTACAAGAAAAAGCTGTTTTTTTAAATGGACGTAAGCGACAGCTGACTTCGCTAAACTTAATACGGTTTTTTTTTCAAGTGGCTTCCGCTTTGTTGTTTGAGGTGTTATGCTTTTTTCAGTCTAGACTAGTTGTTTATAATTTTGTTTGTGTTTACAATTGAAATATTTAACTTTTCCCTTGGAGACACAGACTATCTTTGTATGTACCTACAGACGCTGGCACATCAAGCTACGAAGATCAATCAAATTTCTTTAATAGATTTACAACTTTTTCTCTGAAGCATATGATTCAAAGTTGACTGGGAAAACATTAGGTACATCTATAAATATAAAATTATAAAGTATGCAGTACACTGAACCACTTAAAAAGGATTAAAAATAAACTGAAAATTCAAGTTTGATTTCTTCGCATGATTAATATTAACTTTCGTTATTCTTAATCCTCTTAACAAGACATTCAAACAATTTTTAAAATGAGTTATTTTAAATAGTAGAACGCGTCGAGCGTGCGTTTAAATTAAAATCATTTTGAACCTCAGAGATTTATGCATTATGAGATATTAAATAACTTTTTTTAATGTCATTTCTTATTGATGATGCCTTTATTAGAAGTCAAATATTTGATTTTTATGAATTATCTACAGTGATATTTCATTAAAATCAAATATTTAAATTAATCTTAAATTATGTCATCAGTTTGTGAAAAAACATGGTCTTTTCAGGTCTAAAGGTATGTATTACATATGCATTACTTAAGCATTTTTAACTGATAAAATGTGTTTTACACTGAGATGTATGTATTTATGTGGTATATAAGTGATAGATTTTTTTTACTAATTCAGAATAATTAAATAAAATAGTGATAAATGAACAAATTTTACAACGAATTTTAAGTTTGAATACTACGAGAATATGACATATAAAAATATAATTTTCACCTAAAACAATTACAAACAAAAAGTACGTTTAGCGTCATCACAGCCGGTTGGAAATGTATTACTAATTGTACAAAGAGTATGTCTGTGACTGTACCTCGCTTCAAACACATTGGCTTTGTGAAAAGGTTAAAAGAGTAGATTTTAAAATGTTTTTAATAGAGATGAGACTTGATATTTCGGCTTTATATTTTGGCCGAATTTCATATTACTGGAACATGGACATGGAAAGCTCAATCTCTGAATGAAAAGAGGCCTATGCCTTGCAGTGGAACAATAAAAAGGCCGATGATGATGGAAAGCTTAATTAAAAAATCCGTATACAGTAAACCTATAAAAAGATTTTTAATAGTATATTTGCTTTTTATTATCTCACAAGCATTTTTAAAACAATCATACATATTTTTAGTACAATCAAAGGTTTGGAAGGATTTTTTCCGATTCAATTAACAACAGAACATTCACAAGCCAATAGGATCATCATTTTATCGGCAACGGTCTAACGCCAAGCTATCAACGAACTGGCAGCTCGGTTCGAAGTAAAGCTGATGGCTTGCAGGCAGCTGACGGGAACAACCCCTTAGTTAGCAACGTCAAATGAAAACAACAATACAACGCCGAAACACCAAAATTCCTCCTCAGAAACGCCACACAATATTCACTGATGACGCAAGAAATTCCCGCATATTTTTGTATTCGGCAACAACAAGGCCGAATTTACATTCGGCTTCATCGAAAAATCACGTACGCTACTCTAGTATCGCGAAAGGTACACGCTATGTATATGGGTGCCGAGCTTCGCAATTACATGTACCTTTGATGTGTGAGCCAGGGAAAATGAAATAATGGAAGTGGAAATATTTTGCCAACAGTTTGTCACCTCTGATGGATTGGTCTGATTTCAATGTATGCGAATTAGTGTTCGGGAGTATTAACGTATTTGGGACAAAAGTTATGAATAAAATATTATTATTTCGGCTTTGTTTTTGTTTGTTGTGTTTATTGTGATATTTAAATGTGTTTGCTATTGTTATTTGATATTTAAGTTGTATTTAATGAGTTACGGATAGTTGGTTATACCGTATCATTAATAAATATACAAAAATTGGATGCTTCTGTGAAATCTTTTTTTGTTTTATTTTTTTCGTGGGGAATCCTCAAATTTCACCTCCCGCTATGGGTGCAGCTGGCTGGGTCAGACTCTTATTGACAAAAACCCACTATTGCGGAGGTTCCTGTGTGCCAGGGCTACGGTGGCCTTAGCTTGACGCTTCCAACTTACATAAAGTTGGAAGCATTAATCCGTTTTTATCGCACGGTGGTTATGCAAACAATTTCTTCCTAAGATAACGCCTCATCTTCATGTGTGATAAGGCATAAACTACATTTGAGATTTTTAAGTAAACTGCACTTTTGTGATAATCGTATGCCAATCCAGCTGAAACCAGCCTCAATTTTTCCCCTTCCTAGTTATTTTTAAGGTTTGTGATACAAACAAACATATCTTAGCTCAGACTTAGCTGCAATCGGACGTTTATTTAGATTTAGACTGAAAAGTAGGCCAAGACTAAACTTTACGAACGTAAATGGATCAGACTGGAAGTCGGGTGAAATGCGGTGAAAGTTTCGATGCAATTTACGACTTCAGGCGACTTCTGTTTGATAGTCTCGATTGTTTGGGCGTTTCTAGAAGTTTATGTTTTCACTATTCCGTAGGTGCCGATGGGCTCTCTTTTATGTTTATTTATGGCTGTTCTAGATGTCGGTGCTGAATTTTATTAAATGCCTACATACTAAAATACTTTTGGGAGGAGATATTTTGTGACAGCAAGGATAGAATAGAGAGAATTTTTTGTTCATCATATAATTACATATTCAAATATAGGTGTGTATGTATATATTTTGTGTAGTAATTAGTGTAAATATGTTAAATAGTTAGTGATTGTGATTGTATTAACAATCAATAATACAAAAACGAATAGGTATAGGTAAAAAGGCAACAATCCTGCAGATTAAAAAAAATGGAAAGTTCTCTTCAACGTTCTTCGTGTAAAAAATGTGTGATAAAAACAATAATACAATAACTAACTATTTTACTGTTTATAACTTGAACTTTAATACAAAACATCAATCCTATAATAATGTACTAGTTAAATAGTACGAAATAGAAGAATTCCAATTTTCCGTTTCATAGTTCCATCAAAATCACACACACACACACATACCAAACTATTTCCAAAGTACCCACTGGAGCCCCTTCACCTGTTAGCTTCACCTACAATGGCCCTCACACGGCCTCATTAGTTAGGTCCTCTCATCATCTGTCATCCTCTCACAGCCAGGACACTTTGATCTCATGCCGACTAACTGGGTCAAAACATTGTCGATCCTTGAAACATGCACGACGTGTGCTGTGACGTCACAACAGAGACGTGCAGAATGTTAGGTCAGACAAATCGGAAAAAATCGGCACACCTTTTCCACACACGGTCGGTTAGCCCAGTGGCAAGCTATTGATTAGCTTGCATTATGAGTGCCCACACAACTGATAAACTACATATACTCTATACATAATGTATATTATATTTATAAACACATGTTATAACATCCAGACTACTACCAACAAGCATGCTCATCACACAAATGTTAACTGTGCCGGAAATCGAACCCTGGGACCCTCAGCTCGGCAGTCCGGCGTGGTAACAAGCGCCATCGGGGTCGTCAAAAGTATCGACTTGTTATAAAAAAGTGAACAGTCTCCATCTCCTACCGTAAGATCTAGAACAGGTAAGATAGCGGTCAAGCGCGTGATCAAAACAAATAAAAGCCAACAAAAAAATGTGTCTGTTCGCGGTAATCTCATAAACTGCTGAAGTGTTTTTATAAAGCTCATTATTTTTTCAAATATATGTCTCAACATTTTTGTGAACATGTGTGTTTATGCGTGTACGAGGCTACAAAACAAGTAATTTAAAATATTAAAGGCATGTTAACATAGCTGTTAACACGATTCCTACATGTACAATTTATTTAACTAGTACATACCTACATTATAAACAAAATAACGTCGAGACATTTTTTAAAAGACGATATTATATTAGACAATACTCACTACTTGTATGTAACAGTCTTTTCAAAACACACAAATATATATTTAAAAAATCGATGCCTAGTCATAACGTTGCCACAAAAAATATAGTACCTTTTATTATACTTAGATCATTTTTAACTTACAGGAGTTATTTTTCTGTTTTGCCTTCTTTGTGGCACAATACTCTTGAACTAATAGCTGAAAAGTTCGCCGGTTGCGCTGCACTTATGTTACGATTTATTATTATTGTTATCGAACAAGTACTGTCATTTGCTTTGAGCGGATTACATTCAGCACCAACTATTAGCTCTTATTATCTGCTCTTAAGGAATATTGTCGCATGTTCTTTTAATACAGGGTTCTTTTAATACTCCATAGACTGATGGGATGAGTTCAGCATACCATACTAAGAAGACTGGTTCATGAAATTGTTTCAGGAATGTTATGGAAAGAAAGCTGATTTCACGCGTCAATCGTCACGATTATTTCAAAATTCATTGCTGGACTTTTTATTTTAGCGGTATTATTAAAAAAATAGTTCTGCGTGCAAATAATGTAATTTTGCATTGAAAGAAAGAAAAAAAATACGAAAGTATCGGAAAAATAATAAAAAATTCCTGAGAAAAATACCAGTGAAATATGGTTCAAAATAAGTAGCTGAATGAAAAAAAACCCAGTATATTAATGTAGTATAGCTCACTTTTGGGCTAAGCGACAGAGTGTGAAACGTAACCCGATGTTATGCAGTAGGCACTAGCTTCCACCAGCGGTGTCAACCGCATCCCGTAGGGACTGTTTCGCGCACCTGGATAAAAGATACCTCATAGCCTTCCTCGATCAATGGGATGTCTAACACTGATAGAATTTTTCAAATCGGAACAGTACTTCTTGAGATTAGCGCGATCAAGCAAACAAACTCTTCAGCTCTATAAATTAAGTACGAATATTATGGTTCATATGAATAGTTAAAAAAATACGTTATCTTTATCTTAATGGCATATTATATAAGAAACTGAAATCTCTAAGGTTGAAATAAAATTGAATTTTTTTTAGTTTCGGCTGCATGGAGACGGATTTTGAAAACTAAAATTAATACAGCTTAAGAGAAACTTTGAGAATGCACGTCTATTGCACCTACATATAATAGTACATATATGCAACTTACATGAGATGGCTTTGAGTAAAGATTTTTTTAAAGATGCGGCCTGAATCTCAAAGTTGTATTAGTCAGAAGAAAGGTCAGAAAAATATATAAATATTTGCAAGTAAGGATAAAAATACAGACAGACTCCATTGTCACTACCTATTATTACATAGAATCAACTAATAGGCAATATATCAAAATAATTAAAAATAAAATAAAAAAGTTATTTATAACGGCCATTAATTTAAACACACCATGTATTATAACCGCAAGCCATTTCAATTTACATCCGCACTCACCTCGCATTTAACTGAATATTCCATGACTATACAACATTACACTTATTAATTATATTCAAAGGAACATTTACAACTAAATGATACCAATTACGGTAATTACTAAACATGAGTTGAATCACAGTTTTAAGGGATAGTTGTCGGGATAGATCAATGTCACACCGCCACACAATGACTCACACGATATAACGATCTTTTGTTTGTAGTTATTTTATATGACTTCCGATGTCCTTATCCCCGTCCCCGTAGGGTCGAGGCTTGGCAGCGGTACGGGCGGCCCTGGCACACAAGTACCTAGAAGGAACATAGTGGGTTTTAATCAGTACAAGTCTCGACACTCGTTTCAGCTTCACCCACAGCAGGATAAGTTTTTTGTACAAGCGCCGAATATGAAATACTGGTCTCATTATTGATGTTGGGTTAATGATTAAGGTCCCAAGTATAAGTAGTCAAGATTTCGTTTCTATCAAACGTCAATAGACTTTACTTTATTTACTTTTTTATTTATTTATTTAGTACTGTTATAAGTTAGCAATGTTATAAGTTAACAAATATTCCAAAGTACTTATAAACATCAACTTTGATTTTGATTTTGTCCACAGATATGCAACGATAGCTTATCTACTTATTTCGAAAAGGTCTTCAGAATTGTAAAACACCCAACTAGATGAATGTTGGAGCTGAATATTGAAATACATAATTAGCACAGGGGCCGTATATAACAAAGCAACTACAAAGCGAACGAAACTCGTAATCCGTTCAAACTGAACAACATAAAAACGCAATTTACATGATGCGAGTAAAGTAGTACACAGTTAAATTACTCAGGGAAACGTTAAAAATCAACTCACACAAATAACTAGTTCTTTCTCCCAGCAACTTCGTTAGCTCGACATTGCAAAAGAAAGTGTAAAAAACACAAAGTTTTTTATGCAATACACTGTAATTGTAGCTTCACTGAATAAAATGATAAAAAGTTAGAACTTCTCTTTAACTCGCGCGGCAAACATGAAATTAAATTGTGGCGTTCCAGTTTCTATGAGTGTTTTTTCGCGCCATTTACCTTTTCCACTTGGCCATTTCGTGGGGTGTACCTGGAATTGCCCTGGCCTGGGGATTGCGTTGGCCTCGCTACGGTAAAGTTTGGTATGAAGTCATTAGGCGCAAGTTGTGTGTTTAAGGAACTCGTGTTGTAGGTTACTGTTGGATAATATTAGTTTACTTGTGTAATGTGACTCTTATTTGGAGTGAAATTGATCGGCAGCCTTGTCTTAGCGAAGTTTCAATTTCTCTGAACATTAATGATAATCTAAGTTCCATACGAAAATTGTTACCATGTTATAAATAGATACCTGCCGGGGCTGCGGAATTGTTCGCAAGAGTTACCGCGGCCCTGGCACACAAAGGGCTCAAGAAGGAAGAAAAGTGTTTTTTAGTCAGTGAGCTTTAGTCACTCCTTCCAGGTGCACCCACAGCGGGAGGGGTTTTTGATTTAACGATTTCTCACTCAAAATTAAAAAAGTTTCGTTTAAATAGCATAGTTATTAATTTTCTCCGAAGGCAGATGTGCCCAAAATTAGGTAATTAGCTATAATCTAGTTCTGTGTAATGGAGTAGGGTGCTTGTTGTAAGTGGAATCAAGAAGAAACAAGTACCAACTTGAGGCTGCATCAGATAAATTCTACAAAGTACTTAATACTGCCCTACACCAGAACTGAACCCTAACACTTCATATCTAACACATTCAAAGGCATTGATTGCATCCACTAAAACATACATATGTACATAGAACATTATTTCCTAATTTGTAATGTATGGTTTAATACGCCAAAAAAGAAGGTCGATTCTACTTTTAAACATCAAAAATATAACAAGCAGGTATTAAAAACAAGCTTGTCGATATCGATAAAAACAAATAAATAACGAACACACGTAATGGACATTAAATTCAGTTTAATTTCCTCCCGGACCGCGGAGTATATTGCAATTACTGATGCGCCTGCACTTGTTTAATGATATTGTTCATACTTCATATGCGTCAGTAATACAGGGAATATAAAAGGTAACTTAAAATGATTACGATTTGAAATTGTATGAATATGTGACGTAGTATTTGATGTTGCCTTTCCTAAAAAAGGGACTTAACACCGTACATATAATTAAGTGTTTACATTAGTTTAAAATTAAAACAGTTATCACCATCACCTGCTTAGCCTTTTGCCAACTATGTTGGGGTCAGCTGCAATCTACACTGATGCAGCTGAGTACAAGTATCTTATGAGAAGCGGCTGCCTATCCAACCTCCTTAAATCAGCTACCTGGACAATCCAACTGACAACCAATAACGACTGCCAAAAATGTTCAAATGACAGCCGGGTCCCATCAGTTTAACTTGGTTTGAAACAAGGGACTCGAACTCGAACATCCATGGCCCGAACGCGCTAAGTGTTGCTTAAAATGTTAATCGATTGATCACAAGCTTCTTTGAAACAGTAATCCAAAATAATTTTATAAAGGTGAAGAGTTTATTTGTTTGTATGTTTAAACGCACATTTGAAAAATACCGACTGAAAAAAACATACATATCAGATAGCCAACATTAATCGAGAAAGGATATAAGGCTACTTTTTAGCTAAGAATTTTATTTTATTTTATAATCTATATTTATAATTTAATTAAATACGATACTACTCGTATATTACTTAAAAAAAAATACATATTAAAATTCGTCGAAACAAAGTTATATTAAACAATAACAACAATTACAATTCTTTATAAATATTGAGTTGGCATGTTGCATAAAATGTACATGAAAAATTTTGTATGAAAATTAAATACGTGACTATTAAAATCCGTATACCACTTTTCGCAGAACACTAAACAAACAAACTTTAATACACACGAATACAAGTAAATATTAAAAATAATATACTTTACAGAGTGCAGAAGCCTGAAAACTACTGAAAACGTGCAATGGTTGCTTTTATGATACACAGTTATATAAGTTGCAGCGCTAGGAAGCTGTCTGCGACACTATTACTACGGAACGAGTTTAAAATACTTAAGTATAATGCATTATGTTGTTATTGTTTTTAAAAAGTGTGCTTAGGACGTCAACAGAGTGTTTTAAAACATTCATTTGGCTTAACTACTTTTCTAGGTTATGTAATTTAATAAGAAAATAATTATCAAGTTAGTCTTTAATCAGAGTTCCCTGCCACATGCAAAGTTAATAGTTTTATTCTTTCAAAGTTATTTTCCTCTGTCTAGAAAGTTCTTAGTTTTTTTTTTTAATTCAATCACCAATATTAATATGTTTTCAAAAATTAATAACTGGCAGATCATGATATTTTGCTTCGATGTTTCTTGTGGTATAAACTCATCGAAGACCCCATTCGTTTTGCCGGGGCTTTTTCGGGGCATTTTTCAGAAGGAACATAATGGGTTTCAGTCAGTAAGAGTCTGACACTCCCTCCAACTGCACCCTCAGCGGGAGGGGTCATTTGATGATATCCCGCGAAAAAAAAGACAGCATAACTTAAATTAACGAGGCAATATGCGTTTTCACCATGAAGCGTACAATATAACCACCATGTTAATATTACTAACAAGGTAAAGGTTTGCACACAACATCGTAATTCCCCGAATGTCAGGCGCACTTGCTACCCCCACGGCCCCCACTGACGGACGACGCTCTAATGACCGGCTCATGTCATGGCGACCAAGCTTGTCTGCCTATGCCATGCTAGCATTTAAAATGCCAAAACACAGGTAAAAATCAAATCGCAATTGGAATCCTCAAAGTTAAGTTTAATGAAACCCAATATAATAGATACTTGGTAGACTTTTTGGTAACCTTTTCGGGAAGTCATGATCATGCCCAACAGACTGGCAGAATTGCCACGTTGAATGGCAATGCTTATTCTCTGACAAAAGTAATAGCCCGCCACTTCAATCAGCTACTTAGATGGCTCATTATTGAGACTTAGAGCATGCGGATCCCACAACCCGAGAGTTTCGACAAACAAAAAAAAGTTAAAACGTGTTGAAAGTATGTATAATTACCAATAATTGATACAATAATACTTCTCGATCCGAAATTTCAACATAAGATGGACCTAGATCAAGTTAGCCATCAAATAGTTTTTACCACTATATATGTAGATATTATAACACTATTTTCTTTTTTATTACAAGAAAAGTTCTCATGCAAACAATTCTATTACGTGGGCAAAAGTACGCGCGTACCAACTCAGTACTTAACTACTTTATAGCCCTGTATTTTATATTTCACCATTATATTATTCTTATCCAGAATCTAGCCGTGCACAGCGGTTCTCGGAAATATCTCATCATAATCTTATTACAACAAACTTACTAAAGTAGGTTGCAGCGATAGCGTCTACAACGAACCCGGCACTTCCGACTTAGTGCCTAGAAAAACAAAACTTAGCTAGCTAACTCACGTGGTAATGCAATAGTTAATACTCTAACTACGTACAATTCGACGTAAAGTCTAAAGTGCTAGTTTTGTATTTCGCAAACGTTTCACTACTCACTTGTTATTCCACACGATTAGGTTTCACAGGACATAAAAACAGAATTTTATGATAACTATAAATATTTTGAGTAACGCTATCTGTGTTTTATCAGCATTTGAATCGTCCCACTGCTGGGCACAGGCACGCCCAGGCCTCCTCAAAGACATGATTGTCCGTTAATCACCATGTTTGCTTAGTGCGGGTTGGTGATTTCAGACTTTATAGACTAGCTTTCCTCGAGATGTTTTCGTTCACCTTTAATCAGTCATTAGTGTCTGAGATACTTATAATAATACAGCTAGAAGGATTGCTTATAGTTATTTACTCAATTACACAATTTTTATTTACATATAGAAATATTTACAAGTATTTACATACTTAACAACTTAGTAAATAAAAAAGGGATAAATTAAAATTAGAGATATATAAGTTGGAAAAGTTTCATTGGCACTTGCCTGACCTGGAATCTACCTCGCATCAAACAGCTTTAACCACAAGGCCATTACGATTTCCAGCCCGTCTTTCGTTCCTTGTTTTCACGCAGTTTAAATAAACGTAAAATATGAAGAAAACCATCAGAAATAAAGGTGAAACATAAAAATGGGCCAATGATAACAATATACAGGATCGTAAAAAATTTAGACGCCCTTATAAAACTTTTATATTGTTTACGATCATCTCCTAGCTCTGGTATTTTATCGGAGTTTTTAAAACGTAACAAAAGATGTTTTTTTTTATAGGTGACGGTATAAAATTTTACGTCTTACCTGTATGTAAGTTACGTCTCTTGGATGAAAGCCGCTTCTCGTATACGTCGTCCGACATGCTGAATGAGACGGCATAACATCTTGTTATCTGAATTCGGGAAATTAAAATTTTCTCAACATGTTGTTACTAAAAATTACTGAAGATTAATTTAGGCACAATATGTATATTAAGGTTCAATACTTAGGGCCTTACTACAAAAAAGTTAGACAGACGTTTAACACGTGATTTTGCATACAATTTTTTCTTTAAACATTATAACAAACGTCTGTCTTACTTTTTTGTAGTATGGCCCTTAGTACCTACTCAAGTTTTTATTGCATTCCAAATGCAGCAAAAGGAAGAAACAAGCTTAAAAAACAACATGGGCACTGTCGGCCACGCAATAATTAGGATAGAGGAAGAGAGCTGAATAGCAATTTAATAAAATCTATATTACAAGAAAATTAATTCCTATTTCCCTTGGTCACGCCATCAAGCGTTAGCGGCTAGACCGATTTCACTTGTTTCTTGTTGTGTTTGTTATTGTCAGTAGAACATTCTTATGAACGAAAATAAAAACTGGATAGCACCCTGTAGAGTCAGCTAGTTCTGTATAATTATTTGAGCTACTGCATACGTATGATTAACCTGTACACATACTAAAAAAGATTTAAATTTAAAAGCTTCAATCACCAATTTTCACGTAAACGCTCATCCACGTTCACAACTGAGCGTTTACAAATATCGATAGGTATGCACGACACAGCCACCACATTTTAGCGCTGCAATATAAAATTAATTAACGTTAATAAGTTTATCGCATTATTGTTACTAAAATACATTTGTTGCGTTACTAGTTACATAAATACTTATATTTTTATAAGTAGTTATCGTGGGACAGATTGATTTGCATGTTTCGTGTATGTGATTCTAGTTTGTTATTGATGCTTAAATGATGCCAGCAATTCTGAGAAAAATATATTTGGACATTTATTTGAAAAAATAAACTACCTAAACTTGTTGTTATGAAAATAAACTAATTAATAACTAGCCAAGATAAACCAGTCTTCCTGGAATTCTGGCGAGACTACCTCTTCATTTTTTGCTCGTGGTCAAAGCTGCTCTAAGAAAAAATGTGTTCTCTCTAGTCTACTGCGAGCATGTGTTCGCGTATGAAGTTTGCAGTTTCGCGGACATTTTATAAATGTTCGCCCGCACGCGTACCGAAATACACGTGGAATGTGATTTTAATTATTTAATAGTACTAGAAGGAAATCAGAGACCCTACCTACGCTTGACATCTAAAACCTTTAAGCAGTTTAACGAATAAAGAGTTGAAATTTTTTTATCAATCAAAACATTTGCATAGTAATTTGTTTGCCAGTACTGTTAAGTTACGTAGTCCCTTGGGAACTAAAAATTACTATTTTAGAACCAAACTCTGAAAATCCATTCATAATATTAACCAAGCATAATAATAATAATACAATCGTTATTAAATACAACGTTTTTACATCGGATATTACGTGTAACGTGTCGACAACAACACGCGTCGCCATGATTAATGCTTGCGGGATGCAAACGCTAGATGTCAGTGCGGTCGCTCCCGTATGTAGTTGTACGCTTATAGCTGACGTGGGGATGTTATTATGTTTTGATGGGGGTATGAGGATAGGTGTCATAAATAGATTATATCGTGGGGTTGTTGTGACCACTGGTCTGTAAAGTTTAGGTAAAAGAAGTAAGAAGTACCAGTGTAGATTTGGTTTTATAGGCCATGTTGTTTTGGCATAAGCGTCTTTTAATAATTTTGTAGAAGACACGATTATTAAACGCTTCGCTTACCCGAGGCAGATTGGTTCCAGACTTTTAGTTCATGTATCTTTCAGATCACGGAGTAATAGTATCAGTGCCAAGACTGGTTGTCGGACTTTCTGTCTTCTGACTCCTCATAACGACTGCCCAAGATGTTCAAATGACAGCCGGGACCCACCAATAAAACGCGTCTTCTGCAAAACTTACAAACGTCTCATGATAAGATGGTCAACCCACCCACGGACCGACCGCACCAAGCGTTGCTTATTCTCATGATCGAGAGATCGGTGCACCTGTTACTTAGCCATGAGCTCTTCATAATCATCATCATCATCATCAGCCTTTTGATCGTCCTTCTGCTAGGCATAGGCCTCCTCTCACTCGGAGAAGAATTGAGCGTTAATCACCACGCTTGCTCAACGCGGGTTGGCTGTTCATAATATACGAACATATCTAAACAAACTGATATGCCATTTGTATCATATCTATCTTTATTTATATCATTGATCAATAAAGCATAATCTATCCCATTACTTGCAGGAACTCGAGTCCTCGATGTCAAATGCACACAAACAAACGATAGTGTGTTGTTTTACATATGAATACTATATTAACTAAATAACATTTATGCGAACGACGATATACGAATCGGTAGAACCATGTCTTAATCCAACAGTACTCGATACATAGACGTACATCGTATTTATATATGTATATAGGTATATGTAGCTAAGCTCTCATCTACTTGAAGATCAAGTCTATTGGACTTATATGTTATGTTTACACGATATAATATATGTTTGTGTGTTCAACTGATAATATTAAGGCTTTATTGATGTCCAATATGGGTGTATAATTTGTTAGATAAACTTGTTTTTGTGTGAGATTAGTTTTATACTTGGGGTTGTGAAATTATGTCAGTTGAAGATATTATTAAGTCTTTCTATTATTATTAAGCCGTGGTGGCCTAGTGGTTAAAGCACTACCCTTTCGAGCATGAGAGTGCGGGTTCGATTCCAGGTTAGGCAAGTACCAATGTAACTTTTCTAAGTTATATGTACTTTCTAAGTTTATCTTGGACACCAATGACTGATTAAAGGTGAAGTAAAACATCTCGAGGAAACCTGGACTATAAAGTCTGAAATCACCAACCCGCATTGAGCAAGCGTGGTGATTAACACGCTCAATCCTTCTCCGTGGGAGAGGAGGCCTGTGCCTAGCAGGGAAACGATAAAAAGGCTGTCATGATGATGATGACAGTCGTGTCTATTTCGATGATGATAATCGCTAAGTTTTAGAACTTGATGTCTCGAAAAAAAAATACAAAAAAAAAATACTTGAAAGAACTTTGCAACATCCACTTTAAATACATTTCATGTTATAGAGACTCTCATATAGACTTACAGTGTAAATATTATAAATACAACAATAGTTTCATAAGGCATTCAATTCACAGTGCTACGTTGACGTAGTAATACCGTAGCACGGCTACGCTCGACCGCTACACCGTAGCCGCCCGTTTCGGCGACCGCTACGCGTCCCGGGCCGTCGCCAAATGCTTGGGCCGGCAGCCCGCCAAACGTTCGCATACATTGTCCAGTGTCTTACTTTATTATGTTAAGCTTTCGTAACCCTATATGTTCATTACATATTAAGTGCCTTTTGTTTAGATAGAAAGTCATCAAATGACTGTTTGGAGGGACTATCAGACTTTTACTGACTAAAACCCATTTATGTTCTTTCTCGAGGCCTTTATATACCAGAGCCGCGATAACTATTTCTGATACAATCCTGCATTCATACAGCAGACTATAAAGAACCTGCCCTTATATAAAAAATATGTAAGTACATTCTTTGTATGATCGTCCAAAAAGGTCTCCTGAAACGAAACCGTTCCAATTTCAACCCAAAACTTGTTTTTATATTCAAAAGCCTCTTTTACTACCCAATGTCCATAAAAGAGATGAAACGTCAAAACATTTCGGAGTGAAATTTTTATACGAATTGTAGCAATGCGTACATCAATTAGTCGGGACTAAAATCGGTCGTTTAATTAAAATGAATGTTGTCGGATGTCGGACGTTTCATAACTAGTAACGGATATGGCTGCCTCTGAAATGGGAGGTCGCTATTAGTAATTTGATTTGTCTGTCCGTCGGTGTCGCTTGCGCATTATGACGTTACCGCTGCGGTTGACGTGGATGCTTGTGTATGTAGATGTATGTGTTAGTTTGGCGGTATCTACATATATTAATCTTATGAAGTTGTTTATTGAAGAGTTTGTTTGTTTGAAAGCACTAATCTGCGGAACTTCTCCAATTTGAAAAAAAAAAAACTTTCAGTGTAAGATAGCTTTTTCATTCAAGAAAGCTATATGATTAAATGATGAAGATATTATGATGAGATGAAGGCTATATAGGTAAAGTTCAACTAACTAAGAACTTAGTACAGGCTATTTTTTATCCAGGTGTGCGAAGTAGTTCCCACGGGACGCGGATGAAACCGTTACAATAGCAAAAGCTACTGTTCTAAAGGTATTTCTGTATGATTTTTGATGTTAGGTAAATGTAATTTTTGTATGATATTATAGCAAAAATATTCAAAATCTGGGTAGTGTAACACATATAAAATTTATCCTGATGTGTTTTGGTACACAGTAGCATAATTATTTGGCTTCATAGCATACTTTTTGTATCCTTAACACTGACAATAAATCCTATCCTCTATAAAAATATTATAATCATCCACAATATAACCATTGCTGTATATTAGCTTGTTACATGAAAGATAAATTAGTTAGCGAGGCGTTTATTCCTACAAAAATATGATGTAACGTAGTCTGGCGACTGCCCACTTATCCGGAATGAGTGTAACTCAATAAAATGGGACAAAAACTCGAGCAAATGAAATAATCTTGAGCCTGTGAGCATCCAGTTATAGTACCTTCAAAATACCCGACAATTTCATACCCCATTGTACGACCAACATCGGAGTATCAACAAAAAGGAGGGATTTGCTCAAGTTTTACGTAAACAACCCCTGGATACATAAAAAAACAGGACACGGAACGTTTAAGCATTTCTGTTCGTGTATTAGGCTGTATTGATATATGTATTTACATTATTTATTTTTTATCAAGTCATAGCAATTTTGGTTTCCTGAATAAAATAAAAATAAATGAATCATGTGTAATGTCAGAAGTCGTGATAGCTTAGTGGTTAAAGCACCAACCTGTCAGTTTATGAATGTGTGGGTTCGATTCTAGTCTATCTTCGGTGTGCTAAGACCGCGGTAACTCTTGTGAACAATCCCGCGGCTCGGGCAGTAAGTTTTACATCAAGTGGGGTAAAGAGGGGACTCGCGTCCTGTGCTAAACATGTCCAAGTAATATTTTCCCCGAAACATTGTAGTTACAAATAAAGTTTTTTACCCACACCGCTTATCTATACCTATCTCTTACCTACTGTCCTACGCGAGTAACAAGTATACTTCTCTTTTATGTTTTACTTTTTATTTCTCGCGTTCGCACACGCGTCCCGGGTACCGTTTCCTATGATAGGTTAAAGCCTATGACACTCGCAAATAACGTAGCTTTTGGTTAGTAAAATTACTTCTTCAAAATCGGTTAGCATGCCCAGAGATCAGATCACAAACATAACTTCTTAATAATATTGGTACAGATATCTCACTTTTCTGTCCTTGAACATCTTTGGCAGTCGTTACGGGTAGTCAGAAGCCAGCAAGTCTGACACCGGTTGCCCGGGTAACAGCGTTGAGGTCAGATAGGCAGTATCTCATTGTAAAACACTGGTACTCAGCTGAATCCGGTTAGACTGGAAGCCGACCCCAACATGGTTGGGAAAAGGCTCGGGAGATGATGATGACAGATATCTCACTTTTGGTTTGGGAAATATCATCAGTCTCTAAGACTGTTAATGCAATTTGGATGAAATTTGGGTACAGTTGATACCCCAGAGACGGATAATTAGGCTTTATATTCAAATACGGCATAACTCCCTACTGATTTGATCAATCAACCCTGAATGAATTTTATTTTACAGTACAGAGCTTTTTTAATGTACAGACGCCAGCACATCGAGCTACTACAAACTATAAAATTTCCTTAATATTCTCCTCTTTATCGCTGAAGCATGTAGTTCAAAGTTTCGGATAGCTTGATGTGCTGGCGTCTGTACCTATAATTTCTTTTCTTAAGCATCTCTATCGCCTAGCATCGCCCTCATGTACCACACAGGACACGGCACCAAGACTCTGTGTACGTTACCAGTTACCTACGCATCAATCTCCCAACTTTTCCAATATCAACTTAAATTTTGATTGAAACTGTTCCAGTGTGTTCAGCAGCTACTGTAAGATGTTCAGCAAGCAAACTTCAGGAGACAAGGCGAGGGAGATACGGGGAATATATTTTACTTTGTATGTTTGTGAAATTGTTGTACTTTGCCATTTTGATGTAATGTATGATTTTGATTAATAAACTAGTTTCTGCCAGCTATAAAAAGATTGATAAAAGGTAGCCAAAAGCCTAGTCTTCTATACAAATAGTCTTTCAATAACTAAAATAATTTTTGAAATCGGTCTAGTAGTCCCTTAGATTGGCGCGTTCGAACAAACAAGCTCTTTAGCTTCATAATATTTGGTACAGTATGTATGTCTTTAAATGATAATGAAGAACGTGCATAATTTGTCCTAAGTGTAATATATAACACGCGATATCATAATTAAATAGAAAACCAGGTTAATTTTAAACAGCGATAATTGGACATAGCCGTAATAACTATCATGTTTTTAAAAAAAATGTGTTTTATTATTCTATTGTCTGTCCTATAAACATGCGCCCCGTAACACGTTTACTTAGAAGAACATATTTTTTTACTAAGAGACAGTTTTTCAAATCAGATTTTTATCTAAGAAAATAATATTTTAGTTAGAAAATATGTCAAACACAGTCTATAAAATATGTCAAAAGTTAACTCACTATTGCGAACCGGCCTGTTTATCATGTCACAAAATATAATCAAGTTATGTAAGAGATCTACTTGAACTGTGCGATGTCTGATAAGAGATTTGACATACAAGATGACCTCTATTGAAGTAATAAATAAGATCCAATCTATATAATAATAATACACGAACGCGTATCTAATTTAATAAACCAAATAGTTGACTTGGAAGAACCGAAGTGGCAGCCTCAAAGACCCGTAACTAATGAAAACCGATATAACCATGGTTCAAAGTTAACCGCATATACATGTAGCATATCAATTTATACAAGCTTACCTATTATAAAGGGTGTGAGGATTTAGCCGTGCTAAAGAAGCTTAATTTTTACAACCATTTTTACAAGTTTTACGGCCATTTTCACCGGTTACGGATAGCCACTATCTACCAGATAAATTCAAAAGTGGATCAGAATTTGTATGAAGTTATCTACTACATAAACTAACTGGAACTTATCCGTAACCGGTGAAAATGGCCGTTAATAATAGATTTTAAAAATTGTAGAGCTCGTATGTTTCAACACAGATTGATAGATCAGAGGTGAAGATACGCTCAGCGCTGTCAGTCTGTGGATGGGTGGCCAAACTCGATACTAGCGTTGCTCGGTTCGGGCCGTCACTTGTGAACGTTTCTCAATCGCTACCATAGGGTTATTTGATAATTAACACGCTTTTATTAGCTTCACGTAAGAAAATCTTGGATCTTAATTTAACCCACATCCCGGTCTTCGATTAGGATGAAATTCTGCTCACGCTGTGAGTTCTGATGACAATACATGACTGGCTAAGAAACGTCATTACAAATCCAATATGGCGGCCTCTAAAAGCTCGTGCTAAAAGCGTGTTTTTTTATTTTTAAAAACTATTAATTTTGTGGTCTATATACAAATATACATACAACCTGTATGTGTATTACATATAGTTTGTTAATTGTAGGAAATTGTACAAACTATCAGTTCGATTACTTGAGTAAGTTAATATTGTTCGATATTGGTAGTCAATTACGGTCGATATGATATTATATTGTTAAAGTTTTTATAACTTACTTTCAGATAAGTCTATTGAATTTGGAAAACAATCAACGGAACCTATATTTGAGTGGGATTCGTATGAGATAAAAAGGAATTTTGTTTGTTTTTTTATATCTCTTAACATTATTACTTTTATTATACTAAATAAATTTTAGAACACTTCTATTATAATATGATATACTAGTCTATAGGTACTTAATATAAATTATCAATATACTTTAGCTGTCCCATGCGAGGATTGGATTCTCTGGGGATCGTTTTCGTGGAAAAACATTAAATAACCTTTCCCGCTAAGGGTGCAGCTGGAGGGAGTGTCATAGTCTTCTTCTTCTTCTTTAGGTGCCTCTTCATTCCTGAAGGTTGGCTGTCAGCTTTTTGTACTCCTCTCTGTCCATAGCCAGCTGGAACGGCTGCTCAACGGAGGATATCCCAGTCCACTCCACCTTGCCCATCAGATCAGTCGCAGCAGTCTGTATCTATCGTGTCTCAGCACGTGACTGAGTTACTCTACCTTGCGTTTTTTGACAGTTGGCATCAGCTTGATCCCTATGAGTCTTACTGACTTAAAACCACAATGTTCCTTCTGGAGGTCTATGTATGCCAGGGCCACAGTAACTCTTGCAAACAACCCGCAGCCCCAGCAGTTCTCAGGGAGTCTTATATGGCTCTTAAGTAATGAAACAAAATTATCAATTAAAGTCCGCGTTCTGACTTTTCCTCATAAATAAACACAGGTAGGTATATCAGAGCGTATGCTTTTCACATTTTAATTGACTGAAGACAAGAGCGGTGGTTGTAATTGAATTCATTAACTTGTAATTATGAACGGTTATTTTATGCTGTTGTAATACTGTTTTTGATATTGTTGACATTATTTTAAAAATTGAAACACTCTTAACTGTTAACACAACAGTATTTAATTTTGTTACTTTTTACATGCATATTTTGACTGCCTCGTTGGTCTAGTAGCCGCAGGGCGCGACTGCTGTGCACGGGGTCTCTGGTTCGATTCCCGGGTCGGGCCGAAATCGCTTTGAGGGTTCTGAGAAACTTTCATAAAGCAGCCTGGAGTCTGGAAGTTGGTGATTGATTCACCAGTGCATCGGATGCATGTGATCGGAGTCATCTTCATCATTTCATTTTTGGAATTTTGGGTTGCGGACTTTTTCGTGGGAGTCACCGTGACCCTAGCATATATGCTCTAGAAAGAACAAAAGTGGGTTTTAGTCAGTATAAGTCTGCTTTTATTCATATAGGATTTTGAAAGCCGTTGGAGTAGTTATATCTTTTGAAGCGACGGTACACGTAAGAAAATAAGGCTGTACTGCCATTGTCTTTTCCTTATTATTTGGTCAATAATGAGTTCACACATGGTGGCCTTTGCAATATCCAGAAAAAATATGTTGTGTATATCAATGTGTCTATGGCAGTATTTAGGCAATGTCTTTGCTGTGTCTTAAACATATAAAATTAAAGGAGACTGAATTTTGTTCCTATTTGGAACCTTCTTAAATTAAAATAACAGCTCAATGTGTTGGATCTATGTAAAATTGAATGTATTTACATCTGTCTGTACCCATATTCTAAGCGAAGTAAACGATTTGATTGTCTTTTGTCTAGTGACCACATGCTTCGAATTACTGCAATTTTCAGCGGTCATGTTATCATATCAATATTAGTCAAGAATTAATATCTAGATTAGCCTTTTGGGGCATGACATACATACGTACAGTAAAAATAATTATTTAGAAAATTATTCTCTGAAAACCCAGTAGGTGAATTTATTCAGGTAAACCAAAAAAAGAAATTATGATAGCCAAAAATCTTTTCCATATATCGTACCGAGATCGTAGAACAGAAACTTGATATCGCGATCAAAAATAACATTATAATACTGTTGTCAGGAAATTGGAAGTGCTAGTAATGGCTAAATTATTCATGAGTCGAGCTACATATCACGTGACAGGGACGTCATTCATTTTCCATTACCTGGCCTGGTTTGTTTTTCATTTGTTTTAAGTTAGGCTTGCTTTTTGTTTTTGTTAATTGTGTTTTGGCAGTTTCTGTGGGTCAGGCATCATTATACTCGTAATATATTTTTTCTTTATTTATACATACTGTATATTCTATTTACGACTGCTGTGCATGGGGTCTCGGGTTCGATTCCCGGGTCGGGCCGAAATCGCTTTGAGGAACCTTCATAAAGCAGCCTGGAGTCTGGAAGTTGGTGATTGATTCATCCGTGCATCGGAGAGCACGTAAATATCAGTCCTGCACCTGATCTCTCTCCAGTCGTGTCGGATTGCCGTTCCATCGGACTATGAGAGTGAGGGAATAGAGAATGCACCTGTATCTGCGCGAATGCTTGTGCACTATAATACGTCCTGCGCAGCTGGCTGTTCACCATAAAAGAGAAAGGCTGCCGTAACCGACAATCGTATTAAGAAAACACACCCTGTATATTGTATGTAATTGGATAAGGTTTTAGTGCAAGTATATTTTGAGAAGGCGTGGTGATCTATACCTGTTTTGAAGATCAATGCCTTTATTTAAACACAAACCACAAAAAAGACACCAAATTCATTACATCTAATCCAAGACCTAATAATTCTCGACGGAGGGTGCTAAGCTCTTACACAACGCTAAATATTTTTCCATTTTACGTTAGTCTATTTGATCGGTAACTCATAAAACTTGACTTAGATCGCTAGTCTCTTCAGACATATTGCCCTCGACCGATATTGAAAATCTGAGTTGTATGCACCCTATATTTGGAGATCACTCGAACCCGTATGAAAACCTCGCAAAATTGAAAAGGTAGAAACTACTGACACGGCTGGAGATTGCCGCTGCTATTTCATTTTGAAGTGTTAAAAGTCAAGTTGGGTTTAAAAAGTTGGTATTGTATTATAAGATTCTTGGAAAATAAAAATAATGTTGCTATAAATTACTAATCCAAGTACGACTATAAAAATTCTTTTTTTTTATAGGTAGATTGATACCTATCGACTATATATTATTATTGAAAGTTCAACTAAAAATACATTTAACATTTATAAAACTCTTCCACGCTTATTAATTTTAAACAAGCCCAATAATAAAACTGATAAATTGAATGATTATTTAAATAATTTCGTAAAATAAGTAATAAAAATGTATAATATCTCAAAATTTTAATTCAAATAATTGCATTTTAACCGCCATCAAAAACATTTTATTTAATTGTTTTAAATTATTTTTTGTCCGTTATAAAAAAAAAATATAGCGTATATTGTCTATGCTCTCTGCAAGGAGGTTCAATGTTTTGCCGTTTCCTTCCTACGATATGGTAATGTTGCCATTCAGAATAAATTTTTCACCATGTACTGATTCATTACTTATACTTCGTGGGAATGGTTTGAATACTTCAGTAATTTTAACTATAGCTTGTAAAACAATGGAATTTAATTATAACGTTAATTATATGAAGCATGTGCATTGATTTTATAATTCCAGTTACTAGCCGTAGTAATTCAGGCTCTGTTGATGAATCAGCAAATACTTAATTAAATAATATTTGCAGAGCATTTACTTCCTAGAACCTAGATAATCCTGGAATTAAATTTCCTAGTAGTATCCTTGAATTAAATAGGAATTGAGTAGTAATTGACTAACATGTCGATTTCGGCAATTTCTGTGAGGCACTAATTACCTCCTAACTCTGAACAAACGATAACACCTATAAACACGTTGTACAGCCAGCACATCAAGCTACTACAATCTGTCAAATTACCGTAATAGATGTTCAACTTTATATCTGAAGCATATGGTTCAAAATAGATCGGGAATATTCGACTGTTTCGGGTACCTTGATTTGTTGGTGGTTGTACTACTTACTGATTCGTAGAATTTTCATGAAAATTAGTCTACTAGCCCAGCGTTGTAACTATGCAAAATGGTTAAATAAGTTCATTTACAGGCACAAGAGCTATAGCTAAGTTTAGTCCTAATTTAGGGTACCAGAAATCATAATCGCGTTTTCCCAGCATTACCTAGAATCTGTACCGCGGTAACATAATGACATATAACAGTGGTAATATACCCCATTATTATCGAACTCTTAATATGCTTTAGCTGCCCCGCGTGAGGATCGATTCCCAGGGGGTAGTTTCGTGGGCAATCATCAAATGACCCCTCCCGCTGTAGATGCAGCTGGAGGGAGTGTCAGACTGTTACTGACTAAAACTCTCTAGTTATGTTCCTTCTGGATGTCCCTGTGTGCCAGGGCCACGGTAACTTTTCTCTATGATAGCCTGTTCGATGAGTGGACTGTATAGTTTGAGATAAATAGTTTGAGTCCCAACAGTTCCCCAATGTGGACGTGCCAGCACAAGCAAATTGAGTACGACTCACCTTTACGCTGCACCAGCTGACGTTCCCTGTGGTTCGAAGCCGTAGATACACGGTGTCCACTTCAAAATATCACGCACGGCGTAGATATAACTGTTGTTCGATGCACGGATCGTTTTGGACTAATTTTGACGTAATATACTTTTTTAAAGCCACATGGGCGCTCGTCGTCGCATAACGGCCAGTATTTTGCGAACGACGGTGAAGGTTGTATAGGTACTTGCTGCTGAGCATTGGTCCAGTGTGACGCACAACATTTACCAATGCTAGCACGAACCCTGTGAGGAGCTATGAGGACTCAAATACCTAACATAGCCGGTGCGGAAATCAAAACCTGGAAAGGAAAGGTAAAAATGTAGCTAAACATAACTCTCAAACTTTACATGCGAATACTATCGCTTACTAAAATAATCATACTATTTCTCAGTACTAGAAAAATATTTCCAAACATAAACCTACTGAATAAAATATGACCAGTCTTTTATTACATGTAATGAAAAAGAACTCGAAATATTTATTCAGTCGTAACAAAATGTCTAACATTACTTAAGTAACAAAAAAACTATCACAAACGTAGACCTATACCTACAGTGCCTCTTCACAATCTTTTCGAAAAGGTAGAATTGACACATTCGCAACCAGTTTAAATTGATCTCTGATACGCGATATTGGTGTTGTGTAGTGTTCAAAGTTTGTTTGTAGAGGGGTCTATGATTCTGGTTGGGTGAACCACGCGAGCGATTTTTTACGCGGCTCGGTATTTACATTGCAAAAGAGGTCGTCGTGCGGGCTGGCCGTTCAGAGGGCTATTTGGAGGGACGATTGTAAGGCATTTATGTGCCACTGCCAATAGTGCGAATTCACCTTGTTTCCCCCTACGTGGAAATGCTGGTTGTTAATACGGAGGCATTTATTAAAAAGGTATGTTATGTAGACGTATAAAAGTGGTGATGGCCTAGTGGTTAAAGCACCAGCCTCTCGAGTATGAGAGTGCGGGTCCGATTCCAGGTCAAGCAAGTACCTACCAATGTAACATTTCCAAGTTTTATGCCATACAACGAGACATTAATGCCAGCTTATTGGGTACACTCCCGGTGGGCAGCAAAGAGGATAAATGTTTTGACGCCATTTATTAATAAGGACATTTTTTTGTTATGTGATAATGTCGTTAGATGGTATAAAGTCTGAAATCACCAACCCGTATTGACCAAGCGTAACGCTCTTGAATCCTTCTCCGTATGAGAAGAGGCCTATGCCCAGCAGTGATACGATAAAAAGGCTGATGATATGTGATGTTTTTGCGTTTGTAAGTTTGATTCAAAAATGAACTAGGCCATAGTTAAAGATTTTTTATACTTTATAACCAGCAAACCCACATCGTGACATATTTTCGGAACCCAAATGTATGGCGGTCCCGGTCTTCAATATTCTTATGTAAATAACAAACATAACAACGACCTTGATAATACCCTGGTGATTAAATATTTTACTAAAACCGAATTCAAGTTTAGTCATAGTATTCTTTCAAAGACTTTGTGATGAATGCAAACCCATTTTACGTTCATTTAATATGAATGTCCCAACAAGCTGCCAAGGTACCTCTGGAATATTTACGGAGTTACAATCGTTTTCCTCTCATGTTAAGCGGCTTACCGCCTGTCCAAAGACAGGTTCAGTGTCTCTAAGACTCCCATTGGTAACTCGTCGCCTTTTTCCTGATGTCATACGGACTTAAAGTGCTTGCGGACGTATAGTGTATGAGTAAGACGTAAGCTACGTCTGTTTGTATTAAAAATTGAATGTAGTTAAATAGGATAAGACGTTGCGTTGGTGGCCCAGTGGGTAAAGAATCAACCTCTCAAGTGTGAGGGCGTGGGTTCGATTCCAGGTCAGGCGATTCCAATGCGACTTTTCTAAGTTTGTATGCTCTTTCTAAGTATATCTTGGACACCAATGACTGTGTTTCGGATAGCACTTTAAACTGTAGGTCCCGGCTGTTATGGAACACCCTTGGCAATACTGCGATCTCGTTGCGATCTACTTCATGTACAAAGTGGCATATAAGCTTCTTTTTGTTACTCGAGATTACCAAACACTGAAAGATTTTTTCAAATCAGAAATAATTAACAAAAGAAACAAACCCTTTAGCTGTTATTGGTAAAAATATAAACTATAAATTAACTATTAATAAACTCATCGAATACCCTGCAATGAGAGATAATGCTTTTGAAATGGTTAATTAAACGAATTAAAAGTTTAAATTCAGAATTGATATGTATGTCATGCACAAACCACATCACTTAAATAGCGAAAAGTTGTTACCAAGTACAGACGCCAGCACATCAAGCTACCCGAAACTCAAAATTTCCCAATCAGTTTTGAACCATATGCTTTAACGATAAGACAGATTGTAGTAGCTTAGTAGCCTGACGCAATCTCACAAAAAACATGCCTTTTCATATTTAAGTAAAACTAAGTATGCATAAATGCAATAAATGTTTCTAAATAAGGAAAGTTGCATTGCAAATCCAAACACATTCCTTCCTAATTGGTACCTGCTCCTCTATACGGCTCTAGACGTCAGCAAAACTTTTTAAGCCTTTTATTTGAACGGCATTACGGCATATACCTCTCCGAAAAACTGCAAGTCGGGCAGCGCACAATTGTTTCTGCATTTTTTCAAGAACTGCACTGTGTTGGCGTTTCATACGATCAATGAGCCAAATTCTACGAAATCTGGAACTTGAATGTAGATGTGTGAGATATGAGCCCGCCTGTTTTATGCCAATATTACGTCAGCAGAGAATGTAAGCAACCTGAATCTTTTGTAACACTACGTATGTATTGTATAAGACATTCTTCTAGCAGGTGTATGTTCCAGTCGTTGAAAATCATATAAGCCCTTGGCATTTGATAGTAGATAGAGCGTAATTTAGCATGGACCAGAAAAGTTCTAGAGTGGCGACCAGAACCAGGAAGCCGCAGCACGGGCCTTGCCCCACTAGGTGGATGGATGATCTGGCCAAGATCGCCGGGTAGCAGTCGATGCGAGTTACCTGAAGGTCGCTGGAAGTGGTGAATCTTGGGGGAAGCCTTTGTCCAGCACTGGATGTCTTTCGGCTGAAACGACAAAGTTACATATTTCTCAACTTTTTGAACTTAGAAGCCGACTTACCTCTTGTAGCAATAATTTAGTATGAATAGACAGATATCGTAAAAAGCCATTTAAAAAACCAAGCCAGTTAGCAAAATACACTCATAATTTTAATCCTCTTAATAAATCTGACCACTGACAACATTTGCAGCAGTTACCATATTTTCAGACGTGACCGGTTTGACTACCAGTGACAATTATTTCACTTTTTTCATAGACTACCTACTAGGTAACGAGAGGTCCTTTGGTACCAAACCAACCGC
This sequence comes from Heliothis peltigera, assembly GCA_958496145.1. NCBI lineage: Eukaryota > Metazoa > Arthropoda > Insecta > Lepidoptera > Noctuidae > Heliothis > Heliothis peltigera. The sequence continues at coordinate 4,586,162 of OY292341.1, forward strand.
AAAAAGTGCGCAAGAAATATGAATTGAATTTTTTGGTGAATTTTGGTGCATTTTCGTTCTGTGGTGCTCACGTTTTGGACGTGGGCTATTGTCGGGCGACGGTTAGGCTGTATACGTGCTTGCTGGTTGAAATGCTCCTCAGTTTAGGCTAGGTTGGGTTAGAATTTGTGTTTTTAACTGTGAACTGTATGGCTTAGCTTTTACAGGCAGTTTTGGAGAGTGCAAGCTTGGGAACTATAAAAAGGTAGGAACAAAATAATGCATAAGAGTGATTTCGCTTGGCATTAAATAATTTTATGATGTTCAGACGCCAGAAATCAAGCTACTACAATCTGCTAATTCCCTAAATAGATTTTCAACTTTATCACTGAAGCATATGGTCAAAAGTTGATTAGGAAATTTTTCACAATTTTGGGTAAGTATCTAGATACATATGCTGGCGTCTGTATCATGACATTTAAGTCAAATATATCAGTAAACACAAAAAGTAATTTTGTCTGTAATTTGTATTGTATCATAACAAACCCCTTAACTGACAGCGGAACTATAGAGATACCAAAAAATCTCTCCAGCAAAGAATTAATTTTACCTTAACTTGAATGTAATATACTTACTTCATATTCTACACGATGACATGCAACTACACTGTGGACATAGCGGCGGCTACTTGAACAAACATTTGTCCGTGCTTCAGGTACCGAGTCAACAAGTACCAAGACTGTCCAGACGTTGTTGTTATTGTTATTATAAACAGGCAAGAACAAAACCGTGTTATGTTCAAAATAATAATGCTCACATCAATATACACTTCAGAGTTGTAATGCTCTAGTGATGTACTGTATCTGAAGTAGGTTGAGATCATGACGAGTACCTATTAAAGTTCTGTATTTTGTTCAAACTTAATGGCGGCGCGGAACATTACGCCAATCACTGGACAGACACATTTTTAAATATTTTTTATACTTTTATAATGCATATTATAACACTCAGAATACATTCAACACACAGACTGTGTTGGCTCAATCGCTCAAATGTTGACCGTACCGGGAATCGAGCCTTCAGTTTTGAGTTCGGCATGGTAACCGTTGCGCCAACGGGGCCTTTATTGTTTTAAAAACTAGTCATGTTTATAAAAACAATCTTGCCCGCGTCCCGCACACCCAAATAAAAATTACCCTAATTATAGACTTTCTCAAAAATGTTAATTGAGCTTTGTAACACACATTTTTTTTTTGTAATCGGTCCCGTAGTTTCTCAGATTAGTGCGCTCAAGCAAACAATCTTAATTTCTTCTTCTTGCTTTACAATATTGGTATAACAAGATACATGTATTTTTAAACTATCTCAAAGCTTTGAGATGAAGTTGTCTGAATAATTCACTTTTGTTAACTATTAATGATACAGGCTAATCGCCTCGCAAACACACTAATTACGAAATCTTATGACGAGTGAGTTCTGTCGCTATTTCACCTATTAACTGTCTCATTAAACCGATACATAATATATGAGACGAATCAAACTATTACGGGGATTTGGTAGACGACTCTAGTCGTCATTATTATGTAATATTTAACTATTGAAATGTTAAGATGATATGTCACAAAGTTTGATGAGCTGATTAGCTTACGTTCTGCGTGTGTATTAGACTAATTTATTTGTGTTACAGATTCTTATATAAATATTAGATTTAATGAACTTCTTAGGGTTTGATTTAATTTTAATTTGTATTTAACTGTTATTCACATAAAAATTTACAATGTATTTACAAATAAAATATAAATTAATATATACAAGTAAAAAAAAACCTTATTAATAAATTGCGTCAAAAAATTTGTATTAGTTTTTAAATTTTTGTCCTCATTGCAAAATACATTCAAGAATGTACTTAAGGTATACTAATACCTACTTGTTTCAGCCAGCGATTCCACACGCGTCCTATGGCAACTGAGATTAGCGCGTTCAAACATACTAACAAATAAACTGTTCAGTTTATATAGCCCATTTTTCGAGAAAAACTATATTTACTATATTTTATCCCGGTGTGCGAAATAAATCTGGCAGAACCTAGTAATTTCATATGAAAAAAATTAATCACTGCTTGCCTAACCAGACTTCAAAAGATTTTTCAATTATTCTAAACATTGCTTACCAAGTAGGTAGGTACTGACATTGTCTTGTATCACTTCAGCTACTAGTCTCTTCCTAGAAGTCTGCTTACCTCTAATACCTATTATCTATCTTGAGGCAAACAATAGAAAGCCTACCCAGATACAAAACCAGTCAATACTTACACAGAAACCTCTCCATCCTGAAATTGCAGTCAAACAATCGACAAAGACAGGAATATTTAACGAAAGCACATGTACGTGTGTTTATTCCCGTGATACCCGAATCATAACTCAAATAAATCTACAATACAATGGGCAGAAAAGATGGCGTCATGTGACGTACATACGTTTATATCTGGGGTCGTACAATGCGGAACTACGCGTATTGTTTGCAATCCTATTGTGCTTTCAATAAGCCTTCAAGAGTTCTCCATGTGTACTTTTAACGTACTTCTCTGTATGTCCCTTGAGACGGATTATTCGTATTTCGAATTATTGTGGAAGCGGTCGTTTCGTGGATGGGATATGTGTTGCTGATGATGATGAGAGATGAGCAGTTGAGAGTTGATGAAGACTGGTTTGGATTTTTTCAGATTTGATGTTGAGTGGTTCAGTAGCCAACACGTAACACATTTTAAAGATTCATCATCATCATCTTAGCCATAAGACGTCCACTGCTGAACATAGGCCTCCCCTTTAGATCTCCACATACACCGGTTGGAAGCGACCTGCATCCAGCGTCTTCCGGCGACCTTTATAAGGTCGTCTGTCCATCTCGTTGGTGGACGTCCTACGCTGCGCTTGCTGGTCCGTGGTCTCCACTCTAGCACTTTTCGACCCCATCGGCCATCTGTTCTGCGAGCAATATGGCCTGCCCATTGCCATTACATTAAAATAATTCACAAACATTCACCTAACGGACAGACATTTGTTGTCGGGGAGTTTGTTGCGCTACTTCTTCGCAGCAAAAGTACGAGTACATAAGAAGTGAAGCGGCCCACGTTTTGGGAGCTGTCTTTTCTTTTTTATGCTCGAAAAGTGCTGATTTTATTAATGAGTTTGAGTATGAGGTTCGTTAGCTACTATCTCACTTTTTTGGAAAATCTTTAAGATTGTGGATTTTTTAAGAATACCAAATGCCATTTCAATTCCGTAGTAAACTTACTCACTTAACTCGCTTACTAATGTTTGTATCAAGATGTAGTCACGTGATATACCACCCAGTCAAAGGTTGAAACTATAACCGAGTTTCTTTCTGCATTTCTGTTGAAGATGATAGGAATGCGACCTACTTGAGTACAGCGATTTATTCTTCTTGTACAATCTTCATTGACATCTCTCTACATTCGTACTTTGTTCATACAATAAATTCTTGCGGCGGATATACTAGTTATTTCTTTGTACATATTTGTATTTTATTTGACTGAATATCCAATAATACCTAATAATTTATTTGTAGAACATCTATTCGACTGCTGAATTTTTCATCATATATCTAATTCCGGCCTTAAAACGAACGAAGCCGCGGGCGCAAACAAAGTACATACCTGTAGCTTGTTTAATTTTAAGCTATTAATTAATAAAGAGGGGGAGGCGCGCTACAAAAAAATGGCTAACTTTCTCATTTTCAACACGACCCAATATAGCGTTTAATTAAGTCAGTTTTTCCACCATTTTTTTCCTCTTAATAATTACAAGTTTTCACTTCTTTGATCTAATTTTCTATGTATTTAAAACAGCTGGATAATTAAAATTTATGGTAGATTAATTGTAAGGAATCGTCTGAAAGAATAATAGAGGAGTTACATTTTTTTAACGCGGTTCTAAGTTTGATTAAGTTCTACTTTGATCGTCGGAGATTAGGTGTAGCATTAACATTTATAGTTTTAATTTCTGTTAAGACACTTTTACTATGGAAGATTACAATTAAAAGGCATTGTATTGGTCTCAGAAACCGAATCTGTTGTATAATATAATACCAATTTATTATACTCAATTTATCAATCAGCCTGTATAATATGAACTTGATTTCTGTCTAGTCTCACGGCCGCTCTTACCAAAACATTCTGAAATCATGTTTTCTTCTATATTGAAACCTTTATTAGAAGGTTCGTTATTAATACTTTGTTCATAATATAAACTTTACTCGTAACTATAAGTACGAGTACAATACTACTCATAGACAAATAATATAAACGTAAAGAAGTACCCTTCACAGTCTATTAACCTGAAATTGGCTGAAACTAAAAGAAAGCTAATATAAAACAAATAAGTATCATTATAAATTGCAAAAGCAATTTGAAATTAATATCTGTCAAAGTAGCGAAACCAAATATAAGATTAAGCCAATCAAAACAAAAGTAGAAATATAATGAGAAAATCTCGAAATTGTTGAATTAAGTTTGATAGAGAACGAAATTTCTCTTTGTTCGTATTAAAAAGAATATAATTTCTGACAAAGGGCGGATTTGATTGGCCGCGTCATTTGGACTGTCAGGAAGTGAACTTTTGTGAGAAACACAAAGAAAAAAGTTATGAAAGAAAATTTTTATGTCACACGAAAGTTTTATAAATCGTTTTCATTGGGACTCGAACGATTTATGAAGTTTTATATGAGCTAAATAAGTTTGCCAAATATCCCAGCCCACTAAATCCAACAAGACTGAAAAAAACATTAAAATTATGAATATTTTGAAAGAATTCAACGTGTTTAAAATGCAGCTTTTTAAGCAGATAACCATACTAAGGTTCAGTCATAGATTTAATTCAATTTTACAATTACAATATTTTTTTTTCAAAAAATGTACCGTTTTTATTTCGTGGCGAATCATCAAATGACCCCTCAGACCCGCTCAGAGTGCAGCTGGAAGAGGGAGTGTCAGACTTTTACTGACTAAAACCCACTATATCCCTACAAAGGTTAAAAAAAACCTCAATTAAAAATTTAAAAAAGGAACAACTACATAACATAAAACCTATAACGTTAGCTTGACACTAGTAACGAAGTTGCAAGCGGTCTTCCTAATTATCGCCCGAACCGTACCGGACCGGACCGGCCACATTAGCTTTGACTAGAACCGGACAAAGGGACGAATAAGTCAGCCGGTTGTGTTTGCTTCGTTTACACGGCATTTTCACCTGAATGTTAGTTCTCTGTTGTTCATTGTTGATTAATTGTCGCTTGTTTTGTTTTGTATTTTGTTATAAATGTAGGTGTTAAGTCTCTCGTGTGAATAGCTAGAAAAACAAAAAAATTGTCAGGGAACGGATTTCAAACTGTCGTTGCATAATATTTATAGTTATCAATCACCTTCCTAAAAGGTTGTGGCGATCAGTGCTAATTATAAAAACTGCTAGGTACAGACGCCACATCGAACTAGTCGAAACTACCAAATTTTACCAATCAACTTCGAACCATATGCTTCAGCGATAAAGTCGAAAATCTATTAAGGAAATTTGACAGATTGTAGTAGCTTAATGTGTTGGCGTCTGTACAAAATTATGCAAATAAAAAAAATATTCTGCCGTCAAATTGTATGTGTCGCAGCCAACGCCGTTGACCACAAATGGTGTTTATTAATCAAAGAGCTAGTTATTTGATTAAACGGCTATGTCAACCAGTATGCTGTGACTAACCATCGTAATATGAAAAAAGCCAAAGAGTACAGTTAACCAACTTAAAATGAAACGTAATCCTTCTCCCACTAATCCATATACTTAAGTAACAGGCCTTCTATCAATTGCTATGATTATAACCTTCTCAATGTATTCATACAAATAATTTATCAATAACACGTTTATGTATATCTGAGCCAACACCCTCAGTACCCATGAATATCTTCTCGAAAGCTCTCCAGATCTGTGCTGTGACGTCATCCATTATGATAATGTAGTGGTCTTCGTGTCATGTAATGAAGTGTATACGTTATTAATAACATATGATTGACATATAAACCGTGATCGATCAATTTGTATTGATGGAGTATGAATTTAGTTTTGTAGTAAGGGCAAAAGAGTCTTTGAAGTAAAGATTAAATTACTTTGTTTTATGTCAAAGGTTCATAAATAAAGGAAATCAAGCTTCAAGTATTAGGAAATACATCAAAATTAATTTTAAGGGTAGCAAACCATCTCCTCGAAGAGATATCAGCAACATAAGAAGGGCCCATAAAGGCCAGGGTCTGCCTGAGATGCGGGTTGTTCGTAAGAGTTACCATGGCCCTGGCACACAGAGACCTCTAGAAGGAACGTAGTGGTTTTTAGTCAGTAAGAGTCTGACACTCCCTCATGCGGCACCCTCAGCGAAAGGGTCATTTGATGATTTCCCACGAAAAAAAAGTAGAAAGCTATTTACAAATAATATTTACCTTTCAACGTAATAATTCAATAAATTTAATAAATAGTTCAAACAGTTTCCTTTACCAATTAAGGATTTTTAAACTTGAAACACGTGTATAATTATAAAGATAACGAATAGGAATTCTTTAGTCCGTAATTACAGCCCCAACGTATAGGACGAGAGCCGGCGACTGTCAGACCCCCCGGCCGGTGACTCAGACTTTGGAAGATATAAAGAAATTCTAACCTAACCCAATTGTTTTTGACAATTATATATTTTTTTCAAACAAACTAAAGATACATCGTGTTCAAAGAGGGCAAAAACTTAAAAAATCATTTGCGACTAAACTACTGCTCCTATTTAATAGATTTTTGGTACGGAGCTTGAAAATGGTACCTAGGATAGGCAATTAAAATGAAAGCCCCGCTGTCGTATCAACTTTGTATATTTTACTCCTGTACAAGGTATCGACAAAAGCCAAGTCTCTGTGATGGATGGATGTATTCACAAAGTTTAGGCCTTTATAAAATAGGGGAAGTCTGGCAGTCACCGGCTCTCGTTCTATTATAATTTCTACACTATTAAATTATACTTCTAAAGCTTACTAATTTCTAAATGACTACAGAGTACAGACTAATTTCAATCTCAATAAAGCACAAAAAGTACGAATAATATTGCTTTGACATTTGTAATGGAAAATTCCCATTATTTATGTACATTGACCTTATCACGGCTCACTATGAAATTCTCAATTAAATTAAAATGTCAATCCGATACATCCAATTTACTGTAGAACACAAATATTAATGTTTGATGTGTGAATCTGGAATTGTTCCCATTTTTAATGTAAGTAAATAATAAGTCGTACAAATATTTTTCTATAACCAAGGTAAAACTCTACTACTATTGTGTCAGCAAGTAAGAAAAGTAAGTATTAAACAACTACATAATAATTTCCTCGGTGCTAATAATATAAAGCTGAAGAGATTGTTTTTTTGCTTGATAGCGTTACCGACCGATTTTGAAAAAATGTTTCAGTTCTAGATAGCCCATTTATCAAGGAAACTGGGTATTTTAAAGTTATCATGGAAGCCTAGACAGAATATAAAAAAATATAGACTTTTTATTCGGGTAGGCGGAGTAGTTCCCTTGGGACGCGGACGAAACCGCTGACAGAAACTAAACTCCAATAAAAAATAAACAAAACACTTTTTTTACACTAAACAGCTTTCTAATAATTGCCTTTGAATCGAACAAAAGCTGTTTTTTTTTCCGATATCCGAGTCTGTTTCCCTTCCACCTTATTAGAAGACGAACAGTGTGGCTAATTGTGCTATAATCACAAAGCTTGAAACAGCCTGAAACAACAGTGTTGTCGTAATCAGTGTCCTGTATCCTGTACGGTAACCACACTTTACAAAGGACAGATTCGACAAAGAGAACTTTGTCAGCATTATTTCTATTCGAAGTTCAAAAGTTTGGGGAGTAATGAGGCTCGAAGTTTGAATTTAAATGATGGAAGGAATGAATTTCTTATTTTAAAATATGTATAAAAAATATTTTTGATAATGTTTATTATTATTTTTTTCTCTTCTGTTTAAGAACTATTTTTATTGATAAGTATGTAGTTGTAATTACTGGGTTAAAATTATATATAAACCTACTTTTGTCTGAATTTATATCAATTTATGAAAAAAACCCCATTTTTTCATAAATTGATATAAATTCACATAAACAGAATAACGTGAATTTGCGCAGATCCTACTTTTACGGAGAATTGCCATCATTATGATAATCCACATTACTTAGTCAAAATCTTGAATTAAATTGCTTCAAAAGAACAATGAAGTAAAGTCCCAAATAAAATAAAAAAATATGCGTCCCCTAATGTTTCGAAACGCTAATTTGTTCTTAATTGACACCTGTTTTTTGTGCTCCATTGCGGAACCCTTCTCTCTCTGAACGAAGGCTTTCCCGGCGTTCGCTTTTTAAACTCATTTTCTACTTTGATTTGTCATTTTTTATTTATTCGTGAAACAAACGTTTAACATTTTAAAGATCATTGTTTATTTTGGAACTCGACATTTTGCGAAGACATTCGGCCGAAATTAATAACCTATCTATCCGTTGTTTTGCTTACTAGAGACTGAATTTTGACATTAACCCCATATAATTGTGTCAAATTCCTATCTCTAGTAAGCAAAACAACGCACAGATAGGTTAGTCATTTCGGCTAGTACACACTGCTGCCATTTCGATGTCGAAGAAGTAAACTTACTGGAAGTCTTATTTATAAAGATACACTGATTAAAATTTGAATCCATATGACAGTCATTAACCTCTTTAATATTATAATATTAAACCAAGACAGGATTTAAACAGATATCCTTACGTCTCTGCCTGCCCCTTCAAAACGATGAACCGTGCAAGTGACATTTTCTAGAACCTACCCAACCAAACACGTAAACTCCTAACACAAAGTCATATAGACTAGTTCTTTTCGCTTCGCAGATAGAATCAAGCGCCAGCCGCCTATGTCTACAAACATTGCTCACTTTCCTGGAACTGGCAAGTTTCCGCGAGTTCCGTCATGCATGCAAACCGCATTAGACTTCTAATTAAAGGCTTTCAAAGTAAGGCGAAGTCTTCACAATAGTCTTTGTAGTTTATGCCTGTGTTCAGATATCCAGTGTAACACGAAGTCTGGTTTTCTGAGTGTATGTCGCAGGATGGCGAAGACTACAAATAGGAGTAGTTACAATTAACTTAGTCGCATGCGTTAATTGATCCAGTAGGTTCAGCATGGCAACCGTAGAAACAAGTTTTGTCTATCGGAGAATGGACATAATGACAGATTGACGTAAGATTCCTTTTGACACGTAGAAAATAACTTTTTCTTTTCTTCGATCGACGTAAGTCTACAAGTGATTATATGCGAGTTGACAGGTCGCGCCATGCTCGGGCAGAAGACATGTTGACATTGACAGAAAGAGCTTTGTCTTTTTTTTTAATAGAATAGATATAGAATCGCCACGCTGAGCCTGCTGGAGTAGCTAATTGTGTTAACTCTGCTGTGATTATTGATAGTCTTATGCCTTAATTGACCCAGAAGAAGGAAGTTTTGCTAAAAGGAATTCGGAACAGTCTTTCCTGAGATTCTTGAACAATTGTGCATTTTATGCATTATGCACGTTAAGCTAAAGGTCTGTTGCACTTAAAAGTGTAATAGTGTAAAGAAGATTTAAACAAAGACGATCGAACAGTTCAATTCAACTCACTTAGTAAAACAATCTCTTAATCTCTTGTTGATTCTTAACATTTATCAAGCAGCACTTTGTCTGAATGCTTTCTTTCCTACATATTTCATGATTTTGTGATTCATCTGATTTCAAAAATGGATTGCTATACAAAACCCCACAAAACAATTCATCCATATAAATTTATGGTAGTAGAAACCGGAATACAGCTAACCAATAACACTGGTTATATTCTTCATAAAACAGTTCACTTACGTTATAAACGTTTCTAGATTTGATGACTACAGAACCGCTAAAAGCCTATAAAAATAAAAAGCTACATGCATCATGCATAGCTAAGCTTTAAATTGTAATCATAAAACGCGAAATTGTTCCTTATAATAAAAACTTTGAGGTTTACCTGTAAAAAGGTTATATAGCTTTAAGAAAATTTTGCTCTAAAAACTTGGGTGCCTTAAACTCTTGTTAAAAAAATATTCACAAAAAGCTTTGTGAATCATAAGAACTGTATTGAAGTTTAATTAACACATCGCATCGATTGGTATTTTTGTAACAGTATTTTCATATTCAGGCGTATTATTCACGAGTATTTTAAATTTTTTCCCTAAATTATTCATTTGACATTTACACAAAGGCGTAGCGATTTTTATGACGAACTTTCGGTCCTTTAACTATATGGCGTATAGTTAAAAGTATACGGAATACTATTCTCACACCATTCTGTATTTTTTTGGTGGGAAAAAATCCCTCCCGCCGTGGGTGCAGCTGGAGGAAGTGTCAGACTCTTACTGACTAAAACCCTTTTTAAGGCTATTGTGTGCCAAGGCCGCGGTGACTCTTGTGAACAACCCGCAGCTCAGGCACGCCTCGACCGTACGGGCTCCAATGTTGCTCATGATCTCTTCGAGGAGCGCGTAGCACAAATCGCGCCGCTGACATGAGCCTACGCCTTAGATGTACGGACGGTGAGCCACCCAACAGTCACCGCCCACAAATCCGCGCCTACGGAGGCCGGCTATCCTCGAACCTTCCACTATGTTATAGAATTAACAAACTTAGAAAATAAAAATAAAACATTATAACATTCACATTGTCCTGTTTTTGGAGTAAAAAGAAATATGTATTTCGAAATTAGTTTAAGCCTAAGAAAGATTAGTTCAAATTGTCCCTGTAATAACCTCGCTATAGGCACTAGATACTGTTTTGTCCGACTCCCGCCTAGATGGACAGCACAATGCGTATTACAAACTATGCGAGATTTATCTCTGATAGCGCCATGATGTATCACGGGTATACATAGGCCTGACATATGAGGACAACAATGCTATGATATGTAGCGGTTTGTAACGCGTATTTGTCTGTCTATATTGATATTGAGATGGAAAGTATTTGGTAGTTTGCCTGTGCTTTTGGCAACTTTTTTTATATGATCGATTATTTTCTTTTTATGTCACAGGACAAGAGAAGTTTAAACCCAAAATTTTAGTATTTATCCATACTAATTTAAAGGAATATCGAACTGTTTTTTTTTTCACATCAACATCTACTCTACGTCATTACTACAAAGTCAACAACCTCTAGTGAATTTTGCCCAAATTCTTAAGCAAAATTATTGTTTTCATCACTCAGATTACACTTGCAATATAAGGAACCTTTAAAACAAAATCTAAACTACGTACTAAAATCAAGTACATTATTGTTTATTCACAAACTTCTGGAACTGAAGGTCGTCTAAGACAAGGAGTAGGTAACTTGAGGACGTATATGTTCTGCTGGACTAATTACCGGGTCGCTGGAGTCTCTGTGTTGTGTAATAAAGGTAACTTACGCACTAAGCTTAGTACCTACATATTATGATCCGTAAGACCCTTAAAACTAATAATAGAAATGGGTGAAGGTTTGCTATTAAATTTTATGAATACTGCTGTAAAATAATAAAATCCAAATCCTTGCTAAAGATTTGTAAAATACTCGTTGTTGTCAGATTTTATTATTAGCTGTCATAACACTGGTTTATATTAATCCAACATACATGAGAATAGTCAAAGTAATTTTAAAATTCTGTCTAAACCTACTTCAAACTAAGTAAACAACAGCTTAACCAATCCATTTTACTTATCCGACTCATCTTCTTGTTTTATAATATTAAAGATTTCACAGGTTACGGATAGCCACTATCTACCAGATAAATTAAAAAATGGAACAAAATTTGTATGAAACTTATCAACAACCAGTGAAACTGGCCCTAAATTATTTTATAATGCCTACTAGCAATAGCTTTGCTTGTAGATAACCCAGATACCAGAGTCCAACAATCAACTTATTTGCAAGCAAGTCGTTTTGCTTTCTAAGATGGTTTCAAAATCCTAATTCATATATTGGTATACATCAATTATGATGCAAGGAATCACATAAAAAAAACAACTAGGTAAAAAGCGTCGAAAAATCGTCCCCATCGCTGTCTACTGGGAGCGTGCAAAAAAGGCTCGCAGCTTTGCGCCTCTGAATGCCAATGCTTATTCTATGTCCAAGCTAATAGCTAGCTTTTGGATCACGGGAAACGTCAGCTAGCCGCTTAGATAGCTCGTTAAAGAGACTTAGTGCATTCGGACCCCACGACCAGAGCGTTTCGACCCTTAATGATTAGGAAATATAATTGCCGACAAGGCTTCTATGCTTCCGCGTCCTGATTATTATATTGGTGACTGCCTATGGTAATTGGTGACTACCTCGCTGGTCTAGTAGTCGCAAGAAGCGACTGCTTTGCACAGGGTCTCGGGTTCGATTCCCGGTTCGGGCCGAAATCGCTTTGTGGGTTTTGAGAAATTTTCATAAAGCAGCCCGGAGTCTGGAAGTTGGTGATTGATTCACCCATTCATCGGAAAGCACGTAAATGTCGGACCTGCGCCTGAACAATCTCCGGTCGTGTCGGATTGCCGTCCCATCGGACTATCAGAGTGAGGGAATAGAGAGTGCACCTGCATCTACGCAAATACTTGTGCACTATAATAATGTCCTGCGCAGTTGGCTGATCTCTTTAAAGAGAACGGCCGCTGTAGCCGACAATCGGCCTGGACGCCATCATCATATTGGTAATCTAAAAAACGATTAAAATTTATAAGAGGTAGGTAGGTATGTATTGAAGGTCTTTACCTTAACGGTTAAGGACTTATTATAAACTAACTTGAGTGACGCCATAGGCCAGTTTAAGGTATATATACAAACGTTTGAAAACCGACTCCTTATGCTCTTAAGCATCAGGTCTTATATGACATTAAACATTTAAACCGGTACCGCTATTGTGGATTTGTGCGGGTTAATATTGAAACAAAACGGTTAGAACAATAAGGTTATTTCGCAAACTATCCGACTGCTCGCCTTTGTAGCTTTGGCTTGTGAAATTAGTATGATAAATACAGAATTCTTGATTTATACTGGGTGTAAGGGACAGCCCTCCGCAGACTGATAGGGTGCATTGAGCTCCTTCTTTTATATCATACATATTTCACTGGATTTTTCTCAGTATTTTTTACCGATTTTTCAATATTTTTTTCTTTCTTTCAATGCAAAATTACATTTTTTGTACGCAGAACTTCATTTGTTTTAATAATACCGCTAAAATTAAAAATCCAGCAATGGATTTCGAAAAAATCGTAACGATCGACGCGTGAAATCAGCTATAAAATTTTTCTTAGGTTTTAAAACAAATCAGTTTTATTAGATTTCTATAATGTTCCTGAAACAATTTTATGAACCAGTCTTCTTAGTATGGTATACGGAACTCACCCTATCAGTTTTCGGAGGGCTGTCCCTTACACTCTGTATTTGTTTTGTTTTAAAATGTACGCACTAATCTCAGGAACAACTAGACCGATTTGAAAACGTCTTTCAGCGTTGGATAGCCTATTTTTGAAGTTGCGGGAGTGGTTCCCATGGGTGAAACCGCTGGCTAAAACTAGAAGTAAATATTATGTAAGGATAATCAAGACAAGAGCTAACCTAAATCCAGACCCAGACAGGTGATTAAATATCAGACACTAGACCAAATACAGCCTCAACAAGAGGCTTCGTAATTTAGGCACTATTACGAAACGTGGAGGTAGAATCCGCAAAATTCAATTTTGAGGCTTTTACCGCTGTTGAAATCTGCCTCGATAACTCGATGGAGTAATTATTATGCTCTCACGGATTTTCGGGTGTGTTCCGGCAAGAATAGGTGCAGGTGATGGGTATCATTGACACTTATGGCTAGAATATCAATGATGCACTTAATTACGTGGGGATGTCCAGTTTTAGATCACAATATTGTTTGATTAAATGAGTATGTCTCGTGATTGCTTTCGGCGACACTTCTTCCTTCGATTTAAATCATCAAATGACGCATCCCGCTATGGGTGCAGCTGGAGGGAGTGTCAGACTCTTACTGACTAAAACCCACTATGTTCCTTCTAGAGGTTACTGTGGGCAGACCATGGCTCTACGGACTATCTATGCAGAATATCTAGGATTATTTTTTTCGGAAGATAATTCCTCTTTTGAAAAATCACTTAAGACATTTTTAGCCTTCAATTCTCCCAACTCTTAATAATTCTTCGAATTCGAAAATTTTCTTCAGCTATCAAGACGAAATAGTGATAAGTATAGCTTTAAAAATAACATAAGTATAATAGTGGCGTTTAGTGGAGGATAACTGTGCAGATTGCACATCGTTAAGTGCAGGGAAGACGGTCCGGATATCTCTCGTTAAGGTGTTCGGCACAGGAAAACTGCGCCGCAATCACAACGGACGGTGTTTATGGGCCTTTATGTAAGTTCGCATGCATTGTAATTTTTTGTAAATTGTTCGCACTGGAAAAGGAATATACAGAATAGTGGTTAAAAATATAAAAATTAAAGTTGTTGCTTCATAAACTATTTATATAAGATTTTCTTTTTTGGTATGGCATTTAACTTAAAAACCAATGCATGATTGCCAATTTAGTGCATAAGAATTTGGTTGAGTAGTTCCTGAAATTTTCAATAAACAAAGAAACTCTTCAGCTTTATAATATTAGAACAAATACCTTTTTCCACTGAATTACAAATACCAGTCCTACAGGCTGTTTAATTTTTATTTTTTCTTGATTTTAACTCAAACATCAAAGTTATAGGAGCTTATATTCCGGTCTTCATTGCTAGTAACTATTTAAATTAAAGAATGATAATGATGATGATAATGGCATCCAGGCCGATGTCGGCTACGGCGGCCGTTCTCTTTTATGGAGATCAGCCAGCTGCAAAGGACATATTATAGTGCACAAGCATTCGCGCAGACACAGGTGCACTCTCTATTCCCTCACTCTCATAGTCCGATGGGACGGCAATCCGACACGACCGGAGAGAGATCAGGCGCAGGACCGACATTTACGTGCTCTCCGATGCACGGGTGAATTAAAGAATATTATGATACTTAGTTCCAATACTTAGCACAAAATATCTTGAGTATAAATTAATAATAATATTCAATCCCAGAACGCTACCGAATCACTATCATAAATGGTCAAATTACACTTCGGTGTAATTGAGCCCTAATCGTTCAACACACAATAGGCGAAGTTCAAGTGATTGTCGAACTGGTTTCGCTGCTATTTTGGATTAGATCAATTAACATACAGGCTCAAATTCACACTACAAGAGCCATTTGTGTTGTAATAGTTATGTGTATGTCATTAGCCATGAAACGCCAGCACATGAAGCTATCTAAACTGTCAAATTTTCCCAATCGACTACCATATGCTTCAATGCTTCAGTGATAAAGTTAAAAATTCGATTAAGGAAATTTGACATATTGTAGTAGCTTGATGTGCGGGTGTCTGTAGCACTAAAAGCGCCCGTTGACAATTATTACCCTAACACCCTGAGTAGGACATATCCAAAAACGTAAAGAAGTACTTGGAGTAGTGAATACGAAAATTATTGACACCCCATTGACATTATTATGAGCACGGAAGGACTATAACTCTTCATTATTCAACCCTATTAGAAAGTCTGATACAGAATAGTTCTTCTTCTTCTTCCTGCCCTGTTCCCAATTCTATTTGGGGTCGGCGCAATATGTTTTCCGCTTCCACTCATTTCGATCAGACGTCATACTACTATCCACTCCCTTCTTAATCATATCCTCTTTCAAGCAATCAATCCATCTCTTCCTTGGTCTACCTCTATCTCTCCATCCATTCACATTCATACTTAAGACACGCCTTGTAACATGTGTCTCACATCTTCAATGATACAGAATAGTTATAATACCTATATGAATGTTTTTGTAAAAGCTTGAACATTCATAAAATCAGCGTAAAGCTGACATTTTTTCACTAGTATGTCCTGAAGCAAACACATCCTCCTACACTCTAGGTTGTATTATAAAATTGCTGTCGGTCTAACACTAAAACCACCAAACAATCACAGAAACAAGTGGTCCACAACCAAACTAACAAGACAATCAGTACTACAAGCAAAAAGAAAAACCCAAAGCGATAGAATTCAGCAAAATGTTTAAACTTTGGTAACTCAACCTCGTTCATTCGAGACGTAAACAGGATGAAACATGTCAGTAGACAAGCTATGGCAGCCGAAAGACACACAATAAGTCAAGCCTAGACATAAATCCACAGGAATTCGCCACAAATCGTATCGGTTGCTGTTGGGGTCACAAGAATATGCCTGCAAATTCATTTTCTATAGTTAGCTGGCTTTCAAATCATATGAATTCGCTTATAAGGTATATAATAAAAATGAGTTTTGGTGCAAATTATGTATTTACTATAAGATATAGTTTGTTTTTTCCGCTTTTGAAAGCTAAACTAACCTTTAGAGTTATTTATAAAAAGTAAAGGTATCATAATTCGGTTATCATTTTCCACCTAAAAGAAAGTCCAACAAAATTCCTATAGACATCATAATGAGGTTTAATAAAGTCCACCTTTATTTATTAACCCATGAAAGACGCCATCTTGCGATCTATAAAAATGATGGTAATACCTTTTATCTTTTTAAGTGTTAATTAAGTTACTAGGTACATTATTAATTTATTTTTGTTGGTGTACATTATTTTTTGTAATTTTTTATAGTCAGTATTCTAGAACAAACGATCAAAATACATATATAGAATGAACTTTTTTTAGGTAGTGATAGTTAGTCGTTTTTTTTTATTAATAGTATATTTCGGTACAAGTTTCGTAAATGTCTTTAAAACGAGGCGGAGCTCAGGACGAGGGCGTTATAAAGCTGAAAACTGCAATGATAACATTCACACAAGTGCCTCACTGTATTTTTCAATACATTTGCAAAGAAACAATAATATATCCGATTTAATTTTGTACAAATGAAATATTTATGGATTCATTTAGATGTTTTTTTCCTCTCATGTTGACAGTCTAGCTTTAATTGAAATGATGATATGAATATCAAATTACTATATAATGTAATCACGATTCGTTAAGATACTCATAATTTAAAAAACACATTCTGTCTATGAAAATCCATTCATTTTATTTGCATGTTGACAGTCTGGCGAAGGCATACAAACAAACTGTCTTATTATACAAATAGTAAATTCAAATATAAAAATTTAATAAAGAAAACGCTTTTATAATTAATATCGAGAATATTTATCATAAGCTGTATGTTTGTTTAATGATATTGTAACTTCAAACTCAATTTTAATTTTCGCATAACCTTAAGGCATAGCAACTCCTTGTCAAAATTAAGAAAAAAAAACGTGACACGTTTTAGCACTAGTGCGATAAATAGTACAGACGCCAGCACATCAATGTACCTGACAATTTTTCCCAATCAACTTCAAACGCTACAGCAATAAAGTTGAAAATCTGTTAAGGTAATTTGACAGATTGTAGTAGCTTGATGTGCGTCTGTACTTTGCG
Organism: Heliothis peltigera; assembly: GCA_958496145.1. Lineage (NCBI taxonomy): Eukaryota > Metazoa > Arthropoda > Insecta > Lepidoptera > Noctuidae > Heliothis > Heliothis peltigera. The sequence goes on from OY292341.1 coordinate 4,603,788, forward strand.
TATCTGTAGGCGATGTGGTAAGTATCAGTTTTCATATAATAATATTGAAAATATACTACTCTAATTACCCCAGTTTTTAAGTCAGGGCTTAAAGTTGAACACAACTAACCCAATAGAAAAAAAAAACTTAAAAAAATTAAAAGCCCTGTATTACAGAGCCTGTAAGTCATGGCCGATCTAAAGTTATCCAATTTTTCACTGTCAAACGCCAAGCACTAACTTTAACATAGTTCATTGTACCTATTATAAAATACATAGTTTTATAAGTAACCAGGCCACGAGTGTTCGAAACTTTAGGTACATGTAATTAGGCCTAGCCTAGGAACATAATATATCATTTAAAAACTTTTAGACAGTTATACTAAAACTTTTGAAGGCTGTTTAAACTCTAGAGAATAAGGCTGTTTTTCTTGTAAGGCTGTAGCACAAAATACAGGATTGTTTTGTAAAATATACTTTTGTAATATAGGGGATAATCATCTAACAAGATCGTTTTTGTGATCTCGATCTGTGACTTAGCGAAGATGTCTTTCTACAAGCGTAAACGATAGTAGAAACGACCAACACGTATGGAAATGACATCTCAAAACACGCGATGATCACGTGATTTATCGATTTGACATGTCATACATTTTTTCGTTTGTACTAACGTTAACGATTATAGAAAAACATCTTGGCTAATCCTACTGTCCAGAAATTCCCAGTTATAATCGTTTGTCCTAGACAATGGACTGATGTACTTTTTGGACTGAATTTAAAATTATCTAATAATTCACCAGGTTTAAAATTAAATTATGAGTCTTTTATAAAAGTGTGACAAACAGACTAGGTCACCTTCGTTATTTATAAAACTTCTAAGATTGCCAAAAAGTAGACAATACATAGACAGTCTTAAATTACACTGGTATATTTTATGAAAGCTTTTTATTAGGCTAAGTATTATTAACTTTATTGTACGAACTACAGAAATGTGATCGTATATTACAATTTTATTTCTTAAGTGTCAGGTTTTCGTAGTATTTTTATGATATTCGTTAATCTTTTTTTATTTTTGCGCTTAATAAATATGAACTTATGCGAACATTAATGCACGTTACATAAATTAAATAATTATGTTTTATGCAGTCTGTACTTTACTTAATATATTATAGAGGAAAGTAGTTGTTAGAACATGGTTACAACCAAGCTGTTGAACGTAGGATATAAGATTCGATCGCGAGGAGGCACTGCGTCGGGGGGAGTCCCCGTTGCCGCGGCAAGTCGCTGCGCAGCGGGCAGTCCTCCGGCGCGATCTCATGGTGGAGTGGCGAGATCGCCTCACGCAACCCCGTGCAGGGCACGCCACAATAGTGGCCATAGTGCCCCTCTTCGAGGAGTGGATTGGGAGGAGTCATGGCACCCTCTCTTACCGCCTGACGCAGGTCCTCACCGGACATGGATGCTTCGGGAGGTACCTGCATCGCATCGGGCGGGAGGAGACGCCTGGGTGTCACCACTGCGCGGACCAGCCAGAGGACACGGTGGAGCACACGGTGGAGGAGTGTTCTGCCTGGGCGGAGCACCGCCGTGTCCTCACAGCGGCAATTGGCGGCGGCGACCTCTCGCGTCCGGCCCTGATCCAGGCCATGGTCCGGAGCGAGGGAGAATGGGATGCCGTCGCCTCCTTCTGTGAAGCCGTTATGCTAGCGAAGGAGGCGGCGGAGCGGCTGAGAGACCGCACCGCTCATCCCAGCCGTCGCGGCAGGGCTGGTACCGGTCGACACCACGGGCGCCGGGTGTCAAGGGATGACTCCCGACCACCGTAGGCGCGGGCTTGTGGGCGGTGAGTGTGGGTAGCTCATCGTCCGTACGTCTAGGGACGACAGGCCCGTGTCGGCGGCGCGTTCTGTTCCACGCGCTCCTCGAAGAGATGTCAGCAACATGGGAGGGGCCCCTTTAGGGCCAGGGTCTGCTTGGGCTGCGGGTTGTTCGTGAGAGATACCGCGGCCCTGGCACACAGGGACCCCCAGAAGAAACATAGTGGGTTTTAGTCAGTAAAAGTCTGACACTCCCTCCAGCTGCACCCTCAGCGGGAGGGGTCATTTGATGATTTCCCACGAAAAAAAAAAAAAAAAAAAGGATATAAGATTCGATACGTGAGCGGAAAAAAATGTACTGATTTATGATATCAGCAATCGGCTTTATTGAAGATAAAATTCAACCTATGATTATAATTAATACTTTTTGGTGACTGACAAAATGTCATGTGTTGATTTTATTTAAAAATAAGAAATTGTCTGAGTTCTTGAAGTCTTTAGTGTTCTTGCAATTTACTAAGAAGAAAATAAATATTTCGTTTTAATTAAGTTTTTCATTGAAGAAGCCCTAACCTGAACAGGTTATGGGCCCAGGAAGCTCTGGAAAGTAAGTTACAGAACAGAAAAGTAATTGCAAAGAAAAAAGAACCGATCGAAACAAGAATCAAAATGGAGTCGTCAATGAAATTAGAAAAATTCGACGGGAACAATTTCCGACAATGGAGGTTTCAAATACGATGTGCACTAAAAGCGAAAGGGATAGACATCACAATCCCAAAGCCAAAGGGTGATTCGACAGCATGGTCTAAGAACGACGGCGTAGCTATGTTCATTATAACCGCATCGATGGATTTTAAGCAAATTACATTAATTGAAAATTGTGAATCTGCGGCCGAAATAATGGCTAAGTTAGAATCCATCTATGAACAGAAAAGCGAATTGTGTAAGATGCTCATACACGATAAATTTTACCAATATAAAATGACGACTGGAGATAGTGTCGCTCAACATATTTCAAAAGTAGAAAATTTGGCAAAACAACTTAGAGAGAGTGGAGAAAACATTAGCGATATGGCAATAATCACTAAAATATTAGGTACATTGCCACAGAAATATAAATCTTTAAGACAAGCATGGATGTCTTTAGATCCCAGACAGCAAACTATTATAAACTTAACCGCACGTTTGTTGGATGAAGAGGCAAGCTTAGCTGGTGAGGAGGAGCAGGAGACAGCTCTTTTGGTGGCTAATAAGTCATGGAAAGGAAAACCAAAATTCGATAACTCTGTGCCAGGCGGGAGCAATACCGAACAAAATAGAACAACGAAACATCGTTTCGAATGTTATAATTGCGGCAAACGGGGTCATTTTTCGAGAGAATGTCGTTTCCCAAGGAAATCTAAGCATCAATTACCAAGAAAACCTCAACAGGAAGGTGCAAATAATATGTTGGCTTTTTATGTCGAAAATTACGAATCTGTGGCTGAAGAAAATAAGTGGATTTTAGATAGTGGCGCTTCGGCACACATGACATTTAGAAGAGATTTCTTTGTGGAAATGTCAGAATGTCAACAGAAAACCCTGATATTAGGAAATAAACAAACATTAGAAGTAGCTGGTATAGGAAAAATATTAATAAAACGATATGTGAATGGACAATGGTCTCCCAGTGAATTAAATGAAGTGTTATACGTACCCGGCTTAAGAAGAAATTTATTTTCAGAAGGAGTGATAATAAAGAAATTGTATTCTATTGTGAAAAAAAATAATAGTGCCATAATCTACAAGGACAATAATGTCGTAATGAGTGCAAACATTAAGGAAAATAATTTGTATGAGCTGAACATTAAAACAGTGATTCCTGATATGTGTAACATAGTTCAAAGTAAAGAAAGTGACATTAAATTATGGCATGAGAGGTTAGGACATATAAATTTAAAACAAATTAAAAATATGTGTGCAAATAGTGTTGTGGAAGGACTGAAGATGAATGACAAAGAACAAAACGATTTTGTTTGCGAAGCTTGTGCTTATGGGAAGCAGAGCAAGTTCCCATTTCGCAAATCTTCGCGAGGAGAACTACAGCCAGGTGACTTGGTGTACAGTGATGTTACTGGTCCGATGAGCGTCACTTCGGTACAAGGTATGCGATATTTTATATTATTTAAAGATGCTGCAACCAGTTACAGGCATGTATATTTTATTAAACATAAAAGTGATGTCATAGAAGTCTTCAAAAAGTACAATGCCATGATTAAAAACAAGTTCATGCATAATGTTAAGATTTTACATACAGATAATGGGACTGAATACATAAATAGAATGTTTAAAGAATATTTGGAGAAGGAAGGAATAAATCATGAGCGAACTGCACCTTATACACCTGAACAGAATGGTCGTGCAGAAAGAGAAAACCGAACCATTGTAGAGAGTGCACGTTCCATGCTGTACGCTCGAGATATCCCATTAGAACTATGGGCAGAAGCTGTGAACTGTGCAGTATATATTTTGAACAGAACTTCCTCCACTCAAACTCCTAATTCAACAGCATTTGAACTATGGAACGGGATGAAACCTCAGTTAGGTCATATCAAAGTATTTGGTTGTATTGGATATGTTCATGTACCAGATCAATTGAGAACAAAGTTAGAAAAGAAAAGCAAGAAAATGATACTGGTTGGATATGAAGATATGAACTATAGAATGTATGACATGACTACAAAGAAAATTACTATGGCAAGGAATGTTATATTTGATGAACAAGAAGTTCCTATTGTAAGGAAGAATATAGCACAAATAACCATTGTTGAAGATAAAGATAATAATGAAAATGCAGTACAAGGGCATGATAATACTTTAGTTGTAGGTCCATCATCAGAGACTGAAGACAGCATGTTAAGCTGCTCCAGTGCAAGTGATGACCCAGATTATGAACCATCCCAAGAATTGGACAATTCAGTAGTTCATACAATGAATTTAAGACCACGGATTAATAGGGAATACGAAGCCAACCTTGTCGAGTTGTCATTACCTGAAACATATGAAGAAGCACTGAATAGTCCACAAAAAGTTGAATGGTCCAAAGCTATTAAAGAAGAATTATTAGCACATAAAGAAAATAATACCTGGACTGCAGTTAAGAGGTCAGGTCAACGAACCCTTACTACAAAGTGGGTTTTTGCCCTCAAGAAAAATGAAAATAATGAGATAGTTTGTTACAAAGCTCGTTTATGTGCACGAGGTTTTAATCAGGTGAAAGATATTGATTACCAGGAAATATTCTCTCCAACAACCCGGTATGATTCAATTAGAATTATGTTGTCTATTGCTGCTAAGTATAATTTAGAAATTCAACAGTTTGATGTTAAAACAGCTTTTTTAAATGGGTTTGTTAAGGAGGATATTTACTTAGAAATTCCTAAGGGACTGTCGATTAGCAATGATTGTGTATTAAAATTAAACAAATCATTATATGGTTTGAAACAGGCAGCTAGATGCTGGAACAAAAGGTTTACAGATTTTTTAGTTAAATATGGTTTTGTTCAATCAGAGGCTGATAATTGTATTTACATAGGATGTTTTAAAGGAATTAAAATATTTCTTATTATTTATGTCGATGATGCCCTTGTAATATCATCAAGTAAACTTCTCATTAAGGAGATTATAGAATATTTAAATAAAGCTTTTCAGATAAAAGAACTTAGTTTGAAATATTATGTGGGGATGCAAATAGAAAGGATAGATAATTGTATTTATATTCATCAGAAAAATTATATTAATCAAATAATAGAGAAGTTTTGTATGAGTAATGCTAATCCTATTTCTACTCCAGCAGATGCTAATGTGAATATCACAAAGAAAATGGATGAAAATGTTGTTAATTTTCCATATAGAGAAGCTATAGGTTGTTTATTATTTTTGTGTTCTGTGTCAAGGCCAGACATTGCATTTTCTGTAAATGTATTGAGCAGATATGTTAACAATCCTAGTGTAGAACATGTCAATGCTGTTAAACGTATTATTAGATATCTGATAGGCAGTAAAAGTTTATGTATAAAGTATGGAGAAAGTGGTGATCTTGTTGGTTACTCAGATTCAGATTTTGCTAGTGATATTGATACACGTAGATCCACTACAGGATACATGTTCTTGATGAATGGTGGACCAATTACCTGGTCTAGTCAGAAGCAGAAGACCATTGCTCTCTCCACTACAGAAGCAGAATTTGTTGCTGCTTGTGAGGCTTCTAAAGAAGCATTGTGGTTACAACAATTAATATCTGATTTAGGTGAAAGTTATGAATGTATCACATTGAATGTTGATAATCAGAGTGCGATCAGGTTAATCAATAACCCTGTTTTTCATAAGAGAACAAAACATATAGATGTGAAATACAACTTTGTAAGGGAGAAGGTTGAGTTGGGCTTGATTAGAATTAATTATGTTTCTAGTAATTGTCAATTAGCTGACATTTTTACAAAAGCTTTGCCCGCTCAAACTTTTATACATCTGAGAGATCAGATTTTATGTGTTGTTGATTAAGTAATTTTATTTGTTATTTTATAGAATAAATAGAGTTGAATTTTAGGGGGAATATTGAAGATAAAATTCAACCTATGATTATAATTAATACTTTTTGGTGACTGACAAAATGTCATGTGTTGATTTTATTTAAAAATAAGAAATTGTCTGAGTTCTTGAAGTCTTTAGTGTTCTTGCAATTTACTAAGAAGAAAATAAATATTTCGTTTTAATTAAGTTTTTCATTGAAGAAGCCCTAACCTGAACAGGCTTTTAGTATAACAACAAAAAAATATATATTTTTTTTTTTTTTTTTTTCGTGGGAAATCATCAAATGACCCCTCCCGCTGAGGGTGCAGCTGGAGGGAGTGTCAGACTTTTACTGACTAAAACCCACTATGTTCCTTCTGGGGGTGTGCCAGGGCCGCGGTATCTCTCACGAACAACCCGCAGCCCAAGCAGACCCTGGCCCTAAAGGGGCCCCTCCCATGTTGCTGACAACTCTTCGAGGAGCGCGTGGAACAGAACGCGCCGCCGACACGGGCCTGTCGTCCCTAAAGACGTATGGACGATGAGCTACCCACACTCACCGCCCACAAGCCCGCGCCTACGGTGGTCGGGAGTCATCCCTTGACACCCGGCGCCCGTGGTGTCGACCGGTACCAGCCCTGCCGCGACGGCTGGGATGAGCGGTGCGGTCTCTTAGCCGCTCCGCCGCCTCCTTCGCTAGCATAACGGCTTCACAGAAGGAGGCGACGGCATCCCATTCTCCCTCGCTCCGGACCATGGCCTGGATCAGGGCCGGACGCGAGAGGTCGCCGCCGCCAATTGCCGCTGTGAGGACACGGCGGTGCTCCGCCCAGGCAGAACACTCCTCCACCGTGTGCTCCACCGTGTCCTCTGGCTGGTCCGCGCAGTGGTGACACCCAGGCGTCTCCTCCCGCCCGATGCGATGCAGGTACCTCCCGAAGCATCCATGTCCGGTGAGGACCTGCGTCAGGCGGTAAGAGAGGGTGCCATGACTCCTCCCAATCCACTCCTCGAAGAGGGGCACTATGGCCACTATTGTGGCGTGCCCTGCACGGGGTTGAGTGAGTCTTAGATACGATCAATTTAGGTAAACTAACCATAAACTATCCTTATTAAAGATTTAAAAACTTATTAAAAAATCTTCCTTCTTCTTATTAATTTAAAAATGCTTTTTTAACTTAAGTTTATCATGAAACTAGAAACCAATAAACAAGTAATTTTAACTGTTATTGTGCAGGGGAACGAGAAAATTAAAGTGTTACCACCTACGTAGGATATCAGGAACACATAAAGGCTTCATAGTTTCTTATTTTTATTCGGAGGAGTCGGGGAAAATGTGCGGGGGAATGGGGAATCGCACCTAACCGTTCAATTAACAAAGAAATTGATAGCGGGGGAATGTTTGTTCCGTATTTTATTTTAACTGTCCAACTTTACGCGTAATTTGAGACAATTGGATTTTTTTATTTGTTATTTTCTTACTCTATGTAGTATTTTCTTGTTTTGTGGTTTTAGATTGGTTTGCTAAACATTAAACTAGGTTGTTTTACTAGTTTAAATTTAACCTTAACCATTTGACCGCTACAGTTACGTATACATAGATGACTAGCCAAATAGTGCTCAGCACGCCACGGTCTCGACATGACAGACTTTTAAAGTTCAAAATTAAAAGTCAGTTTTTATTTTAATCAAAACTCACTACTATATTGTAGGTATTTATAGATGAATGCTTAGCTTGGCGCTGGGGTCGCAATTTTTAAAAAGAGAAGACAAACAGATGCGAAAATAAATGTTACCTTTTGCAATAATGAAGCCAATTCAACACGAGTAAATGAAAAAAAATATGCTGCCCAAAAATATTCTTACTACACTATTTATTGGAATGAGCGGCTATCCTATTGATCCCTCATTAACCTTTTCACCGCCACGCCATATCGGTATTCCTATGCCCTGTACGCCAAGCCCGAAAATCTTAATTAAATACCTACAAAAAAATAGGGATTTCAACATTATATCGACACCCATTATTATTATTTTTTTTATCAATACTTGCCAGATAAATGGTCGATCATTAATATGTTAAAAAGAACATTCCAATATTAAATATTTTACAACGTTCCACTCAAGTAGTTCCGAAGTTGTTAATAACATAAAAACAATGATTAAGACACACAACAGTTAAAATGAAAATATCTCTAGGTACAGCACTATTCTCAGTACTGATGTACCTCACTGTCGGGAATAGCCGACATTGGCGCCGTCGACGAGTCTTTTATAAGACATCGTTGCATGTACATTAGAGTTGTACCATAGTGTCATACAGTTTATCGATGTTAGTATCTAATTAAATTCAAAGGCCACAGTAGTTTGTTTTTATTATTCTTGAAATTTACACTTATTGCAACAATTTGGGTTGTTAATGGATTGAATGCAAATAAAACTATTTATTTACCAATCATTTAGTTTAATTATTGAGTTATATTATTAATAATTACTTTGAGATCATATTACTTACATGTCACTTATGAATAATATTATCACGTGATATTATTACATAGCAACAATTTTTATAACAGGAACTTTCTAATATTCTCACTAATCAGATTAATTATATGTATAAAATAAATCAAAATTTTCGTATAAAATTGCGTAGTATATACGTAACGATTTTTAAGTATAACGATATTTATATTCTTAAAATAGATACATTATTTAGTTTCTCGTATCTAACCTAATTAAACATTAAAGGATATAATATAAAGAAATAATATAAAGAATATAATAAACGTCAACATGATACTACATCACTAGCAGTCGGCTCTGCACGACATTGGCGTCATGGGACTTACTTTTTTAACCATAAATTATTTTACTTTTTATCATCAAATATTTAAATGAGGAATATGCATTTTTGTTTTCTGTATGCAACTAAATAATGTTTAAACATTCAGCTTTCAAGGTGTATCAATAAAATACATAAAAGTAATGATTTAATAGGTTTATTTTGTATTTTTCTGCGACCTGTTTTTTGTCGAGTATAGCCGTCGTTGGCGCACAGGGCACGCTTGCTCATGTCGGCTATAGCCGACATTGGCGTTCAAAAGGTTAATATTATAATCTATAGGGTAACCACTATCGTTATGCGGAACCTCGCTCGCCATAATACCGTGGTAGTTTTCACAGATGTCCAGTTAATCCCCATGTGGATGAAACGGTTATTTGGGGCTATTTTTGTGATAAATGATATTTGTTTTGCAAATAGATTGAACACGTCAAACATGTTTGAACGAGTTGAGGCCGGTTTTTCCTCATTATCTTGAGAAGAAAACCGAAAAAACTTAGGGGCCATAGCTTCTTTTAAAGTCTAAACAAAACAATTTTATACACATTCACACAACTTCACCTAGTCCCAAACTAAGCAGAGCTTCTACGGCTACCATAGAGCTACTATGGGTACTTGACAACTGATACCTAAACTTATGTAAAAACATGTATACTATAAATAGGAACACCCAAAGTATATCAAACACCTATGCTCATGCATTTGACTTATGCGGGAATAGAAAGCCGGGAACTCGACGTGGCAGTAAACAGTAATATTCATTAATTCGCCATCTGGTCGTCAAGATGAAGAAAATGTAGTTTCATGTCAGAAATGACCTCTACTAACTCAATTAAAAAAAAACATTGTTCGATTGTCCATTTATCGACCAAGGCTTATAATATAGTCTACTTTTTATCTGTATCCGTAATTCCCATGAGACGCGGGTGGAACCGCTAGCAGTCTATTTAAAAAAAATATCTGTGGAAATAAGAGTGATATGAAGTATTCATTTGCCCGCGCCCCATTTTATGAAAATCCCGTACCTACACATAACAAAAAATACAATGTAACATTCAACTGTCACTACCAGGGCACCAGTTTTCTAAAGAGCGCAGCGAAAAAGTGTTTATTATTCTACGCGCTACGGTCATTAAAATACCCTCCGTCCACTATAGTATAGAAGTTTCCACTTGAAAAGCACTTCGGCTTCAATAGGCAACCAGTGCTTTCTTCTCAAAGTTATACAGCAGCACTCTGACGCATTTAGATTTCATGAGAATTATTATTTTGTCCGTGAATATATGGCTTGCTGCTGAAGGATGCTAAATGTAATGTGACAATAATACCAGACACAAAGCATAAATAATACCAAAATACAGGAGGAAGAGAATCAAGGTCCATCTTTTCATCTATGATGCCGAACTGCCGAGCTGAGGGTCCCGGGTTCGATTCTCGGCATGGTCGACATTTGTGTGATGAGCATGATTGTTGGCTGTGGTCTGGGTGTTATAATATGTATTTATAAATTTATATGTGTATGTGTAAAGTATATGTAAATAGTTTATCAGTTGGCACCCATAACACGAGCTGATCAATAGCTTACCTACCATGGGACTTACCGACCGTGTGTGAAAAAGGTGTCCTGATATAAAAACAAATATTTTCTTACGATGGAGTATGTAGGTAAATGGCGGTGATTAATCTTTTGGAAACTACTACCTACTATTATATAGAACTCTTAAGGAAATAAACTCAATACATATAAATGTTTATTGTATGTCTAACCAATTAAAAGTTGAAGCTTACATTTATTTAGAATCCGACTTAGATATTAGAAGAGAATAATAAATATTAATTTCGCTTGAAAATAAGGCGACAATACTTAGCAAGAATTTTACGCCTATTTGCGCTAACCTACCAAGCAAGAAGTATATAGTCTACCTAATAAAAACTTCTCCTCAATCCTGTTTACCAAACCCATAAAACTCTTCTCGGATCGGAAAAGTTTCTCAGAGCCATTTAATTTATTATAGCTTGATAAATCTCTGATTAAAATTTTAACGCCTGAAAGAAACCTCGCGGCAAGGAATTGCAAACGATCAACTCAGTATGGCCGTCTCGTAATTTTTGAAGCTGGAATGACTTTCTCGTAAAGATGTCCCGTGAATAATGGTCAAACGTACAGGATACCTTAGCTGACTAACTACAACTTATTTGAATAGTCTGAACATACGGGTCTTAATTTTTTCATATGCATATTGATACTCATGGCTAGGACTACGATAACTTTTTCAGGTGCTTTGTTGAAGTATTCTTGAATAGTTGTATAATGACAAAAGGATAACATTTTTACAATACCTAACGTTTCATTTGTATCAGAACAATTTAACTCAAATAGTGTTGCCATTGTATTGTTACTTTAAATACCCACATAACATAGACTATAATTGTATAATTCCTCTAATTCTTCAATTCATAAGCCCCTAAATTCACACAAACATTTCTAACAACGCGGAACACAGTAAACTGTACATTTTGACCAAAACCAGAAACAACAAAGTAAAGCAAACGTTTGCGAACCACTCTGAACGCATCTAAAAGAAATATGTCGTATTTCTTGCAGTTTGGCTCCGTTCCAACCACACGCTTCTCGGGTTTATTTTGAGTACGCCGCTTCCAGTTGACGGCGCTAGCCTAATCGATTTAACGAATTGAATTTACACCAATTTCGCCCCAAGTCTTACAAATACCTATGTTTGTAAGAACTGCAGTTCAACACTAGTTGTTTGTGCTGGAGAAACTTCTACTTCCAACCCGTGGGACCGGTCTAATGAGCGCTAATGTCTCAAGTTCTGGAGACCAGGAATTCGTGTGAACACTAAAATGTACGTACACATGTGTTGTTTTACTACCAAATAACCCAAATTATTGATAGAATTTGATAATGAAGAAACTTGTGTTAATATAGTAAGAGAGTAACTTTGAAAATTACTTGCATGCTTTTGGGAATTTATTAAACTTTCTAAACTATGTTCTAAATTTCTTGTTTTCAATTCGGTTGCGCTTTTGTGTTCTACTTTCGATTGTGGTACAAACATATTTCATTTCTTATTGGTTAGGCGCCTAAAACTGAATAAAGCAAATAAAACAGTCTTATTTTTAAATGTTGCAGGTATGTTATACATTTGATACTACTGTTTTCATCAGCTTGGTTTATAAAAGGACAACCGGGAAGATGTGATCAAACTCCTCTACAGGCTACTGTACTAGAGCCTACTGAAGATAATGGCATTTACCATTTATACTTGGATATACCGAACGCAAATGGATCAACAACAAGAACTTATACTTATACTCCGGACCAAACTTATGTTTGTGAGTTTAAATATTTTGATAACCTTCATATTTTTTTATGATTACAATTATTTTTTAACGGTAAAATTTTAAAGTGAAGTAGAAGAAGGGGTGTTGTAGATGTATAACTCGTAAACCTATAATACCTAATAACTGCCATTATTTTTCAAGCTATTTGCCGAACTGTGAATAATTGCCATCACTATTTAGTAAGGCGCCAAGTGGACTGTTGTTTCAGTTTTAAAACTTTGACTAAAGGTGTGGTTATCACCGTTAGTATATTGCAAACTGCAAATATTAGCTATCACGTTTTTGTTAGGCGCTAAGCCTAAGCTAAATTACCTACATTATAACAAATTTCTCATTTTCTAGTGACAATACAAACAACGGATCTCGCCAGACCTTTCCGTTGGTTCATGATAACTGCGGAAGACCCTGACGTGGACCAAAATATCTTCGAATTTAGTCATAAAAACATAGATGTTGGCAGTCTGAAGACTTTGGACATAGATAAGTCGCGATACAGTGAAAGATGTTCCATTTCTGTTGAAAATGCTGACAACTCTGACAAGAATAAAGTGGCGGTAATATTTATTATGCACTTTGGCTTAGTACCTACCTGATATTACCTAACTAAGATATGTAAAGTATTAACCTTCCATAAGTTATGCAATTGTTAGACAGTTTTGTTCCTTAAAAATGTATTATGCAATATGCGTCCAAATAGCTAACTTTGCCTTGCCGTATTTACCATAGGGCTCACGGGGACCGTACCCAAGGCTCTCAGGAAGCCCCAAAGAAAAAAAATACGGGGCCATTTTTTTTTTCAAGAATCAGTAATCATATCAGAAGGGATATACCACGCCATTATATCAAACTGCATTTGTCTACTTAGGTATACTTATTTTTTAGTCAAGGGTCCCAGCCCAGTTTAAGACGGCCCTGAACTATGTCCTGCGCTGACCGAATGCTTTCTCTAAGTAACTACCCAATAACTTGTTTTTTTTTTGTACTCTTCTAAAATATTTCTATCAATTGTTTTTTCTCAATTAGATCCATTGGGTGTCTCCAAGACAAAGTTCTAGTAACCAAACGGTGCGCATCCGAGCTATGGTGGCTGAAAACAATGAAGTATGGCACACTGGTGAAAATTTAACTGTTACACTTTATAAGAACAATGATAAAGCATTGGATAGTCCACCGTTTGATGTGTTGCAGTACTGCAACCTTTGTAGTGAGGCAAGGTATGAGGTGAGTTTAATCGTCAGCTTATTAAGAGTCAGCTAAGAGTTCATTTGATTAAGGCCTTACATGCATATACTTTGGTTGTCCATAAACGAAAGATCTTTATTTTATTATTCAAACTGAATGAGTGTTCAATCAAAATTATTACACAAAACGGTGCACTGAACATACATTACGTAGTATGGACGTTCGACCAACCTGATATGATCTAGATTACACCAAATAACTTTCAACCCAACAGGGTAATTTGTTTTCAATAATTTCAGGTGATATTCTACGGCAAGTGGTCGCGAGTAGCCCACCCTCGCCACTACCCTAGCAAGCCGGATGAAAACGGCTACTCCCACATGGTGGGGTGTTCCCATGCGTACAACTTCACGCTGTGGAAGCAGGGTATCAACGCCAGTGACGGCTTGAAGGTGTTGGCTGAGGAGGGAGATAGTACACTCATGGAAAAAGATATTATTGCTAATGTAAGTTTTTAAAAAGTAACTTAGAGTCTATCAGCTTTTGATCAATAAGTACAGTATGCCAGCTCATCACTGCAAACTGTCAAATTTCCTTGATAGATTTTCAACTTGATCTCTGAAGCATTATGGTTCAAAGTTGATTAGTAAAATTTGACAGTTTCGTGTAGCTTGATGTGCTGGCGTCTATACATACAAATTCCAAATATTAATTAATAGGTAGGTATATTTTTTTAAAAAAGCTACCCTTCCCCTGTACCTTTCAAAAACCCCTTCTATTTTAATCTACTCACTCCTTCAGATGGCTCCAACGACTGGCACTCGAACCCTTATTAGAGGCAAGAAACGCCACCACCCGTACATGTCGGAAGCCTCCCACGCACTCTTCAGGGTCGACATGTTCCATCATCTGTTCTCCATAGCCGTGGGCATGAGACCGTCCCCCGACTGGTTCCTGGGCACCTCACAGTTTGAACTGTGCACGGTTCATGGGTGGGTCGAGGAAGAACAGATACCCCTATTTCCTTGGGATGCTGGCACCATGGATGGAGTGTCTTATGAGGTGAATATGCATAGAATCTCCTGTTTTTAAAAGCTTTTATTTAACTTGCCGTGTATGCATGTTACGGTGGATTCTTTGAACTGAATTTTGAAGTAGACATCTTCAACCGATTGAGCTGAAATTTTGTATACACGTTCAGTTTGGATGACAATGCAAGATATGTTATATGACGTTATTCTAAATCCAATATGGCGGATCGTCCAAGATGGCGGAGTAGTTATTTTTAATGAATTTCAACAATATGGGTATCAAATGAAAAGGCTTATTGAGACTGACTTAAAAATAATTTGACGTTATTCTAAATTCAATATGGCGGACTATAAAAGCTTTTTAAAAAAAGATTTTTCTTTTAATTTATTTACTTTCAGTGAGAATGGACCTACCCATTCTATCTTACTGACTACGACGGATACAACTACAGTATATATTTCCATATGTTTTCTTTGCCCCCTCATGTTTATAACTCTTTATCTTTCTCATAAGTACAGTCTGGGAGCTTACATGCTTATCGATAGGTCTATTATTGTTAATCCTAGAATATTAAGGATATGCCTACCAACCATAAATTTGATATTAACGTACTTGGTAAATCTTCGCTAGCCCTAAAATTTTGTATTGCTAAAAGTATTTGTTTAGAGCATACAGAGTGATAGACATAACGAGGAAACCTGGACTATGAAATCTGAAATCACCAATTAACGCTCAATCTTCCAGCATTCATGGAGATGCTTGTGACAATGATAAAAAGACTGATAATAAATTAATATATTGTGACAACCTTGCCCAAACTGCGAAGTAAACATCAAAATAACATGGGTCCTATTTTCAGTCGGTAAAAACAGTGTCGACACCTCGAGACAACGTGGAGAGAGTGGAAGTAGGCTCCTTTGACAAAGACTCGCCCTTCTACCAGATGAATCTGAACGAGTTGAAGCCATTTGCTTTACTGAAGGTCAGAAGGCTCGACGTGTTTCCCTTAATAGGGGCGGAGTGTAGTGAGACTGATGAAGGTATTCCTGTTTCTTAGAAAATAATGATTAATAAATAAGATAGAAATACGATAAGATTATAATAAGATCTATTTTAAAAAAAGTCGTGTGTGAGGACGTGGGTTCTTCTTAACTTCTAAGTTTGTATGTACTTTCTAAGTATATCTTCGACACCAATGACTGTGTTGCGGATGGCACGTTAAACTGTAAGGCCCGGCTGTCATTGAACATCCTTGGCAGTCGTTACGGGTAGTCAGAAGCCAGTAAGTCTGACGCCAGTCTAACCAAGGGGTATTAGGTTGCCCGGGTAACTGGGTTGAAGAGGTCAGATAGGCAGTCGCTCTTTGTAAAACACTGGTACTCCGCTGAATCCGGTTAGACTGGAAGCCGACCCCCACATAGTTGGGAAAAGGCTCGGGAGCTAATCTTTGACTGTTTCTTTCGACACAAAACGGTATCTTCAACTTACGTTAAGTTGTTGTTCGAAGACAACATTTTAAATTGGATAGCATTCCTTGAGAAGCTAGAAGCAGGCAAGCTAGGTATTTAATATAAAAATAAGGGCATATGGTACGATTTATAAGGGTAGAAGTCGAGGCCTGAAATGATTACGTATAATATTTAAATATTCTTCAATCATTTTATGAGTGAATAAAAATTATGTTTTAGGTCAACCAGAAAAAAACCCGGATGATGGAGCAGTAGACAATGAAAATGAGTAAGCATTACATGAACATCAAAGTTTTATAAAATCGCCAATAATTCTCGCCAAACTTATGGTGGCTCACAACTTACACCCAAAAGCCATACCGTTCCTCCTCCGCTTTACTAATACCCTAATATGACATTACGAGTGGCTTTATGTGCTGTACAGACGCCAGCAGGCCAACCTACCCGAATCTATCAAATTTTACCAATCAAATATTAACCTACCGGTATTGCGATAAGGTTGAAAATCTATTACAGAAATTAAATGTGCTGGCGTCTGTACAAAGAAAATCCTCACACACAAACATTCTATGTGTACAATCACGAAAACAAACTAACATTTCATCAAGACTGCGACTCCATCCAAAATCTCCTGCAAAGTTACCACAACCCTGACCTCTGACGTCACTATTCCAGAGAACAAGAAGAACCATTACTAGCCGAAGTAAGACAAGACCTGGGTGAAGGGAGATGCTCCATCAGTGAATGGGGTACCTGGTCTCCTTGCGTCATGGATAGTGGAACCTGCGGACATGGGCACAGGACGAGGAAACGATATCCATTGCAGACTAATATTTATGATGGGAATTATGAGGTAAGTTATTTATGTGGCTAAGTGTACCAGTTATTTTTGTGTTGGTAGCAGGATCAATTATGAAGGGTGCAGTTCTGGGTTAGATTCCCAGTTGATGATGTTTTGAGTGTTGAATTGTTATTTTTCGGTGGTGGGATTATTATTTATTCATTATTTAATAGAACGGCCAAAGCCAATTACACTATTTCATACTTATTTAAAATTTAAACTAGGTACCCAACTTCACACAGTCATGCAATCTTTTCACAAAAAATCAAACATTCTGACATTATCTTCTTCCATTCATTTGCAAACACATCAAGACTTGTTCGAGTTCAGGAGAGCGTTAATGGCGGCTAATTATTATAACCTAACTAAAGATAGACTAGAAAAATACAGTTTTTTCTGTTCCTTGGTATAAATAACTCTGCCTCACCTGGCGAAGAAAACAAGCTTGATAATAAAATACAATTTGAAATAGCACGACTCTTACAACATTTAACTATCCTAGATCTGGAAAAGATTGATTACAAACCAAATACTTTAATTCGAATATTCATTAAAGTAAGGCTGATTTGATCTGACAATATTACACCTGAATACAAACTAGTTATAACCCCGTTGACGCGAGATTTGAACCCGCTTATTGCAAACTAAAAGCAAGGCAATCACTCAACCATTGCGCGACTTGTCTCTGTCCGTATAGGGGGTGAATGACCTCACAAAGAAACGAAAACCATCAAAATGTAGGTACACTAATCACAAAATAATTAGCAGGTATTACATATTGGTGATATTGTTTTATCTTTCAACACGAAGATTTAATTACTTACTATTTTCGTAACACGTACCTATACTTTATTAAAATCAACACTAAATAATTGGAGCATTCATCTATTGTTTCAGTATCAAGATAATACACAAGCGCAGCCGATGAGCAGCAACTGTGAAGATCGAGATAATAAGTTAGTTGAACATCAGAATTGTTTCGTCGATTGCTATTAGAACGGATGCATAAGAAAATACCTACCTACTTGAATAGACGGCTATTTTATTTCTGTACTTACCTGGATTGACTAGGCCTGGACTGGAAACAGGTTTAGGTCGCAGAGAGATTCTGTCTTCTTGTTTTTGCGCGAAAATAACCAGTTGGTAAGTTGCTGGCCGGCAACGGTGCGGGGCCGCTCGAGGAGCGACGCCAGGCGGCGCCACTGTCAGCATTGTTTGTGCTAGTCGAGTATGAAGATAGGCGCGGATAGCGCATGCTCGCAACGGCCCGCCTCGCGCGCGCTCCAACTTGTTGATTGTTCACTCACTTCACGCCAGTTGAGTCGCGAACGATGCGCCGGGTGGTCGCGTCTCGCGTACGCACCGTTGTCGCTCCGAACTTCGAAATTGTTTTACGAAAATATGTGAAGTTTCCAAATTCAAAATTGTTTAGAACTACCGTGCCGAACGTGTTTAATTGTGTTCAGTCCACGTAAAACGTTATAAATAAGTAGTTTTAAGTCATTGAAACTTAATAGGCTTACTCGTTTTACCTGCATGCCTCGTCCCACGTCTGAGCGGTTACCTACCTTATCGGATAAACGAACATTTTTCAAATGGATGTGCGTTTGAAATCTGTGATAGTGTGCGTGTTATGTGTTTTAAGACTTCGTGAAAGCGTTGTAGCAGATTGTGACAAGTTTTTACTATAGTGACGTGCTCGGAGTAGTGATACGAAAAAGTTGAATTACCTCAAGTCAAGAATCATGTTCGTGCGCGGGAGTGAGGGGGGCTTCCTCGCCGCGTTGTTGCTCTATTCGCTAGCGGTGGCGTCGGCGCAATACACAAAAGGTAAAAACTGCTTTCTTACCTGTGCACACGCAGCCCTACGTTTGTCGTGGTGCTTTGTTCTATTGCCTTTTGTTCGCTTCTTGGAACGTCTTTTGAATTTTTATAAATGAGTGCCTAAATGACGTCATAAACAAGTTCTGAAGTTCATGCTTCTTACTCATTCTCAGTTTTAAGTCTAGGTAGGAATGTGGTATTTTATCTTGGCTATTTTCCGGATATATTAATATAGCAATACCAACGATCAATTTACATGAATGAAGTGTTTGTTTCCTGTTTCTTGGTAAAAAGCGAGTGACTAAGTAAAATGACTGTTACTGACGAGCGCTTGATAACGGAATTTTACGATAAGACCGGCGCACCTATCAATAAATTCTTACCTGCTATACTTAGATATCAGGCTAGTAAATAATAATACGTTTTGTTACTTGAGAGAGGTACGAACGGCTGTAATAAACTGTACATACCTAAAAATAGTCCAATTTAATACTTATTTATAATCCTTTGCAGAGGAATTTATAATGCTTTACTTAAGTTTGTTTAGGTATATTGGACAATTTGTACCTACTTGTCTTATTTACTTAACAGAACAAAGTAGTGAGTAAATAAGTTGGTACCTAGTGTTTGACGAAGATGGTATTTTCCAGTTGGTTTATACGTTAAAATTTGCTTTGTTGCTACAAATAAAAAAAATAAGTAGGTAAGTATCTATGATAGTATTATGATGAAAAAGAAATGCTTGTTTATTAAGGGGGCTGCGTCAATTAACAGCCAATATTGAGTACTAATTAGGTATGCAGTTAAACTGGTTTATAAGATTATATAACAAAATATATTGTTAAAGATTGCTATATCACCATCACACGGGAAAATTTCTCACAAAATTATTATTGTGATCTTTTAAAAAGTCATTCATGACTAAACACCTACACTCATAAAAAAACCAGCTTTAGTGTATTCTACGTTTAAGCGTTATAAGACACATTACACGTGTTATATTTATAGAATTAAGGACTAGGTTCTTAGGTACCAACCTATTACTAATACTAATAATAGGTATACATACTCGTATAACTGTTATCGATTTCGTATTTTATTGATAATAATAATTGGCAAGTCATTCTTAATAACCGATAAGTTAGGTACATATTCATTAACCGTAGGTACTCATTTGTCAAAGACGACGCGCCAAATACTATTACACGTTACAAGAATCATCAAAGGTAACATTTTTCTAGATCTTTCTAGATCCCTTGTACAGGTAAGCGCCCAGTCCAAACAATAATGTACTTAATATCCTAGTTATACTTACCTTCTCGATAAAAAATGCTTCTAAAATACTAAGAAAGTCAAATGAATCAGCGTGAGTATTAAAGTTGTGCAATAATACCTACCTATCTGAGAAAAAGGTGCCGTTACAAAGAACTCGTCATCGCTAAGATCCACTACGTCATTTTAAAGTTTTTTTTAAATTAATTTAAAAGAATACCTACATTAATTTTTAATAAAGTTTGTGGCTTCTAAAAACTGGTTTTATCATTATAATTGACAATCACACTACCTAATTAATAGTCAACATTTGCAAAATAAATATCTTTTAACATTATAGCATGATAGTGCCATCTTTAATTCCTAAGTACACTCAAGAATGCGCTTAATTTCTCTTGTTCACGACGAAGGGACAAGACGAATAAAACAGTATTGAAGCTAAATAGTTCATTGGTTTGCTTCAACGCGATATTCTCTAAGACTGACAATAATATTTGTCCATTTATGGTAAATTGTCGTGGCAAGCTTATTCTCACGTTATGGCTACATAGTCATAACGGAGGCAAGAAAACTAGACGAAAATACGGTCGGGTG
Organism: Heliothis peltigera; assembly: GCA_958496145.1. NCBI lineage: Eukaryota > Metazoa > Arthropoda > Insecta > Lepidoptera > Noctuidae > Heliothis > Heliothis peltigera. The sequence continues at coordinate 4,624,557 of OY292341.1, forward strand.
ACGACGCGTTCATTGCAAACTGGTGAAACTGCATAGAAAAACTAGTTCTGTAAGTATTTAATAAAATAATACTACAAGAGGTCAGCTATTAGCAAAGATGGTCGATAAAGTCATTTGTCTCGGTGAAAGGCGATCGTGACCATGGCAGGCTATTGTTTCTCAGAATTGCTAAGGCCAGGAGTATGAAAGTCCCCTTCATATGACCCAGATGCCCATGTATTTATGGCTAGAAAGGTTTCAGCTGTCTAGTTATTGTTTATTAAATCACCTTCATGTGGTATTTTCGTTGTTTTCTATTACGTAAATAGCAGCCTTTTCTTGTTAGTCAAAGGTTATTGTTCTAAAAATATAAACGCGACTTTTACTTAATTCTACCAACTTATGTTGCCCTGTTACGCAATGTCTAATAGCCTTTAGACCTGTCTTAGACATTAATGGTCACACAATACGCATATGTATACATATGTATGTAAAGGAAACGAACGAGCGAACTTACTAAAAAAATGCAAATCTTGGTCTAATCTTAGCAGATTTAAGATAACGTGTTGTATGTATGCACTAGTATAAAACACTTTACAATGAGAGGACACTTAACTTTGATTTCTGGTAAGCGTCACAAGCCAAATTGTTTTAATCACGGGACATTAAACTATTGTTCTTCTATTAAACCCAAGACAAATAGGAAAGTGGCGCCAATGGCGCATTAGATAATCAAACTTAAAATTTTAAGTATAAGGTTCCCGTTCGGTAGTTGACTAATAGTCAAATTCAATGCTTTTAACGAACTGACAAAAATGGTTACTTGTCGTTAAAAAATCATCAATTTATTAAATTCGAATAGATTTTCCTTCAAAACAATAAAAGAATGTGACATCATTTTAAGACGCTCTGGCAAATAAATAAAACGAAGGATTTAATATTTGACCTAAATTAATCGAATCTATCTAAATTACCCAAGATTAATAGTCCAAGTTCCTAAATTGAACCGTATTTTTTTTACGCTTAGGGCCTGTTTCACCACTTTCGAATAAGTTGCAGTTAGTTTAATGGCAGATAATTTCATAAAAATTCTGTTCCATTTTTGAATTTATTCCATAGATATTGGCTATTCGGACATCGGCATCGTGATACTGGCCCTTAGTATTCGCAAAGCAGGCTGCCAAACATTTTAAAACGTGCACAACAAACAAGGTTATGATTAAGCAGGTCCTACTCCTAGCTACTTATTATGTACGCTTAACCAAGGAGTTGCTAAGCCTTTCTGAGAACAATAGCAAGTCCCGACGGAGCCAAACCTACGGCTCGTTCAAGTACTATATGAACTGTACCTTTCAATAAACCGGTAACAAACAGGCCTGACTCCACTCGGCTCGATATTTACATTGCATATGCAAGCTTATTCATTACATTAGTGAAATTGTATGTGCCGGGAGCAAGTTTTTTAAATGCTCGAATAGGAAAGTTTGTTTTAGTTTGGGAATGCAATAATAAATGTATGATTTTTTTATTCTTTAAGATTCAAAGGCACCAATCCGAATTAATTTATAGCTCCATATTACATAACACACTTTGTACATATATTTTTTTAAATTCAGTAATCGGGAGAGAACCTTCATTCAGCGTTCAGTTGTAAACTTTTTGTTTTAATAATATATGTACAGTAAAATACGCTTCGTAAGCCCTGTTCAGTCATGTATGACCCTCAGTAACACGAGCGTCCCACCAATAATAATTTCCTGTCCCTCACACAATAAGCCATTCATTAGCCTTAATTTATGCTCCTTGCTCTCACCTCAACCACTGACAATTTCTACAACATATACCGTGTTTTATTCAGTACTTTTAGTACATTGCGGGCTCCCTTCGAGTTATTACGGAGAGGGTACGAACTGAGTGGCAATGGAGAGTAAAGTTTACGGTGGCCGGCGCGTTTGTGCGCTTAGCGGTCTGTGTATGGCTTCTGTGACACGGCTGCCTATGTGATGACGTCACCTTGCAACCGGACCATTCAATGGCCGTGGAATGCATGCGGCATAACTGACATTATTATGAAAGGTAATAATAAGCCGAGTTTTTATTTCATAATGTTGTCAAAAATGTGTTTTTTTTTGCATATTATAATATAATAATATTCCTCACACTTTCACACAACGTCATCTAGTCCCAAACTAAGCAGAGCATCTACTATGAGTAGTAGACAACTGATAAACATAATCTTTTCTTTTGTGAATACATGCATATTATACATCGAAACACCCAGTCTAAGCCAAACACACATGTTCATGCGCACAAATGTTTGACTTATGCGGGAATCGAACACGCGACCTGTAGCGTGGCAGGTAGGTTCACTAACCACCACGTCGTCTGGTCGACAAATTTGTATTGATTTTGAAAAGTTAGTTATTGGAAAATTAAATCTGATAATAATTGCTAGCTCTTATACTTAATTACCCGGTCAGCGTCATCGCCATGCTTCAGCGAAAATCAAAAGCGGTGGATTTATTTTCAGTACGATGAACCTAATTTGGAGCAGCCGAATGCCGAATTCAATTCAGTACATTATAATTGGGATAAAACGTATTGTGCTGGAGCCGAAATGTCACAATACGAAATCCACGATATCAACTCTTTATAAGCCAGGTCATGCACCTAAGAATATTTATTTATATTATAGATACTGAGTAAATAAATAAATGCGAAAGGTTAGCACCTTCTGCACATATTATCACCTAGCGACAGATTGCCTCAGTATCGCATTAACCTATTTCCGTCAATCGGCATCGACACAATAGCGATAAAATGAAAATTGCGATCGGATTGCCACTGGCAAACTATTGCAGATGCAACAGCTAAAGAATTTGCCTTTTGATTTTATTAATATTCAACAACATGTTTAAACAAATTAATAATTTATTTTGGTAACTCATTCGATTGATGAGCTGTCTGATATTATTATTTAATTAATTAAATAAATATGTATGTGAGATAATAAAGCTCAGTTCATTTGAACTGTTGATAAAAGTAGGGATGTCCCAATACGAATTAATTGGTCGATTTCGATTGTCGTTCGAATTTCGAATATATTATATTTTCGCGTCCACTACTTACCTATAAGTATTTAAATTTGAATATAGAATGCACCCGATATTCTGCAGGCTTAGCATGGCGATTTTATATCTATTCTGTCAAGAAAAGACAAACCTCTTTCTGTCAATGTCAACATGTCTTCTGCCCGAGCATGGCGCGACCTGTTAACTCGCATATAATCACTTGTAGCCTTATGTCTATCGAAGAAAAGAAAAATTACTTCAAAAAAATGTTAAAAGAAATCTTACGTCACTCTGTCACTTTTCTGTCATTATATCCAATCTCCGGTAAACAAGACTTGTTTCTACGGTTGCCATGCTAAGCCTGCTGAACGCGTTCTTTTCTGAATCCAGCTCACAAACTATTTTGTAGCTCAGAATATTATAAACGCCATGTTACCACGCAAAAGCAAGAATCTTAACGCATTTACGTTAGGTGCACTGCATAGATCAAATATTAAAATCAGAGTGCCCACTTCGCTATCAGACGCACTTTCGAGCAGGCGAACCGACCGCGATATCGATGATATGATAACACAAGTTGTTTCGACCCGCCTAGTATAACATTCCGTTATGTGATTACCGTCACGCGAACTGACGCAGGCAGAAGCAAATTATAGTATGGTCACTTCCAAAAATATTCCTGACTGAAATTGTAAGTGTACTAATGTAAGTAACTGTTGTCTTTACTGTAAATGAGCGTTATATTTCTATTTTTGGTTGTATAGGCTAAAAAACACGGTATTAAAAAGTAGTTAGGTGGTTTAAAGTCAATGTATGTAAAAACCGTTAAAAATCAACCAATTATACTATTAGAAAATTAAAAAGCCACGGTGCCCGATCACTAAAAACAAAAAAAAAACAATTAAAAAAAGTAAGAACTAAATCGAGCATCCGAAAGGGACCTACAGCAACGTTCCAAATACAAAAGCAAGACACATTAAATAAAATAAAATACACGTTCTAGAATTGAATAATATTATGAAACGAAAAAGGATTTTCTTATGAAATTTCTACGTCAATGCATAAAGGTAAGTACACACTGAAGGTAATTCGATCATGCCTATGTCTGCGCTGACAACTTAAGTAAGCATCTAATGGAAATCCTATGTTTCTGCTCTTTGAGTGGATCGAACATTGATGCTTTTCTCTTCAATGTTATAGTTCATGTGACGTTTGCATCAATGTTAATGTACCTACTAAGCTAGGACATTTTCGATGTTGTTTTGTTTACCTATCGTATTATTCGTTGAATAATCTTATTAAGTAAGGTAATATGTAATAATGTTTACGACGTTGTTGAAATGGGTCACTTGAAACCAGTGTGGTAATGTTTTCATAGTTGGAAAAAAGTTCCAAAAAGTTACCACCGCTGTGACCAAAACCGACACGAGATTTTCCCGCCACATTTTGACTTAACCGAAGTCAAAACTGCTCAACACTCCCGCTTAATTAAAGTTAAACTCCGCTTTAATTGGAATTCTAGCTCTAAACACAAATCCTAATAACGAGTAGAACAAATTTAAATGTCCAAAGGCTATTTGTATTTTCTGCGCCAAACAGCAACTGTTAATCTTGCTGCCTCGGAAAACTGAGATAGTTCAAAGAATTACTGGGACCTAGTACGACAAATATAAATACCTTTGCTGTTTTAGATGCACAAATACGAGGATATTGCTTAGTGTGTCTGCACTTTGTGTGCACTTTGCCTTTTATCTGCGCGGAGTACTAAGCTAGTATCACATTCTGTGATTTATGTGCGTTGAGAAGTCTATCCGTCGGATACCTCGAGCTTAAGCCGTAGCTTTGTATCAACAGGCACTGGATCTAAGAGACTAGTTTTAATTAGAATTAATGCATCCATCCATCGGAAGGCATTGATACAATTGGTTTATCTTCTTTGAATCTCAGTTGGGCCCACTGCAGCTTTGTACAAAGACAGTCATTTATTGCAATTTTGTACGCTAGTCAATTTCCTTTAGTTTATACCATGCATAAATCGTCTCCTATCGCCAATCAAGAATATCCATTCACGACAGTCGAGAATCTTACAAGATATCATCTTCAATATTAAGTTTCTTTGCGCAGCTGCATAGATAGCTATCGCTTTTAAAAATGCTTGAAATTATATCGTAATGAGTTTCCATTACTTCTAGTGGGCCATTTAGCTTTACTGGCTACGTCGAGAACAGAAAAGTGCTGAGAGAAAACTAGCATTATGTTTATCCGTTGCTGTAGTGGGTACCTGTAGATTTTCACTCATGTTCACAGATTATCTAGAAAATGGGTAGACTGAGGTAAAGTATTCAGTGTTAAGGGCCCGTTAAAGTATTTATTGAAATGGGAACTGAGCGACTTAAAAGTCTTTTCGAAGCATAATCGAGTAGCTAAATCTTCTTATAGTTTTATCTCACGTTTTTATCGATGAAAGACTGCTAAGTACTAAAAGGAAAGTACATCAACTTATTTTCAGTCTCAGGAGGTTGTTTTTCTTTCAATTTACTGCTAAGTATTTAAGCGGCTCAGACTGCCTGGACAGTATTAAATATTTGCTCTTATTTATTCGCGCTAGGTTTAAAAATACCGCAGTTGAATCAATATTCAACTATCATTAGCCCTGGACAACATTCTACTGACCTAGGGAACATCCTCAGTATCATTTGAACGGTTGTAATTAAGCCAGCGGATGTCACAATGGATCCCTATTAGAGTTCAGCTATACGTTACTCAAGGGTATCGTAGAAGGCGATATAGGCTGCAATCGGCTGCCCGAAACCTTCCGATTATTGCCAAACTATCCACCCCCTAGATTGGCTAAGAAAACTGTGTCTTTTTGTCTAATTGTTCACGGAAATGTAATGAAACTTGGAGTTTGTTCAAAATGTTAGCGCGATTTTTGCAATGCGATTTTTACTATGAAATGAGAGACGATCCTATACTGCAGGAGGTGGAGGAGTATTAAGTAGACTCCGGAAAAGTCACTTATTCACTAGGACACTGGAATAAGGACAGCATTCGTCACACCAATTTTTGGTTTAACTAAGTTCAGACAAATTTCCTTAATAAATTTCCAACTTTATTGCTGAAGCATATAGGTCAAAGTTGATTGGGAAAATTTTACTGTTTAGGGTAGCTTGATTTTTTTGGCGTCTGTACATTCTGTCAGTTTAGCCAAGCAGTAAATGAAGTCTACAAAATTACAATCTGCTTCCTTAGAGCTTACAATAAACAATCGTAATTAATCGGGCCATATACAACAATAGATCCCTATTAAACGAACATCGACTCAATGCTCCCCGAGGGTATCGTTCCCGCAAAGCCATAGCGCTCGATTTAAAAATAGACCCCACGATTACAACCTTCCGTGGTGACAGGATTTTAATTGATTTTCGAGGTGACACGATTGTTGGTCTTTCTTAGACGACTATTTTCCTCGAAATTAACTTAAAATTACTTATAAAATCAACAGGTTCAAGTATACTAGAAGTTCGAACTTTGTACTTACACATTGTTTTCGGAGAATGTAGACATTTGTCGAAAATTTGTTTTAACAAACTTTCAAGGTTATTTATTAAGGACAGACCAAAGAATAAAATCTTTAACGGTTGAAAAAAAAATGCCTGCTCTAGAGAGTTCTATCTCGTGTCGGTTGCCGTTGAAACTAGTTTCGATAGCTTCCGATTGCTTTTCGCTCTCACAATAGAGGCTTAATATCGACCTGACTGCGAATAACGTACTTGTTATCGGTTTGTTAATTGTAAGCGATCGCGCGAGCAGTTGGCAAGCTGTCATTCGTGAAATAACTGACATATACGCAGGGTATGATTAGGTACGTGTACCCTCAGAAGTGGGTGACGAGCGCTGTCGAGAGCCATCATAACAGGCTTTAAAATGAAGTGCGTTTCGCGCCAAGTAGCTACTATTAGCACTAGACCTCCGGTCGTGATTGCTCATTGTTGGGCAACTCACAATGCCCAATCAATGTCCATTCGCGCCCACAGAAAGCTTTGGCAGCAATAACCATCGCATTTTACGTGAATCTTTTAACTCTTAGAATATTAACTTAATTACTGGAGAATTCGAAATATTCTTAATGCTATAAAATATAGCACATTTAAAAGTAAAGGAATGGATATTTGGAAAGGTCTATCGTTAATTTTAATAGCTAAGACTTTGTTGTATTCCGGGCACGGTGCAATCATCGGAATTCTTGGTCCGTCTCCCTTTATACGGATATTTTACCCCATCCCCATAAATGGCACCATTTAAAAGCTAAGACCGGGGAGGAAACGGAGCTCCTTAAATATACTTTGCACGAATGCGCAAATTGATATAAAATACTTCATCTTTTGGTATTTGTCTGACTGAAATATAGTCGCCGAGCCACGAAGATGTTTTACTTTTTTATGTTGGTTTTATAAATTAAGCTAATTTTAGCAACAAAATATTGAAACGAGTTTAACGATAATCCTTTTTTGTAATAATGTTAGCTAATCTAACGGCTAATAAAAGTACGAGTAGGTAAAGGTATTATAGGTACCTGATAGAAACACCTTTAACATTTAAAGGGAAAATGGTGGCTAGAGTATTAAATATTCAGTAAAAACAATTCATGACTTCCTTGACCTTTTGATGTTGAACTGCTAGGAAATACTACGTATCAAAATGGGGTCTTCGACGATTTTTAAAAAATTAAGTGTCTTGAAAACTACTTCGCAGTTGCTGGACAAAATGAAAGAAATGCTTATTAATTCGACATTTCTTCGTCGCGTGACAAGGATAGCCAATACCCTCGCCAAAAACTTAGGATGACCCAAGCCTAAAAAAGCCTATTTTCAATACTTTCATAAACAAAAATATAGATATAAAAAAATAGCGAAGTCTGTTAGCTTCAGTGGACTGTCTTGAAGTCGCGGTCATTCTGTGGTAGACTGGGTCGTGACTGGAAGGTCAATCAGCCTCAGGAATGAACGATGCTCCTTATGTAACCGCGCTTCCTTCGCCGTAATTATATCCGATTAAGGCTATTATGTGATTATATTTTATTAGAAATTTCGCATTTTACTTGGCATATTGTTATCGGTAATGACTAACAACTTTATATTTAGAAAGTATAATTATTATAAGGTATCTGTCCAAAACGGGAATGGTTCTGACCAGAGAAGAAGAGATATAAAATGTAACAAAGTACAACATATAAGTACATTGCAAAAATATCCCAGTGTTAAACAGGTTGTGAATTTTAAAGACGTCACTAAAAAAATAAAAAGATGTCGCCTTCTTATTCCCCTCTAAGAAAACTGACTCGAAGTTAGTCTGGCATTTAATACATTATGCAAAACAATATTATGAATGGCGGTATAAATGTCCTTTATCAAGTGTGTGATCTGATAGACGAGAACGTAGATTGTTTTACATAACATTGACTTTCAAATAAACCCTCCTAAATAACACATATCCCTGATCGGTGAAGGTAACTGAAGCCGTGACGCCTCCCACTAGTCCCAAAAGGCCTAAGAATCTATTAAACAATTGACAGCCTCTATTTTTAGGTTCCCTTTCAGATTCATGGTGAGATTAAAATTATATGTATACAGCTAGGCTGCACGTTCTTCCCAAGAGTTACCTACCGCTTAAAGACTTACAGAAAGAACGTAGTGGGCTTTAGTCAAAAAAAGTCTGACACTCCCTTCAACTACACCATCATAGATAGTAGAGGTCATTAAATGATTTCCGACAAAAAAGTATCAATATCACCCGAGGTAGTATTCCTAATAGGGACAAATCGAATCAACACATTTTTACGAGCGAATTTTTTGAAGACACGAATTTCGAAGTAAGCTGTTTCCTGCGGTTTCACCCGCGTCCCGGGGGATCTTCCCGGATAAAATATAGTCTGTCAGCCGGGGATAATGTAGCTTCAACAGCGGAATAATTTTACAAATCGGTTCACTAGTTTCGTTCGATGCTTATTATGTATTGCAAACAAAATAACAATCAATTAAACCCTTCCAATTTGTTTATAAAATGTTCATAGGTATAGTTAAGACTAAAATATTCACCTTTATCCTTTTAATTAATTTTAGTTTTCTTAACTATTTATTCTAATAATATTTTTAATTAGTTTCAAGGTGCTTTTGGTTACACGCTTCAAGTACTTTCGTTCCGTGTTCGATGTGACGTCATGATTTTTTTCTTAGAAAGACCTAAAAAACCTCACCTCACTTGATTTCAAGTGCTTGTGCCCATGTGTCCTTTTTGAACCACTAAAAACACATGCTGGTATGAATCCATACAAAAAAAAATAAACTTCTAATAAAAATTAGGGAATATTAATTCCTCTTTATTTTTTTAAATATTTTATTTGCATAAAAACACCATGTCTCATATCTGACGCTTTCAAAGTAATTTCAAGCAATTTGTCTTCACATTTCGCAACTCCATTAGCAATGTCATCCCCCCAACTTGAAGCCTGTCGTTAAAATATCAATCATTAAATGTTTTCCTCAACATTTATCATAATTACTTACTGCTTCCGAATTTCAAGCCCCATGTACAATGTAATGTGGCGTAGTATAATTAGTGTTGCCATATCTTTTTAGTTTTTTCCGTTGCATAGTCTATTAAGCAAACACGTGCAAACATTCGTCCAGTCGTGTTAGAGGGATGTTTTTCAACATGCTAGCCCGGCTTTGACACGTGTTGCCATGAAACTGTGACATGTTATGAAAGTGGAATATCTCCCGTCCCGTAGGGCTGCCCCACATCGTTTCCCACTGCGTCGCTAGCTTTCCTGCTTGTGACAACCCTGTTCATAACAATCCCGTTTTGTTATTCGGTCTATACGGCCAGTTTGGAATTTTAATAAATTCAGTGTTTTGCTGGAAATTGAGGATTTGTTATTAATTAACGTGATTATTCTACATATTTAATGGCGAAATTGCTTTGTCAAGTTCAGGATGGCATAACGATTAGTTGATAATATTGGCGTTATTTAGCTTAGTTGTAGTCTTTTTGGAAGTATTTTGCTTTAGTTTTTTGCTAGACAGTGTAAAGTAAATATGCAGTGTGAATTTAACGTTCCGCCGTGCTAGCCAAAAACTAATAAAACTGCGGGTGTCTTGTGGCCTCATATTTTACGCGAGCCACCGCGACAGCCCTGTCATTCCCATAGTATTGTTATTAAATTTTATCACCGCAAGTTTAGAGCGCTATTCATTATATCACATTTTATTTGGGGTGCGACTTGCGACATTTTATTCTGAATTACATTGTTCAATTTTGTGCAAACAACAATCAGCGTTCTTATAACCTCAATTTATGACGTCTTACGTACTTGAATAGGCGCCATTTTACTCAATTCAAGTAACGATAAAATCATAATCAGTGTTCATTTGAGACATCGGTCATTGCTAACGCGACCATTTTTTTTATCGGACCGGCGCAGCTATGTCTCTTATGGATTTATTAAAAGAAACTGTGTTGTTTAATATTCCATCTTTTTCAGGTTGTAGGGTCATAGTTCCTAAATGGTCTTATATAATAAGTCTAACGGTCCAGTCCTGTCGAAAGAGGGATGTGTGGTCTCATTAGTCTCTCCGTAACATTGAAGTATCAAACACAGCTACCTACATAATGAGCGATAGTTGCTTATCAGCTACTGATAATACCTACTTCTTTTTGAGTATTTAAGGAGGACAAATAGCAACTGTTTTACTGATAGCAACTGTTTTACTGATAGCAACGTTGTTCTCCGCTTTGGCTCAGTGTACACGTAACACGTTAATGAATGAGTCATTTTGCTTCGGAATGTTATTTGCTGATCAATCATTAAAACAAACTTTACTCCACAGACTGAGCAAGGAATTCTATTAAACTCTTCGCGACAAACTTCGGAGGCATCTCAACAACTTTGAAGGACTATCTACTTAGTATCTAAGAGGCATTTTATAAGCTCCACTCACCCTCCAGTCTCCACCCTCGACTTCGCTCAACAGCCAAAATTCGGCTTAAACTTACCAGAATTGTTATCCAGTTTGCAATTATAATTGTATACTTCGCAAATTCAAACATGGAATGGAATAACGCAAATAAGGAAAACAAAATAATGCTTAAATAATATGAGTGTTAGTCTCCTTTTGAAGTCGCGAGTTCAAACAAATAGCATATTCCAAACAAATTGTACTAGTTTAATGGGACCTACTAACATTTGCTGACCCTAGTTTTTACCTTTTATTCAAAGTAGAGTGGTGTGTCCAAAAGAAGCTCTTAACACGATAACAGAGGAAATAAACCAACAATCCGGTGCGATTCGTCGAATTGTACACAAAAGTAATGGTGTATAAGGCGAGCCGTGGGCTCCGCGGAGTTTCGCAAGTTTGTATTCGATTTGGCGGTGACTCACGGACCGAATCGAATGTATCGAGCGACCGCGGCACAACTTTCCGCTTTTATTGCCTTCCAGCCACGCTGGAAACCTTAAAAGTAACTTACATTAACTCTAATGTACGTATAGCATTCACCCTTGTACGGACGGCGGACTTGGCTCACAACAAATGTTCCCTGTATTTCAATATGGTGTTTGAAGGAAATTGTAATGTAAAATTTGTTATTCGACGGACTTTATCGAGCAAATCTAGGGAATATGCCGTGAGTCACGTTGCTGGCATAATAGAGGTGTACTGTTCCCAAAACAACGTGATAGTTGTAGTTTATAGTGTATAATAAAACCATTAGAGCATGAGGTGCAATGTTAATATCGCTCCGCGAGAGTAATATCGTCAAAAAGGAAATAAAGTGGAACATAAACTACACGACATTATGGCTAAGTTCTCAATTACGGAGAACTACCTTCCACTATTAGTTTAGTCTAGACCCAGACATGACGTTGTTTTTATTTTTTGCCATAGCACTTATGTGGGCATGTTGGGAAAGCAAAAAGCTGTGCATGTCTGGCACAACACGAATGCGGCTTACGTTGAAGCAATCGGAGCGTATGTATCATTATTAGCCGCGCCGTCAAAGTTAGGGGTTGTCTGGGTCCTTGAACGCAGCCAATCGGAACGCGCCGGTCGCCACCTGCCGTGCCATCAACAAAAAAAATACTGAAGTTCTTTGGCCTTGCTTCTTATGTTAAATAATTTGTCCCTTGAGTGCCTATGTCGTGGTAACTAGTTACTTAACTATTTTTGTTATACACATTGAACTGCAATAAATATTTACTTGTATGGACACAAAAAATAAATTGCAGTTGAAACAGGTTCTGATCTCAGGGTATACACGTTCCAGGTCAATATTAAAAACATATTTTAATGTAGCTTTTTACTGGTAATGAGTAAACAAAGTACTTCAATGGATGTCTCGACAATTTACCAACAAAACGAACAGCGGATGGCGACGATTTGGACACTGGTAATAACTAGACGCTCACGCAAAGGACGCATCATGAAGAACACGCGATGACTGCAACCGGCCGACATTTTGAATGTGTCACTTTCCAGAGAATGATGGGATCAATCGCACCTCGTGACGTTCGTTCTAAACGAGTATCTTATTTGCGATTTCGATGGTCGATACCTGAATTTAAAAATAGAGTGTCGAAAAATGTATTTGTTTTTATCTAGGCTGACTTAAGTTAAACATTAACTTCCTAAAAGAAAATAGTACTCATTTTTTGATTATTACTTTCTAGAATACATTTGTGGTTAAAGAACCTAATATACTTTTTAGAAAGAGAAATTATGATTGGTATCGAGTAAATTTGCCGAACTGTATTAAAAAACCTTTCAATAGTAATTCCGGTCACATAATACCCGTATTATTCCAATGTGAATAAAAGTTAAACCGTGTTTATAGAAAGATATATTTTATACGGTTCATTGCTCCCGGCATAGACGACATTTTAAAAATAGTGTTTTGTGATACTGACCATTAGAGTAGTGTGAGAATAATTTTATTGATGCTTTTATCTATAGTTAAACCTTTCACGGCTACTGTTATACAACATACAAGTTGACATTATGGTTCATTTATTGTACTCGATTACTAGTTTGTAAAAGCCTTTTCTTGTTTCTGGTCAGTCAATCTGCTGTCAAATCTCATGTTGTGATTTCTGGTTGGTTTGTCGAAATAACAACAACCAATTAAATTCCTTGACGGGAGATTTGACGTTTGATTGGTTTGAATATTCGTTCCAGAGAGGTTAGATGTGACATTTCAATTGCGCGTTCTAAATTCAAACCCGTCAGTGTTGCGATTTTAGCCAAAATCATTAGCTTTTAAGGACACGATTTTGTTAATTTAAGCCTACTTTACTTATTTACAACACAGGTATTAAACAATATGAATATGAAATATTTGATTGTTTGTAGTTTCCATCGAATAGGCTTCGAAACTATTGGACTGATTTCAAAAATTTCCTCACTATTGTGAAGGTAAACTATCTCCGGATGACATAGGCACGTTCTATTTATCACATTCGGTACTAGGAAGAAGTTCCTCCCGGACTAATACTACCGGGATAATAAAAATACTAGTAAAATATAAATTTAGTTTATAAAGATTCAACCTCGTAACAATTCTACTTTAGTTACTATGTGTACTCATAAATAACATCGGTAGATAATGATAATGTTAGCGTTTAAAAGATAAGAATGAAATTACGTAAAAAGTTGATACAAATTTCGACTCTGATACTAGTCGTTACTTATCTTAACAATGGCGGCTTGATATAAACCATAAAGTTTGTGAAATGAAGCATGTTTTAGGGTCTAGACCCTAGAGTCTAGATGTCTATAACTCGCTCGTATCTTTGCAAATCTAGGTCCTTTGAAAATAATGTTATTTTGTTGAACAGCTATTAAATTTATATTGTAGGTATATAAAAAGCAAATATTTTCGCTCAAAGTTGCCCAAATAGAATTATTTATGTATACTGCTTCCGAAGTTATTTGAAAATTTTGACATAATTTATTTATGCACATAATCAGTTGTTTGTCGCTTATCATTTGCAAGTAAACAGAATATTTTTAATTTAAAAAAAATGTCGTCTTGTGACTCATAATCATTTGCTTAGTATAAATTGTTTCTGATTTATCGCTTATTTGAGAACTTATAAGATAGCTGTATTTTGTATACTTAAACGTGCTCTACACGATCCAAACCGACGGCCGACAGAGGCGACCTTGGTCGCGTCTCCCATCGTCCGACAGCGTTCCACACGGTTGCTAGGCGACAGCGGACACTGACGCGTTGGATGCGCTCCCGACCACGTCCAAAGTCGTTTGACTCCGCCCACATCTGGTCGGCCGACCAACGTCTACACGGTAAATTTTCACACCAACTTGTCCAAGCTGTTTGGATCATGTAGTAGGTTTATAATGATGACGCATACTCCAAAATCGTGACGCTTACGCAATCGGTTTCCGATCATAAAGTGTGAATGATAAAGTTTTAAATGACAATAATCATACCCGTGTGAGTTGTTCTACATGTGAAAAAACCCACAGAAGCGAAAGACACCTGTGTAATAAATTATGTTTGAACAATAGTGTGATCGCGTAATTTCTCATACTTTAACAATAATGTAAAATCCAGGAATTTCTTTATGAGATTCTCATCATAGAACTTAATGTGTCATCAACGACGTACCTAGAAAGAATCTGAATATGCAGTCTGGAATTATCAAATACTAGTTTCCGCTAGCGGTTTCACCCGTTTCCTGCAGGCTTAGCATGGCAACCGTAGAAACAAGTTTTGTTTACCGGAGAATGGACATAATGACAGAAAAGTGACAGATTGACGTAAAATCTGTTTTGACATTTTTTGAAGAAATTTTCTTTTCTTCGATCGACATAAGTTAATAAGTGATTATATGCGAATTGACAGGTTGCGCCATACTCGGGTAGAAGACATGTTGACAGAAAGAGCGTCTTTTCTTGACAGAATAGATATTTAGAATTGCCATGCTAAGTCTGCTGAGGTAACTAATTCCCGCAACCGGATAAAATTGTCTATGTGGTAATCTGATATAATCAGCTATAATATAAATAAATATAAATTAAAGCAATAATGGTCCCTACTATTTAGGCGCGCAAAACTGTATCCAATGACATTTAGTACAAAAGTCGTGAGTGCGCCCTCTGTCGTCAATTAATGAAACTAATGAGTCATCCCATTCAAGTCATTCATTGCTTGTCTGAGAACTTAATTACTGCGGCCGCTTGTTGACATATTTAGATAAATAATAACCATGGTGCCTCGTTATGAATTATTTATGAAGAAGTTCTAGATCGCCGCTAATTAATGGCTAGAATTATTTCTCAGGACTATTTGAACGTTGGATTCGTGTCTACTTAGCACGAGATATTAATTAAAATGATTATTGTTCTATGAGGCTTTTTATCAACTGGTAGTTTTATGACTGTTAGCTTCGTTGATTGAAGTCATAATCTAAGCCGAGCGTTTTTATTTATACAAACCTATCTACTGTGTGTATATGTGTTTACGTTCACAAGCTAAAGCGTCAGAATTGTTTTGCATTAATGACATCATTTATGTAGTTTTCATAACTGTAGACACTGCATAGTCTCTCATGGGCGCTTGATAAACAATCAATTTTAATTTACTAATTTTACGTTTCTCCCATTTATAAATTGTCTCGAATTTTTACAATATCAATTTACTTTCATAAATAGAACGCGATGAAGTTATCTTTGCCTCAGTGATGTACCAACTCAAGAAAAAACCTTCCGGTATCGGAAAGACGATGTTATTGGGTTTCCGCCGCTCGTTCCATAATTAATTTAAAAAGTCATTTAAAATCTGGCGGGAAATATAATTTGCTTCGCAGTCAAAATTAACGAAGGTAGTTCTTATTCAGTGACAGTGAATACATTAAAACGCATTCTAGCAGATAACTTATTCGCGTTGCCGTTCCTTTTTTGAGAAGAAAAGTTCTTAAAACGTATTTATTTCTTTATTAAAACAACGGTTTAAACGACTGCGACGAATGCCAATCGCTAGGTCCTAAAGTTGTGTCATTCTGCCTAACCGCGTGGAAAATCCGTATCCATTTCGTTGCCAACCTAATAGCAGCTTTACGCCAATGGCCGCCCACGCCTCTAAATGCGCGGGAACGTTCGAAAAACATTCGAAAATCGAACCATCTTGTAACGTGCAAGGATATTCAAAATAATCGTAAAATAATCGTTGTAAAAAACCACGTTACGTGTAATCGGAACGGTAAAGCAGCCGAGTTGGTCCCGACGACTAGAACCGGTTTTAGCCGGAAAGTGGAGCGTTGCCCTCATTCTCTTGAAGTGTGGTTACGATTTGATTTCTTGTTGAGGTTATGTTCAATGGCTGATTGAAATAGGTACTGTTACAATCGATCTTATATACGAGTCGTCGTAACGAATACAATTCATCATTAATAACGGCTAACCTTTACATTCCGCTGAACGCGTCAAATACTTTTCGAACATGTTTTGTTAAATTCCGGTAAGAGCTTATACAAGTACTTACTTATTTATACGTAGAAGGTAAACAGTTTATTGTTGCCTGAAACTCTGAGGTTAACTAGTGAAACGCTATTCAAAGTAGTTAACTACTTAGAAAGGTTTTTTGTTAAAACTATTGTTAACAGAAGCTGTCTGATTTTAAACGCTTTCTCTATTTCGTAACTAAAATAATTCTTAAATTGAACATAGGTAGGTGTTTTTTAATTCACATGTAATACTTAATTTTGGTAAATTGTCTGTGGTTTTGTTATTTAGAAATAAAAATATTATAAGTCTCGAAACACACAGACATTTTGTGGTTTCAGACTATTTAGAACGCCTGAAAAAAAAATACATTTTACCGACCATTAGATAGCTCGGTTGAACTTACCCAAAAAACGGACAACGAGGAATAATTTCCTTGCTTAGTTTTTAAGCTATATGAAAACTGCAGCAATAATGCTTGTGGTTCCAATATTCTACATATAAACTTACTTTAAAAAAATCTTAAGTAAGGAAGATTATTAACGGTTATTTTCACACTGGCAACATCGAATCTAATCCATATTACAAACAGAATGTGGTCGCATGGGAGGATGCCATTTCTGCATTAGGACCTTATCTCCTTGTCTAAGTATTGATGGCTTGTATCCGCATTGCGCGGTCATCTTAATGCTTCCCTGTAGGAGTTGAAGCGATATTATTTACTATGCGCTTAAAGGTACTTGCTATGAGTCATGGCATATGTAAATATAGGGATTTTTTTATACTTAGGACTTCGCTTAGATTCTCTTGGCTTTATTTGGTAGAGGAGATGGTATCGTATCCTAAAAAAACAGGAATCATATGGTGGATGCGTAAGGAATTGTTAATATTTTATAATCAGGCATTTCATTTCAGGGTATAAGATTGTCACCGCTTTCTTTGCAGCGTAGAAAACGAGTAAAAATCTAAGATGTGCTAACTTCGCTTTTATGCTCACTAGACTTGTATACTATTAAGAAGCATCTTTATATACCTACTGTTTTTTGGAACGGTGGAATATCATTATGTCCAATGTTTTTATAAATTCATACATATAATAAATCCCTACTAAGGAAGGCATTATCTATCGGAGCAAAGCAAGTATTTTCGTATGATAACAATTAATTATGTTTTATCGTTTATTTGTTTGTCTTTTATTCGGGTTAAGCAAACAATGTACGTTAGGGAATAAACATGGTATGCCCTTTTGTTGTTTATCCTATAAACATGTTTTTAACCGCTCCTTCTGTTATTGTATACCGGGATTTCAATTATTCATAAGACGTAATTCACTGATCATCTATTACGTATTCAAAAGATTCGACGCATGTTTTTCTTCGATGGTTTATTTTTTTTATTATATTCGATCCTTCACATAGATTTTTTCCTTCTGTATTTATATGAAATAGCAATTGCTAGAGAAATATTGGATGTTTTAATTGCTTTTAACCTTGTAGATTTGTTTTTATTTCTGGGAACCGGACTCTTAATTAAGAGGAGAAATGTCTGGACTCTAGAAAGGAATCCCTTTTCTAAATGTCACGTAGACTGATAACTGTGTCTATAAGAAAAATATTTTCCTTGCCTCTTCTAGTTTTGTCAACTTTAAATAAGAAGGGTACTAAAGAATTTGTGTTACCTTATCCGACATGAAATCTTCTATCCTAAAATGACGCAGGTTCCCGTTAAGACTTAATATAAATATTCTCGAACCGGCTGCTCTAATAAAAAGGGGATAAAATTCGAGGATTTAAGGAATTTTATTTAGAACTTCCCTTATCAGTGCGACCAGGCTTATGACGCGGAGTAAGTATTTTTATAATAAACCGAGGCTGTACACCGTTATCTATTGGCTACAGAAAAAAAAGATATGACTTTTTTAATCTCGGAGGCTGGCCTGTTTTTATTAAATTATGTACAAGCTTATTACTCCAGAAAATGTTCTTCAAGATAATGTATCTTGGTTACTTTTGTCGTTTCAAGTTATAACAGATACTGAAATGATTAAGATATTTAGAATTAGGCTTAGAAAAATTTAATTTAGTTCAGTATCTTGGTATTAACATCTTTTCATTTGGCAAAATCATATTTTGTAATCTCCCATACGCTATACGACGGTCTATCCTATATCCTGTTCGGTCAGGATTTATTACCGATCGGGTATATTAAACACGATATTTAAAACTTGACTGCTTTAAGCGTATAGGATGTTGCCTAATTTTACGCTTCCATATTTTCTTAGAGCTTGTCCAGAGCATTCACGTAAAATTGCGTGCGCACATTATTATATCGAGGAACTGAAGCAAAACCACAAGCAATCTACCGGAATCTGACAAATGTTACCAGTCAAATATTAACTTTCCAGTATTAAGATAAGGTTGAAAATCTATTAAACAAATTTGACAGACTGAGGTAGGTTGATGTGCTAGCGTCTGTATGTCTACATGAATATGCAAATTGAAAATTTTTTTAAGGTTTGTATGACATAATTTGCCACTATTATGAAGGGAGATTTCTTTCAGTGTCTGTTTTCGATTAAGAAATAGGTATGTCGCAATATAGTAAAGGTTTGCTATTGTCGCTTAATCGCGCCATCTGCACAAGTTCTTAGAAGTAAGTATGAGTAAAAAGTAAGGCCCAGTGCATAAGTCACGATTATTGATTACGTTTATGGCTAGTAAACTACTTTACTGTGGCGAGCTTGTGATGGGTGCGCGTTTGCATTGTCTGTTAATATTTCTAGTAATTATTTTTGTTTGTCCAATTTTTATGCTATTATTACTTATTGTTGTGTTTGGGAGTATTACAAAATTATCCATAACTTTTTGTCCTGTTATCATTTGCATATATTTTTCTTAGATTAATGATGTTAAAATGTCTGATATTATCTTTGTAGTAATTATGTCTCGGACGAAATTAACTTGAAATTCCAACATTTAAATTCATCAAGCTCATATAGTGCTCTCGGATGCATTGCAATACTAGGAAACAACACAAATTAAACATAGCAGTCTAATAAAGCAACGTATCTCTAAGAAATCGTCAAAAGGCAGTCGTCCCGTGTCTTATTTCTCTTTGATCCTATATTCCGAGATCATCGATATTAGGATGATACCGACGACACCAGGCTAGTATATGACCGATATCTACAACTAACCTTTTGACTTTCATATCATACGTTATTTTTGGTAGCAACTTTGTCGTGCCGTATTGTGACAGTGGACATGCACAAGTATGGTGATAAAAGTGAGTCGGCCCTATCTTCAGTTTTATGGTGCAATGCGTCGTGGGTTCCGTCAGCGTAAGTATATGGGTGTGTACCACCCTTAGTTTACTTTGTTACCTACATGAGTACCTAGGTAAGATATGAATCATGTTGTCGTGACAAATGAATTACAGTTTAATCCTGATGCCTACGATATAAATTTTATAGTGGACTTATGTTTAAAAGAAATAAGTTTTATTTAGGAAATTTGTAAGAAGTTTATTTCAATGAAAAGTTTGGGCGACCTGGCGTTCTGCGACTACAATCGTTTACTTATTGGACAGATGCCAGCACGTCAAGATACCCGAAACTGACAAATTTTTCCAATCAACTTTAAACCATATTCTGTGCTGAAGAAATAAAAAATAAAGTTGGAAATCTATTAAGGAAATTTGACAGATTGTAGTAGCTTGATGCGCTTTCGTCTGTATAATATGATGCACAGTTAGAATTAACCCAAAGTGATATACCTTAATGAATAAGCCTACACCGCAGTAGAGTCCTAATTTAAAACCACAATAACAAACAACGCCATTATGAATGAACATTGTTATATGGTTAAACTAATAAGAATTAATATTTTAAAACAATAAACTAGACGTCAACATTACGTAGCTAAATTACCAAGTGATAACGATGTCATTCGTTCAAACACAAGAAAAACAGCTTTTTGCCCACGACTATATGATATATAATGGACCTCACCTCATGTTCCTAAAAAAAGTAAAAAAAAATCCAAATATGCTATACATGTACAGACGCCAGCAGGTCAACCTACCCGAATGTGTCAAATTTTACTAATCGAATATTAGCCTTCCGATATTGTGATAAGGTTGAAAGTCTATTAAGGAAATTTGACAGATTGTAGTAGCTTGTTGTACGGCAGGCTTAGCATGGCAACCGTAGAAACAAGTTTTGTTTACCAGAGAATGGACATAATGACAGAAAAGTGACAGTATGACGTAACATTTCTGTTGACGTTTTTTGAAGTAATTTTTCTTTTCTTCAATCGACATAAGTCTACAAGTGATTATATGCGAGTTGACAGGTAGCGCCATGCTCGGGCAGAAGACATGTTGACATTGAAACAGAGAGCTTTGTCTTTTCTTGACAGAATAGATATAAAATCGCCATGCTAAGCCTGCTGGTGTCCCTACTCTGAATATTTGACTAAAGGTAAAACGCAAAAAAATCATTACATAACTGTTACACAAAACCTCGTAAGTATATGCTAGCATTTATTGTCTGACAATAAATTGTTTCGCCAACCTCAAGCCCAACATAATTTACGACTTCTAGACAGGATGCGAGCACAAAAAAATTACATGTTTTGCATATAAATGTGTCTCCTCAGACTTACCTATTTCGGGTTACCTGAGTACTTAGGTACATACTTTCACGTAGGCTCGCCGAAACCTATAACATCCTGCCAATTTTTATGTAAAACCGGCCATGTGCGAGTCGGACTCGCACACGGAGGGTTCCGTGCCATTCTGTAAAACTAGTTCCAAAAATATCGCGTTTGTTTTATGGCAGTCCTAAAATATTTAATTCTAGTTTAGTTTTCAGCTGCAAGAGAAATACATCATCGGTGAAAATTTCAACTCTCTATCATAGTTCATGACACAGTCCGTAGACAGACGGACGTAGAAGTAGAAGTGTTAGTAATAGTTTCCCGTTATATCGTTTTGGGTACGGAACCCTGAAAAGGCTGTCTAGATTAAGTATTCAAACAACTGCTTGCGAAATTGATTTTGGTAACATTTAATAGGACACAAACGGACTTTTTTTTTAAGTCTAAGTAGTTAGTTTAAAAGCAGGAAATAATAACAATAATTTGCCTAGAATAGTTCTTAATGTCTCTGGGTTACTGTTTAAGTTCCAAAAATTTTGGCGGGTCTATTTTCTCCGACCGGGGTATTCCCATTTTGAATAATTGTTACTAAGAAATTCCATAAACGTTACCTAATAATTTGAAACTCCGATCTATTGACTAGAACTACATGCAATCAAACAGTTAAATAACCAAATAACACTTGAACACTGTAATCAATATAAACACAAGTGTATGCTTATCTATTGTAGTTTAAATAAACACTTGCGGGTTAAGTCTCGAACAAACTATAGTTTTAACAAAAACACAATTAATTTCCATAACTCACTTGATAAACTTTTGCATTAAGCCAAGGATTTATCAAATTGACGTGTTAATTTGTATAAAACTATGTCGTTCAGCTGCATACAGATTAAGTTGTCGCAACGACGTAGATTGATTATGCACTAGCTAACTTAAATAATATCCCGACCCCTTTGTTTGTAAGCAATTAACTGTAACTTGTTTAGATTTAACTGGGATTCATTAACTTTCTACGTCGAGATATGATTTAAAGAAAGAATTGTAAAATATCTTGCCTTTTTTTGTTGTTTCCTCGTTTTTAGTATCCAAAGAAACGATGGATGGATTGCGTGAAAGTTGATATGGGTATAAAGAATGTAACTTGTGAGATGACGGCAGATAAAAGAGCGTTGAAGACAAAATCATGCTGCGCCGACCCCAAATAAAACTTGGAATAAGGGCAGGAGGATGATGATGATGATCTAGTTTACGCCTGGGGTTGCTCCCGCACCAATGCCCATATAATAGGTATATATGTGTATAATAGCCCATATATTTTTTTCGTCTATGTCTGATTCCAAAAAATAACCACGAAGTTTTAGGCGGCTCCTCTTCACTTCGCTCCAGCCTCAGCCTACTTATCTAACCTAAGTCAGATTAAACATAGCCATCTTATACCATCACCAAATATGTTTGTTATATGTAATTAAAGTAATTGCGTACATTTCCTAGGAAATGTGTATATTGTACGACGGATTTCGTAGATTTCCGATAGATTCGAATTTCCATATGTGAAATTCAGGCAGACCACATACATTCACAACACATACATCATGTCCAAAGTATATCTGTGTACTATACTATTCAGAAAATTTCTATCATAATTTGCCACAACGTTTTCAAATTAAAAAAAAAACATGACTGTTTAAAACGATTGTGAGATTTTGCCCCCAATTAAAACGGAGTCTTTCTTCGCTGCGGTTAGCATCCTCTGCCATTTCATGGCTGCTCTCCATAACCCCTCGTGTAACTGTCAAAGGGGTTACAACAACCCTTCATTACAGCCAAGTACCTTCGTTAAACTGTCAACATTAATCAAAATTCTTCAGCATAAAAATCTCATAGCAATACTAAAACATGGTGAGGATTTGTGGAACTCCGGGTAATGTTTCCCCTGTCAATTAGGCAAATTAAATATACGGAACCGGGTTGGTAGGCAGAAATTAATATCACTTTCGCACTGTCAATTTAGTGTCGAATAAGCTTGCCTTTACGTGCTCCCGAAAATATGAGGTTTTTCCAGCCTTTTATTTATGGTCTAGTATCAGTGTGTGAAGAAAAATCTTGTTCAATTTTGTGAAAGAATTTTTGTTGTTTTTCGACACGTATGGGATTTGTTGTTCGTTGTGCGAGACCATGATATCCAATGCTTTTAACATATAGGAGGGTGTTCCAGGTGTGTGTTCCATAAAAGAAATGAATATGCCATGTTCCGTGAAAATTTTCAAAGTCTATGAGTATTGCTTTTCTTTACCAAACCCATCATCAGTCCTGAGTCTGGACCTGTCAGACATGCTTTAAAGCTTCTCCTGAAGTTCAAAATTAGAACGCTTACTTTAATTAAAGCGGGTAGTTTAAAAAAGGAAAGCTAAACCCAAGAAATTGATGACCGAGGTTGATGCGAAAAAGTTAAGCGTGTCTCAAATTAATTGCCTGGAAAATTGGTGCTTTTCGAAAACTATTCGTAGTAACGAAGTGAAACCAATATATTTTCTGACGCTAACGTATATTTTGAGAACGTCAGTATGCACTGGAGTTCGACGAAATACCATCTTTCTTTTCAATAGCTTAGTAGTTTACGCTTTCGAGACAATAATTCACACTGCATAAAAATCTTCAAAATCAAAGGTATTTTATAGTTATAATTTTTTCTATAATATTGGTTTATATCTTGCCTCACTGACTGCTTTATGAATTTTAAGATTAACAAGTCTTTTAGGCAAAAGAATATTTGGTTAAGTTAGCTCCTTAAATTGTTTGACTCAACGTCGTTCGGGGTATTTTTTAGATCGACGTCACGAAATATATCTACAAGTATGTACAATTTTTTCAGACAACCCAAACAGGTCAACAAACTTTGCAAAATACCTTAGTTTATTTAAACAAACATGACTGAATAGCCAAGTGTGAGAACGAGGTCAGAGTAATATTCCTGAGCAAACTATTATGAACCTGTTTTTTTTTCAAATGTATTATTTGCTACACCGGGAAACCAGTATTTTCGCCACATTTTATATATTCAATGAACACGTAACACCGGAGACTAGGTTTTCGGTTGCCAGATAAAACACTTTTTATTTACCACCTAGGTAAATCCGAAATGGTTCCACCTTTTATTGTAGTGCACTGGTACAATTACTGCGTGTCGAGTGATTGTTTATCTGAATTTTACATCGCTGCTTTAATAAAGCCCCGTATAAAACAACACTTCTCTACAGATGTTCATTAACCTTACCACGCAACGTTTTTATTACCGTCCTTGAACCTATCAATTAAATGCCGCATTCATTGAGGTTCAACTTAGAGACGCGAACACTACGTTCGCCAGCTAATTCGCCGCTGAATACGACCATCACGTGCGAGGTCGTATCATGATGAATCGCTCTCAAGGATATTACAATTTTCGTCCTTTTAATAAAAACGCCCCTATTTGCCCTAACACGGCCCTTATCGGTATTCTTTCCTTATTTCTTGATGATTAAAAACGAACCGTAATTTTTGTAATAATAATCTACTGCTGTCATAACTTGTTTGTCGTCGTGCGCCCTTGAAAGTCTTCTTCCTGTAAACTCACTGAACATAATTAGATATTTCGGTATGCAGTTGAATTTACAATTTATGTTTTCGAGAGTAAATGTCAACTTTGATGTAGGTCCTCGAACAAATTACTAACAAACCTTCATAAAAGTCAGAACAAATTTTACAACAAAATCTCTGAAGCGAATACATAAAAGAGTTTGCTAATGCATAAAAGTATGAGTTATTTGAGAGCAAAATTTTCTTTTGTACATATTTTAAGGGAGGACACAACAATACCGAGTCGTAACAAAGTTTTAGAAACATCATCTTGTTAAAGTTTGTTTCTCAGAGTACAGTAGTTCTGCACTTGCCACTACATAGTATACATACATCGTTGAATTATTAAAGTACGAGCAACATTGTAATAATATTGTAGGAAGACGGTCCTAAATTATCGACTACTTATTAGAGGTAACTCAATCGCCTCGGGCAACGAAATCGATACTCCGCCACTAACTCGGACCCGCCCTCAGAACCGATATCGATAGTTGCTATAATGTACCTGCAGTATTGCACACCACCTCTAAGATAGGCATCGATAAACAGGATACCTTTCTAACTTTCTGCAACATTCAGTATCGATAAAATTTGATCATTATTTTCTTGTTCAAATTCGATGTTTCTTAATTTAAGATCTCGGCTTCCCGTGCTCTATTTGAAACAGCATCGGGACTACAATTAAGTAGGTACGTTACTATCAAATAAGGAATCTTTAGTTTCCAATCCAATTTGCTGTATTCCCTTGCGTGTCTGAAGGGGAAACGATTTATTTTGATTATAGCTGTTCCAACGCTAGAAAACAAGCTATAAATTAACAGGGACGACTTAATTAGCCCGCGTGTTCCCAATACCATTAGCGGTACACGATGACAGCTCCCTGATTCGAAAAAGAAATTGATGTAATATCTGGAAGGGCGTTGCCGAAATTAATGTTGCTTCTCTGACAAATTGGCTATGGGAGGAATTGAAGGGATTTTAAGTAATCTGACGTGGCAAGGTGATGCCGCCGCTGCCTACACGACGAAAATTTCCATATTATCAGATTTTGCACACTGCTCATCCTTTTATCATAAAACTGCTCTCATGTCAGCGCCAGAGCTCGTTCAAGGATAAAGTTCAAAATGCCATACGCCATTTTTGCTTAAGCTGCCAATGAGAAACTGGTGGGACTTCGCAGGAGGCTTAAGACTACTTAACATCACTTAACGCATTTACTTGCCGAATTTCAAGCATACATTGAGCTGCCAAAAATTACTTATGATATAACGGGCCTTAAAAGGATTTAAAATTTACTGTGTATCAAGTTTACTAACTTGTATTGAAATGTAGGCTTGTTTCATTGTCCTATTTAATTGTACAAAAGCTGTTAAATTCCTTCAGACAATAGATTTTATGAGTAAGTACATTTTTTTTGTTATAATTAATGGTGAATTAAGCTTTGATGTCTAGACTGCAGGAGTTATACCACTTGATCCTTATCCAATAAACGTCAGCCATCATTTTACTTGGCACTAGATCGATAATAGTGTAAGGTTATGGGACGTCCAAGCTGTAGCACTTTGCAGCTGTAAGCCTGTTATGTCAAGGAATGTTATGCAGAGAATGACAAGTCCCGGGACTAAATCAGAAAGGTCGTTAGGCAAGTTACGGCAGATGTCCGATTCACGATTTTCTTCCGATTCAATGTTCCTCGCAGTTCTATATTATGAATTTAAACCATTGTCTAGTGAATTCGGGTTTACGAAATCTCGGATGTCTTCGACTGCACAATGTTTATTTGCAGCGGATACATACGTCCATGTAAGATATTCAATACGGAAAAGTCGGGATCGCAAGAATAACGATCGTCCCTTCCTGGGGCGACTGCAAGTAACATTCTTATTGATATCCTCAATATTTTACTTGGTATTTTATCTTTAAACGCAGTGTAAGCTTTCAAGTGAAAACTGGGTGTATTTTACACTCTCTCGTGTCTGCTGATGTAAATAATAAATTCATGTTGATGCCTCGACAAGCGAAACAACACTTGGGCGATGAAATGCATTTCCATTACGCAGTCAACATTCACTTAAGTATTTTCTTCTCCTCTTAAAGTTTTTGTCTACGGGTGAGATTGAATTTTTGGATGACATCCTCAGTCTAATGGTCGTGCTACCGTCATATTTGACGTAAATGTAAGATGATACGACTGCTCCAAGACTTGTTGCGCCCCATCTCAAGCAGTTAGCAAGTTATGCGAACGTGAATGCCTTTGCGTGAAACGGTTCCTAAGCACGCGAGATTTCACTGGCTGTTACCTTAATTAGACCTTTGTGCTAATGTTAGGAGACCGTGAAAAGCCGTGATAATTGCTACCAGGGGACGGACTATTGGTATTGAGATTATTTATTTATTTTTATATTATTAATGGTCTTAAAAGGGGTGGGTGTAACTGATACTCATATCAAAGATAAAACAAAATGGTATTAAGTACTCGAATCTTGGGATGACCAGATTGCAATCTGTCAAATTTCCTCAATAAATTTTCAACTTTATCGCTGAAGCATATAGTTCAAAATTGACTGGGAAAATTGGACATTTTCGGGCAGGTTCATGATGTGTTGGCGTCTGTACACCAATCTCTTACTCTTAATATGTAGAATTTGTTAATCATACTGCGAGCTTCATTTCTATGAAAAACGTCAGAAATCAGTGACGCGAGTGAAGACCTTTATTTTCTTTCCCCTAAATCACGCCACGTTACATTGAACTGTTTGCCATAATTACAAGTGAAACTGTACAAAGGTTGGATATATAATTCCATTCTTTTGATGGCTATTGAATGAAATTTAGAGCTGTATTGTGTAAACCTATTGTTACAAACGATGAAGTCACGCACGCAATATTTAGCATATTGTGTCGGTAAATTGCTTTTAATATGGTGCTTAAAAAGTAGCTAATTTTCTGCCACCCTACGTTTATGGTGTAATTGCGTGGGTGTGACAAACTTCTCTTTTTTTAAAGGCATTTCTGAAGGACCTACTAGCCATGTGAGACTCATACGTTATGAAATCACGCCATTGTATTTACCTTACGCGGGCTTAATGTTTATTGCATCGTGTTTTATATATTTAATAATATGTTTAATGTCAGTCGTAAACAGTATCTATTTTATGTAATAACTGTACCTGCAGCCTTCGTTGAAACCTTGAAACGACCAGCCCAATACAATTTACCCTGTTTATTTAAAGAAAGAAGCGTCAACTGGAATAAATTTTGACTCAATAAGTTCTATTTCCTTGTCAGTCCAGTTGCTAACCCCTGAGGACAAAAAAAGGGCATAAAACGAAAATTCAAAAGGTCAACAGTAAATGGACAAGTAAGAGAGAAGATCTGAACAGCACGAAAAAGTTTTAATGCGTTCGGATATAAATCGGGCTATTTGTCTTTATTAGCATCCCTCTGTGCCAGGGTAGTACACAGACGTGCACAAAGGGTGACAGACACGGAAATGTTTGCAAGAATTTGTATGCTCCTTATAAAATATTATATCAAGACTTTTATGGTGTTTGGAGAGCTTTGTTTTGTTTATGGCTGTTTTATTGACTGAGGACTGTGGAATAATAATGCGATTCTTCATCCGACTTTGTATGTGACTTCATATTGATTCCGATTTCTAGGAAAGAGACTTAATGCATTTCTTCAAATGCTATTTTGTTTCAGAAACACATTCTCATTAAAGTCAATGCCTGAGAAACTGAAACACGAGCCGTCTCCATTCCTTTGTTTTAATTTAAACCAATCATTATAAAAGCCCAAATAAATCTTGAACTCGTAAACCGCTAAAAAATCTCCATTTACAAAAAAATATGGCGTTCGTAAAAAAACATGATGACGAAATAACAATAAAAGCAACATAATCATCGCCAGATCGTAAAACGTGTGGGAGTTTTGATGAATAAGCTACACTGACCTAAACCCACTTTATTGAGTCCGTTTGAACATGAATACTTGATTAGGTCACCTTTTGTTGTAACACCTGCGGCATCACTGGGAATCAGCGTTTTCTAGGTATACTATTAGTCTAAACTATCAGTGTCATATCAGACATTCGAATCAGTTGTCTTTTTACAAGGGTTTACCTTTGATATTCAAATCCTCTGAACGATTCTAACACGATTCGGAATTTTCGTAATGAAAGAGTCGTATTGTCTGTTACCACCTTAGTTTGTTCCGTATCAGTGAAACCTGACAAGCCTGACGACTTCCCATTAAACTGTTTCCACAAACTCCTCAAAGCCCAAACTTGAGGGTTATTTTATTCTCCGTGACTTAAACGTACCCCAGTTATTATCTTTACGAGGGGTTGAAAGCTCTCACTTTTTATTATTGCCTTTTATATTGTGCTGTGGCGTACTTAACCGGAGCCGAGGTCAAGTCAGAGAGCCGGTACGAAACAAAGCACTTATTTCGTTACGATTGTTATTTTCTAAAGTTTTATTTATTATAAGCCCATGGCCCTTACAGTTCCTGATCCGTTACAAATTGGGCTTTTTTTGCTAAAAGGTTGTTTGTATGCTAGTTGGAACCAATTATTTTTAATGTATGCGACGTATGGGACACGTTAACCTTTATAAACTTTACTGTCGTTTCGTTACGATAGTCCGAGGGTTACACTATATTATTCTAATGCTGGTGCGTCTCTAGGGAGCAGTTTTGCCCCGTATTAGTTTCCACTATATTATCTCTGACAAACAAATTATAAGTGAGTAGTTCTAGTACTCAAGTATTATTTGCTCCTGTTTTCAAGGCCGTGTTTCATGTTTTAATTTCCTTGAACTTGAAAATGTTAGCGCAATAATAAGTGAGGTAATAAGTCTACAACTCTTCGTTATACTCCGTGATGAGTAATTATACAATTAATTCAACAAGGCACCTAATATTAAGGCCGACGGAGAAGTTTGTTTTTGCAAGAAATAAGAAACAATGAGAGTTGTTTGTTAAGAATTTTCTAGAAGTTTTTAAAGCAGCTGTTGTTTCTTATTAATGTTACATTGTGATGATATAATGTATTGATGATGAGCTCTGTCTTTTGTGTAGCAAGACATTTGTTTGGGCTTAAATAACAATTTATAGATGAGAAGGTTCGTAAAGAGAAACTAAACTACCAATAAATAATTCATTGTTTTGGGGTCTGTTCACAAGCTTAGCAGTAATCATTTGTCTTTCAAACGAAAAATCTTATCATGTATTAAAGAAGTACAGTTCTATCATATAATACTAACCAGTAAATCAAATATTTTGTCCAGATAACAATCTTAAACAAAAACAGATGTAAGATAAACCGAAGATATTATTCGTAACCACTCTGTTACGCGATGATTATTGCATACAGCTATCCTTGTCTTGCGTAACACATTCCGTTACACGCAGTGGCATGCATAATTGCATTTATACAGAACGCCAAGGTCAAAACTATCGCAGTAAATGCAGCTGGCATAGATACTAGTTTATGACCTTTTTCAAGAAGTAATTTTCTTTTGTATACTTTGATGGCTTCGAAAATTAAAATTAAGAAGTATGGAAACGTCACATAGAGCCAAATGCTGAGGTCATAGGGTTGAATGGACATGTCTTAGACCAACATAGGGAAAGAAGAGACCAGGGGCCCGTGGGCTACGGCAATGCAAGACTGCGCTATGATGTCGTTCGAGTAATACTAACACAAATTGAAATATATATTTATATGTATATATATATTTGACTTCAGCTAGTCTTTTTTAAGAGCGTACCAAAAACCCGCCTAGACTTAAAAAAGATAATTTATCATATTAAAAAACATTGTTTTACTAAAATAAAAAGAAAGTTTCGCTATTATGTGGTGACCACATGGGGCCATATAACAAAGCCGGAATATATTGTTAGCAAAATAAAGTGTATATTCAACCTAGCATACACAAATTCAAAATTTTCTGACAATGTACGGTTTTTGGGAGTTAGTGGATACATGATATTTGTCGTTTCGAGGTGAAGAACAATGTAACGGGTGTGATTCGTACCCCTATTTATAAGATAAGACCATGAGTGGCATATCTTAGTCCCTTTTGCCGTATATTCTGTGTAACATACATTCTTCCACTGAAAACACTATCTACGTATTTTTCGTATTTATAGTAGGCCCATAAGTTGAATATAATTTATTTTATGGTCAAGCGACTCAGAATTTGCTGCCAAAGGAGAAGGGCGAGATTGTACCCACATTAAAGAAGTGACCTTCACGATGGTGTTCATGTTTATTATAATTAAGATATATACCACCATACTGCACAATGCTTCTAACAGTGACTCCCATTTTACATGCAATCTCGCCATACTCCTTTGTGTCTGAATCACTGTTTCTAATTTTAAACATGTAAAAAAAAAAACATGTGAATTTGAAAACAAAAGAAGATGAAAAGTTTATCATGTTTACGATTTTTTTTTTTTTAAGAAACCTAGATATGGTTAGTATCCCTTAAATATGTCGTAAATTTAATTGTAGAAACATAGTCGGACTATAACAATCGCGCGGCTCTGTCATGGCCGTATCTGTGTTCTACTTGAAACTTTATAGTTCCACCTTTCTATTTGTTACTCTATGCAATTCATTGCATTCTTATCTAACTGTATCTTATTTTATAATATATAGGTGTCGCTACAAAGCAATATGAACTATAAAACCCTACCCTTGGAACACTTTTTCCTTTAGCTATCCAGTAACCCGTATGCTGAATATTAGCTTTTTATATTGAGGTGTATACAAGTTAGTGACAAACACAACAGTATCATTTTAGCATTTGTAGGATTTATTTCTTCCTGAAATAATGTTTACCACTTTTTCACAGGCGGGTATTTTTTACTTTTCTCGACAAACGTTAAGCCTTTTGATACGGGGCTGTTCGCTCGCTTTGTGTTTCAATTCTTATTTAAGGACTGCGGAAATTCTTTGTAAATGCGGCTTTTTTGTTTGGACTACAGTATGACTTCAAGAACCTGTATTATGTCGAATCATTGCTGATTTACTTTTATTAAGGTCAACAGCTTCTGTGAACAGTAGATATTATTCATATTTGCTGTGTCTATGACTTACGCTGTCGCTTATTACTGGTTAACCAGCGTTCACAAAATAATTGGTAGTACTAAAGTTTCAGATAGTATATCTGGAAGATGATTTCATACAAATTCTGTTCCATTTTTTTAATTTATCTGGTAGATAGTGGCTATCCGTAACCTGTGAAACTGGCCCTAAAACTTTAATTATAAAAGTTTGATTCTTATCTAAATTAAACATATCAGTATTTCCTTTGCTGTGTGTTACTCAGAATTTTCCTGCGTTTGGTTTCATTAAGCTGTCCAGTAACGTGGTTAGGGCTCTTTCGTAATACACGAATAATACCGTTATGGCGTTTACGAGCATTTTCGCTGTCCTTCTGACATATTACCCGATGTTTATCTCGTACCCGCTTCCATATGCTATATTTTTTCCCTTTATGATATGTTATACCCGACCGCGGTGGGTAATATTTTCATCAGTTTCTTTCTACAACATGTTTTTACGGCTGTTGCTTGAAAATGAGGGACATATTCCTGGAACGGGCCAGGCCTCGTGATTGATGCATACATGTAACTTGCTACAAGTGAGTGGTAATACGTGTTCAAATTTGCTTTTGTTTAATGTTTGCAGAAAAAGTGTACTTTTTTTGGGTTTCATCAGTGCACCATTTATTTAAACTGCCTCGTTGTTCTGTTGTGGTGGCAAGGCGCGACTGCTATACCCGAAAACGCTTTGTGGGTTTTGAGAAACTTTCACAAAGCAGCCTGGAGTCTGGAAGTTGGTGATTGATTCACCCGTTTATCGGAGAGCACGTAAATATCGGTCCTGCGCCTGATCTCTCTCCGGTCGTGTCGGATTGCCGTCCCATCGGACTATGAGTGTGAGGGAATAGAGAGTGCACCTATGTTATTTCCCACGCAGCTGGCTGATCTCCTTAAAAGAGAACGGCCGCTGTAGCCAACAACCGGCCTGGATGTCATCATTTATTAAAACCTAGATAATATATGATGTCTGTGTTTATATGCTTGAAACGTAACGGTTAATAAATGGGTATTCAAAATTAGAAATTTCATCTTCAGTATTCCGTGATACCTGTCCGAAGTTTTTACAGTAATAGTTACTCGATTGTTGATTGTTCCGCCAAAATGGCAAATAGAACAAAACAAATTGTTCTTCAAATTCACTCTGACTACCGGTTCACTGGATTGCGCAAGTTCAACGATTTTCGGTTCACAAGTAGGCTTCGGGTTCATGATTCACAAGAGCAAACATTCCAATACTCAGTACCGATCGTTTCTGAGTAGCGCCCATTAAAATGTTGACTACCAGTTAAAATTAGACTTGCTGCAATTTGATCTAAGCCGACCTACTTAGTGTGTACCAGACTGACTTTCAATATACTTATTGGTCTTGAAGAATTATTACCTAACTTACTTTGTCTCATTCTGGCATTTGGAGAGGTTTTTTCATCAGAAAAGGACAGTGATATCTTTTGTTGAGTCACAAATCACATTGTCCGGTCAGTATTGAGTCACGAGCTCTTGCGGTCACTGAGTCACATGAAAGATTGCATTGCGTTTAGCTCCGCTTTGAGTTATTCACCGGCGCCTGCGCCGATCAAACGATTATACATACACGACACACAGGCACATACAATGATTTTCTTTTTTCAATTTGTCCGTGTAAATGGGTAAGAGAATTCACGTCTACTTCTTTTAAAATGACGTCATCATCGTTCTAAACAAAACCGCTTTTGCATCGCTGTATTCGTTAAAGTAATTATGTTTAATTAAGTAAGCATTAACTCCTAAGCAAATAATTACCCAGTCGACATTATTATATTCGCTACATCTGATACTTCTTTGTACTCACAAGCCGTATTATGTTAAAGTCTAATGTTAAGCGACCTTTCTTAAGTTGAAACTTCGACCGGAGCGGGAAATTCAAATCTTAAGTGGTTTTTTGATGTTTTACGTAAGTTATGTTCAGATGTGAGGCGTGATGTATCTCGAGAACCATTTGAACTAAAAAAAAATCGGACTTAAACAAACAAAGACAAGACATCAAAATTACTATCACTGTTAGCGCGTTTGATAAGATCACTTCTCACATCTGATGCTAACGTAGGCATAGTATTAAAAAAAAACATTTTCCCCGAATTCCCCGCTCCAGTCCTCCCATTCACCTTAAAACATAATCAAAAGTAACACCACACACGCCGTATCTGTTCTCTAACATAAAAAGATTAATTTAATCCAAGCTTTCTTTGATCTCACGTAATTTATACACAGGCCATTATAATTTGATTCTACAAAGCGTATTATGAAAGTAGACCGGGATTTGTATTACAGGAAGAATTTTGCTATTACTGCTGTCCCAAACATAAATGGGAGATTACGTTTTGATCAAGTGAAGTAAAGATTTTTAGAAAACCTTACATGTAAGGGTTTTGCCGACTTTAATGTTACCTGCTATAAATAAAACACAGTAGATCTAAAGAATTTTGTATAAAACAGAACCAACATCCTTTAATAGAGTATTTGACTCCTTTTTTTAAATTATTCATATCAAATGTAACATTTTACAAAACCAAAAACAGAAATATTTTATACATATAACCTTTCAAAACTAGTAAAAAGTCAAACAGTTTAGTAACAGAAAAAGGATGCACACACAGGCTTGTGTCGTCAACGCCATTAGATCACGCATGTGCAAAAGAGATAACAAGATGTCCCCACTATGATTCCATTCTTCATCATACGAATATAAAAAATGTTAATTGCCGCTCAATTTATCAACCAATTTTGACGCTGTTTTCAGAAAAATGTTCCTTGTGCGTGTGTTTATTTGTTTTGTTCAAAATAAAACACAGGCAACTATTATTCAAGTTACGTAAGTCGGAATTATCTATTGGAAAAATCCATGAAAAGAAACCAGACAAATGTCAATTTTAAAATTCCTTCCCCGCATAAAGGATTATGCAGGCCGCTTGGAATTATTAAAAAGTTATCCGTTACTGAACGAAATCCCGTTAACGTTATTGGGGGCAACACTAAGTTCTAATTCAATTACCGTGTTCGCTGTATAAAACATTTTCTGTTTGTTCGCTAAGCTTTGTAATTCCTTGGATTATACACGCTTTATTTGTTTCAACTGTATTGATTGGTAGATTTTTATTTGCGATTTGTTGTCCGAAATTGATTTTTGCATATTTTTTAACTTCGACGCAAAAAGAGGGGTATTGTAGGTTTGGTTTGTATGAAGTTTTTCTATGTTGATAGCTGAGTGTTTCATGAAAATCGGCTCCACAGTTTTACAGTTATAAGCTGTTCGTCAAATTCGGCAGGGATTTTAGACACAAAGTAGAAGATATCATTCGTGCTTTAGTTATGAAATTAATTTCATAAACTTAATAGATAAGATCGGAAAACGGTAAACAGGAATATATTCTCATCCTTTATCATTTCGATAAACAGCTTCCAGGAAATTTCTATATTTATAATTTCTGTACTGAATTTCTTATATTTTTTCCTGTACTGGACCTTATTTATGCCAATGAGCCCTATCCAAGAGTTATTCATACTTATATTTAAATCTGGAGCGAGGAATAATTTGACGTAACATTAAACACATTTCACAATATTTTTAGTGGTTTGACTATTTTCTGCTTGACTTGAAAATTATTTTTATGGCTGTATCTAAAGTTGTGTTTTGCCTTTGTTTCAGGTATGAGTAACAAGTCTTCTAATTGACACCTCAATTTCACCAAGTTCATAAGAAACTGACTCGTTAATGAAGAGAGTATGAATGGGAAAATGTTATCGACACACTCATACAAAGTAAGAAATTTCAACAAGCGATGACGAAATTCTATTAGGTATACAATATACCTTGTGTAGTCTTCTTCGTGGTTCTCCCATGAGGCAAAAAGTCGGAAGTCTCGACTGAACAACAAGAAAAACGAAAAAGGACGCAAGAAAAAAAAGTAAAGTCCATAGCTTCAGCTAGTACCGATTATTATCGTTTGGATCACTTGTTATTGCTATCAAGGGGACTAGAACGGCTCTTAGGACCCTTCAGTGATTGATGTTATCGTAGATGTAGGTACGTCTGGAAAGCCCTTGAGATGTACGGTGGAGTCTAATGATAAGTGAATAGTATAAATAAAATATGCTCGTCCATTCCACTATATTATACCCCAGGTAATATGCCTTGCATTTTGAACGTACATAAATGGATAGTTTCTATACAATCTGCAACTTCTAGGTATTTAAAGTAAATCGGCAAGTTTGACTTCCAAAAAGACCCACCAAATCTAAAGTCAAACTTAATGTTTGAGGTCCACCTCCAAAAGATTAACACCCATTTCAGCCGATCAAATTCCAATAACTTCTACCAAAGTTTCAATATCAATTTAGCCTGAAACTACATAGTTTTCGAACAGAAGTTGGAAACTTGCATTGTCTGAATGGAATTTCGTCAAACAATTGTCGGTGAAAGGTCCAAGTGAACGAACGGTTGACTGGCATCGAATTCTAGTTCGTTCTGGATCCGCAGAAATGGGACTATTCAGATTAGTATGGTAATTGAAATTACCGCACGGTTCTATGGTCACACACGTTGGGATTAATTGATGACTATTGTGTTATGAGTTCGACGAAATCTGGGCCTTAATACATAATACCTTCGCGCGTTCCCAGTGTCCAATACC
This sequence comes from Heliothis peltigera, assembly GCA_958496145.1. Classification (NCBI taxonomy): domain Eukaryota; kingdom Metazoa; phylum Arthropoda; class Insecta; order Lepidoptera; family Noctuidae; genus Heliothis; species Heliothis peltigera. The sequence goes on from OY292341.1 coordinate 4,661,189, forward strand.
GCGCACTCTGTCCGTGCTCAAAGCACTTTAGGACGCTAGGTCCGATTGCGATTTCTATGTGGGCGATTCTATCGGTATGTCTGGGGTATTGTGTGTGAGATGAGCATGATAATGTTTTATTGTAAAATTATGTTTTCTACTGTTTATATTCAAACGATTCAACTTGTCTAAGCGGGGAGCACGAATGAACGTTCACTGCTTATAATTTCTGTTCTGTGGCAAACTATTGCAACACAACTATTGCATTAAATAGTTCTAAATGTATCGATCGTGGAACATTAATATGCAGAACAGCTATAAATCAAACTTCCTAAAGACTGATTTCATGCCTTCAGTCCATTTCATCCCAACGATTTATCAAGTGTTATTTCAGGCGTATTAGGATGGGATCCCAGTAAGTGATACGGTCAGATAAAAACAGGGACCCGTCTATATATAATCCCGTATATTTACATCAAGAAGTTATTGAATACTTGAGTTAAAGTTTAACGGAAATCACAAGAGCGCCGATAAATTCACAGTAAAAGTAATTGAGGTGTATTCAGTCGGAGACGTAACTGATCGTGTGTAACGGGTTTAAATGCTTGAACGTCAGTCTCTATGGGTTCCTAGTATGTACAGGAATTCACTGTTTGAAGCTGTTTCGAATAGCCCACTTGAATATTCATTTATTTTGTGTTAGCTTTTCACAATAGGGGATTTCTGGCAAAATGGTGTACGATTGTACAATTTTTGTGCCGATAATTAATTCCCAAATCATTTATCTGATAAATTGCATTTTAGATAATAAAGCACGATAGAGACGTCAACCACTCACCATCAGTAGTAAATTGTACATTACATAGAGGCTAATCAAAGGTTAAACGTTGAACAGTCGAACTTGCATTCATTAATCTAGTACTCGCCGCTTAAATTAAATTAATGGATACTTAACCTTCTTTACATCTGGAACTTCGTGTACAGAGCTGCAAATAGTTTGGTTAATTAAGTCAATTTTCAATTGCTGGGGAAAGTTGGACGATTAAGAAAAGCACGGTCGATTAGCTGGGTGACTAATCGGCTGATTTATTGAGAACTCTGATGAGATTAGTGAACAGCAAAGCTAAGCAACTGTGTAATCCGTTTACGTCCATGATATCATGTTAGCTTATACATGTACACAAAGTTTTGCGTCTAAATATAGAAAAGGCAAAGGCCATTGATCCTACAAAACAAAACGCCTCAAACTTTCCTAAGAAACACATAAATTCAAATATTTGCTTCTTTTTGACGTTCTAACACTGAAACTTGGGAATTCTCTTAAGAATAAAACTGAGTAGTACGAAACTTTGCGAGCAAAAATTTTGTAAATTGTAGGATTACTTCGTTGAAATTTTGGAGATAACAGACCTTAAATTCCAGGTTAGATTATCCGGTTTCATTATGCCAGTTGTCAAACTTAGTAACATGAGATTAAGAACTAGGTATTGTTGTATAGCTTAGTTTGGAAAATACACTTTATCTGTCTGTGGACAACGATAGACTTAATTCATGACACAGAGAAATATGTATCTACTTTAACGTAGGTTAAAATAAAATGTGTGCTCGTTCCAATGTCTGTAATTGATATTATTTTGGAATTCGGCTCAGGTACATTACTTTCACAGTTCGAACAACGATATTTCTTCGTGTTGACTTTAAGCCAGAAACCGCTCAATTAATTATTAACCGAATAAATGTCCCAAAAATCGATTCGCCGTCTACTATTTAAGTTGTAAAGTAAGTATAAAGATAAATAAAAGAGACTTACTTTATTTAACTTGGCTCTATGTAATTTGGTCCAAGTTCAACATGGAGACTAATTCTGGTGCTCTTAAGCGTATTTATTGTAGCTAATCAAGTTTTTGACTTCTGTTGGTTTATTAAGTCAATTGAATGATGAATGCTCGTGAAGTAAAATGTAGGTCATTTTACGCACGTAAAACCATTGAGAGTGATTTAATATTGGCATTAGTACCTACAGCAGTTTTGGTAAAACCCAGTCCGGCGGTAAAGAGAATGAATGCTGGTGCTCTCTCTCTATGAGAAGATAGGTTGTTGTTGAATTCATCATGATTCTGATCATGTGATCTCTCAGCAAATCCACCCATCTTTTCTCCGGTCTTTTTCTCCCTCTCTATCGTTCTACACTCGCATGTAATTCTCTTTTGGTTCGTGTTTCATCCCTCGTCATTACAAGCTCATACCAGTCGCTTGCATCTAATATTTTCTGTAACTAGTTCCACTTTCAGACTTCCTCACTTTGTCGATTCTTGTCACACCACTCATCGCATCTCAACATTCTTATTTCTACTATATGCACCTTATTTCTCTTTTTCAGTACCCACAACACTCTGACCTATATAGGTCGACGAAGTTTCTTGACAGCTGTGGCATTTAAATGCTTCAAGCTACCAAAAATAAAGTACAATGTTTATTGTTTACAACATGTAAATGTATTAGAGAGTCGTAAAGACCTTGACACAGTACAATACACATTACACCCACTATCTACATATAATATAGTCCGCAGGTATGTGTGTACAACTGTGCAGTCAATAGCCAGTCATCCTATTGTCACGCGTATGTATTCAATGGCAAACGAAATGACATAAGTGGATTCTGTACGGCGTACTGTTTGTGCAGGGGAATTGAAAAATACTTTTCTATTTTCTGCTATTGTCGTCATGGACGGTAGTAACAGGCCTGTATGCAGTTTTAGTACTAACTATTCTGTGGATTGAGCTATTGGAAGTATCGTTATTTAATTTTTGATCGAAGTTTGCCAGTAGGGAATCTCAAACAGTACGTTGACGAATTTATTCTGAAGTTATATTCCTACTAGCGACCCTCCCCGGCTTCGCACGGGTGCAATGCCGATACTCACAGTACTTCTCCACTATTTAATGGATGTTATTATACATATAAACCTTCCTCTTGAATCACTCTATCTATTAAAATAAACCGCATCAAAATCCGTTGCGAAGTTTCAAAGATTTAAGCATACAAAGGGACATAGGGACAGATAAAGCGACTTTGATTTATACTATGTAGTGATGATACAGTAAGTCGTCACAAAGGAAAGTGTTATCAAAACAAATATTGGGATTTTTTCTTTTTATTTTCAGATTCCACAGGTAAGTTTTTTGAACACTAGGTTTGGAGAAGGTTTGCATGTCTATTTTCAGTCTACTTTTTATTTTATTTACCTCTTATAATTTAGCACTTAGTTCCCACTTTCGTCGTAATGCCAATAAGTGAAGCCCCATTAACTGGAGTGGAATATCACCCATTATGACTCCCCTGGGAAGTCATAAGGGATTCATTTATACGTCACATACACTCTAATCAATTAATTAACTATTATAATTTATAACTTGTTTATAATCGGGTTTATTAGTTTCATTGTCTTCACTGTGATGGTCCGTTAGTTTTAAGTGATCGTGTGTTTAAACTATGTATAAGCTTTTGGTGTGCTTCATCAAGCAAAAGGTTATGATTTCATCAATTTATTTCGTTGTTATGTAATCTTGATGTAGGACTGCTGTCCATTAGCGACTCAACAGAAACACAGGAGGCGGTGACACGCTTGACGCACATTTTAACGATAGTAGGTAGACACATCAACGTATCAATCTGCCAAACTTTAATGCATTTTCAACCTTATCACAATAGTGGACCGTTCATGTTCGATTGGTAAAATTAGACAGATTTGGGTAGGTTGACATGCTGGCATTTGTACTTATAGTGTGTCACAATTCGGTCCCCTCCGAAAAAAAAGCCTGGAACACTGACATTTTATAGAAACACAGTGTAAAGGAATCAGAAAAATCAACATCAAACGACAGTTCAATGTCCTATTTCTTTTTGCTTTAACAATGAGTCTCCACACACTTCAAAACATAAAAATCTTTCTTTATAAGTATAACAATCTACCATAACGCCGGGAACATAATACCATATTCCTCATTTCCCTCACCACAGAATCTGAAACCTTCATAGAATGTATTTGAAACAACGTGTAGGAGCGCTCAAACCCAGCGATTTCACTAGACAATAGTGAATCGTGCAAACCAGACCACGAACGGAACCGGTTTCTGAAGCTAGTCGTTCTACGTAGTTGGGACCGAGCTAGGGATGGGATATGTTCAGCTTGCTAATGCGATAGGTATGCTGGCCTTTTTTTTTTCGATGAAAGGAGGTTTCATTCGAGTCTTATGTTAAGGTCGATAAGTTATTTTCGTACCAACCATAAGTAATGTTCAAAGGTTAGTTTAGTTTATTTTATTTTGTTTTTATGGATAACTGTGTGACGGCTAGGTAAAATGACATGTTACTTTTTTAACTTGTTTTGCAAAAAAAAAAACAGTACTTTTTTAACACGTTTTTGGTAAAATGTATTTTACAACATTAAATTTTTAGGTTAGTTGTTTATTAACAAATAGCTGTGTCCTTTGTAATAATAAAATATCTCAAAAACTTCAGAATACCAGCTAGACGAAAAGACAGAGGCTTGACAGGTTCTAGTGTTTTCGCGCCCAAATATTGCATGAAAATCTTTTTTTTTCTAAGTCTGTTGGCATAGGACAAAGATTGCAATGCTTTATAGACTATATTTCCCGGAAAATCGCCTGAGAACCTTTGTCGTCGTATCGATGAGTCCCGGAGTCCCGTTCAATCTTAGGTTCGTCGTACATATGTGTGCTATGTCTACGATTAGTAATCGGTAGCTTTATACTAAAATACGATTTATAATTATCATCTATATCTACATATACATATAATCAAATCGTGGAAAAGTCAAAACTGTACATTGCATATTTAAAAAAAAAAATAATTGGGGCGTGATATAAAATCGACATCGAAGCCAAAACTATAGTTTTTAGAATTTTTGTCTGTATGTATGTCCGGGATAATCTCAAGAAGTACTGTATATATTTGCTTCAAATTTGGCATGAATATAACTAAGAGGTCGGGTCAACATATAGGCTACATATTATCACGCTATCATTACGGGGGGAGGGTGGTGAATGTTTAATCATAACGCCCACGCGGACGACGTCGCGGGCAACAGCTAGTATTAGAATATGATACAAAACACTACAAACGATTGCTGCGTTTATAAGCGCGTAATGATAAAGGTCGTAACTATATCTTGGACAAGAATCTTTCATATTTTGAGGTACAAACTTAAAAATAGAAAATACTTCAACTAATTTCAGTACAAGGCTCATTACTATTTATAAGATACAATATTCGCAAAAGCACTGAAGCATATTATATTAGGCTCACTTTCTCATACCACGATCTCAACGTAACCCTACAAAAGGTACTAAGAACAATTATATCGTGCGATCTAAAATGACCTTAATGTGTTTAACGGTAAAGGTGGTTGTTCGCAATCCTAGGTAATTTTAAATGTTTAAAATGTCATTAATGTTGTAGGTTTTAGCTGTAAGGCTGTGATTACAAAGCTAGATTGGCCTTAGCTATTGTGTTTGGGGTTTTGTATAGTTCTATTAAATGCTTCAAAGCGGCTAGCTTTAATCTTTTTAGTGTCAATAAAAATATAAAATGCTATTTCTGTAGCATTTTTAGTTTTTTAACGCTGTTTTCTTAGAATGACAAGAAAGCAAAAGCAAAGTTGTTAAAGCAAGGATTTTTATATTTAAACAGAACAATGTAATTGTTATATTAGCCAAACAGCGTACTCGACGTTGTGACAACGGTGTCCAATTTTAGCTTACTTCTCTACAAAAACAAGAAAAAACATACAGCCGAATTGAGAACCTCCTATTTTTTTAAGTCGGTTGAAATTTTGGTAACATGAATTGCTGCAAGACTAATTATTATTAAAGTAATTAGTAGTAGTAGTAATTGCGTCTGTTAAGTAACACAAATTAAAATAGGACAAAGCTCACCAAAATAAAATCGCATTTAAAAGCAAACGTTTATTTCTGCAATCTCACATACTCTATGAATGAAAGTACAAGAAACGACAAGTATCACGCGAACTTGCTAACAATTTACAAGACTTTATTATTTTATTTCACCGTACATATTCCGTTAAAACCTTGAACTAATTCCCCAGTTCAACTAACTTGTAGTAAGAAGAAATATTAATTGCTCCACTTAATAGGCCTAGAGTATTTTCTCAGAATTTGTTAGGCGTTATTCCGCGTTCTAAGTGCTCTTTTGGTGTACTGGCTAAGACCGCTATATTTTAAAGTCTCAAAATATTCTTAACTAATTTCCATCAGCGGTTCCAGCCGCGTCTCTTGGAAACTACTACGCGCACCCAAATAAAAGATAGCCCATATCCTTCCTTGATAAATGAACTATCTTTCACTGAAGGAATTTTACAAATCGGTCCAGTAGTTCCTGAGATTAGCGCGTTAAAGTAGAACAAACTCTTCAGTTTTATAAGTAAAGATATAATGTGTGGGGCTCCTCAGCGACGGCACTGATCGTCATTTGAATGTTGATTGTTAAATATGATTTTCTAGTCGTGACTACTATTCCCGATATAACTAATCTATAATTTGTTTATTGAACAATAAGTCCTTCATGCGTCATTGTAATTTTCTAATTGCTTTAACCTCAGTGTTTTCTAATTTCCTCACTTTATAGCGCAACCACTTTAATTCTTAGATTATGGATCCACGTGTTTGTCTGTTATCATGTATTTCAGAAAGTAGCAATAAAAACTTTATTTCCTGGACTGATGACGTCACAGATCTATTTTCTTTGTAGACCATCAAATAGCTCCATGGAATTTCGACCGCCATTCGTGCTTACCTAGAAAGGTATTGACAGCTTCGCCGAATGAAATGTGTGTTCTAGAATATTTACTTTTTATCATTATTTTAGTAATACCGAATACTGTCAAAGTTTTTTCTACTATTTATTGTCTATTTTATTCGTAGCGCGACCATTTCATAAGGTTCAAGTGCCCCATGTGCTCTGGTAGGTACTTGTATTAAGAATGGTTAATGTTTCACGCGAATGCTGCGCGGGCGTCGGTCAACCGAGGTCAATGACCGGAGGCCGCCCGACAACCTTTGTGGCCGCAACGGGTTGCTTGGGGCCAGTGTACATTGTTACACGTCACGGCGTCACGAACCAATAGCTTGAGCGATCATTAGTAAAAAGCTAATGAAAAAGTTTGTTTTTCGATTTGTCGTCTTGGAGTTTATGGCTGAATGAATTCATTTTGGTGGTCGGCTGTTGTATTGTTCTTCAAATGTAACTCATGCGTGGTATTACTGGAAATAATGGAGTAATGGAGTTTGGTTGACATTTCGGTTCGCCCTTTCTTAAATTTTATTTATAACTAGCGACCTGCACCGGCTTCGTAACTGTTATACTAAAACTTGGCGGAAACCGCAAGAAACTTCGTCAAGTACTCTGACTTTGTCGCGAACAGGCAGATCCACTACCTTCAAACAGAATAAAATTTTACCAGGACTGCCAATTTGTACCACAACCTACGTAGATGCAATGTAAAATAATATATACGCGTCATGCTATTGAAAAAAAAAACAAAATCTTTCAAAAGCAGACACAACAGTCGCAACGCATGCGCTGTGCATTCATTTTAATTTAATTCCATAACAACTTTTTAATTCTGAATACGTAACATCATTTTAACAATCCACATTGTGTTCCACAGAACGATTGTGAAGCACCAAAAAGAGATTTTATTAACATACAAATAGGTTCTAAATTCGTGTACAATGCAGTTGGTATAATGGAGACCCGCATAGTGTCATGGTCACACACGATAACGCGGACGTAATATTTTTTGAGTTCATGCTTGAATATTATAGTTTTCTTGAAAGCCGCGTATTTTTTCGAGAGTTAGCAATTTAGTTCAATGACTGTGGATGCTAGTTCTTTGTTTGTTTTAATAGTCGTTGTTTAGTTTTTTGCTATTGTTTTTTTTTGGAAATATCTTTACGTATCAGTAGGTTACCGAGGCTATTATGGCGATACATAAATTGTACATGTGTCATCGTCATCATCATAATCCTAGCCATTGGACGTCCACTGTCAAACACGGGTCTCCCCCATTGATTGCCCACAGGACCGGTTGCAAATGGCCTTTTGCACATGTGTAGGTAATTGCGGGTAATACAAAATAATAGTATTTTACTTTCGACTGAAAATGTTTTATAACATGAAACCAAAGGCGACTGGCTGTATATTTTTATAAATGAGACCAGTGTTGGTGGTAATACGAGTAGTAGAGGAAAACAGTCATACCTACTCTGTAGATTGCTATTTTTATTACCTACAAAAACATTCCTCTGGGCAGATGGCCTTCATTATCGGAATCAGACATCTTCAACGAGTTATAATGAGGGTAGAAATCAACGAAGAACTAAAGCGATTCGCCTCAAATGTGGTTCTCTCGCCGTTGAAGTCCAAACCAAGAGTGACCTCCAACATGGTAGCGCATGGTAGCCAGACTGACATTTGTGAAATCTAGTTTCTAAGTGTTCCTTAACAATGGCGCTAGTGGCGCAAGGGCATAACAATAATAGTATAGGGCACATAAAAATCTCCATCCATTAATACCATATCATAGCCACCACTTACTTAAAATTAAAAAGTCATAAAGTATTTAGGTAATATCGACACTAAAATAGGATCAATTTATATAGGTACACTCTAAAGTATGAACTTCCGCGTTGAAAAGGGACACTCTTGATCTTTTAATAGCAGAGTTCTACTGAACATATAAAGTTTAACAAAACAATCTCGACATGGAATCGGAAGTTGTACAATACTCTAAGAGCGGTTTCGCACTGTCCGATCCGATTCCGATCCGATTCCGATCCGACCTGCGTTCATACAATACTAACGGCTATTACTGACCATATTTTCATGGGTCCAGACCGGATTCAAATCGGACGCAGTGCGAAACCGTTCTAAGTGAGCATTGCCCTTTGGCAAAAAAAGGCTTTTCTCATTATGTCTCTCAAATAACAGGTTACATTATTATGATAATCATGAAAACATTATCAAAAATAATATAATAAAGCAAAAAAACGTTCAGAATTTCGTCCAAATCAAACATTTGGTAACACTATGATAATGAAATGTCTCCTGCTTACCTTGATTTGAACTTACTAACGCCAGGAGTTTCATCCAAGTCCTGTGGTAACTACTTACTATGGCATGCCTCAGCGAATGGACTATCTAACACCGATAATCAGTTTTCAAATCGGACCAGTTGCTACTGATAGCGAGTTCAAGCAAACAAATCAATTCTTCGGCTTTATTAGTACAGATTCAAATGATGTAACTCCTTAGAGGATCTAACGCGCACCATGTTTATGATTTAGGTCGCCCCCCATATTTTCAATACGCAGCCAAGTCGCGTACCATTTGGCAGAATACTACGATCAATATATTACGAATATCGTATTATATTATGGCAAGTAAATATTTCGATAGCTTGCCAGAATTTCTACGTACGTATGACTAAGATAGTGAGACTTGAACTATCTAACGGACAATTTCTCATGAAAAAAACGTGCAGAAGCCAGCACATCAGGTCACCCGAAACTGTAAAATTTCCCAATCTACTTTAAAATTTGGTAGCTTGATGTGCTGTTCAAAGTTGTTGGGGGAAAAATTACAGTTTCAGTTTGGTTTTATGACGCATTAGGATAAAAACAGGTTCTATTACTATTGGTTCAAAACTAGGAAGCGATTGATAGCAATCATTCCTATTTTTTCGATCCCCTCCACCAAAAAGAAAACAATTGGAGTGCTTGCCCGTATAACTCGATCAAATACACTTGAGTATTTCTGTGGTAGGGGGTGATCAGTCTGTCATGTTATAAGTTCTAGTCATCGCGTGATACTGCGCGTTTGTGATGGCCTGTCGTACAGAAATGTGTTTTGTAAGCTTTTGGCTTGATAGCGCGTACATCGGAATTTTATGTACGGAACTGTAGTTTTTATAATGAATACGAAAACTGAAAAGGTAAACTGAAAAGTATTGTAGGAGCTTTCAATTTCAAGGCAGTAGTACTTGTATTAAACAAACCATTTTGCAAATATTCATGTTGAATGAGGTAAAGTCTATTTTAGTCTTATAAATTAGGAAGTTGTTTTCCAATAAAAAGGATATACGGTAACCTAAATATTATCATAACCTAACCGTAGATTGTAACTAAATAATCAATGTGCTACAAATGGTGACATTTAGTTTCCCTGACTAATATGATTATTAATCTGTGCTGTATTTGAATAAAATTTAGTCTGTTTCGAACCACTATGTGTGCATTTGATTAAATACAACTGTAAGGGCCAGTTTCACTGGTTACGGATAGCCACCATCTACCAGATAAATTAAAAAATGGAACAGAATTTGTATGAAATTATCTACCAAATAAACTATCTTGAACTTATCCATAACCGGTGAAACAGGCCCTAAGCATTTTTAAGGAGTATTAGTAACAACATTCAATTCGGCCAACCCTACTAAGTTATTAATTAATAAATAAAACTTTATGCCGCGAAACATCTTAAAAGTCAATAACACAGTATCGTAAGATGTCTTCCGCCATTTCGGATGCTGGAAATTATGACTACGCTCTGCATATTTCTCCCATAACTTAGGTTTTACTAGCTAACGGTCACATTAACTGTAATATGTGGTTTAAGAGATATATTGTACCGCCTATGGGAACTGTTTATGCGGAACCCAAAAGATGTATCATAAAATTACTGCGGCCCGTTGCATTGCGGCCGAATGCATTTTTATGGCATTCATCGGAGTCTGGAGTTTTTTATATACATCAAAACTAAGCAAAGCGCTTTAAAACGAAGCTTTAGAAGCAAGTGTGTATGTGTCAAGGGTTTTTCTCATTTAGGTATAAATTGTCCTGTGCACATTGTTTGTATTTAAAAAAAGAATGTTCTCTCGTCCTATAAACGAAATGAAAATTCTGTAAAATTTTGATGTCCTACTTTCACCAACAACTCAAGTCTTAACAAAAACATTGTCTTCATAAACCTTTGGAAGTGGTTTATAAAATATTTTCTTGCTATCAAACCGACTTTGGGAGGGTTCTAAAATATGATTCATAAAAATTACCGCATTATACAACCACGGAGGGTGAGGTCTTTATGTCTATTAAATTCTCAGTTTTAACGTTGACTGTAGCCATAAACTTAATAAACGCTTTTCTTTAGCTTACCTCCTTGTAACGTTCATTAAATTTAAGAAATTATGGTCCTTCCTGAAATTAATTTGCGCTAGACGTTTTTCGATTAATTGTAGAAATAGGCCAATCTAATTAGCAATGAAAGGGTTCATAATCAAAATCTTATTCTGTACAAGATAGGAGCAAAAGTTTTGTTGAATACCTACCTAGTAACTTCTATCAAATTACCTATAAAACTATTAAGAATTACTAGAGCGGAAAATAAGACTACTTTAAAATATTTCGTTAAAATACACTGGCGGGTCAATTAGCACAAAATTTTGGAATAGGTATTTCTCGTCTATTCCAATAACTCTAATCAAGTCCAATATGATATTTTTGAAAGCAATAACGTCTAGATATTATTCATATTTCAAAACAGCTCATATTTGAGCAAATTTTATGAAGTTGAGCAGCTGTCAATGCCATAACCCCCGCCCGCTAAAGGAGCAAGTGAAAAGCAATTATTTCTCCGACTACCCGCCGATTCCCGCGAACATTTCCAACCGTAATTAATTCACAAATTAGTAAAGGACAGCTTATCGAGTTTGTATTTTTAGCGGAGTGTCGTAAACCGATGGATGAGCGAAGTTGTTTAATTTGTTTCATAATTTTATTACGGCTCAGTCTTTAGAGGGTTGGGTGCCAGTTATAGCCGCCATATTTGTCAAATGGAAATCTGTATTGGTAATTAAATTTTAATTGATAAAGTTTTGCGTTTATTTTGCTATCTTGTTATGATGGGACTTTTTGATTGCGGTAATTAGTATGTATTATTGAATTGGTGCTAAATTAAATTTACTTTGTGTTTGTTGAATGATCTTTTGAAATCAAGTAGACGTATACAGCCTAAGACTGTCAGGCATAAGGTAGCTTTCTAAAAGAACTCTAATAGTAGTTTGAGAGATTAACGCACAGACCAATATGTGTTTCATGTGAAAACCTATATTCATGTTATAAAGCTAAAGAGTTTATCTCAGGTCTGATATGAAAAATTCTTTCAGTGCTAGATAGTATATCTGTTGAGGAAGGCTATAGGCTACTTCCTTTCCGGGTGTTTGAAGTAGTTTCTACGGGACGCGGGTGTATAAGTAATAGCAGCAGTTATCCGTATTAATATTACGATAGCAATAAATAAATGTCATCAGCTAAATTTTATGGAGTCATTCAAGTTTTAAATCAAGGCGTGTCGAAAGAATGTTTGCCGCACAACCCATAAGACCCCAGTCTACAAATGATTCCTGCCCACAATTCAACTTGAGCCAAGAAATGTGCTCCTAAGTGAAATACATTGCTTAGAAACACGCAACACCTTATATCAACGTCGTTAAGGTTTTAATTCACTTTTGAAAATTAATTAGCAGCTTCAAGGGATACCCTTGGCGCAATGGTAGCCGGACTGCCGATCTGAGGGTCACGGGTTCGATTCCCGATACAGTTGACATTTGTGTGATGAGCATGCTGTTTGGTTGTGGTCTGGGTGTTATTATACATATTATGTATTTATAATTGTGTATAATGACCCATAACACCAGTTAATCAATAGCTTACCTTGGGGCTAACCGACCATATGTGAAAAGGAGTTCCATATATATTATATTATTATAAAAAAATATTATAGGGATAAATGTGAAAGAACAGAAATATTTAATTGATATTGTTCTTTTAGGCTAAAAGTTTAACGTAAAGAAGTGATGGATGGGTGTCCATTTTTTATGTCTGTCAACTGGATAAGTTGGACTTACTTGATTGATTGGGCACTTCAAGTAATTTGTTGTTGATATATTAAATATTTTTGTGTTGTAAACGCATTAATATAATTAACTTATATAGTCAAAAGATAATTATATTTAAAGACTTAATAATATAAATAAGAAGAAAATAAAATTTAAAATAATGCGTCTAAAAATTCATCCGCGTCGCTGTCAGCGGGGATCGTGTCCAAAAGGCTGGCCGCATTGCCACGTTGGATGGCAATGCTGATTCGTTGGCCAAGGTATTGGCCAGTCTTTTGTTTTGTTGCCTATTTTTGGGGTAGAAGTTTGATGCCTCGAACAAAACTGAGTAACATAGGTTTATTCTATATCTTACTACGTAAGATCAGTATGCTGTTTTATCAAAATTGAATACAACCCCTTTCTTTAGGGCCTGTGTCACTACCTACGAATAAGTTCCAGTTAGTTTATTTGGTAGATAATTTCATACAAATTCTGTTCCAATTTTGAATTAATTCGGTAGAGAGTGGCTATTCGGCCATACTGCTTTGTAATATACTGCTGTTTGTTATCCTAAACAAATGTAATAAAATAAATTGAAAAAGATTGTATTTAATTAGTCGAAAAAAAAGTGTACGCAAGAATAATTCGAATATGTAATTAACTCACATTTATTTTTACTAGCCTTTGTTAACAAGTTGAATAATGGCCGAGCGAAAAAAATAATAATTACAAAACTGAATAATTATATCGCTTGCATACATAACGAAGTTGACTGTACTTAAAAGTATTTATGTCGATACTATCAGTTAAAAGGTTTTAAAAGTGTAACAAATAGCTTCGTCGACTTTCTAAAGTTTTCTTCACCGGTTGAGTCAGGAGACTACGTTTATTGTATAGAAATAGTTAGACCCTATTATTTGGAGTGAATATTTTTAAAATGAAACTACAAAATATGTTGATTGATTTTACTTTTTGATGGTCTGTTTGATGGCAATTCTCTTCGTGTATTTACAAGCAGGCAAGAAGGAAACCTATACTAACATTATTAAGTTAAGAGTTTGTTTGTATGTAAGCTTGAATGCACTATTCTCTGGAATTACCGGTCCCATTTGAAAAATCTTTCGTGGAACATAGCTCATTGAAGGAGTTAAAATTTCCTCTATTGAAAGAGTAGTTCCCACGGGAAGCGAGTGAATCTACTAGCAGGAAAATAGTTATTAAATAAGTCCTTTGCGTCTTACAGAATGCGTTCATCATTTCTTATGACTAGTTGCATCGATAAAACTCAGAATACAGTTGGTCCTATCAAGTTCAAGCCTAGAAATTATCATTTGTTACCTCATCAAATTACATCCTTTCAACACAGATCTGGTAAGAACGAACTACCTGGGAACAAAGGCTATAACTCTCACAGTTATAAGTAAATAGTTCTACATAAGTCTCAAGGAAACATGACATGGAGGCACGTACGGATGACTAATGCTTCGCCTGCAGTGACTTGCAGTTAGCCTTCATATCGAGAAAGCAGTAGTGCAACTTTTATTGTTGTAACTTTTCAAGTTTAGATTTAGAAGTTAATTGTGTTGTAAGTTCGGCGACGCTGTACTTGATCATGATCTTCATGTGCTTTGTCTTAGACTGGAAGCCAACCCTAACATACTTGCCTCCAGTATAAGGTTTTAGGAGGTTTCAGGAGTTTGGCATGAACATTGCCTAGCTGATTCTGTCAATCAATTTGCGTGGGCAACCCTATATCTCTTGATAAGATTGGTTGTCAGACTTTCTGTCTTCTCAGCGCTGTACCTACTGTTAAAAGGAATCCAGTTGCCGATTCTGACTGTCTTCTGGATTTGAATCCTGAGTCCGTTAAAAGTGTTATTCTATATCTACTTAATCTGTTATTGGGTAGCCGGGACACGTGGCCTTCTAGCTGTGAACTTGAATATAAGATGTTTTCTATCCTTCTTGTAATTCTCTTCGAAATCTAAAAGGATGTAAGGTAGGCACTTATTGTTTGCCTTAAAACTGCATACGAAGATAGCAGCGCAGATAGCCACCAATTATGGTGTTAAAGAAATTTAAACGCTGACCATGTGAATATACGATTGATTTATGAATACACTGTTCTTCCTGCGTTGTGGAAGGTGAAGCTATTATGCCATTTCATCCAGTACGGGTCGAATATTTAGAGGTAATTAATGACCTACCATCTAACAGTCATAAGCGTGTTGGAGGCTTTGTTATTTTATACGTTTACACTTATCTATAGTTTTGTTTGTTTTAAGCAACCTTCAGTAATATGAGAAAAAAAAATCTGTTGATTTTTATCCTCAGTCAGTTCAGATACCTATATTTTTAAATTTCTGGTTGCTCAATCATGCTCAGCTTACGTAGAATTTCCAAACGAGGCAGTATTTCATTATGGAGCATCAGAATCTTAAATGTAACTTCAGGTTGAACGTGATTGATAAGTGGCTTCCTAAAATATGTTTTTTATAAAAGGCAAGCTAGAACACTTCTGTTAAATGATAAATAGAAGGGCAGACTATCTAAAAGTTTTTAAAGAAATACACACATTATTAAGGTATTTACTTAAACACACAAAAGTCGAATTTCAGGTAGGAATAATTCTATTAAATTATTTTCTCGGAATTATTAACAGACAACAAGGCACCATTTCTCAGAAGGCTTACAGCAAATTCCTGAATTATAAGATTAAATATAATGAAATTATCATGTTTTTCACACAATAAGTCGCAAATTACTATAAGAAAACAATACAATGACTGCCAAACTGATTACTTGAACGGCCTACACTCAAAAATAAAAAATCGTAGTCTAACAAAACGCACAAAGAAATTCTCGCTGTGAAACATAAAGGCGTAATGAAATTCATCCCCAAGAGTGTTGTGGGCTATTATTCAACCACATACAATATGTAGTGTACGAGTAACAAACGCTACTGGGCCGCTGACTTAATGGAGCAATGCGCTGGAAGCGGCTGCAAGCGCACTTCATTTGTTACTAGACGTAAATACTGCAGCGCAGTTGATATAGTACAATTCACGGTGACTATCCTTTGAAGAAGTCATCTACACTTTTTTTGTATAGTGCTAATATTAACCTCGAAATTAATAATACCACTATTTCATAATGACATGCTACGTGCCATAATTTAAATCAAACATTATCACAACCAAAGGTAAACTAATAAATACAGAAACCAAATTCACAGACACATACAAAACCCAAAACTTTCAAGTTCAAAGCCGTGAGCAAATTATAAAACACGAAGTACGTAGTTAATGTTTACATTGACACCCACAGTTTTCCCACTCATAAGGCACTTGATCCTAAACAAATAACGCCCAAACGATACCCCGATTCACGGACACAACTACACACCCTAATTCAGTGTCGCCAGACAGAAATAACACGGAAAACGCAATTAAAACATTACTCAGGGACAACTACGTAAGCAATTACGTTTTATAGCTTTACTGCCGCTTCTAGCTACACTATATTCATGTTCTCCGGTGCGATTTGTATAGGAATAATTCCTCCAGTGTGTAGCGGCTATACTTCTTGCCAGGTATAATTTGCCTCACCGTTTTACGAACAATTACTGCTACCTTCAACTTTATATACGCGTGGATTCGCGAAATTGTGTGCTGTGATAACGATGCTATTGTTGTTGTGTAACACTCGTTGCTGCTATTATGATTTATCTATTGAGTAGCTCAAATCAACAATTTATGTAATGCTGATGCAGTATCCGTTTGGAGCTACGAGCCTGATTGGCTATTGTGTTTTCATTCGGCTAAAAACAACTGAACGGTCTTATGTAGAATTTTGTAATAACGCTTAGGTAGCTAACAGTTCCTGCAAGGTACAGATGAAACAGCTAGCAGCAACAGCTGCTACACCTAATTAAAACTAGTTCCAAGGAAGTAATTGTTGAAGATTCTTTTAACACCCTTTATGACCTCGGAGTTAAGAAGGCATTCCAGTGACAACGCTGCAGTGCCATTAAATAAAAGCCAAATAAGAAAGAAATCCATTTGCTGCGAGCAGTAATTCCTGGTTACTTTACGTCAGCCATTTCTGCGAAGACCAAGGAACAATGGTGTTATTTTCTTAAAACAAAGGCCAACTTAACCCGACAGCGAAGCACAGTTGTTGTGGATAGGACACGCCTTTAAACAAGTTGTGGCATTGTACTTGAATATTTATTTCTAATATTCAGATTACTTTGAAATTCTTTGCGCCGTGAAAGGGTCGGGTTTATTTCTAAAAGATTACCTCTTGTTTGTTGAACCTCCTTCGTACTTGGTGAATATTTTTCGAAATAAATAATTGAAAGACAACTTGGTGAAGACAAGTAACGTCGACTATCTCTATTTATTGGAAACACAAATATAATCTTCTCATTGCTAAATTATCCTTAACACAGGTAAAAAGAAAACTTCTTGACATCCCTTAAGAAAGATATTTCTTTGACAAGAGGTGCTTTCCCTTATCAAAAACTAATAGTCCAAGTTTACAAGGCTGCAAGTGATTTTGACCCTTGTAACATACAAGGTGACCTATATCAGATAAAGTTTGATATACCCCCGAACGCCGGTGCTTCAAACTTTTCCGTGTACTTACTTTGCCGAAGGGTGCCTTATCGTTCTTTGAACGAAACACTTGGAGCTAATTTATGTACGTCTAAACGCTCTTTTTAGTCTATACATTCGTTGCTTTTCTTGTCTCTGCATTTTTTGTTAGTGAATTCCCCTTATCTGGCCGAATGTCGTAATGCGGTCTTCGAGTCGCGTTATTTATTGTCTTTCCGTATTTTAGCTGTGGTTTTACTTTTTTTTGTACAGTTTTTTTCCTCACATGTAACATTTACGTTACAAATGTTCTTAACATTCGACGTAGGTAATAAATTATGTTGGATTATTGACGCTTTTTGAGAGATTCACGTTCGGCGGCAGAGTTCAATTTCGTAATTTTTAATTTTTATTTTTGTTTCTCACGCTTTTTTTCTTTTTTGTGTATCGGAGTAAACTAACTTAACGCGAATGAGATAACCTTATAATTAATTGCCCTTAATGATAACCCGCCGATGGCATAAACCGCGCTTATTAATATAAATTAGATGTTCTTAGATTAAATGAAATTAAAACGTAGTAAAGATATTATCTGTCAACTATTGTACAATGTTTCATAACATATCGATCACAAGAAATTTACAAGATGGCTGCCTATATAAATCAACTAGATTTATTATTCTTAATGAAAGTTACAAGAACATATCAATTATGTCGACACTTAAGTTCCATCCACTGTTTATTAAGTTAAAACACAATT
Source organism: Heliothis peltigera (assembly GCA_958496145.1). Taxonomy (NCBI): domain Eukaryota; kingdom Metazoa; phylum Arthropoda; class Insecta; order Lepidoptera; family Noctuidae; genus Heliothis; species Heliothis peltigera. The sequence continues at coordinate 4,679,505 of OY292341.1, forward strand.
TATGACACTACAATGCACAATCATGTAAGCATTGTACAGACGGCAGCACATCAAGCTACCCGCAACAATCCAATTTTCATAATCAACTTTAAACGATGTTCCTTAGCGATAAAGTTGAAAATCTATTGAGCAAATTTGACTGTAATTTTGCTATGATAATAAAAAATATCAAAAAAGTTTCATCGGGAAAGTTGCTTGTAATCATGAGTATAATCACGTGTTTAAATATCGGTCACCAATTACCAGTCACCCTATATATTCCTTCATTATTTTTTTTAAAATAGAATATACATGCATAAATTTCAAAGGTTCATTCTATTAAAATTAGTACACATTGCATTAGTTTTAGTTCGAAACTAGTACGTTCATTAATCCCTAAATGTGTGTACATATTTACACAGATATCTTCGAAATATCCAAATTAATATTTCGATGTTCAAAGCACGCATCTAATATTCTATTAATTAAAATAATGCACGTTACATAGCACAAAGCTTCATTTCTACTAAACATAGATACTGGCTCTACTAAACATGAGAACTGGCTGTTCCTTGGAAATTCCCCCCCCCCCCGCGCCTAAGGGAACTACTTCCCGCACCCGGATAAAAAGTAGCCTATGTCCTTTCTTGGACTCTAGACTATATGTGTACTAAATTTTATTTAAATCGGCTCAGTAGTTTTGGCGTGAAAGCGTGACAGGCAGACATGTAGGTACTTTCCCATTTGTAATATTAAGTAAGGATATTAAACAATAATCACTCAAAGCTCTTACAGTTATTAGGAGGTACAGACGCCAGCAAATCAAGCTACTCGAAACTTAAATTTTTGCAATCAACTTTAAACCGTATGCTTCAGCGGTGAAGTTGAAAATCTATTAAGAGAATTTGACAGATTATAGTAGCTTAATGTCTGTACATTCCATACATAAAAGAGAAACGGATAGAAATGTAATCTTTGATCATGTTTTCCAACTTAGATTACATAGACCCCTTCGATGGGTTCAGCTTGAGTGGCAAGTATCAACGAGCCCTTTAATTAGCAATGCTAATAGAATTGAGGTCCCGGTAGTGGGAACTACACCTTTTTAATATAGAACTTTTGGAAGCTTCTAAAACATTGGACGTTTTTTATGGTTGAATTAATTTTAGGGTGACATGGTTTGTGGTTCGCAGATGTTATCTTTTTGTGTCGAAGGGTTAGACAGGTAAATCTTCCCGTGAAAAGGGGTTAAAGTTTCCCTTATCACACCCTGATAAGGAAAACAATATATATTTCCAAGATAGTTAAGTTTCCAGACCAAATTATATTTCTAGTTAGAGTTTATTTTACATTTAAGGGCCCTCGCCCACGTCGACTTTGTAGCGAAACAGACGCGCGTTTAGCAAAAGCGCGACTATGTCGGTTCTAACGCGTTTACAACGCGCGATTGTATCGATACAAACGCGCGACAGCTTTGGAGGACATCGGAGAAAGAACTGAGGTGAAAGAAGGAGTGTGCCGAGCATCAGTGTAACTGCATCGCGACCGAATTGCGTTTGTGTCGCGACTGAATCGCGTTTGCATCGCGACTGAGTCTTGTTCGGTGGGCGAGGGCACACAAGCTAGGGACAGCTGCGCGTCTGTAACGATGCCTACGCGCGACAGTATCGCGTCTGTATCGCTACAAAAAGTCGCCGTAGACTTAATTGGTTTATCTAAATATATACCTACATATAATTGCATAGACAATTGATAGCGTCATACCTACGCTACCGCTTGTGGCAACCAGCCTTTGTGATTCCAGTTTTGATTGAATTTGTCTCATACCTACTATAATTATCTTCATAAAATTTGTAATTAGAAATAATGACAAGATAGACTAGAACATTTATCGCAGTCATTTGTTACCAAACGTGTTGTATGGTTACAATTACATTCAGCACTAATTACACTCACATTTATAATTAATACCGTAATTAAAATCATCAAATACCACTGCAGTATGCATAAGTGGTGTTTGAATTCCAGCTTCGTAGCTTTGTCATGTATTTGTGTATACTGTGTAGTTATATAACCTTTGGTCAACTAATGCATGAAAAACCTTTTGAATAATTGCTATCATTAATCATCATAATAATCCGTGAGTGCAGTTGGTTATTTATTGCGCTTTAAGTGATGTGTATGTCAACATAAATGTGCGCGCAAAATAATTAACGGATTCTTAATATTATTTGCCTCAAGCAATGCGATAACTAGAAGATAGAATGCGTTTTAAAATGATTTAAAAAGCCCATGCAATGAAAAACACCGTAGTTATGTTTTTTTAACCGACTTCCAAAAAAGGAGGTTCTCAATTCAGCCGGTAAGTTTTTTTTATGTATGTACATCGATGACTCCGAGGTTTCTAGTCCGATTAGTGTATTTCTTTTTTTCGATGCAGTATACTTGCCATTTGTTTGAGACTCATATATCAACCCCCCCAGAAAAAAAAATATGTTGAATATTTTTAGGATTAAAGTAACACTCATTTCTATGTAACTGTAGCATGACAAGACATTTTATAGACTAACCCTCCCATCAAACGTATGGACCTAAAAAAAATATCGCTAATAAATTGTGTTACGTATAAAATAAATTTCTCGAGTCCGCCAAAATAGAAACTGATAGACTTTCTTCGATAAAGTATCGGTCAGAGGTCCAGGGCACTGTTATCTGGACCCGGCCCGATATCTCACTAAAGGAAAATAGAACGGCATGGGTATAAAGGTATAACTACTTGGGAATTTTTTGCGGCCGAAAATCTTATGTGTGGAAAAGAATTTTCGTAAAAAGGGTGAGGAAATAGCTGCTTGATGAGGCTGAAGTTCTGATGCTTTGGAGGTGTGATGTTGTAAGTTTCTTGGAGGACAAACATTGTTTGACGCTGCTTTTTTCTTTCTTGCAACTTTAACGTGCCGAATAGTCGCCATATTGAAATTATTGTCAATATTTGTGGTCGATCTCAAATCTCCCATTTTTTTAATAAAGATATCATTAAAATTATCCTACTATCGAAATTATAACCCAAAACGTATTTCATATACGGCAGGCCTGTCAAACAATGGTCACTTAATAAAAAACACAGTCCCCCACTTAAACATTTCCCTCGGCACTCCAGATAAAGACGTTATTGTAAAAAGAGGGCAACCAATTTAAAAGTACGATTTGTAACAGTCTCCGAACAAAAAGTCACGTACTAAAACAATATATTCAGTGAAATAATTACGCAAACGAGGAAACCCTTTTAGTTAATCCGATAAAAGTTTGTGTCCTTGCGGACCCCATGAGGTACGTACGCTGCTGCCTACTGCGACTCGTCACTTGGTACCAGAAGCATAAGTAAGCTGTCGAAAATTAAACAAAAGAAAAACAATTATAAAAAAATGCCTCGTCATAACCCCATCTCACAGGAGGTAAACACGTTTTGTCTCAGCAAGGCTTTATAAAAAATACATACATATGTTTAATTCTTTGTAGTTTATTGCTGTTATGAAGTATTTTGGCGATGAAGTTGTAAACACAGTAATGCATTTATCTGAATGTATTTTCAAATAGCATCTGTCGACATTCGTCATTAATCTTCAGTGATATATTTAAATCATACCAGCGCGTACTCCGCACCAGTGTGCCAGTACTTTAGGATAGGGACACGAATGCCCCGGGGCGTTTGCCAAACATCAATCTTGACCGACTTCGGCAAGATTGCCAAGTTCACTAAATCCTCAGTTCGTCATTCCCCGCCGACTCGCCTCACGAAACAATTTGATTTCCCTAATACCCGCGCCGAATACTAAATCTAAAGAGATATTCCTCTGAATTTCACCTCGAAGTTTTAAGATTATCGCAGACTGTGGATAACAATTTTCTAACTCCTTTGGTATTGCGAATTTTGACATTACTAGTGTAATCCCGAATAAGGTTCGGCAATCACGTCTAGATATTAGCGAACAAGACGACTTGAATGTCTGGCAAAGGTTTGAGAATGACATTAAATCCTGTAGACCATTTCAATGGTCGGAATAGGCTCGTAAGGTTGAAAGACATTCTTAAGTCTTTAGTACCGTTGGGGATTTCTTACTTTTACCCTAATTACGTAATTGACAGCCCATCCTACGATTACTAGGGATATAATGTAAATGTGTAATCTTTTAGATATTCATTACTTTAAGAAATAGATGAGTATGACATGAGTAATTGTCTTTTTTAGGGTTCCGTACACAAGGGGTGAAACGGGACCCGCGTCCGTCCGGCTGTATCTCCGATACCGTGGTACTTAGAGAGATGAAAATTTCGCAGATGATGTATTTTGACCGACTCGTACTTGGCCAGTTTTGTATTTTTGTATTCACCCGACACATAACTTGCATTTTCTCTTCATTCCATTTGCAACAATGATAAAATGAACCATTTCGTGTCAGTAAAATTTAGATTTTACATTGTTTTTGTACAAATACAGGAACAGCACACACACTTATTACACTTGAATTCATATCACAACCGTGCACTTCACAGTAAATATCATTTATGATCGTTTGAGACGTTAACTGAAATAAACATTTGATTTCAAGTTGTTCCCAACTGAAAAGTTGTCGCGAACACATTCTTGGAACAATCCAATAAACCAATGGTCTGGCCACGTTTCTTTCATGACCACAGATATCATATCTTAGTTTGGGAACTGCTTCGAAGTTTTCGTAACGATGCCACAAAAGATTTAATTTCGTTGAGGCGACTAGTTTAATATTTTTGTCTATTTCTCCAATATTATCAAAAGTAACATGTCCAGACGGATCTTGATGTACTACAGCTAAACATAAGTAGACGGACGACGCAATTTGGAGAGCATTCACACGCTTTTAATATTCTGGTATAGCTTGCGTCCTAGATCCAAGACCGTAAAAGTTTAATCATATAACTGTTATGGCAGCAGAAAAATCTATAGAATACGAAACTGGAATAGAAATATACGGAGCTGAAATACTCCAAAGAAAAACGTGTCGCACTGAACTTTGATAGGAATATTTTGCTGAGCTGAAAATAGGTCACTTACTTTTCCTGTGGGTATTGCATCGGGCGAGTAATGAGGGGGACAGTAAACAATTTGTTCCTGATGAAGTTAGTGCCGTAATATTATCAAATCGTTGGCATCACTTACAGGCACTTATAAATACATGCCCTAGAACCTAAATTTAGAAGACACACGTGACTTTTGCTTGCTAGCAACTACTACAGACTAAATAAAGTCAGACAAAAAGCTTAGATCCTGTAACTGACAGTGGAAATATGACATTGATATGTCATTTCATATGCCCTTGGGCCCTGAAGACTCAAATAAAACCCAAAAATTCTTGACAAAGAAAAGAAAGCCCTCAAAGCTATATTTCGTCTAGTCGCGAATTCTTTTTTCACAATAAAACAAAATTCGGAAAAGTTCTTCAGTGTTTCCATTGATTCTGTGACGTAGCAATTCGCGTGTTTTATAGCCTGCATATAAATTCGGTTTGCGTGAACCTTAAAATCTTCAAAACTTAATTAGTTGGCTGACACGCGATTAATTTTAACGTCGATTCGTGTTCTACTTTCGTTTCGTTTTGACATTGAAGTGAGGTTTTCATCAAATCAAATGGCAGTGATTAGATTTTCACGAATCAATTAAGTTTTTTAGGGTTTCTTTGCTTAATTGCGATATTGACGTCATTGAGTTCAATCATGCTGTGTATTACACGGTTAGTAGCATTGTCTTAGTTAGTATTGGTTGACTTCACAATTTTCTTAATTTTATCATCACTGTCATTTGTTAATCTTTTCAAATCAAGGCGGCCATTAGCTGTCGCTAATTCAGTTACAACTTTATTCAGAAAACTACCTTCCTATTTTGAAAAGCACATTGTATGTATAACATTGACAAAAATAATTCAATTCACACGGTACAGTTGCGAATGCTTAGTCCACACGACGCGGTATTTGTCGCACCGAATCGATCTGATTGCTCGATTGCGTCCATTCGATATCTCGATTGGTCCTCACTCGGCTCGATTCGATGCATTCCACAGTAACTCAATACGACGCGTGTTTGCATTCGGATGCGATCCCACAGGTTTAGTGGTAATCTTCTCTCGATTCTATATGGATTTGCAATTGAATTAAAAGTTGGTGTATCATGTGTTATAGAAGGTTATCAAATATGTCGTTGTAGTGTTTAATGTAAAGATTTGATGTGGCTATTCATTGGCATTGGCTTAGTTACACTAGCGTCTAAATTAATTTGAACTACCTGAATATTCGTTTTCCTTCATGGACATAACTTAATTCGAGTTCTACATAAATACATACTACAATTAGAATGTTTTGCTATGACAGCGTTTTTGACGCCTTATTTTAATTTTTTATTTTTATTTGAATGTTTGTAACATTAAAATAACCGCTGTTTAATATAATTGACTAAGAGAACCGTTTAAAAGTTACCGGTGGTTTGTTTTCTCTTTTTATTTTACCGTCGTTTCATATATTTTGCTTACGCTCGTGTAATTTGATGACACAATCTGTATTGTAGTAATTTCAACTTGTATTGTCTTGTTACTGTAATAATAATAATGTTTTCATTATCTTTTCAGGTACGTACATCATTAGATAACACCACTAACGAAACAACAAAACATAAGGTAAAATTATATGTTATCTTGTTTCTGGAAATTCTACTAAAATATACCAGTACACGGTAACTGTTGAGTTGCTTAATTAAACTCACTTATTTGATTAATTCTAGATGTTAGGTTAGTTTTGTAACTACGGAATATGTGGAACTTTCTCTTACAGTGCTATTTTGAGGTTAGTTGTGGAATGTAACATTTACGATAGCGTCTCACGAACGCTGTGCCTTGGAGTCATGCTCACCCCATAAAAGTGTGAAGCGTGATCTTAGTATGGTAACAAACTTGTAAAGGAAGCTATTGGCTATATGCTAACACATATATTTACAGAATATATATCTGTCAAGCGAGGCGTGTAAGGTAATTCAACACGTGAGGAGCTTCGGCGCCGAGTAATTCGCTCCCAGAATATTAAACGTATAACCGCCGCTGTTGCATTCGATGTATTGACTGTTAATACCCTACATAGTTCGCACCTCTAACAGCTTATAAAGGAACTTAGACAGGATTACCACCAGACTGATAGATACTTAGTGAACAGAACACACCAAACTCCCATCAAGGAGCTTAAAGTTCCTGTGGACGATAAAGAAAACAATGAGTCAATAATAACATGCCTATGATTGGTATTACGCTATGTATTATGCATCACCGTAACACAATCAAATATGGTGCCTATAACCACCTCATTATACGTCAATAGCTGTCCTTGAATACCTTTCCCAGCCTACCCATTTATGGAATCCATAACAACTGTATTATTTATCCATTTAGATGCACTTTGGACTAATATGAAGTCCCGGTAAAGTGCACTGGCACCTGGTATTTCTCATCAAGGGTACTCTGTATGTAAGTAACCAGGTTACCGCCATAGGCACTCCAACATGAATACTAAGTCGGGAAGTATTACCAACTTACCTGTGACTGCTTAATATATTCATTGGAACCTCGCAACTTGCTATCTGCCGTGAGACGTGAGATGCAAAAGTTTTGCGCCCATAAATATTACTATAACTTCCTTCGCTTACAACTAACATTTTATAAAGGAAATTGATGTTTGGACTTGAATATTCTTGGGAATTTCCATATTTTCGAGAAACAAAAGAATTCCTTATTATTTTTTGTACTGACGAAGTATTCGAGATGGTTGAGTTCCTCGCTTGGACTTTCTCCGGAATTTTGCAAGCATTTATTTGAACATGCAAAAGGATTGGTCATTCCGAAGGTAGCTTTGAAAAATGATCAAAGTCGCTTCGGAATCGGAAGCGTCCAAAATCGCTGTGGGTGTTTCAAAGCCATGCCATCCCAAATAGGCCAAAAAATTGCAACATCAAAATTCCAATCCGGCAACTTTGCTGTATTTTTGGTGAAGGAACGCTTCAGCGAGTTTGATCCCTTTTTTGCGATAAAAAACTGGCGGTTCAAAACTTGGCAGGCACGTTGTCAGGTAGAAAATTCAATAGCCTATTATTCTTTTCAATGTTTACATCATCTATATCAACACTTCATTCAATATTCATCGGCTAATCTTCCTCAACATGAAAACATAAATAAATTTGAATCTGTTATCCGCTTTTGTATTAAACGAACCGTTTGAAGTTTATTATTGGTTTAAGATCAATAAATACTTGATCTAGGTCATCTATTAGATGCTGTAGTATTTGCCGAATCAGACGTTTTAGTTTATAAGCTGGATCTGCGTTATCTTATTATGGAATGGAATGGGACTGGTCTAGTCACCAATTTTATTTTTATGTCTCTCTTACCATAAACTTTTAAAGTCGATTGAATTAACTTTTCAAACAGGATATTCCTTTGTTTATGGTTTTCCGACTGACGCTAGCATTGTTATAGAAGTTTATTACCGCCATCAATTTTATTATTTATGTCGCGTTTTAGGATGAATATTGTGTGCATCTGTTAAATGGTCTAGATATATTAAGGAAACCAAAATGGACTTAATGACTCAATGTTGACTCACTTGAATTTAAAATTTTGTTAGAACCTCATTGTATACAAAGACTGGTTTTATTCTTGAAAAAAAATTCAATAAAACTAGTCTTTTCAACCCTGCAACTTTCAATTCAGTTAGTGTACTTATTCGATTTCAAAACAATATTTACAGAAAAACAATACGAAGTTTATTATTTGATTACGGATACAATAAAGTGGCCATATTGTTTCGAAGTTTCAATACTTGTAAAAAAGTCTGCTAAACTAGATCTTTTCTCAGCAATTCTTATCTGAGGCTCAAAGAATGCAAACTAACTTTCGCAAAGAAAGATTTATCGGAATGTCTACAATATTTTTACAGACATATATTCGAGAAAAAACCGAAGTTTTATAAGTAAGTACACGAAATGGGAGGATATTCAAATTGAACATTAGTGTTTCGGCGTTTTTTCATAAGACACTGTAACTAGCGAACGTTTTTCGAAGGGGTTTGGTTTTATTTATAGATCCAACATTATAATAATATAAATAACCAAGTTTTTTGATTGTAAGTGTATGTGTACGGTGTTAAAAAAGAGACAAATTATAACTTAGCTAGGTCCCGGGTTAGATTCTCGGGACAGTCAACATTTGTGTGATGAACATGCTTATTGGCTGTGGTTTGAATTTTATAATATAATATGTATTTACAAATATATACGTGTGAAGTTTATTTAGTTAATCAATAGCTTACCGACCGTGAGTGAAAAAGGTGTCCCGATATTATTTAGTACCTATGTATATCTTTGCGCAGAATCGAAAATAAGATTACTACAGCAAAATGATTATAACTAACATAATCAACTAGTAGATAATATCGATTAGCAATCACCGACCGCACTCTCATATCCTGGTCTAAACGAAAACATGAATATAACGATTTTGTATAATTTGATTACAACCTCTAATGCTTATTTTAGGCATAGTTACACGAGCGAGCGTGGCATGAGTCATGCATAAGAATGGAATCGATTCGTATGCGTTACGCGTATCGATATCATTTTGTGAATGTGAATACTACATAGCGTCACGATTGTGTCTAACGTTCGTCGTCAGCATTAGTTGAAAGTTGCTTCTGTCTTTTCTGCTTGTATCTGCTCTGCAGGCTCAGCATGGCAACCGTAGAAATAAGTTTTGTACCGGAGAATGGACATAATGACAGATAAGTGACAGATTGACGTAAGATTTCTTTTGACACGTAGAAAAGAATTTTTTCTTTTCTTCGATCGACATAAATCTGCAAGTGATTATACGCGAGTTGATAGATCGCGCCATGCTCGGGCAGAAGACATTGACAGGAAGAGCTTTATCTTTTCTAGCCATGTTGACATTGACAGAAAGAACTTTTTCTTTTCTTGATAGAATATACTAGACTAGAATCGCCATGCTGAGCCTGCTGGTAATTAGTAATATAATTTGGTTTGTTATTCTCCTTCGGAAAAACGATTGATGTAATTTAGCAAGCTCTAGCGCTCTTGGTGATACCACGGGGGATAACTAGTACACAAACATTGGATGATACTTTACACATGCTGCCAATATAATGGGAACAGTCCTAACGTGTACTGCGAACGTGTTTACTGATATTTACCAATCACTAGCGTGTGCGACTAAGCCGCTGATAAAACCCCATCGGCCGTATAGATGTCATTAACGCCTGTTAGGGTAGCCAGCAGTTTGCTGAATATCAGGTAAATATTTTTTTTTTTATTGGTTTTGTACATATTTTTACCAAAAAGTTTCAAAACTTTAAGGTGGTCGTGTAAGCGGCATTTCAGCTGTCAAACGAATGGCGTTGTTTAGTCAAAAGGCTAGCTGTTTGATTGAACAAAAATTTGCAACCAGTTGGCTGCGACATTGATACGTGAAAATTTATAAAAACGTATCTTAGTCCTTTTGATAAAATTTGCTGAAATACATACAATTGAATTACAAACTAGCGTACAATTAGTAATTATATCAATTTCGAACGTCAAAACAAAAGAAGGTTCCCAAAACGCCCACCCTTCACCACTTCCTATGTGTTTTCGCTGGGAAGAAGAAGTGACGCAACAATCTCCCCAGCAACACATGTCTGTCTGTTAGGTTTGATCTTTTTGTCTGTAGACTTATGGTTCATATTACCTGTTATATGGTAGGCATTATAATAAAAAATATTACATTTATTTGCCTCATACATAGCCTAACTTTATATTATAATAATATGTAATAAGTTGTTAACGTATCGTCGACATCAAGCCTTTGTTAGAGCTAATTAAGTACCAATCTATTAGCACTGATTATCATAATAAATGGTACCTACTTACAGGCGAGAGGTTATGTATATTCGGCGTTAGAAACTAGATACATTTTAGTTGTTTTAGAAGGTTTTAGGAAATCGTGACATTCAATTTAAATGCCACCATAATTGAAGACACGTTTATTGAGTTTTTAAAACAATGTGTCATAAGCAAAACATGTATGAAATTATTTTTAATAATGTAACACCTTTGTATACCATGTTCTATGCGAATAAATAAATCTAAATGTGTAATTGTCGCAATTTCAGTTGGTGGAAAGTACGTCTTTTATGTAGCTTAGATTTATTTTGTCGTAAGATTTACATAAGATTTTAAATTGTTCTATATCTATGGTACAGTCTTCGATATTTTTCTTACCGATTGTCAAAAATCCTACCCGTCAATGCATTGTCGTCACCCTCCAACTCCGTAATAGGCCGGTTCACAGCTGATCGCGGCGCGTTAACGCGACACTCTGCACAAACAACGCGTTTGTTAACGCTAATTAAGCTCAGTGTAACGTAAACCAAGGATTAGGGCTGCCCCATACGGCACTGATTTTTGGCAGTCGGTTATATTGAACTGTTATAATTGTTACTTAAAGACATGCTTATTTATCACACATTTTTACAATTTATTTAAAAATATTTACATAAAAAATGGCGTTAAAAATCTCCCCCTCTTCGCTGCTCTCTGGGAGTGTGTAATAGGCTGGCAGCATTGCCAGGTTGGATGGCAATGCTTATCCGTTGGCCGAAATTAAAGCCAGCCTTTTGTGTGACGTAACGTTTCAATAATTATTTAAATAAACATATAAAAAAAAATTATAATGAAACACACATTAATAATAAAAAAAAACCCTCCGATATTTTTCCAGGTTTACAAATCCTACTTCTAGTCTTTAAATTGAAACTGCCAATAGAGTTTGGCAACCCTAATGAGGTTTTAGCGATGCGCACACTGGCTGCAAGCGCGCGATATAGTGCCTTAACCAGTATTGTGCGCCAAGCTTAACTCTTATTCTATTTTGTTCAATTCACGTATTCCCAGCCATGTGTAATGTGCCTAATTAATTTGTAATAATAATAATTTTGTTTAATAATTGCGGTCGTCATCGTTGATTTATGGAATGACGTCCAAATTACACAATGATTATTATTGACATATGTAATTTTGTGTCACTATTGTTTTTGCGGACATACATCGAAAATAAGTGTGAATGATGATTACATACAAAGTAAATACGTAAGTCTATTTTAAATATATTTGCGATGCAATTTTTAAATGTCGATTCTTTTCATTATCAAAAAATCTAAAAAATATCAAAGAATCATGGACCATTTTAAACAACTTCTTGTCCTTAATTTGTTTGATGACAGAAAAATATCGCATTTTTTTTTCTCACCATTATATTTTATGCCATCCTTGTCACTCCAAAGCATATCACAGCGACATGGAGATACAGACTTTGACATTTCAATTTAGTTAAGTACGGATTATCAAAAAAAAACTGAGTACGAGCTTAACTCAAAATGTTTCCAATACTTTTTACCGAAGTAGAATGAATACGGGCGGAAAGATAATGTTTGTAGCGGTATGCGGTAACGTTCATAGCTGTTACTAACTTAATTATTGGTGTACTATCCTGGTAAAGTTAGTACAGACGCCAGCACATCAAACTACTATCAGTCAAATTTCCTTAATATATTTTCAACTTTATCGCTGAAGCATATGGTTCAAAGTTGATTGGGAAAATTTGTCAGTTTCGGTTTCAGTAGCTGCGAAAAACGCTTACCTCTCATTTTTGTTGTCAATGGCGCTACTTTCAGGCTTCCTCCGATATACTCATTCCTAACTTTATACACCTTGGTTACTCCACACATCCATCTCAACATGCATGAATATTCTCATCTGTGTTACATGCCCTAGTATGCATATCGCATCCAGCGTATTATAAAAGTCATTCTTTCTCTTTTTCAAAAAAATCCCCATACCGTTTTTTGTCTAATATTCATAGTAATCAAACAAAAAAGTCTTCCCAATAACTAAACAGGCCAGATGTTACAATTTCAGTTGTGAGTACAAAAAAAGTACCTACTGAAAATGTTTTTGTTATAAAACTTTTGTAATATCCCCTGGCGCCTGAGTACAAACTAACTGTATGTTAGACACGGCCCCATGTTCAATATAATGTTTACCGTAGCTTTATCATTTCACTTACTCGTTCAGTAATATTTGCTTGCATTCAGGAGTAAGGTATCTAGGTTTATTTGTTACATTTCAAAGTGTCCAATTCTATTTTCAATATCTCTTTGATATTAGCCATCATTATTCTCCAGTCTTTATCCAAATTTTTATTCGGTATTGGCGCTACATGTTTTCTTACCCTTCTCTGTTTCCTGTCTCCTTCCACTTCTTCTATCTGTAGTTATATCACAAGAAACATCATTTCTAGGTACATATTTTGACTACACAATCCATCTTTCGTTCTTTGGTCCTCCCCTTCCTCTTATATCTCCCTATATCTCTTAGATACATATTAGGGTTTACTGCGAAAAAGACGACAAAAATCTTTCCAAATTACTATCACTTCAGATCCTTGACAACATCATAGAATAACTTTCTCTTCTTGCCTTTTTAAATCCAATATTTAATAGCGATAATTGCCTCGTTCTTTGAACCCCTTCATAAAAGTGCTCATAATCTTAGCAAAGCTTAGTAATCAGGGCTAACAAAGAAAGGGTGTTATTTATGCAGCCCTTCAACCGTGCCACATAAAGAGGGTAATGAGGTTGACACACGCATCCTTAATAAGCTTAGAAATGATTAAATTTCTCTAACAAACACAGGCTTAAATTTTGTTATGTTAATCAGCCCTGTTGGTGGTGTCTTGTTTTAAGATGAAAGCAATTGTAAGTTTTATTGTGCGAGTCTTTCTTGAGACCAATTATTTCGATATACCGCCTCTACAACAGATTAACGGGTGCTCTTGCGATCTATCTTACTTTGGAGACGTAGCTATCTTGTACACATATGTATATTTCAATCACTCAACATTTCCGAAATTTCAAAGGTGACCTATGTATGTGTTCCTTTGTTTAATTTTCTTTTTGTTAGGAAGATATCTGTATTATTAGGTCTTTCTTCTTCAGATTCTGGATTAAACTTGTCAATTGCCTTATGTTAGTTAGCTTATTTATATGTAGAAATTACACACCTTTTTTATTGCAGTCATAAAACCAGGAACTTTTCTACACTACTTAGGACCTTCTTCGACATATCTCACTATAATAGGACGCTCATTAAGCGCCCAAAAAAATATAACAAAAAAAATAATGTTACTTGAAGATGATTCAGCCACGTGGCGGACTGGCTCGTGACACAGCAGCTGTAATAAAACAATAATATGTACATCTGTCTGTGAGTCAGATCAAGTGTATGAGAAGATAGAACACGTTGCTTGCGATCGGTGGATTGTAGAGATATTAGGTGTGTTGTAGCGTTGCTGTCTTATGAAGTTTCTATTGTGTATGATTTTATCGAATTTTGTTATATGTACAATAAATATAAAACTGCACCTTTGCCCTTACTTTTCCCAAAGTATGTTTCATCGGATGTAGTTATGTGATATCCTCTACCCAGTTAGCTTGGCAACCTGAGATATCCCTATGGAACCGTAACTGGCCGTCTGACTTCCCAATCTTTTGACTAAGGACGTTTTACGTTTAAATGACAGGTTTAAGTGACAGGTGCCGCCAGTTTATCATCCACTGGTCGACTGCGTCAAGCGTTGCTTAACCTTATAATTGACGAACCCGTGCGGCAGCTAATTAGCCTCGATCACAAGCGTAAAACATTTGTCGTAAAGGAACTACAATAGATTACTAACCTGATCCAAAAAATGTCTCCTCGAATTTTCTCTAAATACTAGTAATTAACATTTTGTTCCGACTATCCTTTATACTTCAAGAAACTCCTGGTTCGAGTCTTGAGAATTATCTCAAACTTGGGAAGCAGTTTGATCAAGTGAAGGGTTAAAAGTATAAAACTTGGCAGCCATGATCTTAATTTGCTACAATATGACTTACTTTACTTTATTTATGACAGTATTATTGACAATGATGAGGTCCAAACGAATCGTGTATAGTTATCAATCATGACGCAGGCACTTCCTATACCTCCAACATAGTTTACCATTGAAAGTCGAAGAGTTTTTCATTAGAGATAATCTGGTTAGCCACTGAACTACATACATAAAAGAATCCGAAGCAAATACTTGACGATAAATGCTTAGTCCTTCCCATTTAGAGAAGAGTATTTCCACAGAATCGTCATAAATGACGTCGCGACCAATAAAGATTTCCATTCATAGCCCATGTTATAAAACTTTGTAAGTAAAATGACTGCGAATATTTTATATCAGTACAAGCGTTAAATTTCACAAAGAATGGCGGCGACCATTTCACATTTCGAAATATTTTATGTATTTGTGTTTTATACACTGGAAGATATCAAGTAAATTATTCTGTTTTGTGAAGCACAATCTCTGGAGGGCTGTGATATAATTTAAGGAAATGCCAAGCTTTAAATATTTAATAATTTTCTTAAATATTTATCAGCTAGATTGGAGGTAGCGGAAAATAGGGCCAGGTGATGTTACTGCTCTATATATTCTCTGGTCTGTTGGTCTCGTATATTTTTTTAAGTATAGTTAATATCAGTAATTTTGCGAAAATAAACACATTCCCAACCCTATGATCATGTTGTCAGATGCTCTGTATAGTGATTTCAAAAGGCCAAGGAGAGAGCGAGACCGGCTCCCATCTATGTTCTTAATACTAAGGAAGCTTAACGCCACAGATTTATTAAACCACATATATGTTACTTTCCCACAAAAATAGAATGATGGGCAGAAAACCCTTAGCCTCCGAATGACAAAATGTAACCTTTCACGAAACCCGCTGGTCTTTGTAAACTATAAGAAATGTCCTATCCATTACATAATGTGATTAATTTATAGGTATTTCCTACCCTTATGTCCACTTGATTTATACTGAACCACCCGTATAAACACGGAAAGATAGAATGACCTTAATCTTAGCCGTCGACCACACGACACGAATGTTGCGGTTTTTATTCCTTTGTTAATATATAGCGGTATTCTATAACGAATCTGAAGGAATGTGTTGACTGAGTCACGACTGATTTATAACTGACTCATGTGGTTTGACCTTGGATATGACACAGTGCTGTGATTAATTGCATTGTTGTATCTTTAATGCCATGTTATACTGCATCGGTTTCCGATTTTACAAAACTTGATTTTTCGCAACACGATAGTATCAACAATATTGGTGTCTCCTTATGACATGATTAAAAAAAATACTCCTTTACTTCGCAGTAATTTAGCTGTAATACAAGAGCGATACTTATTATCTTACCTCTCGTTTCTCGATTCAATTAGCCACGATCTTCTATACTGCTATTTATTATTAGCCTGTAGATCCGTACCCTGTAGCCCCTCAATAAATTAACCTGCCATAGTAATCTGTAGCCTGGGCGACCGAAGCAGGGAATTACGTTCATCCCTCCGTCACTAACTACCTTGATGAATGCCTTTATGGTGACGGGGCGATGCATGAAGATACACCTGTGAAAGCCTTAAGATTATTCGGATTTTGTCACCTCTGATACGTCACCGTAATTGTGATGCAGGCAGAATTACGTGACAGGATGGTGCATGAGAGCATTCAGTACATCGAACCATACCAGCGATATAAGCCAGGGTACAGTAGACACAAAAATGTTGTAGAAAAGTCGATACAACAGCTGTGAATAGGGATAAAAATCTTATACAGAAAGTCATGACAAAATACCAGAAAATAACTACTGATGAGTGCCTAAATAAATAAGAGTAATTTTATAAGTTTACATAAATATGATTTTGTTAGTGAGAATACTAACCTACTCGTTAGGTGCCCTTGGATGCAACGAAGAAGTTTTATATCAGAATTTAAATTCGCTCAAAGATACATAGAAGAATCAGTGCTTATTTTCAAGCGCAATTCATCAATCAATTTTTATGATATATACAATAATAATGAACAGATGTTACGAAACGCATTGGTCAGATTATTCAAAACACGAACAAAAAATTTGCTAATCCAGCATTGTACTTGATCCTCAAAAGCACCCCATTATTTTTTGCCAAAAAATTAACCCATTAAAGTGCTTATTCTTTATTAGTATTATAATAAAAATTCATTGCTGTTACTTCTCCCATCTTGTTTTATCGTTTCAAAACCGGTTAGTACCCTTCTCTACACCTGTTCCAAATTTACGCGCTATTCAAAGTCATTCTTCCGTTAGCCTGGGGGTAATTTGCATTTTTATTCATCATTCAAGTTAGGGCATTCAGTTGTACGAAAGTTTGTAAATTATTGCTGTCAAATATGTCTACTTAAACGTAGAAAAATATGTTTGTAAATGGCATAATAAAAATAAATAAATATAAGTTTTAGGGTCTGTTTCACCACCTAAACATAAGTTATAGATAGTCTATTTGGTAGATAATTTCATACAAATGCTGTTCCATTTTTGAATTTATCTGGTAGATAGTGGCAATCAGCTTTTTACTCGATAGTTTTGAATGCAACTTTACTAAGCCAATCAATGAGAAAAAAATACTTTTATCAAAATATCTTGTTAGTCAACCATTTTGTTCTATAGCAAACATAAGTTTATGGATTTTGGAATGTACTAATTTTATCACGGGACCACAGGCGCCGTCGCATTGACAGCCCTACATAGAATAGTACAAAATTAGGGTTGAACCTAAATAGCTAGTTTGCAATTCGGTGGGGTCCCAACTAAAATATGTCGTGTAAGCTGGGTTTTGTTCACGGTTTAACGAACCATGATTGTGTAACACCCCACTAAATCAGATTTTTGACGGTGTCATTGTCCCAAGTTAATTTATCACAAGTGGTCGTACGCTTTTTTAGGAAGGACAAACTATGTCAAATTGTATAGTTGATGGTCGATTTATTCGTGTGTGTAATGTATTAATCTGATACAGTTTTGAGAGTACATCATTCCTCTTTAAAAAAAAACAGATGTTCGAATTTAGAACTTTTCTATAATTCTATCTCTTTCAACAAAACCAATTCACGCATGAATAAAAACCTAATACGCTCTAGTTAATTCTAAGAAAAACTCAAAAAAAAATACCAATGAATAAAGTCTATCTATAATTAATTGAAAATTGACCGGTGCCCACAAAAAGCGCACTGTATAAAGGTCCAATAATATCTTTAGAGGGAAAACAAACAGCCTAGAGATTAATTCAACTGTAATGGAAAATCGGCCATGCAAAAAAATAATTGGTTCTTTCACAAAAGCCTCTATTTCCGATGAGCAAAATTTAAATTTTGACCAGCGTTTATAGTAGCGGCCGATCACCGTTTGTGGGAAATAAATACCTTTTATATAATCATTTGCTTGTTTAGAAAGTATATAAGGCCTTTATTTGTAATTTATTTAAAAACTAGCTTCAGCCAGCGCTTTCAACCGCGTCCCGGCGAAACTATTCTCCGCACCCGAACAAAAAAAGCCTGTAGCCTTTCTCGGTTAATGGGCTGTCTAATACCGAAAGGGTTTTTCGAATTGGTCCATGAGTTCCTGAGATTAGCGCGTTTAAGCAAACAAACAAAGTCTTCATGAATAAAACATCTCTGTTAGATTCTGTTTTGATCGATTTCTATCTGCAATGATTTTTTAAACCGTGTTTAATTCATTAGTTGTGAAGAAATAAGATTAAATATAGCAATAATTAAATAGTATACAATATAAGTAATCAGTTTTCATTTACTTACAGTGTTTGAGAGTTAACAATACGCGGAATATTTTTCAATATTCGAAAAAACTATGGCTGAGTAACTTTCAAAAATGTTGAGTATAATAAAAAAAATCTGCAATACTCAAGTGTACAAAATTGCTTGTTCAAAAAGCATAGCTTTTGAAATCATTTTCAATATGAATATGTTATGTTGCTCGTTATTACAGATTTTTTCCTGAACCAGATGTATTTTATTTATTAAGGTTCCATAAAATTAATTTCATATATAAGATATGCCACAAATATTTACTTATGTTAGAAAATTACTCACTCTTTAAAAATTACTCTGAAATTAGCGGATTGTTAAAAAAATCTCGCAAACTCCCTTCTAGAAATAAATCCAGATGACCAACTGTAAGACTAGACTGTTACTAACCTAGTAACTTGGCCGTACGTGCGATAGCAGTTAAAGTTCTCTTGCGGAAAGGAGGCAGTCTGTTGATCAATAGTTTTGTCCTACTCACACATTAAGAAAAATGAACATAGTCTAGCCACTGACCTAATACATTCTAATTGTGATTTAACCGGTTTTTTTTATTCATTATTTCTACAATAATATACAGGGTTTTCTAATTTTTAATAACAACCAAAATCAACTAAGGTTTAAACTTGTGCTATCATGTATCTATCTCAATATCGAAATTATATAAAATGAGTTTTTACAAATGTGTATAATATACATATGATGTACGTTACTGCCCCTAAAACGATGAAAAAACTTGTAAGTCTTTAAGTAGGCAAATACATTCCTCAATAATACTTATGTTATATTGCTTAAGTTTACATTTGATATTTTTGGTTAATTTGGTTAATATTATAATATCTATTTAGTGTAATACTACGGTAGATAATATGACTGATTTTTTAAACATAATTGAGTGACAATAAAAAGTTTAAACCAATACGGAATGTAGGCCAGTTCTCTTTGACCGATTTCATAAAAGTGTTCCGCTGAGAATTGCACTCGCTGTGAGAATACTTATTGTTTTCAAATCGTATTGTTATTTCTTATAATTATCATAATTGCACATCCGTGCCTCGCTCGCATTATAATAATTAAAATTTCTATACGCTTATAATATAGTTTTTGTATTGTCATCGTCGGCTTTGTTTTAATATGAAATTGATTTTAGTGTGAAACGTTTAGGGCCAGTTTCACAGGTTGCTGATAAGTTCCAGATAGTTTATTTGGCAGATAATTTCAGACAAATTCTGTTCCATTTTTTAATTTACCTGGTAGATAGAGGCTATCCGTAACCTTTGAAACTGGCCCTTATTCTTGTATCGAATGGTGCGGGCATTGTCATTCAACTAATGTGATGATCATATGCCTAGCCATTTCCCATTTTCTTGGTAGTATCAGTATGTTATATGGAGCGACTGCCCATCTTAGACTTCTTCAACTACATAAGTTACCAGGGCAATCCGAACATTCAATTGCACAATTAGTACCTAATATTGGGCAATTAAGTTGACCGTCTAAGGACCGCCTTACACAAATTTTATACCTGAAATATAATATTACAAATGATTGTTACTAAGTCGGACCAACCCTTCATTGCGAGCGAGTCGAGAGCAAAAGTTTACCAACAGGTTTCTGAGAAATCTGTTCGCTTATAGGCCATTCTGAATGCAATAAATGTTTACTACTCCTTTGTGACGGGAAGTGTAAAAATATTCGGCATACTTTTACATTGTTCATTGTTACAGTGGCAATTTACACTTATTATTGTTGCATTCCAAATTGTAGGTCATTTATAATGGTCGATAGTGAGTAGGTACCTATCTTGTAATTCATTGTGCTTTACTTGCATGTGTGGTCCAATAAATGGCAATAAATACGTGAATATGGCTTTATAATGGATTTGGGACATTTAAATGGTCGTATAAAGTGTAGAGTTACCATACTTTCGGAAATGTCAGATTGTTCCACTTTCAGTTAGAGATTAATTTTCTATTTTTTTGTAACTTTCCTGACTGCGGCCAAATACGAAGACTTGTATGTAATTTGCAATGTGTAATACAATCCTTAATTCCTTACTAATATTATAAATGCGATATTAACTCTGTCTGTCTATCTGTCACGCTTTCATGCCAAAACTAATGAACCGATTTAAATAAAATTTTGTAGACATACTTTAGAGTCTGGGAAAGGACATAGGTTACTTTTTATCGCGGAAGGTATTTTCCGCGACGGCTCGAAACGCGAGGAACAGCTAGTTTGAAATAATTTATATAATAAAGATAGTTCACCTTAATAAACTCTGACGTATAAAATGATTCCTCATTCATGACACCGGATATATTCAAATAGCCAATTGAGAGATCACGTAACATACATATGAACTCTTCAAATTTCGGCATGGTAACCCTACAGAGGTGTGCTTACAAATTGTTTCTCGTATATCAGGCTGACCCGCTATTAAGGAATGTCGCTATACGGCCGGCACTTGATCGGCATCGCTGTACCCGGAGTCACTAGTTACCTCGTTGACTGCTGTTCCAGTCTAACTGTCGGCACAATAAACTTGCTTTGAATTCTTATTCACTGCAGAAAGAACTGTTAACGGGACCGTTTTCCAATATTTTTTGTTACATACAGCTACATACTTTTATACATGAGAGGAGCTCTTGGATAAGTAAACACCGCATGGTTCGATCGATCATAAGGTTAAGCAACGCTTGGCCAGGTCCGTCCATGGATGGGTGACACATCGTTGTCATGACGAGTTCCTCAGTGTTTCGGAAGGCACGCTAATTTGGTCGGTTCCGTCTACCATGTGTTCATCTTTAGCAGTCGTAACGGGTAATCAGAAGCCAGAAAGTTTAACAACCAGTCTTACCAAGGAATATCGGGTAACTGGGTTGAGGTCAGACAGGCAGGCGCTCCACATAAAACACTGGTACTCAGCTGCATCCGGTTAAGATTGCAAGCTGACCCCAACACGGCTTGGGAAAAGGCTAGGCCTATAGACTTTTATACATGGCTCTTACAAAATTCGCCCTTAACGTTCAAAATACTTAGCGTATTCATTGTATTTGCCCAAATTATATTCAGCACGAGAAACGTTATAAAGCAACGTGTGTGGTCATTAATGTATTCCTCGCGATGCAGAAAGGAGGTTTAATTAAAATTCTACACTCGGACTGACCTACGATGCGATGACGTCACTAAACCTTGAGGAAACACAAACGTCGCAAGAACTCAGGCAAAAAGTAGTGCAGCTAAAATCCTAGCTTTTTATAGTAAATCCATAGATTTAAAACCTCAAATAACGCGCGTCCCTTCACACGGAATATTAAAACCGTCCACATAGTTTACATAATCCAATTTGTGAAATGTTTTACATTAATTACGGAGGCGGCGATTTTACGGACATTTGCCGTTTAGTTGTAAATATTCAAATAGCTGCCTAAGTAAATGAACCCGAATGAGTGAGGGCCTGTTTACAAATCTATGGGGGGTGACGGCGTATGCATAGGAACGCGATATTTATTGAAAGTTTGCGAAGGGAAACGAATGGTGTGACGTCACCGGACCTTTTCACACAAGGTCGTATTATCATACAGCTGGTGTTAAACTGTTGGAAGCTTTGCTTATAGTGGGCTGGTGTAGAGTTTTCGTGTAGTGTGTACCGAGCCCTTGGGGAGAAAATGCATTACATTTTGGGATAAAATGTCTCATGTTTGGATCAGTTTTCGTTACATTTTTTTGTGATAGATTTGGTGCAGGATAAATAGCATTGCATGAACATTGATGTTTGAAAAATTAACACATTATTTAACTTTTTAACTAAGTTTTAAATACACAACAGGACAGACATAGCACAGCTTAGTATTTAATCGGAAGTGATTAGCACACCGCAAGAGTTCTCAAACTTTATCATCACAATGGCGCACGGATATAGTACCTACAAGTTCATTTGGCACATCAATTTATTTATTTATTTATTTACCTACACATGTTATATTTTTTTAAGTTTAAAACTTGCTTACAAGGGTACTTTCCGCACCTGGATAAAAAATAGCCTATATGTTATTGTAATGTATAAGCTATAGTATTCCAAGTTTTATCAAAATCTATTTTGTAACTTTTGCGAAGAGTAACAAACATTTCTAATAAATTTTCGCATATTTCACCCGAAATGCGGCTACTCCTAGTTCTAACCGGCTAAAACTAGATGTAGCCGCACTTCGGGTTTTAGCCGTAACATAGGTATATATCACTAGGACGAATAATAATTGAAGATAAGTCTGAATGGCAATAGGCGTTGTATTAAAAACAAACTCCGCATGTTCAGTAGGTGTGACAAAAGTACAAACATGAGGCGAAAATTATATACGTATCAGAATTCATAGCGTCAAAAACAATTTATATGCAAAACAGGCCAACAGACGATCATAAAATGCCACTTGAAGTTTTCCATGAAAACTTGACGTATGAACAAATCGTTTCGGTTATTAGAGGAATTTTAATTTATTTATTTATTCTTACTTTTTTTCTGTTTGCTGTGAATTTTTCAGTTAATCCTTCACACGTTTATATTTTATTTAAATGCTTTTTTTAATAGCCTTAATATATATAGCTCTTTTCGTTAGTTTTCATGATGTACCTATGTATTATAATTCAGTCATAATAATTAAGCGTTCATAAAAATAATTCAGTTTTCATATATGTATGTAGATTCAATATCCTTTCATTATACGAGTAGTTCACAAACAAATTAGTAATTTATTTTGATATAATTTGTCAGAAAAAAATATTAATTATAAAAACTGTATTTTAATTAAAATAGAACAATGCTAAATTATTAATAAAAAAAGATCTCCAACAGCAGTCTTGAATAAATAAATATATTCCTGACATTTTTGAAATTCGAACTTATTGTGAAACGGAATTTCGAATATTTGCAATGGCTGCCGAGGCACGAACGTGTGCCGTATTCGGGTATTTTTATGATTCCCAGAAACGAAACGAAATAAGGCGATTAACACACTGCACTGGGTGCATTATCTGGCCTTCCGCTCACCATGGAGGTACGCCCTTAGTCGGTCAACAGAACAAATTCACTGACTATATTTAGTCTGAACCTGTAACGTACGTCTAGGAAATAACATCGACGGCGCATACCTTGATTTTATCCGACCGCCCAAGTAGTCGTATCTTCTATCACAGTTGCTTTAATACATTTGGCTGCTTAGAGAAGAGTGAGCATGTCAAAGCGAGTTCCTCCTTCTTTAGGAAATCTCAGGCTGAAAGATTTCACCGGGCATAGTGTAGCTGGCTAACAGTGAAAGAATTTCTCAAATCGGTCAATTAGTTTTGGAGCCTTTTAAATTCAAACAATATTTTCTTTCCTCGTTAAATAAATAAAATGTTAGTATAGATTTTGTATGACGATAAAAAAAAACGAAAACCTTACTTTCTGTGTGTATCGCTTTCACGGTAAAACCATTGAATAATCACAAAAGAATTTCTTTATTTCTGCATGTTCATTAAAAATGTACGTATATTTTCTACATTGTATTAATGATAATGTGAATTCTTGACATTTTGCAAACGTGACGTTTCGCGAATAGGATATATTATACAGCGAACTTGACATTCAGAGAATCTGAATATACTTACTTGAAATATGTAACATTCCGCAAATATGAAATTTAGCAAATAACACAATTCCGTCAAAAATAATTACATATACTTCGACTCACATTTTGCGTATTTTAAGTTCTGAGGATAGAGCAACAAAAAGCATTGAAGATTTTTTATTAATGGCCACTCTGTGGGCAGTGACTTTTGGGTGGCTCACCGTCCATTCGTCTAAGGACGACAGACCCGTGTAAGCACTCTCCTCAAAGAGAAGTCGGCAACGCGGGACCCTTAAGGCCAAGGTCTGCCGGGTATGCGGGTTGTTCGCAAGAGTTACCGTGGTTTTAGTCAGTAAGAGTCCCTCAGCGGGCTTATTTGATGATATCCCACGGAAAAAATAGCTACTGCACTAGTACATTTCATGGCACTATTAAATAAAAGTCCTCTACGAAATACTCTCACGTAAAAGTTAAGTATTACAGCATACTGGTAATTAGTTGCCTACCTGATAATCGTGATTTATGCTGGTTTTAAAGTCTGCCCTAATTTAGTACCGCCACTGTATCTAGACGCTCTTTCCAGATTAGCGAGAGGTCATTAGGCTCTCCCAGTATGGATATACTTTTACGAGAATAAGCCCCATTAATTTATGAGGTTTTGTATTG
Organism: Heliothis peltigera; assembly: GCA_958496145.1. NCBI lineage: Eukaryota > Metazoa > Arthropoda > Insecta > Lepidoptera > Noctuidae > Heliothis > Heliothis peltigera. The sequence continues at coordinate 4,704,596 of OY292341.1, forward strand.
GTTTCTATTGTTTTAAGCCGATAAGATGCAGCTTTTGTTAATAATCTTGTCTGAATTCAGCCATTTAATGACTCGCCCCTGCTTTTGCATGTTTACTACGACTTTCACAGTTTCTAGGTGCCAGCCTTCAGAGCCTCAGATGAGTAAAATAAGCACGATTGTTCCTGCTGCGTAAGAATTTTCTTATAAAAGGACGATGGACGATGATCTGCCCTGTCATAGACATCTGCATGTATGAAAGTGGCACCGGTAACAGAGTAGCGGCGTGGAAACTATCTGTAAGGGTATAGGCATGTTTTGCGGAGGACTGAGGATCATGCTTTGAGGAAGGTGATCTACATGATAAGTAGATATAGAGGAGGACGACGAACAAGAATACACGCTAAACTGACCCTAAATAATAAATTGAAATAATAGCAGGAGATTGATGGCATCTGCGTCTGTCAATATGAAACGCTATGTTATTCATTTCGACAGTAAAGTTATATCCATAGCTAGGTTGTAAGTTTCAGTAGGATACACGTCAAAGTATAAAAAGAACATATCATCGTCAGCCTTTATATCGCCCCACTACTGGGCATAGGCCTCCTCTCACACTGAAAGGGATTGAGCGTTAATCGTGATTGAGCAAGCGTGGTGATTAACGCTCAAAAATAACATATAGCTACTTTTAAACTAATCTATTCAGCATGTTGGTTGACACGAGCATCGTTATAATATCGTCAGTACAAAATTTTATTTTCTTAAACGAACCAAAGTGTACGTAAAAAAATATTGATAGAATCGTTCAAGTATCTCCATCTGCTCGTTATTTATTCACAAACTTTCGTCTACTAGTTTATTGTTAAATCCGCTTTCCTAAGTCTAAAGTCGAAGGTCAAGTTTGGTTGGTTTTCTATGAATATTTTATAAGTCGCTATAAATTGCTCAGCAAGATTATCGTATAACTGTTTAATCATAGGGTGTCGGATAATTTATAGAAGTTCCGTTTTGTACGTTCTGCACTCGTCACATAATGTTGCCGCTCTGAGCTGGTCTACAAGTGACAGCGCAACAGTTAAAATGTAAGAAACAAAACACAATCACGCGAGGCACCAATAGCTGACTTTAGAGTTGCAAATTCGTTTGATAAAAACTGTATGGGGGGAAGTGTTTCTAGAAAAGGTGGCAACAAAATTTAATTCTCAAACATATTCCTCTCCTTCGCAAGCACACAGTTGCAATGCAAAACGAACAACTCATTCATATTTTAAAACATTCCAAAACCACCCCAGTTAACTTGGTTCCGCATCAGTTATTCGTAAGAACGCTACGCTAGTCTAGGATTTATTTCTTAAATCTAGGTCTCGAGCTATCCAAAATTATTCATCTAGGCTACACTGAGCTGTTTTCGTAATAACACATCGCCGACGGAAGAGGGTAAATTGCACAGAGCCAAAATGGCGGTAAGGTATACCAAAAGTTGAGATTTAAATTCTGAACAGGCTTCGCTTAAAGTAAATCATTGTAATTTAATTTTGTTCGAAGCACCTTTCTCGTACGTCGGCCCTTGAAGAGGATGTCAGGTCGTTATGGCTTGAGACGGAAAAAGTGAGTCTGAAATGTTAAGTGTGCGTAGATTTATCGAGCTCATTCGATATTTTTTAGAATACAGGTGGTGACAGTGAAATATTGCTGGTTTAAGGATAAAAAGTGTTTTTTTTTCTACGGCTTAAAACCTTTTTTCAAGTGGATTCAAATGTTTTGCTGATTACCTCAGCTATGCGTTAGCTGTGCTAGGAATGAGGTCATGGGTCTAATTCGCAGATCAGACGGGATTATTGAGGGTTTCCGTTGGTGTCTTGCTAGTTTCGTTCGTATTTATAGCCAAGTTTTTCCAGTGTATCTAAAAATAACTAACAAATTGCCTTACTTATACTAAAAACCATACAAATCTTCAATTACAACTCGGCGTGGCTTGTGTTTGTATATTGCGCCTTTTTTCGACCCTTTCAGCGGAAGCCCCATAAGGGTCAAGAGAATACTCAACGTAGATATTATATTACCATAAAACATTTACCTCGTGTTCGCTGAGTTTTTAACCCCTCCGCAATACATAAGCAAACATATCCACGCAGTGTAGGCATCGAAAAAACATAAAAGTTTTCGGCTACAGAAGCATTTAAACATCAGTTTTGTGGCCCATAACATTATATAAGTTATAGGCACCAAACTCCAGCATGTTATGGCCCTGTGTTGATCATAAGGGGTGTTGCCAGGACTACGTAACGTTTATTAGTCATTTTTCTGAATAACGATTCTGCAAGGGCCTTCATTTTTTGACATCTAATGTAGTAATGTAGGTATCTATACTAAAAAATAAAGCAGAAGAGTTTGTTTGATTGAACGCGCTTATATCAGGAACTACTGGTCCGATAAAAAAAACCTTTTAGTATAAGATAGGCTACCTATCTGCTAGCTATAGGTTATTTATTTTTACCCGGGTGCGCGGAGGTTTTCCTACGACACGCGGTCACGTGTGTAAGTCAAATGAAGGTAAACTCTATAAATTTGAGCTCTCATTTAGCGTAAAATATCAATTAATATTGTTTTTTATTTCTGCAAGGAAGTTTTTATACCAATGTTTTTAACAATTGTTCTAATAAAGAATAACATTCTCAGTAGCACAACAGCCCTATTATGTACATCGCGTTCCCCGTATACAAGTTGTTAAATTCTCTTGCATCCGGGGCAAATAGCGAGCCAAGTCATATGAAGATTCTTTATGGCATTGCTACCAAGAATTTACTATGTTACACTCTAACCTTTTAATGGAGGAATGTAGAATAACTGGGTTTGGGAGTACGTTTGCTGTAGATTTATATTTCTTGATTGTCAGAGTTGCGGTTATTTTAAGTGCAGGCGACCTGTAAAAGAATTTGAAATAAAGAAGTAACATTTCAATGTATAATATGAACCTGTATTATGTGCAATATTTTGTTTTGACGCCAGCACATCAGGCTACCCAAAACTGTCTAATTTTCCCAATCGACTATGAACCATATGCTTCAGCGATAAAGTTGAAAATCGGAAATTTGACAGCTTGCAGTAGCTTATGCCTTTTAGCGGTATGCCTTTATACCTGTATACCTTTGCTGCCTGCTATCTCTGTATACCTTTTATTCTGATCATATGAAATTATATATTTAATGTAAGTAAACAAGTAAAAAAAAATAATGATGCGAAACTTTAACGCAACAATTATGTCAATTTTCATGTACAAACAATTAACAACCAAAAAAACCTCACTCCCCAATTTGTAGGTTATGTAAAATCTCTGTAATCCTGTCTCAATAAAGTAAGATTGACGTTTAATTTTATCGTCCACCCTCCTGTCTCCAATGAATCGGCATCGTTCAATTAAAATTGAGTTTATTCTCCCCTTGTCAATGGTTCTTGAAACTTCACAAGACATACTTAAATGGCTTCTCCCAAATACTTTATCGATGCATCTTCAGGCACTTATTTTAATTAATCGTAACGACCATTTTGACTTTTGTAAGGGATAACATAACTGGCTGGTAATTCGTTCCATATTTAAATATCTATTAGCATTATTCCATATTCAAATAGTAGCTGCTTAAGGTTTGTTAGATGTGCAGCTGGTTGGGAATAAAACTTTCTTAAAAATCCTCCTTATAAGATTTTGCGTAAACGGTATTTTAGTTAGGACTTCTTATATGAATATGTAACGAAATGTGTCGAAACAAATATTAAAAAAAAAAACAATAAGACTAAGGACCTGTTTCACCAGTTAAGAATAAGTTCCAGCTAGTTTATTTGGTAGATAATTTCATACAAATTCTGTTGCATTTTTAATTTTTTTCGGTAGATAGTGGCTATTATGACATTGTGAAACTGGCCCTTAAGTTTATGAGACCTAAAAATAAGGTATACACCAGCACATCAAGCTAATGCCATCTGTACTTTTTTTTTCAAATCAACATTGAACCTTATACTTTAGTGATAAAGTTAAAATCTATTTTTAAAAGCTTGTTGAAAAGCTCAATGCACTACTTTTCAATACAATTCTTTTCAGGTTACATTTCTGCTATGGCGCATTTATATGTAATTTTAAACTTAAGTTTACACAAATATTTCAATGCAAAACATTATCAATATATTATTTGTAATTATTTATTTGTGGTTTCCATTTACTGTTAACAGTGTTCCAACCACAGTTCTCTGATTTAATTGTGCGCAGCCTGTTGATAACGTTCATTAACGTATAATAACTTTTGTTTGCAGGTAATTACAACGGAAATACTTCATGTTACTTGAAATATTGTACGGTAATGTATTTAAGATAATATTGTTGGATACTAGCTTCGTTTAGCGGTTTCACTCGTTTTCTGAGGAAATTATTTCCCGCACCAGGATAAAAAGTAGCCTATATGTTATTTTGATGTATAGCTGTATTGCTGCCAAGTTTCATTAATATCTGTTCAGCCGTTTGAGTGTGAAGTGGTAACAAACATAGACACTCTCGAACTTTCGCCTTGAAAATATTAATGTGATTACAATTAGAGTCGTGTTTAAAAATACGCATGTGAATTTATGTTATTTCATTGTTCACATCATAGTTTTCTTTCATAGACCTCAAATATTTTAGTTGGATAAAAATCTAGTCCTACAATAGCAGATATTTGCACGCCCGACTTACACGACGTGTCTAAGTTCCATCTAAATCCTTTAGTTATCCAAACAATAAAATCGGAGTCATGTCAAAACCTAACATATGTCATACCACTAAAAAGTTATCGATACACCGAAACGAAAATCAAATATAACAAATTGAAATCCACCGTATGAACAAACATGGTATCATCGGCCCGACCGTTTTATTGAGCGGAATTCAAAAGCAAAATATTTATGGTCTGTGCTTCTCGGCTTTAAATAAATACGCCATGTTTTTTTTTTACTCTGTGGGCCAATAAAGATGGTCCTGCAATGAGCGATGCTTATAGATAAAATTCGTATAGTGAGTGACTGTCACGTCACGTCACATTGGTTTTGAATTTAGAATCGGTTCTTATTTTGGAATTCGGATGTGGATTACGTAAAAAATAAAATACTTTATCATTTTGTAAAGCATCTTAAAATAATGTCAGTTTAGTTTATCGTTTTGAACCGAAAATTGATTTTTATTTTTTTATTGACAATATAATCGAAATAAGTATATGTCACAGACAGATTTTTCACATGCATGATGTCATAGGTTGCGTTTTCATATAAATTCCATAGCGTGACCGCTTGTGACAGTTCTATAAAATTACTACTAGTACTGAATTTGACTAGCTGTCTATTACCGTATTTGACTGAAAAATATGAATTTTGAATGTAAAAATATTTTAGCATATTTGTTTTTGTCAACTAATTTGATTATTTTTTTTGTCATTTTTAGTTATTTTTGTATCGAATATTCAAATACTTGTTACATAGCTATCGCAGACAGTAGGTACCTAACGTAGACATTGTCGGAACATTTAATCAAATTTCGAATAGAATGAATGAAATTCAATTTCCTTGTCTTGACCGACCGCCAGACATTATTGATCTACTGAAGATTTAAAATGGCGGACTTTGTTTCAATACTTGTGTAAAAACCGTAGTCCTTTTGCTTGATAAATTAACTACCTATATAATGTGGAGTAGTAAGATCGCTGTTTTTTTTTTAAACACCTAGCCCAGTAAAATTTGCAGGAGCTTAAACAAAATGTCGGAATAAAAGCTACATTTTATGCTTTTTCTCGAAGTTATAATCTCGTGTCCACCTCGAAAGATATTCAAGGTTAAAAGTCACAAAAATCGTATTTTTCGTTAATATCTTGATTACACTTCTTCATAATCAGAGTTTTCAAATACCAAAATTGAAATTGCACGTTGTAGTTATTTGTTTTGAAATTACTTTACTCGTAGAAACAAATAGACATCATGAAATTACGTAAAAACGAGAGCAACTTGGAATTGTAAAATTACGAAGTGTATTCCCGCGATCGAGATACGAGGCGTCCGCAATTAATCTGTGTGACGTTAAATCATTACTTATCTTCGTTTGTTGTGTCTATGGACTCATATTTTACAAATGGCGCTCACTTATGATGCGTTCTCATTTTGAATTTCGAATATGGAAGCTGTGTTTATAATAATATGTTGTAAGTACTGAAGCACTATGATTTTGTAGTTTCCTTTTGCCGCAGTCGCGAAATAACAAAAAAATATTTTTAAATTAGTTTCTGCCTAATTCCAATTAATAAATCGTATTTCAATAAATGCCAAAACTAACGTATTAAATGTCAAAATACGATATAACTTGAATCAGTCCACAATAGTTCTAAACCAAGTTGAGCGCAGAATCCCGGAAAACTTACATACCCGTAACTTTATACGTGTAACCCGGGATCGTGGGGAGCCGGGATTCTTCCCCCGGGAATCGCATTCCTATTGTAGACGTGAGTGTTAAGATGCATCTGTTGTTACTTTATTTGTTTTTTAAAAGGAATTCCTAGTAGCTGCGATTTTAAAGGAGAATTTGATTGGCAGTTGACTTCGAAATTTAAAAGCTACATACATAATTAAAAAAACAATACTGTTTTATGGATGCGTTCTATAAGAAATAAATGTAAGTCAATATATATTTTTTTATAATATAATTTTAAGAAGTTTTACATCGAATAACACACACAATTTTCTTCCATCCACGTCACACATTATATCCAACAATATTACCACTTATATTTTCAGCATTCCTTAATATTTTTATACTACCTCATGAATTATGTTGCCTAGACATCTAAAATCCAAAATCTTGACCTCATACAGAATATTTGAAGTCTCTTAAATCCTGACTCCAGAGACGATGCGAGGCGGGTATCGCTCGTTATTTAAATTGGAACACAATTTTATGTCAAATAAAAGTTCCCGCCTTTTTACTTGGTACTTAGAATCAGTAGAAATTTCTCCGTCGGTACCTGGATACTGCGAATTTTTGCATCATTATAGTTGCATTATTTGAAAAAATAATGTTAAGATAAAAACCTAACATAAAAAAAATTATTATGCAAAATTATGTTTGTACAGAATCTTAACCCGCGTAACTAATATTTCAAGAACATTCTAGAACTTACTAGCGCTTGTTATCTAGATTTGGGTCTACAATAACTTGTTTTCCTTTACAATTTATAATAGTAATGCGCCTAGCACATGAGGTCGTGCGCTTTCTAATACGCATTCAGTTTCTGGCTTTAGACTGAACTGACTGATCTACAGGGTTAGTTAGCATGGCAACCGTAGAAACAAGTTTTGTCTACTGGAGAAAGGACAAAATGACAGATAAGTGACAGATTGACGTAAGATTCCTTTTGACACGTAAAAAAGAAATTTTTCTTTCCTTCGATCGACAGAAGTCTACAAGTGATTAAATGCCAATTGACAGGTCGCGCCGTGCTCGGGTAGAAGACACGTTGACATTGACAGAAAGAACTTTGACTTTTATTGATAGAATAGACATAGAATCGCCATGCTAAGCCTCCTGGAAGTAGCTCTAAAAGAAGGTTTATAAAGACATTTTAAAAACAGAACATGAAAATTACGTCATTTCTCTTGCCACAAATTATTTTCAAAAGTCTTTCAGGGACTGCTAAACACAGTTTAATCTTAGTTTACGTCAGGATGTTTTCGGTATCAAATACTTTAGTTATATATTTCCAGCTGCATATAGGTACTAGTTTGTCCCAATTTGTATCTTATTATACGCTAAATGTAATAATGACGTCACAGTTACTAAACATGGCCGCTCTATGTCTGTGATAACAATTCATTTGTCTTCCTACTTAATTGTATACCGTGCAATTTATCTGTTGTTACTTGATGTCAAGAATAAACAAACACAAGATTATAAGGCGGTTATTCTTCAGCGACTCATTTTATCTCCAAGTCCAACATAAAAAAAAGAAACAAAAGCTAATTGTATTACTCAGATCTTATAACCAGTGTTGTTTGAAAGAAATGCTCGTTGCTAATAGTTTCCGTCGCCGGTCTGTCGGTGAGCTGCCCCCCAGGATAACTATGGCAGAATGAACAATCTCATTAGGTCGGATTCACACTGTTAATCAGAAAACTGTGCGTTTGCTGTCCGGATAAATGACGAGATTAATATGGGGGTGTGCTCGCTCACGCATCTTCGTCTAATTGCCCTGTTTCCAATATGCAACTTTAAAGATGGATTATTGGAGAAAATTTGCTAGATTATATGTAGCTATGGATTAAGACTAAAATCCAATTTTCTCCCTTCTGGAACCATTTGTGTGCCAGGTAATGCCTTAATGTGCAGGGCTGCGGTAACTCTTGCTTAGAATCGCTTAGAATCCCACAGCCCCGGCAGATCAACGTACCACCTCATTTAAAGCTAAAATTCGTAAAAGATTTCTCATTAACTCAAAAGATTTCATCTACGTAAAAGACTACATCTTCAGAACGGATTTATTTCGCGGAACTTAAAGCTACATAAATGTACCTGACACATAAACACCAGTAAAGAAAACTCGGCATGCGAGCTAATCTTGTACATATAAAGCATCAAACAACGTTGCTTTTCCCACCTCCCATCCCACAATCCTCAGATCTCCACCTTACAGTTCGCCTCAAAACCTAGAAATTCTAGGACGCGGGTTAGAGGACAACTGTACTTCAGAATTAGTTTCTAGTCTCGCGCTTCTCCGTGATTTTAGGAGACAAATATCAGAGTTAGGCAAATAGCCAGGAGTTGTCGGAAGTTTTGCCGCACTTAAGAGGTCTGATTTGAATGTATGGTAATGGTATATGGTAATGGATGAAAAAGATGCTTACTTTTGGCAATTTTAGGAACAAAAAAGTATAGGAACTTACTAAAAACAGCTTGAATTTAAGTATTCACAAGATGAGACAAAGATAATCGTGATTTATGATATTCGTGCGACGAAAACATCGTGTCGGTGACGTCCGCTTTGGACGTTGTTCGTGACTGCTGATTGTGTGTGCCCATCTTTATTTTTCTGTCAGTACCACAGAAAATATGTCTACAATACCTAGACATATATTCAAGACGAATAGGGAGAGATATTAGGTAGATACATACATATCTACATTATTCACAAACTAGATTATTGTTAGATCGCAATTATATGGCAAGAAATAATGAAATACTTGTGAATATGGAGTGAATAATTAAATTTGTAGTGACGCCTTATTTATTAATATAATATTACATATATTTACAAAGATTTGTGTCCTTATTTAATTTGATTAATATATTTTTCATTTCGGCCATAATACGTCAATGTTTATTGCGAAATAACACGAGAGTCGTTGACGAATTTGCGTAATAAATCGCGAAAGCTTTAGCAATACGAAAAGCTTCGCTTACGAAAATATATTGTTATTTGTTCGTTGACTTCGTTAACTACTAAATTAATTGCGATTGTTAATTGTACTAATGACCGTTCTATTATTTTAGTGGAAGTTGTTAGAGATGATAATTTGTTTATGGGCTGCGAAATTCTTTGGATTTTCGGCACAAATGCTGTTTTACTCTACAAATAGTGTTACTTGCGTTTAATATGTTACTTTTGAGATATGCATCCATCCAGGCCGATTGTCGGCTACGGCGGCCGTTCTCTTTTGAGAAGATCAGCCAGCTGCGCAGGACATATTATAGTGCATATTGCGTATTCGCGCAGATACAGGTACACTCTCTATTCCCTCACTCTCATAGTCCGATGGGACGGCAATCCGACACGATCGGAGAGAGATCAGGCGCAGGACCGACATTTACGTGTTCTCCGATGCGCGGGTGAATCAATCACCAACTTCCAGACTCCAGGCTGCTTTATGAAAGTTTCTCAAAACCCACAAAGGGAATCGAACCCAAGACCCCGTGCACAGCAGTCGCACCTTGCGACCACTAGACCAACGAGGTAGTCGATATATACCTATATCTGTCTTCGAATCTGTTCTTTATGCAATAACTAGCTTCCGCCAGCGGTTTCACCTGCGTCCTGTGGGAACGACTTTGTGCATCCGGATATAAAGGCTATAAGCCGTCGTCGATATTTATCTTTGATTAATTACTCTTCGGCTTTATAATATTAGTATACATGTTATGAATGTTCATCAATTTAAAAAAGATTCTATATTATAATCCCAGATTTTTCACTCATCATTAGAAAACATTATAAAAAAAGAATACTTAAATAATATCTCAAACATCCTCTTAAACACATCAACAACAGTATCTCAATAAAACCTCCAAATTAACTGCGAACTAACTTATTTAATCTAATTTACAGTTTAAGTATCAGTGCAGTTAACGGCTTTACTGGTTATATTTGAACGCTGAGTTACAAGATTTATTATTTCGATATCCCAAGTTACGAGATGAATTTTCATCTACGTTATGTTAAATTAAAATTTATTATCTACGGTGTTAAGTTTATATGGTTCAAAGAAGTTATAATCAGTCTATAAGTATACTCCCATTGTCAGGTTTGATTCCGTATTTTCAGAAGATATGTACATACGTATATGTCATCAGCTAATATAAGTAAAAAAAGCTAATATTGGGTGACTGACTGGTAATTAGTGACCGATATTTAAACACGTGATTGTACTCATGATTACAAACAACTTTCCCAAAGAAACTTTTCTTTTTTTCTTTTTTATAATTATAGCAAAATTACTGATAACTCGGGCGCGGGGCCTCGCCGCTAACAGCTGAAAGGGCGAAATTTGAATTTTGCTGTAAAAAAATAACAAAAATGTTTCTTCGGGAACGTTGTTTGTAATCATGAGTACAATCACGTGTTTAAATATCGGTCACTAATTACCAGTCACCCAATATAAAGGCTTCTGATAGAATGAGGTGACGACCACAAAAATCAGAGCTGGACGACCTGCAGGCTTAGCATGGCAACTGTAGAAACAAGTTTTCTTTACCGGAGATTGGATATAATGACAGAAAAGCGACAGATTGACGTATGATTTCTTTTGACATTTTTTGAAGAAATTTTTCTTTTCTTCGATTGACATAAGGCTACAAGTGATTATATGCGAGTTGAAAGTTCGCGCCATGCTCGGGCAGAAGACATGTTGACATTGGCAGAAAGAGCTTTGTCTTTTCTTGACAGAATATATATAAAATCGCCATGCTAAGCCTGCAGATAGCGTAGTTGTTGGTGTCTGCCTCCCATACTAGATGTCGCGGATTCTATTCCAAACATTTGTTTGCAAACAAAGAAAATTGGATGTATTTAAAAAAATATCATAATATGTTTATATTCATTGAAACGGACTGAACTTAATTAGCCTGAGGTGCTGGTCTCAAGCAACGTCAGATGCGATGAAACCACCATCTTCGTTGTTGATAAACTGATTGTTATTTTCAAAGTAAAACAAAAGGAATATATCAAAAAATAAAAATATATCTAAAATGTATAAAGGTATAAAAAGGTGCGTCGCGCATATCCATAGTAAAATCCAGAGCTAGCAAACTTAGCAGACTTATTTTGGGACTACATGACGTTGTGTGAATGTGTGAGTAATATTATATAATTACTAGTTGATCAATTCAAATCATTTGTGGCTACATTTAAACGATTAACACCCTTATATGTTAACAAAAGATATTATAGAGTCATGTATGCAAAATAATATTGCGCAAGACTGTCATTCATTAATTTACAAACAATATGACATAATCATCACGAAAGACAATAATTAAAATTTAAATAGTAATGTCACTGACCTGTCTCAAGCAGCCGGACATGACGTAGCACTTCTAAGCTTCAAACACAAAGTGACTACGGAAGAACCAGCTAATGATAAAAACGTCCAACGCTTGACTGAAAAGAAAGTTTCTATTGTACTTACACGTTTATAAAAGACTACTGTAACATTATAAAAAGATCGAAAATGATTCGTCATTGGCGTACTGGTTCAATGGTTGCCTTTTATGCTCGTTATCTCAAGTTTTTTGCAGGATATTCTTCAATAATAATCATAGCCTTAAAACAAATGCTCATAAAATAAAAAGTACTTAACCAAATTGGATGAAATTTTTATGGGACCAAATGGCAAGTATACTGCATCGAACAAAAAAAGAATTACACTAATCGGACTGGAAACCTGAGAGTAGTCGGTGTATATACATAAAAAAACATACCGGCCGAATTGAGAACCTCATCCGTTTTTTGGTAATAGCGGTGTTTAAAGCATTTAGAAGACACATTTCATCTTTCATAATGCGCACAGCCAGTGTGGAATTCTCTGTACCTGTATTTCCGAGTTCTTACAACCCAAGACTCTTTAAGGCAAGAGTGAATAGGCTTCTTCTGGGTAATTTCGTACCACCATAGATTCCATCCTTGCTCCCCAGGCTGGATTGGGATCAAGAGCGATCCCATTATAAATCATCATCATCATCATCACAGCCTTTTTATTGTCCCACTGCTGGGCAAAGGCCTCATCTCCCACGGAGAAGTATTGAGCGTTAATTACCACGCTAGCTCAATGCGAGTTGGTGATTTCAGACTACATAATCCAGGTTTCCTCGAGATGTTTTCCTTCACCTTTAACCATTATAAATCACTACATAGTATAAAACAAAGTCGCTTTCTCTGTCCCTATGTCCCTTTGTACGCTTAAATCTTTGAAACTACGCAACGGATTTTGATGCGGTTTTTTTTAATAGATAGAGTGATTCAAGAGGAAGGTTTATATGTATAATTTTAGTATCAGCATTGCACCCGTGCGAAGCCGGGGCGGGTCGCTAGTAAAAAATAAAATTAGCATTATCAGTTCAGCGTTTAAGTCCTTACAGTTAAATTACCGAAGCATAAAATACTTAGTACCTAACTGTGCTGGGAATGACTTTTTGTACGGTTCAGGCCTGTCATCAAATCTCACATTACATACCACTTCAAACTAATAACACAAATAAGTCTTCTTATTCACAGAAGGAACGGTATAACCACACATTACGCTTTGCGTGTTATGTGTGCATAACGCCCCAGAAACGCCCCATTTGCACACCATCCCATTCGTGGTAACAAAGCGGGCACATGTATGAAATGTATCGCGTTTGCGGCAGTATACTGGGCTAGCTCAGTAATTGAACAAACCGAAACTAGATAAACATGCTATTTGTTGTTGTTGTATTATTTACTAGTTGTTCCCCGCGGTTTCACCAGCCGCCCGAGGGAGATACTCCCGGATAAAAGTTGCCTATGTCCATTTTCAGACTCTATATATGTCTACCAAATTTTGTTTAAATCGGTTCAGTAGTTTTGGCGTGAAAGTGTGACAAACAGGCAGAGTTAATTTCGCATTTATGATGTTACCAAGGATTAGTCAGGATAAAAGAAGTTAACTTGAATTGCCGCGTTTAATGAATGAACTTTAAGTGCTATAATACTCTGTGAAATTTAACTGCTAAACCTTTGTGCCATAAAGAATCTAGTGAATATTCTCGTGGCCAAAAACCTACGAGTCTAAGCTTTATTTTTTCAAGAGATATTGAAATTGACCGACATGTAGTGTGAGTGAGATTTATCAAAACATTCAATCATAAATAAATAATATGCCGCCAGAGACTGGCTACATGATAAATACACCTACGTGGCACAATTTCAAACAAGACAAGAGAAAAATATTTAAGCGGCCATATAAATCAAAAGTCTAGATCTAACGAGTTCAGCTTCGAACTCCGACCTTCACGCGTCGAGTTCGCGGCCGACAGCAGTGATCGCGGGGCTATTGCGTACATAAATCTTGCAAGAAAGCCAGCTAGGCTTTATTTTTCATTATCTATATAACCTTGCGGCTACACGTCGGTCTGTATGAGTTATGTTACCTACGTGTTGATTTTAACCTAACAAATAAACTGAGATAGTAAAAAGTGCCAGTTGAAACCCCGCGCATAATGGTTCAGTACCTTTATTTATATAACTGCTATGTAATATAATTATTTACTTTTAAAGTAAGTATTTAAACTCATTATTCGTTAGACAATTTAAGCATCTACCTGTTGCATTTATCAAGCAAAAATAAGCAAAATATATTACGTCTCTTGTACTATGAGAGCTCCTAAAGTATTTATTTTATGCTAGTTTTCAGTATTCAATATTGTAGCGACAACAAAAATACATAATCTATGAAAATTTCATGGGTTATGGACTGTCACGATTCATGACACAGCCTGGTTACAAACGGACGGACAGCGAAGTCAAAGTAATTGGGTTCCGTTTTACCCTTTGTGTAAGGAACTCTAAAAAGTAAAAATTTTCGTTTATATTGAATTTTCTTGTAAGATTTACTCGATCAACTTAAGTGAGAATTATAAATCATTCCGTTTCATACGTTTAGCTCCTTAGAAAAAAACAAGTTTATTTATTTTACTAAAGGTTTGACTGACAACGAGCTTGCCAAGATACACTTTGACTTATCTATGAGAAGCCTTTAGTTATGAAAAATTTGAAACAGTGAAACTCAGCTGTAATATGCCCCTTTAGCAGGTCCATTCGTCATTACTAATGAGGTCAATGACACGAGCGACCTGACATCATTTCTGACATTACTTTGTTCATTTCAGAGCTCGCCAACATTTTTAATTAGACCCCCGTACTCGGGTAACTTTGGGATACCTTATGTAGGCTTAATGAAGGTAGAATGCAGGTCTAGTTCCAGGTGAGGTTTATCATATCGGGACGGAGGAGTATTTTTAGTTGAGTTTTATAAAATCGTACATAAGGAAATAAGAGCTATTTTATTGAATTGTGAACCTCCTTTTTTGGATGTCGGTAGAATAAAAGGAAATTTATTCTCGGACTTACAACAAATTACACTCACAGTTTTATCAACACCATCAACTCCCGAGCCTTTGCCCAACTATGTTGGGGTCGGCTTCCAGTCTTACCGGATTCAGCTGAGTACCAGTGTTTTACAAGGAGCGACTGCCTATCTGACCTCCTCAACCCAGTTACCCGGGCAACCGAATACCCCTTGGTTAGACTGGCGTTAGACTTACTGGCTTCTTACTACCCGTAACGACTGCCAAGGATGTTCAATGACAGCCTTCCGGCTGTCATTAAACATCAGTTACAGTTTAACGTGCCATCCAAAAACACAGTCATTGGTGTCCAAAATATACTTAGAAAGTACATACAAACATAGAAAAGTTGCATTGGCAATTGCCTGACCTGTAATCGAACCCACGCCCTCACACTTGAGACCTTGGCTCTAACCGCTAGGCCACCACGACTTTTTTTACACGACAATTTAGATACATATGTAACTAAAACATTAAGCGCGTCTTTTTGTCAAAGCTACCCCTCATTCAAAATTTTCCCCAAATATGTCAATACGTATACTGAAAAGCCTATAACTTAACTTGGCTACGAGCCATGATTAACCCAACCCCCATAAACTGAAAGAATTTTAATGAACCGCTAACAACACTATTTCTGTACCTAACGATCATTTAACGTATAAGCTAATTTAAATTTCGTAACCCTACGATATTCTTTGAACTCCCGGTTAGTAGGACCACTCATTGAACTATTATGGAGAGTACTGGGCAGATGTTTGAAGTCGCCGCAAATGGTTTAATGGGATGAAATAGCTACTGATGGCGTCCGTAATCGTATCCGGAGTTGTGGCAAAAATAGATCTTTTTTTTGTGTTCACTATTAGTTTAAGCGCGTCAGAAAATGACACGAATTAATTAATCATATAATTTTTCGTAACTTGCTTGATTAGTTTTAGGCATTCAATAAATAACGTAAATTATCATCACTTTGCACATTTTCAGTTGTACCGACACCAGCACATGAAGCTACCACAATCTGTTAAATTCCTTTGATAGGTTTGCAACTTTATCGCTGAAGCATTATGGTTCAAATTCTATTTGGAAAGTTTAACATTTTCGCTGATGTGCTGTCTGTACTGATTCTCTGATTACTTGCTTCAAGGACAACAAAAACTGAATTTTATTATTTCTAAGGTATTTGAGAATTCATTTGAGTCTATTGCACGTACGTATAATATTATTGTAGAAAAGCAGTCTACGTTAACTAGGTGTTTGAACGGTCAACTATCTTGCTCTGTTATCATTTAGGTTACACAATTTAGACGTACTTCGTTAAACAAATGCAAACGTAATTAGTAGTAGTTTATCTCTAACTGATACTTTTACAGTCATACTTAGTAGATCATGTAACGACATGGAACTATCTAACCACTTAACAGAATCAGGACGGAGCCATTTCAAAAAGCAGTTAACTCAAACAGTTTTTGCAAGATAACATCATGTCACTAACTTAATTGAGAGAAACAGCAATTATAACGGCGTACACGCACCAATATTGAGCCGCATACCTGCATAGCAACAAAAAAATACAAGGGTTGCGTCCGCGCACTCAGATCTTAAGATAAGGTCCTTACACGCCCGAGTCGCTCCGAACATGGACGAAGAAACCCGAGCGCGGCAACGAGGTCATTCAACGTTCCCCTTTAATTGCCGTCCCTTATCAACTCGCGACGCCGACCCTATAGGCGTCCTTTTCCCTCATATTTGAATATTTAACTTTATAAGGAACAGAAAATGCAGTCGGGCAATGATTTAGAAAAGTTAAGCCAGTATATCATTTATGGTAGAGCAGGGCGATGGTGGCATAAATTGAATTAATATGGACGTCAATTTGTTTAAGGAAGGGTCGATGCTCTTATTTGAAGCATCGTTGTGATAAATTTCTTTTTGATCCAGTCAATTTGTTACACTTCAAAACACTGCGGCACAAATTGGACGTTATATTTAGATACAGAGATGCTTTTTGACTTATAAAGTGTGTACTAAAATTCAGTACGAAGTAATAACATTCTTGTAGGAAGATGGCATTGTACCCAGCTGTACTAATAACACTTATCTTTTTACTGTCAACGGTTAGTCAAATAAGAATCTGGTTAAAACGACTTCCTTTACTCGTCTAAAATATCGTCCTTCTTGGCAGTTAGTCAAACACTTAAAACCAGGACCCAAGGTTCCGTTTTAAAGCGTTCTTTGAGCTTTCAAAGAAATGCCAACTATGAAATTACTGGCTGTTTCAATGGTTTCTAGGTTTATATTTCAAGCACTTAGGTCGAAGTAAGTTATATTCTGCTCTAAGTTGGGCTGCAAGCTGCGTCAAGTTGTTGCAATTTGATAGCTCATCGGGTAGCCTCAGAGTTATTAAATTATCACTTGTAGGAGCTGGGAATTTGTCTCAACTTAATATATTTTAGTTTTAAGACTCGGGTGGAGAGCTTAGTGATGAATAGCAAGATTTAAATAGGTTTCGAACATGGGATACAGATGTAAAGCTAAGCACATTTTAGCAATGTTTTTCGTCATTTAAAATTAGTTTAGATAACTATCAAAGTTGACATCAAAATGTTACAATTGGACATATGAAAAGTGATAAATTAGAACCAAACCCCTGAAATCATGTAAACACATTATGAGGTACGTAATAAATTATGTCAGTACTGTACTATAAATCTCTGCAATACAAAACATCTCCCAGACGTAGGAAATTGCTTGTTTCCTCCTTATCAGCATAGCTACCATCTCCTCAATTTTAATCAGAAATCTAGAAAAAATGCGTGCTTCGTTGGACTCGGGTTTTTTTTTGTAAGAAGAAAAGTACCTAGAATTGCAATCAGAAGAAAAAAATTGTATCACTTTGGCATTTATGAAGCATGGCTCTTTAACTTGAAGCAATTTTGTAATATTAAGATAATATAAATTTTTCTAGATGAGCTCCTCAGCAAGATAACTTTTTTTATAATTAAGCATGGAAAACTGTATAAGTAGAGCTCGCGACTTAATCTTAAACGAGATTAAAATTGTCACTGCCTTTTGTATACAGTTATTTAGTGAACAAAATAAAAATATTATTAGTAGATTGCATTATGCACTGGCGGTGATGAAGTAATTTGTACTTTCGTGCAAAAGGTTTAAGGTTTTAAATTAAATGAGGAATCTCGTTGAAACGAGTTATACCCGCTAGAAAAACTAAATGGTCGCGTACGACGAAAAAGGCATGGACCTTCTTTTTGTCGCTTCGCTCAGTTTTAGAGCATCTTAACGAAGCAAAATGGATAAAAAGAAAATAAAAATTTCCGGACTGCCGCGCGTCCGGTATTTTGAAATTGTTTTACAAAAAATTGCTAGTGGCCATAGTTTCATTTTCTAATACAGTTTCATTTTAATTGTCCCGCAGTTTACAAAAAACCTTGTGCTTTTGTACTTCGTCAACATTTTACAATGTTATAAAACTAGCCTGCTATACGTTAAACAAAAAAGACATAAAATATGTCTCCTCAAAAAGCTTAGTCAACCTACCACAAATGTTTAAATAATTTAAGATTAAAACTTTATTTGGTCGCATGGATGCAATAAACCAACCATGACAAAAACCCATAAAGTAGACTAGCACTAGATGCCCTCTGAGCCCATGATCCAAGCTTATTCAAAGGGCTATTTGTATAAGTTTCTTCTTGGAATATGTCCCAAGCAAATAGTAAAACAAATTCTCTAGATCAAATACACTGCATATTCAGTTCAGACCAGTTCAGTGACCGTCATATCTGTGATCAGCGTGCGCGCAGATATCGTCGATCAATTACTGACTGTCACAGTCGTATATCACCGGCACGGAGTATAGAATAAATGGAGTCTTTACGCGCTTAGGTAAAGATTATTGCGTAAAACAAGGCATATAAAAAAAATAAAATCATAGACCATTATTTCTCGCAAAAGAACGATGACTTTAGAAGCCCAATTAAGTATCTTCTTCTAATTTACATTATACATACTATGTACATACGTTCTTGGTTCCTATTACATTACATTTTTATACGGACGACTGTATCAATGCAACTAAGGGCCAGTTTCACAGGTTCCTGATAAGTTCCAGATAGTTTATCTGGCAGATAAACATACAATTTCTGTTCCATTTTTGAATTTATCTGGCAGATAGTGGCTATCCGTAACCTGTGAAACCGGCTCTTAATGTTGTGCACTTCAAATACACTAATTCTTACTACACTTCTGACTCCATATTGTTCATGCTCCGTGTCACCCAACGTCACTTAAGATGAAGGTGATATCATTTATTGTTCTGGCTACACGTCGTATTCTACGAGATGGGCGCATAAATATTTTTGTTTAGATAGTAAATATCACACGTAATGTGGGTAGATAAACATAATTGATTAATTGTTTGAAAATTATTTACGATCGCGTGTACTGCGAATAGTACTTACTTTCCCAAGATGTTTGGACATCATTAGTTAATGGAGATCCGTAATCTTGATCTAGATATATGATAACGTAGATGGTATTTAGTGCCAAGCTCATAACGTTATCAGTCAATTGTTTATTGAAACAGCAATACTATTCAATATAAATGTGTAGTCCTGTAGCACATTTAGAAAAATGCGAACATACGCAAGAAAATAAACCCAAGTTAATAATAATAATACACAGCGAATATCTGAATACCGAAAATATAGTCGGAGAGTCATACGTCTCACGGTCGAATTGTTTCGGATATATTCCGAAATTGTTAAAGAAATATATGGATATACTTATTCGAGTACCGAATACGTCGACGTATTCGCTCGATATATTTGGTTTCATCTCGATACCGGCAGACATTTGCGTTTTGGTCGAGTATTTTATTTTAGACTCTGGCCAGGCCTGAAAAGCCAATGTGCCACGTTTGACTTTTTCGCTTCTAATAGCAATACCAAACCTGTGGAGTTTTCAATGCTTTGTTTAATACTTTTTTGTTGTTGAGATAAAACGTTTTTTTAAGCTCACCTCTTCGTATATGTAAACGCTTCTAATTTTTATTCGAAACGTATTTTGAAAGAAAGAAAAAGTTTTATAGGAATTGGGTCTTGCCCAGCTATGAGCTAAGTGACCTTAGTTAATTAAAATTATTATGAAGGTGTCAGAAATTTGACCTGATTTAAGGTACTTAGTTCGAGTTCTCAGTAAAAGCACTCCTCTCACCACATCATACGAGCACTAATAATATAATTAGCTCAAAGACATCAAAGTTCACCTCTACATATTATTGTTAATAACATTATTATCAAACAATTTCGACTGCAAACACCCAGAACTAGGTTCTTGATAAACTAGTTCAAATAATAATGAATAGAAATGACGTCATCTATATTGTAGATATAGTAGACGGTCCGTCCTTTGTTTTCCCAGACATATTTCGGTTTACGGCAGCGTCCAATCAATTTTCGGAGTCCCTTATAAATCATCTTAGCCGTCATAGTAGATTGTTGAAAAAGGAGGATGTTTGGCCAACCGCTAGTCTATAATTTGTGGAATAATATTGTTTGTCGGTTACGAGAATGTAATAGGAGTTCAAGTTACCACGATATTTGACCTATTTCGCTTATTTTGGTATTTTTTTAATTAAGTGATCATCATAAGACTTGTTTCTTGTGCCTAGCTAGCTAGTGTTTCAAAATACAAATGTTTTGCATTTTCGCAAATTATGCAAACATTAACATAAGTATTGCAAGAATATTCAAATTAAATGTACGCCGCCGACCTAATGACTGACTTGTCGAGAGTGTACAAAGAAATTACTCTTGTAATTGTTAACTATAAATATTATTCATTCATATCTGCATCCGTAAAGAACTTTTTAACATTCCGCTGTAGTTCCGACGTTGAAATTTTACCACGCAATTGGTATTCAGTTCTGAATGCAAATAAGTAGTCAATCAAAATACACGAGTCGGGGAAACTGTTACATATTTCATTGGGAAAGTGTGTAAAAACAATATTTCATTGGTGCGTCGCCGTCGGTCGTGGCAGGATTGACGGGTGTCCGCCAGTGGCGAGCGCGTGTCACTCGCCCAAATATTAATTTCTTAAGTAACGCCACCAGTGTCCCATACTTACATTTACTTGATGAGCGGCAACGTTATTGATGAGCCTTTTATGTTACGAGTACGTCAATTCATCAGACAAAATTTGCTCATCTGTCCAGAAAAAGCGGAGTGAATTGCTGTTATTATTTTTTCCTTTATCGCTCCAATGCGGACGATTGGCCCTCACGAATATCGTCGGCATCCGAGAGAGCTGCTTTTGCTCAAAAATACGTCAATATGTCCACGAGCGATATTTCTTCGTTTGTTCGGCTTTGAATGGCATTTTCAAATTAAAATATCAATGAATGCTTTCTTGCTGTCATGTCACAGGAAATCCTACAAATGTACATTAATGCTGTCTCTTACATTCGAACAAAAATATATCGTTTCATTTGTTTTGGCCAAGATGTTCGTGTTTGACAAAGCCGGCGGGAGACCGTGGATTTGTAAGGTTCAGAAAGGGATTTCGCTCTCCTACCGGGTGGTAGATAAATTGTTGAGAAAAACTTGTCGCTAAGAGATTTTTACTGGAAGGTCTTGATAATGAGAGCTCTCCAGCTCGACCCTTTAGGATTCAAGTGAGGTTCGATAGCTGTGACGTTTTCCAAAACATACAATCTGTTTTTTATGTAACTTTTGTTGTACTCGCCTTACTTAAAACCTTTCGAAGTTCGCTGTAATAGCTTCTGTTGTACCCTGTTTGTTATTTGAATTAGTCTCAGTTCTTTTGTGAGGTTTGAAAGGCTTTTTTGTAATGATACCTTTCTTTTATTTTGTTTTACTGTGATCATGTCTATTATCTGCTTTTTCGTCATTCATTGTCATGATCACTTGCATGGATACTTTCGCTTCGAACATTCTTCGTGTTTCGTTTTAAATGAAGCTTATCTACGTATACATGGAGGCTATTAAAGTCTCATAATGCGTACCAACCCTCAATTTCTTCCGAACACACGTACTTAAGTCATCAACTGTCCTTATCGTTAGCTTTTTACCCGTCGTCACGTAATTATGCTTTCTCGACTTTTTCAATGTTCCCACGTGCATTAGTTATACTCATTAATCTTAGATTTGATGCGGATTATGTTGCTTGTGATTAATGAATTCATATTTCTTTAAAAATTTGTCGTTGTCAAGTTTGTCTTTTTCATTTCAGGTAGTAAATATTTTGTTTTGTTCTAAACCGTAGTGTACTGTTCTTTCAGTTCTGTATACTTGAGTGATCCTTAAAAAAGTTACGTTCAAAGGTACAGTCGGAGTAAAAGTAAAAAGTTTATCATGTACGCTGAGTATGAGGTACTCATTAGTGATGGTGGTACAGTGTAATGTTAATTACTCCATTCCGACTTATCTACATCCTAACGTTCTATGACGTCATAACATTAAAAATGTACTTAAACAGCTCTATTTTACAAGTGGTCTCTCAAATTTGCTTAAATTATACAGGCTGGTGTGAAATTTATTCTCATATTAAACGCATGTTGAATATGAATTTATTTGAGAAGAAATGGAAATTGGCCTTGTACGCGTAAAGTGGCGTGAACTAGAGGCCTTCTATCAAGATATCACAAGTATTTTGTTTAGGAGAATAATAGCAAAAAGCTCTTCGATCATGCATATCTCATTAAAAGCCCGAAGTCTGGGTATCCTTAAATGGGTTTGACATTTTTATAATAACAAAATAGGGGTGGACTAAGGTACGTAATATCTAATCAGCATATTCGTTCCTCAATCATTTATTATAAACACTCGTAATGACAAAAAGATACAAACTACTTCATCATCCTATGTTGGGGTCGGCTTCCAGTTTAACCGGATTCAGCTGAGATATCTGACTTCCTCAACCCAGTTACCTGGGCAACCCAATACCCCTTGGTTAGACTGGCGTCAGACTTATTGGCTTCTGACTACCCGTAACGACTGCCAAGGATGTTCAATGACAAAAAAGATACAAACTATTTGTACATCCCTAATTAGCCTCTAGTTGTAACCACCTGACACTTTCGTCAAAAATGTCGGAATGTCGTCAAACCCAGCAAATAGGAACACAAAGTTACATTTTACTACTTTTGTTTACGATCGACACGTAAGTGAAGTGTCAGATAAAAGTCCAGTGTCCCGACTGGACGTCGACACTCGCGAAACCGTCCAACTTACAGCGATTCTGAATAAAGTTCTTGCAAAACAAAAGGTATTTGAGTGTCTAGTGTCTGTTTAGAACGGCAAATTGGTGTCTTATAACAGTAATGAAACAGCGTAGACAGAAAATTGCCGTGAATATAAACAGTCACTTAGCATTCTTTTGAGTGTTTCAAAGAAAATATTGAGCTCATTAAAACTGCTTACGTAATCTTGTACTAAGAGAACGGCATGGGATAATCGAATACTGCGATACTGTAGCAGTTTGTCATCTTTGTGAGGAAGTCAAGGTTTATATGTAATAAGCTGCTTCTCTGATATAAAATAAACTCGAAATACCCCTAACTAGTTAAACTATAAGCAATAAGAGACTCGGGAATATTGTGATGAGTTATTGTATATTTTCATCTATCTTCTTTCTTTCTTCTACTTACATGCCAAGATCTAAGTTACATGTCAGTTCATTCTTAAAGAAAATAAGAAGTGTACTGCTATATTGCAATTATGAGTATGTGCTTGCTAAATGTAATAGTAAGTAAATAAATAACTACACGCTCAGCCAATTAGCGAAGTTGTATGTGATGTACATATTTATTGTTATAATAGAAAAAGGAACTTTTTCAACTTCAAATTCTTCAAACAATTTTAATTCAACAATCTTGGTCTCTGACTTGAACTATCTTCAAAGAAAAATCTAGATTTTACTCCGTAAAATTCTGATCATGAATCAAATCCAAGTTTACGTTGGCTAGATAAAATATGGCTTACATTTTAAAAGTTCTAACTGATCATATTGAGAGATTTGATGGGGATTCAATATGACATATTTATCGGTGTGTCGTGACAAGACTAAAGCGACCTTATTCCTTGACCTCGTATGTTAAAGGTTTTATATGAGGACGTGGAAGTGTTGAGGGGTCTTCTTATACTGGTTCATAGTTCTTACAGTAAGGCATTCGTGACTGTGGGTGCTAAAAATCATGTAGTGAAAATGCGACCGCAGCATGTCAAGTGAAAATTGCAGTCTTTAATGCAGCAGTGAAGAATGGCTCAATGGAGTTTGTGCTCAATGCGTTTTATTTACAATATCATACATGAGTTTTAAGGTGTATTTTTATCGTTCCAGTTTTCTTAAAAGAGCGAATTTTTTGCATAGAACAATTCAAGTATACCAGTATCTTAACATGTACTTACTAAATAAGACAAGTTTACAAGTTCGAATTGTTTACGGAAGTTCAAACATTAAAAGGATTATCCCAACAACGACAAATCCAGTGAAGCCGAGGAACATGAATAAAAAAATATCTTTATCCAAAGACATTTCTCAAAAACCGTTCAAAAATTGTATGACGATTTTACTCAGCGCTTAATCTTTTAAGTGCCTATCAACAATGTACATCAAATGCGAATATATTATGTTATTTTTCCTCATTTTCATCTCGTTTCGAGAGGAATGCTTAAGTAGGAATTTAAGAGCTAAAGGTAAATGGACTGTCGACAATGTTGCCAGATGTCTTTATAATTTTAATGGCCAATATTCACAGAGCTTTAATAAATATGTAAGTATTTAGTTAACTCCAAATCTCAATTTAACAAAAAAAAAAAAAAATGATCCGACCATTCGTACGTTACTGTATTGTTAGGAACTGAATAATTTGTGTACACATTAGCATTTTGAACGGTTTAGTAATTTAAGCAAAGAAATGGATCCAATACGTCAACACATAGGCATAACACATAGGTATAATATAAAAACAGAAGACATACTATGAAAAAATAATACGTGCCGAATCCTCAGGTGGTCTAACGTTTAGATTTACCTGTCAACCAGAATATAAGTACTGTCATGTTTCGGTTGTCAGGTAGCTGTAAGCTTTTATCTGTGTAACATATTTCTGTCTTTAGGTCTTTTTATAGACACTAAGTAACATCTGTGAAAGATTCTAAGTTTATGAAAAATCCTTGAGAGTTTGTACACTTAGTGGTATATTTTTGCCTTCCTATTTTGAAATCGTGCCGAAACTGCTCTAATTCGGTTATTTCCTTAAGGATAGTGGACAGGAATCCTTCGGAAATCGGGTTAACAGTGTCATAACCTGGTCTCTAACAATCAGTAGGGAGTGGTCGAGCAGACCCCGGCATTCCCCAGAGATGCCAAGCAGTTCCATTTTCAAAATTGCAATGCAATAAAGGTCGGGAGCCTTGTCTTTTGAGACTACTAGATTCGAAACTCTATATTTAAAAAGGTTTCTTAAGTAAGTTTTACTAGTATTTTTTTCTATGAATTCTGAACGAATAGGTGTAGTGTGATCATGTGTTACTTTTTTGGATAGGTTCTGAATTTAAATGGGATCAATAAGGTTATTCATATCATTGTTGCTTGTCAGCGAAAATGAACCTGAATAAAATCAATATATAAACTTGTCCTAACTTCAAAGCTTACATACTCCAAGATAACGAAGTTCCTTATAGTATTTAACTATGTGCTTTAATAGTTCATACATATCTAAACAAACGTTAACCACATACCTCACATCAAACAGCTACATAGACAGCGTATAATATTTCATACCTGACTCGATTTCGAGAACTGAACAACGTACCCGAGAGATATCAAGTTGTGGTACAGGAGACGTTTTATTGTCTCGAAGTTACCGTTACACAACGGATTGTTGCCAATCAGTGCAGAACAAAAACAAAACGGAGCTATCGAAACATCGGGGGTACAAATAGAAAATAGAATTTTGTTTCCACAAGCTTTTGCTATAATGCAAAGTTTTGTGAACGCTGTGTTTGTTAATGACCCTCTAGGTTCTCTAGAAAGCACTTGAGAACATTGTTTTGTTGATGCAGATCGAAAATATTTGCAGGATTGCTTTGGAGACACGAAAATGCTCGGTCATGGAGGTGACTTCGGAATGAAAGTGCTTACGGTACAAGTTTTCCTTTAAACGTAGCTGCTGAATTGATGATTGTTTGGACTGTACTTTAAATATTTTTTTAATTTATTTATACACTAGCTTATGCCAGCTGTTTCATCTACGTCCCGTGGGAAAATTTCCGCGCACTTGGACAAAAGTAACCTTCTTAAAAGTTTCCTCAATCAATGGGCTATCAAATATCGAAAGTATAATTCAAATTGGACCAATAAGTCCTAAAGAGAGTTCCTAGGCATTCAAGCAAAAAATCAAGTCTTCCAGCTTTATAATATTAGCATCGATAACCAAAGCCAGCCGCGCTCGAATGTGGAACTGTATGTAATTCAAAATTACATAGATTTCTCAGAACATGAACATATCTAAACTAATCTGTTTCCGCATGAAAATACGTGTATAAGTTTATCTTGAATAGAGAGGCAGGTGATGCGTAAGACTTTAATATAGGCGATTAGGATAGCAATATTTCTTTTACTTCAGTATAAGCATAACATATTTAACCTAGCAACACGGGCCTTCTAATAAACTCAAACGAAAACGTTCGACTTGTCGATCGACATATGTAAATGTTTATTTACGCCTTTTCGTCGCTCCAGCCAATACATCGCTTCACATTCGCAAACGTTCACTGTAAAGCGCTGAACAGTTTAATTTACTTGCAGCGCTTCCTTAATTGGGTTCCCGAGAGGACTCGGGTCGTTAAGCAAAAAAACTAGTAATTTGATAGTCCTCTCAAAACCTTAGACCAAAATTTAAAATAGTAGATTTGACAATTACAAAGTATGCCAACGTCAGCCTTTTTAGAGACCAGCTACAGGGAACAGGCCTCTTCTCCTACAGAGAAAGAATGAGCGTTGCTCAAGGCAGATTTTCGATTTCAGACTTTGGACTTTCAGACTTTCAAGTCCAAGACAGGCTTTTTCCATTGTTGGTGTTGATGAAGTTCAATATGTTCAATATCGAACCCATCGAACACATTCAAAGTATGATAGCAAGCACATTATTCAGAAGCTGCAAACCCTTAAGCTGCTCTAAATTAAGGAAATACCAATTGACTAATCATTTCGAATTGTAGGTTAATGGAAAAGAATCTTTCAAACAGTTCGGAGAACTTTCCGAATAGCACTTAGCGTTTCCGAAAAATAATGTGCAAGAAACAAACTTGGTGAATTAGTGTGGCAATAAAAGCCCTGGCCGAGATGTATACGCTTTTTTGGCAACAGATTTGCAGGTTAAAAAATAAGCACTGTTTCTTCTATGCTCCAGAAGTTGCTGGCGATACTCCAATTTTTTTCAAACTGTGATCTTAACACTTTTCTGTATGAAGGTCGACGGCATTGTCTTGGTCCAATTATGTTTTTTCCATGGTCCATGGTGTTTTGACAGATTCAATTGTTTTTTTTCGAATATAATTTTCGTTTGCATACTGCTTCTTCCTTTTTATTTAATAACTACAAGTTCATCATTTTTGCTACTCAAATGGCCGACGTGGCGGGCAGCAGCAAATTGACAGGATTATTTTAGTTGATTTGATATCTATCCAGTAGTAACTTCATGTACATACATTATATACTTATATAACACTTAAACTTTTACATGTAGATATCTTATTTTCATTCCAAACTTAAATAATGATTTATTTCAATATGTATATTTTTTCTTTGGCGTTGTATCGGATAACTTTGTAAAACTTGCAAACTTTGCTTCAACGCCTCTGAAGCGATATCTTTATACTTCTCGAAAAGAAAATTTACAAGTTCATAAGTAAACATTTTCGTACATACATTTGACAGATCAATTTTAACGATATCTATCGTTCCAATCATGTGGACTTATAAAACTAGATTAAGGCCCTGTTTCACCACCTACGAATAAGTTCCAGAGTATATTTGGTAGATAATTTCATATTTTTTTTTCTAAATTTTTGGATTTATCTGGTAAATAGTGGCTATTCGGACATTGTGAAACTGGCCCTTAGTCGTGTTCGTTGAACGTAGCTCTCCTTATTTAGGACTCAAAAAACTTCGTAGGCTGAGTTGATGGTGTTGTTATTAGCAGACTTAAAGTTATCAAAAACACAAAGTTTGCGTTAACCCTAGTTTTAATCGGTTTTTGACTTCAATGGCGACTTGAAATTACTTTATCGTCTGTGTTGTTCCAAGTTCCAAATCCTCACTCAGATTTCAAACGACTTCCAAATCAAAATCCAATCCATTTAAGTTCCTACTTTTAGTTAACAGTTTTTTTAAATGCTGTTCTCGTGATTTCACTTGTTCGGGATTCATGCACGGCAATAAAAAAAACCTTGTCTGATTAATATCACCTGTAGGTATTCAGCGATTTAACTGTACACATATACACAGAAACAGTTTCTGAGAAACTGACAAGGCCACTTTCGCAATTCAAATGCCTATTAATACGGCTTATTCGAGTACAAATCCTCTGACAAGAGCTACACACGTCGTATGTCTTATATGAAGTTCCCCATCTTGTACCAACCGAACGCGAATTGGTGCTATAATATTTAAGCCAATTACACACAGGTTATGTATCCGAACTCCAAGGAGTTTCTACCTCGCTTATTAGTCATACATATTCCGTCTATATCGTGTACACTACGCCC
Organism: Heliothis peltigera; assembly: GCA_958496145.1. Lineage (NCBI taxonomy): Eukaryota > Metazoa > Arthropoda > Insecta > Lepidoptera > Noctuidae > Heliothis > Heliothis peltigera. The sequence continues at coordinate 4,733,306 of OY292341.1, forward strand.
AAATCTGATTTTCTATTTGTACCTATAGGTTGTTCACCTTATTACGTCGCTCCGGGCTAATGTAATATAACGAGCCTCGAAAACATATCTTCGTGGAAATATTCTGGCATTAAAACTATCTGATATTTCCTGTTGAAGGAAAATATGTGGTTGTTGTAAAAATTGGAGTAGGAAAGACTGTTTGTTTGTTGCCAAATTGGGCTAGATTAAGCGTTATTGAAACAATTGGGACGCAATGAATTGGAAAAAGCATCTACATATATTTTGTTTGCTCATAAACGTTGGTAATTTCGATATGGTTCAAAATTGTATTATTTAAGTTTCGTTTTAATGAAATGAAACTTTCAATAGGACAAATAGAAGGCTCATACATCATCGCTACTACAGTCATTAAATCTACGGGACTCGAGAATTCACACTCCTAAATTTTTGAGACACAGAATCCCAAAATTTTCTTTTAATTAAATCTCTAGAAGATGTACGGACGCCAGCACATCAGGCTACCCGAAACTGTCAAATTTTCCCATTCAACTTTGAACCATAATGCTTTTGGCGATAAAGTTGAAAATCTATTAAGGAAATTTGACGGATTGTAGTAGCCTGATGTGCTGGCGTCTATACTTGGTGCAAATTTTGTCGATTCATTCCTTGTATGGATAGCACTCTTCACCAACTTATCATTGACACTTAGCCCTAAATACACATAAGAATAAATTATAAGGCAAGGCAATAAATCTACATATTTAAACTCAGCATCTGATCATTGGTCCAGATCTGTTTTTCGTTTGCCATCGAGTTCATTGACCTTGCGGCGGATACATTAAAAAAACATTTCAACACTTGTTTGTATAATGTAAAATGTACAATATTGATATTTGTTCTGTTTCTTTCAGGTATGTTCGTGTGAAGGTCTTGGGGAGTATTACAAGAATTTTCATCATCTGGTAAATATATGTACATGAAAATCTTTAGAGGCTTGTTTGAGTACATTTGAGATACCTAAGACTTCATATATTAGATTTATGAAGATATGAATGTCTTAGACGTATTTAACGGTTGAGTTTATGAAATATACAAGACGAGAACCTATGTATAATTATAGTCATTCAACATTATACATACTTCATCCGGCAATATTTTAAGACCGACCTACGTCTTTTAACTAGCAATAAGTATGAATAATCTCCCGGATGTAATTCACAATAAGTTATAAACAACGATAAATACAAAAGGGAATTGAGGTATATCGAAGTTTATATAAAAGATTAACAATGAACAAAACGAATCTTTTCACCCAAATGGACGCGGGCACACAATAAACCATACGCTAGACGTTTGACAGGCTATAATTCCGAAAACACATTGTGTTCGCCCTCCGAAAACTAAAATATTGGCTAATTTCCCTTTCCAGCTTGGCACAGCAGGAACCGAGGCCTCAGCCTCAGGGCACAATATTTGTAATAAAATGCAATTACGAATGAATGTTGCCAATTTGATACTGGCCCATTGTAACACCCTGGGGTATGCTCGCTCCCCAAATTAGGGGAGATAGGACACATTTGCCCATGTATTACCCATGTTTTTTCATTTGACAATGTATTAGATTTGGGCATTACTGTATTAATAGCAATTTGGTTGTCCATTGTGTCCTTTTCTCTTGATTATTGAGGTGTGACTGATTTTGCATTTGATTGAACTTAATAATGGTACGAACTGGAAAAGCAATTTGATTATTCTATGACCTGATCATTCGAGTGTTTAATGCATGCGAAACTACATTTATTCTAGTAAATGAGCGATACCGTTCACAACCTTTAGCAATGTCATGGACTTTTATAAGTTTATGTCTGATTATGTATGACGCTGCAGATTCACAGTTTCTGCTCAAGAAGGCTTGAGTTTGCAAACTGCATAATTATTCAGTACTATCTTCCCAACAGAGACTTGGTTCGCGAGAATTCCGTTTTTTCCGGTTCCCATGGCAATTTTGTAAATTCCATCCTAGTGTACCCTTGGGATGTTTGAAATATATCTCCTCCAATTTTCAAATCTTATGGTCCGACAGCCTGCAGCGTAATTACATAAAACGGAGCGATTCTACTGATATAGATTATGAAGAGGAATTAAATATATGTACTTCTCAACATAATTCTTACTAATATTATAAATGCGAAAGTAACTCTGTCTATCTGTTTGTCTGTTTGACTGTCACGCTTTCAAGCCGAAACTACTGAACTGATTTAAATTAAATTTGGTAGCCATTTTAGTCCAGTCTGAGAAAAGACATTCAGGATACAGGGGACAGACACTCAGGGTGCGGGATGGGTGGAACCGTGGGTAACAGCTGGTATATAATAATATTATTTGTTGCGAAATACAATTTAAAGAATAAGTTATGGGTTTTGATAGCACTTATCCCATAAGTGTCCATAGCTATTCTAAACATCGGGTTATATTGTCATACTTTCTTAGTACATCCTTACCATGTATAAGCGTTCTCCCTACCTGCCGCAATCAGTGTTGTGGTGTACAATCCCACAATTTGACAAATATTGGTGTTAGCGACCAATGTTTGTCGAGGCTCTTGTTTTGTCTTTGCACACAAGAAACTTTAATTACATGATTACGGTTAAATTTGTAGTTATTGTTTACATATTTGCTTAGATATTAAACTCTGGTTAGGATCGCCATTCCACAATAAAAATAGTGTCATGAAAATGTGTTTTACAGATCGTGAATTATATACTACTTGAAGGTATCTATTTTATTAGAAAGCCTAACCTAATTTAAAAATTGCCATTTAGATTATATTTCTTAGTTTCTGAAGCTCTAGTTTTTACTATAACAAACATAATTTTTCCTTCTAAAAGTATCTTCTAACAAAAACCAATTGATATGACACACAACCGACTTCAACATGATCTGTGTTATTACGTATTTGCCTTCAAGTTTCATATTGAGACTAGGATCGCACGTGCTATAAAAGTGTTTGTTTGTGTTTCTCTAATATTAGGAACTACTGCACCGATTTGCAAAAGAAATCTTGTAATGTCAGATAGCCTGTTTATCGAGGAATGTGTAGGCAATTTTATTTAACTAAAGCAAAATTTTATCTAACTCCTAGAGTAGTTTCGTTCGTAGAATAATATGAAAAGTAATTAAATGGCTTGATATAAAAATTCCTCTCGTTAATTCTGAGGGGCGGAACCACAAAGATACGCTACTCAGAAATATTTACCATTTCCCCATAACAAAAATAGACTCCTATTTCTAATACTTATCGCCATAAATAATACTCGGAAATATTGTCCACTCCCTTCTAAATTATTGTGCGATCAAATTATAGGGGGAAGTGGTACATATGCTGTATAATGACGTCATGCTCTTGATTCGCACCGTTAGCCCAATGTTCTGGCCCATGAAATATAGAAGGGCCATGTTTTGCCAAACGTGCCTATTAGTTGCTGTGTCCGATCGAGAGAGGGTGCTTACAATATGTTGGGGAATGACCACAGAGCTATTAATGCGACAGAAGTCCCACTATTTATAATTGCAAGGGGAGAGAAATTATTGCTGAACTTGAGATGGGGACGTCTGTTTTTATGTATAAAAAACTAAAGCAAGTTTTCGGAATAAGTTGATAGGTAGTACGTCTTTATGAGTACAGCCTGCATATCAAACTAATAGAATCTATCAAATTACCTCAATAGATATTCGACTTTATCGCTAAAGCGGATGGTTCAGAGTTGATTGAGAAAATTCGACAGTTTCATTAGCTTGATGTGCTGTCTGTATATTTATAAGAACCTGACTTGGTCAGTCTTAACCTAAGTGTCTTAACCGAAATAACGAAGAGATATTGACATTCATTTACATCTTCTTCATCCTTCTTCTATTTTAAGAATGACTACTTGACGTTCGTTAAATAACATTTTAATAATTTATTTGGTTACCTGTCTTTAATGACTCATTTATATGAAACCTTGTCTACGTATCTGTATAGTCTGTGGACTTCTGCGGTTGATATACCTATAGACAGACTAAGCTATAAGCTTTGAAAGCCTTAACCAGAATTGTGGCTTTCACGTGAATTTAGATGCAAGAATATGGTCTCCTACCTGATTTGATATTGAGAGGACAAAGGGTCTATTTAGCTGTCTTAGACAGGTTTCCCTAATGTTCCCAAGGTTCCTGGTATATCTTCTCGCTTTAGCAATATGTGGCTAAACTGCTCTGAATAAAGCTCTTTGTCTACTTAACTCGCTTCCCGTTAATGCTATTTTGCACACCCGGATAAAAATAACAATACACATACCTTGATGATAATGAAGACCGGTCATAGAGAGATCTAACCTTAATGTACACACTATTTCCTTAATAAACTTTCAACTTTTTCGCTGAAGCATATGGTTTAAAGTTGACTGGGAAAAAATTACAGTTTCGGTAGTTTGATATGCCGTCTGTATAAACCACTGTACCTATATAAATTAAAAAATTAATATAACAAAAACCATAACCATAGCAACACCGGGTCTGCTAGTTTATATACATATATGTATATACATATAGCCTTCCCATACTTAGGATTGTGTGAACTTAACATACGTGTAATTTCTTGCGTGTTTCCCTTAAGGAAGCCTAAACGGGTGTTAATATTGCAATGATCATTAACTCAATCGCCTATGAACCTTAGGGGTGTTTCATTGAATCTTGCTGGGGAGTTTGTTGCGCCACTTCTTCTTCCCAGCAAAAACATATAGGAAGTGGTGAAGGGTGGGCGTTTTGGGGGCTGTCTTTTATAATTTTTGACATTCAAAAAGTGCTGTTTTACAGCCAAGTTTGAATAAATGATTTTGAGTTTGACTTACTGGCTGGTTTATGAGATAAGCTTTATGACTCAATTAGTTTTTTTTTTGTTCTATAGATAAATTGATATGTGTCTATTGAGTATAGGAAGCACATGTGTAGACTCCGACATATCAAGGTACTATAATTTGTCAATTTCTTATAATGGATTTTAACTTTATTTCTAAATAAATAAGGTTCAATGTTGATTGGGAAATTTTCCAATAAAAAGGGAACCTAAAAATAATATTGAGATATTTAAAAACTACTGCCAATCTCAATTTCTATCAAAATTAAAAAAGAAAATTTCTTCTCTCAAATTAGGTTCCGAAAGCAGAATTTAATCTTCAGTAAAGAACATAAAGTTATTAACAAAAATAATAAACCATATAATCCAAAGAACATTTATAATTTCTTTAAAAATAACCGTACGAATTTTAATAACCTTCCCTATCTCATAAAATCCTGTAAATGAGCTTTAAAACTAATAAAATATGACGTCATGAAAAATTACTTTTCTAATGAAATTCTTAATAATATATTCTCGTGTCGATCGAAAAATAAATTTTGTTAAGGAAAGTGCATTTAATCAGTAACACAGGGGTTGTAACCCTCATCCCGTAGCCTAATCAAATAGTTGCCATTTTGTACTTATTTATGTAAAAGCAGGGGTACAGGCGAGGGGTATTTCTCAACCCCTAGGTCAACAAAGCCATCTCAATTTAAGGCTAATAAGAATTTCATAAGATACTTTTCCGATAGTAACTAGCGGATAAGCTACAAGAGACCAGCCAATTACTGATTTTTCCTGTTGATTGCCCGTAAATACTTTCTTGAAGCAATTACTAACACAACGAAATAAAAATATTTGTCAAAAATTCCAAGCAGTCTTCAAGTTAATACAGACGCCAGTACATCAACCTAATCGAATCTGAAAAATTTTACCATCGAAGAACCTTCCGGTATTGTTATAAGGTTGAAAATCTATTAAATCCATTTGACAGATTGAGATAGGTTGACGTGCTGGCGTCTGTACATATAATTTTATCTAAGAAAATAACAATAGACTAATTTGGGGGCTTGTCTATGAAGGTGTTCCGTTATGATTATAACTGCTCCCGCACCCGTATAAAGAGTAGCGTAAGTAATGTTGTTCTTATGTAGGTATATGCTATCTATTACTATCTTTCACTAGCGGTATCAACCGCTTCCTATGAGAACTACACCACTCACCTGAATAAAAAGCCTACTTCGATAAATGGGCTATCTAACACTGAAAGAATTTTTCAAATCGGTCGGGTAGTAATTGTACTCAAACAGACAAATTCTTTAGCTTTACTAGTATAATATTACTATCTAGTAGTACATTATACTGTAAAGCCATATTAAAATCTCTTCGGCAGTTCTTGCTTAGACTAGTAACAGACATCCCGCACATCCATCTATTAAACAGCACATCCAAACATTCACGTTTTTAATATTCGTATGATAATGTGAATAGATTATGTTACTTCAGCTAAACTGAGTTGGACTGGTTGCAAGTACAGTAATTAATACCAGTGCAAGCAATTCAGCAATTATCCGTCAACAGAACAAAGCAATATAGCCTTTGATTAACATTATTGATTAAATTAACATATTTATCAGACGTTAAGTTGATTAGGTAATTATCAGGTGTGTGTATTATATTGATGTTACACTTAGGGTTATTTTAACTTTGCTAATTCACGCACGTTTCCGTAAAAAAACTATTATTCATCATCTCCCGAGCCTTTTCCCAACTATATGGGGGTCGGCTTCCAGTCTAACCGGATTCAGCTGAGTACCAGTGTTTTATAAGGAGCGACTGCCTATCTGACCTGACGTAAAAAAACTATTATTGTGATAGAGATAATTCCCTGCGCACGCATTGATTTTTAGAGTTAATACACTGAAACATAAATAGCTAAAAATCTTCTATACCAAAATAAAATCTCTCAAAATTACTCTTTTAAAAATATTGAATCATCTTCATGACGTGCTCGTTTTTTTTTTATAATTTTAAAATTCAATCCATTCTATGAGTAAAGGAACACATTTAAAAAACGCATGACGTACTCATACGCTTTTAAATTCCGTCATAAAAATATTACTAATCCTATAAGGGATTTCTATCACGTTCACACATAACTTCTAAAGGGAACTTCGTTCCGAAACCACGTAGGTACCGGCCGAGATTGCTCTATTCGAATGCGTTCTCAAATTTGTATTTCGAACACCACTTCATGCGACTAGCAGTCAACGGCTAGGATGGAAATAAAAAAATAAATCTTACTCGGAAATGTCAGATTATTGTCGGTATTTTTCGGACGTTTCGATTTTTAAATCGTGGATTTTTGGGAAAATGTGTTATATTATTACTTTAGTTTTTTAGTCATAATAATCACAGGAGAGTAAAAAGAAATACCCCTATGAGTTATAGCAATAGGAAGAAAATTATTTCAATTATAAGCTAAAAGCTTATTATTTCTAATAAATAATTTGTAACATAAATCAGCGTATAAAAATAGGCAAACTTATATTGTTACCTCGTGCCAATAACGATTTTAACAAACTTTATTCACGTTCCGAACGATGGAACTAAACTTCTAATTCAATTTCAAAACTGGAACGTCTAAGTCGTACACTATCGTCAAATATTACCCAATAGCATGACTGCATTCAAAGGCATTCAACTACTAAAAATTGAAATTAGAACTTCGTTTCGTGACTGCTGTCGACCAATCAGAGGCTTGCATTCTTCAGTCTATTGCTGAACTGTCGATACTTTCTCTATCGATTGCCTAAGAATGGTGTGAATTTGCAAATATCTTTTTTACTCGGATTTTTTTTCCGGCGTTGTATGTTTGTTTTCATGAGAAAAATAAAATACGAAGATAAAATATTAAGCAATAAAAACAAAGCGGAATTTCGGGGTCCTGAGGTTTATATGTGACGTCATTAATCTGACACAGCCCGGGGCTGCCCACGCAACGTGTCAAACGTGACATATAACGTCATTACGAACTATGCGCGCACGAACACGCACTCACCTTCCTTAAAGTTGGGGTAGGTATTTTAATGTAGATTGTCCTTTGTTATTACTTACGTGTTGTAATAACAAAATGGACAATGGAACAAATCCTGAATATTTCTCACCCCTGCAATGTGGTAATTAATAATTAATTAAAACTGTCAAGTTAGTGCTTAGGGTGGCCTGCGTTGAGTGAAATTGTCTTGTGACACGCGACCGCTGACGGCGAGGAAATAATTTTACAATTCAAAATATCCTTCACCTTGGTTTGTTATTATTGTTGTACAAAAAGAAAACATTTTTGTCTAATACCGCAGTTAAATTATGTCGACTAATGGGAAAAGTCGAGAGCGAGATAACACGGCTACCCACATCCACGCCCGAAGTAAACTTCACAAACTTTTAGACACAGCTAACAGGATTTTTAGTGCGTCTACACAGTTAAAATAGTGTAATAATAGCCATTATGACGTGGCCTTAAGGTCGATGTTCGCTTGATATAGTCGTAATGGACACGGGTAGGGCTACAATTAAAATGCTCATTAAACTGTCGCTGTTAGGGTGAGAGACATTTTAAATTGCGAATGTCATCAGTTCAAAATTACGTGCGGCGGTGGTGTGGCCGCTAGTTTATGACGTCATACGGAGGTTACAATGGCGGGATGTAAATACCTTCGGCGTAGATGATGCTAGTTGAGAAGATAAAAAAACGAGGCTTATTCCTTCAATTACAGCTTAGTCCTTCATCAGATCTTGAAGGGAACGAATCAAATAAACGAATACCACCGCTAGAATTTGTGTTAGGTCTATGTTCCCGTTACAATATAAATGTACTAGCTTCCGCCAGCGGTTTCACCCGCTTTCTGAGGGAAGTACTTTCCATACCCGAATAAAAAGTAGCCTATATGTTATTCTGATGTATAAGCTATATTGTGGTAAAGTTTCATTCAAATCCATTCAGTAGTTTTTACGTGAAAGAGTAACAAACATCCATACATCCATACATCTATACATCCATACATCCATACTTACAAACTTTCGCCTTTATAATAGTAGTAGGATTAGCTAAGTGACACGAATATCTTTCAATACATTCAATCATTAGAACGCCCACTCTTCTGCACCTACAAAATATGAAAATGCGTTTGCATTGCATGAGTAAGTAGGGACAAAAATAATATTGCAATGTTACTTACAGGGGTGCCGCAAAACAATATTTATGAATAACGATCGATTCCCTCGACACATATAGCCCTTTAAATAAACATGCGATAAAATAAACAGTACTCAATAGTCATTGTAATCTCATTGCAAATGCACCTTGCACCTTCAAACAAATGTGACGGGCCGCGTGAAATATGGCGAATGGGGGATACATTATTATTATTATTGCAATAGGGTGAACGGGTGATGAAAAAGAAAGACTACATTTATACTCACAAATAGAGTAGCTTTCTATTAATAAAATTGGTTAACAATATTATTTCTTTGAAGCTCAATAGCTTTTGAATGTGACATTTTAGTTAAATTTCATACCACTATCAATGTCCAAGGTAATGCAGTTGCAACTAAGTAACTAACATCTTACGCATACGCTGAACGTTGAAAGCCAGATGATGACAATAATCTCTTAAGTCAATAATAGAGTTTCACAGCATTCAAAAAGCTAGGTAAACTAATAAGTGACTAAAAGAAGAGAAAAAAATATTACAGAGCAAAGAAATGTGGGATTGTTGAAAAATCTTACGCCTACGCTGAACGTTGACAGCGAGATAATGACAATAAACTCCTAAGTGAATAATCGAGATTCACGGCATATATAAAGCTAGGTAAAATAAAAAAGGAAAAAAAGTATAATGTAAAGAAATGTGGGATTGTTCATATCGATAGTAGATACCGATATTATCCCCTACGAGATCACAAACACAAACTTCATAATATTAAGTACGTATACATAGATTGGTAATGATGAAATGTCAATCAAGTTCTTTGTCACTTATGTATGTATCGACAGTAATACCATCATTTGAATAGAACAGAAACTACCAAAACATAATTTCTATGCCACACGCTGCAATTACCAGCCAATCAATTCAAACACAATTTGATTAGCATTTTTACTATTCATCAAACGCTGGATCCGAACCGAAATCCACCCGTACTGTTTACACATTAACATATAGGGTTATCAGATCAAAATTCCGATAGAAACGTGACGGTTTACGAAATCGGCAACAAATTTAATGCTCGGGCTGGTCTATCTGACCATTATCGAGTGAATTTAGGGTTGGCAAAAACAGAAACTCGCATGAGATTAAGGGACATCGATGTTTAACACCCCGAGTATGTAGGAAGTTTAGTGGTTAAACTTTTGTATTGTTTTCAGTTGCTATCCAAGTTCTTTGATTGGAATCTCCAATTCACTTGGATTATTTGTTCTTAGGAAGCAATGAATTAATTCGATTAGAAGAAACGTCGTTTTGTAAGCGTGATCACACGCTTACGCTTGCGGTAGACCAAGGAAGAGATAGATTGGTGGGTGAAAGACGGCATGATTAAGAAGGCAGTGGATGGTATGGCGGCTGATAGAAACGAATGGTAGCGGAAAACTTGCGCCGAATCCAAATAACTTTGGAACAGGGGCAGGAGGAAGAAGAAGAAGAAACTGCGTTGGTTGCTGTCATCCAAAATTCTTAAATTCTTATCCTTAAATTCAAATTAGGGATGAAAGCATATGTTCCAGCTGCCAAAGCTGGAAGTATTTCTTTTTAGTTTTATCCTTCCACTAATCCTTCAACTTTTTTCGGTGATTGCCAACCCCTCAAGGACATGTAAATAAGACGTTAGATTATAACTGAAGTATGTTGTGACCCTCATATACATGTCATTAAACGCCAAAGGAGGCCAAATCCTGTAATTTTGTACCCTTAGCATTTTTAGCATGAATATGTAAAGAACCTTTTTAACACTTAACCTACTTTTTCAGTTATTTCCAGTGGTCAAACTCGAGGGTCCCCCACTTGGCCTTTTCGGGTTCCAGATAATATATCAATTAGTTATATTGTTATCTCTTAATTTATCTACTATTACGACGTGTGCTTATGAGTGGAGATTATGTCGAGTCCGCTTTTGTTCTTAATGAGATATGCGACACCCGCAGTTTTGGTATGGGTGTTTCGGAGGCTTTGTTTGAAATGGCTTCATTTTAACTCTTTACACTTCTCAGGATTAATAATGCCTAGAAATTGTTTATGGACGTATCATTTCAATGTTAATACCAGCAGGCTTAGCATGGCAACCGTAGAAACAAGTTTTGTTAACCGGAGAATGGACATAATGACAGAAAAGTGACAGATTGACGTAAGATTTCTTTTGACATTTTTTGAAGAAATTTTTCTTTTCTTCGATTGACATAAGGCTACAAGTGATTATATGCGAGTTGACAGGTCGCGCCATGCTCGGGCAGAAGACATGTTGACATTGACAGAAAGAGCTTTGTCTTTTCTTGACAGAATAGATATAGAATCGCCATGCTAAGCCTGCTGATCGTAAATCATATATTCCAGAACGTTCTTCGGTAAAAAAGCACGAGGGAAGTGTATATCTTCGAAGATATGTATTGATGTTAATGATCAATTTTTGAAGTATCATTTACTATACCTTTCAGAACCGCCCTAGCAAATAGTATTATAGGCTCGTGTTTACCGTTCTCCACAGGATATATGGCCATACGTTAGGACTTCTAGCAAAATACTGCACGCAACAACTCTTTATCATTCCTCGGAAGTCGTAATGGCCGACTGGAGTTTACTATGGTGCATGAAGTAGTAACTGAGCTCTAAAATGTACAGCCATTGAAGTAGTCATTATTATTAAGAGACTAAAAGAATTTACCATTTTGAAGACGACGAATTATAAAACAGGAGGGTCTTTTTAAACAGCGGCTAAGTAACAGCCTAACGGGTCGGTCGATCATAAGGTTAAGCAACGCTTGGGGGGGTAGGTCAATGATGGATGACCATCTTGTCATAACGAGTCCCTACGTGTTTCGGAAGGCACGTTAAATTGGTGGGTCCCTGCTGTCATTTGTACATCTTTGGTAGTCGTTACGGGTAGCTAATAAGTCTAAAAACCAGTGTTATCAAGGAGTAACGGGTTGGCCAGGTAACTGGATAAAGGAGGTTAGACAGGCAGTCGCTCCACGTGTAAACACTGATACTCAGCTGCATCTAGTAAAGAGTGGAAGCCGACCCCAACATAGCTTGGGAAAATGCTAGGCTGAAGATTTTGTTATGTTTAACCTATAATATATAGAAAGGCATAAAAATAAATCGGTCCACACCCTTTCCTTAACTGTCAAACGCGTCGTCGTCATAAAACGTAGAGCAAAGTCCTTGAGTAAGTATACCTACCTACTTGTGAACGGGGGCGTACCAAGTTTTTTCCTAAATCAACCATTCGTAGTTTGTAGAACGATTGTTCTGCTGAATAATGGTCGGTTGAAGGAAACTTGAGGGTTTTTAAGCGTATAAATCCATATAAAGAGCTATGTAATAACCAACTATCCCATAGTTATTTTCTTATTGAAATTTGCGTCGCATAGTTTTTAAGTAAATTGACAATCGATGGACATTGTAGCGAGCCATCTTTTTCAAAGCCATTCGTATTTTTCTTTAGTAGTAATACTAGGTACCAAAACTAAAAAAATCTATGGATAAATACTATTTACTCCAGTATTATTTTGCGCTGTATACCACTAAGACCCGCTGGGTGATTACTATAGCGCTCGTCATTTGCTGATAATTATAATAATTTGGTCGCCATTTTTGTAATAATTATTGTCGAACTGACCGCCAAAATTGACGATCTCATACAACAGCCTGCAGGCTTAGCATGGCAACAGTAGTAACAAGTTTTGTCTACCGGAGAATGGACATAATGACAGAAAAGTGATAGATTGACGTAAGATTTCTTTTGACATTTCTTGAAGAAACTTTTCTTTTCTTCGATCGACATAATTCTACAGGTCGCGCCATGCTCGAGCAGAAGACATGTTGACATTGACAGAAAGAGCTTTGTCTTTTCTTGATAGAATATAAATAGAATCGCCATGCTAAGCCTGCTGTCGTCTTTGGTCACCAGCCTTACGATTACAGAAAATAACGAATTAAAAACCCAAAAAATTAAACCCATATTTCTTTCCATTCATCCAGCCCCATTACCATATGATCTCAAGTTGCACTTAATTGAGTTCTCTTTATGGTAGTTTAATCGTTTCCCATGGGTTGTAGTGAGCGAATCAGGCGCACGTGCCTGTTGAACTTGCTATCGTTTTCTCCCTCTTAGTACAATAAATAAAGAGGTACGAAGTTTCGTGACATACTGCTTTGACGTGTACGCGTGGTATTGACTGTATTTGAAAAGATATTTCGGAAGAGTTTTGAACAGGACTTCTTTTAGGAATCTGTAATAATTTCAGATTATTACAGAAAGTTGAGGTTCTCTTTTCAAAATTAATCTGCTTTTGAAGACTGAAGTCAGGGGTGAATTTAAACATAGAAAATATTATGTTACTCCGAATTGACGAGCATTCTGAATCGCAAGATATTGGCAATGAACAACCTTTCCGTCTATGAATCCTGTGTTTAATTAATTTTGTCTTAATAAGAATTATACATATATGAAAAATCCGAAACCGCACAGGCGTAGAACTTAACACTAGCTAGACCACACAACTGCAAGAACTGCAGGCAAGCTCGCCCATAAAACGTTCACAAATTTTATGACCTCTAATCTTTATGTGACAAAATCCATGAAATGTGTCTTCCCACTAGCAACTAAGCTACCGTGAAATTTGACACAAAATTGTATCATTGGGTTGCAGTCCATAAATCTGTTTAGATTTCTACCATTTAGTGTGATAGATTTCTACCATTTAGTGTGCTTGATTTCTACCATACAGTGTGTCCCGAATAAAGCAATCAAATGAATGCGGGTGCTTTAGCTAAGTGCCTGCTAAAGCATCTCGCTACTTATATTACTTATATTAATGACCTGGCCAGCTCTTAATGACATTCGGCCCATTGGCGTTCAAAGTAATGGAGGCCTATGGAGTTTTGCCGCTCCAATGGGAATACAATATTGTTTTTAATCAAGCTTGATTGTGTCTATTGAAGGACAACTGAAAAAGTTTATTTCGTGTCAATTGTTTTTAGATTATGCTATGAAGTTATCTTGCGATCTAATTGAGGTAGTCCTTGACCATTCAGGTATATTTTTGTAGGTAAAAATCAAACATTTTCATTTCGATAGATATTAAATTAATATCAATATTAACTTAATAGGTACAGACGCCAGCACATCCAACTACCCGACACTATTCAATATCACCAATCAACTTTGAACCATATGCTTGAACAATAAAGTTGTAAATCGAATCAGAAAAAAATACAGATTGTAGTAGCTTGATGTGCTGTACTGAAAAACTTTTTCCGTATCATAACTCACGTAGCCACGTGCCCCGTTCGTATACACGCATTCTTTGCCACCACAAACGTCTTCGTTAGCAATATCTTCAGTGGCAATACTTTTATTTAAATCCCATAACATGGGTGTATTACCATAATATTTGTTATGCCGATCGTTCACATCCCGAGGTATCCCGGACCGCCATTTCAGGCTCCCGTTATGCAGATTAAGTACTTTTTGTACGACACCCAAATAACATGACTAAATTTTTATATGGACGTCTTTTTATTTTGGTTGGGTTCCTTATAGAGACGTTTAATTTTGTATTAAAATGGTGAAGCGTGTACTGTATGACTGTGAAGAGAGACAGTGTTCACAATTTTGCGACAGAATATTCATAGAATTTCCTCAACGTCTAAGTCTGGAGATAGGATGTTGCCGAGTATACTGACTTGTTAACTCAAAGGACATTGTTGATTTATAAAGATGTAAGGAACAGAGGGGAGTTACTTACAACCGTATGAATAGGTCAAAAATATTTTAATTGATATTTTTGTCTGACTGCTCCGTGGGTCTAGGAGTCGCGTTCTTAGTCTCGGGTTCGATTTACGGGTCGGGCCGAAATCGCTTTGTGGTTTTAATATTTTTTTAATAAGCAATCTGGAATCTTAATTAGTGGGCTTAATAGATTACACCCGTGCCTCGGAGAATCACTTAAATGTCGGTCCTGCGCCTGATCTCGTTTCGGTAGTGTCGGATGGTCGTCCCATAGAATAGAGTCTTCACGTGCGCATATGGTCCTGATAGATGAGTGATCTCCTCCATCTGATATTCTGATATATGATAAATTCACTTACAACACAACTCGTTATAGTCGAATTCAAATTTAAACTTTTCAACTCTGAATGCAAGTTTAAAACAACATCAACCAGCGCCAACTGTAATGCAGTTACACAGAAAATTTAGCTCATTGGCTATTTTCATTGTTTCGAACTATTGAACTAATAGTAACCGTATTATTTTTAAACCTTTTTGCAGAACTTTGGCTTATTTTTTTGACTACATAAAACCTTTTTTTGCTATCGTGGTTATAACAAGTTATATGAAAATGCGTGATCAGTTAATCGGGCTTATTTCGTATTCAATTGATATAAAACTATTGATCGTTTTCAAAATCCATTAAATTAATGAAGCTATATTTATATGGAGCGTCAGAAGGAGTGGCTGAAAAGACTAAACAGCAATATTATCTCTCTTGAACAAACAATAATAAATTAAACTCTATGATTCACGTAGAAGGTAAACTTACGTATCTTGTCAACGATTGTTTTCGCAAACGGATTATCTTAAGGCGAGATTCCATCAGTGTGCGGCATTGTGACGCATATGAATGTTTTGTCTGGTCTATTCTCTAACTCTAGCGAACAGTAACAAATTGCGTGCGAATTCTAAAATGTACGCGCAAAGCAAACTTTGTACGCGAACACACGCTAGCAGTGGACTCGACTCGAAGCGTGCGTCGAATCGTTTGTTCGCGAACAATTTCAGTGGAATCTCGCCATAACCGCAACTTGGTTTACTGAACCCTAAGTTGTGTGAAAACGCGCGAAGATAGTTGGGCGATAAAGAAAGATTTACCGCTCGATGTCCGTATCTGTAATGTTTGCTTAAATACTGTTTTATTTTCGCCTCGCGAGCAGGAAGCGATTATTTGTTTGTTTAAAGTACACGGTGTATAGTAAAAATGCAGTAAAATAAAACCATAACTTGCTTTTATGTTTTTTCCGGTTTTCAAAAGTGCTTGGGTGTAATTGTGAAAATCTGTGCGCTATTTATGACTACGTTTATAGAACCAATTAAAATAATGTCGGGTCAAATGCAATCTGTTCTTATTTATAAATTAATCCACTGAGTTCGTTAAGAACTGTCAGCGGCAAATATTTTTCATTAGAATTGAAGGATTAAAATTTTGATCTCTACATGAAGCCCTTTACAGGCTTAATTTTACTTCCCTTACGTTAAAAGGGCTAGGGATAGAAGAAGGATTATGTCGAGACCGGCCCCGAATCTCATTTGTAATAAGGGTTTTGATAAATTCAATGATAGGGGTCCCGATTTTAGGTGCAAGGATTTGTAGATATAATCTTTTTTAATATTTTAAATTTATGACGTTGCTCCTGAAAAATTAAGCTGCGTAAAACATACAACGGTTGTATCCTAATAAAGCTATTAATTAGAGTTGGGATTAAAATATGCTTTGGACTCGTAATGGTCTGCGAATCCGGAAATTACGTCATCCGTTGAAGACTGAAACTCTTTAATTCACTGTTAAACTTTAGTCATCTACATATCGCACTTTACGTGAAAGAAATTGTTTTCGTACATTGACGTTGGTACAAAATATATTTCGTATATTCGCATAAGCTTTTAGGTCGTATTATAAAATGATATGGCGGCCATACCAACGCATAGTGATCCATAATATGGGTGATTGTCGACCACTTTGCTGGACCGTAATGGATTTACCTGCTGAGGGCCGCAATCATTCGCTTTAGTTGCCTCTAAGTGGTATACTAGGCTATGTGACGCGCCTAGTCACCATACGTGGTAATACGCTTGCGTTTCGATTACAGACTTATGTATGTACATTGTATTGGAAATTATCTAGTCCCAGATCTCTAAGATACATCGCAGTCAAACTTAAACTTGCAAGAAAAGTTTTATGACATATTTTAAACTGTATAAGTTAAAGAATGTAAATGAGTTAGTCCCTATCTGCAGTGTCATTAGAAGAACGGTGACCCTTCTAAGTGTTGAACACAGAAGTAAAGCCGCTTATTAAAATAAATTACTTTACCAAAATAATATGCAGTAAGACCGCATGGCTGCGCGACTAACACAGGTTTACACTTAGGAACTTTTTACTACAAAAAAAAAAGTAGAAAAAACCTCGGGTTCTTAAAAAAACCTCGCATTGTCACAGCCGAGTGTGTCGTGCGTATAAAAATGTTCCCGAGTGATTGATGAATGTATGTCGTGTGTCTGCAGCTTTATGCCACAATTCGCTAAATGGATGACATGCTACGATATGAACATGTCCCCCTTTTTAGTCCAAGTCTCTTGTTATAAAAGTTCTGCTTTAATGGCAAAGTACTGTATAATCCGTGTTCCGACTGCGAAATAATACTAATCCAGAGGCCGTTGGTAAAAGAACCCAAATTCAGGTACAAACGCTAGCACATATCAACCTGCCTCAATCTGTCAAATTCCTTTAATATATTTTCAACCTTATCGCAATACGGGAAGGTTAATATTCGAATGGTAAAAATTTTACAGATTCGGGTAGGTTGACCTGCTGTATAATACAATAAGGTCTTTATTAAGAGCTTAGGTGGTATAATATTGTTAAAAAGCCGTAAATATATGTTTGAAAGAATGATTAAGCATAGTGAAAAGGCCACACTGATCGCTGTTCGCATGAAGTGTAATTACACACTCCGTCATAGGTGTTGTAGGCTTGTTCTCGTCAAATTTACATAAGGTAACACGTCATTATAAAAATCGAGGGTCGGCGTTACCCCAGTCATTTCGAGAATGAATATTTATGGCTCGCGTGCGCAGTTACGGAATAAAACGAAATGCATTTGGTAAATTATACAAATAATGATGAATGATTATTTTGTATGAACACCAATCGGCTTATAGATGCTCTGATTAATTAAAATTGTCATGATTCGCTTTGGTCCTGTCTCGTTTTAAGAACGTCGTTTTTTGATGTAATTACGTATTTATAACGTGTATTATTTATGAAGTTGCGATATAATTTTTATTAAGGAATTTTTGAGTGAGTTTTAATTTTTTTTACACTTGGTTTAGCTCTTGGATTCACTCGTCTGTGAATGGGTCACGTTTTGTTTCACTATTTCCTGTAGTTGTTTAAGGTGGAATTTTTCTGAAGCATTTTTGAGGTAGCTTGAGAGATTGGTGCGACATACTCGCGATACTTTGTTGCGTGTTATAAGTTTTGAAAAATATACTTTTAACCTTACACATTTTTTATTAGCCATTGAGATTGGTTGCACAAGAATTTTTAATAATGCGCATATTTTTTTTTTTGGTACTGGCAACTCGCAATTCAGCCTACTTAACTTTTGTTTACTGCTTAACCGGACAGGAAATAATGCGCATACTTAATGTATCAATAGTCAATTGATAAGAAAAAATATCTGTAATTTATAGGATTACTTGCATAAACATTATTTATTTAATAACCAAGTACATATGTATAAAACAATAGCTGTGTAGTTTTAACTCTAAAGTCCTTTACACAAAAAATGCTGCACTCATATTTTTGATGCTAAAAAATAGACATCGTAACTTGAAATGAAATAAAACTCAATTAAATACTAACATAAATTCTGCAATATTACATTTGAGCTCATAAAAACAGTGGCATTACCAGCAAAAAAGCCCTGGATGTACAAAAGTCATCCATTAACTGTTACACACTGCTGGCTAACTATGTAACAATATTTTTTTCGCATTAGCTGGCAATCCATTATGCCCACAGAATCAATTAACGTATGTAACGCTAAAACAACAAATTTGACTAGTAGCAATACTGTTAAGTGCAGCATTTGCGGCTACTGCAACTCGATGTCACACGTAAACATCGACTAACAACGCATTTTCAACCGTATTCTTTCAACTTTACGGATTAAAATCGCTTGTACTGTCCCTGCCCTTAATGTAAGCGTCATCAATCTTGTAGCACATTGGTGAATAAATAAAGTATTTGTTTGCTATAGGTGAAGCGTATGAACAAATTCAGTTAAGGATATGTTTTGACATGTTCAGACATCGCTGACGGAGTTAGCTTTATTCCACGTAGCGCTATAAGCTTATTGATAATGTGTCACTTGATATTTGAATGGTGATGGAAACAATTGAGACTGATCGTGATTGGTGTTCTTGGAGTGTTTTGGTAGTCATGGCAGATATTTTATATCATCTTTATTAATATTATAAAGCTGAAGAGTGAGTTTCTTTGCTTACTGGCGCTAATCTCAGGAACAACTGGACCGATTTAAAAAAATATTTCCGTATTATCTAATAGCCCATTCATCGAGGAAGGGTAATATAAACCTAACCTCTTCATAAGAATGCGTGAAATATTTGCCATGAAATTGATGGTAGAAGATTGTGTTTTTTTTATAAATGGAACAATGTACTTACCTATATTATTTTAAAATTCCAAACAACAGTAAATAGGCTACTTATCATGATGTCTATCCACTTGAACACTAAAACATAACTTTTTGCTCTGTCGGGTAAGAAACTCAATGGCTTATAAAAAATATAATTGATGGATGGGATGGGATAGGAAACTATAATAAAATTCTTTATTTTATGAGGAATATCAAAAATTGAGTTTTTCGTATGAGATAACTGTAGCGCTTCCTAGCAATTAAAATGACACAGTTGCATGTTTCTGCAGTTTTATTATACTTTTGCTTTGTATGCAGTAGAATCATGATTGTTCTCCGAATTAAATAAATGTTTTGTAAAACCCTGTTCACTTCGGATATACAATTTACAAGAGGAGTTTCGGTTTCAAAGACATTTGCCTTTTTTTCACATTATAATAAACAGTTGTAAACTTAACATCGGAAACTAAAAGTTCTGTAGTTCAAACTCATATTAGGCTGATAAATCAGCACTTTCGAACATCAAAATAAAAGACGATTACGTCATATTCATATATATATAAAAAAAAACACAAAGAAAGAAACAAAATAAAAAAAAATACAATGAAAACAAGGATGAGCTGTCTTGCATTCAATATGGCGATTACCTATTTCTTTCATTCACAAGCTCTAAGGAGACGAACTAATAAATCACTCTCGCGCACACCTGTACCAATCAAAGCGCAACTCGACATTATCCGCTTATCTACTTTCAACGCGATTGTACCCTATCATTGCCGACATAAAACACCGTTGTATTATTGTCACTTCCAAGAAATTCATATTATCGCTCCGTGGAACTGTCTCTCGGTAGTCTACACACAAATGTCACATCGCTTTCCATTGCTGGTTGAACACTGCATATTTCCAACCAGTCATAAGTTAACGTTCAATGGATGTTGTACAAATACAAGAAGTCATTCATATAGCTATGGTGTTGTGTATCTCACGGGGTTCCGTTTCTCTTTAATACTGTTAGTATCTTGGAGTGATATAAGAAACCACAACTGTTATTGTTCTGGTTCAGTTTTTATTAGGGATCCGTATGCCCAAAGGATAAAACAGGACCCTGATGACACACACTTCATGACGTCTGTCCCCATGCTGTATCTTATGAAACGTGTTAGCTAGATAGTGTACAGATGCCAGCACATCAAGCTACCCGAAACTGTAAAATTTTCCCAACCAACTTAACCAACTGAACCAAATTTGACAGATTGTTGTAGCTTGATGTGCTGGCGTCTATATATTTTCACAGATTATATCTTTCTTTTAGCGCTATTACAAATAAATACGTGTGAAAGCTAAAATAAAATTGAATAAGTACCTACATAATGAAAAATTAAATATTTTTTTTTTCGCTTCCGTACAACAAACATGATTTTATTATTCCTCTGTTTTATAAATAATGGTACGCAACACTTCCTGCGCGAGTCCGACTCGCACTTGGCCAGTTTTGTAAGTATCATGTTAGTGGCACGTATCTCACGGGTCAAACTTGTCAATTATATTTGTTGGGATGAAAAATTTAAATACTTGGTATTGTGCGATTTGTCTGTTATTTATTTACTTACATAGAACTGATATCGTGGACAGGGCCTAAGCTAACTTGCTAAATCATTACTATTTTTCGATGTATTTTTTATTTTAATATTTTTGTACCACTACCATTTATATGTACCATCTTTCGTCAAAATAAATAACGCATCCAAATCGGTTCATCCTTTTAAGAGCTACGTTGTCACAGACAATCAGATATGTGTGTCAGTCACATAGCGGTCAAACTTATGAACTGACTGATGATCTTTCAACATACAATAGTCTACAACTACCATGCCAATGTTAATAAAACATCAACGATGTTAAAATTAAGAAGCACCACATTATACCCCCGTTTATTTCATAACAATATAAAATCAGTGTATAGTTTTAATAAAGCCTGTTCATAATTTATTACTTCGCTAGAGGACCTAGGAGTTAATATACATATATATTTTGCGGCCTTTGTTTTACGAGAATAGAAGAATATGAGGTTCAATGGACTATCATAATTAAATTAACTTTTAACGACACTTCGGTACTTACATGAGTTCATTAGTTTTAAGAGATTGATTTGAGAGAAACATGTGATGATAATGAAAATATTAATAAATACACTACAAACTTTTTTAAATTTAATACTAAAATATAACGGAAATGTGTAGGTCGCAGTCACAGACGCAAGCTCATCGAGCTGCTCGAAAGTGACAATTTTTTCCAATCATCTCTGAACCATATGCTTCAGATATAAGGTTGAAAATCTATTAAGGAAATTTGACAGATTGTAGTCGCTTAATGTGCTGGCGTCTACTTTGTTTTCTTAATGCGTTAGTTATGGAATTATTTAAGTTTAGTTTCTTAATAAACAGTAAGTATTGTTTTATAAAATAACAAAGAAATCGCATCAACTTTGAACAATATTAACACAAATCAACCAATTGTTCTAACATTGATGTCTAACTTTGAAACTAAAGCCAAAGTTACAGGCTGAAAACTTTTGACACTTTCTTCTGATTAAAAAAACTATACTGAACCGGAGTACACTACAGAGTTTGTGGAAAAAAAGGTTAGAGGTGAAATAAAAAGTAAAACGATACGTTTGCAAAAAAAACATAGAACGCGGTAAGTTAAAAGTGGTTCTTAATTTTCAATTTCGCTGAGATCTTCTCAACGCGATATTACCCTGCCTTTATTAAATTCCCTGCCATACGGGCACCACTTATTTTTCACGACAAAATTGAAAACACCTCCACAGCAAAGGTAACATTCTCACAATATAAAGATTGGGTTTATTGGGTATCAAGATTGAGTCCGCTATGGGCAGGTAAGGCCTAGTATCGAGAGGCAAACATAAATTCCTTTACGACAAATAAAAATACGTTCCTTTATAAAGCAACGTCAGGAATAAATCATTCAATCTTGTGGAATTTCATCTGTTTTTTTCGGGTTCCATAGCTGGTATGTGGCAACGGAACCCTTTCATATTTCTCTGCTGGGATTCGCGAAGGTTTTTTTTTTCTCTTTTAGTTTGACTTCGTTTAAGTCTTACGTAATAGTACACGCATGATACATCTCTTAATAAAAAAGAAACGCTCACTATGTCAGGTTTGAGTGAAATATTAAACTAAACAACTTTGTCTAAACAGTTTTGTGTTAGGAATAAAGTTTTGGTGAACCAGCAAACAATATTTGGTACATCGTGTTACATAGATAAACAAAAACAGCCTCCCAATGACTTAATTAACTTAGTAAAATTTGCACGAATTTTTTGAAAGAGCAATTGATTAAAACATTGTCGTTTGAGGAAAAAGTTTGGGACCGTCCTCATTTTTTAAAAATTCCCCGCTTCATAAGTCTGATAAACAAACAAGTCAATATTATATCTTATGAAAATTTTTAATTACATTCCTGATCTTATAATGCCTCGTTCTTAACCCTTCGTCCTCGTCCGTTTTTAACACATTATCGCAGCCGGGTTCAGCTTAATCTCCTAAACCGCTCCAATTTGCCTTGTCTTGGCTGAACTTAGCTCTGCCAGTAGGTTCTTCGCTCCGTTTTTGTTGAAGTTTCTTAAGAAACTTGAAGATTGTGATAGATTGAATGTGATTGTTTTGTTAGCCTCTTGCAATCCTATAATTAGTTGTTTTATTTTTAAGCTGTTTTTCTTGACTGTTACGACTCGGATTAAAGTAAAAGTACGTATGTTTTAATCTTGGTTAAGATGTTGAACAAGAGCTCAGTTTTTATTTGAATGTATAAGTTAAGTAATTCAGGCATCTATGGAAAAATCATGTCATGTAGAATGTTCGTAAAAGTTTTTGAAGGGTCTTTTAATACCACTAGCACATGTGTAAAACTAGCCATAACACCTCATACACATGACCAAAAGCCTGGCATTCATTAACAACAATTAATATAATAAAACATATGACATTGTATAGTCATTGCTTTTCTTGGAAATAATCTATAGCCTTTGAACACTCAACTTATCAGAATTTTTACCGTTTCCCCAAAGAATTTTTAAACGACAAATATAAAGGTATGCCTATATTAATAAAAAAAAGGAATGACAAAATCTTCCTAAATACAAACAGAATAGGTAATACAAAACAATAACTAAATACAGACCCAAAAAAACATTGTACGAAATGTAAAAACGTTTTTACGACGACTCGTAATCCAAGTGCGGCCAAGTTAAAGGTAATGCCGTCTCAGGACCCGCTTAAAATTTCATGAAAACAGCATATTTTAGCCCCTAATAGATAACTTTCGGATTACAAGGCGGCGATGCCTGGGCATTATATATTCAATTCGAGGAACGCAAAGAGCATAAATCACCCGAGCCATTCGTAAATCAAAGTTTTTGTTCGTGAACATTCGGAACTTTGAGTGACTTACAGGACAACATCAAAATTTGAGATGTTCTCCAGAACCCCTCCTTGACGTAAAATCTGTGAAATTCGTTTTAAGCGATTCGTCGTTCAGGCCTAGAATAACACCAGCAGGCTCAGCATGGCGATTCTATATCTATTCTATCAAGAAAAGACAAAGCTCTTTCTGTTAATGTCAACATGTCTTCTGCCCGAGCATGGCGCGACTGTAACCTGTCAACTTACATATAATCACTTGTAGACTTTGTCGTTTTTGAAGAAATTTTTCTTAACTTATCGAAGTAAAAAAAAATAAAGAAAAATTTCAAAAGATATCTTACGTCAATCTGTCACTCTTCTATCATTACGTCCATTCTCCGGTAGACAAAACTTGTTTCTACAGTTGCCACGCTAAGCGGGATTTGTGTTAATGAATACGAGTAAAAATACATACTTGGCGCGTAATTACACTTGGCCAACAAGTCTGTCTTACCAGGAACTGTGAAATCCTGGTAATATCGAATTACGTATGCGATTATAGGAGTAGGTTTAATTAAATCATAATATAATATATTATAACGTATAACAATGCTTGAGAGAAATAGTAAACAAGCACACAGCATCGAGATTCAGATGTATTCATGGTTTAATATGAAGTATGGGCGGTTAATCGGATCAGTCATGGGAATGATGCCGGCATTCGATCGAATCGACTCGATATTACAGTTCGGCGATCATGTTAAACTTTAACATGCGGGCATTATCGGTGTTATCCTTGCGAGATTGTTTTTTTTTTTTATCTATATTTTATTATTTTATCAGTTGACCTGACAAATGCATATTTAATAGGGTATTTGACTGTGTTTGATTTTGTACAACATTTTTAACAAAGCAAATAAACACATGCACAAGGAACATTTTTCTGAAAACAGCGTCAAAATTGGTTGATAAATGGAGCAGCAATCAACATTTTTTATATTCGTATGATGAAGAGTGGGATCATAGTGGGGACATCTTGCTATCTCTTTTGCACATGCGTGATCAAATAGCGTTGACGTCACAAGCTTGTATGTGCATCCTATTTCTGTTATTTAACTGTTTGACTTTTTAAAGGTTTATAAATTACTTATTTCTCAACGGATTCCAAAAAATATTTCTGTTTTTTGTTTTGTATAATGTTACTTTTGATATGGAGAATGAAAAAAAAAAGAGTCAAATACCCTATTATGATTACTTAATTTGTTGTGTTTTTGTGTTTGCTGAAGTACAGACGCCAGCACATCAGGTTATAACAATCTGTCAAGTTCAAAGTTGATTGGAAAATTTGACAGTTTCGGGTACCTTGTTGTGCTGGCGTCTGTACTTCTAAAGGTAGACTACATATTATATGAATGGTCACATCACGACCGCTTTGGGGTACTCAGATACTCATAAATCGTATAACATATGGAGTACACACGCCAGCACATCAAGTAAATACAATCTGTCAAATTTCCTTAATAGATTTTCAACTTTATTTGACAGTTTCGGATAGCTTGATGTACTGGCGTCTGTACATATAGGTTAGAATTATTACCAAAATTTAAATCCATTAAAAGTTACTCTTATAATCAAAAACAAAAAACAAAAGTTCATTTTATAATATTATTCAGGGGACTCTGAAGTAAGTACCATTAAGTTTATGAATAACATAAAATTTTGTCCCAATTACAGTTAGTTTCAAATAAAAGGCTTATTTGAGAAAATCATATCAAGCGAGTTATTTAATTTTATAGTTTCTCTTTACTTGAAGTGTACTTAAGTTTGATCATCCGTTTTAATAACGCTAAATTGGGAACACTGCTAAGCACTTTTAAAGTAACATTTAAAATATGTTTAAGTTTTTAAATTAAGTTAAAATTGCTCGTGTGTTGAAGACAATAAGACACTGGTTTGTTTGACAAAAGAGGTCATTCGGTAAATATTTATAGTGTGCGTCAAATACAAATATGAGTATTATAAAACCTGGGAATGTTTCAATACTCATGATATTGTGGGGTTCCATGAAATGGGAGATATCTTTTGCTTCTCTCATTCCCTTGTTTATATTTGAAGGAGTGTTGGTGGGGATGGAATGGGAAGGGAATGTTAGTGAAGTCATCATCTGCCAAGATCTTTCCCAAGCATTGTTGGGTTCAGCTTCTGGTATAACCAGATGCAGTTGAGTACCAGTATTTTAAATGTAGGGACTGTCTATCTGGCATCCTCTACCCGATGCTCCTTGGTGAGACTGGCTGTCAGATTGCCGGCTGCTGACTACATACAAAGACAGGCGAAGATGTAGAAATGACTTTTATGACCAACTAATTTAACGTGCCTTCCGAAACACCAGGAACTTGGCATGAAAGGATGGTCACCTATCCACGGACCAACCGCATTAAGCTTTATTTAGCCTTATGAGTGATCGATCCGTGCGGCTGTTTATATTAGTGAAGTATCGTTTTGATTTGCTTGGAAACCATATGGAACTTATAAAAAACTTCAATTTTATTTAAAAAGTTACTTGTATCAAATCTACATATAACTTACCAATTCAATAATTCGTACATCTTATCTGGATAACTTTAAGGCGTGTGTTACATAGCAACGATATTTATCACTTTAACGAGTATATCCTTATGCTACGTGATCTGTTTGGAATATATCTTAATTGCTTGCTCGTATGATAGTACAATATAGTCTTTGTATTGGATGACTAGTTTCTCATGGTACAATCTATAATGTATGTGTAGTATTTGTTGCATTTGAGATGAAGTTTCATTGGGATTTTTGTTCTATCTACTTATTGATGGCCGCAAGTGTAATTGTGAATTATATTTTCTTTGAGCAGAGAATATGAATAAAAGGACATATTTATTTTTTAAATGGAATTT
Organism: Heliothis peltigera; assembly: GCA_958496145.1. Classification (NCBI taxonomy): domain Eukaryota; kingdom Metazoa; phylum Arthropoda; class Insecta; order Lepidoptera; family Noctuidae; genus Heliothis; species Heliothis peltigera. The sequence goes on from OY292341.1 coordinate 4,760,238, forward strand.
CTCAGAAATCTTCTAGTGTCTGGGTTTTTGTCTTGAAGATGGTATATACATGTATTCTGCAGTTCCGAATGTTTTGGTGTTAACTAGAAGTAGGTTTATGCATATCGTTTCACAATGGTATTGAGGAAGGCTTTGAGCATGACAGAGGAAATGGACGACCAAAGAACCGATGGATGGATTGTGTGAAAGTCGATATGGCTAGTAAGAATATTTCTTGTGTGATGACGGCAGATAGAAGAGTGCGCGGTTAGAGCATCAGGTGTTTACTTCCAAATAAATTTTGGGATAAGGACTAGAGGTTAATGATGATTCCCTAATCTAGTATCATTGTAATTTATTTAGAGAAACTTTCACTTCTATAAACTAAAAAGGTTGCAATATACCTACATTTCCAACAATCCTGAATATATTCAACCGTAATGTGGTTACCATAACTTAATAGTGCCTCTTATCACAAACTGATAGAAAGTAGACAGTTTTATCAATACGGGGACTGGCGGTAAAGTTCCGATTGCCCTCATATTTGCATAAACGATAGGGTAAGGTTATTGAATCCTTATCGGAGTTCCCTGACCCCTGTGTTTGCTTCTAGGGTGAGACGATAGCACATCTCATTCAATATTTGACTTCAAATCGTAAAATTGTGCAATTTTATGTCTTATAGTAAATGGAGTAAATGTTTTTAATAAGACTTTATTGTCAGATGTTTTAGGTCCCTCGCCCACGGCGACTTTTTGTAGCGATGCAGTCGCAATACTGTCGCGCGTAGGCATCGATATAGACGCGCAGCCATGGCCCTCGCCCACGGAACCAGATTCAGTCGCGATGTAAATGTGATTCAGTCGCGATTCGGTCGCGATACACTTATACTGATGTTCGGCACACTCCCTCCCCTTCTGTTCTTTCTCCGATGTCGCGCGTTTGTATTGATACAATCGCGGTGTAGTAGCGCGTTAGTAGCTCGTTGTAAACGCGCCGCCATGTGCGACGTTACTGGTCTTATTTGCGAGACAGAAATTGGCTAAAAATTACAGCTAAAGCAGTTTTCGCCTCTAGCTTGATGTGCTGGCGCTTGTACAAGGCACTAGTACTGTACATCTCTAAAAGCACTTCCACATACATACTAAATCTTCCGCCATTAGCACTGGAACACTATATTAATCAACTTCCTAAGTTACTACCGTAAAACCCCATTAAACTTCCAAGCTAAACAATTAAGACTCAGCGGTCTAGGTCATGAACCAGAGTTTTTGTCGGAACTTCCACCAGTAAAGTGGTTCAGACTGTCCAATTTACAACTGGCTTTCGACCCACATACCGACAAGATGGTCGAAAAGTTGGCCAACAAAGATGGTTAGAAAAGTTGGCCAACCAATATGGTTGCAAAGTTGGCCTACAAAGATGTTTGAAAAGTTGGCCAACCAAGATGGTTCAAAAGTTGGCCAACAAAATAATGTAAAGTTACGATTGCAACGTGTTTGGTTTTGAAAGTTTACAGAAGCCAGCTTTGTTGGTTAAAGTGTTAACTTTTATCTCGCACCTTTTTTTTTGGTAGGTACTATTGCATCCAATGCTGCAAAGAAAATGTTGTTATATATGTATCTGTACCAATACAGTTGAAGAGCTTTTTATGTGTGTTCGCTTGAACGCGCTAATCACAGGAAATATTGAACCCATTTTTATAAATCTTTTTGTTCTCTGGACTGCCTCGTTGGTCTAGTGGTCGCAAGGCCCGCCTGCTGTGCACGGGGTCTCGGGTTCGATTCCCAGGTCGGACCGAAATCGCTTTGTGGGTTTTAAGATACTTTCATAAGGCAGCCTGGAGTCTGGAAGTTGGTGATTGATTCACCCGTGCATCGGAGACCACGTAAATGTCGGTCCTGCGCCTGATCTCTCTCCGGTCGTGTCGAATTGCCGTCCCATCGGACTATGAGAGTGAGGGAATAAAGAGTGCACCTGTGTCTGTGCGGATGCTTGTGCCCTATAATATGTCCTGCGCAGCTGGCTGATCTCCACAAAAGAGAACGGGTGCCGTAGCCGACAATCGGTATGGATGCCATCAAATCTTTTTGTGTTAGATAGCACATTTATCGAGGAAGGCTATGGGCTATTTTTATCTGGGTGATTTTTATCACGGAGTACCCACGAGACCCGAATGAAACTGCTGACATAAGCAAGTAATCTTAATAGATTTTAGACGCCTTTAGCAATTGTCAGTTAAATAACGTTTGAGTACTGAATCATACTATAAAGGCCAATGTTTGTGAATGTGTGTATGTTTGTTATGTCTTCACGTCCAAACGGCTGAAAGGATTTTAATGAAACTTGGCAGTAATATACTTTAGACATCAGAATAAAATATAGACTACTTTTAAACCAGATGCGGGAAGTAATTTCTTTATTAAGCGGGTAAAACCGCTGGTGGAAGCTAGTATCTTTATGAATAACTGAAGGCGTCGTTGCCAAGTTTACATAGAAAAAATCTTCTCCATCGATGTATCCTCGATAAATTGAAAGGGCATACTTGACATTTCAACTCATTCGATTTTCAAATCGAGCCCCTTTGTGTGGTGAAAAATCGGCAAATCTCCAAACCTCAAATAACATACTATTGTAAACCTCTCAATGTACGGGTTCACCTTTTAGCTCGTATATATGTAAGGTCAGAAGCACACTGGACGGCATTATTCAGGAGGGACAATGGCCGTGTGTCGTGACATTAACCCGACCCGCGTTATTGTGGGACTAGCCTTACATAAGCACATTAGTTTGGCGGCTTAAGGGTAGTTATTAATAGAAGTTTTGGGTTAGTGGGGGTTTCTTTTAAAATAAGTCTCCAGTAATTCAGTTCCTGTTATTATATGAAGGAAACTACGGTTTTAGGTCGTAGTTTAATTGAATTCAAAATTTGACTTTTTTTCCGATTATGATACACATACATAGTTCATATTCGGGTGTGCTTGCATCTGATGATAGAATCATAGAGACTGTCGCTTATTTGAACTTATACGTGCATTGACACTCGTATTAGTTACACGTTTTGTAAATAGTGCGACAAAAAACGAAGCTTGTTTTCGTGCATATAATATGCTAGCCTGAAACCACTCTCTTGACAAAAATGGAGAAAGGAAAAAAACAATTCAAAATAATTAAATTACAAATAAGTAAGTCGTCTCCATGGAAATGAATATTTACGAGATTATAGAACTTAGTGTATCCGAATCTCAGTAAAATGTAAGCATATTTATCGTGGGTCGAAAATATTATTGTTAATAAAAAGTTGTTTCAATAGAACTAAAACGTCATTCAATTACACAAAGCCAAAAAAATCACCCATCAAAAATACACATGGTCAGACTGGCAAAAATACCACTCCCATAACGGTACACTGTTGGCCAAACGAAGTAACCCACTTTGGATACACGTATTTACATTTCACATTTACACCATCGGTACTTAATTGATACTGGCCGTTTGTAAAGGGTGATTCAGACGCTCTATTTAATGTTGAAATGAAATGGAAATCAGATTATCGGTATTTGGGTGAGCCCGCACGGTGAGTTGTTTTTAAAGTCGATTGCGAATTGTACAGGAATTTGTTTGAGTTTTATCATCGCCAGTTCCGTTCTTTGGATAGTGTGTGAGGTGTTCCAGATATTTACAGTACTGCTGTTGACCTTTTGTCCTAAATAAATTGTTGAATGATAATAAAATTCCAGCATACGGACAGATTTTTTTATCAGCAAATTTCAAATTGCACAATAATCTTAAACGAAACATTCAAGTCTAAAAAGTAATAGTTTAAGGGTTAAAGCTTATCGTGACAGTGGTGTTAAAAAATAAATTACGATCCATTTAGTTCACGCTTGAACTAGAATTAGTTTTAAATTGAAGTTGTAATTTTGAACACGACAAAGAAAATCACCCTTTACACAGATAACCTTTGAGCTCACAAAATAATTTCACAGCTTAACGCCGGAGACGCGTCTGATTTTACTAAGCGTGACCTTTTTGCGCTCAAATCCTGATGCATAACCGTAAAAAGCAGGCCAGATGTTTATTATGCTGACTCATGTGCTATTGCCACCTAAAATGAACTCTATACCCAAAGCATAAGGACCATGACAATAATACGTGACGATATGCTTGAAGCTGCAATCCAGTTCGATTTGAAATTCAATAAAATTATCTGCCAAGTCACATAGAGCAGTTTTTAAGATGGCGATGGCGTTCCGATTCCGTATAAGTAGATTGTTGTCGTTCAATAACAGTGGGAAGAAAGCAAACGTTCGTCGAAGTATTTCAAGGATATGGCCAATAATAGGATTTTATTTGATTTCTGGTTTGTTTCTGTTAATGAAAAATATTAAAGTAAAATTAATCTTCTTTTATAAAATACGAACAGAGAAAAGCTTAAAACTAATAAGAGGTATCAAAAAATTGGTCCACATCGCTATCACTTGATTGCGTATCCAATAGGCAGCATTGCCACGCGTTGGAAGAAATAAAAGCCAGCCTTTGGGTCCCGGACAGTGTCAACCAAGCGCTTGGATATATCTTTGGCAATAAGGTGCTATCGTGGTATCGTATATAAGGTGCGCTCGGATCCTACTAATATAATTGCCGATAGGGCTACTATTTACGCCACTTACGGTGCTCCGTTTGTGCAGCGGCGAACCATCACAGCACGCAGTTCTAGCAAGGTGGGAAGGCCTCACCCTGAAGCCCTCCCCTACTTCTAGGTAAATAGTGACATACCGTCTGATCCCTTGCCATCGCCGCGTGCCAAACAATTCGGTTCAAGTACGGCTGGTACGCCGATGGCAACAAGAGCGCGACGGATGATATCTTTCATGTTCAACTTGATTGCTTAGGTGTATCTCATTAACATAGCCAAAGTTATCAACATTTTGATGAATTCCCAGAAATATATTATCCATTTTCTATTAGATACAACACCACAATGTACGGAATATTCCATTCAAAAAGGTACTCCCACAACCACAAAATAGAATTCGCATCGAAACTCCGCATTGGTTTCGAGCGTAAACACGGCTCCCCAAAAATAACGCAAAAACAAACAAAAAAAGTATAAAGCTGTTTGCATCCGACCATCTGCTCTATAGGCCGAATCCAAAAGATCGGATGAGTACATGTGTCGGTCGAAAACACCTGTCGTTTTCGGTCAGGTTTGAACAATAATGGAATCAACACCTGGCCTGGTCCTGTTTTTTTGGACATGGATTGGCGACTGGTATCATATAGTCCTTAACGATGTGGCACCATTACAGAACTGCCTATTACAGACGTCAGAACATCGAACTACTACAATCTGTCAAATTTCGTTAATCGATTTTTAACTTTATCGCTGAAGCATATGGCTCAAAGTTGCTTGATTCGCTGGCGTCTGTACCATTTACCTATAAGAGCTCTTTTTCATTTTGAAATGATTTGAAGAGAGAATACAACTCTTCACATAGCACGTTATAATGATATCTTAGTAAGAAAGGCTACCTGTATTGATAGCCTACATTTAAGTTTAAAATTTTCTTTAAACAATAATTGGGACATGAATTAACAATTAACTTTTAAAAGCCGTAAAACAAACAGCAATTAAATAATTTCCGGTGTCCGTATTTCACGAGGCGAAGGCTTCCAATTTATCTCAATTATTTTTCGTTCAATAGACAACTAGGCTCAGTTGTTCCAAGAAAATGATCCTCTATTATTTTCTATAGGATTGTACGAAAAAAAATAATTGACAGGATTCATATGGCATATACCAATACTATAAATGCATTTTTCTAAGGATGACTGTATTACTCTTTCACGTTAAAACTACTGAATGGATTTTGATGAAACTTCGCAGTAATAATGCTTATAGTTAAAGTAGTTGCTTCGGGACGCAGATGTCCGGTTTACAAAAGGCTGTAATTCAAAGTGAATTTCCAATAGCGATCCTTCGATTTCGCCTCAGCGACCGAGTTTATAAGAACAATATTGATTCCGGGAAGGCATCAAGCCTTCAAAGTTTCTTTGTGATAATCGTTATTATTAATTGGAATTATGCAAAGGAGCCGAATTCATTTTGTGACTGACAACTGCGTCGTAAAGCTGTCAAAATTGAACGGAGTGTTTTGTTATCGCGGTCCCTTTTGTTTTAATTATTTCAAAGATTCTATGCTATAGGTCTGTTTATGGTGTTTCAATTTCTGTAAATACCGTTTCATTGAATACCGTTCATCGCGTTGATTTGGTCACACAATTACAAAAAGCAAAGTTTACACTGCGTCATCGCTTGCGACAAGAAAAATATCTATGTTTCAAATGAGAATACACGTGGTATAAAATCTATATTACTTTACTAGCTGTTGCCCGCGACGTCGTCCGCGTGGGCATTAGGCGATTAAACATTCACTCCACCCCGTAGGTGATAACGTGATAGTATATAGCCTATATGTTGACCCGACCTCTTAGTTATATTCATGCCAAATTTGAAGCAAATCCATGCAGTACTTTTTGAGATTAGCCCCGACATACATACAGACAAAAATTCTAAAAATTCTATTTTTGGCTTCCATATTCAATTAGCCACGTAAAGCTTGCGACAGAGATAAGTGGAAAGATATGGGGGAGGCCTTTGCACAGCAGTGGGACAGTACAGGCTAAAAAAAAAAAATTCAATGTAAGGTTTTGACTTCTCTACGATTTTATTAAATGTATAGACATATATGTAGATTTTGTGCCGATGTGTATTCTGTGTATTACAAGTTCAATAACCCCATTAATTACGAGTATACATAGTTGTCCTAGTACACACTAATTAGCTCAATGTTCATGATACGTTATCAAGATCAAGTAAGCAGTCTAATATACAAAATCTAATTTAAAGACGTCCATTATGACCATATGGTCTTATGGCCATAAACGCATTTTATCTCGGTTTTAATATAGGTGTTCTTTGTTACAGGTATGCATGAGTCAACGATGATGCGTCTGAAAGGAATGCAGTTGGTAATAAATGGACCAGGCTGCAGGTCAACACTAATGGATATAAAAGTATATAGGTATATCTTAAGAGAGGGAATTCTTGAGTGACGTCACTGTGTAGGCTCTTTGAATTATTACTTAAACCTGGTAAGGTGGAAAAGAATTCATTTTCAATATGTAACTTAAAAGCAATACTGATGTAAATTGATTTGAAGAATAGAGAAAGTAAGGTTTTTTTTTGTATCTCTTCCTAGCGGTTAGTTAGCCTATGTCCTTTCCCTGACTATAAAACTATGTATCTCCCAAATTTTATTTACCTTGGTCCAGTAGTTCACGCGTGATGGAGTAATCAATGGAAATAGGAATTCATTTTTATATGTGTATTAATATTTTCATCGCGACTGGCCAAGCGAAGTGATCGGTGTGAATAGACGATTCTTATTATGGCTTAGGGTTGGGTAAGTGACTGATAGTCCTTACTAATTCTAGTCTAGAGAATTTTGATTCCGGTAGCTAGTTAGCGTATAAACAAAATAATAAGGATATCTCTGAATCCTCAATTTAGTATTCAATAGAAAATTACATAATTTTAGGTGTATTCCAAGGAAAGAATGGATACTAGATTTGAAATCAACTAGAAAAAATAATTTTAATACTAAAAACATGGTTAAAAGAACATGATTCCTAAATTCCAGATCGCAAAAGCGATAAATTCTCGAATAAAAAAAAGGAATTGCAATTGATACGGAAAATAGTTCCATAACTACACCATTCAGGATTCCAATTAATCGAATAAGCGTCTCTCGATCGCCAATTCCTTTAATTTATCTCTTTTTACACCATCCAACTTCTAGGCACAATTAAGAAGGTTTTCAGGTAACTGAAACTGATTATCCAAATGCTAGAGTAGAGGGTACCAATTAATTTCGATTAATCTAACTGGATTGTATAGCCTATAACGCTAGTAACGTTAGACTAATGACCGTAGATTGTATTGAGTAAAATACTGCTAAATTCAGAACCTCCTTTCATGATGTCGGTATATTAACTGAAGGCTTTAAGGAAGTGTGTTACTGTGTTCTACATATGCTTGTTCCCTTTGAAGATTTTCGTGGAAAATATTGAAGGAACATGTAGACGTGAGGTGATCACTAATTGGGACTGTTATATGTGTACATTTTGATATTTAATTTCATCTCTTACATATTACAGGATGTTTCTGTCAAGTCTTGATGGTATAGTTGTTAAATATATTTGTTAAAGCACCCGCTTCTGTAATACGATAGTACGGATTCGATTCAATGGTAGGAAAGTACCAACTTTTTAAAAGTTATTTGTTCTTTACATCGTCTATCTTAGACACAAATGCCTACCTATGACACAAGAAAAGATCTTAAGGAAACCAGCCATGAGCAAGCATGGTGACTAACGCTCATTCCTTCTCTGTGTGACAAGAGGTTTATGAGGCTCTACAGTGGTACAATACAATTTCTGCGGATGTTTGTGTTGTTAAAATTGGGATCTGCTAAATCTATACTAATATTATAAAGCTGAAGTGTTTCTTTCTTTGTTTGAACGATTAGTAAATTGTTTTAGTGTTAGATAGCCCATTTATCGAAGAAGGCTATAGGCTGTATACCACCACGCTAAGACACACGGGAGCGGAGCAGTAACCAAAGATGCGAGTAAAACCGCTGGGGACAGCTAGTATGTCAAATAAATATATAACGCCTAACCTAGCAATCCTTATAGCTTCCTTATAGTTATCTATACACAAACAGTCAATAGCTCTTAATGTACTTGACAGCAGTAGCATAGGTGACAATTTAGGTTACTGTTACGTATATCCTTGTCTTTCCAAACCGAACGCCTCAAGGCGTAACCCGATTCTCTTGCACCTACCACCTGAACGGAACCCGATAGGCTATCGTACACTAGGCATAATAATGTCTAGAACCACAGAATAGAACCCATTGTTCCTAAGACAAGAGTATCAACGTCTAATCTATTCGAACCATACGAACGACTCCAGACAATAAGTACACGTCCAACTAAGCTTTGGCACATTGTGTCCCAAAAGCGGTTCGTGTATTAGAAGCAATGTATACTGTACAACGGAATTATGTAATCCGAGTCTTTGAGGCTCACGGAGCTACGGTCTACTTAAGGAAACTTTGGATGAGTGTGAGGTCTTCTCGGTTGAGTTTATTAAGATCCTTTTGCTAATAGGAAAGTTTTAAATGTTAATTACAGTATGAAGCATGATAAACTATGTAAATTGCAGTTTAAATGGTATGTTTTTCCTAAGATTATTTAGTTTTCTGTACTTTCTTTGGAATAATTATGTTGTAAAGTCGTTTATAAAGAAAACAAAGGTCACGATTTGGCAGAATGCGGATAGTAATCACCAATTTGGTAAACTGATATCTACCTCTATACTAATATTAGAAAAACTGAAGAGATTGTTTGCTTGAACTCGCTAATCTCAGTAACTCCTGATTCGCTATGGAAAATACTTGAAGTCTTTTATATTTTATCGAGAAAAGCTATTGACTACTTTAAATCGGGGTACGCGAATTAGTCCCCACTGGATACGGGTACGACCCTTATTGAAGCTAGTTTTGTATAAATGTATCAAGAACTAAAACTTTGTCAGTGTTAATGCTTAAAGACGGACTATATTATGTCTAGTACCTAGCTATTGTTGACGTGATAATCTAGTTATAAAACAAAACCTACGCTCCCCTAATTAAAAAACCCGGAATATCTAAAATAAGCTAACATTTCTCTTTGAAGGAAAAGCTCATTGCTCCGATATGAAGAAATAAATTGAAGTTCCGTCAAAGTCAGCATACAGCTAATATTATCCTTATTCCATAAATAAGTTGTCGCTTTGAAACAAAAATAAAAAAAAAATGCTGAGATTTTGCAATGCGCGCGACATGTCGACGCTCGAGACAGGTGGCTTAACGCGCAGACTTAACAATGTTCTAGAACTTACCGAACTTCATTAATAAAGTTAGCAACTTTATAAAACTGTATTTGAAGTCAATTGAAAAGAAGTAACAATTCAGTTAAGTACATATGTGGTAAGTTAATTGAACTGAAGTAATAATCCTTCGCCATTACTCGTCACCTCACTCGCCAAAATAAAAGGATACACATTTCATGCATGAAGAAAGATTACTTGTACATATGTTTTATTACCGTTTTAAAAATCGTCAAAACATGTCGTATTTTTAACGTTAAAAATAATATCATAAGAGAATATTTCGACGTAGGTATAGTAACAAGCCTTTTAAAGTTCGAAAATGTTCCTCTCTAAACGTTCCGTATCCTTAAGATGCCAGGACCAGATGCCAGTACTCAACTGCACTCTTCTTGGCTTTACTAAAACATCTGCCGTCCAATCTTATTTCATGATATTATTTACGGCCTTCTTATAAAGCCTCACCTGTTCAATTCATTCGCTATTGTGTATAGACTTTTTTGTTTTTATGAAGTAGGTATTGTTTTTTTTTTATTTCACAAAATTCCGTTCATTCTATTTACGAATAGTTTTAGTTTATTGGTTGGACCAACATAAAGTCTGTCTATATTTTTTAAGCCACTGGTTATTGATGGAATCATGTTGTTTTTGCGGGCGTTTGTGGAAGTTTTTTTTTTCGACTCTAAACATGAAAAATCACTTTTTTATTTGAAGGTGATAAGCATGGTTTTATTCGTTTTGCATATGTTTCTGATACCGTAGCATAGTATTGGCATAACATAATTTTTATATTTCATCTCCCGAGCCTTTTCCCAATTATGTTGGGATCGGCTTTCAGTCTAACCGGATTTAGCTGAGTACCAGAGTTTTAGTAGGGGCGAATGCCTATGCGACCTCCTCAACCCGGCAACCCAATACCTCTTGGTAAGACTGGCGTTAGACTTAGTGGCTTCCGAGTACCTGTAACGACTGCCAAGGATGTTCAATGACAGCCGGGACCTACAGTTTAAAGTGCTATCCGAAACACAGTCATTAGTGTCCAAGATATACTTAGAAAGTACATACAAACTTAGAAAACCTGCATTATTACTTGCTTGAAATGGAATTGAACCCACGCACTCAAACTTGAGAGGTTGGCTCTTTAACCACTAGGCCACTACGACTCATAATTTTTGTATTTATTTTAGCATAATGTTACTTGAATATATCTCACGACTCCATAAATTATTAGGTAAAATACCTGTTACATATTATAATTCCTGTCGGGTCTACATATTTCCCTACTCATTTGTGAAATCCCAGAGATTGTGCCTGTCTGTACAAATAGTTATTATGATAATATTTAGTACATTCAAGTCTGAAATAAGCTCGCTGAAGTTATGTCGTAGATTTGTAAGTATGCCAACTTAGTACATGCTTTTATTGTAATTGGAGGAATAATATTGCTTGTTTTATTCTTAACTAGCTGTTGCCCGCGACGTCGTCCGCGTGGACATTAAGATTAAAAATTCGCCCCCCTCCCCACCGTAGTGATGGCTATTGCATGTATTGGGGCGTGATAATATGTAGCCTATATGTTGACCCGACCTCTTAGTTATATTCATGCCGAATTTGAAGCAAATCCATGCAGTACTTTTTGTGATTATCCCAAACATACATACAAACAAAAATTCTAAAAACTATATTTTTGGCTTCGATATCAATTTTAGATCACGCCCCAATAATAAATATTCTTTTAACCACTCACACGTCCGTGTATACTATGTTAACCAAAAAAAATATGCCGTCATCCGTCCTGGATACTATAGTATTGAAAACGATACGTTGTGAATATTGCCATCTAGTATTAAAATGCGGAAGTACATGAACGCTATGCTTGTACAAAATCGTTGTCTATGAAAAAGTCGACTTGACCAAATAATAGAGGGCAGTGTAAGTTGCTTAGTAATTTGAAAAAAAAAGTTCAACTTTAGTCAACGCCCAACCGTGTTTGTTGTGAGAGTGTTTTCGAGCAGCAGCTATTATGTCGTAAGTATTTCATTTGTTTTTACTTATTTGTGTTTGATTATTATACATCAAATTAAAGTTTAGGATCTATACTATCTGATAATATTTAGATAAAGAAAGATTAACGTACGAATTCGACTTAAATTTGTACTTCAAAATATTGTTGTTACAAAAACGGTGACATCTTTGTAATTCACAACGGCTTTTTGTCTTGTTTACAATTGATATACGTGCTATTCAGTTAAAATATAGTGATTAAGTTTCTACTAAACATACTCATATACGTTTTTAGTTAAAATATATTGAAATGATAGAGGATTAATAAGTAATATCAATGTGTTCCTTAGGTTTTTTCACATGGATGGTCGGGTATCCCCGGACGTTACAACAAAAGTTAAAAATAAGGGTCTGTACAAACACGAAAACTTGTTTGCAATATTTGATACTGCTTGGTTTTGTCATGTGTTTTCTTTTTGTTTTAAGGCATGGTTTAATTTTCGCACTTTGTTTATAATACCTTTTTGTTTTTTCACAACACGCTTGCTTATTCTAATTTATCTATGTGATGGTGCACTAATATTTAAATATAGTCGGTGTTTAATTTTTTTTTTTTTGTTTCTATTATATTTATTACTAGTAGGATAATATACATAGTTAAAGAATAAAACTTAACTAAAAACTACTATCTATAATTACAAAAAAATTATCTAAATTAACATAATTATACATATATACATACACATCAGGCATCGAAGTATTCCTCCGCGTCGCTGTCATTCGGAAACGTGCCCAGAAGACTGGCTGCATTGCCACGTTGGATGGCAATGCTTATTCTTTGTCCAAAGAACAAGCCAGCCCTCTGGTCACGCGAAGCGTCAATCAGCCTTTTGGTGATTTCCTTAAAAAGTAGTCGTGTACTCGGACCCCATGGTCCAAGTGTTTCGACTCCAAACGGCTCAAAAGTATAGTTACCAACGAGATTACTATATTTTCGCCGTTTGGAGGTCTCTGCAGAAGCAGCGGCCGCACCTGCACAACCTGCCGTACTGGGAAGATGTGATGGCGCCAGGGTATCGACGCAAGTAGCGTCCCACACCAAAGGCCTACCTAACTTCCAAGGCAACAACGTCATACCGTCCGGTCTCTTCCCATCGTCACGTACCAGGCCATTAGGTTCTAAAACGGCTGGTATGCCGGCAGAGGAGAGAGCCCGACGGATAATGTCGTTTATGCTGGCGTGTCGTGAAATCCGGCCAGCACTTCTGCAGCATGACAGACCATGATGTCCGAGGCCATCGACGGCTTCACCGCAATGACAGCGATGCGGAGCAACACAGGGAGCGCCTAAACGTAGACATGTAGCGATGCGAAATGTGGTGTCATCCAGCATAGTGCCTATGCTGGCTGAAGGGATCGCCTGTAACCAAAGACCCGACTCCCATTCTCCCACCGCCAACAAACGGGCTCGCTCGGCAGCATTATTTGACGTATTTAACAAGCTATTCCGTATAATACTGCAGAGCGGCCCGTCCCATTGTCTCTGAGAGCAGGGGTCGCCGGGTACATCCGTATTGGGACTGGCCATTTTCCAAGCATCCAGCGCATCGGTCAAACACGGTACCTTAACATTGACCAGTGAAGTATTAGATAAAATTCTCTTGGTCAATATATCGGTACTGTGAACCGAGGAGAGGAATGCCGGTAAACTGATACTTGAAATTTTGCGGACGCCGAGACCTCCCAGGCGAATTGGGAGTGCAGCTTGCTGCCAGGCTCGGTCGTCCAGGGCCACATTAAGGATGGAGGTGAGAGTACTTTTGATTATTTTGTCTACTTTGTCCAAAAGTTGTGGGTGCTTCCATATATGAGAGGACCGAAGAATATAAGTAAATTTTGGACCAAAACAACAATAGCGAATCAGGGTGAAAGCTGAATGTAAACTAATTTTAAATAATCTTTCGGAAATATCGTTAAAATTTTGAATTTTCTCGTCAATAAAACTAGAGAATGACTCATCGCAGATAGGTGACCCTAGGAGGCGAAAAGAACTTCTGTCCAATATTGTTATGTTTGGGGCTATGGATTTAAATTTAGATAAAATATTTTGGGTGTTATTGCTGTCGGTAATGAAAATCTCACATTTGGATAAATTTAGTTCAAGGCCTATAGATTTAAAATTTTGTATTAAAGTTTTCAAATCATCTGATACTGTAACTGCATCGCCTCCTAGGATACCATCATCGAGGTACCACACATTAAATTTGGAATTTAGCTGTCTAATAATAGGGTTGATTGCTAAACTAAAAATGACAGGCCCCAGGGGATCACCTTGTTGACATCCAACGGCCGAATCTAAAATGTAATCTTTATATAATAATTTTGTGGGATGTCTGTAACATTGCCAGAGGAAGTTATAAAGGTCGGGAATTTCGTTTTTAACTTCTGTCAACAAGATGTCCCTATTTACGGAGTTAAAAGCGTTCCTAATGTCAACCTTTAGAATGACCTCACCTTCTTTGCTATTGGCATAAGTAGAAAGCGCGTGTACCGCAGCCTCACAGCCCCCTTTGGAACCAAAACCGAGTTGAAGGGGCTGAAATTTGCTGACCAGGGTTTCTTTGTAATGGGCACAGCAAACTTTGGCTGCGATACGGCGATATGTGCATCCCACGGCAATGGGACGGATGCCGCCGTCTTTTTTATGAAGGGCGCACAAATTTGCGCCGTATAAAATATCAATGACGGCTCCGTTCACATTGCCGGAGAGCATCAGGTTTATGAGAGCTGTCAACTCCTTCAGAAGAGACTCACCAGCTTCCCCAGCGCTTGGGCACGTCAAATCCTTAATATGCTGTGGTGTCAAGCCGTCAAGGCCGCCAGCAGAGCCACTCCTGAAGGAGCCGACAGCCATGCATAATTCATTTGCTGTAATTTTAAAAAAGTTTGAGTCTGGAGCAGGAGGGTCGGGGAAGGAGAGGCCATCCGCTGCAGCCGGATGTTTACTCTCCAGAGCTGTGAAAGTTTCTGGAGAGTATGGCGCGACCACATCGCTGCTAAACAGGATCCTAGCAGCACCCCTTATATCACCCTCTCCTAATTTGGATTCTACATGATGTGTTTAATTCATATAAATTGAACTACCTATATTATATATTTACGGCATATAGCTGTGGACACAACGTTTTTGGTGGCTTAATAAGCCAATGCGAGAGCGGTATAATCTATCGCGGGCTCGAAAAGAGAAATACCTACCTAATATACCTATTGCATGTTGAGAGGTATCAGCTTACGACGATTGACCAAAATGTTTGATCTCGGAACTCAATTTATGGAACGTGGCTTTTGGTAGCATGTGGCGTGTTTTTTAATCGTTGCGGGTGCAGTTGTCGTAAAAACCGTTGAATATTTTTAAGACATTTTGCATTTTTTTTTAAAAAAGGAGGAGGTTGTCAATTCGTCGGAATAGTTTTTTTTTTGTATGGACCAATTTGTAAAATTTTTTTTTGTTTGATATAGGTACTTTACTTTTTTAATATTTTTTATTTCTTTAATTTCAAAAAATATATTTCATTTAATTATATAATCACTGTTATTTTTATTTTAATAAAACCCTATATTATTAAAATCCTAATCAATTCAAATATGTATAAAAAATTGTTGACCGGTGTGTAGAAAGCCTTAGACGGGCGGCCATCTTGGTACATTTTAGACGACTCGCGACAACTCCAATATTGTCAAGAGGCCGCCACAAAATTTTAGGGAGAACGTATTTTGATTCGATTTATTTAGCTGCTAGGAATAAATTATATATCTATATATTGGTATCATTTTAAAGGGAAATGAATCTAGTTTTGTTTTCAAGTGTTTTTTAGTTAAAATATATTATAGTTTATGCTTACGAAACAAATTAATAGAAAGTTTTGTTTTAATTTACTCGGGCATTCGTATTCAACCTCATTTTTTGTATTATAAGATTATCATTATCGAATTTTAAAATAGATAAGTTTAATCTATAGACGTTTAGCTACATCTCAGTATTTTTTTCTTTGCTGTAGCTATTGTATTTAAGCTGTTACAAGAGTTTTTATTACGGAGCGACGGGCATAGTTCCGCGCCGGTCGAAGCGGCGAGCAGGCGGACGTATGAGACAAGTTTAGGTATTTGAGCCGGACGTTAGAGTGGTTAAAAATTCTTTTTAAAAGAATATTCAATGTACAGTTTTGACTTTTCTACGATTTTATTATATGTATAGATAATACATTCTTTCTTATCTTGTATGAGATGATTCAATTAGTAGTTTAATCTGATATTAGATTAATATATTACAAAGTCTATGTTTCGAAAGGTATTATGAGTCGAAGTAAAAATCCCAGTATAACTTATTGAAACCTAGTCATATTATACTCATTATGAATCCTTATCCATCACTCCTTATGCGTCTCTTCCACGCGATCTGTCAAAAATATCACAGTGAATATTACCCTTGTTCCGTTTAACACTACATAAACAGTTAAACGCGTCCCATTTAGCGTTCAGCACCATTTTATCATCACTGAACCCTCTAACCAAACACCATATAGTGTCTGTATTTATTTTTTCTCACTAGCATTTGTTTTCTTAGCTTGACGGGAGTTTTTTGAAACGGCTGTGGCTTATGCTCCTTGTTCATACGAGTCCATCGCATTTGAAGGGTTAAGTGTATTTAGCTAGCTATTTTTGAGTAGATTTTTTTTTAACCGACTGTTGTTGCAGATCGTACCTAGATTCAATATTTGTAAACTGCAGTCTTGATGTGGATACAAAGTAGTTGCGAAGAATAGAGAAGTAGTAATAGAAATGCGCTTCCTGGCATCAAGCCAGGTTGTAAATGAATTCCATTTGATACAAAAAAGTTTCCTTGTCTGTTGAATTATCTAAGTTGGCAGAACTTCGTTATTGTCCATTGTCCACATTTACGGGTGCATTTGCATTGCACTTAGAGCGGTTGGCCACTTAGGGAGCTCCAATAATAATTGTTTCTTCCGATATAGAAGCTTCAATTAGGCCGGCAAGCGAATTTAGTCTTTATGTTTCATGGAAGCCAAAACAGTATTGTTATTTTTTTACACACACTCGGTTAGCCCCATGGTAAGCTATTGATTAGCTTGTATTATGGGTGCCAAAACAACTGATAAACCACATGTATTTTATATAAATATATTTATAAATACCCAGACCACAGCCAATAAGCATGCTCATCACACAAATGTCGATGGTGCCAGAAATCGAACCCGGGACCCTCAGCTCGGTTATTATTGCGCCAACGGGCTCGTCAAAAATCGGGGTGTTACATTTTAAAACACAGTATCTCAAATTTATCGCACGTGTTAAAAGAATAAAACGCATCTTAAAATTCATGGCCTGTTTATAAAATCTGATAAAGTCACAGCAAGGGTTGCTACCCCTTATCCTATTTACTCAGAGCCACAATAAACTCCTAACTGTGTACTGTTAAAAAGAATGATATCACACTCAGTAAACACGACCATATCGTTATGAGGGTCTTAAAAAAAGTTGGCATACATTGTTCCGGCCTCAGATACACGTATCTAATAAAACAATGATTGACTCAGTACGGGACATGCACGTGACAAGAATTTTACGTGAAAATTTTTATATCCGTACATAAAAACAAGGGCCTACAGAACTTGCAAGATTCATAATACGGTTCTTTCATGCTCGTACAGTATAAAACCAGGTATGTGACATGCACGTTGAAAACAATAGGATGTTCCCGCGGATGCTTGCTCACTTTCCCGAGTGGTTATAGTGTGTACGCGTTCTGTCGAAGGCGTCATGCTTGTGCTTGGCCATAGACGATGTTCATTTTATGCTTCATTATTTAGGTCGTTCGCCGACTCTGTTATTTATAAGCGGAGTTCACACTGCCGTCTCCTCAGAAATAGGCGTACTAAATTGAGTTCTTTACTTTATTTTGCAGAATCTTGTCAAATTTGATGGAATTTTATTTTGACGATATTAGTCGAGCTAGATAATTGGGTACTTGACTAGGTCAAAAATAAAATCCTGTATGACATTAATTTGGTAAAGCATCTTAAAATAATTTCACTTTCTTTAATAAGTATGGCTTGATGTGAAAAATATTAGACATCTCTTAGCTTTTCGTACATACCTACTTATGATAAATTACCAGCTCGAATAACAACGCGTGTAATTTTCAACGAATTGTAACATTGCGTAAATATCTTCGGCCAGCACTCTACCAACATGTACTAAGGCAACGGGCATTTAATTAAAACTGTGCGAATTGAAATTCCCGCGTTTCGAGGCCCGCTCGCTTTGTTTCCATTATCATTAACTGGAGTGCTATTAATCTTCGTTACATCGCCAATTATTGTAGACTGCAAGGAAGTCTGCAGTGCGAAGGTACATTATTGATGGCAAAGGTTATGGTATAATCTTCTAATGGCTTGGAGTTAAGGGATTCGAAGATATCCAACTGTTTCCTGGACCAAAATAACTTGTATGTTATTTTTAATTTTATGTGTAGATACAGTCGTAGTGGCCTAGTGGATAAAGTATCAGCCTCTAAAGTTTCGATTCCAGCGGGTTCGATTCTAGGTCCAATGTAACTTTTCTAAGTTATACATATGTACTTTCTAAGTATGTATTGGACACCAATAACTGATTAAAAATAAAGGAAAACATCTCGAGGAAACCTGGACTATAAAAGCGAAGCGTGGTGATTAACGCTTAATCCTACTCTGTGTGCGAGGAGGCCCAGCAGTGGGACGATAAAAAGGCTGATGATGATGTGTAGATACCAAATAAGCCGAATGTAAACATTGTTTAGTTTCAGACAATCTAATCTACGCCCACATGTAGAGCCCTGGAGCTGAGGGTGGTGATCTAGAATAATGACCTAAATATTATAAGGGATTATTTCTACAGACGTCAGCAATTTTTCTCAATTAAGCTTTGAACCATATGCTTCAGCGATAAAGTTGAAAATCTATTAAGGGAATTTGACAGATTGTAGTAGCTTGCTGACGTCTGTACATTATAATCTCGTCCTGGGAAATACTTACTATCTATAATTACCTTAAGGATGTTCCCAGGGCGATGTCCCTTGGGATCCTGTGTAGTTAAATGCTAAGAGATATTTCACCATGGGATGCTAACGTATTTGTAAATGGATTTCATATTGCTCCTGTTCATTGTCAACGGTGATTATCTTCCCTTTAAATAAGGCGTCTTGTTTGTGCCTTCGTTCACTGATTTCTTTATGCGGCTGATTGTTTGATCGGATTCATAGATCAGAGTGGAGATGAATGGTCGTGCGTACATTAAAACGATCAGGTATGAGGCCGGTATTAGTTGGCCCTGTTTTCCTGACTGTCCCCATGAAAATCCTCGTCAGCTTTTAGCTTTCCACTAGTTTTACATGTGTTATATACAGTGCTTAGAGCTATGAGCGATTGTGTTTTATTTATATATTTTTATTGAACTTTAACAAAGTTTCTCTTTATGATATAAATATGATATTAGTTACATAGGTTACAAAAACACACAATAATTTCATTCGAAAGATTTTGAGTATGGCTACTTATATTAATAACTACATAGTAATTTTAAAAGGGTTTCGAAAACCTTGAAAAGTAGGTATAAACTTTAAACGAGAACGGACCCGCGGGCTTAGCTAGTATAACATTAAAGTTAAGGTGTATCTTTCTCATAATCCTGTTTACTTACGTTTTCCGTCAAAACTTTTGCTTTGTTTATGTTGAACCCAATTTATGTAATAACATGCATAGGTATAGTATGTATATTAATAAAATTTGGTAGCTACTTTATTGAAAAATTATCTTCCGAATGCTATTTCATCCGCGTGCAGTGGAAACTTTCTTTTTGATATATCCTAATCCTTTCCTAATCCTAATCCTAATTCCTAATCCTACTAATATTATAAAGGCGAAAGTTTGTAAGTATGGATGTATGGATGTATGGATGTTTGTTACTCTTTCACGTAAAAACTACTGAATGGATTTGAATGAAACTTTACCACAATATAGCTTATACATCAGAATAACATATAGGCTACTTTTTATCCGGGTATGGAAAGTACTTCCCTCAGAAAGCGGGTGAAACCGCTGGCGGAAGCTAGTACTATTATAAAGGCGAAAGTTTGTAAGTATGGATGTATGGATGTATGGATGTTTGTTACTCTTTCACGTAAATACTACTGAATGGATTTGAATGAAACTTTACCACAATATAGCTTATACATCAGAATAACATATAGGCTACTTTTTATCCGGGTACGGAAAGTACTTCCCTCAGAAAGCGGGTGAAACCGCTGGCGGAAGCTAGTCTATACTAACATTATAAAGATGAAGTATGTGTATATTTGCTTGAAGGTTCTAATTTCGGGAACTGCTCGTCCGATTTGAAAGATTCTTTCAGTTTTAGATAGCCCATTTATCGAGGAAGGTTATAGTCTACCGGTAGGCAAAATAGTTCTCACGGGAGAAGGATAGCTATTAGGTTACCCATATTACTGTTAAATTTTATCATAAGACATCGAGTACCTTTAACATAAACAAATAAAGTAACAAACGTGTAGTTCACGCCAAACTCTATGGCGAGCCGCATCTAAATTCCGAGCACAACGCACGATTACTCAAACATCATTAGCAATACTTAATTAATCTCTTTCAAAGCACCCAATAAAAATAAAATAAAACAAGATGAACAGTTAAATCTTCGTCAAATCACAACTAAACGAGCTCTCGGTTATTTACGACGTAGTTTAATACTAACTGAAGGGCGATCAGTTATCCAGTCATTAAGTTTAATATAACCCTTCTTAGTTAAGGTTCTGAATGTTTGTATGGTGTATAGGCGGGCATTTGTTCCCGTCTAGTTAACTTTGTGTTTTAAAAGGGGGAAAATAGTTGTTTGTTTTTAGATTCATTACTATATTTGAGTCCTTTGTCATTTGTATACCTTTAGCAGTCGTTACTGGTAGTCAGAAACCAGAAGCTCTGACAACCAGTCTTATCAGTATCGGGTTGACCAGGTGACCAGGTAACCAGGTTGAGGAAGTCAGACAGGTAGTCAACTAGTCATTCCACGTAAAACACTGGTACTCAGCTACATCCGGTTAAGACTGGAAGCTGATCCCAACATAGCTTGGGAAAAGGCTAGGCAGAAAAAATAACAATTTTTAGCGGTTAAACATACGCGTGAAGCGTTCTCGAAATTAGTGACAGAAATACCACAGAAGTTTTTCCTAATACAAAACAGCATAAATATACAAAAAAAAAGAAATCAAAAATACACAAAAACAAAAATAAAACATTACCTACTTATTCTTTTTTAATTAAAAACACGAATCACATTTTAATTTGTGCCGCGAAACTCAAATTTTGTTCAACAAATATTACTTAACCCTACAAATGAAGCTTGAATACATAACTAGAGCGAAATATGAAACTTTTTGGTTTGAAATAATTATCCAACTTTCACTGGAAAGTGGTGCTAGTTTAAATGGCCGTGACCCTTCAGAGGTAGTGGAGCGTGGTTTACGTGGGAACCCCTCGGCGCAGCCATGCTTGGTAACGCGAACTTCTTCGTATATGATATGAACTTTGAAAAATTCTTAGTAATTACGAATGCAGTATCTATATAATTCATCAAATTATATGCAGATAACCCTTCATTTTTTACTTGTAAAGAGTGTAATTGTTTTAGATCTTTCATTTAGATTTTACGCGTTCACTTTTAAAATAGATTTATGAAGTGTTAATGATCCGTCTTTATCATCATCTCCCGAGCCTTTTCCCAACTATGTTGGGGTCGACTTCCAGTCTAACCGGATACAGCTGAGTACCAGTGTTTTACAACGAGCGACTGCCAATCTGACCTCCTCAATCCAGTTGCCCGGGCAACCCAATACCCTTTGGGTTAGACTGGCGTCAGACTTACTGGCTTCTGAGTACCCGTAACGACTAACAAGGATGTTCAATGACAGCCGGGACCTACAGTTTAACGTGCCATCCGAAACACAGTCATTGGTGTCCAATATATACTTAGAAAATACATACAAACTTAGAAAATTTGCATTGGTACTTGCCTGACCTATAATCGAACGAGATCGTGAGGTTGGCTCTTTACCCACTCGGCCACCACGACTTATAATGATCCGTCTTGTAAAATGTTTTCTGTGCCATAAATACTAATGTAGTTGTTACTCGTAATAAATTGATTCAATCCACAAAATTACATCACGTTATTATAATGTAATAAAATAAAACAGATAGGCGATAAAAATCCGGAAATGTGTGGGAAACACGCGATTTTTGCATAAATACTAATTAATGGAGTAGAGTTTTGTTGTTTTTGTGTTGAAACATATTAGTTTGGTAACGCTAACAAACTGCTTTTTAAAATCTTTTACATATGTTCGTTTTTTTAGGCTACATTTTATAATCTGATACAGTATAATTTTCTCTAATTTACTTTATAATTGTATGATCATCAACCTGACGAGTTTGTGTGTTTAAACTCACGAATCTCAGGAACAACTGTTAGCTAATATTTAAATGTTTGATAGACCAACCCGCATTGAGCAAGCGTGGTGATTAACGCTCAATCCTTCTCTGTGTGAGAAGAGGCCTGTGCCCAGCAGTGGGACGATAAAAAGGCTGATGATGATGATGATAATCCATTTATAGAGGCCGGCTGTAGGCTACTTTTTATTAGGGTGCGCGGGGTAGTTTCCGTGGGAGTCAGGTAAAACTGCTGGCCAAAGATAGACTAGATAATACCCAACTCATACCCACCTTACACACAAGTTATATAAGGTGTCACTAATAACTAAAATACGAGTTTCCATCTTGAATTATATCAAGCTTCTTCAATCATCCAATATCGGGATTGCACATTTGAATCGCCATCCTTTGTGAGCGCTCACACGCGGTTAGCTGCAAGAAGCGATTCAATCTTGTACCTTTGTAACACATCTGGCTTTTGACATCGAATTCTACGTCAGATTTTCCGATGTCAGAATGTCAGAACTGTGGAATTAGGACGTCCAATTAGGGACCAGATTCGTAGACGATTAGTGAGGATTCGAATTTCTTGGAATTTTTTTTATGAGGATTTCTCGTATTCTTTTGTTTCTTGTTTCTAAGGAAAATCATTTTTGTGTTGTATCGCATTATCTACATAATATCTACTAATATCATAAAGGTAAAGTTTGTGTGTGTTTGTAACATCTTAGCGCGTAGACGGCAAGACTAATTTTTATGAAACTTTGCAGTAATATAGGTATCTGTATCAGTAATAACATAGATATGCGTAAATTTTTATTCATATGCTGTAAGAGTACCCTCGGAACGCGAACCTAAATTGCGGGGGCATTTAGAATATCCAAAAGAGCTAACATGTCATTCATTAAAGTACAAACAATCTCCCTAGAAAAATGTCTACAAAATAATGTCTTCCATAGCCCTAAACCGTGGAAATATTTAAATTACTGACGGAACCCGGAATGAACAGATAAAACGCTTAAAATCAGAATTCTTGATCAAAGTCAAATACTTTTAATCTCTTTTAAACGAATACTTCTTTTTCTTTTGAAGTTATCTCGAAAATATATAAACAGACTGTTTTAAATGCAAGGAAAAATAGCAAAAAGTAATGAGAGAGTAGAAGAAACTTTTAAAGACTGCGTTATAAAGAGCATTATGGAAGTTTAAGTCGTAGAAGAGCTGTGAACTGAGATCCCAAAGGACACCTGGAGTGCTGGAAGGCTTAATGTGTTATGATGCTGTGTTTGTGAAGATGGATGGAATTGTATGTTGCATTCATGCTTGTCTTTTTTTAAATAAACGAAAAAAATATGTCATTGAACTCCGTTAGTTGGGGGTATGTAGATATCAGTACCTAATAATAATGATGTTCACCTCGATTGTTGGTCATGGCGGCTGTTCTCTCTAAGGAAATTAGCCAACTGCACGGGACATATTATTATAGTGATCATGCACTTGCACATGAGAGATTATTCTCTCACTCTCCTAGCCTGATGAGAAGGCAATCCGATACGAACGGAGGAAGATCAGGCGCAGGACCGATCTTTACGTGTTCTATGAGCTGCTATTTGTAAAAGTTTCTTAAATCCCTCAAAGCAATTGAGTTTGTTTCGGCATTTCTTCTCAAGGCAGTCAGTTAGGAAATGCCGACCTCATCTCGTTATTTAAAAAAAAATGTGTTCACGTGTAAAAGTGTTGATTTCAACCTATTTGCAAAATAAATATCATTTATATATTTTTCACCATGCGACTACTAGACCAACGAGGCCGTCAAGGGATATATTACTGTATTATTTTCCATGTACTATGCTCTCATTTGTTTTTAAAAGACAAGAAAAAACTATGTACATATATCTGTAAACCCACAAAATAAATCTCCAACCAGAGTCCCCAACCATTAAAATCACACAAGTCTTTTAGTTCACCCTTTAATTTCCCTGTCAGAATCTGACTTCTCCTTAACGGGCCCGTAATTACATGGTCATTAATTTGTGCCCACACAACAGACCATTGTTGGCCTATTTCTTATGGACAAAAAGAGGCCTTTGTGAGGCCGTCAAAACACAGTTGAAAGTCTGGGGAAAATAACCAGATGCAATTAATACTAGCTTTAATTAGAGGTGGGAATAACTAGTCGATTATGTTATCGAGTTTAGAAATCGACTAAATCTAAATGATCGATTGAAATGATTTTAGTGTTACCTGTAAAATATGAATTAATATTTTTTATGTTCCTTATGAACTATGTGATTTTTATGGTAAGAATTTTTATCAGCATTGAAATAAAGCCTGTCATTTTCTTCAATCTTGCAAATGAGAAAGTGAGAATTAGTCGAATAGAAACTGTTGCTACTAAGCCGAGGAATTCACGATCTATAAGATGATACGATTATTATAACGCTAATAACTACGATAACTACGTTTAGTTTCTAGGCAGTAATCGTCAAATAACCTCGCAGCTCATAAGTTGAAACGACAAATGTTTCTTGTTGTTTCTCATACAGTAAATTATTGCCTACGTTTACGCTTCATGAGTTTTATGTCTTTTCGAGTCATAAAATTGACTAATCGATGTTGTCAAGTGGGATATGAGTAAATGCCGAAATTTTTTAGTTACTTTATTTACTTTATGGACATCTGTGTGTATACGTAGGAGAATTATTAGTTTTAGTTGATTTATGTGGTTATACTAATTTTGTAAAGCATAAGAGTTTGTTTGTTTTTTTTTTTTATAACTCGCTAATCACAGGAACTACTTGATCGATTTGAAAATTAATCTCAGTGTTATTTGGCTTATATATTGACGAAGACTTTATATGTAATCTTTTCATTCCGCTGACGGATGATACTAAGTAAATAAAACTAACATGAATGACTCGATCAGACTTTTCATAGATATACATGACATAACTGCTAGACATATATAGTAGATATAGAATGGTAGTCAAACACATAACAAACAACGACTAAATACCATTAGTCTGTTACACTTATTTCCCATCACTAGTGTTTTATACAGAACAAAAAGTAGTGATGGAAACGTCGGATCAATTTAAAGCCAGTCCGAAGCTTGATTGATGGAGGCTTTGACGAAGTAAATTAAGAGACTCTTCGACTTTTTTTTCCTTTTTTAGTCGTGATGTGGAGCGTCAATTAGGCTCCTAGATTTATTTAAAGAAAGTTTGGACTTTCGCTAATTTATTTCTAAGAGGAAATATAGAATTCTATTTGCGGAAGTTTAATTTGTGGAGAAAATCTATTGAAAAGTTTATCAAATTAGTACTTGTGATAGTTTGACCTTAGAATGAGGAGATGAAACTTGAACCTTATTAGACTTCAAATTGAAGTTAGTTCTCTTTGAAATAAAAAACTTCTTTACCTACCTACTCATACTATTTACACGTGCCAATGTATTTTAAGCATGGGTCTATGTTTCGCAAACAAAGACCCATTTTTAGCCCAAAAACACAATTCGAACTTAGACGAAGGCGACATATATTTAGTTCAAAACGGAAATAAATAAGTTTTATTTTCTTAATGTTTCACGGGTAACCCAGTTTATACTAAAAGGGGATCTATAAGGTACCTTGAGATAAGCCGGGGAGGTATTATCGTATAAATGGGAGGGAACACGCGAGGACCGACTCAAAGGGATAATGCTTTGATGTGTTGGTGTACTATCTCTGATATCATTTGATTGTAACACGAATAATTGAGAATTATTCCTAGAAGTGGAATTTTCTTGGGGTAAGCAGATTACAACCCCTGCCTCAGTTTTTTTTTTTGCAAATTAAGTCTGTAGCCAGTATCATAATCTGCGGATTGTGCAAAAACATTTTTTTTTGATGTATCCAACATGGTAACTTTCATAAGACTTTTTTTAAGATTTGAAAGTTATATGTATTACTCTATCATATTTTCCTTTATGAATGTGGTTCAAGTGACCCGATAAACAGCGACAACCCTGCCCCGTTCGGGACCTAATTCTGTAATCAGCAATCCGGGCCCCTTCAGGGAATATAGAACAACCCTTATACATAATCTACACTGAAAACAAGCACCCTGTTACTGCAATATTATCACCTACACATCCTCCATCCACAATCACTTGCTTAGCTATTAAATATTCATCCCGAAACTCGTCGTAAACAGTTAACCGTGAAAATGCGATGTGGGGCCATAGCGACCATATAGGACGGTATAGGACAAGCGACCTCCCATAGGAACAATTCGTAAGGCCATTGTACAACGACCGACGATAATTAATGTATTTGTAACACGAACCTTATTAGGCTGGTTCCCCGGATAGTTTAGTCTGAACATTTTTGGTATGTGAATAATGTGTTCTGGGTTTTAATAATACATAACTTGTTGCGAGACGATTCTGTGCTATGTTCAAACGATTCAAGTAAAATTACTTGAAACAACATTCGTGGAACGTGCTCTAATTACGGCGCTGAAACATTTTGCGTTCCATTATATGTAGTAAGTTAATTAATTTTATCTTTGAACTCAAATCGATATAGCAACATAACAGTTTACTACTTTGAAACGGGGCACAGAAACGATAGGTAGTTACTACGTCTAAGAGCACAATATATGTTCGCTCATAAACTTAAACGTAGAAAGAAATACAATAAACAAAATTATGCTCAACGGAAAAATAAAACTCGGCAAGCCTGAGGTACAACAGTGTAGTGGTGCGCATTCAAAGGGGACGAGGTACGTGTATCGCGTGCGACTGACACCGGAACCTAGCCTTTTTTCTAAGAGATCCTTTGTTGGACTTCCTTTGGCTAGAGGGAGGTCATCTAAGGGGGTCTATTGTACCCGGTCAATTTGAATATTCAAGTATGGGGTACGCTTACTAAACGATGTCAATGGCTACCATATAGAGTGGGTTTTTAGGACGCAACCCGTTGCAGCAATTAGGTTTTAATAGGTGCTTACGTTTGGGCGCTGGAAGGGTTATTCTTTTGTTTTTTTTGTATTCATTTTTGATTATGACTTAATTGGTATGCTTCTCTTTGTTTGCTTCCACATGTATGATATCCGGAAAATTATCCTCTTTTTAATCAACAAACAGGGTTCATGTTACTGGCTTTCCATGATTTAAATTCGACAAACAAACTGGCAGTGCTAAGCCAATTTATTTTATTTATATAAAATACCGCAATACCTTCAAACGGAATTGACAGTAACATTTTACATATTCAACATATCATATATTTAAATTAATTATAAAATAATATGTAATCCGACTATTCTCGTTCCATTTAAAAACTCATTTTCAATGCACTAGCATTTATTTTGGTCGACAAACTGACACTTCGGTTCGGATTGCATCGGTTTAACAATAAATAGCCGAAAATGCCCGCCAAATGTCCGCCATCATGCATTTTTATTTATGCTAGACACGCCAGTACTAATTTTACGCTTTTCCGTTAAAGTAAATAATATATCTGGTTTTAAATTAACTAGATTGGCGTGGAAATTTATCCTTGTATGTTTTAGGGTGTGTTTTTTTAATATATTAAATTTTTATATGTAATATGAACTTTTCGCTACCGGTTTCATCCGCCCAGAGCACTAATTCGCTTTTCAGTATAAAAAGTAGCCTTATAGTCTTCCTCGCTAAATAGGCTTCTTCCACTGAAATATTTTTCCAAATCGGACTAGTTGGTCGTCTAATATTAGCGCTTTCAAATCAAAAACTTTTCAGCTTTATAATATTACTACCATCCCCTGTTGTAACACTAAAAGGTGGTTGATTTCTAAAGACACCATTACGAGTACAGCTCCGCTCCATATATAGGGCATATATATATATATATTTATAAATTTCAACGTCTTTTACTTCATACAGCAATTTCATACAACATTCCATTCGCCATTGGGGTTGAATTTCGCAAAATCCCGTGTTAACGAGCGCCTACGTTCTAAAAGGAATCCAATGCATGATTTGAGCCTAACCAAGTCAGAGATTTCCAGTTTTATATATTTAGATAGATTCTAGTAACGCTGAAAACAAACTATAAAAATAGTTCTGTAGTGTATTTTTAACCCTATCCAAGACACAGATAAAACAGACAGGAGCTATCAACACTAACAAAATATAATTCAATCAGATTTACACAGAATATTTGGTGCGTGATACCAACCTATATAAGCAGAGAAGCTAAACATTTTGAACAGAAGCCAAATATATTCAGTACAGCATTCTTGATTACTTAAATCTAAGGTTACACTCATATATGTAAACGTTATGTAAACATGGCCGCTTATCTAAGTGATATTGTACCTGAGATTAGCTTGGTAACTTAATGTATGTTATGTTGCTTGAACGTGGGAAGTGTTCTTAGATTTTAACATAATAATTGGTTGCATTATTTATACACTTGCGTCTGGAATTTAGTTGGTAGCGTCTGGTTTTCTAGAAAGGGTGATAAATATTTAAAAATACTTTTCAGAGTAATGTTTCGTTTCTAAGCGTGGGATGCATTTTGATTTTAGAAAATGTTCTTTGACACTTGTGAAGTTTTATTTTATTTCGATAGCTCGATTGATGTCTTTGTACTCTTTAACGTAATCTAAAATCAATAATTCAATCACCAATCGTTCAAGTCACAGAAATCAATTGACAATGCTGCTTATGCATCCGATCAAAGTCGTGCACACGAAAGGGCTTCGTTCCAATGAGCAATTACATCGACGACCGCACCATAGTCAGACCACGTCTGATTCAGAACCAGACGTTACACCAGACCTATTGGTCTGAATAAGATTAATCTATACATTGCACCTGCTGCAATGTCGTGTCTTCAATTTCGTGTAGACCCGGATAATAATTCTCCCACTTCCATTCGAATGGTATTAGGATCTAGATTTAGGACTTACTTGGAGAATTATGTTGTCCATTGATATATTATGGGTCCTCATACATTTAAACTGCAATATTGTTCATGCATTTGTACAGACGCCTACACATCAAGCTACTACTATCTGTCAAATTTCCTTAATAGATTTTAATTTTTCTTGGTTCAAAATTGTTTGGGAAAATTTGACAGTTTTGGGTAGCTTGATGTGCTGGCGTGTTTATAAATTAACCCAAATATAGAAATTATTTCAACATTATTTTTATCGAACGTTCTTTACAAAGATATGAATAAAATTGTAAGAAGAAATATTCCTAATGGTTGACAGCGCCTGCTTTCGGATTCATTTCTAATACAAATTAGGTACAGTAAAAGCCAGAAAAAATCGACTCAAAGAATATAAAATCTAATTATACCTTTTTATTCCGCAGCTCGAGAACACACGTCACACCACGTTACAAGATTAAGACACTCGAGACACCTAGACACCAGCGTGTACCAGCCGATACACACATCCACCGTGAGTATAAAGCTTTATACATCACCCCATCAGACATTCTCATTTACCACAATCATCAACCTGCCCCAAAAAGCTTTATCCCCATAGATTTCGTGTTATTTTTACGCTTCTTTATTTCAATATTGAATATATTGATGATACTAGATGTTTTGCATGAGTATTCATATTTTAATGTAAGTATATGTACATGTTAAAATGCAATACTATAAGATTTAATTAGCACCCATGGAATAACGTAAGTTATATTCACTTCTCATAATAATTGTCCCTATTTTAATCCAAAATAAGCGCTTCACGGATTACATACAGGTACCTACATAACAATTGTTTAAACACACATTAATTATATTATTTACTAAGTATATTTTATTTATGCAATGATTTCTGCAATTGCAGTGCGAATTTTTTTTTTACACTAATTATGTTCATGTAGGAATTATTATAGTATTTTTTTTTTGCCTTGCAACGCTTATTTTTGAGTAAAATATTTATGTATTTTTTTAATTTTGTTTCTTTTTATGTACTCTTCTTTAAATTAAAAAATATGTTTGACGTCATTGCATGTTGACTAAAAACTAATTGAATGACATAATATTTTTTACACAATTGTATGTTTGTAATAACAGTTATTTTTTAATTAGACTATATGCACAGACGATTGTTGATGTCCAATTTTTTTAATTATTTTAGTTGACTCGCCCATTTCTTACTAAACAAAAGTGTTTTTCACACTTCAACATAACTAATTTTAAGATTATTAATTTTATTTGGATATTCCGAAAAGAAAGATTAAGGGCCAGTTTCATGATGCCCGAATGGCCACTATCTACCACATAAATTCAAAAAAATGGAACAGAATTTGTATGAAATTATCTACCAAATAAACTATCTGGAACTTATTCATAGTTGTTGAAACAGGTCCTAAGAAACAAAAAACCCTTCGTATTCAATTTTTAAAATAGCATTTGTTTTTTTCTTTAGAAATAAAAACACCGCGTTACTAAGAAATGGGTGAGGTCGTTAATTCGTAGATAATGGTGTATGTAGATCAATATTGACGTAGAGGCATGGCCTAATGCGGTTTCAGTTCGTAGCAGCGGCGGTCCCGAAACTCTCGGTTAAGGATAACCACAAACCACTGTTCACTGAGTGCCTGAACTACAGGCCGACCGTCAAGGAAGAGCAGCCTCCCGGGACCTACGTGTTCACAGTAAGCACCTTTTTATATCATTTAAATTTAAGCGGTTAAGATGTAGGTTGAAATTTTTGGCCAGACATGTACGGCCTGTCTTGGTTATGGAGTGAGCTACATTTCTATTAATATTTCCCTGGACTCTTAAAGTCTGCCTGCCTCGTTGATCTAGTAGTTGCATAGCGCGTCTGCTGTGCACGGGGTCTCGGGTTCGATTCCCGGGTCGGGCCGAAATAGCTTTGGTGGCTTTTAAGAGAGTTTAATAAAACAGCCCAGAGTCTGAAAGTTGGTGATTGATACGCTCGTGCATTGGAGAGCACGTAAATATGGGTCCTGCGCCTGATCTCTCCGGTCGTGTCGGATTGCCGTTTCATCGGACAATGAGAGTGACGGAATAGAGAGTGCACCTGTGTCCGCGTAAATGCTTGTGCAAAGTCATCA
This sequence comes from Heliothis peltigera, assembly GCA_958496145.1. Lineage (NCBI taxonomy): Eukaryota > Metazoa > Arthropoda > Insecta > Lepidoptera > Noctuidae > Heliothis > Heliothis peltigera. The sequence continues at coordinate 4,791,847 of OY292341.1, forward strand.
CTGTAAACTGCTTATCTAATCATAATTTTGCGACGCTCAAAAGACAAATAGAAGCCAAAAGAAGTCATGAATAAAATAAGAAAATTCTTTTTTCAACAAAACGCTCGCAAATGCAAAATACGTAAGCAGTACCTATTTAAAGGATAGCTATCGAAAGCGGATCTAAACGAGGGATGATTGAAACGTACCCTATGATAAAAATATGAGTGAAAATATATATATAAAGAAATAAATAAGATTCCTCATAGTGACTCGACATTATATTATGGATTGAGGAAAAAATACTGTTTATCCGTTTGTGAAATCGACTTCCGATTTCGTTTGATCAATCACTTAATATTTTATGCGTCAAACGAGCACCGTCGTATGAAAATATTGCCTTCTTATATCTTGCGAATATATTTTGCTTAACAGTTTCTAAACCTTCTAAAACCTTCTAAACCTAAATTTTTTTTTAAGTGTTTTGTTATATATTTTTATTATTTTATATAGTGTAAATACTGCCTTACCACATATTGTATATGACCAAAAATGTCGTATGAAAATCTTCACGTACCTACCGGAGTTGTTAACGTTGATATAATCTATGGATAGGACCAAATATGTTCCCTTGCGGCATTCCAAGTCTATCGAAACTTGCAAAGGATCCTTTTTTGACATCAAAACATTTTATACTTTCATATTTTACTAAAATATAGTAATCTATTTTAATATTATAAGGCTTAAGAATTTTTTTGTTTGCTAACGAACGCGCTAATCTCCGGAACTACTGGTCCGATTTGAAAAAATAATTCGAAGATAGGCTTCGTGAAGTAGTTCCCACGGGACGCGGGTAAAACAGCTGGTGGATACTAGTTTTTAATCATACATATTAACACAATGTCCAATTTTAGGTCCATGCTGATGACAAAGACCCCAAAGACATGGGTGGCACGGTAACATACAAGTTCGTCTCCACTCCCGGCGAGAAGGAGAGGTTTCACGTCGATCCTATGACAGGGATAATTACTACAGGGGATGTAAGTATGCAAACACCTTCAATTATAACATTTCTGAACATATCAACTGGTGATATAAAAGATAAATACAAAAAATTAAATTGAATAGCTGCATCATCGATCAGCATTAACTTCAGCAAGTTTATGGACGAAATTGTGATTAAATACAGAAAAATAAAGGTTTAAATTACTGCCCCTGGCTGGAGGCCTTAAATTCTAGGCATCCGCAGGGAATAAGTCCGGTTAAGCAGTAAACAGCCTGTCTAGGCTGAACTGTGAGATGCCATTAAAAAAAAAATATACTTATATTACTTAGGAGCATTTGAACATATCGAACCATTTCTCGACCTTCTTTAGTGATTGCTAACAATATTCTATTATTTGCTTTTTACTACTGAATTCAAAGCCGAGAGTAATGGAGCGGAGGTAGGTGATCAGAGGCATCAACACATATAAATTTTAAAAGCTAATACTGTTAATATATCACAGATGTTTGACCACGATGAACCGTCCAGAGAGAAAGAAGCCTACATAACAGTACGAGCTAGCGACAACGGTCAACCACAGCTCGACGATGCGTGTACTATCAAAATTATTATAGAAGACATCAATGACAACCCTCCAGTATTCGACAAAGTTGTGAGTATATTTTATCCAGATAATGTTGACCCAGAAAATTAAAACACTCTAGATAAAGTTGAAAAATATGTGATTAAATTTTTAACTAACAGTTTCAGTCATACTAAACTTTAAATCTTTAGGATTGATCGCAGTATGTTTTAATAATGTTGTTTTCAAAAATGTGTCATTGTTCTCTGTGTTATCTCATCAAATGGTTTTTGTATAATTGCTTACAAGCTTACTTTGATGGATTCTTAATGAAGTCTTTCTCCATACTTTGGCGTGTACCGTTAGCTTCAACTCGCAGCTGATAATTTCTTCCTAATTGTGACTAATTGACTGTTCGTTCATTAGCCTCAAAACGTGGCGCAGACTATATTAACGCTTGCCTGTTTTTCAAAGGTCTTCCGTGGAGATGTCTGGAAGGTTTGTCCTAATGAGAGAATTTCACAAAACAGAGAGAGTTCCGCACAAATAAAATGACATTAAATTGCAATTATTACTTGTATCATATGTATATTTGTTCGATTGTTACCATTGCTGTTCATTATAAAGTTCATTTTGTATTTATCAGAGCCGTGGTACCAATTGAAATTAAGAAAGTTTTTTTTGAAAAGTATTCTATTTCTCTACTTGCATGTTGCTGCATGTCTGATTTAGGACCATAAGCCGCCGCTCAAGGCGTTATTGGTAATAATATTTTATGTGTTTTGTGTGTTTCAATACACTTTCTTTGCACATTTGTAGTTGGTGTGTTTTCTTTAGCTAGGCTGCTCTTTCCCCCTAGGCGCATTTTATCACACTGCACGATTATAATTATTTTGGAAAAAAACTTTCTCTAAGCTTTGGGCATGCTTCGCGTAGAACATGTCTAAATAGGTATCTATATTCGGTGCTATCTACACTGTGTGAAACAATATCTTCTTGATTTTTCAAGGTTTCAAAATGACGGATGCAACAACCTTTGCCCAAATTGATGAAAAAGATATATTTTTCATTAAACTCGTATTCAAAGTCTTAAAACGTTGTGGTAATTTGATGCCCTATCTAACTTGTTTTTTTATGTATACAGTCGTATTCGGAGTCGGTCCCTCAAGACTTAGCGAGCGGGAGGGAGGTGATGAGGATATCTGCGACGGACATAGACGATGGAAATAACTCCATTGTCCATTACAGTTTGGACTCCAATTCGCCGGACCAAGCCTATTTTTATATAGATCCAGATAACGGAGTCATATTTTTAAATAAGACTATTGATGTAAGTATTCTTTTTAAATGTACTATTTAAGACTTTAGACCCTACACTTTTTACGTCAATTGAAAATTGCGAATAAATGAATAATAAAAATGTCCATGGTTTCTTGTGAACTTAATAGACGAATAAAGAAGTAGTGTAACTTGTTAATTTATTGGCAGCTGCACTTATGTTACCAATAAAGACTGAATGTAATTTTAAATCTATAACACTTAATTAAAAATCATCATCCAAGTACAATGTACATGAAGCAACTCCAACATAACAAACCTTATCGGTAACACAAGTCGTTACATAAATACGTTTACTTTTCCTTTTATAAACTTCTCCATCACGTGGAGCTAATTAATTTGTTTTCTTTGAAACAGAAAGCGCCGGGATATAAGTTTAAGCTGAGTGCGATAGTAAAAGATATGGGGAACCCGCCCCTACAAAGTTCTATAACTTTAGACATCCAAGTTGTGGAGTCGAACAAGAAAAGTCCATCGTTCATTGAAGTACCTGATCAGCCGATTAGATTAAAAGAAAATTATTCGGATTTCAATACGCCGATTGCTACCGTGAGGGCTGTGTAAGTATGACTTTTGGTTACTTTTGTTCTTAGAAATTCATTTTGAATGAGCTTGGAATCGAGCAAATTGTTAAACTTGAATTTTGTGTTCAAGAGGATCGTGCAATGAAATGTTATAATAGAAAGGAGGATCACCTAACACAATGTTAAGTACGGTTTGGAAACAAAATATTTGTGGCCGAATTCTGACACGTCATATAAAATGTTATTACTGAAAGTGTAGTAAACAATACAGGGATAGCAATTAAAGTATTAGACTTGTGCGAAAGATCCTCGAGTACGTCCCTATCAAGATATTAGACGATTAAAGTTTTACAAAGTTCCAACGATAGGCCTAGAGATACCAAATCTTCAGTGGGCTAAAGCTTCAATCTAGACCGAAACTTTAAAACTTAGTTTTCGATCAGATGTTATCTCCATTAGTTTAATCATTCCTGCTAATGTCAGTTTTGTGGTTAATTAAACTTCTGAATAAGTTTTTAGTGTTCTCGTTGTCGTAAAGTTGCAGTCCGAAAGTCGTTTGAGTGACGGCTTACATTGTAATATCTTGGCTTCATTTTACGCTAATTGGTGTAACATTAAGTTTAGTCCCGTAGTCTGTAGTTTTAAGTACAATTAGTAGTCTATCGTCACCAGCTGTGAGATCGTATTGGGGTGGATTACGAACAGAAAAACTTAAAATTTAAATTGATACTAGACGTATCTTATCAGTCTTACTTGTCTACGAAACTTTTATGGGTAAATGTTTTAGAAAATTTTACGAAAGCTTTAGATTTTTATATTTTTGAAGGCTTCAATGTGACTATCCTTAAACAGGTCAAATATACCAGAAGAACAGAAACTCCAGTTTGAGCTAGTGCAAGGTCAGACTGAACAGACGAACAAATGGCACACTTTCGTCTTAGAACCAGAAGCGAACTCGGCGTACATTAAGCTTGGAAACCATCTGGATTTTGAGAAGATCACTGATTACACGCTCACTGTTAGAATTCAGGTAAAAACTAATTCAAGTATACATACAATGCAAATAACCTCTGTATCGGTTTAATTAATATTAAGATATTTTGAAATTTAGACAAAATATAATTTGACATAATACGATGCAACATATAATTCCTACTGTATTGTTAGTGTTCTCAAATTATTTGTAAGTACCTACAAATCCAGCCTTAGGCCACGTAAAATAATTAAGACCCCAATTTTGTTTAAATAACTGATTTATATCTTAAAACTCAATTACAAAAAAGGCTGAGCCAATCAAATCCGATAACCACGATAAGGTAATTCGAAAATTAGATCCCTTAATTATAAAACTAAAAGCAATTTAACTGTTAACAAACCTTCAACTTTAAATGCAAATACAACGAGTACAACTAATTGTATATTTTTTCAACAGAACAATTACAAACTGGCAGCTGAAACTATTATTCAGATCGAAGTCGAAGATGTGAATGATAATATTCCTATATTCAGTGAGATTCGTACAGGAAGTGTGCTTGAAAACGAGAACCCAGGAACGCCTGTTATGCAAGTCAGAGCATTTGACGCCGATGGAACATCAGCGAACAACCAAATTACCTATGAACTAGGAGACCCATCTGATCCTTTTGCTATAGACAGTATAACTGGCAACATTACAACACTTAAAATGTTTGACAGAGAAGAAAGGAGTTTTTACAACATAAAGATTATAGCTACTGATAATTCTGAATCAGCATTGATTCCTGGCAAACATAATGCTGGCCAGCAAGTATTTTTGATAGAGATAGCTGATAAGAACGATAATCCTCCTCACTTTACTCAAGATACGTATGTGGCCGAGTCTATTGCAGAAAATGCTAATATTAATGAGTTGGTTACTGTTGTGAACGCTCTGGATATTGATACAGGTAAGGCAAATAAATGTCTACCACTTGTCCTTTTTAAGTTTGGGTCATCATTGTGTGTGTTTGCCATCAGGCGTTTTTATTATTCTCTGATGATAGTCTTAGATGTTTCCGACGTATGACAAATATTTATATCTACTATACTATTGTCAATATTTGCTTATTTATTTGTTGCAAGTTTCTAACCATTACTATTCGTGCAACAGCTTCCGTGGTCACCTACAGTATCGTCGCTGGCAATACGTACGATGCGTTCGTCATCAGAAACTTCACTGGCGAGATCAGGGTCAACAATGAGCTTGATTACGAAAACATCACTAGCTACAGCCTCGACGTCAGGGCTTTCGACGGCATCTATGAAGACTATGCCAAAGTCATCATTAATATTGAGAATTTGAATGACAACCCTCCCGTGTTTTTGGCCAATTATACCAAAACTATTGAAGAGGAGAAGCTATATGAAGGGTGTATTGTTAAGGTAAGCACAATCCGTATGTTTTTTCAGAGTATTGTTGAAAATTTGACAGAGAACCCCAACCCAATGTAAACCCCATCAACATGAAATAGTTATAGATTTGTACCACATAAGTATACCATATAATTCACACATCTGCGAAGCAAATTCAGTGTTTTTTTTTTCATGTTCATAGCTTTTGTTGTCCCTACTCGTTTGTTTATAATGGTTTTTCTTTCTTTCATAAGAACAAAATTTTACTTCGATCTTAATTAGATTCTAAAATTTGCTGACGAGAGTCGAAGGAATATTTATTTTAAAAGGTTTCTATAGAATCCTATCAGCCGATTGTGTGTATACCTACTAGAAGATATTGAACATGAAAAGTCCCTACTCCTTATTCTTCAGGTGGAAGCCTACGACCCTGACATCAAAGACAGAAATGCTCCTCAAAACATCGTCTACTCGCTAGTCAAGCACGAACAAAAGGAATTCCTACAAATTGATAATGACGGCTGTCTTCGTTTAACCAAGCCCTTGGATCGGGATCAGCCTTTAGGGTTCACGAGATGGCAAATCCTGATAATGGCTGCTGACCATGGTGGAAGGTTGGGTTCAGACAGCTTGAGGTCAACTACAGAAGTGATTTTGGAGCTCACCGATATCAACGATAATGCACCGTTTTTGACGAATGTAAGTACTTTTATGTTATTTTACTTTAGGGTTTTATATCATATTGAAGCCGCTTGGATCTCAAGAATTTCTTAGTATATGTTACACACATCCGAAACTGTTTTACTTTCAGAGGTATGAAATTAGTAATATGCCAAAAATCTTTACGGAATATCGCAGATTTAATCCGACGTATTAAAGTAGATATTATATCACGCTTACTCTTTAAAGATACCCAAGCACAGATAGCAGCACATCAAGCTACTACAATCTGTAAAATTTCCCTAATAGATTTTCTACTTTATTGCTGAAGCATATATAGTTCAAAGTAGATTGGGAAAATTTGACAGTTTCGGTTAGCTTGATGTGCTGGCGTCTGTACCTAAATTAATATAACTTATGAGTATGCAATAGTAACGAGCTTACAACCACAAACCAAATTTTCCTCTTAGGAACATGTCAAAAATAATCGATTTATCCTAAGCTGTAGACTACATTTCTGTTAGATGTAATTTATTTTTATGGACGAGGCTATAAATAGGTTGTTCAACAAATAAACTAGGTCTAACTGACCTGTAAATAAACTATAATGGTGTTCCAACATTTTTGATCACGCCCACCCTGATGGTATGATTGATAATGCGGTTGAAGACTATGCATAGACTAGTAGAAGGACCGACGATCTATCAAATCGGAGGGGTGAAACAGTACATAATAATATTATATAGTATAATGAAAATTCTCGTTTATATTTATTGTACAGTAGAACCTTTGTAAGTAACAGTTAATACTAGAGTTTGTTGCTTGAAAAGGTTGATCTTTAATTTATTTTTTAAATTGGTTCTTGTACGTTGGAGGATAAAATCTATACATATAATAAAATGGTAGAAAAGTCAAAACTGTACATTGAATATTTTTTGAAAAGAATAATTGGGGCGTGTTCTAAAATCGATATCGAAGCCAAAAATATAGTTTTTAGAATTTTTGTCTGTTTGTCTGTATGTCCGGGATAATCTCGAAAAGTACTGCATAGATTTGCTTCAAATTCGGCATGAATATAACTAAGAGGTCGGGTCAACATATAGGCTACATATACATATTATTATCACGCTATCACTACGGGGGTGGGGGTCAATGTTTAATCCTAATGCCCATGCGAACGACGTCGCAGGCAACAGCTAGTATGTAATATAATTTAATGAAGAAAATTGGGGAAGTAGGTACTTATTGCACATATTTTTAAATTCGATACCAATGACACTTTTGTAATAAGTTCAATTAACCAAGTAGGTAGCATATTAAACCTTACATTAAGCTCAAGTATTGAGTTCTTTTATAGCTTCGGGATGTTTGTTTAAGCACTAAAGTTTAGTGGTAATAAATTTTAAAACACGCTTTTAAGATGTGGAATGAAGTGAGGAAATTAGGAGAAACAAAATTATTTCAAGTTAAGAATACTTAAATATTGGTAACAGCTACGTACTTAAATATATTGAACATATGTATTTTAATGCTCTCAATAAAATAGCTCTACTACATAATCATGTACTACGTATTGAAAAGACATTTTGATATGGTTAACGAGATTCTGCGAGTCTCGCATGATCATCATATCATGATCATCATCTCTCTACGAGAAGAAGAGAATAAATGTAATCACTATATATACAACTGACACCTAATATAGCAAGAGTTGATGGTTGCTAGACCGCCTATATTTTAAAAAGACTCATGCTTTATATGTGCGTCTATCCTACAGTGGGTATGAAAGATTGAATACTAAAAATGTTTATTGATGGTAGCTTTAATGCAGGAAGCGACAGCTTTATAATGACATGTAAGACTACTGGTCAACAAATTTAAATTAATCATAACGACGAAAAAAAAGCATACGGTTTAAAAAGAGAGAAAATGTCGCACAATCAAAATGGGCTTAAAATATCACGGGAACTACAGAATTTTCAATTAATTAATACCTTCCATATTGGACCCGTAAATAAACTTACATACTGAAACATTTTAAAACTCATTTAAAGTGAAATGTAGTGAGTTACTCATCGTTCTGTAGCCATTGTGTTTTACAGAATATTTCAGAAGATATTGCTACCGATAAATTTGTTGTGAGCCATTACTGTTCAACATTAGCGGAAGGATCATTGGTAACTGAGTATGTATGCTACAGAGTCCGAACTACATACATATGTACATATATTTTAATTCAGGTTGGAAATCTGTGGGAGAACCAATCAACAGCTTAGACGATAGTTGACATCTAGTCAAATTCAATTGATTTATTGAAGTGTCCAAAGCTGATAGTTTCAATGCCATTTACACGAAATTAAATAACTGTAACGTAAAAATCTCACAGATTTTTCACATCAAGCATTCTCAAGTATAAATACATAGATATTAATTAAATTAATTTTAATGAAAACAATTTTTCCCTTGAAATAGTAGATGGAACTCACATTATTTTTAGATGCTGTATTTTATTTTTGACGTAGTAAACTACCCAATTACCACCTTAAAGTAACTACGATTTTTTTTTCATTTTCTTCGACATTAATGACTATTGATTTTAAACTGTCAGTTGTGTTGCGTCAAGCTTTTACTATTTTTCAGTCTACTTCTTACATATCAGTCAGTTGTTTTTTAAATAAATGTTATAGAACTCGCGTAGCAACAAAACATAAATGTTTCACATCTCTGTAGCATTACTGCTCCATGTTATTGAGTTCAATGCCTGTATTACACCTTTATGGTACACTAGCCGTTAAACAGCAGTAGCTAGTAACTGTATAACCTAATATATAGCATTTTTATTTAGTATCCGTTTACTTTGTTCGAACTTAAAATGTTCAGTTCGATCTTGGATTTATGTGCCTCTTACGTGGTCTATCATCGTGTTCAGAAACTGACAATTAATAAGTAAGTTTATTTAGAATGTGTTTGTTTTATATTTTATCTTGTTAAAATAAAAAAAAAAAACCTTAAAAAGAGAATGGGTTTCAAGAACTCTGAACCTCCTTCTTTTTGGAAAATAAAATAGTCTTAAGGCCTGTTTCACCACCTACGAATAAGTTCAAGTTAGTTTATTTGGTAGATAATTTTGTACAAAATCTGTTCCATTTTTGGATTCATTCGGTAGATAATGGCTATTTGGACATCGTGAAACTAAACCATATTATAATTCCTATTTTAACGGCCAGTTTCACCGGTTACGGACAGCCACTAATCTACCAGATAAATTAAAAAATGGAACAGAATTTGTATGAACTTATTTACCAGATAAACTATCTGCCTATCTGGAACTTATCCGTAACCGCTGAAACGGGCCCTAAATATAGATTTTTTATTTGACAACCTGGGCCCAGTCTAAATTTGATGGCAATAGAAATGATATGTAAAGGCGAGCTTATCATAATAAAAAAAGAGAAAACTAAATTGAAAAACTAGAAAGAAATATTCAACAGATTTTTACTGAAATAGTTCTGAACAACGAAACCTGTTTTCAGTGTTCCAAAACTGGTATTTTCGTAGTATTTTCTTAGCATTCAACAATTACTATCGTAAGATTTATCTCCGCATAAATCTTCTTCGTTCGAGCTAGATTCCTTCGGAAATGTGTTTGTGTAGGACCGAGTCGTGTTTGTTTAGGCTTAGTATATGATTAATATCACGTTGCCCGGGGCTCGGGAAACAATCATTCGTATATCCAGCTTGCAACGCTTGTACGTTACTATTGTTTATATATTTATGACGTTGGTGTAGTGGCCTTTATAATGGAACTAACAATGGCCAGTATTGATGTGGGTCATATTTTTTAATTCTTGATATAACCTCTTTTATATTCAGTTCCAGTATCATGAACTAGGTTTCAAATTTGTATATTTATATTAATAAGTATTATGGACAATGAACAAATTAAACAATATTCATATTTCTCAGGCTCGTTCCTATTAATATTAAGCATCAGTATTTAGCATAAAACAATTTTATGCTCCAATTCACCAACTAATCAATACAGATGAATCCTTATTCCAAAGTTGAATTTCAAAACATCGCCGACCGCTGAACAATTTTAACCTCAACCCAGTTCGACTCCGCCGTTCTATAGTCTATGGTACGTATTGCCTAAAATATCCATATTCTAGCCGTAGCCGGCACCAGCTTATTTCGAATTCGACCATCCGGGCCGGCTGATCGGCCACCAATACCGGATTAAGTGCGAATGTTATCTACCGCCGCAGAATCGTTTACTCAAAGAATCTGCGCTCGTTCACGTCAGCGTTTATTCATTTGGCGATAATGTCACCTTACTAAGCATAATCTATGGCTCTGAGGATGTTCGAGTCGGGTGATTTTTGTGTCTCTTTGTGCTTTATACAACGGAGAGTAGAAGATTAATCAACTCAATTTTGGGGGAATTTTCGCTTTTCGCTTGAATGATTCTTTGGTGATAAAGTAATGCCGTAACTAACCTATATTTTTCTCGCAATTTTTTTTTTGTATTACACCAATCGTTACAAAATTTTAATTGGGGCAACACTGAGGTCTTTCTAAACTGTCACGGCCAACAGTAATAAAGAGAATGTTGGTAACACGCCAAGCAAAAGACAATAATAAAGACCAAAAACAAAGGCACATCCGTACCCAAGTACCCTAAAATTTTCAATTATCTCTTAAAGCAGCTAAGAGCTCACGTTTTTATTTTTCCTTTTCATACAAGAACCTTTTCCATATTGGCAATAAATCAGGAACGTAGCTACCTCCGTAAACGGGCCGTTACATTATATTATGTAAATTGCTCGCATTATTCCACCTTGTGTGTTTGTTTGTCTGTCACCCGAATCCCTTTTGACGGCGGTATGAATATGAAGCACGCTCTTGTGGACACAAGTTTTCTTCGATAACTTATTGTCTATTGACGTTTCGACGCTTGAATTTTCACAAAATATTAAGGGCCTGTTTCACCACCTACGAATTACTGCCAGATAGTTTATCTGGTAGATAGGTAGTGGCTATTCGGATATTGTGAAACTGGCCCTTAGTATGTTAAGTTTAAAAGTTAATAATTATTTGAAAATAAAATAAACTTCAGAGGACGGCTCCCATAAAATAAACGTGTTGTTTTGCTCAATTTAACTCGATATTTGATAACGGCAACAGGCAGACGCTTGAAATACTCATGGAATACCCGAAATACTCATGGAATACCCGAAATATTAAACAATACCGTTCAACAGACATAGTGATTTTTTTTAGCTTCAATGATGGATTTCTTTGATATTATAAATTATGGCCAAATTCAATGTTGCCTCAGCGATAATAGTGCTGACATTCTATCTCTTTGTAGTTAACTATTAAGAACATTTATCAAAAGACAATTTACTAAAACGATTCAAGATTTGCCAATGAAATTTCTTTGGATAAGGGCCTCTCTATAAAATTAATAAAAGTGAATTGAATCCACCTGACTTAAAGTTTCTATTAATTTATCATAATACAATTTTCATCTAAAAATATTTAATATTATGATATCTACTATCATAATAAGCATTCTCTATAAAAATTTAGAATGGTTGAAAGCTTAAATTCATTTTAGTTGCTTTCAAAGCTGTTTTATTAAATTTGATAAATCCATCAAATTCATTTCTAGACACTGAAATACTGAATATCCTACTATATTAAAAACTTTATAAGTATGAATAAATGGATGTCTGTTACTCTTTCACGCGAAAACTACCGAATAGATTTTGATTAACCTTGACAGTACTACAGAGATGCAACCCCTTTGCATCTCAACATTATGGGTCTGGCCGGAACGTCAATTAAATATGGAATCGCATAAGAGGATACAGTAGCTAGTTTTTTTGATATTTAGGTAGTCAGTCGTTCTTAAAAGAAAATAAACACTTCAAGTGAAGTATATCGGAAGTTTTCTTTAATTATATCTTGGGACGTCGATACCTCGAAATAGTGCAGGTCAAGCAGTCACGTCTCTACAGTACCTATAGCGTGTACTTCAGATTAACATATAGGCTACCTTTTATCCCGGTGTGGGAAGCAATTCACTCAGAAAGCGGGTGCAAATGCTGGTAGAAGCTAGTCTATCTTATAAATGATACATAATTATTTAAAAAATCGAAGCTCACACCCAAACACCTTCTTAGAATTACACCATTGGTTTGAGGTCTCTACGGTATACCCAATATAATTTTGGAACCCTGCGACAGAAATAGGGTAACCATTCCTTTTACCTCTATGCAGGCCAGTTGTCAATTTTTTATGCAAATCAACTCCGTACCTATGGGTATTCAATTTCTTATTTTGGGAAAGGTTCCTTTGGTCCTACATTTCGGCAAGGGTTGGTTTAATTTCCATTTCGGAGATCTGAATGCTCCTCTTGAGAGCTTTGGACCACTAGAAAGATGGCCATGAGATGGCGACACGTTGAACGTTTCGAAGAAGGTTTCATTTAGATAAAACCTTATAAAATCTGTGTGTTTTGTTTATACAGGGTGTTTGTTTGTGAGTTTCGATATTTTTAAAACACCATGAACTTTTAATTTAAAATAAATGTTTTAATCAGGAAATCGAGCTTTCTGATATTGATTCCAATTAATTCCAGTTAATTGCAATTCCATTTAACTTATTAAAATACATATTTTTTTGATATAGTTTTTTCATGTTTATTTTACTTATTGTATCTACAAATAATTAACCTGCCCGCGTCATGTAAAAATTTTACGTAGATTTACATTATTGAAAGGTTTTTTGGAATAAAAAATTATACACTACATGGCAACACATAACGAAACAAATACTACCTCCATGCATTAACAAACATGGATTTAGTAGGAAAAATATTATTCGTTTGCCTTACGATGAAGTTCGACCAAATACCCGAAATGGGAGACCGATATACATAATACTACTATTATATTCCCCCACTAAAGCCTAGTACATGAAGTTACCTTGTATTTTGAAGTACCTTTTTCGGTATTCTCGTATTACACGAGATTTTATAATACAATATCTTAAGCCGTAAGGAATAATGTAAGAAAATTTATTCCCCTGTTTAATATTCGCTGGGTTCATTGGGATATCGGAAGTATTTTTTGGCACATTATGCATAAATACATATAGAATAGGCGTGTTATAAGACCGCTGTAATATGGAGAAGTTTTGCTAATTTTATTTAATATTTTAATAGAGAATGTCGAAGAAAATTCTTGCGACTTAATTAAAAGGCGGACGCTTTCACAAAGTTACTTTTGATGAAAATCATGACAGACGTTCGATCTTCGAACATAATTTAATTAGGAAATGTTTTTTTTTTCTTCTTTTTGAACATAATTAGGTACAAACGCCAGCACATCAAGCTACCTACCTACCGAAACTGTCAAATTTTCCCAATCCAATTTGAACCATATGCTTCAGTGATAACAATAATAAACTATTTAGGAAATTAGATTATTGTAGTCTCTTGATGTGCTGGCCTCTGTACTTTACCTGTGATCTTGACTTGGCTTAGGACCTTTGCTTAGAATGAAGATATTGATAGACAACATGGTTATCTATACTTATATAAAGAAGAGAATAGATTTAATTGTTTGTTTGAATTGAATTGGCCCAAAAACTATTCGACCTATTTCAAAAATGTGAAAAGTAAAAAACTTTTGGGAAACACTGTCGAACATAGCCTATGTTTTGTCCAGGTACGGGAAAAAGCTGCCCGGGACGCGGGAGAAACTGCGAGTTACTTATTACTGAATTCTTTTTCGTAATACATAGAACACTGTATGAGATCCAAGCGGTTACCAAAACCCTTTCTTATAATCTAAAGCATTTGTTTTCTATTTCTGATATATTTTTTCTTACAGACCCAGCCCGTAATATGGTATGAGAACGAGCCCGCTGGTCAAGTGGTCGTCCTAACAGCGAAAGATTACGACTCCTCGGAGAATGGACCGCCCTTCTCGTACGCCCTGAACGAATCAGCCTCCTTCGACATTCGCTCCAAATTCCAAATTCAGAGTAAGAAATGTATTATGTAATTTTATGTAATGTTATGAGCCGAATACTTGAAGATCACTTTGTTATCTCATATTTTTTTTTGTGTTGCTGATAAGTTCCAGATAGTTTATCTGTCAGATAATTTCCTTCAAACTCTGTTCCATTTTTAATTTATCTTGTAGATAGTGGCTATCCGTAACCTGTGAAACTGGCCCTAAGTCGTTTTATAGCAACATGAATGAAAGATAGTTTTTTTTTTGTGTAACTTTTATGTATTTCTAAAATAAGGATTTCAAGGAGTTGATAATACGATTTTTTTAACAAGCACAAACTTAGTAAAAATATTCTCCAAAAATATGTGGCACCTCTGAATGTAAAAGTAAAACCATTACCAAAAATATGTTTCGCTCAAGTCCCCCATAATAGATCAATTGACACAAATTCCTCTAAAGTCGACGCTAGGTTCCTACTGGAAACTTCCCCGATTCGTCTTTGGAGCAATTCCATTTCAATTCAGTAGGTCCCATTCGTGAGCGCCAGAAATTTTCAGAGACTCGCCCAAAATCGAGTTTCGATCAATTAGTGTAGTTAACATGCAATAAATGGCGTGCCAAGCCTAAGTCTAACTTTGTTTGCGAAGTGCCAATTCAATTTTGGTCCTCTCCATTTAGGATGGCGTGTTTATAATTTTGTATACGCTCTGTTTGAATTTTGTGAGATTTTGTTTTAGAATTTTAAATCTGCTACCTTTTTGTTTATATCGGCTAGTCGGTTTTAGTTATAGAGACTGAATTTACGTTATTGACAACCTGATCAACCCTACCTCATTTTGAAATCGATTTTTTCAAAGTCAAATATACCATTCGCCCTTATTGTAAAAGTTCTACAGATATTTTTCCTTCTTTCCTATTTAATCTACCAAGGTTTTTAGGAGAGGAAAAACAAGATTTTTTAAACTTTATGTTAAAACTATCTATATCACGCTTTGATACCACTATTAATATGAATTGCCCAGTAGACGGCGATGACATGTTTTTCGACAATTTTTAGTAATTTTTTATGTCAATATTTGTCATCAACTGAGAACTTCCGAATGCAACAATATTTTGCTAAATTCCGCTCTATTGATATTTAAACATTGCGAATAAATCACAAATGCATTGCCTGTTTATTAAAGAAATAACACCACACGCCATCCAAAACACAGGAAACACCATTAGTTTTCCAATATAAACATCTAAAAATATACCGGAGACGTAAAATTTATTGACATATTTCCTCGTGCTAGCCGTTTCTCCACATAAGTTTCCAATGTCACCTGCCCAAGTTTCGACGAAGTTTTGACATTAAAATGAAACAACTTTTAAAGTTTCCTCGAGTCAATTAAAAGTTGGTACGAATTTCAAACTTTAATTGGTTTTCAAGATATCATTTTAGTTGATATTGTGTGTTGATTTACAGGCGATTGATCACTCGCTCGCGTTAATTATCACGTTACCGTTCTTTATGGTCTACAAAGTATTCGCGATTGATTGAGTATATCATTATTTTGGCGGCTAAGGGCCAGTCTCATAGGTTACAGATAGCCACTATCTACCAGACAAATAAAAAAATGGATCAGAATTTGTATGAAATTATCTGCCAGATAAACTATCTGGAACTTATCAGAAACCTGTGAAACTGGCCCTTAATGTTATTTGATAAGTTATTCATTCATCTGGATTCCGACATGACCTACCTTATATTGAATTCGAAAACCAAAAACTAAAATTACTTTTAAAAAATCGTCTAGATATAAAACTCTTTTATATGGGCAAAAAATTAAGACAAAAAACATTTTTTTTTCCACAGATAACAACATCCTTTCCACCCTCGTGTCTTTTGACCGTGAACAGAAGAAAGAGTACAAGATTCCTATAGCTATTACCGATTCTGGCACTCCTCGACTGACGGGCGTTTCTATCCTCCATGTTGTGATAGGAGACAAGAACGACAACCCCATGGGTCCTGGTCACAGCGACATCTTTGTTTACAACTACAAGGTATGTATAATTTTACCGCCCTTTTTTAAACTCGTTCGAATTTAGAAACTAAACACGAGTTTCAAAATTCGAACCTGCTACTTTTTTCTTAATATCGAATGTATTTTGTTATTTATTTAAATATCGATTTCTCTCAGGGTTTACACGTTTTGTTTTTCCATCCATCAGTATTTTTTATGAGTTTTGTTCGAATATATTTTTGGTATATTTTTTTCCTCTTGAGCCTTAATAAACCAACCAGTAAATGTCATCAGACTTATACCAGGAGTAGTAAATAAGCCGGAAAAATGTTGTGGACTTTTGATATTTACTTACATATTTAAAGGCCAATTACATTCCGAATAAATTGAGCCCTACAAAGGCCAAAAAAGATTTCTGATCCCTTCAGGGACCATCACATATTTCCTTTGAGCGTCCAAGTGGACCTTTAATATTGTTCACCTTTTAGTTTCCTAGTTATGTTTAATTTAGAGTGAACCTTTTCGTACATATTTTATCAAGTTTTGACCATCCAGTACAGTTAATTGATATTCTCGATTTTATGAAATTCTTTTTTTTTTTTAATATCGAGAATATCAGCCCTGTAGTAAGTCGCTTGATCTATATTTTTGAGAATAGAATGCTGAAAGGAATCACTATCTATTTTTATTTGTTAATTGCATTGTCATTGTCATTCATTCTTTTGGTCATTAGTTAATCTGTTTTTACCATGATATTTGTGTAAGTAAACAAATATTTGTAGTGTTGATGAGTTTTGTTTCGTCACTAACACTCCTTGAAGATATAAATTATGGTTTTATTTTCTTCGTACATGCTTGCTAACTTTTAACTAATAGATAAAATTTATTAACAAAATTGTTTTCCCTAATGCAATCAGCCGGAAACCTACTTCAATGAGATTTTATACAGTTGGCGTTATTATGTAAGTATAAATTGGCATTACATTTGTTATTTATGTGTTTCCTTCGCTTCGTTTTACTTTGTTTTTACTGTACTATCAAATTGTATTGGATGGTAGTCGGTTTCTTCTAGTTTGTCGATCAGAACTATCGTGTTTTGTTTTTATTTGTTATCTTTTTTTTTTGATTTCTTCCTGGTATTTATGTTTCGAACTAATAATGAAGAATTAATGGAAGGTTAATTGTTGGATTTTTAGTTATATTTCAATAATAAGTCGTTATAATTCTTAAACATGATATTTTATTTGAAGGCACAATTGACAAGACATCATTTTTTCAAATTTTCTAATTAGGAACAACAGCGCCACGGTGTCTTAAAACGTAAACACAACGATCACGTTTAAGAGGTACTCTCCAACAAAATGTTTACAAAGACACCTTCTATCTATCTTTACATTTATTCAATATTAATATGATAACATTCGATGACAATTGGAGACCATAACCGATGAAACTCTATCTATACGAGTATTTCAAACCAATCGAATAACCATTGATTTTATTCGATCCCATTATCACGGGACATCCGAATCAACTCGAATAACGCCACCATATTTTGTCAATTATGATTTATAATTAATTAACTATGTGCCAAACCGACTGTTCCACGGTGATTATTGGCAAATCCAATTAACGACCCAGCAGTTAAGTGACGCATAATAACAATATGATTTCAATTGCCTGTCGAATAATTCGGTTAATTGATATAAAATGACTATTCTGACGCGCGGATTTGAACGGTCTGTAGTCTACGTCTGTGGAATGGTTAGGGTTAAATAGGGTATGTTGAGATGCTTGACTGGAGTCGATATATTACAATACAAGGATACCAATTATCCTGTGTATGTAACATTAGTTCTGTTAATACTGCAGGCTCAGCATGACAAGCGTAGAAACAAGTTTTGTCTACCAGAGAATGGATATAATGACAGATAAGTGACAGATTAAGTAACGTAACGATTTCTTTGTCACTTAGAAAATAAATCTTTCTTAACTTCTGACTTAAAAAATAGTGCACTTGACACATTTTTTTGGCTAACTAAACTTAAATTTATCGTAGTCGCAGGTCGCGCCATGCTCGGGTAGAAAACATGTTTACATTGACAAAAAGAGTTTTGTCTTTTCTTGATAGAATAGGTATGGAATCGCCATGCTGATCCCGCTGTTGAACTCTTTTGAAAATTAAATACTTTTTAGCCAAGAATAGGTTTTTAGTTCGACCCAGTTACGATTTATTAATTTCTTTAATATAATTTACAACTGTCGTATTTATTACCCAAAAATATTAAAATTCATTGCGCCCACTCGCCGCTTTTAATTGAACTAGTTTCAAATGTCACAGTTAATTTAAACTGAGACCATTTTATTACTTCTAGTACATTACAGTCGGTTTATTGTTGAACCAAGAAAATAATCACGTTCTAACTACATTTTTCTTTTGTCCGAAATTCTAGAGCATCTATTTTATTTGCCCAAGAGTTCTTGAACATTATTTTTATTGCGCTGTTTATATTCACTGTGTATAGAATATAAATAATATAAGCCTGTTATTGTCCAACCTTATCACGAAGCTTAATAAATAAAAAAGAATAAAGTAAAACACAAATTTAAAGGTTTAGTTGGCCCGAATAGAAGCTTGGTATTATTTTTTTAGTTTGTCTGTTTTGATGACAACACTATAAAATTTGTTTTTTTAATACGACGCAAAAGACAGTTATTTGAATTTTTAATGTCAAGCTAATCCAAGCTAATAAGGGCTCGCTGAAGCATCGCCAGATACCTAATCTTGGGCAGTTTAGTAATAAAAAATATAATTGGAGCCCGTCTGCTATAATTCAAAAGAAGAATAAAATCGATTCTTGTCTGCTTACACACAAATGCCATTAAGATCAGTTAAAAATACTTTATTTATTTGTCATTTAACTGTATAAGGTTTTTATCCTTAAAGTTACGTGTGCACTATTACCTCTACTTTTGTGACATTTTACTGGAAATTACTTGGCTATGTTAGTTACCCAACCTGTTGGTATTAAACTTAGTTTTCTAACTTTAAAGACTGCATTCTCTTAAGATTACATATAAATACTTTTTCAACAAAAGTTCGCTTTATTCAAATTAATTTCAATTTCAAACAACAATTTGACCAAAATACCAACACAGTATCCTCGTTCAAGTATCTTAAAAACATATCGGAATGGTTTTGTTTGAAAACCTTTTCGCATAACCTTAATATGGAATAATACGTTTTTAATACACCCATCTCAAAATAAAGCATCTGCCGTTTAAGGGGTATATAGTCAATATTAATTAACCCTTCTACCTTCGTTGACCTTTAATTCAGCGGTTTTTGCGTGAACAATCAAGCGTACAGGTTCGATTTTATAGACATTAACGATTATGTACATGTCTTATATAATATATGACTATTAAAATGTTAATTTTGCGCTTTAATGAAACTCAGTTTAGTACGGTTAGGTAGCATAAACAGGGATTATGGGAGAAGGCACTTTTTACTGCCTTGCCCTGATTTCTTAGTTATGGCGCGTTGGATGCTGGATGAGGCAAGCTGACGTTTTAGCTTTAAATAAGGGTTGGGAACTGTGTCAAGATAGTTTTACCCTCTGCAATATTGAGAGAATATTAATAGGTTGTTAAGAGCGCAGCTGGCTATATGACCTTGTACGCTTTTTATCTCTTTGAAATGAGTACTTTAAAACCAACAGTTTTATAGGCATTATGTATGATGCAATACGTAGTATTTAAATGCCTGTGTATTTAACAAAAACAGCGAATGTCTCTCATAATTTTCTATTAGATTTTTGTATATTTTATTCAACTGTTCAGCAATTACCATAAAGCGTTTTAATTCAAGTGTAAATAAAACTATGCAGCACAATGTTCCTAGTTAATTCGTTGCGCTAAAAAGAGTTTCAAACAAAGAGTTTCTCTATTAACTTTTTAATGGTATTTGAGTTAAAAAATAAAGGAATCTCATGCATGCACTACGCCATCTGTGTAAAGCAAGCGAGATTCCTTTTATCACAGCGCTTAATGAAGGCGACTTGCCACAAATACGGCGAAGCTGCGTTTAGCATGTGTGGTACCCACTGGAGGCGAGTAGGTAACTTGAAGATCGATTTAAGGGCACGCGGTTTTTAAGATATAGCAAAAGCGGGTTGATTATCATGTCAGATTTATCTACCATTCTTTAGAATAAGCAACTGATTTTATATCATATAGTTTGTTTTTGTCTTGACAATATTTGAGCTAACATAACGATAAAGCGAATTTAACCGACCTAACGTTTAGTTTTAGCTGGTGTATCTATAGTTCGCAATCAATTCTACACCATAAGCTCTTCATAAAAACTTAGTAACATTCCAAATTCAGCTGTAAAAGTTGCCTACTGGGGCTACGGGTTGTTCGCAAGAGCTGCCGTGGCCCTGGCACACAGAGACCTCCAGAAGGTACATAGTGGGTTTAAGTCAGTAAGAGTCTGACACTCTCCAGCTGCACCTTCAGCTAGAAGGGTCATTTGATGATTTCCCTACGAAAAAAAAGCTGTATAAAAGTAGAGTGTTCACAGTGCAAATGCGCCTTCCATCCGTGTTCGTTTTAACGACAGGCTTACGGCGGTCCCTTCTAAACCGGGGATTGTCCAAAACTCCTGCACACTAACTCCGAGACAAGCTATCACCAACATAATTGATTTGTCGCGAACTGTTTTAGTAACTTGCAGGTTTCTAAAACGGTTCGCGTTCTAAATCAAGTTATTCATCGTTAATTTAATTACATGTTGTTTAGTTCGATGAGCTCGTGGCTAGGTAACAGCAGCATGAGTCGACCGATCATAATAAGGTTAAGCGACGCTTGGCGCGGTCGGTCTGTGGATGGGTGACCATCTTGTCATGACAAGTTTGGTTAGTTAACTCAGGAGGCTGTTAGTTAAAGAGAAAAACTAGTTTTTGGACATTTATTTAAGGAAAACATGTAGATAGCATAAGATTAGATTATAATATATGTATAAGAATAGAATATAGTATAATTTAAGAATAGATAAATAGAATAGATTATAACTAAATAAAAATTAAGTCAATATATTGACGTAACACTATGGAAATGGCTTTAAAGTGGGTTTTACTGATTTCATACTACCAGACAGAAAAAAAACACTAATAACAAGCCTTTCTAACTTTAATAAGCGCATTGAATGTTATGCAAGCACCTCTCTATACAAACTAGCTCCTGCAATATTTATTAAATCATCTGATTTGCTATCAGTAAAGGGCTTCACATTTCCGTATCCCGGATAATTGTTAAATGAATCGGAAAATTAACGCTCCCTACTATAGCCGAATAAAATTGCTTTAATTAGTTAAAGCCGACCGTTGTTATTAAAAGTAAAATGCTTCGGGTTTAATAGGGTATGGACGCATGATTTGTTGTCGAGAACATGGTCGACACCAATACAATTTTGTTTTATGGAAATACATATTTTGGTATTAAGGAAGTTCATTTCACTCTCACACAAAATATGCGTTAAATTACGACCTTTATGAGAGACTAGCTGTCCCCAGCGGTTTCACCCGCATCTTTGGTTACTGCTCCGCTCCCGTGTGTCTTAGCGTGATAGTGTATAGCCTATAGCCTTCCTCGATAAATGGGCTATCTAACACTGAAAGAATTTTTCAAATCGAACCAGTAATTTCGGAGATCAAACAAACAAACTCTTCAGCTTTATAATATTAGTATAGATTCATCGCGTGCGGTTGATTTGGAATTTTCCGATTCAATTTTGTATAGGAAAGTTCTCTCATTGAAACCATATAGACTATGGATAGCAAAAACACATCGGAAGTGGTGAAGGGTGGGCGTGTTAGGGACTGTCTTTTGTAATATTTGACGTTCAAAAAGTGCTGTTTAACAACAACAAGTTTGAATAAATGATATTGAGTTTGGACAAATCTCAATGCTCAGTATTATCTCTGCCTAAGCTATTTTTGCGTTTTTAAAAACAAGCCTGTCTAGGAAAGTAGACAGTGTATAAAAATACGGACATCCAGACAGATTGTCGACGGCTCTTCTCTCTAAAGAGATCAGCCAGCTGCGCAGGACATAGTGTAGTGTACAAACATTTGCGCAGACACAGGTGCACTCTCCATTCTCTTACTCTAATAGCGATACTGATGGGACTGCAATCCGAAACGCCGGAGAGAGATCAAACTTAAGCTCTTATTACTCGTATATTGCTAGTGTTTATTTACGGTGTCATCAAAAATAATGCCTTAGAAATAGAGCTAGGCTTTTGAATTGAATATAACTATTTTTAGTTTTTACTCATTTCGATTTGTTTTCGTTTGGGTTTATTTCTGTCTTTCAATTGTTTGTCCAACAGTTTAGCTATTATAAAGTTATTGTGTTATGTGTTATTTACTCTGTTTTTTCTTTGGTTGGTAGAATTTCTGTTCTGTTCTTCAGTGAGAGTTAAGTGATTGTTACTTTATCAGTGGCTCAGAAATATAAGAACAGTTCAAAAATATTTTCGTTCCATGCATGGCTCAAAACTTGAGCTTGTTTAAAAATGGAACCAAATACACTACTAACCAAATACCAAATATTCTATTCTTCTACAGTTAAACTCCATCCAAAGGTTGTCTGGAAGAAATATATCCTTATTAGCGATAAGACCGCCAATTGTACTGTTTTTGTGTTTGTTGTTTCCAAGGTTTATTATTATTATGGTGTACAATAAAGAATAATCTCTATCTATCTATCATATTTGAGTTGATTTAGGGCTAGTTTCACAGGTTACGGATAGCCACTGTCTACCAGATGAACTATCTGGAAATTATCCGTAACCTGTGAAACTGGCCCGTAGACTTTACTTGTTTTTATCTATATCTAATAATTACTTTTTTAACAGGGTGAGGCCCCAGACACTGAAATCGGTCGTGTCTACGTGGACGACCCAGACGATTGGGATCTAGCAGACAAGAGATTCATGTGGTTGCCGTCCTATGAGCAAAGGAGTCCGTATTTCGACATCCATAGCAACACTGGCATGATCACCATGAAGGAGGGAACGCCGAATGGAACTTATTTGTTAAGGTTTAACGTGAGTATGAGAATCCCTTACCTAAGTATAAAACATTGTGGGATGTATGATTTTAAATTGTCACCCTATATGCATATAGGCTTTAAAGATATTATTGAAACAAAAAGCATAATCCGTTTCATGTGAGAATTAAAAAAATATTTTGATTTATTTATCGTATTTTTTTTATAAAATTGTGGGGCTGCTAATATAAGCATCATGCTCTTTGGAATACAAAGATTTACAGTAACCTTTTTAATGAAAAATTATGAAGAACCTTCTAAATTTTTCATGCTTGATTAGGTACTAGTTTCTGTCAGCGGTTTCATCGACCTTCCAAGGAACTACTACTTACTAACTGCACATGGATATAATATGGCCTATATGTCATTCTGATATGCTTAGCCATGTTTCATCAAAATCCATTCCGTAGATTTCTCGTGAGAGTAATATTTCAACACACATTCTTACAAACGTTCGCGTGTATTAATAATTGTCCAAAATTCTAGGTGACTGAAGAAAATGAACCCCTAGTTCCTTTCCACTGGGTGGAAGCCACCGTCAACGTGACCATCAAGGAGATTCCCGAGGAAGCTGTCGACAAGTCAGGATCCATACGATTTGTTAACATCACCGCTGAAGAGTTTATTGTTCCTGAACCTGATGTAAGTACCTACTACATACACTGTCTCGGGGCTGCGAGTTGTTCGTAAGAGTTACCTGGCATACAGGAATCTCTAGAAGGAATAGTGGGTTTTAGTCAGTAAGAGAGACACTACCTCCAGCTGCACCTTTAGCGTGAGGGGTCATATAATGATTTCCCACGAAAATCGAAAAAAGTACTAGATACACTGGTGTATTATCACTACATAGTATAAAACAAAGTCGCTTTCTCTGTCCCTATGTCCCTTTGTATGCTTAAATCTTTGAAACTACGCAACGGATTTTGATGCGGTTTTTTTTAATAGATAGAGTGATTCAAGAGGAAGGTTTATATGTATAATTTTAGTATCAGCATTGCACCCGTGCGAAGCCGGGGCGGGTCGCTAGTTATAAAATAATACATCCATTCATTACGGATGTTAAAAAAGCTGTAAGGCTTTAACAAAAGTCAGAATTGAAACAATCTTATGAATGGTAAGTCAGTAGGTGCCCTTTTAGATTTATGTTATAAGAAATATTTTGTCCAATCAGAATAAAAAAAAAGTAAAACAAAACTTATTAGGTACCAAACTAGACTTTTTCAAAGTTCAAAGAAAAGTTTGTGTCTTGAATTTTTCGTAACATCAAAACTACTTCAAATGTTCTGTAGTTGGACCAAACATAATATTTTTCATTTATAGTAAAAGTACTTACAAAAAATGCTTCGATTGAAATGCTCTGCAATTATAGATATACGAATAAAATATTCATGACTATAAACCAAAAAAAAGGAAATACATACCAACATTGGTAGCCAAGTTAATAAAAGCTTTGACGACAGACAATAGGACATTCAAACAACCTCACAGTTCAATATAAAAAAAATATATATACATAGTGGATTTAAAATACATATTTCTAACAATATAGAAGACTTAGGGCCAGTTTCACCGGTTACGGATAGTCACTATCCATAAGATAAATTAAAAAATGGAACAGAATCTTTATGAAGAAATCTGCCAGATCTGGAACTTATCAGCAACCGGTGAAACAATGTTGTTAGAAATACGAAAGCTTTTTTTTAGAAGAATGTTTACCTAAAAATGTATTCATTCTAGTTTTGGTACATTACAAAGAAAATCTCTCACTATCCTCATTCAAGAACTTCTTCCAAAGACATTGTAAATGATAAAGATATTTATTTTGCAAATAGGTTGAACTCAACACTTACACGTCAACACATTTTTTATAAAAAACGAGATGAGATCGGCATTTCCTGACTACATTGTCTTAGGGCATAAACTGCGTTAAGCGTGCCTCTCGCGTGTCCATACAAAAACGACCCGCGCGTGCCCATGCGCGTGCACACGCTCGTGAGCCCGTGGCGTGATACTTCCGTGCAATGGGGCACGCATGCACGCGACGTGATCACGCATCACGTTGGACGGGTCCACGCGCGAAGCCCGCTAGCGGGTGCACGCGCGTGCTTGTTCAGTTGACAGCGCTATCTCGAACCGACCGCACGCGCGTGCCCGGCCCATAACAAAAAATGACAAATTTTGATACAGAAAGGGTAATTGTTGAAGTTCAGTGTCGTCCTGCCATATGGGACCAATCAAGCGAAATATTTAAAGACCATTCATTATTATTACTTATTACTTATTCGACTGTACACCTCCAACGTCAAAATTGTACTGAGAAAACTGCGTACGCGGATGCACGCGCCGATGCCCGCGCATAAGCACGCGAACGTGCTCACGTGCGTGCACCAGAAGCGTGGCCCGCGACGTGCTCACGTGCGTGCACACGCTTAACGCAGTTTATGCCCTTAAGGTAGCTACTCTAATAATTTTAATCTGCATATTTTTGGTGAACCTCAAAATGTCGGTCATTCAGCACTTCGCTGAATACTCGACAAAATTAAGATGTACATTGAAACTTTGTGCTGAGCTGACGTTGTTTGTCAGTTATTTACTAAGTAAATATGCTTGTTGACTAGTTAGGACGTCGAACGTAAAAGTGAAGAGATTATTTAGGAAACAAAATGGAATAAAAAAATATATCGTTTAGGTAGACTTAAAGCAAATGTTCTGATTATGATAAGGGTAAAACTATTTTTCTACACGATTGTTTTTCTGGCGTAAATCTTACATTATCTTATCTTAATCTAAACGAACGGATAAAAATTTGAATAGACGCTACCGAACACTTTAAATCATTTTACAAATCAAATCATCCAGTACTTCCTGAGATTATTGTTTTAAGCAAACAAATTCTTCAGCTTGGTCACGGAGAAAATTTGTCAGTTCTCGGTAGCTTGATGTGCTGGCATCTGTACATTTACAAACTTTTGCTGTGATAATATTAGTCTAATAGGAAGACTGGCAGTCGTTGCCTCTTACACTATTACTTCCATGATCTTAGCCTGACCTTGCTCCGAATCAAGCTTAGATAAACTTTCATCCGGGGATCCATTTAGTCCAGTTAACGACTACGTTGGTTTACGAGCAATTGCCTGTGGTCGCAGTTTAGAACTAAACTGTCATTGTCATCTAGTCCTATTTACGCATACACTGGTTACTTAAGACATTACTTTGTTGGGTGATCATCCTCACTAATATTTTAAATGCTAAAGTATATCTATATATTTGTAAGTCTGTCAGTGTTGATATTACCACAAATGTCAAGTCATTTGGTATATTTCTGAATGGAGATTATTATCTAAACGAGTTCTGGAAAATATCTGATATCAGCATGCAGCAACGATATGTATAATCTGAATCTTAAAATATTACATTTTGCCCAAATTAAAAATCTTTTAAAATTCTTCCTTTCTTAAGTTTTTCGAATTGAATCCTATTTAATACCTATATTTTGAAGATTGTTTTTAATTTCTGAAATATATCCGTATTAATTATTTTGTATTAAGCTTTAAACTTCGCAACTGTTATAGAACTCTGAGGATGTTGGAATATGACAATACATTGCTTCATTAATTAGTCTTAGTAGATTGAGTGTATTCTAAACTATTGTAGGATGTTAATGGAATCTTATACTTCATCTCAAATAATTGAAATGGTCAAAAACAATATATTATTGCGATCTAACACAAAACATTTCAGTTGTCGATATTTGTCGGTGATCGCGCAAAACAACAGACAACTTGACGTGCAAAATAAACACGCAGACTGAAATATGGGATGCAATCTGTCGATGCATACCGATACCAATATATTTCCTTCCAATATATTCTAGAAACTGTCCAAAAATTCGTTTCTTTCTTGAAGAAATTAAGCACACTCTCTTTTTTTGGGAGTAAGTAATTTGAGCGAGCAAAACGACCAAAGATACCCCAAAGAAGTAGATTAGGAATAATTCAAGTGAATTTTCCTAATGTCTACCGCACCGTCCTTCATCGTAATTCATAGTATTGACGTGATGATAATGTTCTCTCTTTTCCTCAGGGTACGAGTAAGAAGGACAAACTGCACCGTCGTTTGGCCGAGCTGTATAACACGTCAATGGACAACGTAGATGTTTTCACCGTTTTTACTAAGAACACTGTGAAAGATGTGTTTTTGGATGTACGGTTTTCGGCACACGGATCGCCTTATTATCCCCCAGAGAAATTGGATAGCATGGTCATTACCATACAGGAGAAGGTATGTATTTTCTCTTTATTCTGCCATACACCTATATAAAAAAAAAACTCAATACTTGTTCCAAGTTTAAAATTTAAAACTGTTTAAGAAGACTACTAAATTCCAGTCAACCTTTATTTAATCAATTCGATCAGCCGTATTTCGTTAAAATGTGAAAAACTTTATTTCTACAACTTAATGCGAAGTTACTGAAGTCGAAGTTTGGAAGTTGAGAGGTCTCCTAAGTTGACCTTGACCCTTGAAGTTCAAGATCGAAAGTTTTAACCCGCAAATGACCAGTTGTATAGGGGTCGGATAGAATGCCATAATAAACGAGGTTAGGGATGATATTACGCGGCAATGGTGTCCGCTGAGGTTATTACACCCTTATAAAATGGTGATTTGCCTTTGTTTGGTATATTGGGTGTTAGATAGCATTCTTTATTTATTGAATACTAGTTTTAGTCAGTAGCGGTTTACACTCGCTTCCTGAGTGAAATACTGTGTTGTTTATAAAGACCTATATAAATAAAGAACGAGGTCTATTAAGTCTGAAATCATATTGAGCAAGCGTGGTGATTAATGCTTAATTCTTCTCTGTGTGAGAGGGAACCAGTGCCCAGCAGTGGGAAGATAAAAAAGCTCACGATGATTGTGGAAATAAGTATTAAGTTTATGCAATGTTATTGTTAGTTAAGTTAGTCCTAGTCAAATAAATTTGCTAATCCGAAGTTGGATACTAATGATGACTCCGCGAAAGCCAAAATCTGTATGTCTAACATCAGAGAATACAATTTTTTTGTCTAGAACTGTACATCGTTGCTATAACGAGACAGGCTGTTTTCTCCCATAGCCTAGATGAGATATCAGTATATTTTAGTCTTCTTATTCAATAAAATGAAATGGAATATTTCATTTAGCTATGTTTAACCCAGTTGAGGCTTTGGAGGCCAGACGCTAGTAAATTATTGATATAATTCAGCTTCATCTAGTTAGATTGGAAGCCGACCCCAACCTAGTTGGCAAAAGGGATAGACATTTTGCTGGAAGACTGGGACTATTGTCACATTTGTAGGAACAAATGGCTATAAAGTTATATCAAATCAATTCAATTATTTTATGAACGCTTATTTGTAGTAGTTATTACTTATTCCTTGCACTTATTTCTTCATTAATATCTGGTATAATGCTCGAATGCTCTCCAAGTCTTTAGAAAGAGCTATCCATGCGGCTGGTTGACGCTTCCAGTGACCCAAAGCCTGGCTTATTACTTTGGTCAAAGAATAAGTATTGCCATACAACGTGGCAATGCTGCCAGCCATTTCGGCACGCTCCCAGTAGACAGCGATGCGGATGAGTTGACATCAGAATCCAAAACAATAGTTAAGCAATCATAATCTAATGTCAACCCGTTCATCAGCTGCCTCAGCTTTTCCCAGCTATGTTGGCGACAGCTTCCTCAATCCAATTACCGGATACCTACTAGTAAAACTGGTTGTCAGACTTTCTAGCATCTAACTACCCGTAACCTGTGTGAAAGATGTAGAAATGACATCCGTGAGCCACACACGCTCAGAAACCCGTTCACATCAATGGTTACCCATCCCCGCTCTGACCGGGACAAGCATTGCTTAACCTGGCATGACCGATAGTAACGTGTGCGGCTATTAACTAGCCACGATCATGCTACCATCAAATTCTAAACACCATATTCTCCACAGCTCGAAGAAGACCTTCAATCAAAGATCTACATGGTGAAGATCGACGAGTGTTTGATAGAGAAGGAGCAATGCGAAGACTCGTGCCGTAACGTTCTGATGAAGAATAACGTCCCCCTCTCTGTGTATACTAATACTACCAGTTTCGTGGGTGTATCTGCCAGGGTCGAGTCGGAGTGTACCTGTGAAGTCCAGGAACCGCTAGTGTGTTTGAATGGAGGTTAGTATTTTATAAACCTATGTATTTTTTGAAAGGTTATTTGTCTAACAGTTATCAGAGAAAATCAGAAGTCAGATGTAAAGTATGTTAGGGTCTTAATTTCAAACCAGTAGTATCCATTAATGTGTACACTGCGGCCCTACTTATGTACAGTCACCCGCACATCAGTGGAAACATTTGAACTGCGAAAACAGCTCTTATGTCGTAAGAAATAGAGGCGGTCTCAAGGTCAAACTGATGTGCGGGTGACTGTACTATAAAAATATTCTAATAAAAATTCCCTAATGGACTTGTCAGCATTACTTTAACATGTATCTATTATGTTTATCAAATGTCTAGTACCCACAGTATAAGCTCAGCTTAGTATGGGACTAGGAGACGTTGTATAAGTAAAAATAATTAGTGCCAGTTTCACGATGTCCGAATAGCCACTGTCTACCGAACAAAATCAAAAATGGAACAGAAGTTGTATGAAATTATCTACTAAATAAACTGGAACTTATTCGTAGGTGGTGAAACAGGCCCTTAGACTATAATGATATTTGTATGTTTGTACAAATAAATAATTGCAGTAGTCTCATTGCCTAGAGCCATTCACTAATTAATAATTTCTCCAGGTACACCATTTGCGGACAAATGCGAATGCCCAGAAGGTCTATCAGGGCCGCACTGTGAACAAACATCAATTGGTTTCCATGGAGACGGCTGGGCCATGTACTCAGCGCCGCCGGCGTGCCAAGAGGGACGTGTGACGTTGACTGTGACGTCACACTCTAGTAACAGCCTCGTGTTTTATCTGGGTCCTTTGAAACATAATCCCCTGCTTGATGTTCAAGGTAAGTTGTTTGGTTAGTTTTAAATA